>CM063290.1:13382500-15886666 GCA_032173965.1 Sitta carolinensis
CATACACTGGGAGAGGATTGGATCTGTAATCTTTATTTGAACCAAGGTCTGTGTACACCTGGAAAGCATGCAGGATATCAGTTTTTTTGTGGCCTAATTAAGTGTACTGTGGTGTAAGACTTGGCAAGGAACAAACATTTGCAGGAAGGGTGTACTGTGAGAATACTTCATACCCTGCATGAAGAAGCAAAACTTGGCCTGTATCACTGTGATTTGCTGTTCTGAAGACTTGATTACTGAGATGCTAATAAATGAGAATTAATTGTTGTCTGTCAGTCAGAGATAGTACTTTTAAGTCTACAGGTTGATGAATTTTATACCAGTGAAAGAAGAGGTAAGCTTGTAAGACATGGGTAATAAACATTCTGTACCACTCTGCTGAGTTCCATGTATCTGAATTTTCTCTGTACAATAAACGTTATCTGCACGTTTAAGCAAAGAATTAACTGTTAAATGTGGATATTAACACTGGAGCAGAAGAAAAGCATTTTAGTGACTTCAATCCTACTGCAAAAACAAGCAAAACATTTTCTAAAATACAGACTGCCCATTGTGCTGCATTGAAAGCAAGTGAGCAAATTTAATATGGTTCCTGCCTTTGCCTGCAAGATGGGAAGCAAATTCTTATTGCTACATTTATTTGGCTTTTTGTCCTCTGTATTCAGCTATATAAACATCAATTACAAATGCAGAGAGTGTTGTGGCTTCTTGCCCTTTAGGCAGGAGAAGGACTGTACTCACTGGGGTGGTGCTTCTCTCCCCCAAAGCAGAGAATTTGTCTCACTTTGGTGACTTTTTGAGGTGTACAGCCCAGGTACCTGGGCTCCTCCTGCCACAGAGCAGGAGCACAGTGGGCAGCCCTTCACCACTCAGGACATGAAGGTTTGGGAAGCTCATTCAACTTCCCTTTGGGCAGAGAAGGTTCAGCTTCTCTTTGCTGGTGGAGGCTCACACTACAGCACCTGGAGCTGCTTCACTCAGGCTCTGTTGCTTTCCCCTCTTTCTGCTGCTACAGGGGCACCTAAATCATGGCTTATGCTGCTCCTGTCATCTAAAAACCCTTGTGGATTGCTCAAAGACAGAAAAATCACTTCATGGACATTTATAATCTATATACTGCATATTTTGCTGTGAGGAATGTTGGTCATTCACCTGTGATTCTGTCTGGCTGCTGCTATCCCGAGTTTCCATCCATCAGTGCCTCTGCCTGCTTTACAGAAGGATCACTCAGTTAACAGGATCCAGAGAAATCAGAAACAGAACCCTTCTCCCATGGACACTTGTCTGGGGATACAAAACAAAGAGAAGGGAACTCAGGCAGTTTCTGCTGTCTGGATGAGCTGGGGAACACCTCAGACAGAGTGAAGGAAGAAAGAGGCCAGAGGATTTGTGGGCAAGGCTTTATGGGTGGCTCTGGTCGTGCTGTGCAGTGGAAGGATCTTCTGTGTGGGTTAGAGATGGCAGTGTCCCCAGGGTCCAGCTCATTGTCCACTCCAGAGAGCTGCAGTCAGCAGTGCCATCCTGAAACACGTAATCAATCCATGCCCATAAATTCCCAGATATTAGCTCTGGAGAGTATTTCTCCCCTTACTGTGGCCCAAAATTAACTAGCAGTCTTCCTCATGTGTCACTTCTCACTTTTATTAGTAATTATTTAATTAAATTATTTATTTAATTTATTTAGTTATTTTTTAGTCTCTTGCTGTCATTGTTGCAGTCTCATAGTGACATCTTTTGTGACATGAAACCATGTTAAGGGTCACATACATAAAATACATTTCAATGCTGCTCCAATATTGTTTTAACATTCAAAAGAACATTGGAATTAAACAGAGAAGGGTTGGTCTTGATTTCTACAAAAATATCTAGTAACAATCCAAATCCATTTTCACTGTTTTCACTAGACACTAGAAAGTATAACAGTTTCAATTTCCATTCGAAAAGTATTTTAGAATTTCTCCTAATTTTGAGAAAATAAAGGAGTGCATCTGAGAACAGGATTAAAGCAGCAGTGTTATACTTGAAAAGTTTTTAAAACCACTGTTGAGGGGACAAAGAGCCTCTCTTGTGATCACTTGTAGGTCTTGGTCTTCTGTTCACTGGAGTCAAGAAGAATGTTTCCACTGATTATAACAGTGCTACAGTGGACAAATATGGCTGGTTATGGGAGAAGAGTTGAATTTCAGAGAGGAAAGTTTCAACTGACATTGTTTCAGAAATTTCCCTTTTAATCAATGCAACTTTTTCTCCCCCAGCCATGTCTTCACAGTTTATGCATGATGAGAAACACTTCTGTAAATGAGATTAGGAAACAGAGCAGTGTTGAGTGGATTCAAGGCTCACGTATGAAAAACAACCTCACTTTACAGCATGAACTATTTTAGACTTGAAACACTGGTGTGTTCTTTCTACATTTAAATGTAGGTTATGATGCTAGATTTACCTTCCCACTCGTGTTAAATTTGTCACACATAGAGTGACCCTAAGAGAAATATTTTTAAATACAGTTCACTGCATGATAGATGTCTAAAGACTTTTCTTTCTTCATCCTTAATGCTATACGCTTCAGTGCAATATATTGGTGTCTAAATATTTGACTTATGTCATCTTTACTGCTATATGATTTACGTCACAGCAATAAATTGTTGCCTTAACATATTCTTATGTACATAATTGAATCAGGTCCAGTCTGTGGCTTTTGAAGTAGTGCCAGTGTTTTCTATGGAACTCTGTGGAAGGTCAGACATTATGAGTGCCAACAACAACCAGAGAAAATATTAATGTACATAACTGTATCAAATTTGCATTTTCAAACAAACCTGAATGCAATTCATTTAAATCTAGAAGGTTATTAAAATTATATTTTACAATTTTGTCTTTAGATTTTTAAACACCTGAAATGCTTCAGGTCAGTGTTAATTCAGTAACACCACACAGCTCTTGGAATCCCATGTGAGAGATGGACAGTATTTTCCTGCTCTACAAGGCTGCCAGTGCTGAACCTATATTTGAAATATTTGGACGCCTGCTTTTCTTGTAGATTTTTATTGGAAGTGCTCATTCACATAAAACATGTAAATAACATCAGGGTCTTATGTACAAGCTTGTGACCTTTGTTGTTTGTGTTGCTCTATTTAGAAGAGTGACATTAAGTATACTTGAGATATAATTTTACCAGAATGTATTGCATAGTTATATTAACTCCTGGGTGAGATTTAGTTTGTGGCCTCCCAGCAGGCCCAGGCATGTTACCTGTAATCTTTCACATGCACACAGTCTGTCATAGACAGCACTCCCCTTTTTACATCAGTCATATTTTAGGTCTCAAAATTGATATATCATTCACAGCATAAAATGCAATCCTTCCTGTAGCCCAACTGTTTACCAGAGTATAACACAAACTCTCCTCCTGTGTCTCATTTCATCACACTGTTCCACGTAGCGATGTTTCAATGTGAAATGAAGTTTTTTCATGCTGTGCTTCTGAGTAGAAAAAAGACAGAAGTACATGTATGATAAATGGCAAAGGTTCCAAGAGAAACCTTGCAAAACAATACAATTTGGAAGCATTACATTTACTTAAATAATTTAGTACATAAATGGATCTGTTAAAGTTTTATAACCAAATACTGTTTGTGTGGATTTGGGTAGAAAATCAGTTGTATTTCTACTGAATCACTTAATCTTATATCTTATTTAGAAATTAGGAAATATAACTAACCTGAGAGATATAATTGTAAAGTACTTTTGAAATCAGTAGCATTAGAGAAATATAATTTTCTTTTAATTAGCTTCATACACTTACATTTCCCATTAAAAAATAAATGTTTTAAATTTCTCTGAGGTTGAGTTCATTTTCTGCTGGTTTTACAGCAGAAGAAACTGCACAGTGCAAGTAGATAAGCTATTTGATCCCATGCACTAGGAGTGATATTTAGAACTAATATTTGGATACTAAAATATGAACTGTGTTCCATGAGATATTTGTGTTTGTACTTTATCCATATGAATATCCATATCCATATTCATATCCATCCTAAATAAGGTAGTTTTTAATATTATCAACAATATTACTCTTGCTGTCTTTAGGACTGGTGCATTCTGAAAATCAGGACTAATACTATTTGATCTCAGAAGATAAATCATTTGCTGGGGTACCCAAAATTAGGCACCATTTGAAGATATGAGTATGTCCATTGTCATTTCCCCCTGGAATGCTGAAATAATGGAGAATTCAACATTTGCTGACAAACCAAAGACAAGCCTCTGTCAAGACTCTTTAATGAAAAATTATGTCCAGGGCCAAATATGAGCTGGGAAGCTTAACTCCACTTTCAAAGAATGTGTAAGTGCATTTTGTTTCTCCAGAAACGTCCCTGTGTCTCAACTGTACAAGCATTAAGTGCAGGTATATAAATCCTTGAAATAAGAACACACACAAGCATTTCCAAGGTGGAGAACAGACTGACAGAAAAAAACCCCTTAGATAGTGGGGCTCTGCAGTGATTTTTATTTATTTTTTTCTTATCAAGCCTGCTTTTTCCATGAGGCATTTTTTAGCCTGTTGAAACTTTCATAATAGTAAGTGCTGATTCCACTATTCCTAGTGAGTATGAGAATGGTGGTCTCCTACTCCTACTCCTAGAAATATATCCTGCCCCACTACCCCTCCACTCAGAATTTGGGATTTATGACAATATTTACCTTGCAGGTAGTACTGTCAACAGCTGACCAACAGGCATAACAAATTTTTTTCCAGCCATGAAGCTCTGTAGCTGTGAGTTCTTGTGTGGAATATTTTTTTTTTTTTTTTTTTAATCTGAGCATGTTATTTTGTCGTGGGAAATCTTTTGATAGGAATGTGTTTTAAGGCTCTCATGTAACAAATTCTTAACTGGGAATTTTTTTATGGGTCTCAATTATGCTTTTAAAATAAAAAGCAAAGGATATTGCACTAAATGCTGGAGGAACTCAATGATGTCATGAATTTTCTTAATTAAAAATCTTTTAATGTTTTCCTTTTTCATAAAGTAGTAATTCATGGTAGCTAAGTAACAACAGTGAAATACACTCTTTTAGTGGCATCAAAGCTATGAAATAGTGTGAAATACAAAAAAATCCTAGGTAAAAAATGTCTACTTTTATTGGAGATGGTTTATAGCTTTTCCATGGTAATAGTCAGTTCAACTTAGTATTATGGAAGGATTCAACAAACACATAACTGTTGTCAAAAATTATTTAACCATACTAAAGAAAAAAAATAAGAATTGAAATTTCAGTAAGGAAAAGAAAGTTTTTTTACATTTGTTTCTCATATAATTTTGATTTAATTTCATGGAAAGTAAACCGGTAGAAAATATTCTGAAAAGTCTGCAGAAGCTGTATGTACAACTGCTCATTTTGGTGACACAAAATCAAAGGAAATTTTATAATGTACAATTTGTTGTGATGAAGTGTTTATACAGATCTGTGGGTACAGCCCTAAAAATTGCACCGAGATGACATTTACATCTAAAGTTTATATTGCAAAGGTTGATTTATTAAATAACCTTATTTTTTTTTCTGACACCACGTGATAAACACTGATGTATTAGCAATGTAATTTAATATTTATAGTATTTGTCAAAGATCAGAATTGCTAGCCATTTTATTAGCTTGGCCTAAATATTAAATAAATGATTTGTGGACCCCATGTGAGAGCATTTGGAGTAGTGCATGATCTGTCACATAGGAGAAAAAAAGACAATGCAAAACATGTTTATTTTGCTCACTAAAAGGTCTGAGAATCATGAATAGCCATTTATACTCAGAATTCAATATTTGAAAAATTTTTCCTGTGTAGGGACTTCTGCCAAAACAGAAGTGGAAATTAAATAGAATTAAAATATTACATTATTAATCATACTCTTCAGAGTCCAGGCAGGAAATATCAGCATCTTTAAACTTGAAGTTGATATTTAAAAGCTATGCATGCAACCTGATATACACAACTCAATAGACACACACTGGTTTGCACTCCTGTCCTTTTCTTTTTTCCAGATTTTTTCCAGAAGTATTGGACCCAGAAAAAAACTTCCATAATTAGACTTTCAGATATTGCATTCTTTGCCTAATATTTTTTTAATTCCAGATGTTTTTCCATCTGGATGATATTTAAAACCTAGAGATGTACCCACCAGTACATATGTGACTACAAATGAATAATATTTACTTGGCATGATACTTTTATTTTTTTTATCATCAGGAACTTCCTACATGCCCATCATAAACTGAAAATAAGACTGGATTAGCATGCAATCTGTTTTCATTTCTTTTATTTTATCAAAGAAAATCCAGATCTGGGCAGAAAACATACTGTGACAGCATCAACTAAGGCTCAAAGATTCTGTTATTTTAATTTGATATATGCCTTGAGCCATCCGAATTTTGTGTGTTAAAGGTCTCAAAAATTGTCAGCGTACATTGAATGCTGCAGAAACCCAAGCTGAAACACCAGATCACTAATGTTAGTTGGCTAAGATTAGAGACACGAATGAGGTGACTGAAAAGCAGAGGGAGCACTGAGTGGAAAAACAAATTGTATGACACTCCTCAATTTCTTGCAGTATGTCCTTCTCAGTGTGTTAGATTTGCAGCCTGGTCCTCTTGAATCCTCATCTGCTTCTATTTACTGTGATAACAGCAAACCCCAAGAACATTTTTTTAATCTGCTCCTGGCAAAATTGCCGCTCTTACCACGTGTATTTGTGATTTTTGCAACCAAGACTGAAGGTTATTTTGTGCTGTGTTTTTGAAGGTTTTATTTTGAACACTTCAGAGGAAATGTGCAGAATGCACTCACCTACTGAGACTGGTCTGACCTGCAGAGCACAAATTTCTCGTATGCTTTCTGTGCCCCTCATTCAGCTCAGTTTGAAGGAAGCTTTCCCTCCGCTCCATTCTCTCTAGATTAAACTGATTTGGAATTCGCCACTCACATGGATCAGGTCGTCTTCACGTATTAATCAATTGCAATTAGCCATCATGTTCTTCAGTTCAGGTTCTTCAGTTAATAGTGTAACTAGACTAGCAGTTTTCAGTGGAGTCTCCAAGAAGCAGCTCTTTCTAAGGAAGTGCAAATTGGTGTGATAATCCCACTGCAAACTGTGCCAAGGGTCTGGGGAAAGCACCACTGGCACAAAATATCCATTGGAGTCCTTGGCACGCTGTTGAGCTGCCTGAATTTCTTGGATATGGATATTGTGAAGGAGATAAAGTGGGTTCAGTCATGACTGCCAGTGAGAGGAGAGTTTTTTGCATGGACAGGAGAAGTGATGTGTCTAAATATCCTACACCAAAGGCTGCTTAGGGCAAGTCTTCTGGTACTTGAACATTTCAGGCAAACTTTGACTCGTTTTAGGTTCATGGAAGCTTGCTATTGCCTTCAGCAGAATGCAGTGTTATCTCTAGGCATAAAATACTCCACAGCATTTTAGTCAGTTTGAAAACAATGCATACGGTGGTTCAGACATGAAGTAATTTACACTGAATTAAACCACAGACTGTGCATACTCACTGAATATAAGTAGACAAAAGAAGCCTATAGACTTCACTGCAATATTATATTTGTGCAGAAGGATAATTATATGCCAGACTAACTGGACCACCAGAAATAAGTTCTTATCAACAAAATAAAGAAAATTACATATTATTCTCTTTAGTTTGAAATTTCACTAGAAATATGTCACTACTAAAAGCAAAAATGTAATACAAAGATTCCGGTCTCTAACAACTTCATAATACATTGTATTAAATTAGAGAAGAGAATACAATAAAAACATTAAGCAATTAGGTCTAAATTTTTTGAAAGAGTCAACAGCAGGCTTAAAATCCCCAGGTCTCTACAAGATCAAAGAAAATGGCAAGGGTCTTACTGAGAGTTGATCTCTCTCTGAGATGGTAGTGGTAGAGTGAAACTTTGATGTTTTATATACTTAAAAACATAGATTAAAATATTTTAATGAAGGTAAAAATTAACTATGAAGTGGCCAACCTTAACAAAAACAGTTCAGTGTACATTCCTGGGCTTGACTTGCTTACCAATGTGTGCTTATTTTAAATTGGAATTGAGTATCCAAAGATATGAAGTGAATGAATGCACAATTATCTTCCTTTATTTTAATTTGGTCTTGTTGATCCTCTAGGCTCTTTTAAAATCACAATGACATAGATTAAAAAAAAAAAAAATCTAGGGGCTTGACCTTTTATGCATCTATGAAATAAACGTAGAGTTCATAGCTGGGAACATGATCATTTTGGTTGATATAAATTGAAGCTGACAAAGGGACAGGCTCTGAGGGAGCAAAACCCACTCTTCTGTGAAAACCAAGACCAATAAGTATATTTCTGTATTAAAATGACATATTTTTATAAATATCAATATTGATTGACTGTGGCCCTCAAACTGTGCAAATCAAATGTGGTAAATGGTCTAAAAATTGTAAGAATAATTAGTTCACTATCTTTGCAAATTAACAAAAATATAAGAATTCTTATGCATAAAGCACCTCATTTTAGAACCCTAGAGTGGATGCTGACCAGTAGCACTGGTTGCTCACATGGAATAGTACATGGTCATTAAAAACCATAGTCTGAATCTTTAAAAAAGAAAATAATAAAAAATTCCTTAGAGGAAACTGGAATCATTAAAGCAATACATAAGGTGAGAAAAAAAAAAAGAAGTCACTTCTGCTTTTCAAAGAATCAAACTTCCTTCTCTTAAATGCCGTCCTTGAGCAAAATGAATTCATCAGGAGGGGTGATGTGGTGCCTTTCCAGAGCAGCATACAAGACCTGTGCTTGCAGCTCATTCTGAGGGTTCATTTTTGCTCAGAGGTTGAGGTCATGCTCAGTTAATCTGGGGGTTGCCTTGCCCCAGGCCCTGTCTCTGTTCTGGGTCCTCTGGGCCCCCCTGTGTGGAGCCAGAAGTCTCCCCAAGGGTGCCCTCTCCGTGGGTGAATGCACGGGTCTGTAAACCCTTGGGGCAGGAACTCAAGGAGCTTTTCCTTGTACAGTGGTTTCCATACCCAGCAGTAGCAGCCACATCCTCATAAAATGCAGCAATGGAGATGGTCAAGGAAATAGTCGCAGCATGACAGAGAGAGATTACAACTTCATTTTCGGTCCCATCCAAAATTAACATGAAATGATATTGCCAAGCAAAACAGCCTCAGCACTTAATTTGGGGCATTAGTGATGCCATTATAAAATATGAGCTGCTGATTCTCACCCTGCCTCAGAAGCTTTTTATGCTTCCCAGATCAGCTTGCTTGGTGAATTAATCAGATGAAAAAGGCTCAGTTCGCCTGCACGAGAAACTGAAAGGATTGTCTGATGGCTTATGAAGCTATGTGATTTGTTTCATGGTGTGGAGACACTGAAAGAGAATTTTTATTAAAAAAAGAGGTCTTGGAACACAGTCCTGCATGTGGTCAGCTCAGTGGGGTATTATTTGAAGCAGAATGTGAACAAGCAGAATTGAAATGGAGGGATCTTTGAAGAGTAATGGAAAAGGGGATTCAGTTGCCAATAAAACAACTGTTTGGGATACTGATGGGAGATTCCTCAAACACATAAAATCATCCTGCTCAAGAAATTTATTGTATTTTTTTTCTTAGGGAATGAGGGGAATAAAAGGTAGATGAACTCTTCAACAACCTAAAGCAAATTTCACAACTTCCTGGAGAATTTGTATGTGGTCATAATTTTCTCACAGCAACTGTCTTCAGGAGCAATTTCTTTCTTTGGCTGTTTATGCTTTAGCAATGCTGGGTTCAGCCCTGCTGCAAGCCTTTATTGTCTTCTCTGCTTCCCAGAGACGGGATAGGGATGTCATGGCACAATACCTGAAGTAATGAATGTTGCTCAAAAATATGTCTTAAACTACACAAATTACAAAAGATAACCCTTGCCCCTCTTGACTCTAGAGTAGGAGATAAGGCCCTGCAAGGTATTAAAACTAGAGGGGATACAGCTTTTCTCCTCAAAATCTGTGTCGTTTTAAGATTAAGATCTCAGCACCTAGAGGCACCTCATGTTCCCTCATGTGGGCTCTGGTAGCTTCTTACTTTTCCTTTTTTTCTCTGTCTTTTAGGAGAGGGAGTTGAACACCCTCACATCATACTTGGGTTGAGTACTCAAACTAAACTGTCACACTGATTAATGGAAGTACTTAGTAAACAGAAAAATTGCCTTGTTTCTTGTACAAATATACATGTAAAATATTTCAATTTCTACACATGCTTTCTATAAACACATTAATTATATATATATGTGTATATGTATATACGTATATATGTGTAAATTGCCATTTAAGTGGTCTAAATTTAAATTCTGAACATTATTTGAAAATAAATATGGTTGTATAAAAATGAAATTATTTTAGTATGTAGGAAAGACAGCTTTATTGAATTCGTAGAGTTTTTCTTATACCTTGTTGGTAAAAAAGCTGAAATTACAATTCTTATTGGACAATCAAGCAAAAAAGTAGAGTGCACAAGTTTCTGTAGATGTCATGGAAAGATTTTATTTTGGTTTCAAGTTTCTTAAGTCTATTTCTTTCTAAAGTTTTAAAATGTAAAATTGCTTGGTCTTTGTTTCTTTTCTCCTCTTATTTTGCCTAATTTCCTAATTTGAAATATCGAAAAAGAACTTTCTTGGCATCTGTGCTAAAATGTTTTGGGATAAAAGATTTATGCTCTTGTTTCACAGTTTTGGCTACTAAAAATTACAGTTGCCTGGAAGAAAAACCCAAGCAGATCCCCCTCCAGCCCCAGCAAGAGTCTTCTGAGGTATCTCCCATTAGCCCATTGGAGAGCTTCTCAGGATTGCCTGCCAATCGCCACAACAACAAATCACTGAGAAGCTGTGGAATTGTACCTGAGTCTGTCCCTCATTTAGAACAAACTCAAATGGCAGAGCTCCCTTAGCAGTCTACACTAATAATTATTTTAATTGCATGAAGAGAGAGAAGTCTTGATGACAAGTTTCTATGTCAGTCCTGACCCGTCTTTTTTCTAGACATCTCTGAGGGTTTTAGCTTTATTTCTTTTCTGGATATTACACCATGGCAATACGATACCTCTGCAAGTCAGGCTCCTCTGGAGATGTGTGGTCAGTAATTAACAATGCATAACAATGCACGGTAATTTACTGTGAGACAAAGTTAAGAAGAGCACCTCATTCAGTTAAATCTTGGCAAGGCAATGCAATTATCCATGCTGGAATTTTGCCAAGATACAGCAGTCTGTACCTTATCACCTGGAAAAAAGTGATATGGGATGTATAATCAGTATAAACCTCTAAAATATCTTGGGTTTTAATTAAGTTTTAAAGCCAAATTTGGAAGGTAACGAAACCACAGAGCTTATAGAGTTCTAATTAAAACCAATCTCTTTCTCTTAACCTCATGTTTTGGTTTAAAAGACAGGTGTCTGCTAAGGAAGGCAGGACCCTCCTTAGAAATGGAAAATGTAAACTCCCTCTCTCACAATTATTATAATTTTGAAATTAAGGGGCTCTCAGGCAAAGATAGGGGAATAGGAATAACAGTTCTTTATTAGGAATATTAAGATAAAAATGCAGAAGTACAATAAAAGAACCACTGACAGAATCAGAATACACCTGACACCCCGTGGGCGAGGGTGTTGGTAGCAGTCCCATTAAGTGGTGGCTGCAGCCCTCCTGGAGTGGCAGATGCTGCTCTGTTAAGCAATGATCCAGTAGAAAGGTGTAGATTTCCTCTGAAGGTCCAGTGGTGTAGATGAGTCTGGTCTTCCTCTGGGAATGCAGTTGAAAAGGCTGCCTTGGTGTTCCAAATCTCAGATTACATCCAGGTAGGAATGTTTGGCTCCTCCGCCTGGGTGGAACATCTCCCCATGGAATGGTGTCAGTTTATCAGCCCTGCAGTGAGACTCAATGGCCCATTAAGAGAAGAGATCTCCTGGAGAGAGCATGGGTCTGGAAGAGATAAAGAAACTGCCCCACCTGGTTTGAACTGCTGCTCCATTAACAGAGGATATCCACCCCCCCCCCCCCCCCGGAGTTATGGGGGATGGATCATGGAAAAAGAACACTGCTCCACCTGGTTTCAGCAGATAGTGATAGAATACACACTTCTGGTTACATCTTGCACTGCAACCTGACACCTCACCAATAATTTCAGAGAATGTTGCCCTTAGATAAAATTAATTTAAATCCACTGTCCAAAAGTTAATCCAAATCTACTGTTTGCCTGTCAAATTGTACACCTACTGACTCAGGTGTAACTCCCTATATGCCTTGATGTGAGGCTTTTTCCATGAACAGTACATGTTTTTGCAGGACATCATATTGCTTCATTTTATACGCATATGCTCCTTTGTCTGACCAGGCAAAATCCCATTGCAGTGAGCAGGAATTCACCTGAATAGAGACTCTAGTCTTTTTAGGGTCCCTGATAAAACCTGATAACCTAAAGTCGGTCCATATTTACAAATGATTTCTGTCTTCCCCCTAGCTTGGGAAATTAATTTGGGAACATTCATTGTCAAGAATTTAAACTTTACTATCTGCTGCTGTTGCCTGTGAATTGCCCTCAAACTTTGTTCAGTGTTGAGAGCTTAACACCTTTTCCTCATTCCTGGATGCAGCTTCCTTAGGGATTGAAGTCCACCTATATTCTACCTGAAGAAGCTGTTGAGTTTCACACATCTGCTTTTTCCTTTCCAAAGGCTTTTGGGTAAAATTTCAAAACAGGGATCAATCTTTGCATAACTCTCATGATTTCTTGATGAAACATATGTTCTGCCCTCTGGCTCAGTACTTTGAAACACGTGATCACAAAAAAGAGAAAACCTTACGTTAAATAAATGTTTATTAACATGGCCTGGCGAAATACAAATCTACCCAGGGAAGGCAATTATGCAGCCAATGCTTGTGATTTGTTTCTGCAGGTTGAAAGCTAGAATTCATGGTATCTAGCTGTTGTCCAGACTAAAAATTCTTTGGAAAAAGTGTGCAAAACTAAATAAGCATGAAATACAAATTTTAAGCTAATAAATGGAAGTTCCAGTGTAATCCAAATCCAGATCCAAAGTGCTCTCCTTAGGCTGGTCTGCCTGCTATCTGACAAGAGTATGGAAAACGGGGTTAGAGTGTGAAAAAGCAATTAAGGGAGCAGAGACAGAAGAGGAGACTGAAATACATTCAAGAGAGATTTTAGTGTAAGTACAACCATGAGAAAACTCAACTCAAAGGACGGTAAGAGAGATGCTGAATTTATGTAAGTCTAACATAAAATTTGCTTTATCCATGTGAATGACAGGCTTTAATCCTTTCCTCTGTAAGATCCAAACTGGGTAGTGAGCAGATTTTTGAGGCCAGGCTGTGATCTCTGATATTTCTTACTGGCAGCAGGGAGGGTCAGAACCTCTGTAGAACATCCCCGATAAAAATGTTATTTCAAAGAGGCTAATGCTATTACAGCCTTTAGCTAGTAGCCAAAAGAGAAATGAGTGCCAGTTCCAGAAATTATTAACTTCCTTTTGTATGGGTCTTCCGATGGTCAGTGGGTGCTCTCAAGGTCTAGAAGGACCCACAATGAGTTGCCCATTGCTCATCTGTAAAGGATAAACCCTACAGTGACTGCAGCTCTACACAGAAGACCTTTATTGCCTTCTCTGGTCCAGTATAGACAGAAAAGGAGTATCTAGGTTATTAGACTACAGAATTATGTGGAAACCAATGGAATTGTAGTAGCTATGGAAAATTATATCCTTAAGCTCCTTGTAGAACATATGTTGTCATAAGAGAGGAAACGACAGTTATTAGTAGTAATTCAAGGAAACACCAGCCCCAAATTCATGAAAAGTGTGAATTAATAGTTAATTTATATTGCTTTATACCAGCTCTGTATAACAAGCATGGGTGAAAGATCTGCATTTTTTTCTACTGACTCAAAAAAAAAGAATGAAAGACTAGAATTTCCCTCTAAGAAACTACAAAGAAAAAATTATCTATGACCTTCCAGAGGATGTTGGGCAACTCGATCAATGAGAGAATAAGAAGAAATGGGTTATGACCTCAGCAAAGGAAATGAGCCCTGGTGGAAGCTTTCTCTAATGCTCACTAATACTCAGGGAGTTTGAGAAACCTGATATCAAAACAGATGAAAGTTTTGATGCTATAGAAAGATAGGGTGAATATTTTTTGCCACAGAAGAAACGGAAAACAAATTTTAGCAGGCAGAGTTGATGATTTCACAGTTCTATTTTGTATTTATGTCCAGATCTGCCTTTGACACAGATCTCACCTTATCATATCACCCTAAATCCCTAGGGAAAACATGTCTTAGTTACCTCAATATTTCTTGGAAACCTTCTATTTTGTGAAGATAGTTCTTTATCAGTAACCAAATACATTGCTGGGAAAAAATGGAGCTAGATAATAGAGAATTGTATCAAATAATTGTATTACACACATGGTTTCTACCAAAATTTTATGAATTCTTGAAAAAATATTGCACATTGTCGTAGTTTGGAAAAAAATGAGTTTTTTCTGAACTTCAGTAGTCAAACCAATGAGTGCTCAGGTTTAAAGACTGGCACCTGGTGTGGCCACTGAGGACAAGGATCCGCCTCTGAGAACACAAGGGGTTCAAAGCAGAGGGCTCCCCGGAAAGCTCTCTCTTGGTTCCGGTCCCTGAGGATGGAGGGATCTCCCCTGCCCAGCGGCTGGCTGGGCGGGGAGGGGAAGCCATGCGGCCTGGGTGAGGTAGGGCCGGAACCTCGGGCACAGAGGGGGAGAGGAAAATCCTGTAGGATGGAAGGGTGGCAGACAGCCTTCTTTTCCCTTTCCCTCCCCCCTTCCCCCCCCCGGAGGGAGACTGAGAAACCGTGTGTGTGATCTTCGTCACCTTGAAATTTGATATCAACAACTAGACAGCACGGCCGAAGGAGTATGGGGGGGGTGGCGCGAGAAGAGTGCCCAGCAGCAAAGATACCGTGAGAGTTCTGGGGAAACAAAGCCCAAGATTTTAACCCTTTTTGTAGATGATGGAAACTTTATAAATGCTAATCCTCCTGAATTTGAAGAAGAAAGATAGGAAGAATTAAGCAAAGATGATGGAGTAGGAATGCTGAAAAGAATCCTAGGTGGGAGGAGATGATGGAGTGGCTTTGGCTGGACTCTTTTGTATAGCCATGGACGGACTCATTTTTTTCCTATAACATAGAAGCTGTATCTGGGGAGAGGCATTGGCTTGGAGCCAAGAGTGGACAGTAGTGTGAACAGAGATGAGAAGTGTCCCCAAAATTTGAGAGGCTGTCGTTTCTTGGAACTAACCAAAGCATCTTTAAAAAGAGAAACCCTAGAAGCAGCTCTGGTCCATGCACAGTAGTGAGAGCACTGGACATGGAGGAAGAGGCCACGATGTGGTGCAAGAAGGACTCCTATCTCTCCTCAACGAGCTGAGTACTGATTATCGGAAGGGTGGTAATAGACTGAAGATTAATTATCTAAAAGGTGGTAACGTGATGGGGAATTTTCAGTTTGTTTTGTTAAGTTGAGAACTGGTGGGGGGGGAGGAAGAGTGTTTTTTTAAAGTTTCCATGTTCTTCTGTATGTGTCTTCTTTGCCTATTATAAGTAATAAAGTTTTTTTCCTTTTGCTTTCTAAATTAGACACTGTTTTGCTCTGTTTTTGGTCACATCTCACAAAAGATACCAGGGACAGTATATCGTTATAAGGGCACTGGCCTTGTGCCAACGTCAAACCTTTGACACACATGATTCATAACAGCTTTGGCTTGTAAACTGGCACTTCCTCTGCAGATGACAGTTAGTTTCATTAATCTTGCAGTATTAAAGGCCAATATTTTAAAACAAATTAATGTTCTGGAACACTTTCTTCCACAAGTTTTAAATAAACAGACTTTCTTTCAGTAGGATTCCTCTTTCCACTCTTCAGTTCCAATAAACTATTTTAAAGAAGGGAGGAGGAGGAAAAGCTCAATCTTAACTTTGGTTTCTCCAAGCAAAGAAATGCCCTCTTCTTGACCATCTTTCTTTCAAATAAAGAGGTATGAAAGGCAAATCATTAAAACCTTTTCCCTTTGTTTTTCTCTGAACTAAGTAAATGAAGAGATGAATGATGAGAAATTGAAATAAATGTCTTAAATTTCTGAAAGGTCATTTGTTTCCTTTCCCAAGAACTTATACACTTCCATTCAAATACAGTGTCCAGACTATGCCTTCTTTACAGTTTGCAATAACACATAAAACTGTTTGTTTGACATCTTGATCACAAACAGTGGCTACCTGTGCACAAGGTAGCAATCAGTTAGAAACTCAGCGACAAAGCAGCACCATCACATTTTGTGGTCAGGGGCATTAAAAAGCCAGCATTTCATTTATTTTCTTCCTATGTGGCTTTTGTTAGATAAAATTACTGATTCAACTAGAGCCTGTGTAGTTAAGAGCCAAATAGTGGAGCTAACTCACAGGAGGCGTAGGTCATGCTGAGGGTGAATGGACAAATAGGAGATAATCTGAGCTTCAGGAACAGTAAATTATTCCCTTTTCACACTGCCTATGGCGACCCAGGACAGGTCTAGCAGTTGAGGATGTAAGTTCCTCTCAGAAGGAAATTTTTCCGTGCAGAGTTGAAGTTGAAAGCCTCTGGCCAAGATTTAAGCCTGTAAAATGAAATGGAAGAGCTCATCCATAAAGGGGAGGGGGCTGCACAGTTCTGATTCTCTCTTATAGCTGCAAAGTGGAACCACATTAGCTCTGCTGTCTGGGCCTTCGACTCCTCTAAAGACTTGTGTCAGGATTTGTTGCACAGTGTGAAAACCAAACATCAAACCAGCATACTTGTTTGTCAGTGAGCTGATATTAATTAAACTTGTTCAATTTACAGTAATAAAATAAAATAAATTTGTCCAAGTGCCACAGTTTTAAACACAGTCTAGCATCTGAAAAAAATCGCTTGTTTTGGACTCACACATCCCCACCACAGAGCTGGAATTTTGCTAACAGCTCCTGATACATGAGCCAGAAGGGAGTGGAACTCACTCTGCCTTCACTGCTTTGCCTTTTTCTACTGCTAGCAAGTTATTAAGGACATAAAGGTATGTGAGTCAGCAAGTCAAGTGGCTTTAAACCCTCACCTGGGGCTGATGAACAAAAAGATGCCATATTTCACAGTCTTCTTCCTGATCAGAACCATGGTTTCAGGCAAAGTTTGTATTTTGTGTAACATTTAATATCTTGGTAGTTGCCAACTGCAATGGGGTGAAACATTGTATACCAACTGTCAGCCTCATGTGAACATTTAAAAACAGATGCTAAATCTTTGAAGTCATGGTTAAGTTTAATGGCTTCAGAAAATCATTACTCAAATCCATTCCCTAAGGTCTTTTTTTTTTTTAAGTTCCAGAGGACCTAAACTTAAAACTAAACTAAACAGCCCTCCAAGAATTTATCTGGCAATTAAGCATATTTTTCTGTGGAATTAGAACGTGATGATTCCTAGAAACTGGATTGCTAAATCCTATCAGGGTATTCTGAACACTCATGGAATGGTCTCCAGGTTGCCTGCTGGTCACACATGCTGCATAGCAATGCCAGTTGCCATGTTTTGCATTTTGTGGGCATTCCCTCCAGACTATAGCAAAAGCACAATGTGGTAACATGTATCTAAAAACTATGTGGTGGCCTGAGTCTGGCTAGTGCTGAAGCTGCAGAGCCAGCCGAACAAAAAAAAAAAAAAAAAAAAAAAAAGGAAAAAAGAAAGAAAAAAAAGAAGAAAAAAAAAAAGAAAGAAAAGGTAGTCTGAAATGATTGATCAGTGACTACTAATGGCATTTTCATCAATATCCAGCTGATTTTCCTGTTGCTCTTTCTTACATATTTATACTATTCACAGTCTGGCAAAAATTTACAAAAAAGTATCCAAGTGATAGTTTCACAGCAGGTGCTGGATCAAACAGGTCTTGTTCTGTGCCCCTTGGGAGGCCTACATGGATCACAGGAATCCTGATACTGCCCTTCAGATGACCTGTGGTAAAACTGCGGAAGATATGCTCAGTTTCTTCCAATGAATAAACAAAGTGTACATGAAATATTTGTATAACTATGAATGGGGGGTTTATTTTTCTATATATACTGCTTGGCTGTGTAGTTGATTGAAAATGGCGTGAAGTAAACCTTGCCTAATAGATACTTATATAAGAATTTTATTTAAATGTCCAGCACTAAATGTCAACATTTGTACTTTGATTGTTGTATGAATATGTTGGTTTCAACTGGATAGTGAGGGAAAAAAATGCAAGAGTATACACGGGCTTTACAAGGAAAAATATATAGCAGGCTTATAAAACACAGTTTGAGAAAGTCTTACTAAGCTTCAAAGCCCAAGACCAGAAAGTATTCTGTAGATTTTGGACCTCATCCACTGCTCTTAGCTTCAAGCTGCAACTTAGAAACTAAGAGAGGCTTTTTGTAGCATATTCATGTCAGGTTTAGGCAATGCCAAATTATTTCTCACTGGAGCTGAGATTTATTGCAGTTGGATTATCATCTTTTGATTGCGCAAACAGTGAGACTGAGGTGGCTGTCCTTTCCAGAGTCATTAAAATCTTTGTCATGAATTACAAGAATCAGAAATCTGGAAGCGGACTGAGGAGAAACACGGATGAATATTCAATATGCAGCAGACTGCATAGAGCAAACTGGAGCACAGCTCACAGAAGAGAAGTTAACTGTCTGACCAGAATGCCTGAACCTTGAAAGAAACAGTGTTGGAAAATCATGAAATGCATCACTTATCTATTTTCATGACAAAAAAGAGTGAAAAAGATTAGATTAGACAACTGTTGCAGTGAGGCATTATTATTAGAATGCTAAGTATGCTGCCACACCTGCACTTCTGCAGTAAGCGTTTTTTGTTTGCTCCAAGTTGAAGTGTAGCCATTCCAGTTTCGAGTAAAGGTGGTGCAAGTTGTTGAATGAAGCCCTATTTTCCTCCCCCAAAGCTGGCACCATTTCTGGCACAGTCTGAGGAGTTCACAGGGAGTGTAAAGCAACTGCACCACATTACCAACAACACAGAACGTTTTCTCTCAGAAATTCAATAAAATTAATCAAACTCCCTTAATTTATCCTGAAAATGCTCAGACACCTCATCTAGGTAATTAAATCAGGCTCCTTTGCTCTGCAGTTAGACTCGCCCTGTGGAGCTCTGTGCCCCTTACATCAGCTGTGAGGTAAGGAGATGCAAGGGCTCTCCTAACTGAGGTGAGCCTAAGCCAGGGCCAGCAGAAACATGAGGACTGGACTGATTTACCAAAACCAACCAACCAAAACCAACTGAAGTGTGGCAAACACAAAAAATTCCTGATGCTCTTTCTCCTACCCCAAATCCCATTTCCTTTGCAGGGCTCCTGCAGTGCCTGAAAAAGGGCAGATAGATGTCTGTTAAATCCAAATTATTTTATTTTCATATGAAGATATATTTCTGTTTATTTATATTTAAAAAATGATGATTTAGCTAAGCTTTTAGAAAAACCTCAAACCCGACAAAATTTTTAGTGTCACCTTTCCCAAGGAAAGGCAAGGTTGATCTGAGCCTGCATGCTGACACTGGAGTTAGCTGAGTTGGCTGCACAATCCCCTGTGATACATGAACAACTCATACACAACATATGATGTTGAAGTACTGGCTGTTAGCTGTATTATTTCCACATGGAAAAAGTATAATAATTTTTCTTTGCTGTTGTATCCAGCAAATTTCTTTTTTCTTTGAGGCATAATATATTTTCTTTTCCCTGCACTCCTCAGGTTTTATTTATCAAGCACATATTTAATAAAGAAGGGAAAACACAATCTTTCTCATGGTTCAGTTTTCTGTGAGTCTAAAACAGATACACAGAGCTAAAACAATCAGAAAGAAATAACCCATTTTTATTTAATGAATTATATTTCTTTGCTTGACAGCTGATTCTGATTGTGATCGATGTATTAATTATTCAGATTTATTAGTTTTACTGAGATTCAGCACTGGATTTTCCTGGCTGTTTGCCACAGAACACATCTGACTTAGTGTCTACATTTGCACTTTTGAGACCCCAGTGTTGCTGCTATGAGGTAAATGGAGAGCTTTTAAGGATGCTCAAACTTAAATCAACTCCTAGAATTAAGCAGAGATTAGAAGTCAAATGACCTTAACCATTTTAAACAAAATAAGGCAATTCCCAAGATAAACACATTCACTCTTTCAAAGTTTTCTTGACAGTAAAAAACAACTTAAGAAATTATTCCCTATCTTGTCATGGAGAAAAAAAAGTATTTCTTTTGAACCATTTTTTGATCATCTTGTCTGTAGAGAATGTCCATGTCCATAGCTCTTGCTTTCTAGTTCTTTTAAACAAGCTGCTCTTCCCCTGATGGTCTCTGTTTCAGTGACGCTGCTCTCCATGGGCTACTTGTATTGATGAAGAGCCAGAGTTGGAGGGCGATACACAACGGAATGAAGAACTGTTCTGCAGAATCTGCCTAATAAATCTGGCCAATTCCAAGCCTGAAAGTAAAAGTGGCAGGATTTGGCTTCAAAAAGAAGAGCATTTCTACTGAAACTCTATTCTAAATTCTCGAACTTTACATATGGAGGAAAGTTAATAAATGGTAATAAAAGAAATGAAATAACTTGCTTTAATTTCCTCATGTAACTGAACAATATTTCCTTGGGCAGTAGTTATTGTATTGAATCCATAAAGTTATTTTCAGAGCACTGAATGCAAATGCCAACAATGAAATAATAAAACTGAACACTGTGAACACCTTGCTAACCATCTGTAAACCAATTTTCAAAGAGAAAAATCACATCAGTAGAATATTTGACCCATACAGGATCTTGCAGATGTTTTCCTCTAGCCTTTGGATCTACCTCATTTCAAGGTCTATATAGTAGAAACAAATTGTGCATTTACACAGCGAAAGTCTAACTCAATTCCCATAAGAACCTTCAAAGGCTTTTATGTTTGACCAGGCGCTGTGTTCTGCTGCTTTGGCAAAGAGGTATTAACAATGACTTGTTAATAGTAATGGAGCCATACCTTCTCCATATGGGTTCCAACACTTCGAGCTGTATCATCTGTCCATATTTAAAAGCTCCACCTTAAAAAGATGATAAATGAGACCAACTTGACCTGGCCTTAGACCAAGTCATGGATTAAACAATTTCTTTCAGCTTGATTGGGGTTTTATTGAGGAAACCTGTTAAGTAAAAGCTGTTCAGTCACAGTGCTTAAGTATCAAAAGAGTGCATGGAATTTGAAAAACACTGCCAATGTGCCAGCCAGACCCTGAGTTACCAAGAGGACTGAGACCAGCTGCACAGGACAAGCAGTGAACCTTTTCTGGATTCCCTGTTTCCTGCAGCATGAGCATCTCTGAAACTTGCAAACTCTTAAAACTGCATGTTCCTTTCCTAGAGCAAAGATGCCAGAGTTTTTTTGTGTGTGCATTTATATATATGTAAGTGGAGAGGGAATTTTATTGTTAATTTGTGACCCTACCCTCATTAATGTTAAACATGCAGCCTTTAAGAAAGAGTAGATAATGAAAGACACCAAATGTAGTTTTTAAGGTGAAAAACCCAACAGGCAATGTAAATAAAGTTTTGATTTTTCATTTATTATTTACTGTCCTATGATTCTCTCCTTTAAGATGCTCTAAGTTACTTGTGTGACTTCCATTATGGTCACCTGCTTTTAGAAGGTTCTACACCACTTTGGGTCAGTGCTGCAGAGTTTGTGCCTGCCTCTGACAATGGGTTGAAAGGAGAGTTTAAAAACCATAAACACCAATGATGATGTGCTAATGTGACTGCAGAGATGTTTTCATTCAGTTTTTGGCTCTGTTTTGGTATGTGAGGTTTTATCACACATACAGCATGTCTCTTTCTTTTTAATTGCCACAAGGTTTTTGTCTTAATGATACCTTCTGCCATCTAATGAGTTTATTCTTTCACACATTATTGTTACACATGGTCAGTGTGAACAATCTGTATTGCTATTTTAATAAAAATAACAAAAGAAAGAGCAAAGCAGGGGCTCAGGGAGCACACAGCATGTCCCCTGTACATCTGGTCTAATCTGATGCTCGGCATTGCCATAGGAACAGCACAGAGGAGATCAAGGGGTGACTGATAAGGCCACACCTTGGGTGCTGTCTCCAGTCTTGGGTTCCCTTATTCAGAGTAGTGTCAGGAAGTGAAAAGCTACTCAATCTCTAAAAGGATGGTATTGTGTCGAAATGACTTAAATTGTTTAATTTGGGACAATGCAAACAAGGTTAGTTGAAAAGGAAGATGATTAATGGATGCTCATTTGTGCCAGCCATTGAAAATGTCTTCCCACAGTAGTTTTCATTCCAAAATCCAAAGATTTAGATGTTCACTTCATGCCACTTAAATTTCACCACAATAACCACAGTAATCACAGCAAAGATTCCATCAGATGTCCTCAAACTGTGGAGCATCATTTAACCCTGCTGTGCTATGAAAATTATCTGGCAATGTAAAGATAGAACTTGTGACCTAAATATTGACCCATCTACTATTTATTTAGCCTTGGAAAAAAGTAATTCTATATCAGGAAAAAAAAAAAAAAAACCCACCAAAAAAAGGAGAGAAAATTGCAGTTTGAAACCGTACGACTGATAGGGTGATTTCATTTTCTAAGTATATTGAGTTTACTTATAATCAGAGACTCAGCTTTATGTTGGCAAACTAATATTGAAATACAACTGAAGGTGTAAGTAAATTTAGTTTCTTTACTGTTTTGTGGATCCCATCTGTACCTATGTGAACTGTAAATGTAAAAGGCTGATTGTGAATAACAGAAAAAAGGATCTGTAAGATATTAAATTTATGGTGATCACCTTCTGCCTGCATAGTGGAATTTTCTGAAGATGCTTGGCAAGTGAAGGATTTCAGAGCTGTTAAATTCTGCATATATCAGCTGGAGTCTATGGTTGACAAGCCATGTTCCATCCTTACGTAACGGCGTCCAGAAGTGAAACATTCCATTCTGATCTGCATTTTGTTAGGGCAAGTCAACCAAGGCAAAGCCAGTTCCCAGATTCCTAGGCAAGGAAAATTAAACAAAGGTCTCTTTACCTCTCTATAGTTCTGCCTTCAGAAATTCTGTTGTTTTTGGTGTCCTGGCCCAAACCACTTTTGGTTTAACAAACTTGGCCTCTTGCTTGTCTCAGTTACGAAAAACAACTTTGAATCTCCTGAAAAGCAAAATAACTATTTTTAAAGTTTTTGGAATTTGTATGTATAAAGACTTTCAAGTCTTCATCCTTCTTCCCTCTCTTGTTATGTGTAATGGGACACGTAGTGCTTGATGTGAAGAAATCCCTTGGACACTCAGCTTTTCATGATGTCTGGCAAGCCTCCAAAGTATTTCAGTTTCTTTACAACAAGAAATAAGCTTTCTGATGAAACCCATCTTTTTGGACGTAGAGAGCAGTTTATGTGGTAAAAATCTGCTCTTCCCTCCAAGACAGGAAATACAGAAATATACTCTTCCGTCCAAGATAGATTAGTTCCACAGTTATGACTTCCAGTTTTATTATTAATAAGGCATGATGTTGATCATCTTCTTGTCTCTTATTTAAACAAGATGGCCATACAGTTCTTTCTAGTACAGCTTTGTGTTCTTTTTATTATGTAGAATCTGTTTCCGGAATACTTATTTCTTTAAATTCCCAAGCACTGCATTAAATTTCAAGCTGCCATCTAATATTCCTTTGGAGAATTCTTGCAAGGGTTCTATGCCATTATATAATCTGAAAGAAATAGCAGAAAGAGCCAGGACTGAGAAAAGAACTATCCCTCCAAATGGCCACATATCTGGGAATACAAATATCTTCAAATGATGTTTGGAAATTGAATTAATTTAATTTTTCTCTAGAATTACAAGGGATCTATTTTGCCTTTAAGGCACAAGCCAGTGAAACCTGAAGTTCAAACTAGAATGCCACAGCAGGAACAAATGGCAGTGTGTCTGGATTTGGAGGAGTGCAGATGAAAGCTATCATTTCTACCATTTGAGCAACGATGTGGGGTCTGTAGAGCTTTGGACTCTAATGATCCAGATGATTGTCTGGATTACGTTTCAACAGAGTCTGGAAATGCAGAGAAGAAGGTCTCAAGCTGCAGACTCCCAGTGGTGGATATTACTGCAGAACTATTACTTCCCTGGATTTGTGATATGTGTGAGATTACAATGAAGAGTATAGAGATGTATTCTTCCTTGTCATCTCTATTTATCTGTATTAGATCAATCTCACTGTGCTCCCATTTTATCTCAGTGGTTATAATTGTTAAGTAGTTATAAACTCTATTAAGCAACTTCAAGTAGTTGGTTAGGTTTTATATTCAAATTTAATCTACTAGAACTATTCCTATAATTTCTTTTCTGGTATAATCAAAGTGCTTCTCCTCACCTTGTAAATTCTGAGATGCTGCCTTCAGCAGGTCAGCATCTCTGAGCCTCAGGTGACATGTATGTGAATAAACCACATGGGTTGGTTACCCTTGTACTTGAGACAGTGCTCAAATCAGAGTGTACACTTGTGTTGCCATGCACACAGGGTTATCATTCAGTTTAGACTCACAGTATCCTAAGCCTCTTTCTGAAGGTCAAATCTGTATTTTCTTTGTGATATATCAGGAAGATTTAATAGCATCCGTGTCCGAAGGGGAGTTTCTTGCAAAAACAGGCCTGATTTTACTCCTAATTGTTTCTGTCTGAAATTCAAATAATTTCTCAACTTCTCTTAGGAAGCATACGGTTCCAGTGTGGGGTAATTGTTTTCCATCTGGACACTGTCTGGTGGTGGTATTTGCTGTAGCTGTGAGTAAATAAATGAAAGAGTCAAATAAATGAAGACATCTGTAAATAATTTTTTTTTGCTGATTGAAGGCTGGTAAATAAACTCTAGCTTCTTTCTTTGGTTAGATTCACAATCAAAATTGTGGAGTGAGATATACACCAGCTTACTAGAAGTTTGAAGTTCAAAGGTAGGCTATGAGAAAACCTCTAGAGATTCCAGAAACACCAAAGAAGTGGCAGACAAATTCCAGTTAATGCTGCCTCTGACCTCAGCAAGCCCCTCGCTGAAACACTTTAAAGCATGCTAAAGCCTTTCTTGAAATCCTGCCCTGGTTGTCTACTTGCCCTCTGTTTTGATCAGCTCTCTGTAGCCAGTCTTTCAAGGAGAAGAGTGTATGGCAAAGAAGAAGTTCACTTTAAAAACTGATGATCCTGTCAAGGGCAGACAGAAGTAAATAAAGCAGAGAAGGAAGAGGGCACGAAAAATTAATGTTGTTCTGGTTCTGTGGGGACTTAGAAGGCTCGACTCAGTGCTTGCACTTTTTCAAGGCAATATTTTTTCTTTCCTTACTTTGTCCATGCGAATGCTCAGTAATGCAAAAATTATCATATGAACATTCTTATTAGTCTTATTGATAAGTACTTCCATACTAAGTGGAATGTTTCTGATCATGAGTAGGCTGATCTATGTACTGCTAAGGTTCATTAGAAGAGGGGGGCACTGTCAGAACTCTGTGAATGGGCAGCTCTGTATTCGAATACTTCAAACTCATCTTTGGAACACTTGCAGTGAAGTGGCAAAAGTGCCTGTGAAATATGACTTTTCAGCTTGAATATTTGTACACCTACTGGACTGAATTTCAAACAGGATTCATTCAGATGTCAGACTCTTCCAATTAAAAACTGTGCTTGGTTGGCTAGTAAGTTGGTTATTACACATTTTATGGTATGAGCTGCAAATTAGCTACTCAAAGTCCACAGTTCAAGGGATTTGCAGGCCTAGAATTATTCACTGAACAAGATTGTGAATAATTTCAAATAATGAATAAATTCAATATACTTTTTGTTCTGTCTGTGCATAGCCTCTGAAGAGGGAGAGAATAAAAAGGGGAAATCAATCAGATAAATTATTCATCGAGAATTATTTGTTCAGCTCTAATGCTTATGTACTTAGACAATATTTTCATTGGAACAGGCTCTGAAGAGCTCTTCAGCCTGCATATATCTCAGCTACAATTCATCTGTAAAAAGTATTGAGGTTCTTGTTAAATGCAGATGCCTAGACCTAGCTGTAGACAGTAGGATTTATCTGATTTCATCTCCAAGTTCTTGACTAAGTTTAGGTACTTCAGGAATTATTTAACAGGAATTGTTTTTGTGAAAGTAGTTCTTTGTCATTGTCTATGTATGCATTTGGAAGTAGTTTAAAGTAATCATCCCAGTTCTACTTGCACTGATTTGGCTATTTCCAGTACAGCGTGGCAACTTAGATGTTTTCTTTCAGGAATTAAACCTTTTCATTGTGTAGTTAAAAAAACCATCAACATAAAATTGAATCCTCGTAGAAGAACTACCTCTCAGTACTAACTGTTATTATTTCAAAGGAAGCTAGGATCAAGGAACTCAGTGAGAGGTGTAGCTCAAATTAATATGCTAAGCACCAAATACAGTTCCTCTGAAATAGGTATTGTTAAAATAACTTGTCATGATAGAAAAACTTTCAGCTCTTTGCTATTTATTTGATGCTGTATCTCTTAAAAAACAGAGGGTAAGTATGGAAGGGGATATTTTTTTTTCCTGCTTAGGGCAACCACACCTCTTTTAATGTAAATATTTTTGTTGCTCCACTGGGTCTAGGACACCAAGAAGTTTGGTTCCATCTTGTCTAAAATGAATTGAGAGAATAAGGAAAAAACACTGAATCTTGGATACTGAAAAGGGAAGATTATTCGATACTGTAGAACAAATACTTGCTCTCATATTAATGATTTTTGAACTAATATAAAGGAGTTTTAGTTTTCTTCTTCCTGTTAATAAGCATTCTGTTAAATTCACTTTAATTCTGTAAGGCAGAGATGTCAGTCCAGAGGGATAACTCAGATAGCTGTAAAATAAAAAATGAAATGAATTCTCGCAAAAAAATGTTCTCTCATACAATTTTTACCATCATTCTTGTTACATCCTCACTGATTGGGAGCAATGGGGGCTGGAGTGGAGAAGTTGTGCTGATCTTGACTCTGCCACTGACTTACCCTCATCCATTGACAGAGTTCACTTTTTTACACTATCATAAGATGTTGTGCTGACATCTTTCACTTAAATTGATGCAAAAATTTGGAGAAGGATTATCTTTTATTTTATAATGTACAGAGTTTAACACAGTAGGGGCATAATCTTGATTAGGGCCTCAATGTGGTACTGTAATAGAGTTAATAAATAATACTTGACAGCAGTCTAAGGACAGAGGTATGGAAGGAAATGAGGCGTAACTTTTGAATAACCCTTAATTCAAATATCACAGATGCAAAGGAAGACACAAGGTAAAGTCAAACTTTGTTTCACTATGTGACAAGAATCTTGTCAATATGTGACAAGAAGAAATACAGTAAAGCACATCTCTATGGTTCTACAGACCAGAATGTCTGATGTAAATACATTTTTCTGTGAAATCAATAGTCCAGTTAAAGTATAAGGCTCTTTTATTTCCACTTGATGGTCCTTTTCTGATTACAGTCTATATTGCTTAGTTTACTTACTGGCTTCTTACGAATCTTCATTTAATGAAAGATATGCAGCAAGATTGTCTGGCTGATATATCATGAATTCAACTCTTCTCTCATTTGCCTAATATCTAGAGAAAAAAAAATCTTATTGTTTCTTTCTTCCTTCCTATTTTTTGCAATTCAGTGTATCATGTTAGTTTCTTTTATTCCATTAAATAATTTCCCAAGATTTGCAAAAGTTGAAATTGAAAAACAGAGGAAAAAAAACCTTTTAAAGTATTTGATTTCCTGAAAAACAGAAAGTGGGGTTTTGCTGTTATATATGCAGTAAAATGTTGTGTTTTTGCATAAATGCACAGCTGGTAGTTCTCAGGTCGTGCTAACATTAGTATGAGGTTACTGTGGGAACTCGTTTGTGTTTCAGTGCAGTTGGCAAACTGCAGTCATGCCCATTTAACAAGCACTAGGTCATGTTAATCAGCAATAAACTGCACTTAGTTATACAAGAATTTTGAATGAAATCAGATCTAAAGTTCTCCAACTGTTCATCAGACATTTAGCAAACATTTTCTTCTTCCTCATTCTTGCCAAAATGTGGGTTTTTTTTGTTTTGTGTTTTTTTTTTTTTTTTTTCTTTACTAGCTTTCTCCAAATCATGAATTGGAAGTGTAGTCAGTTAGTCGGTTCCATGTGTAGACTGGTACATGGAAATCATCTGGTTTAGGCTGCACATGTTGTGCATGACTGTTTCATTCTGACTTTGCTTCACCAAAGAAATTTCACAGTGGGAAATCTAGAAAAAAGCCCCAAACAAGGAGAGGATAACGCAAGATACAATAGAACAGGCCAATTTAAAAACATATTAAGAAGCAGTTAAGGCTCTGTAGTTGCAGCATACAGTATTCAGCAGGGAGTTGGTGCACTGGGTCTTCTCTTTCACTTGGTATCAGCTACTGTAAGCATCTGAGGAACACCACGAACAGCAGAGACAGCTCCAAAAACACTTGAAACAATCTGAGTAATTTTTCTGTGTACAAAAAGCCTGAATTTGTGGATTAGTTCCCTGTAACTGTGTTATGTGTGAGCAGATGGAGTGAGTAGATTGGTTTTAGTTTAGTGCTGGTCTGCAGGGTGAGAGAACCGGCCATTTGTGGGGAACCAGTGCTGGGAGCTGACAGGAGCTCAGAGCTGGTGAGGAGTCAGTCCCAGACCATGAAGGCAGCCCAGGTACATCCCATGGGACCCTGCTCATGGGAAATGAATGTAAGAGACACCCAGGAACTTGAAACTGGGTTGTTCTCCAAAGAGCTCATTCTGGTCTTCCTGGAGTACTGGGAGACAAATCACCAACTTTAACAAGGGCAGGATCAGATGCTAAAACCAGACTGGCCAGGTCACAGGGAAGGTTGCCCCAAGGGCCAGCAGGACAACACTTGTGCACAGATGTCACCACCACATTGCCCCGTGACCACCTGGGAGGAGCAAGTGTAAAACGTTTGCAGTTTTGCCAGCATTGTAGCTACCCTTGCTCCAGCTGTCTGGCCAAGAGACTGCTACTGCTTCTGCTGTCAAGGAATGTTTGTGGCTGAAGAAGACATTCCAAGGTTTTTCTCTGAGAGAGTGACTGCAAAGGACCCAGTTCTACAGCATCCACTTGGCCAATGTCAGACATAAATTCTGTTGAACCTGGGCCCACAAATGCAAGTTGTTGTAGGCAACTGTGATGAAATCAATATTTTGCCTGAATCAGACACACTGGTTGATGATGCAAAATTAAAATTTCTAGGGCCATTCCAATTCTAGTCACACATTCAAAGTATAGTTATGGAAGTTTACAAAACAGCTGAGCATTGTTCCACATAATTATTTTGTTTTTAAATAATATTCCAGCTGCTATGATACCACTGAAACTTTGAAAAATGTCCTTTGTGTGTGGCCCTGATGTGTAGGTCCTGCAATAGTGTTTTTATACTAGAATTAGATATTAGCTGTGTAAAGATTATGAAGGTGTTTGGGAGCTGAATGAAAAAGAAGATTATTTGTATTTCAATATTTTGCAGCTTGGTCAGTGTAGGCAAAGGGTGTTTGTCATCAACAGAATGAAAATATCCAATTTTACCCAGTGCAAATCACTGAGGAACAGAACTCAAGAAATAAAAGTTTCTTACTTTAAATCAAAATGAATAAAAAGTCAAGATTTGTTTGTCAGAGACACAAGAAAAAGACAACAAAAAATATATTTTTAAATCTACCATGGGAAATTAATACTGAGGTGATTTTCAGGCTAAGGCTGGGAACATAGCAATGCCATTTTAGAATAAACACCAAAAACAGATGCCACAATTTCATAAAATAAACATGCAGTGAAAGGGTAACACAGCCATTAGCAGCAAACTGAGCCAGTAGCCAATACAGTATGATGAGAAGGAGTACTCAGTATGGTGTGATGTGCTGTAGAAGCCATTAGCCATATGGTACCATGTGAAGAGGGCCTCTGTGACTAAGTAACAGTTGTATGTTATGTGGTTTATAAAATAATTATGCAATGGCAAGCAACTCTTTTATAATTATTGGCTGTTTCAAAATATTTCTGCTAATCTGGAAGCATTTACTAAGTTGATGGATGCAGGCAGTCTGCTTCCTCTGCTTGCATGTTCATAGATTGTGTGCAGCATCATCCTACTAAAGGCAGTGACCATTTTAAACTTGGCCACTAGACACTATTTGTTTTCCTTTTTCTGAAAATTCAGGGAATATCCACATCAATACATCATAACTTGGTGGACAGCTGCCAAAGAAGAGCCCAGTAGTTACCCTTCCATTATTCACTGGCATTTCTTTGCTACCCTTCCTTTATCCATTGACATCTCTGAAAATTGAGTGTATCACCAGAAAATCATATTGCATATGCACTTGATGGCATGACAATTTCAGCAGATTCTGTTTTTTTATACTTTGTCATGCTTATATTAGAGGCAACAAAACTATCAGCAACTAAAGAACACCAAAAAATGTCTTTGGTTTAACCAACAAGAAGACGGCACTAATTTCCTTTTCCTTTTCTACTGCTCCTCAAGCAAGCATATGAAGATAAGTGCCCGTTAGACATTTGTACATTGCAGCACTCTTGCTTTGAAATGGGAATAAAGTAATAAAGAAATAAGGCTTCAGGGAAACCCTTCAGCTACAAAATTGGCAGGCAAGTGTGTTGTCCCTGAAAATCAGCCTTCTGATTTGTTTTAGTATAGTGGGGTCAGTTCTCATGAATTGTAAGATAAACAAGAATCATGTTTGTATTCCTTTGTAAAAGATATCACCTGATGGACTTCTCAAGTGACCAGTGAAGATGGAGAGGTGGTAACTTCTCTGTCCAATCTCTGCTCAATGTCCAGAAACTTATATATACGAAGTCAACAATAAACAAGAGACTTCCTTTCTTCTTCTCTGCCTGAACACCTGTTGTGTGTGTTGCTGTGTGTTTCTATCTGTGTCACAGTAACACAAGTGAGACCTGGGACCCAGAGTACCTAGAGGCACCCAGCTCCTGGCTGTCCAGCTCTGTAGTGGAAGGTGAGAGGGTCCTGTGACCCTGCAGTATCTGGATCAGCTGAATCAGGTAGGGCTGTGGGTCTGAACAGCTGGGACATCAAACATCATCCCCTGAAGTCAAACAAGATGCGCAGCCTGGAGAGGTCCACAAAGCAAATCTTCCCTTTCTATCCCTTTGGTACATGCTTCAAGCCACAAAACACTTCCCATCTTGCCCCAGTAAACTTTAGATCTAGTGTAAAAAACTGATTGTAAAATATGGCAGGAAGAGCACAGGAGAGATCAAGGGCTGCCAGTACAAAAGGTCTTTGAACACCCTCTGTCTGTCCCACCCACATGGGTCAGCTCTATCTTGGTCCTGGAGACATTACAGATCAAACATGACTTTTATTATGTGCATGTGGTGTATTGCTGTGAGTGCTCTAGAACAGCACTGGGATAATCTCCCTGCAGCAGGTACAGCTGCCATGTAAGTTTTCAGCTTTGGAGTGGTTGGTCAATTGATGTTTAGATAGTGCAGGTAACTGACATGAATTGTAACTATTGCACTAGTCTTATAATAGGGACGCATCATTAGAAATGCTGGGAACTACATCTGCTATGAGGCTTTTGACAAGACTTCAGTGCACTAAAATGGAATTCTGGTCTATTCTGTGAGCAGTGCAGGTGCAATGAAATATTTTTGCTACGACTAAAAATATTTTGCAAAGCTGCAACTCAATGGCATGGTTTAAACCACATCTCAAATGCTGAAAAGGAATGTGTTGCTAAGTATAATACAAGGATATACATTAGAAAATTTCACTCTACGGAGTAATATATGCACACTAACATATATATATTTATGCATTTTTCTTACAAGAAAAAGGCCATTGTTCATCAATTATAGCAGCTGGCATGACTGCTGAACCAGTTATTTTATTTTATCTGGTATTACTAGGGAAGATACCACTTTCATTTTTGCCAGCATTTGTAGTGTAAATGAGGAGTAACCTATCGTAAAATGTTGCCACTGAGATCAAAGGAAGCAGTCCTTACTACCAAGCTAAAATCATTCTGGGGAAATGTTTTTGATTATGGTTAATGATGTAATCAAGCCACTAAACTGCCTAGAAGTTGGAGTTGCAGCAGGCGTACAGCCTGCCCATTACAGAGCACCCAATCGACAATAATGCTGAGGGGAAAAGGTGTGATGGAGCAAACAAGACGCCGGTTAAATGTTTACTCTGATGGCTCACAAAACCGGACAGATTTGATTAGAATACTTATGCCTGTCTTCGTAGGAGAAGAAAACTGAATGGATGAAGGTATAGCAAAGAAAAAAAAAAAGCCAAAATGCCAAAGGTGGAGAGGAAAGGACCAAAAAAGGTAATTTTTTAACATCTTTGATTTCTTTCTTTAAAGACCAATTACTTTCCTGTCCCCTGTGGGAGAAAAACATTCTTCTTCTTCTTAATAGCAGAATCATTCTAAGACTTCTCTGATTCATTTTATATTTAGCAGATTACAGTTTTGGAGTCATCAGTAGGAGAGAACCCAGCAAACTGACAGGCCTGAAATCATGTCCTTTGATTGTAATTGACAGGGAAAGCATTTAAGGTAAAGAAAAAAAATATTTTATTCATCTTTGATTACACTGTGATGTGATTTGGTGACATAATACAGCTGTGAACTGTGGCAAGAAAGGCAATAATTCCTACTTGAGGCTTTGACATGATGTAGCCCTTTAGTCTTCTTCAAACCAATGCCTCCAGCTACAATAGTGCCCTTGATGGAGTCTAGACAAATAGATATACAGACTGTTGCAATTAAGGAGGCAAACAGCTTTTAAATAACATTTCTCTAGGCCATGTATTTTTGTAGTAAATGGCTACGCTGACTCCTATTTTTCTTTACCAAAATTAAATCTAGATTATCTATTAAATAATCAAGTATCGGATTAAAAATTATTCACTTCAGAAGGGTTTTAAGAGGACCATGAATAGAAACTTTTTGAAATCGACAAATCTGTTGAATGAGAAGCACACAGTGAAAGGTTCATTTACTGAATTCTCATGAAGGGGCTCTGAGGACTATGTACGTCTTGTGGACCTTTTAACTTTTAAACCTTTTCTTTTTATTTAATTCTTATAATATCACTTCAATATTCCTGAAAATTTACTGTGTCAGGATCTTCAAAAATATTCAACAGCTCCTGGTTTTATAAAATCCTTGGGCATTTCTGAGAGATTTCTTTAAGTAATAATATCAAGAAAAGCAAAAAATTCAGGACAATAAAAATTGTATTGCCAAACTTTAGCTAACATGGGAAAGCAATTTTATGTACTCTGTCCATGTGCTCTTGGAGCCTGGCTTACATCAATCACCTAACTAGGACTGACCTAGACAGGAACCTGCCCTGATGGGGTTAAACTGAGTGTCCAAAGGGAAGTATGAGAAGTCACATGTCCCCCATTGTGCTGAAGTTTTTCACAGTGCTGTTCCAGGAGATTTAAAATGTCTTGCTCATTAGAGAAATGTTTCCTTACAACTACAAGATGTAGGCAGTAATTTAGAGATCACATATTTCATCATTACAATGTGTTGATCACTTCCAAAAATAAAAGTGCAATTTCATGATCATGATCATGGTAATTCTTGCAAATGATTGGATTCCTGCTAGCACTGTGGGCTTTTAGACATAAGCAGGTAACCTAGGGCAATAAAGAAAATGTTAGAAAATTCTGTCACATCCTCAGGATGTTTGTTACAAACATTTGAAAAACAAGGGATTTGGTCAGCCACACCAATATTTTCTGATGAACCTGCAAATTAAGTAGCACCCACAGAATACAAAATTCATTATTCATGCCACTTCACATTTGTCTTAAAAACGTTATTTCTAAAACACTTTGTGAGAGCCTTTGTGTTTTCTGAATTAATCTACTACATGTGGTTATGAAAATAAGGTAGTGTAAAGAATATGCTCAACAGGACAGTGTTATTTCATAAGAGGAAGCCCAAAATTCATCAGCAAACAAAGTTAACACCATATTTATGTATTTTGAATGTGTAAAGCACTGTTCTGAACCACTGTTCTTAGACAGCCATGGCACTTGCACACACTGAGTTTCCTGTTAACAGCAAGCTCCATCACACAGCAGCACGAGCTGAACTTCCTTAATCTCTTCCTTTTATAATTGTCACTATGTCTAAACTCCAGTGGCCATCTCCATAAAAAAAATCATTCAAATTCCTTGCCCTATATACAGACATTGCCAAAAATTTTTTAGTTCAAATAGCAATGATGAAACTAAAAAACACCACTAACTTACACTAATCCATCAAAAAGCAACTGTATACTGATAGGAATTGTCCCTAGGTATTATTGGTTCTGTGTCTAATAACACAGTTATACAAAACTGACATCTTTCTAGGTGTATTCTTCTATGACTTGGGATGTTCAGGATTTCAGATATATGATTTTGTTAAGGCAAAAATGAAAAGTAATAAACCCCATTAGACACCTTCAGGTGAGCTGAAAACAGTCATGATAATTTGAAACTTCTAGTGATCAACACAATTTAATCACAGCATTTAAGAATTATTAAAAGCAGGGTAGTATCTGCATTCTGGAATTTGCCTTTCAATGCTCCCAAGTCTAAAAAAGGAGAAACAGTACACAGATTTGAATGCTTGAATGTCTTTTTTTTTTTTTTTTACTGTTTGGTCATTGATATTACAGTTTTCAAATTCTGAACCAAACCCCTGTGACAGTGGATTTCAGCCTGAACACAATTACTAGGATAAGAGAAAAATTCTATATCCAAGAAAAACATTTAATGACCCCTACAGGTTTTGTGTCCACACAGACTTGGATGCTAATATTTTCACAGTGCTGTACTCTGCCTATTGCCATGAATAGGCTTGGAGACTCCAGTTAGCACTCATGAAGGAAATTCCACTCACAAGGAGGTATCTCACTTTACTAACAGTGTTGCAAAATCTGGCAATTATACATTAAAGTAAGACATACTGATTAAACTACATCACCATATTTATTATCTGTTGCATTTTTCATGGTTTTCTGTTTTCTTTGCAGTACCAAGTAAAGAAGAAAAACCCCTAAAAATAAATTTCTGATGAAATTTATAAAGTTATAGTTAAAGAAACATTATCCCTAAAATTACCATTTGAATGATAAGCAATTTTGGGAGTAATTATAGTGCACACTCTACATTCAATGCATTCTGATATATGGATAATTACTCTTGGTAATATGTGTTAGTTAGATTTTATAACAACAATAACAATTTATTGCAAAATTAATTCCTTGGCACAATTTAACATTTATTGATGTGAAGTCAAAGTGAATTGATTTTATTGCAGACCACTTGTGATACGTTTTCCCTATGCTCCTGCCCTAATTGGTTATTATAGGTCATTTTGGTATTTAGTTTTAAAAATAAATTAATTTGGTACCAAGGTGCATTTAGTAAAATGGCAAGATATTTACAGCTCATGTGGTTTTATTTAAATAAAAAATGGTAAGGTAATGCAATCATCTTTGGTTATAAAGTGATGGATGAATTGAAAACATTTCTGAATCAGGTCAATGGTAGTGATGATTAGTGCATTGTTAATCAAGTTGCTGAGATTGCTATCAAAAGCTTTATCTCTTTCACTCAGACTGGTGAGAGGAGCATGAATATTAAACAGATTCAAATAGATCTGCACTCATGTAATATGGAGCACTACAAATGAAAAGGCTAAATGAACCCAGACTGTGACTTTATGCACTGATATATCTCTTAACCAAAGAGGAATGTCTAATCCATTTCTGTACTTGTATGAGGCTACATACATTGCAAGAATACAAAGACAAAGTATTTCATGTATCATATTCATTTTATGGGGTAAGTACTTATTTACAGCCCTATCCATGTGAAGAAAAAATAGCTGTGGAAAGGTTTGTCAGGATTGAAACAATACTACTATAGGCCAGATTTTAATTTCTACAACACCAGTAAAATCCAAATAGTGTACTTGAAATCAGCAGCCTCATCTCAATTACCTTGCCCCTATTTTATTATTGCTTACTTACTTGAATTTATGTTTAGTATCGGGTATAGTTTAATTATATATCCGGAATCCTTTAAATCACTTCAAACCTTAGGGCAGATGTAGCAATTAAAGTATGTAATCACAAATGTATGGTACAAATAAGTGGACAGTGGAGGCACACATGCAGGTATGTGCTTAACTGAGTGCTCCTGAGAAACTCCGTGGATGTTCAGCATGATTAAGCAGGCACACAAGGCTAAACTTCTATTTTGCAGGTACAAGGCCTTCACTAAAACCAGGTCTTTGTAATTAAATATACAGAACAAACCCCTCAGGTGAACAAAACAGAATGAAAAATCTAACCTTGTGCTTGTGTCTATTTGAAAAGTTATATGGTAGAAAGAAGCCAGAACAGATCAGATGTCAGTATCTGTCTTGTCAGGGAAAGGTACTGACTCTAGACTGAGTTCTTTTAAGGCTGGTTTAAATAAATTTAGAGGCTGTTTAATCTTACATGAGAGTAGAGTCTGTACCTTAGCAGTACAGCAGTCTGTAGTGTAAACAGATGCTCATATTGTTTCAGATGTGTGCTTTTCCATAGGCAATGGAGTAGGAATTCAAACCTACTCATGACAGCTAACTATGAGAGGCAAATTCTTATAAAGTTAGCATTTTAGAGAAAATACTTAGAACTAAGTCTCAGTGAGGTAATAGCAATGCAGTCTGAGGTAGTCACCTATCTAAGGAGTAGTTTTCCATATGCTGTGGTCATTTATAAAAATACTCTTTTATTAATATATAGTTTAGGGGATTTATATAAAATTTAGGAAATATTTACTAATGCAACTAGCAGAAATACTGGAACTTTAAACGTTCTTGAAGCTAATGCTTGCTTTGCACCTGCATCACAAAAACAAAGACATTTTGAAGAGGAGGAATGTATACAGTATATACATAACATACATGTATATAGTAAGTGTATGACTGTACTCAAACTCATATAGTAATACACAAGCAGGGCTTAAAAACAGCATAATAAAACCAACTTTTGTCTTTGTATTTAACACACAGCCATAGTTTCCTCTGTATAGGGCATACAAATTAAAATATATAGCAGAGAAAATCTCAGATCACAACTTCTGAATCTGAAAATTTACATTCTAATCTGAGAGAGGCAATAAATGAAAAACATGCCTAGTCAAAGCTGATCCTGTTGATTTATGTAGACCACCCTGAGCATAGTGCAAGATGGAGACCACCAAAGTCTCGTTCCGGTTAAACTGCAGCGGGTCCCAGTCCTGATCCCTCTGTGTCTCTCCCCTGTTTAGTCTCTTCCCAACACAGAGCCTGCCACCAGGGACCCCCTGCCTGCTGGAGCGATTTTGTGGCACTCCAGTTTGTACTGTGTGAGCACATTCCAGACTGGAAAAGTAAACACATTAAAAAGTGCCATAGCTCTCTCATCACCTCCTCAACATCAGGATTTTTTAATCTTTTATTCTCAGGGAAGACCATGTTAAGGAGTGGAATTTATACTTTGATCTGAAGAAGCTGGGATTCCCGGAAGAGCTCATCTCTTTGAGGATGGAGACACATTGTGGGTGAGTGGTCAGGAAAGCTTTGTCTTCCATAGTCCTAACTTCAGTTTTTATCTTAGGCTCTAGAGATCTCAGTGGGCTGGAGATCTCTTGGGAGGTCATCCATGGTATCTTAGGCTAATCTTATGGATGGCTTTGAAGTTGAGGAGTAAGACTTATAATATAGCCAGATATTCAATGAAGAGTCAGGCAGGCACAAATGTAGCTTGTGTTTTTAAGTCAGATTCTAAATTTTAAGTAGCTGCAACTGTTCAGGTAACCTCTTTGTTGGATGCTGTAATGGCCAAAAGCCAGAGCCTTCAATGAATTTGCCCTTTTTTAGCAGGGCTGGATGTAGCCCAAAGCATGTCGATTTTTTCCCCAGAGATTTGAATTCTAGATATGAATCAACCAGTGGGGCCTCACTCATCTGCATTCCCTCCCTGACACCTGGTAGACTCTGTTCTAATTGTGGTAAAATTGTGTCACCATGCATCTGTACCTTGAAAAAAGCAGAGACACTTAAAAATGAATCAATAAAATGATGAAAATAAAATGCAATGACTTTTCTACATATAAGATGAATGGCTGAGAGTGATACAAATGGATTACACAATAAAAAGCAGACACGAATATAGGCTTTAGCAGTTTAAACCCCTGTGCTGAAAAGACCTCTGTCCTTACTGCTGGCTCTTAACTAGCTGTCAGCTGATTGAAATTAGTCAATCTCACTGTCTTGTGTGATCTTTTTTTTATGGCAAATACCACAACCATCCCTGTAACTGCATGTGAGGATCTACATCTATCATTACTATATATAGACAATAAAATATGATTCTTATTTTTTGCCTGATTTATCCTCGTGCTTCACTTATTCAGAAATTTAAATCAAGGTGTACTCTGCTAAAGTTGCCAGAATCAAAGCAGTGTAACACGTATGTATGTGAATAGGAGGAATTGTGTGCCCAGTCTAGAACATGCTAAATTAACATTTGTGTGCTATTCTGCCTGAAGAACACCTTTGCCTCCTAAGTGCTGAGGTATTTGAAGTCTTACTGCAAATCCACAGAGCAAGAACTGTCTTACATTTAATCAGAGGGGAAATAGATGTTGAATACAGAAGCAGAAGTGTGCAAGAGGAAAAGGAATGGAGGGAGCTCGTATGACAGTTCCTCAAGGCAGCCAGGACCATCTTGGATGTTTCTGGTTAGAGCTGTGTTTTAGTGTATCATTATTTTAAATCAGCATATTTCATATATTTGACTAGGAAAAAGCTCAAAAACTCCTCTGAGTCCTGCAGAGGGATCTTAAAAGATGAAGAACAAAATACTCACAAATCTAAGCTGAGAAGAAGGATAATTAGGAGATGCAGAAAGTTGATATTCAGACAAATTACAGCTCTACAGACATTTCAGGATGTCTTTGAAATCACTACAGTCATAGAAAAATTAAAGAGTAGCTGGAGAACATTGATAGTGCTGGATCAGCTCTGTATGTATACAACTGAATTAAAAAGCAAAAATTCTATAATTATACTTAGTCCATAGATCAGTAATTTAAATATGTCTGCAGGAAAAGTGTTTCCTTTGCCAGTGACATTCCCTCCTTCTATCCAAAAGAACGGCTTTTAAAAAAAGTCAAATTCCACCATCAGGGATATAGAATTAAAACCATCTTATTCTACCATTCTCAAAGTGTTGTTAAACAAAGCATTTCACAAGATGTTGCATAACTTTTATAGTTAAGCATCTTTGGACTAAAGGTACAATCTGGCATATAACAAAACTCCATGGAAGGAATGAAACTTGAATGACTGATATTGAGAGCTGAAGTTATATATTTACCTTCCAAACTGCATATTGCTTAAGTACATCTGAGTCATTCTCAAGGACAAAGTTCCACTCACAGAGAAAATCTGAATTTTGTATTTTTTCACAAAGAAACAAATGGCATAACTAAGAAAATTAGCTTTGTCTTCAAAATAGAATTCATTAAAAATATACTGCTCTTGAGTTTCAGAGGGAGCACTTTCAGAGGAATTGTCTTCATAAAGGTGAAAGACTAGATGTAATGAGTGGCACTACCAAACTTCAGGAGATCATGTTTTTTATGACATATTAGTATTCAAAAGATACAGAACACCTGTGAAACACCTCAAATACAGTGGCATGTGCTAGTCAATCTTTCTGAAAAGTATATGCCCAGCAGTGCAGCAAGACAAATGAGTTTTAATAGTTCCTTTGGATGGAAATGTCAAAAGATTATGCCACATAATGTAGTTCTAAAACTTTGCTTAAAAATAGGCATGCAGTAAGTTCAGAGCTTTATGTAGCTTATGACTTGGCCAAGTCATTGTACTCTGAGAAAATGAATGACAGTTTTATTCTAGTTCAATATCAATGCTTTTCTAGTTGCATCAAAAGGAAGGAATTCATTTAATTTGAAAGGAATTTTCAAAGAATAATCTTAAATATGACACAGTATCAAAGGAAGTATGGTGTTTAATTGTTCAGTGTCCAAAAGTTAGTAAAACTGCAAAAGTTCTTTCTTTTTATCTGGTGTTCAGGCCCATGGTTTCTGAGCTTCACAGCTGACAGGGTTATGGGCTATCTTAACCATTAATGTATCCTCACCCACTTCTGCACCAAATTCAACCTTTTAGCAAAAAAGTATCATTTGCTGAAGCTCCATTGCTTGACTCGCTATGGGCACCACCATTTTATTACTGTTTTGTCCTTTGAACGTTCATTATTTGTTCATCATTATCTGTGTTTATAAACATCACCTTGTGCTCTTGTTATTCTTCCCCATGTACAGCTTTTTTGTTTTCTTTTTCGGTACCTCTCAGAGGGGTTGTGTGAGCACAGCTTTGATGGCAGCCCTCTTGCCATGGGAATCTCAATCTCAAGGGCTTGTGCCCTTGACTTTGGTCTCACTTCCACTTGTACCCAGGAGAGACAGTCGTACCATTCTCCACCCTTCAGTTCCAAACTGCTACGACATGCCAGGCTTAGGAGCTGTATGATGGCTCTTTCACAAGAGCTGCTCTGCTAGCTGGACTCTCAGCACTGTGACTGCAATAACTCTGCTGTCTCTGGGCATTTCTAGGGACACTGGGCTGAGTGCTGAGGGCTGAGATGGCCTCTGAGTGTGGTCCTGTGCAGCCTCTCTGGGGTGCTCCCCTGCCCAGTCCAAGTCTCATTTCAGACTCCCCAGGGCCACCCATCCCAGTGTCTCCAGTGGTGTAGCAGGGTTGCAAACCTCCAGCTCCCACAGGCAGTCCTCAGGGCTGCTGGGCAGGGGCTGGGGCTGTGCTGGTGCCCCCCAGCCTGCCCTGCTCCCTGGCTGCCTGTGGGACACATGCTGGCCCTGGGGTCTGTCCCTCCTGCCAGCCCCTGGAGATGCCTGACCTGTACACCTGAGTGATTTGGATTTCAGGTCTTGAAGGAAAGCACAAGTTAATCCACAAACTCCCCTTCCCTCTTTTCAAGTTTTGAGGTGTACCAGGAATACACAAATGGCCTGGTAATGGATGTGACTGAACAGCAGAAAATGCCACCAGGGAAGGTGGGTTTGCAGTAAAAGGAATGAGAATGGAAGGAAACAACACAAGTGCCCGATGTGTTTGAGTCTCAGGTCTGAAGACAGGGCTGTGACAGCAAGCACCCTGTTTTGGCACTGCCACAGCTCTCTGGAGGAGGTCAGAAGATCTTAAAGGGCTTCCTCTTCCTTGACTCTAAAGCTAGTTTTTCCTGAATGTATTTTATGTATGTGTGTTTTGCATGAATGTGTCCATTGCCTGCTCAATTGCCTTGGCTCCAGTAGAACAATAACATGCAAAAGCAGACAACAGTAGACAGATGAAAATTCCATCTACTTCCTCAGGATTCTTTCTGTCCCTCTGTGGATCTCTGGACAGGACAACAAATGCTGACAAGGTATCTGGAAAAGCAGCAAACAGCAGTGCTCCTCTCTGACTCCCAGCTATGCTGCAACCCTGCTATGACTAAACTGCAGAGAATCTTCATTCCCAAAGACAGACCAATAATATTTATAGAGCATTTTGTTCCTCACCACTCCTGTTTTGCACAGAGAAGCCAAACAGCCTGTAGATAAGGAAGAATTGGAGGCAGCAGCCAGAAAACAGCAGCCAAAAGGGAAAGCAGAATCTCCCTGTACGGACAATGCAGCATTGCTGACAAATAAACTCTGCCATGATATCTGTCCCCAGCACTAAAACAGCCAATAATGAATGGGCAAAGAAGCAAACCCGAGAACATATTGAAATTCTGTGGAACACCACACTGAAATTATTCTTCCAGGATCCAATTCTACTTATGAAAGCAGTCAGATCCCATTTTCAAACAAGAACTACAACATTTCCTTGATAACAAAAATCCATTCTTATTCTGCTATTTTTTTTAATCAAAGCTTGAATAGCCCATATATTTTACCCAAAACCAGTGTTAAGCCTTTGAGCAATTATTTTCATTAGCAGATGATGTCATCTCATCAGTAGGTATTTGTTGAGCATCAACAAAGTGAATAGTTTACAAAAGCTGGACTTCTAATTTAAAAGAAAGTGTAAAATTGAGGCCTTTTCTTTTTTCTCTCACAGCATTGGCAATACTTTCAAATGTCTGTTTAATCCATTCTGTCAGCAGTCTCATGAGCTGATGCCTCTGCTTTGGGTTTGTGTTGATTCTTTGGCCAAGCCTTAAAGCTTTGTGGTTTTTGATACAGAACTGAAAGAAAAGCTTTGATGCTTGTGAATGTTGACTACATGAAGTAAATAATGTGAGGCGGGTTTAAATGTCCTCGTTTTTTGTTAAGCCTTCCAATCACATGAAAATGAACGTAAAGAAAGGTCACATGAAAAGGAAATAATATCCTATGAAGTGAAAATATTCTTAATGTTTCTAATCCTCATATCTCACATCCAAAGTCTGTTTCCACACCATGGGAATAGTTATCCTGATGCTCATACCTCACTATTTCTAAAAAAATAAAATAATTCTGTGGAAGTCAGTGTGATGACCTGAGGATACACATTCACCTTTTATTGCAATAAGGCAGAAGTTGCAAAGGGAGAATATTTAGCTTTTTGAAAGGGAATGAAAACCACTCATACTTAATGGATAAATCAAGAGATAAACATTAAGTTCAGAAACTCAATATTTTAGGAAACCCCAGTGTTCCTCAGCATCACAAAAGGTGTATTCTTGACACATGGTTTGCATGTGGAAATCACTGTCAAAAGAACTTAACTGAGGAGAGATTCAAAGTGGGAGGGAGTATTTGGAGAGGAAAAAGACTATTATGACATACAATGACAAATGTGTTTTAAAAAAGCTCTCATGAGAAACCTTATGCTTCACAATTTGTTATGTTTTGTCTGCTGGGATCCAATAAACACCTGGCAGAAACTCTGAACCAAGGACATCATCAACAAACAGCAAAAGTTATCATCATGAACAAAGCTTGGCTCATTTCTCTGGCAAATACAAGGCAAACAGAGAAGTCTTAGTTTCCTGATAGGGAGTAAAAGATTAATACAATTAAAGGTTGTCAGCCTTTGTAAAGAAGTGGCTTAGAGGGAGAAAAAGTACATGTTAAAAAAAAGTGGATACAGATTTAACCCTAATAATAGGAACAGAGTTGCCGTATCCCTTAGGGTTTGACATGATGTCAGCAACAACTGTTGTGCCTTTCCAAGTCAAGGAAATAGAAATGATATTTTAAATATATTTTTTTAAAATTTCATGGTGTGTGTTTTTTTTTTTGTTTGGGTTTTTTTTTTTTTTTTTTTTTTTTTTTAAACTGGGAAGGTAGGGGGATATTAAGAGGAGTGAAGTACAAAAAATAATTTTTTCATATTTCACTCTAGCTTTGCTTTGGGGTGCATAGGAGAAAATTATGGTTTTCTTGTGATGGACCATTTATTTTCCTCCGTATCTCTCAGAAAGCTGAAATTTTATTTAACTAACATTCTCTGCAGCTGATGGTTCTGCTCTGACACATCTTTCTATTTCCACAGGCCTTTCCCAACAGTCCAAGGGGTTAATAGAAATCTATTAAATGCCTTTAAAATACATTTCACATGTTGTTGTGGCTGTTTCCTGGTGTGAATCTCTTATTATTTTACTGAGCCTTTTAGACATCAGCTGCTCCCCTTGCACTGAGCATTTGTAATCCCTCTGATTTGCCTGTGTCCCTAGCACAGCAGTTAGATTACTGAACCTTGGGGTTTTGTCTTGTTTTATACATGACTTACAAATTCCAAAAGTTAAATACTGCAGCTGGACCAAAATGGGTCTGATCTTGCTTTTGCTGGTGGCCAAGATATTCCCTGCAGTGACGGGAGACTCCAGAAGGAAGAAGTCAGTGTGGGTTTGCAGAGCTGGCAATCAGAGCGGGTTGCTCAACAGAGAAGGATCACTAAAAATGTCTTTCTTGTTTTATTTTAATTCCAGTTCTTTTTTTTTTTCTTCTTTTTATTTTTTGTTGGTTTTTCCCCCCCTTTTTTTCCTGGAGGACGCGTTGTTTCGGTCTGGCCGCAGCTGCTCTGGCGCGCCCTCTGCCGGCGCCGGGCGGCGCTGCAGCAGAGCCGCGCGGGCAGCCCGGGCGGGCGCCGCTCGGCATCCCCGCGGAGAGCAGCGCACAGGGCAACCTGAGCGCCTGAAACACACCGGAACACACGCTCTGAGAGCCGCCCGCTGCCTTGTGCCTCCGGCATCAGGTAAAGCCTGCCTTCGCCTGACCTTCGTATGGGCTGAAGTCCGTGGAAAACCCAGGGATTGCTTCCCTTTGCTGGGTGCTTAGGAGACAAAGTCCTAGACCTGTAGGATGAAAGGATGCTTAGGATGTACAGAAGGGACAGGATGTAGCGAATTAAGGGGAAGAAAAACAATATCTATCATGTGGAATGTTCAAAGGGTTTTTCCACAGCTTCCTGGATGTCTCTATATTGCCCTGTTTCTGCACTGAAGATATTAGACGTGATTTGATCCACAGCCCACTATAGTTTCCATACCTTCACTGTGCTTGGAAAAATTAGGTTTGAAAGCTTTAAACTTCTTTGTACTCAAGTCTCAGTTTGCATATGAGGTCAAGAAGAAACCTTTGAGAAGAATTGCAGTGGTTTTGTTTATTTGTTAGTTTCAAATCAGGAAATTAAAGCAATGATATTGAGAGGAAAGAAAAATAAAAGGGAAGACTGCTGAGTAACCACATAGTCAATGCAGTAGAAAGGGGTCCCAGGTCTGTCAGAGCACATCCCATCATGGAAAACTGTGTGACATTATGTTCTGGGCAGCTGAGATACTCTGCTCCAGATGATCACATGCACAAAAGTTTTAACAAGCTGAGTACCTTATTACCTATTTCCATTGCTTTATTATTCTTTTTTCTAGATAATGAAGACTGCATCTTGGTCTTTCCTGTTATCATGAGTGATAGAAAAGAAATAGTAATTTCTACAGATTTTTTAATCAAGCCCTTGATCCAAATTTATTATTCTGCATCATTGTAGCTCCAGAAAAGCTTCTACTAACTTCTTTGACTGCAAGACACTGTGTGTATATATATATATATATATATATATATATACACATATATACACACACACACATATATTGTATATTTAGACAGTAAGACTCCACTTACTAAATTTTGTGTTTCATTTATGCATTGATCCAGACATCTCAGTTATGCTCAAGAAGACATAAAATTTACATCCCTCAATATAGCAAGGTACTGTTTTTCTTACGGGCTTAGTGTTGCATAAAGAAACAGCTCCCAAGCAAGGGCAAAAAGCCTGTGTATCATAATAGATCTTTATTTGTCTTTAAATTGTACTGCTAAGCTTTGGAAATGTAAAAGGCAATCTTACAAATAGGACATCCTGAGAAACAGTTATGTTAACTTGGTGCCCCAGAAATCTTCATTCCTAGACACATTATTATTAGTTGATACTACTATGCTCTGTGAAATGAATGTTGTGGCTCATTATCTAGTTCCCGAAGCATCTTTAATATACAGAAAAACACCCATATGCTGCAAATACATGGGTTATGTTAATAAGTTTGATCATAGTGATTTTTCTGTTATTATCACTTCTGTTTGCAGAACATCAAGATCTTGAAGACAAAATGAGAAGGTGTTTTGTCCTTGACCTTAGTGGGGAAAAGATCTCACCTGGAGTCTTCCACTCCTACTTTTAGGGTATCTAAAAAATTCTGTGTGTGAGCCTAAGCTTCTGGCCCCTGTTAAGACTGTGCTTCCCTGCTCCTCATGTTTTCTCTGGCTTTTGTGGAGAAGGTTCATGCACTCTTTCCAGCTTTTCTGTATTAGGACAAGATTTTCTTTGCTTGTACTTTGCTCACGAAAAAAATGGTTAATTTTCTACCAGGGCAAAGGTCAGTGTTGTCTGTCTTGTCCGATATTCCTCGTACGCTTACTGATCCTGATTATTCAAAGCATTTTTTGTGGTCTCATAGTATCAGTTTTCCTATGATGAATAGGCAAGTTGCATATAAGGTAACTTTTCCTCTATAGATATCACACCACTTCATCGGATGCTTCTTACTTTCAGTCACATTTTCTGACTTTTAAAATACAAAGGTAAGAGTTTAAAGCAGCAATTTATTATTTTACTTGCAAGGAGCAGAGCAAAACAAAACATTTCACTGGAGCCATGTTGTTTTTATGTTCTGTCTGTTTGAACCCTTTAAATGAGCATATTTGTCATTAAGGAGGCACAGGAATTACACAGCAATCCTCTTGTCCTGGCACCCCTAAAGTAGAGTTTTGCAGTGAGAAAGGGAAATGTGTGTTCCTGGATCTGTCATGGGTTGGGAGGCGATTAAAAATGTCAATTCAACAAACTTTTCTGATGGCCAGGGTATGTCAGGGGGCCCAGTGACCATCACACTACTTCATTAACTAACAGGTCATTTTGGTCAATATTGATTCTTTGGTGAAAGTGCTGGCTGTGTGTGCAAGTCTGAACAAATGGAACAGGAAACCAGAGTGTCTGTGTGTTTCACACACAACCCCAGCCTGTCTACATCTCTCTGGTGTGACTGTTTTTCCAAAAACATATGGACTGTCTTGCTCTCCAGGGCAACTTGTGCTCAGGAACAAGACAATACGTCAAATGTGGCTTTCCAAATTTAGCTGAAGGCACATCCACTCATTTCCGCCATTTGCTTTGGTGCTTGTGTCCCTGTGACCAGGGTCACGTCCCAATAACTGTCCCTTCCTCTTCATGCCTGAGCCATTGCCTAGCTCATGTTCACTCAAAAAAACTCCCCAAAAAACCAACCAAATACCCAAAAAACCAAAAACAAACAAACAAAAAAAAGCAGCAGTACTTGAGCAAGCCAACCTTATTTGGGCCCTCAAGGGAGCACTTTCAACGTTGTGGTAATTTAGATAGCCTAGTGTGGGATGACAGTAGCAGAGAACATGTCATATATAGCCAGTTTCAAGGGTTTGTGAGAGCAGAAGGCACATTGTCTCATTAACTTTGACTTTATAAATGAAGACTTGATAAAAAAAAAAACTATTTTGAAATGTATTAGGTGATTCAATTAAAGTCTGACAGGAACATTTGCTATTCTGTGTTAGAATAATGAAAACAGAATTTTTATTTGAAATTTCTGATAAAGATATGAAGGTAATGTTCGGAGGGTTTTTTTTCCCTATAAGTCTTATTTTAGAAAATAATTACTAAAATCTAAGTCAATTTTCTCCTTCAAACCCATTGATGTTAAAATAGATTAGCATTCACTTCGTTCTCATTGTGCACCAAAGAGCTGAACACATTCTCTCTCAAACAGTGGGGAAAAAGTGAAACCCCCACAATTTGATTACAATGTTACTGTTAAACCCGAAATAGTTTGGAACGAGTAAGTATTTCTGTTGAAACTCTCTGGGTTCAGAGATTTATAACTTGGTGATAAGATTCTCCTAGGGCAGAATCTTACTGCACAAACATAGTTTGGAAACAAAAGATAGATATTTTTCAGAAACTGAGATGTAATAACTGTTAAAACAGCAAATGAGAATCATATTAATTTTATTGCAGTTTCATGATTTCAGATCCATTTTATTATCAGAGCAGGAATTTTAATTTCTCTACAGGCTTTCTGTGGCACTCAGTACTGACTCAGCTGCTGAAAATTGTATTGCCCCACTGAAGTCAGTAGACCAATAATGTTTAAGCTGCAAATTTATCACAGACTTCCAGAGGTATCTAACTCCCAGATCCTCAAGTGGCTTCTGAAAATCCCAGATGTTGCAATAAACTTCTGATGATGTGGTCTTCGCACTTTGTTAAACAAGCACTCATTCTTGAAGGATCTGCAACGTGTTTGTTATTTGTGTTTATATTAAATACTTATTCACAGTTTCTTTAAGTTAAACACTTATTCACAAGTAAGGAAGATTTAAGTTTGAATTTGTTCACATATTCTCTAAAAGAATCTTCAGTTATTTCTTTTTCCATTATTTACTCATTTTGTTTGTTTGTTTTTTCCCCTCGGAGCAGGGAGGACAACCTTACCTATCCTTGTTGCTGAGGAGCCCTCCCAGCACCGGAGGGAATGGAACATGCATCACAGTACTCCAGGAGGAGCTCTGTCCAGCCAAGCAATGCTTTTTGAGGTAGTGCCTTTCTTAGAAGCCAGACCCTGAAATAGAATTTTGACAGACAAGCACCTAAACTGCACAGACTGAAGTAGATGGGTCACTATTAAGACTTAAGTACACAAACAAATTTAACATAACATGCTATTTTTAAATGATGGGTCTACCCGTTTCTCAAAACTTGCAAATATTGGCACAGTTTCCAAACTTTCAATTTTGAATTATGTACCTGGAAAAACCAACATTTCCAAAAGTGGCAGGATCCTTTGTTTGAGGGGTTATGGTGCTCTTGTATTGAGAAGACATTTTTCAGCAGGTCAAATGCAGTGTTACCCCATGCCATTTTTGCATTCCCTAGCTAAATAAATAAATGAATGAATAACCTGGAATAAATGGAATACATTTTGGCTCTCTGGACTCATCCAGTTAAGCTGAAGTGCAAAGAAATAAAGATTAGATCAAACTCCTATTATTTTAAGAGTTATTAACATTTTAAATAAGTAACATCAGCAAGGTTCATCAGGAGCTGAGGAGCTAATTTTGACTCTGGTAACTGTAGAGTCAGCCTAAAGAAACCAGTCAAAGATTGTTCCCTTCAACATCACAGTCCCAGAAAAGAAAAAAGAAAGAGAGAGGGTAACCCATCGCTCCAATATATTCTACAGTCTCCTTCTTCTCCAGATCATTTTTGTATAAATCTTTGCAAACTTGAACAGGATCCCCATTTTGGGGTCCTGGAGGAGACTGGAAAACCTGCAAAGAGCTATTAAGAAATTTGTTTCCTGCCTTGGAGGGTTGAGCGGGAGGGATGACACCCATTCCAGTGTGAGATAGACTAGACTTGTCATTCCCTAACAAGTCTATTTAGGCTTGTCAGAAGCTGATGAGCTAATTATGGCTCATTAGATGTAGAGGAGTCTATATTTAAGCTCATTTGGGGTTAGCATGGGAAAGTTAATAATATAGGTGGAAGTAGAGGGAAACTGCTAAGGCTGCAGAAAATCTCTTTGTAAACTCTGAGATTTCTAGATAATCTCTGAAGCAGATTGGGAAAGCATGGTGAATTTCTATTAGAAAATTGGAAAACAATGGTCTTACTTCCTCAGTTCCTCCCTTTCCAGAATTTAAATGAGAAATAGTTTAGAATAAAATATAAATAGCATAGAACTAAGGCTATCCTCAGAAAATTATGCCAATTATGTTTGGATACTCTTCAGGCTGCTGGAAAATGAGCAGGTTCTCTGAGAAACACTGTCATTCTTACAACTCTACCAAACTACATTAAAAATCTTCCCATTAAAAATATCAATATTCTGTCAGAAAAGCCTGACAAAAATAATGCATTTAGCATTATTGTATAACTTCAGAAATATTTAATCTTATCAGTATATATTACAGAATCAGTATTTTTTGTGTTTTACTTATAAAAGGGGCTTTGCTGAGCTAGGCCTTTTATGGTCTTCCATTTTCCACAGTAAAAATCTTCTTTCTTTCCATACCAGGCAAGTTCGTTGAGGCAACCACATAACTATTTGATCTTGTGTTATTCTCTGAGTGTTCAACATGTCTGCACTGCAAGTATCCAATCCTTTCTGAGAGCCACGGTTGGGTTTTTAACCTCCATCCTCCTAAATGCTCGCTAAACAGTAGCATTCAATAAGTATTACCAAAGAGAGCCAAAACAGAGAATATAAAGTGATCTGACTAAGCAGTAGCAAACCACACTGTTTCTGAGTTGGGTGTAGTTACTGAAACAGGTGAATGTGCTCAAGTAGTCAGGATGAGATAATTTAAGAGGGGCTGTGTTAATTTATGCACTTCCTGATTCCCTGTGCACCAAACCTGTGGTGCCCACTGCACCTCTCCAGGCTCCTCTGCATGATATCCAGAAACTGCACACAGTTCAGTTTTACCTCATTTTACAGCATGACTACACCAACTGCACAAATTACAAAATCTGGCAAATTTAAAATAAGGACCTGGCCTTAATTTGCACAATATTCTGTTCCCTTCTTGGCATGTTTGAGTGTTGGCTTCTGAGTAATTTTTATTTCAAGATGAATCATTTCAACAGATATATTTTATCGCTTGACTCTTGAATGAGATGACACATCCTGTAAGTACAAGATATGTCTAGACATTTGTGCTTCTGTTTTCTCTTGAGCACTGTACATTTAGGGATTTGTTTCTTTTTTTGCCATCTCTGATTGTTTTGTTAACTGCTATACTACTGTATTTGATGTGGATATCCTCAAACAAGTTCATTTAAACTGGTAGAAGCTTATAAGCATAAAATACACTATATCAGGGTTATCAAATAATTTCTGGTGGGTTTGTTATTCTTAAAGAACAAGTTAAGAGAGTGTAATGTAGATGGTTGTTATTGGTTGCAACCTTAACTCTTTAGAAAAGTGTATTAATTTAAAGCTATAAAAGCAATATTCAGAGGTTTGTAGAGAATTATATTGGAGAGAATTAAGTATATTTCATGTTTTTTGTGTTGTTTATTTGTTTTTATTTGTATTTATTTTTGTTTATATTAAATACTTATTCACAATTTCTTTAAATTAAATACTTATTCACAAGTAAGGAAGATTTAAGTTTGAATTTGTTCACAAAATCCACCATTGTACTGCAATATCATGCGAATCTTGAGAAACATATCAAGTGTATGACAGAGTTTCCTCTGCCAGCTTGCAGGAAACACAAAAGGAGATCAAATCATATCTCTACAGCTATGAAAATGTGCAGATTTTTGTACTAAGCATGCTTGGTGACATAGCAAAGTATCCAAACGTTTAGGCTTATTTTCTGTTACTTTCTTATAACTCTGTACATCATGAATAACATTGCAAATAATTTCCTTAGATTTATAGACTAAACTGAAATAAAAATGCATACCGAAATCTGGATCATTTTCCCAAATCAAGGATTTTTAGTGCTAAAGCATTCAGCAATGTATCTCACTTAATAATGTATTTCTCACTCTTCCTACTTACATTATTAAATTTATATGCAGCTTAATTAATAGTGAAATTGGTACTTTTCTAATCTATTTCTGAATTTTGTGAGAAAGGTTTTCTTAATTTATTGTGTTGTGGGTATTCTATAATCTGGTATATGTATAAATTATTTTATAAGGAGCTCAGTATTTTGAAGGTGTCTTATGATATGAAAAATAGCCATCTTTTGAAATTATGGGATGTATTATCACAATGCCAGACTCTAATCTGCTACCAATTTGTGTCAGCTTTCTGCATTCAAAAAGACTCAAATCCTCTCTAAAAGTAAGAATCAGCTGAAGGTTTGTCTTGGCTTCATGAGCCCACTGCAATTAGGCAGCATGTGCATGTGTGCCATATGCATTTATTGCTCTTCTAAGCATGTGTTACTTTGATGTGTTAGGTTAGAAATCTAACTCTTTTTCTTGGGCAGCCTTCCTCCTGGGTCTTTATACTGCTTAGCAGTTGAGTCCAGACTTTGAAACACAGCCTAATTTAGAGGCGGATGCTGCAGCTGCTGCTGTCATTTCAGCTGATTTTTTTTTCTCCTTTGATGTCAGCTTAGTGTCTCGGTGGCTGCATCGGTCCCGCAGCCGCCACGATTCACAGAACGGGCACCACAGCATTTTAAAGGTCTCTTCACCTTGAAATCTAATTTGGGGAGCTTGAGTCTTTCACAATGCACTGTTGGTTTAGTGAAATGCTGAGTTCTCACAGAACATGTCCTTCCTGATCTGGAGGAAACACAGAAATTGCTTTGGGTTATGTTTAATACCTGATCAAATGTTGATGATACAAGAAGAGAGATTGTTTTTTTTTGACAGAAGGAGAACGGGTTGCCTTGCCCATTCTGTCCCGTTCTCTGCTTTAGCATCTCTGCATTCCAAAATGAACTTTTTCCTTTGAAAATTGCTCTCTCCCTTTTCAAGATGTGATATTAACTATATTCATCCCTTTCTCCATAATTTATTTCTGCAATGATAGTATATGCAAAGACATTCAACCTCAATTCCTCTTGTTCTTGGACCATGCTTGACTTTCCTTTCTGCTTTCTCTTTCTGTGGCTGACATGAACTCAAGGAGTGCAGGAGCTTTGATCCTCTCTGATGCCTTTGCAGAACAATTTCTCTCAGTGAGGCTCCCTTGCTCAGGCCAAGCCCTGCCTTCAGATGTGCATGCATTTTCCCATTGATTCCAATGAGTCTCTCAGCCTTCTGAGGCCCCTCTTCGGCTTTTAATCTGTACCTTAAAAGATATTGGCAGATAGTAGTTGTCTAACCCTTTTTAATAACTGAGGCCCTTGGTTTCTTTACTGTTTTGGCTGCTTTTTCTGTATTGAAATGGTATTCCATATCATGCCACAAAAGGAGAGCAAAGCCCTATCCAGATATGCTCATTTAGACATTAATTCTATGTTTTATTTCCTGATTTTACTTCTATTGTAGCTACTTTTCTCTATACAAATTACATTTTCTCAATGATGCAATGAAGTATATTAGTCTTTTCTGTATTTTCCCTGGTATTGCTATATTTTGTCAAAACAACATTTCGGGTAGACTATTTTTTGTGTTTTTTTTATTCTCACAATAATGGGAGTGGTATTTTTTTCAGGTTTGATGCTATTATTAAATATAAAGACACAATGGGCTAGAATGAAGCAATTTTGAAGGAGATTTAAAATTTAGTAAAATGAAATAATTGAATATTTGAATTCTGAAATTTCAAGGATTCTTAATGAGACTACATAGTGATACTGAGCAAAGGCAATAAAAATCACAATGATTTTCAATAAGTATAAATTTTACAAAAGAAAATTCACTCATTTGAATTTACTCAATTTTTACAGAAGTGAATTTACTCAGTGTTGGTTTGATAGTACTGGACATTATATAAAAATAGAGAAAAAGTTCTCCTGCTCTAACATCACATAATTACATATATGAGAGACTTTATGCATACAATTTGTCATGTTAAACTCCAGGAACTAAACCTTTGTTTAGGAGCTTTCCAGGCAGCATCCTTAGATTGCTGACTCTTTCTGTTTTTAATGTGGGCTTGACAGCAGAGCAGGGGATTGGGAACATTTTCTTTGTAGTGAGAGAAGCTCCTTGCTGCTCGGTCTGTTAAAGAGAGAACCATGTAGAAGTCACGATATCCTCAATCAAAACCTTAGAAAACATGTTTCAAAACTTGAGAAATGAAACAAAAAGACTTCACTGCTGCTCAAAAGCCAATTTGGTTTGATTTACTTTGAAAGGAAATTTTACCTTGACAATCAGAAGGCTGTTTGCACTAATGTTTGAGCAAAGGACTCTGTACTCTTCTGCAAGAGCAACTGTGTTATTAATTCTAATAGACTACCACAATGATGAAAACCTGAGCAGCTGATATATACTGTAGTGATGACAAATGTGATACTGGAGGCCTGGAGGAATTGTGGGTGTGATAGTAGGTAAGACTTTCACTCTATTGCACAGTCTGCTACAAGAAGACAGGTGAGGAATAAAAACATATGCTGAGATTGCTCAAGTTTCTTTTGTTACACTTTGCTTCAAAACAGCTGGTTGTTTCTGAGGAATTCTGTTTTCATAGAAGACACCACAACAAGGGGAGGAAGGCTCTGGCATGGGGTGAGCCCTGTGAATTTAGAGGTGTTTCAAATGGTGCTCTCCTTGACAACCTGACTTGAGGAGAGTGTAAACTGCAGCAACACCCAAAGCACCTCTGTGTGTGAAAGAGGATTCCTGTGGTGGTGCTGAAGCCTTGGCTCTGTGCAGACCCACAAAAGTTGGTAGGCATCAGCAGCCTTTTTTGTAGGGTGTCTCAGGTGCTGGGGAAGATGTCCAGTGCTGGTTGTACCACTGAGTAACCAGAAGGCAGAGAAAGTGTTCAGAACAAAAAAACATCCTTGCAATAGTGATGTTAGCACCAGCAAAACTAAACAATAAACAACCACTGATGCATGACAAGGAAAATTTTTTAGAAAAATGATAATAGGATTGTGTTTCATAGGAATCTGCTGTTTCATTGAGAATGAAATGCCTTAAAATAAATCTGGTTTCAACATCTTTAGAGTCTAAGTACTTCTGGTTTAAAAATGTACATGATGATTAAATATACATATAATGAGTAGTAGTCAAGAGAAAGTATACCACTGGGAAAAAATCCAAATGTTCATATTCTGAAGTCCTATATGAAATGAAATTACTATGTTCTGTTTTGCTGCAATCTCAGGCAAAATTGTCTGTATTTTGTGAAATTGGAACATAAAAACCATCAGGAACTGGCTTCAGCAAGGTGTGCAATAATTTCCATTCTTGATGATGTCCCAGGAGTTACCCAGAGCCTTGAGAGATCAGCTCTAACGAGAAAGCATATGACCTTACCATATCAGGGCTTCACAACAGTCAAAATCTAGCTTGACCTTCAGCAGTAAACCAGGTCCCTCAGGCTAAATCCTAACAAGTCTTGCCTTCAAACCAAGGCAAAAGGCCAAAAATGCTTATCCAGGGACCAGCAATAGAGTTGGAAAATGAGAGGATCTTTTTTGTTTGGCAAACATCGTTGTTTGACCTCTGTGTTCTTGCTGTGCCAAGCCATCTAATCTCCAGGAGGCAGTCCTTTTTAATCTGCCAAGTGCCAAGCTGGCTCCAGGCCTGTCAAGACCAGTATGCAGTGCCAGGCATGTGGATTAAGGTTTAGATGTGCAAGATGACAAACCTCTCTCCTAAATCAGGATTTCAATGAGTCACAGCCCGTGGTCTGATGCTTCAACACCCTCAGCACCCACCGTGAATTGGACTCACTTGCTGAGCACCAGGGCAGGAGGTTTTCAGTTTCCAAAGCTGAAAGAAGCATGGAATGTATGGTCTATACAATAAAAACAATGAATGGAAGTACAACTAATGCTACATTTGCCAACAGTAAGTAAAAAATAAGAAAAATAAATTGTAATAATAGGAAATTCAAATTTTTTTTGCATTCTGTTTATTTTAGCTTTTTTTTTAAGACAAAGTCAGATTTTGAAGAACTGTTTGATAATATAAAAATAGTTAAAAAGTGATTTTAGAAAGGTTGCACTAAGAAGGAAAGATTTTTTTTCAGTCAGAGATTCTTCAATCAAAAACTCTTAAAAGATAGCAAATTAATTGTATAAATTAAAAATAATCTTTTCTAGCCACTGATGGCAGAAAAATCACCTGGAGCTTATTACAGACAGACACTGCTTCTTTCTGAACAATCTGTTTCTTCCCCTAGTCTTTTTTTTTCCCGTTATATTGAGGTAGTTATTTAAATTTTCTATTTCACTAGGAAAAGTGCTTTAAAATAAGTTAATAAACTAACTATTAACCTGTGGAGGAAGAAAATAAATGGCAGCATTTTTTATTATACAGTACTCTCAGGCAATACTGGGACTCTTGGGGTTGATGATGTGCAGGGCTGAGAGATGGACTCAGTGGTCCTTATGGGTCCCTTCTACCTCAGAATATTCTATGATTGCTAACATAAAGATTTATTGTTTTGAAAAAAATCCTAAATTAAAATGTGTACATATTTTGTAGACAATTAAGAAATATAGTCTTTTTCTTAATGTTATTCCCCCTTGAGAGCTATCATTAACCTGTTTGGACAGAATAAGAGAATATCACTTTGTGAAGAATAAAAGGTTTGCTTTGTCTTTACAGTGGTCGGAATGAGCCATCAAGTGTCTATTACTAATTTGCCTTCATTTTCTTTTTACTAAGGTCGCCTTCAGTGTGGTTAATAAACAGCAAGAGAATCAGTCACTTCAAAGTGCTTTCACATTCCATAGTTTGTTTTTTCTGCAGAGAGCAAATGGAAAGATGATCTGGTAGAAATCAGTTACATTATGACTCATCTTTTATGTGACCTTCTTGATCACAATATGATCAAGAAACCAAAACATGGGCTTTCCATACGATTTTGTGCAATAGTTGGCTAACAAAATATCTTTTTGCACACCATTCCCTCAGCAATGCTGAAAAGTCATTAAAGGCATTGTTTAAAGAAGGCTTCAAACACAGAGAAGTAAAATTCCCTCTGATTAACGTTTTCTTTTTCATTTGTGTTAGACAGGTTATTTTGCATCTAGACTGACATCTTCACGAGGAATAGCTGAACTGACTTCAGATATGGCCTTGATATCATGAAGACTTTGTTTTCTACTGTCAACCAAAAAAGTCTGGACTGCAAAATTAAGGCCAGACATCTAAAAGATATGGAATTTCTCCCTCCTTGCTGTAACACATCATATCTGCTTTCACTGACCCTAAAACTACATAACCGGTGTTTTTTACTGGTGTCAATTTGCTGTCTCTTAACTTTCACATTTAGGTTTACTTACAAAAGAAGCAAGCCAATGAAAAGAAGCAAAAGTCCTCATGCTAGTTGGGAGAATTGCAAACATAACCCCTGAAAAGTGCAATTTCTTCTTAAAGATAGCACTCTTTGGTTTATTTTGGTCAATGAACATAGGTTTGTCTTCTTCTTGAAAAGTATCAAAGTACACCCAGGCTCTCTTACAAGGAGGACAAAATCTTTTTCCTCACAAGGAAACTGAGAAAATTTTTCCTCAGACTCACAAGATGTTGGATCTTCTTGAGAGTACCGACAACATTTCCTTGTCGTCCTGACAAGATGCTATGTCCAACACTGCTTGTGTATCCCCTTCTGTTCCCACCTCCTCCCTGAAGCACTAGTGGTGGTCTTGCTGCATGTTTCACAGATGTTTCTTCCACTAAACTCCTCAGTTGTTTTTCAAATGTCTTCTTACAGCAAATGATTCCATGTGTGTATGCTCCTTCCTTTCTGCTGACACCTTTTCTTTCTATAAAAACAATCTGCTGCTGCCTTTCAGATCTACAGAGACACCATCCCATACCACAGATGCCGGTTTTTTTTAGACTCTGGCATTGGTACACATGGTCAGCAGGCAATACCTCCCTCCTGTCTGTTCCTCATGACTAACAATGTTGATGTTTTGTTCTTTCAATCTTATTTCCCTCTGTTACCCTTACACACTGCATTTTTTTCCCCTGTTACTCTGCTTTCTTTGTACTAGTGGCCCATATGGGATCTCTTCATCTCTCACTACAGCTTGGAGAAAGAAAACTTCACACACTGTTTTAGCCCCGGTAACTACAGGCAACAAGTATGCCAACTTTTTCTTGTGCTCAGGAACTGAAAAAAAAAATCAGCTTTACATTTTTTTTATACACGCACACAAGCAAAATTAAATTCACTTTCTACAGCTGCTCACAGTACTGGTTACTGACTGATTCTAAAGAGACATGCAGAGATCAGACACTGCCATTGAGTTGATTGCCTTTTTAGTTTGCATGTGATAAAAGTTGAGCTGAGATTGTCTAGTCATTTCCATTCTGAAAGGTGTTCTTATTTGCCTACAATAATTTTGTAACCAAAATTTTTCATATCAAGTCATGACTGACCAAAAGGGGACTGTGATCCAGCTTGCTTCAGCAATTTCTTGATATAAAGACAAATATGAAAACCCCCATAAAACATTTTGCTTTCTCCTTGTAATTGTATTATTTGGGACCAAATTTATTTGAAATTGCTCTAGTACAACTGAAGAAATCGGCACAGTATTTTGATGAGTAAACCCAGGGTTTTGCCAAAAAAATTACTGAACCAGTACATATTACAGAATACATCCATGTTCACCTTTGTGCATGTAAGTACATTACACTCACACATATATAAATGTCTCAAAGCTGTTTTATGAATATGGCAGCATTCACCTGGATAGTTCCTTTCCTATTTTAACAACCTTTAATCTTTTATATGCAACAATACATTAATGTTTCCTCCCAGAAAATAGTGTAGCTTACAGACAGAACATTTCTAGGATTAGTACTGGAAAATACTATGCTCTTTCATTCTACAAAAGAATTAAAGCAAGTTATCCACTTAGTTTGTCTTTATTTTATAAAAATGCTAGATATGTTCTGAGAGAAAATTGACATGATCTTTACTTTGTCACATGAAGTAGATTTGGGTTTGGAAGCAGATCAGTGGTGGTCCAAGACAACCATATCTTAAATGTAGGACAATTTTTGTTCTTTTCAGATATATCAGATGTATCAGATACATCTTTTCACATGTACCTTCACAGAGATGCATGTACAATGTCAACAACATCAACAAATTTGCATTTCTCTCCCCTCTTATTCTCTCTCCAGGAACATTTGGTTGACCATATTTTCACAACAAAAGTGTTCTTTGACAATATTAAAGTTATTCTTATAATGTTAAAAATGGAAACAATATTTTATCATTTTCCTAAGTCACAGAAGGCAACAGAGTCAGTGATAGGTACAGACCGTATTCAGATTTGTATTGTGCACTTCCAGCTCTGTGGACCAAACCATGTGACCTGGTACCATTAACATAGTGTGTCCTCACTTTATGATGTAGTATTATTTAGGATGCATGTATATCCTCTCAGCTTCAAAGCAGATAAAAGCTACAGCTGATAGCATTTCAGGAATGGCACAGAAGATGCAGGAGTCATTATGTCTTAGCCTAAATTTAGGAAAGTCTAAATAGTGCAGAAAATTTAGCTATTATATGGGCAAACCATATGGAGGTGTATTTCTGCTTTTAATGGAACTGAGGGAGTGTCAGGTTGATAGCTGAATCAACACTTTCATTGCTCCCTTTCCTCTTTCAAGTGTACCGTGAGAGTTTCTCACACTATGCTGGAAAGATGTCCAAATGCAGGAGAAATGCAACCTCAAAGATTTGCCCTTCCTGGTTCTGTTTTTGTCAATGCCAGGCCACAGCCTTCAGTGGATGGAAGATCAGCACATCCTGTGCACTCTTCCAGTACCTGTTGGGGTTAGGTTTCTTTCCTTTTTTTCCTTTTTACTTAGGGAATTTTTTTTCCCCATAAGTTGCTAAGAAACACTAATGACAGGGTGCACAAGAAAAACAAAAGGAGTGATCAAGCCCAGGGGAGAAGGGCACCTGGTTGCATTTCTCTTATCTGGGAGTTTCTTTCTGAGAGGCAGAGATATTTCTCTCTCTTGGATTTGGAGGCAGACGGTCGGAGCTGCTGCCTGGGGAAGGGAATTTGCTGGTGCCACTGGAGCCCAGCCCAGAGCCACTTATTCTGCTGAGGGATGAGCCTCTGCTCATGAGGGCAGCCACTAAACTAGGACCTTATTAACACCTACCTCAGTAAAAGACAGACCTGTCGCCACCTGCTCGTGCACTTGGGATCCTGAGCTCACGTCTCCCTGCCCTGCTCAGAGCCAGGTCGACACTGCCCAGGCCCCACCGCTTCTCTGGCACTGCTCTGAGCTTTCACTGCACAGTAGCCCCACACCCCAGTCTGCTGAGACATTTTGCCGTCCAGCTTGGTGCTCCCCAGAGTCCTTTTGGGGCACCAGAATGGGCTGTCCTGGGGTTTGTGAGGCAAGGCCTCTCTCCCATCCCATCCCTCCCTCCATCCATCCCTTCCATCCATCCATCCATCCGTCCGTCCGTCCGTCCGTCCATCCATCCATCCCTCCTCTCCCTCCCCGGTCCGGGCCGGGCCGCCATCCCCGCCTGCTGCCCGCCCCACAGCGCCCCTGCAGGCCGTGTCGGGAACTGCAGGAGGGGCCGGGCCGGCGGTCCCGGGTCCCGGTTCGGTTCAGGGTTAGTGCCGTAGCTGTTGTTTGTTGGCCTTGCTATGCACACTAGTAAAGAGCTGTTATTCCTATTCTCATCTCCTTGCCTGAGAGCCCCTTAATTTCAAATTAAAATTTGGAGAGAAGGGGTTTACAGTTTCCTTTCCAAGGGAGGCTCCTGCCTTCCTTAGCAGATACTTGTCTTTCAAACCAAGACAGCACCATTACTGAGATGTGCATTATGACACATGTATCACTTCACATTAGGCTTAGATCTTCCTTTGCCTAGAATCCCTTCGAAGTATTCAAAGCAACAACATGAAAATTTGGGATTTGAAGGATGAACATTTCTATTCTAAAGCTGCTTAGACTAAAAGTGTGTGATTTTCTCACTTAGTTTTATTGTGTGCACATAAAAAGATATAGCACTACATATTTATCCTTGCCTTAACCACCATTATCTTCATGATTCTGATAGCTTTTAGGAGCCTCTTCAAAAAACCACTTATGAAAAGCTGTAGAAATGCCAAACAACAAGCAGCCTCAACTGGCAAGGGACCAGTAGTAAAAGTGTCCAGCTTGAGGCTACTTGTAAAACCTTGACCGAATTCTCCACACCCAGGATTTCCCTTGAGGTGATGAGCACAATGAGCCAGGTGAGAGATGCAAGTGGGATGCATGTGCTTTCAGAAGAGGGAAATAACAATAGCAATGAAAATAGACACAGTTTAAGAGAAGTAAAAAAATAGCAATGAAAAGAAGCAGGGGCTGAGTAAAATGAACAGAACTGACAGAGTATTACTTGCCTAGCCAAAGATATTTGCATCAATATATAAAGTATGTAAATGAATCTGTGAGTTGTAGGCAAACATTTGTAGCTGTGGATGATGTTAAAATTTGTGTTTTATTTGATGGGATGAAAGAACAATGTGCAGAGAATAAACACAATTGAGTTTCAAGAAGTGCTTTGGCAGCATTCAAATACTGGCAGTTGTCATCATCATAAGATAGAGAAAAAAGCAGTTGTTTTCTTTTAAATTTAGTTGGTTCTTTTACAGTGAGATCTGTTGTTATACAAATGCATATTTTTCTACTAGCATCTTTCAAATCAAAAATGATGTTTCACAACATATGTAGATTTGTATTTTTATGGGTAATATAGTTTCCCTAATAACCTTTCCAAGTGAAAGATTCAGCCTGATTCAGAGAAAGAGACTATTTTTTGTAAATTTGATTAGACACCTAAACTCATCAGTCCCTCTCTGAGCCATGTACCTGATTATGCAAAGGTATATGCAATACATTATGCGAAAGCTGTTTAGCTGGGATTGTATCGTGGCTGTAACCAAAGTGGGTTTAGAGATAATGAGCTTGCATCCCCGAATACTTAGGATCGCAGTCTACTCTCTAAACTGATGATGCAGCAGCTGCATAATGCAACAATGTAATTTATTCATGTAATATGTACAATATTGCTGTAATAAAAAGCCCATTGGCGGTTCCTCTAATTCTCTGTATGAGCACCCTGTTATTAGTAGCTGTGTAAGTCAGTATTTCAGCATTTTCAAATTCTGGCTATTTATAAGGTTCAAGCCATAATATTTTAAAAAGCGAGAAAAACCCCAAACGACCTGAACAGTTTTATATGATGTGAATTGTGAATCTGCTCACATTGAAGTGAAATCTGCAGCTTTTTTGATCGATGCAATCAGTAAACATAGCAGAAAAAAAACCCCTCTAAACATGTCAAATTGACCCTTGTTACTAAACTTTTTTTTTTTTTTTCCCACAGATGCGTGTCATGATGTATATGAAAAGAAGTTAAAATAGAACAAAGAAGAGAAATAAGTATTTTGGGTTTTCATGAAAAAACTGTGAGTCCCCTGATCTTGCCACCTTTTTCATTCAATGGTCAGTGTTGTTTATCACATGAATGGTTATACTGAATGTAGATTTCTCTGAAGTAAATTTTAGTGGAAATATACTAAGTTTCAACAAGAGTCTACATGTAAAGATAGAAGAAGAGCATTGTAACAGACTGCCTGGAAATTAATCTGCCAGTTTAACCCAGTAACCAACATGCATACTAAAACACTGATGTGAATTGAAAATAAAATAACTACGCTTGACAGATATAATAGTTTAAGTGATTTCAAATTAACCACATCCCACTGACCGCAAGTGAAAAATGTGTTCATTCTCCTGCAATGAAACATGCTCTAGGGACTCATTATACAGAGTGGAGTAAGTAAAACCAGAGTGGACTAATTGATGCTGAGGAGGAAGGAAGAGTGACAGCTATTTAATGATTCTCAAACTTATACATAAAGATATCACAAGCACTTCATATATTATTTTTCTCTTTCCAGTCTAGAAATATTATAGAGTTAAAGCTATATTGTGCAGTAATTGCAACACTTGATATAGCTGTTAGGAATAATGACAAAGATGCAGAGAGTGGATAACAACCTTGTGCCAACGTGTGCATGAATTATAGCTACTCTTTTTAAAAAGGACAGGTGAGATGAAGTCAGGGCATATCTAATGTTCTAAATCTGCCTAAAATGGCTTTTCAAATGACAAGAATTCCTTAAACTTTTTGAGCATCATGAAATTCAAATTGACCTGAATTTCTTCCTTTTCATGTACACTGAGGTTTCTATTTGTTCGCAATCTGAAAATAGAAGATGTACATGAACACAGTGATCCCTATGGCAGTCTGCTTCACAGGAAAGAGGAACAGTCACATATTCTATATCATCTTTATGCTCTATGACAATTTTGGTTTAACTCTCTAATCTTGTGTATCTCTGAGTAACATCTAACAGGCAACATGATGCTTACAAACCCAGGTTAAGAGCAACTGAGAAGTAGCTACACAGTCAGCTGGCAGTTAGTGTTCATCAATAGTTCTGCTGTGGCTGCTGGCATGACAGGGTGTAGCATCTTCTGCTACAAAGCCAACAGAAGCAAACACATAAAAAAATCTATCCAGAAGTTCTTCAAAACCTGAATTATTCTATTATTTTTAGGGTTAGCTGAAAGTCATTTGCACTACATATAATGAGGATGAGGAACCACAACACAGGCTTTAGATAATTTTTTGTCCTATCTTACTTTGTTACCTATGGAGTCACAGACTAACTATAAAACTTCATTAATGTGCCATTGCAACTCACTAACTCTACACTTTTTACTTATTTTGGCCACCTTGTCTATGTGCTGTACAAGGCAATCTTTTCAGCACAATGTTTACAAAGATGGTGATTATATGGTATCTTATATCTGATCACCAGAAGAATACAAGTAGTGTGGGAACCATTAAGAAAGGTTTTAGCAGCATGCACAGAAATTGTTCTAACTGATCCTTAGAAGAGGAACAGGAAAGCATTTGTGCTGTGGGTTTGTAGTGTGTCTGGTGTGACTCTCATGTGCTGTCTATTGAGGCATCCTGGCTTTAGAAAGGTAAATTTTTGTGATTGGAGCTGAATGAGAATGTGGGGAATCTGTCTGTGTGACTGCACTGTCAGGACTGTATAAAGACACTCGTAAGGACTGGGCTTCTGTGTTTTCCTACAACAGCTATCTGCTGCTGCTACCTCCAAAGCTGAGTACAGGTTGCCAGCTGAGATCCACTTCCAACAAGAGAGTTTTCCTTTCCTGGCCCCTGAATTAAGCAACCCTTGAGGGTTTAAAGAACTATCTACAAAAGACAATAGACAAAAAAAATGTTTACCAAGTGTAGCAGGACACAGATTCCAGCTGATTAAGGCCTTTATTTTTCCATTGTCTGAATATCATACAATGTTTGCTGGTTGTTACTTTCTTATCCAAAGATAGCATCACCATAATGGTATCCCCACTCTCTATCAAGTTCGGCATTTATTCCAAGACTGATTCAGTGGGAATAGCGCCAGATATTTTAGGCATTGTCTATTTTGGGATATAGGCAAGTGGAATGCATTTTATTGTGGGGAGTTCATACCTTCTCTAGTTTATGAGTTGCCTAGATGGATTAAACTATCACTGTAAAAGGACGAAATCTCCCCTTGACGCTCAGTTTCCCTCCCATGTTCCTAATCAGCAAAGTTAAGACAGGAATGTTCTGTTTGGAAGAATCCTGTGTTGTGGTGTATTCCTGCAACTTGGAGAACTTTCATGGGAATGCCTATGAGACCTGGGAGTGCTACCATGTGGGAGACTGAGCCTTCATGGAGGACTTGCAGCTCTATTCACTACCAAAATTAAGACCCAAACCAAAACAAGAAGAAAAAGAAAGAAAAGGGTGCATGTGGTGATAGTTCCAGAATAGACTAAACTTAGAGAGAATTATGGTTTCTTTAAGGCAAGTTTCTTGCCTTAAATCTCTTCTATGATTTATCAAGAGGAAGTACAAACATGTTTTAAGCATATGCCCAATGTTGATGGGCTTATACAGATGTATGGATATTTATTTTGAGCCAAAGTCACTTTCCTAAAAGTAACAAAGATGGGACAGTTTTCTTTATCTTTGGAAGTATTTTTTTTTAATTATTATTATTATTATTATTATTATTAGAGAAAATTGCAGTCATAAGCCAGCAAAATAATTGAACAGAATGCAAATAATCCTCTTAAGTATCATTTAATGCAGGTTGAAAAATGTAACACAAGTTGGCAGAAAGTTACAGTGAAGGTAAACACAGGTATGACTGCTCAGCGAGGAAGGGTTTTCATAAAGATAACTTCAAAATAGTCAAACAGAAGCAAAATGGGAGGGAACTGAGTTCTAGTAATTGTCTCTGCTTAAACCCTCAGCACCAGGAGTCAGGTTTTGGCCTCTTTGTCTCAAGCCTTGCTTAGCAATGTTTTGCAGAAGAATTCAGAAATGATGAAATGAAGCCATAATTAATGGATTGCATAACCCTTACCAGTATCAATTTCTCTGAAATGCAGCCCTCTCATGCACGTTTTCAGCCTTTTCATGAAGTCTATTCATTCAGCAATTATCCAGCCGCATGCTTAGCTGGGGAAGGAAGTTCAGAACACAGATGCTGCACCTGCCAGAGGGGCTATGGGCAAAATTCTTCATTGTACACCAAGGAGATTCTCATCTTCTCTACTTTTGGCCCATTCTGAGCAACACTACAGAAGACCCAGTGCATTTGGACATGAATTTGGATGTGAATGCAACACTGCAAACAAATCAGTCCATTATGACAGCATATTATAGAAGCGCCATCTGTGCCTGTGTTTGCAGGTAGAACAAATTCAATTTTCAAACTTAAAAAAGCCTCACCACACCATAAACCACAATAAAAAAAAGCCTCCTTAGTCAGGATTAAGGCTCCACTCCTGTTCCCTCTCATTATTTGCCCATTCCACCAGTGTTGCACACCTTTAGGCCAAACATGAGTTGTGATAGGCTGTCATGCGGTTCGGGTATTATAGATGAAATCCTTCCAGAAGCAGCATCTGGCTCGATTTGTAAGCTCTGCAGTCATTTGTAGTGATGGGGTTACATGTGCCCTAGGCTTTGTCAGATGGTTTGGCTGTTTTTCTCCAGGTTTTTTTTTTGTTTGTTTGTGTTTTTTTAATTGTTATTAGTTGTCGATGGTGAGGAATTCATACCCTGCAATATATGCTCAACTCACCGGCAGTTTGCATGTTTAAGTAAAAAGACACCTCATTTATAATTAAAGCATTTTCAAACATGACCACTAGCATGTTTTAGATGCATAAGTACTAGGTATAAAATTATTTATTTTTCTCCAGTGGTTTACTTCTGAGAAAGCTGTTGCCTGGTTGCCTAAAAGTTAGTGGCGGGAATGACCTTCTTGGCTATTTTATTGGTCTGTGCCTGTAATACAGGGAAATTTCTAGAGGACTGTAGAGATGATCAACATATCCCCAAACAGTTTTTTCTGTCACATTCATTTTGTCACCACATTCAGTCCTGAAAGTAAATAAGGTAAATTCCCAAATAGGATTTAATGTGTTAGACCAAATGTCTAATTAGTGTGTGTTCCCTTTTTACTTTGGTATCTTAGTGTTATAAAGGGCTTTGCCTACCTTGTTGAAAGGCTTAATTTAGATAATTGCTGTACCTCAGTGTGGTATCAGGGAGCATACCGCAGTGTGTTAGTTGTCCAAATATCTTACAACAGCTTTTACTAAATATAGAAATTAAAATGCAGGGTGCAGTTTGAAGTTTGTGAAGCATGATAAAAACAATGGTTCCTAGGCATTTGTTTAAAATACTATTTTAATGATTTATAGGCAATCAGAGGAAAAGGATTCAAGGACTCTGGGACTAATGTAGATGTGTGGAAAAGACAGCAAGATTTAAATATTTCCTGGCACCCAGAGAAATAATCCCATACTGCACAACTGCTTATATACCATTCTTCAGATTCCTGATCTATCCTTTACTGCATCTTTTCCCCTCACTTGTGCTAATTTTGGTCTTTGAAAAGATATAATTTAAATATGAATTAAATAAATATTGAACAAGCAATGATGTTGATAATTACATACATCTACTTTCTTCTGTCATCACGTCAGGTGACAGGAAGACTATAATGAAAATTACTTGATGTACAGCACAAAGTAAAGAGCATCAACATAAAGAGAAACTTTGATGAATAAACCCTCTATGTCTACATGATGTTTGTTCACAGAAATAATTTGTTTTCTGAAGAAAACAAATGACTTTTGAAGAAATCATATTATTTTTTGAACACTAGTGTAAGAACAAATTAAAACAATTCAAACTTGATTGCTGAACCAAGAGAAGGGTTAATGTCACTCTCCTTACTGCTTAGCATTCAGCCCTATCCATTTAAATTACGTGCTGAATTTTTGTAATGAATGTATTATATATGTATGGTTTTCAGACTATGTCTCCAAGAAATGTTTGAGGCTGCTTTAAACAACTTACAAACTGGTTATGACATGGGTAATAAATGCATTAAATTTTGCTTCTCATTCTGTAGTGTTTGGAACACTACCTACAAGTGCTCTCAGAGGCGATCTGAAGAAGGAAGAAAGTATTGGGCTAAAGTTTTTAATGGAGATTTTTATTTTCAAGTGATCAATAATACAACTGAGGCAATGCATTGTACAGAGATGTGGGAAACATGGCTTGGGACCTTAAATAGACTGAAATAAATTTCCATATTTAGTTTGTTAAATTATTACAAATACACACAAATTTAAAAATCATTTGTTTGTAAGCAATTTATAATCAGAAATCAGAATTTAGAATCAGACTGATTCTTTTGAAAAACATTATCTGTCATAACTACCACATTTGACTGCAATCTTGATTCATGTCATTCAACTGCTGCAACTTATATTTTCAGAGTTTTTCTAGCACATGGATTTAAACCCTATGTGTAACTTTTCACAATCAATCAAGGTCAAATTCATCTTTGAAGTAAAACAGTTTTTCAATGAAATGTTAAAATTTGGTAGAACTCAAATGTGATTAATTATGAAATGTGAAAGTTTGATAATTTTCTTATCATCACCACTGATCTAAGAGTAGAAGTTTCTTTGAAGTCTCCCTCTCTGATTATTTTGGCTTTGCATTTTCTTTTGAAATATTTGGAATGTCATTGCTGTTTTTTATTCTGTGCCTGGGTGAAGAATTTTCAGGTTTGCTGAACTTAAAATCAAACCTGTGCTGTACCATGACACTGATTTCTCTTATTTTGTCTGACTTGGCATCTCACATCAGTTCTGTACTTTGGGAAAAGAGACACATAACAAGATTTAAAGATTGCTTCGATCAGTTGCATGAATTTCTGAAGTGATGGCACTCCTAGTTACTCTGTTTTGATTTCAGTACTTTGATAAATAGTGTCATAACTCTTTTTTCTCCTACTTCTTCTGAATGTGTGCATCAAAAATTATCTCAAATGATAAGTTCTCTTGAAGAGATAAACCCAGCCCTTTCAATTTAGGAATACAAATTCTTTTACCTTTTAAGGTTTGGTTTGGTTTTTCTAAAATTAAAATGGTCTGAAGTTGTGGTCTGGAGTTGCCTAGATATTTACTGTCCACGAGTATCCAAGTAGCTTGTTCACATATCCAAAATAGTTATTTTTGCCTTCACAAATAGAACACATAAAAATATCTGTTTGTGAAGTCAGGCCTTTTTATGAGTGAACTAATGAGTTATTCTCATCAAGTAATAATTTACTGCAGTTGGGCGGGTTGGAAGGGGAATAGCTCTGGAGCGGGTAAGGAAATGAAAGCAGAAGATTCTGTTATGTAGTTTTAACTTTCCAGAAGACTGCCAAGATGGATGGACAGGAAAATGGGGGAGAAAGAAAGAGAGAACTGAAGGCAGAGAAAAGCTAATGAGAACTAGCATTAAAGAAATAGTAACACCCTGGTGTCAGTGTGGGAACGCTTTGGAGCTGCGCTGAGGACAGTCACCTGTAAAACTCCCAGCAGGGACAGAGCCAGGAAGATGGGTTATTGGGCTGTTAGCACTGAGCATAAAAGTCCCATAAGACAACTCTGCTCTTGCTCACATCCTTGTACCCCCTGGGCTCATTTCAGCTAACTGGTGGTATATGATTAACAGCAGAGACGCAGGACGGAAAGAGTCCAATATTTAAGCAGAAATTTTGCCCTGTACTTTGCTCTAAGTTAGTGGTTCATAAATGGAGGTCTCTGACTTTTCTGCAATTTGTTCCATGTGGGAAAGTATAATGGCTGAACAGAATTTTCTTTTTTTATATGAAGAAAATGATCAGGAAAGTTGAACATAATGATTTCATGCCATGACTATAATGCAAACACATACTTAACCATCATTGTCTCCTCTTCATATAATAACTGAAAACATCTGTATTGTGCACTGAAACATTATATGCTGCATTACAATTAGAAATGTGCTGAAGTGTTGGATTGGGTGTTTATTTATGGGCCATGAAAAGTAAGATTTTCTGCGCTTCTCATGTACAGCTAAATAGCCATAGGTAGAGTACTGAAAATTTTGGAACCCAGCAGTCACTGTGGGAATGGCTTCATTATTCACCGAAGGAGGTTTTTCCAGCAGAGCTGAGTTGCTGACAAACAATAATAAGCATTACTGAAAGTTGGAAACAAGAACTCAGGCATGTTGATTCTGACTGTAAAAAATGCTCACAGGGCGTGGAAGGCAAGGCGCTCTCAAAATGACAAGGTACTACAATAGAGGGATCCCATTAGAGCTGTGCACATACATTTTCTCTATTGACACAGAAGTGTTCTGACAGCTCAGCAAACAAGCAGATTCTCCTAGCTGCCTAGCCTTTACCTGTTGCCATATGTAGTCTAGAAACGGAAATGTATTTTTAATGGGCACACAAATGTTTCAACAATGAAATACACTCTGGTGGGGACATAGCAAATGTCTTAGTGTAGCTTCTGAGAGCTTTTGTAGCATAAAAGGTATCACTATGTCTTTTGCTGAAGCACTTGACAATTCATGACCATAGCACAAAATGTTATTTGAAATTAATTATATAATATTTGCTTTGTCTGCCTGATATTTTACTGGTATTTGAAACGACATGATTGCTTTAAAGAGCTCACTCCACAGTTAATTAATTTTGTAAATAGCTACTAAGTTTCTTCCAACTGGAGCAGATACAAAATGCTCAGTAAGGTTTTCTCTGGAGCTTTGTTTTTTTTCTCTCCCCTTGGTCTCTGGCTCAAAGTTTAAAATGAAGAAAGCATAAAGTCCTGGCCTGTGCTCGTGATGGTGGTGTTCACAAAGAAGGACACAAAGAGTTTATGGAGCCAGTTTTTCACTGAGCAGCAGAATGAGGAAAACCTATGCCAACTGAGGATTTAGGCTGTGATTGTTACGTGATCCCTGCAAATATATTTACAAGAAAGAATGAATTTTACCAATTGATGCCCGAACTAAATGTAAATTAATATTTTCTTTGTCATGGCTGAAGCGATTTGGATGGCTTGCATTTTCTCTGGCCATTGAACATGTCAGTTATTTACTGTCTCAGGTCTGAGTGCCTTTGGCTCTGCCAGAAATTGTTGGTTGACTTTCAAAGTGGATCCAGATTTCTCCCAGAGAGGTCAACAGATATGCAGGAATTCTGGACGTGCCCCAATTAAACATGCATCATTTGCACTGATTTTCCACATGATTATCTCAAACAGCCATGGAAAAGCACAGTTATCAATCAGGAGACTGAAGGATTCAGGTCTGTACAATAGAGAAAGCTGAAGACAGGAAGAGAAAGCTCATTTTTCTTTACTATCCCAGTGTTTACTGGGATCATAGTTATGATGGCAAATCAAGTGTAGCTGTGAAATAAGGCTGATTCTGTCTTTCTTTATAGTTTTCAAAGGGTTTTCAGCCTGTAATGCTAGATTTTTTTTGAACAAAGGGCAGAGGAAATGAACTTTTAAACCAGAGGAATTCAGATCAGCTGTCTGAAGTTAAAATAACAGACTGAAAAACAGTTGCTCAGCCTGCCCACAATGTCTTTGCAGGTTGGATCCTTTTCTCTAACCTATTTCTCACTCTGAAAATTCTCAGTGGCTTCAGGAGACAGAACAAACCTAGAGAAAGTGCATCTCCTCTATGGTCTGTCTGTGTCCCAGATTCCTTCCTGAGACTTCTTGGTGTGGATCTGTATGGGATCCCAGTCTCTCATCTGCCTGTTGGCTCCTGCCAGACTGATGTGTTCCCAACTGTGAGCACTCACTACTTTAGTGAGCTCACCTTTTCCTCACTTGCACATGGTTCATTCTTTTACTATTATTATTTTTTCCCTGGTCTGTTCACTAAGAGAAAGCTGAAAAGATGTGATGATCCAGAACAGTAAACACAGCTGAAAGGGGATGGCCAACATGTGATCATCCTTCATTATTTCCACAGTATTGATGGCTGCTTTGAACCAGAAGAGGTGGCCAGGACCAGTTTTGTTCCCAAAATATGTTGCTCCTATTTGTTATTGCTTGCCTACGTGTAATGAAAAAAGTAAGCCAGATGCAGAGTCTTAGCAGTAGATTAAAACCCGAAGGGACCTTCCTTCTCTATTCTGGATAGTCTGGAAAACAAATCCCAGGCTGATGTGCAGACTTGCATGATTGCTAATATCAGTGCAGTGCAGTCCTACAGCTTCAAGAGACTGATTACTGCTAATGGATAAGCTATAACTGGCTCATATTCCATCTAGACACACCATGGTTGTTCTCTGCAAGCCATTCTGTAGTAGATATAAGGGTGATGGAAGTTCTTTGTCCTTCCAGATGGAAGCTCCTTTTCTTTGGTCACTTAAAATATTTGAAGGGAGTGTTGTGGAAAAGTGAGAAGATGTTTTCTCAAAGACAACGCTGAGTGATGTTTCCATCTGTCGTTCTTCCTGCCGGGACTTCAGTGAAGATCAAACAGACTACTGGGAGCAGCAGTTCCTTGAAATATACTTCCTTTCCCTGCAGATGCCTACCTAGATCCCTACTTATAATGGTATATAAATCTATCAAGCTCGACTTCTGCTTTCCAGGACTCCTTTTTTGTCCCCTTGCACAGCAGGGAGGAGCTCTAACTTCCTGGTGTGCAACAAGAAAGGTGTAGGTAAAATTGACCAGGTGATTACTGGTTTACTCTCTGTTTCATGATTTAGTATTTGAGATGTTTAATAATATCTCAAAAACTTCAACTAGAGCTGAGAAATGGAATTTTCATCAATAAAGGATTACAGTGATTTAGCTGAGTCTGATGTGAGAAGCACAAAAGTTAAAGATGCCATCATTGCAGTTTTTGTCACCCCATGAGAAATATCCTTTTCTCCATTACTGCAAAGAACTAAGGGGTTATTTGGCTGTGCAGAATATTATAAAACAAAATAAAGAAGTAAATTCTGATCATGTATATTCAACCCATGTATTCACAGGAATCAGACTATACAAAGCCCATAGCTTAATTAGCAGTCTTAATTATCTAGTTCGCATCAGTCTAATTTATGTAACAAGACCAAGCTGCTCCATAATTCCCTGCTAGTATGGGATAGAATAACTCCATCAAACTCAACAGACCTATGTCAGCATATGCCAGAAAGGAATTTAGCCTTAATATTCCAAGGAGCAATATGGCACATGATTCACTTTGGTTCACATTTTTCCCAAGGTCTTATGTAGAATAAATTTATTTTTAGTTCAGAAGAGAAGTGTTTGTACAGACAGAATTGCATGTTTGTACAGACATTCCTAGAGATCTAAAAAGTATCTTTTTGTCTTCAAAAAGTAAAATATAAACCAAACATCCTCAAAAGAGAAAACAAAAGGGCAATTGCTGTGCTTGATCCAGCATCATATTGGATGCTTTTGTGTTGATGCAGCTGTCCCAGTGTCTTCAGCCTCTGGTGATGGATCAAAATGAAGTAAATGTCAGTGGGCATATTATAGTTATTCTACAGTCTCATTTTAGTTTATGGAAGGAAAATAATTTCAAAGACAACAAATCCAGAGAAACTGATTATGACAGATTTTTATATAAGACATTTTACAATCAAAAGTTGCTGAGTTTTTTGTTAAATTGAGGAGGCTCCTTGGCAGATTTTGGACAAAGCTTTCATTGATACAGTGAATTGAGGATCTATAGAACAAACAGTTATGAAATGTTAAAGATTTGGGTTATTACTTGTCACATTTTTTTGAGGAGGCTTTGGAATTTCTGTCAAAGATTATGAACTATAGTTTAGTTTACACAAAATATTCCTGAAACTGCTGTGTCAGATCCTTAGAAAATGTTCAAGACCATGATATTTTTAGAGTAACTATTACTGATACAGCTAATGATCCTGAAATGAAAAAGCATCAGTGATGAAAGCCATGTTTGCAAGAGAACTATCCATATAATTCCAAGATCAAACTGTACAAAAACATTTTAAAAATATATCCATGGTTTTCTCCCTCTAGCTCAATGTGAAGGTTCAATTCTAATTTTGTTTTGTCTTTACTTTTAAAGTTCATTCTTTATAAATAAGATGTTTTTGGTAAATAAATTCCAAGGGAAATGAAACTTTACGAACTTGTCTACAACAGGTTTTACATTTATATAAATTTATGCAAACTTTTCACTTTTTTTTTTTTTTAACTCTAATTCTAGAGAAACTGTGTTACACTTAGTGAAGAAAAGAAGTACAGAAAAGAAATTTATAGTTACCTTTGGTCAGCATTTCATTATGCTGGTCAGATACCAGTGCTGGGTATCATGAAAAATAGCAAGCAATTTCTTTGAAGTCAAGCAAGAAATAGATTCCAAGGCTTAGAATGCACCAGCTGTAAACACAAATGCCTACCCACAGGCAATTACTGCACCTTCAAGAGAGGCAGTATAGCTTTTTGTATTATTAAATAACTTTCTGAAAACCTAATTTGCAGGGCAGTTTTATGATGTGAAAGGGAGAGGAAGAAGGTTAGGAGCAAACTTAGCGTCATTCGAGCCACTGGTGGCTGTGGTTTTCAGTGCCCATAAATATCCAGACAAGAGCCTCTCGCCTCCACACACGTCCACGGTTAATGTGCACAAAGCTGCCAAGGTCACGGGGCTGAACTCCAGCCCATTAGGGCACTAATTTGATCTCTGGCACACCCTTATTATAACCACCACAATGACTGTGCCTCAGTCAGGAGGCTTCTACACCTTATTTCCCAGCCGATAAAAGCTCAATAAAAATCCCTTAAAAACATTCATTAATCTATTGCATATAAATGAGTTTGTAATACAGAAATAAGCCCCAAATTAGTGCTAAGTTCATAATGTTACTTACTGCTAAGAAAGCCAGGTCAACTTTGGTGACGTGTCAGGGAATAGAATAAGTCTATCTGTATCTTTGTCTATTGAAAATCACTTAAGTGTTCTTTTCACTTATCATTGGTATGCATAGCACAGTTATGGGCACAACAATAGTTCAGAAGAAAGGAAAGAACATCCAGAAATATTCATGACAATGAAATAAGATAACTTCAAAATAGAGAGTGAAAAAACACAGTGGAAAAACCTGCTGTCTCTCCTTCACAGTAAAACCCAAATAGTTACATTCAAGAAATATTGTTTCTCTAGGATGACTGTGGAGGAACCAGCAGAAAACACATCCCAAGGAAAAGTGGATACAAGATGTGGGAATAAAGACCGCAGGATTCTTTCCATCACAACTTCTTGCTCTGTCAAAAGTTGTTTTATTCATATTATTAAGTGGTATGATCTGCCAAGCTACAGGAGGTCTGGGAAGCTAGGGAGGGTTGGGAAATGTGCCTCCTACTAGTCACTGTTTCCTTTTAAAGTGGTATCAGATCTATGGAAAGAGCAGCTATAGAGAAAGGCTCTTGGAAAGAACCAAAAAGAAGAGTGTAGAGATATTCTATTCAATGTAATTGAGAACTGAATGGGGAAAAAGGTAGTCCATAAGAGGACAAAAAAGAGAAAAAATGAAAAAAAAATATGAAAAAGGGTTGAAGGAGGCAAAAAAAGAAATCATACTATTTATTATGCTTCTTCAAATATTTTATGTATGTAGACGACCAGTCCTAGAAAATATATGATATTGCACCTGCTTAGAATATACATCAGACATTACTACAAAAAACAAATTTGGTGGATGTGGCATCATATGTCTCAGAAAGGCAAAAACATCTCCTCAGGAGACAGGAGAAAGCCAAAAATCCTTGAGATGTGTTTGCTACTATTGCATTTTAGCTCTCCTTATAGCAGTGCAGGTTGACGACAACCCAAATGAACAGCTCTGGCATAGTGCCACAATTCAGAGGAAAGCCTGATCGTTGGAGGCATGCTAAAAACACTGGGCTTGATTCCACACTCTGTCAGAACAGCACTTGGATGGATGGAGTGTGGGTTTCCCAAAGCTTGCTGTGGATCCAGGACTTCATACATGTGGCTTTAATCCACAGTGTTGGCATGAGAGGTTGCAATGACCTCATGGCTGTCAAATGCCCACCAAAACAGAGCTTCCCCCATCCCACATTGCCCTGGCAACCTCCTTTTCTCATAACATCAGGGACAAAGAACAGGGTGGCAGCTGAGTGCCTCTACACAGGAGAAACCCCCAGCTGGGATTAACCTTTGCTAGGCAGTGATCAGAGTCAATCATATGATGAAAAATGTTCATGGCAAAGCAGAGGATCCTATCCTTTGTGCTTTATAAAGGGTTCTTGTCCAATCTATGAAACAAAATATGTTTTTACTTACATACCTGTCATAAATCTTTTTGCATGTATATTCATGCATGAAAAAGTGGCAAGATTTGTATTCCACACAAATAAACATTAACTGTTTTAGCATCGTGATCCTCCCCCTACCCCCCCCCCCCCCCAATTCCCCCTCTACCTTTGAGAATAAAGTAATTTTATGCATTCTCTCCTATCCTGGGCATGAAAAAGTAAATGCTGTATTACCCCAACTTAGGTAACCCTTAGGATAATTTTTTAAGCAGCAGGAAACTAGGCTATCTGGCTGGGTAGATAATGATATCAGCTGCTTCCTTCCAAAACAACAGGTGCTTTGGCATAAAACTGTATATCATCATACTGAGATGATGACATCAGTTCATACTTCAGCTTAATTATAAACTACCTCCATTAATCCTCAAATAATTAAACATTTTGTGTATGGTGCAAGGTGAAATATAAAAGCAAAAGGTGCCTAGCTGTTCATCACAGGGTTAAAATGGCAGTTTCTGAATCGTTTGTACTTGTGTCTGCCTATTTTAATGTAAACTTCAAGCTGATTTGAAGCACTTGTTTATGTTTTAATGTTCTAGCCATGAGGTAGATAAAAATAAATATTGCTAAAATTCAATGGAAACTTGATGAAATAACAAAAAAAAATATTGATTAGAGTCACATGGAATATATATGTGCATTAATATCATACAGAAAAAACAAAGATGTGAGAGATCAGGCTTTGCATGTACAAGAATAATTGGGGGATAAGTCATGGTTCATGGCCCAATAGCAGAATAAACATTGCAGCATTCAGTGTGCAGATTTTATGCAAGAAGATCTTAGACTCACATTCAGAAGCAGAACACCTTAATAATACAAGCTCTGGACAAGCAAGCACCTTTAGTGAAACAGATTGATTGAACTTTGTAAAAAAGAAGTATTAATTAAATAAATATTAACATAATTGAATTTAATTTATTTTTAAATAATTCAGTTCACACAATCATTTGGAAACTATATGTTCCTTCCTTGCATTTTCACAGTTTCTGTGTACATGTTTTTCGTTGTTTCAAAATTCAATAACAGATTGCTCAATTTTTGATTTGATATAAAAATTAGTAGACAGAATAGAGTGAGAGCTGATTTTGTAGGCTAAAAGAGCAGAGGAGCACAGCAGATAAAAGATTATGTTCTTCTGCCTTTAAAATATAGCACTGACCTTCTTTAAAACAGATGCTATCTTCAGGAGCCAGATGTGTCTCCAAGCAAATTAGTTATAAGAAATACATCCAAGGACATAGCCATTTAAGAATCAATAAATTATGCATTTGTCATTTGTTATTGTTGAGGCTTATGCTGACGTCTTTGACATGAACGAAAGAGTCTCTGTCCACAGTAATAGCATTAACAATTTAACAGAGCTGGTTTTATACCAAAAGAGAAGTGGTTTGAAGAAATTACTGTTTGTCACCATGTACATATACACACCTTAATTATTCATTGTGTGTCCACTTACTAGCCTACTTCTTGTTATGTAAGTTGTGCTAGATTAAAAAGTTAGAGGTCGGGCACAAGTGCTTCACTGTTGTTATTTCTATCCACTTCAACCAGAAACAAAGACAATGACACCAACAATTATTTTTTATTAAAAACACCAAAATAAGAAAGTTTTGTTTATTGGTGGCACATTATGAAAAATTCTTGCCAAGGAGAATTTTATTTTTCTAAAAGCAAAAGCCATGGTGGAATTTTTTTGTGGGCTTAGTTGCAACATTTGGATGACCATATGGAACTCTTAGTGGTGCCATGGGACCATGCAGCTATGAAATCTGATCACTATCTCCCTAGTGACAGCTGGAGCCTTTACACCATCAGAAAATTTTCAGACTTCTAATTTGTCATAACTACCTCCTGTGGAAAGAAAATATGTTATGTAGTTATATACGAGAATCTGAGTCTACAGTACTACACATATCAGCTTATCTTCCTTTTAACTTTCAAGCCTTAAATTAATTCCTTGTATCTTATAAGTCTTATTTCTTATAGTATTTCTTATGCAATAAATAAAACATGCACACAAAAAGAATTTAAAAAATTATGGGGTCTTGAGAAATGAGGGTTACCTCTGCTGTATAGTTATAGTGAAGAATGACTTATTTAGAAAAACCTACTTATGTAACAAATGTGGATATATGCAATTCAAAGTTTCTTTATATTTAAGCCTTCTCTTCAGTTTTATTCTGTTTAGCAAATTAAAGTGTAGCTTCACAATGGTTTCCATTATTTTTTTTTTTTTAACATGTGCATTCTTTCATTGTCACATCAGGCTTGAAAGGAGACAAAATTCAGAATCACTTTTATGAGAGGAACTCACAGGAGAAGGGGATGAGATCTCCCTGCCCACTACAATCACACACTGGAGAGGAAAAAGCTCTCAGCCGTTCCCAGAAAACAAGTATCGAAGAAATATAGGTGTCCACAAGGCAGTGGCTTTTGAAAATAATGGGAAACATATCTTATGTATCTCTATTGCCATATCTGTCTATGGGGGCAAATCTAGTGGAGCTGAGAATCACGTCCCCATGTTTGTTTGTTGAATAGCCTTGGCTTGGTTTCTGGTCTCCCAGGGCACTTTCAGAAGTTTGTGAGTCACAGCTCAGTGACTGTGAGCAGGATAAAAATGTAAACATATGTTATAATTTGCTTTTTTATGGTCATTCTGGTATCCTTGCTAGCCAGGCATCAAAAATACTTCACTTTGGGTATGGATACTGCTGATTCATACTGTGGATGCCATTGGTTCCTTTTTGTAATGGATGTAGAGAAGAAGTTGAGGGCTGTACAGAGAAGAAGCCAAGTGCTGTGTAATCTTATTGAAGAAGATAACTGCTGGGTTAGGATCCTAATCCTACTGCTGCTTATGACGCTTGAACTTTCAGCTCAAGTTGGTATTTCACAAAATTAATGAGCAAAAATGACAGTATGCTTCTAATAAAGGATCCAACAGCATCTTTCTCCCAAGTCTTGTAAACATCAGTTTTTTCTATTATATCTGACTATTCTGGATACTATAGAAGAAATCTAGGGCTACTGATCTGAGAAATTTGAAGAAATTCTGAGATCATTTATGACTATTGATTACATTAGAAAGCAGAACCGAGGTAGATCCTAATTAATTCCAGACTAATTTTCAACAAAGGAGAACTGGAAGAAGAGAGGTTGTGCAGTGCATGTGACAGAAAAGAAAACACTGGATAAAAGGCACTTACTGTTCCAGTATGAATAGTACAAGACAGTGTAAGGAAGATATTTGCTTACATTACCAGAAATGATAAAAGACTTTCCATTAAAAAACGATGAGGAAAAACTGTGCATACCCTAGGAGAAAGGAAAGAAACGGCAGGGATAGCATCATGCTATGTAACAACCTGCCACCAGCTCAGAAATGGACAATAATGACAAATGGACACAGGGGATAAAACCCCAAACACACTGTGAAGAGTTATCTTGGGCAGATGCATGATGTGTTGTGTCTGTTGCTGACAGTTACCCAAGGTTTCTGCTTTTTCTGCACATTGACAGTGTTTGTACTGTGTGGCATGCCAATAAAATATTTTGATTTGAAGCTGAGCACTGTAATTGTTTTTTTTTTCTTTCCTTAGGAAAAAAACCATGATATGTAGGTTGACTTGGAAGCTCATATTTCATGGAATCTTGTCCCCTCTTCATCCTGTTGTTGCAAAACTTCCTTTTAGTACCAGGGCCATTCCCAGATGCCCTGGAACCCCGATGCACATCATTCATACCATTTTTAAGGCATATGAATTACCAAGAGAGGTTGGTAAAAGGAAGAAATTGTGTGGAACATGGACACGTACAGCTGAACATTTTTCATTCACAGAGTTGCAGCTATAGCTACATGTTTGGCAGGTTAAATCAATGTATTATCAAAGCAGTCTTAGGTCCAAAAGGAGCTTAAAGGTCTTAGGTCCATAAGGAACTTGGGTTTAAAATATGGATGCTCTGGTCTCCTGAAGTCCTGCCATGTTAATCATACAGACATTTTGCCTTAATTAGGTGTTTGTTGGTGGTGTACTCTGCTTGTTCAGCCAGGATGTCATGCAGCAGCACCTTCAGGGTGCTCCAAGCAGAAATCCTGTGGGGTTTGCTTTTGACTTTAGTCTCAGATGACACCCTTACCCCACTTGCCTGCATGTCATTCATGAACTAGTCCCCTGTGGATACCCATATAAAACCAGCTTTGTGTCTCAGTCTTGGATAGCACCATTGCCTCAGGCTTGGTCCTGAGTAGAGAGTTAAAATATTATTTCTTGCCAAATTATATCCTAAATTTTGATTGTAGACAAAGATTAAATAAGATTTATCATGTTGAGTTCTTTCCTATTTTTAGTATGCTGGAGTTTTTTTCACTATGAACATTTTTGTTACTTCTTTTTATATGCTTCCTATATGCTTTTTTAATCTTAGCCTTATCCATCCCAAGAGCCAGATTTTAAGGTGCTGTCCCCCACAGAAAACTTTGGTTACTTTATTGAAGCTGAGGATTTGGTCTTTCTTTTACCCAAACCTATTTCACAAGAATATGAAAAACCCTGGGTTTTCACTGTTTTTGTCAGCTATAGACAGACCAAAGATAAAATAAGACCCTGTTTAAATGTTAGAAAGTGGAGAGCACCACTGGAGAGCAGTACTTGTACATCTGCTTTTAAGAAGTTTCCTTAATTCCAAACTGACTGAATAGATGGACACTGCTTTATAGTATCTCTATGTATTGTCTGTTACATAACCTTTTATTTAAATACTTATGTAATTGCTGAAATACAAAAAGTGGACTGTTCCTTTTTCTTAATAATTATTGGAAGGGGGAACCATCCAAGTGACTATGAATATTCACTGTTTTTCATCTTATAGCAATAAAAGAAGGTTGAATTTTGTGGTTACTGGGGAACTGAGAGCCTTAATCACAAGAAGCAAAAGATTTCTGGAAAAGTAGATAAAATCTATTGTGCCTATTGTGCCTATTTCTGGTGCACTTTGTGAGCTGAATGAAAACCACTGTAACATTGTTTAATTAATGCTGAATTGCATGATGGCTGGCCTTAGCTTTCTAATTACTATTGGCAGTAGTAGCTCTTCAAATTTTGATTAGTGGAGAGGTGAATCACTATCTTTGATGTGGTGAGGCAGCTCCTGCCACAAATTAAAACCAGGTAGTAAGGCTATAGATTAATTGTGAGTATGTGGAGCAATTAGGACAGTCTACCTCCCCCTGTCTTCTGTCTGAAGTTTGTCGCCTGTGGTAAAGGTCATAGAAATCAAACCTGAATCGTATTAGTTTTGGATGAGATCTCTATATATAAATGCACTGTTTTGGGGAAAATATGCAGTCATTCTAATTCAAAACATGTTAGTTGTCATTTTCCTTGTCAGCAGAAAGAGCAAGCAGCAGAAAGCACTGTGCTGCTGGGGAGGGGCGGGGGGGCTCCCCGGGCCACACAGGGAACAGCAGCGTCCATCTGGAGAGCACTTGCCGGGAGCTCGCATGGGGGGCGGTTAGTTTTGACTAACTTTGTATTCTTGCAAATGTGTAAAACCGTCTGATGGAAGCTGAGCAATGCCTCCCAGAACCTGCACTCCTCGGAGCAGTTGCTGCAGGGCTCGCTGAGGGCTCTGGCCCCAGTCACCCTCCTGATGCTGCAGGTGCCACTGGCACACGCTGCCTCTGGGAGGGACCTGCACAGATTTTGTCTTGCTTAGGTGTGAACCTGAACCAAAACATAAGAAGAAATACTGTGCACTAGTGTGAGATTTTAGGAGCTTTTCTTCATGACCAATGAGTTTTTCTAATCAAGTTAGTGCTGGGTTAGAGTATTGTGGCTCTCTTTTTTATTTTGAAGGTTCCTGTCTATGCTGTATCACCATGTACAGGATAAACAATGTGGAATAATAGGAAAAAAAGGCAGTTAAAAAGAAAACACATTATTGCCACTAATTTCTGTTCTTCTGATATGATTATGAATGAAAACAATCTGATTTCAAGAGATTGTAATGTATTCATTTTCTGTGCTCTACCATCTTGTTTCCTCCATATATGCTGCTCTATTTTCATCTGCTGTCAGAATTTAGTGTTTGGGCTTGGGTTTTTTCCTCTATTTATCTCGTCGTCCTTTATCAATTCTAATTTACTCCTTTCTCTCCATCCTTTGCTCCTATCCCGTGACTTACTGTCATTTCTTGCCCTGATTTGTTACTGGGAGCATGAGAAAATAGTTTCTTCTGAAGCTGCTAAATATGTCTCTCATTTATTCAGCTGGTGGGAGAGAAAGAAGAAGGAATGAGGTTCAGCAAAGTAGCCTTTGTAACCACGAGATTGTTTGCACTTTACTGCCGGAACATGCTGAGACTTGAAACCTTTGTATGATTTTTATAAGTAGAGAGGCTGTAATTGAACATTCTTGCTAGACATTAAGAAGAAATAAAGTATTAAAATATTTATTTTCTTCTTTTTTTATACACGCAGCTTTTGAAATCATGTGAGTGGGTGCAATTATATAAATCTCTGTGCAAATAATGAGGCCCCTGTGAACAGTTTTAAAGAGAGCAAAAGCAGCCTTTTGCGTATTCATTTCAGGGAAAAGCAATCTGGTTGGAACTTTTACTGGGGAGTTTCACTCACCTACTGTCAAAAGTGCTTTCTTGATGTCCACTTCTGATGGGTGTATAAAACTGAAACTCTAAATATATTTAAATAGCATAAGATTTATGCAAAAATTAAGACACCCCACTTCTGTATTTTGAGCTTGTCTCTGCTTTTAAGGAATAAAAAGTATAGATGACCATTCAGAAAAACAGGTATCCTCAAGTGCTTTTTCAAATAAAGCTATCTTCTTTAAATCAGAAGAAGGAAAATTATATATTTTGGCACTGAGGTTCAAGCATTTTCTTTCATAAATAAAAGTGAGAATTTCATAAACACAGCAACACCAATATAATCAGCGCACAGAGCTTTGGGTGCAGCAAACTACCAGCACAAAAATAACTGAAAAAGAGACAAAACTGCATGATAGGAGTTGTTGCCATCTCAGTGGTCCTAGAAATGAAAAGGAATGAAAGCAGGGGAAAATAAATGAAAGTGACAATATGAAAAAATGTATAGGATTGTATATTTATATATAAACTGTGTTTATATAAACATAAGTAGAAAATACATGGCAATAGGAGATGTGCTACCAAATAAGCAAAAAGAAATAGCAAACTAGATGCTCTTATTTCTGGATAGTTCAGCAAGGGTATAATGACAAGGACCTGCCTGTTACCAAGGGAAGAGGAACTTGAGTCTGTACACATAAAGACTCTTGTTTTCTATTGAAATAATGTTTGACAGAAGAAAGGCCAGTTATAACCATTAATCTGGTTCAATTTTACTACAATTTATAGCCCATGAGTACAAAATAAGTCTATTGAAGTACATGACAGCAGCAGTACATGAGTTCGTGCTTAAAAATATTATTTTCAATGTTGGGACATCTGGGCAGCCAGATCTAATCGTAATTCTTTTCACTGCCAGAACTAGAACATCTGACATTGGAGTTATTTGTTCAGACATTTCTTAATAGATAGTGCCAGATAACTGACTATAACCAAAATCTTTCCTTTTTTGACATTATATGGATGTGTCTCCAGTTCTAAAAATTCTGTCATTTTTAAAGAAAGAAAGAAAAAAAAAGTAAAAAGAGAGGCAGAAAAAAAAAAAAAAAGCATGTTAAGTGTGAACAAGAGCCCCACAGCCAGATTTCCTGCTCCACTTTTGATCCCCTTTGTGTTGCTGTGAGGTGCAAAGGAGCTGGTGTCTACAGCTGCTTGGTGGAGGATCTTCCAGAGGTGGGGAGGTCTCAGTCAGGATGAAGGGATGGAGCTGGGTCCTGGTCCCAGCTTCACACACCCTGCCAAGCAGCACGGGCACTGCAGCGAGCAGGGCAGTTTCTGCTGACCAAAGCCCACTCCTGTCCTCCCCTCTCCCTGCCTGTGCAGAGTACAGGGGCTGAAACACAGAGGGTCAGCAGCATGTATATGCTCCCTCTGCCCCACTCCTGCCTGGGCTGTTCCATAAACCCTGATGGGATTTGTAGGCTGCCTATTCGCTCTGCCACTTCCTCTCAGTCACCTTCTGGGTTTAGACCATGTTCATCAGTCTGTTTGTCTTATCACACTTCATGTTTTCCTGAAAGAATTTAATGGAGTGTGAGAGTTCTCATAATAATCTCCCAGGTTCCACATTTATTTTCCTTAGCTTGCAGGAATGTTAAGGCCAACAGAGAGAAAACAGAACTTGATCTATTTAAATTCTTAGTTTAGACACATTTAGATGCACACAAAGAGGAAAGAGTAAAAAGACAGGTGAAAACTGAGCAAAATGAATCCTCTTGGAACACTGCCTGCTCCACAGCCTTGCCACATGATGGTCAATAATAGATTTTACTGATACTTTATGGCCAGTTGTCTAATTTGTGGCATTTACCCTACTTTTAGAAGTTTATTGACTTACCAGAGTGGCATACAGGTTTAATATGATTTTCTTCTTTGGTAACAGTATTGGAAGTAGTTTCAGATTTGTAGTATTCCAGGGCAGACTATTCTGAGAAATGTGAGTTAGCTCTTTGAAAACATTTTACAGAGTCATTCAAGGTGGATCAACAAATTTTGGACATAATTCTTTAAAAATCTGAATAGTGCAAAACTTTTTAAAGTTTCTTAGTAAGTTATGCTCATTTTCCAACCCATTCTAGTATTTATTCACATTCAAAATATCCATCTGTTTTGGAGAAAAATATAAAGTGAAAATGAAATGTTTTTCTTTTTTGAAAAGCTCCATTACCCTAACTGTTTTTATCACTGGTGAGAATTTTTCACTCAGCTTCCTACACTTTGGGTTGGACCAATGCCAGAGCTTATTTCTATATGTAATACATATTGTGAGCATGCAGAATAGCTTCCTAATTAATCAAGACTCAGGGAGGTGTTGTAATCAGACTTACTTCATGCAAAAGGATTTGGTAGTAGAGATGCCTCCTGAACCTGGTTCAAAGGAGGCTTCTGGATGATGGAACCAGAGAGAGAGAGAGGCACCTTCGTACCTTTCATGTGGAACAGAAGGTCTCGTGATGTATGGAGCTGTGTGTGATGCTGATGTTCCCTGTGGTTTGTTTTCTGGTTGCAGATTAATTTGCTTTATGTTCATCTGTCTGGCATGGACAGTTAATTCATTTTCTCTTCAAACAGAGGCTAAAATTTTATCATATGACCTAGGGTGAAATCCTGGACCAAGTGAAGTAAGAAGAGCCTTGCTCTTCAGTGAGATCAAGATTTAATCCTTATTCTTTAATTCTTTGGGGCCAAGTTTTCATCTGAATAACTCACAAATACAACCCCCTCAATTTCATTTGGATACACAGTGAAAGTCAACTTAGAGTTGAATGTGCCAAGATTTGTAGTCTGCACTCAATAGCAGCTACAAAAATAATTATAGACTATTGTCAGTTCACAGACATTTTCCAAGTCCATATTTAGTGCTTTAGTATGTAAATGTATTATTCAATTATATTTTCTCTTTTTGCAGGGGAAAAAGAAGATAACATTAATTTTAAAACTAGTATGTTGAAGTACAAAAAGCAGTGGAGGGAAGGAAGAAATATAAAAAATATGCTAAGCCAATTGATATTTTACAAGATATTTTAATTTGGCCCAAGGATTTTAGACTACTTTAATCAGATCACAGCTGGGCCCTTTTCTATGAATAGCTTTTTAGGTTAATTATTATAAAATCTCTCTGGTCTATTATAACTGAGGGGAAAGAACATTCTGTAAATGAAAGCTGTAGGCAGATAAGATACATTTTTTTTGGCATTAAGTAACCACGTCTGTCTTAATGACAATAAAAATCTTTCAGCTGGAGGCAGGTTGACTTAACTAACAAGCAATTAAGACAGGTGAAACTATCTTTGGAAGACATACTTGGCCACCTGACACGTGTAATGAGATCTTTCCATTCTTGCAGACTTTTTCCAGAAACCTTGAAAAACAGAATAGATGTAGTGACTGGATATAGAAAAATGGTATGTGGCTTTTTCTTTATTTAGTGCAACATTGTTAGATTCTTTTATATTAAGGGGTGAAAGGGGAGTAACATCGTACTGCAGAATCAATATTATGTTTTCGCCTTCATTTGCATCTTCAGTAGTGACCAGGAAGAATAACCATCTAACCTTTTAATGAAAATTTCAAGTAAGCCAACAAAAAAATCGAGACTTCTCTTACAATGACAAAATTTTATCATAAAAAAACCCATAGATGATCTGAAACAGGTATGAATTACTCAGGCGGGAGGGGAATCCTAAATTTTCTGAAATAAATGGGGAAATTTGAAGGACCACGAGGCTTAAGTTTGAAGGTGGTGTGGCAGTGAAGATCTGGAGGCTTACAGGACAGTGAGGCTTCTTTTGTTGTGGTCCTGTGTGAGCTGCTGGAGTGGGTCTGCACCCTTGGAGATGTACCTGACTGAGCAGAATGGCTCAGGGAGTTGGAGCAGCTGGTTTAAAGTTGTTAGCAAAGTTCAAATAGAGTGTGAAGCTTGGTGCTTGCAGAATTTGCTTAATAGTAGGCCATTCCAGCATTTCACAGATAAAGTATGTCTTATTCAGGATTTCTGACACAAAGCAACACAGCACGAACCAGAGCAGGGAATATGTTCCAGATGACTAAAAAAATGAAAAATAGCATAGTAAGGAAAGATGGGGCTATGACTAATCAAATTGGCTAGTGGAGACTATTATACTGCATCAAGTGCTGAAATATTATGTACCAAAAGAAAGCTGGCAGGGCTGAATTAGTAAGGATGAGTCATTTATTAAAACTCTCAGGAAGAGGAGGTAAGGCAAAGGGACATAAGGTGAATGGAGCATAAAAATTTTTGTGAAAATGCAATTAATCTTAACACTGAAATAGGACAGCAGAGCCTTCTGTTTTCAACTTCTGCTTTGCTACTGTTGATCGAGACACTTTATCCTGTTTTTTTCCCAAATAAGTAGGAGGAAAATGGACCCAGTCTCCCAAAACTTTAAAAGTGTCTTTAAAATATTGAAGTACAAATAAGATACGATATACGGTTCCCTTGCTATGTCTGCTTTCTGATTTTTGCACTTTACAAATACAACTTTTGAAGTGGGTGCTACTCTTGCCATCATAACCTGTTGATTAATAAACTGAAGCCATTGAGCTGGCAATGCTGAAGCAGTGATGACTCAACTAATTAAGTCCTCTGATATTCCTCTTACTTGTGATAATAATGGGCTCACAGAGAAAGCCTAATAAGTGATAAAAAAATTTGCAGTAATGTAAATATGAGAATGAAATATAAGGATGATGCCTTACGAGAGCTCCTGGCATCCTGTGCAGATGGGAAAGCTGGTGGCAATGCTGCTCCCCTCTCCCCTGGCATCTTCAGGAGTGGTCCAAAGCAGTCCCTCCTAAAGCAGTGCTGAGGCTGGGCTCCTAACATGAGCTGATGGGGGCTACAGGTGGGACATTGGTGTGTTTTGATAGCTGGAAGCTCAGCCACGGCTACTGTTAGCTGAAAGAATGTAGTCTTGGCAAACTTGTGGGGATTTGGGCTGTTTTGTCTTCAAGACAGACTCAGTTATTGCTGCAAGTATTGCTGTGCATAGTATTTCATATTACTCTGACTAATGTCCTTGTAGAGAAGGAATTGAGACATTAGTACCTGGTTGTGGTCTACTCTGTGCAGTAATACAACATCCCATCTTTTAAAAACAGGCAAGACTGAGTGCTTTTGATGCAGGTAACCTGTGCTAGACAGTGATGGATCATTCACTGGAACCTTTTTTTTTCCCCAATCCCTTCAAGGGCTTATTTTTTATTTTTTGATTGCAGATGGTGAAAGGCACAAGTAGCACATACTTTTGAAGTGCAGGTAAATTGACTGGCGTTTTGAAGGAAACCAGTTCAAGCACTAGGACCCCACCCACACTGTAGGAGGTGGTTCTTTGTTTCTCAGCTCATTATTAGTGTTTAAGGAAGCAAAAAATGAAAAGATTGAACTCCAACCCTAGAGAGGAATAGAAAATATACTGCTTCATCCAATAGATTCTGTGCAACTCAATTAACAAGGTAACCATATATTTCATCTGTCAGAAATGTTTATCTTCTCACTAATTAGCAAAGCAACACCACGTTTTGAAAGGAATGGTAGCTCATAGAAATTCTTGCATCCACAGATGCCCTGTGCAGATTGCATCACTCAGTCTGCTTGGGAGATGGGTTAAGAGCAGGACAAGGGGACACGGGAACATTGCTTTCCCCTCTTCTGCAGTCATTACCTCCCTCGCTGCAGTCTTTTGTTTCCTCTTGCTGGAAATTTGAAAGGGTGGAGGGAACTGCTGCAGTAGGCCTTGCCCTTGCCCTCTTTGTTTCTGCTAGCCTTAATTAACCTCTCCCTAGGTTCACCAAATTTGTGATTAGATTTTTTTTTAAGTTGGGCTTATGCTCACTAAGCATGTTTTCTCATAGCTCTACTTGAAACCCCATTATTACCATTTTGAATGTTGCAATATTTGTTCTAGAAACCCATCTTAGTAATTTATCCCATATCTCTATTTTCCCCTCATGGAAAATACAATTATTTTAATTCTTCTAATTGTTTTTCATTTCCTACACTCCAAATTTGTCTCTTTCCCCCAGGCATCTCTTCATCTTAGCTCATTGACTGGAAAGGCCTTTTTGGCTCTTTAGTTCCTTATCTCTATTCCAAATGGACTAATATTGTACAGTGTTCAATAAAAAAATAATTCAATTTGTTATTTCTTCCATCACGCAGTTGCAAAATTGGCAGGCTTTTAAGATGATTCGTTAGATTTGGGGGTGCAAAGTGCATGTCAAATTGAGATGTCAATTTTAATGGAAAGTTATGTGGAACTTTGAAGAATGAGCATTTTAATAGTAACACAGGTATAAACCTGCCCTGTTGTTCAGCTCTGCACACAGCAGAAAATATAGAGCACTTCCTCGCTTTGTGCAGGAATAACCATCCCGTTGTTCCACGGCTCCCATGGAGAGTAATCAGAGCATTATATTCTCACTTTCTTTATTCTTTTAGTTATTTTGCTTAATCTCATGTAATAGGCAATTTACTCGATTTGCCTTCAGAGCTGGGGAAAAGTATAAATAAACCTGGCAGAAGAGCAGAGTGGGAAGCACAGAGGCTGGAGTCACAGTGATGTCCTGTGTGAGCAACAGGAAATCAATTGCCATATGGCCAGTCATAAACAGGGCCATCACACAGCATTGTGTTGCCTTTGACAGGGCCAAGTTCTCTGCTCAAGGTTTCTGTTTGCAGACTTTCTGACTTTTGCTCGCCTCAGACAGTTATTTTAGGCAGAGCAGGAAGAGGTTTTGTTGGAGGTTCTGGAACCAGCTGCCTTTGTTCTGCTGGGAGTGAGGTGCTGGCAGCAAGAAGAAACAGCCTGATGGGGGACAGGGCAGGAGAGGGCCATCACCTGAAAAAGGGGATGGAAGTCATAGGGTAGAGCCCCCCAGAAAGGCCATATTTCTTTAGAGTTGTCTTTTTACTTCTAGAGATCCTATTGGACATTTTTGCTCATGATTGCCAAGCCTGGGTTGTTGCAGTCTAGCTGGCTTTTGTGTCTTCATCTCTGTTTTTGTCTGAAAAAATACAACAGTAGCATTTGGGCAAGTAGTTTGGAGGGAAGCAGTGTGAATCACACTATCACACAGGCTTGGGGACACAGAAACAGGGCTAATGTCAATGTCCAGGGTGATATTCCAGCCAGGGAACTCTGCTCCTGGCAGCTGCACCTTGCATGTGCTTTCCCTGGCACCACTGGTTCTTTTTCCAAAGTATGGCAGTCCTCCTCAAGATGGAAAGGTGAGGTATTATGAGTGAAAGCAAAAGAAAACATAATTATAATGATGTGGTAAACACAAAGGTGAGAAATTATGATCTTTTGTCCTTACAAAGGCTCAGTGTTGCGAGGCAGCTGAGTGGGTTTTTTCAGGACTGCAGCACAGATGGAGTGAACTGCATTGCCTCAGTTCTTTGGGTGTGAGCTGTGGAGTTTGGCACCTGTGAGCACAGCAAAGTGACCAGGTTAATAGGCAGACATGAAGGTGTGGTTCTAGGTCATAGAAAAGTGTCAAAGTTCACAAAACTTTTCAGCTTTTTTGTGCGTTCTCTTTATTTTCTACATAGCTCTCTTTATTTTTCCTTTGGCTCACATATGACTTTTGTTGATTAACTGAATACCTGGATGTCAGGGAGGCTTCCAAGTGCCCTCACTCAAATGGTTACAGGGTCCTGTTTTCAGAGCTTACAGGCAAGATCCAGCTTTTCTTTTGTTAAGTGTCTTGGAATGCAATTCCTGCTTGGAGACTTGAAATGGAATTACACCCATTATATCATCCAAATTTGTCATATATAAATATAGATGTCGAGATGATTAAACACATTAGCAATTTTCAGTGGTTCTTTAATTCCATCATTCATTATTTTTATTTGATGAACCACTTTCTTATGAAACTTATTAAAATGTTGATATAAATCTATTCCGAATTCCCCTGATGACTATGTTTATACCAAATGATATACATAATGATCTACTTTTGAGACTGCATTAGAAATGGCACTGGCTTTTCAGTTGGTGAGAGGCTGTGTATCGCTCCCCTAAGGAATAATGACTAAGATTTCCTTTCTACATTAGGGAGCTGCAGCCACTCAGGCATGGGCTGTACCTCGCTGTCAGCCCCATGCAGTGCTTAAAGATTCCCTTGGAGCCCTCAAGAGCTGGGTCAGATCCTGCAGCAGTACCTGCAGGCAGCCCTCCCTTCAGCAGATCAGAACTCGAACATGAAAGGAGACACAATGGGCAGGGTCTGTTGCTGAATTCGTGTCTGGTTCTGGGCTCATTTCAGCACCCATGTCACCAGGAACCTGCAGCAGCTCCTCTCAGCTCCCTGTCCATACAGGCTCCTTCCAAGGCTGCCTTGCTCCCTGCACTGCCCATAGAGATAGCCTGGATAACTGTTTGAGGTTAAACACCAAAGTAATTAGACAATTAAAATTAAATTAAATTAATACCTTCCTGAGGGGCTTTGCAGCTCTCTTGGCCATCAACAGTAAGGTTAGATAGAGCTAGGGGCTCCAACTTCTCTTTGAGTTTATATATTTACATTTAAACCAAAATTTATTTGGCTTCTCTTATACTTTTACAGTCTCATGAAAGGCACATGGCTTTCAGGTATTTTCTGAGCAGATAGTGAAGTGTGCAATTACATATCAGACTGAATTTAAATATTAAATAACAAAAATAATTATTGATATACCCTCATCTTTCTGAAGACAAACAGATGCCTAAAAGCTTCTCCTAAAATGGAAAGTATGTATTTTTTTCCCCATAGCCTTCAGAGATTTTCTGAGCTTGAAGTTTTATCTTTGTCTTATTATTTTATTAATTTTTCTTGATTTAATTTTGTCTAAATGCCTTCGTAGAGACATAAAGATTTCTGGCACCTGCAGTGCCGCGTGGAATAGAGTGATTTAATCAATTTCCCAAATAAAGTATCCATAACTGTGTCTTTGGCAATCCCACTTTCAGCAAGTCTATCAGAAAACTGGTTCTGTCTAATTAACAAGATGGAAATGCCAGTCTAAGTGAATCCATTATATGGTGAAGGTAAAGTGTTGGTGGTATCACAAATCTTTCTGATTTGTGTTGCTGGACTGGATGTTCTACCATCAATGAGGTATCATCCAACATTTCTAAAATTTACTGTGTGAAAATATGGGTTGTTTCAAATGCACTTAGTTTTCACAACAAAACTAACTTTTATTTTGATTCTTAACAAAACGTTTATAATTATTTTTATTTATTCCTCTTTGTTAGAAGAATCATTTAGTAATGTTGCAGATAAAATACTGATCGTACAGATCATAAAGTTGGAAGAGTGATGTCTTTTCTTCTGCTATTAGGTCAGCTGTTGTGCCATCCCATTAGTCATGCTGACAGCTCATATAGCCTAGATGACCCCATATTTTAAAGAAAAAAGATGTTTTCTTGTAAATATTTTTTCTACTAATTTGCTGTATGGCTGCTGAAAAGTTACTGATGAGTATCCAGAAAATAATTTATTTTCCTGGTAAATAAGTAGTTTTTAATGCCCTGTGCTAATACTTTGTCTCTCTTTTCTCCCTTCTGGCTGTATGATAGGAAAAAAAACCCCTTGTTGCAATGTCTGAGTTCTGTATAGAATTATGTAAACCTTTTTTTGGTTTTATTTTCTTTCCTTTCTCATGAGAAAGTGTAGATGAGGAGGCAAATCTTTTGTATCATATACTCAAGGAAATAAGCTAAATCAGTGCTAACACTATTATATCAATATATAACTGAAAACCCTATAAAGGCCCTGTCTTAATAATAGCTTTCTAAAGTCCATGTAATTAAAATGAACAAAAGCTCTGTTTTCTTGAGGCTAGAAGCAGTGTGTATGAATTAGGAAAAAGAAATGCCAATCAGACTTTTATTAAACCATGTACTTTTTTGTCTTGTATTTTGTTTTATGTTGTCTTTCGACACATGCCCACATAGGCATTGAAAAAACCCTGAGACTTGGGTTGTAATGGATTGACTGAGGATTACTCAGTGAGTCTTATATAAAAATGTTCTTAAAATATCCACCTTGGAGAGAAAAAAAGAAAAAGCTCTCTCTCTCAGGAGTATCCTCTCTAATTATTCATAATTAATAAATAAACAAAGAACTGTGTAGTTCTACATCAAGTAGTTATTAAAAGACTCTTAGAACTAAAAAGACTTCCTGGTCAGAAAGCAGATATCCAGCTGTGCTAAAAGAATGTAAGACTGAATCTGAAGAATTTCTACAGAGCATTTTTTTTGTGTTTGAGTTCAAGACAGATCATTTAGGACTGGAACATCACCTTTTAAGTGGTTTGAAGCACACAGAGTTTCACCTTAATAATCCAACTTGGTCCTGAACTTTTCATGGGAAGCTCCTGATTTTAGGGCATCAAGTGGAAGATGTCCTGGTGTAGGCTTTGATTAATAGCAGTCCTTGTGGTTTGGGGCAGAGGAGATCAGTCGGGAGCTGTGGGTAGCAGGGCAGGCTGGAGGAATTCACTGGGTATTTTTTTCAGTTAGATTTTCAGAGAGGACTTGGCAAAATGCAGACGGAGTTGGCCGGGGACCATAGGCCAAGGTGTGCAGAGTCCCTACGTTGGTTGGCACTGTGGGACAAATGCAGCCTCCATGGGAGGCAGGTGAGCAAACCTATCTTTCCTTCTGTTGATAGGTTGAAATGCCAAGGAAAAGCTTTGTTTACTTGCTGAGGCTGGAGGTGTCACTGCAGAACGTGGAAAATGGTCTGATGCTCTCCCTGTGAGAAGCTGCCCGTTCCTGGGGCAGCCCTGCTGCACTACAGCTCAGAGGTTTCCCCTCCCTCTGGACCTGAGACTGGCTCAGGCTGTCTGTCCTCTTCTAACACATCCTCTAGGGAGCCCAAATTTTCTGAGTACTCTCATGATTTGCTGTAAATGCGCTCTGTTTTGTTTGCAGAACCCTTTCTCAGCTGTAATCACCTCAGTGTTGCCAAACAACTGGAATAAGGGATTATTCAGACTCCTGTCCCTGCAGAATAACAACTATTAGCTTATTTGCTGCTGTACTGGACCTTCCAACCCTGACACAGCACGGTGGAGAACTAAGGTTTTCTTTATTGATTCAGATTCTACTGGGGTTTTTTTCAGGATTTTTATATTGAACATTCCGTTGATATTCTTTTCTTTGTTATTACCTATTTCCACAATAAATAAGCCCTTGGGATTTCTGTAAAAAAACCTGCCCATGTGGCAGGCAAAAAAAGGCCCTTGTAGACAATAAAAGACATAGGAACCATTTAGTGAAACAACACACATTTCAGCCTGAAATCTTGCTTCCTTTAGAATACCTTTTTCCTCTTTCACCTGGGTTGTGCTCAAACCACAGCATTGAATTCTGAGGAGTGATTTTCAGCTCAGGTGCCAAGAAATGTTTCTCAGCACTGCAATGTTTCAAAGAACATTAAGAATACAAAAACCCCCCAAAACCCCCAAACATGACTTTACATATTCCCCCTTCCCAAGTACCCAATTAATCAGAGTGAAGGCTGATATACTTATGAGAGCCACCAGTAATTAAATAAAGCCTTTTTGTAGGAAAAGGGATCGACATCCTTTGAATACAAGAAGGATTTGAGATTTCGTGCTAGTTAAGACAGGTTTAGAACATGCTGGATAAGAATCAGTAGTAAATCCTAAGAACTTTTTTCCTGCAGAAGTACTGAGCGGTGTGTTGTATTCCAATCTGATACCTGTAAACAGTCATGATATGAAAAGAGAATAATGGAGGAAGTCAGGGATGACATTTCAAGTATTGGAAACTTTTTCATTTTCTTTTAAAGGAGATCTTTAACACAGGGCTGCTGGACCTTTGTTTGAGAACAATGTAATTACACACCCTAGACGCACCTGTTGAGAGGAAATTACTGATACTTATGGAAAGAAAAATGAGGAGATGAAGGTGTTGACCTCTCTTATTAAAATTGACTTACTAGTGTTTGCACCACCTGTTACTACACTGTTTAACCAGTATTTTTAGAATGGACCAGGAATTAGATTAGTACCAGATGTTTTCAAATTTTGCAGTTATTCTAGTCTTTAAATCAGACCGTCTTTAGAAATTATTAAACAACATAGCTCAGTACCTTCAACTCTGTTAAGTTCTGAGGAGAAAATTTGCAAGTTACTGTCTCCTAATACAGTCAAAGAAGACAAATTGTCAGACAGATCGGAAGAATCTTCTCTTGAGTTTGGCTATTTTTGTACCAGAGTCCTCCTCAGGGAAGCAGTGACACGATAGGGTGATGAGTCTGAAAACCAATAGAGGAAATACATGTAAGTACAAAAGGTCAGCTTAATAGTTTCAAAGAGAAAAACCTAGTCACAGATGGCGAAGAAAGACTGACAAGATTTAAGAGTGTGGTTTAACCAGGCTGCATATGTGTTAACTTAACAGCTCTGAGAATCCAACTTGTTCATTTAAGACAAGCGTACTTCCACAATCTGTCCTGCCCGAGGGAGGTCCCTCTTCCCAGCCCTTAAACGGTCCCAGGATTCCTGCTGAAAGCCCAAGTGCCTTCCCCTTGGGCATGCTTCCCTTTTCTGTGGGCAAGGGAGCGGGGAGAGGCAGTGAGGCTCTGGCACAGGCAGACACCCCTTTCTCACCATCCTGAGCTGTTCTGACAGTGACTGTGGGACAAATGCACTACACCAGCACAAACACGAAGTGGTTCCTACAACTACAGGCGCTGTGTGGTCTTTGGAGATGCTTCTGAAAGGCGGGAAGGCAAAAAAGCTCCATAAGGATACTTCTGACAGTAAAGCTAAAATGCAAGTGCATGGTGCCTTTCAGTCAGCTCAGGATCCCACATAGTCCACAGCCTTCCTAAGAAGGGCTGACTAAAAAGGGGGAAGGCAGAAGGAGGCATTGGCAAACCTGGTGACTCGGCAGCCCTCGTGCTGCTGGCCCAAAGTTAATATCCCTCATCCCACAGCTGCTTGGAGGCACAAGAGCTGGAGTGGGCCCTGCAGTCCCTCGCCCATGAGAAGAGTGTTTGGTCCAGCCTTTGATCCTAGGTTCCCAAAGGACAGTTATTAATAATGAATAATTAGTAACAGCTCCTGTGAGATGCAGGTGACTGCAGGCTGCAAATTGTGTAACACAAAGGACAGGAGTGCTCCTCCTCTGTTTTCACGGGAGGCAGTGCCTGTTGTTTTCCAATGCCTGTCACAGCCTGGCAAGCTTCACCTGTGGGGCGGTGCAGATTATGTTTAACAAGCATTGCAGAAAGATTTTTTTCTTTAAAGACTGAGAGGCACTTGGGAGGTTATTTTCTTTCAAATTAAGGCACCTTCACATTGCAAGGGAAGCAAAAGAAATACTCATGCCTAAAATTCTTACATTCTGACTCTTGCTGCTTGTTTTTTATTTGGGATACAATTTGTTGAAATAAGAACTACATGGTCATGAAAAAAGTTTTATTTTAACCATAAAACCCACTTTTTTATGACTTGCTCATGTGAAGTATTTTCCTTCTCCTGCTGCTTTTACAGTGGACTTGAATTTTCTTCTTTACACATAGATTAAAAATAATATAATACCGCAGCCATATCAAAATGTGTCAGGACTAAAACAGGAAGTAGTACATCTTCACAGTTTCCATTTTAGGGAAACTAGAGACAGAAATGTAGAATAAATGTGCAAAATACAAGAATAATTATTTTCTTTTTCGTGTTAAAACAAAAAGAAGCTACTTTGTTGCCATGCAAAATGGGAATAGGAGTGTTCTCTGGAGGGGAGCACAGGGATTTGTACTTTATAGGAAACTCCTTATATCTTTGTTTTACAAGCACTTCTGAAAATATTCTCTTTCTGTTATTGTTGTAAAACAGAGCAGTGTTTGAAAGACAAAGTATACAATTTCATATATCTATCTATCTATCTATCTATCTATCTATCTATCTATCTATCTATCTATCTATCTATCTATCCATATCATCTCTCTCTCGCTCTCTTTTATGTAATCCCTTAGATTTTTCAGATAGTTTTACCTTTTCCTTGGTAAAGATTGAAACATTAAAGGTAATGTCACAGACAGGTGTAATGAAACTGAAAAAATATGCTCTACCATGGAAATTCCTGTTTAGAACCTAAGTCAAAACTGAAGTTACTGGCTGAAATTACCAGGAAAATTTAATGCTGTCAATGAGCATGCATTAATTGTATTTAAAAGGAAGATTTCTGCTTGCATAAAGCAGCTACATTTAGATTATTTTAACTGTAACTCAGCAGATTGTTCACAACAAAGAATTAGTTTTCTCATGGATTCAGCATGCAGTATTGTATAGGTCATTTGATGACTTGTATTTTTCCTGAATGCAGAATTTGGTATTTTTCTCATGGATTAGCTTCTCTTACAGCTAAACAACATGTATGTGAATGAAATTTTGTTTTACTTTGAGAAAATTATCTGCCTGAACATATTTTTCATTGATATATCTCTAATGAAATCTTTCTTCAGGCAAACTTTTCTGATGCACTAGTGAAGGTTAAATATGAACTGAAGAGACTCAACTAAGACTTATCAGGAAATTGTTCAGCCTTCCCTGCCTTCTCCACCAAGTTTCTTTGTTCAGTTTGTTGGTGGCACTGGCATGTAGAAGAGAGTAACAGAATTTTCCAGACACTAATCTTTACCTTTACTGTGTTTATCTGAGCTATTCAATGACCCTTTTAAATTCAATTACATTGGTTTTGTTAAGCACAGAGATGTTTCCCTCTAAAAACTTAGGTAGAACTGAGGCACACTGACAAACTTTTAAGATGGTATATTTTGAGAGACCTGGGTGTCCTAAATTATATATTTCCACTTAGGGAGTTGTTCAAGAGAGCAGTGGTAGTATAAGCCCACAGGTGTTACAGTAAGTACATCCATCGTGTCAGAACAGTTGTATTTAATAAAGCTTTATTCCCAACTTCAGAGAGCTTTTAAGATGTTTTCCACTTGGGTGGCTGTTTTGTTTTGTGACTTTAAAAGATTCACTTATTAGTTTAGGGAATTTAAAACTAATGTTAAACCCCATAGTGTAAAATATTGCATAAAATATTTAGAGTGGTGTGAGTTGAGTTACATGGAGACATGTAGTAATATTTCTTACACAATGGAGAACAACTGTTTTGGCACCACTGTTAAATGGAAGGTCACAATATTTTACACAAAATAACCAGATTTTAAGAATACGTTTAATTTAACTTTGGATGGTAAGACTGTACAATGCTTTTTGTTGTACATTGCCCAATTTTAGCAGGACATGACTTCATGCCATGTAACTATGTATTTTACAATATAAGAAAAAAAATATAGAGGTTTAATAAATTAATTGATGCAACTATTTTTTTTTAAAAAACCTGAAGTTATTGGAAATATGGAAATATCTGTTCAGTAACTCAGTAGGAAGCTGGCCACCATTCAGCTCCAATATATCACAAATAGAAAGATAAATGTCATTCTACTTTTCCCCTTCAGTATACCAGAGAAGGGGAAATAAATGTAAATGAAGGAATCAGTATAAATGACAGAAATATTTGGGCATTTTTCCTAACAAATGACTTCTTATCAGAAGCATTGAGGGTTTGGTTTGTTTTCCAGATAGCATTTGGACAGCAGGGCTCCATCACAAGTAACAGTGACTTGGGAAGACAAATGCCATAACTACAAATGTCCTTCCCTTTCTCCTCCTTCCCCCAGCTTCACCTGCTGATCAGGATGCCATATGGAATGGAATATCCCTTGGCTCAGCTGGGCTCAGCTGTCCTGGCTGTGTCCCTGGCAGCTTTTTGTGCATCCCCATTGCCCTGGCTGGGGGGTGTGGGGCAGAAAAGGCCTTGGCTCTGTGTAATCACTGCTCAGCAGTGACTGAAACGTCCCTGAATTGCCAAACCAAAACACAGACCCATAGCTACAGCTACTGTGGAAAAACATAATTATACCCCAGCCAAACCCACAATATGTGGCAAACTGTTTTTGGTTGGCAGCTCTGAAGGCTTGGGGTCAGTCCCTGGTGAGTGCAACCTGCAGGTGCTGTGGGCCACCTGAACGGGAAAGGTGCACTTGGCCACTCCTGCTCAGGATTGCTCTTTGCTAAAGGGCAGGTGGCAGTAACCAGGAGCCTGCTGTAATTTATGACACCCAGGAGTAACCAGGAGCCTGCAGTGTCCTCAGTGGGCTGTTTGGTGAGATAAAATGTTCCCAAAAAACTAGTAGGAAATTCCTGCAAGTGAGGAAAATCCCTCTGGTAGACAAAACCTCTGTGTCCTTGTTTCTTGGAGCCAATGCTCCTCTGCATCAACTCATCTTGATCCATCAGGTATTATCTGAGAGTTGGGCATTGTGAAGGGAAAATGAATGGCAGAAGTCTTTGTTTTTACCCCATTTCCTGATTTGAGTTTCCTCTTTCCTTTTGGGTATAATTGATATTGGACTGAAGGTTACCCTGTTTTCTCAAGGTTTCTGGCATGAAACAAAACAACAAAGGGCAGCTGTGCCACTTCTACTACTTCAAAACCATTTTCTTAATTTGACTGTAGACATAAATATTGAGATAGGAATTTATTGTGATCTTTAATTCTCTTTCTCTACGCGAAGATGGCACATAAAATTTTCATCCATCAGGGTTTTTGTAAAATAAACAATGAACAAAATATCAACATTATCTGTGGTTTAGAAACAAGGATTTTTTTCTTCTCCTCTTCTAGTTCATAGATAGGATGTCAGATAGGCTTATTTGTCATTTATGATTTGTTTAGTTTTATTTTTTATAAATGCTTTTTAAATTATTAAAGAAATTACTAAACTGAGGACTAAGTATTTGAGGGCTTTTTAGGGAATAAAATAATCAAAGGAATAAGACAGGGAATATGTTTATGACATTTTTCTCTAATGTGCCAAGCAGTCTTTCATTACAGGAAAGGAAAGAGAGTAAAATGCTTTTTGCATTGTTTTGGATAAAAGCAAATTTAAGACTTTAAAATGTGTTTATCAGGAAATGAATTTGGCTTTCTTTAGGCAATGGCATCTTAGTTTAGTACTGAAAATTGATTTCATCTGAACTTAGTAAAGGTTAGATCTCTTAAAAGCTTTCCTCTCATTTCCACATCAAAGTACAAAACCAGTTAATTCTGTGAGATTTTGAGAGCACAATGAAAGTATATTTGTGAATTGTTTCTATAGCTCAGTATCTTTATAGATGCTTCCAGAGGTTTTATGACACTGTGAGAGAACTGAAATCTCAAATGAAATAAATTTGTGGATATCATAAATAATTTTGAGATTTCATAAATTTTTTGCACTGAATGGGTATAAAGTAAGTGCTGTGGAAATCATGTCATGAAAATCCTAAGTAAGGCTTATTTCTCCAGAATTTCAGTCAGGATGTGGGATAACAACATTTAAGTCTTTTCCAACTTGATTATCAGAGGCTGGAATGTCTGACTACTAGGATATTGTCTAGTCTGGTTTATGTCCCAAGCAATCCTCTATTCAGTGGAGGAACCTCAATTCAATTGTTCTGCTGTAGAGCCCATCTTTGCTGCCGAGAACAGAAATTAATCTTATTTGGGAGAAAACAGAGACAAGACTTGGATAAGTGAGGGCTGGCTATGATGACTGCAGGTCTGGACATTCTCCTGGAATACAGAAAAGCTGGATTCAATTCCCTTCTGCCCAAGTCCTGTTCTGCATCTCTGGGGAACCCTGTTAACAGCTTCTGGTTTATGCAAGAGTCACGTATTATATGCTATCTTACTTTCCTCATCATCTTTACCAGCATTTTCCCCCTGAATTTAATGAAAACCCTTGAGTGTTCTAATGCTGAGATATAGAATTTTTCAACAACAGAAGTTTTTTTTGGATCTCTGTTCTGGATGTCTTTTCTACTGAATTGTATACTTTTCATCCCAATGAAAACTCTTCCATCTAGTTCACTAGCAGAATAATTCTGGGGAGAAGTTACCACTAGCCCTCTGCTCCTACTGTGTATCAAAAAGGTAACATTAAGGGATCACCCACCAACAGATGCCCCATAAAAGGATTTTTTATTGATTTTCTAGACTACTACATAACTTTTTGGTGTGAGAGAGAAAAGATTGTTTTGGATGCACAAAAATAATTCCATTCTCTTGTTTGGTTTGCAAGAATTTGAAAGCATTTTGTGTTGTCATTATATCTTTTTAAAAAATTATAATTATTTTTCTTCCAAACTGTTTTGTTTGAATGTAATTATAAAAACTTTCTAACAGTTTAAAAAATTTGGATGAAAAGAAATCAACTTTCTCTCCCCAAAATCAAGCTACCTTCTTTTATTGCCTTCTAAAATACTTCATTCTTACAAACAGTAGTTTTAAAGTGAAATTTTAAAATTTTGATTTTGGTAATTAGCTGATTTGACTTTTTGGTCTTTTAAGAGGCATTTGAGGGAGATAAGTTCTTGTAAGGAGAAAAGAAAAATACCTTGTTCTTCATTGTCTTCTTAAAGATCTTACATTTTTCTAGAAACTGGAGGAAAAATGTAAGATGTAAGTTTGTGGATTATTTTTCATATGATTTCAGGCACCTATGGATGAATAGTTGGATGAATACCATTCAAAAGGCTATGTTACAGTGCTGGTACAAGGGTCATGGCAGGGGCAGTACCACGAAATTGAAAACTTTTCACGAATCACCTTGGGGCTTTTGGCGTCCCTCTAATTTTTCTGTACTTTCCTAAAAATGTGATGCATTTCGGGGTGGTTGCAAAACACAGAAACAGGTATGAACAGAAGAAATAACTTTGGCTATTGACCTGTAGATATTCAACAAATGGGGTTTTACTTAGTGCTTAGTACATGAAGGTGCCTCCCTGACTAAACAGGGAAGAGAGATTTCTCTTTTTGTTTTCTAAATAACCTTAATGAAATCACAGATGCTTAATATTTTAGACAGAACTGTCCTAACTTTGACACTGTTCTTATTTTTGACACATATCCTGCATTTTTATGCAATCAACATTTTAACTCCAGACAAAAACCAACAACAAATATTTACTGTGAAAGGTGAAAGTAAGATAGTGGGAGAGATGTACAAAGGGAATAGAGAAGAGACTGATGTGGGAAGCCAGAAGCAAAGCAGTGCTGTCCTGAACATCAGAAGGCCAAGGCTCTACATTTCAGTCAGTCCTCGGGCCTTTTGGGTAGGATGCAGCAGTCAGAATTTGTCCTTTACCTTGTGAATGATTGGCAGATTATTTAAAGGCAAAGCAGATGCTTCCACCTAATTGAATGCAAAGCATTAGTTTGAAAGGTCTTTCCATTGCCCCTTCCAGTTTTGGTGGAGAAGCAAAGGGTAGTGATGTTGAAAAGAACATGCACATTCCATTTGTATCCTTTCTTCATCTAATGGCAAAACATAATTATTTCAGTAGAGATAAACTTCTGTGCTCCCAGGAGTCCTTAAGTAATTTTTGGATTAAATGGCTATACTTTGTTTTCTCTTGTAAGTGGTGTCACTCCTCTCTCAATTTAATTATAGCTTGTTTGAGCAAGCTTCTGTGTAATGTCAAGTTTTCCCTGATGGCTTGAGAAGGTCAGCAAAGGTCTGCTCTTAATACTTTCCACAACAACTGAAAGGCTTTCCTTGTTTAAACAACAGTCAGGAAGAACACAATTAGATACGATTACCTAATTCTTCTTGTAGTGCTCAATGGCAACCGATGGAGTAGTGGAACAGTAAAGATTAGAGCTTAAGAAAGATGCTGCTTTGGAGAGTAACATTATTGAAACTCTCAACCCAGCAATTGAACCTGCTTAGCTCCCTTGCATGCTGAAAAGTGTGAAAGTGTAAAAACGCAGGAAAAAAAGTACTTTTAAGAAAGCACAAACTGAAAAAGGAAGAGATATGTTTAGAAATTCTAGAAAGTTAGAACTAAAAAGTAATTAAAAAAAAAAGGCATTGACACAGTGGACAGGACAGATGAACTTCTGTGATCCTCTGTAGTCCTGCACCTGTTATTTTCTAGAAATTACATGTATGCAAACATGTGGCTTATCTGTCAGAACTCACTTTTGTTCTAAATAATCAGGTAATTCTTTTGAGCATGGCAGAGATGTTTCATACCAAGATGAGAGAAAGCTCCGTACATTCTGACTGCTCTAGGCTGATTGGGCTCTTTGCTCAATTTGACTCTTAATGTAGTTGTTGTCGTTGATTATTATAGACTAAATTAAACCAAAGGAAGGTGAACACCACCACCCCCCCCCTCCCCCCCCCAATATAAGAACAGCCTTGGAACAAAATATTTCAAGGCAAAAAAGACATCTTGTTTTGGCCTAAAGCAGATGTTATTTTTTCCTTACTTTATGACCATTTAATGAAAGCAATTTGATGCTCTAGATTATTTCTAGACTCTGTCTCAATAACCACTTTTGACCTGCCCACTGTGAAATACTGTTGTTTTTCAGTTTACTCTAGATTTTTTTCTGAAGCATCAGTTTGATTCTCTTTTTTAATCTTTATTTTCTCATGCATCTAAAAGGGGTATCACTACCCATATTTACTTCTCTGGATTTCTCTCACAGTCTTTTTCATGATGTCAGCACTGAGTTTGTAGAAAATGTCTTATTTTGTGGTGATTTCATGTCCCCTGCATCTTAAATTTAGGTAAATGCTTTCTATATTTCTAATAAAATATAAATGGGGATAAAGCAAATAGCTTCAAGTGAAGAAACATCATTTATTTCTATGAGGATGTTATAAGATCAGGTATAGTTTTCTGGGAATTTGAAGAAGTCAACAGTTTTCCTTTTTCTAACTGATCTTTTTTCAGTTCCATTTTTGTGCAGTGTTTCACCTGATCACTTTAGGATTACTTTCCTTTTCTTATAAACACTGGTGCTGCTGGCCACAGCAGAGAGAGAGAAGCAGAGCCAGAACACCTCCCAGGTTTTTTCCTTCTGACTCCTTTGAAGGCATCCAGCTTCCCACAGGGGCGTGTACAAAGCTGTCTCTGGGTCCCTTACAGTGAGGAGCTGTTTGCCACTCTGGTACTGAAAGGAACCAGGCATGATGGCCTCCCACAATTAATTACCAGTCTAGGTTTTTATGCATATTACCATGTTGAACTTATCAGGATGATGTATAATATTTACATAATGGCCCAATGATTTTTATTTTTAATTTTGTTTTTTAATTTGGATGCTGAGTTCTTAACTGATAGCACATAGCCAGCTGGTGTCAGGGAAAGTGGAAGTGCATGTTAGGAGTGCCACACATGGAGAGAAATTCTGAGCTTTCCTCTGTGATCCTGCCCACGTGCTTTGACCGTGAAATAGATGGACCACCTGTAAGAGGAGTGCACCATGCTCCATGTCTGGGCCATTCCTGAGCTCTCCTGAGCAGAGCCTGGCCCTGAGTGTGCTGGTGTGTGCAGACACCTGCCCACCAGTAGTGCTTGACACACCAACTCATTTTACATAGGCTGCTGCACACCTGCCAAACGGCAGTAATTTTAATTTACTGTCTACCAGAGGCATTAGCCGGATACACAGCAAGTGACCCAGCAGGGCAAACCTTCAGATCACCTTTCCAGTCCCATGGGCCAGCTATTCCTCAGCAGGGCTTTCTCTGCCTTTTAAAGACATCGACATATGTTAAACAAAACCAAATGGAAAAAATGGCACGTGAATACAAACCTCTTTAATACTCATCTGGCAATACTTTTCAATGTTGCGATTTAAAGGGGAAAAGGACAGATCACTTTAGTATTATTAAAATTTGTGTGGCATACTGATGTCTTGGGATTTTAGAGATGAATGATATTTCTTCTTCCACATAGTCATTTGTGAAGTTACAAGGTAGAAATATCCAGTTGAAAGGCTTTGACAAGGTAATGAGATTTATTTTCTGTAGTAATAGATAATTTCTCCTCAGAGCAATAACATTTCAAGTGATGGTATGCACCCATGCATATATACAAACCCTTTTTAGTTTTACATGTGACCTGAATGTTAAGGTTAGTTGAAAAGCAAAAAATATTTTCACTTGGTTCTTGTTGAGATTTCAATGAATACAATTATTCATAATTTCACTTTTATCAGACACTAAATTAATTATCAACATGGCTCTCTACAACCACTTTTCATGCCAAGCATTTTGTTGAGGGACAACACATTATTTCAGTTTTGTTGTTTCAAAACAGTTTCCCACTAAAACATACAATTTCTTTAAAATCACTTCTGTGTAATCTGGACTATTTGTACACATGCATGAATAGTAGATCTATGAACCCATGAAATTCTGCATGTGTCTTGTTTCCGCTTAACTTGGGGTGATCTGTGTGTACAGATGTGCATAAGTGGACACTGCAAACACTGCATCACTTTAAGGCACACGAGTCAGGAAAGCAGAAAATTCTGGTTATCAGAGAGTTATGGCTTTAAAGGTGATCCTAACAGTTGACATTAATGTGATCAAGCCAAGCCACATACTCAAAGCCCAGGTCACTCCTTTTCCATGTTATCTTAGTGTTACAATTTAGTCCAAAGCTACCTGTGATACAGTAACTGTGTCACCAACAGGCCTGATACATGTTATGTCATAGGAGTATGTAAAAACTACAATTCAAGGAAAATGCAGTCAGGGTGTTTGAGGAGCTTTCACTGTCACAAGAAAGAAAATGTATTTGCATTTGATTACTTGTCCTCAAGGAAAAGAATATTCCCCTCCAAAATGAATCTACTTTACACTTAGAAGAGAACACATACTGCACAAAGGAATGAAATAGCAAATGGCATTTTCCAGTTTTCAACATCTGGTCTTTCTTTGTATTCATGCAAGAGGATAAATAATGTGTTTTGTTTGACTGTCATATTTTATATCTTTTTTGACTTCTGACTACAGAAATGTAAATATGACGGCAAAATTTTCACAAATATCTGTAAATGGTAAAGTTTATTATGGAGGCAGAGAATGTAGCTTCTGCTTTAAGAATAAATATTTGCTTTTGGTGGTACTGTTCAGATTCTGTGTCTGCAATGCTTGTGCAAACAATTCAGAGAGCTGAAAGATGTGGGATGCAGCAGAAAAAAACAATCTGAATGAACTTGTCAAATTGTCACCATAGATCCATGAGGATGGGTTTAACTCATTGTGACTGCCTAGGCTTATCTGGCTACATGTGTTTTAGCATTTTGGCTCAACTTTCAGATGCCTTTATTGTTTTATTTAATGAACCAGGTTTAGATGTGAAGTGGTGTCTATGGGTACATAAGAACAGGAAGTATGTTGTGTTCCTTCCTTTCCTAACATGAATATATGTCAGCGTTTTTATATTCTGTGGAGGTGTCAGAAAGGGGATGGAAGCTTCCTCAAGGCAGCCAGAACACACAGGTGGAGTTTTGGCATGGTGCTGTTCATCCTTTGGCACCAGTGACAGCAGAGTTCACTCCTGTCTCTGCGGTGTAGCCCTGCATTCCTCATGTATACAGGCTGGGAAGTTGGGGCCACCCTATGGTCTGTACCACACTGCATGGCAGAGCAAGGCACCAGCCCTGGCAGATTTGCCTCCCTGGAAGGACCTGTGGGGTGTTTATCATCAGCCAGACCCATTTTTGCTGCAGGAGGATTTGTAGCTCATTCCGCAGCAATGTTTTTATCTGAGGGGCCACAGACTCAAAGATGTTGGTGAATTAGTCGTAGGTTGGCTTCAGTCAGTGAGGTTGCCGAGTGGTCCTTCACACAGGTGCTTTATAGAGCAAAGAGGATGTGCCAGTTTCTGCAGAAACACCTCTTAGCAGAATTTTTACCTCTTTAATTTTTGGGGAGAGATGTTTTATCTCTAAGTATTCTGTCTCTAGATGATATGAGTTTCCTTAAATTTGCTTTGTGCAGTTTTCTTCTGCCAATTGACTTCTGAAGTGTGTATCTTTCTGGAAGTAATCTTTGGTGATATTTATATTTTGTATCTTAAAAGTGGAAGAGATGCACTTATTTCACTACTTCTGTCTTAATTTCTCTCACTCTGAGAATTTTCAGGGTTTTTTTAACCTTAGAGAATGCAATGTCATGGAGGTGTAACCCATTTTTATCAGCTTTCATTATCAGTCAGCAGTCCAGAGGGCTCAGTGCCTGCTTGTGTCTGTGAAGGGTCAGCCTATAAACAATGAGTTAGTAAAACATCGGGCTTGTCCAAGGGGAAAAAAACCTCACCAAAACACAACCCAGCCCCCACCACACATAATCTACAGTGTTTTATGAGAAAGGCAGCTTTGATGGATTGGCTTTAAGTGTTGGGTCCATGGGCCAGGTGCCACTGTGACGTCACACTGAGAAGCGCAGTGCTGTACACACAACCAGCAACATCCAGAATTTATACAGGAAGAATCTGATCCCCTTTTACTCCTGTTAGTCATTCAGGATGATAATGGGAGACAGGCACTGCTCCCACAGTGTGCTGGAGAAAAGGTAGGATTTAACGTGCTGCCAGGCACCGTGGGTAGCAAAGACTGGCTGGTTATCTCCCCCCAACACGGGCAGCTGAATGCAAGCTCTGCTAGAGACAAAAGCAGGACAAAGGAGGAAGAGGCTAGACAAATATGATTTGTGTCTGTTTCTGTTCACTTGTAGGTGTGGACTTTCAGATGTAAATACAATAAAGAGAAAATAGCAATGAGAAGAGAACAAAGTTGTCTGTCAACATGACTTCTATGACAGATTTTTCTTGCTGTTCAGCAACGATTCTAATTCAATTGCTGGCTGCTGTGAAGGAGATGAGATGCCAGAAGCAGAAGCGCTGCAAACCAGAACAAAAAATAATTACTAGTAGAAATGTGCTGCAAATAGTTCCCTTGAAAATACAGTTGCATTGTTCTTCTAGTTTCCTATCCCCTGAATATTTTTGTTTTCTAATCATTGAATTGAAACACATTCCAAGGGTATGAAACCTTGCACCTCACAATATATGAAATGTCTGAGCAGTTATGCACGACCTGATACCATTATATTTAGGAGATTTGTAAACCTAATTTTCTTGAAAAATCTTCTCCAGACAGGCTTTTTAGAGAGAGAGGGGGAGAAGGAAAGCAGGGAAAAGTCTGTCTGCTTTGGCAGGGAGAAGCGTTTGTTTTGCTTTGGCTGTTTAGTTTGTGCTCTAAAAAACCCTGACATCTAAGCATGTTCTGAAGGTGTTCTTTTTTGTTTTTTAATCAGTGCCCATCTATTGCAAACTGGTACCTGGGTATAGTTTGACCAACAAAGCCCAATGAACAGAAGTGCCCTGGTTGTATCACTGTGCTCACATGAGGACTGGCTGTGGCTTGGCTCAGGACTCTGACCAGAGCTTGTCCTTATGGCAGCTGTAGGGACAGAAATGTGCCAAGTGTACATCTAGGAAAACCTATTAAACACAAAGAACTATACATCACTCACATTCTGGAACATGCCACTGAGAGAAAGATTAAGGCTTGAACCCTTGCATAGTTGGAAAATGGAGACTTAAGGGGGGAAGAACTGGGTGCCTTCTTCCCACCTTCATGGACCAGTAGAGTTGGCTGGGTAGACTGCCAGACAAGCACCAAAATGCACCAATATAAGGGGTAGGTTTTATTCTCAACATTTTTCTGATTGGACCAGCAGATGGAAATGGAGATGTGATCATTTATCTTCAAAATTGCCCTAGTAATCTGCAGTGTTAGCACAGATTACGTTATAATTGCTAAAACTGGAATAAAAGAGATTGCAGCATCTGTAAAGCTCGTGGTAAATTTAAAGGATATAAAAATCAGCTCCATGTCAGGGGACATTCTCACTAGTATATTGCATTTCATGTACACAAATGTAGCGATGCAAGAGCAGAAGCTTATGACAAACATCATTTGAATTTTATTGCTGATCTTTTTCTCTGCAGCTGGTCTAGAGAAGTTGCTATAAAATACAGCCCTTGCAGTCCACGTTACTGCTGCATGGCATTGTACAGAACTCAGCCCCAGACAACAGGCTCAGTGGCACAGTCCTACCAAAACTGCTGTGGGACCAGGGTATTTTTAAGTATCCCTCCTTATATTAAATTTGGAAATAAAAATTTGTGACTTTGGTCTCTAAATGGTTTAATTTCACAGGAACAGATTTGACTCTCTAAGCTACAGACAGAAAAAGGGAGACAATCTGAGACAAAAATGAAAATAAATTTATATACTTAACATTAATTAAGGGCAGGATTTTAGTCTTACGCCTACTGCAGAATGAGGATAAGGTTTTGTCAAACACTTGCTTAAATGAATGAAATAACTATAAGGATACTGATTAATTGCATTTAAAGCCAGAGAGAAATTTTAGTGCAGTGTCAACCCCTTTGATAACTCCATGTAAACTGCTTGGCTGGTTCTATGCATCGTGACCTTGCAAAGTAGTTGGCTGTGTTCTTGTATGGGTGAATCACACAGAAACTTCAGAGTATACATTCAGGTGATGAGGTTTTCCTTTCAACTTCTAATGATAAGTTAGACCTGTCATGGTTGCTCATGCTAAGCTACAATATTATAGGTATACAAAGAAACCTTCAATTTTTAAGGTTCATATTGTTTTGTCTGCTAAGAAATCAATCGTTCACAGTGGAAAGGAGCAGAGTACATTAACTTTTTGTCTTGCCTTTCACCTCTTTGGTGTTTTTAGGAACTGTTAAAAATTTTGGAGAAAAATTTGGGCTAATTTTGGTCTCTGTTCCACTAGAGACTTCCACAGAAATTTGCTAGTTTTACCTGAGTTTTGGTGAGGGTAAAAATTACCCTTATAATAGCAAGAACTGTAGTGTTAAGACTATAAAAGTTCATAGACTACTAAAACTGCAAAAGATATAATAGACTGTAATATAGGTGAATACAAAATCAACACTGTTGATTACATTCTCAGCTATTTCACCGCACATTTATCATCATCAGAAAACAACAAAGGGAGCTGTTGAAAATAATACAAGCCAATGTTGTTATTTTGTGTGCTGTTCTCAGAGTCATACACTCTGGAAGAAATACAGCTAGTAACTGAATTGAATAACATTCAGCAATTCAAAGAGATTGTGATGGGAAATGGCAGGAGTTAATGAAATATGGTGCAAGTTTAACAAACACCATTTCAAGATGGGATGTTATTGCACAAACAGCAGTAAAAACTCTTCATAGAGATGATGAGCAGACTCTGCAGTAATACTCTATTGCAGGAGGATGACATTTTAATTTAGCTGACTTTGCAGTCTGGAGGGTTAGATTTTGCCTGTTGCTGAACTGCATCTCTCCGTGGCAGGAGACATTGCTGCTCCTTCTGAAGAGAGTGGCTCTGAGCTCTGCCTTCGTGAGTGGCAAGTCTGATCAGGGACATTTGGTGTAATGGCATTATCCCCTCTAATTTCCTGCTCTTCTTAGGCAGTTGGATTACAAACTGGCTACAGATCCTTTCCATTATAGCATAACTAGCTGCAGGACTCTGTTGGAGCACATTTCAGCAAAACTGGTTGTTAAACTCACAAGATGATTTCTGAGCTGGCTGTTAGCAAGCATTTTTGGCAAGCTTTGCCTCCTGGCGGAACCTGTCTCCTCCCTGGAAACTGTATCTCCATGCTTAAGTGTCAGGAGGCTCTTATTTCCCCATATCTACTTGGGCATGGACCCAAAAGTATTCATTCTGTCATCTGCCCCTGGGTCCCCACATCCTCTGGCATCCCAGGCTTGCTGCTGCCCAGAATGACTGGCAAGTGCTTTGCAGCTCATCTGGATCATGGATGCCTTTAGCTGGACCTTTAGCTCTACAATTTGTAGAGTGACAAATATAATTTGATGCTTTGGGTCTCTGGAGGCTCATGTTGAAACACCTGAAAGGCTCCTAATTTTCAAAGAATGCTATGTGCAACCAGCTGCAGAAAATTGTTTCTTAAAAGTGTGGGAAGCTGGCAACCGAGAATAGTGATTTCACCAGTCGGCTGTGAATGCCATGTGAAGAACTTTCATACAACAAAAATAAAATCTTCTTGCAGCTCTTAGCAATCTGCTAATTATTTTGCTTTATATAATGAAAATCTCACTTGTGATAATTTGAAAATCATGTGTTTAGAAAGGACAAATTTCAGCAGTTTGCTTCCTGTGCATAGATGGGCAGATCCTGCCATCATCATTTTTGGCAGGATTAGTTGATATAAAATATTGGTGATCTGTGCTTTGGAGAAAGGGGGAAGACAGTTTTTTTTTTGTTTTGTTTTGTCTTTAGAAATGCCACAAGGCAGTTCACTGCCTAGAGAATTAAACTGGATATTTTTTTCTTTTGGTTTTGGGAATTATTATTTTTTAAAAACCTTGGAAAATACCTGAAATGTATGGGGTGAAACCAGATTGTGTTTTTTGCTGTTGCTTCTACTGTGCATGTCTGGTACTCGGATGCATGCTAGAACATCAAAGTAGCATTTCTCTCTTTTTGACACAGAACAAACAGAACCAATTTTACCCTGAGTCATCAGAGAGATGTTGCTTTGGTGACAACATGCTACACACATGCTAGCTACAGCACGTGCAGGCTGAGTTCTCTGACATGGACACAGTGTCCAAGTACATGCTCCAATAGTACGGTGAAGGAAGGAGTCACCAGCAGGGAAGACCAGACAAAGCATGGAGGAAGAATAATGATTTATTCATTATCCTCCCTGTTCTCTGTGACCTAAATTGGACACCAATTAAAAGATTGGAAATCTCAGCTTGAAAGAAAAATGGATTTATCTGTTTTAGGTGACTAGGGGATGGATGGCTATAGGATGATCAGATCAAAATTAAAGTAATTAACTGAACTGGGATATATTAGGCACATAAGTTGGAATTGCAAGTTCAAACATTTTCTTTTTAATTTGGACTTTGGAGTAGCATTAAGTAGGTGACCTGATCAATCATGAAATCTGTGGCTGCAGGTGGGAGACTTGAAGCACATTTGAGACCTTTCTGAAATCAGTGCAAGAGCAGGTCTGAGGGTGGAACTCTGCAATTTCCTTTGTAACTCTCATGGAGAGGAGCTGACACAGAGCTGTTAACAATTATGTACATACGAGGGACTAAAGGGAAAGCTCTGAGACTGCTCTAGGCTCAGTTACCACTGCAACCTCATTTACAGAAATAAAAAGAAGAAAACAGGTGACATCCACAAATTCTCTAAGTTTTCTACTCCTTTGGGCTTAATTTCATTTACATCAGAGCAAAGTTGTCTCTTACATCAGTTTCAGATGATGTTAGCAGTGTTTTATTTTTGCTCTGAATTCCTTTCGAGTGGTTGGGAAGGCGAGAGGAATTTGAGCTTCAAGGCTTCCTCTCTACAAACGCTAACCATAAGAATAATGCCTAGCCAGTTTTGTTGGTCTCTATAATTTGCTTAAAGGGGTACAGCATAAATATGAAGTAGGTGTAAATCTCTAACATTTCACACTCACCATTCACACAGATGATATTTATTTTGCAGACAATATAAATGAGTTTAAATAGCTCCCAAAGCTGTGTCTCAGAAAACCAGGCTCTCTGCTACAGTGGCTGATAAACACTGCCTTTAGCCTCTGCCTGAGTACCTCCAAATTTCCAAACTCTCCTTTGTCCAGTAAATAATGCTTCACAGTGTCGTGTCAGCACAGCACTGTAATTTGTCAGTGTGAACCTATTAGTTGCTCAGATATGATTACTTCCCAGTAATTTTATTTTAGATAAGAAAGTAATAAATATACAGAAATGGAAAGCCTGTCTAGAATAAATTACGTCATGTCCTAGGACATAGAGATGAATTACTAACCCTTATTTCTAATTCTGCATTGGACATCCTAAAGTACTCTGAAACACCTTGGTATGTTTAGCAATCTCAAAACCTAAGCCTCATTTTTACTATATCATGTTTGCACATAGTTTCTTGCAAGTCTTAGCAAGTATTAGGACAACTGTCAGCAAGACTGTGTAGACTGGAAGCACTTGGGGCTGCTTAACCAATGTTGTCCAAGTCCCACATCATAAAAATATTATGGTCAAATCTAAACCAGTGAGAGAGAGAGGGCTGGGTAAAACACAAGGTCTTGGCGGGACAGGGGGCAGAAGTGAAGCCTGCAAGTTTGCTTTGCATGGTGCTGAGCTGCTTTCCTGGTGCTGTTTTGATAACTTGTCTGTGCCTCGTAGATGTGAAAGCTGCTGGGATGAGCTTCTGTTGGTCCAGTAATCTGGGAGCATGCTAGCTTCCTAATCACTATATTTTCATATGTGATTTTCTGATGGATAGAATATTACAAGGAAACACAGTTGGGCTTTCATTTGTTTACCACTGCATAGCTGTGTCTGTCCCTCTGGATACAACAATGGTTGAAACACAAGCATGCTGTATGGACATTTTCCCACAAATGCTTATACTGTAAAACAGCATTGAAAAGATCATCAATCTATCCCATGCTACATAAATAAAAACAGAGCTGTCAAAACACTTTGAACATTTATAATCAAAAATTACCTTATTACATTTTCCCCAAATTTTTTTTTTCCACAAACAAAGAAAACAGTTACTCTTCAAGATTTATTTCCTTTCTAAACTTCTTCAGCAGCAAAGAATGTTGGAAGGAGAGGGTGGAGTAGAGAAAAAGAGGGGAAAGTTACCACACAAGAAAAGTAAGAGTTCTCATTTAAAAAGCTTGGAAAAAAAGTCAGCTCATAAAACTTTTTATAAAATAAAGAGAGCAGAATTTTTATTACTATTATTCACAGAATTTTTCTATTTTTCTAAATAAACTGAATATACCTTACACATTAACTTAACATAGTTTCTCATTGCATGCAATGTGATTGCACATCACACATAAGGTGATTACTGTTATACCTTTAACAATATTAAATTGTTCTTATGAAGGACATTTTGCTAAATATATCAAAGACCTTCTAGGCTTTCCCCAGGTCTTTTCCCTAGCTCCCTTTAGGAAGACAACCTGCCCAAACAGCAGATAGTTCCCTATTAAGCAAGGAAGGATGGAGCTCTGGTGAATGGGGTGTAGAATGGGGCTCAGAGAGGGCTTGCTCTGCTCCCCAGCCTCAGGATTTCAAAGCCCACTCACTAATGAAGGAGTGAAAGTCTGAGGTGCCTTGAGTCCTTGTCTTGGCAAAGTGCTCAGCCACCTCTGTGCATGGGGAAGGACCAGTAAACCACATCACTGAGGATTTACTCTTCAGGTGCATGGCTGGGAAGGGCCAATATTCATTAAACGTTTATTGCATCTCTTTGGAGATACATGGCACACTCATTCTGGGTATTAAATTTTCTTTAGCTCAATAATGTATCTCTAACTCTGGTGGATGGTGCCTGTCTGATGGAATATGCATGCAGATGCCTATAATCCTTATTTTTCCCAGCAATAGGAATAGATTTGTTTCACTTTTTGTTGTGGAAATATTGATCAGCTGTTCATAAACAACAGTGAGGAGAGAGAAGGACCCTAAGGATTGCATATGTGTTCTCTTATGGAATGGTCTACAGACCCCTAAGATGCCAACAGAGGGCTTATTAAGCAGACCTGTAAAATTAAATAGAGGGAAAAAAATGGCATTTATGCAAGATATCATCTCTCTGAGGGATAAGGATTTATATTTTTGTTCTTCCTCTTGGGAAAAGAGAGGTTTACAAGTTAAATTTGCTTGGTCTTTCTTGTGCTCTGGAAGACATAGAAAAGAAGGAATTACAGAGCTCAGGAAAACCAGGAGTGCCCAAGACTTGAAGTCTTGTAATTGATGAAGCAGCTGCTCCAGTCTATGACTATATTTATGCATATGTAAGTTACTAATAAGGACAAAATATAGCAGGAAGAAAAGAAAGGGTAATTTCATCACTGAATATTTTTCTATCTGTTGCCATCTGAAGAAAGTAAAGCAGCAGTGAAATTTAGAGGTCTGTTATACAGATTAGCCAACATTAATTTTCCCTTTTCCCATATGTGCCTCATATATTTCTCTTGTTGCTGGTAATGTGGCATATAATGTAACAAGAAGGTGTGCTACAGAATTTGTTTGTTGGCCACCTCTAGGAGAACATAATAAGCATAACAAAGACAGCAGAACATGACACACAGCTTTCTGCACGCTATTCTGTTGATCCAGCATCTGTCAGTTCCTGAGAAATTAAAGCCAAGCACCAGAATTTGAATTGGGGCTCAGAACTACAGCAAAAGACATGATTTTGGGTCTCGTGCTCAGCAGGGGTCATGCTCCACAGCAGATGTACCAGAGGGAAAAGAAAACAGATGTAGGTATGGAGAGAATATCTGCACAGTGAGGCTGCTCCACATTTCTGGTGTTATATGGTGTTATATATGGTATTAGAACAACATTCTGGGGGGGGTGTTGTAGTTCAGTTGTTATTAGTAAGTGTCATTGTGTGCTGATTGCAAGCACTCAAGTGTTCAGAAGGGGGAATCAAGGATACCAAATGGGGAAAAACAATACACAGGAGTCTAATATCCTTAAGAGGATAAATTATCTTTTCCTTGAGAAAGCAGAAAATGTTAATGGCTAAGTCTGCCAAGACATTTTCTAGTAGAAGTAAATAAAGATGCAAAAGATCATTCCAGTCTTTTAATGTGCAATTATAAAATATCACCTCTTACTGATCTTGGCATGACAAACTGACTGACTCGCTGTAGAACATTCCAGTGAGTCAATGGCTGGTGAATCAGGGGAAAGGTTATTTTTGGTTTTAAAAAGAGTAGAAATGAAACAGGAATGAACTGACAAGCATGTGCCATTTGGAAGTCTTCTTGGGAGCTACTGGGGCTTGGTTTCTCATTGCATGTGAAACCATGAGGACACCCAGTATAGATTGTAATCCAAGTGTCACAGAGACAGAGACCTGAGCTTTGGGGCTTCCACCACCTCACTGCCAGCCATTTGGAGCACTTTGGATATAAAAAACACAGCTTCTATCAGGGTAGCCTTTCCATATACACCACAGTGGCAGGTCTTTCACAGGTCTCTCCACATATCAAGTAAAAAATCAACTTTTGAACAACTTAAGTTTATGCACCTTCCTCTTCAGCTGTTCCAGCAAGGCAGTGACCGGGCTGGTGAGATGCTCCTGTACTCCACTAGTCCCACACAGCTGAAATGGCCTCTGGGCTTTTGGAACAAACCTGATTGCATCTCACAGCAATCTGCTGGCTGTGTAACCCTCCTCTGGTGGTTGCTTTGAACACACTTTTCCATGAGCACTGAAACTCCACTATCAGGGTAAGCACAGCCCAAAAATGTAAAACACTTACTGACTGGGGAAGACACAAAAATGATAGTCAGGATCAACACCCTGCCAGGCTGAAAATGAGCTTTCTCAGTGTTTGCTGTAAGACATGAGAGTCTCTGGGAAGCAAGCAGGGAAAGACTCAGCAGCCAGTCTGAACCAGAGAGGGGACTGCAGCAGGGCAGGCACACAGGCCAGGGCAGCCCAAAGGTGAAGCTTGAAATATGGCTGCATATTTTAATCCCAGGTCCAGAGCTCAAACTGACCATGCTGGTATTCATAAGAATACTTAGGCATGTGCTAAGTTCCTCTGGGAGAACCTGCTGGGTCTACCACCTGCTGGGTGGTTGATGCAGCAGGTCAAGCTGATTTATTATATGTAAAAATAAAGCTCCAGATTTTATACTATAAAAAAATTTCTACCTTAAATGAAGCAAAATGGCAGAGGTTTTGAGGTATGCCATATTTTCACTCCAATAAGAAGATGAATTCCTATGTCTTTGCTGTAAGATGTCAGTAATCTTCTCTTGAGCAGGGAAAATTGCCAGAGGTTACTGGTGGCAAGATTTGCATGTCAGTTTTTTCAGTAGCTTAATAAGCCCCTTTCCCATCTCACCCCACTGAATCTATGTCAAACATGGACAAATAATGGGGTAAACCAAGAAAACCCAAACTATTGATCATGCTATAAGATGTAGATTTTAATGACAAGAAGCGGGAATTTGACAGTTTCCATCAGCTCGACAGAATAATATTTAGTATGAATTACCAACACTTTTAAATCTGCTGTCACAGCCTCTTAGTCCTGTGTCAAGTAACACAAACCTTGTGACCACCTTAGAGCTTCTGAACAAGAGAACAAGGACTGACTAAATGGAAAGAGCTTGAGGGAAGGGGCAGAATTGTGTGAAAAGCATTTATGAAGTAGAAACTCTCCTAAGGAGGTTGCTAATGTTAGAAAACCTCTCTGCAGTCTCAGAGGGATTGTACAAATGTTCGTACTAGTTGCTTGTCTGTTTTGATTCCTAAACGCTATTTAACCACGCAGTCTGGGGACTGGAAGCCTTATGTGTTGCATTTTTCTCTGGGATGCTTTTCCAAAGATACATTTCTTGTTGCAAGGAAGACCTCTGGAGCTGCTTAGCTCCTAGAACTGTGTAAAGGAGAAAAGATCAGGCTGGAGCACACGTGGCCTCTTCTGGAAATTTGTGTAATGACTGTAACTCAGATAAAAAAATGCAAATGATCCTGTAACTCCTTCTTCTCTGAAGGACTCATGTTAGGGACATTTTAAGGAGTAAGTACAATCCAGATTTCTCCTAAAGTGAATGCAAAATATCAGATGATTTCAAAATAGACCCAGTTTTGCACTATGCAGAGTTTTTTAGGACTGGATTTGGTGCTCCAGGCTTAATTTGAATTTTATTTTAGTTTACTTAAAACATTCAAATGCAAAGAAAAAAATAATGGAAAAGATATGTTGTAATGTACTCAGTCTCATACTGATAAGCAAGATAGATTTTCTTTTTAGCAAACTGGACATAATATATTCCTGCACCATCAGAATATAATTGAGATATCTGACTGTAAATATGGTTCTGTATATAATTCTTCATGCATTGAATGAAGAGGTTTTTCCCACAGCCCTTCATCTGCAGAGCTTTTTAAAGGCAGACTGTCACATCCTGCAATGAAGAGTGAAGGTAAAGGGAGTATGAGGCTAAGCAGATGTCCAAGAAGGATGTTGGTGACAGCAAGGCAAGGCAAGTCAGGGTAACTTTGTATAATACAGGAAGTTTGGGGTCAGAGCAACATGAAAAAAAAAGCAAAAAGGGCAGTGCTCTTTCATGGTCAGGTAGTTCACCCTGAGAGCCCTGTCTGGAGGAGGAATGTGTGGGAGAGGTAAGGAAATGTGAGGAAAATACCAGAACTTCCTTGTGAGCTAGCTGAGCTGGCCTGTGGTGAGGCTGACAGGGATCCAAGCTGCAGTGAGGAGCTCTTCTCTTGTGTGTCGCTGATAAAGCAGTTTGATGTTCCATGGCATGCCCAAGGTACCTCCTCACATTATCTCTTTCATTTTAGAAGCATGCCAGAAATGCTGTGTTGGGCTGTGCCTAAAAGGTTTCATATGTCTTGGATCCAGTACACTCAGTCTGAACCTTCAGTGGGCAGCACAGCCTGGAAACAACTTTAATGCCTGTTAGAATTTAATATGACCCAAGAAAATAACCTCCTGGCTTGTGTAGAGTTTTCTTGTCTCATGGATGCTATGAACATTCAGAGGAGCTGTAACCCATTTGGAGGTTCCCATGACCAAGGTTCTGACCATGATATATTTCCTCTGAGAAATGTTAAAACTTTTTTTTTTTTTTTTCAAACTACATTTAATAGTAGGATTTTAAATTCATATATGAGTGCTTTTTATCCATATCCTAGTTCTAACTTGCTTTAGTGCAAGTTTGTAATTTGATAAAAACTTAAGTTAACCAAATAAGCTGCCTAAATCTGTATTTAGGTGGCAAATTTTAGTCAATGCTGAGTAAATAACCAGTTTTGAAGCTTAATGTGACCTTGAACTATTTAAAAAGATATTTCCATAAGCATGTGTTTAGACTTATCAGCCAAGTAATACATAAGTAGCACCCTTCTGAAGTCTCTTGATGAAACCTTCTTGCAAGAGTGCTGCTCCTTGCTTGCCTATAACCTCATTGCTAAAATCACCAGTGTGACATCTCTACTTGAGGATGATATAAGTCTGTGGATTAATGTGATCCACGCAAAGAGCACTGTTACCAGAAGGGTAGATAATTATCTGTTTATACTGCATTATACCAACACAAACAAATACTTTTTGGCTACTGAAATGCTATCAAGTGTGGATCATTAGTTTATACAGTGTTTATGAGATCACCACAAATACCAATTAGTATGGCTGATGAAGAGAACATTATCTGTGGAACAGTGTTTGCCACCCCTATTCACAATCCATAATGGTCTAATCAGTCAGTCTGAAGTGCTGTGAATAAAGGAGCAGATCCTGGTTCTGTTTCAATGGGTTCGTGTTGTTTTCAGAGAGTTGCGTAGCACTATCACAGTTAACGGAGCTATACCAGTTTACACTGGTTGAAGAACTGGTAAATGCAATGTAGGACAAATGGGTACTTTCAAGTTCTTCTACTGCTGTCCTGACACTGGCTCAAAGTTTCTTGGTATGAGAATGTCAGCCATGAATATGCAAGTTAAGGTGAGACGATGGCCAGAAGAGCAGATGTACAGGTTTTGGCAATTTCACTGGTTCTTCTCCAAATATGATTTCCAGATGTACTCCCTTTGCTTTAATTCTTCCAAGAGCTATTTGGAGAAGTTTTAAAAATATTTTATTGTCTTAGTTTTTCTGCTTCCAGTAGATAAAAACAGTCCGTCTTTACTAAGAGTACATTGCAATATCTGACTATGTTGTGGCAAAGTGCTTTCTGCAGCTTTATTTTTATTGCCTTTTCTAAAATTGGTATAAACCATAGAAACTGAAAAGCCTTCTTGGGAGAGGGGGTGATAAAGATAAAAGAAAGCAGCATTTAGTTTTCTCTCCAACCAGTTCCAAATGTGCCACTGTGCCTATTACATCCCATAAACACCAGGGCAAAAGCACCAGCTGCTCATTACTCTCACAGGAAATGCTATTTCCTCTCATTTTGGCACAAACTACCCCCCAAAAGGAAAGCGGGCCTAGCGAACTGCAGCTAAACATGAAGTCTTTGTAATGGTGTTATATACAAACAATGTGATGTGATATGTCTATTCTGACAGCCAATCCCTATAAAAATATAAAATACAAAGATGTGTAAACCAAAGGGTGTAAGAGGTGTTTGCATAGGAATCTGTTCCTGAAAGGGATTTCCACAAGCACAGCCATAACTGTTATTCACTGGGTGGCTGGGATGCAGACAGGCAGGGAACTAAGCACCCTTAATATGTTAATGCCACTCAGAGGTCTCCTGCTAATGCCAGTAAGAGAGCAAAATCTATTTAAAAAAATAGAATCAGCTAAAAAGCACTATGTGCTGCTTTACGTTAAATAGGAGGCACATTGAAACATCATTAATATTTGAGATGCTCTTTGATTTAAAACACTCATTAGTGCTTCCCAAGTATTGGAAAGCAAACCAGAGGGAGAATCAACACTCTCTTAAGTGAGGACTCCTGAGGATCTTTGAGATGTTTCTCATCCAAACACCAGCCTAAAGCAGCTAGAATCCATCCCACACCAGTATCATCCATTTTTATTAGATAAATTAAAAAGGTGAATGTTCTAAGCTTTTTGTTGTTCAAGGCCCACAGCTGTTGCCTGCTGCTTTCATAGTTGAATGCCATTCCCCCATGATAGTTTTTGCCATCACCTCTTTTCCCAGCTTGGTCTGCCCAGGAAGATCTGAAGTAGAGGTCTGGAAAGAAAAAGAGAAAATCCATCAGTTTCTCTGGTGCCAGTTGATAAATAGGAGAGTGGTTTCTGCTAATGAAAGGCTCAGGGAATAAAAGTTTTAGAGCAAGGAGGTGAAAGGTCTTTTACAGAATAATGTGCTTGTGGGCTGGGAAGAAAAGGCAGCACATGACTAAGGATGTGAACACAGACTGGGAAGGAAAGGTGTCAACAGGCTAAGATCAAATACAACTGGAATATAACTTAAGAGGTATTACCTCTGTGGCACTCAGATTATATTGTTCTGAGACATGGGTGGACACTAGAAAGCAAACCTCAAACTAAAAACCCAAAATGTCAAACCAAATGAACAGGATGGACCTATTTGCAGCAGAGTTCATACAAAGTTTGCTGCCTTTCCATACTGGGGGAGGGAAAAGTTGAAAAAAAGAGTCAAATCACAGTTGTTACTTGCTAATAATCCGAGTAACCCATCTAAAAGATTGTGAAAACAATAGCAGATGCTAGTAGATAGAAATTAAAGCACATTCAACTCAGAATGCAAATAGTTCTGAGACCGTAAGGTTTCCCTAAAGCTCTGGCAAACATTTGGCTGCATTGATATTTTGGGCACTGATCTGCATAGCATCTGATTGTGAGCTGAATATGAGCAATGCATAAAGGCAGATTTTTACTGAAGAAAAAAAGGCTGCCTATTGCCTTCTGTGAGGCTGAGATGAGTTATAAAAAGCCTTATGGCACACTGCCTTGATTTCTGTCAGCGTGTGCAGCTCCAGCCCCACTTTCCGTCCCAGAGCGCTTTGCAGCACAGTGCAGGGGGTTGAGGATGCTCTCCAGCTCCTCAGCCTCTCAAACCCAGCTCTGGAGGACAGTGCCAAAGGCCCTGGGTCAGGCCAGTAGCTGATGTAAACCAGAATAATCCCAATTCCCGTCAGCCTGAACGTTTTACTCTGCCAAAGTACACACTGGCTTTTGGTTCTGGGGCTGTCAGAAAAATAGTGGAAAATTCTGGGATTTCTAGTTTTGCTTTTCCTCTTCTCTCTCTTGATTTACTGTAGCACATCAATGAAATACTGGAATGAGTTCAACAATTAAATTTTGAATAGAAGTAGAAGTAGCTCTAATTTTGGTAGCCATAAAGGCTGCAGGTTAATAAGTTGGGTTTTTGTTCCAGAACTAACCCCTCTGCTGTCTAGTGAGTAAAGGCAGCATGGGCACATTCACTGTCTTGGGTGAACATGTGTCCTTCTCCATGGGTTACAGTCCTTCAAACAGCATTTTACAGAGACATTTCAGTGTCAGACCTGATTGTGATTTCCTTGACATTGTGCTGCTGCTGATGCCATATTTAGCTTATACTGTGTGAAAGTCCCTTTGAAAAGTTTCCTGTCCCTTCTAATTGAAAATATGATAGCACAAATAACAATTTTATATTGTCTTTATGTTTATAGGGTGTTGATATCAAATACATGGTTGAGCCTTTATTCACAAAAAATTGCACTGCTAGAGTTTAGTGCCTATTTTTCTGCTTGTTGACTTTAAATTGTGTTCAATTTTCATAAAAATGGTTCATACAACCATATTAATTTTGAAAATGTTAAAATATTTAGCTTTTAAAATTAAAAATAACAATTAAAACAGGTTAAACCTCCCAAGTTTCATTGAAAAAAAAAATCAAGATTTTATCTACACTGTAGGGAGATGTTAGAGTTTTTGCAAAAAAGAAAATATCATGAAATATTTCAGGTAATCGAAATATTGTATTTTGAGACTTAAGTTAAGAGGCTTGGATTAAAAATAGAGCCTGTATGGACTGCTAATTACCCATGTACTGTGTCTGGTGCAATTTGTGTCAAAAGCCAGTCAAACATCCAGCAATATTATGGTCTTACTGCCTAAGTACATAAGACTGAAGAAGCAGGGAGTTAAATTCTCCTGTCTGATGTAAGGAAGTGTTTCCTAGCACCGAAACCCACTGACATGGAAAGCCAGAGAGGCTTTCACTGCAGCTAATGGCAGTGTACCTATCCTGTGAGTAATTACCAGGCTCCCCTCTTTGGTGCTTCTCTGCTCATGAGACTAATGTTTATTCAGAACAATAAATATAAGGTCTATGACACTTTTAAAGTAATGTTCAGATGTGTCTGTGTAACCATGGATGAGTGGTGCTAGTAGTTTTATGCTTTAGTAAACATATTTGACTCTCTGAGTGCTCCAGGGACAGCAGTGGAGTGTGGCAGATGCTGGAGAAGCTGTAATGATTTGCAATTTTGGATGAACTTGTGTTAATAGAGAGTGTAATGACAAGGTAGCAGGATCAGCTTTCATCGACTTCTTTTTTCTGCTTCATACAGAATATTAATGATTCATTTAGCATTGATCTGCACAGATTCAGAGCAAAGATTTGTATCTATAATCTAGGAGATTGGTTAATTTTTATATCCTCATGCTAAGTATATCTTACTAGTGCTCACAGCTGTCTCTGTGTAGTTAATGACCCTGAATAAATTCCATTATAATTCCTGGATGATGCAAAGGTTTTTTGGTCAGGAACTGAAACCCTGCCCACCACCAGCCATCAGCCCAGGTGTAAATGAGCAGTATTGTCCCTAGAATGAGTAACTTCCACAAGGTGTTGAACATTACCTACTACCAGATACTTGAAATGGGAATTTAATGCATTTGTTTTCCCAGAAACAGGGCTAGTTTTTCCCCAGTTCTATGCAACACTCATGAATATGCGCTTAGCAGGATGTTTAAACATTCACAAGCTTTATAAGAATCCCTGTCAAAATCAAAGTTACTAATCATAAATGTAGTTCTTAGCTTGATTTTTAAACTTTTGCACAATACAGACTTGTGTTTTCAATTTTGCCCAAAAAGAATAATTTAATTTATTTCTCTCAGTGTGCGACAATTTTGGAAACTTTGTTCTTCTGACTTGATAAAAATACTTTTACTTGAAGTGATCATTTCATCTGGCCTGACCACCAGTGTGCCAAACACAGAGGGCTGCAAGAAATGTTTACTTATTTTCTTTGTCACAGGTGAACAGGAACATTTTTGCAGGGAGTTATTTAAGGCACTTTCAAGTTACAAGTAAAAGGATTGTTTCTTTATTTGAAATTTTAGATACTTAACAATTAGACCTAGCAAAGTAAGGAAATGACTATGACTTTTGGAAAACAGGTTTCTAACCAGTAAGCATAAACGTGATAGTGATAGAATGGAAGGAAGATCTGTATTTAATCAATTTGATCAAATTTAACCTTTACAAAATTGAGCTTTGCCTGCATAAGTCATGCATACACCTGCTGTGCAAAAGGAGGAAATCTTCTGTATCTAGGAGACTACAGCCAGCTAATCAACTTTAACAATATATTATTTTCATGTTTTAAATTTATTTTCCTATCTAAATCCTAGCGACTGGCTAACAAGAACAGAGTACCTGTGGTGCCTTTTGATTTACAAGCTTCTAGATTTGGTCCATGACTCAAATTTATCTTGTTCATAACTGCATGAGCAATGGGAAATTTAGAGTTGCTACAAATGTATAATAGAAGAAATAACTAAAATTTTCCCTTTAATGATAACATTAAAACAAAATAAAAATGGTGACTATCAAACAAAAAAGGAATAATAAATGTGTTTCCTATTGTGTTATAAAAGAATAGTCTTCTTCAGGTGCTAGAATGTATTTAGGGCCAGGTTTAGTCTCAATTTCATATTGTCTAGCACCTGACTCTACAGCAGGAGCTGCTGATGTCAGTGGCACCATCTGTAGAGCAAGAAGTTACTCAGTGTGATCAAAGATGTAGAAACAAGCTCTCCATAATTTCGAAACGTTTTCCCATCTGGAGTTGCTGTCATAAGTACTCTGGTGGAAGACTCTGGTTGTTTTTCCTACCCAAAGTGGGGAGTCTTCAAGTCTTGTGTAATAGTGAAGCTGCACTGGGGCAGCAGCTCTGTGATGGCTGTTGAAGACATGCCCAGTGCATAAAACACTGACTTAAGTCAATGGCGTCATCTTATTACACCCCAACCTTATAATTTATAGAATAACCTAAATGAGAAACTTAAAAGCAGACAAAGACAATACATAATTTTTAATTAAATGCTAAATTAAATACTGTGTTCTTTTTTTTTTTTTTTTTCAGAATAATTTCAGTGAAAATGCATGTCAGTCTTTGAAGGAAATAGAGAACATGGAAAGAGGAGATTAAATTTTCAATTGGGATGAATTTTTTTTTTAATAAAGAATTGTCTAGACATCTCCAAGTTACACAGGTAACTTGGCTAGTCTGAGTAACCACTGGTGGGGAGCCAGCAAGGTGCTTCAGGAAGCCTGGACATGTTTGTTTTATCCTGGGATTGCACAAAGAAGGGAGAATAACTGTTTTACTATGTCTGGGGTATCTTATTGGTGAATTCCCTTCTGCTCCTTGGGCTGGTTTTGCTGGCTGTGTAGACAGATCTCTTTTTTTGTTTACTTCTCTAGGAATGGCCCCCAAGCAAGTAAATGAAAACCATTTCATTTACTATTACATAATTCACCTGAGTATTAGTATTTTTCATGTAATGTTTGTCCTGCACTGCCTCATTAATATATCCTGTAGTGTTTTACAAAAAAAAAAGTGGGTACATTCCTGTATTTGACATATCTAAGTGTGTAAATGGTGCATTGACTAGACAGAAATGGAATTCTGATTTATCACTTCTTTACCTAAGTTTACTCTTTAATTCTCTGCTGTAGTCATTGCCTCACCCTTGCTTGGGAGATTCAAACCATATATTAAAAAAATAAAAGAAAAGAAAGAGCAGAGAAGACCTTTCACGGATGAGTTTTTACTCTTTTAGTAATAGTCAGAACCCAAATACTTTGACATGTGAACATACCATGAACCTTTTTCTCCTATGCTTTTCATGTTCCTAGGACTGGAAAGGACACATTAAATAACAGAGCTCCTCTGATAGTCCAAAAACACCACCAGTATCTTGCAGGCTTTCAAACAACCTGATCTAAATACATGTTTAAACCATGAGTGCTTATTCAGAATGAAGCAATGCTTTCTTGATCCATCTCGTGGGGAGTTTCAGTTTAGACCAGTTTGAGCCATTAGAAGTTCAGTGTTAAAGCAAAATTAAAATAATGTGGGAGAGTTAGTTTTTCTTTTTGGGGACTTCTCTGTCTACAAGCTTTTAGAAATGCTTCAGAAGGCTTTGGAATTCATATACCTGCAAATAACAGGATTAGTGTATGAATGACTTTAGGAGTTTTGCATGGAAGTTGCTTTTCCCCTTAACTTTTTCACCTTGCCTATAAAAGTACTTGAAAAGCAACAGGTGCTTGAGCATTTTCAGGGCTTTTTTTTGGTTGTTGTTGTTTTTTAAAACATGAGAAACCAACCCAAGAATTTTTGTTAGTTTGTTTGTTTTTCTCACAAAGAGAACCAGCCTTAAAGTCACTCTTTATCATTAATAAATCAAAGAAAGTAGGAAAACTCCTCAAGGCCTACAGCAACCTCCTGTAGCTCTTTTCCCTAACACCAATGTAGATCTATCATTAATATATTGTCTAATATTAATAGCCTTGGTAGAAGCAACAAGAGCTATGGGTGAGAATAGAGAAATGAGAAGTACTGACAGTCTGACCTAATTGCCATCAAAGGCAGGGAATGAAGAAGTAATTCACAGTCTGTGTGGAAAGGTAGGGCTGCTGTATCAGAAGGTACTGTCTTTGAAGGGGGAAAAGGTTTGTCAGTGAAGTCTCACTGAAGTGAAAGATCTATAATGCTCTTACTTTTACTGCAATTATAAACTATGGCAGAGATGAATCAGGGTTGCCATACTGCCTCTTCCACGATTTTCTTTTTGATTTTTTTTTTCTTTTTTTTTTTTTTGTACAGAAAGTCATAGTGAAGAAAAAATATTTCCAAATGTTTAAATTTTAGTGCTCAGAGTCTGCAAGCTATGTGTGATCCCTGTGGAACAGCTGGAACATCTCCTGCTGTGCCTTCCCCATGACTACCAGCAAAACCTGTGTGTTGGGAAACCCTGCTCACCTGTCAGGGCATGCTGGGGGAGCGTGGCCTGCCAGAAACTGCAGCTTGCTTAGCACTCCAGCAGAATGTTTCTCCATTGAAACTGTCTCTCCTAAACCCAGCATTTGTAAAAGGGCAGTTTGGATTTAGCACTTTGGCTTTGTCTGTAAGTGTGCAGGATGGGGGCAGCTGGGCAAAGGCACCTCTAGTCCCCTCCAGCCTCTTCCTGGGAGCTCCAGCCCAGAGCTCCTGCTGTGGCTATAGCTCTGTCCACCTTTAGCTTGCTGACTTGGTGGAAACACCTCTTTATCCCATGATTCTCTATGAGTTAGGCTGGAAAATCAGTATTTCAGAGATTTCCACAGTGGTCCAATAGTTTCAGAAGTTTGACACTGCATTTTTCATCTATCTTCTAAAAAAAAGTCAAAGTTTTAGTGTCCAATGGAACAGGAATTCTGGGTGTAAATCAGATCAGCTGTAGAGCTGGGATTGCCTCTATAGGCTATTGAGAAAAATGAGGTGTTTTCCATTCACTGTGCTAATTAAAGCTTTTTCATTCATGCATGTAGATTCAGCATTATTGCTACCCTTGCTTGGCACTGTAGTACAGAGTGTGTTATTGCTGATCAGATGACTGGTTTACAATTCATAAAATAATTTATGAAACAATTCAGCTGTCTTGAGCCTGAAGCCTGGTGTTAGAAATAACATAACTAGAATAGCTGGGTGCTTTTGAGGTAGAAAAACTCTGAAATCCTCAGGTTTCATTATAAAAAAAATATTTTTCCTTATTCAGTTGTCCTGTTACTTTGGTGGTCTATGACTATTGTGAGGAATGATAGCAATAGCATGACAAAATTCATAAGACTGGTTTGAGAAAATTTTTAGGCCACTTAAGATATTGCAGAAATGATAGAATGCTGAGCAAAATAAATTAAAGCATCATCAAATGGCTGACTACATATGATATCTGTACACATTTAAGTGCAATTTTGGATGCACAGCAATTTGTAGACCAAGCAGATCAAGGCATTTGCAGTAGCATTGTTTGAAAATAAAAGCACTACAAGAATTTGACAGTGTTTTACACTGTCATTTGTAATTATATTTTAGCAGTGTCAGTTTGCACTTCAGTTTTGAATATTATTTATTAATTTAGCATCGTTATTGCATATGGTGAGCCAATTTTACTTCAAAATGAAAATCACAAACTTCTATTTCAAATATGTTCTTAAAAGATTCTTTTTTTCTTAACATAGATTCTTTCTTGTTTTCTCTCTGTCTACACTGATGTGATGAGGTAAAAAGCTCATTTCTTTCCAAATGAATATATAATGATGCTTGTACAAAAACAGTTAACTGGATAGCTGATATTTACAAAAATCTTCAAATGTAATGACTTCAAGTTCTTAGTTGAATATTCATTAAATATCCTTTTCTCATAGGGCTTATAAATCCTCTGAAATGCAATACATATACACTTTAAAATTTGACAGAAAATACTCATATTTCTAAGATAAAGGGTTTTTTCTTCTTTAAGCACTCTCTCAAATCATATATAATCAGGAACATTGGCAACACTGCTGCTCAGAGAAGGACAGAGTGAACATCAAGAAATCCAAATGAATTCAATCCCATTAAATGTAATGGTGTGGTAAATCTCACTATACCATCTGCTGTAGAAGGCTGAGACACTATTGGAATTCCACATCTTATTTACATAGCAGATAAGAATGTGTTGGGAGATTTATATGGTGAATGAATACCCAGAGAAAAAACTAAGTTTCTAGTCTGTTCACATCTGGGGAACATCTACATCTGTAGAGCATTATACAAAAACTACTGTAAGTTAGCCTTTCTCTGAAAGACCCTGCCACTTCATTCCAATATTACCCATTACAGAAAAAAATCCTAGCACAAAGTGGTGAGAAAGTTCCTGCAAACACTGGTGGGAGCTGAGCTACTTCATCACTAGAAAACATAACCTCCCCTAATTTAGTACATATTTCCCAAAGAATTAGCATTGAACATCAGAACAAATAGGTTGTATCATCTTTAAAACATCTGTGCTGGGAGTTCAGAAATCAACCTGTGGCAAAACATTAAGGAAAACATGCCACAGATTTATTTTTTCCCTCTCTCAAGCTCTCAGGTTGATGCTCTGCATTTTAACAATTCAAAGCTTTAATTTACTTAATACAGAAACAGAGCTGAGCCGCAGCACAGTTTTAAACCAGATGATATCACAGGTGTAACTTGCACAGTATATGAACTACAGAGGAACAAAACACTGCACAGTAGCCTCCACCTGACATCCTCTTTATCATTATATTTAATAAATCTTGAGCTTGCTTGGAAATGGCATGTCCTTTGTGCACATTGATTGTAAAACCCATCACTTGTCAATTCAGCTGAACATTAAAGTTCTAATACATCAAAAGTGCATAGGGGAGCTGACCTGGGCTAAGAAAGCATTTTATGCAGGAATATTAATAGAGTTCTTCTACAGCTGCCTCATGTACTTCAGATTGGAAACCTCTGAACCAAAGCCAATTGACAGTAACATATTTGGAAAGGAAGATGCTTTTAAATTACCTCCTTTCCATTTAATCAGACAAGCAACCTCTGAATCCCAAGCCGTAGGTGAATGTTTAAGAGAACATTCTTTATATAGTTAGCTGAACCATGCCCAAGAGCACCCACTGACAGCTTTCCTATTACCAGAAGGACAATGAATCATATGAACTTTGCTGACACACATGCTGTAATAATTGTTACATTTTCTTTTAGAATATATCCTTGGGCTCACTTTTAGCTTCACCTTAAAGGTGACAGCTTGTAAGCTACATAACCTAGCCTGCCACTAAATCATCAATAACAGTTCATAAAATATCCTGTGATAATTTAGCAGTGCATTGGTTCTGATCCTAATGGAATCAGACATCAGTAGTTATGCTATTTCCTCCTTGGATTCTGGATACTTCTATTGAACATTTGTTAAAACAGTTGTTCATCTACAGTGTACATATTCCTGCCAAGCTTCATGGAAATATTTCTATCCATTATTTTTTAACGTCAGCTCTCAGTAGAAGTTTGTATTTTTGGTTTGGAACTCATTTTTCTGCTATATAGACTTCTTTGTTTCATAAAGCAGACGTAGTTATAAACATTAAAACAGACACATTTGTATTCTCTTTAGGATAATGGCATAATTTTCCCAACAGCTTTCTAAGTAGGAACACACAATCAAGAACAAGTTCTGGTTTTTCCTACGTTGCAGCCCTATTAATTACGTCTTTTGTTTTCAAAAGCATGTATTAGGCAATCCACATTCATATCTACTTAATTTTTCTCCACTGAATGCTCTAGAAGGGATTTTTTGGGCAGCATTAGCATATTTTGGATGCTAAGGCAGTACTAATATTATGATTTTTATATTTTTGATATATATATATTGTTACAGTGTTAAAAAAAACCCCAACCTTATTGAAGCAGTAAGTTTATTACTTGTTCCTTAATCATTTGTCAGTAGAACCAGCGACAAAAATGTTAGCAGAGAAGAGATATCAATGGATTTCAGACAGTATTTTCTATGTGCTGGATTTTGTCCTGGATTCCCTTCTGGGTTTTGGTGGGCACTGATGGTTGGGGGCATTGGCTGCAGGGCCCCTCCTAGCCCGAGGGAGGGAGGGTCTCTGCCCCTGCCTGCAGGCTGTGGCCCCAGAGCTGGGGTGCCCTGGGTGTCCCTGGGGGAGGGCAGGTGCCAGGCAGGGACCGCGGGGCTGTCACCGAGTGCCACCAAGCCACAAAGGAGGCGTGAAAGCGGCTGGGTCAGGGCTCACCGGAGGCTTCCCCGCCAGTCTCGGCTGCTGATTCAACCAGTGAAGCTCCAACCCACCCAGCTGAGCTGCTGGTGCAGCCAATAAACTGAAGCAGCTCTCTCACTTCTGTGGTTTTATATCAAAGCCTTCTGTGATTAGCCCTGGATGTCTAAAAATTAATATTAAATTCCTTCTTCACATTTGGAAATGCTGGGATTTGCCTCATAGAATAATTGTAGTTAAAGACAGTGGTGTTGTCAGACACCAGTTCTATAAATAAAATTTTGGATTTCTTACTGTGCAGATTATTCTGTGAATTAATTTCTGCATAATTTTATGAATTCCTGCAATATTTTAATTTTTGAAGTAGCTGTTTTATTTAATTTCTATTTTATCATGAAATAGAATATTTTTATTATATACATATAAATATACATATATATAAATAAATGTTATTTTGCTGTGACAAAAAATTACAATGGAATGCATGAGTCGTAACAATTTTGATTGATCCCATTCTATCCTATTTTTATCCTTCAAGGGCAGCATCATTTCTAGGTCTGCCCAACCAAGGGAAAGCTATGGTTTATGAAAGAGTGTTTCTCTTGGCCATCTCCAAGAACTCTGTAGATAGCCTGTATGGGGCTGCAGATGCAGTGGGTGTATGGAATGATTAGAATATGACTCCTGCTGGCTGCTGTGAGCTTTGAGACCTCCAAAGTTTCATCCTGAGGGAATATGTTACCTTTTCTTTCTCCATCTCCCCAGAAGGTCTTTCAAGAAAAATCCCCAAGTCTTTCTTGAGTCCTCCAAGCCTCAAGTTTCCACAAAAGCTTCAGTACCAGTGTTTTACCAAAGATTCTGGAGGTTTAGATTCCCTGAGCCTGCACCCTGCCTTCTCAGAGAACTTTTCCACTCTGTGACCAAACTCTCTCAGCAACAGCAAACAGCTGATGCCTCTGTCCCTTGTCACAAAGCCAATTATCTTCAACCCTCTGATCTTCCACTTTCTCCTCCCCACACTCTGTCATTTCTCTTGTGTGAGCATCTTGTCTTCCCCTTTTCTTTCTTTCATAACAATCTGTTTCAGATCTAATTTCACATTTCCTCCACTTTGTCCTTGGGATAACTTACTGTATCTCATGTATGAATAAATACATACATAAATAACTGTGTAAAGGCATGAATAAAGAGGCCTCATGGTAACTGCAAGACACTGTGGCCTCTTTTTTCCCCTAACCATTCCTATTGCCTTTTTTTATTCTGCTTTTTTCTTATGTTACTTCATACTAGGATCTTGTCCTCTTTACAACATGAAGGCATGAAACACCTGATTTATTTGGCAATTCTATTAAAACAAAAATGGAAGAATCCCATGCAAATGTCATTTTTGTGTTTTCTTGAGCTACCCCTTATTTTCTTAGCCAAAATGAAGAGAAATGGTTGAGCTGCCTTCTCTAGAAAATGTTTTAAGTCCTAATGAACACTGTGCAACAGGGAAACACAGGAGTTATAAAGGCTTTCCTAGACTCAACTCCTATTATTCCCTCTGAAGGGGTCCATCACTGCCATTCTGGCAAGGGTTGCAAAGACTGCTTGAGAATTATATAAATTTCTGCTTTTTTCAGTCTACAGAATGATGCCCATAATAAATGCAGTTGTTGTTTAGATAGAAGTAGTTTTGAACTCTTGATCACACGTGGAATATTTTGATGTGTTTTGATAATATCCAATATCTCTCTATTTCACATATATTGTGATATTTTGATAACATCCCACTCCTGAGATTGCAAGTTTTTCTCAAACATCAGTAAATGTTTACTTTGCAGGAGGAAAGCTGGCTTTGAAGTTTTAGTTCCTCCAAGACAAACTGTGGAAGGAACTGGACTGTGTAACTTCTCTTTCAAGGACAGAACTGTTTTATTTACAAACACTCAACATCACAGAGTCCTGAAAACACCAAGGTTCATTTTGGTGGCTAAGGTGGTATTCATTAAACATGGGCTTTATTTTACTTCATGACACTACAGTTGCTGGTATAATCCACTAATTGAGCTCACAATGTTTAAGAAATCCACTACAGTCACAGGAGTAGCACCCTGAGTACTACTGAGCTCACTAAAGAGTCTGTGAGAAGACCTTACTGTAAGGGGGGAAGAGAAGCAGACAGACAGCAACAAACTATGTTTATACAGTCAGCAGATATAAATCTGTGTATTTTTAATTTTAATTTAGTTTGCAACTACTCATGTAATGGTTTTCCCAAATGAATTATCAGACTTTTATCTTAGCTGTCCATTACAACAAATACATTAACTGTTGTCTGACTTTTGATTAATCACTATAGAACATATTCTCTAATGAAAATTATTCCGTGTGTGTACTGGAAATAATGGTGACTAGCAAAAATACTGAAATTTTCACAAAACACTTAGATATATGAATGTATTTATGCTTTATCAACAGATATTTGGCTTTGTTTATTCTCAGAAGTCTGGAAAAAAAATTACAAGAAGTCCTGTGATAGGACTACATGCAAAGCAGTGAGCCATAAGTCAAGCCAAGTGTGACTCAGAATCCATTATGAGTTCAAGTTGTATTCATTCATACAGGTTATTATTTTTTTTTCTTTTTCTTTTTCTTTTCTTTTTATTTATTTTTATTTTTATTTCTCATATCCTCGCTACATGCAAATGTATAGTTTTTGCTTTAGGTCAGCTAGAGGATAATCTGTTTTTTATGCTCAACCCCACCTATCCAGAGTCATGGTAATAACACAGAAGATGCTATTTTCTGTCTTTGTCATTGCAAAAAATATATCATTCAGAGGTACCCTTTCAGAATGAGAGGAGGTTGGTGGTGCAGGTGGCCACAGGCTGCTGCTGAAGCACAGCCTCAGGACCAGAAGCATTTGGAGCTCCACGCACCCTGTATGTGGGGTGGCTACTTTTTGAAGAGAAAAACAGCATCACAGATTTTGTAAGATGGACTGAATACTCTGAAGTGTTCTGCAGCTACTCCAGTTGCTAACTGTGGCTGAAGATGCCTGTCAGTCAAGACATGAAACAGGCCATGGAGCAGCCAGTAACCGGATTCTGCTCTGGAACATTTTCAGATAGAAAACCGAACTTAAAAAAAAAACAACCCAGAAAACATAAATTCTTCCAAACCGATGCTGAGTGTAATCTTGCTTCTGAAAACAACCAAAAGATAATTTCTTCTACAAGGCTACGCTTGTCCTCTTTACAGTCTCTCTTTCCTAGTGAGGACAGTGATGTTAGCTGAGATCTGACACTGTTGAGTGATAAAAATATGTTTCAAGACATGCAATTTTTCTTTAGCTACTATTCCACAAATTTACAAATGTTTTACATGCCTTTGAAAAATACAATGTTCTATTTTACCTAGCCAAGAAGCACAAAACTCCATTTTATTGATTGAGGAATGTCAGCAACAAGCATGTTAATACTTATTCACTGTGTTTTTCCTATGGCATTCTGACATTATGATGGAAAAAATCTTAGGGTATTCCTAGTGAAATAACACAAAATAAATCTAATTCTTAATGGAAGCTTAGATCTCACCAGAGCCCTTTTTTTTTTTATCCTGAGATTTTAGCCATGCAGGATGCAGCCATTAAGCAGAAGAGCAGTGAAACAATATTACAGAACAGTGCATGTTTACTCATTAATGAGAAGTTCTCATACAAAACTGGACATTTCTTGCAGGGTGGAATCTTTTCATTCCTGGTTTTGGGAGGGAGGAAGACAGCAGAGAGGAGGGGGAGGAATCCTTTAATTGTTAGTGCAGGTTTTAAACTGACAAGCCTCAAAGGCAGAATACTGACTCTTTGATCTTAAAAGGGTTGTTAAAGGATGGTCTCACTTGTGTTTATTCAAATGTTTGCAGGTAAACGCTGATAATCTAAACTGAGTCAAAGCTGCAGAATTTAGCATAAGTGATTTGCATATCAAGAGCCTCAAAATAAATACCAATTCAGAGATCTTAAATGTTGTCAGAAACTAATCATGACTTGAAATTAACTTGGGGCTTGTCTATGTATGAAAGTCTGTGCTCAGGAAACTAAAACATCCATTGGCAACCAGAGGTCTAATAGATGTGCTTAATCCCCACCAAGAGGGCTGTGTGATGCTGCAGGTATCTGCAGCCACACACCTGGTGGTTTGGGGCATACCGAGCCAGAGGGCAACCTGGCAGGGCAAAGAGCTGAGCTGTGTGTCCTCCCCACAGACCTGCTCCACTGGAGACATCCTTTGGAGACAACCTGTAGCTGATTCCAGTTAATAGCTGGGAGAAATGCTTCTAGTGAGTGCTCTTGTAGACAATTTGCATTTTGCTATTTCTGGGCAGAGTTGTTGATTCTTGAGCTACTGGAGTCTTGACAAGCTTTTTTTACTATTTGTAATTAGTTGTATCAAGTAAAAGTATCATAGTTTCTAAATTACTTGATTGTTTTCAAAATCTATTTTTAGCACCTGGTTCCTGCTACTTGTTCTACAGCTAATGACTTGGCATCATTTTGTGCCTGTTACTTGACTGAAGGAATGTACATCCTGTAGGAGCATGGAGCGACCCATTTGGAAGCACGGATCCTTCATCTTTCCTCTCTGAGAGTAAAAAAAAAAAAAAATTGTCTGTGTTTTGGAAGTCTTCTGAGTGCACAAATGCTGCAACTGATAAAATGAGATGCTAATAACTAACATTTATCAAGCCACATCAGCTGTACAACCCAACTTAATAATACAAGATTAAAGTTTCAGCCTCTTGATTCCCTCAGAGGAATGTTTAGGGTATGAGTAAGTATAAAAGAGACTAGGAAATTATTTCAATTTGTGCAAAAATTTCCAAACTGCTTCAGTCTGATGGATCCCTCGTTAAGTGGGAAGAGCAGCTGATTGCAGTGCCACAGAGTTGGGTCAGCACTTCAGTCCTTCTCCTTCTGTGCATTTCTGGGCATTCTCAATTTGCATCTTACATGGACAATAGACATCTGTAAGGCTAACACCAGTTCTGGGTATTAGAACTATACTAATGACAGATTCCCACCCAAAACAAAAACAAAAACAAAAAAACATTAGGAGCAAGAGAAGGAGTTTTTCAGCTGGTCATCACTTGCTCAATTCCCTCTTTAGATGTTTGTCACCATTCTATTTTGATATGGCTGAAGTTTGAGCTGCTGACATTACAGGTTACTCTTCAGGGAATAAAAGGGGTGTGTTACCAACCAATATAGCAACTTAGTAAATAATAAAGTGTAGGTTTCAGTTCTCTAGAACTGGGTGTCCACGAAAAGTGTCTACTGGACCCAGATATGGGTCCTGGACTGAGATTTTTCATTGGAAAATAGGCTTTACATAGTAAATTTGTTACCATTTTAAAGACCATAGTCTTAAGAACAACTGAAGTCCCTCCTTTAGATTTAACGTCCTCAGTTGAAGTTTGTTGTTAGTACAGTTATGTTAGGCCATAATTTAATCTGAAATTACTTAGAAAGATTTTGAGTAACAAAGAGGCTGTTTTTATGGCAGTTAAGCAATTTTTGAGAATTTGTGAAAATTCTGGTTATTATCCCTCTTTCTGTGGAAGGAAGGGCTGGCAGGACTGGGGAGAAGCTGGAGTGCTAACAGAAGCACTCAGCACCTTCCTAACACCAGCCCTGCCCTCTGATGATGGCGCTAAATTCTGGCATTCAGAAAACTTTTCTGCTGGTGTTGCCATAGTTCCCTGAGCTCAGCACCTGCAATCCAGCTGCCTCCCACTGCGGTGACTCATTGACATTTCAACACTCTGCTCGTCCACCTTATTGACTCTACAACTTCCTGCCTTACTGCTTTATTCTCTGCCCACTTTCCCCAGCCCCATTCTACCCACCCTTTATTAGTCAGATGTCCGCAGATCATCTAACTCTGAAACTTTCATTTCCTTCATAAGATGTCTTACTATTGCTTTTCTGCTGCTCTCCCAACACCTTTTTTCTTCCTCACAACTCCTGTTCACAGAACACATAGAGTGGTTTGAATATCTGGACATTACCCCAAGTTCTTATGCTTGTAAAGCAGAATAACTGACCAACAAGCTGCCACACCTGGTCTTTAACAACAGCCAGTTCAAGCCTTTTGCTGTTTGACTAATCTTAGTGTTTTTTGAGTTACTTGAGCCTTTATTTTTAATAAAGATGCTTATATTTTTGAAATTGAACTATGTGTGGTATAGTTTTTCACCAAAAAGAGAGTATCATTCTCAAGTTCAGCACAATTATGTGTAGTTGCTCACTGTGTACAAAAAATGACCTTAAAAGTTGTTTTTTCTTAATTTGTGCTAATATTTTTTTAAGTACACTTGTGCATATCTGGTGATCCCATTTTTGTTTAAACTTTATAAAAGCACAAATTGGGTAATTTCTAAAATCTAAGGCACACTTTCAAAGATTAGGGTAAAGGTTCCTGGAATGTTCACACTGACACCATGGGCTTTTTTACATCATAGCAAGTTAGGACCTCAAAAGAAAAGTAGAATTAGTTTGGTGTATGACTGAAGTAAGGTCAGGTTGAGGGTAGCAGTGTCTGCGTGGCAGTAGAAAGGCTTTCAGATATTACATGAGCTTTATTTGAATCACCAAGAGTGGTTACAGTGCAGTAATTTATTTCGTTTCTTCCTAATATGGAATTGGAGGCTTAATACATGACTCTAGAAGAACATGATCTTTTGACATTTATTATACATATCACAGCACTGCAAATTTTATTTCAGCTGCAGTCTGATCCTATATTGCACCAAATCCCAGTGGGAGATGCCAAAAATTTCAAATTCTGAAACACCGAGAATTCCAAACGCCTCAAAAAATTCTGCTTATGAGTCTTAATGACACTTCTTGGGCTAAATACAAATATGAGAAGAATATAAACAGCCAATTTCTGGCGTTTAGGCTCACTAAATATAAGTGAATTTATAGTGTCTGCACCTCAGAAGATTTAGTCCCAAGCACTAAGTCTCGGGGATTCCAACAACAAAATCTTACACTTTTGATCCTGCCAGCACATGATTATTTTAAATACATGAGTAATTGAACTGGCTTAGCTGGTACTGCTTAAACCCTCAGAGTTGATAGCATAGTGTAGGATCATAGCCTTAACATGAGGGAAAAAATATTTCTGTGGGGGATTTCTTATTTCAGTCCAGGAGCATTGTAATTACAAATCCTTGTGAGTGAAACTAAGGCTGTACCACCAGGTTTATGGTATTGTTTCACTTCACAGTCACTGTCATAAACCCCAGTTTGGTATGGTACCATTGAGCATGTTTTACACATGCTTTCTTAAGAAGGAGTTTGTGATAAGTTAATTTCTCTCTTTTTTTTTTTTTTTTTTTTTCCATAACAGTTTTTGTTAAAAGATTTCCAAATTTTAATGTCTAATATGATCTTTGAAAAGCTATAAAGTTTTAACAGACTCTAAATATAAAGTGAGTGAATAAATTGCTAGGGAGCCTGTGGTTTGATCCCAGGAAATCCTGATTAATAGCCTTTAGCTTTTTTTAGACCACCCTGACTACATTGTGAAAAACAGTTGACTTATTTTATTGCTATTTAGACTGTAATTCAAGCTACTAAATTTATAACTTTTTTTTTTTAAACATTAAATGAAGACATAAGATTTTGTATTTTTTCATGTGAGACCATATGCTGAACACATTTCTTGCTCTATTTAGTTCAGTCCTGTTAAAATATATTTCTCTATATTTGCTGAACACGTAAAATTTATTTTTGGTATGAAAGGGATCCAGTCAAAAACTATTGTAATTACTGTGATAGTGATTGTATTTGTAATATTCCTATTGATTTTTGTTGATGAGGACTTGCACATTTAAAAGTGAAACTAATTTACATGTGGAGCTTCCCAAAATAGGAAGTGGAAAATGAATGTTGCAGGATAATTTGTCTGATAATAATTTTTTTTCTCCTTACTTAATGTGTAGTTTATATAAACAGTATTTTAAGAACATGGTAGTTGCACCTTATTCTTTGTTGGTTATAATATCAATTTAAAAACAAACAAAAAAGATGTACTTATTTTTGGTCTAAATATGGACATTACCAGGCAAGGACAAGGTACAGAGCTAAACTAAGTCTATTTTTTTTTTTAGTGACTTGTGAATCTTCAATGCTGATCACCTTGAAGAAACTTAATTGCTTGGTAGACCAGATTTGCAGAAACCTGACTGGTGGCTGATGCTGGTTTGGGTCTGAACAAAGGTGGTGGAACAGGGTCTGTGCTGTGAAACTGCTGTGCAGAAAGGCTCTGCTGTACACAGGGTGATTCCATTACAGGTGCTGTGATCATGTGCATACAGGAAGGATGGATTTTTTTCCTTATTAAAAAGGGAACTCTTTTGGTCGTAGTATTTGCAGTAATAATGGATCCAAAAAAATAATTAATCTTTTACAATGCTACTGCAGAAGGCTGATTATTTATAAAATAATTTCCATGGCATGCGAAATATAACAAATCTTGTTGAGTAAAAAAGTACACTATATATATATATATATTTATAAACCTCTGATAGATTGGTAGCAATAAACAGAATAAATTTGCATTGTTTTTTCAATATGCTCAGATTTGCTTCTCTATTCAAGAAGAAATAAATTATTTTCCACATAATAGAAAATTGAGTTTACTATTTCTAAAGTGCTCCTAACACAGAAAAAGGAAACATATTTTAATATTAGTGCTTATCACAGGCACTTAAGGCAACACCATCCCCCCTCAAGCTTTCCACTGTTAAATAAAAAAAGGAAAAATCCTATTGTTTTCCTAGGTTCGCTTTGCTTCTAGTGATTGATGTAGAATTTTACTGCCATCCAATGGCAAGGACCTATTATAGCCTAAGTAAATGTCTAATGCTTTTTGATCAAATTGCAGTCCAGGGAATTTAACTTATGCTGTACACTTAGAACTTACATCAATACATCTCTGTTCCTTACACAGTGAGAAAGAAATATGACTACAGTTTCAATTTATTCTGTGTTTCCTAATTCAATTTTACTCTGAATTACTAATATTGTGGTACATAATTACCTAAATGAATAAATCAACCTAAGCTACTCACTAAAAAGAACATTAGGGTATAGTATTAATTTTTGCCTGTACCTTGTCATGTTAGTTTAAAAGATTCCTTTTGCTACAATTATGGGCATTTTCCTAGTTGTTAAAATATCCTTCTGCTAAAATGCTTTTCTCCACTTTATTTACTGTGTTTGGGGATTTCACAGTTGTTACTTTACCCTAAAGAATTGCTTTATGATGCTCAAATGTGTTATAGGGTTTTTTTTGTGCATTTTTTTCCCTTTTAACTCACAGAAACCTCTAGAACAGAAAGATAACTGCTTTAAACTATAATCTGAATTATATGGATTTTGGTTTACTTTTATCTTCTGTGCTTTCCAGATTCACCTTCAACTGTCAGTCGAGCATAACAGTAATTCTTTAGGCTTCAAGGAAGAAATCTAAAGTTAACACACGTCATTTTTTCAAGTGTTTATTTTACGGAGGAAACGACATAGATATATCTAAAGGAAATAACTTCAGATTTTGGCCAGAATATAAAGCTAAGCCTCCATCTAGTACTACTAACAAAAATTTACAACATTTAGAGGCTCTTTAAAGAAGACCTACCAGGATGAAGGAAAATATAAGTTTACAATAAAAGAGAAAAAAATAAAAAGACAGAGATGAAGAATAGACTCTGTTGTTTCTGTTTCATTTTAGCTGGTGGACTCCTCAAGTACTGTCACTTGGACAGGACTGCCCTCCAAGCCAAAGGATGCACTTTCAGTGACATCAAAGAGACCTAAACCATGTCCCATTTGTACCTCCTCTCACAGAGGGCTGCCTGATGTGCCACAGGTGTATTTCAATTTGGATTTTTAAAAATCACTTTTGGCTTCTCAAAAGGACACAAAGAGGGGATCTCCACTTTTAGAGTCAGAACACTTTTAGAGTAGGAGCACTTTTGAAGTGATGTTGATCTCTTGCCATAATTTCAAGTCCTTTTAACTAGTCCATTGCCATAATCTTTGACTATTACCATGACTGCTTAGAAAGAATAATCTTTGATTAAATTACAGCATTAACCTCCAGTACTCCAAACCATGTAAGATTACAGGAGATGAAGCAAGAAATGGAAAAAAAAGCACATTCCCAAAAGACTCCAACAAACACCTTATGTGTCCATACCTTAGATAAATCCTACACTCACTAAGACAATTGCAAAATTCTAATTTTCCTTTTCTAACTGGAATACATTGACATAAATCGGCACAAAGTCTTTGGGGTACATATGCAAAGAAAAGAGTAGCATGCTTAAAGATATCAAAATCAAAGTAGGTATTTTTTTTTTGTTTGTTTGTTTCCCTCTGTAGTTCTTTAATACTAAAAGAATGGGTATAATAGAAAAATACAATTTGAAAATTAGGATAATGGGAAGCAAGTTGTTTGTACCATTGTGTTTATTCTGTAATTAATATCAGGACACCACAACTGCACCCAGAAAAGATAACTTACTCTTCTCAGTATTGCTGTATTAGCAGTTGATTGGAAAATGAGGGAAACACCTCTTTACACTTTTAAATTTGAAAGTAAAGTTTCAAGTATTGTAGATGTTCATAAAATTTAAACCCGGTAGAAAAAAGGATAGATTGTCATGATATCATGGCATACAAATGTGTTTGGTTCCCTCCACCTCTCTGAATATGGATTTTCAAAGAGCACCAGATGAAAAGCAGCATAGGTGAGTACATTCCTTGGGAATATCTATTTTTTGTTAGTTAAGTTGCTAATTATAGCTAGTTATTGTTAACTAAGTTGCTTATTCATTCTCTAAATTATTCCTATTTCTATAGTTCTCAAAGTTTTGTGTATGTGCTTATGCAAATTTATCAAGTGAAATCTGTTTTAAATTAGCTTGTGCAAAAGCTACACTTTAACTTCAGTTTTAATATTTCAAGTAAATATAGCTTTCATGAAACAGATACTTTCTCCAATTCCATAAAAGTCACTTAATCTGTTCCTATAAATGGCTAGGAGGAAAAATTTAATTTCAACCAATTCTTCTTTCATGTTTTGAATAATAGGTTGTTTCGGTTTTTTTTCTTCTCTGTGCTTTGACAGAAAGATCTGTGTGACAGCCAACAAAGCTGCACTGGCTTTGTAGCCCTCATTTTATGAGACGTGAGATAAGCTGCTCTCTGCATGGGTCTCCACGAGTTCAGCTGGCCACAGCACATGGGCAGGCCTCAGGAAACGGAGTCCTGCACACAGATGTGTGCAGGGAGAGAGATCTGCTGGGAGGGGCCCCTCAGGTCACAGCACAAAAAGGGAATGTGGGAGGTGGGTGTCATGTTCTTGGGTGAATTTGGGGCAATACCATCGTTCCAGTGCTCCTGCCAATGCTAGCAGAGCTGGTGAAGTGGAGACCATGGAGAATACAACATGCAGCATTTGTTAACAGGCTAGAGTTGCCTCTATTCAATATTTCCCCCACTGCAGGAAATATCATCAGTCTGTCCGTCCATGACTTCCTGTGGCCAAGAAGGGTGGAGAGCCTGTGCAGTGACAAGGGGAGGCCCTGCCACCAGCAAAAGGGAGCACCCAGCTACCAGCCTTACCCTGGGAGAACTTTCTGCTCATCACCTCCCTCCTTTCACTTCCTCCACGCTAATACATATTCGAACAATTCATCAAAATAACCAGAAGGCAAACCGACACTGAATCACCAGCCCTCAGTCCTGAATAAGCTGCTCACAGTCAATTGCCTTTTTCCTAGTTTAATTTTCTTTGTGCAATTTATAGTGCTCTGTGTGCTCAGTGACAATCACTTCTGCAAAGCTGCATTTCATTTCCTCTGACCACTAAAACTGTGATCTGCTTTACTTGCCTGAAACAAGTATCATGCACAGATTTTAATTATTTAGTCATGATTTAGCATGCATGATATATGGGCATCATTATCAATGGCTGCAATATCTCTTCTTTTGGCTATTTAACATGGGGAAGATGCTCTTTGTTATTAACATCTGTTCATCAGGGACACAGACCTTCACAGCATTACTAGCACCTTCTGTTTTTGTCAGGAGAAAGGAAAGTGATCAAGAGCCTCATCAGAGCCTAATTTGGCACTGATGTGTTTTCCTTTCTCTTAACGTAGCCTAGATCTAAATTGTCCCTTAAAATTACCGTAGCTGTTAAAATACTGCTCAATAACTAGATCTGACTAGGGGTAGACTAAGATGGTACAGATACCAGAGTATCATTATTTAAATGTTATGGTTGTGGGGGGGCTACAAGATGAAAATAAGTTAATAAAAGATGTGGTGGAATTAGAAAATAAGATTAGTGAAGTGCTTTAGCTGTGAAACCATCTTCTAGCTATGAAAAGATGGCTAATCTTATTTTCCCCCCACTAAGCTCATTCCAGTTTTTCCATAGCCCAGTGAAGACCCCAGCAGAAATGTCCCCTTTCCATTTACCTCGTAATTGCAGCAGGCACTTCATTAAGCCTTTTAAGGATGGGTCTGGGGTTCCCAGCACAACAAGGCTCCAGTCCCTGGCTGCTGCTCTCCAGGGCTGTGCTGGCAGAGGCAGCAGCGTTTGCAGAAGGGTTTCCCTGCCCAGCTGCTTCCCAGGTGGGTTGAACCCAGAGGGAAGGGTGTACTTCGAGGACAAGCTGAGCTTGAACTTTTTTTTTGCGCATCCTTCTTATGGCAAAGGTAAACAAAAAAAGGGGTTTCTACAAAAGCGTTTGATTCTGTGAGTGCTGCCAATACTAAGGGAATATAACAACGTTTGTGCTCCAGAGCAGGATCTTATTTCTTCCTAAAAGAAAGCATCAAAATCTGATCATGTAGATAAAAGAGGAAACTTCTCGTGAATGTACTCTACGTGATTAAAACTCCAGTTCCCTATGGTTTAAACCTGAAAGACATTTTAATTATCTAACATCTTGCTATTTCTGGAATTTTGACTGCAAATGTGTCTGACATAGTGTTTCATGGAATATCCTTTCCTCATATAAGTCTTTTTTTATACTCCAGATGTACAGCAAACAACAAAAGCCTGTTTTATCTCTTTTCCTTCATCAGATGAAAGTGAAAGATAGCTAAAAGAAAAAACCTTTTAAAGAATATATTTTAATCATGGATGTCCTGCTTATAATCTAAAATCCCATAATGATCTCAAGTATGCTTTATCAAGTAGACCCAAACTAAACAGAACTGAAAAATTCAAATTAACTACTATGAAAAAAAAAATTAAAAATAGGCAAAGAAAAGCCTTACATTGTTCTCATTTTCCCAGGCAAACAATATTCAGATTTTTCTACATAATTACTATTTTTAATCAATTTTAACAAATATAAGTACCATCCTATCACAAATTAGCAGCACAGAGAGAAAAAAATTACCATGATAATCATAAGCATGTTTTGGTTCTGAATACTTAAGTAAGAGCAACTTAATCACCAGGGTGATTTTCCAAATGTAATCCAGCCTATCGGATAAAACTGCTGCTAATAGTTTGTAAATGAGAACATAAATGCAGCATACAAAAGGTAGATATCAAACTTACAGTGGAATGTCTTGAAAGTTTATATTATATTGACCACATAAATGGTGTTTTAAAATCAGAGAGTTACTATATACTCTGCATGAGAAATATGAAGGAACTCTGCCTGTGCCAAGGGTTTGAGTGGTTTCTAAAATTATCTTATCACTTCTTAAACTTATGTGTCAGACTAATGTTTTAATATAGATAAAATATTATCAAGCAATTCTCAGGGACTAGTCTGCTTCCTAGATTAGTCCCTGAGTTTAACTGATATGAAGCAGATGACAGACATCTATCAGGCCAGGTGTTGGCACACAACGTCCGTGCTGTGGGGGTGAGTGCAGTGCCAGTGGTAGGAGCTGGTGAGGATTGGGGCTTGCAGGGCTGTGCTGCCCCTGCAGGGCTCACCTGTGAAAGGTAGAACTGTACTCCAAGAAGAAATAACTAGTGAATTCACATGTACCTTGTAAAACCAGATGAACCATTTCGATGATAATCTAGCTTGTCTTTGTGCATGTATGTATATCTACACATTCATCCACTGATTCCACAGTGTATCTTTAGTAAGCCCACTTTTTTAAAAACAGTCATGTCAGACTCATTTTATATGATGGATTCCATCTGATATCCTGGCGCTTGGTAGCAGACACCTTCAGAAGAAGTTATTAAGTTAAACATTATTAACATGAAAGTAAGAAATACTATTCCATTTGCATTGTCAACAAATAGATGCCTGTTAATAATTGGAAAGGAGACCTGCAGGAATTAATTCCTTTATAATTTGGCTGCTGCCTTATTTCTGTTCACATAAGGAGAACATAAGGGGCTTTTGGAGCTGGTGTGGTCAGCTTTTACCAGCCAAATTTGGGTTATTTGTGCATGGGTGCAGGAACAGCTCAGGACCAAATGCCCAGGTGCAGCATCACTGACACTGCTCTCAGGAGCAGGCAAGTACAGCTGGTCTCCTGTCACACAGGGCCTGAGCCAATAAACCATCCAGATCTATGATGGCTGCGTGTGTGCTCACCTCCTGCCTTGCCTGGCTGGGTTTCCATGGCAGGAGGTATAGGAGAGATAAGTTATCTTAAAGCCAGTCAGATCCAGCTGTTGTGCTGGTTGTCCACTCAGGTTGTGCCCATTTAACTGATCATGTGGAAATACTTTTTTTTGGCAACAGTCAGATTTCCAAAGGGCTATTTTGGACCCTAATATAACAAAGTCCATGCAACCAGGTGCTTAGAGGATAGTGCAGGTATACCAAATAACTCTGCAGGAGACAGCTTTGATACGACAAAACTCATTCTGTTTTGGAGCTACTTGGTTAGCCTAAGTGAACCAAGCTTGATTTCTCACAGAAGTGCTGTGAGATACATGTGTATTGTGCTGGATTTGAATCCTATAACACTTCTCTGCTTCTCTGAGCATTTGCATCAAATGTCACCAAGCCCCTCATTCTCAGTGAGGAGGGGACTGTGGAGAGTTGCTGGCACGCACACACACGACACGCAACCCACTGGGGGCTGCTGCTGAACTGCTCTCACAATGCCAAATGTGGTGGCAGTGCCTCTGAGCTAGTAAAAGCAGAGGGTCTGGAATAGGCTTTGCAAGCACTGTGTTCAATAAAAATACTTATCTACTGCTTATTAAAAGCACCATTCAAACTCTGTACTCCTTGGAGGAGTGTTTAAAACATGGGTCTGGGGCAAAGAGAGCTTTCAAAAATGTCTTGCATGAGGAACTCTGATTCTGAGCCATGAATTCCCCTGCACTTATGCAAGTTCTGCTAATCTGTGCAATGTCATTAGAGTTTTCTGAGAGACCTCTTCTACTTAACATCTCTGCACAGCAGTCCATATACAAAAATCATTTGCACACAGTTTTGACCATAATGCTCTGATCAGGTAACAAGTCTTTTAGCTATCAGAACTTATTGCTACTTCTTAGCAAGGCATCCTTATGTTGGCAAAAATAAACGCAAGGCAGTGCTTTTTCTAATAAATTTAAAGTTAATAGACTAATGACAGTCAGCTATGGCAGTGCCCAAAATATTCTTGGGTAACTCATACCACATTTCATGTTCAGAAGAAAATTTATTTACTTCTGTACCTGGGTAGAGAAGGTTTGGGCTGTCACTGTGCCACCCCTGAAGGGTTAACAGCAGCACTATGCAGCTGAGGGGCAACCCCACCCTGGCTTCAGCTCTGTAGGCTGGCCTTGCTTGACCAGCTGCTGGAGTAAAGGAAGGAGGTAATTCCAGGAACTGGTGAGAAAACAGCTGATTTGGAGGCTTTCCTTGTGCTCCTTTGGCTTAGAAACTGGAGGTATTGGCTGGAAGTGCTAAGTGATTTACATGGATGTTATGGTCACAAACTCATGCTGGGTAAAGGAAAATGGTGCTGTTTTAAAGAGGTTTGGAAATAAGGAAGAGGTGTTTGTGAAGAAGACAGTTCCTGTTATCAGGTTAGCCTGTTGAAGTGGTTATCCCTGTGCCTCCCAGCTTCTCTCACCTCAGGGATTCTGAGGAGTTTTAGGCTGGTTTAGTGAGAAGGGCTGTTTGGTAGAGTGGAGGGTATTCATTCACAGTAGTTATGAATAAGAACAGGCAAGTGTAGACCTTCAAAAGCTTGCTGAGTCCCTGAAAACCAGTTTTCCAGAAGCAAGTAGCCGTATATTTTTGAAAGACAAAACACTCAGTCAAGAGAAAACTAATTGCTATAAAATGTTTTATGTGGATACTGTAAATGTAGTGGAGATGTGGAAATATTACAGTTTGGCAAGGGTAGGAATACATCAGTTCCTGTATTTTGACACAACTTTGGATAAATTCTGCAATAGTGGTGTTACCATGATGGGAGGCTAGATTTCTGGTATTGGATGAAGGAGCTGGGTTGATTTCATTCATTCTTTCATTCAAAACTACATTGTGACAGATGACAACATCAAAGCAACAAAGTTTGTGAAGCAAGCAATAGTAGGTCATGTGTCGAGATACTGTCTCTTGTGTGTTTTCTCTCTGCTCTGGAAGCAGCTTTAGAGCTCGAAGGGCAGTGCAGTCTACTTAATCATTGCTAATCCAAGAATTCAAAACACAGAAAACTGTTATTTATGCCATGAATTTGCTCCAAAGGTTCAAATGTCTTATGTGCCAGCACAGCAAGTTCCCCTTGAGGTTCTGTCAAGACTGAATTTAAATGGCTTTGAGTCCAGGTAATTCCAGGCAAATTAGCTTCAACCACACTGAACCTGGAAAATTGCCTTGTTCAGGAAGTGGTGAGATTCATGGCTAGAAAACCCCACTTGTATTCTGCTCGGGGGCTGGGTATAAATCTTTAGTGTTCTCATTAATCTTTTAAGCTGGGGAACATAAACATCTGGAAGCTTGCACTTTCAGAGTCCTGTAACAACATCTCCAACTGGTTATTTCACTTCTTTTGTCTATAATAATGCCCCATTTTATTCCCCATGTATTATTCATATATACCTTAAATTTAATCACCAACCCACTAAAGTTAAACTTACACTACACCTGAGATATAAACACCATCACACTGGAGTTGAGAACACATTATAGTTAATCCATAATTACTCTCATGCTGAGGTAAGGTTCACACCTTTATTTTGTGATACCACCAAAGCTTTTCTGGTTAGCAGAGCCCTTTCATACCTATACAAAAATTGCAAAATGTTCTTTTCTCCTGGGTCCTTTCTGTGCCGGGAAATATTTTTTTCATTTCATGTTTAGCCTTCTTGTTAGCTGTTTTCTGCCACATCTGAAAGTGGAGTTTGCCAATTAGGGATGTGCTGCCTTTGATTGCTGGAAGCACTCAGGGTGTTTCCTCTGTGTTCACCACACACAAGTGCTGCTGCAGGCTCCTCGTGTTCCACAGGAAACGTCGCTTGCCGAGCCAGTGGTTTGTGCCCTGTGCTCATCCTGCCTGGCAGTCCCTGTCTTCACCAGCTCCCTGAACAATTCTGTGATTTCGGCAGTGAGAAAAGGCTCCACTATAGACTTGGCAGAGTATTTTAGAGTCACATCTTGGGTATTGTTGGGACAGAGCTGACACCAGTGCCCTGTGCAGCAAGTGCTGCACTGTGCAGGACTGGCACCCTGCCTGTGCTTGCAGGGCAGAGATTATCTGCTAAAGCACATCCCATGGCACCATGGAGCCAAGCTGGCCTTGTAGGCTGGATGTTCTCTTTGATTACTGGAATTTACCTGAAAGTCTTTGGACCTGCTGGATTCTCACCTGTTCAGTCACAGGTTTCCACAGATATTTGATGTTGTTTACCTGTCTCTTCTCTAGTTTTCCAAGAAGTGTAATTTTTTTGTTATTTTTTTGTTCCTGGTTCTCTAGTGTGTTCAAGTCACCATGTGTTACCCAGCTGTCTTGAGTTTTGCCTCCCTGTAATATATATACATTTGAGTGGATGTGGTGCTTAAGGACACAATTTAGTGGTGGGCTTGACAATGCTGGCTCAGTGGTTGGACTCAGTCTTAAAGGTCTTTTCCAACCTAAATGATCTATAACTCTATGTTTCATATATATATATTTATAAAATATAATCATAGAATGCTAAAATGGCCTGGGTTGGAAGAAACCTTAAAAATCACTCAGTTTCAACCCTCTACCATGGGCAGAGAACCTTCCACTTGATCATGTTGCTCAAATCCCTCTCCACCCTGCCCTTGAATATTTCCAGGGCTGGGGCATCCACAGCTTCTTTGGGCAACCTGCGCCAGTGCCTCACCACTAAAGAATTTCTTCCTGATAGATATCTACTTTCTTTAATTTTAAACCATCCCCCCCCCCCCTTGTCCTATCACTATCTTCCTGAGGAAAAAGTAGTTCTCCCTCTTTTTTGTAAGCCCCCTTTAAGTACTGGAAGGCTGCAGCAATGTAGAGTAATAAGCAATAAATCTTGGGTAGACAATTATTGCAGGATGTAATTTTATCTTATTTTCAACTTGTATTTTTGTCAGGCCACCTAAAAAAACCTGTGGGTTTGAGAAGGAAACAAATGACATGAAAATTCAGGCATGAAGTAATCATCCTTAAGTGGTCTAAAAGCAGCTTAGGTGAAACAGTTTTCAGTGTCTAATTAGTAAGTTTCATATTTATTCAGCTTAAAAGAGCTAGAAGTTTGAACATTCTTTGACTTTTTTTATGGGAAGCAAAACTAAGTAAAATGCAGAAAAAAAATTGGCTTGTGTCTGTGATAAACAGGAAAATGTTGGTGCTTTGTTCAGTTTCTCTGTATTTTCATGTGCTCTGTATGGAGGTAATATATGTACTTGTTGTTTTACACAGATGTCTGAGCTTTTCTTCAATCTTTTGTGATACCTGGAGTTAGTAGTGCATAAATCGAGTGAAAAAATTTATTTGAGTTTGTTGTCTGGCCATAATTAAACCCACTAATTTAGTTCTAATGTTGCCTTTGTTACAGAAATCACTGTGGTGAGTGCTACATCTCACCTTATGTTATCTTCAAAAAAAGCCTTTCATGCTTATGTATTTAATTATCTAGCATTCTTTTAATGTATTTGTCAAGCAATCTGAAACATATTATTGCAATACCATATCTGCAGTAGTATCTCCACATAAACAAATGTGCTTCTTAAATACAGTATTGAGAACTCCCTCTGGTAGGATTCCCAAACTGCTCTGCAGGTTGCTGGCTACAGCAGACTACCAAAACAAATCTCTTACCATGATCAAGGTCAGAGCCAGGTCAGTCATTCACAGAATATTACATCTCTTCTTGGAAGCAGGAAGCATTTGATATTTGATTTCCCCATGCGCTGTTCTTTGATGGATTTTCCTTTTCTTTCCTGCAGAGGGAAGAAACTCTTATGTTAAAACTGTTATATGTATTTACATATAATGACTGATATTTATTTAATATTGATAGTGGCCTGGAAAACCATTAAGGAAATGCATCTTCTGGCTCTGCAAAAGTATGTAGTGTGCTGTTCTCCTGGGGTCTAAGGTAATCCTTTGTGGGAAAAGTGTGTTCACCTGAGGACACTGCTTGAGGTGGTTTGCAATCACATCAGTTATTTCAGTAAATGTTTAATCCCCAAGCAGACTTTGGCAATGATTTATGAAGGATCTAGGAGGGGAGCACTGCAACCACTTTAGATGGCCAGGTTATCTGGCTAATTGTGCTGGGTTCATTTGCCAGGATAAGACCAAGGTTTCATTTTCTGTATATTTATGTATCTACAGCTATGGACTGATATTGTGGCTGAAAACTGAGCATTCTGTGTCTGTGCTTCAAAATCCTTAACTCCTGCATTTCTGGTATCAAAAATAGCAAAGAGATTACTCAATCTATGGAAGGAATCCTGATTTTCATTTCATCATCTTCCTTTTACATTCAGAGTCAATAAAATGTTTATTTTACATTGTTTTGTGATAGATTTTTGCATTTACATTTTTACATTTTGTGATTTTTTTTACATTGTTTTGTGTAGATTTTTATTGTTGTTTAGTTTCTTTATTTTTTTATTCCATTTTTTTGATCTAGAGTTCTACCTGCTTCCCCTTCCCTGGTTCTTGGGAACTTGGTTGGGCTACCAGTGCCTTCTGATAAAAGGAATAACTAAAAATCTGGATAGGTTGTTGCCTATCTTCCATCTTCCTCAAGAAAGTGGTCTCCTATTAGCATGTTGCAAGTGTTATGGAGATGGAATGGTTGAAAAGCTTGGGGTTTATGAGGTCAGAAATTATTAAACCCAGTGAACTGAAGTCATATTCCTGCCTGTGACAAGACTGGGCGGCTGTGTGTTACAGAAATGAACGGTGGGAAGCCTGATGAAGACTGAATTGTGTCATACTCAATGTATTAGAGGAGAGAGAAGCCAAATACCTCACTGTGGCTGGTCATCCTAATCTTGCTGTGTGGAAATCCTGGGTCATGCAAATAGAAATATCAAAGATTCTTCCCCTAGCTTGACAAAGTGTGTAATCAATGATAAATTGTACTTATCTTGGCACTTGTGTCTTGTTATTCATGAGAGATGAAGACTGAAATACGAAGTAAATCCCAATACAGAGTGTCTGTGATGGATGGTTGGCTTTCTCTTGTTGTTGTTTATAGTTCTTTAACCGCTTGTCATTAAAGACTAAGGTGGTAGAAGAGGAAAACTGCTTTGGAAGTTTTTATGGCTCATTACCGTTTTATTTATTCTCTTAGCCTCCAGTGTCCTGGGCAAGATATTAAAAATCTTTGTTGTTTTTGGGAAAAAAGCCTAAAACCAATCTTCACTAATTTCTTTGCAATCGGTCTTATAGTTTAACTGACCAGGAGGCTGAGGTTGAGTTCAAGGATGCCAGTCACTTTCCATAGTTATTTTTGGATAGAGAGCCTAATATTAGGGACAGACACTTGTGCTAGTCTTTGATGAGGATGGTACTATCATTCGCAAAACCATGTGTGATTTTCATCACTTGCATTAAATCAGAACCTGAAAAGGTGGAGACTTTCTTGTGTCAAGGGAACCTGTCAGTGCTGGATTAGCACAACAAATGCAGTGCTCTTTTATCCAAACAGCCTCCCTCACTGAAAGAGAAACACATAGATGCACATAATGTACCTTTTTGGTTTCTTCTCTCCAATTATGCTAACAAGCTTCATGCTGAGAAAGGATTAGGGCTGATGGACAATCAAAGACAATGCTTCCTTCTTGGTAAAAAATTGTGAAAAGTTATGGGCACTGGGGCTGGAGTTATTAGGCGTACCTGCAGGAGGCCACATGACTAAGTTAGGCCTTGAGCAACTGAAGTATAGAAATTGCTTAGTGGCTCTTCTGAGCTCTTCAGTGACATCTTTAACACCTTTTGATTCGAAGGCAAAGCCACAATGCAAACATTCCCCTGGCAGGTTCTGCTCAGTGTTTGTGGCTCAGTGGGGCAGCAGGACACCTGGCAGAGTAAAATCCCCAGTGGGAGACCTGCAGTCGCCCTGCCAGCAGGGCATGGGCACCTGCAGGCGCTCGGGAAGCAAAGCTGCAGATTAAAGAGGCAGGAAGGTCCTAAGAATAAACCCTCTGCCAATTTCATTCTGTATTGAACAGAAGGAGAGGAGCAAATTAAAAGGCAGAATCAAAGGAAATGTTAGTTAAGTCCCTCTCATACTTTTTTAACTGTACTATTGCTTCTTTGGAGCACTTTCAAAAGCCAAAGCAAGATGGTTGCAGAGAGACAAAATTTATTGCTTAATTACTAAGAAATTATGACTTTAAAAAAATAAAATGCTTCTGCAATTTCAGCCTCTTTATCTTAACTCAGGCTTTCCTGAAGATATTTTACCTTAATTTCAATAAGAAAGATTTAAAGATTGAATCAATTTTATCTCTTTTTAGATGGCTGTTTATTATCCCTTTTAAATGTATTCCTGACTTTTTGTGTGCAGTTCTTTTGCAACTCCATAATTATATCTTGCCTGCTTTCTGCCTTTGTTACAAACCTGTGAAACCCAGTGGTCTCCAACTGAACTAATAATAAAATACTATGTAAACATCTCCCTGCATCAAGTATATATTAAGTTACATTCCGCACAGACAATGGGAAATAAAAATATTGTAGCTGAGAAATGGGTATCTAATACAAATGTTATTAATGTACCTCCCAAAGACTGCTCAGAGGCAAAGGTGACCGCAGGGGCGGAGGTGGATGGTTACAGGCTGCCTTCTCTAACATCTGTGTAAATACTGGAGTGGTGGCCCCTCTAAGTTACAAGGGCTGCAGTTTCAAATATTAAACTACAAAAAAGTCTGTCTGTGACTGTGCTAAAGAAATTGCCTTTAGTATCTTTTCTTTTTTCTTTTTGGCTGCTGGTATTAAGAAAAATACCAGAAGACCACCAAGGAAGAAAGAGGCAGGAAAAGGACATAGGCATAATGAATGAATGCCAAGATTTAATTGACACAGTAGTGGCTCATACTCTCTGTTCTCTTTGTTACTTTGTAACAAAGATGTTACTCTTTGGATGTTGATAACAATAATCTTCCAAAGAACTATATTCAATGGACTTATAACCCCTCCAACTATTATTAAAAGGAAAAAAGTTATCTTCTTTAAATCATATTTTTCCCCAAAAAAGCCAAATATCCTGAACATTAAAACAGCAAAGCAGAGTGTTTAGAATAAGTTTTGCTATCAAGGATAGACAGTTAACTGTTAAAAATAGCCTTGTAATGATCATTGCTGTAGAGGCACCAATAACCTAGAGGAAGGGATAGGTAGGTTTAAAATGGAAAACTGGAATACTAAAGATTTATGTTTCATTCTATCTCTTCCAATTTTCCTGGCAGACTTCTCTGAAAGACTTTAAAATTCACATAAGTCTGATTTTTTTCACCCCCAGCTTCAGGCTCAGTTTGCAAACTGGTGTCATGATACTCATGCAAAAAGGCAAATATGACTGTGTTACAATTTATCAATTGCCCCAGTGTGTTGTTTTAAGAATGTATGGAAGGAAAATGTAGTTGAATATAGGTGCAACCTGTTGTATATGTAGGAAGAAATGATAACAGGAAATCACCACTTCCGAATTTCAGCATTTCTATTTTCTCTTCAGTGGAAGTAAGTATTGATACAGGGAGGCCTTATGACCAGTCCAAATAAACCAATATCAGTAATAACAAAGTTAGAGAAGGTTTAAAGTTTTACACTGCAAACACTCACATGAGCTTAATATCAATTAGAATTTCTGATTATACTTAATCTAGGTGAAAACTGCTTTTAAAAGCAGAATTCTTAAAACGTTTGGGTAGAGTATAAGAAAAACGTTAGATTGGTTCAGAACTCTTTTGCTGAGCATGGGAAGTACTGTGGCATTATTTTGGAAGCTCCCTTAAATGAGGTGGCTCCATGGTGCATGTGGAATGACTTTAAGGAAATTGTGAGGTCTAGTACTGATTTAGAGAGATTTTTCATGGACACCTAATCATCTCTAAGACCTGAACCCACCATGATTTTATCCACAAACACTACTTGGTATATTTTTATTTCACCCTCCTTCTGTTTTTATATTTAACTGAAAAACTTATATTTCATGGCAATTCAGATTTAAGTTCCAGTCTAAATGGAAGCTTTCATATTCTGGTTTCTGTTGGAGGTGGGAAGGAAGGAATACAGGGACAGGGAAAACAGTACAGTACAGAATTGCTCATACCTCAGTGGTAATGTAATTTACCTGGTTAGTGCAGAGGTTGTTTTTTAAAAATTGGAAGTAAAATGCAAAAAATTGGAAGGTTCACAACCATGCAGATAAACCAAATTTATGCATATCATGTGGTTTTGTGTAGAATTCTTGTAAGTTGTCTTGATTGTGGTCTTCCCTGTGACAGTATCAATGGAATAATTTATGTAAAAACCCCAAACAAACAAAAGAAAAATCAGCCTCAAGACACTGAAATAATCCCCAAACCTTAATTTTTGTGATGGTTGAATGAATTTGTGTTTTGACAAATGAAGATCAGTGAGTTCAACTTTAAGAACTTGTCTCCAGAAGAAACCAAATACTTTTCAATTTAAATAAAAAAAAGTCTCCAACCACCCCTTCTTTCTGTGCTGTAGTTTCTCAGAGGAGCCCTGCATGGCACAGTAGAATTCAGTGGTGATGTGCATGTGTCAGACATGCAGGGTATCTTGCTAATTACATCTCTTATGCAGTGATGCTGCCTCCAGATCCCCAAACAGATCACCCAACACTGTACCACACAAAACTGACCTGCTATTGCCTCAGAAAAGGCATTTTAATCACTCCTCATTAGAATATTTGAAACAGCTGGGCCCAGAAAGGTACAAAATTACATATGCAGCATCAACAGTACCAATGCTGTCTATGTATGTGAAGATTTTGATTGCCACACTGGCAGATATTGTACTGGATTTCAGTACAATATCTTTAAGTCGAGATACAATATGGCTATCGATGACGCTGGAGATGAGGCTTATTGTTTAGCATTAGCATCACAATTCTTTTCAGTCCACTATTTGCTAGCTCTGATTTCAGTAAAGCAGGTCCTGACTATTCATGGTGTTATTCAGATGAAAGTTCTTATACAATTCAGTTGGTATCCAACTCAGCCATAGCCTTTGTGAGGAGGCAGAGAGTAAAATTTGAAATTAATCCTCTTGCATAGTCAATCTAGCCACTGGGCTATTGCTTAAAAGAATGGCTGGCTTTTTGCAGCATGATTTTACTGGAAAGGTAATTGTTCTGGCATATTCCGAGCTCAGCAGTCTGTGCCAGCCTGGCCTGGGACAGGAGAGGGATGGGAGGCAGGAGCACTGGAGTGAATGGCACAGAAGTGCTGTGCTGCCATTGGATGCCTCTTCCCAAAGACTTTCAGACATGTAATGGGATCTCTTCTTCCTTGCTCATGAAATAACTGGAGGAACCTGGTACTGGATGAACCTCCTGCTTTCAGCTGAAGTGAAAGCAATATTTTTACAGCAGTATACAGCTTTATTGGCAAGGAGATAAGCGTATTTTTATTGTATCAGCATTTACCATTTCCCAAATTTTTAGCTGGAAGTTAATGATGTATGGCTTTTCTAGTAACTAAATGAATATTTGAACCACTGCAAGTTGCTTTAATAATTGTTCAGCTAATCGTTTAAATTGTCTTTACTTGTGCAAAGTCATATAAATGGGAAAAATTAAAAATTAATCAGCGTGATTTACGTAAGTAAAAGCTGCCATCTAATGGATATTTTTCAATAGAAGACAGCAGTAATTATGCCGAAAAAAATTCATTCCTGTAGTTTGAACGATTATAGCAATTTCCACTGGGGGATTTCGCAGTCAGGTTCCAGTTCTGGGCAACAGTGATTAATATAATGGTTATTAATGAGAATTCATTTTTGTACATCGAGGGGTGTTTGGGTGTCAGTGTTTCAAAAGCAATGTGGTTAGCATATTAATTATAAAAGATAGCATAGGGCTGGTGACTAAGTAACTATATTGATTTTTTTCTCGTTTTCTGTGATGTGAAAGGTCAATTAGACTTATAGAAACAATGGAGCCTTCACAGCAGGAACCATCATTTTGCTGTGCTGACATCTTTTTAGCCATGTACAAAGTTCATTAAATGTGCAAAGGTAGTAATGTTAAAAGGAAGCAAGTGATTGGGTCAGAGGTCAGCAGCCATGGCAAGCTGACAGCCGCTTGTGGATTACACCACGGGAGCTAAGTAATAGTGAGAATTGCCTTTCAGGTTGCCCACTGGGACCGAGGGGAATGAAGTCATAAACAGCTAATACTATTGGGTTAATTAAAAGGAATATTGACAGCAGCTTTGTTTGTCTTGCCCTGAATGGGATGCTGTTAACCCAGTATTTTATTGGGTTACATAACATTAGCGAGTTTTTGTCTTTAATAACAGACTGCCAAATTTTAACATCCACAGTGTTCCAGGAAACAGGTATTGAACCAAACATGTCTGACACTTGTACAGCCTTCTATTGCACTGTCTCTGTTCACAATGCCATGTTGTCAGGTGTGACCCATTCAGGTTATTTTCCTTTCCACTGGAGTCAGCTCTCCCAGATGTTAATGCCCAGGTGTTTTCCCAAGAAGCTTACAAGCAGCTGAAGGTCTCCCCTTCCCAGGATATCAGGTATTACTAAATATGTTTTTTGTTGTTCCATTTATTTGGTCAAGCATCTATAAAGCTTTTAACTCTCCAGCTTCAGTCACATTTAACAAAGTAATATTCAAAGCATGCTGGTCAAAACCAAAATCCCTGCACAAAGGACAAGTCCTGTAATTTAAAACTTGATTTGGTTTGTATTGTTCTAATGTTTGTGGAACAGCTGAGTAAAGCATTCATAATCATCCTGGTGAAATTAATAACTTTAAGAGCACAACTGTGAAGATTTCAAAATTGATTACCATCACTGCAGAAAAATGACAGGTTTTCCTACTAAATGTTCAGGAGAATAAACCTACATTTTAATAAGTTTTCAAAGTGTTTTTCTTCACTCTTACGCTGAAAACATTATTTATATGCTAGATGTGACTAATTTGCTTGTACTCTTCATCTCAAAACATCAGGGTTTTTACTTCTCCATGCTTAAAAGAAAGAACTTGATGTGAAGTCTCCATGTAGCAATATATGTCTGATTGCTTCGAATTTTGTGTGATCGTTCTTTGATTTCAAAATGAGCTCAGAGCTGGCAGTGCAGAGATGTACAGGCAGACTTCAAAGCTGACTTTCTTCTTCCGTTTTCCAGTCTGACATTACTGTCCCTTTGGTTTGTTTTGCAGAAACCTAAAGTAATACATACTTCATTATCTGACAGTGTTAGCAAAAAATGGAAGCAGAAGTATAATTACTCTCTTTATTAACCAAGATATGAAAACAGTGAAGATGGGTTCACTTCTGGCATGTACAAGAGAGGTGTGCTATCAACTGTAAAAGAAATATGTAAAAGCATGCACTATTGGGATATAACCAGATTGTTATTAAATAGTAATTTCTACATTTTGAAAACTGTTCTTATTGCAAATCAGAAGTGCTGGGAATGGTAGGAGACTCAAAAGGAATCATAAATCCAGATTATTGGAGCATCTTTTTTGTGTTTTAAGGGTTACGTGACTTAAACTGTGAAAAGGACAAGTTTGACATCTGACAGAAGCTTGCCTTCTGATAAACAAAATGATCTTGCCTTTCTGCATTGCGTCAGTAACATAGGTGTACAGCTGCAGTCACCTCTGTGTTGGTAGTGAGACAGCTGAGGGTGTGCACTCTGCACATTGAGCTCAGGTCATTAATGACTGTCACCTTGTTATTTCTTTCAGTGACTCTACTCCAATAGCTTTCTGTGGCAATGTATGAATTAAACCCTCACTCTGGGCTGTAATCATTGTCTTGTATAATCTTTACAAGTCAAAGCATCCAGGGATGCCCTATAACAACAACTTTTTTTCTGTACATTGTATTAGGAAGTAAAACCTCTCATCTTAAAGGAAGCGTCCAAGATCTTAAGAGTTGTTAAGACTCCATAAGCCTGTGAGATGCAGAAATTTTGCACACAGTCTTTGAGCAGAGTCTTACCCAACATGTCACAGCTGCACACCACAACAGGTATCTCAGGGCAGGGCTCTCGTGCCCTAGCTTAGTATCCCAATTGTAAATTCACCTGCTCTTTTCCAAGGACTGAATGCTATGTTGGTTGAGGCAGGGTCCACTAAGCAATAAAACTCCCTGCTTCTATAAAAACTGCATAGAAATTGCTCAAAGGAAGCCCCAGCAGACATCAGAAGGTGAGATGTGAAAGCAGCTTCTGTTGGCAAATACTGAGTCTCTGAGGCAAAGCAATATATGCACATTCAGTGGATGAGCTCTGTGCTCCAGAGAGAGAACTTGACACTTGTGTTCACATCTTTCACAGTTCTCACCTGCAAGTGATAACTTTTGACACCACTGCCTGTGTGTGAAGGGTACTGATGGCCAGAGAAATGCACATCTCCTGTCTTTGTGGTGTAAGGCTGGCACCTGAAACCACTGCAGCCCTTCTAATGAAATACCTCCATGGCTTTGCACTCCAAACTTAGGGGATCTAATTTGAAGGCAAGTAAGTGGGTCATATCTAGTACCTACACATGAGCCTTCATCATTAGTGTGCCTGTTATCCAGTGTTGTGTAGCACATCTGCAGGGGTGCAATCTTGCCTCTGGGTGTTCCTGATATTTGTGGTTACTGATTAGTTGCTGCCAGTGGCTCTTCTTGATAAATTCCACATGAGGAGGCAAAGATTTGCAGTAGCCTGATGTCATGATGCACTGGAAGTGTGTAATGAGTAGCTTCTTCAGGAGCACTAACTGGTATGTTTTTTCATATTTTTTTTAAGGATCTGTGTCTGACTTGTTGACTGAGATTTATGTACAAACGCAGCATTACCCAAACTCCACCTGCAGCATGGGTTATACTTCAAAGCTGATGCTGCTTACAAAGACTTCTTTTGTCTCCACAGTGGATTTATTACCTGAGTATCAAGTTGGCTGAAAAAAAGCAATGGAGAGCAAAGGATTTTAAAACTAATCAGATTAATTCATCTCCCTTTGTAGAGACCACAGCTGAAATATATTCTCCAAGTGGCAAGCTTTTATTCTGAAGCAATCAAAAGGTTTTGCCCTATTGCGTGTTAATTCATTGAAAAGTAACGTGTGGACGTGTGAGCTCAGCTGAGCCTAGCCCACTGCACGCCAGCGCCCTGCGTGTGCCCATGGCTGGGCGAAAGCCAGCTGCAGGCCATGTGCTGAACTGCCTGGCAGATGTCCCCGAGTGTCACTGCTGCTTCCAGACACACGCTGGCCCCAGCTGCCCTCCCGAGCCACGGCTGGCTCTGCGCTGGCTCCTCAGCCAAGGGATGAAACAGTTCATGTTCCATTCAGTCTGATAAATGCTTGATGTCTGACAGACAGCCCAGTGACATCCCATGGCAGCCTGCTGCTCAACCACTCTGCAGATTTACAGCCTTCAGCAGATATATTTCTGTGAGGGAATGTGGAGCTCTTCTGCACTGCCCACTCTTCCTTGTCGTATTTCTGAAGCTCCTTCTGAACAGAATCTTTTATTTTATTTTTTTTTTACTTATTTTTTTTCTCACCACAAAGAATGAGTTCATCATGTAAGCTGAAGTCATAATTTAATTTTTTCTGGACATTCTCTGGTCTTGGTAACACTTATTTTTTTCCCTATTTTGTAGAGTATTTTTGGAGAAATTGCTCCTTAAGTAGAGAGCTATGCTACTAAGATTACAGCTTAGCTGTAAAGTGCAAAAGTTAGACAAAAATTATTCTACTTTTGTGACAGGTACATAGAGAAGCAATCATTTCTGTTGCCCTTCAGGTTGCTGTCACAGTTTTTTCACCTACAAGTAACTGCCTTATTTCAGTGTTATATGAGAAATGAAGAAATTATGCAGGTTACCGCCTCACTCAATTACAATGTCATGAGCTTGAGGAGAAATGAACTCGTTGTTTTTTTTTTTTTTTTTTTTTTTTTTTTTTTTTTTTTTTTTTGAGAAATATGCCATCCCAACAGAGGTGAGTGGCTGCCTGTGCCTTATTTTGAAATATAGGTGTCTGCTAGGGAAGGCAGGAGCCTCCCTTGGAATGGAGAATGTAAACACCCTCCCTCCGAGTTAGTATAATCTTGAAATTAAGGGCTCTCAGGCGAAGATACGAGGATAGGAATAGCGGCTCTTTACTCGTGTGTGTAACAAGGCAAACAGAACAACATTGGCATTAACTACAAACAGAACCAGGGACCCAGTCACATTCCTCTTGGCCGCAGGCACTTCCCCCTTTGGTGCAGTTACCGTCCCGCAGGAAGGAGCAGAAATCCCGGGGTGCTGGATTGTACAAGATGTGTCAGAAGTCCCGCGGCGGTGGCTGGAGCTGCGGAGCCGTCCCGCAGGCATGTGGCGTGGGGAAACCCAGAGCAGGGCAGGATCCCGGCACACGGTGGTCGGTCCCTCAGCTCCAGCGGTGCCGGAGAATTCTCCCCGCAGTAGAAACGACAGCATGGGCGCCCCATCCGATGCCAAAAGCGAGAGAGCCCAGCTGGGCCAGCCCCGTCCTTTACCTGCCTCATATTCTCGCAATGTCACTGTCCCTCTAAGAGAAAACTCCCCGAGAGAAAACGTGTAGCCAGGTGCCACACTATTCCCCGACTTCAGCTACTTCTGTCTTTCTTAAGTACCCATAAGTAGCCAGTATTTAGTTTCCTAGCAACTTATGGGAAAAAAAATTATAAGAAAGCAACCTAACCCCCACCAGTCTGTTACTTTTTCATGAAAAGATAATAGTGTAAGAAGAAAAGGTAAAATTTAGTAAATATTTTTTTTCTTTAAGCTTATGTTTCAGGAGCACTGTCTTAGTGTAGAAATGGCATTTTTCACATCAACAAGCTTTCTTATTGAATCTGTAAAAACCAATAGGATTAAAGCATGTGATTTAAGCTGTTCACGTGCCTGATGGTCTCAGGCCTCTTCACTTTCTTCATAAAGCTGTTTGGTGCCAAATCTTGATTTGCTATTCAGTTATGCTTAGCGGCTTGTACAATTATTGAGCCAGATCCTCAGATTTATACTGGTGTCTAAATTGTTCAATGGAATATGACCCAGTCTTATGTGTTAGATCTTTGAAAAGGAAACTCAATCTGGTTATCATCATGCTCTAGGGAAAAAAAAAAAAAAGAAAAAGGTTGTGCTATTCATGTATGTTATGAATCTATTCAATGTAAAAAATAGTTGTGAACCTCTGCAATGGTGAAACACAGTCCTATCCTCTAGGCTGAGCAAAAATGACCTGCTGGGTATCTGTTTTCAGATTCTCTCCACTGTACCACTGAAAATAGAGTTGTAAAAGCTGCAAACTTCAAAAGTAAAAAAAGTGTACATATTTGTAACCAAAAGTCAACAGAAGTTTAGATTTACCCTTTATCTTTATGAAAGGTGATGCCAGAATATAGAGATTCTGGCATTCTGAAATACTGCATTTAAACCCTAAAAAACCCTAAAATTTACATTTCTCTTTTCCTTTAAATCTGAAAATTAAACTACTTTGAATTACTTCCAGATACTTAGACCTACATACAAATGCAAACTATCATACCATTCCCCTTGACTCAGTATCCTGGCTGAAATCAAGGCTGGTATTTAAAAGAAATGGCTGAGTTATGGAGTTCACTGTCCACAGGGACAGTTTTTCTCTAACCCTCATTATTTAGATTTGGCTTATATTCCACAGCATGATGTTAAGCAACTAAGATACATCATCAATGGAGGGGACATCTCAGTTCTGAAAGGCAAATTATTTTGGTATGTTTTTCCAAACTTATTGCAAATCAATCTACATTTCTTAAATGGAAAACCCATGAAATTCTGGAGCAAGTTTCTTTCGAATGTGTTTAGTGTTGCAGCATAAAATTTCTATAGGAAACAAACTTACTCTTATTAAAGTCAGGTTTAATGTAATAGCTTCCACATACTTCAGGGTGGAAAAAAGTTATATACAAATGTCCTCAGTCTTTTGGAAAGGCTGTGACCTGCATGATATTTGAAAGTCCACAGGAGTATATGGGAATGAACACAGCAGTTGTTCCCTCATAGTATGTTATTACAAAGAGAACTGGGGGTCAAATTGCATGAATGATAAATGGAAGGTGCTTGAAATGAGTTGGTTCTTTTTTGAACATTATACATTGACCTTGGCAGTTTTGACAATTACATCCATCATTTCTAAGAATCCATTCCAGAACACCCGTCTGTTCTCTAATGTGGCCAAGTAAACAGGATTTGTGAATACACGAATCAAAGATTGATCTCCTGTACCTATACACTGATTAACAGTTGGTTTCTTGGTGCAACTTTTTCATTCTATCAATTATGCGAAGATCATAATTCACCATGGCACACCTGTAGACAAGCATGTTGGAATGCTTTAATCTTCACTCACAAGGTCTTGGTAGAATCAATAGTTGGCTTCTTAGTTTCATAAGCAAAATGGAATAAAACCATTAAAAAGCACATTGTACACAGCAAAAATGATATTTCACTGTCTTAGTGTTCCCCCTGGCAACAGAACTTGCTGGAGACAAAGATGGAACAAACCAGGGTGGAACAACCTAGCTGGCCTCAAATATCAGCCTTCTCAGGCACCAAAAAAGCAAAAATCAGCATTTCTGCTTGGAATTTACAGCTTATCCATCTCAGACTGTCCATGTGAACAGGCCTCGTAATCCCCAAAGGGATCTGTGCTTAAAGCAGCAGCATCTAGCAGGGCCCTATTCTTGAGCAATGCTTTTCTATTCATCAGAACACTTCCATTCCTTGGCAAGGTGCTGCATCAGTGCTGGTCTGTAACTCAGGGGAGCAGCGCCACTCAGAATCACCTGGGCACACTTGCTGTGTGCTTTCCAGGCCCCTTCTGCAGATTCCTTAACAAGAAAGATGGGAAGCAGTGCAAGCCTTCTCTGGAGACGTGAGGGGTGAGATGACTGAAAACTCACTCAAAGTATGAATGGATGCAAACTGATTCTGGAGTCGCAGAGAGGGACACCCAGAGCTCTGTTGCCTTGGCAGGGAGCCAAGCAGGGGCCATCTGATCATAGTTATGTAAACTGCAAAATCTGAGTTCATGGAATTAAGGTAAAGGCATTAGCTATGGAGGCTCCCCTAAAGCAGAGCTTTGTCTCTCTTTTAGTTTTTCTCAAAGAGAGTCTCACTTTCGCTCCAATGAGTGTTCTAAGAGATAAGTAGGTGGCTGGTGACAGGGTGCAGGCTTTGTGGAGAAGGGCTTAGTGCAAGAGGTAGACACAAGAAAGTATAATATTCTATCTCCTTAGCTATGATGAAAAGGTTTAGTAACTTCTGTATTCTGACAGGTAATTGTAATGCTGGTAATACCTAATTTTTTTTTCTTTTTTTTTTTTTTTTTTCAAAACTACTTAGAATTTGGATAGATTAGTAAAATCAAAGGGAATTTTCACTCGGCAAAACCTCACTCATTCTTAATTTTGCCTGCTATTCTTTCACAGTAATTTTTCTTAAGCTTTTGTAAAGAATTTAGGGTCTTAAAATGTCTACTAAAAATGTTCTGAGATTCAAATCCTAGTCAGTATCTAAAGCACTATAATGTCTGTATAGTACCTTTTGGCCACTGACTTTGTGTTGATCCAGGTTAATTGTAGATTTATAATACACTTAAAAATGGAAAACTTCCCCTTTTTTTTGTAAGCAAAGCAATTTTTTCAGCCAATTTTGCTCCTTAACAGAAACATATTCCATTGCCTAGGAATTTAGACTAGCTAATTCAGAGGTGAAACTCTATTAAAAATATTTTCTCCTGTTTTTTTACTCTCATCTGCCCTTGTATATTCTAATACCCTTTCATTTTCACAATTTTATGATGTGCCTTTAGAAAAACTTGCACAAAATCCATCCACTGGAAGTAGATCCATTATTAATTTTGTTATTAATTTCACATACTATGTTCCAGGAATTGAAAATCCACTACATTTATAGTAAATGCCAGTCCTCCCCTCCTCCTCCTCTTGCACTGAATAAACTATAAAAAGACCAAAATGGTTTTGTGACAAAGAATTAAATGGACTGCAGCAGGTGGTATCACAGGTGCCTGCTTAATTCCTGTTGACACAGTCTGTAGCTCAGGGATAGGGAAGGATGGAGATCCCCTGAATGCTGGTCAGAATTAGGGTAGGGAGAGGGGAGTCAGATTAATGGCTCTAGCTCAAGCCGTGAGCCTATTACAGGGGATTATTATTTTTAGGGGAATTAAATGTACTGGGAAACACCACAGGTCCATCCTGTCGAGAATCCCGTGACTGGAAGAGGTCTCTGCTGATTGCTCAAACGAAGATCTGTGGCACTCACTTGCCATTGCCCTTGATAAAGGCAAACTGCTCGGATCAGTGTTGTCTCTCTCTTGCTGGGACAGACAGAGGTAAAGCTTCATCAGCGTGCTCACAGTTGCTAGAGCAAGCACCACAGGTTCAGGCCGAGAGCAGCTTGGTGTGAGCCCTGCCCTGGCTCAGGGGTGGGTCCCCTGGCGCCCTCCGGCAGCGCTGCGGAGTCGGGGACACAAGGCTCCCGGTCGGGGCACCAGTGTCGCTGCAGGAAGGACATGCAGGGAGCCCTCCTACCAGATGGGGTGCTTTGCTAATCAGTTAAATCTGCTTTAGCTGATCTTCTCATGGCATGGATGGAAACCAGATTTTTGAGTTCATTTGAGCAGGATGGGAATATCTAGCAGTCAAGTACAAAGACTTCCTTTTAGTCTGTGCTGCTGAAACAGGAAATATAGATAAATTAATTTTCCAAATCAAGAAAAAGTGATGCGTTTAATGTAAGTGCACCTTTTTGTGAGGATTCATTTCATTCATATCTATCTAGGCGAGTGAAAGCCAATTAAAATGCATTGTTGTCTGGTGTAAACAGCTCCCACCTTTGCATGTTAATCTCTAGTAGTGATGGCTTCCAGAAAACTGATTAGTCTTTGCTGAGAGGCTGCAGTAATCATCCTGCAGCCAAAATCATGTGTGACGGGCAGGGTAGCTGCCTTTGTGAAAATGTTTAAACATGAAGGTGGTTCTGGCTGACGACTGGTGAATGCCTCCTGTCCTCCGCAGTCACCTGCAGGCGCTGCCCAGCCCTGCCTGCCCCTGCCTGCCCTGCCACCTGCCCTGCCCTGCCTGCCCTGCCCTGCCCTGCCCTGCCCTGCCCTGCCCTGCCCTGCCCTGCCCTGCCCAGCCCTGCCCTGCCCTGCCCTGCCCTGCCCTGCCCTGCCCTGCCCTGCCCTGCCCAGCCCTGCCCCCGCCCTGCCCTGCCCTGCCTGCCCGCCCCTGCCCCTGCCCTGCCCTGCCCTGCCCTGCCCAGCCCTGCCCTGCCCGCCCTGCCCTGCCCAGCCCTGCCCTGCCCTGCCCTGCCCTGCCCTGCCCTGCCCTGCCCTGCCCAGCCTGCCCTGCCCTGCCCTGCCGCCTGCCCTGCCCTGCCTGCCCAGCCCTGCCCTGCCTGCCCAGCTGCCTGCCCTGCCCCTGCCCTGCCCCCTGCCCGCGCCCTGCCCTGCCCAGCCCTGCCCTGCCCTGCCCTGCCCTGCCCAGCCCTGTCCTCTTCCCCATCCCAGCTCCTGCCCGCTGCCCCTGCTCCTGCCTGACACGAGCTGTGCCCAGCTGCCTTTGGCTGTGTGGGCTGGGGCAGCTGCAGCACAGCCCAGCCTGCCCAGCAGGCACAGCTGGGCTCCCGTTTGCTCCTGCAGCCCAGTGTCTGCTCCAGGTAGGACACGGGACTGCCTGTGAGCGGGGGAGGCAATCCTTGTCTCTATGTGCCTGTGTGCCCTGCACAGGGGATGCAAAAAACATCGAGCAAATTCCCTAAATCACATATCTGAGGATGCATGGAGATTGAAATTTAAGTATAATTGGTCCATCTGAGTCTCTGAGTCTGAGTCTGTGTGCCTTGTAACAAAGACTAAGTTATACCTAGATCCTAATTTATGTATCTGATGGAAATGTGCTTAAGACATATAGTCTATTTTAAAATGATTGCCCGTTATTGAGTGATGAAGTTGTAATCCATGAAGAAAAGAAAGAGTAATAAATAAACACACTATGGACTTTGTTCCATTCTGATCAAATTATGCCACACAGGGTTACGCAAGGAGGTTATTTAGGTAAAAATCTGAGAAAAGATTTTTTTTGTAATTCGCTTGATTATATATTATCTACTTTGTATTAATATATTGTAACGAATGAACGGGCTTGTGCTTGTGTTCCAACCAGTAGTCTCACTTTAAAGCATTCTGAAGTTATCCCTATGCCTAGTTATTAAGGTCAAATTTGACTATGCTTCATTTTCCTGCTTTGTACATTGCAAATTGTGAGGAAATGCACCAAGGAGGAAATGTGAATACTGGCTAAATACTAATTTTATTGTTTTTCTGCATTGTGGTGAAACCTATCTCCTTCAAGTGACTATTTAAGTAGTTATTAACGTTTATCTGTCTTTCTTGCTAATTAAAAATCATTAGTTTGCTCCCTTGTAATTGGGAGTTGGGTTTAAAGGGGAGAAAAGTTTTCAGTAGCGTTATCTTGGCTTTCTTGCATTAACACTGGTAATTAAAGTAAAATCATGGCTACAATGAAGTAATTTTAGATACATGACTGGGGTACTAATAGGTAAATTCCTTAGTGTTACCAGCTGAGTGTCTGGCGTTAAGCTCAATATGGATCAGCAGTTTGAGGACTCGGTGTCACAGACTGAGTTTGCCGATGGCAGTCCCCATCCAGGCGGTGCCAGAGCTGCAGAGCTACAACAGCTCAGCCCTGCCTGCCTGCAGGAGCTGCAGCCACAGCAGCCAGAGAACCTGGAAGACGCTTGCTGGGTTTTATGGAAGCATTGCCTGTGTCAGCTTCATCCTCAAGCCAGTTGCTGGCTGGACATCTGAATTAAACTAAATCCCATGTAACTTTGCATAAGAAAGCGGCAGTGATTTTGTGTGGAAGGGGAAGGCCTGACTTCTCACTTAATTTGTGCATTTCGAGTTTGCTCTGTAGTGTGTGTTGTGTTGGCATTGCCCACGTGATAACAGTTGAATGCAAGAGGTGGATGCTCCATTTTGCTTGGGAACAGGTTATGTTACATATACTCAGGGATGGATTATGCTGAAGCCTGTCCACTTCAGCACTTTCACCTTTTGTGTTGTGGGAGGCATCAAGAGCAATGTGAAGCATGGTGCTTTGGTTCTGTTTGAGCAGAAATGTCTAAAGGCTTAACGTGCGGAGACAATTTACTGTTATATGTACAGCTGTTGCAACATAAAGAAAATTCTTTGCCTAGTAGATGACACACCTTATATTAAAAAAAAATAAGGTTGTTTTCATAATTTTATGATGATACCTAGTAACACAACGTGAAAGAAAGCACAAAATGTTACTGGGGTTTTTTTCCCTGCTAACCCAGTGTGTTAGAGTAGCTGTACCATAAAAATACAGAAAGGGGCATCCCCCTGCACAAGGACTTTCTAGAATATGTGGTGTGAGTTGAATTTTTATGCATGTGCTAGTCTGGATTTGGTAAATGCTGGACAAAGTTTTCTGTGTTACATGAAGCACTGTGTTAGGGACAGAAACATTTCTTGATTGAGTTGAATTTTAGGTGTAACATCTGGTGAAAAATGAATTTAAAGCATCAGTCCTAAGACTATGCAATGCCACTGGGCAGGGATTAGTATTTTGACAATGAGTTTAAATAGTTCCTATGACAATGTAGCCATGATAATTTGATTTTTATCATTGTTCCCTTTTGAAAGTAAGAGCTCTTGGTCACCTTATGCTTAACACACTTACTAGGAAATGCTGTAAGTGTTGTCTTCACTTATTAATTAAATCATAATTATATATGATTTAATTATTTATTTACAACTACAAAGCATGTCTGGAATCTGTGGGTTCAAATATATAATATAATATAATAGATAGCATATTTGGAGAATATATCGGAAACAAAGAAAGCCACGATTGCAATGCCATAATAATATTTTTTGACAAGCTGTAGATTTAAACTTTAAATGCCAGTTTTCAGGTCTGGCTATTGTTGGTTGCTAACAGTACAAGATAAAGAAATATACAGAAAGTTCCTGCACATTAATACATTTTTATTGTGCTGTTTGAAACAATGGCTTTCTTTCAGCCCGTACAGAGTGTAGAAATCTTTGTTGGGGTTCACTCCTCAGCTGCTTCAAGTTTGCATAGTTTACCGAAACTTGACGATAACATGAGATTAATAATTTAGTCAGAAACCATTGTTGTAACAGTACAAGCATGACTCTTAAAAACAAATTCCAGGCAGGTTTCCTCTTTCACTAAAGCAGTCAGTTACCATGGTGATGGGAAGTGTGCAGGAGCTAGAAAAGACAGAACAATGCATGACTTCAAAGTGCTCCCCTTCCCACCAAAAATGTCACTGCTCCCCATTCCCCAGAAATTCCGATACATCAAATATTATGCGCCGTAACACCCAGGAGTTCTTAAAAAGCAGAAAGAATTATCTTCTGCTAAGCCAAGTCATGCCATCCTCCATGTGCCTTCTCTTCCATTGCCTTGGAAAGTCTTCTGCCAAAACCAACCATCTTTATTCAGGGATCAGAATTAATGTAACCCACTGCTCACTGTATTTCAATTTTAAATTACTCAGAACAATAGAATAATTAATATAAAGACAACAAAGCACAAACAGTAAGGGAGAAACTATTTTTTGGTTTGGAACTTGATCCTTCTGACTCTAATTTAAACATTAGTCAAGGCATAAAGGTAATGATAAAACTACGAAGAAATAATACTTGATCTCAAAGGAGTATATCTTGACTATAAGATTTAAGACAAATCTTTTCCTGACTCGCCTACAATGATGTCAAAGAGGAAGCAACATGATGGGAGCTGGGGTAGAGATTGCCCTGAGAGAGAAGCTTTGAACAAAGAGAGGAGGCCTGGAGCCTTGCAACAAAGAAAAAAATGCCTGTGAATAAATGTGGAACCCCGTGGGCAGTGGTAGGCATGGAATTTCATAAAAACGTAGAAAATAAGCAGTGAGCTCTTGAAAAGGTGGCATGAGTGTACAGTGGTTGTGCTCTCTTCCACCTTGATTCCTACCAGCAGTGGGGACAGATGGTGCATTACACCTCCTCCCCAGAAGGAACCATCCTCTGCACTCCCACCCGCCAATCCCAGCACTGCAGGAGAGGCAGGGACCTTGGAACAGAGCTCCTTCGTGCTGATTTTGTGTTGGTTTATTTCCACGGAAATGATTAGCATAACACTAATGTAAAGGGGCTAGAAAATGATCATGTTGTCTTTAGGAGAGGGAAGAAGGAGTCTCTGGGGGAGTATGGGAGGGCATATTGAAGATGTATCCAGTTTCAGAAGCTGAGGCAGTCAAGAAGATTAACTTTGAAACTGTCAGAAAGTCTTGCTGTAGTAGATATCACCAAGTAAGTTACCTAGGGGTAACTATATCTTTGAAAATCTAGCAGTTTCTCTTGAGGACATGCAGAAGACTACAGAAGTCAAAACCATTCACCCAGCTCCTTCATATAAAACATCTCTCCGACTGTAACAAAAGTTTGATTAATAGGAGTACACTCCTGTCAGTGTCATGAAATTAGCCTGGCCACAAACATGTTGGCTAGTCTGGAACTGAGCTGGATAAATGCCCGTTAAAGTTAATGTGAATATACTGAAACTTTGATTTGAATGTAAGCAAACATCTTTTTAGTTCAAAAGCCTTTATTTTCCAGAACCTTCCTTTAGGGAGAATTCAAGACCTTATTGGGCTCTTTTGCCTGATAGAGCCTTTTGCCATGGTTATACTGATATTTTCTGATCAACTTGTTCTCCTTATCTCTGTTCTGGTATGTGTTTGTTTGACACCTGCTCACAAGAAATGCAATAGCAAACGGTTAATAGAGGAATATTATACACAATGCCTAGCAAATAACTAGCAACTTGTTTATTTTTTTATTTACTTTTTTTTTTTTAAAGACTCCTTACAGCTGTGTAATGGAAATAAACATCAGAGATATGCTTGTCCTGTGTATGACAACGAAGTGCAGATTAGCAACTGACTATTTATTGTGAGGAAAAAAATTTTTAAAAAAAGAAAAAAAAAATAGCAAACTGATCTTCCTCTTTCTTGTTGCTTTCATATTGTTTTGTTTTGTGAGCTGGCTTAGCTGGATGTAATGGATACCTGTGTTGCACTGCACGATTTTGGGTTGTACAATGGGTGTAGAGCACCCTCTACTTTCTTTTGATCAAATAACACTCCTGGGCTTGAAGAGAAGGGTGTGTAGGGGGAACGTCGAGGCTGTTTTCCTGTAGATTTTTGTACTGAAATCAGAAGAAAGAATTTGTCTAAAGGGTTCATTAACTGTTGGCCTCTACTGGCAGTAACCCATGTTATATAGGCCACCATTGTGCCATCCTCAAAAGAACTCCCTGAAGGAGGCAAAGTCTAGAAGGAGAATATCTACTCTGAAGTTTCCCACCTTCCCTGAACTGTATCTCCAGAGCCACCCCAGGAGGGGAGACTGTGGCTTTGAAAAATAACACCTTTGTTATTCCAAGTGTTAGAGATGAAGCAGAGTTTTCAGATGGCCCCAAGGTTTTTGCACCCTTCACCAAACACAGATGGAAACTGGACTCTTTGAACTGCTTTGAAAATCTGTTACCATGCATTGCTGTGGGGCCTGTGAAGCAGCCACTGCTAACTTCTGTCTGACTGCAATTTTTATGACCATGTGATGACAAGGGATTAAATAGCTTCATTTTAGAAGCAGACAGCTTTTAAATGTAAAAATGAAAAACAAAATAAAACAAAAAGCCCAATAATTCCTTGCTCAAGGCAAAACCTTAATAGATGCTGAGGTAACATTTCAATGAATGAGGTGAATTCTGAAGTAAAAATGTTAGCAGTTTAGAATTTAAAATTGTATCTTAGGCAATAGTTGCAAAACCTTTATAACATTATGATCTTAGTAGATTGGAATCCAGAAAATATAGATTATCCTTTGTTTCCCAATTTAGGAGCTGTTTGAATTATGGTATATGATACCATCACCGTTCCTTGTAGTGTTTTCTATTTCATGCCTGCAATTTACATGGCATTATTATACAGGTGCTGAATAAATTGTCAATTTATCCATATAATGAAAACTTCTTTGACTTATCTGAATTAACTGAGTAGTTGATGGCAAAGAGTATAGGTCTTTCTGTAGAAAAACACATTCTTTAAATTTTTTATGGCATTTTATTCATTCATTGAGATTATCAGAAATATGTGTGCTTATTACAGCTTCCCTTGGTTTATTAAAAAAGTGATAGTCTTTATTCTAACATTATTTTTATATTGGGTTTAACTAGCAATAGATTTTTTTTCATATTTTTCTTTTCTCAAGAAGCATATAGTTTATCTTTTATGAAATTAAAAAGCTTTTTGTAGGTGCAAAGCAATCATTCAGGTTTTGTTTTTCTAGTTCACCCAGTAGGACTGATCTCAGTTGCATGAACCAGGAGATGTAAAGTGCCATAGGTTTCATCTACTTTTCATAGGCATGGCTGCTTTGGGCAGGGTCAGTAGTGTGAATTACGTGGGCAAACACAGACCTCTGACAATGTATGCCACACTCTGCCCTATCCTCATCCAGCAAAGATAGAAAACTCCTGTGCAGCAGCTTTTCTAGTGGGACAACCTCAGAGGAGACCAATGGGACCTCTCCTGCCAGCTCTGTCCCTGCTGCCAGGGCAGAGGGTCACAGGGGGGCAGTGGGCACAGGAGACCCTGGGCTGAGCTGCTGCCTCCTTTGGGCTGGAGCTTCTCTGAAGTCCCTTGACTCCAGGTGCCTGTCTTTTCCACTCTATAGGGTATGAGGACTGGCTTTCCCTCAGCTGAGATTGTCTTCAGAAGTTGATTTGATGACCTGATTTTCTCTCCAGAAAGTGAAAATTGGAACATTCTGTGTTGGCAGAGTGTTTTGTTGTAAGAGCTTCAAACACTGTAAGATGTCTTCGTTAGTGAAGGGCTTGGAGATGAAGCAGCTGATGGTGCTCTTTTACCAGGAATAGTAATGCATTTTTATACCATGTAAATGTCTTTTATAATAATTAATTTTTCTTGAAGCACTCTGTGTTTTAAGGTACTGGAATATACCAGCAGTTTGAGAAATCTTTGTATAAAAGTTGTGGAAGATTGTATTAGATTTGCTGAGGAAACTGTTTTTATTCATGTCTTCAGCAGCTCTGGCCCTGTCAAATGTTAATTTTTAGTTCAAAGTGCCTTACTGCATAAAATATAATATGACATATGCAACTGCAGACTATAAATTAGTTAAAACTATAAATAAATATTTTAGTCTGTCATCTGTTAGAACTGTGGCGGTGACTTTGGAGGAGGTACTGGAGTGGCCTAGAACATGAACTGTGAAGAGAGGGGAAGGGAATACTGCTCTACAACTTCTCTGCACGTTCCTCATCCCAAAGATGACAAAGGGCTTTTACTTCTCTCCACTGAAGGTTTCCTTTCCCCAGGAACTGGTACTAAGAATTACCAGTGTGAGAAGCCAATTTGGGTCTACTGCCTTTCTAGATGGCATCGTTTATTTTGAATGAGGAGGTAGTGAGGGCAAGTGCTGGAAGGCATGTGGGAATATAATGCAGCCTCCAGGACCTGAGGTTGGAGCAGCAGTCCTGTGGGTAATTTCCAGCTCAGTGCTGAAGTGGCAGAATTTATCTAACTATTACCACAGTGAGGCTGTAAAGTTCACTGCAGCTTTCCTCTGCGTTTAGCGCAACTTAAGCATGTACATGTTTAGGACAAAAGCGTGCACTGCTTCGAATTGCATCATGTGAAATGTCAGTAATGACAGGAAATTTTATTGCAATTCAAGGAAACTCGTTGTAGTTGCAGCTTACACAGAAAACTTAGTTTACAACAGATGTGTCATATGTAATAGAATTTTCCTTCTGGAAATTTTCAGCCTTATTTTAAGTGACACTGTGCAAACAACAGGGCACATACAGGGTCTTGCACATTATTCCTTTCAGGTTAACATGAGTGTAAAAGTGTGTACATGTCTATAGAGTAAGATTAACTTCAGTAATTATTAAAGAAGATAATGACAGAAAAAAATTTGCCATGCAAGTGTCTTTTTTAACTTACTGAAAAAGGCAGGGACGTTTTCAGATGCAAACGGGACAGTCAGTGACATGAGATGTGCAGGCACGGGCACTGTGAGCAGTGATAAGCTGATAAATCTTTAGTACTTTCTTGCCATTAATCTTGCTGACATTTCTTATACACTAATTGAAATATTTCTTCTAATTGAGTGAAGCTTGAACTTCAGCACAAGTAATTTCAACTCCGAGGAAAGCTCAGGAATATTTTTATGTTTAATCACAATTTTAAGCTAATATTGGAAACATAAGGACTTTTCTTTAAAAGAGGCCCTTCTGTAATAGAAGGGGATACTCTTTCCATACAAAATTTGATCAATAATTTTAAAAGCTCCAAGAGACATGAATCTTCAAAGATGGTTTTCTAGATCATTATTCATTTACTTTTCATCTCCTTATAGAGTAAGTGTTACTAAATCATGTTACTAAAATCATTAAAATTATCTGACAGTGTTTGGAACAATATTAAGTATGCGGGCAATAGCATAAACCCATTTTTTTTCTGTGGGATAAGTAATTTTTGTACATTTTAAATCTTAAGGGAAATGTTTTTAAGAGCTTATTTTGCAAGTGTGAAATGTTCCAGGTGGAGCCTTTGCTACATCTCTGCTGAGATATAGACAAATACTATACTGCTCATATTTGGTCTTCTTCATGTGGCCAAAACCTTTTGTAGCACTTGAAGTTTGGTTCACAAGCTTTTCCCTCTGTGAACGTCATACAGACACATCGTGCCTTTGCAGTTTAACTGCACTGATCACATCTGAACACTAGATCAATTGGTCTTTTAGCAGACGATGCTCCTATATCTTAAGGAGGAGAAGAGACCTGGCACTTTGCAACTTGGGTCTGTAAACATTGCGTTTGCTAAATACGTCACAGGCTTTGGGGGAGTGGCAGATCCACCATTCCCCTGTTCAGCCCTGCTTGGCAGCCTGTGTATTTCTCTTGTAGCGTATTTGTGATACTTTGAAAGAGGTTTTAAGCTAATAAAAGGTCATATTAAGGCAACTCAGTTGGTATTAAGTGCAAGAGCTGGATGGCTTGAGTACAAAGGGATAATTGGGGAAGGCTTAGTTTAATAAGATACTTGTAGCTTACTAATGCACATTACTACAATCCCTTCTCCCTCCTGAAACACCTCACTCAGAGTAAATTGATCTTGGTTATTGTAGCTTTGTACTCCTCTTTGGCCCCAGCACAGAAAATGGTTCTTGTAAAGTGTAACAGGCTCCAGACTCAGTGTGTTGACCCCCAGCTGACTCCTGAACTTTGAGTGCCTTTCTGTGGCCGGGACCCATGCTGCCTGCCTGGAGCCACTCTGCGTGCAGCACCCAGTGCCCTCCACCTCCTCCATCCTGCAAGCAGGGACAGGTTCTTCCTTTGTGCGATTGGCAAAGTGATGCCACTTCTTGCCTGCCTCGAGAAGGCTGAACTAGCATTGTGGGGTGTCCTTACCGGGCTGGAACTGTCAGCTCCTGGGTCAGAGAAGGCACCAGCAATCACCTCTCTAGACTAGCTGAAGTGTTCAGGGGGATGCACTGGTTCCTGCTGATCACACAGATCAGTGCTGCTGGCGTTAGCATCACTGGTCTGTAGGCAACATGTAGGTATGTAGGTATGAAATATGACACATACCTTGGATAAATCCTTAATGTATGCCTTAAGAGAGACAGAAAACAACTGGAAAGCAGCAAATACTATTTTTGAGGCTCTCGGTTTTAAATGTAGGAAGGGAACAGAAATGAGGATCTTTTCAGCCAGCACTGACATATTAATCCTGTCAGCAGTAATGGTATTTTTGCCACTATATTGTGAATAAGCATTGTCTAACCTATAGATACAGAAGCCTCCAGTGAAACAGTGTTGATTCAGCCCTGCCTCTTCACAATCAGAGACACTCTCATAAGTCTTGGAAGAGTTTGTATATGTAAGCCAGAGTGAAATGCTTAATTTTTGGAGACAGTGTGCAATCAGAATCCCTCTTCCCATGTTACCCTATACCTTCCAATTCCACCATGCTTTTAAATAAAGCGAGATTGAGCTACACAAGTCTTTCCTACTGTTCACATTCCATGAATGCTATTACCTCCAAAGAAGCTATGAAATGTGTCCCATGTTGTTATAATCCTGGAGAAACATTCTTTTTTCACAAATAGATAGTTAATGCTGACACTTGTATCTTGGAGGTTACCAGACTTACAAGTAAATTGATCATTGTGATCCAACTAGTGGGAAGCTATAATTTTCAGTTTTTTATTTAACCCTCCTTCTAATGAATCTGCAATATTCACTGCTGTAAATGACAAGCAATGCAACATCTGAGGTAAAATTCCCTAGTGTGGCTCTGCAGGATTTAGACATAGTCAAACAATACCTTTTAGTACATGAATGGAAACAACTCCATGTTTTGTTTTTTCACCTTAATGCTGAAAATGTCACAGAAATTTGCTTGTAAAACACTTTCTGTACTGGCAGTTGTCTTTGCTTTGGCCTCTCATCAGTGAGTTAAGCCAGATTTCTAAATCGTTAATAACTGAATAACTTTTAAATCCTGATGCCCTGTATAATCAGTCACAGAAATATGAATTATGTGGGAATTTGTACTCTGCAATGATGGGATGGACATGAGACCCTTGGTAACCTTGAAATAATTCACTGGCTCCTTTATAATCTCTTGTGCAAAGTATACACAATGTGGAAACAAGTGAAAATAATATTTGTTGCATAGTATTTAAGATAACACAATGTGTGTTAAATTTCTAAAGAAATTTGCTGTACTATTCTGAAAGGAGGTGTTTTTGAAACAAGTTTCAAAAGAGCTTTTTGGTATTGAGAAAGGTTTATGCTAAACTAGTAAGAAACTTGATTTTAGTAAACAAAGAGAAAAAAAATCAGATTAAATTTAGTCATCATATTTATCAACAGAGGTCATCAAGGAAGAGCAGTAAGTCATTTCTTGGGAACAGCTGTAATTGAACTGATCACTTTAGTCTGAATGCATGTGTGTGAAACTATTCAGAAATTGCTAATATGGAAGAAGTTAAGATTTAATTCACATTCCTTAAAGTGAGGGAAATCTGCCTGCTTTTAAGGTTTCTGATTAGGAATGTTGGGTATATAGAAGCCGAATCTGTTGTGTATCTTTTCATGGTCTTACAATATTTGCATACTGTTTTTACTCATTTTTGCATAGTGCAATTGTAGTTCAATGTCTCATTTTTCACTTTTTTTTTTTATATTAAATAGTTATTCCTTTGAGGCACTTTTTGCTTGCAGCATTTGGAGTGCTCCATTCTCAGCTGGTTGAAGCTTCTGAACTCCCTGTTGTCTCAATATATTCATGTTTATTTATTCACATCATCTTAGGATCAGGGCTTGGTGTAATAGGAGGTTATTTTCTTTTTTTAATATTAACTTAATATGTAAATGTTCTGGCATCACTTATTGCTAAAGGTCATCAGGCTGATTTCATTCTTTGGATTGCAGCAACACTTTGAAGAGTGTTAATTGATTGTAATTGTTTTAGTTAATCAATGTCAGAGGATCAGGAACCTGTTTTACATGCTGGAATTGTTTGCTTCTAGGCAGTTCACAGAAGTGATGAAAACTACCTTAGGTCAATTGTTACTTTTTTTTAGGAGATTAAGGGGTTTATACGTTCTGGGTGACACTGGGTTTGGAATGTGTCAGAGCTGAGCTGTGAGGAGAGTATGATCCTTCATGTACAATGTTGGACAAAAATATCTAAAACCTGTTTATCCCCCACTTTTTTTTTTTAATTGAAGAGAAATAAAAGTGTGAAAGAGGGGAATCATCTCTGAGCTTGATACTTCCAGCAGCACTGAAGGTGGCTTTTCTGATAAAGGCATCAGGGTCTCGCCACTGTATTTCTGTGCAGGAATTCTCATTTTTCTACATAGGGTTGTTTATTTATTAAGGACAGTGTTTCAAAGTGTTTGTGGGAAGAGTGTGTGAAGTATGGCCGTGTACTGAACTGGAAGGGCAACTTTTAGAATTTTTGATCATCAGACTTAATCTACTCAAAACTTTTTGAGATAAAGTCTGTCCTTTCCTACTTCTTTTCCATTGCAATTTTATTTTCCCTGTCTGGCAGTCAAATAGGGTACATTGATTAACAGGCCAGTTAATGCATTGGATGTATCTTACTGTGTATGGAGTGAAAGCAGAACTTCCTTATAATTCGAACATTATGTGTGTTTTAGGAATCTTTGTCAAGTAAACATTTAAATCCAGCATTATGTCCCATTAAAAAGAAGGAGGAACTTGTGGTTTCATCACTGAGTTCCTAATACAGCCCACAGTATAATTTCATGGTCTGCATGTCTTAAGCAAACACTATGCACATCAGAGCATAAAGTGGGTTATTTTCTTAAATGTGAAGTTGACTTTTGTTTCATGAAGTTGAAATAAGCTTCAAGGCTGTCCTTTTTCTCTCCTGAATGTGTATTTTTCTGAATTTCAGGAACTTGCTAGTTTTTCCCATGACACTTGCTATTTATGAAGTAACAATCAAAATTAGAGGATGTTCAGATGAATTAAATAGTGAAATTCTGAGGGGAAATGGAAAAGGTTCCTGGCACATAAAATTCAAGGAAGGTAAGCTAATGTGAATGTGAATCCCTGATTTCTGCTAGGAAGAGAAAATCAAAACTGTCAAGAAAATAAAATTACTTAAATAAAGAAACTGCATTTTTTGGATAAATAATACAAATATCAGGCAAGGGGAACTAGGAATTAAAGCAATTGAGCATAAATTTGACTGCATAATTAGAAACTCTGCAAATGGAAGTGAAGGAAAAGAAAGAAGTAACATGCAGTTTAAAATGATGAGTGAAAATTTAAAGTGTACAATATCAATGAAGGAGCAACTGCAGCATAGTGGTTCTTTCCTGGACTCCTGGATTTCTTCATCCTGCCCTTGCTTTCCCTCCTAGAGCCCTGTCTATGATTTGACCTGTCTGCTCACATGAACCCAAGGACAAATGTTTCCTCCCGTGCTCCTGGGACCACTGGGAATGATGTTGCTGTTGGACCCAAAAAACTGGGCAGAAATCAAGCATGGATGCCTGTTCTGCCTATTTTCTTGAGCTTTAAGGCATGAATGATGGTTTGATGTCTAACTGAAAATCAACTACACTTAGGAGTTCTGCCAGTTGAGTTTCTAAGTGGAGAAACGCAACAGTGAAAATCTGTTCAAATAAAGAAAACGTGATAGGGGGTGGAAAATACATCCAGGGAGGAGCAGAAGTAGTAGCAATTAGGCTGGTGGATGAAGATTGTGTGTCAGGACCTAAATGTTGTCCTCTACTGTGCATATTTTGCAGGGGATAGGACTATCCCTGGGACACATCCTGATCCCTTTTCTTCTTCACTGCAATCCCCAGGCTTGTTAGGGGATATAGAGAGCACAATAAAAATGGAGCTCAGTTTTCAGGAGAGGAAAAAAGCCTACCTGAATGCAGTTTTAAAATAATTATTTTCAAATATATTTGTGGAAAAAAAATTAGATATTTTCCAGGCTGCTTACTTCCAGAAAGAAAGAGGAGTTAAACTACAGCACATTCCTTCTGATTTCATCTGCCTCAAAGAAATCACAGATGCCTGACTCATTTTATATACCTTTCTGTTGTTAAGACAGGCAGGAAATTCGAGAACAATATAATTGTCAGTATGATAAATGAGAAGGCAAAATACTGTTGAACAGTAGAGGACACCGGGTGTTATTATGGCCTATTGTTGCTATGAATAGAACCACCCAGACACCAATTAACATCTCATTGCTATGATTACTTGCTACAGTATCTGTTCCACTAATCAAACTTGCACCTTTTTAGTCCGTATTTTGATTTCAAAAAGTTGTACCAAGAAGAGATTACATTTATCTCAAATGCAAATAAATGTGAAGCTTAAGAAGCTAATTAAGTTTATAACCACTGAGAATAACATTAAAAAGGAAATTAAATTGCTTGGTTTGGAGGAAAACCTTTTAGGAAACATTTGTTGAATAAACATAAAAGAAATTCTCCTAATGTACTCTTATGCAAATAGTGCTCTGTTTATATTTTCCATATGCCAATCATATATAACTCTTATGATTTTTCCCTCACTAAACATATCTCTTCATAGGAATATTTACTTCCAAGCACACAATATGTAGTAAGTGAGACAGCTATATTACAGGAGCCTGTTATAGCTTCCCAAACTTTTTGAGAACAGAGCTTGGTTTAGGATAACAACAATGCCTTTATGAATATTTAGTAAGTAATTGTTTTTGGCAAAGAGATGGAATGGAAGGATAAAGCCTTTAAGATGTTACTTCCCTAATTTTTAATTTTTTTTTTTAATGGTCATAGAAGGTACCAGATTGAAAGCTCTGAAGAAAGGAAATTTCTGCTTATGTGTCAGGCAGCAGCACTGCAGAATTCCTTTGGCTGGGCTCCATCTGCCAAAGCACAGTGGTGCTGTCCCTGGTCTAAAAGACTGCTAAGGCACATTTGCTGTCTGTCTGAAGTCAAGGAGAAACAAGGCTAGCTGAGCAGACCCTCGAGTGTTTTGCTGGGTCACGTTACTCAGCTCCTCAACATCTGAGCCGTGCCCCTGCAGCAGCCCCTCAGTGAAGGTGTCTCTGCTGCCTTCTGCCAGGGGCTGGCCTGGCTGCCAGAGGGGGGGCAGCAGCTTGCCACCCAGCCCAGAGCACCTCTCTCATCCCAAATGGATTAGCTGTGCCTGTAAAGGATAAGATTGTTGGCTATGAGCCATTCCTCTGCTTGGTTTAAGGAAAAACAAATTTGAAGGAGAAATGGGACTTCAGAGTCCACAGGGCACAATCAGGGGTGACATGATTTCTGCTGGAATGTCCTGTGAATTGCACTGGATGGGCTTGTGCTGCTCCAGTCTCTGTCCCACCCTGCCCTCGGGAGCACAGGCTCTGAGTGCATCCTGCTCCACCTCTCCTGGCAGCCAGCTCTGGCTTGCCAGGGTGTGCAGGAGGAAAGCACAGTCCTTTTGTCCTTGTGCAATAACTCTGGAGACGAGGCTGAGGCAGACTTTGGTTCTTCACTCCCGTGTACTGTGTTTAAGATTTGACAGTAGCAAAGTAAAAGGGTCTCACAGGGAGTGATGTCAATAAGTCCTGGATGGACTTGCCCATGGATGCTCTGGCTGGGCTGAGCAGTGGTTCTGTGCTCTGCTGGCAACAGCTTCATTCCTGTGAGCTGGACACAACAAATATGGGGAGGAAGTTGTTCTGATGGAAGTGGTGGGTATGATGTAATTTCTGAGGCCCTAAAATTATTTTTGTTAAACTTTAATACACGCCTTTATCTTGCTTATGCTGAGAGAACATCACTTTCCCTGCAAGGGTTTCAATTATGACGAATGTTTTGAAATGTGCCCCTGATTATCCGTCACAATTTTTTTTAAAGGCTTTGGACATGGAAGAGCAGTATTGAACTTGGAGCTTGAATTTAGATATAATTTTTTTATAAAGCAGCTGACAGGTTTGCTGGATTAGTGTTTATAATACTTATTGACATCCCATGATACCTTTCCATAGCTGAGCAGAGTTTAGATTGACTCTGGAGTATTAGTACTTGATGAAGGTAATCTGTTTTCTTGGCTGAGGCTCACAAACAAAGCAGTTAAATCCCCATTACAAATGGCTAAACAGGGACCCATTAAACTTCTTATAGGCCTGTCTCATTTCTATAGCCCTGAAACATTTATAAAGGGCACTGTTAAAAATTTACAGAACCTTGAGACAGCATCTTAAGCAAAGCTACTCTGTGTACATTACCTGAAATACTCAGTCTGCCTTTAAAGAGTAAAAGTAGGAAAAGACTTTTTTCATACACTTTGACCTAAAGTAACTGTTTTGGCTTTTCTTGATTTATTTTCAAAGTTTCGTGGAAAAATAGATGTTACAGGTAGAAAATCAATTCATGTTTAAGCTACTATAGGAAGGTGCCCAGGTTGGTTATTAATAATCAAACTGTCTTCGTTAATGTCTGTTTCAATTATTAGTTCTCCAATCACCCTTTTTATATGGGAAGTCACTCTGGAAATTGTTGGCACCAAATTTGAGATGAATATGGTAATAGTGGATGTATCATGTTAATGAGAATTCTCATATTAAGAAATATAAGACACATTATTTTAATGATTCTACTGCCATCAAACCATGGAAGCCACAAAGTTATTTTTTAATGAATCAATCCCCACAGGCCTAAAGTAATTGTGTGAAAACTGTTGGTCTTTTTTTTTTATTCCAGTAGAAGACAGCCCCAAATTGAAATTATACTTTTCACTGCCTTAGCTGATATTTTGCAATAGTACCAGGCATTCTGAAGAAGAAAGAAAAAAGGTTTAGGAGAGCACTGGAGTGGGGAGGTCGAGTCATGCCTCCCATTGCATGTCAATAAAGATATGATAATTAGATGGAGAAAAAGCAAAGCCTTCATTAGGGCACAGATTGCTTGAGTTGCATGGGCAGAGTGTCAGACTGAGCTCAGTGGGGATGAGGGTGTCTTGTGGGAGAGCCAGTGTCCAGTGCCTGGGGACAGTGGCATTTGTTTCTGTAACAGGGACATGGTACTGGAAGGGGGAGGAGATGGCCAAGAGTAGAAAAGCCCCATTGTGCAGTTTGGTTCATTACATTCTTCTTCTCGTCATCCACTCTGAGTTTAATCTACTCAAGAATTTTAAAAATAAACAAATGAGCAGTTTTGTGTTTCTAAATACAAAAGTTAATGTGGGAGTGTGGGGAATAATGAAACCACACTGTGTATATATTTTATAGTTCCTGTGAATCTTCATAATTTCCAGATGGTCACTTTTAAGTGTATTCATCAGATGTGAAGACTGATTTTATAGTCTGCAGTATAAATTCTAGAACACCCCTAAAATGTCTAGAAAATTTGAATCTTTAGGTCTTGTTTTTCTCCCTAACCAGCCACTGATGCTGCAAGGACTAATAATAAAGAAGTTCATATGTTAGTGTGATTTTCATTTTCGTGGATCTTGGAAATATATGCTAAGCCATGTACACCATCTGCTCCACTAAGGTCAAAGTCCCAGCTGTACAAGATTTAGGAGTAAATGCTGAAGAGCTGATATTTTATATGGACTGAAGCTGGTGTTTTAAGTAGCTTCAAGCAAGCCTTTCACAAAGTTCAGTAGTGCAACTGGCACTTGTAAGCATGTACCTTCTTCTCAGTTTTTAGCTGAAAAAATAACAGACTTCTTTACTGGATGTCCTAAGCAAGGTACCAAACTTTGCCTCATCTGGAATTAGAGAAGCAGGAAGGACCTGTTCCCTCTGTGATAGATGGGATGGGATGGGCTTCAAAGAGCCAGTTCAATGCACATCATGATTTACTTGAGCAGTCTTCCAGTTTAACAGTTTGTACCTGCATGGCTCCAAAATACAGCCCCATTATAAAATGCCACCCCATGTGGTTTCCCTTCTCTTCCTTTTTTGGGCTGTTCTTTGCCAGTTATTTGTTATCTGAGCACAAGACACTAAGGAGTCATACAAACCCTCCTGGTGCTTATTCATGGTCCAGACACTTGTTTTAGACCCATGTCCTTTTAAAGAGGGGAAGGGAATCATTAGATGCAGGACAAGAAGTGGAGGATATTAGCAGGAAGAGCCTTACCCTAGGATGGTCAAATATCCTAGGATATCCTAGTAGGATAGTCCTGGTTGCTAAGCAGCTTGTGTTATCTTGATTATTTTGAACCTATTTAGATAAATGTAACAGAAGAAGAGGACTGCAGAACTTCACACCAGAATCTGGCCTTCACTTCTACTTAGCTATCTGTCTTCCTAGAAAACCCCATTCCTTTGTTAAACTTGTTTTTTCATCCCTATCAATCTAAATATTTTTTTATTTGCTGGGTGAAGTAGTTTTAAATATAAAAATATTTCCAGCCCTGTGCATTCTAGCTGTACAATCAATCTATTATAATTTAAAATAAAAAAGCATACCTGTGAAATATGACTGAGTTGAGCCTACAACCACAAGGGGTAATCTACTACCTTTGTTGCCTCTCATTTTATTCTTCTCAAATGTTAGTTCTCAATGCCAGAATTTGAAAGAAAGCTGGAAATTCCCACCCATTTTTGTCCATCTCCTTAAGCAGGCACTTCTAAATATCAAATATTTCAGAGGTTACATCCAACAGGCAGTGCTTAAAGGCAGTGATGAAAATGAAAATTCAAGCAGAATATTTAGAAATACTATTGAGAGAGACAAGGAGAAACAAGTCCTCCCAAACCACATTTCTGCTGCTCTGTTGTTTAGCAGTTACACTAGTATCACATACTAGAATGTCTCAATCATCAAATTATTGTTTTTGGTTATTACCAAATAAAGCATTTTAAACCCATGGCTCAATTCACTTCTTTAAATGCCATCTTATGCACCTCTGATGAAGTGCTATTTGCTCGATGCTTGCAAGATCACACAAACCCTACTGGGAGCTGAGGTTGCCCATGAAGTGTTATTTTGTTAGTGCCAGTTGTATGGAATATGCCACTTAAGGAGTCCTCTGTGCGTTCTTCTGCAAATCAAATTATCTGCTTGCTAACTGGGAGAGCAATAAGATAAAAAAGACAATTTGTGTGAAGAAAGGAAAGCAAAGAGAAGGGAGGTAATAACAACTCCAGTTACTTCACTTGATATATCCCCGGAAGAAAGGCCCCCCTCCCCGCCTGTTACCTCCCCCCGCCCAAACCCCCCAGGACCCCCCCAACCCCCCCCCAACCCCCCCATAACCCTTCCAAGGCCCCCCCAAACCATGCTCAGGACCCCATAAACCCTTCCAGGACCCCCTTAGGACCCCATAACCCCCCCCAAACCCTTCCCCCCCCCCCAAATCAGTGTTACCGCAACGGTGCAGGTCTGTCTCGCTCCATTCCTGCTTGCTGCAAGTCTCTGCAACAGTGCTCCAGAGCAACCTTGCTCTCAGTTATTCAAGGGCCATAGAGAAGGTCTGCTATAAGGCCCCTCAATTACTGGGAGGTGGTTTTATTTTTCCCTCTGAAAAACTTGTGTCTTTCTCTACTTTGGACCCAGACTGGGTTCTGAAGTTAGGTAAGTGAATTTAGGCAGTAGTGACTGAGGATTTTCTGTGGAGCCTGAAGTGCTCTTTCTGGATAGATTTTTAGTGTCTGTGTGATCCCAATTTATCAAAGTGTTTAGATTAGGAAATTTTTGTTGTAACCCTTGGTGCTTTTTTGCCAATAGAAGTTTTAATTTGTGGTATTTTGGCCATGTTTAGCTACAAACTAGACTACATTTCATATAAGTTTTAACTACTCATGTGATATCATGAGGAGGCTGCCACTTTATTCTCTGACTCAGATCAATCTTTATGTGGACAGAATAGATTGCTTTGGCAGGAAGGACCTCATATTGAGCAATATCCTCCTTGTTAGAATTAAGGGTGACCATGACAAACTTTTTTATTTCTGTTTAATGTAAAAACCAGTTCTATTTCAGAATTTTAAAATACTTTTTAAAATTTTGTGCCATAAGTAACTTTTCAAACATCAAGCATTCATAGGAATGTGATATAATTATGCCAGTACTTTTTTTGAAAATCTTTGTACCTCTAGGATGGAATTTAATGAGACTTCACAGTACTCTCCTAAAAAGTCACAACCCAGGTGGTTGTGCCATCCTGCTCAAGAAGAGAACTCAGCATCTTAAATTCTCTCTTCCTATTCAGGTTGGGGAGTAGACTGAGAGTTTTTAGTGTCTCTCCTGTCATACCCTCTGAGCTGTCAGAAATGGCTGTAACCCCAAAGGATACTGAACTGCCTGGCCTGATCCAGATTAGGACTAGCTCTGGGCTGTCACAGGAAGGGAGGCATTCCTCCTTTGGCTCATTTGGAAAAGGGTTTGTCCTTACAAGACACGAAGATTATTTCCTACCTGTTCTCATCTCTTTGACATGGATTTTTTTATTTTATTTTATTTTATTTTATTTTATTTTATTTTCACTAGGAGATAATGTATTCACAAAGGAATTTCTACAAAATAGTTCTGCCTGGACTGCTTTTTTCTGTGTGGAGTTATGGAGTGAGCACCTTGTTTAACTTCTTGGAAAATGCTTCAAGGTAGTGTTGTAGGAGCTCTTCTGTAAAGTGTTGTGTTGCGCTCTGACATTTCCTGGGCACACCTGCAGCCCTCCAGAATATATCCCAAGTCACCCAAGCCATGAATTTGCCCTTTGTACCTCAGTACATACTGTTACCATGGGAGTTTTGTCTGGGCTGTGGATCAATCTTCCTGTGAATTCAGAGAAGCTGCACAGAGGCTGGGCTGGGCCCTGGGCTGGAGCTCACTGCCCTCCCTGAGTGGTGCTGAGGGCCAGCACAGCTGAGCAGGGCGTAACACAGCCACTGCCCAGCCTGCAGTGTCTGGCTGAGATGTCTCCTGCAGGTTACCCAAGTGTTTTGGTTATTCAGAGTAACCTCCTCTTGTATTACCCCTAATAAGGGGCAAGTGGTTCATTTTTGTGTCTATAATTAACACTGTCTGCCATTCTGTAGAATTCTGTAGATGTTTTAGGAGCAGGAACAGTCAGTCTTTCCTTTACAAATCATGACTGCAGGTGCTGTGGGGTAGTGGCTCTTTCAGATTATATGATATCTATTTTGTATGAGAAATGTGCATCTTTGGCAGACTGCTAAATATTACTGCTTAAATCCATTACAAGGAAGCACAATTTTCTGTAACTTAATTTCCTAAGCCTAATGAACACAGTAAATTTCCTCTGATGTCTTCCCAAGTTACTATATTAAATCTAATTTATTTGGCAAAAAATTGGACAAATTTCCTCTTAATTCAATTAACCTAGAAGAAAAAATGTATTGTTATGGAAATCTGGATCTAATAATTCACAGATGCGAAAGTCCTGAGTTTGGTTCCATTATTTACTAGCTGACAATTGTTATTTCTGTTTCCTATAATTTCACTCAAAGAAGTCCATTGTACCATGTATGTATTTGAAAAGCTTGATAAATGATAACAAATTAATTTCTTATCAGTTAATGTTGCAGAAGATTTTTCTGTCCTAAGTGATTATTTGCATACTTACTGAGTATTATATTTGCCAGTTGATTTCGTTGGTATGGTACTGATGTTTTGTGGGCACTGCTAATGAGCAGATGATGCATTTTCATCAGCAATAGTGTATTCCTGGCAATTTTGCTTGAACTCAAAGGGGTACAAAAAGAGTTCTCATTGTTCATGTCTTAATGCTGCAAACCCCCAAGCTCTAAGTTCCCACAAAAGCCAAAGAAAAGCTGTGAGTGGGTTCAGCAGCACCACCCAAATGTAACCTCGTCTATGCTGCTACTTTGATTTTATGTGGACAGGATATGGATAAGAGGGATATAGTTGCATATACTCTGAGAAGATAATTCATATTCTTCATGCCAACAGCTATAATCCTGCTTTCCTGCCACTTCCTTAGTGTATGTGGAGAGGTCTAGTGTAAACAATGGAGCCAAACCTCTGACAAATAAATTACAAGGGCTACTAATGAGTGCAAATCCATGTATGACCTTTAGAGCACTCGTGCAGCTGTCTGCATGCTCTGATGTGGTTTGTGCTGGAAGAAACCTACGGATACCCAGGATTTCAAAATGCCTGTGTATGTCAGCATAATAGAGTTGGTTTCTTTCTGTTTGTGCGACTCGATCAATTTCAGAATTGCTCAGGACAGGATTTGGATTTAAATCTGTAGGGCAAAGATCTTTAACATTCCTGCATTTAAAGTGACTATTAGTGATATCAAAGATTATTTTACAAATGGTCCAGTTTTCCTGCTATAAATTTTTATCCAGACATTTACATCTTTTCCAGTACAACGGTGATCTTATGAAGAATAGTCAAGAAGCTATAATACTAAGGTCAACATTTTTAGTATTAAAATCAGTTTACAGTATGTTTGCTTGAAGTGCACATAAATTCAAAGAGGCAAGAAGTATAAACAGAATATCTGGTTTCTTGGATGCACTCCAATATAATTATAGCTATTCACCCTTGTGACTATTTGTGTGTGTAGCTTAAAGCTATTTGCCTGCCCTGAGGTACGGTAGCAGTATTTTTATACATCTTTGTATCTGATTGAAATGCAAAACTCAGTAAACCTGGAAAGGATGCTAACAAGCTTAAAGAAATGTATGAGTAAAATTAACCAGCAGATTGAATGTGCCTTTTGACATTTGTTAGCAGCACCACCCCATTCCTAGCACAGGTACTTCTCATTCTCTTCAGTTTTGAAACTGAGATATCCCTTAAGGATTTGTCACAAAAATAGTGTATTTCTAATAGGCAATTATGAAAAAAAAAATCATCATCAATCACATTTATTGCAAACATCTCATAAAACAGTAAAACATTTATGTGGCTATGGAAGGCAAGTATGTTGCCATGTAATATATTAAGATTTGCATATAAAGAACAGCAGGCAGCAAACAAGTCTCTTTCCCTTTCTTATGCCATTTATACAAATGCCTTTGATGCAATGTATCTATTTAATTTCCATCAAAATGTTATTGCTGCAACACCTGAGTGATGCTGGCTGTCGTTAGGTCTCAGAAGCACACCCTGGGAAGGGAGAGGGTGATGCTGCTTCCTCCAGGTAGGGTCCATCAGCCATGTCACACCTTGTCACAACCTATCTGTCACCCAGGAGGCAAGGTTTGCCTCAAGCTGATGTGCACCTGTCACCGACACATATTTAGAGATATATATTTTTATTTTCCCTCCTCCCCAATATCAGTTTTTCACCAAGATCAATTATATCAGTATTTAGTTTTCAGAGGGATTGCAGGGGCATTGGGACTCCATGTCATTGCCGTGTGAATAGGAATAAAATGCAGTTGCTTGGAAAGGAGCACAGCTCTTTTTGCAGGGGATGTGGCAACTGCCTGTCAATACCAACATCTGCTAATCTTCTCCATAATCATCCATACCTTGTGCTCGACAAACACTCAGAAATAATTTCCTTGAAACTTTTTTAATAGATTAGAGTGCTTCTACTGTGAGGCTGTAGGATATAAAATGAGGAATGAAATGTAGGGCTATTTCCATGTCAGACTTGGTAACAACTGTCTTTATCTGTTTTTTTCCACAAGCCTCAAGGTAAAATGAAGCAGGCAGCATTGCAGAGAAGAGAGAAATGAATGACAACACATTGTACAAATCTGTGGGATTTTTTGACACTTGACTTTGTACTATCATTTAAAAAAAATCTGCTTTCTATTTACCTGTCAGAACTGGATTTAATTCTTATACGTTTCAAGGAATTGACCATGTTAAAATATTGATATAACAAATTGCCAAATGTTTTAGAGATTGATTCTTGCTGACCAAAATGAGCTTTCAGATTGGAAGTCTTTTTTTCCAGAAAACACCTGCTGAGATAGAAGTCTGACAGCTGCACAAAAGAAATACACAGTTTGTTTAGTCTACTCCTATTTAGCAATCTGCAGATACTATCAAAAATTGTGTTTTAAAAATGAAAATTACCTAAGAATTTGGCAAAGGACCTTGGTTAAAAGGGACTGAGCGGCCACTGTCAGGTGAGTATTACCAGACTGATTGGTTGTTACTTCTGTCAGTCTTTCTTCAAAATTATGACAGGCCACACAGCAGGGAGCAAATGATCATTAATACTTCATCCCCTGGGACACAATAAACTGCCATTTACCTGCATACAAATAAAATACATAAAGCTTGTCAGACAAAGTGACAAGAAAAGGTGGCTTTTCAAAATTACTTTATACTACCGTGGGATGTGATGAGTTAAGACACATTTATGTATTGTGTGGTGTATGATCTCCACAGCTGCTTTGAATTAATTTCAGTTTAAAAGTATATTTCAGTGTTTTTTTCCTGATGCTTATTTTATTTCATTAGACAAACATAAGATTTTGAGCACTCCTCAGATCTGCAGTGGAAATTTAAGAATAGTTTCTGCAGGAAAATACTCCTCTGGAGCCAGTTCCTGCCATCTAACCCCACAGCAAACACCCATGCTCTGCCCGTGTGCCGCTGTGTGCTCTGCACAGGTGAACACCGAGTCCCGGGTCAAGAGATAGCCGCTGCTCACAGACCCCCAAGCTAAAACACAAGCTGTTCTAAGCTTGAATAAGCCATTTTCATAATACTTTTGCAAGCAAAAAATCTAAAACAACCTCAAAACACGAACTGTTATACTGTATTATACTTTTGGTAAGGTCAGAAGAAGCTAGAATGTGAGCTATTTGCTTAGCCACTGCTTCCAGTCATGCTTTTCTGTTCTGGGAAGTGCACTGAGAAAGATAATTACTGATTTATGAGGAGACTTAACATATTCTGCCTATAGGGGTGTTTTGTTTTGGGCTTGTTTGTTTGTTTGTTTGACACATCTACCAATGAATTATTAGGTGGTTACTGCACTAAAAGCTTTGTGTAGGCAAGGCACATAGGGTTGCCTAACTAGTCAGTCTGGAGCTTCATAATCTCACTGGATTTGCAATTAATTCCTTAGGCTTTTACTGGAAAAACAAATTTTCTGTTTTGCTCTTTATGCTTCAACCCCCTTTACTCCTTCAATATTTCCCATGGAAATATATGGGATGTACTGCAGAATGCTTTGTGCAAGCTTTTGTTTGAAATATTTCAATTTCACTGAAACAACATTTTTTAGGAAGCAGAAGATGTGTTATCAAATATTTTGTCTGCTTTGTTGAACTACAGCAGTTTCAATCATATTAACAGATCTCATTTACAGAACTTTGATGCCATACTTCATTGCTTATTTCATTTTCAGGGCAGGTGAACAAATTTCCTTTGCCAAAATTAATGCTGAATTACGGTTTTCACAGTTTGGTTGTGCTTGGTTTTTAACTTCTCCTGGTCTTGATGGCAGAGAGACAACTGGCTAATGAATGCTGTCTCATGACTGAGATAAATAAATACTGGAAGTTTCACATGAAAGCCTGGCAGATCTGCCTGTGCTCTCTCTTTGGGTTTCTGTCCTCTCTATGTCCCAGCATCACTGTTGGTTTTGTAATGACACTTGCTTTGAAGATCTGTCAACGACAATACTATTTAGTACCTGAGAATCAGTTGATTGAAAAGTTTTGGTGAGGAATTTGCCAATATTGTGTAAGAAGAAAAAGTTAAATGTTCGTGAATCCACAGCACCACTCTCCATGTGTATGACTGGGCAGACAGGAAAGTAAAAATGCTAGCAGGAAATATTTCTTACATCACTCCTGCCACAGCTCTCATTTCTATTCTTTGTACACTGTATTACCCAGATTCTAGACAACCACTATACAATTTGAGAATGGAGCAAAAAAATTAAATAGCACCCTGTAAAAAATATGAGGAGGAGACTGAAGCAATGTGATTTTCCCCTTTTATTCACATGCACTAAAGCAGTTGTCGTTTATTGTTTTTTGATCATAGAAGAAATTGAAAAACAGCTGCTGATTTCAGGCCTAAACAGAAGAGTAAATAATACTTTTAATAAATGAATTTTCTTTTGGCAGATGTTTAATAGAAAGATGGACTTTTAAATAGAACTTCAAAATAGATCTTTTTATTAAAGCTTATATTAAGGAAGCATTCCATAGAGCAAACCTGGAGACTGAAAGCATACTGGTTAAGGTAATGAATGCCTTGAATTCAGTGTGAAATGTTGTTAAGTATCATGGTTCACATGGCTTGGGGATTGTGAAGTTCAGTAATGAAATCACTGGAATTTTTTTGCCATAGTAATTTCACTTTGCTTTCCTTAAGTCCTATTCCTTCTGCTTTGTGCATGCAGAAGCATGAAAGCTAGGACTGATTAAGTAGCACTGGAATTACAAAATCCCCAGAAAAATACTACTGTTAATGAGAACTGTATGTATAACCCCCTGCTTATTGCAGTGACAATTCACTCCTATGATTCTGTCAAACATTACAAAAAACCAAATAAACCTGATAGTCCAATAATAAATAGCTGCTCAAGATGCTTTATTTTTTTTTTCTTTTTGTCTTTAAAATGCAAAAGCTAAATCCTCAGCTAGGTTGAATTCACCTCTCTCCATTGAGGTCAGTGTTGCTAAACTGATTTACAGTGGTTGGGGAATTTGGCAGTTGTGAAATGAGCTGCAAAAAGGAAAAGTTTTGTTAAATCTGTTTGGGACATGGATGGAAATGAATATGGGGTTTCAAATGTTTAAAAGCAGCTCTGGTTAGAAAAACTCCCAACAACTCAAATCCCTGCTTGAAAATCCTAAACTACCGCTGCATATGTTCCAGTAATTTGCTCAGCCATGCAGCATGTTGTACTCAGTGAACGAAGAAAACTTCTCGTGAGAATGTTTAAAATGTCACTGAGGTTCAGTCCAGATCAGGGTGCAGGTGGCTCTACAAAGGCTTTGCTGAGGGGATGTGTTTATACAGTTGCTGCTGATGGATGGTATTCATTGGCCAGGCGACTCATAAAACAAGCGACTTCACTTTCATCTTTGGGTTTTCTGTTCCTTCGGTAGATAGAAAAGTGGTTTTAATTATTCACATTGTCCATTTTAGTATTTTTTACTCTTATCCACCCACTCATAACCAAGTAATATTCTCATCTTCTCATTGTAGAAAACTTGCAAAAGGGGTAAGAGTGGGCAGATAGATAAGAAATTTTTGAGAATTAAACATTGGTGCTGCCTCACTGGTAAGATTAGCAGAAGCCAAAATATGCTGAAATCTCTACCCTTCAAGATTGCCTGAGTCACCTTCAGGATGACAAAGCACTTGAGAGCAGCTGAGATTTGGGTATTGGCAAATATTTGGGTATTGACACATACAGCATCTCTGGTGTTCATTCACATATCTCAAGGCTCTGTGCAGCACCCACCTCCTGCATCTGTCCTTGCCCCCCTAGAATACCTCCTGCATGGGCACAGATGTGTGCTCTCAACACTGCAGTGTTACAGGCTGCTCTCCTTTCCATCAGAGAGTATATTTTTCTCCCATGAGAAATTTTTCAGCTTTCATATAGCTTGGGAGTTGTGATAAGAGCTTGAGGTCTTTTAATGCTTCTGGGTTTTGCAGTTTGTTGATCCTTGGAACAGAGAGATGTGATCTATACCGTAATGGGAATTTTGATTATCTTAATTACAACTGTCCATTTTTAATGTATTAATGGCTAATGAGGAGAAAGTGATATCACATGTGTATGTGCAAATCAGAAGACAATGCCCAAGTTCACAAAACTAGAAGGAAAATTCTTGGTTTTGGGAAAAAAATACTCTTTAGCTAATTTACAGTTGCCAGCTTTAGTTAGCAAGTGAATTAGTAAACAGATGCATGCTGTCATCAGGATCTGTGTGTTCTACTCATCATCTTCATCATCTTCACAGACAGATTTACCAAGGAATACTGCATGGACTTATTCTGTCACACCATGGGCTTGAGTCAGGCTTTCTGATGAAAGAGGCCTTGAAATTTGAGGTGTTTATACTTTGTGCATACTTCCCTGGAACCGCTCTTCCAAAGAAATTGCCCTTGGAGCTGTGAGTTACATTTTTTAAATGCTCACTTTTAATAAATGTATGTAAAAATTATGAAAATGACAAAATCTTTGCTGTTTTATGGCTTCATAAAAAAGAAAAATGCATGAAGTAAAGAAATGAGTTGTGCAAGAGCAAAGTTTCTAGGTGGACTGGTTGACAACTCCAAGGAAAAGCAGCAGGTAGAGAAAGAGCATTGCTCCTGTCCCTGGAATAGCCTTATACCAAGCTCTAAAGCAATAACAGTCTCAGCTACAGTAAGTAAAAATGCACAGGTGGGTTCTCATTCAGAAATCGCTTCCTATATATGGCACAACAGTAAAATGAGACGGGAGAGTTCCTTAGTCAACTCATGGAAGTGATTGTTCAGACAAAGCTGTAGGGAGTGTGTCTTTTCTGTGTTTTTCTTTTTTTTCTTTTTGAGATGTTCCCTTTTCCTTCAAGTTAATTTTAACTCAGCCAGCTGTGATTATTTTCTTTTTAAATCAAGCCGAGCTTTAAGAAGAAGGGGGGACAGGGAAACAAGAACCAAAAGCTGCAAGGTAGGAGCCCTCCCTCCAGTGCATGGAGTCTGCTGGAAAACACAATTGCCGAGTCCTGTTGAATGGTAGGAAAAGCTGCCTTACTCTCCCATGACAAGTATACAAGTAAAAGGGTTAGAAAACCTCAAACCAAATAAACCTTCCCCCCTGCCCCAAGAAAACCCAAAACAAACCAGCTTTGCAAAACCTAATTTTATGCTGCCTTCATATTTAGCATCCAGTTATGAATGTACAATACTGATATAGGGTACTGTATATTCTTTTTATGCTTCTTTGGTTCCCCTGTCACTTCAGACTGTCAGAAGTAAAAATTTGTGAGTGGGAGAAAAAAAGTTGAGCTGCTAGCAGAGGATGCATATTCCCCATCCCCAGTAAAATAACCTAGGAGCCCATGTAAATGAAGCATAAGGTTTGTAATGAATTGGGCTGATGGCAATGATGTGTTCCAGTGTATCTCCCAGAGTTCATTAACTTAATGTAATATACAGTAGCAAGAATGATACCTATGATCACTTCAATTAAAATTATAGTTTTGTGCTTTTCTATGATGCAAGTTAGTGCTGTGAAAACAAGAAACACACCTCATAAATGCCACCCAGCTGCAAAAGTGACAGAGTGAGTCTGCCAGCTTTTCCTAGTGGCAGCGAGAATAATAGGAATGGCTGCAACTGGCTTTTGTTATTGCTGGAAGCTCTGGAAGGTCACCAAGCATGGTAAGACCAAGGCAGTCAGCCTGTGCTAGCATTGCTCAACAAGTGATTAAAATACACTAGGGAAAATGTGGGAAAATATACTCTTAAATGGAAATGAAAATAAAGTAAATATCACTGTAAGTATGTGGTATGTAGATACCACTAAGAGAAGACAGTAACAAGTGAGGATAGCACACCATCCTGCTCAAAAGACATATAGGATTAAAGCTTTGTTCTGTTTTGAGCTCACTGCTTATTAATAAAGAGTGGATGGTAACTGAGGAGATGAAGAGACTGTATTGTGAGATACCACAGAGCACGGCATGTGTGATGTTCCTTCTGAAGCCATAATAACCATTTGATTTCTGACCCAGAGGTGAATTTTGTGTACTCATATGCATGAAGGAGGTGAAAGGATATGCACTGAGCTGTGCCCTTCTTTCCAAACTGTGTTTGTAGAAGTAATATAATTGAGGCATAAATAAAATAACAAAGAAGGCTTTTGTAGACACGTATTATTATTTCAAACTACCAACAGTTGTCTTTGCACTTGCTGGTATTTAGAGTCCCGAATTTTAAATGGCGCAGCTCTCCTTTACCATCTCCTGTAAAAAACACTCAATAGGGAATACATCTTAAGAGAAAATTCCAGAAACTAGGTCTCTATAGCTAACAGCCCTAGGAACTTTGAGTTCCTTGCTCATCTCGTATTTGTTCTGTGACATCTCTGAAAATAAAGAATACAGCCCTAAAATTGGCACTAGGTGAGTCCGTATCCTTTCCCCAAAATTAGAATGGGGGCCTAGGTAGTTGCTTGAAATGTCTGCCATTATATGGGCTGCCAAGATCCCACCCCCTGCTGCTTTCCATTCAGAGGAATGGGAAATTTGTGGGTAAATCTCCACCTGCAGCATGTGGTACTGGCTTCGTAAGCAGCTGTCACAGGCCCTCTGTCATTATGCAAATATTCTACCAACATTATAAAGTCATGTGGCCCCTTTTCCCTTTCTTTGGATAGCGTTTCTGTGGGTGTCAGGAGCTCTGAACTCTCCCCTGGTCCAATCACTCGAGTCCTTGTGCAGCACAAGCAGCCCTTCCCCAGAGCTGGAGGTTGTCTTCTGCTGCGTGTTCAGGGCTGCATTACTGGTTTGTGTTGTGAGCTACCCAAACCCATGGTGATTGCTGTCACTATGCACCCACACCTTCCTTCTGTTGGAGATTTCAGGCACTGTTTGCTATTAGAAAGGGGCAGCTACCTTTGCTTTCTTCAGCAGAAGCTTTTTGGCAGCATTTAGTGGCTGAGATGTGATGTGAGACCAAGAAGTATCAGTGCATCCTTTCTGCATCTGAGGGTTCTCTGTACTGAAAGGAGCATGAGAGAAACTGGACGGTACGAGGCAAGGCCAACTCTTTCAAAATTAAACACAGAGTGCAGTTCTGGAGAGCCATCTTAGAATCAAATTGTTAGTTTGTTCCTAGAAGTGGTTCAGAAAAATACATTTTACTGCAAAATATTCCTGCCTTTCTCATTATATTTTCCTTCTTCTCAAGATCACAGTGTATAATAAACAGTGAATTTATAAATACTAAAAACTTGAAATTTACTAAAGATTCTTAACAATAATGGCTAATGTTTCATTGTTTCTCTTACAAAACTCAAGCCTTAGTGCCATTTTACAGTCTAATGCTTTAGGTTTTGTCCATTGCTCCTGGTTTTTGTTTTGGCAAGTCCTTATTTGAACAAAGAACTGGGCAGAACTCTTGATACCATAGAGGGTATCAGATCTCACCCTGAGAGGTTGGTATTTATTCTGAAGTGGTCTAAATATTGTTTGTTAAAACAATCTACAAAATCTGTCTTTTTTTCCCTATATTTCTTAATAAAGGAAACAAGATGTGGATCTGTTCTTCAAATAACTTTTTTCCTGTCAGACTAAAGTTTAAAATAAGTTTAGATTCAACACAAAGACTACTAATTAGTGCCTGCTTTTTTTTACCCAAATTTGGGCTAAATCACATTGACTTTTGTGCTGTAAAGGCTTCCTTCTTGCTGGCTGAAAGATAATCCCTATAAGCAAAAATTATGAGCCAGTTTTCAAATTACCTTTAATTCTGCTGCTTACAGATCCTCAAATCTTCTTACTGCACAAAACATGCAAAGGCTGTAAATTGTGCTTTTGGAGCACCTGTAGCCATGAGCACTTAACCCTCCCTCCATGGACACCTGGCACTGGCTATGGGAGATGAGCTGGCGCACAGACTGCGAAAGGTTTGTGGAAGCCACTGTTTGAGATCTGTTAGTTTGTGCAACCTGCACTTGCATTTCCTCTCAAATAAACAATGAGGGAATACTTTCATGCTGTGCAGAGCCCAGGACTGCTAAATGGCCTTTTTCATCTCTTCCTGAAGGTTAGTCCCTTGCTTTCTTTGTACATTCACTCAGTAACAGATTTATGACACTTCACAGATTAATCTGCACATTTCAGACCATGTAAATGGAGCTAAATGAAGTTGCAGATATAAGCATGCATATTCCATGCTTTGAAAGTCCTGAAAAGGACGTTTGAAACAGCAGACCATGTAGAACATATTTTTCTGCATTTATTACTTACATTGGTGTAAACTCAGGGATTTTGAGAGCTGGATGAATATGACAATTCATAATTTTAAATTGATAAATAAGAAAAACAAACCATGGTAACATAATGCCCCCTATGGTTTGTAAGGCAGTATGTACAACAGCTTTAAGGGCAATGCTTTCCTACATACCTTCTCTTAGTAGAATCACAATTATATTTTGTGCTCCTCAGCTAGAGAGGAAAAAATACCTGGTTGGATTTTATTAATAAATAAGTCAGATACTGTTAGTTTAGATGTTTTAAATTTTCTCCTCCTTTTTGGAGATTCAAAGCAATTGAGATCAGAAGTGTTTTTGAGTAATGTAGTAACAGCTGAGTTCCTGCGCACACTCAGCAGGCAGTTTAGGGTGGGAAAACGATCCGAGGAGAGAAGGCACCGGCCTGGAGGGGTAGCGCTCTGTAGTTGAGAGAGCGGCCGCTGGATGGCAACATCCTCCCGCACACGGCACCCGTGCGGTGCAGCATCCTCCCGCACACGGCGCGGTACAGTGCACATCCTCCGCAACGGCACGGTACGGTGCAGCATCCTCCCGCACACGGCACGGTACGAGAAGCCACCGGCTGGAGGGTAGCGTCGTAGTTGAGAGCGCCGCTGGATGGCACATCCTCCGCACACGGCACCCGTGCGTGCAGCATCCTCCCGCACACGGCACCGGTACAGTGCAGCATCCTCCCGCACACGGCACCGTACGTGCAGCATCCTCCCGCACACGGCACCGGTACAGTGCAGCATCCTCCCGCACACGGCACCGGGTGAACCGAGGCCGACAGCAGCATCCTCCCGCACACGGCACCGGTACGGTGCAGCATCCTCCCGCACACGGCACCGGTACAGTGCAGCATCCTCCCGCACACGGCACCGGTACAGTGCAGCATCCTCCCGCACACGGCACCGTCGGTGCAGCATCCTCCCGCACACGGCACCGGTACAGTGCAGCATCCTCCCGCACACGGCACCGGTACAGTGCAGCATCCTCCCGCACACGGCACGTACGTGCAGCATCCCCGAACGCACGTACGTGCAGCATCCTCCCGCACACGGCACCGGTACAGTGCAGCATCCTCCCGCACACGGCACCGGTACGGTGCAGCATCCTCCCGCACACGGCACCGGTACAGTGCAGCATCCTCCCCGCACCACGGCACACGGTACGGTGCAGCATCCTCCCGCACACGGCACCGTGTCGGTGCAGCATCCTCCCGCACACGGCACCCGTGCGGTGCAGCATCCTCCCGCACACGGCACCGGTACAGTGCAGCATCCTCCCGCACACGCACCGTCGGTGCAGCATCCTCCCGCACACGGCACCCGTGCGGTGCAGCATCCCCCACACGCACCTCACCCCCCCGCCACGACCGGTACAGTGCAGCATCCTCCCGCACACGCACCGGTACGGTGCAGCATCCTCCCGCACACGGCGCCCGCCCGGTGCGGAGACCCGGGGACACGCACGGGCGCACGGCTGGCCCAGAACTCCTCACGAAAGGCTCTCGTCTGCCAGGTGGTGTGGATCTGGACGGAATGTCCGCTCAGGAATTCCCTTGTTGGAGGGTTTCTTTCAGGAAGCCGGTCCTTTCCAGCAGCAGTGGGCAGAACAGGTTTGCAGAGTGGCGAGTCACCGCAGCAGTAAATTAGGCGGGAGATAGTGTATAAATGACTGGACATTCTGCTGATAAATTGGTGCTCGTTTTTTACCCTGTTACCCCACGTCCCATTTCAAGGCAAGCCTTCCCTCTTGTGCCCTTGGTCACTTTATGATCTCACGGTGCCGGTAAGGGCAGAAGCAGCACCCCAGAGCCAGGAGAGGAGCAATCCTGCCCGTTCAGGCACTGTACCTGGCTGGGCTGCCCTGTCCTTCCCCTGCGCGGGATGCCCAGGGTGCCCCAGAGAGGGTGGTGAAGATCCAGGATCTAAACTGGATTAAATTAATTATGCCCACGTTTGAGCTGTGAGTTGGAAAACACCCCAGGGCTGGTTCTCTTTCAGTTCCCACAGAGCTTACAAATTCACTTTTAAGACTTCTCAGTGAAAAAAGAAGTGTCTGATTCTTGTATGGTGAACACTGTGGAGGCCCACAGGTGCCTCTCAGTGCACACATAAAGTGAGAAAAAAGCCCAGAGGGTTCTTGCAGGTCTCCACAGAGTCCTGGAGCAAATGTGTACAAGTTAAACATTCGAGCAAGTTGGCTTCGTGTCCTGTGATGGAGGAGATGTCTCCCAGGCCCAATGCTTGAAGGTTATGTCTTGGATTGTTTTGTGTTTCAAGACTTAATGACCTTGATCATGCATTTCTATTTCAGTAATTACTGAAAAAGTCATGGTTATCATGTCTTTGCAACCTGAGAGCTGGGAGGGAGGGAAAAATACAGGGACAAAGTGGGAATCACACACCTGCAATAACTGTTGCATTTTGTCAGAACATAATGAAAATTACTTTGGTCTTCTGCTTTGAAGATGGACTCCTGCTAGTAAACTGTAGGCAGACTGATTAAACAGTAAGCAAAATTAGAACTCTGAAAAACCCCAGACATTTTGTTTCACTGACAACGTATGACAATATGATGAAAATAATAATATATAATAATGTAATAAAGTAATTATTATGATAATAATCCTCTTGCTACCTTCCAGGTGCATACCTTGAGCAGAGAATGCCTCTTCCTCACTCCTTTGGCAACAGTCATTTATATGTTGGACTGAAAACACATTTCACAGCTAAAACTGTCACAGCTAAGGTTGTACAAATGGTTCTTTGTAATTTTAGCTACTGGTCCATAGGCATATATATAGTTAAAGTTTAAAATACATGAAAAGACATATTCACAGGGTTTGTGAAAAATGAGGCAGTTTTCCTTCCCTTAATGACGGGATCTCAAATGAGTTGTGTTGTCAATGGGAGAGCAAGAGGTTATATAGTTTTCCATAATCTATAAAGCTTCTTCAGATTCATGTCATTAGCTTTCCTGTGGCAGAGCATAGCGGAGCTAATAATGCAATTATGGTTCATGTAGTTAAACTATGCTATTGATATTTTTTTTTACCCAGGAGGCCTTAATTCTGGCAATTCTAATCATCTTCATGGTACAGCTGTATGCTGTATGGATTCCATGTTTCACTCTGAGTGAAATAAAATTGCAAATAAATACCATCTTTCCTAATGTCTCTGTAAATGCCAGATTTAGTAACTATTAACCAAATGTTGGAGTCCATAAAATGTAATGTATAGTTCTGTATATATACATATATATATAGGCATATATAGAGAGGCCATATTCACATACCAGTCAGCAGAACAAACTATTGTGCTGGAATAAACAGGTGTAGAATTTCCTCCAATATTTCATTGTTCTCATTTCTTGCTGCTATAATCAATTCATTTTCTGGTTTTGGCATGCTAAATTTCTCCCTGTTTTTCTACTGTATTCACGCTGTAAGTATTAGAGTAGAATAGTATAATTATTACACATAATTATAAAATGTAAAAATGGTGTGTGTGTGTGTTTGTGTGTGTGTTTAGCAGGAGGGGAATTCTTCTTTTAACTTTCCATTCTTTTGAACAAATCTGGAACTTGGGGCTCTATATCTGGTTCTTTATTACCTGATACACAATAAGTATGAGAGCTGGCAAGCACAGGCTAATTAAGATGTTATTTAGTCTATTATTAAGCATTAATTTAGTACTCCTATTAATGAAAAATTACTTGAAAAACATCTATTTGTGCCAATCCCCACTACAGAGAAAATATAAATCCTGAGTTGTTGAAACCTTAATTAAAAAAACATAAAATATGAAATAAGGTTATTCCTGCTTCTGTGCTCTCAGTCTTCCATGATTCAGATTCTTCTGGGAACATAAATTTTTATAGTAATGAATCTCTGAAAGCACTGCCCTGTTTTCTTGTGTGGAAGGGAAATTTTCTCTAAACTTCTGTATTTTTCTGAGCAAACTACCAAACACATTACAAAGCCTTTTGAAAAGAGACCTAATAAAGTGATGATAAGGCACGTTAATCATTTTGCTGACACTCATCCTTCTTTAACATGCTTGGGACATAAACAGTAGGAAATAAACACAGACAATAATTGCTATTAGGTGTCTGAAGAAAAGAAAAAAGATATGAGAGGGACATGCTAATTAGACTTCCTTGATGGACAACATAGAGCTGAAAAGAAGATGAAAATAAAAATAAAGCAAAGCTGAAGTATTTAGACAGCCTTACAAGAAGCTGTTGCCTATGACAATAAACTGTCCATGGTCTTCAAAGCTTTAGAGACAATATCTGAGACAACATCTGTCATTTTCCTGCATACACCAGTGTGGGGTAGCACCAGGGTGTCACTTGGGGATCTCATGGGACACACAACAGAACTGATCAATCCTAGGGGAGCTGAGATGGGGAGACAGCAGGACCAATTTCCTGCCAGAGCATCTCGTTACGGGAATAGAGCTGCTCCTGCCATTGCCCTCTCTGTGACTGCTGGAGGAGAGAGGAACTGTGCAGCCATGGTGCTGACAGACATGTTAGGGAAGTTTACATGGCTTTTCCATTACAATACATATTTTAAGTTGTTCAACTCTTTCTACAAGCTCTATTCTTGATAATTGTCTTTGTTACACAGTAACTGTTTTGGTTTCTGTACTTCAGTAAAACATTGAAAATATTCCACTTGGGAGTTTGAAATACGTAAGCAAAATGCTGTCAAGACATACTAATTAGAAAGACTGTGAACACACAACCTCCTAGTGTTCACTTTTGCTCTCATTTGTTTTACAGATGGTGCTAGGTCAAAGAAGCAGGCTGTCTTTGCAGGACAAGCAGTTCTGAAGTTCTGAGTATCTCTTCATTTTCATGTACGCACAAGTTTTCTCCTTACCTTTTTTTGCTTACCTAAGCCATTGTGGTGATTTGCTAACATTTTCCCCTTCTGTTATCCAAAGTATAAGAGGAAAATCTGCAAAGCACTTTGCAAGAGTCGAAAGTACAGATTTGTTGCTTTTGGGATCAAAAACAAATGGAAAAACTTGTGGCTTTGTTTTTTTTTTTTTTTTCTTTGCCACTAATTGACCTGTGATACAGGAAGAGAGGAATACAAAAAAATCTTGGAAATAAGAATCAGGTTTCCAGATCTGCTTTAAGCAGACTAATTCATGAATATTCTATAAAAATGAGTGATTGGACCAGTAGTAAAGTGGCTACTTGGTGACCACTGAATGGTCCAGGGAAACTGAGGCACAAAACACCTACTGTGTAGCTTGGTGTCCCAGATAAGTTCCTAGGATTTTATTTGATGCAGCTGGGATGCTAATGGATCTGTAATTTCTGTATGGTTTTTCTGGAAAACCCACAGTAGATAAGGATTGTAATAAATTCCATGTGTTTCCTCTATTGGTTATCAGTAGGAAAAAATATGAAAAGTAAAATTTCCTGGAATCCTTAAAGGATTACTTTTCTTGGTGGGCCACTACCACCCTTCAGTAGGTAGCATGTCTTAAATGCAGTAAATGCAAAGCCAAAACATTTTCAAATTAAAAGAAAACACTAATAGTTGTGCTGTACTATTGGATAGAATTTCTAACGTTGATACTAAATGTAGAAAATAAATCGGACTGAGATTCTTTGTTCCTTTTATTATTTTTTAGGGGATGAAAAGCTTTATCAGAACTAAGCTCATCTAAAACTTATTATTCTTTCAGTAGCTAATTAATAGAGCAGGATCATGGATTTGTTAATTAAAATAAGATACCTCAGGGAAAGCGAAATTAATTTTGCTGTCCTAATAGAGTTACCATTATGCCATTAAATCTTATGGATGTCTTATCTACTTCTCTTTTTTTCCTTCCCTCAAAAAGTGAAAAAATATTTTATTTAGTTTGAATCTAGAATCAGAATATTGAATGGTGACTTTCTGAAGAGGTGGAAGTGATCAACAAATCATCTTGGAATAGCTTGGATTTCCAAAAATCTTGGAATGTGGCCATCATGTGAGTCTCAGGACTGATACCTTTATGCTTTAAATGAGCAGGAAACTGTTCACCTTTGGATCTCCAGGCCTGAGCTGTGCTGTGTAACTTGTAAACAGTCACACCAGGTAAGAGTCACATGGTAATGCTGGCTAATATTTTCCAGAGATGGAAGTAGCAAAACTGAATCATTGGGCAGGCATTTTAATGACTGCTAAAAATATATTGCACCTTAAATGGGAAGTCTATGATGGAGGGAAGGTGGTATCTGACAGCAGATCCTGTGCTGGGCTGGGTTTGTCCATGTTGGTGATTTAGTTCATAGAGAATGTTTTAGGGGCTCTCCTGTGACTTGCTGTGATTGAGAGTAGTTTTGGTTCAGTCCTGGATTGTGCAGACTGATTCCTGCTGGGGGGACCAAGTTGTGCTCCAGGAGCACAGCAAAAGCTGCCCTTGGTGTTTGGCTGAAGATCTGAAGCAAAGCCCAAAGCCCCTGGGCACAGCGAGTCCTGGGTGTCTCCTCTTGGTGCAGGTTTGCTGCTGCTGTGCTCTGCCCTTGGGTAGAGCTTGGACTGACCAGATCTCACCTGCACCTGCCTTGGCAGGAGCTCACAGTGCTGACATGACTCTTGTTGCCAACCTCAATATCAAAGTAATTTTTACAGAAGGAGAAGCACCTGACATATCCCCAGTGTTTTCTGATGCTCTGGCTTTTCAGTAGTCTTGCTTCCAATTTAGATGTTTCAGAGAAGAGAAAGGGAAAAGGAGGGGTAAGTGTGAGAGAAGTACTAGTTTTTCTTCTACAGCAAAGCACAATTCTTTTTACATTTGCTTGATGAATTTTCAAGGCCAGCAAAGAAGTTCTCCATCATCCCCAAGAGTGTTAATTGCAATTCGTATCCAAGACTTCTGACATTCAATGTACTAGAAGACAGAAATAAACTTATTAATATACAAGTGTATACTGAACAATTTATCCCTTTTTATTATAGGCTTAAATGTGTAAAATTTAAATTGAGACAAGCACTAAATCTAATTCTTAGGGACTACTGAGCAGTAGAAGTTTGGCTAGTCCTGTGAAAGCTTCTGACTCCCAAGAAGAATGTCTGCTGTTTGCTTTCAGCCTGTAAAGTGTCCAGAGGCACTGGTTACATGTAAGGTCAGGGAAGATGCAGTTCTGTTACTGTTCAGTACATATTTATCAGCAGACAAAATTTGAGCTGTTTTGTGAATTTCAGTTGAACTTGGCAGATGGTTTCAGGCAAAAATAAAAATAACAGGTGAAATTAATTTCAGTTTCTCAAAATAGGTTAATGAGAGTTTACTAAAGTAAGCAGCAAAGTATCCTAAAATATCTTTGTTTCCAATGAACAGTCAAATCAAGTAAACTCTGTACCTCCAGTGTGTTCTTGCCACAGAGAAAGTTATTCTTTCTCATACTCAAACCCAATTAATATTAAAGGATATTTTTCTGGAGCAGAATAGATCTTCAGGATAGATTCACTTTCAGGATAGATTGAAAAAGATTCCCTCAGAGTGTTCATTATTTAGAACAAAATCACTCAGAAGTGAGAGACCAGTTTGAAAATGTCTTCATGACCAGTGATGACTTTTGGTACAGGTTTTGGTGCAAGACATATTCAGGTCTTTTATGCTGCTCCTTCTTGGCCTTATCTTGCGCTTAAATCACATGGTCTGCTTACATAAATCAGTCTCTTGATGGCCACACTTCCTCTACTTTTATTCTAAAACCTGCTTAATGTGATTAAAATTGAAACATTTGGGTCTGGGGATGAATTCAGTTTTTTTGACTAATTGTTTCATGCAGCTGTTTCAGAATTGGTAGGAAACCCGGACACCAGGACATGCATGAGCTTAGTGAAAGTCCCCACAGCCCCTTGAAGGCTGTATTGTCATAAGAATAAAATTTTAGAGATGATTAAAAAACCTCTAAAAACTCCATGCAACAGAAATCTATTCCATAAAAATCCCTGACAAAACCCAAACCAAATAACCCCCTAACCCCCCCAAACAGACAAACCCCATGCCAAAGCCTTCTTTTTCTCATGTCATGAATTGCTTCGGAAGTTGCTTTATAAATTTTTGTATTATTGTATTTTGCTGACATCTATATTTAGTTTCTGATCCACATCAATACTTGCTGGTGGTAGCATTAAAACTTCTGACACGTGTTCAGTGCCATGTGCATCTCTAAACACAGACACTTGAAAGGTTTCTCTCCTTACACAGCCACTTTAAGATTGCTATTTTGATCCCTTTTCTCCCAGTGGAGTTAAACACAAAATAAAGATCAGGCTGCTGGAGAGCTGTTATTTTACAGATTGGTTTTTGCTGTTAATTGGTGCCCGATAGACAGCCTGTGTAGCAGGTGCCTGGCAGTGCCACCTCCGGAGGCAGCTCTGCAGCGTGCGCGCTCCGTGCGCTGCCGGCACCTGCCTGCGGAACTCCAGCGTGATGCAGACGTCCTTGCAGGGGAGGAGCTCCTGGAGGCACCAGCTAAAGCAAGACGCCTCATAAACAAAAGTTCAAGGTGAGAACCCTATTAGGTGCTGGCTGATTTAAGAAATTGTTTGGTGCTTTTTTTCTCTCCAGTGCAGAAAGCAATACTGGATGAAATAATGTAACTTGGGGCTTGTAATTGCACAGGGTCACAGTCTGATAGTTACAGTCATGCTCAGCGTTTCTCCCTGTGCTAAGGGGAAGACAAGAAAAGGGAAGAAAGAAGGCTATAATATTTCCTATTTTGAAAAATGGCAATAACAATGCATTTTAATGTTGGTCGCAATTGATATTTTGAGGAAGGGAAATTTAGAATGCAAGCTGTGATTGGTGATGACCCCTCTCAGCAGCAGGGAAGCTCAGGCTTTGCCTGGGGATGCTCAGGTGTGTTTCCTGATGTCTCTGTGCAGTGCTTAGCCTGCTGCTGATGGCACAGGGTGTCCCTGACTGCCTGGGGCTCAGGAAGGGCAGGTAGGGAGGGCCTGAGCTCTCTTGCCTGAACTTGTGGAGATTGTGGGGACAAGGGGAGAGGCAGTTTCTTCTTACCTGGAGAATCCAAAGTGGTACAGTGGGCAAAGGGGAGTGACATCTTCTCCTGCTGAGTACAAGGACAAATACCTCACACCAGGTTCACAGAGCAGTTTTCTGAACAGCAGGGAGCAGGACAAGAAATCAAACAGCTTTTCCTAATTCTTTGAAATTTATTACTGTCTCCCGGTTTTCTCTTGTGAAGGTGTTTTTTGTGAAACCATTGCCATACTCCTGCTGGGGTGCCTGTAGAAAATGGAAGAGTGATTAAGCTCCTGAGAAATGGCACCTGTGCTGAGCCACACGACATTTTTGCTCTCTTCATCCACCTGGTTGACTGTTACTACATGCTTTATGGAGGAAGATCTGTGTTCTGTTTCTGTGCTGAGGACAAAGATGTCAGTCCATGGATACGTTTCCTACAGGCTGCAGTAATTTATGTAATAACCATTAACTGCAGTGGTGCTTGTACATCAGCTCAGCAGGGATGGATCTGTGGGCTTTTGTGGAAGTGGTAGTTATAGAAAAGATGCAATTTTTCTTTAAGGAAAAAAGGAAAGTTTTCGATATATAAACTCCTCCAGCCAAGCACTGCTTGCCCCGATCTAGATAGGCTCATTGATTTTGATGGATCCTTGCTAAATTCTGCCTTCTAAGGATTTGCCCATCAATTTTTATCAGCTTTACAGCATGGGATGGAGCAAGAATATTTTAGAGGTAGTAGGAATATATGTATGTAGACTCAATTTTTTTTTTTTTTTCAAGTAGCTGTGAATGTGTTTCAGATGCCCAGCATATTTATGCAGAGGAAGGCAGTGTACTCTATTTTAGTGCTGAGACTGACTGGTAGACTCAGTGATATCCCTCCCCTGGGCTTTCTTCAAGGGGCAGAGGTAGCCAGTTTGGTCTTTTGGTGAAATTCTCCTTTGGGTGCTGCTGCTTTGCTTCCTGAAGGCCCTAAAATATGGTTAGAAGTAGCAGTACACAAATCTTTCAATGCTTATCCTTATTTCATGAGTGCTCCTCCTGTGCATATGTAAAGGACACCAAAGAATGGCTGTCTTTGTACCTGAGTAAACATGATTAAATATTCTGTACCTGATATCTCAGTGGGAATGCTTTTAATCATGGCAGCAGCCTATTTGGACCAATATATGAGTATTTATTTAAAAAAAGAAAAAAGCACACCAAAAATTCAGATTAAAGAAACTACTAAATATGTGGTTTTACTTGTAAGGACTTATGCCAGTGAAAGACTATTGTTTGAAAATCCTTCAGAAATCTTCTCATCTACTGAAATTATTGCTTTGGAATAAAACAATAGGAATGGGGTAAAATGGGACATTGTAAAGGATGAGGAAATTTGTGAAAAAAAATGAAAAAACCTCACAATGTCCTTAAAGTGAAATTGTATTTCTTTCTGTTACCTGCTTACTGCAAATTTGCAAATAATGTCAGAAAAACTAGTTCTTTGAGGCAGAAATGTTTCAGGGAAATGCTTATTTCATGAGCAGCAGGAAAATGAAACCTGGCTCCTACAGGGAGGGGAGCCTGCCCGTGCTGCCAGGGCAGCCCTTGGGCAGAGGCAGGGCAGGGCAGCAGCAGCAGCCACGGGAGGGACCAGGGCTGGCCCCTGCTGCAGGCCATGTGCAGCACGGGCTGTGGCTGAGTCCTCCTCTGGATCAGCAAATAAATCATTTGGACTGCGCAAAAAAGCTTTCCAAACATTTGAAACGTCTTCCTTCAGCATATATTTTTTAGTGTTTTGTCTGAGGCACTTATCTTAATGTATTTTGATTGTTCTATGCATTGACAGAATTACTGGGACTTTTTTTTCCCTGTAATTTTCTGGGAAGTAAAATAAGTCTTTATTCATTTTTAGAGGTAAATAACTGCCATCTCATTTGAATTTTCATTGTCATTTTTAAAGATAGGTTTACTCTATTTATCCGGAGCCTTCCCTGTACCTTTCCTTCTATTTTTAGGCTTTGTGTCTGCTCTCTGGATTAGAGCCTCTGCTCCAAATAAGCCCATCCTTGACAGGGAGAAAGGAAGCAAAAACTTTTGGTCATTCTTAATTTTTATTTCCAGTTATGTTCAACTCCCCCCTAATCCAGAAGCATTTGTTTAGTACCCATTTTTCAGTCACCAAAATTTTTGTCTGTCACTTCTCTGGTTGTTTCCAGGTTGAGCACAACAGGGTCTGGCACCTGGGCTGGCCCATGCTTGCCACTGCATCCAAGGAGTTCTCAAGCAGGCAGTGATAAATTAATGGGAAATTTCATATAGACAAATCCCTTAGTAGATCTGAGGCTCTTGCATTTGCTACTATAGTCTATAAAAATCAGCTTCCATATAATGTGGGTTTCTTTTGGGATGGGTTTTCTGTATTCTTCTTTCAGAGAATCCTCATCAGCATCTTCCTGAGCTGTAAACTCCAGAATTTATCTGATCAACCATAGTTCATACAGATTCAAACCAGTGGAACTTGCAGAAGCAAAGAGGACAGAAAATGGTCCCCTTCACCTCCCTCTGCTCTGCTGGGCTCTGAGCATAGGCTCTGCCATCACAGCTGTCTGCAGATCACATCTGCCTGATGATTTCCACAGCAACTTGGGCACTCGAGGCAGGGGTATGAGCTGGTAAGTCAAGGTTACTCTCCGTTCTTCTCCTTGTCTTTTCCTCCCAGTGCAATGGGGTAACTATGTCATGATTTTTGGACAGTGCTTATCTAGGACAAAGCACTGCCAGACTGTTTCAGTTCTCCAAATCCAGTTCAAACACCTCATAGGGATCAGCAGAACCCTGCATGGATGTGAGTGTTGGGGGGCATGGTGGTGGGGGAATATACAGGATGATTTTCTGGGACTGGGTGTAGGGATGGCATCCCTTGGAGGACATCCTCTGGCTGATGTTACATGGATGGAATACAGTGGGAAATCTAAGGCAGCTTTTCCTGCTTTGTGCACAGAAAATGTTTACTGGGGTCAGCTGTAGGGAAATCGTAGAATCATAGAATGGCCTGGGTTGGAAGGGACCTTAAAGATGATCTAGTTCCAAACCCCCTGACTTGCACAGGCACACCTTTCCCTAGACCAAGGGGCTTAGAGCTCCATCCAGCCTGGTTTTAAATACTCCTAGGGATGGGCCATCCACAACTTCATTAGCTCCTCTGTCTTCACTGGATAGCCTGAAGTGGAAATCACAAACCCTGAACTAAAAACATAGAATCTTTGCATTCTCAGAATAAACACAGACCTTATAAATCAGGATTTTGGGTCTAATGTGTTCATTTAGCCAGAGGGTACGCTGCAGCTTTGTCTCTCGGTGCTGGCTGAACTCTCTTCCCCGTTTCCCCGTTTCCACTGGCGGTGCTCCCGGCCCCGCAGCCCCTGCCCGCTCGGTCCGCGCAGCGCCGCGGGGACGGCGCCGCTCCTCCCGCGCCCTGCGAGCTGACAGCGAGCGCACAGACGCCTTCTGAAGTTTCGTGCATGCTGTGCGCCTTTTTTTTTTTTTTTTTTTTCCATTTGCTGCAGTAAGAAGAGCCTTTTCTTTTGACCCGGCTTCCTTTGAAGAAGTAACTCAGGAAGCTTCATGGCCTCTCAAGGTAAGTGCATCTGTAGGCTGTATTTTTAGCTCGTGTTTACAGAAAACTATAGTCTTTTGCATTTCCAGCAATCAGCAGGCTGATGAAATGAGTGTTTCAGGCTAAAACCACATCAGTCAAAGCACAGTTGTTTTGTCTTCCTTTAATTTTTCAACATCCAAGAGGTTCCTAAGGAGACTAAAATCTATACTAGGATGTTATTTGAATAAAATATGCTATAAAATGTTAGCCTGCGCATTCAGTCAGGAAATTTAGTGTTGGTATCTTTGTGTTTAAACCTGTTGGTACAGAACACCTGGGAAGGGTGGTACTGAGCCAAGGGTACCATTATTTTTGCACACTTCCCTAATTTGCTTTGTAAGTACTTCATCAGCAAATTCTTTTCACATTCCAAACTGGCTAGAGACCTGATAACCCATATGAAGAATAAGAACTGAGGAATATCTGAATTTAATCAGATTGCTCCTATCTGGGTCTCTTTGTCACATACTGACTCTAGCAGTAGTCAGTCGAGTACTCAGGACTGTGGGTAAGCATGCAGCATCAGATCTGATCAGCTCTCTCAATTCATGTTCTCCAGCTTTTCAAATGCTTAAACTAAGCAGAAGGATACAAATATCTTTTTCTCTTCACATGAGTGCAACTCCATGGAGGTCATTCTGCTGGCACATACAGAGGCACGTGTTGACCCAGGGAGTTTCAACAATGTCTGTCTAGGTTTGCCAAACGTTTATCCCTCTTTCTTGCCCTCAAAACACTCAAGACATTCTGCATTCGAGCATTAAAAGGTATACAAGAGCAAGAAGGTTTTACAGCATTGTTATGCTCTTGCAATACAGGTTTTTTTTTTAAAAAAAATTGCTTGCTTTAGCGATATAAGAGAAATCTGGTTTTGCATATTTTTGATGTAAATGAGTTAAGAGAAACAGTTAAATAGTAATGGTGTAGAATATGGTTTTTAGTATGAAAAAACTTGACAATACACCTCTTTTAGGAACATGCAATTCTAAAATTATGTTTGTACAGAATACTCACTGTATTTTACGGTAACTTTTAAGGTTTTTCCATACTAGTAATGAAATGGGAATCATACACAAAAATAGACAAAGTGTCAGACTAGCTCAAATTGTCATTAATATTTAATGAATTTACTGTTTGATTTTTGTATAGCTTAAAATTTGACAGGTAGAACTGCAATTTGTTGTCTTTTTTTCTCTTTATTATTCAAGAATAACACTAACACTGGGCTACTTTATGGCATTTCATGTAACAACAAGAGTTACGGCAGTAACAGAACCCTGTGAGGTAAAATGATGCAGAAGAGCACATAAAATATTTATTACCCGGTTATACATTTTTAAAAGCCAGCAACAAATTCAAAGGGGTTACTTCTTCCTGTGGTCTCAGACTTTGAAAGAAAGCAGTGGCTGCAAAGACAAATTAAGATCAAAATGTGATTGAATGATGAATGTTCACAGTGATTTCAAATAATACTAAAATATCTCATTTAAATCCACAACAATGAAAGAGAAATTCATACTTAGAGCCAAAATTCCTCTGGACCTCAGACCCCATTGTGTCTTAAGTACTGTCACACATGAGATAAAAATTATCCGTTTGGAGACTGCTTTCCTGCAAATCACAGGGTCTCAGCTCAATACAAGAATTTGCCATTTATATGGGGAGAGCCTCAGTTTGCTCCTCGTGCTTCCTGCAGAACAAGTGTTGCTGAAGGCCGAGGAGCAAGGTACCTGGAAAAACCAGCAGGAGTTTTTTTGAAATCCAGTTGTTAAGGTGGTCACTGTGCTGTGGGAGATGGAGCCTGTGCCTGTGAAGGAGTGTGGATGTACAGGTGCCTGTGGCAGTATGCTCTTGTCACTTCCACAGCACTGGCCAAGGTCACCATCACTGTGCCCTTTGTGATAATAAACTTCTTTGGGATAGCAAACCAGAGAACACAACATAACATCTGATCTATTCATTAAGATAATAATGAATAATACACTATAAGAGGCTGGGTAGACTTTGATATCAGGGTTGTAATATCCAGCTTGTGGAATCTGAGATCCCCAGAAAGATTATCTCTAATTAAGGGAAATTCTGGGTACCATCAGGATGCTGGAAAGCATCTTGCTGGGAGCCAGCCCTCAGCAGCTCAGGGTGCACTGGCACACAGGGCAGGGCTGGCCACCTGTGCTGAGGGGCTTCTGGCCACCCTGTGTGTGTGAGTGTTCATAAGCCAGCTCCAGCCTGGCCACACAGGCTCTGTGCTCGCCAGCTGTCAGAGCAGATCAGGTGCCCTCCAAGACACATCTCCTGATTTAGCTTCATCTGCAGTGATTCTTCTTTGCAATTATTCCTCTTTGCATTCTTTTTTTTTTTTTTTTTTTTTTTTTTCTGCAGAGTCTCAGGGACAAACCAACCCAATCTTTAAGGATTACCTCCCTGGTTCTTCTGACATTCCTCAACAGAATACACCTGTTGAACCAACAAGTATCTGGAAACAAACATCACACACTCATAATTTGCCACCTGGCCTGGAGTACCTGAACCAGGTCCTGAATCTTTCTGAATGTTAGAATTGTTATGTTTTCCTTCTATGTTGCTTTGATACCCTGGAGGATGAGGTTATTTGGGATTTCCCCCTTGGGGGAGGAGTAGGTTGAGATGGAGAGGCTTTTTTGTTGTTTGATATTGCTATGAAATAAGTAACATAGGAGAAAAAGCTTTTTCTTCATTGCTGCCATTAATTTTATGGAAATTAGATGAGCATAAGTCTGAGTGGCTACAAACTTGCATTAACTCTGGGAAAGAATGAGCCTGAGAGAGGAAAAGGCTTGAAAATGGAGTCAGAGAAGTAGTTAATAGGTGGGGAAGAAAAATGAATGCTTAAGTCTTCTCCATCCTACTTCTCCATCCTGCTAAACATGTGGCTGTCCCTTTTGCTCTGGGAAACCTCTCAGCTTCTGGAGCTCAGAGCACTGATGGTCTGCAGCTCTGCTCCAGAAGTTTCATCTTTTCCTGAACCTTTTTACTAGGAGGCTCACTCCCTGCTGTTGTTTTGACACTGACTGAGGTTTGCACTTTACATGTGGCTGGATTGTGCCACTCTCACATGCTGAGTAAGGTGTCACATGCCCTGTCTGGTATGGGCAGGGACAGAATCAGTCCTCCAGCATAGATACGATATATCTCTGCTGTGTTTGAATTTTGGCGATGCTGGGAAACGTTTACATAACTCAAGATGAGTATTTTAGGCACGCATTTCTGCTAGTTTTATATATAAGCAGAAATTTACTGTATTTTATATTTGGAGCTAAGTTACCTTGATAGCTAATGAAATGGGGAGACTTCAGAAGCAGTCTCTCATGTGGAGTGATGACTCTCATTTCAATATGCCTGAGCACAAAATGATATGTGTTGTCAATTACATGAGCATTTGCTTACAGACCGTGGAAACTACAATTTTAGTCTAAAAGTGATTGTGATAGTAAGTACTTGGCAGGTTACATATTCAGGCTCCCATACGAACATGAATTACACCTCAGATTTACCCAGGCTATGTAGGCAAGCAAATACTATCACAGCATTTTACAGAAGCTTTGCATCTGACATTGAGACAAAAGAGTAGGTCACTTTCAGAGCTACAACTTCACCTGAAGACCTCATTCATGCTCATTCTTGGCCTGTGCTGCAGCCCTTGCTAATTACTCTCAATTTTCTCTGCAGTCTGAAAAGTGGGAAGCATGTGTGCAGTGCTGATTGTTGGCATGTACCCACAGCTTGAGTTCCTGTGCATTGCAAAACGTTTTGGTGTGTGATGCTGAAGCCATACTGGCTGTGTGGCTAATGAAAGGGGCTCATTCAGGATAGATGGGAGCATAAAGGAGGTCCCACCGGCAGGGAGAGGGCTGCCTGCAGAATGCATGTGGGATTCACAGCTGCTAGGGTAATCCCTCGGGATTTATCCTCATGGACTAAGAGATTTTCACATAATTAAATGCTCGAATGAAGATGTTTCTAGCAGAACTTGGAGTTATTTATGCCACTGGGAAGACTACTAGAAGACTCTGTCATTCTGGTGCTGTGTGCATTAAGGAAAGGTGGGTCCAAACTGAAACAGGCACAGGGAGGTGCTACTGGAAGTGCATGGAGAATAGAGAACCTCCTTTAAAAAAAGACCCCATCTGTTGTATCTGCAGACTAAAAACAACACTATTGGAGAGGGAACCATACTGAGTGCCTGGGAGAGTAAACAAACTGTGGGAAAGAGACATGTTTAATTTATAGAATTACATTACTGGAAGAAAGATTATATAAAGAGTGGTTGTGAATAAATACAGAATAGCAAATAGAAATTACATTCTCCAGCAGGAGTGGGAAAGATAGCTGGATAGATTTGAGAAAGCTGAATGTATTTCTCAGTAAGACCATGACATGTTTAACTCTGATACAAGGATCCAATTTTAGTCAGTCTCAGAGAGATCCCTACAATCTTACTCCATATAGCAACCCAAGAATTGGATGAGAGGAAAGGAAAATGTGTGTCTTGTAGGTAAAGGCCAGCCAGCAGCATTTCACTCTGCAGATTCCCACCCAGAGTGAGTTCAGGTGAAGGAACAATTCCAATCAGCTCCTAGCTTTCTATGACTATCATATTTTAAATAACTTCCTACAAAAACTGTTACCTAAGCCTCATTACTATCTTCCAGATTGCAGCCATAGCTCAAAGAGTAGTTCAGTGTCCAAACCAAAAATTGAATGAATCTTTTCCCGCATCAGGAATAGACAGGTGAAACCTTGGGGAAGATTTTTCTGAGTACTACAACTGCATGTTGTGCCACCACTCAGTTTTAACTACTTTTGTAAAAAGCTGGGGTTTTTTTTCGATTTGTGTCGACTGATCAGATGCAAATTTGATGCCTATAGAACTGAATGCTAAGAACAAGCTGTATAAGGAATTTCAACATATCTGACCTCAAGGGGACCAGACCCTTGTTAAGCCAAAGGGCTTTGGGTTTTTTCAACTGCAAGTGCAGAATTCCCTCAATCTACAATAAAAATGCATCAGAATAACTGCCCTGCTGAAACCAGTGAAAGGCAAAACATGGTTAACAAGTGGTACTGCTGTGTTATCTCAACATTGTTTATACATTGTGCACAGTAAACCAATGCATAGACCAAAATCACTCACAGCTTTTAACAATTCAGGCTCATTAATTTTTTTTTCCGTAAATGTCTACATGGGGCAAAAAAATCCATATTAAAATAAATACTAAAATATTAAAATAACTCTACCATCTTTAATTTGTTTATTCTCTTACCAGCATCAGAGCCCTTCTCATGAACTCCAAGAGCTCTCTCATGAGACCCAAACAACAAACAGCAAAGAATCTTGGAGAATATTTTTATGTCTAAATATTTTTTATTATTTCAATTACTGGCATGCACATTTCAGAGATTAATGAAAGGGATAAAGAAGTTCCTCTTTTTACCAGCTTTTCTTTGCAGCCTGAACTAGCTGCAGGAGCTGACTAGAAGTGACAAATGGCTGCAACAGTTTGAATATGTACCAGGCAAGATTTATCAATTTTAAAATATCAGGCACTGGAGAGCTGTGACATGCTGGTCTCAGAAGGTCGCTGTGTGCTTTGTGTCTGCAGCTGTGAGTAATGGCAAAACCCTGTGCCAAGCGTTTGCCCATCAGGAATTTACAGAAAAGAGATTGGTAAAGCCTAAAACTGTCACATAAAACAGGCATAAAAAGTCACATAAAACTGAAAGGTAGACTGAAATTAAGTCTTGCTTGTTTTATAATTCTAACAACTGTTCTCCAGGAAAGAATAATGTTGGAGGGATGATAGCATAGCAAAGCTGGGTATCATGGCAAGCAGTTTTTCTCCTGCATTTGTAACCAGCTAGTGGGGGAAGACATTTTCAGCCAGCTGAGTGTTTCACTGTTTTCCTCATTCCAATACTCTGACATGACCATTTGCCAGATTTAGGGTGCAGGGCTTGTGTTCCTGAGATCAGAGTACTAAAGCTGGTGTGTGCCGTCATTGACGTCCCCTGACTCTCTTGCTGGACTGCTCCAGCAGGGCCCCTTGGGATGTGGCCACTGCATATTTTGTGCTTGAGCCCAGGCTCACTCACTCCTGTGCTGCCATGGTGCCCAGCACCAGCCTTGCATTTGGGGTAAGGGGCTTCCCATCTGCCAAAGATAAGCAACAGGAGCAAGAAAGGGATTCTGCTTCTCACACACAGCTTTCTGTTGCTGTTGTCTTCCTTATTCCCCCAGTGAAGATTATTTTTCTTCAAACATGAGGATGAATTTGTCATGAATTGCATGACCACAGCACCTAATGTCACATTCCTCAGCCTTAATTTCAGAGAGAAGTCCAAAATGTGACTTGAAATATCCTTCAGGCACCCAGTCTGTGCAGCTCTGGAAGGAAAGAAACTTTAGTAACAGGGAGATAAGCAATAAAAATAGACACATGGCCACTTGCATGGTCATGTGTCTAAGACCACCATCTTGTTTATTCTTTTAAAACAGCTGGACCAGATAATTATTCATCAGCAAGTGGAGCTTCTGGAAGGTATGGTGCAACACCTTGTCACCCTTTAACAGTGCTGGTACACGGGTGTCTCCAAAAGACATCCAAGCCTTGCCCCCAGCTCACTGAAGTCACTGTGAACCCTCCTGCTGCTCTTGTGCCAGGCTGTTATGCCATGATAGTGTGGGGAAGGCTCACTTTATTGTTTGCCTGTTCTGCAGCAAACCACTGAGGGGTGAGTAATGTCTACAACAGTCCTAAATTCTCTCCCTCAGACACCTCCCTCTCAGTGTTATTAATGTTTAACCATCTTTTCAATCCATGGAAAAATTTATTGCCTTTAACAATAACTATCATACTATGAGAAACAAAGCAAATAGAGAAAAAAAGGTTAGAAAACATAAAATGTATCAAAAGATTTTCCAATTAGTTTCTCAGAATTTCAAAGTACTGAACAAGCATTAAGTTCTGCCACTAAAACACTGTAAAATGTATTTCTCCCATTCAAAATGGTTTTGGCCTGATTCTTAAATGACCTGCTGGGTGAAAGCTTTGTCAGTTAAGTGGGACAGTCTCAGGATATTATTTTTCAGACATTATAAAGCTAGAAAAAGCCCAAACCAAACTCAGGATCTGAATTCTCTTTTGTGATACGTGATTTAGTGTACGGTAAATCAAAGTCTGAATTGATTCCTTTAAAATACAATTCTTGCACTATTATTTCCATATACTTGTATATTTTCTTTGTGTTGCTACTTCAAAACAATTTTTTAAACAATCTTTGTAATGGAATTTTAGAATAAATGTTCTTATATATACACTAACTTCATACTAAGGTAATAACAAATATTATATAAGTTAATGTTCTACTTGTTTTGCTTTATTAGCCATACTTGGCACAGAGACTTCCAGCAAATACGAGATAAAAAACCACTTGGGGCAGAGAGTGTACTTTGCAGTGGAAGAGAACGGCTGCTTTGACCGCAAGCTGTGCTCGCCCATCAGGTCGTTCACCATCAGGATTGCGGATAACGCGGGCCGCGAGGTGATCCGCGTCATCAGACCCCTGAGGTGCAACAGCTGCTGCTTCCCCTGCTTCCTGCAGGAGGTGAGGGAATCCCGAATGCCCTTTGGCCCAGCATCTTGCTGTGCAGCTCCTCGCGGGTGGCAGGGAGGAATTCAGGAATTCACAGCTCACCCCTCCAGCCCAAGGACCGCCTTTGAGTAGACAGATACCACTATTGATAAACGAGTTCTGTTCCAAGAGTGCCTCCTCCCTTCCATGGGACCTGGCTTTGCTGATATTCCACACAAAGCTTTGGTGTTGGAGAAGTCTCTCCAGTCAAGTGACACCCCAAAATGCTGCTTGCCCTGACACAGGCAGAGATCACCCGCTTACTTCAGGAGGGTAAAGGATGGAAACTCTGTGTGAGACACTGGGGTTTGTGGGTGTGACTTGGAAGCACCTCTCTGAGGAGGCTGAGCCTTTGCTCCATGGATCTGCATCCATCTCCCTCCTCTTCAGGGCCAGGTATCTCTGGGAAGTTGCAGAACATGGAAATAGGCTGCTTGGAGTGAAAAATGCAGACCACATAGAGCACCAGATCTTTCCTCTGTATTTTTTGACTCTCCTTTATTCAGACATCTTTCTTGTCTGAATAATAGGTTAGCTCATCCCCTTACCCTCTTAGCACTTATCCTTGTCAGGTTTTTTAAAGAAAAGGTCCTTTGGTAGTACAGCTACTTAAAAAAAAGCTTGTAGGATACTCATTGAATACAATAACAAATTTTTCTCCCAGTTTATAGCTTTTATGAAGTCTTTTATTGTATGTAAGGTCTTGGTTTGTGGTGCAGCTTTTGAGCTTCATATTGTCTACTATATTTAACAACACCATTAGACAGTTCTGCAATATCCAGTTCTATGTTTACAAAAATGATATATTACTATATTCAGTAGATAAATATTTTGTCATTATATAAACAATACACTATTATGGAAAAATATATTAATATAAAATCAACTAAAAACATTTATTGCTACTGTTTTCTTTTGTTTGCTAGTTAGAAGTTCAGTCCCCACCAGGTACAATAGCTGGGTATGTTGTACAGAACTGGGACCCTTTTCTGCCGAAGTTTACTATACAGAATCAAAGTAAAGAAGATGTGCTAAAAATAATTGGCCCATATGCAACCTGTGGCTGTTTTGAAGATGTTGACTTTGAGGTATGTTTCATACAAGTGTTTAAAAAGTTTTACTACTTTGAATAAATTTCTCAGATGAGAGGGAGAATGGGAGATACTTGAAAAAAACCCTGAACAGAGTTTTCTGATGTGAAGAAAGTGCTTTGACTTAGTTAAGAATCATAAAGGAATTTATGGGTTTATCAACTTATCAACTCATTAGCCAAATCAGAGGACTCCAGTGGGTATTGTCTGAAATTTCAGTGTACTGTGAGAAACAAGCAGATAGCTGCATAATTGAGAACATGCCTCTCCCCTGAGGGGACAGTGGCCCACAGCAGTGGGTCTGGGAGAATATGAAAAACATGAGAGAGGGAAAAAAACCCCACAACTCTGTGAAAGAAAGGCAAAACTGGCATAAACTTTCAAGACTGCTTTCTCCCACTTTTTGTCAGCTCTAAAGATGCTGATGTTTCCAAACTTGAGACCCTTTCTTGCGTGCCACTTGTAAAGGGAAATTTGACACTAATAGAACATCTCAGCAATAAGAATAAAAGGAAAACCTGACAACTATAGCATATTCTGCATGTCAGGACACAGTCATTAATTCTGTGGAGATGTCATCAGTGTGCACTTGATTTGTTTACATTTATGTCTGTTCCTGTTTTTCCTTTGTGCAGGTAAAAGCTCTCAATGAGATGACAACGATTGGCAAAATTTCCAAGTATTGGTCTGGGTTTGTCAACAATGTCTTCACCAACACTGCCAACTTTGGGATCCAGGTCCCTGTAGATCTTGACGTGAGGATCAAGGCAGTAATGATTGGTGCCTGTTTCCTCATTGTAAGTGTGCAAGGTGGAGAGGCAGAACCACAGAGTTGTGCAGACCAGGGCCAAAGGGGCCCTTGCTGTCAGCTGAGAGCTACAAAAGTGCAAATGCATTGGAAAACCAAACCCAATACCTAAAAGTTAAATTAACTGAAACCTTTTCATTTTTATCTGTTTTTTATAATGTTCTTAAATTTTTGTTTATTAAACTGTTTAAATAGTATTACACATGCAGTTCAATATTTTGTATGTCAGAATCAAATCTCAACATACATGTCAAACCTACTCCCCAAAACCCTTGTTGTGTTTGAACAAGTGTAGGAACAAAAAAAAAAAAAATGTAATTTCAAACCAATTCAATAATTCTATTGAGTGTTGTATATAAGACCTTCAGATCATATGAAAATTCCTGCAAAAATTCTCTCATGAAGATAACCGTAAGAATTATATGAGAAGGAGAATACTCAGTGCTAGGGGTAAAGATGAAGATACATGTTTTCTAGAATTAGAAATTGATGCTTGCTGTGTAACTCTTTTGCCAACATATTAGTGTTAACATGAAATGGCTTCAAAATCATCTGTGATACTTACATCAGAGACTATAAACCAAAATTACAGTACTATTTAAATTATTCACTGGAAAGTGTTTGCTTTAAAATTCTAACAACAATTCAGAAATTTTGCTTTTACTAGGATTGAAATGCCAGTTAAGATTTTCAGATTGTCTCTACTAAAACTCCTGTTTCTCAGTGGCAGTGATAAAAATTGACTGACTAATATAATTACTTTATGTAACAAAAGCCTACAAGTAAGACTTTTGATAGTAGTTGTTGCATTTTTGTGCCTTCCATATCTAATTCACAGTTTGTTTATTTGTAGGACTTAATGTTCTTTGAAAACTCTTTGGATGGATTATAACAAGATGACAGAAACAATGAAATATGCAAAATGTGTTTCAGTAGGTAAAAATGAACATAAATTGATCTTCTTGCTTTGAAGGCTTATACATTTCTAATTCTTTTTCATTTTCTTCCAGAAATTGCTTGAGCTTTGGACATGATCCTGAACTGCAAAAATCCTTGTTCCTTATAGGAAAAGATAATAACAGGGAGCTAATGATGATGTTTATTAAAATGTCTAATGTAAATAATTTCCCACTTACATTTTATATGTGTTGTAGCTAAATACATACTTTTCACACAGAGCACTGTTGCTTTGGAACAGTGCTATTCTCTTCTTTCTCGTTTGATGTTCCTGCATGGGAAATCATGAAAGATTAGATGAAGGCTTGCAGCATCACTGATGAATGTTGAATATTTAGAGAAGCCTTTGATGTTTTGCAAGTGCTGGTACCAGTTACTAACCACATGAGGGTGTGTTCTAGGGGTTTTGGGTTTTTATAATTTTAGAAGTAATTTTCTGATTTGTTATTTAATTAATAGTAGCAAACTGATTTGAAGGTAACAAATATAAAGACATACCCAATGGGAAGTTCAAGATGTTCTGTTTCAGTGAGTTGGAAGAAGGGAGGTTATGTTGCTGGTAAATTAATTTGTGACAAACATTGTTTTAATGAGTGGCAGCCAGAAATTAGGCTTCCAGCCCTAGACTTGAGAATGTAAGGTTTATTCTGAAAATCTTGTCTTCCCCTATTTCCACCAAAGGCAGGCCATAATAAAGTTTGAGCATGGTTCTCTCTGTGCTAGAGATCACAAATCACTTCCCTTCGTACTAGCCAGTGTTAAGGATCCTTGCTGCCATCTACTCAAGGCTTTTCTTAAAAGGTTTGTTCCTCTTTGTAATACCTGGTGGCTGATAATTTTTCATTCAGACTTGCCTGAGGCCATCCTAGAACAGGATTATTCTTTTCCTTTGGCAAACTCAAATATATTCTATGATGCCTGTGCAAAAGGAGGCTTTTGCAGTTCAGCAGTTTTACATAGCTGATCATTCCTGCAGCCACACCTCATCGTACTGTTCCCAAACATTTCCACCAATAGGCTTTTGCTAATACAAACATCCTTTGCAGGAATGATATATATGCAAGATATAAACAGATTTTTTTGCTAATGTTGCAAAATATTTGCTATATGAACTTGCTTATCCCTCTCAAAAACTCCCTTCAAGAAACAAACCAGTACCATAAAAAATTGGCGGCAAACCCAATCGTTCTCACAATTGCCAGTCAAGTTTCTAAGGGAAACATTTTACAAATCACTAGAAATGCTGGATTTTTTTTTTTTTTTTTTTTTTTTTTAATGTCAACATAATTCAATTCTTGCAAACAACCAACACATCAACGGAAAGAGAGGAGATAATGAATAATTCATAAAAATGAAAAAGAGCTAAATTTATCAGGTGATTAATGCTCAACAAATATTTAGACTAATTTTAAATTAATGTTCATGGATATGAATTCAAACACAGTGAAGTCAGGAAGTTGCAACTAATGTTCCCATAGTGAAATTAACTCAGGAATGCTTATAGATTTAAACAGTATGTTTTAGATTATATACCACACTTAGGTATTTATACAGATTTACATATGTCTTGAAAATAATTGTGGTTAACAAGCTCTGACAATCATCATTATCTGTTAACCATTTCACTTCTCGCTGTGACTCGTAGCCGTGCAGTCAGGCGGCGCGGGTTGGGAGCGCACGGGCAGCCGCTGCTGCCGCCTTCCCGGGAGGAAGCGCCCGGTGAGCTTCGCGGGCAAGACGCTCCCTCGTGTGGAGATTCCGGAATGTGCACACGAATACGGGATGCTTTTTGCTCTTCTGGCTGAACTCACGCTGGTGGTGTTCTGTTAAATGCAGTCTCCTGCATGCCTGACTGAGAAGGCAGACTGAGAAAAAGAATCAGATTTTTTTTTTCCCTCTTTAAATCCCTTTTCCATCTTAGACAGAAGTCACTGCTAATAGTGCCATATATATATATATATGGGCTATAATAATAGCCCATAATTTTGGCTCTCATGCACTTGTTATTGAGCTGTGTGTGTCTGAACACTCGAAACGTTCAGTGCCTTAAGATCAGCAGGATCCCCACCTATCTCCCACTTTTCCACTGCAATTTGCAGTCTTCTTGTGGCCCTTTAACAAGCCAAGATGTCTCTAAGCAAATGTGTCCAACCTCACTGAAGTCAACACAAAATAAGTTTTTATTTACCCTCAAGGCTGAATTTGGCTGTGAATGTCCACCTATATACCTTGTAGGTAAACAATATGTGCATATATTTTTTTTTTATGAATTGCAACCAGATGATAACACTGGATTTCTCGCACTTAGTGATTTTGTTGCTGGTATTTGTGTTAATACAAGGGGTTTTGCTGTTAATGTGTATATATATGATTGAATGCCTCTGTTTACACTCAGAGGCAGCTTCTGGGACATACAAGAACAGGCTCATCCCTTGAAGAAAACAAGCAGTGGGGCTGGGATCGCTCTTGCTGCTTAGAACTCTCTCAGCTTGACCTCTGTGCCACCCTTCAGCATCCTGGTAGAAATTCAGTGCCAATGCCAGTGCTTTTCCAGCTGGGAGGTCATTCATCTAAACCACAGCTGCCACACAAGGGCAGGTATCCATCCTCAGCAGAGTTTATGGATTCTGCATGATACTGCAAAACAGGAGCTAATGTCTTCTAAGATCTTAATAACCTGCAGCTCTAATAACTCTTTCTTATAAATAGCAATGTGTTTCATGTTATGGGAGCTACATATGCTCACTTTCCATAATTCCCCCATGGGCTAGGAGTGGCTTCCAAAGGAGAATTCAGAATCTCCCAAAGGGTCACAAGTTTTTCCTAAAGCAAATTCATGTCCTGGATATCATCTAGAAAGAAATTTGATTGCTCAAAAGAAACAGAAATTTTTACTTAATCCAGCCAAGCAAATTTTTTGATCAGTAGCCAAATTGTAAATCTATGTAGTTCACACTCCTTGTGTTCAGTAGATGGCAGCAACAGCTCATTATGACAGTATTTAGCTTTTCGTACATCATAAGCTGTACCCAGGATGCTGATTGAAGTTCAACATACCTTTAACCTCTAATTAAATTCTACTCTTAACGGAAGGTTTTTATTTTCTCTGTCTGATATTAAACCTTTGCCACACAATGCCGGATTATTTTTATTGACTGCAATTTACAGCTGAAATATTGGTTATTTTATGAGGTCTGGTCAGGGCATGGGCAGAATAGAGTCTACCACAAAATGAGCTCCTCTGGTCAGAACCCAACCTAGTTTTTGCACCTGGAGCATTTCTCCAGCTTCTGCAGGTGGACAGAGAAGCCCCAGCCCCTGGACACTCCTCACCTTCTGCAGAAGCAGAAAGTGCCATGTGTAAAAGAGATTGCTATGTGGTGCTGTACCTAGAAAGGTAGAAGGTTTCTGTGGTAAAAGGTCATGTCATGATGGTCCATCACTGTGTGCTGGGGCAGACGGGGGGGATGTCCCCTGTAGTGCCACAAACCCAGGGGGCACCAGCACGTGGGGAGGAGCTGGTTTGCCCATGGGAAGATCAGACACTTCCTGTAAGAGAGTGAAGACAGAGACGCTGTAAGTTCTGAGATTCTTTGGTTGTCTGATAATTTGGTGGATATAAAAGTACTTCTCTTCATAGACTTTACTGTGTGTATTAAAAAAAAAAAAAAAAAAAAAAAAAAAAAAAAAAAAAGGTGTCAGTTTGGTTATTTGTTTTAGGATTAGACAAACCTGGAAATGATCCAAAATGCACGTTTTCTAATAGAGTTGTCTAAGTGAAGCTGTTTGGGGAAAAAAAAATAATTCCTCCTTCCGACTCTCAATTGTATTGGTTTATTTTCAATTAGAATGGTATGTCCTATGTTAGAATCATAAATCCTAGTTTAATTCAACTCAAGGTGAGTATTGAAGGAAAAATTACCTGCAAGTCATTTCATCAGGACTCATTAACTTGATGTGCTTTTCCACTTTAAGATACTCATTTGAAGGACTTGTTTTTCTCTGTTCCAGTCACATTAGGTAAGAGCTATATTTATGCTTCTGATGTTTTGTATTAGAAAAACCCATAAACAGCAACAACCCAATCACAAAGCATCCTGCAAGCTCCTGTTGCAGACACTGCTCTCTGAGAAATACCTGTTTCTATCTAGAAATGACTATGGGCATTTTCTATTTCTGCCCTCTCCCTTATCTCCCTGCTCCCCAGATCATAGAATCACAGAATGGTTAAATATCACTTAGTTCCACCTGCCTGCCATGGGCAGGGACACTTTTCACTAGAACACATTGCTCAAAGCCCTAAAGGAAATATCATAGTGCCAAGGTCCAGTATTGCTTTATAGGACTTTCCTTATTCATTTATGGATTGCTTGCAGAATCTTGGGTGACCTTTGGACACGATTAATTACTGTGTTAGTTTTATCCACGTGTCTTTTCTAGAGCCTTGAAAATATATTTTGCCATCAGGAGTCATTTTAAGCAGTTGTCATGATAATGTCATTTATACCAACAAGGACTGAGAAAAGAAATGCAGGCTGGGATCAGAACAAGGATCACTACTAGAAATACCTTGTATGTTTCACACTTTCGTAGAATTCAAGAGGAAGTTTTGAGCATTTATTTTTTAATTTCTTCTGGGCTCCCTGAAGAACCCAAGTGTCAAAATATTGTCTTATTTAAAAAAGAAAAAAATCCTCTTTAATTTACAAATCCAGGGGAGATATTTTGGCAATCATATATGGGATAGTGTGCTGAGTGTATAGGATAGGAGTAAAAAAAGATTTTTAAAAAATAATTTGTTAATAACTAATAATCCAGGGGACTTTCTGTGACAAGTTGAGAGTTGGGGTTGTTCAGTCTATAGAAGAGAGGGGCCCAGGGAGAACATATAGCACCTTATAGTACTTAAAATTTATACATGAAAGTTGGAGAGGGACTTTTAACAAGGGGGGGATGGCTTTAAACTAAAAAAGAGCAGGTTTACATTAAATACAAGGAAGAAATCCTTTATTGTGAGGGTAGTAAGGCCATGTCCCAGGTGGCCCAGAGTAGCTGTGGCTGCTCCCCCATCTGTGGAAGTGTCCAAGGCCAGGCTAGGTCGGGCTCTGAGCAACCAGGGATAGTGGGAGGTGTCTCTGCCTGTGGCAGGGGCTGGGAACAAGCTGAACTTTTAAGTCCATTCCAACCCAAATCATTGTAGAATTTATTTATTTAATCTTTTCTCCTATCTTTAGTTCCAAAATAGTACATTAAGGTCAGAACAAGTGGGTAAAAACCCACAAGGGGTACATTCCTTAGCCTTTGGCATTGCCCAGGTCTGGGGCAGCCGCGCTGCCTTAGAACCCTTGAAAGTCAGACTAGTTTACAAATGTTATTGTTTGAAATTCAAAGGACTTTTAAAAATATTAGTATTTAAACCAAGAACTGTGTGCACTTGAAACTCCTTAGAGTTTGGGACCATTTAAAAATATTTGATTCTGAAATGTTTTCACTTAAGCAAGTCTACCATATGAGAGCAGCATCACTTCAATGCCCTGAAAATGCAACAGTTGAGATAAAAACAAGTTTAGCAGAAGCCAGGACAAGTGGGCTACTACTTAAATGAACAATTTGGTAAATAAATTAATTAAATGCTTCCCTATTAGGAAGAGTTTTATCTCTTGTTTTATCACTTTCAGACTCTCAAGGGCCTGATATAAAATGAAATAAAAACTTGCAGAAGAGTGAAATCCCACCAAGAATTAGCGGTGTACAGTGTGTTTCATCCTCCTTGATACAGTGGATATTGCCCTTGCAAAGTCAGCAGAGGCCCACAGTTTGATCACTTCCCTTTCCTAATTGACTCAAATAGATCAGAGATTTTTTCCTTTTGCTGATCTGCCGGATGGGTCATTTAATGTCTTTTGTCAACTCACACAGTATTTATCATTGTGATACCAAACCAGCACTTGCACTGTTACAAACACACAGTGTGTTGTTGTTCATCTTTGCCACTGAGGAAAAAGGTTGAATGAGTGCATTTTCTCTGTGCTTTGCTCAATAACTGCAAACAGTGAGTAAGGAGATGATATGAAAGTTTCAGAGCAATAAAATAAGGATAAGAGACACTAAATCTAGGCAGGACTGTAGAGAGAAGCCCTTGTGCAAAGAGGCAGGTGTGTCTTTGGCAAATACTTTATTCAATAAGCGTGCAGAAATGGTAATTGAAGTGCCAAGATCATCTGTGCCAGCAGGCATAACAACTAAATAAAGCATGTGCATGTGATCCACAAAAACTTCTGTAAGGTGAAACTGTTTGCTTTTAGCTGCAATGATTGGAACCAGTGGGACCGGGTGTTTTGTTCATGATTTGTGTTTTATCAACAGATGAACTTACTTCTCCAGTACATTTTTGCTTTGGACTTTGGCTTATGGCTATTGTCATAAGGAGGTGTGGTTTTATGGCATAAAAAAGATATATGAATGACCTGACTAACGGGATCATTTGAAACAGTCCCTTAGAATGCTTTATCTTGACTCTTCTGGTCTTTTGCAGTTCTCTCCTGCCAGTACTGTGTTTGAGTTTCAGTGAACACGAGGCTTTAGTTGAACTGGTACCACCCAGGGTGAGACCATTGGCCCTGTCAAAAGGGAAGGGGTACATGACTGTGGAGCTCAGGAAGAGAGAAGTCTGATGGAAACAAATCCCTGCAAAACCAGGTAACATGAGCTAAGGAAAGAGTATGGGAATAAAATTAGCAGAGGGTGGAGGAGAATGCAAGGACAATAAGATATTTCTAAGACTAAATGAATGTTTTCAATCAGAAGTGAAGTCTAATATGGTCTTTGCAAATACATTCTTAGTGGAAAAGAATTATATATATTTTTTAAAAATAAGCATCTGCTTGGTGAAGTCATAATTCTTTACTGCATTGCTGATCTGTTCAAGCTAAAAATGTTCTTTTATCTTGTACTTCAGGAAGATAACTGATAAGAGATGATTAAGAGAGAAAAAATGTTTAAGAAAATCTGCAGACATGCAAAATGCCTCATGTAGCATTGATGTGCTTAGCACCATATGTATTTATTACTACAAATATGTGTTAGCTTTCTTGGTGAACTTTTTAATCTAGAGCAATTATAATAAACTGAAATAGGAGCCATTCCTGAAGCAGATATATAATTGCAGATGTAGTAAAAAATAAAGTCTCAGATTCCTCTCTTTTCCTATGATGTCCCAGAAAGTAAATTTTGTAAATAGCTTTGTTCTGTGTTTAATTTATAAAACAAAAATGTGATCTTAACTGCCGTCTTGGTTGATGTAGTAGGGTTTAGAGTTCCAGCACCTCAGTGAAGCATTAAAACCACAGGGTTTCATTGACAGCCTGATAAAACAAATGTTAGGGTTTGGATCAGGTCATAAGGCCTTCTGTCAGATGAGTCCAGTGTCACTGTAGACAGCTCTAACAGCAAGTATTTTATATTATTAGTTCAGAGACAATAACCAGAAATGGTGTAAAACATTTGTTGCAAAGCCATAGGAAATGCTGATTAGTGCTAATATAGGTCTAATTGGGCAGAAGTCACATGCCCTGAAATTTCAGGAAAGAGAACCATATAGAATAAATATAAATACCAGTGTGAAAAATACTTTCACTTCAATTTTGAAAACCTGCTTCAGGAACATATCAGTTCCAGACACTTGCAGAGCCTGCCTGCATAGACTTCATAGGTTATCTTATCCCATCCAGCTTGCAGAAGCTGCAAGTTCAGGGCATTTGGCCTCTCAGGATCAGGGGGACCATGGGTGACAGGACCTGGACCTGCAGCAGTGAAGGTGCATCTGGGCAGGGCTGGCTCGTGGTGTGTGTCTGTGTCCCTGTGTCCTCTGGCAGTACACAGCAAACTTGTCACAGCAGGAAACAGCAAAACCTGTCACAGCTGGAAGGGATGCTGCAGCCTGGCCAGGAGGTCTCATCAGCACAAGCAGCGTGGAGGCATCCTGCTGTCCTGCCAGCAGAGACATGGTGAAGGGGAGAGGAGAAAAGGAGAGGGCATCTGTAACAACCTGATCAGTAGCAACCAGCAGCTCAATTACACTAAAAAATTGAATCAGAGATTGGATGGCAAATACAATTTATAATACCACGCAATACAGCAGCCAGGGAGAAAAACCTTCTGGGCTGGGAGTAACAAATCTGGCAAACTTGATTTAGGAAATAATAGGACTAAATGTGAACCTCCTGAAAGCTGTGCTCAGGATTTCTGGGAAATGGCTCTGGCCTGAGTGTGAGGCCCACTGCTTTGATGAGCAATTTCTTCATGTGTGATTATTCCACATCCCAGGTAATCAGTGTGAGGAAAGGGTTTACAATAACTGACATTGGTGGCTACATCTTAATAGTGAACAGGATTTATATCTGATGTAAATATTTTCCATTTTCCTTTTCCTATGTTTTCTCCTCTCCAGCTTCCAAACTTCCCCAAATCCCCCAGCTGTCTGTGTAAGAAGCAGTGCCTGGTGCCAGGCTTCCTCAATTTTCATTCTTAATTGAGCTGTAAATTCACCTCATAAACTCTTGCAGATCTAGTGGTCCTTCTACATTTACAACTTTTTAATTATCTTCTTAATTAACGGAAGCCTCAAGGTCCCACTACATTTTTATCAGATGAGTCTGTTATGAAACAAATTAACTTGGACTTCATTGGTTTTAATAACATCCTCTCCTCAGCCTGGTTCTGTCTGTCAGTATTGCTCTATTTGTCCTCATGTTGATAAAAGTGCCAGTGTATATCACAGCTTGATCAATCCCAGCTTCTCCCTTATCAGCAGCTCCCAAACAAGCCAAGGGCACTTAATCATGAATGTAAGGTTAAAGGGCAGTGTTTTTTCATAATGTTGAATTCAAACGCACTGCTAGTGTCCAAAAGATTAAGATGTTATAAATGACAGCAGATGCGGGCCTGGGTGCTGCATTCCATTCTTTGCTGTGCTCAAAGATGTGTCACTGGTGAGTAGGGGCTCCAGAGCACAGGCAAAGGGTGCAGAGGGCACTCCTGCCCTTGAGCTAGAGGTATCCTGGGCACCAAGGCAAAGGGTTCCTGTTTCCAGGCTTCTTTGTTTTGTGTTCATTTTCAAAGGGGAATATCTGCTCAAGGCCCGTGGTGTCCTGACATAACTGCTTTGTATGATTGCAGTTCCAGAGTGGTGCAGCAATGCTGGCTCTAGAGCAGTTTGGCCAGTGAATCCCACCCACACATGGGGTGTGTGTGACAGAAGGTATTGGAGGGAGGGAGAGAGAGTTCAAGGACTACTAACACATCACTGCTGCTGTATGATTCAGTGTCACCTGCAACAGTGCTTAAATGAAAGAACCTGGCTTTGCAGAAACCTTCAAACCCCTCCTTCTCCCCCAGAAAACACAAACACAGACTACGGAGCAGCCTGGGAGTTCAGAGTGCCAGCTTTGATATACAGAGCTGGATGTCTGCCCAGGATGGGATTGTCCTGACTTGATTTTTTGGTGTATTTCATTAATTAGGCTGGTATTATTTATACTTTTTAGGAACAAAATAATGCTTAGGAAAATGTTTCCTGTAAGTATCTATTTGCAGTAGCAATATCCTTTCAGCAGAAAACAGGATTTACACAAGCTGCATTTTAAACTGTTGGTACCACAGTTAATCCTAAATGCTGTAAACTGTAATGGCCTATTTCTTTATGTCGAGTTGTTCTTTTTCTCCCAATATCCCATTTTCTGACTGCAAAACAGCTTATGCTGGTTCATCTATAGTGTTGACATTCAAAACCTTGCATGACTGGCAGCAATAAAACTTTATTTAGTTTCCTTCTCAGTCTGAGAAAGAAATTGCTGTGGCACAAAAACATTTAGTAGCCAAACCAAATGTGTAGTATTGCTTCCATTGTTGTTCAGTTGTTGTTTTCCCCTTGTGTTCAAATAGCTTGATGAAGAACTGATGGTGATGGCTGACAGCTCTCTGCAGGAATTGTTTTTCCTCTGTGAGTGATTATTACAACTGTTAGTGACAGCCCAGGGGGACATGCTGTTCCTCAGGATATGTAAAAATATAAGGAATGCTACTTTATGTGGTTTGCAACTCATAACTGTCCACTGATCTTATCTGGATGCTGAATTAACTCAGACATTACAATACTAAACCCATTTTCACCCAGTTTCCCTCTCAAAGGAAAACTTAACCTTCATTTGTTAGACTGCAGGCTTGATGACTGACTTGACATTGTTAAATGAAATTAAATATGTGAACAGGCCTGTTCATATGTTTGATGATGATTTGATGGTTCACATAGATGATGTGTTACCTGCTTCTTCTGGCTTCACAAATGCATATTTTATTAAATTAGTGAAGGCCTAACTACCAAAAGAGCTACTCTGAGATTCAGGGGATGTTAGATGCCTGTCGAATGATAGCAGGATGGAATCTATTTCCCCAGTTCCGCATCAAAGAGTTACTAATAGTAATAGCAATACTAATACTAATAATAGCAAATTATCTACTTTTAAAAATGCTTGGTTTTAAACTGCCTTTTACTGCATGTACATCATGTCTGTCACACTGGTGGTGGGCTCATGCTAGACTCAGCATGCTGTATTAATATGTAGACATGTATTTGCCTACCTGCTTTCAAAACCATTACTGTTGGGATGTAACATGTAGTATAAATGGAAAAAGGGAAAATATCTTACGGATTCTGTAGAAGATTCCTTAAATGTGAATAGTTAGGTTGGAGGCAGTCTTTTAAAATCTAAACTTTCTAACCAAGTTCTAAATATTGTGAAAATTTTATCAGGTCATTATCACTTTGACATTAAAATGCTGTAATTTCAGTATCAGAAAGTGGAATCACTTTTATTTTCACCACAGGGCATGAAGGGGCATCTTTGCCTAACCCCTGCACTGCAGCTAGAAAATAGGCGACTTTAAATCTATGTAACTAATTCAGACTCGTTACATTTCCCTAAGCTCATACATATAAGTTAAACATTCCTGTCAATTCTCCTGTGTATTTAAAACACCTTCCAGCAGCATTGCTGAGGCAGTTTTTAAGGCTAAGATAACCACTTGGACACATGAATACAGGCCTAAGGACTGTAAGCTAAAGATAAAGGAATTCACAAGACTTAAACATTATTTGTTACAATTAAAGATTGTCCCAAAATGTGCACAAGCGAAGGATGGAAAACAGCAGGAAAAAATTGTGCCCCATGGCTGTTGCTCCAGCTAGTGCACCTCAGGAGCTTTTACTGGCCTGCCACTGAAAGGAATCTTCGTTCTCTTTGTTCCCTCTTTCTTTCTCCGCTGTTCCTTCTTTTTCTTTTGTTCTCACTTTTAGTTTATTTCCAGGTAGCTCCCTCAAGTTTGTGTCTCAAACCTCGCATCCTATGTCTTTTCTGTAAAGACAACAACTGCTCTTACCTTATCTTTCTCTTCATTTCCCATGTCTGCTTGCTGTTCCAGGTTTGCTTTCCAGATTACAAAATCCGGAGAAGGGAATCTTCTGTGGGATTGTGTCCACAGGCACAGAAGGCAAACCCCCTAGTAATCACTTTTATTTTCTTTAGCAGTGCAAACAATGCCATGCCTTTGGCTAGCATAAATGTGTTAAATGGTTAAATGTGGCTAAAACAGAGTCTGAGCTGCACAAAGGCTGTCTGCTCTCATGTACAGCCCTGAGTGAACTTCCTGCCCTGTCCCCTCACACAGATGTCCTGCCTGAGCACTGAGGGAGAAGGAGCTGGCTAGGGGATGTTAGTGAGAAAGATGAGAGCTGCGCTCATCAACTCAGCTCCAGGTACTGGAGACCTCTGCATGAGAAGCGGGTGGAGGAACGGGTCCCACTTCTGGTGTTGGGCACTGTAGTCTGGTTTTCTAGGCCTGAGGTTTCTGAGTTTCTGAACTCAGTTTCTTCGTGGTGTTTGGGTTTCAGAAGACCTTGTTCCCACAGACTTGACATAAACATCCCAAGTGTTATTGTAACAAGAGTGATGTTTTGCATTCTTTTCTGTAGGATGGACTTGTCTCTATCCATTGGTTTGGGCCAATGGTTAGAAGAGTTCTGGCACTCTTCTAACCAATGAGAGTGGCCTGTTCTAAAAGGTATATAAGGAGGGCAGTTGTTTTAATAAAGTGGAGTCAGATGCAGTTCTTTATAACGAGGTCTCATGTCGTTTGTTCATCGCCCACAGCGACAGGGCACCACAGGATCAGATGAGGAGCCAACACCAGGAGCATCAGAACTTTAAGCAGTTGAAAGTAATGTTCTGAATATCCATAAGCAACCTAGAAATTTTAGAAATTTGGGTCAAGAATCTACAAAGTATGATTCTTTTCAGGTAAACATGCTTAAACCTAGAAGACTAAATTACTAGGAGCACAGTAATTTTCTTATTTCTCTTGAAACAATTCCAACTCTTTTTCTTAATGTTTTAGGCTTTCCCCTGCTGATTAAATCTGCTCACTAGACAAAGTAAAAAGGTACTGACTGTTTCAACCCCCTGATCTAACAAAAAGCACTGACTGTCTGTTACAACATCAATGATCCTAGCTAGCTAAGAAAAGAGCTTCAACATTATTTGATATGGGAAAGACTGATAAATTACTTTGTATTTTGTGAATCATGGCATCTTTTTTTCTGCCACTGCAGATTAATAGGTTTTTTCCCTACTTATATACATGTGAAAGGAAGAGATATGCTACTATCTTTGTTCTCTCTGATAGGACAATGATATTCTCACCTAAGAAATAATGTTCATCTCTATGCCAAAAAGTCATGTTTGCTCAGCAATACAATTTGAATTTCAGTGTATAAGTCTGAACCAAGCTAAACATAACTGCTATATACCTGTAAAAAAAAAGGTAGAATAAAAAACTACCATGTATTTCTAATTCCTGAACCATGTCAAAATAATTCCATACCTATTTCTTGAGAGACTTTAAAAACATATTTCTTGGTGTCTGCTACTAATCCTCTTAGTGGACTCAGTGCAGATGTGTGGGAAAATGCTAGTCAGCTTTAGATTAGATTCTTCTGTACCTGAGGAAACAAGCAAAATCCCCAAATCCCTGTCAAATCTGGTGTTTAGGTGAAATCCAGTGCAGGGCTAGAATAATAGTTTGGGGATTTTTTTGTTTGTTTGTTTGTTTTTTTGTTGGTTTTGTTTATGGAAAGTTCAATATTGAAATGGAGACCTTAGTTGGGAAGGTTGAAGACAAAGACTACACAGTATGTACAAGGTGACCTGCACTTGCTGAATCCCCAGTCTTGGGTTTCACACATGCACCAATTACTGTGATCAGATTTGTGTGGTTTACATGAAATACAGTTTCCTTTGAAGAGGCACACGTGGACACCAGCAGCTCCAATGTGACATATGTGAATGTACAAAAAAGGATGCAAGATCTGTTCAATCGGAGCTGTTAGTCAGGGCCTGAGCCAATTTATGCGAAGCCATTTGTTTCCCAAATAATTCAGTATTGTACATTCCTTTTCCTGTGACTATGAAATCCACGTAAATATATTTTCCCCCTTGTGATCCTGCCTTATAAGCAAGGTAAAATTGTTCCAAATTCATTCCAATACAATAAAAATTGTTCGCCCTTCAGGGTGGACATAGAACTTGGCGTTATCACCTGTATGTTACCTGATGTCCTCTGACTAAAAGGCAGAAATTGAGTTAATGAATTGATTTAAAAAGGACCGAGTGGGCATTGATGCTGATAGAAATGGGAAAAGTAAATGTCACGAAGAGCAAAGCTGCAGAACCGTCGGCGTTTCTCGGTCGGGCTGGCAGCAGTTTCCTGCCCGGGGCCCGGCCCTGCCCTCGCTCCCCGCCCCGCAGAGCCGGGAGTTCCCGCGCGGCACAGGACGGACACGGGGCAGAGGGACAGAGGGACAGAGGGACGCGGGACAGAGGGAGGCGGCTGGGCGCGGTGCATTCCTCCACGCTGGGCGTGCCTGCGAGCGGGGCTCCGAGCGGCGCTGCCCGCGGCCGCCCTGCCTGCGGTCGGCGGCGGGACGCGCTGTGCGGCGGGTGAGTGCGGGCCGAGCGGAGCCGATCGCTGCCCAGGGCAAAGCTGCGTTAGGGCCGGCTGGGGCAGGCAGCGCGGGTCGGCCCGGCAGCCGCTCGAGCCCAGCGGGGATGTGCCCGCGGCTGAGCTGCCTGAGGCTGAGCTGGCGGCGCCGGCCGGTGCTGCCGCTCCCGCCCCGCAGAAAAGCCAGTGTAAGGGGAGAGGGCACCCCACTGAATCAGAACAAACAAACAATTAATTCCTTCTCTGAATAATATTTTGTTAACATTGGATAAAAATAACTCCTTTAATTAGATCCGCTAAATGATATTTAAGCATGCTGTTTTTCCAGTGGTGAGGGTTAAAATCCAGAAATCCAGGGGCTGAACAGTCTAATGGAATGCAACATTAAAAAAAAAAAAAAAAAAAAAAAAAAAAAAAAAAGAAAAAGCGCCACAAAAGGTGAGCTAGTGCATGCCTTCTGTCTATTTGGCTAACTGTTTTTTGAATATTACAACTTCTTGGAAATCTTGGAAAGGGCATGGCTTGTTATATCCTAAACATGTTTGTGCTTGAGAGCTCACATTAACATGCTCTTTGCAACATTTTAGTGAACTGTATAAGAAACAAAACTACTTGTTATGCTAGTATTCTGTTTTTTCTGATAAAGAGCAGAAGCCCTGTACTTAACGTAATTATAATGTCTGAATTACTTGGAGCATATCTAGTGACGTGTCAGGCTAAGGGACATGTAGCTGTATTATGTAGTTCTGAAAATGAGAAAGTGACCAAAAAGTAACATGGACATCCATAAAAAGGAACTATCTAGGGATGAAATGAGGACTGAGCTTTGTAAAATCTTTATTGCTTTCTACTACAGAGAAACCTTTTCTAAATCCTAGATTGTACAGTGACTTGTGTTTTTGGTTGTAGGGTCAATGAAAGATTCTGGATGATTACAAAGCCTTCCTTTTAAATAAATCATGTGACTCTGTCTCTCCTTTTACTAAAGTGTTTAGTTGCAATTCTCAGTATTTCACTGAAGTTTCATGTAGCTGGAACATCTCACAATATAAACTGATCTTTTGCTAGTTTAAATAATTATTCTATAATTTGTGGTATTCCTGCATTCCTACAGTGACCACATTCCAATCTGCCGTATTAACCAACCCAATTAAAGTATGTGTGACTGGATGGTGGTGTTACTGAAGTAGAGTTAGTAAAGTAGAAGAAAAAGTATATTTAAAAAGGAATATTTTAAGAGCAACTGATTCAGCTGCTCTGAAATAGGATGTTCTGTAGGAGTGAGCTAATTCCATGACATCCCAGAAGCATTAGGCATTGCCCTGGGAAATCTTTTACTCGGAAGTGAAAAAGAGGAAGGAGTGCTTTCAGTTTCATTTCTCAGCTTTGTACATCTTCATTGAACTGAAGCAGCTAGAACAATCATAACAGACAAACTATATTGGTAGCTTCACTTGAACTGGGTTATTTTTAAAGAACAACGAGGTTTATTTTTTATTTTAAAGCTTTCAATCCTATTGAAAAGGAGTGCCTGTACCATTCCACGTTTGCACCTCCTGACTGTTTTGGATCTGATTGTAATAGCCATTGTTGCTGTTGTCTTGCTTCACTCATTGCCCTGGAGAAAGAAATAACTCTCAAGGTTTAAGCTGATATCAGTAAGTGGCTTTTTTTTTGGTCTTTTGATGCTTTTTGTGTGCAATTTTTTTTTGTTTGGTTGTTTTGGGTTAGGGTGGGGTTTTTGTGGGGGATGTGTTGTTTGGATGCTTTTTTTTTTTTTTTTTAATTCCTCTTGGCAACCACCTTTTGTTATCCTGTGAAGCCAAATACTGGATATGTGATATTTAGTAGTACTACTTAGAGAAGTGGAATGGCTTAAACAACTGAGTAGGTGGTAGCATGGCTGCTCCAGGGTTTACCTGAGCAGGTTTTGTGGTCAACATCAATACACTGAACCAGCTACCCTAAAATTACTGCAGTAAATTGTTCATATGAATTACACGATGTTTCTGAATGGCTGCACAGTGGAGTCTTGCACATCCCTATGCCTTTCTGAGTTGAGAATGATTTCAGGATACTCAAAGCATGACTGTGGGCATAGAAAACTCAGACTTATGTAATAGTTGAGACACAGCGTAGAGGAAGCTGAGATGTTTAAGTTTACTTTTGCTTGTATTTGTAATTTCACTTTCCCATCCAGTTTAGAGAGGCAAATATATTTTATCAATAATAGAGAACTATGAATAGCTCTTGTGTGAAATTATGTATTTAAAAAATCATGAGACAAAAATGTTCTTTTGCAGAACAACTACAAGCAGATCTACAACAATGCAAGGTGAGTAAAATATAACCAAAATGTCAACTTTTGCTAACATCAAAGACAGCGCATTCAAGCACATTAGCTTACCTTCTAATTATATGAAATATGTATGAGTGTTTTAACCTGAAATTATTTACATTTTAAAACTGAATATTTTACAAAATGTAGAGCTTACATTTTCAGATCTTGATTTGTGAAGTAAAAATTAATAAATAATTTAGTAATATTGAAATTCAAGTTATTTCTGCTTACAAACTGATTAAATCCATAACCTTCTCCATCTGCTGGTGAGGCATTAATACAGTCCAAACTTGAAGTTGGGAGAAAAGGTTTTTCACAGAGGGGAATGGCTCACTGCCATGCTCTGTACTGGAGGGCAGCCTTGAGTTCCTGACATTGCTTTGAATTCAAACTTCTTTCTAAATATCAATGAACAAAGACATCTTTGCTCCAGACAGAGTGAACTGACCCTGCCTGAGCAGGGCTTGGCCTAGATGATCCCAGGAGGTCCCTTCCAAGCTAAAGGATTCAGTGATTCTGTGACATCTCCATGACATCCTGTGCAGCACCTGTCTTTTTCTGTGTGTGTTTTAAGGACCAGAACCCCATTAAGTTTTATGATGCATGGGTTGTTCAGAAATATGATCTCAATGTATATTTTTGCTATACAGAAGAAAGCTGCCTATATTTTGTTCGATGTGTACTCTGGAAAAGGAGCCAGTGCTCGGATCTTTCACCCAGGGTAGGAGGAAATGATCCATAGTCAGAGTGTATTTTCCATTCTTCCAGAACCTCAACCTGCCACAGCACCTGGAATGCCCTATGGCTCCCCTCAGCAGGTCCCTGGGACTTACCAAGGTGGGTGGCTTGGTTACAGATCTGTAACCAAGGAACCATTAGGAAATTCCCCCATGGGGAATATGGGGGTTGTACAAGGGTGACATCTTCAATTTACTTTTCTGCTATGAATTCTATAGAGTTTCTTTTACTTTCTGTTTTACTGAAAAGTAATTTCTTTCCTTCGTAGTTCTGCATGTTAATATGTGCCAACATATTAACCAACAGTGGTAGGAGTTAAAAATGTCAGGTGTTCCTCAGTGGTCATTTGGGGACTTTGCTAGGGAGGTTTGCCGGGTGTTACTGATTGCAATCAATGTGCAGCAGGTTCTTACTGATAATCAGATTTTTTAATTATTAAGTTGCTTCAGTATCTCACTTTATTTTTCTCTAGAAATACAAAAGTGAAGAAAGAATTGTTTTCCTCTTGCAATTCTGCATGTATTTGGTTCCTGTTTCATATTCTGCTGCTGTACTTTGCAGGTGGCTATACCTTACACTTTCCCTCACTTGCTCTCTCCTCTGTGTCTCCTTTTCTGTTCCTCTTCAAAATGCAGCCCTCCCGAACAGCTTCTCTCATCCTGGCAATGCTTTCTTTCTGAAGAACCAAATCACAATCTATATCTAACAATCAGGCTCAGAGCATAAGTCAGAAGTAAAAAGCAAAATGTTTATCCTGTAACTGTGCTGTTCATAAGTTGAAGCTTGTGCATCCTGGGACAAGGCACTCTGAGGTCTGTAAGAATGCTTGGCTTTAGCAGGGAACAAGCACTCGCTGCTTGTGCCATGGAGGTTCCAGGAGCATTGTTATTTGGAGTAATTGTATGGGCACACACTCTCCCACAATAGCAGTAGATAGTTCGTGTGCAAAGCCTGTGCTCAGACATAAAAGGGATTTTGAATTCCCGAAGGGAAGATTCTTCTCTGGGGTGGGTGGTGTGGCCACCAAGGAGTTTTAAGCCACTGTTTGCATCACCTGAGGTACTGGCCTGCTTATGGGCACAAGCCTGATCTTTCACATGCACTGGTCTGTGTGTTGTAATGTAATGTGAAATTTGGTGCTGAGCTGGTGTGGGCTGAAGGTCTATGAATCATCTGATTTGAAAACTGTAGATGAACTTACATTTCTCTTCACAAAAGCAGAAGGTATTGTTCCAGGAAAACTTTGTCTTAAAATTCCTAATTTGCTCAACTGACAGCGTATAAATGCCAATGCTTTTCATGTAATTAAAAATATTCTTTCTCCTCTACTCAGAAATAACCTTCATTTATTTATCTATGTTTTTTGAATTGTCTCTATGTGAATGACATTTCTTCTGTATTCAAGAATGATGCATTTTTTATTTATTTGGTTTGGTTTTGTGTGAGGCATCAGAACCTCCCACAGCAGTGTAACTCCCTTCATGAGAGTTATTGCATTCATAAGTGAAATAAGTAAGGTATAAGGATCTCCATAGTTCCAAGTAGTCAATAAATTACTCTGTTGAAGATGGAAGGGGCAATTTTTTCCCAACATTGAACTTTCATAACTGTATCTCTCCTCCCATGCCAAATGTCACAGGTGCAGGGAACTATGGATTCCAGGCACAGCCCATGGGATTCCCAGGTGGATTTGGTGTTCCACCTGTCCAGAACCAGCCCACCATGCATGGCACAATCTGGATGCCTATCCCTCCTTCTATTCCCAACTGCCCTCCTGGACTGGAGTACCTCACTCAGGTACCTGCACCCTTCCTCCTTCCCCTGAGTTGAGGTATTCTGCTCTGGGAAGCAGCCTGCATCCATGAAATAGTTAAATAAAGCTTTATTTTTTAATTTATTTTTTATTTATTTTTTATTTATTTTTAGTTAAATAAAGCAGCTGCATGGGTTGCTACTTGTGAGCTGCTAAGTAAAGCCTTTTGTAATGTCTGAATGCAGGGCTGTCATACATCCTTCCCAGTTCTGGAGTTACTGTTTGGGAGATGTAATGTCCTTTGGAAAGGTATAGAGAATAAATACCTATAGTATGGGCAACTCTAGTGCATTAGAAGCACTTAATTTTCTACACGATGCTTTCTTCACACCTCTTAATATTGTTAGTAGAGCTGCTAGTCAGACTTCACAGCACAGAGAATGCTAATAGCAAAATAAGGATTGTTTCCATATTACTGAATATGTCTTTGTACTGTAAAATACAGTTCATCTCAGCACTGGAAAGATTAATACTGATGTATTGTTGCCAGTTTTGTAAAGTGCTAAAAAAAATAAATGAAAAAAAAAAAAAACAAACACTGGTGAGGAGAGGCTGATTTTCCCCTGAATTTTCCTTTGAGCTGGGCAGTAGCTAAGCTTCTACTCTAAAATATCTCCATGTATGGAGTCTCTAGGACATGATGTCAGAACTCTGTCAGGTTCTGAGTCCTGACAGGAGCACAGGTGTTTAGCCCTGTGTGCTTGTAACCTGTTTGGGTTCAGCTGACCCCTCAGCCCCAGTGCTCTTCTGCCAAACTGGCAGAGGACCAGGCAGGGAGGTGAGCGAGCTATTTCCACAGCTTAGCTGGGAGATAATCTGCCTCTACACAATGGATTCATTCATCCAGACATTTCTATTCTGAAACGAAACAGCAGCGGTTCTTAGAGCTACAGTTTTTCTTAGTTTCAAATTGTTAACGGTTTATTCTGTTTATTTTTTTTAACCATGGGCAGATTGACCAGATATTAATTCATCAGCAACTTGAACTTCTTGAGAGTAAGTACAAAGTATTTAAATCTATCAATCCCAAGAACAGTAAAGTTTTGGCTTTCTTTGACACTGTTTTTAAGGTGGTTACTACCTTTGTCTTTCTTGTATTATCTGTCTCAATTCCTGCAGGAGTCCTGAAGAAGTGGAGGAGAGGAAAGAAAAAATAGGGGGGGAAGAAGATTTTCAGCAGGTTCTATATCTCAAAAGATACACAGGAATGCAACTGAATAATCTTGGTTATAGATGCTACAGTTGATATTTAGCTAGTTATAGATGAAGTCACACATTTCCAGTATTACTTGTTAACGATTTCTACTTCTTTCTTCCTTACTTCCTTACTTAAAGATCTGTTATATTTTCTGTCATGTCATATCCCACCTAATTCCATGGACTGGCATGTAGCTTTGATCCCTTTTACAGGCTATCTTGCTGTTTTAGCAAGCTGAATAGCTTTCCTTCTGCTCCCCTCATTCTGTGCTTTAAGGATACCCAAGTTGTATTATCAAAGACTTTCAAATAGAAGGAATAAAATGGATCATATATCCCAGCTGACCCCTAAAGTTGCTGCTGCATTTTTCTTTCCAGTTCTTTCTAAAACTTAAAAGAGTGCTTTCATTTATTATAGAATTTAATTAAAATTTCTGTCCTGGCTCTTGTTGCTTATGCTCTTGTTGCTTTTGATGTGTGCTGCTGTAAGTCTTCACTGAGAGGGTTTTTTTGTGGCATTCTTATTCTGAATGTATTTTGCCCTTTTCTGGCTTCACCCCAAAATTCACAACTCTCTTTAACCCTACCCATCCAATTCTCCCCTGAGAGCCTTCCCTGCTGTGTTATTGGTAACGGTGGTGCTTGTTCGGGCAGCAGGTGCCTGTGGCTGGTGGGGACACGGGACAGATGGGGATTTCAGTTTCTTTCCACATGTCCTTGTTTATGGTGGCTTCTTCCCTTTGAGCTTCTCCATCAGGCTTGGCTGCTTGAGGGTCTTTTCCTGTCATTTCCCTTTGCCAGAAGCTGCCTCTGACAGACTTTGAGCAAAATTTGCCTTCCCATGAGCAGCTCAGAGCTGGCAGGGAGTGTCTGACCAGACACTCCTAAGAAGTTAGCAGGTTTTTTCCCATTTTTCAGTTGTGACTGGCTTTGAAGAAAACAACAAATACGAACTCAAGAATGCCCTGGGACAGAGGGTGTACTTTGCAGCAGAGGACACTGACTGCCTCACCAGGAACTGCTGTGGGCCCTCCCGGCCTTTCACCATGCGCATTCTGGACAACCTGGGCCGGGAGGTGATCACGCTGCACAGACCCCTCCGGTGCTCCTCGTGCTGCTGCCCCTGCTGCCTGCAGGAGGTGAGCTGCTGCCCCTCTCTGCCTTCCTTGTCTGGCACAGGCACCTCCTGTGCACTTTTAAGGTGGGGTTTCCTTAAATCAGGAGGTGAGGTGAAGTGAGTCAGGGTTTGCCAGTAAGGTGTGGGAAGAGAGATCTGTGGGATTTGTGCATGGGGTTCTTGGCCTGGGAAGAAGCAAATGTGCTGCAACACTTGGACTCACTGGCTAATTCTGATTGTGGTGATGAAAAACCTGATTGGACAGCATGTCAGGGGACTTGTGGCTGGTGCTGAAATCTGCACTGGGGATGGACTTGGAATGGAAGAGTTAAGCAATGGCTTTCATAAAATAACAGCTAGAGTTTTCATTTAACAGCTCTGAAAGCTATAGTGACATTCAACACAGGAGATCATGGGATTTTTTTAAATATTAAAGTAATTCTGGAATGATGCAACTTCTGAAACTCAATAGCTAAGCCTACTCAGAGCTCCTGCTGAGGCATTTGTAGTAGCTGCACCCTATAATTCCTTTACTGAATGATCTTGGAATGTTCGCTGCCTTTCTTCCACTGCATTTTGGTCTTTATAATGTAGATAAATAGTTTGTGTGCTCCAGAGCCTGAGGAGTCTCTTACTGTTTTCTTGAAGGCAAAAGCTGAATAAGAGGTGTGCAGTATGAGTGGTCTTCTGAAAACGCTCACAACAAAATGCTTTGTAAGGCCAGACTGCTGTGGAAAAAGAGCTTGTTTTTCATTTGTGTGCTGCTGTGGGTTTTGTCTCACTAGCATATGGAAGCATGATCATTCACTCGAGGTTTTCTCTTCCCTGTGAAGCTGGAAGTCCAGGCGCCTCCAGGAACAACAGTTGGTTATGTTGTCCAGAACTGGCATGTCTGCCTGCCAAAGTTTACCATTCAAGATGCAAAAAGAACGGACATCCTGAAAATTACTGGCCCATGTGTTATGTGCCGGTGTTGTGAGGACATCCATTTTGAGGTATGCAATGTAAAAATTGTTTGCATGTATCTGTTTTCAGATAGTAGTTTGATATTAGTTTGTTGCTCAACTTACTACCTATCAACTGAACTATAGTATATATTAAGTAATTGCTACATCATCTTTTAATGCTGGCATAATCAAATGACTTCTCTAAATTACTCTAGATAAACCAGACAAACTGAAGAAATAACATGTTAAAGCCACTCATCAGTGATCACTGGGCAGTCCTGTGGCTGTACACAAATCAATTAAAATATTTAGCAGCAAAATTTTTTGAATCTGTTATGTCAGGCTCTAAAAAAAAATAATATAGTCAGCTGTATCAAGTATTTATTAAAATTACTTCCTTCAACTACTTATTTAATCATCTAATAATCATTCAATGAACTAGTAAGGTAAGATAATTTAGACCTTAAATACAGAGTTGAATGACTGAATAGTTACAACTTTCCTTTTAAAATAATGATTAATGCAACATTATTTTTGTGGCCATTAAGTAAAACATATATGAGGCTGAAATTTAATGTTTAAAATGATATTGCAAATAGTTACTACAGCAAATTTATATAATTTTATTGTGGAAACTAATCTTTCACATGACTCAGATGACCGGATCTAACTTTAGAAAACGTAATGTTGCCAGAGGTCTAATCTCTGTTTTTGAACAGAAGAATGTTATTTGTTTAATTTTCACTTGAGCAGTTGCTGATGCATGGCAGAAGAAACTAATTCACAGTCTGAAGCTTGTAAATGGATCTATTCCAAAATGGATTTGGGAATATTATGAGTGTCAGGTTTGATGATGCTTTTTTAACCTCTATGTTAAACTATAGGTGAAGTCTTTGGATGAGACTTGTGCTGTTGGGAGGATTTCTAAGCAGTGGACTGGTTTTGTGCGGGAAATGTTTACAGATACTGATAACTTTGGAATCTCATTCCCAATGGACCTTGATGTGAAAATGAAAGCTGTTATGATTGGAGCTTGCTTCCTTATCGTAAGTTTGACATTCACTAATCCATGAACATAGACTAACTTTTTCATCTCCATGTTTAAATTGGGATGGTAAAGGAGTTAATTTTGAGCTCCTTCAAATGGATGACAGCTTGTGAACTTCTGTGTGTAAAACTGACCACAAAAGGCAACACAGAATTATTTTAGACAATAAGTTTATTCTAGACTACACAAAGTGCTAATTGTAGTTAAGAAGAGTTTCATATTTGGTGTGACTGAAAAAAGGAAAAGGGAAGACTTCTTACAGACTCATTAGCAAAGGAAAGCAAGTTTATGGATGATGAAACCAGAAAAATACAGATTAGCAATAGCCAAGAGACCTATCCAAAGCCTGAGCAGCCCACTGGGCTGGTGGACAGCTGAATGCTGCAGCCACTGCCTCCCAACTCTCTTTGGAAGCATGTGAAGCACTGAATTGAGCAGGATTAATGCTCTCAGAGCAGTAATTTCCAAATGGAGGGACCACTGTAGAGGCTAAGGTCATTGAACTTGTCAGAGCACTAACCTGTTTCCACCTAACAGTACAATTCCACATCGAGGTTCCATTTCAAAACATGCACTCTTCTGTGCTGGCTGGACTGCTGAGGGGCAGGAGAGGGGCACGTGAAGCCCCTTGAGTTTGGGAAGGTCTCACCAACCTCTGACAGCTCTGTGCACGAACAAGGCTTTGTTTAGCCGTGTGTGTTCCTGAGCTACCAAGTGCATCAAGCGCAGCGGTAGTGAGTGTGGCCAAGCTGGGCTTTCAGGCACAGGAAAGGGGCCCCACCAGTAAAGTGAAGCTAGCCAATCTGGGATGGACTCCAGACTGAGGTAAAATGAGAGGGAATGAGTCAGGCTGAATAAAGTTAGGGCAGAAATCCTGAGTAAAGGAAGCATAGCTTTGGCTGGTGATAAACTGAAAGTTCACATGTTGGTCTTTCACCCTCTTCTGTCTCTGTGCATGTCCGTTCTGAGAGACCCAGGGCACAAGGGCATGGCAAATGTACCCCCACCGTCTTCTCATCCTTTCAGATTTCTTAGAGGAAGGTGTACATCTTGCAATGCAGCCAGGGGATCTCGGAACTAAGAACCACATTTAAGAATTATTTGTTTTGTTTGCTTTTTCTTTATCCCCTTAGGACTTCATGTTTTTTGAGTATAGTGGCAATTAAGCATCAGCGAGCAGAAGTTTGGTAATGAAATCTAGATGTTCTGAATGGAAGGAAGAAGAACATGGATCTCCCAACTTCCCAATGAATCGCAGAGCTCCAGCAAGAATATGAGAAATGTATATGTTATAGTTACATTTCTATAAGCTAAAAGCTTTGTGGTCTTTTTTATTATTTTTTTTAACTGATGAAATAGTTCATAGTATTCAAATAAGGACTCTTTATCTGTACAGATCAATAATATGATTTGGAGAAATACATACCAACCTTATTTTTTTCCAAGAACTATGTCATTTTAAAGTAATTAATTTTAGTGGCCATTTATAACTGCTATAATAATACTTCAATTCCTAAAAAAGAGAACTACTCTATTCAAGATTAATAATAAACTAAGCCTAATAAAGAGGCACTGATGTTTTCCTGGGTATTCTTTAGTAGTTTTGCCTTGGTGTTCACATTCTGTTGTTTCCATCTTCCTATCAAATACATCAGATATATACATTCACAGCAAAATAATGCATTTGAACAGAACTGTCTGAAATCAGCGTAAAGTTTTATTACTCTGTGGTGCTGGGTCAGCCTGAGCTGGAGTTCATCTCCCCCAGAGCCCTCAGAGAGCTGTGCTTTTCTCAGGGATCTGGAAGGGTGCTGGTAACTCAGCAGTGTGCTGGCTGCAGCTGAGCAGTGCTGGCCCAGCAGCAGAGCTGTGTCTCCAGCATCCCACCTGACTTGAGTAGGCTGGGGGTGGGCAGGGTCCTGGGAGGGGACACAACCAGGCCAGATGGCACAAAATGACCGAAGGGACATTCCACATCATATGACATCAGCTCAGATATAAAAGATAAGAAAAGGAGGAGGAAGGTGTTGCATTCATTTTTTACAGTGTTTGCCTTCCCAAGCAATCACTTCCGTGCTGAAACCCTGCTTCCCAGGAAGTGGCTGGGCATTGCCTGTTGATGGGAAGTACACAACGAATTTTTTCTTTTTTCTGCTCTGTTTGTGCACCACAAACTTTTGCTTTTGTTTTAGTAAAATGCCTTATCCTGGGGAGGCATAGAGTGGTTTGGTGGGTACCTGACACCCACCTAAGGTCAACCCACCACATCTAGTGATGAACATGTTGTCAAATGTGGCTCCCTCCTGAGCATGACCCAGTTTTCTTATTTGGGCTCTTTTGAAACTCAAGGCTTGTGTGTTCACCAACAGAGGTGTAGAGGTGACAGGAAATAAAACTGTGTCTGCTTCTGTTTAATAATCCTTTAGAAATTGCTTTGTGCATGAGTGTGACCTGAAGCAAGGAAAAAAAGCTAGTTACTTCTCAGTTTCTCCAGTCCTTTTTGCTCCTCATTTAGCCCTCGGTTTTCACAGATTGTGAGTCTGTCTGTTGTTTTAGGGCACAGAGTAAACAGAACGAGTATTCTGTGTACACAGAATGGTTTCACTTCAAAAGCAGACACATGAAATGGGAGGTTAATTTCTCAGCATTTATAGCTTTATTTAAATTATTCAAATATTTTATTTAAATGCTCACACAATGCATAAGTTGCAATTTCTAATCCCAGCACACAAGCACATGCACAGAATGGTTCTCGGGATCCTGCTATGGGGAGAAGTCCTTGCTAGTATCTTCAGTTGCATTCTAGCCCTGTTGATGTCCTTTTGTTCAGTATTTTCAATTTATTGGTTGCTTCTGGCCAGTCAAAAAGCAAAAGAAAAGAGAAATGCTATTGCTGCTGTGTACCTGGATTCTCTTTGATGTTGGAATAATTGTGTAAATTTGGGACAACAGTCCAGACTGTTCTGAAAGTCTTTAAATTGTATATTATTCTTTGTTAAATTAGCTTCTCTACTAAAGTTCCTTGTATATGGAATATATTGTATACAAATATCCTTGCATATGGTGCACTTTTTATTCATCAGCACTATTCTTAGGGAATTAACTTAATATTTTAATTTAAAAAATATTTTGTGCTTTATTGACCATCTATTAATGAGATACCAGAAATCCAGTCTTGCTAAAATCTGCTGAAGGCTTCTGATTACTTGAATTAGTAGTAGAAGCTACATGTTTTAGAAACCAGTCCTCTAGGGATGCACATGGCTAAGTCCATCAGTATTATTTTTTCTGCAAGGGGTGGCAGGCAGCTTCATTTCTGCATGCAGCTCTGAAGTCCCAGGCTCAAGCATATTTGATCCCTGCACTTAAGCAGTTATTCAAATATTCCATAAACATTGTTTGGGAGGTATATGAAAATACCTGTTTACTTCCGTGGCAGGAAATGCATAGAATTTACATTTACAGTTTGCATTCAAGTGAATTCAGATGAATGGAATAATATTTTGCAAGTAGACAAAACAGGGACACCTTTTTTGGTGAAAGGATCTTGTATGGTAAATTCATCTGCTGACAATAAACTGGGGAGTGTATGTAAATTTAAGTGAGGTAGTAGGGGTTGGCCTAATAGGACATAACCAGGAGACTTTGTTTTCATTCCTCCAAGTAATTAAAATGTTTTCGTTCAATTTTTTTTTCTTAGTTATTCACCACAAGTCCTGGAAACACCATTGTTCCAATAACCTTGCATACAAAATTACATAGAAAAATGAATGTACATCTCTGTAGAGCAATAAGGGAAGAATGGGGAATGCAAATCGTTGAGAATGATCAACTTCACATGAAGATGTGTAGGAAAACAATGTTGCAATTCTTGTATCTTAAGGAGAATTTCAGTTGCAAGCAGTAACTGTCTGAAGCTTAATCAAAGCAAAGAGACCTGCGCAATCACACAGATTTCTCAAATACAGTGAAATCCAACAGTGAAGTTGTGTAAGTTTTGCTGTTGCTCATTTAGATTTTTTGATTTTGTGCTGCTCAAGTTTAGTGGTCAGAGTGCTGCAGTTTATTCCTTTACCATGTATTTAGCAAAATCAGCAAATAAGGTGAAAATTTAGATACCCTGAGAGAATAAGCGAATCCAGCTAAAGACTAAGAAGTGGCAGCCAAGCATCTTAGATTTGCCAGAATTGTGGTAAGAACTGGAAAGAAATCCTATAACCTCTGATCATAGAACAACAGAGAGAGCACTGGACTTGGAGGAACTTTCCATCAGCTGGGAACTGGATAACTCTGACACTGCTTACACAGCTCATAAACTTTTGTCTTGTGAAACAGTTCACACACTCTCATGAAGGTAAAAATATTGCATGGGAAGTCCTAACTAAAGCTGTCGAGGGGTAACTCTCTAGTTGACCAAACAGTATCTTATTGCCGTTGTCATCTCACTGTTTTTCTGACACTATTTAAATGAAAAATGGTTAGTTCTTAAGTTTTTCAGGAACTTCTGGAGATTTGCTCGTTTCTGAGACTGTGTTAAATGAAGAATAAATCATTATTTGAGCTGTCCTTTCTTTTCGTTTTGAAAGAATCATAACAGCATCCATATTTAATAAATCACCAGTCTAGAACTCTACACTCTTCATCCTTCAGACAATAAGCAATAAAATGATTTAACCCCCTGTCCATAAATCCAGGCTTTGTAAAGCATTAGAAGACTTCCAGCATGCTGCCTGTAATCCAATAGCATCTCAGTGAGATTGAGCTGTTACACAAAACCTTGACAGAGTGAGATTTGCAGATGGATGTCTCTAGTTCTGTTAATGACCTTTCCATCTGTGCTGTCCTGGTAAGTTTTTCATCTCCAGCTGCACAAGAGCTGCAGTTGCTTAGTAAAACCCTAGGGTCCTTATAGCACACAAAACCAAAATTTATATGATGCTTCTCAGTAGAAAAGCATAATCCCACTACAAAGAAAATCCTACTTTCCAGAAAACAAAGTTCTAAGTGTTAAAAAAAAAAAAAGTGATTTACTACTTAAGTCATGAGCAAGATTGGGTTTTTGCTAATAACCTTGCTAATTGGAAAAGAGAAGGAACATTATTTTAAAGTGTTGTATAACAGTTTGCTTTTAAAAAATGTTTTAGTTCATAATTGCAAAGTCCATAAAAAGTCTCCTTGGGTCTTTTTTTTTTGACCCAAGAACAGCCCTTATATCCCTCATGTAGCTCGTGTTGGCTTTACTAACGAGAATAACTTTGACCAAAATCTGACGGTGGGAGCAGGACTCTACAGCAAAAGGTGAGTGGATGGAGGGATGGACAAAGCAGCTGGCTTCCTGAACTAAATTTAGCCCCCACTACTGTAGGTGCAGGGTAATGCAAGACAGTAAAGAAAATCAAATCTTTGTGCAAGGGAATTTATTGTAAAAGTATATGGTTGAAGTGTTTCACTGCTAATGGCCATTGTATGATATGGATGTTAATAATTTGTGAGAGGAAATGGTAAAAGTAAAAGCGTGATTCAGAGAAGAGGTTGTGAAACCAGAGACTCCTTACTGTAAGGGAACCTCTCACAACCAGGGCAAGGAAACAACTGTGGGGAAACCACCACTCCACCACAAGATGAAGAAGCCATGTTAAGCAAAAAGCAGTCATGAGGTTTGATCTTAACGTCAGTGAGGCGGAAGGTAAAAAAGGTAAAAGAACCTCAGAGAAAATAGCAAGCAGTAAGAGGAAGATTCTAACAAAGGAAAAGTGGAGCTCCCCCAGGGTGAAGAGCTCAGCTGGTGGAATTCTGTTGGATCAGGGCTCTGCATGTACTTTCATAATATAAATGTTTGTACATGCCATGTTTGTGGGCTGGGGGTTTAGTAGTTCCCTGTCACCATTCACAGGGAGACTTCCATACATTACTGATCTTGTTCTGGAGAGAATTTATCTTCTGATTTATACCTATATTTGACCTACCACTTAGGTTTAGTTTATTTACAATTTTTACCTGATAATATTACATTATTAAAGACAGAAGTGAGGAGAAGATATCCATGAAAACACTGCAAGCATACCAAAGAGGAAGAAGAGATTAAAAAAGGGACATACAAAGACTGTGCCTTTTATTTTTCGATGGGTGGCAGTATTAGCACAGAAATTGTCTTTCCACTGCTCAAACCTGGCTCTGAGATCCACAGGCAGTTTCCTTAAATGTCATTCTGATTTTCTCAGTGGAGGAATTTCACATTACACTATCTCCAAACTATGTATTCCCTACATGAGTGTGGAAAGCTAGATGTGTCTTACCCACCAAAGCAGCAAAATCCTAAGCTCCAAATGCAATTACACATCACTAGGAAAATTAAAAAATGTGCATGTGCAGGTTAAAACATGACTGATTTAAAATACTTAGACAAAATACTGTGAAATATCCTTAAAGTTGCATTAGACTTGGCAAATGCTATAATTTGGAGTTGGACCATGATTTCTGACAGAATTTACTACAGAAAGCAAAAAGTTACTAAGGTATCACAGCAGGGTACATCAAAGCAAACAGGCTGATTTCATTGCTTGTTTAATGTCACTGATTTATGTCTAAGGTGCTTTTAGCCCCCCCAGACATGAGATGGCTTCAGTGTGAATGGCTGTGATGTGGACTACCATACCATCCCCCCAGCTTTGTTTTTTTTATTTTTTTTTTTTGGGTTGTTTTTTGGTTATTTTTTTGTTTGTGAGTATGTTAAATTTAAACTTGCTGCTTATGCCTCAGCTGGTTTAACCTTTAGCTGACCTAGTTATTGAGCCAGGGCAGCTGGTATCATCTGAGGCCGTCGATCTTTCTCCTTTGTTGCTTGCCTTTTCCAAGGAGCCAGCAGACCCTGGCGGGAGGCTGAGCAGCAAGCACGGAGCTGTGTGCGCCAGGACCTCGCGTCTCCCGCTGTCCCCGCCCCTGATGCACGATCGCGGGCAGTCCCTGCGGGCAAACGCGTGCCAAAAAAGTAAATGGGCTAGTGCAAAAGCGAGTGGGCTAGTGCAGCGCAGGGACTTCTGGTCAGCAGCCTCCAGTTCCTTAGTTCTTGTGCTGCAGACGGGGAGAGACGTGGAGATGTTCAGCTGCAGGAAAATTCCCCTGCGGCTCCGTCCATCACGCTTCCAAGGAGCGCGGGCAGAGGGGATTCCAGGCGGGTGTGCGGGCCCTGCGGCGCTGCCGGGCGCGGGCACTCCGCGCTGGCCCGCGGGGATGCGCTGAGCCGGCAGCAGCCCCAGGAGAGAGCTGTGGGCAGCAAACGCTGCTGGAAACTCCCAGCCTAACTGAGATTTGTGCTGAAGACTATAATTAAAACTATTCATAAGAAGAGAAGTATAAACAAAAGGTAACTTGTTAATTTAAATGACCCAGTGATTTGCTTTGACCCTGAAGATACCGAAGACTTTGGGGCTGCCTTGGCTTTGTGGTTTACAGCAGCATTTTGCTGGTACGTGTGTGTGATCAGCACACCACTACAATGGTGTTTTCTAACTGAGGTCCTGGTTACACCTTCCTGCTCTGAAGTGTAGTCCTGCTCTTGTGTAAGTATACAGCTCCTCCTGAATGTGGGGATTTTTTTTTTTTGATTTTTTTTTTTTTTTCACAATTTGAGCAGCACAACATCCCAAGGTATCTGACCTTGCACAAGCATTTCTTTGTGCTGGGCTGCTTTCTGTTTAGTTATACCCTGCTGTACCACTGAGCTGTCCTGTACATCATTGGGGAGCTCCCTCCACTAGTCTTTACATGCTGTAAATTGTTCCTTCAGTTCTTTATGATCTTTCCCAAGCTCAAGTAATATTTCAGCTCAAGTTCAGTCTCCTGCTCTTACTGTCGCTCTCTCAGCCACACATAACTAGGCAGAGCAGCACTTGCCCTGGGGAATTTGAACAAAGTGAATCTTAATACTGCAAGAGTGTGTATGTTTAGCAAAGACCTACTTATTTACACCTAAATCCTGCCTTCCTTTGCTCCTGCAGCCAATCCTGCTTTTTAACTGGTATAATTTTTTTTTTTTAATCCCACTGTATGAATGGACTGAGGCACACTGTTTTATTGTCTCGTTTTTCTGAGAGCAGAATTTGTGGCTCGTGGAAAACATAGGTCTTTCAGCAGACTGTTTATGCCTGTATTCCACTTGGTGCCAGACTGGGACAGAAAAGAAATACAAGCAAAGTTGTTGAACACAGACAAGGGCTCACTGTGCCCTGTCCTTTCCACTGAGCAAACTTTGGAAGGGCTATTAGAGGTGGTAAGCTAATATTAAATTGCACCAAGAATTAAAGCCAGCCACTGAAATGAACAAGAACTTACCTATGTGTTGCAGAACATAGGAAACATAGGAACACATAGGAAAAAAAAGGGAAAAAAGAAAAAAAGAATTTGCTAATGTGATAGTGGTAGAGAAGAGAGCAAGACAGAGGAAGGCGAAATCTGTTGAATAAATAAACTAAATTTTTGTACATTGTTTGTGCTCCATTTATGGTGTTCAACTTTTTAAGCAATATGCCTAGCTGAAGGAAAATCTTGTGAAAAATTGCATATTAATGAAAAGGAATGAAAAATAAATTTAAAAAAATCAGTGATTATGCGTGCTCTAAGGAAGATACTACAATTTGATGCCAGAGTAAAATACCAACTAATCAGCACCTCTTAAACTCCAAATACGAAATCTTTACAGCAAATTGTTTTTACTGGGGATTTGCACTTCAGTAATTATGTGGTGAAATTTAGCAAAAGCCCTCACTATCAGAGGAACTCAAGCCAAATTTGCAGAGAGAAGTGTGCACAAGTGAAGTTTTCATCTTTTCATAAAGAGGTATAAACCTCTACAAAACACATTTGACTTCAAAATCCTTTGAGCCAAGATGGGCCAAGTCAAAGGCAAGAAGCTAGCTGGTCCAGAGAGCACAAAACACCACTGATAAACTCTGCATCCCAGCTCAGATCCAACCAGAACAGTATTTATATCTAGGTACAGATTGGGGATTTTTCACTAATCTACATTTATGATTAGAATTGGACTATTTAAAAATGCGAATGTACCTTCTGGCAAAGGGAAAAAGCAAGAGAATGATGCTAAAATTATCAGGGCTGGAAATCTCAGCATAATCAAGCCGCAGTCTGGAGTGACTGGATAAAAGAGCATGATGAGAGCTTTCTTTGGAGGTGTGCTGCCTGATTACAGGTAAAAATTGGAAAACTGTTGCAATTCCTGAAGCTTCATTCCTTCCCTGAGACTGTTACCTTCCACCCCAGATAGCTCCTGAGCTCTCTCCCTGCAATTCATTTTGACTCGGGTGCTTTTTCATTGGCTAGGAGGAAGAATAAGGCATTTTCCAGCCAGGCTGCAACAAGTGATGCTGTCTGTCCTTTCACTGTGAGGTACATCTGTATTGATAAAGCATTTGCAAATGCCTTCCTACAAACTCCCACAGCAGTTCTAGTAATAGCTGATGGCTGCTAACAGGCTGTCAGCATAGCACCAACAGTTTACTCTGCTGAGGACCAAAATGTTTTAATCTAACACATATTCTTTTTTGGCTGTAATATGAGTGTATGAAAAAGAAATGTAGTGTGCGTGACATTCTGGTCAGAACACCTGATCAAGTGTCTCTTCTCATGTTAAAATATAAAACTGAAATTATTTTTTTCTCCTGAAAAAAAAAAAGAAAAAACCAGCCAGGTAGAACAGTGAAGATGCTCCTTTTAATCTAGCAATTTTATGTTTAAAGTTTTTGTATAAGATGGAATTCCCTAAATAATTATCCTTGAATTAATGATTATATTAGATTTAGTTAGACAGTGCCCTGTTTGCTGGAGATTTCTCTGACTGTGGAGCAGTAACTGAGTTTCTTCTAAGTCACATCAGTTTCATGCAAATAATGGAGCAGATCACAAGTGCAAAAAACCACTTTTGTTTAAAAATTTACATATGCAACTCCCAAAGGAGTTTTGCTGCAAGATTAAGAATTTATTTGATAAATTTAAATCTGTAGAAGTCATTCACATCCTTAAGAGTAGCATTCTTTTCCTCATCACCACGGGAAAGGCACAGGGTCCCCTATAGCACTGCTATATAGGGCAGTGCAGGAGGAGCCAGGTGCTGTGCAGAGGGCTGTAGGTCCCACTGCCAGTGCCACCTGCTGTCCCCCAGGGACCTGCCATCCACAGGCACCTCAGGCACAGCACACATGGAGAAATAAAGCATATTTGCTAGTACCTGCTTTCTGCATCTTTGCTTGCAGCCAAGTATTTCCCAGTGGGTTATGGGGAGACCATGTCACAGAGAAGTGTTGTTTCTTTGCTGTCATCCACCCACCATCTAAATTAATTTTATAAATATTTACTCATCAAAGTATCCAAGTCTTTGCCCAGTCATGCTCTCTGGTTATGGAGACCCAAAATGATGAGAATCACAGGCTGAAGTCTTCATGGAGTTAGAAGTGAATGGACAAATTCAGAATGAAGCCTCCTCCATAATGACAGACTGATAAATCACGTCTGTTTTCCTCTACAATACAAAGAGGGAAAGAGCAAAAGAATGACCTAATTTAGTCATGGAGATGAATGGTGTGACAGAAGAGTGTTCCTGAAAACACACATGAAATGTAAATCCTCCTTTCCTGTAAGTGCCTGGGCAGCATTTGACTTCTGTGACTCACTCAACAGAAATTCCATGGGGAAAATGGTTAGGCTTTCTCTGGGATGAAAAGAACAAGAGTTAAGTGATATAGAGGTAAAAGCAAATTCCTGCCTAATATCCCCTGTCTGCACTATATGAAAAGCAAACACAGCCAGTAAAGTTTTGATTGCTGCAGTAGATTCCTTGTCTTTGAGAGGTGAAGAGGACAGCTTCCCCAGACAGAGCTCCAAGGCTGTGAAGGTTGACTGGACAGTGCAGATCACTTTCAGAAGAGAAAAGGAGTGCATTTTACCTGAGATTTTTGGTGTGCTGGCTGAAAACCATGGACATGTAACCAGGAGCTTTTCCCTCACTCCAGTCAGTTCATTGGTGTGATGTGGAATAAGCTACAGGGGAGCCACAGCCAAAACAGCTTCCCCAACTGGATGCAGGGAGAAAGAGTCAGAGTGGAAAAAGTGTGTGGATGGCCTACGTGCAGCAGAGTTCCAACTCCCAGCGTCTGTTTATGGAAGTTTATATTCAGCTACATCCTCAGCTGTCTCAATTACAGTCCTAGAGTACAGGGGGAATAAAAAGTTAGAATTATATTTGAGAACTGGAGAATTGTTTGCAATAACCCAACAGAACAAATGTATATTGAAAAACAGCTGTATAACCAATGTATATTGATAATCTGGGCTGCTCACCAACAGCAGAAAGAAGATATGAAGTGAAGGATTAAATGGCCTGGTCTTACTAAAACAAGAACCCTCCTTCTCTCTCATTCTGATTTGGAGAAAAACACATGAGGTATCAAGAACAGAAAGAAGTTGTCTCAGATTTTGACAAAATCTGACTTCAGTAGCGTATAAATTTTCTTGAATATCTGTGATTTAGAGGGGATTTTTTTTTCTTCCTTTATATTGTCTTTGTTGGGTGTTGGAAATTGTCATAGCTCTCTCTGGCTTTGGTAGCATCTTTGAGCAGGGTCTAATTTAAAGATCATATTTTGTTTTGGAAGCAAGTGATTTCTATTCTTTAGACTGGAAAGCTGGGGAGGTTATCACTATTACCTCTTGGGGGGATGAACCTTTAAATTGGGTAATATGAATAACCTGTGGCAACAATAATACCTGACAATAGCTTTATACAGTGATTTGAGGAGTCCTGATGGCTCAGTAAATATTTACTGATGGTCTCACTGTAGTCTGGTTTTCCAGGCCCAGAGCTTCTGAGTTTCTAAAGCTCATTTTTCCTCATGGTTTGGGTGTCTGAAGCTTGTTCTCTCAGATTGAACATAAACATCGGGATTTTTTTTTGTAACGAAAACTCACGTTTGGAATTCTTTCTGTGGGAAGGACTTTCTTTTGATGTCCCTCTGGTTTGACCAATGTGGGCAAAGGGGTTGTCTGTCTTTGCCAGTCACAGTGGTCTGTGGCAAAATGTATAAAAGGGGTCAATTGTTTCTAATAAATGGAGTCAGATTCATCTCTCTGAGATGTTTTGGAGAAAATTCGTGTCGTGTGTTATTCGCCACAGTGACAGTCTCACCATCATCATTCAGATTACTAGCCCCCTGCTAGCCCAGATGGTGCTCAGTAGGCTTTTACAGACTGTCACTACAATACTGAGCACAATGTGTCTGACCCTTCTCTGGAGTAAAAAAATACCATATCTACCAAACTGATACCAATAATAATATCTAATTAATAATAATCTGCTAGGATTACTTACTATGTTCCTGCTGAGAAAAGATGTTTACTAAATACTTTTTATCTTGGAAAAATTTCTGTCAAGAAGCATCTTGAAAATGAGGATACATGAAAGGGAAATAATATGACAATAACTGATGTAAAGTTAATATTTTTTTTGTTTATAATTTATATCACATATCTCTGGGTAGGAAGAATTTAATAGGTTAACACAAATGTTTATGTAGCTTTTCTAAGCAGAGTAACTAGAGTAGTATGAGTGACCTTTTTATTTCCTGAACCACATGTACAAATCCCACACTAGGAACCTGAATGCAAGTATTAATATTCTCACTACATGTGGGCAGCATTATAGCTGAGCCACAGTGAGTTCTGCAATCATATTTTCAGCTAAATTCTAAATTGTAGCAGACAGAATGTAAGTACAAAGGGACAGCCACATTAATAAGACTTTCCTGTATGTAAGGGTTTTGCAGAGGTGATAATTTGCTAGATAGCTGCCGACCAGAGTTAGATATAGGGGCTATAGGTTTTTCCCTGTTTCATTCTGGCTATATCAAAGAACACTGTTAATGTATAAATGTCTCAAAGGCAAATATAGCCTTACATTGGTACAGGGATACAAGGAAAAGGAAATTGTGCCTACTTGTTTTCTTTGCCATGACAACAATTTGTTTTTTCCTGGCCATTTAGCAGGAGCTTCCAGGGGATGTGTCCTCTGTGCCTACCAAATGTCCCTCCTTCTTTGGGTACCCTGGAACAGAGGCTGCTTGCACAGTTTATCTGAGCATGCTGTTAGGTTGAGTACCATAATTTTCAATTTTCTAAATGCCACAAAAGCAATTTTGGCTACAGAATTTTATACTATGCATATCTTTTCATGGCGTGAAAAAAGACTGAAGAAGAGGGAAAAGCAGAGGAAGACAGGGATCTGTGTTCTTCAGCACCTGATATTCAGTTTATGTGCCATTTTGGCCACTTTCTTAATTCTGCCTGGAATTTTATGCCATTCAGAGTGCTGGGGTACTGCAGGGCTACCTGTGACTCCTACTATTTTTTCATCACAATTTTCTCCCCACTCTGGAGGGTATTGCTGCCTTCCAATACACAAAGTTTGTTTAGTTTTCTTTAAATAGGAAGGAACTTCTTTCCATCACATTTCCTAATGCAGAATCAATCTGTATGTTGACTTGAACACCACAGGTTTAGGATTATCTGGATGTGAAGAGCCAGATCATCCCTGCAACCACCCTCCTAAAGCCCAGATTACAAGACAAAATGTACTGTCCATTTCAGGTTTTGCCAACCTTGGCAATTCATTAGAATTATTTTAGTTAGAGATTTCTTCTTGAGCATCCAAACTAAATAAGCACAAATTCTCTTCTCTGAATTCAAAGTAGCATCCTGGCTTCTGTTGAGTTATGTGCTGAAAAATAATTAAATTTCTTTTGAAAAGAGTTCTCTTGAGGTTCTGTTGGAAGCTCTCAATTTATTTCAGTCTTTCTATGAACAGTAGACAGGTGAGTTGTCTTGAACACAGAGTGGATAACATTCATCAAGACTGTGCTGCTCTTTGAAGTTTGCCTCCTCTGTGCCCCTTTCTGTGTAAGCTGAGAACAGTCAAGCTCCCAGCCTTAAAAAAAAAGATGTGTGCTTTTGCTCACTGGCATAAAAAATACAATTGAGAAGAACCATTCAGATTGGATGCATTTCCCTTTCACAGAACACAGCCTGTAACCTAACCCTTCTTTCATTCCTTCAGTAACTCCTGGCCACTTCAGTGTTAAGGGTCTGAATCGGTTTGGCTCTCACGCCTGCCTTGCAGCCACTGAGTGAAGTGATTGAGTGCACGAGTGTGAGTTGACAGTGGTGATGCCTGCTGTGCAGAGAGAGTTTTCTGGTAGTGATCTGAACCTAACATCCCTTCGTATCCCCTTTTAACAAATGAAGCTATGTACACACAGAGTGTAAGGCAGGAGAAGAGGATGAGAAAAAGCTCTCAAAGGTGTAAAGCTCCTAAATGTTTCTAAGTTTGGAAGCACACTCCCCTACTGATTGAGTCATGAGATTTTCTTGCTTCCTTGCTTGCGCCAGGGACGCTGCTCATCAGCTTTCCTGGTAACTGTATTTAACTGTTCATTTAAATGCTCTATTTTAACTCTCCTTGTTTTTATTGGCTTCCACCTTTTTTCCCTGTAAAAGGCTTTTTTGTCAAGAGGCAAAATACTTGGGTATTGAAAAGCCATATGTTTTGACCAGCCACTAAATTAAGAAAAATCTGTGTTTCTTAGCTTTCCTTCACCTTTCTGAGGCTTCTCTTTCCCACACTGCCTGCCGAAAAGTGGGAGCTGAAAGGCTCTGTGGAAGGGAACTTTGCAGCAGCAAAATAATGGCCAGACCATCTCCTTTCTTTTCTCTCTTGAATATAGTGCTCCAGAAATGCTGCCATAAGTTGTTTTTGGGCCATCTGGGATTCCTCATTTACATCATACAGGAAGTAGGAATAAGACTAATTTAATGGCAATTTTGTTATAAATCAAACTAAATTACTAAAAATACCTACCTGTCAAAATTAGGACAGCAGTTTCTATTTACCTCAAACAAGTCAGCTGGAGAGAATGAGATCATTGTGGATAGACAGAACAGACATAAAACTCCCAGCACAAGGGAAGGAAAAGAAATTTTGACCAAAACCATTTTAGTAACAGAGGGTATGAAATCTGATGTCTTCCCGTAGGGGAATACTTGTGGGACATGGTTCTCTGCTCCAGTGGTTTTCCCAAATTGCCACTCTAGAACTCTCCTCTGGTCTTCTGAAATCAAAAAAATAGTTGGCTTTAGGGAACTATTGTAAAACACATGGTGAACTCCCCTCCCCATCAGTCACATGTGTGACACCCTTGTGCCTGCTCAACAGCACATCCTTACTTCAGGAGAACACTTTTACAGTGATGGGGTTTTTGACAGACACAAAACTCCAATCGATTCCCAGCTCCAGAAAATTTCTTAAAGATATTTTTCTACTAGTTTCTATTAATTTCACACAGTGGAAGTTTAAAATTATTTTTCTTTTTGCCAGTTTTCTTGAATGTTGCTTTCTTTTCTATTATAATCTTTCCTGCATACCCAAACTATAACAAAAGCAACACTTGAACATGTTGATTAATTGTGCATTTCAACACCTCTTATTTGAGGCTCTGGGAAGCATTTTATAGTTCATTGGGTGATGGAAGTGAAATCTTTACAAGATCAATCATGATCAGCAGGGATTACTCTGCAGGATTTAATTCTCAATTTCTTTGCCTATATAAATCACATAAAAATTAATGTGATGGATGTGAAAAATGAGGATCAGACTTTTGTGTCCACCAGAAGCAGTACCAGAGGCCTGGCTTAAGGCCAGAGCAGCAGGATTAATACTCTTGGGGTGCTCACTGACTTCTGTACCACAGGATAGGCCCTTGAGGCTGGAGCAACCATATCCTAAATGCTAAAGGAGGGACCACAGACAAGAACTTAGCAGGGCTTTTCATTCGTGTTCCTGTTTTGCTGCACCCATCTCAGTGAAAGAATGTAACTCTCCTTGTAATTTCCAAGCCACTCGTTCAATCTCTTTGAGTAATTATGGGATGACAGCCGATTATACCCTGGCAATGCTTGCTAGCCCTATTAATCTTTTTCTCATATGGGCTGTTTATAGCTATAATTATAAATGAGTGAATGAAATGAAGTAATTTCTGATTGGGTGGTTTGGGAAAGAAACCGTGACTCCAGCCCAGAAGGTTCCCCCAGCGCTCCACAGTGAAAGGTGCTGAGCATCCATGGAAATCACGGATATCAGCAGGGGCTCAGCATCCTGGAGCACTTGGCAGCTCTTGGCTGGAGCACACCCATAATCACACCACTGGGGCAGCAACTCAAAGAAGTGTTCTGATTGAAACTGAGGATAAATTAAAGGGAGGCAACCAAAGAGAAACTATTTTCAGACAGCGAGACTAGAATTTCAGTGCCATTTAGCCTGATTCTTTGGAAATGAATTGTCTATGGAAGAGTTCTTATTAGGGTTGAAGTACTTAAGAGGCCTTCTTACAGGCTTGCACACACATCCTAAATCAGACAAAGTGATGTACAGTTTAATGCCATGTTATTGCCAGATGGACTTCCACGTCCCTATTGATGTTTTTTTGAAAAAGAAGAAAAATTAATTCTAGTTTAATGCTAGTGTTTCATTGGCTTGTGGTCAAATTTAAACAACTTCAGGCATCTAAACTAAATATATCTGAAGAAGGTTTTTTCCTATGATTGACAAGGGATTTTTTAAAATTAATTTGGAATGTCAATTCCTATTAGTATTATTCTATAATGGCAAACATCTATTTTCAGCTACCCCCGACTCATGTAAAATACTGATATGTGTAGAATTTGTAATTCAAAACTAGTATTTTCTTTTTAGAAATTGCACTAGGTAAATAATTTAACTGGAAAAATTAGTACAACTTACCATCTCAAAAGTCTTTTACTAATCTAGTCTCAAAAATGTAACTACTTTGATTAATAAATTAGATCCATAAGAAAAAAGCCAAACCTTTTATTTAATTTTATAGTTTATATCCACTTGACCTAGGCAGTGAAATCACTGCTTATGGAATTGCTGCTGTAACACAAAGAGAGGAGAAAATTTATGCAACAATAAAAACATTTGAGAGGAAAAGCTGGAATAGGAGATGAATCAATTTGTTCTTTATAACAAATAACTAATTACTGCTGCTATTGAAAATATATGAGGAATATCTGATTTTCCCCAGAGAAAACTTTATCATCTGTTAGAAAACTATGCTCTTTATTAAGGTAAGGGACTTAGGATCCTTGCACAATGATTTTATCTTATTTTATTCTTGCAATGCTGCTTCTGGGGAACTGTTGAAAATCTCTTCCGTCTGTGGCTTTCCACACATCAGTCTTGTTATTTTTTTGTTTTAATTAATGTATAATGAATAATTTCAGAGTTACAAGGTTAGGGAAGGAAGGTCATGTGACCAATGCTTCTCCATTTTAGCATTTGTGGAAAAGGTAATCTAGTGGGGATCCAGAATAAAAGAATGGCTTTTGAGACCAAGAGGCAAGGTGAGATAAATTCAAGGAGAGGAAAAGCATTGCAACTGCACAGACTACTCTTTTTTAAGGATAATGAGATAAAGAGTAGTTAGAGGATGTGAAAAAGGTCTCATAAGAAGTTTCTGCAGTTTAGAAGTCCTTCTGTGACAGGACCTTCCTCCCTTTGACTCCAGTGGTGGGCTGGGACTGCAATGAACTCTGTGTTTCCATTCCATGTGGCATTGTCTACATGTATTTTGAAACATAAAACTGGTGGTGGTTTGGGGACGATGGGTTTCTAACCTCATGCTAATTTCCTACATAAAATTAGGAGACAGGGGAAAAGGAGGCACAGATGGGCAGGTACAGACAGGGAGTTACTGAGACCATAAAAGAACTCTCTAAATATCTAGGAAGAGCTACTGAAGGAATTAAGGTTAGAAAGAATTTAGGAAGTTGTTGTCTTCTGCAGAGGTCCTGTAGAATTTTGCCCAAATACTTGCCAGCCGAATTTGAGATATTATTGCTGAGCTCTTGAAAATGCACAGGGTCTGAAAAATAAATAAATTTGGTAACCAGTTATGAGGTTAGAAAATCACTTTTCACAGTTACTTTTGGAAGTGAGGACTGCTTGCATTTGCTGCCATTCTTGTTTTCATCACTACTGCTGTAGTTTTAGGACAAGGAAACTCCTTGGGCTGCCATGTTCAAAGCCTCACAACTAAAACTCTTTGCTCTCCTCCATGCCTACTTAACAAAACGGATTCACTTCTTATGAAGAAATTGTCTTGTTGCAGAGGAAAGGAAAAAAGCTCAATAAAGTAAAAAATCAAAGGATCAAATAGTGACAATGGCAAGAATGTGAGCCTGTTTCTTGGAACACCTGTACGAATTGCTTCATTAGTTAACATCTTGGACATTTCACTACATACTGCCTATGTTATTCTTTGAAATTGCTTCAGTTTGAGGGTAAGTTTCAGCTTAGGAGCTCAGATATTTAAGTGTTTTAGGTGTTGCAGATGCTACACCAGCAATACTATCCTGAAGAAGCCTGCAAAAGCATCAGGAGAGCTGGAGACCCTGCTAACCACCAGCTGCCAGTTCAGGCCTTGAAGTTGGTATTTGTGCACAAAAGCAGCATTTCTAACGCAAGTGTCTGTGAGAGCAGGGCAAGACAGAGCCCCTGGGCACTGCACAGCTGGTGCAGCTCAATTCTGGAGTTTCACAAGCATTTTCCTTTCCATCAGCCAATGTCCGAGTGAAGCCTCTGGGGGTAGGAGACGTCTTGACCACATCTGTCACTTGGAAAGCAGTGTTTTGGGTAGCTTTCAGCTCTGTTTTCTCTTGGGGACAAAGCTTGCATTTTCTAAGAACAGTCTAAAATTAAAATTGGCCTTCAAGACACCATGGAAAATGACAAGAAAATGCATAAATTTCTAGCTCAAGTCTGGGATTGCACTTTCAGGTATGAGCTCTGCTTATATCACAAGTTCTCTCAACCCATTTTCGTCCTTCTTTAGAAATCTGTCTTTGCCAGCTATTTCCTTTCCTTTCACTGTTGCATATTTACAGAGTTTTTTCACCAATTCTTTTCATTCTTCCCTGCTACTGTTTACTTGTATATTTTGATAAGCCTCCTCTTGGAGGCTCTCTCCCCTTTATGTCCATTGGTTTCCACCTAACAGTGCTGTTTCAGGACCTGTGTATTTTCTCTGAAAGCAGCTGCTTATGACTGTGATTTCTCAAAGCACTGGGTATGTACGTGATCATCAGCCACTGAGTTTACTCTCAGTTCTGGGGGCCAATTCTTTGTCTGATTCCCATTCCATTCCTGGGAGCCATGACATCATCTCCATGGTATTCTGAAATTATACCAAATGGTCCTGGTTTTTTTCATCTCAGACTTTATTGAAGAAATCTGTGATTTCTTTCAGGGTCAATGGTACTAAGTGTGTTCTACATATCTTTAATGATTTATTCTCAATAAGGGATTATTTTTTTTTCTTTCAGCTTTGCAATTATGCATTCTAGCTCTCAGAACAAGTGTTACCACTAAGCTGTTCTGGATCTGAGGTGAGGTTTGGTCTGTTGAGGACCTCTTTTGAAACACTTGTTTAAACTGTTCTCTACCTTAAAACTACAGACGTGATATATTAACTAATTTTTTCCATTTTCATAATCCATTAGCCAAATTTCTTGAACTTGTTTCTTGAAGAACCAAACCTGAAGATGGATGTACTTGCAGGATCATCCCAGTCATGGCCTTGCTCGCTTTCAGCTAATGTGGTGAGGTGATCAGCAGCAGTGGTGCTTGTTCTTGGAGGAGTGAGCAGAGGCCGGTCATGGATGTGTGCAGTAATGTGGTATTACTGTCTGCATTCAAAACATATTTGTTCTCTGGTGAATCTCTGCATGCCTGGGAGAGGTGGGAGGAAAAAGCACATCATGAGTAATTGCCCAAGAACTGGAGGATCTTTTTTTGTTTCTCCATCAATTGCATGATCACATTTTTAGTTCCTAGCTGCTGCTTACATGAACCTCTATGTTGCAGGAGCTCCTTCAGACCAAGTCTTTTTATTTGGTTTGCTCTCCAGCCCTGCTGTCTGTGCAGTCTGATCCAGAAAGAATGAGCTCTCCCAATTAACCATAAAGGCATCTCGGAGAATAATATAGGTTCTGATTTCTGCCCTGGGTTCCAAATAACAGCACACAGTTCTTAGAGCTGTAGTAGCCCAGGTCAAGTTTTCCCTTTCTTTCCCCCTTTTTTTTCTGTTCTCTATAGGTCCAAAAAAGAACATCTGTTAAGCCCATAGAGACACTTAGGATAAAAAATGAGGTGTCTATTTGATGGTTATATTTGTGGAACTCAAATACATACATCTTACTTTCACCACTAATTTTTGTACTGGATTATGCTTTTGGTCTTTAAATAGTGTTTCCAAGGTGTAAATCTACACTGATTCCAATAGCTCGACATCTACTTCTATAATTTTATATTCACTTTTAAACATTTATGGTATTAATTTGAATATGCTTTGTATCACAACAAGAAAAAGAGTGAAGATGGGCCAGTGCTCTTCCTTTATCATCACCGTGCTTTCCTGCAGTGATTTTTTTGGCTATTATTTAATGACAGAAATGTAGCAGGCTTGTGTGCTTTGATTAGACAAATGAACTGAGTCAGCTGAATGCTGAGGTGATGGAGGTTTTCACAGACGTGTCCTGCCCAAGCAGAGTGGGTGGGCAGTGAGCTCCCGATGCCATCAGCGCACACAGGCCGAAGGATAGCATCGTTTCTGTCGGCTCACGGCGCAGCGGCTTCAGGTGCTCACGGTCTCCCGAACAAAATCACATTTTCGGTAATACGTTCATCGGGACATAACGTCCAGCGGAAGCACTGAGCAAGTGTCCGGCGGGGCAGGCGGGTGTAACTGCTCGCACAGCGGACGCGGGAGCGCTCCCGGCGGGCACGGCCGAGCCCCGGCTCCGTGCCCGGGCCGTGCAGCGCCGCACCCGCGGCGGCGGCGGCGGCGGCGGCGGCGGCGGGCGGGGCCGAGGCGGGGCTTGGCCGCTCGCCCCTCCCCGGCAGCCGCGGCCCCGTGCGCCCGCAGCGGCTCCTGTTGCGCCGCCGGTGCCCGGGCGCGCCGGCCCTCCCACCGCCGTATAAAGCGCGGCGCGGGGGAGCGCCGGGCGCTGCCCGCCGCGGAGGAGGAGCGCTGTCTGGCCGCTGCGGTCCCCAGGCGCCTTCTCCGCGCTCGTTTTCCACGCCCGCCGCTTCCCCCGCAGTCGGGGCTGGTTGCGCGGGCAGGCCGGCGGGTGCGGAGGGCGAAGATGGCGAGGAGCGGCTCCCGGTGGCCGCGGCTCCTGCTGCCGGCGCTGCTGGCCCTGGCGCTGCCGGCGGCGGCGGAGCGGCGGCCCGGCCCCGCAGGTGAGCGCGGAGCGGGGCCGGGGGCGCGGAGCGGGGCTCGGTGGCTGTGCCCGCGGGAGGTGTGTGCGGGCGGCGGGGATGCGCTGCTGGCCGGGCGGCACGGGCCGCTTTGTGTCTGCCGGCTCGGCAACATCCGCCGGGAAGGGAGCGCTGGGACCCGCCGCTCCGCCGGGTTATTTATTAATTTATTAATATATTTATTTCCCACTGGCCCGTCCCTGCCCCGCACGGTTAAGCTGAGCGCGGCTCGGTTGTCGGAAAGGGCCGCCGGGGCAGCGCTCCCCAGGTTGCCGTCGAGACGAACCGCTCGGCTGAGTCTTAACCCGCCCGGGTTTCTAATTCCATGCCAAATTCCATTTAAGGAAAGGAGAAAAAAAAAAAATTCATTAAGGGGAATTGAGACTCCTAAACTTTCTCGTTGCCCGCTCCCTTCCCCCTTCCCTTTTTCTCTCGTCTCTGCGAGACAAGGTGTTGATGAACATATTTTTTCCAGTGCTCGGAAAAGCAGTAGCATCAGTCACTGCTTCTCTGAACTTAAGCAACTGCTGCTGAGGTTTCCTACTTCATGCGAAAGTCAGCTGGAGGCTCCAGTGCCCCTTCCCTGCCTTTCACTCGTGTGAAGCTTTTGCTTCAGGGAGCCAGGATGTAGAAAGATATTTTATCTTCAGCATGTAAAATAAAGAACTGTGTACAGGAAATTCCCTCAGAGAAAGGTGTCCAAGCCACATGTATGTCCAACAATATGCCAAAACATATTTTTTGCTCTGTTTAGAGTCTGTACTTCTGACTTCTATTCTAGGCATACAAAGCTATTTCATCTCACTATATTATTATCCCATGAAATCCAAAATAGTTTCGTTTCTTGGCTTGTTTTCTCAAGAGTTATCAAGTTATTTTTATTATCTAGCATAATTTCTTCTGGGGTGAACAAGGAGGGTTCTTTATTTGAGCAGCAAGTTTTGTCAGCAGGTTCTAACTTTATTATTAAAAGTACTGGTTTAGTTGATAAGTTGTATAAACAGTTAAAATAATTTTTAAAAAATCTGTTGAAGAATACCAGACCTCTCAATGAAGTTCTGATTTCCAGTTTTTGTATCACTTTGCTACTTTTGGTCATTCAGAGTATTTCTCTGAAGGCTATGGTATGTTTGAGCACTACCCTTCAGCCTTTGCTGCCCTTTGGAATGCACCCCTCGGGGACAGGTTTGAGCAAAAAGTTGAGCTCTGATCCCTGTCTTCAGGGCAGTGAGATTGTAAGTTGGGCTTCTTTGGAAATCAGTTATGGCAAACAGTTATTCCTGAAAATATATCTATTCAAATAATGTTTTAACTGTGCACTTGAATTGTGGGCTCTCAGGCTGGTGTAAACTAACAGCTGGTGTGATAAGGATTTTTCTTTAATCCTGCTGCTTTTCAAATGTGTGCAAAGCAGAGTCCCTATTCCAGACAGTGCTGTATGATTCAGCAACCCAAAAATAGGCTGCTTTGTCTATATCAATAATAAAAGTGATTCTATGTAAGTAACAGTGCAAGAAAGCAGTGATAAGTCTATAGATATCACCTATCTATAGATGGGTGTTCATGCAGGAAAATCTTAATTCTTTTTCATTTAGACACGAGTACCCTGAATTGTAGCAATCTCCACTGAACTGAAACCACTTCGAGAGTAGTTTCTTGACCTCAGACACTGCCTGCTGTGTTACTTGTTTTTATTCCGGTTTTAACCCTTAAATGCTTTCTCTGAGTCTGTGCTGTATTACTTGAAGAAGCGCAGATCTTATGGTGCCTCTGTTTCTAGAAATGTTTTTGAGTTTCTAGTCACTTGGTACTTCGTACAATTCGGTGTAGAACACCAGATGAAGACAATTTAAAAGTCAATTTTTAATGCCATCCATTAGCGTTGCTTACTTGCGACAAAAGCTCTGACAGGACTGTCTGGAACCAACTGCCAAGCTGCATCTTTATTTTTTAATAAGACTTTACTCAGAAAGGCTTGGAAAAGTAATTGCAGGAGAGCTGCCTGTTGCACTGGTTACAGGGAGCAATCAGTGCAGCACTGTAGCAAACTGTGTTTGCAGAAATCCCTCTGCGCTCCTTCTTGGCCACAGGTTTATGTTTCAGGCAATCACAGAGAAGAGCACTGTTGAGCTCTGAAACACTGGCTCCTGTGTAGTGAAGATGCAAAAGTTTCTGTGTTAAAACATCAGTGCAGAAGTATTTCCATGGCACCACGCTTGCTGCTTGCAGATTTCTTATCGTGACACACAGAAAGCCAGTGGAAATGACATTTGTGATTGTGTGAGAGGTAGACACTCTCTTGGCAGCAGATGTAAATGACATTCTCACCTAGGATGTTTTATCTATCAGCTGTTTGCATGGAAAGTGACTTTGCAGCCTTTGAGTCTGTTCCCAGAGTGGCTGTGGTGACTTGGCCGGAGCCGTGCCGAGGCGTTGGCGCCCGGGTTGTATGGTAGCCTTCAGGCAGGGTTTGAAGCGGGCCCCATGGTTTGTTGCTCTCTGTGTGTCCTTCCGAAGTGGGAGGGGTGGCTTGGGGGGCTCCAGCAGCGTGGGTGGCTTCCCAGAGCAGCTGGGCTGGGAGGTGTGGCGGCTCAGCTGGCTTGGAGTGCTGGGAGCCACTGGGCTTTCCTCCACCCCAGAGTCCCGCAGTGATGATCACAAATGATTCAAGCAGCAATTGCTGGCTGGTCCAGCTCTGCGAGGACTCTTTGAGATACACCATGTACTGCTGCCATTTGTGTTAATTTGGGCTCAGCCTCAGTGGTCTGAGTGACAGCAATCGATAGGCCTTTCCTTCTGGGTCACCTGTGGTGCCCAAACAAGAAAATTTAGTCATTCAACCATCCTGACATGCTTATTAGAAGTACTGACAGACTTGGCATGCTTGGGAAAGGCGAGGCCATGAGTGCAGCACTCTGTGCCTGCCTCTGTCCTGGCTGCCCAGTTTTCTGTCTCTTGCCTCCTTACTGGTGTTACTTCTGTCTCCTCTTGTCACCACTGTACTCTTGGGAGTTTTGCACCCTTTTTGTGAGGACTGCCCCTTAGAGAAGGGTAAAAGCAGAGGGTGATGAACCCAGAACTGACTGTGCAGTAGACAGTGCCTGGATTACCTGTGTCTGGGGCACAGCATGTAGGTACCATCAGTGTCCACCTCTGAGATGGGAATTACAGCATGTAGTGGGAGCTGTGGGTGTTTGGAAGTTAATTAAAAAAAAGCAAACATCGCAGTAGAGGTGCAGAGCAGCAAAGCTGTGCTTTTATCCTGTATTTTTCCCTGGAAAATATTCATCCTTGAAGACAGCAAAGGTTTGCTATCTGAGTTCTCCATAGCACTTGGGTTAGAGGCTCCACAATGCCAGTCTCTTTGGCAGAAAAAAAAAAACCCAACAAAACAAAAAAACCCAACAGAAACACGGACTTATTTGGTCAGACTTTTCTTTCTTTTCATAGGTGAAGGTAAAACTTAAGCTGTGGAAGTACAGCACAGGGTTGGATGTGGCATTGCTTTGCTCTGTGATATACAGTGGGGTTACTGCAACTTCAACTGTAAAATGTATTTTCATTTAAAGCAAGGAGGACAAGTAAAACAATTGTGACCTTTATCATCAACATTGGATGCTATAAATTGCACTGAAGGGGCACAGTGTAATGACTGCTGTATTCATCTGAGCCGGGGTGGTTTGTGTGAGGTGTATTTCTGTCAAGAATCTAAACTAACATTATTTCTCAGGGTTTTCTTTAGGTCAGAGGCATATTCTGGAGAGTCATCATTTTTTTGGGCAAGTTTTTAGTGTTTTATCTCACTGCTGCTTACTTAAGCATAAGTGACTTCATTTTTTTAATGGGGAAGTGTTTAGTTTGTCTCTTGAATTAGCACTATTGCTGTGTGTAATCAAAAGCAGTATCTTTCCATTTATGTAGAGCTGCCAGTCTGAATTACAAATGAATTGACATACTGCTCAAATGAATTCCCTTGTCATGGGGAGTAAGCATGGTAGCAGTAATGGCATTTTTGTTTCTGTTAATAATGTTAATTTTTTTATAGTTTTTGAGGGACCAGTTGCAAACAAGCTGGAAAGGGGGAAAATATTTTGGTCCCTCTTAATTTGAACAGTAGCAGGGTTCTCTCCAGCTCAAAACACAGCTTGACTAAACAGCCGCAGGTTTGTGTCTCATCTGTAGTAATATAGCTCTAGAGGATAAGTGATGCTTAACTCTCATGGAATACATAATTGCAAGCACAGCCTGACACTATGAGTATCTTCAGGATTAATAGAACTGCTTCTAGATTTTTCCTTAAGGTGAATTTGATTTTAAAATATGGATTAAACTGGTGATAAGGAGACTAAATGCATAATTGAAATACCTACAGTTTTATTGCACGTATCTATTTTTGTAAGGAAAGAACAAGTAAGTTTTTAAAGCTGCAGAATGTGTAATTAATGTAAACATACTGTAAGGAAACAAAGACAAAAAATGCTCAACAAAAATAGACTTGTCATTTAAGTGCCACTCCTCTGAGAATGAGTTCTGTACCTGTGGTTCTGTGTTAGTGTGATGAATGAGTGTATTGCTAACATCAGCTGTGCAGAAACTGATCAATTTCTGATTGCATTGCTTGTTTAATTTCTTTTTTTTTTAAACAGTAAAAGTAGATAATTTACTTTTGTAATTCACATGTAACTTTAATACGGTGCCTTTGTAAGCATTTTACTTAATTCCGCTTCACTGTAAAGCCATTGTGTTGGAATAGAACCAGGCCCATAACTTTAATACCTGAAGCTGCTGGGTGAAATGTGTGATCTTTAAATATACATCGTATGTGCTGTGTCATAGTGTCTTGTCTCACAAGTAGGACAGAATTTTTTATTTTATGATTTGAAGGATTGAGTTGCACAGGACAGGGCACAAGTGAGGAGTTTCATTTTCTTGTTCACACAGAAAAGGGAACTTGGAAAAGCATGGGATTTTTTTCACTTATTTCTACGGTAGTGTCACTCGTATGTGAAGAATTTTACATGTCCAGTGTTTGGACACAGGGCTAGATGTGAAACTGTAGGACAGCTTTTTCAAATGAACTGGCTGATCTGGGTGGTAGCATCTGCTTACAACATGAACCACGGTGCAGGCACGAAGGACAGTGAAGGACAGCTGTGTGTCTTCAGGATGGCCCCTCTTCCAGCTTTAATGTCTCTTTTTTTTTTTTAAAGACTAGTCAAAGGAGAAACTATTATTGCAGATTTTAACTGCAGGGTTTCATTGATGGATTGATTAGCTGTCAAAAGATTGACTTCAGCAATGCCTGGTGCTGTGTGACCACTTCTGTTTAAACAGCTGGGTTTGTTAAACAACAGCCCAAGAAGAAGCATGCTCTTCTCCAGATGCATATTTATGAGAGAGACAAGAGAGGGCAAGGCTACAAAAATGCAGAAGCTGAGTAAACGTTCTCACTTAGCCAGCTGATGCTAATTGTGTCCTGCTCTCTGCTGCACGCCCCGATGACAGTTTACAGCAGAGCTGTCCAAGCCATGCGTTCAAGCAAGACACAGGCTGTGCCATGGCTCCATCCACTCTGCTCTGAAGATTTTTGTGGTTTGATTTCTCTTTGGGCACTCATAAACAGCTGCAACCTGATCTGTTCCCCATTTGTCAGGAAGTTAGGCAGCTAGGAGTTCCTTCATGCATGGCAATGATGTAATTTACAAACAGTTGATTTTAATTTCTTTCTTAGTTTGGGAACTAAGGAACCTCTTATCTTTGCTTTACTGCAGAATAGCTGACTCGGTACATATGGTCTCATCCAAGTCCTCTGAAGCTGATGGAAAAACACTTTACTGATGCTTGTACTTGGCTTTGTTCAACTATCAAAACAAGGAAATCTTGCATTAGAGTGAGTGCAGGCCTGAGCACTGGCCAGTGCTGCACTCAGGGCGGACCTGCGTGATTGATGAGTGCACATACAGTTCTTAATGAGCTCTTGTTGACTATATATTCAGGGCTACTGAATCAAAAGAAAGTAAGTTAAGAGCTGAGACATAATCAGCTTTCAAATGCTCTCTGAAATAATTTGTATATTTGGAGTTCCTGCTAATCTTTGAAAGTGTGTGTAGGTATGGATGAACATATACAGAAAGAGCTGCGATTTGTGTGTCACAGATTTTTATTTAATTGGTTTTGAACTGGCTCTGTTCAACATTTGATCATTTTAATGTGACCGTTTTAGCTGCTGTATTGGTGTGACATCAGAAACAATGTGATAAAAGCAGTGAGCCACGGCTCTGTACCTTTGCCATTTGAGTCAGTCTGCACAGAAGAGGAAAATGCCTGTTCACACCACTGCGTGCTGTGAATTAAAGCCTGAGGGAATTTTGGTTTGCAAAAAAGAAAAAATAAAAAGAATTTTAGTGTCTTGTCCAGGGACTGTGTGCTAGCAAGTGCTAATCTAACATAAGATTCAGAGCAGCTCTTAGTGTAAGGATGCGTTTTTGCTAACTCAGCTTCTTTATTCCTTTAAAACACAGAAGAGGGAGAACCCTGTGACAGGCAGTGTGTACTGTGACTGAGGAAGTTGCAGTGGTACCAGCTATTTGAAAGTAATTGACAGTGGGAAATTCTATTTTCTATATTTCTTTCCCTAGAGAACTCCTGAAAGCTTCTTGCCTTTTTTAGGTTTACTCCCTGGCTTGGGACAGTCTTGGAAGCTTTGATGCCAGTAGCTATTGCCCTGTAACTTCAGCAAGGTTTACAGATAATGTGGAAGAGCACAGGAAGGATTATCCATAGACAGCCACACATTGAGTCATCCTGATAACCATAGATGACAATTGTGCTTAGAAACTGTTGCAACAGCTTAAAGACACAAGAACTTTTTTTTTTTTCCTTCAGGTTAAACCAGTATAAGGATCAGGTGGTAGCAGAGGTGGTACCTATCTACTTCCATTAGTTCTGCAATAACTTTATACCATCAAATAAAAGATTTCTACAAATCTATTAGTAGCTGGCCAAGAAGAATCTGATTAGTTTTTGAAAATTACAAAAGTAGTGTTTGTGTTTCTGTCTGTATTTTGCAGTAAGTTGTGTATGCATAGAAGTGCAGTGATTAAAGGAGGTTTGTCATACAGAGTAAAATCAGACCAAACTAAGGTCTGTGCCATAAAGTCTGCTTCTTCAATTCTGGCCTTTAAAGGCATTGGTTCTTAGAAAACCTTCTCTCTCACACAGGAATTGTATTGACATAGAAAATCAGTATGTATTATGTGTTTGGCAGTCCATGACTGCTCTTAACTTGCTATCTGTTAATTCTAATTTTATCTTTTAACTCGTACCACTTTCTGATCTTTCATGCACTTTTCAAGCATATTTTGTCTCCCATCCAAGGATAGTTTTTGCATCCATACTACTAATACAATCATACTACTGAACTGCAGAGAATCCAATCTTATTATGTGATCATGGCTATGGTTAGTGGATTTTTAAAACCAGTCTGCCTCTCAGGGAATCAGTGAAGTGTGGGATGAGTGAAGGCATGAGCAATGTTCTTTGCAGAGCAGGAAGATGACTGGATTGTATAAAGATCAGATTAAAAAAAACCTTCAAGACTCCCAAGTATGAAGTATATTGTTTTATGCCCCAGTCATCTTTCCCCGTCCTGCAGTGTAATTTTTCACATTTATTTCCTGAGAAAAGAAGATGACCATGTTTGCTATTTCAGCACATTGTTGTGTTTCTAAAGAATCCTAGGGGGAAAATAAACAGCTGTCAGATGGCTCTGTCTTTTCTTTCTTTATGCCAAAAGTTTTATTTGACCAGAAATTCTTCTGTTGGCTTATTACTTTATTTGAGCATATGTACATCATAAGCTCTCACTGGTTGTGTATATACATATGTATATAAACATATAGTTTGTGTTTTTCTCATTGTGTACTTAAGATCTTTGTTTGCTGCTGGATTACAGTAACCAAGCATATGTCTGTAGGTATAACTTATAATCATGGTTACATTATATATGATAGGGTTTTCCCATCTCCAGCTGTTCAACATCTTTTCAGAGTGTGTGGATTTTCAAATATTATATTTTACACAGAATCTTAAGTTTAGGCAATATAACCTATTCATAGTGGAAAGTCCAAATTCCTTTTTGAGAAGTCTAATATTGCCCTTCTGGGTGATAAGTGTAGGATTGTGTTGTGCTAAAAGATCTAGATTTTGAAAGTGCTCTTTGGTATTTTAGTTGTCTTAATGGTTCTTGGGGTTTTGTACATACAGTCCAAGTCCATAAACATAGGAAAGTTGCTGTTGGCACCACTGGTGATTCTCTAGTTACCTTCAGAGTTTCAGCTTGTCTTGAAAGCATGTGGAAGAACTGGGTTTTGTGTTCTCTAAGTTTGACAAGAGGAATCCATGGTGAAGACATTTTTTCAGTTGTGTTGAGCTTTAGTACATTTCTCCAATGATAGAGACACATGCTTCTGTGAGGTGTCAAGGCATGCTGAATCAAATCTGTGCTGTGAGGGTTTCTTTTTTCTTCTTTTTTCTTTTTTTTTTTAATTTTTGTGGGAAACTATATCCTGTTGGTTTCCCACATTACCAGAGATTCAGGAGACACAGTAGGTAATTACCTAGCTTTATCAATGAGCTTGGATGTATCCACGTGCTTCTTCCAGGTTTCTGTCCAGCCTATGACCTTTCTTTTCCATTTTGTGTGCTTTTTTCTCCTTAAATCCACAGAGGTATTCCTGGTATCCTTCCAGTTTCCAGGCTTTTTCTGTGATATCCAGCTACTCATTTATTAGCTTGTTGTTCATTTATTTTGCATATTATAATAAATAACTTTGTGTGTCAATCTTTCCATTAAATGAGCAGTCATTCCTGTGTTAAGCTCAGGGTGGGATGTAATCTGCAAACAGGAAAGTAGGCTGTTCTATGTAGACACTAGAATATGGATAAAAATGTGTTACAAATACCAAACATCATTTGTTTACCATTATAAGCCACTAGTTTTAAAGATAGAGATAGATTTTAATGTCATAATGTGGTACCATGAACAGATGTCCTTTGATCTTCCAGCTCACTTCCACTCCAGAGAAGCCTGTAGTACTCGAATCCAGGGACTAAATGTCAGCTTCCATGTGGCTGTGAGCAATATCCTCAGTTTTGGCTGCTCTGAAGCTACTACACTGGTGCCCACAACCCCTGGTAGAAATTATGTAGTAATCTCTGAGAGTGTTCATTCAAGATAAATAAGAACCATGTGGGCGTGTGAGGAATGGCTGTAGTTCTTTGCGTGCTTCTTTGCCAGGACACGAGGAGAAAGGTCACTGCTACTTAAAGTGGTCCTACCACGGCAGTTCCTGGCTTAAGACCTTGCCAGAAACTCGCTGAAGGCAAAGGCCCTGGTTTATTGATCTTCTTTCTGGAAATAAATGTTTATGATGCAGTCAGGTCCCTGAAGGTAGAAAAAAAGACTAGAAGAGTGAGTTGTTTTGATAAGCTTGAACTGGATTTCCTAATGCGCTGCATGTGCTCCACGTGCAGTGTTGTCTTTCACAACTTGTATGCTAGAGGGTTTCTAATTTGCATGGAAAAATGAATTCTGTTAGTCACTGGATATACTTTTCTTGGCTAAACGTGCGCCCTCTCAGGCTTGTTTTGAAAACAGAACAGCTGTTTTGTGGGTGTAGCTATCGGAAATCTGTCTGACACAATTTCGTCCCGGTAACCGAGCACATACCTGGCATGGAGCTCTTAGGAGGTTTTTTTTATGCCTTCCTGTTGAACTTCAGCATAGGGTTCACGTTTCCTTTTTACACCAACCGACTAGTGGGAATAAATGCCAAGCTCAGCAATCCCCTGGGCGAGTGCCAGGGTGCCTCTGGCAGGCTGTGTGCGGGGGAGCTGGCAGCCCGTGCCCTCCGTGCCATCTCCGCAGCCTGCCAGTGCGGAGCGGGGGGACCGCCTGCTGTCCGCTCGGCCTCATGGCAGTGTGCGCTTCGGGAAGGCTGTTCCTCTTGGAAGACACTCCCAGGATTGTGTTTGTCCCTGTGTGGGGTGGATAATCAGGGTTGAACTGCAGTGCTCAACCCTGTGACATCCAGAACTCCTTAGGGTGGGCACCCCGATGGAGGGCAGGGCTTTGTGGAGGGGGTGGTGAAGCAGGAATTGTCTAGCTGCAGCTGGAATTCCTTGAGGGGATTTCACAATGCCCTCACTGGGGAGTACCAGGCCACAGTGGCAGCTTGGGGTCTGAGTGATTGCAGCCATCCTTCCATGCCGTGCCCAGGTCTGCCCTGCGCAGCTGGGGCGGGGATGCTGCTGGGGGCTCTGGGCACTGGCTCAGCCTCTCGGTGCAGCCTGAACCTCTGCACCCACTGGGCATCCTGGGGCCAAACCTGCTCGGGGACACTGGGGTGGCAGCAGCTGGAATAGCTGAGCACATCCTGAAATGGGAATGACACTTGGATACATTTACTGGATTGGCAGTATTGTGCTCGCATTGGCACTCCTGGGAGATCATAGAAGTCACTTTGTATCCACGTGTTGGGCATAAAGGGCCTAAGTGTTCCAAGAAGATGTTGTACCTAAATGTAGTGAGCAAGGGATAGATTTGTCAAAGTGAATTAGGTTTAAAAGGTTAAAATAATTAGCAGATATATTTAGTGGTAGGAAGCATTCTCTTCACTCACTCCTGCTGGAAGAAACAAATATCTCCCTTGATACGTTTAGTGGAAATCTGCCAGTGAAGCTGTGCAGGTTGTCACATCTAAATATAGTCACAGCAACCTACAGGAACTAGGTTAGTATTTTTTATTAGCTGGAGGAGAATAGTTCTGCTTTCCTCATTTGGTTAAGAATGCCCTCTATAATGTGCCAAGGTAACTATCATTTACTGCAGTTTGCATTGTCTCTCCATATATACTATATATAGAATAAAAACATGTTTCTCTGCTCTTTGGTCAGACACAACTTAAAAAAAAAAAAAGAACTAACCACCCTACAAAGCAAACAAACCAAAAGAAAAAAAGAGGCCCCACTGAAGACTGAGTAATCTATAAAGAAACTCTGAATTCTAAAGTGACTTCAAGTGCTATAATTACACTTCTGTTGCACTTAAACATTAAGTACCACCTGCACTTTAAAGTCAGTGGTGCAAAAAAGACATGAAGTAAAGCCTCTTAAACTTCCTCAACTCTGATTTTAAAAAGCAGACCATGGGTAAGCATGGTAAAAAGAAAACATTTCCAAAATAAATAGTACCTTTAAAATAGCTTTCTTTTGTTCTGTTGCTATTTGCAAACCCCACCCATGCAGCCTATTCAGATTGCTTCATTGTCTGTTGGGGCAGTATAGGCTCTTGCCATTTCATATCAGTATAAACTGTACTATTTGCCTGCTCAGCTTTCTTTTTTTTGTATAGTTCAGGTTGAAATCCCTTATGATTTGGCACATTATTCTCTTTCCTCCTGTTCCACAAAAGTCAAGTAGCATACCAGACTCCAAAGTGAATCTTGAGATACAATAATGTGTATTCCATTGAGAGAGTAACAATATCCCATAAAGAACAGCAGATTATTTTTTGCTTGCCAAACTGTACTTGTATGTTAGTTTAAACTCTCTTTGACTTAGTAACTGTGAAAGGAATCTGATGCAGCCCACATTTTGTCATTTACATCATGTTGTCAAGCACAGATTTTTGAGATCTTTGCTGTTTGCATTTCTTAACAATGCGTAGGTGTGAAATATACGTCTAACCAAATTCCTTGGTTATAGTCAGTGATCTGGTCACCTAGGAAACTTCTAATAATGGATCCAGTTGGCCTGATGATGCAATTCTGGTATGATCAGATTTTTCCAGTTCTTTGTAATTTGAAAATGTAGTGCTTGAACAAAAAAGTAGTCGTAATTTCCTTCACAGAGGAAAACCCTCCTTTGTCTTCAGTTCTGTTTTAGTCAAGGTCTAAGACACAATGTTCTTTATTCATTTTGTGGTGATTTCAGTAGAATTAGTTTAAATTTCAGTAGAATTACTTAAAATTACTTTTTATAATCTTTATAATAAACTGTTTGGAAGGTATTGAGCCATTATTGCTCTGTTTCTGTTTCTTTGTGAGTCCATGTGAACTCATTGCACTGTGAGGTTCTCCTGTCCTTTTGAGATATACTTGGGGGATTTTCTTCTGAATCTTTACTACTAAAGTCTGCTAGCGCTTAAGGGGAAAAAGAGGTGGAGCAATTAATTTTTCAAATCTGTCTTTCCAGAACTTTTGGATGTTCAAATTGAGTTGTTGAAAGAATTTACAATGTTTCCATTTTCTTCTTTGTTGTGTATTGTATTGCAGGAGTGTTGGTAGAGCCAGCAGTTAAAATTGTCTCTTGGACCTTGGAGGAAAAGGATTGTGCATTGTTCCCCTGTTCACAGACATGCCTCACAGACAGCCCCACCCAAGGAAAAAAAAAAAGCAAAAGCAGGATGTGAGAGGAATCCACAAAACTGTGTGTGTGGGGAGGGCAGATACCTTGTCTGTAGCTGAGGAACTTGGGCAGTGTCAGATAAAATGGCAGGAGTACTACTCAAGGCGCAGATTGGTGTCAGTGGTGGAGGTTCTGGGCACCGGGTGCTGTCACTGCTTAAGGGTTACATTTGTTCAAGAAGTGGCTAGGGAAGAGCAAGGGCACAAAGCAGGTCAGCTGCTCTGCAATTTGCAGGAACAGTACCTGAGTCAGGAATACCCTTAAACTGAGACCAGTAGCAAAAGCAGAGAAAGTTCCACGTGCTTGTCTCACCTCTGCTCTACCCCATGCACACAGTAGAGCTGCTGTGAGAGGTGGAGAAGCCTGTCAGACCTGGCTGGGTGTTCTGGAGGTGACCTGGTGACCAGGGTGGGATCTGGGCTGTGTTTCAGTGGAAACAGTACAAGTGCCACCTGACACTGCTCTGCAGAGTTTGTGTGGCTACTTCAGATAGCCTTGAATTTCATTAGAACAAGGGGGTTTATGTTTTTGTATAAACTGTCTGTATTCTGACAGGTATTTCTGCCTGAGTCAATACACTTGAAGTCAATACACTGGCTGCAGAGCACTGCAGAGTAAGTTGCAAGGTGCATTTCTTTTACAATGTGGGAACTGGATCATCATCTTTTGTGTTAACTTCTGCTAGTGTCACATAAAGTGACTGGCTTGAATGCACTCAGATTGAGGTCTTTGGGCATCTGAGGGCTGCTAAGCCTGTGGTGGTGGACTAGGCTGAAGAGTTAATAGGAATGTTTTCCATAGCAGACATGTCTTGCACATATTACTGGACTGAAGAGCTTAAATCCAGAGGATTTTTTGTCAAGTAATACAGTAACAGGCGCTCTGTCTGGAATACTCATCACGGGTGATCGATTTTATTTTATTGTTAAGATTGATCTCATGAGCTCTGTTTAGAGGGAAGCTGTTGCTTGAACTTGGCCTGAATTGGAGAAGCTGCAATGTACTCTGGCATCCAGGCTGGTCTGATTAAATACTTGATTTTAAATAGGGATAAAGTCTTCTCATAGCTTCAAATTATTTGGTTTCATTTTGCAGCATATTGCATAGGATTCTAAATGTTGTTCAGTAGCTTAATTGGGAAGCTGTTTAGTGGAAATTCATGACCCCATTCAAACTGTGTTAAAAGCTCTGGAATGTGAAGAGGAAATTGGTTCCATGGTCACTTGCCTGTGTGCAGCAAGAGGGCAAAATTAGCAGTGTTGTAATGTACATATGCTCTGAATAAAAAAAAGCAACCAAGCAAACTCCTTGCTCTTTTGTCTCTGCCCAAGGACTTAAAATGCAGTTTGGAGGATTTGTTTCATTGGTTGGGGTTTTTTGGACTTATTTTCATGAAGAGCATGCACTGTTGGCTTTCAGGGAGCTACTGGGGTTGGGTGAAGTTCTCTTACCACCACTCAGTCCTGTGGTAAGAGGTTACAGGATTGGCTCAGACTGAAAAGTAGTAAGTTATTTTTGTTTTGAAGATTTCTCCCTATCCAGTAGTCTTACTAGTTTTGCTTTTGTGTCTTGAACTAGTTGTTTACAGAGTAGATAGACTTATTTTCTTCATCTTCCAGAGGATAATTTTAAATACAGCAACTGCCCATAGCAGTCGTTTGATAATGTCTCACACCTATACTGTGGCAACATATTTCCCTCCTCTCTTTGAGTGAGATACACAAGGTCATAGAGCCCCCTGAGCTAGTGCTGTTCATTGCATTTTATGTTAAAAACTCTGCCCTGAAAGCATATTAATTTATGTTCTTTCCTTTTCTTCCTCAGATAAGCTTCTAGTCTTTACTGTAGCAACTAAAGAAACCGATGGCTTTCACCGTTTCATGCGAACTGCAAAGCATTTCAACTACACAGTAAAGGTATTGGGTGTTTTGTACTAAATATTCTTGCTGTCTATGCTGTAAAACAGAACCAGTAAATGGCAGCTGACCTTGCCTTAGCTTCATTCTGTGCTGGGACAGAGGGAAACAGCAGCAGAGCTGGGGTGCAGGGAGGGCACTTTCTTCTCTCCCTGTTGCTTCTGAACCACCATGGAAAGGAGGTGCTTCCACTGCCTCAGGAGCTGCTTTGGAGCTGTGAAGGTCAGCATCCTCATCTCTCACAGGTTCTGTCACCTTTTATCACAGAGCCTCATTTCTCATGTGACTGATTTTGTTTGTATGAACACTTCTGGGAGCTGGACTGCACTCAATGGCTTTGGAACTCTTTCCTTATGCAAGGCTGGAACACTGCTGCAAGGAAGGAGGGAGGATCACAACTGAAAATTTCTTTGTGTTTCCCAGGAACCTGTAATTTGTCAGGACAATGTGTTTCTATCATTCTTGCCAGCCTTTTTTGCCTTGCTTCATGCTTCTGTGTGTCACGTACTTAGGTTGGCCTCTGCATGACCTTCTAAACTTTCCCCACAAATTGGTTCTGCCAAGGGAAAATCCTGGAATTCAGATGATGCTATGAAAATTTTCTGCTTACTTACCACAGTGTCTGCACTATAAATAGGAAATTATTTGAGTCTTTGACTTCTACCACTGAATTTAGAGGACTGAGAGAACCTTTCCTAATCTGATAAGCTGTCCTAGAGCACCTGAGCAGCCTGAGCTCTGGATACATCTTTTAGCTTTGCAGATTTGCCCAAAACATCATTTAATGTAGTTCTTCGAGGTTTTATGTGTTCCAAAACCCTTATGCTCAAAACACATGAAGAGTTTCTTTTTTTTTCTTTTCCTTTTTTGGCATGTAATCTGCTATAGTGCTTGGTTGGGAAGGAGTTTTATGTTAAACTGAGTTTTAGCAGAGATCTGTGTACTGGGAAACCTAACCTTCCCTTTTTGTACAAAAAGCTTGCAATTTGAATTAGTTATACCTTGATCCACCAAGGTCTTTTGGGCCTCCTGTTCCTAAAGGGTTGTTATTGAATTTTAAAGATCTCATTCAGAATGTTTTTCTAATACAAATTGTGAAACAATCCTTAGTGCTTTTTTTCCTAATTTTTTTTCTGAAGGAGACATTTGAGTAAATGGCAGTAACAGGCAGTTGTTTGGTTCTTATTTGGTTAAGAAATGTCTCCCTAATGTTTTTGCAGTGATGTCATTGTGCTGAATGTTGCTTCAGACATGGAAAGCTTATGATGCTGGAAGTGCTGGCTTGCTATGCTTTAATATGTTGCTTCTGCTTTAGCATCTGTTTTTGATAAGGGTCCACTTTAAAAAAGACTCATGGGTTTGGGTACTAGCAAAAAGTGCTTCTTTTTTTCCTCTTATTCCAGGTTCTTGGAAAAGGTGAAGAATGGAAAGGTGGTGAGTTGCCCAACTCTATTGGTGGGGGGCAGAAAGTTCGACTGCTGAAAGAAGGTATTGAAAGTTATGCTGATCAAGAGGACTTGGTTGTACTGTTTGTTGAATGGTGAGCAAACCTGGCTTCTTGTCTTTGTTTTAGTTTGGGTAGACATGCAAAAGTAGCTGTTGTGGCATGCTGAGTGTCACATGATGCTTTTGTTCTTTGCCGTTTAATTTGAGAGAGTTTGTTCTTTTTTTTTTTCTTCATTCATAAAAAAATAGTAGTTTGCTTTTGGAACAATTGTTACTTTTTAACAGATTTACAGATGTAAGAGTTGTTCATAGTTCTGCTGCCTCAAGGGGGTAAAAAAATGTTGCTGGGAGCTGACAGGCTTTTAGGCAAGAATTTGTCCTCTGCCTGTTCAGCAGCAGTGAGAGCAGGATGTGGCTGCAGGCTGGGTATGTGGATGGGAGGGGGAGCAAAAGCAGCTCCAGAAATAAAGTGTCCAGTAGGGATCAGAGGCATAATCTTGTTCCATGAAGTAACAGTGATATGGAGGAAGCTGGGAAATGGCTCGTTGAGGAAAGCATTTAACAGGAGAACTTCTATGTGTTAGAGAGCTGAAACAAGACTCTTTTGGTGTCAGATGTAGTCTGGTGCCTGAGCTGTCTGTGTGATGAGAGGATGGAGAGACTGCTGCAGGTGCCAGGTTATAGCTCATAGCACAGCTATGCTTTAACAGCCTCCCTGGAGGCCAGATAGGCTTCTCCCTGTCACAGAAAGCACAGGGCTCAAACACATTCCAATCACACTCCCTCTATTGCCTCCCTCTGCTTTTTCTCTTCCTCTTATTTTCCTCCTGTGACAACAGCATTTTCAGAGTAGCTCAGAATCCAGCTTGCAGCAGCCACCAGGCTCTTCCATGCTCATGTTAACCAGAGCAGGGTCACAGCTCTGAAACAAGCACTGTGAGGAAGGCGTGGGACCACATCTTGAATCGGGGACAGAAGCTCCAGTTGCAGACAGGCAGCCTTGGAGAGGCAGCTGAGTGTGACCTTGGGGAGAGCTGTGTGTGAGTTCACCCACGCTGCTGCTACCATGTCACATTGGAATGTCTGCTCCAGAATCCTCTCTCAACTTTTAACCTGCTTTATTTATTTAAAATTTGGCAGTTGAAGAAGTTTAGGGACACTTTCTCAAGGCGGGATTTGCACAGCAGACATCATCACAAGGCAAAGTGGCTGGACACTGGCATTTTATGAAAAGTTAATTTGTTGTTTTGTATAAGTTAACACTTTGGGTAAGTTGGAGTGACCTATTAAACTGGTAGCAAATTCAAATACATGACTTAATTTTCTGTTCCAGTTTTACCTCTTGTGATGAGTAAAACAAATACCTAGAAGGCAATAAATGTAAATGATTTTCATTTATTTATAAATAAACATTATAAGTGATGCTTATTATGCTGAATTTTTTGTATGTTAGGTCTGTAAAAATTACCTAGCTTGGAGGTACACATCCAGAATTTCTTTTGTTATTGCCTTGTTCAATTTTGCATCTGCTAAGTGGAAAAAGAATCTATCTAAAAGTAAATACTTTCTTTGTTTGTTCTTTGTGTTGTCCTACTAATCATACAAGAATGGAAACTTTTAAAGGTTAATTTCAAAGATTTTGTTCTGTGCTAAAGCTCAGATGAATCAATATTTCCCAACTTATATTGAATATTTCTTATATTGAATTTCTTTGTTCCTGAATTTATTATCCTAATTCATAACTGTTTTCTTCCTATGCAGTAAAAAATGAAAATTTATTATCACATTGATACAAAGGTCTAGCTCAAATTTTTCTCCATCATAATTTACTCTCTGGAGGGGTAGGCTGTCTGCTGGCATGGGTGAGAGGGTTCAGAGGACCATGTGTGTTGAAGTGCAACAGCCATAATCTTTCTTCCCATGAAAAATCACAGGATTTAAGGCCTCCCAAGTTCCTGAAGTCTGAAATCCCAAGTCCATATTTATTTAAAGCTGGTGGAACTGATTCCAGACAGGATAGAAAAAATCAGTTTGCTGATTCTAGTATTATATTTTAGTTCTAATGAGCTTTTTCATTTCCAGAAATCCTGGTTTGCAATTTAAACGCTGATCAATGTAGCAGTAAGTTTGGAAAAGACAAATGTCTGAACTTCCTTTCTTCTTCAAGTGTTTTTTATTATATTCATTTTGAAGCATTTGGAATATTAATCTTGGGGGTGGGAAAAGGAAATGTCTGGTTTGCTTATTGCAATTAGGCAAGAAATTTCTAGGGAACTGTTTACTTAAACTTAGTTTCTTGGTTTGTTTTTTTTTAAAGCAGTTTGTTATATGGCTTAGAATTCTGGAAATGGTTTGAGCTTCTTCTGTGGACAGCTTGTGCCTATGTGTAGATAGCAAAATGCCTGCAGATGGAACAGTATTTAAATTAGGCTTGTTTTTGCTCGAGCTAACTTCTGGTTTATTTTGGACCATTTCAGATTGAACTGGCTAATGGCCAATGCAGACTGGATAAATTGGTTGGTGCTGTGACTGTTCATCCAGAACTCTTACAAGCAGCTCTTTGTATTGTGGAAGGGGTTTGAAGTCTCTCAGTTTGTTGTTAGTTTTGTTGTATTTTTTTTAACATTTGTCAGAAACTAATGTATAATTATATTTTCTATGTATTTCAAAATGGTTAAGGCATGATCCTGGTAGGGATCTTAAGAGACAAAATAGTTTTGTCTGCTTTGTGACATTATTGGTCACTAGTAGGCTCCACTTGTATTTTGAGTTCTTACTCTGCAGCTCCACTAGTAGCAAATTCTGCTGTAAAAGTTGTGGATGCAGAAATTGCATGGTCAGTTCTAGAGCACCTGAGTCTCTGCTGCTGCTTCCCTAAGTTGCTGGGAGTGCAGGGTACACAGGCAGGATGCTTTGTTGCTGCAAAAGGGAGGGAGGGTGAATTCCAGTCCCAAGCACTGCCATATGGGAGCTTCAGGAAATAGGATTAGGTTGTGGAAACTTTCTGGGCTTGTTTTTTTGGGTTTTCTTTTTTTTTTTCCTTCTTCCTTTCTACTTAATTGGAAGGATTTATGAAGAATAAATAAAAGAGTATCTGAGCTGTTCTTGGTTGCCAGGGAAGCCTGCTTTTTCCTGGATATGCCCACACTTTTTCCCTGTCAAATTTTGAAGTCCTGTTTAAAGTTAAGTCATTGTGTCACCCCTAGTAACAGTATAAACTGTCAAGGATAGTCCTGGGGACCTGTTTTGTGATGGTGGTGTAGACCTGAGGTACATCTCCCCTTACAGCAGGGAGGGAGGTCTGAATAGTCCCAATGTAATCTGACAAAGCAGGTAAACAAGGCAAATGAAGCATTTACAGGTGTTAAGAAGTTTTCCTTTTGCATGGAGAGAAAAGTGGGAGCCTCATAAAGCAGCTGATGAGGCTCCTGTCGGCTGGGAGAGGAGGGCTGGTGGAGGTCCTGCCCAGGAGGAGGTGTGGTGGCAGTACGTCAGTCACCTCTTGGCAAAACCGAGGGCCCTGACCATTGGTGCCAAGTGCAGGTTCCTGCTGGATGAATAGAGCTGCATAATATCCATTGCAGTTCAGCAGCTCAGCTCTGGGTTTAGGATTGTAAACTGTGCTCTCTTAAGTAGCATGTCCCTTTCAGAAGCAGAGCCTGTGGCTGGCCCAGCACGTTGCTCTCAACTTTGGCTTTCTTTCACAGAATGACAGTCCTTGGAAGCAATGTTCCAGGGTGTTTGGTTCCTTCCTGCAGCTGTAAGTCCCAGCAGCACTCCCTGATCACGGAGGAGCAGCACAGCCTGCCAGGAGCTATTAGGTTAAAGCCTCAGACAGATCTCTTTCTGTCTGTCTTCAACGTGTCTCCTGTTTCTTGTGTGCTCTACAGGCTCGGTCTGGCATTGAGTTGGGCTACAGAAGTTGAATGGAAAAGGGAGTGAAGTGTATTCCTGTAAATTTGGGCAGAAACAGGCATTTTTTGTGAAACTGGGGAAGGTCCAAAATGTACAATTTCTTTCATGTGTTTTTCTGCCAAAGTTGCAGAAAAACATAACGGAGTTTTCAGAAAAACACTTACTTATATAGACTACATAACAGTAGTTCTCCAGGGTTCATAATTTGCTTTGTGGTGAAAATCTTTTTTTACATTTGTAAGCCAGCTGTTCTTCAGTTCTCTTAGGCTAATTTCATGAAGTCCTCTTTGAAGAAAAGACATCTTCAGTAATTTCAGAACTGTAATAAAGGAGTACCATAAGTCAGTAATGGCTGATATGTTGGCACCATTGCTGGGTAATCCATTGCAATGCAAAATGTTCTGTGTACTGCAGGTGGGGGTACTGCTGACCTAGTTGGCCCAGCTAAAAGACTTTTCAAGAAAAGTCTTGGTCAGTGTTGGACCTTGGTTTTTGGCAGCTCTACTGTTCCTTTGCCTGTTATCAGGGCTGGTGATTTTTAATTTCTAAGGTACACATGTAGAGTAAGAATGTTCCTGTGTTCAGATGAGAACTGCAAGACTGAGATGCTGCCATTAAAATATTTTTCTGCTTCAGCCAGAGACTGGTCTGTGATGGGATTCCAATTTTGCTGTGACATTCTTCATGCTGTGTAAAGTGAATCTTGATGTGAGAGGCATTGGCACAAGTCATCCAGAGCAGCTGTGAATGCCCAATCCCTGGCAAATTCCACGTTCCAGGCCAGATTGGACATGGGTTTCAGCAGACTGGTCTGGTGTGTGTCATCCCTGCCCAGGGTGGGGGGATTGGTTTGTTTGCTTGGTTGTGTTCCCAACCCCTGTGCCCACCAGGCATTGATTTATGTTTGGTTCAGCCACAAGAAACCCCCAGGCTTGGGATGCTCCATTGTTACAGGCCTTGGCCAAACCCAAGCAGGTTTTGCTCTGGTTTGGCATGCTGTTGACCTTTGGCTGTGTGTAACAGCCCAAGATGAGTCCTCCATCTTTAGGCCTTTATCCTCCATAGGAATTGCGACTCACAGGCAAGTGAAGATTTTCCTACATAGATATTGTGATGCTTTTGAGCCTTTAAGTCTTCAGCACAAGAGGTTGAAGGAGAAATCTATGCCTTGCAATACAAGGCATAGATGCAAGGATGCCATACGCTTTATGGGCAGCTAGACTTAATTGAGATCTAAGTACATTCTTGATAAGACTTTTTAGGAGACTCAGTGCTGTGTGTTTAGGAGCAAGATCATCTAGATTTTCCCAGTGAAAGTCATCTAAGTAATCTTTCAATCCTACTTTTCATCTATTAAAGTTTGATATTTTTAATTGCCGTTTTTAAAAACTTAAGCAAAATACCTGAAATAGGAAAATCAATTTCAGATAAACAAAGTGTGAAGAAAAAAGGATGTCCAAAATGTGGAAAACTAAAAAGCAGAAGGGTAAACTACTTTGCATGAGTAACACTGATTGAAGTTTCTCTCCTAGAAGGGTATAGATTTTTTGCATCAAATATGATTTGAGTCATTTTTCAGAATGAAAGGGCTGTTTGGTTTTTAAATTTGAATAGTCCAATTACTTGTTTTGAGCACCAAAACTTAGAAATGAAACTAACTTAATAGGTGTATTTCTTTCCTTTTAAGCTATGATGTTATCTTTGCTGGGGGCCCTGAAGAATTGCTAAAGAAATTTCGGGAAACTAACCACAAAGTGGTGTTTGCAGCAGATGGGTTAATTTGGCCAGATAAAAGGCTGGCTGACAAGTATCCTGTTGTCCGGAGTGGAAAACGATTCCTGAACTCAGGAGGCAAGTGTGATCCTCAAACACTTGAACTTGAACATGACCCATCTGTTATCTGTTCTATGTGCTTGTTGTGTGTGGAGCTGTTCCTGAATTACCCAAGTATAAAGCTGATGACTGGATATGCTGTCATCTTCCTTCCCTCCCCACTTGAGTAGCTCCTCTTCTGTGCTCAGGCATAGTTTTCATTCAAATTTGCACCGTGTGTTTGGCAATGACTTGTAAAAAGCAGATAAATATAGTCAGGGTCTAGCAAGCAGCTGAGTGTAGCTGAGTGCCAGGATGACCCCACTGCCTCAGAAACAATGCAGTGCACGAGCCCAGGCAGAGCAGCACGTGCTGTTTGTGGGCACAGAATTCCCCAGCTCAGCTGCCTGTCTCCTGGAGATCTCTGCACACAGGGTGGAGGTGCTGGCAGCTCTGCCTGGCTGTCAGCATGGCTTACACAGCTCCTTCTAAAAGGAGCAGGAGCTACTCCTGTAATCTCAATGACGGATGAATTCTGGAATCCTCCTTCAAATGCCAGCTTTGCTAATAATTTTGCACTTGATTAATGCATGGATACAAATACTGTGTATAGAAGCTATTGAGTGAGTCATTTCTTGGGCACCCTTCCCAGATCTGGGCGTGTCCCCGTTTCTTTCTCTCACCTATCTGTCCTATTTTTTTTTTTTGGTGTATATTGTTTTTGAGTTGAATTCTCATTTTATTTCTGGCAGTATTACATTGAGGCACCTCTGCCAGTAAGAAGTGATTGATGAAATTGAAGCATTTTCTGTAGATGGGCTTTTAGGGAAAGTGATAGCCTGATATCGTGCTTTGGCATTCTCAGAACCATCCTGGACAGATTTGATTTTTTTTTTTTTCCTTAAAATACCATTGGTATAAAAATAGCCATTAATTACTAACTTTTTGAAACAGACCTGTTACATAACTCAGGAAGAGGATTGGATTTTTACCTAATTTTCATAAGTTTCATACTTTTTTTTACTGGCACCACTCAGAATGAGGCCCCTAGTTGGTAGACAGCATTGTCAGGGTAGTACTTTTTGTATAAATAACCTATGTGTGTGATGTTGCAGGATTTATTGGTTATGCTCCGTACATAAATCATATTGTGCAGCAATGGAATCTGCAGGATAATGATGATGACCAGCTGTTTTACACTAAAATCTATGTTGACCCATTGGCAAGGGTAGGTAGTAACTTGCTTTCTCTTTTCTTTCTGCTTGAAATAACATGCTGCTCCTCATAAAACACCAGGAGATGAAAAGACAAGGAATGCTGTCTCTTTATACTGGAGTGCCAAGTTGACAGTTGTTTGTTCTCCTGAGGTTCCTACTGCTGGAATGATGAACAGGCTCCCAAAGGGTCATGACTTGATATATTATTGCAGGCTGTCTTCAGACCCAGGCAGGTTGTGCTTCATTGTTAGAAATAACAGCTCTGAGGTATATGATCAGACACATTTATCTCAATGAGGATCCCATGTACTTGGCAGTTTGATGGCCAGAGAATGTGGCATTTTTCCAGGGTGTCACTGAACTACTTGCTCATCCAGTGTTTTATATTTTGGCTTACTGCCATTTGAGATCCTGCCTTCAGCTTTCTGTGCAAATATGTTCAATAAAGCTGCATTGTAAATTTTTGGTGAAGACCTCTCCATGCCCTCACTTAAGAAAGTTCTCTGCTGAGTTGCACTGCTAAAGCATGATAGATGGGCAAAGAGGGATAAGGGAAGCTAACAATGTATGGATACAGAAAGATTTTAGAAGCTGATATTGCAGAATTTTGAGAAGGATTTTGGTAATTTGTATGCTTAAGGCAGATGGAAAGTTTTTGAAATACATACATGTTGTTTCTGGTATGACTTAGTGGAAAATCAGGTCTGTTTGGATATAGGTTCAGAAATAGAATAGAATATTTCTGTTGGAAGGGACCTACAGTGATCATCTAGTCTGACTGGCTGACCAATATGGGTCTGACCAAAAGCTGAAGTGTGTTACTGAGGTCATTGCCCAAATGCTTTTTAAGCACTTGACAGGCTGGAGGTATTGACAGCCTCCCTAGGAGCTGATCCAGGGTTTGACCACCCTGTTCATAAAGAAATGATTCCTAATGTCCAGCCTGAGCCTTCCCTGGTACAGCTCTGAACCATTCCCACCAGCTCAGCACCTCCCTCTCCCCTTCCCCTCCTCAGGAAGCTGTAGGGAGCACAGAGGTGACACCCCCCTCCCCCCCCAGTCTGCTCCTCTACACTGGACAAACCTCAGCTGCTCCTCAAAGGAAATTCCTTCCAGCCTTCAAGGTTTGAATTGCGTATGTGCAAGTGAAGTCAGATGCCAGGGATGCAATTGAAGAGACAGAGTGTAGAGATATTAAAGCTGATTCTGCATCCAAGTCAGAAGTAACATAATTAGTTGTCTAAATGGATTGTCTTCTAGACCAAAACTATGTATCTGTGCAGAGCTCTGCTGCACCATGATTCAAAACACTTGCATGGTGTTTTCTCTAGATCACCACTGATTGTTTGCATAGTAATAATATGCCCAATGCTGTAGAATGTGTAAGAAAATCTTGGAAGACCAAAACAAAGGATGTCATCTTTATATGGGTTTTAAATATTACATACTTGAATCAACATTTTTAAAAGTGGTAAAACATGGTATTTAAAGTAATCAAAGTAATTTAAAGTAAGCTAAGATTAGTAATATAACATTAGGAACATGTTTTCTATTCTGATGTGATACTTAAATTTGACTTTTATATTATTATGACTCTGAAGCACAGCCTGTTTTGTTTCTTGGCCAAGATGTGTTAATTGTTTTTAAAGACACAAATTTTCTTTGACTTATACTGCTAAATTACAGTTCCTGTGGAGAGTTATGACCTTTATCCTTCAAGTTTCAAGTTTCTGCATGTGCAAAACTGATTGCTTTAGAAATGCACAACTTGGGAATACAGAAAAATGTAGCAATGTAAAGAATACAGAGTTATTTTCCCTGATTCCTTGATGCCACTGTGGTATAATTGCAATGTTACTGTAAAAGCATTGGCTTTTAGAATGCCTCAACAGCTTTGGCACTTTGATTTCAGGAGCGCTTTAACATTACTTTGGACCACAAATGTACAATTTTCCAGACCCTGAATGGAGCTGTTGGTAAGTGTATGATCTGCACGTTGTGTCTTTCATTAGCTGTTATTAACGCTTCTTTTTTGGCTTAACCATGGATGCAGTTATTTAAACGTGCTCATTTTAAGGTAGTGATGGGATCAGGTTTACAGGATGGGTAAACCTGATCACCAGATTAGTTGCAGGTCTTTTGGGTTGATAATTAATTGAATTATCTCATTGATAAAATATTTGATATAGAAAAAATAGTTTTAAATAAATTAAGTTGGCAGTAAATAACAGAGTTAAGGATAATTTTTCCATCTGCCTTTCCATAACTTAATTACAGGAGTAAGATTAGTAATTAAAACTGCATTTTAAATGTTCTTAAGTAAATGGTTATACATAATGAAGTAGAATGTAGAATAATGTAGAATTTCCTTTATTTAATTGTCATGAATTTAAATGGAAAAATGCATCCGTGCAAACTTCTTTTCTTACATCTGATCTCTAGTTTTGTAGTTAGATCATATCTGAAATGACTGATTTCTCTATAAATATAATTAGCACTAAATTAGAATTATTTTTAAAGCAGACTTTATTCCAGTATGGAAGCTGCTGATGAGAAAGTATGAAGTTTGATGTCACCTTATTTATCATAAGGAACTTAGAATTCAAGATCTAGTTAAAAAAAAGAACAGAAGCTTCTAAATAAATAATACTGACAATGATAGCAACAGCAAGGTATATTGTATCAGTAAGGACTTAAGAACTCTGAAAATTTAGCTTTTATTTATGAACTTACTGTACTGCTTTGTTAATTTGCAGATGAAGTCCTTTTGAAATTTGAAGAAGGAAAAGTAAGAGCAAGGAATTCAGTGTATGACACCCTACCAGTCACCGTTCATGGAAATGGTCCAACTAAAGTGAGTGACAGTTTGTTTTTCTTTTCATGTAAAACCAAAACATCAATGAAGGCAAAAAATGGAATGGCAGAGAGTATGAAACAGTCATAGCACACCACCTGTGCACATTTCCATTTAGTGTTACTAGGAATTGAGAGGATAAAAACCTCCTTTGAATTCCTGTTCTTCTGCTGTCACTGGGTATTGCTGCTGAAACAACGCATTCTGCTCCCAAATTCATTGTAGCAGGGGATATTAGAAGTAAGGTTTTGTAATTTGTCCATTAGCACAGAAGTGTTCCTGAAGCCCGTGAAGAGTGTCCATCTGGTTAGTAAATGGCAATCAGAATAATTGGGGGCAGGATAATTATAGCCAAGAGTGGTGGGCTGGGATAAAACAGTAACACATCTGTTCCTACCCTGGAGCCAGGTGTGGGTATACACATTTATAAAAAAATACATTGCATTTAGGCAAAAGAAGAAGTCTCTGTGTCAGTGTGTCTAGCCAGTGTCTGGCTTTTGCCTTGCCTTCAGTGTGACTGATCACTGCTGCCCATGTGCCCATGGCTTGTCAGCTCTGGGCACGTGGTAGAGCACTGCCTGCCCTGTGAAATAGCTGTTTTGGCAGATTCTGTTCCTGTGTAAGGATTCAGTGGTTCAGAGGTCCCTGCACAGTTTCTCTGAGAGAAATGCCTGTGTTTTGGTAATATGTCAGCTGCATGTCTTTATTCTGTGCCAAAGAAGTGGAAAGGTGTGTTGCTTACAGTAGTGTTTGTTGGCTGAAGGATTGACCATGGCTACCTTCTAATTTCTTCTGAATAAATGTTCCTTACTGTAGCTCCTTATTTTCAAAAAATGCCTTTCAGGAGGATGAAGTAAAGTTTGAAGCTCACTAATATCCCAGGGACTGCTGCATCTTTGTGCACTTGTGTTTTGATTTTGGAATTAGTGAATATAATGGTGCCTTTATCTGTTTGCCTTGTAACTGCTCAGTAGGGGTGAAATGTATGACCAGTTCCTTACATTTTTTCCTCAAATCCCCAAATTCTGTCATCACTGGCTTTGCTGGCAGGTTGCAATAAAAGGCAAGGTTCTGTATTTTACAGCTGGGCAAACAGTTTAGGATGGAACTTCTTGTACTAATCCGGGAGTTAGGCTGCATTAAAAGAACTCCTCCTCTGCCTGGAGTAACATTGTAAAAACAAAGGGGAAACTCTTGCTGTGCATCACTGTCAGTGTGGTTAAATTCTTGTGTTTTAAAACCAGGATGGAATCAAAAGGACAGTAATATATTGGGCAAAAAGTTTTCTCTAGTTAGTAAACTAGCATAAAAGTAATTTCCAGAAGTAACTCCCAATAGTTAATTTTTTTTAATTCATAATATACTCTGCTTTGTACTTAATCTCTCCAATCTGTAGATTAGTAAATTGCATTGATTAGATACTTGAATTAGATACTTATTCTTGAAATGTATACCAAATAATTTTTACGTTCTGATGTGTAATACTTGTTTTTCACCTCAAGTGCATGTCATTTTAATGAAATACTCATTTTTGTAGACTTCATGGTACATAAGTAATCTGTTTTGTCAACAAGAAGAACTAGATAAAGTTTTTACCTCCTTTTTTTAATGTTTGTTTCTTGTCAGTTGCCTTTAGTTACAGGTGATTCAAACAATGCAGGTTTACTCATTTAAAGGTACAGATCATCATTTGCATGAATCTGTCACTAATTTGAGTTGTTCATTTATGTCCTAGATTCACCTGAATTATTTGGGAAACTATATTCCTAATGCTTGGACATGGGAAACTGGTTGCACTGTTTGTGATTTGGATTTACTTGACCTGTCAGCAGTAAAGGTAAGAATACCCTGCACTGGAACAAGGCCCCTTTGGGTACAGCTGATAGGTGCTCAGTGATTTCCGAGGCCAAGTGGCTTCCTCATGCAATATGATGGTTTACAACTCTCAGGAATATTTTTATGCACGTGTTTTAGTATAGGTTTTACACAGTATTACTGAAGATGCCATCCCCAAAAGCCCTCCAGATCTTCACCTCTGTTCAATGAGGGTGAATGAGCAATTTTTGAATTGTGCAAGGTTCTAGAGAATAAGTAGAATTTTGGAAGAGGTAGAAAAACTCTAGATATTTCAGATTTTTTTACCTTCAAAACAGTCAATATGCATCATTTAAACCACTTCTGCTGCAAATAGAGTTTAATAACTAGCAAATGTGGTTGCAATTACTATTTTCTGAGATTAAACAAGCCAAAATTGCTTTGCCTTGTCCAGGACAATGCACGTATTTGTATTGTATAAACAAATGTGTTTCTGTAGGAAAAGACCTGATGTAATTGAGACTGGATTCCAGTACAGTTTTCAGAATTCTTGTAGGAGAAATAAGCACATACACATGGCATGTATGTATATCCAGTACTTGGCAGCCTTGGCTCTTCCACTCCAAGCATGATGTCTTTCATGTGTCTAAATTTTTTAGCTTGTACACAGCAAGTTTGAGGCAGAGTAAATTCTAAGCTCTACCATGTGGAACTGTAAGACTTGGATGAAAAAGTAAATTCTGATTCTTCCTAACAGGCTCTTTCCAGCAGATGTTTCATTTCTGTTCTAGATTGAAGATTTGAATGAGAACAGGTCTTAGAAGATCAAGTTGAGAATAGCATGAAAGAAATAGTGGCTTGTTATCTTTGTAATAAAAGGAAAAAGTGAAAGAATTTCTGGGCAATAGGTAGCTAATGGACTGGAATATAAACTAAAAAAGTTATTGCTGGAATTTTAATAACTTTCAGATTCTTTCTATGTTTTAAAATTTTATTTTCATTTCTAAGGTAAACTTTTGACTGTTGATATAATTAGCATTTGCACTCCCATAATAAGGTTTACCTGAGGAAAAGATGTTGTCAAAGGTTGTTTTCCAGTTGTGTTGGTAATTAAGACCTGGTTTGGGAGCAGTTAAAGTCAGTAAGGGAGATGCAAGGATTTACTGGGTATCTTCCTATAGTTTATGTATGTCTGCTTGGAATGTGTCTTCTTTACTGTAAAGCATTCTTTGGACTTCATGCCTCACTCTGCCAGAAGAAATAACAAGGCTTTTCTTTGGCCTCAGTGGAAGTGTTTACTTCAGGCATTTCTAAGTACCTGCAGTATTTGTTTTCTGAACGTGCTCTCTGTTCAGGCCAGTCTGGTTGCTACTGAACAAGAAATTTTCAGTGAAAAGAGCAGTTCCTGTTCTGTGCCTCTAATAATTTTCTCTGTATTGTTTTATTTAACTGCCTGCATTTTTACATTCATGTCTTCTGAGGATTTTGCTTGTTTTTTGGGATTGCCTACAAAGGAGCTCAGAGGTACATATACAAGGTCTTTTGCTCAGTCCTTGTCCTTTTGACAGAAACAGAATCACCTGGGCTGCAGTCATGGCTGAGGTGTGGGAAAACTCAGTAACTGCTCTCTCCTGGTAATGTCAGCAGCCTGTGCCACCCCCAAATTAGCCACTTGTTCAGATAGAAGCAGCATAATGGAAAATAAGATGAAGAGGGCACATGGACTCAATAAGTGCAAATTTTTGCTATTTTTCTTAGGGGGGTTTTGTTTTGCCTTGTTTTCTGAAACTTAAATTTGTTGCCCAATTTAACATCCCTAGAAATGCTTTTAAATTCTAAAGCTTGTTACTGGTGTGGAGACTTTCCAGTGTGGCTGAAAAGGATGACCTCCTCCTCTTCTCATTTCACTGGCAACTCTTGTGGCAAGAGATCCTGGACTTTGCTCTGTGCAATTGTACTGAGACATTGTCCTGTATTTCTTCCAAAAATTCTTACACTCATCTACTGTTTATTCAAAAGTAAATTTTAAAAGTCAAATACATGACCTCACTGAAAGTGAGAAAATCTATCAGAAAATGTAACATCTGGGTGCAGACTGGGTATTCCCAAAGTGGTTTTGCTGAGAGGCAACTTCTGATTTTGTGTATTCAAAATGATCTTTGTGACCTAGAGTCAGATTATGCAATGACAACTCTTTGTGGTGAACCAAGGTCTAAATTGATGAACTCTGTGCTTTGAGGAGATGCAGTTAGCAGGAATTTTTACTCCTAATGTTTTAAATGCCGTTTTGCTTTGGTCACACTGGGGTTTCGGTGTGGAGCCGAGTGTCTCGCATTTCAGTGTAATGAAGCAGTGCCAGTAATTCCTTATTGTCCCCACAGCCTTTGCACATCCAGCCTGAACCTCTTTCTCTTTCCCCTGGGGAATAAGGGGAGAATGAGTCCGAATTAGAGCAATGTGCAAAGTTTAATTACTGCAGTTGTAGCACTGTTAGCCCAGGTGTGTGCTCAGCTTAGCCTGGGCAGCTTTCCTGGTCCCTGGGCATCAGTGGGGCCAGTTCCTATGGCAGCCAGAGAGGGGCACGGGGACGTGCTGCAGACACACCGGTGCACTCCTCAGCAGTTGTTCTGGAGTTACTGGGGTCTCTCTGTGGCTGTGCTTTCCCACCAGCTCTCCTGAGGTTTGCAGGTGCAGCTGTGAAGAGGAGGCTGTCAGGGGGCACCCTGGGCGGGGGCGCTGGCCAGGGTGGTTCTGGGTTCTGATACAGACAGTGACACCGTGAAACCTCAGCATGTGTTGATGGTTTATCCAGACACTTCTCAAGTGGGTGTTGGCCTGCTTAAAAAGCTGACTGGCAGCCTTTTATGCACGTATAAGGTTTCTCTCCGAGCCTTGTAATGGATTAGATTTTTATGGTAATTGTCTGGTTTAGAGATGGAAATAATTTTTAGTCAGTGTATTTCTTTGTGTAGGAGTTGAGGCCTCTGAAGGTTTAACTTTTGTCTTGCATAGTGCAATAATACACTTCAGGACTACAAAAAAGTGCTGTGTGTTTCTTTTAGTGGTTGTGATCTCATGATCTCTATCAAACACATAAAAAGCAGCCAAATACCATCAAGAGATATGAATTCACTTTAAAATAAGGTCCATGAAAGTTTAGTGTTCTTGGATGTCAGGAGAGAAGCTCTGTTAGTTTATTAAAGATCTTTCTAAAATCAGGGAGTAGGGAAGGAAAGCAGAGCCCAGTTAAAATGAATGGGGAGACACAGTGTGTCTACATTTATAGAAGGGTATTGCAGTCTTTGGCTTAAAGTACAGCTGAGTAAAATATTTTGTGGTATTTATTCTTTAGTTATTTTGAAGACAACTGCTCTCCCGTATATTTTCTTGTAAATATAATCTCTGTAATGTCTATACCTTATTTAAAAAAAAAATTGCCATTCTTTTCTAGGTGTATTTCATTAAATGATTTTTTTGCTGTTTTAGTGGGCTTTTTTAAAGTAAGAATTTAAAAAAACCATATGATATTATTTTCTACTTCCGGTGTGTGTTATTAAATTGAAGGAGTTTCATATCAATATCTAATCTATTATCTTTGCTTATTTTGTGAAGCCAGTGAAAATAAATGTGGCGCATAGCCCTTTTGAGCACACTGGTTTTGATTGTTCAGAAGCTGTGTGAACTGAGTTTACTACATGGCATTAGTTGCTCTTTACTGTAACTGATCTTAGAAAAGAGGCAAGTCTTATTGGTTGTGTCAAAATATCATTTTTTTTAGGAATATCCAAGAGTAAAAATTGGTGTTTTCATTGAACAACCCACTCCTTTCCTAACTAAATTTTTAGACAGACTGTTGACTCTGGACTACCCACGGGAGGCACTCAGTATCTTCATTCATAATAATGTAAGTACGACTTTATCATTGTACAAAGCTTCAATTTTGGAAATTATGCGATGAATCAAAGTGGAATTGTATGGATTTGATATAAGAAGACAGTTCAAATGCACAGGAAGAGATAATCTTTCAGAGTTTAGTAAGCAGAGCTGGAAAAATTAAATTGTCAGGTCTTACTGAAGTCTATTTAAAGAAACTGCTTAGGTTCTTTTACTAATGAAAAAATGTGTTTTGAAGCATGTGCTTCTGGAGGAAGTACTGACTGACATAAAACAGTAGAGTGAAGTCAGAACAGAGCATTTCCAGTTGGAAGGGGCCTGCATTGACCATCTGGGCCAACTGCCGACCACTTCAGGACTGACCAGCAGTGATACCAAATAATCAACAGCTGTCAGCTTGTAGTTGATGTGGGATTTTCTTTTGATCTTGCTGATACCCCAGTGTATTTTTGTTTCTGTTGGCACTCCTGCTGGGTCCCATGGAAAGGTTGGTGTGTTCAGATATATTTTGACTGGCACAGCAGATAAGTTGCTTTTGAATACTCTCTGCTAATTACCTAATGATCTGGCATTGCTAATCCTTCCCCAGTGACTTCAGTCAATATTGCTGTTTTGGGCAGCCTCATCTAATGGCAGGGGGGTTGGAAGGGACTTGTAAGATCATCTCCTGCCAACCCTAATCATTCTGTGATTCTGTTATTTTAGTGAGTGAAGTGTGAAATGTGTGCAATTATTTTGGAAAAAAAAAATGAGACTGGAGGAGAAATGGGAGTAAAATTTAATTGTAACCCTTTTCAGTGTGCTTGCATTGTTGTTGATATGATAGCAAGAAGGGGATCAGTGAAAGAAGTAGAGCTTATCTCTAAAGTGTTCATTGTGGTTTTGTAAGGGGGGTTTGAAGGTCTGAATGTGATGTGCCCATGGGAATTGTGGGCTATGTAGGTTTTGTATCTTCAGCCAAAAATTTTATGGTGTTCGAAATGGAATATAAAGACTGAAGAGCTTTTTATTATAGAGGGGGAAAACCCCTACCCAATATTTCAATTATTCTAATGTCAGCCATAATAGGCAAAAGCTACAATGAGGGCACTGGTTTAGAAGTATTGTGTGCAGCTGAGAGTTCTTAAATAGAGATAAATAGAAAGGTAAGGAGGAAGGTAAATAGGAATTAAAGGAACAATCAGTGGGACTCCATTTTAAAGAAACAATGGCGTGCCAGTACATTTTGGTACAGATCCAGCTCCCTCTCTAAAGTGATTCTGGAGGGGCATAAAAAACTCCTGTGTGCCACTGAGATTGTAGGATGGGCTTTAAAGACTGTAACATAAATATCAAAAAATACTGCATAGATAGTTTGTGACTCTTGCATTGTTTTACAGCTTTGATTAATATTGCTGACATGTTGGATTATTTTCCTGAGGTTTTGGACAGAAGAGGTTCATTTTAATGACAAATATACTGGAATATCTTCAAACACTATTTGGCATCTGTTTCTTTAGGACAGAATACAGTGTGTTCTTGGACACTGTTTATGATTCATAGTAATTTGTGCCTTACATTTGCTTAACAAATGTTTACATTATTACAGGAGGTTTATCATGAAAAGCACATCAAGAAATTCTGGGAAAAAGCCAAGAATATTATCAGAAATATTAAAATTGTTGGACCTGAAGAAAACCTGAGTCAAGCAGAAGCCCGGAACATGGGAATGTAGGTCCTAATTTATAAATCCATTATATTGATGCATACACTCACATTTTTCCATCTTGCACTATATTATTTTGCATCTTAAATGTTTACATCTTCACCTGTGAAAATGGGGCCTTTTTGTGGTAGAAAAGATCTAGACATATGATATGAGTTGTTGAGTGTTTTATGGGTTTTGTCCAATATAAAAAGCTGTTGATCATTGTGAAAAAATCTCTCTGGTTTGGGCTACTTCAGTAGTCTATCATCTTGTCTTGTGATGATGCCACAGACAATACATGGTATTTATTTTATTTTCCAGCTACCTTAATGCAGATTTTTTTTCATTTTTGCATTGGATGTGCTTTTAGAAAATTGCACTTTTGTTGTCCTACTGCCTTTTCTTTTTTCTTAAGTGACATTATATTTAAGTAAATGTATGGATAAAGCTTGACCTGGATATACAGGTGACTGAATTATATTTCTTCTTGTGGTTCAGAGAGGCAGGGATATCCTTTAGAAGTGCTCTAGCAGAAGTTTCTCACAAAGGCAACTGACTTTATCTTTTGTTAAGTCTTGCTTTCTTCTTTTGCTCTTACTAGAGCATCCAAAGCTTTAGCTTTTAAACCTGGCACTTTCTGTGCCTAAAGTTGAACCTTGGAGTTTGTATCCCATGTCAGCAGTCACGTGAGGGAGTTTCTCAGCCCAGCATCCCACCAGGATCAGGGCCACCTGCTTGTGACTCTGGAGCAGGATTCATACCATGATCATTCTTTGGCTCACTCTTCTGCCAAATCCTCCCTGAGTGTCAGAGCAGAGGACTTAATTTCAAAAGGCTGTTTTCTCTTCAGAGGTTGAGCATGGGCTGTTCATAGCCTCAGCTGAAAGAATGTAGGTCTTGAGTCTCTGTGGTGTTCTTGGAAATTTGTTTGAATGCATCTTTGTTGTGCTGAAGCCACTGGAAAACTGATCTCTGGCTGAGGTCCAGACCTCTCCCCTCGCCTTTCTAGGAAATGCTGCAGATGTGTGGTGTTAGTCTAAGCACCCATTCACATGTTCTAATATTTCTAATAATCTCTAAAGCAGATGTACCATGTTGGCAAACTTTTTCCAGTGTGTTATGTGTTACCAAGGTGTAGTTTCTGGATTGCCTTGTCCTCTTTATTGTTACACAGACAACATAAGGCAGAATCTTCAGTGTAATCAGTATCTATAGTAATACTAAATTATAATAATACCCAATGACCCTGAAACCTGTTATCTTTTGGTAGAACCTACTGACTTACAATGCAACAGAGCTTTTGATATAAGGTCCCTGCTTGATCTGTGGATTAAAAAAAATAGCATTTACATGTATATTTGCACAAAGTCATTTCTTCCTGTTTGAAAGGCAGGTAGATGACCATGTGTGATACGTTATCCAAGCTATGGATGTAATTTGACCCCTGTTGTTCCAGTTTTGCAAGGCCCCTTTGATAAAGAGTCTGTCCTAAGAGAAACATAGAAAAAACCTAAAGTACAATGTATGTGGAATGAGACCATGGCAAACCACTGTATCATCCAAAAACTACAAACCTTAGTAGGATTTTCCAAGTAAACAATGTAGATATAATTCCATGGCTCCTTTCAATTTGTCTGAAGCAGAACAAGTTAATCTGCTGCTTGCTTTGCACACCTGGTGTGCTTGGCTGCCCTTGTGTGCATCACTGACTTCACTGGAATCAACGCATTCTACATTTCTTTAAAAAGTCTAGCTTGGAAGTCTGGTATGTTCAAGGTGAAGGCAGTTACTATAAATTGTTTGCTTTCAGCCCTTCATATGGCTTTGATCATCATAACTTCATTTATTTCTCACTAATACTGCAATGGAAATAACTTGAAAAGAGTAATTCTTCAAACTTGTTTATTGTTCTGATTTAGAGATTGGTATTCAGTCTTCTGATTCATCTTCTCCTGCCTCTATCTGCATTATTGACAGATAGATTTTACTATCTGCCTCAAATACTTGCTTTCTCTTGTTTTCCAAATCTGCTCTTAGTGTCTCTCGGTTAATTTCCAGTAGATTCAGAATTAATTTGATCTTCTCACTTGCACATTTCACACAGTCTGTTCAGTTGAAGAAGCCTAACAGGGTTTAGTTAAATACAAAGTGGGGGCACTTAAGCATTGGAGGTCTAGTTTGTTTTCAGCAGATACTTTGGAGTATATAATGCAGTTTGATCAGTTTTCTCCTCACCCCTCTTCTTCTTGGCTTTTGACTCAGTAAATAGTGGTGATAAATCATGAGATTCTCAGTAAATGACACTCTCATGTCAGTATAAACGTGAGAAGATAACCTTTATTCAATTTTATCCATAGCCATGCAGCAAATTTTGGTCAACTTTTCTCATTCACATAATAAGGAATAATTGAAGCATTTAATTTTTTGCTTCTTCCTGATATGCAAAGCCTTCTCATGTGCTTGTGAAAGTTGGGTCGGTGTTGGAAAGGATCCAAAATAGTGCAATCTGCAAAACTTTTAAGAATTCAGCAATACTGTGAAAGAGAAGAGCGCAGCTTGCTTTCTTGTGGGCTGAATTGATACAAAAAAGGAATGAAAACTAAGTAGAATTAAGAGAAAGAAGGCTTGTTGTCTGAATATTTTCACTGCATTTTCATCACTTGAAACACTTGAGTGGCATTTCCATGTCTCTCTTTTTTTAGCCTTTGCCTATCAGGTATGAATTCTTACAGTGAGTTCTTCTTTGTAAGGAAAAAATCATCTTTGGTTTTGCCTTGGTTGCAGATGATATTTCAGCCAGCTGTTACAGAATTTGTTATGACAGAAAACATAAAAAGCAATGAAATATGTTAAAGTAATAACAAAGGTGAGAAATATCAACTTCAGAGGTTTTGTTTATAAGAAGTACGTTTTCCATAATATTTTTTCTCCTGGTACTTGCAGCCTTCAGGGTTTCTTATTTGGGGGACTTGCTGTTTTTTGTTTTTGTTCCTCCCTCAAAAATATTAGTAACAGAACAGGGTAGGAATTTCCCAAAACTTTATAAAAAATGTCATTTATCTCAGCTTTTAAGTGGGAATGTGCGCACTTTAATGCAAGTTTACATTGAAAGCTTTCAAAAGTTTCAGGAACAATATTAGAGAGATCAGGTCAGTTCATTGGCAGCGCTGTTGAATTTTGAGTTATGTTCGTGGTCTCCTATGTGTTTCTTGAAGGAGGATGTTAAGTCCTTGTCTCTGAGTTCCCATTTGGTATTGATAAACGATGGCAGGGACACTGGAGGGAGGAAGACACAGCCTTTGAGCAGGGCAAGTATCTTGGCTATGGGGGAAGGAAGAGCAGGGATTAAATCTTTGTCTCCCAGATGTCAAGTGTTTCCTGTTAGAGACTTGACTTTTCTGGAGCTGCTTCTCCTGAACTCTTCAGTGGTTTTGGGTTTCAGTCTCAGATGGAGGAGGAACGCTGACCTCTGAGTGTTGCTGAAAAACATGTTTTCCACCCATATCTGATTTCAGTAGCTTCCAGGCGTGATAACTGTGGTAACAATACTTAAGCCTGACATGCAAAACTAAATGTTAGTGCTTTATCTGATTTGTGGCTATGTTTGTTTTTAGTGATGGTTGATAAAGTGTTTGTCGTGGCTGTCTGGAGAGGTGCAATATGTAACCGTAAATGGCAGGGGATGTCACACAGACTTTTGGTCAGACTTGTGTCTGAAACGCCTTTTCTTGCAGAGGTCTGTCAAATAGTTTAAGTGCTCTGCCTCTGGGCTTGCAGTACACATTTGGAATTGTATTTCCAAACCTAGAGGTCTAAAAAATGATAACTTGATTAATTACGAGTTCGAACTGTGTCTAAAAAAGAAAAAAAGATGGCTCAATGGTTGAGAAATTGGGTAGACAAAATGTCTCTGTGGCAACCAAGTAGACGCTTGGAATATCTCAGTGGAAAGTGTGATGAAGGGAAAAGCTGTGACATTCTCCCATTTTCAGATGAGGTCACTGTTCCAGATGGACTTGTGGTTTGTAAATGCAGTCAAACATCACTCTGATTGCAAAATACTTTAAACTGATCTGCTGAGCTCCACTTCAGGCTGCCAACCAAAAATCTTGGCTATCTTCTAAATTGTTGTTGATTGCTACACTGTACTCTTAGTTCAGTGAACATAACTCTTAGTTATGCACAAGAACATTGCTTTCTTTTCAACATTTGGTCTTAGTTTAGAGCAGGTGGTATGTAAAGCAAGTAGATGTAAGGTTTTAGCTATTGAATTTAGATAAGGAAGCATTTTACTCATGAGCTTTGCCAGAAAGCACTTCCTGTGTGTTCCTTGGAGTGTCCTGGATATGCCTACAAGTAGGTTTACATATTATCTGGGATTTCTGCATCTGGAGAGGTTAGCATTCAGTGTAAGAATGTAATACACTAAAGCATGAGAATATAATGGGTTACATTTATTTCCTTGGGCAGAGTTACTGGGCAAAACTGAAAGCCTAAAGAGAAAATGCATTAATTTCTGGAGAGTGTGCTTGCTTTATGAGTTTTGACTGAAACTTTTATCACTTCCTCTCAATCTGAAACCTGTGTTGTTTTGGGGAGATTTTTGTTAGTGACCTTAAAGTGCAAAGGATCACCAAATGGCAAAACTTCACGCTTGCAGCATAATTCTAAGTATTTTCAGTTACAAGTTACTGTGTCAAATGTGAAGGATAAGTTCTCCCATGTGATCTAGTCTTCAACACTGTAGAGAAAGAAAAAGGAGGAGAAAATAAGTCAGAATAGTAACCTTGAAATTTCCTGACTGTTTAGGACAAGAATGCTTTCAGAGAGTTCTCAATAGAGTACTGAATGATTGACTGTGACTTAGACCAAAACTTTTAATTTAGTGTTTTGTGGTTTGAATTCTGTGAATGAGTCACAGGAAGGTTTCTAACACTAGGTACATGGGACCAGTTGGAATAGAATTTTCTGATTCTGCATTTAAGAGGGATGTGGAACAGAAAAACAGGCAAAATTTAAGGGATGTTTTGCTATTATGTAAATAATTTCCCAGGTATATTTGCCTACAACTAAATATAAATTTGTTCTACTTTATCACATTTCTGTAATTAAAAACATTAATTCTATTCATGTTTTTGTTAGTGGGGTTTACCTGCTTTTGGGGCAGTGCTGGTAAATGTTATGGCTCGAACAGTGGACTGGGATCAAGTCTGGTCTCAGGTCTATTTTCCTCACTGTAATAAGGATAAAGAAGCTGAATGTTTTTGAAGTAAATTTAACATCTAATGCCAAGTGCAGCATAAGTCGGGTTATTATTAATAACTGTAATTAAGCCAATGATAAAGCTGCATGTGACTTGTGTTCAGTGGTTGTTAAGCTTTGAACATAATGAATTAGTAGTGGAAAATACTGTAAAGAATGAATTGCAGGACTGTGTTATGGCCAAAATAAAACCTGCTGGTTTCTGTTGGGCAAATTATGTGAGGCAGTGCTGATTAAGGAATTTCCTTCATAACTGACATCTTATATAGACATTTTTAAGGCAAGCCCAGAGACTGACCAGAGATGTAAACTGGGTGTGTGTTCAAACACAATGATTTTAGCAGCACTGGGAAGACCATTTCTGACACATGGGTATTTTAAATTTTTTTCTGAAATTATTGCCAGATCTTTAGTGATCAAGCTTGATGAGGAAGGAGTGCTTAAAGTATGGAATAAAAAAGCTCTACCTTCAGCTGTGATTCTAACAAAGTCATACCTCCTGAGCCCTTTGAACAGAAAGACCCAAAAGGTGTTGATAAGCAGTAACTCTGATGGAAGATGTAGTGCTAGGTTGGGAGAGGGATGGAAGAGGAGCAGGCAGGAAGCCATGGCAGCCCTTCCCTTGACTTGTAGGTAACCTGTTACATCCACCCTTTATCACATCTTTTGAAGTGACAGATCTTTGCTTTTGCAGAAAACAGCCAGAATCAATCAAATCAAGTGGAACTTGAACTAAGGCACTGATTATCGATACTTTAAAACAAGAAAGTATGAAAATGCTTCAAGCTGTTATGGTAGAATTCAAGTTGGGAAAATAGACAAATTTAGTAATATCACCTGCATGATAGGAAGCTATTGCTGTAGTATTGACTTGAGGAAGTTGTTCCACCTTCTCTAAAAGTAAATTTCATTTCCTATAATCTCCTACTATTCTGATGGTGTAAGAAAGCTGATTTTACTATACCAAGTTTTGGCCTAGGAAGTCCCCCCTACCAGAAACATGCAAACATAGTCTGTATCTTTTATAATTACAGTAGAATGTGTTTTCATCATCTTTCTCTTGAAGGCATGGGAATTTGTGCAAACAGTTAATTCTTCTAAGATCAAAATCACAGCTGATAGAAATAATGTATGGACACATTCAGTTACTTTCTCCACTATAAATTCACTGCCTTTGCAATTCGTTTATATTTCTTTTTACCAACTTTGTTATTATTGTAGGTCAAAAAGACAAAGAAAAGGTCTTTAAATATGTATTTCTTTATAGTTTTTGTCTTACACTCTCCATAAGGTTTCAATTACCATTTAGATTAGCAGAGTGCATCTGTGGAATCTTTTCCAAAGACAGCATTACAGCCACATGCAGTTACTTGCTAGAGGAGCTTACTAAATAAGGTCATATTTCACTATTAAATGATTGTATTGATATCCAGCTATGTAAATTAATGGCATGTTCTCCCTGAACCATTTTCCATTAGGACACTATATAGAAGATATTACTGAACTTAGTAAAGGCTAGAGGCCACTTAGTTAATTAAAAGAAAAATATGTCATCCGATCCATGTATTTTAATCTCACTAATTACTTAACCACATTACTGTAATCTAAAGACACCTTTCTTTGCAATACTGTTCTGCAGAGGACTTTTATTGAATCTGTTCAGTACTTACTTGTGGTTTGGGTTTTTTTTTTTAATCTTTTTGTTTTGTTGTTTGTAGGTTTTTTTCTGTGTACATTATTATTAACATAAGTTAATAATTCTTTTTTGTCTTTTTAGGGACCTTTGTCGCCAGGATAAAAAATGCGATTATTACTTAAGCATAGATGCAGATGTTGTGCTGACAAACCCCAAAACTTTAAGAATACTGATAGAACAGAACAGGTATATTAAATCTCTTGTTTTGTAGAATTTCCTCTAAATTGAAAGGATTCTCTAGGGTCTCTCCAGAGAAAATAAGATCCCATTTGTTTTTGCAGACTTAAATCTTCTTTGTTTACTTGTGGTATTTCCTTGCCATATTTCATAACAGGCTTGGGGGCCAACAATTCACAAAGCATTTTGTTCCTGTCAAACAGCAATTCCTGATGTGAATTTCAAGTGCTTCAGGTTTTCATATTTTCTTATTCGATGTGTCACTTCTCAGGAAGATAATCGCTCCGCTTGTGACTCGCCATGGGAAGCTTTGGTCCAATTTCTGGGGTGCTTTGAGCCCAGATGGTTATTATGCTCGATCAGAAGATTATGTGGACATTGTCCAAGGGAACAGAGTGTAAGTAACTGTAAACTAATTGTTAAATGCAGGGCACCCAGTATGGTTATTAGCATCATATTGCATGAAAATATAAGAATATGGTATTATTCCTGAAGAGGTTAGGTGTATTTTTTTTTGTGTTTTCCATTTCACAGAAATACACTTTTTTATTCCCATTCACAGCTTGAAAAAAAAAAGCCAGGTGTTTAACATGATGAGCTGGTGGTAGACCTGGACACAGTCATTGCTGGTACCTGATGGTGTCTGGTTGCTCTAGCAGTGCACAGAATAGAAAAAGGCAGGATAAATAAACAGCAAACCTAAAACTACCTCCCTGGAACCTGTATGAATGTATGTGTGTTTCATCCTGTATATGATGTCAGGTATACCTTAAAGAGCTCTTCAGCAATACTTTTGTCAAGGATAAACTTTTGGATTTATCCTCCCCTAAATTAATGTGATGTAAGTTTTCTGAGCCTGACTGTTCCATATGGTTATGCCTTTTCTTTGCCCTGGAAGAACAAAAAGGTCAGAAACAGACTGCTTTTATAGGACTGGCTTGTTTTCAGTCCTATTGTACTAGAAGATGAGCTTGTGGCACTGAGGGGGGAAATCTGCAGAGGGAGTGTTTTGAAAGCAATGCTTTTGTGTTGATATTGGCCCAGCTCACATAAATACATGGCCTGCTGTGGTCTGTGGGTATTTGTGTGAGGAGGTCAGACAAGCTGTGTGAAGTCTCAGTGAAGTCTTTAAACTCATTTAAAAATCTGTTTTGGAGTTACTTTTTTCCGTCTGGTAGTGTGGAATAATATTATAAGAGTTTGACTGATTGCCTTAACTATGGAAACATGAAGTACATATGTAGCTAAAACTCTATAGAGAATTTGAGCTTGCTATATTTTTATAACAGTATTTCATAAAAATTGAATTACTGTCTATGCCTATGTTTGAGATGTGCAGATGTAGTTTTCCAAGTGTCTTGGGGGAACCTTTCAGCTTCTTCTCCTTGCAACCTGCTTAGTCTTGTCAGCAAATACAGAGAGGCTGATTTAATAGAATAGGAAACAAATTAGTTTTCATAGCTTTAAACTATTTGTGTGGGTTTTTTTTTTTATTTTCAACAGAGGTGTATGGAATATCCCTTATATGGCTAATATATACTTAATTAAGGGACAAACTCTCAGATCTGAGATGAAAGAGAAAAACTACTTCATGCGTGATAAGTTGGATCCTGATATGGCGCTCTGCAGGAATGCCAGGGAAATGGTAAGGTGTATCTGTAACAGCTTGCTTGCAAATACACACATTTCTTTGGGTCCTGCTGTACTCATAGACTGCTTTACTTGATTGATCCTGGATATTATATTTTATTTCTAATTCAAAGTACTGGCCAATTTTTGTGTGATTAAACCCTTTACGTGTATTTCTTTAAATTGTTGAAAGCAAAGATTTTTTCAAGGCCAGTGCACTGGTGTACTGGCTGCATGGTGGTTTCTAGCTAAATTCCCTGAAATATTCTGTTGAGGTTAAAATGCCTTTCTTCTAGGCACAACTTAAATAGATGCAAGAGGCCTCAACTTCTCTGATGTGTATGACTTAAAACTTTCCAATGCATTTGGATCATCTCTTTCATGCACATTTTTATACATCATGAAACTGCCAGCAGACTAATTTGGAATATTTTGCAGTTGTTTATTAAGTAGAAACTAATATTGAAACATATTGAAACTAATGATGGGCAGTGTTATATAAAAAGACTAAGTGATTTAAGAAATGGTAGGAATCTTCTTAGGGAGCATGAATTACTCATTAATTTTTCTAGATAGTTTAAAACTGTACCAGATAAATGTTACTTGCGTTAATCTGGAAGTAATGAGAGAAGTTACTTGTACTGTAAAGTTATGAATCTGTAAATCCATATTTCTACTGATATTTACACTAGTTTCAGCACAGAGACTAATAAGACCTAAACCAGACCTATTTCCAGACACTATAGCATTGAAAAATATTTTTGCTGAATTGAACAAGAAAAGTTGGCAAGTATTAATTTTTTTATTCCCTCATAACAAGGCATGATCTCCTCTGTTTGTACTGATTCTTCAGAACATTCCTGTCCAGTCCTGTTGTACTCAAACCTCCTTAGCATCAGTTCCTGCAAAACCTGTGCTTTCCATGTGCTCATTAAACTAATCTGACTGGCTCATCAGAAAATTGCTTCCTCTTTTTCTCAGTCTGGGCTGTAGGAGGGTTTGGTACGTGCTTGATTTTGTATTGCAGCAGATAAGAAGGGGCTGGTGGAAACAGCTTTGACATGTGTATGAAGAGCTTTGCTTGGAGATGCATGTTATCTGTAAAGGCATATCAGCTGTTGATCAAGGGCTGCTATTTCCCTGATGTAACTGTGGAAACCTCAAAGTAGTCGGAAAAAGAGAAAGATTATGTCAGAAAACTGATGTGATGATTCTCCTTCATTTTAGACTTTACAAAGGGAAAAAGACTCCCCTTCTTCGGAAACATTCCATATGCTCAGAGCCCCAAAGGTGTTGCTTTATTTTTTTTATTAATTAGTTATTATTACATGCAGTATCATTCTACCACAGGAAGATACTTCTCCTCTGTCCACTTCCTCTGATGAAATGCTGCTCTAGCTTTCTCTTCAGTCTTCTAAGATTCAGGTTTTTGGGGACAGGTTTTTCATGCCCAGCTGAAAGCATCTCAGAGACGCTCTTTGTTTCCTCAGGGGGGTTTCTCAGAGCTTCTAAGGTCAGGGTGTGCTGACACTGCTTCTGTAGCTAAAATGGATGGAGCAGTCCTAGGAAGGAGTAAAGTTCTGATCACTGGTATGGCTGCCAGGCCCCCTGTGACCACATTGTCACTTTAAGCTGTTTTTCTTGACCCAGGCCCTCCTTATTCTCTCTGCTGCAGCTATTTTATGATTTGGTAAGTGCCCAGAACTGGGCATGTTTAACATAATCATTATCTTTCTAACAGTTTAACTCTTTTTCAGACAAAAACATAGACAGAAGTACCAAAGTACCCAAATGGTAATGCCTTCATCTGCTGCAAATCCAAAACTCACAAACATTTCAGGAATAAAGTTTTAGTCTGAAAAACCTTAAACTAAGAAAAATCCCATAGAAACTAAGTTTCTTTTTAAAAATACTATTTTCTGCTACTACTTCTAATCAAGAGAGTTCTGTTAATACCTTCTGTTAATAGCTTGATAATGAAGCTGTATCTTATCACACTTGATATATTGCATACAACTGTATGTACCTGAACAGAATTCAGATTGCTCAGCTGTTTTGGATGCTGATCTGAATATTCTTGTGTGCTATATTTGCCAATATCTTTTTATTTCAGGCCAATTCACCAGACGGATCATGTAGTGAATATTCTGAAATAAGTTTCTTGTTCTGACCTTCATGATTTGATTGATAGCTTACGCCTTCAGTTTTTAATTTGAAACTAAACCCAAGATGTTGGTTTTCTTGTGTGTGAGCATTTTCAGTTTGAGATCAGATGCTTTCAGTGTGTCTGCTTAAGTTTTCTGGAAAGTAAATCAACCAATCACTCCTCTGCTTTTTCCTTTCTACAACTCTGTGTATGTTCTCAACAAAATATGTTTTGGTTTAATGTATTTAGAAAATAAATGCAGGAAAATGCTTCTATACAATAAATTATGAAGAGTAATTGGTGATTAGAGTCAACCATTTGAAAATTAAGATGCTAAATTAACATCACCTTTACAATGTATGTGTAGAAATGTGTGATTATATTTTAAGAAAGTGCAATCATGAACCCAAAGTTTTTAAAACTTCGCTAAGATGGACAGTTTTGCTAACAATGCTTTCTCTAATTGGTATAGGGTGTTTTCATGTACATTACCAACAGACATGAATTTGGAAGACTTCTTTCTACAGCCAATTACAATACGTCCCACTACAACAATGACCTCTGGCAGATATTTGAGAATCCTGTGGTATGCCTCTAATTATTGCTAAAATGTTATTTCAGTTTTCAAAAAGTATAAATTTATTGTTATAAAGGATTCGAAATCTCAAATAGCAAACTTTTGTTTACTGTGTGCAAAATATTGACTATGTGCTAAAAGGTGTTCTCTCCCATCTAAGCAAATGACAGTATGTCATATCAGTAAGCCAGCTGTTAACCAGAATATGAAATTGGAGTTTTACCTGTTACCCTGACGTAACAGTTTCGTGATTTTTGACATTATGGGAACCATTTTTTAATGAGAATAAGAAAGTTTTATTGTTTCTGGTGTTTTCAGGTAGAGCAAATGAATAGAGTATAAATTCTTTTTTTATCACTTATAAATATTGTTGTTCCGTTGTAATGTTTTTAAATAATTTTTTTAGGACTGGAAGGAAACTTACATAAATCCAAACTACTCAAAGATCTTCACTGATAACATAGTAGAACAGGTGAGTATAAGTAGTTTTTTAAAAATTTGTGGACTGACTGATAATAAATTGGCATGCAGTAAATATTCCCATGCAAATGCTGTTTTGGTCTGTGACTAAGCAGTTTTTTGGTGTTTTGGATCAGAACTGAATTTTTGCCATTTGACATAGGCTGCTTGCTTTTATGCAACTAATCTAGACTTGTGTTGGATGATCAGATGTGACAATTAGGAACATTGCCTCTCTGAAAAGCTGGGATAAATTGCTGGTGTGTAAAGCAATGTTAAGTTTTAAGCTGTTTTCCCATATTAACCTGTAATTTGGAAGATCAACCATTTGGTTGTTATTTAGAGCCATAAGGCAGAGAAAGTGTGGGTGCACTGACACATTCTTAGTGCTGGGTCAGGGCTTAGAATATAGCTCATAGTTTTTTCTTTTGTGAGAATGGGTTTGAGAATCAAGTTTTTAATTGTTTGGGTTTTTTTTTTTTTTTGTAGCCATGTCCAGATGTGTTTTGGTTTCCCATATTTTCTGACACTGCCTGTGATGAATTAGTAGAAGAAATGGAACATTTTGGGCAATGGTCTGGTGGAAAACACCAAGTAAGTGTCAACCTATATAAACTTAATGATCTTAACTACTTTTACATTAGTAAGTCACAGTGTACTGCAACAAATGAACATCCCAACAATTGCCAGTGGTCTGAAACATCTACTTTGTGGTATGAACTGCTTAGTTTAGTCTACCATGTAGCTGCTTCTTTAGTAGATTTAGAGCCCTTCTTTAATTAATGTTGTGGTGTGCTGGCCCTGGCTGGATGCCTGGCACCCACCAAAATCACTCTGTCACTGCTCTCAACTGAGCAGGAGAGAGAAAGTGAAAGAAAAAGTTTGACTTGAGAGATAAGGACAGGGAGGGATCATTCAGTTGCCATTGTAGGGCAGACTCACTTGGTGTAAGGAAATTTGTTTACTCTCTACTCTGGTTCAATTGGTAATATAATGAGCAATGAAACAACCTCTTAAAAATACCTTCCCCCCACTTCCCTTGTCCTCCCAGGCCTAAATTTACTCCCTGTTTTCTCTGTCTCCTCCACCCCAGCAGTGCACAGGAGTGGGAAAATGGGAGATTGGGGTCATCATATTCTCTGCCACTCCTTCCTCCTCAGGGGGAGGGCTCCTTACATTCCTCCTCTGCTCCAGGGAGGGCTCTTCCATGGGGTACAGTCCTTCAGAACACGCTGCTCCAGTGTAGGTCACCTGTGGGTGGGTCACGAGTCCTGCCAGAAAAACTGCTGCAGCTGTTCTCTGCTGCTAGCACCCTGCTCCAGCACAGGCTTCCATGGGATCACAGCCTCTTTGGGCACCCACCTGCTCTGCCATGGGCTCCTCTGGGGCTGCAGGTGGATCTCTGCTCCCTCATGGACCTCCAGGGGCTGCAGGGGAAGCTCAGCTCCAGTGCCTGGAGCAGCTGCTGCCCTTCTTCCCTTGACCTGGCTGTCTGCAGGGCTGTTTCTCTCCATATCCTCAGTCTCTTCTCCAGCTGCCATTTCTGTTGCACTGTTTTTCCTCCCTTTCTTAAAGGCATTGCCACCAGAGGTGCTGTCTCTCACTGCTGGCTCAGCCTTGGCCAGTGGCAGGGTCTTGTAGTGGCTGCCATTGGCTCCACAGGGAAAGTTTCCAGCAGCTTCTCACAAAGGCCACCCCTGTTACCCAAGCTGTGCCTCATAAACCCAATGCAGAATTATCACATTTAGGCACTAACAGTGGTGCAGCTCTACAGCAGGTACCTGACAGCTACCCAAGGCTGATTTTGGATAGCTGTTGATAACTATTCAGACAAGTTTTACTCATTTACCTCTTAAGTACTAATTTGTCAGACTTGTCCCACTAAGGAGTTAGCTGGGAATGTTATGAGCTATTGTGTCAGCATTCTCAGAGAATTCAAGGTATTTATTAATTACCACTAAAATCAGAGGAATGTTTATCTTATTCACAAATGTGGTACCATGAGAAAATATTGTCACAACTGTAGTGTAGTAGGAGCCTATACTGTAGGAAAGAATTTTAACATACTTTTATCTTCAAATTATTTCAATATTTATTACCCTGTCAAGTTGATGCCTATAGTCTCTTGAGCTGATAGCATTTCAGTTGCCACTGCAGCTCAGTAAATAAAACTTAATATTCCAAGAAGCCCTTTTATTTACAGGTGACACATCCAAATATTGACTCATCCTATAAAAACTTCTGATTTTTGCTCATTGATATCTCAGCACACTTTTTTCCTTGACAGTTAGCTGTGGAATTGCTGTACAGGCACCCACTGAAACATTGCTTTGTTGCAGTTCTGTGATTCTGCAGATTTCAAATAAGTGTTTATGAAATGTCAGAAACATTCCATGTTCTCATTTCCAAGCTATTTGTGGTGTTTTCATTAGGACAGCCGCATTTCTGGAGGTTATGAAAATGTCCCAACTGATGACATTCATATGAAGCAAATAGGACTGGATAATGAATGGCTCCATTTCATACGGGAGTTCATTGCCCCAGTAACACTAAAAGTCTTTGCTGGCTATTACACTAAGGTAAGGGTTAAAAGTTTTTGCAGGTAATTACTCTGTGGTGTAACTAAATTTAAGTATTTTAATGAATATACCTCCTTGGTTTGGTTGGGGAGTTTATACGTGACATAGCAGTAGTTAAAGATGAATGTTGTTGATTTTTTTATTTTAACTAGGCTTTAAACAAAATCCCAAGAATCTTGTGTGTGACTTGGCAGCTCACAGCCTGAAGTCTGACTCTATTTTGTTGCAGGGCTATGCTCTACTGAACTTTGTTGTAAAATACAGCCCTGACAGACAACGGTCACTCAGACCTCATCATGACTCCTCTACATTCACGATCAATATCGCCCTCAACAAAGTAGGAGAGGACTTTCAGGTAAGTTATTGACTTAAAAAATGTTGTCCTGTGATCAAACTGGTTTCAGATGGTGGGAGAGAAGGGGTTTGAAGAAAAACTTAGGATATCTCAGTAATTTCATTTTTAACACTTCTGAAATGCTTAATTTCTGTATAGTGAAAACCAATTTTTCAAGTGTTTAAATAGTGCCAATTTGAATCAAGTGGCTTCTTTTCTGTAGATTTTTTTAATGATTCTTTTTTAGATCAGCCGCAGAATGAAAATTTTTAACTCTTGTATCTGTTTAGATTCTTTCTGAGCTAAATTATTTTCTAGTCTGATATTTATTCAGACAAAACTGTCCCCAGAGTGTGGAGCTAGGCAGGGCAGTGGCAATAATATCCAACTTTTACTTACAGAGAAATTTAATCAGTTGTGTTTATAAGCCTGTATAATTCACAGTCCTTCACACCAATAAATGTGCTTTCCACACCAGCCAGATTAATTAATTTAAGATTAGTTTAAAGGCTGTCCTGGGTAGGGGTGGAGTCCTGAAACAAGGCCTGTGAACACGATTTGCTTCTCTCTGGTAGAATCTATAGTGAAGTTATTGAAGTTTGTCAGGTTTGTTGCTTGAATGAATTGTTATCCAGTGAATGCTGAAGTGAGACCAGGGGAGTCTGGTTGCAAATGCTTGTCTGTTAATTAATGCTTTAAAGATGGTGTCATGTAAACAACCGTGCTAAGGATGGTAAAAGGAAAAAACCCAGCCTATTAATAATAGCATATTATTTGAAGATGAATATATAAAAAGAAATTTATTAAAACACAAGATAAATGTCTGGGGTTTTACTGTGTTTGTGTTTTTACCACAGGGAGGTGGATGCAAATTTCTTAGGTACAACTGCTCCATTGAGTCTCCCAGGAAAGGATGGAGTTTCATGCACCCAGGAAGACTTACACATTTACATGAAGGACTTCCTATCTTGAATGGCACAAGATACATTGCAGTATCATTTATTGATCCTTAATTTTATTATTTTTGGCCTCTTCAACAGCAGTGTTCTTTACATAAACATTTATTTATAGATTTCTTCTGGAAGATGGTGATAAAAGCAACTTTAAGTTACTGTTACTACACAGCAGAGGTACTTTGGGCTAAAAGGAGGAAAACAGAAAGTGCTCTAATATTGTTGAAGATTTCTTGATATCTGCTCTGAGCCTTGAGTCCCAAAGTAAATGTGCCCTAGTTGTTTTTCCATTCTGCTGTCCTAAAGAGTGGGTAAGGAGAGAAAATGGAAAAGCACAGTAAACCCATTTCTTCGTTGAAAAAACCCCAAACCCCAAGCAACACTAAATACAAAATCATCGGAAAAATTTATTGTTTTCATTCAGTAGAGTGGCATAGATAAAGTTTGGTGGTCTGTATATTTGGTACCAACCAATGCAAGAAAAATCACAGCATAAAAACAAAGTCAAATGAATCTTGTTTACAGTTGTTTCTGGTAAGCAATAATTCCATATTCTAGTTTATACTGAAGGGAAAACGTCTCTGTAGCTTGGTCTCTTAATTCATTGTGAACACTGAAGCGTACATCCTTAGAAGAAAAAAAACTAAATTAATTGCAGAGGTGGAACAAGGATTAAATCCTTTATATAAGGAAAAAATGTTTTATCATTTGTTCTGAGGACTTATCCCGTTGAAAGCTTTCTTTTCTTCAGCAAGTGACCTTTGTTTAAAGTGAGTTATTTTTCTAAATGTGTAGTTGCACCCAATGGATACTGGAAATTTGATGCTTATTTTCAGAATGCTGGTAAATTTTAATAGGATGTTTTATAGGGACAGTTTTCTACTCTTAAAATTACTTGAATTTTGTATCAGGAAAATGAAATGGTGGCAGTTTCTTCTAAAGCTAAGGGTCTTAACTTGACATTTATTTTAAAGAAATTGGTTTAAAATATTCCTACTGTATCTACTGTTTGTAATTTAAAGAAACTTGAAGCTAACTGTCTCAAAGTCTACCGTGCCAAAATGCACGACATGTTGGAAAACCTTGTGAAAAATAAAGGGTAGTTTTAAATTAATGGACTGTTTAATTAAATTAATTGACTGAATCAGGTAGTTTCTTTGCTTTTGCGACTGTTCTTAAAGAAACTGATTTACTGAGAAATATTTTGTGTTGATCTGTAGGTGGGAGATGGGTGTTGTCAGATTGTTGGGGTTGCTTACTATTGAAATTATTTCAGTGAGTGCCTGTGTACCAAACCTTGCATTACACCTTCAGAACAACCCCAGCAGGAGTGATGGTTCCTGGGTTTGTTTTTGGGAGGTTATTGGATGATCTAAAAAATACTTCACCTTTTAACCGTGTATCTTTTAAGGAAGCTTTATATCCTATTTTCCAAACAGAAACTTTCTATGCAGCTGACAGCATTAGGAGAGAGTTTCAAAGATTTTTCTTTTACTGAAAATAACTGCATCTGTTTATTTTTCTGTTCTGCAGTTTTGAGGAGTGAGTTGTAGTCATATTTAAAGTTATGCTGAAGCAAATGCATCAAGGGGAGTTAACCTCAATATTGTATTAAAATGGGCTGCCTTGAAAAGGAATGACTTTTGACAGGAAATTTTTTGCTTTTTAAGGTTTTACTTTACACTGTCAACTTTTCTCCTTTTCAGGCTAATACTTGGAGGTTGCTATCCCTCAGCTTTGTTTCCTGGTGTGGAACAGCTGTCTCAATGTCTGTCTCTCTATTGCCTGTGCTTAGACAAACCTTACAGATAAGAAAATCTTCAGGCATTCAAAATGAAAACAGCCTTTGTTAATAATCTTTTTCTGAGTGTTTGTCTGTGGCCTCTTAGGCTAACTTAGAATAATATTTTTACCATTGGATCAGTTAACAGACAGTTTATTGTTTTGAGGAGAAAAAAAAATCACAAAAAAATACACAAAAATACAATTCTGTAACACAGGGGAGTTTCTTCCCCCCCATAACTTGTGTATTATGTATTATAATACTAATACAATTATGTATTCTGTAATCCTCAGCAAAATTTCTTTTTTTTTTTTTTTAGTGTATATTTTGCCTCAAGAAAACCCTGAGGGCTTTATTTACTTTTAAATTTTTGTGTTTGCAACTCTTGGGTTCACTCTGTCACTTGGTGACACGTAACTGTTTACTGTGCTGCACATTTGTTGGAAGGTAAAATGTGTTTGCCATGTTTGAGTTACTAATGTTCCCTCTTATTTTTTCTTTCAATAAAGTATTTGCAAAGGGTGGCAGATACCTTTCAGGTGGACAGCAACAGGTATGGAAGTGTTCTTATTAACTTCTTGGGAACTCACACATGCCAGGAAAAGAAATTTTTATTTAATATTTCATCTGAATTAGTTCTGAAAGCTTTGCAGTGCTGTTGGATTGTGAGGATATGAACTCACATAGACTAAACAGAATTGCCTCTATTAGAAGATTCTTTCTATATTTCATTACTTTTAAAAGCACTTAGACTTTCATGTCTCTTTAGCAAAGTTTGTTTTGGGGCATAGAGGATACAGCAGCAACCTTAATTCTAGCATTGTATGAGAAACCTTGGGAGTACAGGGACATAAGGGTGCTCTGCTACAGATGAGGCATTTGTAAAGTATTTTGTTTGTTCTGCATTCATCTAGCTTTACTTTTCACTGTTAAGTGCCTGGAGAGACTGTGCTGTGGGTAGGAGAGCAGTATATAGGCAATAGATTTCTGAAGTCTCCTTTTGCTTAAAAATTTGAGTATAGCTTGGTTTTATTTCATATTTGTCAACTCTTCCAGCTCTACTCCTAAGAAATGTTCACTGCTTTTGGTTGTATTTTACACATTTAATCTTCTTTAACATCACTGTTTAATGACTAAATCAAGTATTTCTTTGGAAGTTCATTTTTTTCTTCCCAGAGGATTAATGCTTCACGCTTACTGTGAGTGGGTAGGAATTAAAACTCTATGACCAGCCCCAAAAGAATACAGATTTTTTTCAGTGAGGCAATAATAATGATGCTTATTTGATTGTGCCTGTTTCTATATAATGACTTTTCCCTCACATCTGCTGTATACATTGACTAAATGCTAATTCAGTGCAGGGCTTCCACAGCAGCTTCTCTTTTGCAGTAGATAGATATTAAAGAGACAGAAAAATCTAGAAAAGACCCTTGTACTTCTTTCCTGCCATCTGCATGCAACCAGTTTTGCTTTTGTTTTTCTGCTTGAAAGAACTAGTTTAGATTTTTCTATTCAGTTACTGCAGTGTAATTTTTAAAGAACTTCAGTTTTGTTTGTTTTACTTCTGATATGGTCTTCAGTGGATTCAGTTCTGGAATGAGTAAGTATTTTTTTTGAATCTTTGCCTCCCTGAATTCTCACTTTCTTGCATGGCAGAGTAAGCTGCTCTACTATTTTTGTGAGTAAAAGATAATACCTGTCTCAGCAACCCTGTGATTGAGATGTCAAATAGATTACTTGACTATTACTTTTTTTAATTATGGATTTTTTTTTGATTCCACAGCAGACTGTGAATTGAAGGGCAGAGCTTTCACAAAATACATTTGTAGAATTGATATTGACAGCTCTTAGAGATGAGATTTGCACTAGTAGTGATAACTATAGAGTTGCAAGAATAATTTTCTGAGTGCCAGGATTTTGTTATAGCTAGATGGTGGAAGTGCCACTTAAATGTCTTTCCAACATGGTCTCCCAATCATTTTCTATATCTTAATGCAAGAAGTTACTTGGGATCTAATAAAGCAGATAGTGCTGAAAAACCTTGGTCCAAACCTTAAATACAAATGGGTAGAGAAGCTTTTATTTTCTTCAGTGAAATATTTGGCACTTGGTCAACTTTTTTCTTTTTTTTGTTTTCTCCTCTTTTGTATGTAATTCTCTTCCTATTTGACATATGGGTCAAATCTCTATAAGTGCATTCCATTTACAGGATGGTGGCTGTCTTTTATTATATTTCGGGGCTATGGGGAAGGCAGAATGAGGAAGGGATGGGTGAAAATTCGGAATTCACCCCACACAATTTCTTCCTTTTTCAGCTATTAGCATGCAGCTGTGTACCTACAGCATCTCAATCCTAAACTAACAGGAAGAGGTCTGAGAAGCAGTTAATATCCTGGCATGATGTTAAGGCTGTTAAATGCAGGATCATCTTTTTCTCTTGGTAATTTATTACTTCTGGAAAATGAGTTTTCTGGATTAATCTTCACTTCACAAGATCTGTTTTGGCTGTTTAAAGCAATGCCCCTCAAGATTATTTTGCACAAGGATCAAATGTAAGATCAGCTTTCTGATAATATTATATTAGTCTTAAGTTATTTAATAGAGCATGGCAACAGTTCAAAAGCAGGATTTCAGTCAGCATGATTACAGCCTGTGTTGGCATCAGTGCAGCTGTAGAAGTAGCAAAGCTGAGAGCCTGGCCAGTAAGGAGATTCTTGGCTTGGGGTGATGCTGTGCTGCTTTGGCAGTGGAGAAAACTGCTTTCTTGAAAAAGTCTGCTTATGTTTTGGGTCCTGAATATTGATCCCTTTGCACTTGCCTGCTCCACTTACTTCTGCTTTATGGTCGTTAAATGTCTGAGTGCCTGAGGTTGGCAAGGGAGATGTACAGTCATATAGTAACAGACTTAGTCAGGAACTGGTCTTCTGGCCAAAAACCAGAAAACCTGAAACCTCCTGTTTCCCAGAATTTTGCTTGGTTGTGAAAGGAGTTGCTCTACTACCAGTGACTCTGCACCATTTTGTTTCTACAGTCTGTTGAGAGAGGGGAGCAGAGAGAGGAGGAAGGGAGCAGAGTAAATTTATTGCAAGCTACTTCCTTGCTGCAATATCAGTAGTGTAGACAGGACTTGAATGTGTTGCATTTTCAGAGCCTAAGTTGGAATAACAGATCAGTGTGAGCAGTAATGTAAGCCCATGAGATGGCTTACCATATTTAATACTTTAAAAATTCAGGATCTACCTTTCAGAGAGGGCTTTGATAACAGTTCAGGCTTTAAGCTTTCTCAGATTCGGGTTACTGGTCTCTCACAATGTACGGTCATCCACTGTCAGCGTGTGAAGAGGAGGCTTGCAGCCTTCCTGTTTTGCACTTCTCCCTGTCTCTAGCAGCAGGACTAGCAGAATAACTGCTCAGGTCTTTGTTCCCTAAAGCAAATTGCTGACTGACAACAATTATCACCCTTCTGTAAGGGGAAGGTGTGTTCAACTGGTGATGTTAATATTGGAATGATAGCTCTTTCTCCACCTCTTGTGGTAGCAGTCAGGATGGAGAGATGGAATTGGTGAGGGTACCAGAGAGAGCAAGCTGTATCCTGCTCTGGTCCCACAGTAAGCACACTGATTACAGAGAAATTTAGGGTCTATTGCTAGAGTTTGATTGAACTTAGTTGCCCCCAGGATGTGTGTAAAGAGCTTAGAGAAAATGGAGTATGCTTTTTAAGGATTAACTCCTCTGATGTTGTAGCTCCTAAATTCTATCAAGTCTCTGAGCTTATGAGACATGAAGATTAGGGGGGGTAACTTGCTTTTTCCTCAGAGATTTCTAACAGACATAGTGCAATTCAGGCATTTCTGTAAGGACTGCCTTCTAAAGGAAGGTACTCCAGCATGAAGTAAATAGAATGCATGAGAAGTTGGAGAAAGTATTAAATATAAGCTACGAGAAGCTAGTTTTATCTTTGGCAGTGCTGGGAGAATGCATGAGATGGGCAGGTACAGAGTCCAACAGTCAGCTTCTGGCACGGCCAAATTTAGGGACTCATCATCTATGAATCACTTTTGTACACAGTGATTCACCCAGGGAGCTATTTCAAGCATTTGGTGATTGTTTAAAACTTGTACCACCTAAAGTAGGATAGGTCTGGTATATAAAATAGTGATTTGCTGATCCAGCTGTGATTTCTAGATCCAGCTGTCACAGACTTGTCTTTGCTGTGCCATCAGAAATTGTAAACTGGAGGTTTTGATAGAGTTACTTGAAAATAGAGAAAATTCTTTGTTCTTATATTTCAATCATGTGTTAATCTGCATGACAGCATTTTAGCCACATATGCTATGAACTTGTAGTTCTGTTAGCCTCGTTGCCTGTGTTTCCATCACTCAGGCATACAGTGCATGTCTCTCTATCCAAACTGTGCCCCCTTCACATCTCATGTGTTTGCCAGATGTCAGCTTTCCAGGGACAAAGAATATGTATGGGTGGCCCATGGCTTTTGCATGAATGGAGGCAGGAGCAAAGGAGACAGAGACAAGGGATCTTTATTCTCAAGAGTTCTTGAAGTGCAAATGTTTAAACTGCTTCTTCAGAGCTGTGTGGAGCATAGATGAGGTTTCCTGATTTTTCTCCTAGTAGTCTAGGCAGCCGGTGGGATGAGAAGGAATAGAGCCTTCAGGCAAGAGCAGTTTTCTCAGGTCCCACAGGCAAGCCCTTCATCCTGAGCTTGTGGCTCTTGGAGCAGGTGACCAGTGCTGTGTTTCACTGCTGTGGTCTTTGGGGAGGGCTTTTTAGTCTTCACCTCATTATCCATCAGTGTACATGTATGAAGACAAACCCACGCTTTATTTAGATATAATCTACCTGCAGTTACACAAACAGGAAAGGCTGAGTGGGCATCCCAGTATGTTTCCAAAATAGCTGTGCAGGTGTTCTTGAAATGTTTTCTGAGAAAATTAGTGGATCTGTTCTTGGCAAGCTGTTCCCATTTTTATTTACTTTTAGTATCAAGGGAACAAAAGTACATTGATGTTCTGCTATAGCAGCATTCAAATGCTGGCAATCAGAAGCTCAAAAAATAATAAGTAGAGATGATACTGCAGAGGAGAGAAAAAACTGCAGCCATTAAGACAACAAAAATATTCCCTACATATTGAGTATTTTATGACCAGAACCATGAGATGGCACTTGAGAATGTCATCAAAATACCACAGCCTGAAGACCTTTTTTTCTTTTTCTTGTTTTTTTTTTTTTTTTTTTTTTTTTTGGCACAATTTTAACTCTCTTTAAAAAGAGCTTCTAATTGTAGACTTTTTTCCTGAAGGGTCTTTTCTTTGTGTACAACCAAAATGAGGGATTTCATTAAAACACATGTATTCATAAATAAAGCCAAACTACCAACCTAGTCAAGGTTCCTTAGGTGAGATGCCCCCACATGCAATGCTCCAAGTAGCTCTAATACCTGCCCAGTCTCATGCTTGGCATTAAGATTCCATGGCAAGTTCTGCTAAGCTAGCAGGCAAAAAGTAGTCAAGTGTAGTGACAGGTATATTTTTGACAGATTTCATGCAGTACTGACACTGATTGCATTTGTGAGTGCAGGTTGCTAATAAAAGGATTCATTTCAGCTAGAACAAGTGTTTGCACATGGCTTCAATGCGTCTGCTGCTTCTGAGTACATAGGAACTGCTAAGAAGTTTGCAAAATACTTGGGCCTGAAATGCTAATTTATCTATTTCCTGCAAAGCAGAAGGTGTAATTTGATAGCGAGACCACAGAGGCCAAGGGTTGAGAGAGCAGAGGTCCACAGTTCTGGTGTCTTGGACAAGCGTCACATTTAGGATAAATAGGAGTTGTTGAATGAAAGGTTCATCTCAAAGGATGCTGAAGTCTCACCTGGCTCTTAGAGTTGGGAATTAGACACTCTTTCCTTGAGGATGGGAGCAAATGAACCTTTTCTGTCTTGCTAATTAAGAAATCTGACTAGAGCTCCTTGTTATTTTTTCTGGTGGTTCTGTGGGAGCAGGATGGCAGTTGCAGAGTAGCACCAGGGCTTGTGGAATGTCCAGGCAGAGCACTGAGACACAGCAAAGCCTCTGGAAGAGGGAAGGCTGATACCACACTCTGTTTCTAACATGTCATTGATCAGAGCTGGTTTCTTATACCCTTTTTATTTGCTTGGTTGTTTGTTTATTGTTTTTAATTGGGAAATGAAGGAAGCTAATACAGTTCTTGAACAATGTAAATCACTAGAACTACAGAAATGAGAAGTGAGCACTTTCAGAGAAATAGTAAAAATACATAACCTGAGTGTTTAAAGAAGCTCTGGCTGACAAAGTATAGGAGATCTGCAGTGAGCAAATCTTACTTTCTTTTATGGAAATGCCCTTACAGTGTTATTTGATTTCTGCAGATAATGGAGTAAAATATGCACTAAGTAAGACTGCAGCTCCTTGCTCATGCAAGAGGAATTGGTCTCATAAGGGTAAATTTTTTTTTGCTTCACAAAGAAACTTCAGAGAAGGGTACTGGTGCATTTATTGTAAGTAACTCAAATAAAAATACTGCTTCTGTATAGTCCTTTTATAAATATTCCCATCTGCTTTTTCCCTTTTGTTTTTGATGTGCTTATCTCCAAGCTGAAGATTTTATGTGCAGCATGCTGTATTGTAGTGCTGCTTCTTCACTTCAAAGGCAAGCCAAGGAAGCACTTTTGGACTGAATATCTTCCACAGAAAATCTACTCATGATAAAAAGTTACAGCAAACTTTACTAGTTTTTTATCTTTTCTCTTTTAAATGTCTAAGAAGTGATGAATGTTTGTTGCTAATGATAGGAATGTTTTCACTACTGAAGCTTGCATATTTTAAAACAAAACTGATTTGGTATTCAGTTTCTTTTTTAAAAGGAAAGAAGTTTGTGGGTTTGATTTTTTTTTTCTTTATATTTTTCTTTAATAATGGAACCAAGTAGGTGTATACAAAGCAAAATTAATTGTTCAGGTTGTCCATTAATTTATTTTAGGTGAGGGAAGAAAGGACCCAGTTATAGAACTAATCCCTGTTAGGACCTCGTCCTTTTCCTGTGAACCTGTCAGAAAACCAATCGGTGGCTAATTTCTGGTGTTGAGACATGATGAAACCAACGAAAGTGTTCACAGCTTTGTGAGCGCACATTCTGGGGTGAGAACCCCGGCGGTCGCTCTCTTTGTTTCCCGGTCTGAGCACAGGTACCGGGCAGGGCAGGGCAGGACATCGTCCCCCCGGCGCGGCCCGAACTCCATCCCCGGCACCGCTCCGGCCGCCACACGCAGGCCCCGGGGAGAGAGGGACTCTGTCAGTGCGCACATGAGACCTGCAGACCGCAGTGCTTGGCCGGCTGAGAGAAACGGACAGCGCCTCAAATTCCTAGTAGGCTTCTCACATTTGGCCAGCTGAAACAATAAGAATTATATATATATATCAGGCCACTAATTGGAATCCCCACATTCTCCCACCCCAACTTAAGTTTACTGTTTCCTTGCCAACAGTTGTTAGAGAAATTTATTTCATTACGTTTTGCCTTTACTGTGTTGTCTTCTGTGTTGCTTGGTGCAATGTCTCATGGTACAAGCAGAGCACTGCTAGGACATGGCAGTTCTCCATCCCTTGTGCCAACTTCTTTCTTGAATCCAGTGTTTTCCTAAACGCTTGTGGTCCACTGGTAAAGTGATTACAGAGATGCCTGCAGTCCTTTATGACCGTGTTACGAAACATTTCACTGCTTCTCTTGGATTCCTGGAAGTTGGTTGTGGATACAGAGCTTCTTTCTGTGTTCCTACCTGGCTTGAGTTCAGCATGTTGATAGCCCTCTGTATAAAGTGAACTTTGATAAAAAGAATATTCTTCCTTTTCATCTGGCTTTCCAACTGCTTAAATTTTGGATTATGAATGTTTTTCTGTGTAGTAGATTGGTGTGGGAGAGGAGAAACCAGTCCAACAACATAGTCAATACCACTGGCAATAAAAATGCTACTTAAATGTGAAGCATGGTTTCTTCATGGTATGCTTCTCCAGACTCCAGTTCCTCTCTCTGCATCCCTCCTTCAGTTCTGAAATAAATATATTCAAACCAAATGCCAAAATAGAACTTTCCTTTTTAGACTAGCTGTAAGTTCAGGGCTGTCTAAAGACTTGCATAGTTAGTGGACTAACAGCTTTGCACAGTGTCAATTTTGTATTTATTTTTTATTCAGGAAATTTTTTGAAGGTGTGTTAAAACTCTTTGGACTGAACTGCTGCCCTCTGCAAGCTGGAATGCTTTATGTTTTGGTTAAGTGATAACACATGAAGCTCAGAGAAGGCCCTCTGAATGTGTAATGGTGCTTTTTGTGCTCATTTTCATGAGAAGTTGGGGCAGAAGGCTACTAGAATTCTCATATTCACTAAGCTTAAACCAAGAATAATAACAACATGAAAAATGTGTATATAATTTAGGAGTGAGTTTTGGATAGTCCTACAATAGTCTCCTGTCTGCTAAGCTTCTGGTCATTTATTCTGCTGTCTTGGGAATGTATTGCGTAAATATATCCCAAGAACGTTATTTAATTTATTTGGTGGTTACTTAAGGCTGGTCACAAGAATAATCTTTAAAACTGATAAATAGAGCCTAAATAAGCATAATTTTGAAACAAGTAAAATGTATGAACAATGGAATAGTGAGATCTGTTCTGGGGCCATGCCTGCAAAATGCTGAATTTCTGCACATTTGACTTAAACTTCTTGGAAATGACCTTTCTCAATTTCATTTCATGATCTGTGTGTTCTATGAATTCTTTAATTTGCTAGGGAGGTTAAAGTATTTAAAGTAGCTAATAAAAGTATGAGCAAACAGAGTCAGTGGAAGGAAAGAAAGGCTTTGTCTTATCTATGTACATTTTCAATGGTGAGCAGAAGTTGTAGATAAAGTAGTGCCTTTATCCTCTGTCTGCCATCCTGCGGCCAAAATTGAATTGTACAGATTCTTGTTAAAACCAGGATAGGGTCTGGATAATAGAAATTAGGACAGAAATAAAAGCTGCAAAAATACTTCAACATAGTACTTAAGGTACAGTTATAGGAGTCAAGCCAAGCAATATGGTCATATTTTTACAATGTGTATTTGTCCACATGCACCTAAAAATGCCATGAATAATACTTGAATACCCACATTTTTAGGTGAAAGTTGCAATTTACAGCCTGGGAGAGGATGAAATAGTGTCTGGTAATAGAGCAGCGCTTGCACAGCCTTTCATCTAAGTGCGTCAAAGTACTTGATGGGAAAACTGTGGCTCAGAACTGATTTGTTCATTCCATTTGGCAGCAAACCTGGGAAGAGGCTGCAGAGTCTCGATTCCCAGTCTTGGCCGTGGCCCCTGGCTGTGTGTCCGTTGCCAGGCGAGCGGCCGCGATCGCTCCCGGCAGCACGGCCGGGGGCTCAGCAGGGCCGGCTTCATCACCAGGCACAGCCCTCTGCCAGCTCCATCTGCAGAGCAAGGCAGCAAAGACAAAACCTTCCCAATAAGCCGATGTTTGGTGCAGGATCTCTTCCCTGGTCCTATTCTGTTACTTTCTAAAAATGTCTCCTGGTAGGAGCCCAGAATCCGCCGGCCTGTGGGAGCCAAGGTTGACGCCAGCCAGTGCGATGCCGTGGGAGCGTCTCTTCCCTCGTCAGCACAGGGGCCTCCAGCTCCTTGCTCTGGGCTCCTCTACCTGCTCTACCTTCCAGTGAAATGCTACCTCTGACTCTCCTGTAAATTGTAAATTTGAGTGTAAATGTATAGAGGTTGTGTTAATACATGATGGGGATAATTATTTGGTGAATGCTTTCCTAGATGGCCATTGAATGTGCCATTTTCATATGGTGTATAGTGATGAGTATGAAGTTACCTGGAGAGGTGTGATCCTGTTTCCAAGCCTTTCTGCTAATTATTTGGATCAGAGAAGGTAACTGTCACCTCACAGAAGTAAAATGCTATCGTGTTTCTTTGAAATTATTTACTGTTCCAAATACTGAAACTTTTTTTTTTTTTAATATCTTGCTTCCTTACCAAAGCACTTAAATATTTCACTGACATATATGTTTAGTTGTACATTTTCAAAGCCAGGTCAGAAGAATAATGCAGAACTTAAAACTATATTTTTTAAAAAAATTGCACGGACCCATGTCTTGCAGTTTCTTAACAAGAGGTAGGTGAATAGAGCAATTTTTATCAGCTCTAATTTGTTGTATCTACTCAGTCAAGTCAGAAAAATTTAAATGGAAACTTTGTATATTTCAGTGAGTGCATTAACCAAATATGTGGTTTGTAGGCTTCACAGAAAAATACAAAAAAGGAAAAATTATATACATTTTACACTTAAACCTGTAAAATGCTTGGGCTATTACATTTTATAAATATTCATTGTTAATTTATTTTCTTTACCTGCTCTGGAGAGAAAGATCTTGAGCTGCTGACTAATAGAATATGAAATCTTTGTGTTACCTCATAAGTTCTCTGTTGGTGAAGTTCAGTTTTTTCAATGTAACTTTGCTGTCAAAGGAAGTTGTTATGAGAAGGGGAAATTTCTTTGTGAGTAAAGATGTTTTGAATTTTTTGGATTGGCTTTTGGTTTTATGGTTGTGACAGATCAGAGAGTACAACTGCAATTTTTTTCTTGAGATTGTTGATGTCCTCTTGTGAGCTGAAAAGTTTCTGTTTTGAACCACATGGAGCCTTTTCATGCTGTGGGATTTCCTTTCTAGAGATGGTGAATGGGAAGAGTGTTTAAAAAAAAAAAAAAAAGTGGAAAATAAGGGAATTCCTAAACTGGCCTTAAAGACTAATCAAGAAAAAAATCCTTATCCTGCTTGGTGGTTACTTAGTGTTTTCCTCCTTATAAATCCTTCCACTAAAGGAACACACAAAGGGTTAAGAACCTTTTTTCCTATAAGAATGGAAAACATAGCAAGTATCTGTACTTGCCATGGTGGTGAGTAGTTCTGTGGTTGGTATGAATGAGTCAGGTTAAAGCAGACTGTGATGGGGCAAGGGGGAAAGGACAGCTTTCTTTACAAGGAAAGCAGAGTGCTGGAAACAGGAAGGTGCATCGAGTGGCTCTCGTGCCACGTGTCAGCACGGCTTCACAAAACGCCACGGTGCTGTCTTCAGTGTGCTGCTGGATGCCCTGGTTATCCTACAGCACTGTGCAGCCACAGCTGGGCTGTCAGCTGGGTAAGTCATGCTGTGTTTATCTTGAGAGGTCATTCTTGGCTGGGGATCAACACAGATCTGGCAGTCTCAGATAGTTTTGAAAGAATGAAGCAGTGCTGGAGAGCCAAGGCTTTCATCACATCGGTGGAAAGTTTGGAGACGTGGGGTGGGTTCAGGCCGTGCTTTGGGCTGTGGGTGGGTGCTGGGAGACCTGTTTGTTTTCATGGCTCTGCTTTCTCCCACAGCCATCCTCGCTGCAGGAGCACAGGACGAGGAGTGGATGCAAGAGTTGGGGCTGCCATGACACTGCCAGGGCATCTGCTTCCTCTGTCCTGTTCAGCTTCATGGGGTGTGGGTGACATGGCTGGGAAGCAACAGAAATGTCCTGTTGCCGTTTTTAGTCCTGACTGGCATTTGTACCATCAGGCACAGAGGATGGTCCTCAGCTCTGAGTGAATGAAGCATCTAAATCAAGAGCTGTATGGCTGCTAATAAAGCAGCTGCTTACTCATCAGATCTTGCATCCTCAGGAATTCTTCACATCTCTGGTCAGGTTTAATTTCATAGATGCATATATCCATCAAGGAACATGCTATTATAAGGACAAATAAATGTGTGTAGTATATTTTATTTGAATTGTCATTTGGATGGAGGTGCTTTCAGAAATGGCTTTTTAACTGGAAGACTGTTTCAGAGCTGAAGTGATTCAGAGGAAGAATGAAGCCTGTGAAACAAGCAGGGGTGGAAAGAGGCAGTAATTTGTCTCTTGCTCCATTATATAATTTGAAAGTAGGTTAGAAATGCTTTTAGCTGTACAACCAGGTCTTCTAAAAGCAGCTGGTACAGACAACAGAATTTTCCATGTCCTGACTCTAAGGGGTCTTGGCTCCTGTTTTTGCAGTCATGAGGAGGAAGTTCAGCTTGAAGGCTTGTGCCAAAGCTTATTCCTGAGGACAGAGAGCATGAGCCCTGCTGCTGCCAGGCTGTGGGCTCTCCCCACATCACTGGGAGCCTCAGCCTCCTGCATAGAGGTTTTGGGAGCTAGGAAGTGAAAACCAGCCCATGGATGCTTTTGGCAACACCTATCTCTCTCTCTTTTTATAAGACAGCATACCTGGGTTTTGTGCCCCTCATTTCCTCCCTTCCAGAACAGAATAAATATTTGTTCTGAATTGCTGTCTATCTCAATAGTATTTGGAAATCTGTCCTGAAGGTGTGTGATTGTAAGATCTGTACAGGGAAAAAGGAGGAATGTCTCTGTTAAAGCTGCTGCAGAAGAGGAGAGAAAAGTAGCTTTTAAAATTTTTCTCCCTCCTCCTCAGGAAAAAAAAAAGCAAAATTACCATTTAAGGAAATGCACACATTTGCTTTAAAAATTTCCTTCTGCTTCAATGTGTTTTCTTTGCTGGCTTGTCTCTGGAATTCATCTGCATTCACTGTGTCAGCAGGTACTATAGCCTAAGCACTACTGTAAAAGTTTCCAGGGGATTTTATTAATTTGACTTCTTGTGTTATGCTGATGCCTAATCAGCAGGATTGATTGTGGGAAGAAAAATTTCAGAAATATGACTTTGTTTGCCAGCACATGGTAATTTCTGATTTAAACTTGGTGATTGTTAAGGGAAAGTGGTGGCTCCTACATGCTTTATTGGACAGATGTATATGAATGCTGATTATGCTATTTATTGTGTAGATCTCAACTGTCTGCATGCTAAGCAGCTGCTTTTTCCTTAGCTAGCCTGGAGTTGCTTTTCTAGAAGTTTCTACTTTCCTCAATGCCTCGCCACGTATGTACTTTCTCTCCTAGTCATTTATTCTACACAGATGCTCTGTCGATGATCTTTGAACACAGGCAGGGAAAAGCCCCTTGTCATAAATATTTCCTTTTTTATCTTTTTTTCACCCCTCTTTGGCAGTGAAGCATTTGGCCACGTCTTCATGTTCTCTTGCTACCACTATTGCTTCCAGATGTTGTCTTGGTGCTTTTTTCTTGTTTACATTTGGATCGTTGCTTGATCATTAGCACTCTGTTTTTGAGAGGAAGCCTTTGACTTGGTAACAAGCAGACATGAACCCAAGCCACAACTGTCTGCCCTCAGCTTCCTTCGTTTGAGATTGTGTTTGGATTTAAGATGTTGGTTTGGCCCGTGGCAACAGTCAGACGCAGCCACAAAGTGCATTTCTGGATTCAGAGGTGGATTTTATCAATGATCTGAGTCTACATATCTTATTGCTTCACATTGACTATGTGTAGAGTCAAATCCTGTTGCTAAAGATTTAATCCCTTTTGTTTGGAACACTGCTATGGACAGCTTGCATCTTCAGAGGAATTAAATAACCTGAAACTGTGCTTGATGTGATTTTTTTTCTTGAGGGCCATAAATATCACGACAGAATGGAGGATGGTCTCACTCCAGACTGGAAGTGTGACCGTCTCTCCCCAATGACCCTGGCACAGTCCTGAGCTGTGCTGCTCTGATAAGAGGAATTTGAGCTCAGATTTTTCTTGCAGCTGCCTCAGACAGCTTTTCCTTCCCATTGCTCCTAGAGGAGTCTTGGGGGAGTCAACCTTGTTGGAGAGACAGGTGTGACAGTGCTGGGGCTTTGCAGAGAGAGTATTAATTACCAATGTAAGTACCAAAACAAGCTGTATTAACCTATGTTCCTCATAACTCTCACTACTCATAAATCAAGCACAGGAAAAGGAGAATGGTCTTTTCTTACACAGCCCAGGTAATCCCATATTGTCTCCTGGCTGTTGCTTCTGGCATGAAGAAATCAAATATTAGCTTCCTAGTCTTTAAGTGGTGTCTGTGTTTTGTGGATCACTGATTTTGGAGTGTTTCCTGGGGGGAATTTGCTCCTTTACCCCATCCTTAGGAAGTGGAAGATTAGCTGGAGACCAATTTACTGTATCCCATTCCCAAAGAAATGCAGCCACAGTTCAGAATGCAGATAGGCCCCAAATTCAGTCTGGTACAGAAATGGGGACGATCAGTCCCAAAGTGACAAAACATGGGAACAGTCACACAAGTTACAAAGATTAAACTCTGTTATAACAAGGTTGTTTCAGAGAAATTCACCCAGCCTAGACAAGGGAGAGGTATTCATCAAATTTCAAGCAAAAATGGTTTGTGTCTGGGGTTCCCCAAGACTAGCCCCCCACTGTCAGGCAGTGGGTGAGAAAAAAAATAACTCTACCATTAAAATTTGCTGAAGAATTTGAAGAGGTGTTTCAGCAAACTTCACGTATCTCTTCCTCTCCCTTGGCTGGAAGAAAGTCGGCATAAATACCACCTTGTAAACTGGTTGATTTGGCAAGATGAAGATGTTTATTCCTATGGAATAATTTCCTATGCAGCAGACTTGTTCCAAAGGTAGTCCAGAAGTGATTAAATCTGGAGAACAATGTTGCATTTATATGATCCAGAGGAATTCGGCTCATCTGTGCTTACTCCTTCTAGCTGGACAGGAGCAAATAATGCCCAGATTTCTCTTGCTGTGGTGAAGGTGTGGAGCTCAGGGGCTCTCCCTTTTTTTGGCCCACAGGAGGGCAACGTCGAGCTGCATCTGAAACAGGCATTGCCAGAGCAGGTGTGCAGTTTGCTAATAGAAGAATCAATGAATTGAAACGAAGTAGCTAATTTAGAAGTATTATAGACTATGGCTATTTAGTGGTATGCCAGTCTGCATCCTCTCTGGCTTTGGTTGTATTTGTGGTTAATCTGTAATTGCTCTAAACTCCTTTTGTCATCTGTAGCCAACAACATATGATGTGAAGAGTAAGACGAAGTTGCTTGTTAGGGTGTAGTCCTTTTTTTTTCTTCTTGCTTCTCTTTCCAAACTGTATTGCATAGTTAAGTGTTGTGTTGAGGAAAATGGACTCTTAGGGTTACAATTTTGAGTTGACATTTTCTAAGAATACCTGTTTGTGAAAGGCTGTGCTACACGAATTGCAGGCTGAGAACTGCACAGTACTGATGGCACGAAGTTCAGTTATTTCAGCAACATACTAGCTTTGGTGGTTAATGCTGGTGGCTTTCAGTAGCAGAAGCAGTGTAGCAAAGGTAGCAGCACAAAGGGTTTGTTTTGCAATAACCTGCAGTCTCCAAAAATGCTGACCACACCCTGGAGTAAGGTGCTTTGGGAGGCTGACTCTAGAGTACCTGAAACATGGAACAGATCTGCCAGACCCTAAGAGGCTGGGAAACCAGATCAGACAGAGCTAGGCACTCAGGCTTTCTGAAACTCTGGATACATGATGTTTTCAGGTTCATAGAGCTACGGAATATGCTGTGTTGGAAGAGACTTGTCAGCATCACTGATTGACATGTGAGTGAAGGGAGAGGGGGCTTGTGACTGCAACTGAAACTTCAGGAACCTTTCTTCTGCTGTATCCCTTTGGCTGGCAAGGCTGGTTTTGCTGGGGAAATTACCAGGGGAATTACCTGAACTCTCAGGGTCTTTGCTCCAAAGGGGGGATGGAGACACAGATGGAGGTTGTGATATACCAGGCACTAATAACTTTTTTGTTTCTAACCAAAATTATCTGGAGGGATGAAAAAAGTAAAGTGATTTAGTAAAAAGTGTTGTCTTCTGTTAAACTAACTAGTCTACAGTCAGGTTGAGGGAGGTTTCAGGCTTTACATGGATGTTAGTGGTATGGTTAAGAGATCTTCATTCAGGTGCCTTGGGGTTCCATAGAGGCAGCATATTGCCAATTAAAACAAAATTTGTAGTTTGGAAACTCCCTCTTCCCCAGAAATATAAGCTAAAAACATTATCGAAACTGAAAACCAGGAGTCTGTAACAAGGCATGGATTTTTGTGCCAAGTTCCATGGTTCTGCAAAGGAATAATACTTGAATTTCCTTTTTAATGTTCAAATCAGGAAAGAATGGGCTTCCCCCCAGCCCCCTTTTTCCCTTTTTTTTTTTTTTTTTTTTTTTTTTTTTTTTTTTTTTTTTTTTTACCCCAGGAACTCCTGAAGTATATTGGTATATATTAAACCAACATTGATAAGACATTATAGATGATGGATTGATGTGTAAAGGATACATTCTAGTATTTTATTAGAAAAGCAATTGTTTGGATGTGTATCACTTCTAGTTTAGCCAGAGGCAGTTTTATAGTTTCATGTAGCCAGTACGATTAACTCTTTGTGAATTCACATTTTGGGAGACTATCAATCTTGCAAGGACTCAAAAAATGTCTCAAGTAGAAGAACAGGCTTGTGTCTATTTTGCTCTTTATCAACAAATGCCATTTTTGGGTCCTCGGGAGCTAGACTTGCGCCAAATCATTATTCTTTAATGAAGGGAAAAATAAATCAGTCTGTAAATGATTTGGCCTTCAAACCTACTGTGTTGGCCTTCTGTTATTGGATTCTCAAACAACAGCTTTTTTTGTCTGTGCAGTCCTGGCCAGTAAGAAGTGTAGGTCTTTGGATGTATTAGCTCAACTCATTATCAGCAAAGGGTGTAACTAATAAGGGATTAATCAGCATGATCTCGTAAGGGTGAGTAATAAAAAAGCTTAAAGTTTTTATGTAATGTTCAGTTATGCTAATGAAAAAAATGAAGAAACCCAGATGAGTTTTAAGTCCCTTAAGAGTTATTTCTTAAAAGTAACTCTAGTTTCTACAAGTGCATTTGACTTATTTTTGGCGGCTTATATGGAATCTAGGGTGTTTGTTCCACTTTCATTTTACTTCCTCCTACTAGTTTGTTAAAATGTGTTGGGGCAGGATGCTCCATGCACAGTTACAGTGGGAGGCCTGTGACTGCCCTGTGAAGAGCAGTCAGGCATATCAAATCCAGAGAGAAAAAGAGGCCAGAATAAGCACCTGAAGGTGGGCACATGTAAATCTGCAGGTGGGCCATGCTGTGGAGGGGCAGGAGGAGGGCTCAGGCCTGTGTCCAGCACTGCACCTTCTCTGGCCATGGGAGTCCCTGCAGCAGAGGCAGCCCCAGTGCTTGGTCAGCTACATCTGCCATGGCAGAGAATGGCTCCCACAATGGGAAAAGCAATCCCTGGCTCCCTTCTAGTCCTTCGTGTACAGGTAGAAATCCAAGGGTAGCATAGAAGACTAGCTAAGACACTATTTTAGGTGAGCTCAATCTACCCTGACTTACCTCAAACAGAGGTGCCACAATTTGCTCAATTTCTCTCTCCATCTACAAATTCCTTTCTCATCTCTAATCCCTGTTCTCCAACCCCCTTTTTCTCCTCCTGGAGCACTGTACAAACCCCTTCTGATGAGTAATTTCACAAGCTGTCTCTGGTACCTGTGCCTCCCCCAGCCCTGCACTGCTGCTTTGCTGTGGCAGCCCCAGGAGACCCTCTGCTGAGGAACTCCACAAATTGTGTGTGGGATTGGGTGAGAAACATCTCAAAGACATTTTGAGTCTCAAAGACTGCTGCTGTGAGAAAGGCCTATGGAGCTGGAATGTTAGATTCTCATTGATGATGTACAGCAAGTGGGATGATGTGGTATAGAAATATGATGTTTATAAAAACACAGCCCATCAAAATACTCCTCCCTTTTTTTCCCCTCCACCTCCAAAAAAATCATAAAGTATTTGGACTAGATCCACTTATAGCACAGGTTTCTACATTAAACAGTGTCAAATGGCAAGACTTAGAGAAAAATCTGAAACTGAGGAATGATCAGGATATAGGGTGATTACAGGGGTTAATATTGTTTCAACATAAATGTAAAAGACTTCTATTCTTTACTCCATAGCCTTGCTAAATCAAGCTTCAGATAACATAAAGCATTGAACCATGATGACAGTCTCTTGGACAGAGCTTCACACATCCCACCACTTAGGATGGTGTGCAATAGTTTTCTGCTACCAAGTACCAGCAAGTGCTTTCTAGCTTGGTTTGGGTTTTTCAATTAAAAAATACTATTTCAAAGGGGAGCATGTGTTTTTGTATGCATGTGGCTGTGTTTGTGTATAAACTCGCTGATTTCAATTATCTCCTTGGCCTCTGGGCCCTCGGTATGAATGCCAGGACTGGGCTATGACTCGCTCCTGTTGAGACCTGCTGCAGCAGCCACAGATGTGGCAGAAATCCACACAGCTGCAGTGACTGCCTTAGGGTGTGCTGAGCCTGTGCCTATGGCACTGGAGTAAATAAAAGGAGTTAAGATTAACTGATGTTTCCAAATTCTGTCACTGAAAAATTTGTTTGACACACCTACACTCGCATGCACACACAAATACTTCTAAAAAGGAAGTGCTCTGCATACACTGTATCCTCTGTATGTAAGCCCTTAGACACTCAGCCATAGAACACTCATAAATAACTTGAAATTTATTCCCCAGCAGTGACTTCCTACTGTGGAGGAGGAGTCAGGGACTTTACAAAGGGTTCTGGGGCTTGTACTGAGCGACTGTAGGCAGAACCTGGGAAGGGCTGGGGGAATTGGGAACCTTTAAAGCAGGGCTGTGGGAGGCTCAGGAGGGCAGGTAAGTCAGCAGAGAACCTGTGGCAGCCAGTTAGGGTAAGAAGCAGAGCTTTTGCAGCTAAAAAGCACAACCCCAACTACAGGCACAGACAGGCAGTTGCCAGAATTTCTGACAAGCAGAGACTGACATTGTCCCACTGTGTCTCATAAACCATTCCATGGAGCAGTCGTGTCACAAAGCAGTGAGCCTCTCTCTGAGGGGAATGGGGACATTAACAGGAACATGGAGCAAGCCCCCTCTGGTGATGCTCTGAGATTGCTGCCAGCTTTGTCACTGTACTAGCATGACACTTCTGAGTAAGTCCTGTAGAGAAACAAGAACGTTTGTGTGGGCTCTGTGCTGCACTCACAGAGTCAGGTGGCCTTTGGATCAGGTCAGGTGGTTTGTGTCCTCCAGGGCATGGGCACGTTGAACACAACAAGCTGATTCCAAGTGTCACAGGTGGGTGAAAGACAATTTGTTTATTCAGCTGTAAAAATGAATGGGAAGCTCTCAGGTGGGTACAAACACCATAATTCTCCTGAAGTGCATGGTAATGCACTTCCTCTAAATCTCTTACTGTAGAGTTTGGGACTTAGCATGTTGTGGTGAATGTAATTCTAAATTCTAGGAATTCTAACCTCCTTAACAGCACTAAGGAATTAAAATCTAAAGCTCTGGATCATCAGCATAAGAGAAAGTCTGTACATCTTGACTTCATAGAGTTCAGAGGCAGTTTCACTTCTGCAGTAGTGAAAATTTCTTTAAGCAGAGGTGTCTATTTTAGGTTGTTTAAATAACGTGTCAGAGGAGCAGAAGAGTATGCATGGATAAGGGCATGATTGATGAGTGGGTGGAGAATAACTATTACTTTGCTGTTTAATATTACGGGCTAGCAGAAACTGGAGACGGATGTTTTCATTACATTTTCTGTCTTCAAAAGATGGTAAATTAAGGGTGGTCCTGGACAGCAAGGTGCTTTTCAAAACTGCAAGGGAACAGCACTGAAATTGATGTATTAGTCATTCTTCTCTTTGTCCTCTGAAAAATGAAAATGCTGCATGCTGGATTATGGAACTCTGCTGATGGTGTCATTTGTCATGAAAAACTGTGCTTGCTTTCTGCACCACCTTTTTTAATAATTGATACCTACTCTAAGATCTAAACTCACAGTATTTGTGTAGTGACAGAAAATAAAACCTTCAATAGAGAGCCACAGATAATAAATTGACCTTTTCTTATGCTTTTTCTACTGAGATTTTGAGCAGAATTGTCATATCTGGAGAAAATGTTTATGAAAACTTTTAAAAGTGAGCAGTCAAGGAGCTGATATATCTGGAAAAAGTAACTACAAGGAGTATGTGATGCTACCATTTTGGTAGTTAATATGGTCCTATGTATTCACTTTGTCTTAATAGTTCAAAATATTTGCATTGCTAAGGAAGAAACAGTGATTAAAAAAAAAATAGTTACAATAATGGTAAGGAAACAAGGCAACTACTACTTAAAGTATCAGATTATCTAAGTTTTTTGAATATTTGTCAATCTAACTGCCAAGAGCAATTCTCTTGCAAACATAGATACATCTGTGCTGTCTGTGCTCCCGTTTGTAAAATTTGATTTGGGTTCCATTAGGTCCAGCAATACACCAATGCTGCTGGTGCAAAGCCTCAGAGCTGTGTTTGGCTCTCCCTGGGAATTCCCCTAACCAATGGGAGCAGTGACCAGGAATCAGTTCTTGACTGCAGGATCACTTAGTTGGTGCCATCCTCTTTTATCAAACAAGGGATCCATAAGCCTCCAAGCTGTAGTGTCCTCTTTTGCTAGACACAATCAATACCAGTGTCTCACAAAACCTTGAGGTGCTGGAAAGGTCAAAGGCTGTTGATTTGAGCTTACAGGATCCTTTTCCCTTAGGAATTCTACAAGCAGAAGATCCTGACTTTAGAAAGCCATCCTAGATATTTTTGTTGTTTCAAAAGTTGTTCTTTCAGATAGTCCATTGGAATAAGGATTTCTCTTTCGTTTCTTCCAAAAAAGAACTGCCAAATATCAGCAGAGGTGGAAACCATGAGTTCAGTGTATGCACAAACAGCAACACCAATGCTGGCACTGAGCTCTGGCAGAGGAGCTCAGCTCTGTTTTGAAAGGGCCACCTCCAGGAGCAAGAGGCAAGCTCAACAACATAATATTTTCCAGTTTTCTCTGTGTTGATGATTTTCATCCTTTTAGGACTTATTTCATAAAGCCAGAGAAGGAAATACCACCACCACATGTCAGAACATTCTGTTTGCAGCCAGGTCTCCTTGGGTATGGCTGGCTTGCATTTTCCACATCGCAGCTATCTCGGCTAAAGTGAGCTGTTCTGATTATCCTAACAGTAGAATGGTTTTCAGCAAACACTTCAAAAAAACCTAGGAAAGAACGAGCAGAGTGGATGGATTGCTAGCATGTCTAAATGCATATTAGAGGAATTTCTATTAAAATTCTGTCAGCACATATTTGGATGAAGGCTAAAATCCCAACTCTCAGTACTAACCATCAGAAAGTACTGCATATTAGTTTTAGTTGAGTGGCAGGAATCTGGTAGCCTTCTTCCTCAAAGGAAAAGTAATTTAAATGTAAACAGGAAGAAACTGCTAATTCTGGTTCTTTATTAAAGGACTAAACATCCATTTCCTAAATTTTAAGAATTGACGGATATTTGTCCTATTAATTTCCTTGGTAATCATGCCTTCACTAAGTTTTCTCTCTGTTTGCTGCCTTCTTCATAGATTTATATGGCACATGTTCACCAATGAATACATTTTGGATAGTCGCTGATAGTGAAGTCTTCTAAGCACTGCCCTCTTTCATAAGGAATTATCCACCTAGTTCTTCAGCCTATGAAAATTAACAACACAAACTTTACTCATTAAAAACAATGGCATATCTCAATCTAATTTTTCCCAGGGATACTGGGGTTTTCGTCTCATATTTTTTAAATATTAAAATGTTAAAGATATTTTTGCAGGGAACATACATTATATAAACATATTTCTGCATTGGGCACACTTAAATGAACACCTTCTCACTCATTAAAATAAATGCGTGTATTGGCTGGTCTGCACTGCTAATATGTTTGTTAAATATGTTTGTCTTTGCACAAACTTTGTGTCTTAAAAGTAACAGATTTGACTTGTGGTCCTTGACCATCACTGAATTTCCATACAAGTGGTGGCACAGTTTCTGACAGGAAAAACTATTCCAGAGAACTTTGCAAACCTTGGATGAGGACATTACTAATGGATGTGATTTCACATTTTTTCCCATTTCTGATCTAGACAAGGCGTTCATAGGTATGTAATAACAGTGAAAGCAAAAAAAGCAACGCCCAGGAGTGCAAAAGCAGTCACACTGGGGTATCGTTGGAAAACGGCCAGTTCAACAGAGAAGTCAAAATCTTGCTGTAGCCTTAATTAACTGTAACCCTTGATAAACTGTTAGGTCATATTTGCAGTTAAACACCTTAGTATTGATTAGAAAACAATGTAAATTAAGTATGAAAAAAACCTAACCAAAATAGCCAAGTATTTTTCTTGGTTTTCCTTGCTTTTTAAATTTCTTTTGGTTTTTTTTTTGCTTTTGTTCCTAGGATGTACTTAACCATTTTCACATCTAGCAATCTTACATGACACAGGAGGGTGGAGTTTCCTACCTTCCAAAATTTCTGTGTATGTGTTCCTCTTGCCTGCCATGCTCTTTGCTGAAGAGAACATAAAATAGCTTCTGATGCTAAAGAGAATATTCAGGAGCCTTTCTGCGAGTGTGCTTGCCAAAAAGCATTCAGCATTCCTGAGTCTGCTTGAAAAAAAAGCCTAGCAGAGACTTTAATTTCTGTAATTAGGTTAATATTTATATTTAAGACACAAAATTTAAAATGTTTAACTGAATCATGGTCTGGAGGTCTTTGGACATTTTTTAAATCTCAGTTTCTTAAATGTCCAAGTATAAAACCACATTAGTATTCAGAAAGGATTTTTGAATCTTCATGCCTTATTTGCTCAGGCTAAGTGTACATCCCACTTTGATTAAGACTTTGCTGGTCCTGGAGTAAAATCATTAAAGATTCATAAACGACCATTGCTTTTTCTCCTCCTTGAGAATGTACTGACACATTTTATGCAATTATTTGTCTCAAGTATGTTCCTGAACTTTTAACCCCCTTTACATTCTCTTATGCCTACTTTCATTAAGTCAAAAAATCTTCATTTTGAAACATTTTTAAAAGCTAATATACAATTCATTTGAGTTCAGTGAAAATAAAATTATGAATAAGCACCCTGTCATGGAAAGGCTTATTGCTAATTAACTACATGGGTGGTTTCCTTTGGGGAATAATTATTCTTAATTCTTTAATTTCCAGGTTAAAGTGCCTTTGTGTCTAGGCTCATCTTTTGGAAAGATATCTCTAAAAGTGACAGCTGGATAAAGTTGTCCTCCAAGGTGAAGTCTGCTATCACATCTCCCGCTCACACCTCAGCTCCATGACATGGGGATACATGGGGAGTTTAATCCACCAGAAATTTAATTTTTTTCCCTTCTTTTAGCTTGGCTTCTAAGCACACAAGGTTTGTGCTTCCTTTACCACTCATCTAACCCAGTTCCTCCATTCTTTCTCATTATTTGAACATGAACTGAGGGCAGTGGGATGTTTCCAGGACACCAAGGTGTGTCCCAAGTCACCCAGCCCAGTCCCAGCCCAGCAGCCAGGCACCTTCTCCTGCCAGGGCATGACCCGAAGCACAGACGCTGAACTGGCCCTGCCTGAGCACCCCTGAGTGCCCATCCCACCCTGCAGGGGTTTCTGGCACCCTGAGGAGCAGTGGCAGGGGGGAGAACAGCTCACCATCCCGGGCACTGTGACCACTGATCACACCCAGGGGCACTGCCTCTTCCTTGCTCCTTTATTTATGCTCTAACTCAGCTGCAGGTAAAAAAGCCCAGAAGAAACAGATAAGAGCCATTATGTTCAGAGTCTGCAACATTTTAATGCTGAAATAGTTAGAAAGCAATTCAAATTTGTTGGTATACAAAGCTGGGACAGTAACAAGCTTTTTTCCATCAGTTATCCTAACAATAAGGAAATTAACTTTACAAGTCTATATAAAATGCTCTTGAATATCCATTCTTGTTGTTAAAACAGCTTTCTTTAATATGTTTCTATATTTCAAATGTGTACTTACTACAGTTAAAACTGATAATAAAATCCTTACTGGCTCCAAGAGCAGGGATTAATCAGAAAACTTAATTATTCGTTACTGGGAAAACACCTGCACAGGATTTTAGGTTATCAAGCTCACCTGCTTTTGATGCGTTGGTTTACACTCAATGTACACTGGAGCTTAAGTAGGATTTTGGTATAAAATAGGAAGATGATGTCTACATTGGAGGAGAAAGGCATTCAATTTATATTCTCAGTAAAAGCTAAATTGTCTTTGTTTAAGGTGGACGATAAATCTCCCTCTATTAATGGTGCCTAAATTTTAAGCAAGATAGTGTTTTAGGTCTTTGAAATTCTTTCCAGCCACCTCTTTTTCTGCTGTTTGCTTTAATTAAAGAGCTAATGTGTTACTGACATCAGAGATACCAGGAAAAAATAAATTTAGTCAAAAAGAACAAATGAAAATTTTAACCAAATTATTTAAAATATTTCAGGGTGACTTGTTTTGAAATGCCTTTTTCTCTCAGAAACAGAGAATAATTTACATGTGTCCATACATTCAGAGCACAGGATTTGGAGTTGTAGCAGTCATTATTAATGCTGAAAATTGGTATTTCTCTATATAGCTCTTTAAAGAGAAAAGAAGAAAAGAAATCCCACGTGATTTTTTTTTATTATTATTTTTTTTTAATTTTTTTTTTTTTTAGTCCTCCTTCACGGTCATTTAAATACAAAGTAAATTTTTTAAGTGGCTAGCTTACTTTTTCCTATTTAGGACTTTTAGTTTAGCCAAGGGAATAAGAAAATTTCCTCCTACTCCTCTGATTATGTTGCTTAAAGTCATGTGTAATGTGAGTGTCCCCAGTCTTAGCTGAGAATGTGAGTAAACGGGTCCTAATTTCTTTTTCACAATGAAAAATGAAATACATCCTTTGACAAAACACTGGATTTCAAACATTTTGCAAATTTTTTGTCATCAATTGTGTTGCTACCTCTCATCTTTGATAAAGTTAGTATTTTTCTAAGTTGTTACATAATCATTTTATCAACAAAGTTTCTAGAAATTATTTATATTATTCGGCATATATATATATATATATACACACATGCATAATGGGCAACTTTTGGCAATTTTACCAATGAACTTTTTTTCCGGATGAAGTCTTTACTACTACAAACAAAGAAATTTAAAGTATTAAGAGATTACCATTCTTGATACAGCTTTGAAAATTTAGCTCTTATCAAAAAATTCCCATCAGGTATTTTGACTTCCTTCAAGGTTATCTAAGTAAAAACACAGGGAAAACCCCTTTGAAAAGTTAGGATAACATTGTCTTTGGTAGAAGAAAACGTTGTACAAGATTTCAACATCTCTTTTATAAAAGAAAATAAAGCCTGAGTGCTGATTCTCAGATTCACTCCATTTGAGCCACAGGATTTTCTGTCATTATTATTTATAACTACAATATTGCCAGCTGGATATTTATGTATCATATTGTCTTATTTATTCCTTGATGGTAACAAATTCCCTGGAAGTAAAAATTATTAACCTTCAGTGTCTATACAGCAAGAGTAGAATAGAGAACTTCAAGAGTAAAACCCTCTTAACTGTTAAGATACACAAATCTATTACGACTGTAAAATTGAATTTCACATGTTGACTACCAATGAAGCTGATGAGACTGTAAGACAATACTTATTTTGGATATTTTCATCTTCAAAAATTGCTCTGTGGTCTTTGACAATGATATAATTGTTTTGCTGGGGCTTGAATCTGACCTGTGTGGATGGTTTGTGGCTTAGTGCCTTGTCAGAGGGATCTGTGCCAAAACAGATCTAGCTTTGGAAGGGCTCAAGTGCCAAGGTCTGCATGTCTTATGTTGCTCCATTTCTCTTTGCAGATTGTTTGGTTTCACTCTGCTTTAGGAGCAGCAAGTCCATTTAGAGCAAAGTTCTGCTTTGCTGGTGTGACTGAGGTGATGCTGATGAGTGCAAAGTGTTTGTACCGAGCCTTGCAGTGGGCAGCACTCCCTGCTGTCACAGCAGAACCTGGCTGCCTTCCCAGCATAGTCTAGTTCCCTCAAGCTCCCACCTTCTTACTACTGCAACATCTGAACTCTCCTCCTAAATGTAGAACACAACTCTTGCTAAGCAAGAATCTCTACTGCAATTGAGAGCAAACACTTTTCTGTAACACAACATGTTGTGTGCTGAGGTTGTGATCTTCTCTCTCCCCTGAAGTTTCCCAGGAAGCTTTGGGCTGGATGGAAACTCGTGACAGCATCAGACACATTTATTCTCAGCCCAATCCATTCTTTCTATTGCTCGTGTCAACACAGGTTCAGTGATGCTGTGGCTGTGCAAATAACTCCACCACAGTTTCCATGACAGTAAGAGGATCAGGAAAATGTCTGTTTGTGGGTGTTTGCTGGTTTTCATTTAGCAGCTTCCACAGCAATGAATCCCCTAATGTTTATTTAGGTGGCCTCTGTGGCAGAATTACTGAATATTTAATAATGATGACAAAATAGAGTCAAGACACAGATTCTTTACTGTGGTGAAAAAAATAGCACTTAGGTAGCAAATACACACCACTGTGCCCTCAAACTGCCTGATTTAGGAAATGTAGTACCTGATTAATGTGTTAAATATGTGGGACATATTTGATCAAAGTTGAAGTATAAAAAGTTCACTGCAGTGCTTTGAAAGGTTTTCAGTAAGAAGGCTTTTAAACATGAGCCTTTTATTTTGGGATCAATATTCTAAATGAACACCCTGAAAGCAGTGTTTCTGTCACTGCAGCAGTGTGTTAAACAGGCAAACTCTATTCTGTGTTAGGTAACGTTGCAGACTCTGATTTTAGAAAGCTGAGGAAAATGTACTACAGTAACCCACATTTCCTTTTAGATGCTGCCACTTGGGCACTGTAAAGCATCCACAGTAGGGAGGAGGAATCTGGTGCTTACTTTGAAAATTCTCAGACAGAAGACACTCTGGTTTGTGTGTGTCTAGAAAACCACACAATTCCCTGAAGTGTTTTCTGTCTCAAATAGAAACATTATTTCTTCCTGGGGACTGGCCTGGTTTTCAGCATGGAAAAGGGAAAAAAAACCCCAACAGGTTGGAAAATACTCTGAGACAAAAATATTGACATGCAAAATGTGTTGATCAGCATTTCCCTGTTTTGGAGGATGGTCCTTCCTCCTTGAAAGGCAGGAGGGTTACATTCTGCTACTAGAGCCAAACTGTCTCCTCCCTCTGTGCCTTGAAGGAGTTAGGTGCAGATCTAAAATACTTAACTCTATTGCCTGTGTGTAATGTTAATCTGAAACATCAGGTCCAGTAGGTGAGAGTGTCGATTTGCATTCAGGGGTGACCACAGCAGCTTATTCCATGCACACCCTCCTGGAAGGCAAGGGACTGGAAGCACTGAGGTCATTGCTGATGACTCCAACAGTTTTATTCCTTTTATTTCGCCATGGTTTTCTAGACATTCTATGTCATCTACATGATAATGTAATTCTTTTTTAGAAATGTGGTAAGAACCTGAAAGGTAGTTGTAGCCAGGTGGGGACTGATCTTTCTCCAAGGTAAAAGTGACAGGACAAGAGAAAATGTCCTCATATTGTGCCAAAGGAGGTTTAGATTGGATACTAGGGAACACTTTCTTCACTGAAAGCGTGATCAGATGTTGCTGCCCAGGGGAATGGTGGAATCATTGTCCTTAGAAGTGTTCAAAAAGATGTGTTGCTATAGACCTGGTTTAGTGCTGGACCTGGCAGTGTTAGGTTAAAGGTTGGACTCAATGATCTTAGAGGTCTTTTCCAACCTAAATGATTCTATGATTCTAGGAAATACTTTGGCTGCAAATTGTCCTTTAACCACTCAACTGAAAAAGTATTTCACCATGTACTTTTTTTTTTCTTTTTTTTTTCTTTTTTTTTTTTTAAGCCCTTAGAAATATGCAAGAAAACCTGAGTTTTGGCCCTTAATATCTTACAGATGTTGTTATTATACTTACTAAACCACATCATTATTGTTGGAGCTCATACTAGTGTTGCAGGAGCTGCTAGACCACTTCAGTAGAGCAGGTGGAGAGAAGCTGGAATTAAACCCTCTGTTTCTGCCCACTGGCCTGCAGGCATAACTACATACCATCAGTGCACTTAGGGGACTAACAATAATAGCTTGCCAAATACACTTTTAATTCCTGGTGACTGAGCAGAAAACCTAGGGCCTTACACTGATGTTTTCTTGCCATTCCACTTTATATTTTAAGTGATCTGTTTTTCTGTGCAAGTTTTGTGTTTGCATTAGTATTTTTTAATGCCCTGATTACTGAGCAGTGGTGAGAAGCAACTCAGTCCTCAAACTGTTCACATCTGGAATTTTTTGTTATGATAAGAGGAAGAGTAGGAAGAGAGCAGAAGACAGAACCCGAGGAGTTCCCTGCTTAGCACTGACTTGCAAAAATCAGGTCTGGAGTGAAAATTAAATTCAAACAGTCTCTTGCTTTCTTGCACATCAATAGTCTATTAATAGTGCCCAATATCTGTGGCTCAAAATTAGTTTAATTAGCTTAATCTGAATAGGATAGCTCTAAGTATTCATCTACATTGTCCAGAGACCACCTAAATTAGGTTGGTTGGTAACTGCTTATAAATTGCAAATATGCATTGATCCTTTCTGCCCACCCTTGCTTTCAAGTGGAGATCATGTTCAGGAAAACTTCTTTCACATAAAGCCAATCCATATCTTGGAAGTGCTGCAGTCAATACATTGACAGCACTTGGCATGTGCAAACAGATGAGGGTAACAAACAAGTCAGATTTGTTTTCAGGAAAAATACCTCTCCTGGTTGAGAGGCCACCATTACTGTGCTCCTACTTCTCAGGGCCCAGCTCATTTTCTCACAGGTTCAGTGTCCTGTTATCACTAGAACTGACCAGAATTTTAGCTCTGAGATAAGCGTAATATGTAAATGCATTCCTGCAAATCCATCATTGACAGAGTTTAGACTTCTCTGGGCAGGAGTGCAAGGCTCTAGAACAAACCCTATCCCATAAAAATGGATCTATAAGTTTCCTAAACCAGTTCAAAATCCGCTCTGAATACCCCTGTTGGAAACACTCACCACTGAGCTGAGGCTCATTGTTGTTGTGACAGAGCTTGCTAAGATGTGACAGCAGGGAGGGGACATTATTAGGGAGAAACTCATCCAGGCACCAGGAAACAGGATGTGCTGCTGGTTCTGTGTAAGAGTGAGTTCAGCAAATGGCAGGGTAATATGCTGGGGTCCCGAGGCTGGAGGGATGAGCTCTGGGCTAGCTTCCACAACGAAAGGAAAATCCATCTGGCTGGGGAGTTGTTGGCATGAGCACAGGGTTGGGGAGGGATGGGTGTGAGTGTCTTCCCTAGCACATTGTTCCCCTTTTCTCTTAGACTGTGGTACAGCTCCAAGAACTTTGAGCGCTATTGACTCCCTCTTGCTGCCAGAAACAATACCAGGAGTAGTTCATCAACAGTGTGAAAGGGGAAATCCTGCATATAATAATAATGCAGCACCAAAACATAGAAACAATATTTTCAATACTAAAATAATTTAAATATTTCCATTTTTTTTCTTATTGTCTAGGTAACTACTCCTGCTTTGCCTTCTTGCTGCATATGGATGATTAGATATTTTCTGTTCTTGAACTCTCATGGTTGATTTAACCATTTGGAGACATAATGACAATGATATCAGTGAAAATCCCATAAACCGTCAGAATTACACATCTAGAAGCACATGGAGTTCAGAGTCAATATTTCTGCTAGAACAAAGATGTAGAGTACATTGCTGTTTTTGTTTGTTCATACTGACTTTCCAAACTGCTGACGTGCAGTGGTATGAAAAGCATTCCTACTACTCTGTGTGTGAAATAAAAAGGTCTTTTTCTCTCTCAATTTATTTCTCAATTTTTTCCCCAAATTAATACTTCCAATAAGTAATTAAATCGATTTTGTATGCTCCAAAGCTGTGTTTGATGCCTTATTGTCAGGGATCAATTAGTATTTAGTCTCCAGCTGTAGAATGTCCAGATCTTGGGTTCTTAGAGTTATCAGGCAGTTTGAAGTTATTTGTACTTAGGCTCCAGAGGACTTTTAGAAACAGATAGAATATAAAGAGGCAGATTTAAACATAAAAAAAGGCGAAAATAACAGCTTTCCTGTCTGTTTTCTTTTTTCCTTCTCTTCTCTTTCTCTTCTCTTCTCTTCTCTTCTCTTTTTCTTTCTTTCTCTTCTCTTCTCTTCTCTTCTCTTCTCTTCTCTTCTCTTCTCTTCTCTTCTTCTCTTCTCTTCTTTCTCTTCTTCTTCTTTTCTTTTCTTTTTTTTCCTGTTTCTTTTCCCTCTTTTTTTTTTTTTTTTTTTTTTTTTTTTTTTTTTTAATTTTTTTTTTCCCATTCAGCTCTAAGCACTCCCCCTGAAATGTCTGCTTTACAGTAAAGGTGGTACCAAATACATGGTGTCATCCACACCCATTCCTACCCCAGGCTAATAAATTTTTTACTGAGAGCAGGGTGAGGAATGGACCCACCTGGGGGCTTCAGTGCCACCCGAGCCTTGCTGTCCCTGCCTGGGGGCAGCCTCAGCTGCTCCGCTGTGGGCAACGCTCAGGGGCTTTTCCCTTTCAGTAATGTTGCTGTTCCTTCTGCAGGGTTCGTCTGTCTTTCCTCTGAATTCCTCCTTTACTGGGGCATGACCAACAGGAGCAGTCATGAGGTCAGTTTTTCATTAATTTCTATTAATTTCTCAAAGTCCTTAGAAATCTGTGACCTGTTCGTGCCCTGAAAGCAAGCAGGGGACACACAGCTGTCTTTCCGAGGAAGTCAGGTAGACCTTAGAGAGATGAATGCAGGAGGAAATGTTAGTGAGGATCACTGAAGCGTTAGAAGCTTTTTGGCACTATATCCAGGATATTTGTATTGACCTATGTAACGCTGCTGCAAAAAACTCCCTGCAGCTCCCACCACCCTCAGAAATACCTGATAACTCTTTTGTTTCCCCCTAAATGCTTTAAGATATGTTCATTTAGATATTTTGTATCAGGTATTCCTGCCATCAGGGAGGCCACAAATAGATTTCTGAAAACTGCAGCACTTTCTAATGTACATTTTCTCAATTCTTAGCAAAAATAAATTGATCGAAAGGCACTCAGTAAAGTCTTCCAGATTTCCATATTCAGAATTCAACAAATATGCTTAAAAACAACAAGAAAATACACCAGATAATAGTAGGCTATTAAAAATGAAAATGAGGAAAGGGGTTCAGTAATGGAGCACTGCTTTTCTTTTTTTTTTCTTTTTTAATAATTAATCAAAAGTTTCCATGTAAAAAAGGCTTTTTATTAGACTTTTATGACAATAGTGATTTTATCCTTGCTGGGATAACCCTGACTGCTATTCACTGAAGTAGTAACAGGCTGCAGGAATACCCATGCACCCTACAGTTTATGTATTTATTTCTCATGCGTATTCCTGTTCAGAGACTGAGAAAAACCCCAAAGAATTAAAGTATAAATCCTGTCAGAAAAGAGGTTTTGTGAGAGATGCAGAAAACCTAATAAAACTAAAAATGTCTACTTACTAGTTTTAAAACCAGATGTGATAGGCCCCTATGAAATAATTTCCTACTGCTATCAGGCTGATTAGCTGCACAGACTGTTACTGGTCTCTTGAACAGATGGTCTATACTTCTCTTGCAAACTCCAGAGTTACTGGATGACAGAGGTGTTTAATTTTGAAGTCATTTAAAAAATAGTCCTGTTTTAGATTTCCTTCTTGATGAAGAGTCACGTTTTTTTTCTACTACAGGGTAATATTTCCCCAGAGCTTAAATCCCTACCACTTTATTTCTGGCATGATTCACAGGTTTAGCCTCCAGCTTTCGCTGTGCTGTGTTGGTCTGGCTCCCAGCTTCAAGGGCTTTATTTTCTGTCCAGTGCCTGCAACACTCCACCCATCTGCCTGTGTGATTGAAGGAAGGCAGCATTAAACAGGCTTTGCTGACAACAGCATCTTCCAGAAGAACTCAGATACTTTCAAACCCTCTGTGTTTGTTTGCTTGGGTAAGAAAACAACTACTGTTTCAATGGCTGTCTTGAGGACTTCTAGGTAAATATGAATTGTTTCACGAACCAGCTTTATGACTATGGCCAGTCTTAGTCTGACACAATGCAGCAATGAAGCACAGAACACACAACTCTTTCCCATCTGTCTTTATGCAGTACTGAGCTTTGTCTGGCAGGGGGGATCGTGCATATATATATATATATATATATATATATATATATAACACACACACAAGTATGTTTAAATGTTTCCTGTCAGTATAAGACAGAACTGTGACTACTATAATGCTGCAAACTGCACTGAACATTTTATGAACTCAGAATTTATGTTACTGTTTAGTTTTGTTTTGCTTTTCTGCCATGTATTTTCTTAGGAAGACCTCATGCTGACAATATATCAACCTTGTTCTAAGTTAACAATTTTACTGCCTTATTTTATATTTCTAAAAATTATGTTGGAGAATTTAGTACCTGTGAAACTCTTATAGCTTTAGGGCGAAATTCAATAGAAGGACCTATAGCAGCACAGCTAGCACACACCATGACAGATGGATAAAGAAGCTGCAACTCCATTTGTTTGGAAGGAGTTGCATAAGTCAAACCTAAGTACAAAACCTGTGAGTTTCTGGTAAACATACAGACAGGCACAGTCCCATATGGATGTCAGGACTCATATGGGCACTCTTGCAGCTGCTCCACATGGGGAAGGATGCTTGTCCCCCTCCTTAGAGACAAAATTCAGAGAAGCATCTTTCTAGACACAGGGAGTTCAGCTGTCATGAGACGGTTTAACTAACATCTCTCTCCAAATGACTGCATGACCACTACAGCCTAACCCCAGAGTTCCCTCACCCACCACCTTCACGTCAGCTGGCAGCACCTCTGCTTCTTCTGTCCATGTTTGTGGACAAGAAAAGTAAGTGCCAGATTGGACAGGCATATTATTTACATGCTTGAGATCATCCAGCCTTCATAGACCTGACATAATGAAACATTAATTCATATCCTATCTTTTTTTTTTGCAGTTGACATTAGATTGATCCCGAGTGTCTGTTCACATCTGCTTGAAGGATTTATATTTTACACTTCTTGATGAACACATAATGAAATGTAAATTCCCTGACTCACCATGTACAAAAATGTCTTACAAAACCGATTTTCTCTTTCTCTGTCATATCATTCAACAAAGCCAGGTCTCTGCTTGCTCTTTCAGCTGATTTAGCACCCTTTCACTCAGGAGAGGAGACCAGGGAATACACGTTTCTTAAATAATTTTATTACATTCTGAACCAGCCTCTTAGCATCCTCCCTGGGTTTAATTTTTAACTGAGATAAGCCATTTGAGACAGATCTGAAGACAAATTCCTATTGACCCACAGCCCAGGGAGCCCTTAAGGAACATCTTTATCTTCATGATCTTCACTCTGCTGTCCTGCAAGTACTTCCCTCAGAAAGGGTGCTTAGGCAGTGATTGCAAGAGTTGTAAGTTGCTTCACATATTCTTTCACAGAAAGAAGTTACACAGCTCTATTGCATTTCTTTTCCACTTTGTTACCAATAACTTTTTCCTATAAATCTGTGAAATCTTTATTAGGTAAATGATCATTCCTGTTCTGCAGCAAAGGATATGTCTGTACAAAATTATATGAATATTTGGAGGCTAATTTTCTCTCTTAAATTTTGTGTAGAGAAGCTAAGGGAATGGCTGTGCATGTTTGTTTTATCTTCAACAGCTCTCGTGTGCTCTTTGGCATCAGTGTTGCTTTCTGTTCCTCTCCACAGGGAAAGAGTTTCAGTTGTAGAGAGCTGACCTTGAATTGCCATTAATTAACACTTCCACATGTAAATTAGCACCTCCATCATAGGCATGCGGAGAAACTGCTAGCCCATGAGAAATGGGGGCACACAAGTTACCAACAGCTCTGTCCAAATGTGAGCCACTCCCTCCAACACCTTCTGCCAGGCCAAGCACACGGACATGCAAACATCCACCTCTGAGACAAAGGAAAATATTCCTGAGGATGTTAATGGGAAAATAAGTTATATTGCCAGAACTTGTCATCTTCAACAAAAACCCCACATTTTCTAGCCTCTCAGAGTACTAAGAGCTTTCTAATTATGTGAAGCTTATGGTCTGAAAACTCTCCTAGAATGTCTAAACACAGAGAAATTAAATTTTTTTTATAACTCTTGGGCATAGAAGTTTTTATTTTCTCTCAAATATTTCTTCTTTTTTTTTTTTTAGTCAATCTTTGTAGTTATCTCTTAATATTACAAAATTTAGAAAATGTATGGGGTTGCTCTACAATATTGTTTGATTTTATGTTGTTCTGGCACATAAATCAGATGCTAGAGGGATCGGCTATTTTTGAAATTATCTCAAGGCTGTAAGAAAATTACCAGTTATTATTGAATGTAGCTGTTCCTTCGGCTTGATCACATGATGTGGATTTATAACCTTCCTTGATTCTAAACATTTAAACATAAGTATTTTCAGTACTGTCTGGAGGAGGGCCATGGATCTGCTTGCTATGGGATTGATCAAATTATCTTTCTGTTAAATAGCAGGCAGTTGGACTGCCAACAGTCAAAAATAGTACTCAGGGAACAAAATAACCTGGCTGTAGAAGAAAAATCCTTTATTTTGCAACAATAAATGAGAAAATATTTGGGTGGAATATCAACACTTCTGGCGGGAAATCCTTCTACTTAAAGAATAAAAAAAAAGTTATCTGGCATGTAAATCGCATTATATATAAGAAAAATTAAAAACCCCCACCTCTTTACTGCTTCAAATACTTGTATTTTTTTCTCTTAGTGTCACTGTAGCATGGAAAGAGGACTGGGCGAACTGCTGAAAATGGAGTAACCATCTGGAACCTGGAATTAGGTTTCTTCTCTCTCTGTTGAGGAACCATTAGAGTGCCTTCCCGTGTTTCCTTCTGGGCTATTAATTGTCCTCTACCTTTTCTTACTATGTGGTCTTTACTTTTAGGGCCTTGGCTTTGCTGCTTTGGGGGTTTGACACCAAGGTCAAATCCAGAGACTCAAGTGTCTGAACCTTAGGGCCAAGAAGGGACCAGGGCTGGTGCAGCCTTTGCTGCAGGGAGTCTGTGGGAGCTGGGTGGTGTCTGTGTGCCCTGGTGGTTGTAGGGACAGCCTTCGGGACATGCAGGAGCCCTGTGCTCCAAATCCTTCACCCTGTGGGGGAGAGACTCTCCTGCAAGAGCAGGTCATGTCTGTTCCCCTGCTGTGCCTCCCAGGACTCTGCCCGTTCCATTCTCAGGGGTCAATGTTTGCTCCATCAGTTCTTGTGAAATTTTAAACTCTGGCTGGAAGAAGTCTTTTTACTTAATGTATATTCAGACCAAGGAATAGTGCCTCTTTTCTTATGGAAACAATCTTGCTGTACGAGAGGAAATGGCACCTTTAAATTTAACCTTCCTGACCTGTAAATCTTATAAAAAATGGGCAAAAAGTTTCCATCATGCTCCTTTTCAAGTCCTTCAAAGGAGAGACAAGTTTGTAGTTAACATATATACAATCACGAGCCCTGTGAGTTTGGCATTTCCTGGGGTTGTGCCCGTGGCAGAACCACAAATGTACATGTAGCAGCTCCTCTTACGGAAATGTCATCTCCTTCACCCTCTGAGAGCCAGAAATGTTTCCATTTAGGAAAAACAGACCATCAAATGGTGTGGTGGCTCTTGCTGCCACAAATGGAGATCTTTGATGAAATCACAGTCTGTTCTGACTGTGCAGGATATAATTTGCCTGCTCCACAAATGGAAACAAAAGAAATCAGTGTCTGATGGTCCTTGTGGCCTGGTGTGTATCACATTGTTTATTTAAATAGATCAGTTAATCTGGGGGGCTATTGCACAGCTTAATTCATACTGGAAATTGACAATGGAAGATAAATAATTCAGCAGTTGAATAGCAAAAATGCAAATTTTTGCTTTTTTTTTCTGCCCGCTTGAGGGATGTGGTTATGCATAAACATTTCCACTGGGACCTAGTGACTGTAGCTGGATGCAGTCTGCACTGGCAGCACTAGGGTCCATCTAGAACTAATCTGTTTAACAGCTCAGTCTGAAGCCCATATCAGAACAACTCATCTAAAAAGATATTTCTCATGCACACTGATTTTAAAGTAATTATTTGAATTACTATTGCTGTTCTGTTTTCCACAGAGCCTGTCCGAAGTCCTGCTTGGCATCCATTCACAGTGGATTCCCAATTAAGAATGGGAAACACACCACTGGGTTACAATTTTAGTGGGAACTTACACAGCTGAGAAGAATATGATCATCATCACTTTTTAAAGTGCCCTTCCTACTTATTTCTTTAGGGTGTAGATTTTTTCTCTATTAGTAACTAGGTAGAATGGACCAAACAAAAATGTAAAAAAAGGTGAATACTTCACTAAATCTTTGATGGGTAATTTCAGAAAGACTTAGGGTACAATGGCTCCTTACCAGACCTTTGGGGACTGCCTTGTGCTAGGAGTGCAGTTGATGGAACTATTGTACTTTTGCTTTTGTTCCGTGAAAGTAACAGACAATAATCAAACATCAAATAAACATCAAAACCACTGAAAGCAAGGCAGTCACAGCTTGTGCCCAGTAATGAACTGAATGAGTTGGGAAAATTATCTGAGGCTGAACACATTGGTCCTGAGCTGCTGTCCCACTCCTCAGGGAGAAGCAGGGAAATGCTGCTGCAGCCCCACAGGGCTCCTGCTCACCTGCAGCCTGGCTTCTGGACTGTATTGGAGGAACTCTGTGTGCTCAGCTTTATCCTGTTTGAATGTGGGTTTGCTCCACAGGGATGCTGAATAGCAAATCTCAAACCAGGAATAAACTGCTTACCTTCCAAATGGCAATCTGCCATGAGAGGTGTCTGCTGAAAGTGTGTGAGAGCAGTTACCAGGGGATGCATCATGGACCTACAATACACCAGAAGCACTGGAGACTGAGGAAAAAGGAACACCTCTGTGTACACTAAAGCAGTCACTTTATTACGACAAACTGGAGCTGTAGCAGAGCTGTGAGCTTTGTCAAACAAGGCACACCCCAATGTTTGAGTTTCACCCCTGCTTTTTGGCGCTCTGTTTTAGCTGCATCAGTAAAAGCTTAGATGGAAGTGACAGCACAGCCAGAGTCATGATAACAAGAAGCCAGCACTGAGCCCCCCTGAGCCAGCAGGAGATCAAACTCCCTGAGTGGTCAGAGTGGCTGAGGATGCTGTCAGGAACAAACACCCTGCTGTGGCTCTGAGCTTCAGCTTCTCTGATGGATGTCTCAGCAGGCTGCCTGCTACCAGCCTTGTCAAACATATTTCTGCACCAACACAGAAGTGCAAAAATAGCTCTCTCACTTCTTGTTAGCTGTCTATGGCCAGAATATCCCTGTCCAGATTAATAAGTCACTACTAATTTAGAAAAGCATAGCTTATATACCTCTTTACATGCATCCTGCTCTGCAGTGGTAGCCAAGCAGCAGGACATTTTCAAACACCACCTGCACTGCCTGGCTCACAACCTGGCAGAGAAACACGGGTGGTCTCCAGACACCAAATGCAGTCGTGCTGACACTGCATGTCCAGCTGTACTTACAGGGACTTGGAAATGTATAATGCTATGTTAGTAAGTAAAGCCCCTATTTAGGGGAACTCAAAGCAGCTTTTAATCTTTGCTAATGAAAATCTGCAGTTATGATCCTAAGCATTTTTCCGAATATTTCTGCAGCTTTGGGTGCAGTCCAACACCCACTGACTTAAAAGAAAAACATCTGACTGCAGAAGGCCACTTCTGCTGACAATCCTGTACCAGCTGCACGGGCTGCCCAGCAGGGAAGAGCCCAATATTCAGCAGGGGCTCCCCTGGCTAACCTAATGCTCCCGCTGTGCTTGCACAGGCCTCCTGCACACCCCATGAGCAGTGCAGAACTGGCACTGTGCATCAAGCTGTGCCAGGGGATGAGGAGTCCACAGCTTTTCTTGAAGCCCTGCTGTCACAGGTCAAGTGCTCCTCAGGTAGTTCTTTCTCTTCTAAAGGAAATTGAGGTTTTGCACAACCACAGCCTCAAATTCCGGTTTCTATAGTAATATAAGTTGCCTACCTGTGAGCTGAGGAAAGATTGATTGAATTTTTAGTGTTTTTACTCTTCTGCTTAGCCAGAACAGATGAGCCTCCAAGCAAAATAATCTGTAGCCTGGAAGGACCACTGGACTTGGCACTTGAGCTTCACTTCATAAGCATCTCTTTTGCCAGCACGTCTGAGCTAGAAAGAGCAAACCTGGATGTGACAGCTGAGAAGAATGAGAGCAGGTTAGGAAGCAGTAATGACTGTTGTCACTTCCAGACTCCCCCACACTTGAGAGAACTGAGTAATGAGTTTTGACTAGAGCAACATTAATGCATTTGTGGCTTTCCCTGTTCTGCAGCCCCAAGGCTGCCTCTCCTGGAGCAGAGTGTGGCACGGGCTGGCTCTGCTGCTGCTCAGGTAATTTCCCTCATGTTGGGAAAATGTCTGAGCACTTTGTTAAGTTCAAAACTGGCAGGTCTGCAGAGCAGGCTGAAAAGGGTCAGCAGTGCTTGGAGACTGTCAGTGCAGGGACAAGCTGACATATGGGGTAGTGACTCTCGAGTGGTCCCAGGCTGGGGCTGAGCCTCTTTGGTAGGAATATTGATAAGTTCTTGAGGTAAACCACTAAAGTGCCACTGAAACTTTCTGTCACAATAAGAGAGACAGTGACAGGGAGGAAACCTGACTTAAAGCTCTTCAGGAGGATGCCAGGTCTGCAGGGAGACAAAACCCTGCTCAGCCACAGGCTGCTGCTGAGCCTCTGTGCTCAGTCCTGAGGTGAGGTTCCAGCTGGCCAGAACGAGCCCATTTAATGAGGGCCGGGGGCATTGTGCCTATTGCCAGCTCCTCATTAGTGAACGACTGCACTACAAAAGGCAAACCCCACTGGCCTGTGCAGGCAGAGAGTGCTGCTGGGTCTGTTGCTGATTTACAAAGCTCAGCTGTTCTGGGTTAAGCAATCACATATGGGAACTTGTTGGGAGCTTCCTTCAAGTAAGCCCTAAAGTAAGTTACATCTTTATGGGAAAATGTTTAAAAATAAAACCATATGAAGAAGCATGCAGGAGTATGGGCTGGAAGGGGAAAGACAGCTCTGTTTTTACTTTTGCTGTAGCTCACTGTCTGCATCTGGTAAACAAGAAGAGGATGAAGCAACTACTAAAAGTGAAGTTACTATTTTACAGGTGAAGAAAATGGAGATTATTTCAAACTTACCTTCAAAGATTTTTATTGATCTTAGGGTTTTTTTTCTACTCCTTATGGGCAACTATAGTTTTTTGTCTTTATTTCTGTTTCTCCAGTTGTGAGGAATTATTATAATAGAGACAGGCAGTGGAAATAGCATAAGCTGGAGTTATCACCACTCTCCCATGACCATGAGTATTTCAGTATTTGCTTTTCATCTCTCCTAGATCAGAGCAGAACCTTTGTGTGGGATGGTGATTCCAACAAGGTCATGGCTTTGAAGAAATGTTTCCCTGCAAATTTAGTAATTTTTTTTTGACTACTAGAAAAACATTGCATAGAAACGTGACTTGAGCACAGCTACACTGTCAGTAGGAGAGCATCTGTGATGCAGGGCCCATAGTAGGGTCCATCATATGTGGCGGCCATAAATCCATACAGTTTGCTCTTACCCTGGTTCTGAGGGAGCAGTGAGTGATTTTTGCTGAGTCTTTAGTTAGGAAATGCAGTTACAGTTTGCAAGGGAGTTGTCGTAGTTTGGAAAAAATGAGTTTTTTCTGAACTTCAGTGGTCAAACCAATGAGTGCTCAGGTTTAAAGACTGGCACCTGGTGTGGCCACTGAGGACAAGGATCCGCCTCTGAGAACACAAGGGGTTCAAAGCAGAGGGCTCCCCGGAAAGCTCTCTCTTGGTTCCGGGCCCTGAGGACGGAGGGATCTCCCCTGCCCAGCGGCTGGCTGGGCGGGGGAGGGGAAGCCATGCGGCCTGGGTGAGGTAGGGCCGGAACCTCGGGCACAGAGGGGGAGAGGAAAATCCTGTAGGATGGAAGGGTGGCAGACAGCCTTCTTTTCCCTTTCCCTCCCCCCCCTTCCCCCCCCCCGGAGAGAGAGACTGGAAAAAAACCGGGTCTGTGATCTTCGTCACCTTGAAATTTGATATCAACAACTAGACAGCACGGCCGAAGGAGTATGGGGGGGTGGCACGAGAAGAGTGCCCAGCAGCAAAGATACCGTGAGAGTTCTGGGGAAACAAAGCCTAAGATTTTAACCCTTTTCGTAAATGATGGAAACTTTATAAATGCTAATCCTCCTGAATTTGAAGAAGAAAGATAGAAAGAATTAAGCAAAGATGATGGAGTAGGAATGCTGAAAAGAATCCTAGGTGGGAGGAGATGATGGAGTGGCTTTGGCTGGACTCTTTTGTATAGCCATGGACGGACTCATTTTTTTTTTCCTGTAACGTAGAAACTGCATGTGGGGAGAAGCATTGGCTTAGAGCCAAGAGTGGACAGTAGTGTGAACAGAGATGAGAAGTGTCCCAAAATTTGAGAGGCTGTCGTTTCTTGGAACTAACCAAAGCATCTTTAAAAAAAGAAACCCTAGAAGCAGCTCTGGTCCATGCACAGTAGTGAGAGCACTGGACATGGAGGAAGAGGCCACGATGTGGTGCAAGAAGGACTCCTATCTCTCCTCAACGAGCTGAGTACTGATTATCGGAAGGGTGGTAATAGACTGAAGATTAATTATCTAAAAGATGGTAACGTGATGGGGAATTTTCAGTTTGTTTCGTTAGGTTGAGAACTGGGGGGGGGGGGAGGAAGAGTGTTTTTTTTTAAAAGTTTCCATGTTCTTCTGTATGTGTTTTCTTTACCTATTATTAGTAATAAAGTTTTTTTCTCTTGCTTTCTAAATTAGAAACTGTTTTGCTCTGTTTTTGGTCACATCTCACAACAGATACCAGGGACAGTATATCGTTATAGGGGCACTGGCCTTGTGCCAACGTCAAACCTTTGACAGGAGTTAACAGAGGCTTCTCAGGAATGGTGGCCTTATGGTCCATGGAACATTGTTTAATGGTGGCAGACAAGTTGGAAAAGAAATGGCTTCTACTGGGAAGGCCCAGACCTTCCCTTAGTATAGTCTGATTTCCCATCATTCACACCTCTTGAAAAAGGTCTGTGAATATCAGCTCACAGTGTTAAAAATTAATATTTTTAATTTATTTTAACCTACTTATGGCCTCTGTTCTTTTCCAGTGTGTTTTGCCACAAGATTTGGAATATTTTCACAATCAACAAGGGTAAAGGAAAACATTTTGAGAAGTTGGCAGAAACATGCTAACAGTTTAGCAGGAAGCTGAACACTTTATTTCCATGGAAGTGTATAAACTGAGATCTTTTTATAAGTAGGAGGAAATGAAGCTTATGTTTTGTGGGTTTTAAAGATACGTTACTGCATCTACCCCATATTGCATTAAAATAAAAAGTCAAAGAAGCTAAAGTTACTCACAGATGCCCAAACTGGCACACAGTTTCATCTATAAATGCCTGGAATGGATCCATTCATTGATAGGTAAATGATATCCTTGTCCTCTTTGGTTTGCATGGCTTAGTGGACCCATTTTAAAATTCTGTCTTCTAATTGTAATGAAGGTTCAGCCTTCAAAGATCTGCAAATCTGCAGAGAGGGGAAGCAGGGGCTGGGAGGATGTGAGAACAGAGGAACACAGGCTTCAGCTGCTTGGCTGGGCTGCTTCTGGGATCCACAGCTTTCTCTGCAGCCTGAATGAATCCTGAAGAATGAAGAGTTCTCCCCATCTTTGGAAAATAAAACACAGCAACAAAAAATCTTTGCACTTTTATTCAAGAATCAGTTCAATGACTTTGATGCAACTGTTCACTATTAATCACATACTATATTTTAGTCTCCTTTTTTATTTATCCACATTTTTCTTTTTTTATATAACATTCATGTATTCTCTGGTTTAACTTATTCTGATGTTGATGGTCATAATTTATCAGTCACTTGTTGGGACGAAAATGAACTTCTTTGTAAATAGAAGTTCTATTTTGTTTTTCCTCAGTTACAAGTCCCCTCAGCAGTTCTTTTAGCATTCTGGATGGATATTCCTTGTGTGAACACATAAATTTCAGCCTTGGATGAATATTGAATATGGTAATTTTAATTTCTGCAATCACAGTTCATTAGCTAACCATAGTTTTCATCCCAATATTCTGCTTTATCATCTTTACAAAAAATGTAGGCATATGTTACATTTAATTTTTGGACTTAAAGTTCTTTAAAATTTTTACCATCCTACTGATTAACAGTTCTGTTTAGTTTCTTTTTTCTGCTTACATTTTTTCTATTTACTTGACCAATTATTTTGGAAAATATTTTTAACTGAATTTGAAAATTTGAACTAAATTTGTATTTTGACAAACTTCACTCTGTTAATTAGATCTTTATCCATTGAAAACTGATTATTTTCTAGCCTTTCTATGAAATCTAATTTAAACAAGACTCACAAATGCAGCAGAGTTATCACTGTATATTTGTTAAAAATCTGCACTTATTATAAAGAGCAGCATATTCTTTGTTTTGAAAATGAAAATCAATAGAATTTTATCAGAAGCAGTTATCTCTAGAAAAGACAGCTGGGAACTAAAAGCTTTTTATATGTAATTGGTGGATACCATTTCATAGAAATTAATTATAAATGGAAGAAACATTTGCAGACTTAGTATTTTAATCTTGCTGACGATCAAGGGCATTTAAAACTTTCATGCATTGGAATAACGACAAATTTTAAACAGCAGAGCTCTACAAATACAAATTTGAAGCTCTTGAAAACAGTCCACTCACTTTAACTTTTAATGAGTTAAGTTTCTAATTATTCTTGCAAGTGTTTTCTAAAGGATTGTGTGAAAGGTAAAAAGAATTGCTGACATCACACTCAGAAATTGAGAGGTACAAAATAGGTTTATATAAGCTGATGCTGTGTCAATTTTGTTTGGGTAGTCATTTAAAAAAAATATTTGTGAAAAATTTTATTCATCTTCCTACAAAAATTGGCTCATCTAGATTTATGCATATAAACATCAAAAGGTAATAATTTTCCCCCCTCCATGTGATAAACACTTGGTATAAGAAATACTTCCTATTTTTAAACATAAATCATAAAAAATATTTTATGCTTGAAAAATGGATTCAGCATTTGGGTGCCAAATGTTTCATACCAAAATCCTTTCAGCTGCAAAGGTTTTATTCACTTTTATACCTGCAAGAGCCTGAAGAGAGAGGCAAGGTTTGAGGTTTGTGAATTCACTGAGAAGTGAGACAGCTGTAAACAGAGACACCACAAGCAGTCTCTTTTTGTTGAAAATGCAGCTTCCTCTGAGCAGTGTTTGCTCACCCCTCCCAGATGCTGCCTGAGGACATGAGTTCTGTCCCTGCATGGCCTCTCCAGGGCTCTTTTGGGCCTTTCCAGGGTCCTCCAGCCAGGAGACAAAGATGGGCATTCAAGCACTGGACCTTCCCTTTGGCACAGGGAGCTCTCATAATAACTACACGAAGAAGCAGCTCTTTAGCACCGTTCTGACTTGGGAAGCCTTGCACTCCTCTCTCTGTGCCTGGGAGGAATGCCTGCTCCTCACTGAAGCACCAGCAGGCAAAGGAAGGGAGGATTTCACACAGAATTATGTATATGCACAAACATACCTGATACTCTCCTTAGCAAGTTTGTGTTTTATTATAACTCTGGTGAACTGCCGGGGTAGATGTTGAAATACAAGAGAAGAATCTGTAGAAATAAAGTCTCCTAAAACAGACCCAGCAGAAAAGTCAACAACTCAGATCTAGCTCAAGGCATCTGCCCAAAGTATAGAACAAAAACGTACAGAAGGAAAAATTCTTGTTAAGACAGAGAGATCTGTGAACTGCTTCTGTCCTTAGAAGGACTTTACCCTTCTCATGCCATGGCCCATGTCCTAACATCATGACATTTCTCACCTGTACTGAGGCAATGGGACACTCACCTCGTCTGAGGCCTCTCAGTTTTACTCCAGTCTTAATTCCTTAATTAGACTTCGGTCCCAATGCTGACATTCACTTTCTGCAGGCCTGCATAAGCAATTTCAGTGGTGCTGAATCCAAGTTCAACAAACTATAAACCGATGGATATTATCCTCATTGGCATCACAGAGAGCTTTTTGCCATTTTATTTTCATGAAATATATGACATAGAAATATTGTCATATTTATACTAGAGTCAAAAGAACTCTCCTGCTCTTTTCCTTAATATCACATTGGTAAAGAGCATCCAAGACCATCCATTTCACTGACAGCTTTTTCACTAATATATGAGTCTGCTACCATTTTACTTCAGGATTCATATACAACCTTATTTATCCAAAGTCTGGTCTGCCAAGTTATTTTCCTTTTTGCTTAGATGTTTGCCTCCAATATGCTGACCTGTACTTCTACAAGTGTTTTTCCTGTACCACAAAGTGCACTGGACTCAGGAGCCAGTGCATCAGCTTTTACACAAACATCTTTGTTCCCTCCTAGCCCTTTTCTGTTTTGGTATTACCTCATAGCGTTGCTGCTCTGACACTTATGAAAGGTTAAGAATTATGACAACACAGGTATCAAGCAGAAATATTAATCAGCCTATTGCCTGCTCATGCATTCACTAATTATGCATAACATGGGGACTTTTTACATAACAGCTATGCTTCACTAATCCCTTTCCAACATTTCAGGCAGAGTGGAGAGAAAATCCTGTACAGAGCATTGGATTTCTTAAGGTTTAGGTTGGCATGTTCTCAATCATGGCAACTCAAAGACTTCAGAGTTTTCCCATCCTTTAGAGATCTGGGGAAAGAGGTGAGGATAAATTTTGAAACTTTAGACATAATTTTTGGGCTTCAAAGCAGCCTGGAAAGCATTAGTAGCATGCTGGGGTTATGGAGCACTGCTGGGCTGTGCTGGCAGCCAGTTTGAGTTGGTTACTCCAGCCCAGTGGAGACCCAGGCATCTGCACCAGAAAAAAATGGCACAAGTGCTTTGTTTGGGTACAGTCAAGGCAATGTGTTTAAACCTGATGAGATCTAGGGACTTAAAGACAAATTGGCTTAATCATGAGTTTAATGACTCAGAGTACCAAGGTGATGGATAATCCATCTTTCAAAAAGAGTGGTCTGGGACTATAAATCAACCAAGATAAAAATTTGGTTGTGAAGCAAGAAAGTAACTATCTTCAGGTGACATTGTGACATTGATGCCTGGGGCAAAGATGGAGTGCAGAAACAACAAAAACTGCAGCCTGGTGATTTCTGTAGAGGTACATAGGTCCAATACATGCAGCAGTTTCTGTTCTGAGGAAAGCAGATCCTTAAGAAGAAAGCGTGGATCGTGGAGATTATTGAGTCAGCAGATCAGTAGAAGAAGCTGCAGGCTTAAAGAAAGATGAAACTATAAAATGAGCAGTGGTACATAGCACAAACACAAAAACACAAAAAATGATTAAAATAAGGGCAGCAAATCTGTCTAAAGGGCATTCCTGTCACTGAGCAGCAAACACAACCATCTTTTTGGAAGGTTTCCTCAGCATAAATATTACATCTAACTGGAGCAGAAATGGCCAAGAGAAGTAAGATAAAACAAAGATGTGTGGAAGAGGCATGAGCCTGCCCTGTGAAGGACTGTGGCTCAGGTAGTCCATGAGGGGTTAATGACAGAGAGAGAGATGCTCTTACCCCAAGGAAACCCAGGGAAGCCTGGCACTGGTACCTTCCTGGACTCTTGTTTATCCACATGACAGAGTGTGTGTGGCACTGGGGATGCCTCCAGGGAGCTGCAGGGCTGACAGTCCTCCTGGGACCCCTGCCTGGCCTGGGTTCAGGTGCCTGAGGGAGCAGTGCACGTGCGCAGGCTTGGTGTGCTTTGGCCAAATATAACAGTGGGATACTCTGAAAGCAAATTCTGCTCAAGAGAGACAATTTTATGGTTAAAAAAAGGAACTAGGTTTAAAGCAAAAAGTAACTATTAAAAGTTAAAAGTAACTCGGACAAAGGAAAAGTAAGTTGAATCTTCTGGCATGATATTCTCTAGGCAACCTATCTTCCTGCAATTTGGTGATAGTATTATAACTATGTAGCCATTTTTAGTACCTGGAAGCATAAAATAATAGTAGCAGGAATAAATAACCCTTAACTGATTGGAAAATGCTGGTGTTTTGGGTTTTTTTCAATGGCAAGTAGAAATAATTATATAATTATTATTTTGTGATCTTTAAATTTTGACTTAATTCTGGCACTGAAAGAAATTCTTCCTACACAGGAGCATTCTAAAAAATAGCAGACTGTCTCTACTACTTACCCATTTTTGGTTTAGTTTTGATTTACTCCCCGCACTAATAACATTGCCAATCAGATAAATGTAATAGTACCTTCTAGGCTTAGCTAGCCCAGGACTGCAAACATTTCACATTGAGACAAAAGCAGCCTGCTTTAGGTTAAGATTACTACAAAACAGATTAAAAAACCCTGCTTTTCTACCAAAGGTCTGAAATTCTTCTTTGTCACAGCTCTTACTGCTATTTCTACCTTGTTTTCTCTGTCTTTAAGAGAGCACTTTTCTTTCCTAGAAAACTTCACTGGTTCTTCTGTTTCTTCCAGTTAATTATTATCATGCTGTTTTCAGTTTGTTATGTATCTATTAAAACACCGTAGAGAGACTTGGTCTTTTCTATTATGCTTTATGAACTATTTAAAATGAAAACTGAATTTGTTTGAAGTGAAATGTCACTGGAAATAGCTAAAAATATTACTGAAATAGCTTAATATTCTGTAAGATGTCTCATCATTCCATCCAGGTCTGAAACAGTTTAGAACAGTGCTGAGCTATATGAATTAGTTCTTTTTTTTTCATGTTTTGGGAACTGTATAATCTTAGGCTGCTCTGATCTGCCACTGAAGTAGGTTGACAATAAAATTGGAATGACTGAAGAGATCAAATTCCATCCAAAGAGTCCTTGACAGAATTGAGAGAAGGGTAAAGCTCAATAAGGGGGATTGTCTTTAAACTGAAGTAGGATGGATTTCGATTCAGTATTAGGAAGAAATTCTTCCCTGTGAGGATGGTGAGGCCCTGGCACAGGTTGCCCAGAGCAGCTGTGGCTGCCCCATCCCTGGAAATGTCCGAGGCCAGGCTGGATGGGCTCTGAGCAGCCTGGGACAGTGGAAGTTGTCCCAGCACATGGCAGGGGGTTGGAACAAGAGGATCCTTAAAGTGCCTTCTGACAGAGACCATTCTAGAATTCTATGATTTCCAGATAAACTGGAGCCAGGCCATGGATGTTTTCTTAATTAAACCAGCTTAAAAATGTTAATGGCCTGTTAAAACTCTCTGAAGTTGGATGTAGGATGCCATAAGAAGACACAACTACTGAGATGCCCATGCTGGCTAATGAAATAAATCTATAAAAATAAACAGTCTCCCAATCACTACAATACCTGCTCAGTGTTTTTTTTTCTTCTCTCCTGGGGAAATTGCTCAGTGGGTATGTCTGGCTGTAGAGAGAAAAGCAAGACTGAGGAGGGAGTATGTTAAAAGTGACTGCTATGATGGACTCGTCTTTATTAAGTAGTGGGGAACTACTAGTTACTACAGCATTGTTATTGGTTTGAAGTATTGAAAGGCATTTGGATAAAAGCTAAAAATGCAATATTAAAACTTGATAGCCTTTTTTGATAGCTTTGCTTAACAAACAAAAGGAAAAAAGAATTTTGAAACATGGAGAAACAACTAGGGAAGATATAACATCATATCTGGAAAATGAGAAAGAAGTCAGAGTGAAAAAGAAAACAAAAGGTAAAAAGCAAAGATTTTATAGTCATTTGTGTTCAGCTTATCTGCAAGAATCCCAGCAGAAAATCCCAGGAGCCATTTTTCCAACTGATTAATACAAATCTTTATTTCAGTCTGCTTCATTTTTCAGAGCCTCATGTTTTGTTAAACTGTCTTTCTTCTGGCTATACAGCAAATATTGCTTCCTCTAGAAGCCTACAGCATTAGCTGGAGTAGTGGAAGCTGATTCCTCATAGTGTGATCCTGCCTTTGCCAGCCATGATGCCTGAGAAGGCATGTGTCTGTAACACCAGAACAGAGTCAGTGCAGGTCGGGGGTGCACCAGGTGTGCTGGGAAAGAGCAGGAGAAAAGCGTGGCTTTGGCTACCATGACTACATCAGTACCTAATGACCATGGCAACATTCGGTATTGAATTGAAAGAGAAGTTTGCAGGAGAAGTTTTCAAGTTTGATGTTCAGTAAAAACTTACTGGCTGGTTCAGGTTTCAGACAGAAATTTATTGATGCCACATTTCACAACTCAGTCTGCGATGCCTCCCTTAAAAAAGGAATCTGATTTACCAAAGGGCTTGAGTATGAAAAAGTTGTGATTTGTCTATGTCTGATTTGACAGTAATGCATTCCAAAGATCACAGCATTTTTTAAAAAAGACTGTTGTTTGCTCTGGGATTTCAGAACTTCCCGCAATAAAAAAGACATTAAAAAGGCTAAATTAATGAAGAATTGAACTATTAAGCTAGAACTATGTCAGATTTCTTCGAATCCGGGAAGTGTTTATTGCCAAAGGTTTACAATAAATTCAAGAACACATATTAGATCCTTGTAAACAGCCACAAGTTTCTTTTGTCTGAAGCCTGTTTTGATAGAATAAGAAATCTGGGCTGCTCCAACCCAGATCCTCCTACTGGCTGATACTTAAACCTATGTTTAATTAATCAACATATCTAAACTGAATAGCAGTGGCTCCACTAAATGATATAATGAATTCTGAAAACCTATTTTCTAGATTAAACCCCAGAATTTACTCCTTGCTTCCATAGTTACTTTCTTGCAGGATCTGTGTCCATTTTGAGCGATACTTGGAAGCACACATAGTGAACATGAGGACTGGATATCTCACCAAAATTGTGTTCACTGTGACTATAATGTTATCATTAAGGCCCAAAGTCCTAATATAAGGCCCCCAAATTAGGATTATAATGTACTAATTTCACATTAAATAGTGTATCTATGATTTCACAATCCTCATTTTGATATAAACTAAAATGCTATTGGGTATGTGGCTTTGATCTATGTCCCTGCGGCTCAGCAATTGAATACAGACTTTTGACCAGTCAAAATACAGCAGTCTTTATTTTAAGGGTAGGGAACAGCCTTCAAGTGAGCTCCTTCCAGGATCAGTTAATGCTAAAGTCATAAAATTGTATGAGTTTTGCAGCATAACACACGTAAAGGTGTATCAGAGGGTGTTTTACTTTTACATAAGAAACAAATCACATCACACACAATATATTTTTGAAAGTAGGTTAAATGTGCTTTAAACATTCATAAAACAAGCCCCAAATGTCAAAATAGAATAAATGCACGTGTATGTGGTGATGATTTTTAACACATAAATGAGATCAGACAAGTAAGTATTTTGGCGAAAATCTGTGAAATCTTCTGAGTTGAACCAGAAGGACGATTCTGTGCCAGTTTGAAATTGATGTATATTTCTACACAGCTATTTCTTTGATGCATATAGAAAGCCATATTTGACACCTTATTTAAAAGATTCCACTCTGTATGAAACAATTCTGTACTAAGTGGAAAATGGTTTAAAGTGCACGCTTGACTTTTCTATTGGAACGACGATTTCAGCAGATGGTTGAAATCTTGTCACATGTTCTGTGATTTCCATAACCCAAAGGCAGCTGAGGAACCATTCCACAATTCAACATTCTTTGAGGACAAATGAGCCCTTCCACAGATTTGGGATAACAATCGAAATTTTATTTAAATATGAACTATGTTAATATTTCATTGATTTTAGATCCATCCATGTTTTTTTTCCAATACCAATCATAGAACTCAAACTATAGAGCACATTTCTTTTCTTATATCTCACTTCTCCCAGTCAGGTATTGCCATATTATTTTTTGCTCTTGCTGTCAAGAGTTTCTGAGATTCTTTCAGACACAGTTATAAAGTCCATTGACCTCCTCAGGAACATGCTGAATTCAGGAGACCTGTCATACAAGTGATGCAAACAGAATGGTAACACTTAAAGTTGGATTCACCCAGTCTTGGAATAAACACTGGGGCTTCTAAGGTCATTGATTTTATATGTGTCAGCCCATGGAATTGAAGACACCCCTGTCTCCTGTGAAATTTTTAACTGTAAAACACTGTATAGTAGAACAGCTCTAATAAATTGTTTCCTGTAAAATCTTGGACCACAATTTGTAAACATAAATCCCCGGGAGCTGGTGCAATGTTGATCACCAGTCTCTCTGTTGTGGGAAATCCTAATGGAAATCCTCCTTTCCCCACCATGCAGATGAGGAAAAGTTTATCTTTAAGGCTACTGTGCAGGATATGGTAGAGGCCAGCATAGGGCAGCATATGCTCTTTCAACTTTTCTAGGAATTTTCTGCTATAAAAATCTCCTCTATTTACAAGGACACCATTTAATTCTTACTTTTTTCAAATTTGAAATCAGTAAGTAAGAAGGAGTGAGTAAAAGAAATGTTTGAACCATCACTTCCCAGGAGGAAAAACATGAAAAGTACTAGAGGAAAAAAAAATTTGAAAGATTGTAGAAGACACATAATTTATTTTTTAAATGTTTCTTCTTTCTTATATATGTACATGTGCCTGGTTTTTGCTTTCTCAACAAAAGAAAAACTATGAAAAATTAAAGGACTCAGAAAAGCCCCATTCTTACTATAAGAGGGTTTCCATTTCTACTTTTATGTTTTTGAAAGTGAGGAAAACAAATGAGCACAGCGCCTGATCATAAAATATTGGCATTACAAGGAATGCTGTCCACTAACGTCAGCACACTGCTCCAACAAGCATCTCCTGTGCTTCCCAGAGACGTGTTGTCCCTTGATTTCCAATGATAGTTGAACCTTGGCTGCAGCTGACTTATTCTGCTTTCTTTAGCCTTCATCACAACGTGACTTCCATACAAAATCCTGTGAGGTTACTACTCATGGTTGAAGAAACATCAAAGAAATGACTGGATTTATTCTGCCAAAGTGGTGAAATCTGCCTGAAAATGTCTGGGCACACATAGGAATAATTTATTTTGTTCCAGTTAACATGTGGAGCTATTTGCATTGTACTGCATATTCATTTAGCTGTCATCACTGTGGGTGGGTTTCCATTTTCCACTCTCTGTCTGAGCAGTGATTTGGTAGAAAGTTCCTATAGGAACATAGGAAAAACTGATCTATAGTAGCCATAAAAACAGGCAAGGTGGAAAACAGTTTTACCTACAGGTATTGATATTTCATTGCACATTTCAATCCCTGTTGAGCAATTGCTCATAAAAAGAAAATGCTTTGGTTAACCTGGCAAAGATTAGAAATGACACATATTACACACCCCAGATAGCATTCCTGGCCTGGAATGCAGGTGCCCATAAATTATAAATATGACACAGTAAATAGATGGCAGAAAAATCAGATATGTGAAGATCCTACGTCCTGAAATGGAAATAAAACTGTAATTTTGTAGTAAGAGATGGCAATATGACCACAGAAAAACTGAAATAATGCTTTTTTCTGAAGGTTCAGAGAGTTTTCTACTGATTTTATTTTAGATCTTACATTTTAGAGGCCCAGAAAATTGCATGAAAAAGTTTCTAGTTTTGGTGTTGGCTTTGGTGTGCTTTTGTCTTTTGGAATAGGTGTTCCAAACAACATGAATGGAGCATTATTTACTAAAGATGTATATGGTCAATAGCTCTACAGGATATTTTCATTCCTCCCACAATGACATCACTTCTCTGCAAGCCTTCTATATAAACACCTCGCTGTTTGGAAAAACATTTATTTTTGTAGTCTGTATTCTTTGCTTTACGCTACTTGTGTGGCTGAACGTCTTCTCTGAACAAAGCAAATTACAAAGTGTCATTGGAATGGCCAAATTCCATGGAGAAGGCCCCCAAATGACAGACTTAGAACAACCACAAAACGGTGACTAAAAAATTGCAGAGAAGTACTCCCTTTTCTATTCTATTCTAGAATAAGCACCACTGTGCTAAGGAAAGGTGGGAAGCAGAGGAATGTAGAAGAATCATCCTGCCATCAAACAATTCCAGCCCCAGTGTTAAATCCTGCTCCACAAACACATTATTTTGTTAAAAACTATTTTACTTCTTTGCTTGAGATTCAGAGTAAGATAAAATTGAAAAGTAATCTTGTTCAGGTAAACTTAGTAATTGGGAATAAAGAGCTGGGGATTGGCAAGCTCAATTGTCTGTGTTTGCTCAGGTGCAGTCCTCCTAAAGAAAGGCAAGAGGAACATTTACAAACACTTACTGCCCTTTCTGCAGCCTAAAGACTTTCTGGGTGAGTCTGAGCTCTCTTAGAAAATCTTACCAGTCTAATATTAGTGAGTACAGAGAGAGGTGTATGAGAACAAAAATATCTCAAAAATTCTCTTAAAGAAAACATATTAGGAAACCTTGCATGTATTACCCTCTGTTGAAGAAATATGTCAGAACAGGAATCATGAAAGTCAATGCTATGTTTGCTTTTTCAGGGAAATACAAGTTTCAAATTCAGCTGTGTAGGTGGTACTGGCCTCTCTTTAGCTCTGTAGGTTTGAAAATTACAAGCTATGCACTGAAAAAATTTGCCATGTTGAACATTTATTTTGATATAATTTTGCTTTGCAATCTTAAACGTAATTTTGTTTCATGTTAGACACCTGTGAGCAGTTTTCAGACATATCATAATTAGTCTTTGGTAATTATGGGATTATTTGAGCAAAATCACTGCAGTGCCCCAAGGCAGAAGGTACTGAGAGCCTGGAGTGCACTGGAGTGGAAGACCCCAGCATCCTGCAGATGTAGCAGCTCTGTGCATTCACCTCACCCAGCAAAAGGTGGGTATCCAAAAACTTTGGGAGGGGTTCTGATTTCCTTGGCAATGCTGAGACTAATGTAACTTACATGATGGATGGTTTTGGTTATGAGAGAAGAGGAAGGGAAACAGATCCAAGGAGTAGTCTTGAGTTTGATTCTGAGGGATCCAAACAAGTAATAAAACAATTTATTTCTATGCCTAATAAGAAAGACTTTGCCATCATATCTGGATTAGCCTGAAATAGGGATGGAGCTTCATGCTGACAGTGTCTGCACTCCTGAGGCATTTTGAGCTTTGACAAGGTAAAACTGATTCATTCAAGAGCAGAGGGAAAGAGGCAAGCTGGAGAAAATCTGTCCCTCACTGACAGCAGCATAAGCCAAAAGAAAATAATACATATCAAAAGCCAGAGGAAGATAGAGAATAACTTGGCAAGAGCCAAGAGAGACCCTGGTTTATTATACAGATAATGCTCTTTGGCAACTTACAGCACAATGATGAAGGAATTTTGCAGGCTGGGACATAATTTTATACCAATTTTTCAATTTGTTGAATTTTGAGCTTGGCACAGAAACATCAGAAGGAGGACGCTATTTAAAGGAGCTCCGTGTTTTGTATGTTTTTCATCTAAAAAAAATTATTTTTTATGAGTTGTTATATGCTTGCATGTTTCCCCTACCAAACTTTATTTTAATTATTTGTCTGTCTCAGTAAGCTTTTCTTAGTATATTTGCAAAAGATGTGTGCAATGCATTATGCTGTGCAAACTTCTTCCAAAGTAGGTGATGAGAAAAACTAATTTAACCTAGAAATTACATGGGTTTTTTTTTACTATTTCAATGGTCTGGTCTTCATTCCAATCTTATTGTGAAATATATAATCATGAAGGTGTATTTTGACAGCTCTTCTGAAGCTGAGTGGAGAATAATTAAAGCAAATAGCAATTAACCTGTGTCAGGGAAGGCATCATAATGTAAGTGCTGCTTCAGGGAAATTTCTGTTGTAAAATCAAAAGGATAGACAAGGAGAAAAACAGTATTTGAGGCAAGCTGCTGGTCAAACTATGTTCAGTATGGTTGATTTAATGTTCCTTCATCTTCCAAGTCAGAGTTGTAGTCTTGAGGAACATATTAGGAGCTTGCAAGGAGCTATAAATATAGAGGATATAAAATGGAATAAAGACAACATTGCAATTTAGGATTAGAAAAATTAATCATATATATATATGCATATATATACATACTGAAAATGAAAACAAGACATTTAATTAGGCTTAGTTCTATTATTTATAAAATATGGGGTTTATGCTTTTTAGTGAATAAATTGCTGAAAACACTGAGGCATGTCAGTAAAAGCTTTAAAATGGCTATACAGGGTAAAACCAAAGTCTACAGTATGCAGGCTTAAGCAATGAGTAAAAGCAGATGTCTAAGACAGACCAAACATGAAATCAGAAACTACCTCAGTCAGAGAAAGTTTTTTTTTCTCCCTCTGTTCTTAATAACTCCTAACATTTGTACTTATTTTTCTATTCTGAGCTGATGTTCTCATGGACTGTGCATTACTCTGCAAGATGTAGCCTGCTGTAATTTATAACACAACATGTTATATGTGAAATGATGATTTATCTTTCCCTCATCTATATAATTTCAAAATTATTTTGTCGAATTGTATCTGCCCATTTAAATGAACAGCTGCCCATCTCAAAGGGTTTTTTCTATCTCTTTAGTGAATCTTCAACTTCTGCTCCTACTCTGTTTTAAGCTCTTTTATCCTTTTCTTTTGGTAAAGCAGATTTTAATAGCCCCTTATAAAGCCAGATATATTGTATTAAGTGCATTTTCTTTATCACAGACTTTTTGTCTCCTGTAAAAAACCAAAGAATAAAGATTAATTTATGTTTTAGTTTGTCTGTTAAAATTTTTCTTGTACTTTTGAATGATTTTTAAGGTATTGATATCAAATTTACTGTCTTGTAATTTTGTGCCCTTCTCAGGACACACATTTATCATATTTTCTGTTTCTGAGCCCTCAAGTACCAAGGTGGTTTTGAGTTAGAGCTCATGAAATGGAGCCAGGTCAATTATTGCATCACAGGTAAACTTTAGCATGGCTGGAGATGGAGCTGGCAGATCTGCCTCTTGCCTAGACTGATTTTCCTGATGTTTGTGTTGATATGTTCTTAACTATCCTTAGATATTCTTATCTACTTTATACTCCACAGAATCAGAACCAAATTGTTAAAAAGTTAGACCCTCTCATACTCTTCAGGGGAACTCTACCCTCTGCTAAATTGACTGTACATTTTGCTGCTAATGTCAATGGATTTAAGTTGCAAAATTCCAGAATTTAGTTTTCCAACTCAATAGCTGAAGAGCAGAAGCAACAGGAAAATCACTTTCACAGACAGGGGAACAGCAAAGCACTGTTTCCATTTGTCTTTCTGCTTGGTATGAAAAAAATTATCCTCACTCACAAGCACAATACTGTAGAAAGTCTAGTATTGAAAATCCATACAACTTCTCCATAAAAGAGCATGGACTCATAAGAAATTCTGGAATAGCTGCCAAGAAGAAGAGTCTCCATCTTTCATTCATCTGCCTTACTTGAGCAGTAACAGAAGGTGCATAAGAGAGATCTGATCCAGCAGACTCTGTCACTGTACTTCCTTTAATCAAGAAAACCCTTCCGTACATTTTAAACACAAGATTTTTCCAAGAACTCAGAAAATATTCAAAATGCTGCCCTGACTGCATGAAGTATTACAAAGGGCTCTAGCTGATATAAAAAAAAAATATTGTTCAGCAGCAGGGACCATAAGCCACTTGGCTGTAATATTACATTATTAGGTTTAAGGCAAAAGGAACAACTACAATGTTTGTTTAGTATAAAAAGATAAAAAACCCTCAGGAGAATAAAACAGTAATTTGAGTTTCTGCTGCAGGATGAGTCAGACATTGCAGCAGCAGCCAAGCCCCTGCCATGACTGAGACCTGGGCTGGTGGCATGCACTGCTTGGAAAGCTGGTGAAAGCTGGAGTCTGGAGCCAAAGCACGCTGGAGAATTACTGTAGATTAATTTCTGTTGGTGTTGAAGGGTGCATCTGACCTAAATCCTTTGCTTGTTATGACTCTCCTCTGCTCAAGTGGACTGGAAAGAGAGAAAGCTGAAAAGACGTTTTACTAGGGAGATAAATACTGCTGGGATCTCTGACATCACAAAATAATATACCTTCCCAAAAGCAGGCTGGAGAACAGGTATTGTCAAAATGGTCCAGTCAATGCAGCTTGTTACAGGTGAAAGACTTCAACATTTCCAAAGCAAAATGAATTTTCATTCTGCCATGAATTTTAGTGAAAGAATTAATTTAAAACTGGTAGAAGCTCACTTAAATATCAACAAATAGTAAGTTTTGTTCTCCAAAGGCCAGGCTTTTAGAAAACAAGAGAAACAATAAGTGCAAGTGGGATGGAGAGGCTGTTTATTTTTAAAATAAAGGCAAAAATTGTCTGAAAGATGTATCCCAAGGATATGTAAAAATTAGTAGCTGAGAGACTGTCGGACAAGTAACTCTCTCTTGTAGAGCAGAAAAGAACAAGCAGGGAAAGAAGGCTGAATTTTGATGATTTAGGCAAAGCAACAGATGAGGGAGAAGATGTGAGGAAGTGAAAGTTGCCAGACTTGCAGAGGAAATTAAGAACACACTGCAAACCTTGGATAGGAAAATGAAAGAGAAACGGAAGATGGGAGATTTAAGGTAGTGCAGGAGGACTCTACAGGGTACGGGCACGTTGTGCTCTCAGCAGGAGTATGAATGCAGTTGATGGATGTGAAGACAGGAGGGCTAATGCGAGAGGGTATTAGTGAGTTGGCAGTCAGATACAAGGACCTCCAGACACTCCCACGGAGGGATTTACCATTCCACCCGCACCGTGATGAACAGCCTGGCACGGAACGCTGCAAGGCTCTGACCAGGATTTTAATAATTGCTTCAGATGCGGGTGTAAGGGGCAGAAAATACCTTTTAGCTGTATGACGTGATAATGACTGAAGCACGGAGGAAGATGGGGAAACGAGTGCAAGAGAAAATTAGGTGATGACTGCACCGGGCAGGGAAACAGAGGGAGACAAAGAAAAGATCCAGAAGGAAGAGGGCTTGAAAAGCAGCACTGAGAATGCGAGAGCCATCCAGCAACCCATTCCGTCCCTAGGATCCCAGAGTGGAAGCCGTGCGTGAGCTAGAGTTCAGTAAGGCTGCCAGCTGTGGCTGTGACGGTGCTGGCGCTCAGCAGGGAGGGGAGCCGAGCTCCGGGGCGCCCGGCGCGGCTCCGGCCGGGGCCGTGTGCGCTGGCCCCGCTCTGCCCGCAGCACCGGCCCCGCACGAGCACCACGCAGCCCTTCGCCTCCCGTGGGCTGTTCCGCTGTGTCTCAGGTCAGGAAAGTATTCTAGCATGGAGTGTGAGCTCTCCTCTAACACGTCTTAGAGAACTGCACCCATTCTCCCAGCCCACCACACCTTTGATGTGTGTTCACACGGCCCAGATGATGACGGACACTGCGGCGGTGACAGGCAGCAGCCAGTGCGACGTCTAAAAGGGAATGAGGGAAGTCCCGGGCTGTATCTCCTACAAACATTCACCCAGTAAGATGGAGCGCCAATGTTTACAGTCACTAATGGTGAAAGCAGGTTCTTTGGGCTAGAGAGACACTTATCTATTACATACGTTTATTTGATATGGACATCGTGTGGCAAGAAAATATGCAAGAGTTACAGTGGCAAGTTTAGCAATTATTTTTACAATAATCTGTGGATTTCAATCTATTTGTCATTTCCCATTCTGTAGTCAGCAGAACCCAATCATTTTTATCAGCACTTTGAGTGCTACAATACACCATCAAGACTGGAGAAAAATGGGGATATAAAAGTAATCTCTGCAACAGGTAGGGGTGTTTACATATAGATAGCATGTTTAGTTTGATAAATGCTTTTTCATGTAGTCGGACAGTTTTCTAAATATCTGATAGCAAGAAAACACACAGAAGGTGCCAAGTTCCATTTCTGTTTTCTAGATAGAGCAAAATGAACTGAATTTATAAATGCCACTGGTGTGCCACTCATTTACCAACATTAAATTCTGAAAATTGTGAAGAAGGACAGCAAAAGAGAGGCTATTTCATTTTAATAGAGAAGTGACAGTTCTGTGAACTTTCTTTGTCATTTCTCATATGGGCTTGCCAAGCAGCATGAGTGAAAATGACACTTGGAAAAAGAGGCCAACGTGGTGAATTTAGTGACATTTTGTTGTTTTCTGTGTTTTCCAGACACCTATCTAGAAAAAAACGGAACTCTGAAAGTCAAAATCTTTGAATGCAAAATCGAATTGAGAAAAACTTTATTACAAATTAACTGTATTTGTTCAATCTGCCAAAAAAAAAAAAAAGGGGTGGGGGTGGTGGGGTAGGATTTCTTTGTTCTTTGCTTTCTTTGCATTTGTGTGATTACCTCAATTAAATAGAAAAATATATAGGTTATTCTTCTAAAAGAAAACCTAAAAATATGTAGATAGGAGTTAGCGTGATACCAAACCCCAAATACCTGAATTTACTATTGAATTTTGTTGGTTTTTTCTTTCTATTACAGTTTAATGTTGTTCTAGGTAAGGGAACAACAACAAAAATCCAACACCAAATATCATGTAGAGCATATAAAAGAATTTCAAGGTTGTTTTCAAAGCATAGTGTTGAGGAATGGTATGCGGGCTCCGTGGGCAGATGCACCGCTGTGTTTGATTCCTGTGAATCCCAGCCCAAGGCCTCTCCAGGGGCAGGGACGGGGCAGCTGAACTCACCCTTGGCCAGGACATGTCCCCAAGGTCCTGACAGCTTTAGCTTTTGGTGGCATTGCCCAGGGCAGGGGGGTTCACAGCCTCACCCCTGCTGGCCAGGGGCCAGCCCGAGGGACACAGAGGACAAGGAGTAAGCAAAGCTCTGCTCTGCTGGGCACACAGAGTCCGGTGCTCCAACCTCACACTGCCCTGGAACGGGAGCTCTCCCTCCAGCTGGGACTGTTCTCCTCCCCTTGCTGCCACAAAGGTACCAAAACTCAGTAGAAAAATTGGCACTTTTTTTTTTTTTTTTTTTTTTTTTTTTTTTAGCGAAGCCCTATAGGTTATTTTCTCAATTTTCAATAAAGGATTAATTGAAGTATCTGTTTTAATTGAGCATTGCCTGCCAGTACAGGCTACAGCTGAAAAATTGTATTAACAGCCTTCTCAAGCTAAGTCTTATTTTTCACGGCTCATTAACTTTGCTGTAGTCTGCTTCAGGCTGAAATTTTACAAGATTCCAGTTCTAAAGTGTTTTCTTTAAGAACTGATAACTAAAAATGGCTGGCAAGTTCAATGGTATATAAAAATAAGTTACTAGCGTTAGACACTTCTAATTTACAGAGCTTGAAAATGTCAGATAAGAAGAAGGTGGCAGACAGTTATCACTGCTAATTACCTTCCAGCTCTGTCCTGGATACATTTGCAGTAGCTGTGAATGAAGTGGTGCTCTTCAGTGTGCAAGATACAGACTAGAATTATTTCATAAAAACCTCAATAAGAATGTCTTTGTCAAAGGTAAAGGGTACTCAGATTTCAAGTAGAGAATTATCTTAGCAACCTGGAAAATGTCCTTTCACAGCACTGTGCAAGAAAAAAAGGCAGAGGTATCTGTGGCAAGCCTTGCTCATTGCCTTGCCGGCTGCTCGGAGGCAGCAGGGCATTCCCAGGCTGCCCAGCCTGCCCTGGCCCTGCAGAGCTCGGGCTCTGGCCCGAGGGTGCCTCTCCTGCTGCCCAGGGCAGGCAGGCAGAGCCAGGCTGGCCATTGCAGCCCCACGGGCAGAAATAATTCCTCCGCCTGAGCCCCATGGCTGTCTCAGCTCCTCCCTCAGAGGCAGAACAGGAGAGCTTTCCTGTCGTGCTGCAGTTGTTAAAATGCAGACTCAGTGGTGCAGTGTGGGAATGCTGGAATTGTTTGATAAGTTTTAGTGATAAGTATAGTATAAGTTATAATTGTTATTTTAGTGTAGTTTTTTTTTCTAGTCTCTGTAAAGGGGGCCCCCTGCTTTGGGAGACACCTGGTCAGACTCCTGATAAGAATTCCCAAGACAACCCCGGCCTCTGCCCAGGGACCGTTCCCCATTGGTTTTCCCCGAGATAGGCTTCTGTCCACCCTAGCAATGTAGCTTTCCTCCCTCGGTCCATCAATCATCTTCAAGGTCCAGTGCAGTCCAAGACTTTCAGAGGTTGATGGATCCCCCAGAGACCCCTCCCCAACTTACTTTGAGTTGTCTTATTGGTTTGTAATCTGTATCCACCCCACCCCCATCTCCCTTTGGATAAAAACCCCCTTGTAACCCAGGTTCGGGGTCTCTCTGCCTGAGGCACCGGGCCTGGGGTCAGGGGCTTCCCCTGTAACCCCCGAATAAAACCTATGTTCCCGGATGTCTCTGAGAGTCCCCTCTTTGAAACCACAGCCGTGACAGCACAGGCTAAGGTGCTGCAGAGCCAAGGACCCACACACGAGACTGTTAAGGCATATGAGAGCTGGTGGGCGGTCAAGCCGAACGCCAGGCTGACCAGAGATACGCACGATGACAGTGCAGGACATCTCGAAATCGCCCCTGGGCAGAGTGCACCTGCCCGCTGTGGCTGCCCACTCTGCTCACCAGGTTACTGAAGGCAGAGGGGGCTTCCCCACTCCCCCTCCCACCACGTGAGCAGCTGCTCCCCAAATAACCACCTCTCCTGGAGAAACAGCCTAATATTTGTGGGGCAGGAAAGGGCAAGTGTGTGTTTGACACCACTTAAATTATTGCCACATACTAGGGGTGACAATCTGCAGAGCTGTGAAAGAAAAGTGTGCAAGAATGCAACAAGGTTTATTTCTGCCACCTCACTTTATTTTCCATTTCTCAGATACTGAAAGATTTGAGAAATATTATATTTACAGCCAAAATATTAATAGTTAGATTTTTTGGTACTCCCTTTCATAAAAAGATTTTGAATTTGTCTTCTTGGAGGGGGTGGGGAACTAGCTGCCCACTTAAATAAAAAAGGACCTTTATTTTTATACAATCTGGGTCATGTTTCTATTACCAGTCAGTTTGAAAAAAAGCTTTGAAAGAAATGCTGCCAGAGAATCCAAATCCAAGTCAATACATTGTCTTATCAACATCAACTCTACTTTGTAAAGGAGGTACCCATTTCACAGGAATTTAATTTATTGATTAAATAATGGGAGAAAGGATGTTCCAAAAATAGACATATTTCAAATTTTTTAGATATTCTTTGTCCTAGGTTTCTATTTTGGAACTTGGCTTTATGTTATCCCATATATCATATGACTGAAACTGTTTCAAAAAAGAAAAATGGTTCCAATATGTATGAAGAATTTCTTTTGATATGTCATGAAGGGGAAAAAATATTTTGACAACTGTTTTCTCAGGAGACAAGATTTGTATGTTCTGAGGTGCAGTAGCATGTCACAAGCAAAGCTGGTGAGCAGCACCAATTTGAAATAGCCAGTAAGTATGGCTGGTCAAAAAGACATTTTTCTAAAAAACCGAGCAGCAATGTCATTTTTCATGTAGCTGCTGACTGGCAGTCAACATTTCTTTTGGATTTGAATAAACATTCTCTATATAATGATTTCTTAGCATTTTAGTGTCCATTCTTCCTTTCTTCTCTAGCAGTTCTGGGCTTTGTTATGTCCCTGACTGTGATGTTTGGGACGTGGTTTTCTTCCTTTCCATTTTTAAAGATGACCTTGCTGGTAAATCTGCTTTCAAAGGTCCCTTGGCTCCATTTAAAATCCAGACCTTTAAACATGGTCTTTAATAGTTGTAAAATGTCCTCATAAATTCCAAGCTATGTATTTTCTCTATTGTTTCTTTATGGTTCATTTAGTGTGACATTATATAAAAATTTTAAAGAGGCATTTCCTTCTCAATCACTTCTGAGTGAAGTGTCTGGAAAAATTACTCTTAAAACTTTCTGTTTGAGCCATTAATTAGCACACTTCTTGTTAACTGCTGCTGTAGCTTTTGATTCACTGGCACCAGCACACTTCTGGTGTGATGGATGTGCTGTAAAGGCTTAGATAGATGGGCTATTTGCATGCCATAGTAAAATGAGATATGGCATTCTCTTTCAAAATGAACTTTATGGGATAATACTTTATAGAAGTGATGATGTCGTCCTGGATACTGCAGCTTTCGAAGTAAATACAAATAATGCTTCATGTGTTTTATTGGCCTTTGTCAGTGTAACCTTTAACAGAAAATTAAGACAAATTCAGAGCAGTATTTTAGGCCCAAAGGGGTATTAACATAATGGCATAAATAACAACTCAAGAATTTATGTAGGCAGCTCTGAATAAAGAAACAAAGGTTTCCTGAACATAAGAGTCTGCTGTGAGGGAAAATCAAAAAGTCTCATGGAAGTAGAAAGAGATATTGGAAATCAGAACCCCTTGAGATGGGGAGAAATTTAGTAGTTCTAGTTTATTTTGACTCTTCTTCTGTAAAATAAAAAAAATGTTTTAATATTGGTCAACAGTTTTCTAGTATATATAACAAACTGCAGCGTAGAAGGCTTTTCACCTAACGGGAGTTAATGACCAAAGGGAAAAACAAACAGAAAAATTCGAGGGACATATGTGGAGTTAGCACAGCACTGGTCATCATTGTCTTTCTTGCCCTTGAAACTGCTGAGGGATTAAAGGCAGTGAGGTGCTCAGATGTGACTGTAATGAAAGGGCCAAACAATACTTCAGAGACGAAAAGAAAAACAGAGGGACCACAACTGATTACTACCCTTGCTTTTGTTGGTCGCCAGGAGCTGTAGCACAGCAGTAAAGGCTGAGGCTTGGGCAGTATCTGTTATTTGTGTCCAGCAGGAATGGAGCTGGGCAGCAGGGCTGGGAGGAGATCCACCTGGGGTGGGGCTCTCCGGGAAGGCACGGGGCTGATGCCTGGCTGCCCTGCACTGCAGCAGCACCCCCAGCCCCTGGCTGCCCTGCACTGCCTTCTCAGACAGCAGCAGGGAGCACAGCAGCACAAGCCTGTAGGTAGATGTCTCAGAGAATTATCAGGGACATTGATGAATCACACTGGCATTTAGACTGTGTTCAATGGGAGCTAAAAAGTGAAAAAGTAATTTCACTCTGTAGTAGTTTTTTAAAATACCTGGAGGCAGATATTTCCCTGGGTCATGGCCCAGTGTTGTAACTTTCCTTCTGCAAACTCCTTCTCTTTTTGGTTCTTATATCTGATGATCTTGTATGTGGCAAAATAATAATAAAAACCCATTTAAGGTAAAGACAGTATCACTGCCAATTACAGTAATAGCACCAAGACTCGGTTATGTACAAATTGTGCAGTATTCTCTTTTGGTCATTACAAATAGAATTAATGAAGGGAAAAAAATGAGAAATGCATTTTAAAGGTGGATGAATCTAATAAATAATAGCCAGAAAAAAAAAAACCAAACAGAAAATGTTGCCAATTTACACTCTACAAAATTTGGGTGGGTTTTGGCAGTCAGCATTAATGCAACTTTGCTCTGTTGCTGTGCATCATCTTAGGACAAAAAGTATTACACAACGTTTGTATTTAATGTATTCTACTTATGTCAGTCAGTAAGTGATAGTATGTCCTATCTAATTAGATCCAGATTTCTGTGCATCTTTTTGTTTACTTACTGTGCAAATAATGGAAGCTAGCATTAAAGTATTAAAATCAGATAAAATTGCATTTCTTATTAATACAGCGTGTGGAAATATATAATTTAAAATATGTCTTATGAAATGTAATCTCCTTTACATATTGCACAGAGCTCTGATATTGATCAAGATATTTCCGGGGGTGTATGATGAGAGAAGAAAATGAGCGTGTTATCCTTCCTCTGGGGATAGTTTGCTTCTTGCTGATCTCTCACACTGCTTCTTTGAGCAAAACTAGTTCTTTTCTTCTTATTTAAGAAAGTTTAGTTTCGATAAGTAATGTTGGAATGTAGTCAGCCTCTCTCCAGTCAGATATTTTGCAGAGCAGTGGGGGAGCAATCAAGGGCCCCTTCAGCTCTGTCCCTTCTCTGGCCACAGTGAGATCAGTTCCTAGGACAAACCTGGCTTTGTTTTCCCAGTTCCAGACAGGGACAGGCCGAGGGGAGCCAGCAGGGTCGGGCTGACCGAGGCACTGCGGGGAGCTGCCCTTGGCAGGAGCAGGGCACTGCGAAGGGCTGCAGGGAGTGCCAGCGCACCGGCATCCCCAGCGCAGTGTGCTGAGCTCTGCTTCTGGTGGAAAATGCAGACAGTTTAGAGACAGAACAGGCTTCAAGTCACTTTTCTGAACGCTGCGTCCTTCAGGTTGGCTCATGTGTCATTCCCACCCACCTAAACCCTCTGAGGCCAATGGGAATTGCCCTGAGCACCAAAGCAGTGAGAATGAGGTCCTCAATATCCGCGCCCAGGATCTGCTCTTGGCCATACCCATGGTACCTGTTTGGGACTAAGGATTTGCTTTTGAAATCACAGCCTCGGGTTTTATCAGAAACATTCAAATATAGTCAGCCTGGACTACACACATACACATTTGTAACTGAAGCTCTTTAAAATCATCCTCTCTTGTTCCTTATGAAAATATCTCTACTAAATCCTGTAAAAAATCCATCTATGCAATCTCGAGACGGGCATTATTAAAATTAAGAAGGACTTTCAAATTTAGGAGACACTTTGGGATTAGAGCCTTATATTTTAATATCCAACATCAATGCTTCAAAGAAATTTATTCAAACTTGCACACCAGCAATATGGAACGTGGCAGGTGTCTTCCTGCATTGCTATCTGCTGGCTGGGGACCAAAAAGCAAAAATTAGTGGTGCAGAAATCTGAAATTACAAATGAACTCATAAAATATGAATGTTTTTATATGAACATGAATATTGCCTGTATCTCTGGAACAGTAATTGTTACAGTTAATTTTTTTTAGCTCTTTTACTAACCAGGCACTTAAAATTTTTCAAACTAATAAAATTACCAGAGAAAAAAACAAAATTGCAACTATTTTCACTAAATGTTGTTTACTCTTGAAGAATGAAAATTGTCTGCCAAATGTGGAATGATTCCTTTCTTTAAATTCTGACTGTCAGGAAAAAAAAAATCTGCTCTATGTAAAATTATCTAATTTTATAGCTGTCTCAAGGGTATGTCTCCTTTTATCAGATGGTGCCCTTTCTTCCTTGACTGGAAAACTCAGTGTGCTCCATAAAGTCACTTTGCATCATGTAGATTATTTCCTAAGAAAAGTAAAGGAATGGGCTTTTGACAGTGATGGAAACAATGAAGCATGAAGAATTCAGAGAAGATCAAAGGTGCTCATTAGTTTAGATGATAGGAAATAGAGCTGTTAACAATAACACAGTAACTTTCTGTTACTCTTTCATACAGTATGAAATCCCATAATTGTTGCATCAGCAAATGCCTCATTTACTTTTCACGAATCAAATATTTAAAAGAAATTCTTATGCTTCGTATCACATGTAGTAGACAGACCCCCTCATTTATTGTATTACTTTGATGTATTTTTTTTATTACTTGAAAGGCTAATTCAGATTTCAGAGGTTTCATGAATATTTTATAGACTCGGTGTTGCAAATGATCAGAAATATCTCTCCTCTGATATGCTCTGGGCTTACAATTCAGCAGTGCTCAAATTAAACCCAGCAGAGGAATAGACTGTGGAAGCAAAAACCCAGTTGAATCATCTTCCATATTCCTGCATTTCTACTCAGAGCATTCTTATGGCAGCTACAGGTGCCTCCCTTATGTATAGAGCTGAGTACATCAGTGGTGCAGAGTAATTTCTTATTCATGTCTCTTCTCTGCTAAGACACAACTAAGAGAATCGAATTTAGGCAATTTCATGTTTTAAACACTGACTTAGTTCGACCTAAACCTATTTTTGATCTTATTTATTTTCTTGCTTTAAATTATAAAGGTCTGCAAATCTCTTAGTACATGGTTTAGCAGTTCTAATATTACTCTTTCCCTGCTCCATTTGAAGTTGAGTCATAACAATAATACAACTGGTTTAATTAAATTTTTACTGCTTCTTTTTGTCCCTTATGGTTACCGGACTGGTGCTGTATTTAGATACTGAATTATTTTTATTTAGTGGCACATAAATAGTTTTTAAATTCTACCCACTATGGGCTTTCTCCCCATATATCCTGCAAAAGAAAAGGGGATCTTTGTATTTAAAATTTTGTGATGGAATATTCTGGGCAAAGCAGTGGATACATTAGTAAAGGACAGATTAAAAAACCATAAAAATATAACTTCAGCACCCACAGCAAGCAAGAAATCACACTGATAAACCTGCCTAAGTACCATTAAAACTCAACATATGTAGAGAAATCACTTGTTTGCAGTATAATGGATACAGTCCCTTTCTTTAATAGTGATAAAAATCTCCTCAAGCCATTTCTGCTGGCTCATACAAGGTCTGTGTCCCTTGCATTGCTCAGGTTTGCTGTGATCTCGACTCTCCTGGAAGAGGCTTGAGAATCCAGTCAGTCATCCTGTGCCTCAACTGCTCCCTGCTCACAGCAATTTTCTGTGTGACATCTAAGCACTGCGTCAGGATAAATGGTTTCATCTCTTTTGGTGCTGATTTGAACTACAAACTCACCACTGTTACTGTTTTTCCACTGCAGTGAATTCCCAGAATTGAGCACAAGCAGAGAAATTGGTGTCCCTGCTTTCAGAAGCCATCGGGTTTTCTTCCTGATGAACAGCCTGGAGGTTAGCACTACCCGGGAGTCATGGGAAACATGCACAGTGAAGGGATGTGGGAGGGTTTGTGCAGTTCCTCTCCCTCCCATTCTGCTGTTCCAGAGCCTACAGAGAGCTGCCAACGTGGTTAATCATTACAGGCAGTAAAATAGCTCTGGTAAATGTTATACTATGGGTGCACTGGGAGAGGAGGGGAGGGAGGGAGAGAAAAAGAAGACAGATTTTAATGACCTCTGCCTAGTCCCAAAGTAAGGACATACCCAATGTTATTTGGCAGCATGAAGACATGTTTAAACAACAACCTTTAAAATAATAACAACAAGAAATATAAATTAAATTAAATATAAATCTTGCCTGTACTCAAGAGTTTGAGAACAAAATCAGTTTCTGCTTCATTTGATAGGAAGCCTTCACTTACTCCAGATTACAGAGTGTAAAGCTCTAAGTTTTGCATTGTCAAACAGATTTAGTATTCCAGTTAGGTACTAAATTTCCTTTAATAAATATTAGTACTTGGAAAAATTCTGAACCATGTAAAACCCACCATTTCAAATTCCTTTCCAGCACTTTAGCTTATGAAAGACTTACACAGAAAATAACTTCTGAAGCCAATAAAGGCAAGGAGGTTTAACTTTCTGTTTTCGTTTTTCCTAAAATATTATTAAAGCCATGCTCGAGTAATCATTTTTAATGAAAAAATGCAACTTTGTGAGGTAAAGTCTGATCTTGTGAAAGAAGTGCATCTCAAGATTATCGTGAATAATTTTCTGCATATTTTCAAGACATCATTATTAAGATGAGCACTTTTAGTGCTGGTTAACTTTGACACTGCTGATTTGCAAGTGTATGCAGCTCTTATATTTTTGTCATGCCATCTTTCAATAGCTCCTTCTCATTTTGCCTCAGAACATGGGAAAGGTTTCTATTTTCTGTGGGGTTTATTGTCTCCCTTCCTTGCAACTCCATTAGCTAATGGGAAAAAATGGTGATGGACTTGTGTACCATGCCCTGAGATATACATACCACAGGTTTTTCTGTTAAGTTTTCAGTCATTTAACACATATAAAGATCATGCTGAAAGGTGAGATTCCACTACACAAGCCAGCTATGAAACAGCAGACACAGGGTTGTTTTTCTTCTCAAACTATTGGCTCAGACACTGAGGGGACAGGGGAGAGAAGGGAGACTTCTTACACAATAAAGACTCTCCTGACTCAGCCTAGGGGAAGAGATATTTTTCTGGTTCTGTGATCCAGATCACTCATGAGCAAGACCAGACCAAGGCAGATGGATCAGACAGATGCAGAACAGGACCAGGCATAAAAACCTCAAATAAATCTTCCAGTCTATGTCTCAAGCTCTTTAGTATGATGCTCAGGGCATCATTACCCTGTAAGTTTTAAAAAGGAAAGCACAAGAAACAAAGCCATTTTCCTACCTTTTTGCTGAATCCTGCATTCTATTTTCTTCTATAAAAAGCAGGCTAAAACTAATAACTGCAGCCATCTTTCAATCTGCAGGTCGTTTTCTGCCTGCAAGCTGTAATCAATTTACAAAGTACAGAGGAAAAAAAGGCAGATCAGAGCAGGATATAAAATCTGTAAGATCCCAACCCTTTCTCAGGTGCCCTCTTTGTGGGCAGCAGCACTTCCACACTCATGGCAGGGGGTGAGAAAATAGTTGAAATTAAGTAATCTTTTTAGAATACAGTAATGTCATCCCTAAAACTTTTATTCAGTCATTTTTCTTACATTCCACTTCACTGATTTCAAGGCACTCAAAATTTACTTACAGGACATCAGAATTTAAACAAAGGACTCAAACCATGTCAACTTTTAAATTATTTCTTGTTCTTCAAGATACTGGCAACCTGATACCAGAAATTCCACATCCCTTTATCTGTCTTAAGAAGAGCTTACAGACTTAGAAACAATTTTCCCATTCTATCAAAATTCTACAAAGGACATGAGAAAGGTCAGAAGAAAAGCTCTGGTTTCCCTGACTTTGACCACAGAGCTCTCCAAAAAGCATATTGAATATCATTGCACCCAAACAGGGAAACATCATACCATCACCTTCTTAATCTATGATGATGGCATTATATGGCAATTACAGAGCAATACAATGGCAACCTTGTATTTTTCTGGGTTTCACGTAAATCAACTCCCTCAAATAAAGCCAAATTTAAAAATAAAAACAAAGAGACCTGAACTTTAAATGCTACTACAAGTGGGCCTGTTAGAGTCCTGCAAGGAGTTCCTTTTTATTTGAAAGCACATGCAAGCTCAAAATACAAATTCAGATAACCATGTACTTTTCCCAGGGTGGTCTCTTTGCTTTGGTGAGTCTCAGGTTTCTAATTATCCAGATTGGCTGTCAGACCAGAGAGGTAATTTTGGAGCCCTCATGGGCTTGGCTTCATTTCCCCTGGAAACCAGTGTGAAGGGATCAGAAGAAAAGATCTTAATAGTTTGCATCAGATTTTCTTTAAAGAAAGGTATATAAGAACTGTGGCTTGGTTATTTTATAACTATGTTGGGAAAGCCTTTGGGAATGTCTCTGTGTGGAAAGCACAACGTGGAGGTGTGATGAGCTTTAGGAGTGCCCCACTGATGTGTTCCGTCTTAAACAATGACAATTCTTTTCAGAAGGAACTATAAGTTAAATGAATTGGTATATTCTAGGTGTATTTGTTGGTTTTGTGATCTTCAAACAGGTGAAAGCACAACTACCCGATTTTTATTAATGGCTTAGCAGGAAGGTGCTACCTGTATGCCAGATGAAGTGTGCCTGGGAGAGGAGGAACTTTCCTGTGAGTCTGCAAGATAAGATGTAGATGAGCCATGGGTTAGAGGAAATCTAATATCACAGTAAGTGATGGTATTAAAAATAAATAAATGTTTAACTCATAAACTATGAGAAAAAGAAAGAACCGCATTACTGAGCAGTTTAGAAGAGAAAGACAAATACATCCAACTCCTTGGATCAAGGCAGTTAGAAATGGTTTATAGTTTTAATACTCAAGACTGGAAATGACAATAAAAATTTTAAAAACCCTAGACATTGTGGCCTTTATCATTCTCCCCACTTACAATAATGGAGGATATTTGTGCCTATTGTGCATTTATCAACACCCAATTTTCTGTAAGGTGTAAATATTGATAACTGAAATGCCGATGTTAAACCATAAAAAAAAAAAAAAAACCCTTAACTGAAAAATATTCCTCAAGTTCACACCTCAGAAAATGAGCATTCCATAGAGATGGCTGCAGCCCAGTCATGGTACTTGTGGTGTGGAATTCCTCAGTGTGGTGAAAAAGGATATGTGGATTTTGCAGTTTCCCTGAAGGCATGTTAAACTTCACAGACACCTCTCCAGAGAATCCAGTGACCGAGATCTTTGTTCCCTTCACCAAGGAAATTGGATGCAATGCAGTCAAAAATTGAACTCTTCACATGGCAGGTTCAGTACTGAACAGAAAAACAACTATGCTTGTCTTAAAGCAATAACCAAAAGCTCTCAAATCTCTACACAAGTAATCAAAGCTTGAAATGCTTGAGTCCAGGTGTAAAACACCCAAAGCCTTAGACTTGTGCAGAGTAACTGCTCAGTCCCATGTAGTACTCCTTAATTTCTTTGGTTGTGAGCAGCAATGCCTGTCAGATGTGCATTGTCACAGTGCTGGAGGCCAAAAGCTCTGTTGCTGCTTTCTTTTGAGGTAATAAATGAAGTGATGCCATTCACATTTTATAGATAAGGATGTTAGCTACAGAGAGCTGAAGTGTCTTGCCTTAGGTCACGGAGAAATTACTTAGTCTGAGCTGGTTATCACTTATTTTAGTCACATAAAAGAATCTGGACCTCAGTTATCAACTATTTATCATTAAATATGTCATTGAGCAAAGAATAAAGAGTCAGTATCACTGTCACCGTTCAAAAGAAAAACATCTTGTAAGGGTGAGTCCTCACAAAGTGGAATTCTGCAGCAACAGGATGTTTTAACAACAGCAAGGCTAGAGGCTAAATATTAGCATTACAGAAAGCATATAATAAATACAAGATTACTGAAAACTCATCTAGTTTCAAAAAGAAGTGTGAATCACATGACAGGTTTTCACATTCTCACAGCTTAGGAGAACTGTTCTGATTTTGGCTTCATGTTTTAGCCTTGTGAAACTCCCACTTTTTGTATTTTGATGGGAAAACCAGCCTTACTTCTTTCAAATTTTTCAAGGCTTTTAAATTCCCACACTCAAATAAAATCGCAGGACAGCTAAAACAACACCACCTAAGACCAAAGAAAAATTTTACAGGAGAATCTATGAGCCCAAAGACAGCTGAATTTAGCAAATTTCTACAGAATCCACAAAATTGAGTTTTTAGTCATAATTTGTTCTATTACAGCAAGCATGCTTGCTCGCCCAAGCTGGGCTGCAAGATTGGCCCAGCACATTTATTGCTACTTTATCAGAGATTTTTTTGTCATTTGCAAACTTTACTAACAATGATTTTATATCACTTTTCAGATACTTGCTACTTGTGACTCAAGAAGTTTAATTACCCTGAATCAAGAATATTTCTGTGAAAGACTTGTTATAAAATATGCTAGTGGAGATCTCTAATTGAAGATAACAGTTTTTAATCTAATAGTAGATCATAGCCCAGTTACATTGAGATTATATTAAGTTTTATAACTTGCTTAAAATACATTGTTTTCTGTGTCATTAATTTCAAATATTTTTAAATTTTAGATGATTTGGTCACTCAAAATGGATGTTTGCTTTGAACAACATTATTCTAACTAATGAGCAAGTTTGCAACTTGATGATAAGATGCACAGAAATAACTGATATTTTTGTTATTCCCATAACATTTTGATATGAATGGCAATAAACAGCCTAACTAGAAAGCTTATTGTTAATTTTAAATTGATTTGTGTCCTTTTAAAGACAATGGGTTTAGTGTCCTCTTTAATTTTTATAGTTTATGGTGGATTTTGGTAGTTGAAGTTAATTCCTCTGATAAAGAAAACATAGCATGTGCAATAGAATGTATTTACAAAGATTAATTTTATTGCAGAAATGTTTAATCTCCTAAACTTTATGATGATAAATATCCAATTAAACTGCAAGGAAATACAGATTATTTCTTAGACTTTCAGAAATACTTAGAATGATGAGAAATGGGAATGCATTGGCAATGATGGTGATGTATGGGAATACCAACACTTTTCCAGGCGCCTCTGAAGCCTCACCCAGTGCTCCTTGGACTGAAATTCCTACACAACTCAGGAGGGAACAAGGCAATTACAGAAGGGACACTGAAAGAGAAAAAAAACCCAAACAACTTAGAATGCTATTAAATTAAATGTTATTTTCAGGATAATATTTTGATTCCTGTGAAAATCATTTAATCAGGGTTTGGAAGGAGATCGTTGACAAGACCAGCATTGAAGAGGTGAATTCTTTTCAGGTTATATTAATAAAAATAAGTAAAGCTCTCAAAAGGATTTAATACCAAATAATGTATTTTTGTGCAGGTAATTGCATACTAGTTTACATCTATCAAGCACTTAACTGTTCATTTTGATTCAGTGTCAGAATTTTGGTTTAAGTCAAGAATTTCTGGTGTTAAACCCTGAGTTTTTATCTTCCATCCCTTTCAGTGTGCAGATGCATTCAATGCTTCTGCAAATCTCACTCATAACTCTAAAGAGTACTGAGGGATTTTTGTGGCTTTTATTTGTTTATTTAGTTTTGGTTTTGTTTTGTTTTTTTTTCCTGTCCCTTCACTCCAGGAAGAAAATAAATTTTGTTAAACCAATTAATTTAGAAATGGGCTGAGAGGCTACTGAATTGACAGTAATAGTGTATTGTTACTTTTTTTTAATTTGAATAACAAACCATTTTTAATTCTTGGTGATGAATAAATGGTCATAGAATATTCTAAGCCAATGTCACAGCTCAGAGAAAACTACAGAGCTTGCTGAGTACCAGCTGACTGAAAATCCCAGTCTGTTATCTTTGTGAATTCAGGCTAGTAATGATTTTTCACTGAATTTTTGAAAGGTCAAGTACAGTTCAGATGTGGCATGATTTTTATTCACCACATTATCCTACAGTATGTTTATTTTTAAGCTAAAAATAAAAAACTTTTCTCAATATACCGGAAAATAATATCTTAAAGTGTTCAGAAAATAGTTCAAATTATTCATTGTAGTAATTTTAGACACCATCAGAGAGCCTGGCCGTGGTGAGCTCTATTTAGCCTAAGGCTGCACAAGTATTAAGAAGATGTGGTGGCTTTATACCAGTTGTGTCTTTTGTGAATTCAAGGTTTTAGCAAAGGGCAATTTGGCTTCCTTACAGCATGTGTGCAAAAGCAGGTCCAGAGCTGTTTAAATCACATCTGTGGGGTTTGAACAGCTCTGCAAGCCTGAGACCAGTAGTGACACTTGGCTGCTCCCCACATATCACAGGGGTTTCCTAAGAGACTCTGGGAGGTCGTTGGTTTCCAAACGCTGAACAAAGGTGATGGCAAACAGGGAAAGTACCACGTTCATGATTTCTCTCTGCTACTTTTTATTAGTATAAAAGTAAATAGATGACCTTCAAAGAGTCATAGAAGGGAACTTCTGTGCAAGTGACTCCCATTGGTTCATAAGAAAAATCTCTATGATAATAAAAGCAAGGTACTGTCAAAAATGTCTACCAGATTCTTGCTTCATTGCCATCTCACTTTCCAAAACAACATCCAAAACATTTGACTCTAGCCAGGGTGAAATGCAAGGTACCATTGACTAGAATCCCACAGAAAGGTTCATGCCCTTTGATGAGTCACGCAGGTTAACAGGAGCCCTGGGATGTGCATTGAATCGAGCAAGCTTTTTTATTTTGGTGTTTCTGTTGGTTTTATCAAGCAAATGAACAGAAATCCTTAAAAATTCTTTTTTTATAATGCTCTAGTTGTGCAGATTCTGTACAAGAAAAATCTCACATTCTTCAATATTTAAAAACTTCTTATAATGCCTTTGCTGTAGCAGACAGAAAGATCTCTGTACTGTGAAGGAATTTAGTGCTTTCTCTTTTACCAGTGGTACATCGCCTGTGGGAGGACCAGGAGGAGGTAATCTGTGTTCAGTCACTCCTTTAGCCTAAAAATAATTGAAAATGAAATTAGAAAATACTTCTTCAGCTTTTGTAACAATATGAAGGGGTATAAAAAGTAAGACATGGTTTTGCAAATCCTCAACTATTTTGGAGAGCAGAAGTCACAAGTAAATTAGCATATTATTTAAAAACATGTTCCTGTAAAAGAGGGATAGCAGGAGAGCAAAATAAAATTGAGCATAACAGGGATGGAAGAAGCAGCTTACTGGAACCATTAATTAGTCCATGTAGGATAAATTTAATATATTAATATTAAACAACACCATATCTGAATTTCACTTCATTTTTCCATTAATCCATTTCCTATCCTTTTTTTTTTTTTTTTTCAGCCTCTCTGGGTGAGAATAAGAACTCCCAAAATAAATAGTTAAATTACTTCTAAACAAATAACTTCTTATTAAAACTCAGGTTTCTAACTAAATTTTGTCTTCCCCACCTACTCTAAGTTAGGAGAAAACTGTCTGCTTGAGCTCCAATTGCAGGCCTCTGCTTAAGAAAGATCTGTATAATTCTTATGCTTGCTGAGACAAGACAATGTTTCCTTAGTCTCTGAAATGTCTCTGAGCTCAGTTAATATTTTCCAGACGGGTGGTATTGTCACCAGGGAATCGGGATTCCCAGGGCTGATTGGAAAAGAGACACGCCAGGCACTTGGATACTCAAACTGAGGAAGTTTCCAGTGCTCAGCCAGGCCCATGGAGTCAGAACATTTGCAATAACTGGTGAGATTAATCTTAGAGCAGAGGAATTCCTCCTCCTGACAAAACAGCTTCCTGCAAGTGAAATTCCTCAAATTTGAGTCTACAGCGCCTCCAAGCACCTACCTGTTCCCCAGTGACCTTTGATATAATTTAACAGCATGCAATTTGAAGAGTGCTTTTCCCTAAGGATCAGCATAACTTTCCTTCTGCTTACTTTCCTCCTGTTACTTATGCTTAGGCCACTTCAGATTATCCCAAACATTTCCATGTCACCTATTGATAACAACACCCCATGTGAATCAAAGTGAACAGTTAAGTGTTTGATAGATGTAAACTAGTATGCAATTACCTGCACTCACTCCTTTTCAGCTGCAGGGCATTCAAGGAGGACAACGTGAGTGCTTGAATCCCCACAGCAGGAAACCAATGTTTACCAATAAAGTAAAAAATGTTGCAAGAACCAGAAGATTAAAAAACCCAACAAACCAATCAACCAGCCAACCATCCAATAAATAAAAAAACACATCCACCAACCCTTCCTCCCCCCCCACCCCCAAATAACTTGCAGAATATTTGAGCCTGGAAAAAAATAAATTACTGGAGTAGATATGTATTCTTCTAAGTTTTTATGGAGACAATAAAACAAAAACTGTGTAATATGTTCTGATCATCTGTTTTAAGCAGACTCAAAGTAACTTGCCTAGTAAAATTATTGCTTTATATAACAGTTCTTTTTGTTTTGATTAATGACTGTGCTAGTTTCTAGGCAGCAACATTTCCTACAGCTACAGTGGAGAAAGCACACATTTTGGAACTGCTGTTACCTGCCAGTGAGAAAATGGTTGTCCTGCCAGTGCATTTTACACAAAGCAATTAAATCTTGTTCTAAAATAAGAAGTGTCTAGTGTTGTTTTTAAGCATGTAAGAATTTTTGAGCATCTTGCTTTTGTTTTTCTAATTCAATTGCATTACTGACCATGTGAATCTCCAGACAAGATAAATTGCCTTTGGTTGAATTAAATTTCCTATATAAACTTCTCTCCAGATATCTTTGGATACAGTCATACTTCCTCACAACTCCTTTTGGTAGCTCAGACAGCTTTTACAGCTTGATTTTTTAATTTTTTTTTTCCTGGGGGATGCTCAGTGCAGCAGAAGCACATTGTGCACATGTCTTTTAGTGTTTAATCTTTTTCATTTACAGAGTTTGGTCACAGAACAAGGACTCATGAAAGCAGTTTCATTTCACAGGCATATAAACCAAAATGGCAGCGTTCGGATAAGGAAACTGAAAAGTCTTTGACTGTTGCAGAAGCTTGAATACTGTTGTGACTTTTCCTGTCCAAATCAAACACAGAAAACTGGCACAGCTACTTTTCATTGAGAGGATGAGTTGCTTTGAAATGTGATGGGAAAACAACCCACAGCCCACTGCTTCCATTTCTTCAGTTCTCATGCAGCCTAGCAAACAAGACTCAGACCAACATCTGCAACCAAGTATGAGCTGCTGATCCAATCTATCTTTCAAAGAAATTGGATTAGGACAGAGGAACATTAGGCAAAATGCTGGAGTTTCAATAACTTTTTAAAGAAATTTCTTCAAAATTTTAGCTTGTCTTTGAAAAACAGGAAGGATTAGAAAAACCAAAGAGCTAATTTTTAAGTCACTCTGCTTTGAATGCAAAAACTGGGAACCAAGTCTTAAAAAAATTATTTAAGGTATACAGTAGCAAAGAAGGTGCTTTGATTTCCAATTGCGAAACATTACAGCTGCATGGGTAAACATCTCATAGAAAACTGCACGGGATGAAAAATGCCAAAGTGGTAGTCTGATTTCAAGAGAGCTTCTGCCAGAGATTCATGTTCAATTTATGAACTGGACATATGGATTTAGTTATATTGTGCGAGGAGTTTGGAGCACAGAAATAGTACTTCTGTAAAGAGACTAGAAATGTAATGCAGAGGGACCAGAAAAAAAAAAAAATTCTTTCAAACTAAGGCAGAAAGTGAAAGAAAAGGTCACAGAATTGTGGGATCTCCTGTCCTGTAACAAAAGGAAAGCAAATTTCTCAGAGCATTCATGGACAAATCCAGAGCTTAGTGCCATATTTCAAAAATAAATGACAACATTCTGCCTACAGAAAAGGCTAACAGCCAGTCTGCTACTATAAACTTACTTGGGTTTGTTTCTAAATCCTGTTATTATGGGGTTTAGTTGTTTCTTGGTTTTGCAATTTTTTTCTTTTTAAGAAGAAACTTCCTACTGCAGAGACAACCAGGCCAGAGACAACTCCATTAGCACAAAGGACGTTCCAGCAAATGCCAGAGGCTTTTCCACTGAATACAGGGTGGAGAGGACACAGCCTTCCCACCATAAACCAGCCAACACTTCAATAGCTTCCACTGCCAGTTCTGTATCAGTCATGGGGTAGGAGGGGTCTATTTTTCTATTTTAACATCTTGCTTGAGTTTTCAGTTTGACTTTTATGTTTTGTGCCATTTTCCTCAGTTTACCAGCTTCTGTTGCACCTCGATGGGTCTCCTTATGCTTGCTCTTTCCCAAACTTTCCGGCTCTAGCGGAAGAGGAGAGGTTCTCTCTGTTACTTTTCTCTTCCGAAGAACTTCCTGAGAGTGATTAGCTGCTGTGTTAGCTGATTATCATTCAGATTGCTGCAGGCCAGAAGACACTCTTCCTGGAGACTTAAACTTGCTACACCCATTTTTATTCTAATTCCTTGCAAAAGATCCTGAGCTGCTTGTTTTCAATCTGTATGATCTACGGATGTTACCACATGATGAAATCGACTTTCTCTCATATGCTTGGTCTGATCAGAATGAAAACATCTTTGCTGGTGCTTTTCTTATTTCAATAAACATCCAAATTCTCCTTGCAGTTAGATCTCCACCGTATTTCAGTATCTATGGAGCTGAAAAACATAAAGGGCAATGTAAACATATTGTTATAAGCACATAAAATATTCCTAGTGAGAACTTTTCATACTAGCAACAAAATTAGCTCTATGATCCTCCATTCATACCACCTATGTCAGCAAATGCAGTTTCTCAATAATTTCATGCTTGCCTTTTTCCCTGAAATCAAGGTCAAAGAACTAATTAAAAGGTAAAAATATCAGGATCCTAAAAATGGTGCTGTAAGACAAATCTGAGGAAAACTGGAGGTTTTAAGCTCTCAGTTGGATTCCTTCAGCCTATCTGAGGTTCAAAAACAACGTTGTGTTTGATAAGAGATCCTAATGTTTGTCTGTGCATTCCTTCTCCATGCAGCTGTGGGCTCAGGACTTCTAAAAAAAAGATAAAGACATGAAGACAAACTACAAACAGGACTGGCAGTGCCCAGCAAAAGGCTGAGGAGCTGTTATGCAGCACAGGAAAACTAAAGTTGGAGTGACGACTTTGACCAACTCTATCTTTGACCTTTACTCAGTCTTTCTAATGATAGTGATTTTCTTTTGTTTTATTGTGGTTTTTCAAAATGTGTCTGCACTTTACAAACGCTCTGTTTGCTTCAGTAGAAAAAGTCAAAACAAACAAGCAAAAACACCAAGCCAAAAGTACAACCCCAAAGCTGGAAACTACATATTAGGAGTAGGAACGCCAAACTCTGCTTGCCCAGACCTCTCTCTCGTTCCCAGCCCTGTGTTGAGAAGGGAGAAAGCAAACAGAGGCCGTGCTTCTGTGGCACTGCCTGTGACCCTGCCAGCACAGCCAGAGCCCGGCAGGGTCCACACACCCCCAGGCAATCCTGCCCCAGCCCCGGCTGCCAGTGAGCCCATGTGCCCTGAGAGCTGCTGGGAGGGCTGTGCAAACCAGCGCCGGACACCCAGGGTGCCTTCCCCAGGAAAGGGCTCGCCTTGAAGTGAAAGATGAACTTCTTGCAAACCAGAATTTCTGTATCAACTATAAAAAAAGATGTAGAAAGGTTTTACTACTTTGTTCAGAGGTAAAACACAGATGGGTTTGAAAAACCATTGTTGGTTTCTTTGGAGGAACATTACTTTATGGTGTGAAACCAGCACCTGCCAAAGAGGCTATCACTCACAGGTACAAGTGAGCTGTACTGCAAGGCTGAAAAATTAATTAAACCATTATTTATTCAATTACATGCTCTGTCTCTGCTCCATCTAGATAAACAAGCTGAATAAACTTCTGAAAGCTCTCAGCCTGAAGAGCCTGAATCCTATTATCAGCTGTTAAATTAAACATTTTGAAGGCCACATTCTATGAAAGGATATTTCCAAGGACCCATGACAACCTTCTTAAACAACACATTTAAAATATTTTGGCTTTTTAAACAAAATTGCCTTGAAATTTTCAAGATCTGAAATGGTCCTATAAATTAACTACTTCCGTTTATTTTTTTCCATCAAGTTTTATATGACAAAAAATATTTTTTATATAAACCAAGGAGGAATCATCTAATAAAAAAGAGAAAGTGTATTTGTCTGTGTAATATTTTCTTACCATATGAAAGAGTGTGAAATTCCTCTCTGCCTCTCTACAGGTCACTGTGACTAGGTGTCATTTCAGAGTGGACTTCAGAAATTTCACACATTATTTAATAGCGAAGGTAAGAGGGAGACTCAAGCCCAGGACCAAGAGCATTTACAATTAGAAGCTGTGAGAGGCAAAGCAGATGTGCTTGAGCACAGAAACCACCTGGCAAGTGTCACTTTTCAGTCCTGCATGTGCAGAAATGCTTTTCAGAAGTGATGGGGTTTACAGCACCACTGGAATCCAATACTTTACTACACGAGAAACTGGCAGCAATAGCAGAATTTCATGGGCCAGCTACACCTTTTTGGAGGGGGCAAAAAGAAGCTCATGTATTCAGAGGTTTAAACCAGAATATGATATGTATGTGTCATTGGTATATCCACTGGTACAGCAGCTTCAGCCATCAGCACTGAAGCCGGTGTTTCAAATTTACATTTGCCCCTTGGAGACAGACTTTATAAAAAAGCCTAGCCAAGAAGAAATAGTAAGAAAAGATGTTTACTACATAAATTTCCATCTTTCTTTAAGAGGTACCAAGCATAAATACCTGTGGAAGAGTTCTCACCTTAAAACAACAAAACATGGAAAAAATATTGTCCCTACTGAGTAACAAATCAAACATAAAAGAACTTCAGAATTAGACAAGACTATCTACACTTTCTGAGTAAGCAAAGAGAGCCAGTATGTGAAGTTTTATACTCATTCCACTGCACCCTTGTGCTATTTCTTTATCTGTAAACAGACTCTTATTTTACACAATGCTGAGAGAAGAACAGCAATTTTCCCCATGAGTGGATAAAGGCCTCAGAATCAGGAATCTGACTCCTATGTCAGCCTGTTCCCAGTTTTTCTTTATTATTTATGTGATTGTTGCTGTGAGGAAAACTACAGTGCTTCTCTGTCCCAGAAACAGACTGGAGACTGACATGGGAAGGTTCAAGAAGGTTACTTATGCAAAATAACATTTTTCCAGTATAATGCACCCCTTGATTTAACGCTGGATGCAATAACCTTTGCTCAGCAGTGAGAGTGCCAAAGCATCACACAGCTGCTAATGCAGTCTGAAACATAAGAGCTGATTTTGCAACAGCAATGACAATACAAAGGCATGTCAGGACCCTGAGCCCAGAGTGAGTCACAGCATTTTTCCTCTATGTCTTGTAACAAGAGGACAGATCCTGTTCATAGCAGAGGTTGTCTTGTTCAGCGGGGCTGAAGGCAGTGCCAGGGCAGCTGAGTGTCTGGGCGAGCTGGGAGGTCCCCAGGGCCATCACTCTTCTCTGGTCTCGGTGGTGGCAGCACCAGAATCTTGCCCTGCACCATCAGGCCCAGGCCCCAAGCTGTATTCAGCACCGGACATTTCACACCTAGAGTTACTCTCAGTGTCTGAGAGTGAGCGGGTCTCTGGCCAGGTCACAGCCGTCTGGGACTGGTTGCAGAGACCTGTATGATACCTTTGTGCTTTGCAATATGTCATTCAAAAGCTTCCTGGCCAGTGTGGGAGAGACCATGGGTTTGACACCAGTGTCAGGAAGAGAAGGATCATGGGTTAAGCTCAAGTGCACAGAGATATTTATTCTGATGCTTGAAACTGAGCACTGTTTAGATTACAGCTCAAACTTCACAGCACCAACATACTTTGATCCTTCTAGCACAGAGCAGGCAGAAATCTGACTTAGGTGATTAACTCATGTTATTAAAGTTTGGAGAAGAAAAAAAGTACAGCTCATATGAAAAACCTCTGGCTGTGACTGAAACAAAGAATTCAACTGTGCCACTGCTCTGCAAACTGAGCAACCAGGGTGCTGCCCCCATGATCCCCCCTGGCAGCAGCAATGATCTGCACTGGTTCTTGAAGGCACTTTAAATCATCTGCCCAGGGCAATATTGTAGACCCCAATAGATCAGATTAGCCCTTACTGTCTTCAGAGTAGATTTACTAGGGCACTAATGGGTTTTTAGCCCTTCCATCTCCCTCAGTGACACTTCCCCGAGTGCTATGCATATTTCTGGATAAATGACAAACCATTCTGAGCAGTAACTGTTGTGCAGCAGACATGAAGTTGGTTTTCCTTGGTGTCTGCAGGTGCACTACAGAGTTCAACCAACAGCACATTGACAACGGTCCTTACCTTGCTAGTGACTGCCTACAAATTTCAGTCTTATCAGAAACTGGGCTGAAGTTCTCCTGGCAGGCCATATCTATTCAGATATGATGCCTTCTAACTTCCCAAAGCAGGCTTGCAGCCTGAGTCTATAAAGACTGAAATTTCTATAGCTCATGTTAAGACAGGCACAGACTCGTGTACTACAAAAAGCTAATAACTTTAAACAAGACCTGGTTTGGAAGGGAGAAAATGCAGCAAGAAAAATTTTGCAGACCACCTGCTCAAAACCAGAGAACCAGTGTTTGCTCTCTGCTCTACTCCACAACCAGCCTGGCAACCTCAGCACTCTAGAGATGCAAAAACTTAAGAGGATGAATTATTTTTTTCCCCATTGTTTTATGTAATCTTAACCATGAATTCCTTGCAGCCCTGCAGGCTGAGAGGGACAAAAATCTTTAATCCAAATATGAAAGTGCCCGAGGGAGTTTGTCTGTAAGCAGCAGAGCAGCTGCTGGCAGAGGGGCTCACCAAGGCTGCAGGACTCTCCAGCAGGGAGGCTGCAGGGTCAGAGCTGCCTGCACTGGGCTTCCCAGGCAGCTCTGCCACAGCCACCACAGGTGGCCCCGGGGCCTGCAGGGCCACCTTTGTCCCCAGTGCTTTGTAGGGGGCTACTCACGTCCTTTCCGTGCTCCATTACTTTTTTTAGAACTCTGGTTTACTCACAATGCTGTGGAACAATATTGATCCAGTGAGGGTGTTTTCTTTTTTTCTGAAGGGGTAACCTCTGGGACTCTTTCTGGGTCTTGAATAACCTTTATCAATACCACAGCAGCAAAAAGAAGGGTTTATGATACTGGCTACTGACCTATATTTAATGTTTGTTTCTGCAGAATGACCTTTTCTTTTGCTTGAAGTTTTACTCTACTTATTCCAACTATTCTCAAAGCATTGCATTAAAGATGAAAATAAAAATGCATGATGATAATAATAAAAGAAGATAAGGCATCCCTCATTTCCATAAAGAAAAGAGACTTAATTTTTTAGTCCTTTCCAAAAGAAGAAAATCCCTCCTCTTTTATTCCAACTCTGACTGCTCTAAAAGACAGGAGGGAAGGAATACAGCAGGCAATGGATATAACCATCTACCTATTCTCTTCAAGCTACTGTTCTGGGCATTCATTTAAATGTCAGGCTTGTTCTCTGCAAAATTGCTTTTGTTGATTTTATCAGTAGATCTCACAGTCTATTTATGAATGTGTTTTTTTTTCCATAACCAATATTTAAAGAAAGAGCAGAAGTGTCCATATGTGCATGTTCAGTTTTCTGAAGGTGAAAAATATTACTTTTGTTCTTGAATAGTTTTATCTTACTCTATTTGAGGTCAGTCCAATCCTCCTCTTTTTAACTCCACTATAATCTTGGAAAGCTTAAAAGAACTCTTCAACTCTTTTAACTATTCCCTTGTGATTGAACTTTCATATAACCTGATATTTTCTTGTGTTTGCTTTTTTTCTTTTCACAAAGGATTCTGAAATAAACCCCTGCCAAAAGCCACTATATGAAAATCATTGAAAAGACAACCAAAGTTGACCCCAATAACATTTACTTCTGTGGTTTGTATGGCCCAAAGAAGCCTTACTTGGGAATTAACTTTTCTCTATACGATAACAATTGCAGCACGTCCAGAGACTACACCTGTTTAACAGCCTAACTGCAAAAGTAATTATAAACAATCAAAATACTTAGCAAAATAATGCATTCATTCAACTCGTCCATTGTTTATAAAACAACATGAGAGAAATGACCAATATTTCATTACTTTCATACCTCTGATCCTTTCAACTTTTCTTGAGGTACATCTTTTCCCTGTGGAATGGGAAGCTTCCTGTTGGAAGGTATGAGCAGGCCTTTTGAATGCTGGTGGCAGTCAGGGCTTTCAGCATCAGTCCCTCCTCTGCACCTGATCACCCACCTAGCACGTTCTGTACCACAGCCCTCACTGCCTCTCCTGCAACACCAGTAACTCAGAGTGGCTGTAGTCATTCCAGCATCTCTTTTGAGAGACCCTCTCCAGGGCTGATTGCAGTACACAGACAGAAAGCTACAAAATAATCCCTGACTCAATTTAATGTGCCAACACTGACTCAATTCAAAGGGTGTCTTGGTTAAATTTGCACTGTCTGGCCATGAATTGTGGCTACATTGCTCTGTCGTTCTTGTTCAACTCAAGTGCACCAGTTTGATGTAAAACAGGACAGAAGGAGGCAGTGATCCATCAGAGCATTTAAGCACTTTTCAGTTTACAGTCCCTGCACTCTTCCACTGGAGTTAGTGTTACACCTCTCTGTATTAGAACTTATGGGTATGAGTTTGTCAGTTGTGCCTTACCTTGAGTTTAAAGAGTTTCAATGCACATGGAAATAGACAGAGAATGTTAACATGCAGCCATGAAATCCAGCCTTCTCTGTATGGTACTTTTAAATACAAAGATACAGCAAAGAGGGACCTTGTTTTGGGCAGAATGACTATATCCTCTCTGAAGGAAATACATGAGATCAGAGTCCAATGTTTTTTCACCTCCCCATATCCATCCTATCTAATTTTACATAGTTTTTGTTTTGCAGTCTAATAAATCACAGTTGGCTCTGTTGGCTGATGTAATGTCACTGTAATGCTCTGAGACAAGTGCTGGTGTGTTAGTTATGGAGATGAGAGTGTAGGCAAGAACTCATTAGCCTTAGCTAATGAATCCTCTAACAAAGTCACACACAATTGAGAGCAGCACAAGTTACTGAAGCCTTGAGGCTTATTGCACTGGGTTTTCAGAGAAGGGTTTTTTGTTTTGCTCTGAGTGAGTGAAACTATTCTCTGCCTTCCTTGCTTTGTAAGAGGCCAGAGTCCCTGAGTGTGTTTCTAAACTGAGCTGTGGTTTATGGGAGACCTGACTTTTATGTGGAACAAAAGCCAGATCTGCCTGGGAGTGACCTGAGGCACAGGCAGACTGTGCTGTAGCAGTAATAAAACAAGGGGATCCTGCAAAGCCATACAGGTGTTCTCTTCTGAATATACGAGAGGCTTCACAGTGCCACTGACAGCCCCCAAAAGCTAAATGAAGTAGGTCTTTATACTCTGAAAAACAATCAGTGCCCTGAAGACCTCAGGAAAGGCACAGATGAGCTTTGGTTTCTGTGGAGGCTGGGAAACACCACAGGTTACAGGGAGTAAGAGTACTGTGCAAAGCTGGCAGGAGCCACCCTCTCATCTTACAAAGACTGTTTCCCCTTTATTTCATATTTAGTTATAGAGATCTCAGGGCTTGTTTAGGGAGCAGTTTTTTTCTTAGATACAGGGATTTTCTCTACCTTCCTACTGAAGAAATGACCTCTACAAGGGGAGGATTGTAGCTACTTAATATTTTTATTTTATGATTACATGCCTGTGGTGTGAAAGAAGGGATTACAGGCAACCTTGCTCCTGATAAGTCACAGTTGTACTAATTTCCAAAGAAGAGGAAGAGCCTTGCTTTTGGTGTGTTGCAGCTCTGACTGATAAAGACAAATGTGATAAAAGGAGTGGGTTGGCTGGTCAGAGGAGCCTTTTAATGAAGTGGAGACTTTTGATGAAGAGGACCTGGAGGAAGAGAGGCTCTGAGGGAGAAGGAAAGATCCAGAGAGCCACAAAGAATGAAACAAGGAGAGTTGCTGCTGTAAAAGGTCAGCTGTGAGGTCAGTCTGGGTGTGATGGTGTTGGAGCCTGCAGTCAGTTGAGCTGGGTGTTCAGAGTCTGCAAACCAGTATTTGCAGTCATAGTCCAGCAGGAGATAACCAGCAGTCAGAGTCTGCAATTGGACCCCACAGAAGGTGCTTGCTGTAATCAGTTGGGGTGGCCGGGCTGTAAAGAAGAATAAACCAGGACCCTTTTCACATTTTTAAATGTCTGGTGTCTTGGCTCATTTCTACCCCTAATGAGAGGTCTACTGCAACACATGCTTTTTTTTAAATTCCTTTTTTCAAAATTTCCTTCCAGAAATCAATGGGTCAGGAAGAAGGGAGAGGGCAACCTCTTTTCTCAAAAGCTGTTGAGCCAGCTCAGGCTAAGAAGCTCCAGGACATTTCAGGGGCAGGGGAGCCAGCTGGAAGCTATTTCCATTGTTTCCAGAGTTCATACAATTTGTCTAAGCAGGTCTCCTTCAAAGCTCTGCTTGAATATGTCCAGGACTGTAAAGACCTGGCCAGGCATGGAAGGCTACAAAGCATTTCCAGGTAACTATGTCATGGCAATGAAAGCAGAGAAAAGCTAATGATGGCTCATAAAACCCACTGTTTTCAAAAGGAGCAAAAGTGAGAGGCCTCATGGAGCAGGATCTGAGTACAAGAGAGCTGGACACAATTTCCAACTTCACCAGGTGGGAATTCACTTAACCCATCTCCCAGTCTGTGCCTCCACCCATACACCGGGGATGTAAACTCTAGTTTCTTGGAATATTTTGTTACCGGCATGACTAACATTGCAAATTTACTGGTTGCTGTTCCTCAGAAGCACTGAGAAAAGGAGCTTAACTCTTTTAAACCTTTCCAGAAATCCAGTCTCCCTCCCCCCCAGCTTCAGTTTAGAGTGAGCAGGAGCCATCTCTGAGGAGTGGTGAATTCTCCCTACTTTACTCGACCTCAGCACAGCAGGAGGAAACAGAGAGTTCCCTGCTGAGCACATGAGGATGTGTGAGGAGAGGATGCATCTTCCTTCTTCTGACTTATTAAATTAGAATTATACCCGTAAAATAATATATTTTTCCAAAATAGTCTTGCTTTTCTCTAAATATGGCAATAACACTGACCATGAGGGAGTGAGAACACTGGTGAGCTCTGAGGGAACAAGCACGAGCATTTCAGAGCACAAGTTAAGCACAAAATGAGCCACCTTCAGAAAGCTGGGTGACTTAGCACTAACCAATGGATTTATAGAATGATTGGGATAAAACACTGCAGCATACGTGGAGTAACATACCAAGTAAACCACACACCAGCATAAATAAGTGAGACTTCAACATCGATAAAGTACATAAAGAAGAGTACCTCTATCACTAGCAGGCAAATGCTATGTTCAATAGCATTTCATTGAGGATTCATTTGAGAATTTGAGTTAGAAAACTAATCCTGACAACCCATCTTGATTGAATGACATTTTCTCTGTGTGTTCCTTTATGTGACTGGAAAATTTTATGTTTTAGTTAAAAATTCTTCCTAGTCAAAACAGTTTTTGGTAGAAAAGAAGAGTGATTTAAAATAAAGTTTCTTCTTGGAACAGTGGTTCTCACTAGAAGATCCTTCCCTGACCTACACTTTAGACCACTGATGAAGCCACAAAGTAGATCATGGAACAGCTGGGCTGATATCCTGCTCTAAGGAATTATTCCTATGAACATTCATCAGTGGGGAATGAGCCCGGAGTGTGAAAAGTACAAAGTGTGAGAACTGTCCCCTGCATTCCCCCATATACCTGTATGGCAAACTCCACCATTTTAATAAAACTACTGGGACATATTTCTTACAAAAGAAAATAACTAAAAATGAAATGTTAAAACCTTCTTTTCCTTTTAAGGGATGAAGGGAATTAAATACAGTATCTAGCTGTCAAATCAAAAAGCCATAAAATCTCCATGGAAATAGAAAAATTTATCAATTGCCTGCTTTTAGCCATCATCCCCTTGTTTTATAAACCAACATAACAGGAGCATAATGTGAAAGTTGCAAAAGGGCCAAAACAAAACCGAATACCAGCTCTCTAGTAGTTTCAGGTTAGGATGGAGCAAGGCTCGTGGTGAGGACACACCTCCCTAGACTAGCAAAGAGCTCCACTTGCTGGCAGATGCAGCCCCTGAGTTATTGCTTCCCACTTAATTAACCAAAGCAGAAATAAACAGCCGTAAATCAATTGCCCAGCCGATCAAGCCAGAATAAAAGAATTATACTGCTTAAGAGTACCCAGTGACAGCTCACATACTTTCAAATATACTTCCTGGTCTGCAATGGAACTTTGAACAAGTACATGGACAAAATGTAAAGTGGTACTTAGGCAAGGTGGTGAAAAGAGTAAAGAATGAGAGCAGACCCACTGGAGCCTTCCACATGCCATCCATAGATCTTGGCTGAGCTCCAGAACAAAAGTGAGGAAGAGAGATTTTGACACTACCAGTTCTTTCTGTGAACCCCAGATCATTCTAGTGTGGCACACTGACATTTTGTGGTGAAAAAATGAACCCAGATTATGCCTCATCTCCCTATGCTTTGCTGTATTTTAGTGCTTGATATATGCAAGTTACATTTGGGTTTTTTTTCCAAAGGCAGCATAATGCTGCAGAAAAAGATGGTGCTCTCTATAAATTTTTTCGTAAATGGCCTTTATGAGTATTCTCCCACATCTTTGTCTTTCATTATAACATATTTCTTTTCACCTTTACAGCAAAGTTGAATATGGATGGTAATTTTTGCCAGCAGTTCTTGAAAAGCACCTCATCAGCATTCATTCATGTGGATAAAATTACATTTCATGGTGTACAAAAGGATATTTTACAGAAAATGAATGATCAAAAACTATTTTACTCTGTGCCAGAAGTATGACTATATATACTAGTCTTCATATTAATTAAATTAAAAAATTAAAATTGATTTTCAAATGGCTGGTAGGATCCCATGAAATGACACAGTGACAGGGGACTATAGAATTTTCTAGAAAGGAGGTAAGAATGAAAAATGTTCAGGAGAAACAGAACAAAGACCAGATATGAACCAAAAATATTACAAAGGGTGTTTTAATTGCAAAGTACTTACATACCATCAACTCAAATTACAAAAAAGTATGTACAAAAACCTTGGCAGAGAGGTTTCTTTGATGGAATCAACCAAGATCACTAGGAAGACATTCTGATTTCTTCAGTTAGCCATCTAAATTGATTTGAGGTTGCTTTTGTGGGTTGTTTTTTTGTTTTGGTTTTGTTGTTTGGTTTTTTTTTTTTTTTTTTTTTTTTGGGTTTTTTGTTTTGTTTTGTTTTGTTTTGTTTTTTTGTGGTGAGGTTTTTCAATCAATCAATGAAGGACAGATTGGGACAGATTGTGACACATTGCCAATACTTCACTCACTTTTTTCCCAGTCTGCTGTGTCACAGGGACTGTTGATACACTAGTAAAATCTACCCTTTAAGTCCATGCACACACCCCAATAAGCAGATTATCCTGAATGAGACAATAGAATAGCAGTGCTCTCAGTCTCAGGAAGCATTTACCGTGGAGAAATTATTGTGCCCCAGAAGCAATGGGAAGGTTCAGGAAGTTCTGTTCCTCACCCTATTGTATTCAGCACTGCTCCTTTCCAAGGAAATCACCTCTCTTGGGGTAATTGCCTGCACGTTCCCACCATTATTACAGCCTGTCTTGTCTCTTACAGGATTTAAGATCTGACTTTTCACACAAAGGGACATTCTCACTGTCCCTGAGATCAGAATCAATGCACACAGATGGGAAAAGAGCCCCACCCCTGGTGTTTGGTCTGTTTAACTCCTTGGCGATAATGCCACAAGTGGAAACCTAACTTACTGGTGCCTCGACTGGCTTCTGACATGAAACGCTTGCTTTCTAAAAATAGTTCTCAAGGAAACATGTCTTTAGGAGTTAATTTAAGATTGAATCAGTGCATGCAGATACTCCTGCTGCATTGCTCACTTTTATGGAAGAACTACTTTGAAGGAGAGAAAGTACAATAATTATGCAGCTTTCACCACCAGACAGAAGCATGCTGGCAAATAATAAGCAACAACATGAGATAGATAAGATTCCTTTATTTGTAGAGAGTGAATTGGGAGATAAGTTCAAATCTTTTTTTCCTACCAAATATTACACAAACGGCCTCTAGAGGGATCCAGGTTATTGCTTTCTGTTGAAATCCCTTAAGTTTGCTTGTCATTTTTATTGTTGTTTTTTTTTTTTTTTCTTTCCCCTCTGTTACTTCTCAACTAGTGAATGATTCATCTAGAAATAATGATGCAAACAATTTGCATTTAAACCTCAGAGTTCATGACCAGGATGAAGGTTGCTGAAAATCAAGAACTAAAAAACCTGGAGGGCAAGGTTCACATTCAGAAGTCCAGGCTCAAACAAATCAGCTCTCAGCTTATATCACATTCAATACAAAAATACAAATCCAAAGAAATGCCCAGGCATTCAGCTGCCTATGTGTAATGCAGCTGAACTGGTGAATATTCAGAGTTAGGTTAGAAATGTGGTAAGAATTGGGCTCAAGTTTCTGCAGAATGAGTCAGTATTTCCCACTTGAGTTCCTAGAATTCTCAGGAAAAAGTATATTTCTTCCAAGTTATTGTATCTGGCTTGGGCTTTGTTTGCCTGAATTATTTCACATGGTTAGAATTTTCACAGCTAAGTTTTTATTAAAGTGGGAGTCCCAAGTTAAACAAAGAACAAGGATTTAATTCTATGATGTGTATATTCTACACATTCTATATTCTGGATTCACCAAATAGTGAGGATAATGGGCAGCATCAAGCCAGCTTCAAAATTCAATCTAGCAAGATTTTTGCTGAATGTGCACTTCACATGTAATCAAATGTAAATTAAGGAGATGGAATGAGCATAGACATGTGGAGATGACTGTGTACAGGTATGAAGGGAAGTCAAAGGCATTCTCCCACTGTGTTTGCAGCTTTGTTTTCAAGTTCATCTTCTGCAAAAATAACATTTTCAGGGACCCTTGGACACCCATAAAAATATTTGAAAGTACTCAGCCAGAATCCTGTTCTTGTGTTTGGTGGAATTGTTGTTTGGCTTGTGATCAAAATGGAGAGTAGAGGAGATAAGAGAAAGGTTATTCCAAGGCCTCATTGTTTTGGAATAAAGAGGTCACCATCCTGCCATTAAAGATGCTTTACTGAAACTTCACCCTGAAATCAGAATCCATTACAGTTTGTATGTCAGAGCACCACACAAAGCCAGTCCAAAACCAATCTGGGTCACTGAATTTAAAGTTTCATTGTATTCCTTCTGTTAGTACATTAATAGCACTCCAACACAACACCACTTTTGTGGCACACTCATCTGGCTCAGGTACAGGAGGGGTTGTTCATAAACACTGAACACAGCACCAGATCCACAGAAATATTTGCTGTTTATGATGTGCCTTGTTCCAGCCTATAAAGTGCAGATAAATCATCTTCTCCCAGACCACAATTTCGTGAAGATTATTCATTAGCAACTGCAGGAGTTCAGCTGAGTGACTAAACCACAAACTCAGCTAGCAAAACTCCACAAATTAAACCAGGCTTTTGGTAAAAGAGAAGGACATAACCTTTCTTGGGTGATACCAGTGAGAGCTTTTGTCTCACACTCAAAAGGAATATTGTGCAGTTAAAATCTCTTGCTGCTGATTTTTGGTTTAAATTTTTGTTTACAATGAAAAGAGCAAAACATTTAATTAAAAATGCCAATGTAAACTAGGGCAAAGTTGCCTTATCCTTTACTGTGAACGTTGCACAAAATTAGAAATGCTACAGAATTAAAGTTTACAGTTTAAGCTTCTTTCTGAGGGTAAAACAAGAAAACAAACAACCACAAACTGGAGCCTAAATAACATTTCCTGTTCCACCAAGTCATCTGCTAGCTGAATCACTTCATTACACCTTCTATCATTTAGTAATCCAGACCACAGAATACCTCTTGAACCAAATAGCTCCAAAATTATTTTTATAATATTTAAATGAAAAGCAATACAAAGTGTTTTTTTCATTCATTAATTTATAAAAGAATCCCTTTCTAAAATGGAATTGTTTTATTCATTGTACAACTTCTTATTCCCAAATGAATTTTTGTCTCCCTGTATTTTTCTGATATTATCTATAAAAAAAACCACAATTAGTTTTCCTCTAACTGGAATTCACAGAAATAGTTTTTTGTGGCATGGTTTTTGTTGCTTTTTTACTCTCTGGAACTTGAATCCACATTTTGAATAATTATCTAATGCTTTATTTACAACTATATGGTGCTCTTGAATGGCTTGATAAGCAAATTCTACCTATTCCCATTCCTCTGCATTTTCTCTCAAGACCTCAGTAGGAAAATAATAGGATTTGTGTGATTATTTTTTACTAATAAAACTCTACTTAGTGACGTTCTCCAGTGAGACTCCTCTCACAGGTCAGGGCTACTTTTCAAAAAACCCAAAAAACCCAAAAACAAGACAGAGGAGAAGGAATCCTCAGATATTAAAAGGAGGGTTTCTGTATTGAAAATAATGAATTTTTTTTCTACTTTAAAGTAGTTTACATTGCAGTGGGGCTTAGAAACTTCAGCCATGCTGGAAGTTCAGTTGCTGTGTTCCGTTCAGAGCTCCTGAATGTCACCCAAGCCAGTTCTAATTTACCAGCTCCAGTGGGCTGTGCCCCAGCTGGCTTGGGGGCTGGATTTCTGTCATTACAGCCAACCACAAATGCACCTGGCTGGAAGAAAGAGAGGATATCAGATCACACCTGCTTAGGGGAAAAGCCCCAAGCCTTAAAGGGATTCTCCAACCTGCAAACATAATCATGGAAAGAAAACTAAAGGAAAAATTGCTGTGCTGCTATTGCTATAATATTCAGATAGTGTTGTCATTAAACAGTGAATAGAAGAACCAGATAAGGGATTTATAGGAACAGCAAAACCACTCCTCTCCACACTCAGAGTACACCCACTACAATTTTTGGTAGAACATCTGATAATGAAATTCTAAATGCTTTGAATAGCAAGAACTAGTAGTGCTTGTTTTAAATTTTTGGAAAAATCAATTGGCTCATTCATTTTGGTTCAGTATTTGATATGCACAGGTTAAAAAGAAAAAAACAACTCCACAGTATTACATGAAAAGATAAAAATGTTTCTTATTGTGTTCCCTCAGTTCACATCAGTACTTCTAGTACTTAAAGAGAATATGTGTTACACTTTTAAAAGCATGAGAAGCCATTTCTACATCCTCTTTACACAAGTAATGTTCTGGTTGTTGGATGAAGCCTCTAGGAAACAGATGCTCATTTTTTGCTGTATTTCAACATATCTCCTCCTTTGTCTAGATTCTTTTACCTTTTCACTGCCCATTTTGTCTCCTTACCTGTTCTTTGTCGCAGATTTTCCGTCTCCAGAGGAAACATGAGCAAACCAAAAATGAGTAAAAAAGTTGCTATTTTAAAAGGCAATCAAGCCTGAATATAGAAGCTTTCAGTAAAAGCCTATGTTTGGTTTGTGATGGATGTAAATAATGCACAGAAGATGGCCTTTCCCATTTTCAGGAACTCTGTTCCTCAGATCTTTAACTAGATTCTGCCATGGAGTATAAAAATATCCATCTGAGAACAAACTCTCTTTTATATTCTTAATTTTATTTTCCCATGATCTTGGGCTGACCTGGTGTTGTGACTAATAAATTTCCATTGTCACTTTTCATCCCCAAAATGGATGAAGCCAGAATGTGTCAGGTGGTGTAGATGACCAAATTGCTTCTTTTTAATTTGCTGTCAAGCCCTAAAAAACCTACAGTACTTTGATATCCCCACACATTTTGGATTTGCCAAACAAGGAACTGGGCTAACGTTTGAAGAATAGGGTTTATCTTCTGACATTTAGTGTGATCACAGCAGAAACACAGGAAATTTTTCATTAAGAAGTTGGCACACAAATAATTGCGTAGAGAAAGCTTCAAATGGAGAACTCGAGTGACTAATTTTTTACTCCAGCTTATAACATTTCTTTAACCAGCCTTGTAGCTAATCATAAGGATAACTGTTTCTCCTGCAAACAGAGCACTAACACACATGACCAGCAACATTTATGGTCAACTTTCAAGTTTGTTGTCAACTTCCTCAACCACATAAATCTGTGTTACACCGTGTAATACAAACCAGAACCCTCTATGGCTTTCTGATTTTAGCATTATTTAAAATGAGGATTTTTTTTTTTTTTTTTTTTTTTTTTCATTTGCTTGTTTGTTTTAGTGAAATAACAAATTCAGATTCTGGGTCCCCCCTCTTCCCATAGCCAGCTTTGGCTTAGCTCAACACTTTCCCAAAAAGACATATAAGAGCCTGAAAACAAAACACCCTGAAATTTTTTTGTACTGAAGAATTTGGGTCAGACAAGTACAATTATAATAATATAAATTAATCTCTTTCAATTGTGGTAAATTTGCAAGCAGGCTTCCCTATCCATGAAGTTAATTTATTCTGATATGACTTTTTCTAGTCAACTAATTTCAGCATTACAATGTTGGAAACACAAAATGATTTAGGCCTCCAGCCTCCTGCTAGAGCTTATGAGCCTTCCTGGCACCAAAATTCTCACTTTGTAGAATAGTTGAATTAAAGAAAGAAGAAAAATGTGCAACATGAAGTGATGTAAAACTTCTTTCTCTGTGCAATAAATTTTTTTTGAAGGAGAAACAAGCATCTCTTGGGTTGAAAGAGATGCACATATGTGATTTACCACCATGTTGTCATCTATTCTCAAGATACTGGGAGATTTCTTGCACAACTCCTTAACTATTACTGCATTGAAATCTTCATTGTGCTACATTTTCCATTTCACCTGCTGACATTTTGGTTTTTTTGACTTTCATTTTATCAGGAAAACAAGAGACGTCATCTAGGAGACAAATCTCCACTTACTAAGTAGTAATAGAAAGGTTTTTTTCCTAAGGAGTGTTCATGGAATTTTTCTGAAATATAAAGAAGCCCCAGGAAAACATTCTTGATTTAAATAAGTGTTGCAAGCAGAACAGCAGCCTTGACAATTTCCATTTAATTTCAGCCCAAAGTATCTGCAATTCTAGAAAAACTGCATGGGAAGTGAATTCAGAGAATTATTCTGACCCTGTTAGTTGGGTCACATGGACATGACAATATGACTGATTATTTTTCCATTGCATAGAAGAAAAAAATTACTTTGTCTTCCCTACAGCACAGGGTATAATTGAGAAGGTACACAACCTCTTCCTCTTCTAACTGGCTATATATTTTCTTAAATTTGTGGTAATAGCGTGCACAAACATCTGTTAGACTTCACTTTTAACGAGTTAATTGGTTCAAAAGCAGGAGAATCTAGACAAAGACACACTGAGAGAGAAAGTGAGGGACAAGAAAGATGGGAGTCCCCTTAACTCAACTGATTGTCTCAGAACAAAACCAAACAAATTTTATTGCTTAAATTTCAAGAACCTGATTCAGATAAGGTATTTTCTGTAGCTACTAAATGATTACAAAAGTACTTTTTTACTTTCTTGTCCGCAAGGCATTTCAATCTCTTGTAATCAAGATAGACTGTAAAAAACAATGGACTTGCATCAAGTAACATTAAGAAGCAGGTTTTTCCTAATGACTAAGTCATAAAAAGTGCATGGGAGCATATTAAACCTTCAAGCTGGTCAATATTCTTTCTTTTTCAATTAAAAAAAAAACAAACCGAAAGCCAACCAACCAAAACAATAAAAATAAGCTGCTTAAGAATCCTGTGAACAAAGTAGAATTTTGACACTGAATTCAAGATAAAGAGATTTCATTCTTCCCTTCACTAGGACAGTGGACAAATTTCAATAGTGTTTTCTATGAAACAGTGACTTCACGTTGTGATAATAAACCAAGAGCAAGTAAAGGAATATTACTTTATTAGGCAAAGGTAAAACAATACAGCTACCCAAAGAGCATGTGGCTTTTTGACACATTCCTGGCAGGAACTAGTGCACTGTGTTCTCTTTCTATAACGAACAATGTACCTATGCACACAATATAACTGGTAGCCAGAGGTGTTCTCCCAATTTAAAAAGCTCACTTGATTCTTACTCTGTTCATAGAGGGTGTAAGGATTCTTACAGTCTGCATTATTGTAGTTTGCCACAACAGCAGTTTCACCCTTAATATCACAGTGTAATATTTTATATTCTCAGGGCTACATCTGCAGCTCTACTACTTTATTGTCAATATTATTGCTTACAAGATAGCATAGAAAAATTATTCTCAGCAGAAATATTTGCATGTGTTTATTTTTAGGTCCTGAACAGATGAATACATCAGCAGGGACTACTGTTGAGGTTGTTTCACTGACATCAGCCCATTCTTGTTGGGTGACAAAGCATCATGGCCAAGTGAAGCACCAGTGCAACTGATGGGACTCGCTTCGATGGGTAGATGTGTATTTAGTAAAAAAGGACATGATGCTGCAGCAAGTGTAAATGCTGCACAGAAAATATTTTAGTTCTTACACTTGAATAGTGGATAACAACATTACATGGCTTCTCTATCTTTTATTAAACATTTAACTGAATTGCTATGGTTTCTAAGTCAGCACTTCTAATTTAAAGAAGTCATCTGAATTTTTCCCCTAGGTGATGTGACCTACCTTCAGGAGTTGTTTGCATATTTTATTATCTTCAGCATTATTAGACTGAAAAAAATGTGTCCAACCTGAGTTTGAACCACTGTCTCAAAACTAAACTTAGACACTTGAACTAACTCTGACTGGGATTTTAAAATTATCTAGTCCCTCCTGTCATAATAGTACTGTTCACTTGGCTGCACACAAAAATAAACAGAATGTTCTTAATTAGCTCATCTGAAAGGAGTGCCTGCTAAGCATGTCTTTCCAAACTCTGTTTATAATTGTGAAGTTGTCATCCTAAGGGGAAAAACATAACTGTTTCCATGTTTCTACTATACAGTCTTAAGCTAATGAGTTTGCACTTGGATTTATTAATTAACATATTTTATATTCTTCATATAAAAGACTTGTCCAAGACTCTGTTAGTCAGAATCTAATATGTGAAGGTTTAATGCCTTTAATTGTCAAAAAGACCATGGCGATTATTTGACTGAGCAACATATGTCCATATCTTGATGAATTCTGGGTGCTATTGCAATTCTCACTGAAAAAGGGTTATTTTAAGCAATCACACTGATTACTTCTACTTACATATTGAACTTGAGAGAGAAAACTATAATTCTAAATTCCTTTTAGTATTACATTGCATCGCAATTCGAGCTTTAATTGCATGACACTTGAGAATGTCTATTTCCCCATTAAAGAACAAACACTTTTGTTCTTCAAGACAAAAAAATATTTTAAAATTAAGGCATTTAAGATGCAGAAGAAGAGATAGTGTCCATCAGGACACTTTTCAATGTCCTTTCATGCCTTTTCAATAAATAAAATATCTTTCAAAATGTGCCTGGTTGTAGAAATGCAACACAAATCATGCTGGTCAAAGATCAAATAAATTTTCTGGATATCAATACACCTTGGCTCGATCTTACTGTCACAGTCAAAACAATAGCATTAGGTATGGAAGTGTACATAATCTTGTGTGGTCATGGGCTTGATGGTAAATGGTATATGGAATTGGAAAGCCCCAGAAAACCTAGTGCTGCACTGGAAATGGGCACCGTTGCCAGCACTATAACACAGGGAATTAGAATTATACAGGTGCATGGGTCTCATTTATAAATACGAATTTTGGCAGGGTCTGAACAGTCTCTTCATTAAAGTGAATGAGAACCGTCTCCACTGAATGTAAAGAACTTACTGAATTCCAGGGATGTGTTGAAGTAAATAATTGAATTTAAGATTTCAACTACTGTCTTTTTTTCAAATGTCTGTTTTAAGTTCTTTGTTCACATTATTAGTGCATTTAAGAGGGTTGCAAATGAAAAAAAACCCAAGAAACATGCTCATGGAATGTCTGAAATAACCACATATTTCTTAGCTGTTCTTCAATGCTAAAAAAAACCTCAATACAAATAAATCAGAAGGGAGAAAAAGAAACTAAGCATGATGAATATGCTTTTGCCAGTCTGCTTTCTTTCTCTGTGAGGTGATGATTTCTCATAGAAATAATGTGTCTTAAAAGCCATATCTGTGTAGTGTTGCATTGGGTCAGTTTGATTGTTGTGGCATAACACCTGAAGGCTGATCAATATCAAATTACCTTGAGCAAAGTCAAGTCTACAAGTTGGGCCATGGTATTGTGTTCAAGGTAAAGACATAATCTGCAAGCACACATGAATTGCCTTTCTCTTTGCCACCTCATCACTGAACTTGTACTTTATTCTAATATGTGGCTTCAAATTTTGCTTTGTTTCTTTAGAAAAAGGAAATACAAATCACAGACCTGCTTTAACATTGTCCCATAACATTAATGTCACATGTCCAAAGAGGTCTTTTTTTCAATAAATAATGTTCATACCTGTCTGAGGTGTTTGTAAGAGCAGTTTACCAGGTCACACTCAGGCACTTCTAATATTAATTCAGCTGCCTTAACACTTCTTATCTGGATATTCCGAACCGAATTTTAACTGAAACTGATCCTAAATTGCAGGACACTTGGTGTGGGCCTCCCACACAACTCAGGGAGGTTGTTTTAGGCAGTCACTGCTGGCAGCCCCCACAATGACTGTGTTTAAGGATGCTCCAGATGTTAAAAACAGTCTTAAAAGAAATTGTTCACTGCTTTGCTAGAGCTTGGGTGTTCTGTATTTCACAAGACTAAGCCCATCATAGATATGTTTGATTATCCTGTCTCAGATTCAACTGTATTATTAAGACAGACCTAGCAAGCTCTTGCTGATAGAAAAATCAATACGGGTGATGCTTCCAGTCACTTGCTTTTTGCATGTCTGCTTCACAGGGACCAACACAGTCATGCTCAAGTTCAACACAGTCACAGTGAAACAGACTTCCTGCTAGAATCCAAGATGATACAAACATGCCTTGAATACAAAACTTGAAATTCTAGTTATTCAAACAAGAGCTCTTCTAAAACCTGAGATTAGATTTGGAGTGAAGACTGATTAATAATTAATTATGATTTACTGATTCATAATCAGTCCTCACACTATTTAAAACCCGTCTAAAAATAGAAAATTACCTAATATTCAGGATTATCATGAATAAATATTATTTGGTTTCTTATGCCCCCTCCTTCTCACTCCCCCTTTTCTGAGTATGAAAATGTTCCACCATTAAGAATGCAGGCTATCATTACAGACTTCAGCCCTCTAAAACACCTATCATTTTTCAAGGAAAAAAGACAGAAGTATTCCACTCGTTGGCTGAAGTTTATCTCTTCAAACTGGATGTTTTGAAAGGTGAAGGGTAGCCTTTACTCTTGGTGATTTGAAGTAATTCCTCTTATGAGAGACGCCTGGGATAAATTGACCTCTGGAAGTGCCTGTGTCTCTGTTTTGTAGGAGTAGGACAGTCAGCAGAGAGAGCAGTACGTTCAGAAGGTGATTCTTCTCAATTGAAGATTCAGATTTCTACAGGAAGGTGAGATGAGACCAAACACCTCTCTCCTCCATAACAGCTACTCCCAAGCTGGGGTTTCAGATATCAGATTATTTTGTCAAAGATTTAGCTGGTCAGCAGTACCTGACACAGGTGTGAATCTCAGAGATGCTCTGAAGAAACAGGTGTAGTCTGGTTTCAGGCCGGATGTTTCGGTTTTCTGAAGTTCTTTCCCAAGAAAGTGTGATAAAAATAATGGAATATTTTTGTAATAATATCTATGTAATTCATTCCTTCTAGGAGGAAGGATTTCTTGATGTCCCTCTAGTTTGAGCAATGTGAGTGAAGTTTGCCTTTCTTTCACCGACCATATTGGTCTGTGTAAAATTGTATAGAAAATATTCATAAATATAAAATGATTCCCTAATAAAGGAGTCATTCTTAACCTTCTAAAAATCACAAAGTCCATGTCGTGTGTAATATGAAACAACAAAAAACAGGTTCTTCTCTGGATTCATGTCATATGAAATATTGCACACCTCCAAAAGTTACACATTGCCCATCAAAGGCTGAGCAGTGTGCACCATGCCTGGCAGCTACACAGAATATATGTATTATTTGATGATATAGCACCACCTTTTCCCAACACTGCATCTTTAATAATGAGGGTGGCCTCCCCCAAACAATCATCTAATATCTGTGTATCTTGCCCTGTATTTTCATATCACTTTTACTGCTCTGCACTTTGTTAATATGAGGATTCAACAAAGACCCTAGGTGAGGCTGAAAAATGTAGATAATTCTTATGGTATATTTTATTCCACAGATTAAATAAATAAATAAAACTAGGGCCTGGTGTTGATTAGGAGGTGACTAAGCCTGCTATTGTGATTAAGGTGTCTTTCTTCCTCAAGCAACCTGGAGTTTGTTATACACAAGTCAAGCTATAAATCAGTAGATATTGGATGACTCAAAAGCTATAGAGAACATAAAATTATGTGGCTTCAGCTTAAAGAATCACAGGCAGAGAGAAATTAGGGATGGAAGGCTTATTAAACTGTCTAGTTCAATCTCTGCCAAGATGGGAATACTCCCTGGAATATATTTTACAGCACGTTATCAAAAATTGTGTCCATATGTGATTCTGCTGTGGAAAGAGCCTATAAAAGTGGTCTGGTATAGTACCATTCTGACTGAATCCATGATTTCTTTCAGTTCCAGAGAGAGTTCAAAGAAACGTCTTTTGCTCTTAGATGAAGACATCCACTCTTTCAATCATACACACTGTCACATATTATAGATGTTCTGCGAGGCAACCTTACCTTTATTTGCATTGTGTAACTCCACGTTATGCCTTGACTCACTCCTCTTGCCTTAGGCACACTGTGATGTAGGGAGGAGGATGGAGGTAACAGCAGAGGTAACTGCTTTATCAGAGATAAAGTGATACAGATTCTTTGTATCACTACATGTGCACTGAGACTTACAGCATTAATACTGGATCTTCCACAGCTGCTCCTCTCCTATTTCTGAGCCCACAGTTTTTGAATCCTGACCTAATGAGTCCTTCATCATTCTCAACTTCCTTCTGATATTACTACTGAAATCATTCAAATATTATTACTACTCTCCCCTAGAGACTTGTCTTTTACAGCGTGAGGTGAAGGAATGTCAGTTCCCTGAATCCTGAAGCTGCTGAGATTATTCTTCTGCCTCATAGTAAGCTCGTCTGCTATTCATTTAGTGCTCCTTTGTCTGGTCTTTGACTTTAAGTGTGACCTTTTCATTTTTGTTTTTGATTTTATTCATAGTTCTTTTCTTTTTCCATTTCACAGTTTTAAACTCCCTTCTAGGACTGGACTATACTTTTGATTTCCTTGACTAAAGTGACCAAACGGGCCACACTGTTTGACTGGATAAGATTTGTTGTTGTCCCTGGAAATCAGCCTTCTGAATTGTTTTAGTATAGTGGAGTCAGTTCTCATGAATTGTAAGATAAACAAGAATCATGTTTGCATTCCTTTGTAAAAGATATCACCTGATGGACTTCTCAAGTGACCAGTGAAGATGGAGAGGTGGTAACCTCTCTGTCCAATCTCTGATCACTGTCCAGAAACTTATATATATGAGGTCAACAATAAACAGAGACTTCCTTTCTTCTTCTCTGCTGGACACCTGTTGTGCGTGTTACTGTGTGTTTCTATCTGCGTCACAGTAACAATTTGTCTTTGTCAGTTCTGTAGGATTCATGCCAGGCTTTATGTAAGTGGTCCTCCTCACTTTGTTGTCAGTGTCCATGCTTTCAGGCTGGGTGTGGGTGAGTGATGCTCATGCCTGCTGACAGCAGGGAGAGAACCATGCTTATCTGAGCACTGACTGGAACAGCTCAGCTGGGATCTTCTCAGGGTTTTCAGCCAATTAGCCATTTACATTTAATCTTTTCCCCCCATTATTCATCAGATTCCTGTTCTTCAAAAGTTTTGCATATCCTAATTTTTATCCTGATTTCAAACCAGTCACAATTCTAATGCCATCAAATTTCTTTTTAATTATTCACATTCTCATCACTGCCAGAGGATGTCAGCAGTTCTTTCACCATGACTTTAACAAAAATCCTGCTTTTTTCCTCATTTCTCCACTTGCCTGTCAACATTTCCCTTTCAAAATGTCTTTATGCTGTTTCCATACTGCAGCAGGCAGGCAAGCACAAGGCATAACACAGACATCTTCTGGAAACCTGACTTGCCCTCTCAGCTTGAAGCCTTCCTGCCGACAGCCTGCTCAGGCTCCCTGGTGCAGTGAGATGCTGGCAAATGTTTGATGTTGAGACCTGAGGGCCCTGAGAGATGCACTGAAGCTCACCTATATTTGTGCTTGCTGGGTCTCTAAACCAGTCAGGCTTATAGATGCATGTAGGTATAATGGTCATTATTTGTAGATTCCCTGTCACCAGAGCAGAGTTCACACCTCCTCAGTTCACTGCAATCATATTTTCTCACAATCACAACAGCATCTGTGGGGTTGGAGCACTTACAATCCCGCTTCACAGAAATCCCACTTCACACTTTCCCATTGTTTTCTAGGCTGAAACTCATCTTGCCTACTGCAGTTCCTTCTCCTCCTCTTTTATATTTTACTCTGCCTTATCTTTCTAAATCTAAATTATTATTTACAAGAGAAAAATTAATTTTGTCAGTCCTTATTCTTGATGCTGGCTGTACTACAGCCTGAGGCTTCCAGATGCATTTGAGAGAGAGAGGGCAGTGTTGACTGCAGCAGCCAGAGCTTTAAGTAAAACACCCTGGGAACCTCATTATATTTACTTTGTCACAGTCTTGCTGAAGGACTGTGGCTATTTTCTCAGGCCTCCTTCTGCTTTCATTTTAAGACCTTGCCTACAAAGACAGAATCACAGAATTCTGGTTTAGGTTGGAAAAGACCTTTAAGATCATCAAGTCTGACTTGATGATCTCACTGCACACTGCCAAGTTCACCCCTAAATCATGTCCCTTGAGCACCACATCTACAGGTTGTCTAAATACCTGCAGGAATGGTGACTGAACTACACCCCTGAGCAGCCTGTTTCAGTGCTTGACAACCATTTTTGGTGAAGAAGGCTTCCCTAATTTGTGATCTAAACCCATGTGGTGCAACTTGAGATCATTTTCTCTTATCCTATCACTTGTACCTGTGTAAAGAGGCTGGACACAAACGCGCACATGCGCACACACACACCCAGCTTGCTATATCCTCCTTTCAGGTAGTTTTAAAGAACAATAATGTCTCCTCTGAATCTCCTTCTCAACCCCCCCCCACTCCCTTCATTGCTCCTCCTAAGTCTTGTTCTCCAGAACTTTCACCAGCGTTGTTGTCCTCTGGACACTCTCCAGTGACTTAATGTTATTCTTCAAATAAGGGTCCCAAGACTAAACACAATACTCCAGATGTGCCCTGAGCAGTTCTAAGTATATTAGGGGGATTATCACTCCTTCCAGTCTTCCAGGAACACTCCAGGAACCTCCTAGGGTATTTCCTCTCTGCTGTGCTGTATTTCCAGTAGACACCAGGTAAGTTGAAGTCCTGCAGGAGAGCAAGGACTAGCAAATGTGAAACTTCTCCCAGCTGCTTACAGAATTTTTCATCTGCCTCTTGATTCTGGTTAGTTGATCTGAGAGGACTCCCACCATGATATCTGCCTTGTTGGCCTTCCTCCTGGTTCTTATCCATAAGCACTCAGCCCTGTTGTCACCATCATCAAGCTCTGGAAAATCAAGACACTCCCTAAAATACAGGGCTACCCAAAGTAGCTACCCCCTGTCCTGCCTACCCCTCCAAGGAGCTGCAGTACTCCAGCTGGGTGAACCATTCCAGCACGTTTCCAGTGGTGTTACTGCCGGCTTCCAGCTCCTCCTGTTCTGCTTGCACTGGTGTAGAACCACTTCACTTGGACTACTGAATCCACCCCTTCCTGAGGAGATAAATTTGAATTCCTGCATGACCATTCACAAGTACTTACATGGTTTCTAACATCAATAACTTTTGTGGTTTTGCTGCTGCATGGATCTCCATCCTGCAGGCTCACAGACCTTGACATAAAACCACCCTTCAATACTGTCGTCCTATGCCCAGGTTTTACCTCTAGGGAGCCTGGCTCTATCCCTTTTCCCCTTCAAATCTAATTTGATCTCTTTCTGTGAGCTCTGCTAATAACATCTGTGCCAACGAACCTTTTTCCCTTTGAGAAAGTTGTACCCCATCTATTGTGTTGTGTAAACTGACCCACGATCAAAAACCCCGTAATTCTTCCAGTGACACCAGGTTTGTAGCCAGCTATTGATCTTATGGCATTTCATGTTTTTCCTCATCATGTCCTGCAACCAGAAGGATAGAAGAGAACACTAATTGTTCTCCTCAACCCTGATGATATTGGCTTCCTTTATAAAAAGCTTTCAGGACTATTGAAGAAAAATGACCTGGAAGAGAAATGTTATTGCTTGGCAGATGCAGTCCTTGCTATTTTCTCATCACAATCACAGGAGCAGAAGCATTGCACTGCCACAGTGCCTGAAAGCTCACCCACCTATAGAGGAGGTTCTCCTAAGTACAGGAGTGAAGAGCTTGGAGTCCTCCTAAGCTCTCTGGTATCTCACCAGTATGGCAGTGGGTCTGCCAACACAGAAACTTTTTTAACTTTCAGGTTTCCAAAAGCTTTCTAGTCCAAGCATTTATTTAATTTTTGTCTTGGAAGGGAAAAAAAAAAAAGGAGAGAGAATAAAGGTTGGATAATTTTCTTGTTGCACATATGCGATTTCTGTTTCTGAATTAGAATAGTAAACTCCCCCTGTTGTGCCACCCAAAAAGACTGGAAAATGTCCACTCTAATTGTTTTCTCTTGGCTATGCTGAGTGAATGTTCAGCTCCCCGAGGCTGAAGTGTACTGATATAAATTTACTGTGATAGAGCCGCAGTGCTGCTGATTGTTGCAGAACTACCACTGAGTAGTAAATGCTTCACTGCTCTGTTACCCGGGGGGGGCTGAGCATTAACTACACTATTGAACAGCAAATGCTTATCATCCCCTATAATTCAAACTGTATAAATCACTGAAGAGAGACAATGTGCCTATGGGGAACTCACGTGGTCTATAAAAATGTAAAAATCAGAACTATATTTGCTGAGAGGGCAATATTTAAAAAAAAAAAAGAAAGTATTCAAAAGATAATCTGAGATATTAAACTCATTTTCATTTCAACCTACCCAAGGTTTGGTGGAATTTAATCTTCTCTGCAAACATTTTCATCATTAACAACATTTTAAAAAATAGAATTAAGAAATTAAAGCAATTGTTCTTCCCTCTCCCCATCGTACAACCATTCATACAACATATATAATGACCCCATTTAAGCCCATCCTTAGCGCAAAGTAAAATGCCAGCATTTTTTACTCACTGAGAAAAGCATTTCTACTTTGTTTAAAAGATAATAGAAGGTTTAAGATACCTTGCTTGTAAATCATGTAACCACTGAAAGTGGAAGACACAGTTCCCTTTTGTCTAAGGACAGTTCTTCAAATGTAGGGCTTATGCAAGGTTCATTGCACTGAGAAGAAAGGCAAGTAAAAACATTCCTCCAAGGAACAGTTCTGTGACTGAGGACATAAACTTTCATTCCTGTATAAGCAAACACTTTATGTGAAGTGGACAAAAGGAGCTCCATTACTGTCAATGAATTACTCGTGGCTGTGAAGTTAAATACACATGAGCATTTGAAGCACCGGAAAACTTTATAATAAGCTGGTGCTGCATATTCCTTAATGTGAACATAAAATCTGTTTTCTGTTTTGGCCTTAACCATGCAATTACCTCTGGAAAGGCCTCACCATGTATTCACAATGCAATTTATTGCAGAGCCAAGACTTTTAATAAGTTCTATATTAAAAACCAAAACCATCCCCAAACATCTATCTGTAGAGAAATAAAACATGGCAACCTTTAATACACAAATGCAATTACAGAAAAAAGACAAAGAGCAAGACCAGATGAGAAAGGCCTCAGGGGAGAAGTGGTATAGGACTTTCTGAGTGCTCCATGTAGCATTCAGAGAGCTGATGAAAGAGAGGTTTGATGTAGCTTGCTGGGTCCAGCCTGGACAGTTTGGACCATGTGCTACCTCAGGAGGTCAGAGTAGAATCCCAAAAGTGGCAATAAAAATGAGGGATGGGCTCGATTTGATGACCTGATAATAAAAGACTTTAATAACTGCAAAATAACAAACGTGTAGACTGGGAGCATTGTGTAGGGATGCACCAAAAAAAACCCAGGGGCCAGGGTAGGATCCAAACTTATAGGCCAGGTTAGGGGAGCAGTCTGAGGGGAAGGGTCCAATCACAAACAAGAACTAGAAACAAAACTGTATATGGAACACGTAATAAACCAGTCAGTAACAATAGCTCAATATATAACCTTATGTGGAATAACTAAATTAACATAGGAACCCCAAGGGGGTGATGGGAGTGAGTTTTGTGCACCATAACTAAGGGGGTTTTTCCATGGCCTTAACCCAAAGCCTTTATGGACTCCAACAGTTTGAGAGCACAGCTGGAAAATGATCACCACAATCAATGTTTCAAAGAGGTCAGAACAAAATCCAATAAGGCTACTAAGCTTTGTTCTTAATCCACGTACAGCTTAGTAGCATCCCACTAAGATCTATGCTTCTTGAAGATGTTTTAATGAAACAAAGAACAGTTTGATTTTTTTAATCTTATGAAAGATGATGTCATAAAGAGCTTGTATTTGTTCTTTTTTCCCTTTACAGAGAAAATACCTGTACTTGATCAGCATGTGTGTCCTACCATGCTTTGTGAGCCTGAACTAACCAAGAGTAATGAGGGATTTTAAACAGAAATATAATTAAACCATGCAAATATGTTTGAAACACTAAGAGAAATAGCATGAGGTATGGCTTAATTAGACAATCAGAAGAGAGTTCTCCCAGCACACCAAGCCATATACATACAAGATTACTTTGTAAGAATGAAGCAAATAATGCCGACATACTTCAGATGTTCTATCAGGGCGCCTCATTATCAAGAAGGGGGATAAGATCTTTCTGTATTTATTTTTAATGTGGCTTGAAGGTGTTGCTTTCAGTCGTCTTCAGATGAAGAGCTGATAATTAGCTCCCAACAAAATCAAGGAAGCTCGGAGAAAACCCATGAAATCTCTAAAGGCAATCTGGTCTTCTATAGACTATGATTTCTTACAGTCCATGGCTTTATCTCCTATGGGCTATTGTATGTTCATCAATGGGTGCACTGAAAGCAGAGTATACTAAGAAATTTTAGTGAAAAAATGCTTCATTTGCAAGTAAGGGCAGAAAAATTAATGTGATGCAGCAGTAGTTTAATATGCTGGCAAAACGAACACTTACAAGTAATCCTCCAAAATGTACACCAGCTGCAGAATGCCAGATGAATTTAAGATATTCATCCCACAGGACCACTCAATGAAAATGAGCTCATGGTTCAGGATTTTCAGATCAGAGCCATATGCTGCACACTAACACATTTGCAATATTAGTACCTTGTAAATTTCTTAGAGCATTATTGAATCTAATTTCCAATGCCCACAGTCAGCAAACTTCTCTCATTTCCCTACGGTGGTAACCCTGTTGGATCAGCCTTACATGATAGCACTCTGGTGCTAGCTTGAGAGTATATTCCATGTCTGACTAAACATTAGATATCCATAACTTCAGGTGATGAAGAATTTAATTGATTTAAAAAATTTTCTCCTGATGTTACTCATCAGTTGGTGGAAACTGCTGCAGTGCCAGGAGTGGGAATGGAGGGTGACATTTCACACCTCTGAGGGTCTGCTGGGCAGCCTGCAGTGACCAGCTTCTGTGGGAATTATGGCACGAGTGTGGGTCAGGTGTACACAGACCCTTCCTCTTCTGTGCCAGGAAGTCTCATGTATTAGAAGCAGGCCTTTTATTTTATTTCGTTTATTTGGCTCCTAAACATTTTTAGCTTTCCATTGACAAGAAGTAAATATCTGTTAGTGAAAAAAAAAAAAAAAAAGGCCTCTTAATCTAATTTGCCTTATGTTCTAGACCCACTATTACACTCCTCATGCTCATTATGTCCGACCTAAAATGAATATTAAAAATCTCATTATTTTGTTGCTGGCTTTTCTACTTAATTATTACCACAACAGGCAGGTAATCATTATGATGATTAATCAAGACTGAGATGTAAATAGCTCACATAGAGGTTAATAATCAGATAATAACACTAAGCACTGTTTCTGTATAATTAAGTCAAATGACATGATTTCTACTGGTGCAAATCTACCTCCAGAATGTACCATTTAAGAATTTAACTGTCTTTTCAAACAGCCCCGTACTTTGCAAGCCCCAAGTATCTGAAGGTTGCTTAAACTCTAAACTTTTCACATTGACAAAATTTGAATTGAGGGGACATTTTTTCAAAATTGTAGTAGTCTATTTGCCATTTGTGTTGGCTACCATTAATTAAATTTTCCTTTCTTATAACCCACACTTCCCAGAATCACCAAATGGCTGAGGATAGAAGGGATCTCTGGAGATCTTCTTGTCCAACCACCCCAGGGTCACTCTGATTTCCTCCAGAAAGTCCATCACCTGTGCATCATAATATTCCTGTAGGAATATGCTGAACTTCTAATGTGTCCAGTGACAAAATGCCCTCTGATTTTCTAAAAACAATATATGATTTATAATATAGAGACTTTCTTGTATCCACTCGTACTTGGAAGGGTTAGTTGCAATCCTTTTAAGCTGTGTAAGCACCAGCAGTGCTACGTGTAAAGCAAAATAAGGCATTTCCAAATCACATTCAAATTTAAAATAAGAAGGAATGTTCCATAAAAGCAATAGTTTTCTTAAGCTATAGCCTCTCAAGGAACAGCTAAGTATTTTTATATTAGTACTAAAATAACTTATATTTCTGTCTCTATTAACTCAAATCTCTTTTTCAACTATGTGGAAGTAAATGGTAGGATGCAAGAAACATTTCCTAGATATAAATGCTGTTTGAATGATTGCTTGAGAGGAATTCTGTAAGCTACTAACAGATTTGTATTTTTGCTAAGGGCCAGATGTGAATCAACATTTCTAAGTTTAAGACAAAACTTACTTCTTGAGTAGTTCTACTGATTGAAATATATTTTGATGAAGGGGTGGGTTTTCATTTACATACCTTCCTAATTGGGAAGATTTTCTAAAACATTTTTTAGGTTTATTTGTCTTCTCAATTTGCTATCCTTTGCTTCACTTCTTTCTCTTCTCCCTAGATAATTTTGCTTTAGCACTTTGATAGGATTGCACAGCTAGAAAGCACAGGGACAGAGTTGTATGGGTAAGAGAGGAGAGGACACTTTCCCACAGGGGGGATTTCTTGCTTATTTAGCCATTCTTCCAATCAGCCTTTCAAAAGTGCCTATAAAGCTCTACCTTAATCTATTTAGTAATCTGCAGGGCAAAGTGAGACAGATGCAGAATTCAGGAAAGGAATATCATGGAAATCCAGGGAGAGACAGGTTAAACAGAGCATTAGGGCTGGCTATCCTCACAGCATCAACACACACAGTTCACTCCACCTGTACAGCTTTGACAGCCCTAGCTGACAGTGACAGTAGCTTGGGACAATCTCCAGCAGAACATTTCAGGTGATAAGCTGGAAAGTCTTGAGGAAAGAAGAGCAGAGATCTCCACACATCTCCACACATTTTTAGTTAGTTAAGATTGTTCAGATATTTTAAGACCATTAATAATTAATATAAACAAACTTAAATGAAATGTCACCTTCGGGGAGGGTCTTTATCCCTCCTCAGCACAGTGTCAGGGGAATACAATGAGGATGATATTTTTCCCTGACACTTGTACTGCCAGGGTACCGAGTATCTATGAGCTGGATGGTCAATACTCCTGGAGATATCTGGTTGAATGAAGTTGTATCCAGATTTTAATGCATAATTTAAACTATTAGTGTCAGCTTTCCACCTTGCACTGAGGTAAAGTATTCACATGCAAAAGACAACATCTCAGCAACAAATCCCAGAATTTTTTCATCAGGACCTATGCCTCATGAGCTAGGTTTTTTAGCACTTTTACAAACTTGTTTCCTTTTTCTACTCTGCATTTTTCACTGTTTCCCCGTATTTTATTAATGCCAGTCTGCTTGAAAAGGGCACAGGGAAAAGCAAGCATTCTGCAGGGTAAATGGGAAAAGAAATGGACAGAAGCTTTTCTTAAAATGTCACTGCTCACAAAGAGCTTGTGGCAGCGCAGTGTTATATAAGGCTGGGTTTTAAAAAGGTGTTGTTAAATATGCCTTGATCTCTCTCATATTTCTAGCTTGCCTTTTTAATCCTCTCCACACTGAATTTTAATTTGGAAGTATTTTAATCTGCAACTTGTTACAATCCGTTGTCATGTTTTGTATGCACTTGGAGCAATCCTATCCTGAATCAAGACAAAGTATTAACACCATGGTTGTCAAAAGATGTATCTGACAGAGCCAGTTATTGCTGTAGCAAGAAAGCCCTCTCTGCACAGCCTGACTCATTACAAGAACCTGTTGTGGTGGTATTTGGGGTGCATATGTTGCTAGAGTGTCTTTTACTCTATTTGCACATGGATTGTATTGTCCTTTGGGGTCAGCACTCACATTCAGAACATAGGTGCAATTGTCATCAGAGAAATGAAATTTAACATTAATGTGGTCCTCGCACCAGTAGATTTATTCTAGATTTTATAGAAAAAACTGAATAAAATCATACACAGACAAAATACAAGAAATACATATATATGCTGTTTAATACATTTAGCCTAATAAAAATTATAGAAGGGATCTACATCTCAGGTTTTTTTTAAGTTTGTCTCCTCTCCGCACATTTTTAGTTAGTTAAGATTGTTTAGATATTTTAAGACAATTAAGAATTAATATAAACAAATTTATATTAAGTCTTATTAATATAATTTATGCCTCACTATAAAGTTTCAAAAGAAAATACTTTTCAAAGCTTTCTTCCCTACAGTGTATCTAAAATGTAACTGAACCATACAGAAACCAGTAGATAATAGTATTGGGAATCTTCCTACTTTAAATAGTTGTCAGACAAGAGGAGGTGATTATTTTCCAGTGAATGTTCAGTATAATCAGCCATTTCACACCTTTCTTAACATCAGTGTGCTTGGATAGCCTTTTCCAGCAGTCCTGAGGTCTGTGCCTCTCTGGAGCCAACACCTTGGTCTGTTCTGGGTCACTGTGATCTCCTACAGGAGAAATATATAGGCAGAGTTAAGGACAGGGTTTCCTTCATATAAAATCTAAGGAGTGGGAGGAAGAATGGATTCTGGAGTGGGGCCATTAAGGGCTCTGTCCTTGCCCACATGCTGTAGTATTGAAGATTTCCTCCCTCCCTCCCTCTGTTTTAAACCAGCTAATTCTTGCATTTGGCTTAGGGCTTGATGTCAGGAGGAGAAGATATCCAATGAGGCTTATTCTTTGAATTGTTCCCAGTTTTCAGACTGGGAAACTCAGAGATTGAGACAACTCCAGCAGTAAGTGCTGAAAATGCTCCTGCTGTGAAATGAAATGCTGATTTCATTGCTGTGCTTTGTTCATCATTTACCTTCACCAGCACCAAGAGAAGCCCTGATCTAATTGTAAATCTAAATCAGCTGTACATCTATCCTAGAAGGCCGGATAATATTTATCCAAAATAATAGAGAAGCATAAATGACTCTAAAGAAAACTCTAAACTTCCCCACCTAACAATTTAGATCTCAGATTAATGAGGTCTTAAGTAATTGGGTCAGCCATAAATAGGGCTGTTTGCAAAGACAAGAATTCATTAATCTGAGAAGGTCATATTGCTTGTATCACTGGGAAGTATTAGAGTATTTATAACCTGGTTTTGAGGATCAATTGCTTGCAGTCAGATTTCATCTGTTCCCTTTAAATATATTCAAACTAAAGAGTCCTCTGGAGGTGTCTTCCATGAGTCCACAACACAGAATAAATATTTCATATCAAGGCAGAACAGATTTTGTTTAAGTATCTCCTATGAAGAGTTGCAAAAACCAGTATTGATTTCTGGATATTTACTTCAGGAAAGAAGAAAAGGCTTTCCTGGTGTTGGAGGTCTATGGGATTATTACAGACAAAAGAAAAAAACCCCAGGATCTGCTTCTTCAGTAGCTCTCTGATAAGTGATAAAATGTTCTCTACAAACCTGGGTGCACCTTAGAGATATGTAGGGACCTCTGCAGTGTATCCCATGTGTGACTGCAGCCTTTCTTTCCTCAGCTTTTACAGGAGCCCTGTACCATGCTGAGGAATAATTTATTTATTTGGGGACTTCTGCCTTGTATGATTGAACCTACTATCCCAATGGTCTTTGGAAGGTATAAACTACAGTAAACTTCAAAAGGATATGATTTTACAACTTTCCTTGTCTGAGCTTGTTATGGGAATATAGAAAACATCAGCACTGTAACACTGAATTGAATTTTTCACTCCCTAAAATACTCAGTACATGCTCTACATTCTATCTTCTTGCTTCCTGACCTCCTTGACCAGATTATTAGAGAATGAGAATTGAAGTGGTTTTCTAAGCTATTAAATTAGAAATAGACTGCATAATATACTGCTGTCTTCATCAGATTTCTAGAGGATTTAAACCACATTGTTGTAGTCCCTATTTGATATATGCCAACAAAACCCCTTAGCAGAATATGCAATTAAAATAGGATAATTTATTCCATTAATTTTAAACTAAATTCAATCCTGCTCTGCTGTAAAAAAAAAAAAAAAAAAAAATAAAATAGAAAGCCCAGCTTAAAACTCCACCTGCAAGTTTCATGTTTTGTATTGGGATCACAGGAGAAATGGAAAACATGTCAAAAAATCCAAGAACAGAGGTACTAAAACAGGCCAGTCTTAAATAGTGTCAGAAGAAAGAATGGGTAACTAAATCTGAGAAAACATCTCAAATTAAACATCTTAAAATTTCCATTTCAAAATATTTGCACTTTTGATATTGTTTTGAATATTTGAAATTTAGTTTAAGCATCTCTAGTATAATTACAGAACAGAAAGTTTGTAGCAGAAGTATATGAGATAAAGGAAAACATTGAAATCATATTCAAAAGTAGAAAATTCAGCCAAATTCAGCCAAAAGAGTAATTAATCATAGAATCACAGCGTAGTTTGGGTTGGATTAAAGATCCATCACCTGTTCCTTAAGATCCTTGAAGATCATCACCTGTTCCAACTCCCCTGTCACGTTCAGGGACAACTTCCACTGTCCCAGGCTTCTCAGAGCCCATCCTGCCTGGCCTTGGACACTTCCAGGGATGGGGCAGCCACAGCTGCTCTGGGCAGCCTGTGCCAGGGCCTCACCATCCTCACAGGGAAGAACATTTTTCCTTTTATTTAATCTAAACCTGCTCTCAGTTTGTCCTGTCACTACCTGTCCTTGTAAAAAGTCCCTCTCCAGCTTTCTTGTAGCTCCTTTAGATATTGGAAGGAACTGTAAGGTCTCCCCAAAGACTTCTCTTATCCTGGCTGAACAAATCTCAGCTTGTCATCTTATAAGATAACATCTTATGAGGTGTCTTTAGTAAAGAGTTTCACTTCTGGAAAATGGAGTTGTGGTTGCTTGAATGCTTTTAGTGTTTGATAGGCTTCTGTGTGAGGTATTTTAGTGACAGATCTTGATTTTACTTCTCACTTGAGAACCTTCCATCCTGGAGCCACCTCTGGACTTTTTCACTTTCCTGAATTAATATTGTTTAATTGGTGAATGAAATACATAAGACACCAAGGATACCTTAGCAATAAATCACTATTTTTGAAGCTATAGCTATAACTTTCCCTCTCTATAAATGTGCACATAGTCGTGTGAGGAGTGAGGAAAGACCAAAATATTCGTCACCATGTGATGCTGGCTGCTAGAAACAGAAAATGGTGCCTGTAACCTCCAGGGATTTAGTTCATCATTAGATTAACCACCACTAAGGTAAGGCCATACATCATCAAAGACAACAGGCGCAGTGTTGGCAATACTAGAATATTAAGTAGAACAACTTGCATTGTCACTGTGCATGGGAATGGAGAAGTCCTATAGATGCTGCTGAGAAAGGGGAGGGTGAACAGGTTGTCATTACCTCAGGAGAAAAATTATAAAGTACATTCTTATTCAGCAGATGTGTCTATGCTTATCAAGATTATCTGCATTTACAGTACACTATGAGAACCAAACACATCAGTTACTCAATGTCTAAACATGCTTTTCCAACATGAAAAATATGTTGCCTATCCTGATAAGAGCTTAAATGCTTTTCATTTAACCTTAGCTTTCTCTACTTCAGTTTTAATGACAAATTGCTATCTATGTGAAATGTTTTCCAGCTAAGCTCCTCACCACAACATTGCTAGGGAATACTGCAGCATGAATCTCCCTATTCCTCACAGGAGTGCTTGCCCCAGGCACTTGGTGTTCAGTGTGACTAGAAAAGGCAACCAGCTGAAGTCCTTTTGCACTCAATGGAGTTCAGAGTGTTCAAGGATAAAATCCTTCAAAACAGTGGATGAGCAGTGGGTAATTATTTTATTTTATTTTATTTTAGTTAACAGAAGGGGAAGGTTTCATTTTGAGAGCTCCCCACAGGGAGCAGACATTTATTTACAAGGGACAGTGCAGACCCCCATGGCACACAGAGTTCAGCATCCTCCTAAGTTTAATTTCAGTCTATCTCTACCTTCTCCGTTTACTTCAAAGTTTCATGAATTGAAATAAAAACACATAGAGTGAGTCAACACAGGTCAAGTCTTCCTTCTGCAAATTAGCAAGCTTTTTACTGTTAACATCTTGGCATCCCTGCCTCCCATGCAAAGCTCACAGGTCTTTTTTGCACACCCAGTTCATGTTGGTTATGGAATGCAACAACAAATAAACAAAGAAATCTTTCTCTGTTTATGCCTTTTACCAGTCTCTGAATCTGAACACTCCTGAAGCATCTCTTGTACTCTCTGTCTGATAAACCTGTCTGTCTCATTTGCAATGTTCCAGAAGTTGTAATGCTGTAGCATGTGAGGCTCTGAGAACATTTAAAATCCTTATTTCAATGCAACCTATTAAAGAAATCTCTAATTTTAGCAATCCAAATTAGCACTTAAGTGCTTTTTCAGCAGAAGATCAGAACTAGAGATCACAGTATGATTATTGACTTATGAATTGAAAAAGTATGTAAGTTGTATGCATGACAGACAGCAATCCTGTACTTAATGGTTCATTACCAACTTAATATACCTAATAAACCATTCCATTTCTCATGTCTATTACTCCATGAGCTTTTGAAAACAAAGTATGTCTTCCTTTTTCTATAATGTGTCATCACTACACTACTTAATCAACTTTACAGAATGGAGATAAAAATAAGCCAGAGAGCCACTAATTTTACAACCTTTCAAAATTTTAATTTTTGACAGAAAAATAACATTTAGATAGTTAAATCTGTTAGCACATTCATGTAATGCATCTAGAAAGTCGATTTTGGTGCACTGGCAAAACCTTCATCACTTGTCCACTTCATGATGAATTCTCCAGGTTCAGGTTACATAAGAAATGTGATCCTCATGGTCTCTGTCCTGAATTATGCAGCTGAGCCTAGAGAAGGGTGACAGGGTCACCTGCCCTGGTGGCAGGCCCCAGGGCACTGGTATAAATCCACAATGGCTCCCACTTCATCTTGCCATAGGCTCTGCCCAGACAAATCCCACACGCACTCCGACAAGGCTCCTGTGTAGTCTCCTGCACACTTTTAATAGACAACTGGGCATAAAAATGGAGCTCTGACTAGATAAAATATACTGAATTAGTTCAATCACTTATCAATTAAGACATGATGGCTTACTGCTATGAATATTAACCAGCCAAAACAGGTGGTGCATTAATGAAAATAGTGCAGACATATGTAAGGAAAAAAAGAAAATCTGCAGTATGAAAAACAAACAAGACCATTGGGCAACTACTGAAGATTTAGTAAAATAAAAAATAAATTATTGCTTGTACATTTCTCTGTGTGGAGTGGCCTATATTTTCAATTAATATTAAAAACCAAATAGAAAAAAACCCCACTAAACCCCCGTAATATGTGTGCTCTGAAGAAAAAAAAAAACCTCTTTAATTAGAACAGCAAATTATTTATGTATCTAGATTTTAATTGTACTCACTTGATAGACTGAAAATTATTTTCATTACAATCAATATACTCAAAATTATTTTCATTACAATCAAGCTTTTTACTCTTTTCTAACTCCATTAAACTTGACTATCCATGGAATGGAAAGAAAAAGGGTTCTGAACAAAATGATGGCACCAGACATCCCTTGAATCTGAATTGAAATAGGAACGCTAATGTTTGCATGGCTAGTACGCGGTTCCAAAAGGCTGCACGCACGGGCGGGGCCAGCCCGTGGCCGTTCCTCCCCTGTGCAGCTGCGGAGCTGCCCTCGGGAGGATGCTCAGCTGCTGCCGCAGCACGGGGCAGCCCGGGAGCCCAGGGGCTGCCAGCCCGGGCTGGCTCCCTGTGCCTGCAGCGCGACGGGAATGGCAGAGGGGCGGTGCCGCTGGGGTGATAACGCACGACACGAATGCCTCTAAAACAGTTTGAGAGATCAATCTGACTCTGTTTATTCAAACAATGATTCCCTTTTTTCATTTTCGACAGACCACTGTGATTGGTGAACGAGTGACAGAACTCTTCACCCACATGGGCCAAACCAGAGGGACATCAAAATAAAGACTGTCCCACAGAAAGGATTCCAAACATGAGTATCCATACGGAAACAAAACTTGATGTTTATGTGCAAGCCATGGGAACAGGCTTCAGACATCCAAAATGCCAGGAAAAACAGAGCTTTAGAGATTCAGGAGCTGCAGGCCTGAAAGACTCAGACTGCAGAGCAGCCCTGGCTCTGGGCTGCAGGGGGGGGGTGAGACAGACACAGGGGTGAGACAGGGGGACACAGGGGGACACAGGGTGACACAGGGGGTGACACAGGGGTGACACAGGGGTGAGACACAGGGGTGACACAGGGTGGACACAGGGGGTGACACAGGGGTGGACACAGGGGTGCACGGAACAGGGGGTGACACAGGGGTGACACAGGGGTGACACGGGTGACACAGGGGTGACACAGGGGGTGACACAGGGGTGAGACACAGGGGGTGACACAGGGTGACACAGGGGTGACACAGGGGGTACACAGGGGGTGACACAGGGGGTACACAGGGTGGACACAGGGGGTGACACAGGGGGTGACACACAGGGGTCACACAGGGGACACGGGTCACACAGGGGGTCACACAGAGGGTCACACAGGGGGTCACACAGAGGGTCACACAGGGGGGTCACACAGGGGGTCACACAGAGGGTCACACAGGGTGAGGTCACACAGAGGGTGTCACACAGAGGGTGTCACACAGAGGGGTCACACAGAGGGGTCACACAGGGGGTCACACAGGGGGTCACACAGGGGTCACAGGGGGTCACACAGGGGTCACACAGGGGTCACCAGAGGGTCACACAGGGTGTCACACAGGGGGTCACACAGAGGGTGTCACACAGAGGGTGTCACACAGAGGGTGTCACACAGGGGGTCACACAGAGGGTGTCACACAGGGGTTCACACACAGGGGGTCACACAGGGGGTCACACAGGGGGTCACACAGAGGGTCACACAGGGGGTCACACAGAGGGTGTCACACAGGGGGTCACACACAGGGGGTCACACAGGGGGTCACACAGGGGGTGTCACACAGAGGGTGTCACACAGAGGGTGTCACACAGGGGGTCACACAGAGGGGGTCACACAGAGGGTGTCACACAGGGGGTCACACAGGGGGTGTCACACAGGGGGTCACACAGAGGGTCACACAGAGGGTGTCACACAGAGGGTCACACAGGGGGTCACACAGGGGTCACACAGAGGGTGTCACACAGGGGGTCACACAGAGGGTCATACAGAGGGAGTCACACAGGGGGTCACACAGAGGGTGTCACACAGGGGGTCACACAGGGGGTCACACAGAGGGTGTCACCCCACCCGCAGCCTCCCTCTGCTCCTGCAGGGACCCCACAGCTCCAGGGCTGTCTCTGCTCCCACGGGTGCCCCTGTTTGCCAGCAGTTCCCCGGTGACCCCACCCCGCCTGGGCTCCCCAGGGAAAACCACGCCACAGAGCCCCCCGAGAGCTGTGGGACACCCCGGGGCTGGGCCCACTGCTGGGTGTCAGTGCCTCTCCAGGGCTTCAGAGCCGTATCACACACAGTCTGCTACAGGAGAGCCTTTTACAGTATTATCGTTCGCATTCGATTAACTTCGAACATCAAATTAGTTTAGGTATATTTTTCAGAAATGGTCCCTTGGCCATTGCCATCACTGTGACTGCTGAAACAAATCAAATGGAGCTTGAGAGCCCTCAGCATCAGACCTCCGCCAGGCAAAGTAGCTTAAAAAGCCTCAAAGCAAGCAGGGAATTTCCCCACAACACTTCGGTTTTTAGAAATAACCAAATGCCAAACTCTAGTGTAGCAAGTCCCTCGTAGGTGCACAGTATTTAATAACTGCCTCCTTTGAGTCAGTTTGTTAAGCTTCCTGCATTTTTGAAACATCCAACAATCCTCTGAAAAATGGGTGAAACATCTCTGAATCACTTTTCTTTTAGAAATTAAAACACAAACTCTTAATTAATTCCATTAACTTTTGTATTAGTTTAGTTTCACTTCACTGGAACAGGTCTTTATTCTCCATTTCTAAAAAAAATTAAAAATAAATAAAGGGGGAAAATATAATATAAAGTAAACTCACCAAAAGGAATTAGATATAACCTTTGGACCACAAGTCTTTACTAAAATAATTAGAAACATTACATATTTTTTTTTCTCAAAAATTTGGTTATTTCCAGCATTTTGGGTGTTGAATTATAAGAAACACATTTGCAATTTGTGCTATTTTGTCATGTTAACCCATGTGGCCCACCGAAGCAGTGTCACTTTAATTACTCACAAAGATGATTTCCTGCTAAGAAGTTGAATCAGTATAAAAATGTTTCACTGTACATAATTTCAACATCTGGTAGTGTAACTAGCATTTTCTTCCTAAGGAAATTATATTCATCCCTCTTTCTTCTACTTACAAAGAAACATGCAATTTTTACATGTTTATTTCTGTTCACTTACAAAACAAATTACAAAAGAGCAATTTAGGTAATGTGTTTTCTCTTTGTCACAAACAGTTTGATTTGATTTAAACAAAATCTAAAATTTCCACACAGAGAATACATACTGTAAGAATTTAAACACAATTTGAATAGTAGAGTTTAAAGGTTTTTTAAAATATATATACATTATATACATATATACATATATAAACACATATATACATGATATATATATATACACATATACATACATATAGTGAAACTATAAGATTTTTCTGAAAGTTAGGGAAATTCAGATCAAGATTGAGATTTTTAATGTCTGATTCTTCCCAAAATACCAGGAGAGCATTCACCAGCATCTATGAGGTTTCAGCACCATAATACTCTTCAACTATTACACACACAGACACACCACAAATTTCATATATTCTTAATAACCAAGGATCATTCTGACCTGTGCTCCCCCTGATGATCTTTCAGTTTTCACCAAATCACAGGGGTGTTGCTGCTGAGACATCTGGTCATCAAAATATCTGACCCTTGTGATTATTCCATTTCCAAGAGCTTTGCTTCTGGTTGGATAGATATGAGAGATGCATGAGAAGCATGGTCATCTTTTGTTCCCTATTTTTCTATCGGTTTATTTAGAACCTAGCCCATAAGGTCAGTCATAAATTTTGTAAGGTAATTCTCAGCAATGGAAGTTCAGGTGACTCATTTCTTCTTAGCCAGATTTTATTTGGCCTAATTAAAATCTACAAAAGTGCTTTTTCTTTTTCTGCCTCGTACATACCTGGGTTACTCATCAATTTCATAGAACACAGCCTGGCTTAGCTGTGTGTGCTCTGGGTCAAACACACAATTAGAGCTATTGGATTGTAGCTCACAAGGTGAACTTCTAACTTCTGGTTACAAGTTCCTAGAGGCCCAACACAGGAATGGGAAGTTCCCTGTCATCACAAACTCTGCCTTTCCTATTCTCTTGATTTCTGTGTTAGAGAGCATCAGTGACAATGTCTCCTGCTATAAGACACAGCAATTATCACTGAAACCTTTATCAATTTATTTATTTATCAAACATTTATCATTATCAATTATGACTGAAACCTCTCTGGCCTGGACACACACAATTTGAGTGGACACTGAGCAATTCTGTTTTGTCAGGAGGTCAAATAACTCTTTCATATTGCTTATCCAGCAGGACTGAAGGAATTTTTTGTCCATCCTTTTTGAAACACGCGTTAATGGGAAGAAAGGGATCGTGGCATTTACCTCAGCTTTCAAAACCTGTAGAAAACTCTTTACAGAAAACACAAGTAAGTAGTTTTTAACACATTTTAAAGACAGAATATTTTTGAGGAAGGTTTTCATTCAGAGTTACTTTTAATGGCAGTATCTTGAAATCCAGCAGACTTTCTCTGTTGACTTAGGCCACCGAAGCCCTAACTGGGGAGTCCTTCACACTCAGTGGAGAAGGTTTTAAAGATGATTCACAACAGCAGCACACTGACATGGTCACTCCCAAAAGAGTTTTGTCTCCCAAATCACTCATCCTCAGGGCTGATTCATGCAGGTTTAGGATTTTTGGCCATCTCTTGCATCTCTGGGTAGATGTAAATCAAAAGACCACATTAAGTATAAACATTACCAAAAGTCCAGGATAAAATGTAACATAGTTAGTCCAAGACTCCATTTCACTGAATTTATCTCAATGTTTAAATTTTCAAATGAAATGCAAAAAATTTGTTCCTCTGTATTTATAATAAATATCTGTGAAGCCAGTATCAACGCTTTCCTACTACCAACAGCACACTGTGCTTTTTTAGTTTAGTTTCTGCATCTACGTCTTCCAGGGGAAGATTTGCTCCATAGTTCTCTCGCTGAAAATATCCAAGAAACAATGATATTTTAAGATATTATTCATTGTGTATAACTTTTAATTCCTTTGAAATATACTGCCTTAATAAGGGAAAATTATTGCATTTTACAGACAGAAGAGAAAGTGAAATAATTGGGGTTTCCTGTTTGAGTATTCCTGCTCCTTTGTATTAATTCAGTTTGACTGTTGGTGGAGTTAAAATTTCATTATAGTGTGAGTTATTAGTTCTAATAAGATATTACTGAAACATTATTTCTAGTTTGGAATCATGTTTAAATTATGTACCTTATGAGCTTAACTTTTAAGGGCTAAACCATCAGGGAAAAATGTTAAAAAAGTAACTCATTGTACCGGGAGATTAAAACTGTCACAGCCTGAGCAAGGGCTTGCCTGTAGGCTGGTCAGGCTGGGGGCAGGCTGGCCATGGGGTGTCGAGGGGCAGCTGCCTTCCTGCTCCTTGGGAAGGGGCAGAAATGTGCCAGGTGGGCGTTCTGGCATGGGACAGCAAACCCTGCCCCTCCTGTGAGCCAGGGCTGGGCAGCCCAGGGGGAAAGGGAGCCTTTGTTCGTCTCTTTCATGCAGATTAAATTATAGTTAGCATGCAAATATTAACACAAGTGAGTACACTCTCAGTTCCTTTCACTTTCAAGTGCATGTCTGGTACTCTCTGCAGTGTAGTCCATATAATTTAGGGGTCTGACATCTATTGCCCTGATCTCATTTCTCACCAGCCCATCTTCATTTTAGAAGCACAGATACTCAGTATACAATTTTTTACTGTAAAATTGAATTTGTTTCTTGTGACAGAGGAGGCTTGCTGAATTTATGGCTCAGCATTGAACATCCTTCACCTTGGAAGTAGCTCTGCTGCTGTAAAAACGAGGCATCTCTCTCCTGAGGACAGTATAACATCATGATACAGATGCCCATCCTGTTAGACAAGGTCGTGCCAGGAGAAACTAAACTTAATTTTCTGAGACTTTACAACACTTAGCCCTATATTTCACTTTACAAGGATAAATACTGGGAAATACTTTATCCCAATGTAACAACCGTCCTTTTGATCGGGAGAACAAAAAAGAAAACGTTTGATGTTCAGATCAAAATGGCTGAGAGAAGGGAAATACAAAAGGCGTGCTGAAGACATTGTTTTTCTGATGGTTCCTGCCTTTGTCATTGCATCACAGAAAATAACCAAATTATCTCACTTGTATTTTGGACCCAAACTCTTCATTATGTGTGGGATTTTTTTTACTTTCTCAAATCCTTTGTTACTGGGTTCACTGCTTTGCTCTCACCTTAGTCTAACCACTGCAATTACTGCCAAGTTGTCAAATAAAACTACCACTAAATTGGTCTTAATTAATTCATGTTACACAGAAGCAGGGACATCTTGCTATTTCCATTTTGTCTTCAGACTTTCACAGCCTACTTCAAGTCTGCAAATTATGTCATTCTTCTTCCAAAGCACTTCACAGATTTCTTAGATAACAGAGTTCTGCACTAACTCGACCCCTTAGTCATGCAGGGGACAGCAACTACAGAAGCATTGATGGCTCCACCTGGCTCCATCTCTGACATGCAACCCAAGAGGTTGTAACTCCTCATTTTCCAAGAAGAAAACGAACCTCTGTCTTTCACATCATGCCTTGCCTTCCTCCCATTTCACCCCATCATTATTTGTAGAGTCCCCAGCCAGCTACAGCTCAGCTCCTACATGCGAGAAAACAGAATCCACCATCCTGATCTGCTGCACCTTTTGTAGCTCATTTTCCTCCTCTAGAGAAACTCTGCTGCTGCCAGCTGTTAAAGGTGCAGTCATTTTCCAGCCAAAGTAAACATCTACAGGCTGTAATTACAGCCTGTCAAAAACCCTCTCAGCCTTAAGGAACTGAGATGCTGCAGACTAAAGCTCCTCAGATCTGTCTGGACCTTTTAACAACCCCAAAAAGGAAACAGGTTCACAGCTGGGGAAATATTTTCCCAATTATAATTTAAATTAGAATCTGTGTGTTCTGCATTTGAATGCAACCTCCTTGGAGAGCAAATGGATTCTGCTGTACTTGAGAGATTTTATAGAAAAATTAGTTGAATATAAAAAAAAAAAAAAAATTAAAAAAACACACTAAAAAAATCCCAACCCAACAAAAGCATGAAAAGCCCAAACCAAACCAAACCAAAAAAAAAAAAAAAAAAAAAAAAACAAACCCCAAAAAACAATTAAAAGAAAACCACATTTTTATGCTTTGTAAATTTGACAGCTCTTTGTCTCTTTTGCATTGCTCTATATCATCATTCATAGCACTTTCCTGGACCACAGCAACAATATTCAGCAAAAAATGCATGGGGTGTGATGGCCAGGTTTATTCTCACTTTTAAATTCATTAACTTCTGTGGTTGCAAGAAACATCAGAGGATCATGGACCAAATGTTCCAAGCATAAACTTCCAGCAAATCATCATAAAATTTTCAAGGCTTAGACCAAAGTGCAAAGCCTCTTTGTTAAAAAGAAGTTGACAGCCTGATGTGCTCTTGATGGGTTTATTTTTCAGCTATAAGAATGTGAATCCTTGAAGGGACTCTGGTTGATTTTGCAATTGTATCACAAGGTATTACAAGCAAATGATGTATAAACCTGCATTTATCTGGGAGAAATCAAAGATTATTGTACTAAGGGCTCAACACTTCTCAGATGTTTTGGTTTTTTTCCCCTCCTCCAAGCAGTTCGAATTCTATAGGACCTAACCTCTGATTTTGATTCCTTTTCTACCACTGTATATTTCTCACGTACTAAGAACAAATCACAAGAAAAAGCTATTTTGAGAATGGCTTGGACATGTTTTAGCCAACAAATCCAGTGTAATCAGCGGGCTCAGATTCCTAGAGCATGCCATGTTTAATCAGTTTTCCTAATGCTGCACAGTACTATGCACTTTGACAAGAATATGCTGATCATATTACAGAATGATTACTGCTAATGGAGATCTTTTAGACAAGATTAGATTTTGCTTCTGTCCAGATGCCTCAAAGAACATTATTAGTTTTTGGTGTCATATTTTTGTAATATTAATATGATCAGCTTATGGGCTTGCTCATGTGCTATAACTGCAGCAATTTATCTGACAGTTAAACTGTCAGGACCATGCAGCATTTAACCCAGTGAGCACTGCTGCAATCTGGATCAAATTAGGCACTGCCCACACAATCTTATCATAGCTGTGAGGTGACCAATGAATATTCTGATGAGCCCCCCACATCCGAGGTTCAGAAATTTGCATCATTCAATAGGTGTTTCCAAGAAAGCCGATTACTTCATGGAAATATCCCTAGCAGCAAATCTGCATACTTTTAAAGGAAAGTAGGTTGGTTTTTATTTCCCACATAAATCAGCAAAATGGGATTCAGAGCTGTGCTGCTTTCACAGCTAATTAATGTGACAGTGTAGCCTATTAGTATAATAGCTGTAGAGATAGTAGGTTTTCTATATACCTAGAGAAAGGATAAATTACTTGAATATAAAGCACTTTTCTGTTCTTCTTTCAAAGTTACTGAAGATGTACAAGGGCCTTGCATGACCTGTTAGACAAAAAAAAAAAAATAATTATAGAAGCTGAGAAGTATAAAGATTAGTTTTAATACATTTTGACTAGAGAGCCTTACAATATCAGCTGAGGAATACTATTGCCCTTAAGTTCAGTACATACTGATATGCACTCTGATGGCATGCTTCATCCCTTTTGATAATATGCCTTTAAAAACCATGTCCTTTAGGGTCCAATGGACCATGAAATAGTCTCTACAAAAGTACCAGTGGTGCCAATGCTGAGACAAACATTCATTTTGGCTGTCAGCTTTAAGGACTGCAGAAGAAATGAAGCACATTTATTATATACTGATGTATTCTGACTAGATAATCCTTTTCAGTTGTAGGCACTATAAAGACAAGTGCAGATTACTGTGGGGGAATATTTAAAAAAAATTGGGGCTGGCTGAAACAGTTGAGCTTCCAATTTCACAGTTGGGTAATTTGCCTTACAAACTTGTATTTAAAGGAAAACTTTTAGTACGCTAAATAAACAATCTATAATTTGAAAATTAGCAAGTTGGAGATACTTACCCAGGAATTGTATCTACTAATGCTACATTTATTAATTAATACTAGAATTTGCTTTTCTATGATGCTGGCATTGTCAGGGCTTTTTCTTAGCTAACCATTGTCATTCAATTCTATAAAATTTTAGTCCTTTCTCACAACTTTACAGCATTTTGATCACATCCGTATTTCTGTACAGAAAAGCAACTTATGCTGGACACCAACAGGACCTCAGGATTCAGAAAAAGACACTTAAATCATAGTATTTTCAGGAGTCAGTACTGGGACCAAAGCTATTTAAAAAAATAGTCAGTGACATTGTCAGTGGGATTGAGTGCACCTCAGCAACATGGTCAAACGGAAAGTGTCCCTGCCTATAGCAGGGAACTGGAACAGGATGATCTTTAAGGTCCCTTCCTACCCAAACTATTCTATATATCTATTATTTTTCTACATTTTTAAATGCATAAACTTAATTATTCTTATTTTAAAGCTGGAAATCATATGCAGAAAATCTAAGTTTTGTTTGTTTGTTTGTTTGTTTGTTTGTTTTTCCATTATGTGGTAAACAAAAGGAGAAGCTCTTACCTGTCTCCTGGCTACCAGCAGCTGACCTCAGCCTGCTGGTCCTGTGCTGTCAGGTCTTTTCAGGAGCACTGGAAAACAACCAGACAGACGCAACCTGACTGAAAGAGAAAAACCATTAACAACTAGAATCTGTCTTTTAAATTTACCTTTTAAAGAAACCTGTCAAAGACCAAATCAAATGTCTTGAAAATTAACAAAGCAGCCTAGGAAACCAAGAAGCAGTGGAATGTACATTGCACATGATAACAAAACACACATACTCTGTTGCACCCTGTCTTGCTAAGAACACAATTCTCCAAAATTCAGAGCTGGGTAAAGGCCTAGGTACAAACCAAGGAAGAAATCACCTCTATGAGGATTTATGCACATGGGATACTGGCACACAAGGAAATCGTTTAACAGATCTGGTCCTCAAAGCTATAGATGTTAATGGATGCTGTTAGGCACATTATTCAGGCACTTAAACCAGCTCAAGTCTGTGAACTCCTGTACATTTATTTTCATTTAGAAGAAACAGTTTATACAAGTTTCTTTAACTCAGTTAAAAATACAGATAGTCTGTCAATGTTTAGATTTTATTGCCTCCCTTGCCTGCTTTTATAATGTGTCATGACAAAACCACAGTTCCTTGAATAGCTAATTAACCACATAACATATATGGCAATCAAAGCCAAAACGTTCTTTTAGATTTTTGTTTAACTATTGAAAGTTCTGTGTTTGAGAGAGGGTGGAGTTGACTAGAGACAGAGTGCAGACTTCTGCAGCAGCACAGTCTTGGTGCATGGTGAAAAGCACATCGTTTTCTGGCTTCTCCGCTAACACATGCCACAGCCAAGGCAACGCTGACTGCTGAAGAGCTGCCTGGATCATATGTTTCATTTTGCTGGCAGGACACTTTCAGAAAATGCAGTGTACTGCAGTACTTAGCTATGTATTAATGTTGTCTTTATGCACTCTGAGATCACACATAATACTTATGAGAAGTGGGAAGAACTGAATGTCTTTCATTTACACACTGAATAATGTGTTCAGAAGCTGAAATGTCTTCCTCTTTATTCAATGGAGAATTCAGTTATCAGCTGCCATCCTACTTCAAAATTAAATTGATGTACTGATCTTCAGTTGGTGGTAATATTATTTGGGTCACCAGATTTGGGTTGGGTTTAATCAAATTTCTAGACAAGAGATTCATAAAGAGTTTAGGCAGGAGTGGTTCCTTTGAAACCCAGTAGAGGCCTATAAAAATGCATTTTGCCTTTAGAAAACATTAAAGGCAGTTTCTGTAAGCGAAGTTTGGATGCTGATCTACAGACTACAGATGCAGTCACTATAGTTCTGTAAGGAAGGATGCTTGTACCATGTGGGGCTTTGGTGGCAAACTTAAGAGACAAGGAAATCAATTCCTCAGCCATATTATTCTCCAATGCTTATGATATATTTTGGCAATGTGCAAGACATAAATATCAGAAAAGATATTGATCCACATTACTTTAATCTCTACTAAAGCAGATAGTATTAGAAAAGAGTCAATATTATGACAGGGAGCTTAAAACTTTTAGACTTTTAACAAAATATAAATTTCCTGACTGTCTACTTTCACAGTTTCATAACACTCAGTTGGCAGCAGCAACAAATATGTCTGAGATTGTTACTATGACTGCACTGAAACAAAAATTAACCCTTTTATAGTAAAATTGTACTCTAACTTAAGTTATTAAATTTATAACTCACTTTGTAATTAAAGGGTGGTATAAAAAAAAACAATGGGAAGTTTTAGGCTGAGGTTTGTCCATGCTGTGTAGCAATGGGCAGTGCCCCGTACAAGCATTTGTAAAATGAACTTGTTCCTTACTTGTGGCGTGAAGAGGAACACACTCAAAAAAAACAATCCACTTGGAGTACACCTGAAAAAAACTGCTACTTTTTTTTCCTACCCAAATGCACTAGTGAAAAAAAAAAAACACACTGAAAATTGAAAAAATTATCTTGTTCTGTTAAAATACTTATTCCAAATTCTAACTCCTTAGGCAATGAATTTAGCTAAATATTATTTTGAAATGTCACAGCAAAATGAAAACTTGAAACATATGGTTTAAGAATGTCAAAATAAAATATTTTTTTTTTCTGTTGTCAAAACAAAACCTATTTTATTTTCTGTTACTGAACATTATTCCTACTCTGGTTAGTATCAGCCTCAAAAGGCATAGAAATATTTTTGAGTATGGAGCCTGAGATGAAGTTTTGTGAGAAACTTTAGCTTCACTAACTGTTTAAATAAATCTACTTAGCCAGTCTGTTTTTCTGCATTGCATGTTCTCTCAGCCAGGAAAATCTCCATGATGTTTATTTTCTGTCCCACTCTCTGCATGTCATGAAGCATATGCTGTAGGAGACTGCCTGCATCTCAGACTGACAGCTGCTCTGCTCTCCCAGTTCTCTGTCACAAAGGAAGATAGTTACCATTTAAGCAAAGAAATTCTTCAGTAATGTGTTTGGACACTTGCCTTTAGAACTTAACCATTATAAACTCTGGGGTTCAGTTTGCCTGAAATCAGCATTCTGATTTCCTAATAGGATTCTCTGTCAGCTTTTATGGAGGTAAAAAATTCTAATCCATATTAATCTCAATTCTTCTGGGAAACTGTAGCCTCTCAATTTATAAATTAATTCCTTCCACTCATTTGCAATCCTTCTGGCAAAGCTGGAGCTGCAGAGAGCACACTCTGTTAGAACACACATGAACAGGATCAGATTCTTTACTTGGCATCACACATCCAGTTCAGGAGGAGCTTTTCATGAACCATTTCTTTCTCATCAGAATTGTAGAATGGGCTTGGAACAGAGCAGGGTATCTTACAGGTGACCTATTGACAGCCCTCTGCACAGGTTCATATTACTTAATATTTCACATGAACTCTGAATTGCAGGTGTTACGGTGCTGTGATTGCAGCAATTAAAACAATTAGGGTTGGAAGAGGTATTATTAAGTAATTAACATACACCGTGTTTGTTATTTGCAGAACACATGGCTTTTTGACAAGGCGAAAGAAGCAAGAGGGCAACACTGCAAAATATTAAAGTGACCAATAGGAAGTTAGAAAGATGCCTCTTAGGAGAACTGTAAAAATATTACCATATAAACCAGCATAGAAACTCATGGGGTTTTTCCTTTATTTAATTTATTTTTATGGGCGTATTACATTAGAATCACACCCTAAGGTGCTTGTACAGGTCACAACAAATGTATTGCAAATGAAAGAAGATATTCTGTTTAATAAGCCAACATCTTCATCATGACTTTTCTTAGACTGGGAAGGTAACCCAAGGAATTCAAACATTTTTTAAATCAGAAGCCATCAGGTAAAACAAAGTGCTGTAAAGTGACTAACTCTTTCTCTGCTATGAGGTGACAACAGACATGGCTTCCAATAATCAAGGTACAAAAGAAAAAGCATTTCCTGTTTCACACAGATTGGTAAATATTGGTATTGATATCATAAATGACAAAGAATATCATTGCAGAACATCTCAGCACACAATTAGTCTAATTAATGCCAAATTTATTCAGTGATCTACTCTCCTCTAGAAGCTGTATTAGCTTTCCAGACTTTAGGTATTAAGAATATAGTCCTACTTTATTTAATTTTATTATCAGTATTCCCTTTTGTTATCCAAGTTGCATTCTCCTATGGTGATCCAAGTAAATCTTTGCCACTGATTGGAAATTGCCATCTGTAACCGTTGTGTTTCTGTACATGTACTGTACATCTGGAAATACATTCTCCATCCTTCTGCCAAGAATGAAAAGTATGGGAAGCAGACATGACATTTCTGCCAAGGTTTCTTGAGAAGAGTAATGCAAATATATATGGGTGACAATGAAAGAAGTTCAGAAAACCTTAATTTGTTCAGCTAACTGGAATACAGATTTAGTATACACCTTTTTTTTTTTCTTAAAGCCCTGCCCTATTCTGAATGTTCAGTGTATTCAGCTGCATCACTGCATCAACAATGAACTAAAAACTATGAAATACTATTCCACTTATAGAAGCAAATACAGTAATTAATCAACATTTTCATTTTGGTACAAAAAGGAGAAATGCATAACTTGAATAAAAGCAAAATAAATAACTTAGGTAGTCATAAGATTGTTTAAGTTGTGCTCTATAGGCCACATTTCATTGATACTTACTTCACAAACAGTTGCAAAGTACACAGAGGTTTTTTTCCAGGCTTCAGACTGACACAGAAAACCTGACTAGTTTTGCATAAAACTAACTCGGATTTTAGAATGCATTAGAAGAACTCATGTTTTCCAAAGATTAAGTTAATATTAGTAAAAATTATTTTTAAAGAGATCAAATTGATCTGTAATTTTGTCCATGTTGATACGATGGATTTTTATTAAAATGATGACTATAATAAATAAAGCTTAAAACTGGAAGAAGAAAGCCAGTGATTTGAAAACTAGAAACAGTTTGGTTTGCAAGTCAATTCTACTCCTGCTGAAATAAATGGGGTTCTGTCATTTTATTCATTGAAAATAGGATTCTACTGCTTATTTGGGAGTAACATTGTGAGATTCCTACAAATTACAGAAAAAGAAAAACTATTTCAGAGATATTAACTTTCATTCCTAAATTCAAGATACTTCATTTTGAAACATGTATGTGTATATATGTATCTGCTACATATGTGTGCATATATGTAATGAATATATGGATATGATTGATTTCCAAGATAATATGAAGACATAAATACTTGAATGGACAGAAGCAGAAAGAAATCAATTAGGGTATATTTGGTCTTGAAACTGACTGTTCTGGGTTGGGTTTTTAGCACAGTTACTGACACTAATTATTTCTGACTCAAAAAGTGTGACTCCCACGTGTCCTTTCCCTGCTGGTCATACTGCATAGCAATTGCTACAACGGTGGTATGGAAGCTTGTAATTTATATACAGCAAAATTTTCCAAAGGAGTACAATTTTTATGCTTATATTACAGATTTCTTTGCTTGCCAATTTCTGGCTATGAGTACATGCCTTTTATAGTAATGTTCATTATTTGACAGCTTCAAATCCTGACTGTTCATGCAAATAAAGCAAAAGGGGTTTGGCTTTTGATGTCAAATGATACAACTGCTCTTATGATTAGCACAGACTTTCAGCCCTGTTGCCTGTCAAAAAAGCAAATACTTTCCCTTATACTACCACATAAAAAAATACCTCTGCACATTACAATGCTGCATAAACACAAGCCAATCAAAAATGATCCCAGTTCAGTGGAAGAATCAATGTGATCTGGAAAAGAAATTCCATGTTGGAATTTCAACCATTCTTTAACAGTGAAAACTTCTGTAATTCAGTAGTAGTTCAAAAAGAATTCCTCCTTCCACATACTTAGGAACACATGAAAATGCTGGAACAAAATACCATATTGCCTTCTGAGAAGCATCTGATATTTTAGTTGAATGTCTTGGGGTGGAGCCTCTTATCAAACAACACAAACTTCTATAGCAAGAATAAAAGAAGGACCTGCTATCTCATGAACCTCTCAGTCCAGTAAACAAAATTTTGTGGCAGTCCCAAAATTCTTCCCTTGGCCAAACACATGGCAAAGAAACATCTGACATGCCAGCTGATAGAATGAAACTGTTCTGAGATGACAGAGAAAATCAGTATTTTACAGCTACTGCCCATGCTATCACACACTCAGCCAAGTGTATTTTGTGCAACAGGAATGTGCTAATAAGAAAAAAGTGCTTGCAAACTGCAGCAATCTCTGAGGACCTCAAGAACATGCTGTCAAGACAGCACATATTAAGAAATATGACCATGATAATCAAAGATCCAAAGCAGAAAATGACATCCTTTCAACTACTGGAAACTGTTTTCTCCTTTAGAAGATGAATCAATTTTCAATTTAGGTTGGGCTTTTGGGGTTTTTTTTCAGTACAGTGTCTGAGTATGCAATATTGAATAATGCTAGAATAAAAAATTGTGTCTGAAAAGAATTAAATGGTCTATCTTTACCTTGAGGTGTAATTTTCTACTGAATTGAGGTTCTTAAGATAAACTTTAATCTCTCAACTCTTTATTTGTCATCGACAAGGAGAAGCAAGGAAAGAACAATAAATCCCTCTCTGTAGATGTAGAATATAATGAAACTATTCCAGTATTTATCTTACACAACCAAAGAGGAACTTCAGTTCCTCAGGACAATTTGCTGGTCCTCTCCCCCTTACTTATCATGCATTTGTCTAAAATTAATTTTTAGGCTAGCTTAGAAAAATGCTTCCTATAGGAAAGATACTAAAAACCTTGTCTAGATTGCACAAGGACCAGTAAGAGCTTTTTTTCCCCATTATCTGATAAAGTGTTAAAAAGAATGAACATGATTTAGAGATACTTGGGTGTGTATTTACCAAGACAAATCTGCACTGTAACTTGTGAATCCATGTTTGCCTCATGCAGAGGGCAGACAGGGTCCATAGGCATCCCCTGGTTGTTGAGCTGTGAATAGGTTTGAGTATCTGGATATTCATTAGTTTCCATTATAAAAATACCTCACAGTTGTTACAGTTCTTGCCTGTCAAGCAGAACAGCACCCTCAGCTTGCAGGCAAGGAAAAAGGAAATGGAGCCTGAGATTACATGTGATTTACTCAAGGTCAGAGAGGAAATCTGCATTAATGTTTGAACTCAAGTGTTTTGATCCCTAAAATCCAACTAATTCAACCATTATACTATCCTTAATCTATGCAGGCTATAAAGTTGAGCACAGCCCCATGGTGCTTTCTGAATTAGAGTGAGAACCCTCAATCTCTTGCATGCATATATGTTGCAGGAAAAAACTGTCAGGAAAGTTGTTTGATGAGAATGAAATATTTAAGTGTTCTCTCAGGCACATCAAACGTTATTCTTTACATACAAACCAACACCCTTCAAACAAAGCAAACTTTAAAAAAACCCCAAACTAGACTCTCCATACTCAACAGAATCTTGGGTACAAGAGTGTGTCCAATTCTGCAGGTTTGGGATGGGGCTGACTGGATTCTCTAAGGAGAATTACATCTCAGCTGACAATTAAAACAAACATCACTAGGCAATAAGTTACAATGTCCTTGTGATCTAACCAATTTTATCAAGCCTGTGAATTTCTTTCTTATTAGTCTGAGGTGAATCATGACCTTGAGGAAAACACAGTGGGTTTCTACAGTGTATTTAGCTACAAGTCTGTCTTCAATTCTTTCTTGGTTCTCCCAGTTTTCCTTGCAGTTTTAGCAAAAAAGGATAATTTTCACTTCTCAGTACTTTACTGACCAGCCAACCCCTGGATAGTTTCTCTATAAATCTGCCCAAAATTCTACAGAGATGTTTTGCTTTCCTGGACTTTGTGGCCAGATTCTTATTTTTACTGATATTTTCCATCACCAGGTGTCATGGAAAAGACATAAGACTGGAGAAGGCGCTCACTTTGCCTTTGTGGAAAACCATAAATATGCCAATAATACCTCTGGCTTGAACCTCAGAACTCTGTTCAGAACTCTGTTGTAGGACTGGTAATGTTTTTCCCTCCCTTGGAGGAACCTGAGGCAGATTTTTTCCAGCCCAGCACTGCTGCCAGAGCAGGGAGCTGGATGTTACAGCAGACTGTCCTCCAGTGGAGAGGACCAGAACTGACAGTCCTGCACTCTGCACGGTAAAGCTTTTCTGACCAATGTACAAACCCCAAGCTTTCATGGCAGAAAACTGTGCATTTTATTCTGTATCTCATTCTATTCCTCTGCAGACTGCCAAATTGAAAGGGCTTGCAGCAGATGGGTCACTGACAGAGTTGTAGGGACCATTTAACTAAATGGTGCCCATTAGGGCAGCATGCGGGAATCTGAATTTTCACAGCTGGATTTTCATTACACAGAAACTTGGAAGATGTCGATGAATTGGCATCTCTGTTACCTGTTAATGTAGAATAAATAGATTAAATGAAATAATGTGTGCCTCTTTGAAAGTATGTGTCTGTGTCTTCTTTTGCTAACTGTAACAAAAAAATCTATACTAACTTTCAGGCAAGTCCAAGCATCTTCTCAGTCCATTTGATCTTCTCAGAAACAGAAGTAATCATGGAGATTTTAACACTGTAATTGGTGTTGCCTTATAGAAGCACCTGAGACCTAGTCTTTCAATTTAGATATCCTTCTTGCACGTTGATAATAATTTCCAATAATCTCATTCCGTTAGAAAAAGGATGCTTATTATTTTTTATTCTAACACATGACAGAAAAACAGAGATCTTTGCCAAATTAATTAATATTTCTTATCTTGAATTCCAACAAATTACCAATGCATGTAAGGGCTTCAGTCTAGCTTCTAACAAACACAGGAGTCACAAATCCATTGCTACCGGGAAGAAAAGGAGACTGTGAGACAGGTGCTCTATAAAGGATGTCAAATGTCTTTAGAGAGCAGAAAGCATTCTAATACGTTAAGATCAAGAACACTGCCTTCAAATAATCAGCCAACTCCAAAACTGAAAAGGTCGTCAGTTAGAAACATTGCATGTGTTTTATCATCTTTCTGTGATAAAGAAGTGGGAGGCAACTACATCAGGAATTGTGTTAAAACCATCACTCAATCTATTATAAAACTATTGGTGCAGTAATGTATCATTAGTGGCAATTAGTGAGAGGTTAAATGCTGCATGGTACAGTGATATTGTGCATTAACTGGAAACCACTAATGCGAAAAAAAATCTTATGAAATTGGTTTAGTATTTCAGAATAACTAGTCTCTCTTTGAAAAGAAGAGGTCCTTGATAGGACTCCTTGATAAGAAGAGGTGTATTTTTGGTGATTTTGTTTCTTTTTTACCAATCTAATTTTAAATTTTCTATGGTCAAGCATGCAGAATAGAGTGGAAGCAGATTTGCAAGAATGAGGCACTCCAGTGATCTAGGAGAGAGAAAAAAGGGAAATTCACTTTAAGTCAAGTGGATGGGTGACCAGAGTAAGACTGAAATACTCAGTTGGGATCTGATTCATGAAAGTCTTCAAGAAAGTATCTTTTATTGCCCTCAAGCAGATGTCTTTTATTTCCATTCTGTACCTATAAAGGAGGGTAGGTAGTAAAAATAGTCTGAAAAAACAATACTATAAGATGCAGAGGACTGTGCACCTACCTAAATATGTGCACATAATGATAAATAGATATTGCAAGCAGAAAAAGCCTGTAAATCTACTTCAGAAGATCGTTCCTTCTGATCAGAGAACTGTGTGATGTGGAAGTGTAGCCCTGGAGACAGGGGAGAGCTGCAGAGCTGTGCAGATGAGCACAGGGATGTCCTGCAGCCTGTCTGCCAGGGCACTGCAGAGCAGAGCAGACAGACTGGCACCGTTTAGTCAATCCCTGCATAAGGACGCCAGGACAGTCCTGATGGGTCAGATAAAGGTACCTCCAGCCCAGCACTTTGGCCAGTTGGCCAAATGTTGGCCAAGGAGTGGATATTTGTGAAACAGAGAGACAGCAATATTTTTCACAGAATGCCCTTCCAGAAGTGTGAAGTTTCCTAAACTGAACGGTGAATCTGAACAGTGAACAAATCACACCTGTTTCAGACCTAACAAGGCTGTTCCTTGCTAAAAAAGGAGTGCAGGGCTATTAGCCCAAGATGAGCCTAAAACGGGCCTCACCTTAGCCCAGGCTGTTGCCCCAACACCTGGGTAGGTCACCATAACAGCACCAAGGTCTCACAGAATAACTCACCTCTCAAGTAACTGGACATGGCAATAATCTCCATGTATTACATCCTAGCTCATAAAATAGGGACAAGACTAACACTGGACCCAACTGATATGAGGTCCATCAATGTCAGAAACTACAAAGAAATGAGGGAAATTGGATTTTTTTTTTTTTTTCAGTTTGAAAAAAGTAAATAATTCTTTAAGAATGTTATAACATTCTAGTGATGAATCATGCCATGGACCTGCTTCACCTACATTACATCTGCTGATTTGCCTCCCTGTTCAGCTCAGAACAAGTTGTGCCAGAACACCTCAAAAAGAGAAACAAACAAACCTTCCCCTCCAGCTGTCATCAGCTGAGAGAGGATTTTCTACTTTGGACTCCTTGTTTAGAATTTCCCCAGCCGTATGCTGGTGTTCCAAGACAGCTATTTTACATTTCATGCTAATATTGAAGACTGCAAAGTTAGAAAGGAGCCCCCCCCAAAAAAAAATATATTATGTGTCACATGAGGACGATACATTTTACTGGATGGCCAATAATGTGCTAAAGGTTCTGTCATTCATGAGTAAATTGGTTATCAAAACTGAAAGGTCAGAAGATATTTGCTGGTTTCACTTACAACCTGTTCAAGTCTATATAAATATAGATGTATGTACAAAGTGAGGAAATTTATGAGCTATGTCCTGTAAGACAATTCTGCTTTTTCAGGGCTGTCTGAATAGAGCTTTCTGATAGAGCCCATGTGAGCAATGGGAGTGGGATCCTAGGCTGGAATAAAGAAAACTACGTTTGTAGAAATTCCTTGGCTCCTCTGATTGTGTGCTGGATATTTAAGGCAGGATGCTGGAAATTTCCTGGGTTGCTACAGCACTCACCATATCTGGAGAAGTGGTTCCCAGGTGTTCTGTCAGCTGAGAGGCAGAGATTCTTTCCTATTCCTCACTTGCTAGCTCCTACCCTCTCTCTGCTGTGCAGACCAGGCACAGTTGCCCTCTGGCCCCATTCCACCTGCAGCAGCTCTGCCAGTGGGCACAGGAGAGGATCATCCTGGCCCTGAGAGTGCCCATGCTGTGACACTCAGAGCCTTTGCACAATGAGTGAGGTCCTGTCAATACTAAACAGTGAGCAAAATGCACCAAAGGACATTCAACCCATGGCAGTCCTCAAAGGCAGATGAACTTCAGAGGTTTCTCAGCAACTACTTTGCCTTTTCTCTCAACTTTTTTTTTTTTTTTTTTTTTTTTTTTAATTATTGAAGGAGGGGATTTAGTTGAAGATCTTTACAAAAATCCCAACCTAACATCTGCTTAGAGCTTAAAATGTATGAGCCAATTTAAGAACATTTTATACTGATATGCATATATAGGGGACCTACAAGTGTGTTACTTCACAAACATTGTGTCTTGCCTAATCTAAGACATTAGGAAGAAATTTCCTGGACTTCTGAAGTTCTCCAAGAGCTCATTTGAGAATTCATCTTGTTCCCTATTAGTTTACAACTGCATTGAATGGTGCTACTATTTAGGTCATTTGAAAAACACACATATTGTCCCTTAAACAAATTATATATGAATTTATGTTTGTGGCTTCTATTGAATTTGTAGGTTTTCATCTTTTTTTTGTCCCTAAACTCTGAATTTGAAGTTATTCACTTATTAATTTCAACATATTTTTTAAGTTTTAAATTTTGGTGTATTTTCTTCAGAGCTGACATATATCGAACACTATCACCTTTACACCAGTTGCTGAACCTCTCTGCCATCCACATCCTGCCACATATAAAAGAGTTAGATAGACATAGAAGTTGAAAATGAAATGGGAACAGATGGGCCATCTGCAATTATACTTCTGAAAAGACAGAGCCTCACTGAGATTTATAAACCTTCTGGAGTCCAGACATTTGGTGATCTCATAAAATTATCCTGAAAGTGTTTTAAATAAGTAATTTAAAATAACAATTTTATGTGGAATAAAGGAAACTTCTCAAATCAACACTGTACCAACAAAGAGAAAACAATTAAGAGCTCAAAAGTGTACATAACTTGCAAGTATACATAACTTGAGTAATTAAATGGAAGATTCCAGGAAAAGTGTTCTTCCTCCCCTCTCAGCCAAGCAAAAAAAGAAATTTTAAAAAAAATGTGATAAGAGGACTTGACTAACAATGATTCTGATCCAGCTGATCAGGTCTGCCCTTAGGATGTGTCAGTTACCAGTTTTTCTCTATAAGGTTCATAACTTTTATTGGTCTGGTAAAATTTGCTCCATCAAATCTGGGAGGTTCTTCTATATTTGGACTAAGTAAAACTGAGCAAGTATCCTGCCATCCTTCTCCTCCTCTGCTTCTCCCATTAAGCCTTGGTTTTGCTTCTGAGTGTGTTAAAGAAGCAATAGAGGCATGAGGTGGTTTTGTCCCTACAAAGATACACCTGTTTATCTGTTACATGCTCATCTCGTTGGTGACGGTGAAACAAGAGTGGATGGCATTAACAATTTCGGGAATATCTCCAGCTTATTTCCCCACTTCCATCAAAGTTTAGGGCACTGATTTTCTACAGCCTGCTCAATTGTAATGGCTTTCTTTCTAAAATATCCCTTTTTCTCAGCTGTCAAACAGCCTAGACAGGAGTGACTTCGGCTTGTAAGGTGTTGGCCTTGAAATAAGAAAGGAAGTTTTAAATAATATAATTTGTATAAAGTGAATTTAAAATAGCAAGCTCTAGCTCTATAAAATTTCATAAGAGCAAGGACCCATATCCCCCAGGCAGTCAAGGTGTCAAAGGTTTGACGTTGGCCAGCCGCTGGGCAGGGGAGATCCCTCCATCCTCAGGGACCGGAACCAAGAGAGAGCTTTCCGGGGAGCCCTCTGCTTTTAACCCCTTGTGTTCTCAGAGGCGGATCCTTGTCCTCAGTGGCCACACCAGGTGCCAGTCTTTAAACCTGAGCACTCATTGGTTTGACCACTGAAGTTCAAAAAAACTCATTTTTTCCAAACTACAACACAAGGGTAATGGATTGATTCGCAAATATCCGGGTCAGTTTTCTAGGAATCCAGTAAGAAAATTAAAGCCCATGCCTTTGAATACTATGTGCTGAAGCAGTTGAATCAAAAAAATTCCAGGAAATTTCATCATCCAGCTTCTAAACTTTGTGAGACATAGGAGATGCTCAAGATGGAACTGCTCCAAGGACAGAGGTCGATCTTCTTCAAGCAATAAGCTTGAAATGTTTTTAAGCAATAGAAAAAAATATTTTGAGAAGGAAATTTTTTAGGAAATATGACTGAAAAACACTACTACACCAGCTGTCAATAAATGGTAGTAGAGAGACCACTTGTTTGCACAGCAATAACATTTGCAGCAACACATTTTTATGCTTTTCCCAGAATTAGCCGAAGTTTTGACCTCAAAGTCATTAAAAAACCTTGAGAGACTTTGTAAGGAAAAAGCATAAACAGGACCTAAACCTCAGCACCACCAAGGGAGAATGAGAGAAGGAACTACCCTGCTGTGAAACAATGACTTATATCCAATTTCTCCAAAACTGCTTTTCATTCAGCCATGGAATGAAATTTTCAGGCTAAAAAAACCAAATTAACTTAGTCTGCAAGAAATAGCATTTAAAAGGTATCAGGTTTTCACAAGTCAACATCTAAAACTTATTCTGAGAGACAGAATTAATTATACAAGTGCATTGTTTTGCTTTGTTCCTTCCCATGAAGTCATAGGTGGAGAGGACTTGGTTTCCTAAAAACGACTTGAAAGAAATTTCAATATTAGCAGTATGCAGTGTGTTTGAAAGGCTGTGTTCAGCAGCCTTCTGGGATAAGAATTTCACAGAAATTTATATAAGATGTATAATATGTAGAACTGAGAGTCAAAAAACCACCATAATTAATCATTATTTGTTTCTCCTCATCTGTTTTAATTCTGTAAATATAAATCTAATATAATTACCTCAGGCTTAGTGTTCAAGCTGCAAGCTGGATTCCCTTTCAAGGTGTTCTCAGATGAACATCAATGCTTCCAAATCAACAAAAGAAGCACAATGTAAAATTCCACCCAGTCCTTTTTTCCTGAATACGGACCAGAGCAAGTTGAATCCATTATGATGGTGAAAATAAACCCCACCACTTTGGTCCAAAACCAATAAACTCAACTGATTTCTCTATTTTTGCTGCCATTTCAAAATGGATGTAAGTAAAGACAGGAAAGTCTCTTTCCAGAAAACTGATTTGTTGTGATAATTTTCAAATTTCCTCTGTAATTGTATGTCTATTTTGGCCTTATTTTCTATTCAGGTATTTTGGAAGAAGGACTAATGAAGTTCATAAAATTTAAGCCTAAATACCCATCTGATAAAATATATGATTGTCTGTGGAGAAAGAGTAGAATAAGGAGGTGACAAAGAATAGGAAACTTAAATACAATTATCGTAATCCATTTTCATGATAATTTGACAAATTTCTTAGAGAGACATTTGGATCTGAAAAGGTACAAAAGAACCAAGAGAGAAAGTGTGGGAATTGAAGCTCCATCTAGAAAATGCTAGATCCTTCTGGAGTGAAGAGATAAAAATATTTAGAATATTTTGTAAAATGGAATAGACTTTTCAGAACTTCAAATTTTTAATTCTTAATTTCTAGGTAGATGTAGCAACACTGATATCATAAGTATTTAACCTAATGGTTACAGCAGACTCTACAGCTTGAAACTGATTAATTTGATAGGAAAAGTGATTTTGAGATTAGGTCAGGGAGGAAAGTTTTAATGCAAAATAGTATAAAAAGAAATGTACCTACTTCATCTTGAATCAGCTGTAGGTATGAAAAATTACATGTTTCTCTAGGCAATATTTTAAGCAAATATTTTGGTAGATAGACAGAATTTGCAACCGTTATTTTTTCTCAGTTGTATCAACCTTGGCAAGGTTCCAAGTCTTGTTTTCTTTCCAGTACTTCTGCCATCCTCTCAGCTGGTACAGATCTTTCTTGCCCCCTTAACTTGTGTTTCCCAGGAACAAAACTGCCAACTAGTTCACTAAATTCTTGCAAACCATGTTGCAATCCAAACATTTTTATTTCTATAATGTTGAATCATGAGGGAACCCTTCCATGCAGCATTTATTTGCAGCAAGGAAAATACTATAAAGTTGCACAGATATTTGAACTCTGAGGTCATTCAAAGCACAGTGGAATTAAAATTATTGTTTGCCACAAAACCCTTCACCAACTGAGGTATGGAAAAAAGGAGAGGAAATTGAAAAGATGGAAATGCAAGAGGTATTTAGGGCTGAGGTTATCACCTCAATTACACAGAAGAGTAAAACAAAATGAACATAGATAGATAAGGTCAAAATGCAGTTTGATATTTCTGTGCAGCTTAAAGGACAAAGAAAAAGGATTTTTTGAATTTTTTTCCTTCCAATTCTCCATAAAGTATTCTCTCCCAAATAACCAGATGGTATAGGTTTAGCAAGTGGAAATGTGGGGATATATATGAATGCACTTCAAGGTGCTACAACTTCCCTGCCACCAGCAGTGCCTCTACACAGCCTGCAGGGAACATTAATTTTCTCTTAAACACACACACACACGCATATCCTCCATATTAAATTTATAAACCTCATTTTAATTGCATTTTTACATGCAGCTTTTCCCTACACAGAAGGTAAAACCACTTAGTAGGTCGAGAAAGACTGGTAAAGGGTGAGAAAAGACTGGAAGTGTTCTAATTCAGCTCCCATGTGCATGTGCTCTGCCTGGATGAAAAGAATCTGCACCATGCCACTGGAAGGATCAGTTTTCTCACGGGTACCACTGACCACTCCGTGTAATGCCAGGAGCCAGGGGTGCAGTTTTCTGTTTTCCCTTTGCAGAACATGTGTCCTTTAACTCAGGAAAGGAAAGGAGAAGGTTATCTTTTGAGCCTGTCAGAGAGAGGCCAGCCTGTCTAGCTCACAAGGTCAGAAGATTCAAAAAGGGAGGTTTTTCTTCTCTTTTCAAATGAAATGGAGTGATAAGTGCTTACTTGATTAAGCCAGTGGATAAGAATATCTATTGTAATTCTTTCCTCTCCTTTCATTTCTTCCTTTGGCTCCAAGAGATAAGAATGGAGAACTTTTAGTCTGGCACTGATCCAAGCTTTGAAAGGACTTGCTGATTATGGATAATGTTCTTATTCAAATGAGCAGTCCCCTTGAAGCAAATAGTAATGTTGCCTGACTGTAATGAATGAACAGGATTACATCTGATATTTTAAATTATTTTTTATCACATTAAAGTATATTTATATATTCCGGTCTCTAATCTGACTGGATTTTACTGTTGACTTCTGCTAAAGAATAATCTACACCATGTAAAGTCATCAAGTTAGATCATGGTTAAATATCTTTCCCTTAAAAATATGTTACCATAAAGAAAATATTAACAGCCACAGTAAAGGACAAGAAAATTTGGAATTTCAAATGTTATATTAAATATATTTGTATTTATAGACTAATTAAAAATTTATACTCCATATACAAATATATTTAAATTCTCCCTCTAAATTTTCTTCTTGACAACAAAAGTCCCAGCATACTTAGCAAATTCATATACACAAATAATTTCATCATCTTCCCTTTCTTTAAAGTTTTTAAATTGCAAATAAGCCTTCTGAGATGGGAGAGACACCAGAAAAATACAAAGCAATCACAGAGTTAATGAACAATGTATTTATATGGAGATATAGGGTTTGTTTATTTTCTATTCTTTCTCTAATAATTCCTAAAAGGTGATTTCTTCTGGACACTCATCAAACACTGAGCTGATGTTTTTCACCAGCACTATCTATAACTATCCCAAGGTCTTGCTCTTGACAATTAGCAATCCCAGAGATCATCATTTTATATGTGGAGCTCAAGCTGTTTTCTTCCCCTGTCACTTTTCATTTATCTACATTGAATTTCACTATTTTAGTGCCCAGTCACCAGTCTCGGGAAGTCCTTCTGTAATTATTCTTGATCATTCTACCTTAAATCTCTAATAGCAGTAAATAACACCACAGCACTGCTGATTCCAAGGTCACTGACAAACATGTTGGAATATGGAAATACTTGGGTTTTTTCCCCATATAGAAATCAAAATGTACAATTAGCAATGGGGCAGTCTCTTATAAATGTATCTACATCTAAAAGGTGAGATAGGAAACAATATAATAATCACATTGTCTCTAGCTATAGAACAGTACTGAGTTAAATATAGATTGATTTGATACAAACCAAAATGACATATTTTAAAACATTTGAAATATTTTTAAAATCTAAAATGAGAAAGCAATTAAAAACATTTAACAGAAAACCCTCTCCTTTTGCAAGAGTACATCACAAAATTGCTGCTTTAAATGTCTTCAAAATAGTTCTGGGATATTTTAAGAATGATTCTATATTTTCATCCTCTTCATAAAACGTAATTCAATTAAAGGCAATGCAAATCCCCTGCCTATGCTGGAATAGCTGGATCTGTATTTTGTTATTTGGTCAAAAATTTTTGATCAATGCAAAATGGTTGCTAGTTCTTTACAAGAATACCCACTTTTAGCCCTGTAAATGTATCCTGCAGCTGCAATGTTACTGGGTGTTCATTTGGCATGTTTGATTTAAGATAAATAAATGATAACTTGCCAGCATAACACACAATGTGTGGCTGTGTGACTGCATATACAAGTACTTCTAATGCTCCTTAGGAATTAAGATATTAGCAAGTTTTAACTCAGGTAAGACCATATATAACCAGGATTAGTTCATAGCTCTTTTTTTTTGTCTTTAACACAAATATTTGCTTTCAGAAAAATTCAGTCAAAAACTCTTTAAGTGAGAAATGCAAGTTAATTTATAGAAATCTGAGTCTTTATGCAGTTTTTTAAAAAAAAGAGGGAATGACATTTCAAAGGGCAGCTGATCATTATTTCCATGAATACATTATTACTCATAAGCGAAAAACCTCCAGCCTTTTGTAAAGCTTGAATATATGAATGGAGTAAAATGCTAGATTATTCAAAGTTTAAGAGTTCATTGCTTCAGCTTCTTCAAAATGATGGTGCTTTTGATGAGTAAGACTCAACTGCAGACAATTTATTGAAAAAAATAATTGTTTGTTCCTAAGCTAAGAAAATAATTCAATCACAAACCCTAGTGAAATTATTTATTCAAAGCAGGAGGATATGGAAGTTGTTCTCATTATACCTAGATATGAGTTGAAATCTTTTATTCAAGGTATTTGGTAGGAGTTTGAAACTTTTTCTCAGTTCAACAACTATTAAAAAAAAAAAATCCCATACAAGTGAGATCCCATAATAAGCAGAATTAATTCTTTTGGGTAGTTTTTAAAGTTATCTCACATAGTTCTCAAAGTCAGCTAAGGATTCAGAGGTGTCAGCCTGGAAACCACTCAAGTCCTTGAGTCAGTGCCTGTGACTGTGGCAGGTCCTGGTCAGAGTGTGAGGGAAAGCCAGGACAGCAATAGCTCAAATGTCCATCCCTCTCAACAACATCTCCAAAACTCACACAGGGAGAGTTCAAAATTCTTAATATGAGAACAAAGAGAAGCAACCCCACTGGATATAAAGATATAAAAAGTATTTTATGCGATGGTAGGTCATACACCCTAAAGCTGAGTAAGGTAATAAATATAAAATATACTTAATGTGAACTTCCAATCCTTTGCTAGAAGGTAAAAATGAGACAAAATGGAGCTGATGACATTTCAGATAGGCAAGATGGGAATGGGATAGCAGCTTTGAAAGCTGAGAGAGAATTCAAGGAATGCAGAAGAGTCAGCGGCCTGGTATAACAGTATTTCAAACAGATTATTTTCAGAGCTGAAACAGGCTTTAAAGACACAAAAGTAACTACAGCTTTCCTTATTTTTACTAGAAAACAATCCCTTAGTCTATGAGGCTATGCAGATCTTTGCACTTCCTTTTATTGAAATTCGTGAAATTCAAGGTATATTTATAATGATTTGGCAGGCTGGGTATAGAAGTCTCAGCATACGTTAGTTGAGGAGCACCTCCACTCAGCAGCTGAGCTCAGCAGCTGAGCAGTGACTGTCCTGGGCACCCCACCCAGACTGCCAGTGTCCCTCTCTCTTGACAGGAAGCCTATCAGGGAACAAATCCTGGAAGCAGCCCTGACGTGCCCAACAAATCTCTGTCTGTTGTAAGCATCCCAACTAGTCACGAATTAGACAGAGTCAAATGTTTTTTCTGCATTACTGCCAGGACATAGAATTTCAACTAAAACCTGTGATCTGTTTGTATAAACATCAGTCAAATCAACTCTGAAATAGTTACCAGGTATCTCATATTGTCCACTAAAATCACTTTGAAGGGGTGATCCTCAAATGAATATTTACATCTTCCACATTAGATGTCCAGAACTGGATATATAACAAGCATTCCTATAAATAATGTACACACATCAGGTTTTGTTGCTCTCAGTTTTACTGCTCTTCTTTCTTCCAAGAGAACATGCACCAATTCACACACCTGCTGCAAGAAGTCTATGTATAACTTAAAACATGATTGAGCACTAAGAATATTTTTGCCTGCTACTGACCTTGTAGTAAACTCTATCCACAACCGGTGAGTGGCATGCCTGTCTACTTGTAAACACTAACAAAATATATACTTCATCTGCTTTCTTTTTCTTTTTGAGAAATTCCTCATAATAATTTGCCACAGGAGAAAAATAAAGAAACAAAAATATTGATGGTTTTATGTCCATTCAAAATGCACAGTTTTGTGGAGGCAGCAAACAAGTGCACACGTGACCTTCTGTCTTACATAGCATAGAAACTAAAGGGATTTCCATGAAGCACAAGCAGAAATCAAATACCCCAACACCCAAAATAAATTTAACAGACTCCATTACCCAGCCTGGTTTCTTGCAGAAATGTTCCATGGTTAAATGTTTTGGTACTGGCTCTGACTGAAGCCTCTCCTACAGTGGGGAAATTTTCAGAAACATTCTCTTCCTTTCTGATATCTGCTAAGAATTGATGTCAGCATCCATCCGTTCCCCCAGGGAAGGCACTGACAGGGCCTCCCTGAGAGATCAGCTGCTCAAATGCTGCTGTGAGATTAACTCAGGACACTGAGGGAACTTCCTTCTGTTAAACCCATCTGTAATCAGGCAACAGTTTCAAGAACTGTAGACACACAGACATACATTAAAAATCCTCCAGAGAAATGAAAACATTGGTGAATATTCTAGTGCTGCTTCTTTTACTTATAGATTGTACTGCAGTCTGTGTCAGTGGCTGCAAAAACTGTTTCTTGAATCTTAGAATTACGAGCACTCTTGAAATTCCTTTCTCTGATACCTAAACAAGTCATCCAGATCAAACAGAATTCCATTTCTCAGACAACCCAGAGCAGACCCTTAAGCTAATACATGTGCAGCTACACACAAATGTGTGCAAAAGTGTTTTCATTTAAATGCAGAATGATCTATTAAGAACTTCCATTTCCAAATCTTGTTGGAAGTCAGTATCTAAACTTTCCATGACTTCTTTCCAGTAAGTTCCCAATCTCTGCATTTACTGGTAAAGGCAGCATTCGATCATGTTGATATTGCACAAGTACTGCACTGTGTGTCAGACAGATGTATTACCTCTGCATGCATATGAAAATATTAATGTGAAGAGCATTATTAAAGTTCACAGAAAAGAGTTTATATCTTTTTGTAATAATGCCTACTAAATACTCTTATAATGTGCCACTCATATAAAATCAATTCCAGTATTTATAAAGGTATAAGAAGAGTAGAATGAGACAATTCAAGCTGTAGAAAGAGTAGAATGCTTTTGCCTCTTACACTCTACACAAGATCAAACCATTGAAAGAAACATCAGCATTTAAGCTACATGGCATTGCAAGGATATCATAAAGTGGGTTTTGTTTCCTAATGTGGGCAGTAAGGCTGAAGTAGATGGAAGGGTTTTTTCTCCTAATTTTCCTTGCGGTCTTGCCTTGGTTGCAGCAATAGCAGCAACACGGATGTACAATGATACACTCGACATCCTCATGTTAATAATTGGTGACTCTGCTCATTTTCCCCAAGGCCTGCTGGGTAAATTCCCTGAGGTCAAGTTATTTTTATAGAGGCTCTCAGCAGGAGGGAGGGCTCTCCACACCCTCTTTGAAATTCACAGTGTGCTGGCACATCACAGCTGCTTTCTCAGAGACTGGGACAATAATCAGCACTGCAGGATCTTCTGCAAAAATCAGGGAAAGACGTTTTAGCTCTCCCCAAAACCCCAAGCAAAATGCATCCTATGGATTCAATGGATATGAACTCCACCCACCTTTTCTGCAGTCAAGGGAGTTCAGAAAGATGTCCAAGTCTAACCTGAATCTGGAAACTGTTCAAAAAAGAAAAGTACTGACCAAGACACCAATGTCAGCTGTGGCCTCTTTAATTTGAAAATAAAGCAAGTAAAAAATTCCCAGAATACCTCACCAACAGGACAACGGGGGAAAAGCCGTAGAGCCAGGACTAGCTGAAATGTTTATTTAACTAAGTCCCAAAGACTCCTTCATTTTGGTTATCTGTTGTTTTTTTATATTTTAGCTTTTGTTTTTTTCTTAACTGGTGTACAACTGGGCTGAGTGTTCACATCTAAATCAGAAAAGCACCAATGTAGAAGTTACTGCATCAAGGTGTCAGCAAAGTTTCTCTGTCAGGTCCTGTGGTCACGGGAGCTTTAATAGATCATATGCTGACTGTGAAGCATCTAGGATATACCCAACCTCCTTAAGGGAAAATAAAGAGAGAAAAAATAGAATGCATGCATGTGTTCTAATGTATGCAAAGAAATGAACAACCAATAAGGGAAATCAAAGCAAGAATGATTATCCAAAGTTTAGCATGATTTTCAGTTATAACTGAAACCATTGCAATAACACTAGACCTGTTGAGTGGTTGGTTTTTTGGTTTTTGTTTTTTTTTTGTTTTGTGTTTTTTTTTTTTGTTTTGTTTGGGTTTTTTTTTTTTTTTTTTTTTTTTTTTTTTTTTTTTTTTTTTCCTGTAAAGATTTACAGGAAACAAACAGTTGTTTGATAAATAAAAATTTTGAAAAATATGATTTATAGAACTCCTAAGTAGATGCAGATGGTGATATTGTTTCTACAACTCTTGGTAGTATTAAATTATTCCTAAGCTATCATTTTCAAAGGAAACTACAACTTATTTAGAGAATTTAATTTTTTCTCTCGAAACTTAATCTCTGGACAGACATTTTCTTTTACATCTGTCCTACGTTGCTTTCTCCCATGCTCCTTCAGAGAATTCTTCTGATTCTTTTTTGTATTTTAAAGGATATCTGAAAGCTCGTTGGCTATTCTGTTTACAATGTTATTTTGCAGAGCTCTAATTACTAATGCATTTAGCATTCTGAGCCTAGAATTCAAGCCTTCTGACAAATTATTAATCACGGATATGAGAAGCTCAAAAATAACAAAAAAAAAAAAAGCTTATTGTGGCCATAGGCTTGTTAATCTTTGTTATTCAGCAGTTCTGTGTGTTGACAGGAATACTAATACAAATTATGTAATGGGAAAATTTCTGCATGAGAACGTTTTTCCTGAATGACATGTAGATTAGCAGGACCCCTCCTGCTACCCTGCTACAACTTCCCTTCCTTGTTTTGTTGAAACAACAAATCAGCGCTAAATTTCTTTACTTACTGATCTGGCCTCCTCTAATCTGTTTATTGGAATTCTGTAAATACTTTACAGCATATTATTTAGCAGGAAAGTAATAAATTTAATAAATTAAATATACATTGAAAAAACCCTGAAACCCACAACCCTAAGATCTCATAAAACTTACGTAGGGAAACCCTGATTTTCTTATTATCCCTTGATACTGAACAAAGAGAACATAAATTTCTCTATCTTCTCAGTCGTTGTGCTGAGCATTTCAAACCTTAGGAAAATTTTCCTTACTGGCAAAGGATATAAATATATCTAAAGCAGTTCCTAAACCACAAATATTGAATTTTATTCAATTCTTTAGCAAAAGAGAAGGGGAAAAAGGAAAAAGAAAAATATGTTAAAATGAAGAGACCTTTCCAGAAACTTGAAAGATCCATAGGCAATTGATGCTCAATTATAGTTTCCCAAACTGACTGTTAAGAGCATTTTCTCCTGCCTGCATTTCCATCAATTGCTCATGAACATGTCAGTGAACGGGATTCTAAGCCTTACCCAAATTTCCAGTTCATCACATTGACTGCTTCTCCTTAGAGCCTGAGCTTTCCATCAAAGAGGAAAATCGAATCAGTTTGATGCTAAATCAGTTTATTTAGTTCTCACTAAATCCATTCTGACTGTTTCTTATACCCTGGTTAGACTCATAAGTATCTGGTCATTGTTAACCTTTTTGCAAAGACAGAAGAAGGGCTTAAAATTCCTCCTCCCTTGCCTTTATACCCTGATTAATTGAGACCTTGCCTAATTTCACTATGCTCTTTTTCACCTAATGTATTTGTAGATCCTTTTCATTTCTTTCCCTCTACTAAATATCAATGCACTCAGCATTTTATCTTGGCTGATTTTTTAACCTAGAGGGTTTTGATAGCCTTTGAGTGACAACTGCTCTTTTTTTCCATTTGTGTAAGTCTCCTTTCGTATTAAAGATACCACAACACAGCCAAATTCCCTTCCATTGCCTTTTATGTTCCTCTGCTTTTAGACAGTTGGCTCTTTTGCCACTATGACCTGAGGGTCATGATTGGATTCATTTACCCAGAACACTTTTGAACCATCAGTGATTCTTGGTTTGTCAGGTTTTTTTGATGGAGTCCTCCTGCAGCACTGCCTGCTAACTCAGAGGCAGCAGCTTGAGCTGGGAGAGCTGCTGAGCCCACCCAACATTCTGAACAAACCTTTGGACGGCTGTGGCTCAATCCCTCCTGTAATGATAATTTCACCTGGGAAGCAATGCAATTTGTGGCATTTTCAATTCTCCCTAAAAGCACAGGCACATTATGATACTGTCTGGAAATGAAAATTTAGATTTAAGAAATGTGATTCCTACTAAAAGTGTATTACAGGCCCAGCTAATCACTTCAGTCAGGGCATTACTGGTGCTTTGCATAAATTCCAGACTAATTAACTGTCTCTGCCACCTGCAGGTTTTGAACAAGGTACAAATATGTATTTTCTGCTAATTTTAGTAATTTGGATTGCGATTGTTCAATAACTACAAATCATCCAGGCCCTTAAAACCAGACAAGTAGTTGGCTACAAACATCAATGGCCCCTGCTAATTCCTGTTTTTTCTTCTTTATTACTAACACAAAACCTACTGGGATGGATGAACATTATCACCAGAAACATATAGAGATGGACAATTTTGTGACAATTGCTTTTATAGTCAGGATTTCAGATGACTAGGGGTATTTAAACAAATATGATTCAGGAACATATGTTAGCTATTATTTTAATGCAAATATTGTGAATATGTGAAGCATATATTTGGTGTTCATAGACTGATAACAGCAGACTCTCAGATATAAAAAAGATATAAAGCAATTTAGTCTATTGAAGATGCTGTACTGCATAGGGCTACTCAGATGGGACTCAGTAGAGGTGTTTTGTGTAATGCCAGTGATTTGCTCTGTAACCTGCTGTTGTATCATGGCTTTCCACTCACCGACTTTGATTAAGGGAAAAGGATTACTTCTGCCTGTGAATCTGTGCAGCACAGGATCTTTCATTCAAAATCAGGCCCTGATCCTAGAGAAAACAAAGCAATTAAAAACCCATCAAAAACATCTCCCCAACCATATAAAAACATCCATTCTATACAGCCATCCAGCATTATTGGTTGTTTGCTGATAAACCCATGGTAGGTGCTGTGTATCTACAACACACAATAAACAGGAGAAATCCAGCTACATACAAAACAATGCTTCAGCACTGCTATAAATACATGCCTTAGCTAAAGCTTCTGTCTGTGCTGTGTTGAAATGCAACAATTACAGTCATTTAATTGACCTCATCCAAGTGCAGTTCTGGAGCTAACATATACATGATATCATCACCCAATCTATTAAGGCAGTATTGACATTTGCAGGAATTGCTTTCTGAAGATAAAGATGAAACAAAGTTAGGATTGATTTAAGTATTCAAAAGGGCTTTATTCACTGGTTTTACAGTGTAGCGACTGTCATTTCTGAAAGCCATATGGATTAAAATTGATTTGAAATAGAGTTCTTATTTAATTATCTGGCACAATTGCAGTTTATGAAACCTACTGATTACTGTGAGAGGCTCTCTGTGGCAAAAGCTTACAGGAAAGAGAGAAGGAAGTCAACAGATGAGAGAAGGATTGTTAATAGGCTGATGAAGAATGAAGATGCACAAGGCTAAATCACCAGAGTGTGTTTTGAAGTTCTTGCGCATTTCCAGATTGGCTAAGGATTAAGAGATTTATGCAAAAAAGAGATGGAATAATTTCTAGGAAAATGAAATCATTTAGACTTCAAAGTGAAGCAGCAAACTTAAAACCATAAAGCTGTGGAAGAAATTATGCACTTTCACAGCAAAAATACCACAGCATATCAGAACATGCAGAAGTCTAAACTTGCATGCTCTCCTCTGACCAGGGGGATACAAAAGCGCCTTCTTCAGTCTGTAGCTCTGCAGAGGCACTGATGTGGTGTGCTCTGGTACTGGCACCCTTTCTCCTCACTTCTTTTCACACAGAGACATCAGCAGCACTGTGAGAGGTGAGAAAGTCACCCATACCAGCACATTCAAGCATGCTTGCGTGTAAGAATATGTGTGAAAGGAAGGAGGGGAGGAAGGCAGCACAGCACTGAGTATTCAGGGATTTCCTCCCCAGGTTAATGGTTAATGGTCTCATTGATACTCTCAGTGATGACACTGTACCTAATTCTGTGAATCTGCTCTGAAAGACATCCTAAATTATGACCCCCCTCAGTGTTTTAAATGACACAAAACCTGCTTGGGCTTTTTTTCTGGACAAGACAAATCAGGCTCAGTCACAGGATGTTCAGCTTTGTCACAACTGAGGTAGCTTGGGTCATACCAAAATATTTACTTGTTAGAGTCTACAGAAAGTCTTATGCCAAAAGAGTCAGGTGAAACTCTGGGGTAATTCAGCAATTGGGTGGAATTTGCAGAATCACAGTTTGTAGCTGCTGCCTAAATTTCAGCTAGCTGCAGGTCATGCAGAAACACTTGCAATCAGTTGTAAATGTAGTGACTGAGAGCTGAGCTCTAGAGCATGTGTGGCACCACAGTCTCTAAAATCACACCCATATCCATAGGGTCTGGATGTCTTAGTGAAAAACAAAGCTGCTCCCAAGTGCTTAGGAGAGATCAGACATTTGTATCAAGTAAATCAAAAGTCTGATATGTTGCCAACCTGATGGTCAAATCCTACAGCATTTTTGAGGTATGAAGGAATTTTACTGAGCCAGTGACTGCAGTGTTTGGTTCTGAAGAATTAAATACATTTCTGGCTATGGAACAAAACTCTACTAAACTTTGAAGATATACTTGGCCAACTGAAAATGTAAACTCAGAGGTCTGAGAAGTATCAAGTTTGCTCTGGCATTATTTAATTCTACAAAAACTGCTCCACAAACCATGCGTCTGTGGTTGTTTTTGCTTGAGGCTATGTTACCTCCTTCCAGTTTGAGGAGATAAGAAATAATTGTCATTTTTCAGCCATCACTGGAAGCAGTCCCTAATACATAAGGCCATGGTATAGCTCCTAGTATTCAGACTGATGCTTATTCCTGGAAAAAATAATGAATCCAACTGCATCTCCCTTTAGCTATTCCTCATTATAAATGAGGGAACAGGAAAGATGATGCTGCTTGCTGTTTGAAGGGATAAGACATCGGGTTTAATAGCACTATAAAGGACAAACTTTAATATCCTTTTATTTCTCTGTTTGTTTCTGAAAGGAGGTGAAGGAATTGGGTTGAAAATGGCATTCTAGATTGGTGTGGTAAATTCACCTGATTCTGTGAGCTTCATAGCAAAAATTTCTACAAACTTTATTTTCGAAAATCTGAGACATGACCTGGGGAGCAAAGCACTGGAGGTGTTTTTGGTTAGGCAAACTGAGGAGCTTATCCAAAAGAATCAGACTTCCTTCAGAGGAAAAACTAATAAGGAAATTAGGGATGCATTTTTACCACACTTCAAGTTACCATGAGCAAGATAAAACACATTCTTGTGACATTTTTGTACAAATTCAGAAAAAAAAATATAAAGCAAACCAAACCTAAGATCTAAAAAAAAATAATATTTTGCCAAGATTGGTTTCCCTTTTGATCACACAGTATTGCTTCAAAGACAGTTCAGCAGAAATGTTAAATTTTGGTTGAATTTGTGCTAAAATTCTGCCCTCTCTCCTTCCCTGATTTGCAGTGAGCTAAATGAGAAAGGAGACAATTTCAATGTAAATAAAACTACACTCCTCTTTGAAGAAACATTCAATGCAGAAACTGAGCTAAACTCAAGTTCTTAGATTTTTTACAAAGCCAAATAAGTTTGATACTTTCCAGAGCTGTTCTGCAAGGGTCAAATAAAATTTTTTTTGACCCTCTTAAGTTCATCCATAATTGGTAAAATAAAATGGGCTTTTGCAAATCACTCTCTTGCAACCATTCATAAATAAAGGGCAAAGCTCTGTAAAAATCTGCATCCCTTATATGCCCTCTGTGGTTTTATGGCTAAATTAAAAAGTCAGAATCTATTTCATATTGTCAAATGGATCTTTAGCAAGTGGGATTTGTTTTCATATTGTTGTACCTACTAAGCATAGTGAATACATGAGCTTTTTCACTAAATTAAATGAAAAGATTATTGCTTTTGCCCTAAGCAGACATTACAGAACATGTCCAGGAAGATAAATGTAGAAAGCAAAATATAGCAGAAGATTGAGTACTTGTCAAAAGCAAATTGAAGGCAGTCGGCAGCAAATTGGATTTTCTTTTACAATAACATGCAGTTCACATTCTACTACTGTAATGAATATTATAATGTGTGCTTTCTAATATAATGTCTAGTGATGCATTTCTAGAACTATTTCTCTAAGCCTAAGGATATTCTTGTTATATCATGGCTCAGTACATAGTAATGATAAGTTTGTTCAGCTCGCTGCATAGCCTTAAGGACATCTTCTTCTGAAGAAAAGAAAATATTAATCTCGAGATTTCTCTTTCAGTTACAGTGATCCAAGGCTATGAAGCTCAGCAGATTTACAACATCTTCACACTGTCCAGCTCCCAAATATCCATGGTTGCTTTGAGAACCAGCACAAGTACCATAAACCAGCAGAAAATCCTTCAAAAAACTTAGAAATAACACTGAATTCTGTGGCTGCAAACTCACCTTGGAAATTATGAGCCCAAAGCATCTTGATTCTTCTAATTTTATGAGAAATTTAGAGACGAGTAATTAGCATAGTCATGATTGTGAGTCACAGACCTGGTGTTTTCTGCTGCACAGATCAGTGGCCCTGTGCTGGGGATGCAGGCCCAGGTGACTCTAAGTGACATTGCCAGGAAGGTCACTCTTTGACCCAGAACTGAACCCCATCCTACAGGAGACAATAATTTTTACATTTATGAGAGAATCTTTTTTTTGTTGTATTTGCAGATGATGGAAAGGGGTTTTGGTGTGTGCAGCTCATAGAGCGTAAAGAAATGGAAACAGAGAAATAAAGATTTTTTTATACTGGATATTAAACTTTACTATATATCTCAAAAGAAAGAAGTATAGTCAAAAAAAGCAATAATGGGAAATGAAACAGGATCATGTGGGTGAGAAGGGATGCTTGGTTGCCATAACAAAGCAATACCTTCCTGCACAATTCAGATCTTTGGGGAACATTTCTTGCTGAATTTAGCTTAAAAATAAAGCAATCAAAAAACACTGATATGCTGAGTCTCAAAGTGATAAAAAATGTACATGGATGTCAGCCTTAGGGATTACTGTATGTGTTCCATATCTGATAATAGCTGAAAACAAGTTGTATATTGTGCTGTCTAAATAGTATTTAAAATAAAGAAGCCGAGGAGCTCTCCTGTTACCATGCAGTCAGGAAGAGTGATGGGACTGCCTGTTGGTTCAAGGGCACCATATAATGCTTCTTTAACAGAAGCAAGCTAATGCAATGAAACAAAAGATAATCACTTTAGTCAGAGGAAATTCAAAACTTGACTGGAAAACTTATAAATATCCTGTATTTTTTAAACTCTTATCAGGGAAGAATGGATTTGATATTTAGTTATATATAAATTTCTAGTAATAATGAAAGAAAAAGAAGAGTACCTTGTCTTTGCTTAATCTGTTTTTTTTTCCCAAAGAAGACCTTACACTTCTTCAACAGAAGCAGGCTTGAGGGAGGTGTGGTGGCCCAAACCCATGTCAAAACTCAAATTTTTGTAAAACTTGAAATACATAGAAAATGCTTGTCAAAATAAGTACTGTCAAAATAAGCTTAATGTTTCTGTCTTGGAGAAATTTCTGAAGTTATTAATATTCTGTGTTGTATTCAATATTTGGACATTGTTCCATATCTTTCTTGACAATAACTTTTATTGATTCCTGTGGATTATTCAGGTCTCATGTTTAGATTATCAGAAATCTGGTGCTTAGGACTTTACAGTTTCCATGAGCTCTAAGTTTCAGACCAGTTTTTTTTCTAATTACAAGTGATTAGTTACTGCAGACATTATTCCTAGTACTAATCCTTCTTTGGAGCTAATCTGATACTGTGTAATTATTTATTTATTAGATATTGATCATAGGATTTATGAAGTACAAGAACTCAACTGTAAGAATGTTGCTTTCAAAGCAAAACTATTTTAGCATGAAGATTATAGACAGAGGAAATTCCTGGAAAACATATTTAGTTTTATTACTTTTTTCCATGTAGATGATTTTTTGATTGAACTGAGAGATCCATTATCAAATCCAAGAAAGGCAGCTATCATCAACTGTATTTCTGAGAACACATGAGTAATAGCAATGTACCTTTCAGAAACTGAAGAAAGAATAAAAAAAAAAAAAACAAACCACAGCTTGAAAATGCCAAATCCATGCAAACTTAGAATGTGTCATCCTGATGAAATCATCTTCCTTAAAATTTAGAGTTGATTGGCTAAAAAGAGAACTCCTGGTAGCCAAATGGAACCCAGAGACAATGAGGCAGCACTGGGCCACTGCTGCTGAATTTCAAGGCTACACTGGAATTTCAAAGGAGGATGGCAAAAAGGGAAGAACAACTTATAAAAGAATTATACTTGGAAGGTGACAATTCTCTGTTTTCATACTAGGCTTTTTTTTTTTCAAGGCATGAATGAAAAAAATAGAAGATTTTCAGAGGTAACAGTAATTCGTATGTAATAAAACCTAGCTTATTTAATCTTTTTTTTTTACTTATACACTTGCAAAGTGTGTTTAATATAGGTGTTCTCTTACTGTTGCTACTATATTACAGAGAATTCAAAAAAATTTCAATGTCAATATCATTAGCAGATTTCAAATATAGAAAGATTTAGCATAGGAAAAAATTATGATTTTAAAACTTTGAAAGCTTAAACATCTTCAGAACATCAAAAATTGAATCAGAGATGTCTTTTTCACAAGAGTTCCTGATTTTAGGAGAAACTCAAAGTCAAAAAACTTCATAAGTTAAAATCTTAGCGTTTAAGAAAAAAAAAGTACATATATTAATACAAAGGTCAGAAAATACAGAAAACATAAGTATATATCAGCACAAATAAGTTAACTCATTAGTTGTTATAGCTTTTTTGTGGTGTGGACTCGTGCAGATAAAGTGCTTTTCTATTCCCATTCATAATGTGGTAATGCCTGCCTTTAGCAGCGAGCAAAGGAGCAGGGTTTTGCTAATGAACTTTTGAACCCTTTAAAATTAAATTTGTGCTACAGAGCAACAGTTAACTAGTAAATAAGATGTTTGGTTCTCAGCCAAGCAAATAAGCATGGTCAGAACTAAGAAATTACAAACCTAACCAGATTAGGACATGGGAGATAAATCCATCTTTTACATTCAGTAAAAATGTAATACATTTTTCCCTAGCATGTTCCAAGATAATATTGGGGTAAAAAAAAATCAGCTTCTGAACATCATATATTTGTTCAAAGACATAAATGAATGCTTTATTTTGTAAAAATTGTGTCAATAAGAATAAAAAGAAAAAAGGAAATAGACTAATATACAACAGAAAAAGTTAAACCCTTTAATTTCTTGTTAGACATAAGAGATGCCTGAAGCTCATGCTATTGTGTTTAAGCAAAGCTGATTTGTTTGTCTGTAATTCAATATTAAGCTGTAGATTAGTTTTGCAGTTTATTGTACATAATAAGCTTCTGAATTTAACAACATCTATTTGGAAGAGATGGAGGAAATATTCCTTTTTAACACTTAGCAATTCCAATTTCCTCCAAAGAAAATGGTGATGAATGGCAGCACACACCTGCCTTAGGAATACAAAATTCAGACTTTGCTGATGAACTTGTAAACTTCCCAAGATATTTGGAGGCCACCTACAGAGAATCTATGCTTGACCTTGAGCAGATAAACCTCAGGGAGGTATCACAGTGTGAAATAGAAACTTCAACAGCTGAGAATTCTGTCCTTTACAAAAGCTGTGGGACCTCCACAGAGGCATGAGAAAAGTGGCAGGGAAGCAGACAATTAAACAGACATAGAAACAGCAAAGTTTTTCAGGCTGTTCCATAGCATTCAGGACATTGTGACTGTAAGTGTTTACACTGAGTGAGGGATGAATAAGTGGACCTGTAAGCAATTACAGTTTTACAGACTAATTGCTACATGCCTCCTCTCTGATGGTATCATAGGAAATCTCTTGAGACTACCCTAAGGAAACCCTGCCTGCACACTTTCTCACCATTCCTGCCTCCAAGGTCAGCCTCACCACGGAGCTCTCCAGGAGCTTGGGATTACAAGGCTGCTCCTTCCCTCTGTCCCTGTGATCCCTGAGCCATCCCCCTTCCCCAGCTCTCTGGAAAGAGGCTGACCTCTGCACTGCTTAGGGGAGAGCAGTGATTTAACCAGCCTTTTCTCTAAGCTGCTGGTGCAATCCCAGCCTGGCACAGCTCAGAGCCTCTGTTGAACACCAGCTCTTTGATGTGGTAAAGCTCTATGGGGTATGAGAAGCGATTTCATAAACTTTTACATAGTTTTAACACGTGGAGTAAGAGAACTAAGAAGACACAAGAAGGCACTCAGGTTTTGCACAGCCCTCCCACCATGACCACTGAGAAGCTTTGTCTCTTACAGAGCAAATAATGTCAGCACATCTGCCTGAGGAGTTGTTTTTTCCCCGGCAGCCTTCATCTGCCACTGCAGTAGGCCTAATCAATAACCTTGCAAGAGGGAGAGAGAATTTAATGGGTTCAAAGGACTTGGCTCAGAGCTCCCCTTTTTATACCAGCATCCCATCCAAAACTACCAGTACATGCCTATTTTGTTCATCATAGTTTTAAAAGTTACAGTAGCCTGGGGCAGTTCTTACCTCCTCCTTCCTCCTCAAATGGAATGAATTTAGCCACGGGGTTTTGCAGCATCTGATCAATATTTACTTAGCAAGACAATTTTAACAAGAACAAAAATATTATTTTTCATGCACTGACCTCTTTTCTTTAAACTTGCTAAAATATCTGTCTTGGTCTGAAGCAAGATGTAAAGATCTTAATGAGGAAAGGGAAGTAACAGAACTGATTTATTTTGAAATGTTCACAGTTATTCAGACTACAGCTCACAACGAATAGGGTTCATATTCAAAACACATATTTTCTTTACCAAGCTGTAAAACCATTCACAAAGTGTTGAAAATGTATCTGCTGGAATAGATATATATAAATTCATCTGCTTTTTCACAAATTGCTTGTGGCAAAAAATGTGATGGTAAGCAGTTTCAATGAGCTATTAATATTTTTTTTTCATTTTTGTATTATGTCTCCTGTATGCACATATTTAGTACTTCAAATACATTTCTGCTAGATAACACCAGTTAAAATAGTAAAACCTGAGGGTGCTGTGCACTCTCAGCAAGTTTGCTGACAATACTGAGCTGTGTGGGGTGGCCAGAATGCTGGAGGGAAGAGATGCCATCCAGAGGGGTCAGGACAGGCTGGAGGGGTGGCCCTGTGTGCCCTCCTGAAGTTCAGCGAGAAACTGATAAGCAAGGAAAGAAGACCATACTCCCCAGCTTGGGGAAACCCAGGATGCTAATAAGAACATTCATGATCTGTTTTATCCGTGCCAGATTAAATCGTAGCTTAAATTAAATTGTATTTTCCAGTTTGGGGATTTATCAGACAACTAAAGTACAAGATGTTACAATTTTATAACTCATTAGATTTCAAAACTATAAACTTAAATTATGGGGAATCTGATCTTTGGAGTTGAAACATTGTTGAACCCAAGGGTAAAATACTGTTTAGAGTACATATCTTTACCACAGTGATGTATGAACTATATGAAACAGTCACAAAAATATTTATAACACTGTCCAATATGTCCAGAAAACCCAAAATGCTACTTTAGATTTTTATTTTCAGAGAATCACTATTAAACTAAGAAAAAAGAGATTAGTTTACTAACAACAGGATTTTCTGTTAAATTCAACAACCTGGGTAACACAATTTAAATTTTGTAGCTATAGAAAATCCACAGACAAGTCCTCCCCAATGTTAGTCATGATTCAATAGCTAGTAATGAATGTTTTTACTAATGTGAACATGTTTTGCATTGATTTCAAGCTATAACACTAGAGTGGTATGTTAATGAGAACGTTACACAATAAATCTGAATGGTTACTATCTAAGTGGATAAAGTGTGTATTGTATTACAGGGTTAACATTGGACAGATAAACACTAAGATCTCCTGGAGTCTGTCATCCTTCAGAGTACCTTTGCACATCAATTGCTATCAGTGCAGGAGCAGTATTTCATTAGTAGGAACTTTATTGGGAATTTTATTATCAAGACCCAGAGTAACCCTAATCCCCTCGAGATAAATTCACTCTCCTGAGATTCCCAGAATGACTTTACCTCCAAACTGCATTTTAACAAGGGAAAGAAACCTGAGAAAGGCAAATTATCTGAGAATCAGTTTGGTGTCTTACACCAAAGCAGATCCTCCTGATGGTTCGGTTCACAGTCCAAAGAAAACAACTTGAAACTAAGCCAAAGCTGCAGGTAGCTATTGCTGTTTCCCTGCACAGCACCTGCTTCCAAGCACAGGGGAATTGGTTTGCTTTGTATTTGATTACAATGAACTTGACTTTGCTTCATTATTAAAGTGTGTTTGAGGGAAAAGTAATTTCATGTGGGTTTGGTAAACACTTGTCCCCCCTTAAGGGACTGGGAAACTTTATAGTACACAATTCTCTGTCAAACACTCTGGGAAAGATATTTCTAGACCTACTTGAGACTGATTGTACAAGCTGGCAGACTCAGTGGGAGACTTAGGTATTAGATTTGCCAGGCAATAAGAAAAGCTGATTTTGTAAACAAGAAACAGGAAGCATAGACAAAACTTAGAGACCTCAGAAACTCATGACATACATACTTTCTTACAGAGACAGTTTCCAGTGCATATATAACTTTGCTGGTTTTTAGTTATATTATTATTACTACTACTGAGGCTTATCTTAAAAAAGGTTAGGAAAAACCACTCTGTTTTTATATTAAAGGGATGTGAAATTCTATCAGCACAAGTCTCAAATGCTTCATTTTCTAGAGCATCTTTGACAGTTATTCTGGGTCAGCAGGATGATTCTTACCACCCCAGGGAAATGAGCCATAAACCACTGAAAGCTGTGTTTGCATAAATTCCACAGGGGCTTCTCCAAGCTGAAGCTTGCCAATGCTTTGTGAGTGGAACATGCTCAAGATGACAACACAGCAGCGAGCAGAATAAATCCTGAGGCTGACCTGTAAAAGATGAGGCCAAATTCCCGATGTACTGATAGCTTTCAGTTCTGACAGGTGAAACATTTAATCTGGAGTTTAAATACACTGTTTTATATACATCTGATAAATAGACTGTGGTAGCTGGCATTATTTTTTTTCCTTTTTCTTCCCAGTATACTGTTGTTAGTTTTAATGTTTGGTGTATTATATAAGCAGGTATACATGCTGACTTTGTATTATCTTTTAAAGCGGCCTCATATTTATATTTTCTTCCAGCCAAAAGAAATTTGATCTTTCTGGTTATTTTCTGATATTAAAAGATCTTTGATATTTTCCTGAATTAGGCATCCAAGGAATATCTGTACTGACAGAATTCTTTCTGGTTAGATGTCACATGCTGAAAATTATTCTCAGTATAAGAAATAGATAATAGTTTAGAAGCAAGGTGACAACTAAAATCACTATTTTAGCAAACATGTATGAACTCTTGCAGTATTTTCTGACTGAAAGATAAGTAAATAATTAGATTCAGCTCTGAGAAACTTCTCCCCCGCAGAACTTATCTGTACTTTTATCTCCCACTATAATAGCTTAGCAAAAGAACTGTTTGCACAAGTGATAATCTAAATGCAGTCATTGCCTCAGACCAGTTTAACTTGTGATGGAAACATTTCTAAACAAAAAAATAATAGCAATAACCTTATACTCTGGCTTTCACTATGTTCTAGCCAATTTCTTCCCCTTCTGGAATTGTTATTGGTTGGAAAGTTATCACATTGGCATCTGGGGAAGGTGTACAGCTACCAGAGTCATAGTTGAAGAGTTACTTTATTAGAATAGCTTACAATCTGACAGCACTTGATGCAAAATAAAAGTTTTACTCATGGAATCCTGGTGAAAAACAGGGTTCAAATGCCCCTCTAGAGCTGATGTAACTGATGCCTTTGTGCCAGGGCAGGATCAGCAGGGGTGTTTACACTGTTTGAGACAGAAATCTCCCCAGCCCAGCTGCTGCTGTTTGCCCTTGGTGTCTGCAGGCAGTAACTCAGTGCTGGTTCCCTGCTTCCCTCCAAAGGGGCACAGTCAATCCCAGCCACCCTCTCCTCCGTGGAGAAACCCACCCAGCAGCTCCCAGGATGTGCTCACACAGCACCTGGGCTGCACACACCAAACCTCATGAATTCCTGCTCAGACCTGTTATTAAAGACCTGCAGCAGTGAGGATTTAACCAGCTCCAAAAACAGCCCAGGCTGGTGTTTCCTCTTCACACGGTTTCTTCTAACACCATTTCTTGCCACAAGGCAGAATTCTTCCCTTGGCCTGCCCATCACAGGCATAAAGAGGAGCTGTTTCTAAAGCCTTCATCTCAGCCCTTACCCAGCCCTTCCTTTCCCAGGCCACAGCTCTCCAAACCTCCTCTGGGCACGCCTCTGGACCTCCCCAACAATAACAACCACTGTGAAACGTGTCAGCTCCTCCAGCTCATCCATCATAGACTGATGGATTTTACTTTGCTCTCCCCATCACAGTTATTGTTCACTCCTGTTTATAACCCACTATTTGGCCTACTCTGCAGAGCTTTGGCCAGCCAGTTGGCTCCTGGCAAATATTCCCCTAGTTTAGACTTCTAATCCTATCCTCTCTATCCAAGTGCAAAATAGGGTTCGTTTGTGTGGTTTTTAGTTTTGTTTTTTTTTTTTTACTAAAGTGTCAGTCCCTAATCCATCCCAAAACAATTCTGTCTTCTTAGATTTTGCTGTAAATCTTTTATTTGAGGTTTTCTTACTCATCAGAAAGCAGCTTCAATCTTTGCCCCAAATGCAGACATCTTTCAATGCTGTAATAAATGTACAATTTCTTCTCTAAATTAGGAAGAGTCATGCTTTGCTCACATGAAGGGTCAAAGTAATAAAAAAAAAAAAAAAAATTAAGAAATAAATAGTAAATACTGCTATTCAGGTTCTCTCCTACAGCCTCATCAAGCCTCCCATCACAAGTCTAAGTATTAGAAAGAACTATCGAGCAATTATTATTTTTTTACACCTTGTCACTCATCCTAACTTTCACTAAACCCCTTGCCTTTCAGAAATAATTGGGGCAATTAATGAACATGTTGAAAATATATCCATGCTGATTTTCTGAAAAGAAACTTGGTATTTTGCAAGAAAAAAATGTTATTTCACCCACAGGTGGAAACAAAGAAGGAAAATGGGAATTCTAGAGGCCCTATTTCAAAGCAGCTCCTGAGGCCCAGGTTATTTGAATCCACTCTTCATTTACCTATCTTAACACAAGGACCATTGATTTTCTACATAACAGTTTTCCTAAAAAAAAAAAAAAAAAAAAAAAAAATTCCTCTCTAAAGGAATGATCTGCAGAAAATTCTAGACCTCAATAGCATTGTGAAATTCTGCCATGGACAGACAGTTCTATAAGTAGTTTAGTCTTAGTTTTATCGATAATGCCAAAAGTCCAATTCTCTGTTTGCAAACTTTCTTTTAAAGAATAAAGCAATGAAAAGAGGGTACTTCTGAAAGGTTATGTCATTAGGGAAAAAAAAAAATGAGAGTAATGAATTAACTCTGCTGCAGCTTTAACTATGGAACAGCATTTACTGTGCACAGGACTGGCAGTTTCATACACATTCAATACTCCACTGCAGAAAAAAACTCTTAATTAGAACCTAAATTGTAGCTCTCAGCATTGGGAAATACAGAAGGCTTCACAAAAGATCTGAGTCTATCCTTGTACCTTCTCTGGAGCTTTCAAAAACACCAGTAGGATTTGAAACTCAAGAAGAAATTAATAAAAGATCTCCAAAGGAAAAAAATATGCAGCCCATAAGAAAACTACAACTACTACAAACTACATATCTCTTTCTCTGAAGCAGTAGCTCTTTAAACTGCTCATGAACATGCAGGTTAAAGAAATAACTATAAAAATGATTAAATATAAAACATAAAGTCAGTCTTGAATCTACCAACTATAATTTAACTGTAATATTAAAAATCAGGATATATTTCTAGTATCTCTGTGGAGGTGTTCAATAAATATGGTAATGTTACACAAAAAAACCCCCAAAAACTGTTTTGATTGGGTGTGACACAGGGATACTTTAAATTCTTTTTTGGCCCTTATTCCAATCTTTGTGATTTCCTTGTGATTTTCCTTGTGTAAAGGTGTATACATTCAGGGTCATAGCAAAAGGAATGATTTATAGTCCAGATTCTTAATTTTCCAGTTCATTACCAAGTCCTCATTTAATTTAGTCCCTTATTTTCCTCTAGCCAATGCATTATCCTTAGTGTTTCCAATTTCATATAAGTATGCCATAATACCCACTGAACATTAGAAATAACTATGTGCAATCTCTCAGAAAATCAAATCATTACAAATAACCCATAGTTTCCTGGTATATAAAAAGAGAAAAGATGAAAAACACACTCAATATCCATTAATCTACTGGAAAAGCATATATCTTTCTATCCAGATAATTAAAATGACCCATTTGAGGCTTTAAAGAATACTACATAATTTCAAAAACAATTGGAATACATTAACATGATTTTTTTTCTATTTTAGATTTATATTTTAAATAGGAAGAATTATTTATAGACTAACAGCTGGCTTTCTGGATACATTAGCTCACAGGTAATGTCATTATATCACATTAAACCATATGAACATATATTTTAAATAGAAGGAACTGGCAAAAGAGGTCAAAATACCAGCTAGGAAAAATTGACCTTTTTTAATTATTTCAGTGGAGAGAGCCCTCTTTGATGATAATAATCTGCTAGGTAATGTTAGATAAAAGATTATTATGAACCTTTTTATTCAAGTAATTAATCTACTTCAATAAATGTCAGCACTGTCCTAAAGAATCACATTCTGAACTTTCATGATGCAGTGTGATATGTGCACAGATGAAGAATTAACTCTATACTCCAGATTCCTATTTACAGACAGATTTGCCCCCAAATCCACCTATAAATTAATATTACTAGTCCTAAAATATTAATGATCTATAGGACTAGCTGCCTAAAAATTACTCAAGAAAAAGGTTTCAAATAACGCATAAAAAGAAAAATATGTGCCAGATGTTTGAATTGCCACACTGCCCAATAAGAAAAAAGTAATTACTTTGAATAATTTAGAGATGGTTCAAAAGAAATATAAAGACAACATGACACCACCATAGATGCAGCTGAACAAAAATATAGTGGAAATATTTTTATAACAGGAAAGTAGCTGATAAGCTCTCTATTAATACCAGTGACAAGTCTGTTGAAGCTAATGTGAACTAATTAATATTATAATTTAAGGGGAAAAGGACACCAAACATTAAGGACACCAAAAACTCACAGAGCAGGCCATATCTCTTGGAATCCTGTCCATAAGTTAAAATCACAGTCTGGTATTCACTTTCCATCTCAGTGCATGCTGTAGTCAACAACCTTAGCAAAATTTAGAGAATGATGTCTTTTCAAAGAGGTCAAGGAATTACTCCTGAATCTTGCTATTCTTTATAATGAACTGTCATGGATCCAGGACTGAAATACAAGTTCCAAGCCACACTTCTCCTGCAGAAATACTGTACAGAAACTGGCTCCCTTTCTTCCATTTATCCTATGGAAGTTCCTGCAAATTACCTTTACAAACCTCAGCTGTGTAAAATGCAGCAGAGGGGAAATTCATGTGATGTGATAGTTCCAAAATGTACCAAATTTTATGCCATGACCACTGTTTGGGTTCCATCCAGAACCAAATTAATGCTGTAGGTCAAAAGTCACTCATCTAATGTTTTCTCACTGCAGATATTGATGGATTAATAGAAATACCCTGCACAAGCTGCAGAAGTTGAATAAGGCAGTGATGGATTTTTTTTTAGAAATTGCATTACTGTGAACAAATCCTGAGGGCAAACAGACTGGGTAACCCTGCAGCAGTGAGAAAACTTCCCACTCACAGAGGCTGCAGTGCATGCAGCTGGGCTGCCCAGGGGCCCAGCCCCGAGCCCCCTGTGAACTGGAGCATTGTGCACAGGGCAGCTCCTGTCCCCTCTCTGCCCACAGCTGCAGAGCTGACCTAACTCTTCTGGGAGCCCCAGCTGCAGCACTTCCTTCATCCTCTCAACCACTGCACCTAGAAGTCAAAACCAGTAAGAAGTTTGATAGTTCATGTCAACTGCCACCAGTTCCTTTTCCGTCTGTCCCCAGTAATGAACAACATTTGTTTTTCCTGATGTGACAGTGAATGGCTCTCTGATGCTTTCTTGTTTTCATCATAAATCTCTGGTCCTCTTTTCTTATCACTAGATATCAGCTTCTACTTCCAACATCAGCACATCCATGGGAATTGATGGTTCAAGCAACATTCAACATCTTCTCTTCCAGACCATTTCTCTACACACTACAGGATCTCTGCAACAGAGGAACTGTACAACTTCACACAAAGTGTTTATTTGACTGGGGGATTTTTGGGGTTTTTTTAAATGGTAGGAAGCAACTTTTCAAAAAGAAGCATTTTCCTGAAATGAATTTGTAAATATGAACTACCAACTGATAGACCTGTTTAGTGGGAAACTCCTGAACTAGATTCATATGATAGCAGAAGGGATGCATGTTTTTAAAGTCTAGTTGAATCACAGGATAACTTAGGTTTGAAAGAACACAAAAAGTTATTTAGGCCAACCCATGTTCACAACAGATGATGTTTGTCCTGACAGGTTTTAATTCCTTCCAAGTTACAGATCTTGTTGCTTTGACATTCATCTCCACAGTCTACAGAAGGCTCATTTGTTCAAGAGCTCTTCACAAAGATAGACACCTCCAATAATTCCAGTCCTGCCTGTGGTGTCAATGGAACAGTTCCATCCATTATGGCACAACTCTCCTGATGCAGCTGAAAACCAGAATAGGTCTTACTATGTGCAGAATAAAAATCCTATATACATAAGGAGATGTTTTTGAGAGGCTCCCCTTGTGCAATCTGCATGAATTACAAAATTAACTCGAGGCTCTCAATCTCATTCACGCCTTGCTACGTTTCCATTTACTCCTAATCTACACTGCTGGACAGAAAACAGAAATATGATCCTTTAATCAATTAAACCATGAACTTTGCCTTCACTGCAAGAAGTCATAGGAAGAATTCAGATAATTTTTTCAGTAAGTCAATGTGGCTCCACTTGTACAAAATTCTCATCACAAGTGAATACATAATACCAGTGGCTTTAAAAGACCCATATTAGTCCTGTATTCATAATTTCTCCATATAATAAAAACATTAAGAACAAATTTGGCCTAATATGTCAGTAGAGAAATATGTTCAGTTCATCTTTCAGATCTGAAGATAACTTTTCTGACATGTTACTGATGTGCATGCCTACAATGGCATTTTGGACACTACAGATACAGTTTCTAAGAAAGGAATCAAAACTGCTCAGCTTGTCATATTTTAATAGTTTTGGGGTACATTGATCTGACTGATAGCGCAGTGAAATAGCTTTTTTTTTTTCTTAGCAGGAATAGACCATTTGTATGTATTTATGATTGGCCCTGTTCCAAAGCTGCTAAAGTTTTATGTTTCCTCAGTTACTGCCATAGTTATGGTTTATAGCTCTGTTTGGTGAGAACTTAGGGAAATATTCTTTCCATATAGTGACAGTTGTTGTAATGAAAAGAAACATAGAAACTGCTACTTCCATTCATCATTATAAAACTGATATGCCCTGAAACACTTGGCATCATACAGGTTGTGACTGGTGCTTCTTCAGTGCCACCAAATCACCTAAACATGCACTTGATACTGCATTGGCCCAGGTCACTGACCCAAGGTGTTTACACCCCAAGCAGCATGAAAAAATGCAATTAGAGGATTATATGGGAGGGTAGGAAGAGGTACATGCTTGGCTAATAAAGATGAAAGAATCAGTGTGTGAAGAGAAGGAAACATAAAGATCACTTAAAAACCATTCAAAGAAAATGGGAAGATGATGCAAAGAGTAGCACTTCAGTGCAGATATAAGAAAAAACAGAGATACAATCAATAATGCACTGGAAGCAGAGACTACATGATGAAAGAATAATGTAATCAAGGGAGTATTCAAAGGAACAAGTGATCAGCCTGAAAGAATAGATATGGAAAAGCATTCTGTTTAGCAATCTGTGAAATGGGATTTGATAAAGCACATATAAGGAGATTGAAGCAGTTCATGGAAATGCAGTAAAAAATGAAGTTTCTTTTAGTATTGTTTTCTTGTTTAGCAGACAGAAAGAACTGTATTTTTGAGCTATTTTGTGGTCAAAGTGAATCCACATTCTGATGATAGTGTGCAGAAGAGTTGCAAGTTTCTTCAAATTTCAGTGAATTAAAAATGGAATAAATCTCTGTTGCTAAATGGCTGAAAATATGTAGGTAAATCACACCTCCCACCAGTAATATGAACTGGACAAGGACTTAAATTTAATTTTGCAGGGAAGAAACAAGAAAATATTTCATAGGTAATGTAAAGAAAAGAATGGCAATCAAGCAAGATTGGACATGCTTTTAAAATATAATAAAGGAATTTCAATTTGCGGCAGATGTTTACTAGTTGGCAGATGTTTACTACTACAATCAGTACACTTTGTGAGAATTGCAAATGCAAATCTGAAACTAACTCAAGTGTGCTATACAGTGTTTTTTTCCTCTAAAAGACATTGCCTATCTGATGCTGGAACTAGCTTCTAAATAGTTTAATTACTCAGGCCTGGGAAACATTGTCCATGATAACTTCATATTCTGAGGATCAATGCTTTCTACCACTTAAGGCCATCAGGACATGTGCTTTCTTTTATTATTTTTCATTTGTAGACCATCATTACATGCTTAGAGAAAAGGGAAAAATCAAATGTCTGTTGTGGGAAATACTGAAAGAATATGTTTAGCTGAACTCAGAAACATCCATGGAGGTACTGAGCTATGGGATGGTTTCAAGTTAAGCAAAACTTACAGCATATCTTGAATTAAATTTGCTAATCATATGATGGTTATTCAAGCAGTTATAGCCAATAATGCATACTTGCAAGCAGAGAAAAAAGATCCAAGTATAATACAATTATCAACATAAAGGAATACTTCAACCATTATGCTCACTCTTTTTCTTGGAAAGGATAAGATGGATCATGGATATGAAGGTCTCATACCATTGAAACCACTATTCTCAAATATGTTCTATCCTACAGAATCCAAGTTCTATAGCCATTTGTATATTCTTATCCATAGTTCATATACTCTGCAATCCAGTCTGAATGATTCTTTATCGAATAAATTTACACTTATACCATTCATATATAACATTATCATTATAATCTCAATGTTGTCAAGAATTAATCTTACAGATAACAAGTTTATTTTCAAAAAAATCTGACTTTGCTAACACAGCTAAAGAGGTTATGTGTTCAAATATTGTTTCCTGAAATGACACACTCATCAAGCCAAAAGTAGCACACCATAATATTAAATATTCTTCTGACAAACCGAAAAAAAGCAAACTAGGAAGTGAAAAAGTGAAGCACTGCATTCCTATAGGCCTATGTAAATAAGTTCATATTCTGTCATCCTTTCCCTGTCACTGAATAGAAAAGAAATGAAGATTAATTATTCACAAAAAGTAAGGAGCTATTACTTTCTTAAGGGGGTCTCATCAACAAGTGTTATGTGCCTGTAATATTTTCGGATTTTTTTTTCCATCTAGAGAACAATTATCATTATGGTTATGATGCCTTAAGTTTTAGCTTTCATATTTTTTAGATTCTGTGCTGTTTTAGTGGGTAGCTCTGGGTTTCATATGAAGTGCTACTGAGCTCTCTTCACAGAGGAGGTAGACAAAACAATTCCTTCTCCAGCTTGGGAGCAAGGACAACTTTCAGGTCCAAGAAAAAAAACAACAGTGAAGTGAGAAGGAAAAACAAGGAGGATGGAGCTTCATAACCTGAAGCTATAGTTGGACAATTAACTCCAATATGCTAATGGACCAGAACTTATAAAAGTGTGGGACCTGGTGATGAATCCTCCATTTTTGTGACCATTTTGGGTTCATCTTGGGTGTGGCCCAGTCAGGCTCTTGTGCTGCCCAGGTGTGCCATTGAGGCCTTTTAATAAATATCTACTTTATCCTTTCACTCTGTCTAGTCTCTGTTCCAGGTCAGCCTCCAGAAGGCATCAGTTACTCCTAATCAAAATGGACAGAATAAAATATTGTTCTTGGAAGTTCATTGTCTTCTTACTTGCCAAGTAGCTGGACCGTACTCTTCAGAACCAGTGAAATTCAGAATATCCCAACCTTGACTCTTGGCTTGACAGAAGGAAAATCTGATTTTCCTAAGGAGCTGAGGGAGGAGAGAGCAGAAAAGTAGGAGAAAATATTACTTTGTTCCTTCTCCTGTTATCAGAATTTGGACCCCATTTGCTGCTGGAATAGGCCAGGGTCAATTGCTCTCCCTCCTAACCAAGAAATGGAGGCAGAAATGGAATTATGGTTCACTGGAGGCTCAAAGGAGCAACGCAGGCTGCTGGAGGTGCTGCTGGTTTGGGGAAAATGACCCAGTTCTCAGTGCTCTGCCAAAATCTGGAAGCATGTCCCCTCTGCTTTCCAGATCCATTTTGTTGTTTATGAAAATAAATTTCAGATGGAAGGAAAATGAATTCCCATTACATTATTTCATTTTTTTTTATTCTAACATGTATTAGAAATTTGCAATAAGAATTGTAAGAAAGTAAATGAAATATTGATACAGCAACCAATATATATCATTAATCTTAGGTTCCTTTCTTTAAGTAGTATTTTTCTGTGAATGCAGTCAGTGATATTTCTCAGTTCATCAGAGACACTGGTCTTTGAAATGTAAATGATACTGCAGGGACTGAGGAGTAATTTTGCTGACAACTCTTTTTCCATAATATATCTTGGACATAATGTTTAAAAAACACTAAATTCTGGAATACTGTGTAGATCACCACTTGGTTTACATGATGCTGTACATTACACAGAGGTGTTAGATTTTAAAAAGCTGACAAAAGATAAATATGTGTAACATATTTAGAGTTTAAAAAGAATTGTCATATATGATCAAAAGAATTTATAATTATTAAATCAAGAAACATTAGCATTTGCACCATACACTGAAGCACACTTCCAATTCTCTAGATTATCTGGATTCATTCACTTTTTGTCAAGCAATATGAAAAAATTATAACAAAACATCAAATAAATAAATAAGGTGTATCCTGGAGGCCCTTTGGACAGGCAATACCCACTGTGAGGCTGTCTTACAGGGTTTTAATTACTACGATTATCCTCTGCTCCTTTGGCACACAGCAGTGATCTTTGAGGTGCTTGGACCAAGAGCAGAGAGAGAAATCATGATAGCAGTGTGCAGCAGAGATCATAACAAGTGTTTGACTTTAGATTAGCCCATTTTATGTGCTAAAAACATATAATTTCCTCCTGGATTTTAGACTATCTTTAATAATTTTGATTAATTTAGCACTGATGGTTTTGGAAAGTGGATACTGTTCTCTCTTGTGCTATACTTTTCTCCCATTAAAAGACTCTTATAGAGTGATGATTGTGTTCAGTTCTGTCTTTATCCTGTATGTCTGCTTTCAGCAGAACATCTGAGGCAATTATCATCTGAAGGCATAATAATCTAAAAGGACTTTTTCTATTTCAGACATCTCAACTGGTTTTATTTTGTTTAGTCATTATGCCTTCCATTCCTAGAGAATGGGGGCTACTATAAAATTGGCAGCTCCGATACCAAATTCAGACAAAGCTTCCTTTTCTCTCTTGCTTCTGCTGCTACTGAATGTGCTTTTGATGAGAAAGGTATTTCCACAAATATTGCCTATCAGAAAGCTGGTTGTGCAGAATAGAATTGCTTGAATTACTATTGCAGGACTTATATTTTATACAGCCAAGGATCATTTTAATTTCAGTCTATTCCTAAGCAACAATAACCTCCATATAGAGATTGTACTACAGGACAGCATTAGCTCTATTTTTGCAGAATCTGTAAATATATAGCTTGGTGTCCTGCCAGCAAATGAAGCAAATGACAGTGTTAGAGCTTACTCGAGTCATTTGATAGACACTTATGGCTGCAGTGGGTTTTCAAGCAGGATACAAATGTTTACTTTAGACTTCAGCTCATCTCGTGTAATCTCCCCTCTGCCTTCTTAACGGCACTTCCTTCTTGGTTCTGTGTCATTCTCTTCCCTTCAACATCTGTCATTAAAATAATCAGACAGACACTTTTTTTTTTTTTTTTTTTTTTTTCCCTGTAAGGCTTCTATTGCTATTTCTGTACTGGGAAGAGTGAGAAGAACCAAAGAAACCAAAGGAACTAAAGAAAGGTTCTTCCAGAGGATTAGTTTGTACTTCAGTGGGATATTGGGCAAGATATGCCTTACATAAGAGAGTCCTCAATGACAGCACAAGTACTTCAGGACTCTAAATATTTCCAGTAACACCAAGAACAGCATCACAACAGAGATTTCGAGAGTAATTCTGAGTTTACATGATCCAGCTTTTTTAGGTAAGGATCTGTAGCTGAGGAAGTCTATTTCCCCACACAAATTTTTGCAGCTTTGAATAGCCCTAGATCTCCTCTTGTACAATTCCTCTGACACTCACACACACCCCCTCACATCCCCACACTCACCCTACTTGGGGCCTATTTCTTTGTAGCTTGGTTTTCTTTTACAAGGCACATCGGAAACATGTCTGACTGAAAATAACAAAGCACTTAGTCTTTTATCTGTATTCCCTCTGTCACTTTTCATTACAGAATTCCTTCATTTAAGGATAAAAGGAAACTGCTTCATTTAAGGATAAAAGGGAACTGCTTGAAACAGCTGAGGTTAGTTTATGGCATTGTTCTGTGGCTTTTCTCTGTTGCCTGTCTCGTCCTAGGGACTGAACCCATTCATCCTCTCTAAATCTATGGGCGAGTTTGAGTTTTTTGCTTTCAGAACAACCCTGGCACTTCGCGAGTCCACAGAACTTCTGCACAGACACATGAGAAGTGAAGTCAATAAAGTGCTCAACAGCAGCTGCAATTTACTGAGAATCCTTTGCCCTGTAGGCAATCTTTTGTGGAAGGGAGGACTACATGTGATTTTCTGATAAACAAAAATCGACATCAATGTCTTGGTACTGCAATTGAAGTATTTCCTTTTCATTACAGATGACACTCTGTGGTTCTGATTAGTCTCTTGTTTCTCTTGAAAATGGGACAGCAATGGTAATGTGGAAAAGCAAAGCAAGTGTGGAAATGCTGTTACAAACGCACAGATAACAGAGATTCGAAAGGTACCCAGAAATGTGGCTGAGCAAGCAGAGAAATTAGTACAGACACACTGGGAGAGAAAGGACATTTATCCATTGTACTCCAGATCAATAAAGCAGGAAAATATAATTTAAATGTGATCATTATTAAAATGTGACTGCAGAACTGGGATCAGTTCTTAACATTAAATGTTTTCCAAACCAACAAGTGCAGAATTCTTTCAACAGAATATTAAAAAAAAAAAGTGTTAGAGGACCCTTTTCAATGCTTTCAATTTGATTGTATAAATAAAATAGCGTTCAGATTCATTTTCTATTGCTCTATCTAAGCTTAGTTTTTATCTGTTATTATTGATGTAAGTCATTAAAAATGCATATAATGAATAAATTAATAATGACAATATTTCATCTTTTTATTGCAACAGGCAGTGAAAGACACATTGGTCCTTTTCACTGAAGTTCTAATGAATAAAGAATAGTACTTCAATATAGAGAGATTAATAAAGATGTAGAGCAGTGTCCCATATTAAATCCATATTTTACTATTTAAAAACACAGCGTAAGCTAAGCTGGTTCGGGTTGTTCTTGTGTTGTACTACAGAGGCTAACCAGGGTAGCTAAAAAGATTTAGAAATATCACAGTATTGCTAATTTGGACATAACCATTAACTACTTGGCTTTATTACCATGGTTGAAAAGCCAGACAAGAGCCAGGATTTATCATATTTATTAGGAAGAAAGAGTAATTTCTCTGCTTTTTTGTTAACACAGTGCTGCTCAGTCAAACAGCACTTGCTTTTGAAGTAAAATGCATCAAATCACTCTCTATATAGAGGGAGATAATATCTGGCAGTTAGTAAAAGACAGACAAAAAGAGTGTAAGTCAGCAGAGAGAAAGGACATAGATCAGAGCAAGGAGAAAATAAAAGTGGAAGGAGAAAAAATAAAAGAAGAAAAAAGAGACTAAGGAAACAAACATCAAAATAAAAATTATATTTTGAGGCCCACTTCCACAGACCAGAGAAGCAAAATATGATTTTATACTTAAAAGATTAGACTTGTCATCAGTCTAGAAACTCTGAAAGCATAATTCAAAATGTGCCTGGGTAGAACCTGGTCTGCATATTACCTCTACCCTCCACCCACCACAGTCCAAAAAAGATTTTTATGGAGGGCAAGAAGCAGCTCTGTGTGCATGTGACTGATAAAGCCTTTCTGTCTTCTTGCAAAGCACAGGGCAGCAGCAGCTGCTTTTACAAACACATCATTTGGGGGAGATGGAGTTGAACTGCATAATGAGCATCTTGAGAGCACTGGAATGCTAATTAAACCCCAACAACAAAAGACTGACATTGCTGCAGAAACCGATCCACCTGTTGATGGGAAGCACTCTTCCTGAAATGTATTTCATGTCTTATGCTGGAAATATGTCAGGAACTGCATCAACTCTTCTCCTGCACTATAATCTTACCCCTTCCCAATGTGCTCAAACAAATCACAGCCCCAGTGGGTTAGAGGGCCCATAATTACAGATGTGTGGGGTAATCCATTCAGTCTGCAGATGCAGCAACTGGAAACTCTGTCTTGTTGATATTTTAAAAGGTAAAAGAAGGCTTAAAGCTGTATGCAGGCCATCTGAACAAGTGAAATCAATATTGGAGGCAGCTGTGGAGGCTTCATGTTTTTTTGACATAAGTGGATATTATAAATCAAAGTATTTTTGCACACACATTTCTCCAGTCTGCAAAGATGTCTGCAAAGAGGGGCCGTATCGCATGGCCATCACTAGATGTCTTGGGCAAGGCCCAATTTATCCAGCAGCTTTTTAAGGATTGTTCCAGGGACATATCAGGTCTCCACCTTCATGGTATTAAACTTTTAAATATGGAAATTGGGAGAATTATAAGGAAAATAGCAGATAGAATAAACATTTATCCATTTGGGGTTTTAGATAACCTATTTATAAGAAAGAAAAAAAAATGTGAGGAAAAGAGAGAAAAAGATGGAGGTGATCCAATAACTGAAATATTTTCAGAACTTCCAGAATGTTTAATAAGAGCATGTTGCAATTTACATCAAGATGTGGAAAATTCAATACAGTTTACACCTCCCAGAATTCTGGAGCTGCCAGCTCTGAAGGAACGGAGCACATAAATAATGTATTTCCTGTTATTCTTGGTCTGCAGCTGATCTCCTACTGAGCACTGAGAAAGAGTTTTAGAGCCCTAGGAGACAGCTGGTGCTGTCTAGCATGTTTGACTGATTTTGTGAGCAGAGAATGGAAGGCATAAAAAGCAAAATAGGAATCTAAGACTAAAGATGTATTTTCTCCTGAAAGAAAACTTGGAAGGTTACGAATCTGCACAAGAAAGCACAATTAAGCATAATCTGTTCTAAAAAAATTCTATTATTTGAAAATTAAAAGTTTCAAGCAGATTGGATAGAAATCCCAACATGGAGTTTTCTCTGTAAACAAACAGGATCGTGTAGTTAGTAGCCCATAATACTTTTCATTTCAACCTAAGTGCCAGAGAGTTAATGACTGTAAAAGATTTGGATCACTCGAGACTGTGAACCTCAAACCTGATGCCATCCAGGACTCAGCTGCAGTTTTGTGAGACTGAATTTGAACTGTTCCTCAACACAACCTGCAGGGCATGAAGGTTTCCAGTCCTGGGTGGGTTTTCTGGAGCAGGCACTGAACTCCTGGGTGGCTCTGCTCTTTGCAAAGGACTATTCAGACTGCAGTTGGCAGGCCCCATTTCTGCTCTCCAACAAGCAGGCCAGCTGCAGGAAAAGACATCCCTCCAGCTGCTTTCTCATCCCTCTGCAAACCATTTATTCTCTTTGTAGAGTTTCTCTCTTCAAGCAAATTAAACTCCCTAAGGCAGAAGGATCCAGTAGAAGGGTTTACATCTGATGGTTCCTGCTTACAAGGACAGGCCACCAACTCAAAGTCATGGAACGCCCAAATACAAACATCTGGGCAGAAAAAGTGCCTTTTCTCACAGGCTTCCTTAATTTGACCTGTAAGAAGGCTAGAGAGTCATGATAAATTTTGACTCTTTCAGAAAATCTAAAAAACTGAATTCCCACCTATGAAGTTTCTGTACATACGTTTAGAAAATAAATTTCTTTCTCAAAACTATTTTCTTTCTGACCAACTCATGACTCCTCCAAGACACCAAGGGAGATGGGGGTTGAAACCAATGCATTTTACAATGAGTCTGTTAAGACAATACCTCCCCCTCAAATAACAGGTTTCAAAGATGAAGCTGTTGTAATTATACCACCAACAACAGAACTTCCAGCAAACCCACACAACCTCTGTATAGCAACTGATTTGGCAGAAGCCCCTCAAAATATGGCCCAGCTTGAAAAGTAATTTTCAGAACTCGAGAAAATGAGACAGAAACTGCTGCTTCTATTCAGCCCTGAATAGAGCTAAAAGGTATAAATCATGGTTCATGAAAGAAATATGGGGAGGAGAATTTCCCTGCGCCACAGATGATGAATCCTGGGCAGATAGCCTTCAAAAGATGCACATATTGCTACCACAGTGGAAAGCAATTTCACACTCCTTATAGGCCACTGTAATCAGCCTGGAAATGAATTAGCATAGCCCAGAGGAGAAGGTACTATCAAACAGGGTCTTGATCCAGTGGAGCACTTAATCTTATGCTTAATATTAAGCACCTGAGCTGTTCCATTAAGTCACATATGCACAAATAAAACTTGGCCTAGAAGTAAAAATAACTGAAATAATTTCTACCAAGTTATCTGGTGTATCCAGTGTTTTGTTTTATTCGTGTTGCCGACAAAAATATTCCCATTTTTCAAAATATCTTGAATTATTTAGCATATACTTGCCTATTTCTGCCAATAGTGCTTGGGCTGAATGCCATTCACAGTTCAGGAAGTTGTTATGAAAATGTTTATCCATAGTATAATATTTACAAATAATGAGGCATACTTTGTTTTCAATGACAAGTAGAATATAGATTTTAGAATGAAGTTTCTGTTTTGCATATGTTAACATGTTCAAAATTCTCTAATATCTATATGACATTTTCTTTTTCTGAAAAACTGCCTTAGTCATTATACATATTTTGAAAAGTGACCTAAAGGCAATAAAAGTGTAATAATTTTCTTTTATCTGGACAGCTAGTCAGATGTATTTTTTCAAATACTATTTGTAAACTCTCTACATATGCTCTTGGTTAATACACCAAAAATTGAAACAGATTTCAGAGGCAAATTTTGAAAAGAAATGCTCTTTAATCACCAGTACGGTCCCAAATCAGAAAAACAAAGAAATATTGACAACTGAACATGAAATAAAACTTAGAAATATGAAACAAATTTCAAATTTTCAATATAGCTTGATAAAATGCCAGTTTGAAATATGAATAGGAGGAAAAATAAGATTAGACAGCCTGGGACTTGCTTGAGAATCACTGAGCTTTAATCAGTAACTCGTATCATCCACAGAAGCCAGACAAATAACTTCCAGATAAAACAGTGTTATAGTGCAGAGAGGTCAGCCTTCCTCGACACAGAGTTAGGTTAAGGCCATTTTTATTCCACCTAAGGTGATTCAAGTCTTCTGAACAATTTAATCTGGCTGCTCCAAGGGGCAGAGCCTTGACAAGGGGAAGGTAAAATGAGAGCAGAAATGACAGAGGGCAAAGGAAGACAAGCCCAGAGAAGCAGAACTGTGGCAGGCTGGGAGGTGAGGAGTGTGCTTGGCACTGATGCATCTGGACAAAATACCAGCTACCACTAATACAGATGATTCAGCATTAAATCCCTACATAAAATTCTGCCAGGGTGCCTATACGGAATGAATTATAGCTGCAAAATTATGCTATCAAAATGTCACCATTTGCATTCAAATTCACCTGTTACTTCATATTTAAGATTATGCATATTTAGTGTATGTACTAAAACGTGAATAATACCAACATATATTTTTTCCTATTTACTTTCCATTACTTCATAATCGCCTTCCAATAAACATCCACAACTTAATGAGATTGCAGATTCCTTCTATATTGAAGTTAAGAGCTTACACATATTGTGAATTACCTAAAACATTGACCTACATTACCTTATCAGAGAAATAAAACCCACCAAAAATATCTTGAATACAAAGGGAAAGCCAAACCAGTTCCAGCTGTTGCAATCAATTTGCATTTGCAGTGGGATTACAAAGCATTACTGAAGGGACTGCAGAACACATTCATCCCACACATGGGAACTACGAGGCTCTTTCAGCAGAGTACTCAGGCAAATATTTCTCTTTGTGCTTGCCAAGTTTGTTATATGTAAACTCTAATGGCATTATTTCTGACTTCAGTCTCAGACTCCCATAGAAGGCAGCAATAAGAAAAAAATAAATTTTTTCAGATTAATAAAAATTGCATCAAGCCCTTGTTTTACAGGTTTGCTTTGCATATACTTATCTAAATGAAAAGAATTTTGGACATTAAAAGCCCCTCATCTTTTAATGAATTTTGTATTAATTCCTTTCTGCAAGTAATTCAACATTAAAGCCTTTTAGAACTATGAACAGTAGAAAAGATGTATAGTTTTAAAAAAAATATGTGAAGTAAAGAGATGAAGTTATCCCAAAGATCAATATTTTTTTTTTTTTTTTTTTTTTTCAGACAATAGGACATTGCTGGATTCACACACTTGTGTTACTGCTTTAAAAATTATCAAAAGACATATTTGCACACTAAGATAAAGATGGCTTCTCCCTATTCTCATACAAGCTTGCAGTTCATTTCACTTTTAACAAGCAAATGATAATTTTTTTGCTGCTAGCAGTGCTGTCACTGCTGTTTGGAGTGCTAGTTTGCAGATCGAGTGAACAACAATATTCCCCATCTATTTTAGTAAAACCCTCCTATGAGTTCCATTCTAATGCTGTTTCTCTCAGGTGTTATTCCTTAGGCTACTTCAGCATGTCCAACATTCACCACAGATACTCAGAGAAGGTAACCTACATCTGAAAATTCTGAGGATTTCTATATTTTCAAGCATTCATCCATAATATGCATTGGGTTAGCCTTCACAAATCATCATTTTAGTAACTACGGTCAAGTGGAGACATTCTGTTTCTTTTTTTTCAAAACCAGAACCTTGGCAGCCCACTCCAGCAAACCAGTAAAGGAATTAACCTAAGACTGCTCACAAATGAGATTTTATTTATTGTGCTACACACTGCAGGCCTATAAACCTCATCTAAAAAAAATCATCTGAAAGAAGAATTTACAGAAGAAAAGAAAAATCTGAATATACAGCAAACCAAACAGGATGCTTATCACCTAATAATTTCAAACATATTTTACTGCAAATGAATGTGACAGCAATGCACATGCACTGGTACCAAACAAGAGAAATGCCCACTTTCAATTGCTGACACAAAATGTCCCCTTGCCCCAGTTCCAGGCCAGTATTTTTGCTAATGGTATCTGCAGTATTTTGCTAGTCAAGGGAAATGTGTCAACACTTTAAGGGAAGAGGTAAAAATCCTAAAAGATATCAGCCTGGAGGCCCATAGCAACAGCAAGATTCATGTCTTGTCACTGTTGGTTGCCCTCATTCTGTTTTGCTTGGCCATACAGAAATCTCCAGTTACAAAGCAGCTGCTTTGTCTGAATATCTGCTGGGGGCAGCTTTCTGATGTGATACAGAAATGGCCATGCTACAAAACATGACCATTAGCTACCTGAAAATAAGAACAAACACAGCCAGAATGCTAGTTACTATCTGCAGACCGGTCTCCCTTCTAAACCAACTTCTGCCTTAAATATATGTAAACCTTAGATCTATTCTGAACAGATTGATTTTATTTTGGAGTCTGACCATGGCAGAGGCCTCATCTCTTCTCATGAACTTTAACCTCCTGTGACAAAATTGAGCACATTTGCTGACAGAATGGTTTCTGTGAAGGACTCTTGAGATGAACAAACAGATGAGATTTTTACTGGATGACCTGATTACAGAAGGATGCTGAGAAATATTTTGGCCAGGATTTAAGAACATGCCAAACACTGAGGATGTCTAATCTCCAATTATTTTAGCTGTCTATAATAGAAGCATAGTTGGGCCTGCATTGGACTATCTTGAAATAATTGCATTTGAAAAAATAAAATCTTTAAAAAGAAAATGGAAGTCAGCAATGAAATTCTCAGTTGAAAGGTCAGATAATTAAAGCACAATCACAGCAAGAGGTCTACAGACTGTTAGGCAGCAGTGGAAACAGGAAAGAGAAATTTAGAGATTCAGAGAGGAGCCTGGGAGACCTCCTTTGCCACTTATTTTTCCTGCTAACACAATGGGATCAGAGCAGCAGCTTTAGAGAAAATGCTATATCGAGTAATCAAGGAATTCAGGGCAAAGAAAGGGATAAGCAAGAAACCATTTGCTGAACACAACTCTGAATTTGTCTCTGAACATGAAGAAGCAGAGAAATCCCCTCTACAGCTCAGAACAGCCAGAAAAAGAAATGAGCTTGAAGACAAAGTGAAGAGGGGCTTGAAAGCATTTTAGGATTTCCCTCGTCCTTACAGTGTTAACACTGAAGAGGGTGAGTTGCCCCGATGCTTCCATGCTGGATTGACTTGCAGAAAGAAAGAGAACGGAAAAAGAGATGAATAAGCAGAATTACTGTTCACCTGCTTACTGACTGATAACTTCTGTCTTCCTTTCTACTGTTTCAGTTTCTTAACAGCTGAATGAAATCTAGTCAGAAATTCTCAAAATCATTCACATTGCACTGAGGGCCACACCTGAGTAAATTGTTATATTGACCATGTGATATGAGTGAATATTAGTTTCTAAAATGTGTTTTACAAGTTATGAAAACCAGACCAAAAGCTCTTAGGAAAAAAAAATTAAACAAACAGAAAAAAAACAAAAAAACCCCAGAAAACAAACAAACCCCCAAAACCCCACAAAATCAAAACAAAACAAAAAAAGCCAAAAAATCACAAAAACTTGGGGAATTAAATTTTTGGAGCATGCTAACAGAAGTAGTGGAAACAACAAAGAGAGCTCAGTCCTGCAATGTAGAGTAACCAGTTTAGAAAAAGAATTAAATTGGAATACTCTTACTTGTTATAAGACATGTTTCATCTGCAACTTGACTTTTAAGATTTTGGGGCTTTTGGATTTTATTGAAACTCAACAAACTTACTGGACAAGTATTCACAAGCTGCCTGCACAAATTTATGACAACTCAACTGTACAGGGAAATAAGAGCAAGGCAGAAGTGCAACTGCTCAAAAAGAGTGGGGAGAGAAATAAAAAAAATATGTGCTCATTTCTTATTCATCATTCTCAGCATTAAACTTTCCCATAAAAAGTATCTCTCCTTACAAATGCAAAAAGAACACAGCAAGATAAACTCTGCAGAAAGCACCCTTAGAACAATATGTAAAATCAGTCTTTATAATTTATACACTCTATCAGCACAGCAAAAGGTTATCTAAGCAATCCAAGAATTAATTCCAGAAGATTTAACAAAGCTGTTTCTCTACAAAAGTGCAAGCAACATTTTTACCACATCCACATTCCTATGCCATTTCTTCCAAGGATTCTCATACTGTAAAACTGTAAACTGGGTTGAACTTTTCAATCCTTTTGTCAAAGAAATATTATAAAAAAGTGGAAAAAAGAAAAGGCAAACATATTTTAATATTTTAATATTTTCCTGTGCAGTCAAGTTCAGATAGTAGTTATTACAGCCAGTTGATTTAGCAAGCCAGACAATTAAAAATATATTTAAAGATGTTCAAATTAATTATTTTTTATGTTAAACTTTAGAGGAGATTATTTTTTAGTTTTTCTTTCTAGCCTTTTCCCCCTTTATGATTCAAAAATAAAAATATGGTAAAATAGTGATATTTCCTGTCTTTTTTATGCAAAATAAAGTTATTAAAACAATTATCTGATTCTACAAGCTGGTTCAGGAAAACTAAGTATGCTAAGGCTAATAATAAAGTAACAAAATTCAGTAGTAAAATCGCAATTGAGAAATTATTACATGAATATATCTTTGAAAGAAGTAAATACAGTTTTCTCAGATGAATAAGATTTTCAAGTTGTATTGATTTTTTATCTCTTACTCTTCCTTCTAGAAATTGTTCATAATTTCACTGAAAATATTCTTTTATAAAATGCTTCAAGAGCTTAGAGCAACATTTGTATGTTCTATTTAATTCTCTGATTTCCTCAAAGCTATTTCTGTTGAGGTAAATTACATTTCTGGTGAACCACACAGGCTTAGTCCTCATGATCTTTAAGCTTTTTCAATAATGTTACACTTAGAATGACATACTTGAAAAAATATTAGAACGGGGTGCCGTAAGAAATTTCATTCCATGTGAAGAAACAATAAGACATTGTTTCTTTTTTTTTGCTCTTCTCCTGAACAGCATTTATGTAGCCATTTAATACTACATTGCTAACCCAAAATGAGATTGAAAACCCTCCTGTAATGGAAATTTTCATTAAATTTTCCACTTCTTCTCTAAGAAAGTCTTGTCGAACAGAAAGAAATGCCATGTAAGGCAGATATCTTTATTTCCCCTCTTGCTTGAATATGACAATCCAAAAGTAAAAACCCCCTCCCACTGTGCCCTGAACATAAGTGCTTATCAACAACTCCAAAACCAAACCATGTCTGTGGAAAGAAAAGATGTTCACAGAATCTCAAATACCACTGGGCATTACTAAAACAATGCAATGAAATAGAGCCTAAAGACCCTGATTAGGAAACTGAACCCTATTTTGCTGTTCTTCTTGCACAAGAAGCAATCAAGCTTGACAAACACAGACTTTTAAAGTGAATGTTCACATTGTGGTGGTCCCTGCACGTGGTACTTACAGCTTCATCCGGTACTTACAGGAACACTGGGGGTGGTGTAACAACATAGCAGAGCAGACCTATATTTTGTGAAGCAATCTACCATGAAATCTACTTGCTAGATTTATTTTTATGCTGCTCTAAGCTATATTGAAGTGCATTTTTTTCAATATCACTGTGTAGCATAAGAACTGGGAAGAAAAGACTTGGCTTTGACTCCCCTTCTTTCCTTGCCCCTTTGTTGCAGCAAGTGCAGGCAAGCTGTTTATTTGAACCCCAAGCCCTTTGGACAGGCTCAGCTCGACAAACAGATATGATATATGGGCACTCACACTCCCTCTCATCTGTTGCTATGGCATTTTGCCTGCTCACAAGGTGATTGGACAATTTTGCAATGAAAGTCAGCACCAAAGATCAAAAGCTCTCCTGTGGAACAGTAGCTGCCTCTGCCATCTGTTTTGCATGATGCTTGACAGGTACTGGGAAGAATGGATGAGAAGGCAATACCATGTCATGCTTTTACCTATTTTTCCTCACTAGCTGACATTTTGTCCCACCTTTCTTCCACCTGCTACTTGAAAAAATTACAGAGAATAAAAACAAACTTCATGACAGAAGAGAAAAAGCAATCAACCTCCTGTAACTGAAGTAACTCACAAAAGTTGCTAAACAGAGGGTAGCAGATATCACACATGTAACATCTGCCAGCATGCTTGGGGAAACAATAAAAAACAAAAAAAACTACAAAAAACTGTAAGAGTTTCCAGCAATAGATGGTGAGTCGTACACTGACACTGTTGTCAACACATACTAAACAATGTTAAATAGTCATGTAGAAAAAAAAAAATCATCCTAATCAATATTTCTGAAAGAAAATCATGGAAGGAAAAGCAGAGGAGATTCAGCAGCTTCTTATAATCAGATTTCCTGGAAGATAGGGTTGAAATACTTTTAAAGAATTTTTAAAGGACCAAATGAATGGCAACAGGTTAAACTGAATTAAATGTCAATTTACTGAGAATTTGTAACTCTAAATTCGGGTACATAAGCAGTTGTCAAATGTTTGCTTCTTACCCATTAATGAAAAAAGATAGAAGGAAGATACTGCCCTTCATGAAAAGATGGAAAGGGGGTTGTCTAAATTGCAACAAGTTTTGTAACATTCTATTTTTTGTTTTGACTAGGTAGAATAAAAATTGACAGATTTCTTCTCCTGTCTCACAGCCCTTACTGTATTCTGCTATATAAAAGACAAGTAACTATGAGTATTTTTATAATATCTCATTTTTTTTCTGTATACAAGAATATTACAAAGAAATCCAATTCAATTTGGAAGGCCTTCAACAACAGCCTTTCTCTAAACCACACCTGATGTAGATTTCCTATTCATCATTTCTGACCCTTTCAGGTTTCCAAATGTTCTCTCTGTAGGGACTGCAATGAAGATAGAAATGTTTTTCTCACCACAGGCAGTCCCATCGTTCCACCTCCCTAGGTGAGAGTGTTCTTATGTTACTGAAGAATTTGCCTGCAAATCAGAGTAGAGAGGCATTCTTGGGTCCAGATGAACTCGTACTGCAATGCAGCAACTCCCAGCAATGTTCAAGACAACAGCTATTATGATGAAGCTCATATAGATTTTCCTCCAAAGAACAGCCTCATTTCTAAATTATTTACACATGTTATTTTTTTCTCCCCATACTGTTATGCATTTGAATTGCTTTGCTCTCATTTACAGCAGTACACATTACGGCTGAGATTTTAAAAGCCATGAATCCCTAAGGTGGCTTTCAAGATCTAAATGTAATCTCTTAGTTTATGTTCATTTATATGGCATTTGCCAAGGAAGAGGCTCTTTCATTCTAGCAGGCAGCCTATGCAAATTACTTTTTGTTATCAGATGCCCATGCTTGAGTATCATCATTAATTAGAACACTGGATACTGTGGAGACTCTGTGCAGTTGACAATTATAATGGGCAAAAAGGAAAACAGGCTTTCTTTGCCGTAATAGCAGCAGATATTATATAATCAATACATTGACTGCAAAATATTTCTGGTTACAATATCTTATTTTATATTAATACGGTAATGAATATAGACAGGAAATTTGATTAGCATTGTCGCATGAAAAACTGTTGTACATTTCACATTAAACCAATGTCATAAAATGTTTGGCACTATATACTGAGGAAAGCAAACATTAGCCACAGTGTGACCTAAACCATGAAAAATTTCTTAGGTCTTTACTGATGATCACAAGAACAGATTCCTAAGGCTTCTTTGAAGGAAGCATTCCCTTTTTTTCTTTTCTTTTGTTTGTTTTTTAGGTTTGGGTTTTTTTTTTTTCAGCACGTCCAGGAACAAAATTAATGAAAAAACTGACTTGTAATATAAGTACAGTTCTCAACACCACATAGAATGGCATTCTCACTTTAGGATTGTCACAGTTAAAAATTTGCTTTCAAAATAAAATCTGGCAATGTGTCCACTGGTTAAATAATTAAAATGCTATTAATCACATAGGTCACAGTTCCCACAATTCAAAGAGTAGTGCTTCACAGAATATTTAACCAGGTAAAAACTTTATCTTATAACAGTAATTGCCACATCAGAGATTTGTTAATTCCAGCAAGGAAATGTGATTTTTTTTTTTTCACTTGGACTTCATTTACATAAAGAAATGGAGAAAGAGTAGAAGAAAGGAAAACCTTCCTGTGGGTTGCAGGTTTCACGTGTCAGGTTAGCATCCTCTCTGACATTGTGCACGGTTAACTGGTATCCACTGGCTGCCAGTGCCAGCTGGGGTTTAAAGGAACATCCATTCCTAACATCAAGCAAGCTGCAAAGCCTGCAGAAGAGCACATCCACTTCCATATTTCCCTTCTGCTTTACTGCACTTGTTGGCTTAAGGAAGCCATGGACCCTCATCCTCTTAAACAATTACTTACCTCCTCCATTCCATGGAGAATTGCTTCTGGGTTTTCTGTTTCTGTTCCTGACATGCATCATTTAACTTTGTTCAATTACTGATCCACTCCATCCTTTCTCCTTTCCTTGAAGCTTTAAATTTTGCTACTATAACTCTGAAATATTCTCACTCCTTTCTGGCAGTCATGATTTTCATTCATAATACTGAGTGTGCATATTTTAACTGTGAATTTTCACCTCAGACTCCAATCCCAAGAAAATACCACACAATTAAATACATATCAAGCATATAGTACAGGTTTAGTCAATTATAACCAATGTAAGCGTATCCCAGCCTTGGAAAGTAGGAATCACTACCAGTAACACACACAAGGTCTCAACATCCACGGAGATGGAAAGGAACAGCTCTTTAGTTAGAGAGGTCTTAGCAGGTAAATACCAAATTTGTGGTGGTGATATAATAACAACATAAATGAAGATTTTATTAAAGAACTTAGTAAAGACAAATCCAATAAAAACAGGCAGTGGTTAAGGGGGTGGGGGGAAGCAGAATAAAAGCAGAAAAATAATTAGGTCATGTAAGTGTCTTTACTGTTTTACTGTTAAAATATCTGCTAAATCAGACAGCATATCCTTGGCATATTGCACTATCCCTGACAGATGGATAAGGAGACATTCAGAAACTAAGCTTTACTCTACATGACAGTACAAAACTGATAATATAATCAATACAGCTTCAGGGTACATGAAATTATCTAAGCATATTAGTTAAGTGTGACTTCACACATGGAATTGTGTCAGGGAGACAAGGAGAAAATTAAAGTAATACATGTGCCTGCAGATATATGTTGGTATACATGCCTGCAAAAAGCAGACAAATTGAGAATTAATCTGAATTCCAAGTAATCTAGAAAATGAAACACCAGAGAAACAATTTATGCCAACAAAACAAAACTTATGCCAACATCAGCTAACACATACATGAACAATTTGAAATAATTATGAAAAGATATATTATTACCATTTCATTTTCCTGAGGCAAGTAGTGTGATTTAGAAGTGCTTAAACTTTTCCCATTAATCTTGATGCAGGAAAAGAGAAAACATAAGCACTCTGTTTTACAGTGCTTTGTAGTTATAGTTAAATTCAGAGCAATTGCAACATTCACTTGCTTGTACTTTGTCCCTGCACTTGTGAGTCACCAATCTCATTTTTGTACCAAGAGTCAAATTTTCCCTTCTCCCTCCATACTGACAGTAAAGGTTTTCCACCCCTTCAGCCACACGAGGCGAGTTTCAATCATGTAGCACTTTACAGACTTCACTGATGTGGCAGTGACCGTGCAAAACAAGCCACATGCATGAACAGGTGTGGGTGTGACTGCAGCTGAACGCCCTCTGTCCCTGAGGAGGGAGCCTCCAGCTCTCATCGCTCCAGCCTTGTGCCCACTGAACCCCTTCTTCAAACCAGAATGCAACAGGCCAGCTGGAAGGCTCTCAGTGTTGGGACGCAGCTTCCTGGCTGGCAAAAGGACACACACACACATGTAGCTCATATTTTGGATGGAGGCATTCTCCAGTCCTCATGTTGGAACAGTGATGCATTAACATATTCCAGATTTGCTGGACAAAAGAGCAGGAGCATAGCTCTCTGTATGTTAGCAATTGACCCTTCAATGGGGAGAGCAAATCCAGAGCTCTGGTCATTGAGCCAAGCCTAATTCTGTATCTTACAATACACTGCTACTGTCTCCTCTTATTCTGAAAATTACACTGAAACTAAGTCATATTCAAATGTCTGCATGGACTTTATATGTGCTGCAAAAGCCTGCTAAGTGGTCTTGCTCATGGCAATGTTTGTATCTCAGTCTTTGAGTGGTGACATTTACAGAAACTGATAAACAATCACAAATCAGAAGAGGCATCTCCTACCAATCACCGATTTTCCCCTGGGCAACACTGACAGTGCAGTAAGCCTTAATTCACTCTCTGTTTTTTTTAGTTTGTTTTTTGTTTCCACACAGAGTACACTAGTTTACTACATCTGAGCTGAAAAATCTGTTTGCAGGTGCCACAAATACTGCAGGGATGTCGGCAGAGAGACTGGAGGTCTAAGGATGCTGCTCCCCACGATGCTCCAGGAAGCAAGTGGAGGAGGAGGAGATAGATCAGCCCCTTACAGACGTTTCAGTGCTAAACAAAATGCAAAACCAGAAACCCTGCTTCAGAGAATAAATGTGAACTGTCAGGGATGATGGGCTGGATGAAGGAAAAGCCTTTCTTTACATCTGTAAACTTGGTGATAAACACAATGAGGGAGAAAACAAAAGCTGTAGGCAATGCTTTTGTGCTATTCGGCCCATTCATAACAATGGATTCCTGTGCCAGTCGCCTGAAGAAATGCCCTTTGTCTTGCTCATATTCTAGACAGATGACACAGAATAGTTTCAGGGATTAAATGTGAAACCTAATTTTGAGGAATCAATTACTTACTCAGAGTGGCAATGTTGCAGAAAACCTGGAAGAATATTCCCTTTCCCAGAAAAAATGTATGTACCTAATTTGTTTGCTAGCAAACTTGCAACTTGTTGATTATTTAGAAAATCCTAAATTCTGCATGGGAATTGATATTTTCATGAACCAATACAGTTGATGTATTAAATATTTGCATATTTATAGTGCAGTTACTGAACTACACTCCTAAAAAAATGAAAATCCCATTAAACAGCTAATATTTTCTGGTTGAGAACCTTACCTTTGTTAAAACAGTAAACCACTGAAGTGGATGATCTAGCCATAGAAAAATACAGAAGTCTCATCTACCTTAGATATGCATTTGGCATTGATCTTAGAGATTATAAAAAGTTATTTCAGCTTTCTCCCTTCTCTGCTTTCTTCAGCACAAATTATTTCATTTTAAGAACTTTACCACATAGGATAGAATAATGACATTTCCATGAAAAGATAAATAAAACTCAAATGAATATAAATGTTGCTCCATCTCATAATAATCTAATAGGTTACATTTAAGAATAGATGACAAAGAATTCTGCTAAGAATGCAAATTTAAGCAAGAGAAATTAAAAGTTAATATAAACTTCTGTTCTAAAAAGAAGTATTATTGCTACAATCATCATACACTGATACGTCAAATCTATGATTACAGAGCAGTCTCAAAGACATATGTATTAAACAGACGTTTGACCTATAGTTTTTTTTTTTTTAAAAAGAAATTCTCTAATAATTTCAGGTCTTATTTCTTAGCATACCAACACAAAACAATCTTAAAAATCGTAAACTCATGAGGGAGGCCTATGAATTTGTCTAATGCAGAAAATGTTCTGTTTTACTGAGTGCTTTGTCAAGTTAAATAATTAATTGACTGTACTCCCAACTGAAAAATTCTGTTTTATGAGCATTTTTGGCCCTGTATTTTAGCTTGCAGTATTAACCTTTTTTTTCTTTCTTTTTTTATTTGATCTTGACTACAGGATGGTGGTTGCACATATATGGAAATGAAATCTTTTACATTTTCATTTCTGATCTCAGAGACTTGAGAGTACTGTGTACAAGCTTGTCCTACCCAGAATCATTTGCAGAGGGAAAGCTTGAATACCTACTTGCTTCATATTTTCTGGGAATATGAATTCATGTCTAATGGTGACACAAACATCTTTCCCTCAGCTACAGGACATTCAGTAAAGAAAATAAAGTCAGAGACCACTGAATCTTGCATTGTCTTCTTTCCTGCCTTATGGAATAATGCTCTATGGCCACTCACCCAGTGCACTTCTTAAAATACACCTGGAATGTGCCTCTCTCTGCTCCTCACCCCCAGTACAAACCTTACTTTAGGCATACTGACAAACCTTGGCCTTTTTTGCTGTATCAAATGAAAGAATAGCTCTAAAATATTAATTTACATTCAAGAACACAGAAAAGCAGCATGTTGTAATTAAAGCTGGTTTTGTAGAGGATACTATATGACACCCATGAATTCTTTCTATTGTTTTCAACAAGATTAGATGAAGTAATCTGGAGTCTGTGTATGCAGACTGCTATAGCTACTGTATTATGAGGAAGAACATCTGAGTGTTAATGGATACCAACATTAGCATTGAGAAAGAGTGAAAAGGACACATAAGGAGCTCCATAAATTTTTTATAAAACCCATTGCTAAATGTTATTTAGCATTTGCTCCTGAGGCTTAGTGCTACACTAAATTAATAGTGTTATGGTTTCTATTCAACAGCTTGCCTTAAAGTATTACATAAAAGATTAAAAACCTCACTATAGTAACAATGGGAATAACTTTTAATCACATCAAGAACAATAATCTGTTTTTAATGTCTTTATTTTGTACCTTAAGACCCTAAATTATAGCCTAAAGCATTGTCTGAACATCTTGTTACTACTTGGGTTAGCATCAAGATATATGAATAGCTGCACAGAGGTCTCTATATAATAATAGGAGAATAATACACATGTAACTATTAAGAGAGGTCTGACACAGCATAAAAGTCCACAATATAACACACCCTGGTCTGTTAAAGACAACTTCAATCATTAACTTCAGTCATGTGGCACTGTGCTCTTTAGGGTCACCAAGCAAACTGGCAGGAAGGACAGTCCCATGGAGGGGGGGAAAAGATTTTCTGTATTGATTTGTGTCCCTTGCTGGTGGTGTTCATCATTGTGGGCATGACTAGAGATCTTGCAAATCTTCTAAAGCATTTGGAGAGATAAGGAAAGAGGACAGCAATATCCAGGAATTAGACTCGGAAACATTCAGGTAGTCTCAGTGAAAACACGTCACGACTCCCCCTCAGTTCTGGTTTTGTGACAATTTTACTTCTCAAGTGCACCTGACAGAACTGTCAGGAATTCACAAGGAGAGCCTCTTCATTCAGGCCACCTCCCACCATCTTGCTGTGTGCCAGGGCTACGCCAGCCAAGTTTTCACCCTAGAATGCAATTCTTTCCAAAGCACATCCCCTGCTGCCTTTCCAGCTCCAAAACTACTCAGTTTAATAAAGAGCTACCCCTGCTCTCCTCAGCATCAGTATTTGGGTGCTAGTCTATCAATCACTGCTCCCTCCTGCCTAGAATATCAATGGTTTGCAAATCTCACTGGAATTACTGCAAGTGCCCCACTAGAAAAACTAAATAAACAAGAAAAAAAAACCCAAAGAAATGAACAAATGGAAAAAAGTTTTGCAATATGGATATACATTGTAACAAAATTAATAGTGTTATAGAGATTTTGTACAAAAATTAAATTAAAATGTACTTGTTTCACAATTTAAACAGCTATCTGTTAGCTAGGATTTCACTGCCAAGCAAGACCTTCATCAGGAACACTGCTGTCACTAAAAGTGGTGGCAACCTGGGGACAAATCTGTCCTTTCCAATATTGCTGCAGATTTTGCAGATTTCCTACGATGTTTAGACTGCATTCTTATCAGTATCTTAAATTAGAGATTATGCCACAGAGCTTGAGAACTGCTAGCATTGCTATGGCACAAATAAGCAAAGTCTGAGCAGACTTTTGGGGATCAAAGAAACACCTCAAGTACTGTTTAAAATCTAAGCAATTTAACCCTAAAAAAAAAAAAAAAAAGATCTGAAGTGCTGCCATAATTTCAAGGAGAATTTCTCTGCATAAATTTTATTTCAGTCTAAAACCCAGACTGACACTGAAATTCACAGCTTCCTCTCATGGACATAAGGTGGTTGTGATTTCTAGAGTCACTCTCTGCTTCCCTGGAGCACAGGCATAGCAGCAATACATGGCTCCAAGCTTTACCCAGATTTGGAACTGGCTGCCTCCAGCCGAAGGTTTGCAGGATCCCATGACAGCCACTCTCCATTCTGCCTGTGTCCTCCTCCAACACCTACTCATGCATCAACATCTACACTTCATTTTGAAAGCAATTTCGGGGTGTTTTCACTCTCAGCTGAGTGATATCTCGCTTTTACACCATGCACCATGGTGCACTGCATGAAATTCACTTTTTAACATCACCTAAAATATGTTTTGGTCATTTAAATTCCAATTAAACAGATTAATATCCTCCAGGTATAAACACATTGGTGATCCTTAATGAATGTGTGCTCTTCCAGTAGCAGAAGTTATATAAATTGAGTTAAGGTGCCTTTGAGCTACGATGTAGGTAATATTGAATGCCCAGTTCCTACTGAGGGAAATCTCATATGATCTGGCCCATTAAATAATAGAAATTTAATTTTTGTACAATTTATTTCAAAGTGTTCTCAAAGTAATGAAGTTTTCTCTGCAAAGTTATTCAATCAATTCAACTTCTGTTCACCCCAAGCAGATAGTCAATCACATATGAGAAAAAGAAATAATTTTTTCTTGTGGTTCTGATGTTTTCATTTTATTCATTGATGGAATTATTCTGGATATAGTGTCATGCTTTAGCTTAGATTCCACTCCTCTGGAAAATTTCAGTAGTAATTTTCTTACTTTATTTAGGAAAGTGTAGCTAAAAATGCATGTTATTTAACCTTAATAACAATACAACTCTTTGACCTGAAGTCATATTTCAGTCCCCAGAAAGCTGAACAGAAGGATACATTTTGTATGATGGAACTGAAATAGCCAATGTCGGGTGATCTGAGAGCAAATAAAAACTGAGAACCCTGAGGTTAGCACTAACCTTCAGATCTTCTTCTTATTTAGACATATATCTGATCTTAGGGGGAGGGGAAAGTAATTTAGGTCTCGAGAGGCTTACATTTAATTAGTTTTTAATCCATTCTACACCCAATGCCTCAGAGGATGATTTCATCTTTAAATACATCTAATTGGATGTATTTTAATTGAGGAAGACTACAACATGCATAATAGAACTACCAGGAGTTAAAGTACAGTTTTATATTTTAATGTGTTTATATTTAATTTAAAATTGAGTAAACAGGGTTCCACTCTCTGCTGGAGTAAACAGGTGAAACCCAATTAACTTCAAAGGGACTGTTCCCAGTGTGTAGCATATGTGAGAGTCGTGGATGATTAGCGTCTAAGGACACCTGCAAAGTGTCATTATAATGTCAGGGAAATGAAAACATTTCAAACTCCTTCTGCAACACCTCTGAAAAGCTCAAGTTGATTGTGGGAGGGGAGGGATAATTGCTTTGCTGTTCTTTCATTTGACTGAATCACTAATCTTGAATTAAATCATTAATCTTGAATTAAAACATCAAACATTGATAAAAATATATATTTATTTGAGAAGTGGAAATAAACTGCTTTGATAAATAACATTCCTCCATGCTGTTATTTCTATGTGAAGGCATTTCAGAGTACTGGTAACAGCAACTATAGGAAATGAAACTGAGCTTCTGCAATCTTACACAATCTTTTTGTTTGTTTGTTTTTTTAACATGGAAGGACACTGCACACACACAAGTTCATGTAGTTTTTTATGTACCATTTAACAAACTTCTGAAATGCAGAAGCCTTTTTAGCCAATAAAATGTGCATTGCAGATGTTCTGTTTGACTTTCACTATCAAGACCAGCATATTCTGATACAACTGATGCAAAACAACTGCTTTCCCATCAGAGACACGTAAATATTTTAATTTAATTTCCTGATTATGTTAGCTTTTTTGATGATGTGCTTTGATTTTTCATTTTTACACATAATTATATAACCAAGTTTGGAATGAAATTATTGGCAAAATTAAGATGCTTTATTGCTTTCTGACAAATTGAGACCGTGGACTACACGTGCAATGCAGCACAGAAACGTGGCAGAGATTCCTCAGCAAGCCTTTGTGTCTACACAGCACATCCAAAAGGCAGCATAGCAATGGCAGAAAGGAGACAAATTCTTACAAGACAAAAGAATCAAACACCTATTACTGACAGCAGCTTTGTGAAGAACTTTGTTTAATATCATAATCTTAACAGGACAAGAATTAGGGTGAAAATTGCCCTGATAAGGACATCTGAAACTCATCTAAGAACACCAACAAAAATGAAATAAGAAAAATTAGAAGATTTTAAAAATTTGCACAAACTCCAATAATATTAGAATTCAAATGGTGGATTCTGTTGCAACGGATGTGGGTTTTTTTAATCTATAAGTATTCAGGATACCTTTCAGGGAAATGAAATATTTAAATAACTTATCACTTTTGAGAAGTTAAACAGAGAACAGCTGATTATCTCCAGTTATCCTTTTGCTTCTAAGCCCACCTTTATGGCATATCTTATTATACATTTATGAATGAATGAGATAATGTGGAAATGGGTGTAAGCCTATAGTACTTAACACTGGGAGTCAAATCTCTTCATATTCTCAGTGCACTCTGCAGGCACAAGATCCTTCACACAGGCATAAATATTCCACACCTGTGTCCAGTGATGCTACACCTTCCTGTTGGAAATGCCTAATAAAAATTTGAACTATACAGAGTAAAGCTGGACAAGTGGTATGACACAGAAGCCTATCTTTGTCACATTTTTGAATAGTGGCAATTGTGAATATTTTTCATGAAACTGTTCTTCTGGTGAGTATCCTTGAATTCTCTGATTGGATTTGCTAGATTTCTCTAAATGTCACTGAATAAATCAGAACACCAGACCACATTCTGTGAATTTTTGCCACAAAATTAACTACCACTAATGAGTAGCAGATACTACTTGTAGCAAAATAGACAGATGGCCAGTTAATCTTAGGCCTTGGCAAAAACCTAAATGGAATATTACTAAATAATAAAATAAATGAACACATCAAATCCAGCCCTAGTTTGAACATGAAAATTAAGCTCTATTCATGTTATGCTTAGCCAAATATCATGAGTATATTACATCAAATAAAATTCCCTTAAGAATTTTCTCGAGAATCAAATTGTTCATATTGCTCCAGTAATTGCAAAGTAGTACTGATAAAAATATGGAAAACAGGGAGATACTTGTAATGAAGTCATCGCTTAAATTTAAAACATTCTCTAAAAATTTACTGACATGCTATAAACTGTAAAATTAGACCTAATTTAATTTTTAAGAAGGTTTGAAAAAAAAGAGGATCTGATATATTAAATATAAAATATTTGTAAAAAATGAAAACAAAGTGGTGTTTTTGTGCTCTCCCAATTCATGGAAATGTTGATAAAAAATACTTGGAAATGTCACAATGCAAAAAATTTATGCATGTACTGTGAAAATTAAGTGGTTTTATCCCTTCTCACAGTGAAAACAGGGAGAAGCTTGGAACACATGGTTTACAGTACTGGCTTGGATAACTGTCCAGCCACATTTACGAGAAACTTTGTGTGTTGCTTTTCTTAATTTGAGGAAAAACACTTTGTGAAAGAAAATATGGGCGATGACATTTCTACCTGGACAAGTTCACAGAAAACAAATGTATAATCTCTGTCCTTTCCCACTATAAATGAAAACAGGCTTTAAGATGATGAAATTCTTAAACTACTCACAGGTTTTCTTATATTCTGAACCCCTTGAACATATTTAAATTCAACCAGTGGCTGCTGCAGTTGTGTGTTTGTCATAGGACGTAGCCATTCAGCCAGATCTAGTATCAAGCAGAAGAGGTGGAGTTGTTTAATCACTAGATCTGGCATGCAAGAGATTAATATTAATTACAGGTATCGTTTAGCTTCTTAACTTTCCTGGTGCTGATGACTTTGTAGCACATTGGTACAAGGAGCTTGTTTTACATTTATTTACAGTTCATGAAACCCCGGAAACACGTCTTGTGTGTTTTGAGTCCCAAGCCACATGATCCATAGGATGCATAAAACATAAAGTTGAAATCTATTTACCACTAAAATATGCCCTTTAATTTAGTCTCAGTATAGGCATATCTTATTTAAAGTCTCTGCACAGAACAACGTGAAAGTCTAGAATTAACAAGCAGTTAATTAAAGTGCCAAAGTATATCCATCTAAGAGACAGAAGACTAAATATCCTAAATTAACTTAAGATTTATAAGCAGTTCTTTGCCATTACCCTTTCAAAGCCTGAAGACACAAGTTAATGCCTGAATCTGCAAATTGGGTAGAGTGTACCAATCTCTCTTCCAAAGTGACTGTTCTATCAGGGGCTGAAGAAAAGGTAATCAGACAAAACCAGCGCTTTCAGCTTCTCCGAAACCAGTGCACAAATAATTGTGTGGTCTGTTTAAATAGACACAGCAACAGAATACTAATTTCAGAGTGGATTCATTTCTGAGCAGTGGAATTTATGCAATTCATTTTCTAGGGAGTCAGAAACCAAAACAACTAACATACCAAAAGGAAAATGAAGACTTGTTCCCAGATTTTGGTCTATAGTCTATTCCATCAGCAGACAACCAGGAAAAAGCTTAGCTCCTCACCTGCATATGAACTTGTAGAGAAATACTTACATCCTGATGGCAAAACTGAAATAATCAACATGCCCTTGCACCTGGAATTGAGTCACTGTTAGAATATTATAAGGAAATAGTCGTAGAGAACAAACTACAGCTTTGATGTCTAATGGCTCTAGGGGAGACATATGAGATTTTCTGTCTGTGAGAAAATCAACCAAGTAAGGATTTCACCAATTTAACCCAAATCAACACAAACATTGTGGTTTTCTGAAATGGAGAAAAAATTATAAAGGAAAACAGTATTTTGGAATGGGATAAGAAAATTAGATGCACCAGGGAAATTAGATGCATTAGGGAAAAAAATTCATTTTGGGATTAGGAGAAAAAGTGAATAAAACTAAAAAACCAAGTTCATTTTATTCTGTGAAGCATGTGCAGTTCGAAATATTCATATGTCATAGCTGAAGGAAGGAACTTCAGTATCATACAAGTTTAGGCAATACAGAATTAAATACCCAATCCCAGATAATGGAAGGCTTAAAAATATTTTAGGAGAACAGTTTCTAGCACTGTATTAAAAAAAAATTCAGAATATGTAGTAACAAAATCCAATGAGAAAATCGTTCATGCCATAAATAAAAGACTAAAGAAGTTGGCCTTTCATACAGCTCAAATGTCAGCAGGGAAAAAAAAAATAAAAAAGGAAAAAACAATATAAATGGGGACTGTACACCAAATCTGGGGATGTTGATGAGATACGCAAATCACTGCTGGTTGAAGAACTTGGACCTTGTGTAATAAAGGAAGATGTTCTCTATTACAGCGTGAATAAGAAGATAGAGGAAGTATTAGCAGGTATCATAATTTTAGGTTAGCACAGAGAAGATTGAAGTGATACAGGAAAATTGAAGGAGAAAATGAGATCTCTACCACTGATAGGAAAACTAACAACAAGGTTTAAATTGCAGCAAGAAAGGTACAAGACGAGCATCAGGAAAAGCCTTCCTAAGGTACAGAGAGGCAAGGAATGGAATACATGAAGATTGCAGAATTTCTTACACTGAAGGCTTTTACAGGAGAGTTCAGTCATTACTGACAGACATTTGTAGGCACATTTGATGATGGACTCAAGTGGGATTTCTGGTCACCTTGAAATCTGACAGCTCTATTTCTTTCTAGTTGCCCAGTAATTAACATCACAATTAATAATTTAACTCTGTAAGTTAAGCAGATATTTTAAGTCAATAGCATCAAATTTTAAAAGTCTTACTGTTCATATATAAATAAAACTATATATGCATTTTTGTGTCTATAATAATAATAATAATAATAATAATAATAATATAATAATAATAATAATAATAATAATAATAATAATAATAATAATATATTCACTTTCATGGAAACAAGATGGACCCAAAGTAGGGTTATTACAGCTAATCTTTGTCAACATCACTTGCTTCCTGTAAATTTCAGATAACTTTTCTAAGCTAAAGAGGATATGCTGTAGTGAAGCGATAAATTTTCTTTTTTTTTTTTAATTAAATTACAGCATGGACTTGTCACAGGAAATTATCTTTTTTGTTGTTCATTAATCACCAGTATTGGGAAAAAAACCTGATGAAGTAACACATGAAATGCCTCCCCACACACCTCCCCAAAAATGCATATGGGCATTTTTGTATATATATGTAGACACTTATGAAGATTTTCACATAATATTTTCTTCAACAATGGATACAGCAAAAAAAAGAAGAATACTCTTATAATTATAGCACATTAGAATATGCATTTATAGAGACAGTAATGTAAAAACACAGCTTATGAATTATTTAGACTGGAGCCATAAAAAATCCATTTGATTAAATTTCTTAATCAATATAAAAGAAATAATGCAACTACAAGCAACACCTGGCTCAATAATGTTTAAAATAGTCTGCAAAGCACTTGCACTAAGCACATGAACTGCACTTCTGGCAGCATGATTTGTGGCTGCTAGGACAGCACTGAATCGTCTACGGCACATCTTAATTGTTTCCTGTCAAAGGAACCCCAAAGATCAAAGATAGCTTCAGTGTGGAGGCACACCAGTCTGGTACGTCTCCTGAGCAGGCCAGCTTTGCAAACCCTGCACTGCCACCCTTACTGAGAGTCTCATCTCTGCCCAGAGTGTCTGGCACAGCTCTGGCTCAGTCCCAGCTGTGGCTGCACCCACCTGCCCCCACAGCCCATCCCTGGCTGAGAACCCCAGCTCCTCTGCAATGGCAGGGGAGAGTGGCAGGGGGTGTTTCTCAGATGAGTCTCTCCTGCTCTGCCCACTGGCACCGACATTTAACAGTTGCACAAGAGGCTTGGAAAGACATTCTTGCCAAGAAAATTCCTTTCTAGCCAGTGCAAGAAAAACTCAAAGTCATTGAGGCCAGTTTTTGCCATTTTTCACTTTAATTTTCCCTCCTTGCTGCTGTGTTTCCCAGAGGATAATCCATAGTGACAGATCTCTGTCACATACACTGACTTCACACAACAGACATTCCCTACTCTACAACAAAATTCAGATTTGAGTTTTCCATGAGAAATCCCTGATGACTGGTATTTAAACATTCAGTTTAAAAAAAACAATGTCTCAGACAACTCTTCTTCCTCTAAAACCAGCAGTATAAATATTTGGAAAACTTGGTGGGTGTTCTGACTGTAGAAGAAGACTGTGGGAAGAGAAAGACTGAGAGAAACTGGCAAAGATGATTAATAAAAGTTTATGAAATAAATAATGCCTAAGGGTTAGCCGCTGCAAAGATAAATAGCCCCTAGAGGAGACAGATTCTAGTTATGGAGAAATGAGCTATCACTTTTGGATAGCTTAATTTATAAAAGAAACAAACTTCGGAGCTTAGAATTATTTATAGAGAGATGTCACAAGAAATATGTCTCAGCTGTTAATAATCATGGAAGAGAACAAGGACGTGTAATGGTCAGTTATCTATCAAGAGATAAAGTGGGATGAAACTATGAAACTTTTTTTTTTAAATAACCAGATTTTCACACACTAGTTATACAAAAAGAATTTCAAAGGTTAGAATATTGATTCTCTTACAATTGGTCGCATTATCGTATTCGTTCCTGATGGCAGTATGTAATTTTTGAAAGAATGAAGCAGCCTGTAGTGGAACAATGTCAATGAGATCTGAGAAAATTACCTGAAATGCACATTTCTAAAAGCTGATGATAATAATAAGATACTCTCCTAGTCAGAGTGAAACCTGAAAGCAATATGCCATGGAATAGGCACAATGCTTTTAATCTATAAAGTATCTCAGTAAAAGGTGTCCTTTGCTCTGTAACATGAAACAGCTCCCCAGACACAGGGAGGAGATGCAGAGCACTTAGCAAGGCCAAGAACCTCTCACAGACCGACATACTGCTGGCCATATTTTCTTTTACATGAGAATCAAAGCCCAGGATATTCAGACCCCTCTTCTGAAGCAGTGCACAGGCACCAAAGCCCTTGGTTCTTTCTCCTAAACATCTTCAAAGCGGAGTTGCAATTTGATAGTGAAATGAGGTTGTCTTTGCATGTGCATATTTAATTTTGTTGCACAGAAACCCACAGACAGAGCGTTTGTTAAAACACAATAATACATATAAACATAATACTATATAATAACCAGAATAGGGCAACACTTTTTTGGGGAATCAAGCCTCTCTAGCAGCACGGTCAAATGCTGCAGGGATGGTGAGAAGAGTCACCATTGCAGAGGCCCAGCTGGATCAGGAGAGACCCCCGGCCCTCCCAGCACATCAGCTCCTCTGGCTGTGTGAGCATTTTGTGGAGGGTGATGTGACGTAAGATCACAAACAGCTCCTACTAAACTCCTCACATCACATCAGCCACCACAGCTTTCCTTCCCTGCTCCTTAACTCCCTCCCTTTTGAGGAGGTCCAACTCCTAAGAGAAATGAGGATGAATTTCCTCCAAGAAAGCAGCTATCTCCCCTTCTCCCCCTGTGCCTGGCCGAGGCTGGGGCGGGCAGGGTGGGATGCCCTGGGCTCTGCAGGGCTGTCACAGCCTGTCCTCTTCCGCAGCTGGGGGACACCATCAGCCACCGTGCCTTCTGAACACACCCCTGAATAAAATATGGATTCAGCTCTTTAGTCTGTTGCATTTTGGAACATTTTATTTTTTAATACATTAGAAGTAAAACAATGAGTAACTGACAAGTTATTTTAGCATAATTGCCTAAGGCTATTACCATTCTGTCTGACAAAATTAGGGAAAAGTGTAATCATTGCTGAAGGGCAAAAGCAGTCAAATTACAAAAAGCTGACGATAGCAAGTAAGTTCATGATAAAAATGTTAAACCTGAATTATGCTGTAGTATTCTTTCCCCAATATTCATGATCAGTTTCAAAACATAATGTGCCAGTATCTGTCCAAATGAAAATATAAAGATTAGGAACACAGATGTCATGGTAAAGGACTTTGCTGACCTTTAAGTAATGAAAGCATAGCCTTTTCCTTTAATAGACTTTGTCATTATTATAATTCTGTCCTGGTTAACCACAAAATGTGAGTTATTACATTTTTTTCCAGGTCAGCTGTGTTAGGATCAGAATGTTAAAACAACCACAGAGAACTTCAGTAGATTACATAAATCATATATAGAATTTGATAGGTCTGAACAGCAAAAAAAAAAAAATTATTGAGTCCTTTTAAAGGACTTGTGAATGTAAAGTGCAAATGTAATAATTATATTAAAGTCAAAGAATAGAAAAAGATTTAAGGATTATTTTTGAGCCCCTTGAAGTAAATTTTCTTTTTACTTTGAAAGCAAGATGACTAGATTAAGACACATCACAGATAAAAGACCTTGCCAAGCAGGCAGCCTCCAACCAGTCATCTCTGCATTGCACACTCTTACGTTGTATTAAAAAGCAGCTGCAAATACACGTGCTAAGGGAATCACAGCCACAATCTTTAGCATATTAATATGCATTGTGTGATGCATTAGTAAGTCAAAAGTTCAACTCTCAGTTAGATCAAGCACACCCTTGTTATTTACAGTTCCTGGTGTTGCCATTTGCCACACCAAAGAGCCCTACTGGAAGTAGCCCTCCCAGTGATTAGAAAATTGAAGTAACTTTTAATCTTGACTCCCACCCTACCAAGGGTTGCATTAATGGCTTGCTTAGATTAGCCTGCTGTGCAGCATCACAACCCAGCACCACCTCTGTCACCTCTGCCAAACTCTGTTACAACAGAGTGCTGAGAAACATCCTTGTTAGCTGATGCAGGAAGGAAGCAGGGGGAAAAAAAGATTGACCCAGAAAAAAATCCATCCAGCACATATCTTTTGCTTGTGGAAAGTAAACACCACCATGTTCTCATGGATGAGAGAATCCTTTTAGTGTGAGTGCATTGAAGCTAAGCAAGGAAACAGGATTTGGCACTTTGCTTTTCTGAAAACCCCGTATTTCCTATTAAATCAACACAACTAGTGAAAGCACAGGTTACACAGGTGATTAGAAACACCTCAGCCTGGGTCAGTAAACTCTCTGTGCTACTATATTAAAGATGAGGTGAGAAGTGTTGACATAGGTGGCAGAGTGAGAAGCCTGGGCAGTATTGCAAACTCTGGTTGTGATGCACCTCAATTGTCACCATGACAATCACCACATACACAGCAAAATAATCCTCTGTTTGCAACAACAGCTCCTTCTAGATGAGGCATGGTTTGTAAGCTGCTTATCATCATTTGGGCTGGACGGCCATTGATGCAGTTCCTGAGAGAAGGAGTGCTCCACCAGAAAATTGCTTCAAAAGCTGTGTAAGTTAAGCACACATTTCTAATAGAGTTAAAAGCAGGATTCAGTAAAGATTTCATATCATAGCTTAAAAATCAAAACTGTGCAGCAAAACTATCCGGACAAAAGCGTTGTAAATTATACATTAAACTATCTGTCTGACAAAAAACCCCAAAACAACAATGAACCATCATTTATGGTAAGTGCTTCCTACATAAATGTTATCTATTACCTTTGTGATTTCGCAGCCTGAAAATGCTTCTTATCTACCTCCAGTATTTTAATATCCATTTCAATAATCTTTTTAAAGTACCAAGAAGGTAACAAAGAGCAACAAATTTGAATTAATGAGCAGCAGAGTGTAGAACACCTATCAAGCTGCATAACATTGCCTTTTCAAAAGCAATCCTGCATCACAGCATATTGTACACAGCCACATAAATCTTTGCAGCACATATGAGCTTTTACTTGCATTGCTGTCCACACATATTCTGTCCTTGGAGTATGAGATTTAGCAAAACAAGAAAATCTCTGAAAAAACTTCGGATTAGAAACATTGTACATATAGTCCTAAAATACATATACTGCAGGAATCTAAGAGACCCATCTCCCTCCTCTCTCTCCACAGTGTCAGGATCTATATAGAAAACTCTCCTAAATTCACATCCAGCCTGGGTAAAGCCATGCTATAGAGGTCAATTTCATTCAACCCCTCACACTTCAAATGTTTGCCCAGAATAAAACCCATGTTTTACTCCTATAAGAACCTTACAATTTTTGCTAGATATATGCAATAATTCAACTGCATTTTCCAGTATGCAACACTGAATTCTGTAGAGTTAAGCCACAAAGACCAGACCTTGAACCACATCTCATCTTTTTGCTTCCCTCAACATCTCCACCTTTTTCTTCAGACTCTTCGGATCACACTTATATTTCATTAAGTTATGAAAAACCCAGCCTGAATTCCAGTATACCCTGGAAGGTAATGTCAGAAATAATGCAAATTATCACCAAAGTCAATGAAAAGGTATTTGAAAAATTATCCCTCATTAAGAGGTCAGGTTAAGAGATTGAAAAATGAAGTTACAATAGCAATATTGAAAAACTGTCTGTTAGAAAGCTTACTACACCAATGTACAAATACCAATATACAGCTTTATCTCCCCACTCCCTTTTTATTTCTTGTCTCTCATCTTTTACTTCAAACTCTTAGGAACAGAACTTGCATATGCAGTAGAGAATCTGGAAAAGGACACCCCCGTTCACTAATATTAACATATAATCATAATCAGCAGCTGCTCAGGGAACATTTTCCTGATATGAACATGCAAGAGGGTGCCCCAAGCAATCCCCAGTACAGCAAAGCAATTAAAAAGTAACAAAAATCTTCCTGTTTGTACTGATCACTGACTCACAACTGGAAAGGAAAAAGAGAGGATTGGAAACTTATTTTCCTTATCATCAAAGTAGACACAGAACAGTCCTGTGTAAAAAAATATAAAACTGTACTTATTATGAGACAAGGAATTTGATCACTGACAAAATAAGAAATAATTCAAGGCAAGACTCCCCAAATTAAAAATAATTTTTTTAGAAAAATGAAACAAAGCATAAAAATCTTAACAATGAAACTATATTTTTTGACATTATAGAATAAGGCAAAAATAACTTCGATAATGGAATTTATGACTTGCAGTTTCTGAAACAATTTATCTTTGATAATAAAGCCCAACTATTTTTGCATAAGGCTGTGGTATTTTCACTAGCACAGTTAGTGTGTAACAGGCAATTATTACTGCAGTGACAAGACTTAATACCCACTACAAGAGAATGTCAAACACTGAATGAAATACCAAGTTTTAATAACTGTCTTCCATAAAAGAATGCTAATGCCATCACATCTGGAAAAAATAAACTGCCTGAAAAATCCCTGGTTTACTTTATTTGGTAGATTGAGAAATCCATCAGCATGGCATGCCAGCATCATAGAAAATTAATGTACCATATATTAAAGTGAGAGACCAAAATAGGTTAAAATTTAATTAAATGGTCATGTTTCTAGTAAATCCAAACAAAGAACTATCTTTTATTTTGTAGCCGCTGACAGGAAAACGCTCAGACATGCATGTGAAAATGCATTACAAAACAACAAACAACATATGTTGTCTTTAAATTAGCTTGTTATCTCCCTAGCTTTTCCCTCTCTGGTACAGAAGAGTCAAATAGCTCGATGTTACCATGGGTTACCTTGGAATGGTCCCTCCTTATTTAGCTGTCTCATGTATGACTTCCAGGGCTTTTAGTTCCTCTTCAGATTGTAGGAAGTGTTTATTGGGGTAGAGTTCAGAGCTTTAGAGTTCAGTTCAGAGACCATATGTGCAACTAATCCCTGAATACCTTGAATATGAAAAAAAGGATACGTTCTTAAGAAGTAATTTTTTTTATCCTGAAACATCCTGTGTATTCTCCCTGTCATTGAAATTATTGAATGTAGCAAGATTAGATTTGTGGAACAGCGAACAAAGAACCGTGGAAAATGAGTTTTTTTGTTTATGTGTTTAACAAATCCAAATGCGTTTTCATACACTGCAGGCCCTCATCCTAGATGAATATTGAACAAAAATGAACCTGAAATAGATTTTTACTCACACTTTGCTGTCAGTCACCTTCAGCCTGGCTTGGTCTTACTTCTCCATCTCTTTACCGTTTACTCCTTAAATGAAATAGTGAGGAAAGTAAGTAAATTTAGTAAGTCTGAAGTGTTATACAACAGAACTGAGACAAAATTAGGTTTCTATACTCCCTGTAATCAAATATCACAGGCATTTTTGGAGCATCAAAGTCATACAAGTTTCAATATTTAAAAATATTGTTGCAATCATTTGTTTACATGTGGTCTTGCATATTCCAAAATTTTCTGATTGGAAAAAAGGACAAAGCTCTCATATCTTATTTGTTCATAGGGGTAAGAGTAATGCACATAGACAACCTTTGAGCTATGAATAAATGGATGAGCTTTTCCTAATGCAGGATATCGCTATGTAATGGCCATGACCTCCAGATATAAAATAAAATTCTTTTAATAACTGCATTAATAATGTCTTAAGATGCCTAGAATTAATAATTTTAGCTGTCTCTTAAAAGAAAAGAATTAAGAGGTTTTCACATAAAATACTTTTTCATATTCCACATGATGAGAATCCAAAGTCCTGCCAAAAATTACCCTTCATTTCTCTGTATCTTCCAAGCAACCTGTTTTGAAAGATTACAGCTTTCCTTAGCATTACTTAATATAACCAGAAACCCTTTGGGTTCAATTCTTGACGCCTAACTAGAAATGGGGCACGATAACACTGAATGAATGTATTCTGAATGAAAGATATATTAGTTACATACATGTTTTATTATTAAATAATACTTGTTGCAGCATAAACTTGTTATGCATGCTAATTACAGAATTTCTTTTTTCCATTGCTTATGCATGTCTCTAAATTAAACTAGAGGGAAGCCTCAGAAAATATGAACTGACACCATTTCCTTGTTTCTGTAGGTTAATGTTCAAATCCAGTACCTAAGTATCAGGTCAGTTTGTCTGCCATCCCTACTGGTGAAACAATAACAATGCTTATTGAACTATATAGAAGACGACCTGAATTCCTCCGTCACCCAAACAACATTTGGCTTTGCTGAACAAGGTGTTTTTTTAAACAATTGCAGGTTAATATATTCTTGTGAAATTCAACATTTTTAGAAAAATTAGTTTGTTCTTTCTTCAGAGATTTCAATTTAAGATGACTGAAATAAGTAAATAAAATAAAATAAATTGACATGATAATATTGAAAACAAGCAGTGCTACTTGTGAATTAAAGAAGAACTATACAGTTTCACTGTTCCACAGTTAAACCATCAATAACGTCGAAATGTTCTTATGCTTTATCTGGATTAAAAAAATAAAATACTACACAAATTTTAGCCAGTTCTAGGCACCATATTAAAATATAATGAATTTCTAGTGAAAAGCCATAATAAAGGGGGAAAAGAAGTCCTGGAAAATTAACTTCAGTGTTATTAAAATAATTTAATTTAGAAATGTGTCTCTGCCAAGAGCTTCACTTTTCAGAAACATGCATTAGTATTTCAGTTGCTTTAGCTTACTTGTGTTCTACATTAAAGTAAAGAAGAGCTGAAGGGTCAAGGTTTTTCCATTTTTGTATTTAAATTTTGCTCAACTTTTCAGCTGCACCAATGGCTTTTATACTCTAATGAGCATCAGACTTCTGTTTGTAACACATCAGGTGTAGGGGAGGTGACAAAAGGCACTGAAGAATTTAGTTACAGCAACATATGTTGTTTAGCTGAAAATATATTATGCTGCAGTAATATAAAAAATGTCACAAAGAGTCTTTATATAACTCCTCAAAAGTCCACCAGTTCGTCTTTGCACCTTTACCTGAAAAATCTCAAATTAAAAGGTAAACTTCTATTTCCCGTTAAAATCTTTTTCAGCTTGATTTTGTTTCAAAGGATAAAAAGCCCCATTTTAAAATCTCTGATGAAACCTATCCTATCCTCTTTGCATTTTGCTCAAGCAAAACTCTGCTGATCTTATTCTGTTGCAGCTTTTAATCTATTTGCATATTTCTTCCTTTTAACTGTAAAAATGCCACTTCTTTAGAACATGTTCTAACATTACTACATTACTTACTCATTCCAAAGTATCTATGCCTTTCATTTTCCAGAGTAAATATAAAATAAAATAAACAGCATTGACAATTGCAAAATGAAAATGATGAAGCACGTGATAATTATCCTTCACCAAAATTGCTGCATTGACCTTCAAAAATGAAGTTTCAAATGCTAACTCTTCTATAATAAAAATCAAATGTATGTATGGTCACTGGGAAAACATATATGTCTTGGTTAGATATTGTAAATAAAACTATACCCAAGTAATGCCATACCTACGGGGTAATTCATGCCCTTACCCTAATTTAGGTGACATGAAACACAGAAAAACTACTAAGATGATAAATGCAGAGCTAGAGCTTACTTTCCTCTGGGCATAATACAAAGTTCCTATAAACTTGCTTTTCTGGTCAATCTAATGAAGCTAAAAGTCAGACAGTGCAGTCCAGCCTTCTTTGCCTTGGTTTTGGTTTTCTACCACTGCAAGGATCAAGGGTTCGTGGGCATAGCAGCTGAAATATTTCACATTGACTCAAAAGAGTAGAAGCACCTTCTTCAAATTAAAATTTAAATAACTTTCCATTGGTACTAACTTCATTAGAAAAGCAAGGAAAGAGGAGGTTGGTAAAAGTCTACAGAACACCACAGTTTTTACATATACCTTGCAAATGGCTTTTCACTGTTACAAAAAGCTTAATAGCATCCTAGTTACAGTAATTACATGGCCTTTCTGTTAACATTGCTCCAACATATTTAATTTAATTTGAATAAAACAAATTAGAATTAACAAAGACTATGGTGGATCACTTCCATGTTTATCTTGTTGAGTGCTCTGGTGTGATGAATAGCACATAATTTCTGATTCAAGCATAAAACTCCAGCCTTTGTGACCAGGCAAATTTAAAAGAAATAGTTACTTGCTCAGCTTGAATAAGCTGGGCATGAATCTTCTTGGGAAAATATGGTGAGAAAATCATTCTAGACAGAGTAGAACTATCCAAGATTGACATTAAATATGGTCACAAGATTGTCAAAAAAAATATTAATGTTAATACCAGAGCAGCAGAATACCCAGGAACCAGGCAAGCTTTTGCATTTCACACACGCCCCTGCACTTCTGAAGTATATCACAAACAGACTGAAAAAGGACATCTAATAGAGAACTAAAAAGACCATGTACTGTGTAGCAGGAAATCCTACATTTACAGAAAAAAATAATAAATGAAACCAGAAACAAAATTAAATCCTTTAGTAATGCATAAAGGTCTAATTTATATATTTAAAAAATCACATTAGACAAAAACACACCAAAAATAATGCATTAAGAGAAAACAATCTGACATAAACAACAAAACAGCAAATAAAAAAAAAGAATCCAGTCCCAAGGAAAACAGCAAGAAAATTTGAATTCTGCAAAATACATGGAATAATTTCATTATCAAATTCTCATGTCACTAACTACAGAATTGCACATAACTTTCATGGTCATATTTTGAGAGATTGCACAACATAAAAAAGCTCTGCCTTGTGTAATTTTACTTCTCACCCACATCATCTGTTGTAGCAGCTACAAAGGTAGCAGAGAGTGGCAAAAACCTGCTCCACCTGGAAGGCAATGTTTTGAGCCCGAGAGAAAACACCACATGGAAAATTGTTTTCTTCTGCATCATCATCAATTTCTAAATTATGGTAAAAGCTTCTTATGATTCAAAGATTATTTTTATAGACATTCATATACATGCAGACACTCCTACATTCTTCATGCAACTGCTAATCAGCTATTTATTTTAATTATTAATTACATATTTAGTTAAATTGCTAGTACACATTGCTTTCTGGAGGCGCTAGCATAAATTTTACCATAAAAATTCTACTAACTGTTTATTGGAAGAATTTTTTGCACCTTGCACACAATACATCTTGTACCTGTACTCCATTTACTAGGTCCACATTTTTCATCCAGATTAATTATCATTTAACCTCAGAACATGAAATTTTCATATTTGTTTAGCATTTTTCTGAATTCTTCCCTCAATCTCTTTTGTTAAGCTAGATGAGGTTACTCTGTATTTAACCTTTAATTTGACCATGAGAATTTTTTAAGTTTTCTGTTGGAAAACTGAAAGATAGAAGGTTGGCTTTACTTTACATTTCATGTGAAACAATCAAAATAAATGTTTAGGGCTTGTGTAGACACCTGAAGAAAACAGACATATTTCTAAGAGTGTTTAGATCCCAGCAGTTCCTATTTTGCTCCACTATTACAAATGTTTTGTAAAATTTTCATCTTTCAAATTCAATATCTGAGACAATAGAAATGTAGATTACAAAGTTCAGTGAAGTTCTACTTGACAGCTTTTTCACATGCTAGGTAGAATACAAATACAAAGAAAATTACATAAACACTATTTTTCATGAAATAGTGTGTGTAGCTACAAAGGATTACAATCTAAATAGATTCTCTTTTGTTTCTGAATTAGTTATGAAATTTTGATGGCACACCACAACCGTACAGAAATAATGAACCTTCACAAAATGGTGCTTTCTTTCAGAGAAAGAAGGTCTGGTGGTCATAACAGGAATTTATTCAGAGCCAGAATTAATTTTCTTGATTGCTCCTTCCCTGCTTATTTGTTTTAATTTTGCCATTGGAAATGGCAAATGTTTTTAAAGTTCAATGTCACTATTAGAGGATATTCAAATTTATATACTTCTTTTATACTTCAGATTAGATTTATTGTCTTCTTTTTTATGCTTCTGTGAACATGTGTTCAGACTAAAAAAAAAACAAACAAAAAAAGAATTTCTAACCTAAATAATAGCATAAGCAGGAAACACATTACTCTAGTTACAAAAAAATCTTAGAATCATTGTCTTCAACTGAGTGAATTCATTAAAATCTGCAATAAATATTTATAGTTGATCATATTGCAGGTGGTATCTTGGGGTAATCTTACTTAATTTTTATATGAATAGATTTTAGGATGGTTGTTACTTCAACCAAATCTTCTGTCATTAAGTGTAAAATGCTGGACAATGTCATTAGTGCAATTAATTAAGCAGCTAATGAATTGTGAGGAAGATATTCAATTATACCTCACTCGAATTGCATATCACGAGTGCCATAACCAGGTCAGTTTGAAATGCCTGTATCTATCATTACAACGTCATTCAGTGCAAGAGAGTCTGAACTAACTCATCCAGTCAGCACTAATTTCCTATTTCAGCCTTGTCTGACATATTTAAGAATATTATTTCTCAATTTCCTCCTTGAACATGCATCTCATGTGGACATTAAAAGCAGACGTGGTACAATGGTTGGCTTGCAATAAGAAACGTGGCTACATTTTAATATAATCTTTACCAAAAGAGAATTATGACATAGAACTATCTAAAGGCAAGAAAATTATCCAATACTTATATCAGTTTAAAGGCAAGCAGGTTAGTTGAATATGTTCATCAAAACTATTATAAGACACGATATTATTGTTTTATTTTATTGCATAAATCTATGAGGTTTTGAAATGTTTATTTCACACCTTTTCCAGAAATTATTAGATGCCACAAGAAGTCAGAAATCACAGAATTTTTAAACAGCATGAAGATCAAAGTGGTTGAAGACATGAAAAGGTTTATATATCTGTTGACTGGTAGAAATGTGGGTTGCAATCACTAAAGCAAATATTTCTGAATAACATTCAGGAAAGTGATTTAGCAATGACATTCAAGCTTTTACAGATTAAGCTGAATTATGAAATTGATTTCTGCTTTGTGGGTTACTTTCCAAGACTGCCTGAGTAGAAGTGGTGGTTACAGGTTTTCTGGTGTAAACATTTTCCACCATTTATTGGTGTAAATATTCTTCCAGTAGAAGCTGAGAGTATTTGTGGAAAATGGCTAACACCAAATGAGGTGTTTTTTGTTACCATTTTATCTTGTGCTGCTTTCAATAGGTACAAAGAAATGGCAATATTTCTCACTTTCCCCAGTTTTTTCTAGAATACTGTCAGACAAACGTGCTTTTACTTTTTCTCTTACATTTCAATACTGTTAAAGATTGAGATTACCTGATGTGCCAAATCTGAATTTACCCTCTCAAAAGTATAGTTAAATTATACTGGCATTCCAGTGACCTGTGTATTTATCAATCTCCTCTGCACTCAGTATGCAGATCAGCATACCACGTACTTAAGGCTGTTACAATCAGAATTACTAGGAGATCTTTAATTAAAATGTGATCTCATGATTCCTATGGTTGTTATGGCAACTCAGGCTAAATAAAATAATCTGAGTGATACTACATCAGCACTCTTTGTTGTTTTTAATGTAGGATTATGATTGCAATCACTACATTAACAACTGTGCTTACTTTATTAGCATGATTTATTTCTTCTTGGGAATACAGCCTTAGGGATACATTTTAGACTGCTTATTCTCCAAGCAGGCAGAATTCATTAAATCCAGTCACTAATGTCAAATATGTTCCTGCCATGTAACTGACCTCAAGATACTGAATCTACTGGGGTTCTGACAACAGAAGAACATATTTTTAATATGATTCTGATATTCCATCTCCTCCTGCATATTTGAAAAGAACTGAGTATCATGACAAATATCTTTTATAAAAGGTATAATAAAAATTAATGGCAATCTTTAAAAAATAGACCACATAAATGTTAGATTCATGATTTCGTGTGTTATCATGCAACTCCATTGTGCCTTTGACACTGGGTGACAATTTAACTACACTTTCACACAAAAGATTTAAAAACAGAGATGAAGCTGTATAGATACCACAGAATTTTACTTCGTTCTTTACCCAGTGAGAAATTTAATGGCAGCTCCTGTGAATAGTAAAGAGATAGGCATGACACGCAACTTAGTGCTGGAGGAATAGTGCAAATGAAACACTGCTTTATACTTAAGTTACAGAGTTAGCAGCTCACAGCAGGACAGATGAACGAGAAGGCTGAAGCTGCACCATAACATCCAAAATTGGAGCCTGAGCTGTTCGTAGCATTGATGCTTCTCTTGGATTCCAAGAAATGAGGATTCCCTTTAAAGCTATAACTTAAACCACCATTACAGAAATTGTTAGGAATGACATAGGTTACATTTTCTCCTAAGGTTCAATCTATGGTTTGCTGTTCTTTAACCCTGAAAAATCCTACAGGTTGTCCTAATAGACACATGATTATAAATAGTGAAGATCACTCTGTCAAGCAACCACCAAATCATAAGGAACAGTATCCACAACTGAAAAAAAACAAAATATTGCAGGTGAGTTCCAAAACAATGCCTGTCCTTTAAATAACTTTTGATATGTGACAACATATTTGTCACTAAAGTAGTATTGCACACAGTAAAAACTGGCACACAATTTTTTTATCACCAATTGTGTTGCTTATTGGTGATCACCTAATGATGGATGTCATAGTTTTCTGGTTTTGCTGGTTTGGTTATCAAGGTCATTACTCTTCTTTTGGTGCAAAGTGCAGGCAACTAAATAAGCCCATGAGAATTAGAATGGTGAAAGATCAAACACAGAAATTTCAGAAAATTTTGCTTATAGCAATTTCTGGCATGTTTTAAATGAGAAATTTAACTTGCTGGCAACACTCTTAAGACAAAGAATTACTTACTAAGACAAATGGTTACTTTTTAATTTCTCTCCAGATCCCCCAAATGTGTAGACATTTTTGGATCTCATCAGTACTGAAAATTCCACAGCAAGGCCTCTGGGTGAAACCAATTAAAAACCCCCTTCAGTTCCTAAGAATGACTGGAACTATGGTTAATTCTTCCCAGATTAATGTGCTTTCATTGCTCATTTCTTCCCACACAATGAAATAAAATCCTGTTTATAGAATCCCAGCAGGATTTTATAGACTCATATATAGCTGGAGGCAATACATTTTCTGTACATTATGAATTGGAATAGAGATGATAAATATGTGGATGGAGGCTTGGTAACAGATCACCAAAGAAACTACTAAGTATCTAAAATTTGCTCATATTTACCATCAGAATTTTTGCTTACTCAAACACTTTAAAGACAGGTTTATGTAGTAAATTCACACTTATCACCACATACTGTTTATTCAGTATATTTGATTAAACCATTACATCATTTGAATATCAATCAAACCTATAAATTTTTGTTCTGAGCTCCAAATTGAATTATTTTGCACAAGATAATCTGTAAAAATTTCTTTGAGAAAAATGCAAGTGTCCCAGAAATGATAAGCAAAGAATGAAATTTAATTTCTTCATCTATTTTGGAGGCAAGTAGAAACTTTAACTAACTTGCAGGGAGGACTATGATTTTTTAAAATGTATAAACAATGTTACCAGTGTCACCATTTGAAAATTTACTCAAGCTCACAGAGAGTCAGAATGCAGGTTTTACTTAAATACAAATATATCTTTTCAAGTCAAGAACAAAGATAATTTAGTGTCCAATTTTTGCTGATATTTGTCATCTGCATGCTGTGGTCAGGTAAGCTTAGAAATTCCAGTTGGGGCTGCTCACATCCTGTCAAACATCATAGGAACTATTGCTACAAAGAGCACTTCTGAGTTTTTATATTTACAGGTCATTTGCTTGCTTGTCATTGTGACAACTCAGGGTTGTTGGCAGTCTGCCCTTCACTTGAACTGATCCAATGTTTATTAACAGCAGCCTGAATGAAGGAGGTCAGGGGTGAGTGGGACATGAAGATTCTCATCCTTTTCAGAAGGAAGCAGTATATTGCAAACTATATCAAATATGTAACATCCTAATATTAAGACTTCAGTAAGAAAAAGCTACATTCAACTGATTTTTTCCCAGAGTAGAATCAAAATGTAGCTCCTGACAAACAATATTTATCAAAAATTTTTTTTCTAAGCGTCACCACATGTATTTTTATGCCTGTTAGTACCAATTAAGTGAAATTACAAGTTATTAAGTCAAATGAGATTTTCCTGCTATTCTATCCATTTGCAATATTATCTTCTCTGTACTTGATTCAACTACAGTCAATGCAAACTATATTTGAGACAGAAGCAAATGGCTGTTCTCTCACTGTGTTTCTGAATTGTTTGGAGTATGCACATGCCATGTTTGGAAAAATCATTCCCACAGAAATGTCACAGTAACACAAATAACATCTTAATTCAGATGATGTCCCCGCTTTCCACTGACAGAAAAGTACCATGTAGCATGCAGCAACTTTTTTTCAGTAGGAGGTACACTCACCAGCTCTAAATAGCTAGAGAGTTCAAGAATTAAAACAAGCTACTTACCTTTTTACTCTAACTAATCAGCTAGATTTTACATTCCACATTGTTGGAAATACCTAAGCAGCCCAAAATGTAAACATAGGTGTGTCTCTACAAACACATTCTTTTAGTTTCCAAGAACTTTCAAGAAAAGTGTGTTTTGAGAATGGATCCTTCTCCTTTTTAAACCACTGTTTTATGATTATTTGCATCCACCAAAAGAATGGATAGTTGACAAAAATACAGATAAAGGAATTACATACAAATAGGATTCCCATGCTTCTGTACAATCCATCAAGATGTGACCACTACATCAAATCCTTCAATCTCTTCCAGTGCAGCAGGAAAGGACAGGGCAGCCAAGGAAGAAACCAAGTGGATGCTACTCAGCATGGTCTGCACAGCTCATAACTTGTAATATCTGAAGAAACTACTCCACCTTGTTTATAGAAAGAGGACAAAAAGAATTACATAGAAAAATTCTAACCTTGAAAAACTAGGCTGTATTGGAAGGTATAGACTTGCATCTAAGGGTGGAGGAAAATAAACTATGAAGTTTTGTATGCATAATATGTAAAATGCTGTAAGTTTAAAAGTTTAAAGGAGTAGAATTTGCTTTGGAGAGAAGAAGAGAAGCAGAGAGTTCAAAAAGACCATTTACTGGAAATTAGACCTACTTCTCCAATGCTGATTTTGGACATCCACTGTACATCTCCAAAGAAATGCAAACAGAAGTCAATTCATGCTCTTCCGAGATAAAAGGGAGCTTTGCCAATGAAGTCCACAGCCAGCAGAAAAATCAAATATTTACAGAGAAAGGCTTAAACTGTTCTTTCCGAGCCAGCTTCAGTAGGAGTAACTTAATTGATGTTAATAGTGTTTTAGTTGACAACTCAGCAAACTCTGACGTGAAACTGTATCATCTGTGTGTGTATGAGGATTTCAACATTTTCATTCTATCCTTCAGCTGCTCATATTTCTTCTCTGAATATTACTCTCTTAATCACTTTAAATCTGCGACTTCTCTTTTGAATAATAAATTAAAAGCAGAGTGTAATGTGACAAGACTTTTTTTCTTTGACAAAAAGAAACTTAGGAATGTGCCAGTATTAGGTAAAATCCTTTTGTTTCTTAAAATTGCTGTAGACAAATTACCTAATGCAAAAAAAATTTGCCTGCTGCTTACCAGATTTCTCATGCTGAATGTATTTTGAATTCTCACTGACAGGTGACTTCATCAATGTCACTATAAGAATGCCACTCAGTCTCATTAAAAACAATGAAAGGGAAAAAATCAATATTGTTTTCATACTTTCTTTAGTTAATAATTTTCAGAAGCTGAGTCTCCAGGCTTACTTTTTTACCTTCTTTCTGATAAATAGCTTAAAATCATTAAAGGATAAGTGTCCAAATACCCTAAAACTAAGTTTGGATATATTTGGACATTGAATGAGCTGGTACAAAACACCCCCCTGGGAGCTGGTTTGGGCTCAGTGTGCTGCCTATCACTAAAGATCAAGCCGTGTGAGAAGGCAGAACTGGGTATTTTGGCTTCAGAGAGGGCAGCAGATGTCCTCAGACAGATATTGAATTATGTTTGAGCTGGAAACAAAGAGATGTTCCAAATCAGTGCGCTTAGCTGTTTTATCAGACAACGTAAAGAAAGCATTATAATTTTCACCATGTCTAGTATGTAGCTGTGTCAGTATTCTAAAGCCATGTGAGTTCTTATCTTTTAAAACTTTTATTTATTATTTGGAGTAGTTTTAGAAGCATCTTCTAAAGCAGAAGTCCTGTTTATCAGTGCTGACCTCAACACATGAAAATGGAAACAACTGAACAACATTACTGAAACCATGACTGAATACATCTAATGAATCAGAAAAACAATATAAATTAGAAATTGAAAAATGCAGGAAGAATTTAGCTTTATACAAGTAAAAGGGAACAATCCTAACATTCTTAGAAGTTTAAGAAACAGTTCTTATGTAGCTATCCTAAAAGCTCAGCCCATTCTCATATACCACAGCTTGCAAGGACTTAAGCACTTTCTCCTGCTTATGAAAATCTCTGCATGAATATGCTAAAACACAACTATGCAATAAAACACTGCATTATGGCAGAGCCCTGCTTCAGCACCTACTCATTATTAAACAGCTGCCTTAGAAATGAGGTAACTGTTATTAACTGCCTCCATTTTTTGGGGGTAGGAAATGTAGGAAAGTTAATTCCCATGCAGAATTGTTCAGTGGGCTATGTTTTGTAAAAATCTTGTTGCCTTGATCATCCCAGCACGTGTATAATTCACTCTCCAGCCTTAGTTCTTAGAGTTTAGAGTTCAAACTTAGTTACAATGAAGAATTTAAGTCAGAAGTTTATTTCTCAATAAAATAATTTAACTTCTGTTTAACTGAGGGTGTAGAGTAGATCAAATCATCAAATTCATTTAATTAAGAGCAGAACACAAGGAAAGAAATCGATTCCACAAGCTAATCGTTTTCTCAGAAACATATACAGCTGCTCTTAACACCCGTTTGTCACTGGTCCGTTATTTGAATCTCCCTAGGTGAGGAAGAGACTGTCTGGATATTTCAAACTAGAGTCACCATCCCTGGATGTGTTTAAAAAAAGACTGGATGTGGCACTCAGTGCCATGGTGTAGTTGAGGTGTTAGGGCATGGGCTGGACTCGGTGATCCTGGAAGTCTCTTCCAACCCAGTGATTCTGTGATATGGTTTATGATTTTCTACTATAAACACTGGGTCCATTTCTGTAAAAACTGCCACATGTCTAGCTCACCATGATAATTATGTTGACAAAAGTAGTTCCTTCAACATTTAAGCCTTTTTTAAAAAGAGTAATAATATTAAAAAATGAGTTGTGTGATGCTTTATACAATTCTGAAGCTATTGCAGTCTGCATGTCTAATGCAGAGGTGATGTATCCCTGAAACAGGTTTGCAAAGTGTAAAGCAGGGTATGTCACAGGAGAGAAATGAGCTAAGAATTAATTCTACACCACAGGCAGTGGCATTGTTGGCATGGCTGATGGTTCAAAAGCACATTTTGCTTGCTATTATTTCCTGTTTACTGGAATGTTTATAATTCTGCTTCATTGTATAATGATAGACACATTTTACAGATATCTTGAAATTTCCTAAGAAAGTATTAATACAGCTGTGTGCCCCTTGTTCCTTTCAAAAGACCTCTAAATTAATAATAATATTGAAACAACAGAGGGACAAAATTCTGTGCATACACCTACCTTGCCTCACTTAAGGCCACCAATTTTGTGATGTTTATTGCACTCTCAGAAATAAAAAACCCCAAGAAATTTGGAAATGCAAGCTCAGACTGGTATTTCACAGCCCAGTAAAACCCAGTGCAGGAAACTGATGCAAAACTTTCTGTTATTACTATTCTGGGACTGGGCACTCCCAGCGCAGAAGTTTCAACCTGTAAATAAGAATTAAGGATCCACTGCATCAGAAAGGGAATGTGGGGGCATTGTGATCCAATAGTGATCTGCCTTAGCTGTTCACCTGTAGCTGGAAGGGGAGAGGGGACCCTTCTCCAATATCCTCAAAAGTAGATGTGAGTCTGCATTTCTTCACAATGAATAGATAAAGCAGTGGTAAGAATGTGCAGTATTTCTTCCACAGCAGTAGAATTCATAGTCCACAGTTCCTAACCCTGAATTTTTACTTATTATTAAATTTAATTATTATTACTCTATAAGTTATTTCAACTTATAGATTCTCTGCTGTTATATGTAACCTGAATTCTGTTACAGAAAAAAAAAATAATCAAACCATACATTCACACAGAGTTGCCGAAATTTCTCAACAGATAGATGTTTTCATTTCCATATAACTCTATAATGGAAAAATCCTCAAAATTAATAATTCATTTTAGAGTGATATCAGTTTGATTGTAAAATACAAATTTTCTTCTGCCTAAATGCAGTGACTCATGGGAAGTATTATGCACTTCTGGATTAATATCAATTCTTTACCCCTTCCTGACTCTGACTTTTTTCCTTGTCCTAGAGCTGTACCTGCCTGTCAAAGCATTGAACTGCAGCTTCTAACACCACCTCCTGCTTGTTTGATTTATGCTATTTTCTTCTCTTATACTTGGTAATAAATCTTTGCAAAGAATGGTACTCCATCCACTGACCAAAATTGCCACCTTCTTCATAATCACATTTATTCAGTTTCTAAGATAAGATCTGGGATGCACAACAAAAGATAAAGGGGCCTTTAAGCAAAACACTAAGGCAAGTCTTCTCTTAAATAATTCCAGTATTTATGTCAGGTAGTTGAGGGCAATAAAAAGAATAAATCCTAAATTACCACAACCTGTTCATGTTGTGCCTCAGCTGGGAAAACTGTCAATCCTCCACCCCAAATCATGGATTATTATTTAAAAGTGACACTACTTCCCAGGTAAACCAAAAGTTGTAAAATCAGGAAATGAATTGCATTTCAACATAGACCAAACCTTAGAAAAGACAGGAGGAATACCAAGGGGAGTGCAGCCACAATTTGAAACTTAGAAATCTCTGGGCATTTTCCCCTTCCCTTCCAACATCAGAATGCGAGTTACGAGAGCACTGACAACGATGAAATGACTTCTGGATTACTTTGGGGTTTATTTTAATTGATATTCTGCAGCATAATTATCCCATTTTCAAAGGGCATTCTCTTTATTTTTGTTTCTTTTAATAGGATTCATTGCAGGTTTATATTGCACTGCATAAGCTGGAAACACCAGGGTGTTTCCAAAGCATATTGCACTGCCAGGTGTATGTGCTGGAACCTTCTCATTGCACAAGGGCAGCAGAACACTTTATTCTGGGTAGCTGCAAATGTGCAGAGGCAGGCTCTAATGTTCCTAATCCTCCATAATCCAGTATTATGTCATGCAGAATGGTCACGTTTGAACATATTGTGGCTGTATCCAGCACATGATGCCGTTGTATCACACAGATATCCACTTAGATCTGCTTTATGGATTTTTCACTATTTCTCTACTGCTATAATACATTTTTTTAGACTCTTGCCAAATATTTTCCTGCAACATCTTGAGAAGTGTTTGATGTAATACTGCAGTTTCAGAGACAACAGCAGATAAGACAAAACACTGGGGGCAATCCAGCATGGCTTTCCATAGGTTTGGATTGCAAAGTTAAAGTCCTCGCTGTTTTTATGACAGCAATATTTCTCATTAAGTAGCCATCTAGTCCATGAAATCACTTGAAAAGTGTATTTTTTTTTTTTAAATGACATTCTATTATTTAAGAATTCCTGATTATCTAGGAAGGAACTACTGCTATTGGCTACAAAAATGTATGGCACACTGCAGAGGCTTGTACTGTTACAGGCACTAAACTGTAGAGGATTATACATAATCTTGCAAACAGAAAGAACAGATACTATCATTTTAAGAGATGGTAGAAATATCTCAGAAAATAACTCTATCACTTTCATTTGACAGATGCTTATTTTGGGATCTGGTACTGCATGTATCTTCCTGTTCATGGTGGCCAAACTTCTTTCTCCCCTTCAGGACACTATTTTAAATAGGCAGTTTAATTACTGTCTGCATTGACTAGTTTTCTGCAGGGTAAATGTACTCTGCAGTTGGTTAAGGAATACTGAGCCTTTGGCAAAGAGCAAGCATAAAATTATTTTTGGAATCTTGCTCCTGGAATTTCTAGATACTTGAAGCAGACAACTGACAGCTTTATCAAAACTTGGGAATTTGCAATGATCTAAGTATAGGAATTACTGAGGCTGCTCCTAAAATCCAAGGCCTTTCTGATGGGTCAATAAAAAATGTGAGCACAGAAATTAAGCCAGGCACTCATTTCTTTTGAAGGTATATTCTTCAATATATGTCAACATATTAAAACTTGTCAAGTGTGTTAGAGGACACATCTCAGGAAGTTATTAAGATGTGCTTTACATAGCCACTGATGGCTTTCTTCTCTTGTTAAGTTCCTCATCACTGAGAGGAAATATTTCTGCATTCCTTGCTTGCTAGGATTGCAGAAAGAGTGATTTCCTAAAATTTAACCAGGAACTCGCTGATGTTAGAGCCTGTACCCACCTGAGCTCCCCCCTGAGCAGTATGGAAGTAACTTGGAAGGCCTGCACTGGTCAGTGTCAACACTTCCGTGACTACCCAGGGCCAGCTCCACCAAGTTTACCATATGGGTGGAGTGCAGAGCTGTAAGATCCTACATACAGTCGTGCTGATAGGGCTTTTTATCTCCCCTGAGCACCACAGCACAGCAAATACTCAGCATCTGCACCCAGAGGGCTCAACCTGGCCCCCACCGAGGCTGTCCTCACATCACTTTCCCAGACAACAGGTACCAGGTCAATTCCTCAGGAGATTTCTTCACATCCACTCAGCACATTCAGGAGGTACCTCCCCCATCCTGCACTCCCTGTTCAGCAGGCTGGTTGCTGGTTTTCTAACACTAATTCCAGCATCCCACAGATGCTGTGAATTAAACCAATAATGATGACAGCAAGAAGCTTCTCACATCAGCTTGTGATCCCTGGTTGGAATCTCCATTGTTATCAAAAGTTTGGTTTACTTGAATATAACATTTTGAGAATGTTTATTAAGAAAAAGGTATGTTCATAATGCAGTCATTTAATTGCAGGTGGATCCAGAGTATCAAAAAAACACAGAACTCTAGCTCTCCATATCATTAGAACAAAAGAGACTGAGAGTCACAGTCAATTACCACATGGTGTTGCCCGACAAAAATTTGTAGGATGAAGTGCAGGTATTGAAAATTCTCAGTGTTTATCTATCAAGCAATGCCACTATTAGAATTTATTGCACTTATTACATTGTCAAAAGCATCTGTTCTATTGGCATTTAGAATTGGATAAAGGCTGAGACAAGGAAAAAAAAACTACTTCCAGCAGCACTTAGATAAATGTCACTTCCCAATGCCCATGTGCCCACGCTGTGCTGGCCCTCGCATTGCCTTCCCACAGGAACAACTTTATATAATCCTTTAAATAAAAGTACAAGATATATATATATATGTGTGTGTGTGTGTGTGTGTGTGTGTATGGATACACACAAACTACTTCAGATAGGAAGATTAAAGGTAATAACAAATGAAGGTTAGTGTCAAAATAAAATACATCTTCAGAAATATTTGTTCAATTTTTAGTACTGCTCCAATAACTACTGTAGGATATTAAGGAGGAAAAAAAAATAGGAGTCCTTTTTTAATGTGACAAAATGTCCCAACTATCAGTTTGCAATAAGGACATCAACAGGGATTTAGCAGTGACTTGCCCAATTCTGAGCTTATATTAACTGAGATTTTTTGGAACTCAGAAGAACGATATAAGCTGACAGTAGAAATTTTAAGACACCCTAAGAAAATCTTACATTTAATAAAAAGTGACTGAAGGAAATTGCAAGGTACCTTCTCCTTACTGAAAAGGCAAGCAGTGACATGATATATAAAAGATAACAAAACATGCATCTGAGTTATTTGCATTATGCTTATGAAATAGCTGATTTCTAGAAATAAAACAGGCTGAGGTACAAAATAATGAAAAAATCCTATGATATTGTAAACAAAAAAAAATCCTGATTCCTACATCAGAATGGGACCTTCAGTAAATCAAGGCTTCTTGATTTCACAGGCATTACTCTAGTTGTGCTGTGAATTAACTTAGATTAAAAAAATAATAATTACAATACCATATAATAGCAGTGATTCATCTATTCATACTCCCTGGCAGACAATATTTCTTTAATTTGGTATGACATTTTCTACTGGGTATATTGTTTTCTCTCCAGGTTTTGCTTGGGGCTTGCATCTTTTTCAGAACTTGATACGTACCAAAGTCAGAGGAGAAAATATTCGAATGCTCTATGCTGTGGTAGAGTATCATAATCCCTGCTCGGGTAGACTGTTAGACCAGCCCAGCACAGGGCCAGCGTGGCCCAGGTGGCCGGCAGGTCAAAGGCATCCTGGCTTGTACCCAAGCCAGCGTGGCAGCAGGACCAGGACCCGTCCTGCTCGCGGGCACTGGTGAGGCTGGCCACCAGTGCTGTGCCCAGGTTTTGGCCCCTCACTTCAAGGAAGACACGGAGCTGCTGGAGTGTGTCCAGAGAGAGACAGTGGGGCTGGGAAGGGTCTGGAGCACAAGGCTGGTGGAGGAACAGCTGAGGGAATTGGAAATGGAGAGAGGAGGCTCTGGGGGGACCTTATGGCTCTCTACAACTCCCGACAGGAGGTTGGAGCCAGGTAGGCGTTGGACTCTCCTCCCAGGCAATTAGCAACAGAAGAGGAAATGGTCTCCAGTTTCACCAGGCTTTACAGGAAACATTCTGCTGTAGCTGACTATTCACCAATAGGACAAAGAAGGAATTTTTCTGTTTGGTTGTTTATTTTAAAGGTAGGACTGCATACGAAGAGCGAGTTTACTGAGCAATAGCACCCTATTCACAGGCAGCCGTGAGGCATACTAGCTCTCACTGCTCCTTCTCTGTTTACATCAGAGACAAGTAAAAAGTACTCGGGCATTCTCTTCCCCTCCGATTCCTGCAAATTCATTTCGTTTCTATCTTCTCAGCTTCTTCGCCAAAGCCAGAAACGATTTGAAGGTTCCAGATCAAAAATAGTTTTTTTTTTAATTTTATCGCAAAACACCAAAATCAACGCTTAGAAACAATGTATTTCAAAACAGCAATTACCCAATTTGCATCCTATGTAAAACTTAATCGTCTATTATTTGAAGTTTATATAATGTTAACTGTTTCACATATATTTGGAAGATTTTCTTAAAAAGCATTTGCTCCAGAAACGAGTGTGTTTTTAAAGATTACAGAACTGACAATTTTGCATGTTTCAAGACAAATTAATCTGCATAGTTATGACTTGGACATGAGCACTCTGTTTTAAATACAAATTCTTATACTTATATATATTTTATAAGTATAACTTAATAATAAGTAAGTTATTTTATATAACTTATGCTGCCACAGCAGCCCCCCATGGAAGTGAAACAAGGACCAGTTCCAAGATGTATCTCAGAAATTTTGCATTTTGATGCTGGAAAACAACTTTTAAGGTTATATCATAACAACACACTGTACTATGAGGTAATTCAAGGGCCTGGAAATCAGAACTGACAATAAATACTAATAACAGTCAGTCAGAAGGTAAGTTTAACAAATGATCTGTTCTGTGAATGTATGGATGTTGCCTAAGTTAAAGGTACCATCCTTTGACCTCACTGCCTTCTGTGAACTGGTGTCTGTCAATAGAAGAAGAAAGCAAGTCTGCTTAATGCCACATGAGAGCATTAAAGAACTGACCCAGAATGGTTTGGGTTGGAAGTCACTTTATAGATCATCTAGTTGCAACAACCTGCCACAGAGAAGGACACCTTCCACTAGACCAGGTTGCTCAGAGCCCCATCCAAACCCATTTCCAGGGATGGGACAAGACAACTCCGGGCAATCTGTTCAGGGTCTTACCACCCTCACAGTAAATAATTTATTCCTTATATCTAATCTAAATCTATCCTCTTTCAGTTTAAAGCCATTAACCTTGCCCTCTCCTTACTCCCCTAGCTGGCTCTCTTGTAGGCATACTTTAGGTATGGGAAGGGGCTCTAAGGTCTCCATGGAGCCTTCCCTTGTCCAGGATGACCAGCCTCAACTCTCTCAGCTTATCCTCACAGGAGAGGTGTTCCAGCCTTGTGATCACTTGTGTGGCACTCTGAGCACATCATTGTCACACTGGGGACCCTGGAGCTGGCTGCAGCCCTGCAGGTGGGGTCTCATCAGGGCAGAACAGCAGGACAGAATCCCCTGCCTCCCCTGCTGCACAGTCTGCTTAGCATGCAGCCCAGGAAATGTTTGGCTTTGACATTTTCAGCACACATTGTTGGGTTGTATTGAGCTTCTCATCAACTAACCCTCCCAATGCTAAAGGAAACATTAAGCACCCAAACAAGCAACCTATGTATTGCTATCAAGCAGTGTTGTGCAATGGAAAGTAACTGCTTTGTTCTCCCCTAAAGTTACATCAAAGTTTCGAGGCCCGAGGCACTGGATCAATGGCTGTTCAAGGTTGCTGTATGAAATTCAGATTCAAGTGGATTCTGTGCTGCTGGAGCCCCTGCATGTGCTTCCTCTCATCTTTCAGGAGAAGCAGCACCTCCTGATGCACAGCAACAGCCCAGCTGAGGTCCCCAGCCCAGCACACTCTACCTCACACCTTACATTATTTACCACCTCTGTCAGGCACTCAGGTACCACAATAATCAGCTGGGGAAACACAAGCCACAGTGAGACCTTCCTTAGAACAGCTGTGAGGACAGCACACCTGCAATTTTCATCTTATTGCTTCTGCTCTCCTACAAATACAGGTATGCATGGCTTGAATGCCTCAATAGTGCAGAGCAGGAATAAAAACATCAAAAGCAATGAGCTATATTTAATATGCAGAAGAAGGGCAGTGTCTGCATTTGCAAGGTGCTGACATTCAGCTCAGACTTGGGGTCAGCTTTGGAATCTATCACTAGAAAAATGACCACAGCCATTTCCCCCAGGGGAAAAATGCAGACAGATCCTAAACGAGTAAGTGAAACAAATCCTATACCATTCTTTCACTTCAATACAAGTACTTGGAGAGTAAACATATTCTAAAATATTATTTCTATGGCTCAGTATTGAAATAATCTCTTTGAACACAATTAATTTTACAGCTATACGCTCTTTTAAAATTCTTATTTTTAATGAAATTTTGCTGGGATTTTTTTATATTTGTAGAGACAACAAACAAAACCAAATGTTGCTTCATTAATAACCTCGGGCTGAAGAACTGAAAATGCCAAATTTATAATACAATTTTATCTATGAGCAACTTCATAGTTTTAGAAGCAAAACACCCCTGAAAAGTATTGAGCATACATGAGTTATTAAAATTCAGATATATACAGAACCTGATCCACTATCATCCTTCATGTCCCCAAACTCTTTACAGGTCAGCCAGGAAATTACAAACTAATTTCTAGAAGTACCACCTACCAATTAAATATTGAGGCTTGACCATTTACTGTAAAATCCTTGTGATCTCAATGGCACAGACCTGAAATTACTTTAATAATTCATATGGGCATGCATTCTATTTCATGGCCATGTATTCTTGGCATTTTGAAAGTACAATATTTGTCCTGCTCAATTACAGAAAAGGTGAAATTACAGAGCCCCAGAAGCAAATCACCAGGGCAGCACAAACAGCCCTACATTCACTGCCACTGCATCCCCACTTCTCATAGAGGGCAATTAATGAGAATGCAAAGTATGGGAATATTTGAACCAAGGAAAACTCACTCTTTTGGGAAAAACTTGTGACAGACAAGATCTGATGGGTTACTACATCAAGAGTTTAATGAGTCAAAAGGAAAGCAAACTTGAGAACCCTTTGTGGATAATCCTATAAATTTTTCAAGAGGCCTGTTCTCCACAGCTCATCTTGGAGAGAGTATTGGCTTGTCCTTTATGCTGCACTGATTCAAAAGGTTAGAACACTTGACTGTGCCTTTAAAATTCTATTCCAGAGGATGTTTCTCTTCTCACCACATTTAATTTTCAGTGGAATTTTTGCAAGTCGTATGTAGAAAGAATAATTAAATAAAAATAAGAAAAAAGGCAAAGTATAACAGTGCAATGAAATTAATTTTTTCTGATGTAGATATGAAAAAGGAATTATTTTAATGAATTATAAGTTTTTGTTAGAAAACCTGAAATGCATTTGGAAAAAAATCCATACTAGTTGAAACTGATTTTGTGAGTAGACATCAACTGTCTCTGGAATTCTCTAACTTCTAAAAAAGTTAAAGAATTTTACTTCAGAAGTGACCTTTAAGGAATTAATATTTAAGCACAGTACAGATGTGAAATACACATTTTGAAAATAGTAATATTGCTATCTTCTCCATCTGACTACCAGTTAATCTCTCCCATAAATTATTTCAAGACCTGTAACACCAAAGCAGATTTCAAATAATATTGGATAGAAGGGGGTTTAATTTTTTTAAAACAGTAAATCTGCATTTCTGCCGTAAATGTCTCCTCACTGAATGCATAACGTTTTCTATTATACACATAAAGTAAAATATATTGTGGGATACTTTTCTAAGCAGATACACAACAGTACCCCTAGCAATGGGCTTTTCCTCTCGGAGAGACAGAAGAAAGTAATGTAATATACAATATTACCGTAGTAATTCTAAGCTTAAACAATTTTGAAAATAAGTGGGGTAAGGAGTAATTTCAGGAAACTGAGACTTACAGAACATTTCTGTTAAATGCAACTGGGAACAAAACTGTTGTTGTATATGTTCCCTTGGTGTTGTGATAATATCTGGAGTGAGGGAGGGAGCCAGCAGCGTGTTTTACATCCAGTTCTGCACTCACATCCCAATTCACTCCCACCCAGCAGGGGCACATGTGCCCACCAGCTGTCCAGACACAGACATAGGCACAAAATCACAAGTTGAGTTTAAATAATGTTCAGAACCACCTTAGAAGCTAACTGGAATTAGATTCAGTCCTCAAAAGAGAGATTCAATACCATCTCAAATACTGCTTTTGTTGTTTGCTTTACATTTTGCATCAGAAAATGCAGAGAGTCAAACCCTTCAGGCAAAGCTTCTTCAAGAAATGATATATACATTGAAAAGAATAAATACAATAAGTGATTTAGGCAGCAATGCTGCTCTATTTTTTTTTGTAGGCCACATGCCAAATTTAATCAGTATGCTTTCTATGCCTGCCTGTTTTGATAAGGAATAATAGCTACTGAAGTCAGCTGATAGCAAGTGGCACAGATGATAGTATCCAAGCTACTTTTTCTTTAAAAACCAACCAAACAAAACCTTATCAGAAATATTATCTGTCATGAAATACTTTTATATGAAAAACCTCAAAACTATGATCAGTCAACAGCTAGCAAATATATACGATTTGAATCACTAATTTTTTTTCACCATCTTTTACAAGAAATAAAGATATTTGCAATGGAGAGTAGAATATCTTCAGAAAAGGAAAAATAAAGTTCTTCTCACTAAAGACACAGTGACACAAACTAGAAGCTGGGTAAATTTTGGAAAACTGATTATTGGTGTGAGCATAATTCACTGTATTGTAAGTGGTTTGATTAATTACCATTTTATTTCCACTAGAATAACTTCCAGGACCTGATGCCATGCCAACTAAAGTTTTAGAGGTAAAAATTGACTTAAATTAGTTTTGCATTGAGTATATCTCTGAATTTAGAAGACAAATATAACTACAAAGAGAATCTTTAACATAGTTCAGTTCACCTTGGAAGTCACATTCTTAATATCACGGATATGGATTTAAAGTAATTTATCTCAAACTAACCCCATAACTCCTTTTTCCTGCTCACCACCTCTATGCTTATAGTTAGAAAAATAGACAATGATGATGAAAACAAATGGATTCAAACTCATGATCTAACTCTTATTTAGACCAAGGCCCCCCATGCCATTACTGGGAAGATGTCCATTACACTGAGCTCAGACTCTAGTGGAACAAAACCTCACCTCTGCCCTCAAAACAAAAAAACATTAAGTGTTCCAGAATTCCATGCTCTCTCATCAGTTGCTTCAGAATACATCTCCTTAAAATGTTCTGTTTGATATCAAAGGACTGGAATAAACAATCTGTTGCTTCTGTCCAAAGTTATAACCATAAATATAAAGAAAATTCTGAAATGCCTGGATTTCTTTTGTTAGTTATGATTGAAAACAGTTCAAATAAACTCAGAATTAGGCCCAGTGAGTCAATAAAACCTGAAACTTTAGATGAAAGGATTCTTGATATGACTAAGATTGTTAACTGAAGTACCTTCAGATATGGTCTTAGTCAACTGAAATCTAAATAACTTTGCCAAAACAAGTTTCAGATCTGGTTCTGACAAATATACCCCACAGAATTCTATTAATTTGCAAATTTCAGGTTAAAAGTTACTTTTTGCTTGATCAAAGGGGAAAAAAAAAATCAAACCCCAATGCTTGTACAAATAAGTAGTTTTTCTATTCTTTAATGATATATGTTATGTCTTTGAAATCTTTAATTCTGAATAGTTCTTTCTTTGCTTTCTTCTTTATCTCCCCAAATAGAGATGTAAGGACCTTCCTCAGTCCCTGCAAAGGAAAAGATCCTGCCCCTGCACTTGTGCCCTCTTCACATGGGACCATTCTCCAGAGGTGCAGCCATGTGGAGATGTGCTCCATAATGTTTTACAGCACTCACTTCCTGATGTAGGAAGTTCCTATACGTCACATCCAGCCTGCACCATGAGTTTAATGTTGGCAAATGACAACGAATGTCAGCACATTAAAAGTTTACTAGAAATTCACAGTTAGTGCTCAGAACTAGTTAGGAAAGTGACTGATTAACAGCCTTGTGGTGAGATGCAGAAAATCTTCTGCTGGTCCAGCCCAGCACAAATGACCAAGCTCCTCTTTATTTAGTACATCCCCACAATGATAAACAGTTCCAGCCAGATGATGATTTACTGCTCCTGTGCAGCTGTGAGCACAAGGTACAGAAATGTAACATGCAAAAAATGTAAAATCAGAAAGGTGCCATTGATCTAGTCCTAGTAAAAGAACTATTACTGTTATTTCCAATGACTGCTGCCATTAAAGTAATTAAACACTGACAATTTTGTTCACTCCCTATTTAAGATGACTGAAGTCAGATTATATTACAACCTACTCTATCTCGAACTCCCTGTGCAGTGTAACTCCCATTCAAAAATAAATCTTGAAAACATAATTGATTATCCAGGACAATCCTTGCTTTCATTTTTTCATTTTCAGTTAGGAGCTGAGGTGGCAGATTGGGCAGTGCTGATGAATGCTAAACAGCCTGTGACTGATTTTACACAGATGCTCTGCCAGCCCTATAACACAATGAAGTATATTGAAAGTGGAAAGTACAAAATCTATTTTAAATTATACAAGACTGTACACTGTGAGAAAAGAAGTAACCAATTAATTTCTAACTCCATTAAATGCTAATTTCCTTGAAATTTTTTATCTTTTTGAAAACAGCATTACTCTAAGAAAAAGAAAATTCAAACCTATTTAATCAGGTTTCAGACATATTTTTCTAGTAGGTGATTCTCTTGAGTCCAGTCAAGCCTTCTTAGAATCTCATCATCAGTTGTGAAATATTTCCCCAACTTCTTGTGAGTGGCACTTACATAGAAATATCAAATATTTAACTCTTTCACAGGTAAGTCTTCGCTACTAAATTTAGGCTTGCAATGCATTTAGGAGTCCATGTGGGAAAGCCTGAGGTCATGAGTTGCCCAGACTACCTGGCCAGAAACAACTACACGTAATAACTTCAGGATAGTTCAATGAAGGGGATTCTACTAATCTTGAAATGAAATGTTCAAATACCTGGTGGGATAAATGCAGCTAACACACTGGTAACAATCTACTTTTTCCATTTAATGCTAAATTTCCTTATTTTCATTTTTTTTCTTCCCACAACTGGAAGAAGATGATGAAACTTTTTACAAAAACGAGAATTCCAAGCAACTTTATTTCAGTTGCTATGCAAATTACCTTGTCAATATGTTTTACTTTGACAAGTTGAAAATCTATCCTTTAATTTTTTCCTCCAGTTACACAAAGGAGTAGCTAAGCCCACAATAAAAATACGTATCTGTTTCAGCAGTGTTTCATGAATAAAAATCAAAAACCTAGGATCCCCAAAAGTATTTGAGTTTCTTCCAGTTAGCATTATCCAATGGAAAACATTTCTCTCTAGTTTGAAAAGGTCTTCAAGGATTGTCAGAAAGAACAAGAACCAGTGAGCTCATTGAGATGGAAGACCTATGTGGAAATTTATTCCCTGATAGACAGCAGCAAAGAGCTCCTTATTTTCTTGGTCCTACAAGACTGAAAGCAAATCTGAGGCAAATTTTATAATGAGAAAAAAAGAAATGGGGTAGAAGATGGCTGGCTACAGCAAAAGGTAGAAAAATGAAGGTAATCATAAGAATACAAGTAAATATTGTATTTGCATGAAAGTATTATTTTAAGAGTCTTTGTGTACAGGAAAGTAGGGCAGTAAAAAATTGTATATTAACATTGCAAAAAACAACAAGTCCATTACAATGAACAGAATAGGTATACTATTTTTTTACTTTTCCAAAAATGACCTGTGTTTAGATAAAGCTTCTTTAACAAGGTACTAAGCCTACCATGAAAGGAGATGTGGGATCACCAGAGGCTCCCCTCCAATGACTGCTAAAACCAAAGGGAGACTGCTGACCTCTAAATATAGAATAGGACTCAAGAGCTACCTCAAAACACCATATTGAGGGCATTCTACATCCCCTCACTTTTGCATTATGTTTGGATTAAATGCAGACAAATTCAGAAAAAGGTAGTTTATTCACAATACTGTCAACATAATCAGCACACTCTCCATTATTATAACATTTTTCCTGGCATTGGTGATGGCTCTATGGGAAAAAACTCCCCCATTAAAAAAAAAAATTAAAAATACAGTAATGATTGGATGGACAAAATAGGCTGAGATACAGAAATTTGTTTTCCCTGTCTAGGGCTTTGTATAGTCTTTGTGTCATGAAGTGCCTACTTTCAAAAGATCAGGAGAAAATGAAGCAAGAATAAGACCATTGGATGTCTGAAGTGACTGATTAAACTCAATTGAAGACATTGTGTGCTTGTATGCCCTGTGTGTATGAAATCAGTTTTAAGAGAAAACTGCCATCCTTCCCTGTCCCATCAAAGAGATTCTCTACCGAGCTAAGTCTGACAGATTTTTCTGTGAGGCACCAAGGGCTTCCTTAAAGACAGTGGAAATAAAGCTCTTATGCTATGGCAGGAAAGGTTAAATTGAAGCACTCTCTTTTCTGTATTTGACATTTACAAATAGCAGAAGTCATGCAGTAATGAAATAATAATGAAATTATAAACAGGTTACTCTTCATTTAAATTGCAAAGATGTGCTTCTCTGCCTGCCTCAGAGGTCACACATGTCGGTGTGTAACGACCTACTGAAAACTCCTTAGCAAAAATGGAAAGTTCAGCGGGAAGTTTACTGTCCAATGAAAGCTTCACCTTCCAGTCTATGTAATTTTACTGTAACATGTATAACTTCAGTTTTACAGTGCCTCTTATGCTGCTATCCCAACCTGCTTGACTGCTTTTAATTAATTCATCTTCCTAATCCTTAAGGGACTAAACAATTTGTCAAAATTAAAAGACAGTAGATGTCAAAATGAGCAATAAGCTAAAAATATTGATTGAAATCTCAAACCTAACTCTTTAAGTAATGGGGAGAACCTTCAGACACAGATTAAAAGAAAAAACATTTCATTAAATGTATTTAATATTTATCTCCTATTACTGTTTATTTCTGTATATGCTAAAAGACATTTCCTCAGAGCTGGGCCTGCTGAATTGCCTTATGGAATTTCAGAAGTGGCAGAGAATTATCTACCCACCGTCATTGTTCTCAAGAATGTGAGAGGCATTCTCACACATCATTTAATATTCCATACACAGAATGTGGGATGGATTTTCTATTTTGGCTGAATAACAGCTGAGGAAAATAAAAGAGAGCACTGTCTTGGATTACAGAGAAACTGTCCTACAACAAAGAATACCTAATGAGATTTTGGATATTCGTTTTTCAATTAATCAGTTTTGACCAAAAAAAAAAATCATCAAACTTGCATTTCAAAATTGCATTTCAAAATAATTTACCTGCAGGCAAATAAGGGTATTTATTTAAATGCCTCACATTTCTGCAGATGCTCAAATTAGTGTCTTATTTTGAAATTTTATTTTTCCCTGCTTCTAGTAATATCCTAATGAATAGAATATTGAAAATAATTTTGGACTTCAGGGTGAAAAATACAAGAACTGAAGTACTGTGATTTGCATAATTTAAAAACTATAAAAAAACTTCTATAAAATCATAGGCATGTTTTCCCTTCAAATAGTAGTGAATTCTAACTAATATTAAACAAATAAATAATCTAATTTTTATCAGAAAAAAAAGTATTTTCTTGGATTTAGGATAAGAGAAAATAGTTAAATTTTTTACAAAAGCAAAGCAGGAAAGATGACCATATGGTCAAAACTCTGGGACAGCATGCTGTGTACAGTGCCTTCAATTTTAAAGTAATGACTTTGTCTTCTTTTGTGAGCTGTCTTGCAAATCAGCATCCATTTCTGTAACTTGTCCATCAGACACTGATACCAAGTAATTTCCAAAACTCTTTATCTCCCTACTCTAGCTAGGATACGTGAATGCTCTTTTCAGGCTGCCATATAGTAGAAAAAGAGAAAGAGAGCAATGGTGAGAGTCCACCAATTTCAGAGTGAAACCCTCCCCAGGCACAGCTCTCCTCAATCACAGCACTCTGCTGCACCTCCCTGCATGTGAAACAGCTGTAGCAAGAGCTCCTTCTCACAGATGGAAAGTCTCTTTTATCTATTTAGACTATGAGCTTTGCAGAGGAGCAGTTTGCTCCTGAGCTAAGTCACTTAAATTCATTGCAGCTTTTTTTTTTTTTTTTTTTTTTTTTTTTTTTTTTTTTTTTTTCTGCATTTTGTACTTGCCACTGATTCCTGACTCTCACTTCAATCAACAAACTCTACCACCAAGTCCAACCTTCTCGGGAGGAGGTTTGGCTGCCCCATCCTCCTGGTGGCACTCATGCATCTGCATAATCCTGAGTTAATTAAAGTATCTTTTTAAAGCAAATGATTATAGAAGTGCTGCCGCTAAAACCCTGTGTTTTGCTAGCATTGCTGGAATCTTTACTTTATCTACTAACACAATGGGAGGTACCTTTTCCTTATTCCCTGGGAGCAGAAAGCACCTTCAGTGCTGAAATAAACATCTTTTCCATAAGAAGGTGTCTATGAAATGCTCTTTCCATCTATTGCTCTGCGCCATAAATTCTTACTGTACTCTTGTTCCCTCAACCCTACATCAATATTGCTACTGCACTGAAAAAAAAAAAAAAATCAATCTCCTTTTTTTATCCTGTTTGCTATGTATGCCCAACATTTTAATCTACCATGTTGCATTTACAAGATGTTTAAACTGTGCCACTTGAGTAGACCAATAGCTTCTAAATAAATTAAGAGGTTCCAGTTTATATGTACAAGCTTTCCTCTCCAATAAACAAACAAGCATCATATAGTGCTTTGCCTCTTGCCTTTGGATACATTATCACTATAGATTTGACCTTTGAAACTGCTTCACAATAAGTCATACAATGAGAGAATACAAATGGTCAGGAAGGTCTGATTTAGTGACTAAATTTTATTGCCCTATTTAGAACATATTCAGATATTGTTTTTCTGTTACTCCATTTCAGTTCTCCAAGTTGACTGAGCCCAGTCCCAGAATTTCTTTTTAACATTCTCCTGCACACACATTGACACAGCCTTCAGAAGTTCCATGATTTCTGAAGGTGACTCTGGCATAGTTTCTGTCATCATAGATGAAAGTTGACACTTTTTAGTCCTTTCATATTTCAGTGTCATATTTCCTCCCTTCCCAGATATTTCTCCAGACTTTTTCATTACTTGTCCATGCAGTAAATGTCAGAGCTGTAGAGTGCAGCCCCGAGGACTGAACGACCCAAATATGTGGACACTCTCTGAGGCAGCCAAGGTCAGCGGCTAACACCAAACCATGATTATATATGTGCAAAACAGGGCTCTCAGAGCAGGAAAATATCTGACACCTGGACTGACAGAGAGCTGGGTCCTGTCCAGTGGCAAACAGAGCAGAGTTACAATGGAACCATGCAGCCACAGCAGCTCCTGAGCTCTGCTTACCAAACATCTCCAACTTCCTGAGGTACCGGAGAGCTGAGTGCATAAAATAAACTCAGACAGGTTTCCCTTCACTAAGGCTGAGGTGAACCTCTTATATATTGTGTTTCAGTGAAGAACTTGGACTATTTCTAAAACCTCCTCAACTGAGTTTCCCTATTTTACATTGAACATTCTATCTTCCATTGAACATTTCATGTTACAGACTACACAGGGATTTTAGCTCAGACTCCTTCAAATTACACATCTTGTGTAGGTTAGAGAAGGGGCTGGAAAGAAGGAATTCAGCAAATACTCTGGCAGAGCATGACACTTGAGTAATTAGAGCATAGCCATATCTCTGACCAGCTCCTGCCCTGGCAAGCTCATTGTCAGCAGCATTGCTGGGATCCCTCACTCACGAAGTAACTTTTCAGTGACTCATCATTTCTCACTGTCTATGAAAAATACGTACATTACTCTGAACATACAGAAGCTTAGCTGGCTGACAAGGAGAAAGACAGTAAAAAGATTTTTTTCTTTTAACAGAAAATTTTACACTGCAGAAGGCTGCAGGTCTTTCTTTCCTGCCTTCTGTCTTCCTTTTTCCTTGAACAATAAAATAACAATCCTTCTGGCCTCACAAATCTGCCAGTGCACATATTGTATTGATTTAAATTATGGGTGGAAAAAATTGATATGTACAAAATGAAAGAGTCTAGTCCACAGCAGAGATGTCACTGGGCAAACAAGTACTTTAAGAGTTTTCATTTAGAGCTTCTTCTTAATAAGAAGGAAAATACAAGGAGGGATGAAACCATAATTAATAAGGATAAAGAGATGACAAATAGATGCTTTTTCACACGTTCTTCCTCTTGCAACATCTCCTCCTGGCTAAGTCACATTCAGGCTGTAGAAATGCATGGTCATGCACTGCAGAATTTGTAAAGTAGACCTTGCATTTATAAGCTTATTCAAAGTCATGATGGTACTCACTGTATTGCTATTTTTATTGTTATTATTCATCTGCAAGTCTCCCCTTTCTTCAGCCACTTGGAATCCTCAGAATCTATTCTGGACTCATGCACAATATTAGCCCAGATCTGTGACTCCTTTCTTCCACTCATACCTGTGCTAAACTATCCAGTTCAGGGTTTTTAATCCTTTTCATGAAACATAAACAAACAAACAAAGACGACTTATTTAGTCCCAGCAGGAGAAATAGCTTGTTTTCTTTAAATAAAAATCCAGCATTGCTCACTGAAATGAAATATTTCAAGCTTTGACTATGCTAAACAAGGGTATTGATTTTTCTAGTTTTCTCTATTGTGAGAGCTCTTGTAAATGATAGAGACCATTACATCATTCTGGTTTAGCAGTCAGGATCTTTTGGGGAACCTTTCCAAGCTGCTGGCTGTTTTTGTAAACAGTTTGATTTTAAAAGCACTCAGACTTCTTTCATCCATTTACATCTCCAGTGGCAATTTTATTCAATAGCAGAATACAGGTATTGCACATCTGGAATCCATAACCTGGATGCTATTATCCATCTGGTACCTGCCTTTTTTTGTCACTGCATGGAACTCAGTAAGAGGCTGAAAATCTGCAGGCAAGGCTAAGCTAGTAGAGTTGGGGTTACACATCTTATTCCACATGAAAACAAGCCTCAGGAAGGATATTACATTATATATTCATTACTCAAAGAATTTTTTTAACTGTGCAAACACTTTGGAGTTGATAAAAGAGAGCTCCATCTATCTGCAACCTTTACCTTTGTTCGTGCACACATGAACATAAAAAATGTAGTATTTCAGCTAGAAAAGTCCCATGTAAAGATACAGTCTGTCCTAATTCAGACCAAAAATTTATTTTTATCAGCTTTATTTGTCAAGTCTGTTGATAAGGTAAGCAAAAAATTCAGAGTATGAAAAAAAAAGAGTCTGTCTCATTCTGTAAGTAGAAATATACTCATCATAATACATTAACAAGGGGGGAAAAAAAAGGAGTACAAAATAATTTTTCAAAAACTGCTATAAGTGGATATAATTTGATTTTGGAAAACTGTGTTTACTGATATGGCTGCAGGGTGCATTCTCTGCTGCTTTCTTATTTCTACTTCCCAGTGAAGTTATATGATAATTTTGGAGAAGGATAAGTAATAACACACAAGCATCCATGCCTTCAACTCACAATTAATCCCGCACAAGTTTCTGTTTTTTCATTTGTAAAGCAATTAAAATTGTGTTCTTCTACAGCTCATGTGTATTACTTTCAGTGTATATGGAGGAACATGTAAGGCTGTGACTATTCCTTCTACTCCTCTCAGAGTTTAAGGTATAGCAATGATAGTCAGAACAGGTCTCATCTGAGGGCTCTGATTTATCCAAGAATTTGAATGTGACGTTGCAATCAGTATGGGAAAACTGAATGCTGCTTTCTCCAAAACTTTAAACAACAGCACTTGGAGCATAACTTTGTTAGGAACCAGGAAGTATTCCATGCAAAATCAATCTTCTATCTAATCAAAATGTTATCTATAAAGCAAGAAGGATAATCTGAGACTAATTGAATTCCAAGTGAAAACAATTACATTTTAATATGTATTCCCCTTAGGATATTGTCACTTTTCCCCACCCTGTTACAATCAAACAAGAGAGGTGCATTTGTACTGCTAACCTTATCTACCTCAACTCAGGTCCAAAGGATAATTCAAGTACAATGCTCATCCACACAGAACAGTGCTATCCAAAAAACTTGGGCAGCTTGATCACCATCTGGCCCAATCTGTCTTTCACAGAGATTAATTCTAGGTCATCCAATTCCTTTACTGTTCTTTTTTGATACATTTCCACTATCAGTACAGGTTCATTATGAAAAACAGCACTTCAAATTATGGAATTTGCAAGAATGAGCCTTTTACAACAGAAAAAAAAAAATAAAATTATTCTCCCACAGAAAATACAGCATAAAAATTTCTGAGATCTAACAAATTCAAGTGATGTGACAGTAATATACCTTCCATTGTGCCTTCTGCCATGGCTGGCTGCAGCCACAGGCAGAGGAAATCTGACAAACCTCAGGTCCGAAGAATTTTTGAATGCAAGGCTCATTTGAAGGACAGAGGAAATCTAGATAAAAACAGTTCTCTGAAGGACTGTTTCTAAAAACTGGATGGAAGAAACAGACCTCCAAACAGAGTTTTCACATTTTCAAGCTTCCAAGGGAACCAGACTATCCAATGGCAAAAATGGGACAGCAACATCACTACAGTGTGACTCTGCACAATTCCCAAGGATTTGCCATTCACAAGGGAGTTATCCCAGAGCTACTTCTGAGATTTTTCACTGCCCTGACAGGCATAAAAGTGAGCAGGATTGACTCCACCACTGCTAGTGTCTGGCTTTCTATTCAACTCCTCTCCTAGAGATGACTCCAATTGCTGTCCAAGGTGCACAAAAGCAGAAATATCTGCCACTGAGTACTGAGTGGATACCCAGTCCAGAAGAGGCCTGAACAACAAGTGAGGAGGTCATGAGTTTTTAGAAATATCTTTTTCAGAAATCTCCTTCATGAGTTCTCTACAATTCCCATCCCAGTAGAATTACCCAGTATCCTACAATTTTATTTTCCTGCTTCCCAGAAAGCGCTGGGTAGGAGAAAAAGGCACTACAGTTGGAGGGCACTGTGAAATTCTACCAAAACAGAGGAAAGTAGGCACAGATTCAGGGTATTCAGTGATTAAAAGAGATGTCTAATATTCAACACACACCAACAACTGCATTAGGTGTCCTCTCACTTTCATATAAACCCTATAAGAGACACTTGGAAAATAGATTTTACTACAGCAAAGGTACTTGTGTGCCTATTCAGGTAAAGAGTGATGCAGCCTAGTGATCAAATAGAACAAAAAGTGGAAATTTCCCTGATTTTGATATTAATAATTTTGTCACTAATCTGGAATAATAGATGTAATCATTAACAGCAATAAATTAGAGTTTAATTGTTCTTACAGAATTAAAACCTACCTTTCACCTAAGTAATTACCATCTTGGCTACACTGAGGACTTATGTGGGCTAAGACTGGTTGATGCAAACCATGATGATCCTTTGTTTGAATTTAAACTTTTCTTTGTTTAATGAGCTGCCATGCATCACATCAAAGCTGGACAGCATTTTCATTGAAGTATTTTCCTCTCATTGTGCACTTCAAGATTTAAAATCAATATTTTACTCTACAATAAAAATATTTCAGCTATTTAACTCTGTAAGAAAAATAGAAATATAATCTCCTAGTATAAACTAACAAGAAGTAATCACATTTTTTTCCACTGCAGTACTATAGTAAAGCAGTATATCCTAAAAGCGGATCAAATAAAACCAAATTTACTTCATTTTCTCAGTAACTCATATAAATTTACATACTTAAAATTGTTCTGAGATTCCTGTTAGTATCAGATACAACACGACTGTAAGAAAACAAAATTGGTTTGTTCTTTCTGGTATTTAATTGTAAAAGGCAGATCTGGTTTGCTGTTCTGAAGGAAATGATTTCTTACCATGAGTTAATGAACAATACATTCCGTTAGGAAAATTTGCAAGACATAATATAAAGGTGCTTTGGACACTTTGAAGACACAAATTCTCTAAGAGGTTACCTGGCAGATCTCTCCCCAGGAATGTCAATTCCTTCCCAATGCCCAACTTGTACCACCAAATGGGGCTTTGACAGGCCCTACAAAGGCTCGAATCTCCCTCCTGACAACAGATGGCAATATTTTCCTCTCTTTAGGAAATACTGATAACAACACTGGAAATGGTTTAAGGCAGAATTCAGATTTCACAGTCTTCTACTCTTTGACTGTTCATACAGCAAATATCAGTAAATAAGACCTCATAACTTAAACATGAGCTATCAGTCCATGACATAGAAGCTTTATCCATGTTGATGAAAACTTCTTTGTCATCCACTCCTTAGTAAAATCTTCCTGGCCATTTCTACTGGTTGTAAACTACAGTATGCTGTTTGAACTAAGCTCAGCACAATTATAGATTTTATACTTGGTTATGTAACTTGCAAATAATTGTCAGTGACCACACAAACAATTCATCTTAACTTTTCCTTTAATACTTTTCATGGAAGTAAGCTGAAATTCCTTAAGGCTTGGAGGCAAGGGCAAAAAAGCAGGAGCAAACAGATATTTGGTTTAGTATTTGCATAAACAGTACAACGAATAGGATACCAAAATGGCAAGGAATTTGGGAAATACAAACTAGAAGAGGTTCCTGTGTTCCTGAAGGAACAACAAAAAGTAGTCAATGAATAAACATGGAGACACAGTCCTAGGTACTTCATAAATCTCAGAAGTTCACAGTTACCCAGGGTCATAGCAAAACCAACACATTTAAGTCTCGTTTTTTTTCAAGGTGACCTATTTGATCATTCTCACCAATGACAAGTTACAGTGGCCAAGAAATTATGATAGTTTAGGAAATGGAGTTCTGGTTTATAATACTATAAGCCACAATACTCAGCCTAATGAATTCACTGTCCTGGATAGTGCAAAGAAATATTTAAATACAGTGAACAATGTTTTGTGTCACTGACTTTTCATTTGAAAAAATAATATATATTTTTTCTTTTCTTTTTTTTTTTTTAACAGTGGAATAAATGCAGGTAAATCTAAATGTTATAGGGTATTAAAATTGTGTCCCTATATTATTTTAATATGTAATTTAGTATATAAGGGTAAAGAACCACTGGATATAAGGTAACATGAAACAGACATAACGTGTCAAATCCATTAGATTTACAAAAGTCTATCTAACTGGGGATGAGGAAAAACAGACATGCATTTTAAAAAGACAATGTTTGTAATACAAATTTTTAAATGGATAGAAATATTACCAAATTAAATAAACCCAGTTAAGTGCATGCAGTGGAGGCCAAAGGGTTTTGGTGCTTTACAGGTTAAAAAGTTTTTTCATGGTTTATTACATGTAGGGAAAAACACCTAAGGGATAAAAAGGATAAAAAGCTTGTAGCACAAATTCTGGATTCCTGTACTATCTCCAGGGGTCCTTAATCCACCAAAAGATTTTTTCTGTCTGAACTGTTAATCTCCAAAAATACAAAGGGGAGAAGAGAGAAAGGTGTTGAACCTTCAGGATGAATTATTTTTCATTCACTGGGCTGTGTTGGAAGTGTGGGTTGCTTTCTGACATGGGTGCTCAAGGTGCATGAAAGTGGCTTCTGTTCATGGCTTTTAAACCAGCAAATTACAGGCTGGGGTCAACATTTCCTTTCATCTACCTGATCTTCATTTAGATAATCTTGTAGTTTCAAAATTTTTTAAAGGTAATTATATATGTCAATATATCATAATTAAAGGGCTTCTATGACATTTGCCTTACTTTGCTTCATCTAAAACAATCGGTAACTGATGAAATACATGCATCCAAAACACAAATAACTCATTTGGCAGAACTTACTCATTTCAGAGTCTGTCTATTACTATTTTCTTTAAATGGTAATTTTATCCAAAGAATATCAGTTTCATCACTGAACTTCAAAGACTACTTTAAATTAGGCATCTTTTTTTGTAGGCAGAACTCCAACATTAGAATCAACATGACCAGACTCTGTATCAGCAGGCAAGGGGCCTTGCTGAAAGGTCTGCACCGAGACAACAATTCAGATATTTTAAAAGCTTATTATCTTTCTACAAATTAAAATAATTTATCATTTCCTTACAATTTAACCACAGTATTTGCAGAGGAAAGATTACAGGATTTTTTAATTACCTTCAGTATCTAAATAGCTAGTGTTCAGATTCTATGAATCTTTTTGGTTAAAGCAGGTCTGCTGCTGAATAAAACTGTACACATAACCATTGATTGCAAGAGGAGTTAGTGCTAGATGGTTTTACAGTAAGTCTGTATGATCACAAATTCCTCGTAAAATGCATTGGTTTTGCTCATGTTTACAATTCCTTCAGCAGTCGTTATGAAAAATTGACAGGCTTATGACTCCATAGATTTAACTCAGTCATCCAACAAGGAACTTTGCAAGACACCCAGATTTGCGTATCCCTGTTCACTAAGCTCTGTTCTTATTCTTTACACTGGAAATAACAGCGGCAAAAGAGAACAAGAGGTCTATTGATATTTTCTTATGGCATCCATGCAGAGTTTTGTGTTTTATTTCATCAAGTCTCCTGAGACAAACAATCAGGCTGAGACAATATTTTAGCTCAATGTCTTCAAAGCAAGGGACTTAAGAATAGGTTTGCTTAAAGCAGTGCAAAGACAGTAAGAAAAGAAACAGGGAAGAACTGAATCAAGAACTTTGCACGGTTATTAACTATACTCTTGACAATTTCAAAGTACACAACTTCATTCTGCATGATCAAAATGATTCCAGAAATTACCTTGGATGTAATATTTAGAGCCAAATTATTTGGTATCTCTTCAGTGTTTAAAGTATTCTCAGAGTCCAAAACCCTCTGACTTTCCTCTGTGACTGGAAAGGCGTCTGTACAATCTGATGGAGTGGAACCATCTTCATTAAATTGCTGTTCATTAAAAGCTAATAAGGAATTTTTTTGATGTCAATGAGAAACCACTACCAATAAAACATTTTGGCTGTTGATGATGGAAAGCATTCTTTAGAGTGATAATAAGATTCTCTACATGCTGTGAGGAAATATTTAGATCTCTTTCCTTATTTGAAAGCAGATGGAAGAATGAAATTAGCTCAGGTTATCAAAAAAAAAAGTTGGTGGAAACCTATATTAGAATGCAAATAAGATAAATCTAGATTTGAATAAGGCAAGGATGTAAATGGCAGACGTTTATGTATGTATCAAAGATTTACTAGTGGCTACTAAAAAAACTTTCAATTCCGTTACTCTTCTTTCAAATTCCACCAAATACCCAGTTTTATTGGTACTGAAATACGTGTTTTTATTAAAACAGGTCAGCTGCTGAATAAAACAATAAACACGTCCATTGAATGCAAGATGAGTTAGGGCTAGACAGGTATTGCTGCTTATCCCTCTTTTATGCTCATGTTATTGAGGATACGATTTGACAGGTTTAATTGACTCCATAGAGAAGGCAAGATCATAACTTGAAGATATAAAAGTTTATGGTATTTTATCAAAGTGTAAACAAAAGCTAATGGCGTCTAAATGAGATTAAGTAAAGCAGCCTACTATTTCCCAAAAAGTATTTTTTCTTTGAACATTTAACACACAGTCTTGAAGGATCAACTTCTACAGTGATGCTGCTTCACAAAATGTGCTTTCTATGTGGAAATGGATGCATCAAACCCCATCACAATTTATTTAAATATTCTTTTATGTATCCCAGAACCTGAAGATCACCAAATGTAATACAAAGTTTTGTGACAAAATCCCAAACACAGAGTCCTACCAGGAGCAGAATAAGAAGTCAAATGGGAAACTATTTTCCCACACTGAAAACCACTGTTACATATTAAAAAAAAATATTCCCCCTCAGCATGAGTGCGAAAACAAGGCACTTTCGTATACTACATAACAAGAAATCTGCTCTGGGCTTAAAACACCAAATGTCTAATTCCTGAAATGAAATCTCTGTGCTGCTGTTACCCCATATCTGAAACAAGGAGGCCTTTGGTTTTCCACATATAAATCCCCCTGCAGTTGTTTTGCTGCAAATAAACAAAAAAAGCATGTGGTGAACGTTGGTTCAGCACGTCCCGCGAGCACTGGCTCCAGTCAGGTTTTGTGCTGGGTAAAAATCCAATCCACTCAATGGAAAAGCACAACTGATCATATTCATGAATCTGAGGGATGGCAGCTTAACATAAAGGTGTACACTCAAAGATTTTGCAGCATCAGATACCACCTCCACAACACAAGTTTAACAAAGAAAGATAGCAAGATATCAGTTAAACCACAACTCCATTATGGAGGTTGGACTAAAACAAAAAGATTTTGAATTATATGCTCCTGTGCAAAGCTTTTGCTTCAGCAGTGAACATTATTCTGCAAAAATATTTTTTTTAACCAGAATATTTTCTGAACAGTTCCAGTTTAGGTATCTTGACAGTCTAGATGAGAAACCAAACAGATTCTCCCATCAAGTGTCACTTTTCATGATACATAACTCCCTTCAATATATGGGCTAAAGGAAAAGAAAGTGCAACTTTTAGGGTATCACAGCCCTTGAACCATGAGATAAAGGGTTTGGCAGGTTTTTTTGTAGCAGCCCAGCTACCCTCACTGCAGGGAGGGAAGATCAATACTGAAGAGAGATCCTTCTGCTTTCAGGATCAGTAAGAGTACAAAAGAGAGTCACTGCTCTTTAAAATTGCTGGTTCAGTAAGTCTCTACTTCTCAATACTTTTACCACTAAATTTATGAGCCATATGACAGTACTTTAAATTAATTTTAGAACAACCCATAGATGATAGATGGGTGATGGAGAAGCCCTAAATTGTCTCAGATGATTAATTGCTATACTTATTTTGCTACAAAAATAAATGTTATTATTCTGAAATAATAAACAAGGTCAATCCTAAATCCATTCTGTATTGAAAACCATACACATGATCATCACAGATAGATACTCTCCCAAACTATAAAACTAAGTAATCACAATTTCATCAGGGTTTTTTATAGGTCTTTTTAATCTCTCTTTTAAAACAAGCAGACAAGTAGATGACAAACTGAACAACTGATTTAAAATTCATTGCCACACGAGAGGTGTGACAAAGAAACAGTTGAAATGTTTACCCTCATTTTAAGGAAAAGATTTTTTTAGGATAGTTATTATTCAAATATAACCACCTTTGTCAATTCCAACATATTCTGAATGAAAAAAATACCATCTCTCATATAGCTATCCACTGTGAAAAATGCAGAAAGAACTTCTCAAAGAAATTTCAATTAGGCTTTGCCTAAGTAATATCAAATACGTCAATAATAATATGATTTGTAACAGAAGAATAAACAAATATGGATTTTAAATTTTATGTGTGCATTTGAATCGAGCAGCTGCTTCTATAACTTTTGAAATTAGCATAAATACAATCCCATGTGTGACAGATGTTGATTTAACGTGGAATCAGTAAACCAATGTGTTTAGCCAAAACTCTCAGAAACACTATTTCAATTAGTGTACCCTTCAGTGTTTTAAAAAAACCTGTTTTGAAAAGCATTTCAATGTAGAGCTATACATACAGCTGAAGTTGCATTCTCCTCCCAAGCTACTGCATTTCATGTCCATAAAGTTGGAAATAAAGAGAGTACATTCCACCTATCAGTTTTATATATAAAATTTAAATAATACCTTACTAAGGAAAACAATTGAACCAGAAACTCACACTGAAAATATGAGCAAAACCAAACCTCTAGCAATAAGTAAGGCTGAATACAAATTTTACCACTCCATTTCATCCTTAGAAATACAGCAGAGGAGCAGAATAAAATTTGCCAGTCAATAAACATTTTTCAGTATTTGAATAAATAGAGAAACCACATTATCAGAACTTAAAATAACAAGGGTAAAATAAAATTAATATAATAAAATTACATTGGTTTTTGCATGCACCTGTGATAGGAAATTAGTTTGCCATAAGATAGATGATTCTCTTGGTAATTAGATAAAGGGACTTTACCCCTCATTTTTTACCATTAGTGTCACAACATAAGTGTAATACAAAAATCTTACTTTCAAAATACTTCAACTGACATCTAGGAATGAGAAAAAAAGCAATCCTATTACCCCCTTTCCTGGAAAAGAATCTATACACCAGAAAGTTCTGAGATTCAGTCCAGGGATTTAAATCTAATAGTTATACTATGTCCTTCACTGAATAAGACTGCACCAAAAACCAAGGTATCTGACCTCTTATTTCTTCAGAGAACATCCAGCCATGAGTAAGTACAACTACAGTAAAAGAAAAATATCAAACAAAGCTAACAGAGTTATATAAGACAAACAGTTAAAAAGTTTGCCCTCATTTGAATAAAAAGCTTTTAAAGATAGTTGTCATTCAAATATATGTACTATTTTTCAATTCCAACATATTCTGAATGAAATAAATAAAAAGAAAAAAAAGCTAGTCTGCATTGAAAATGAAGTTTCATCTATTCTAAAATCTTCATACCTGAAAAGTCAAGTGTAAAAGTTTCTGACTTGAACTGCCAGTAACTAAAAGACCTGGCCAATTAAAGGATTTTCACACAGACCTCGGAATTTCATCTGAGCACAAGCTTTTGGAAAAGGGCATATTTCACTCTGCTGGGGTTGGGTGTAAAAGATCAACATCTACCTAAGCAGCAGCTGAAATTTCTCTTCATGCTACAACATGACAACATGCTGCTTCTTACAGATCTGATTTTAAAAATACTGGAAAATTTATCATTCTCTTTAAAGCCTCCACAGCTATGCCATTATCTGGTGTATGCTACCTACTGGTGTCATCAGCATGAGGCTGGCAAAGCCTGCTGGCTCGTTTGAACTCTGTCCTGGCCCTTCTGTTTTCTTTTGGGTGGTGGTCAAAAGCTCCCAGCTCCTTCAGGCCTTTTGGTTGTACCCAACACAGGCAGCAGCTGAGTGAGCCCCACCAGGTGAGGAAAGCTGGATGATAGGCCAGTGAAATACAGGGGTTTGTGCAACTATTTCATTGTTATTCTGCACATGGAATATTTTAAGTTGGCTTATCAAGAACTTTGGAATGTATTCTGAAGTACAGCTCTACTCCCAATCCAAAACATGCAAAGGTTCACATCCTGCTCATTTATACTGATGCACTGGAGTAAACTCAGGGACAAGGCAGGGCACAGGACATTCTTTGTCTATCTGCTTCCTCCTCATCCTTCTGAATCTGGCCTCTTAAGAGGCACATAAATAAACAAGCAAGCTGATGTCCTCAGAAGCTGTTAGAGAAAATGTGTCTCCAAAGCTCTGAAGTATTTTTCACTCTAAGCATAGAGTTGTTTCAACAAAACCCCAAATCATCTGAATCATTTTGTTCCCAAAAGTAGAGGTCAAAATCATGAGTAAGCAGAAATGATAACAGATGTTGACATTTTAGCATTTGGCTGTGGCAAAATCTATATAAATAGGAACTGCAGAAGGCTTAACAGTCTGTGGTGGCCCAGACAGCCTCAGGAGCCAGAGCTCTTGAAGCCAAATCCTTTGAGAGGAAAGGTCTGTCCCTCCAACAAACAGAAAAAAGGCTGCAGATGGAGTTGCTGGAGATACAGCCCCAGGCCTGTATTAATAGTCTCATCATACTGTGGATGTCACTGAATTTAATTAAAAGGGATATCACAAGTCCAACCTATTTTTTATATTTTAAGAGCTCAAAGGGAGTAGTGTCAAAACCCCTGAGAAGCCAAATTAGACATAAAACCCTCTTAGGTCAATGAAATCACCCAAAAGTAAATTTTGCACTTAGACTAGATTTTAATGGATATGTTAATTCATTCAATCTGCAGCTCAGCCAACTCACATTAAACATCATTTTCACAAGTAACAGTTTTTCCCTGATAAAGAAATTATATACACCCCATTTAAAATGAAACTGATACGACAGGCCTTTATAGAATTAATTAATGTCACATCTTGAGGGAAAGGTGAATGAGGGAGCATTTTAAGCCAGGGGGAAAAAATTAGTTTATTTCACATAATCGGTATTTGAGATGCCATTCTATAGATCATATATATAATACATATATGCAAATAAAATTCCTAATAAGCACACAAAAAATGAAGCTTCATAGCCATAAATTGGACAACAACCTACTTTTGGAAAGTACATCTAAGATAACTTGAACAAGAAACATACTTTTATGGCACTGCTATAAGCATTTATCTAGATTGGGAGATATTCCAAGAGGCCTGAGCATTCAAATTTTGGATCTAGAAAATAATGGATTTTCTGTTATTTCACCAGGATGTTCTCTTTCTCTATTAAAATCAAAGCACGGAGACTGTATATTCTGAAACCTCCTTGGTAAAAAAAAAGCTAAAAAATAAAAAAATTAAATTCTGAAACTTCATCCTGTGGGCTGTCTTTCAGTATAAGTTTATACTAGAATGAACTCTTCACCACTCCAAGGTTACAAACCCTATTTGCTGAAGACCAGGCATCAGGGTTTTTCTCCTCATAAAGAGAGAAAAAGTAACTTCAGATAACTAGAATAAAGCAGCCAGAGCTTCCTCATACATTTCCTTCTAGGATATGGTGTGCAGCATTAACTTCTTAAAACATATGAGAAATAAGCCTAAGAAACAGCAGAAAATTGGCACATTTTTTACAGACATAAAAACTGTACTATGATTAATCCCAACTGCTTACAGTTCTGTTACAGAAATATTGTGAAGCTATACCTAATCATACCTAAACAGTGTGTTACAGTTTGTTTGAGGCTGCTGGAGAAAGAATTATGCTTGTTTTTCCAAAGGCACTGGAGATCTTCCATATTCAACTCATTTCTTATATTCTGCTTTTGTAGGTCTGTGGAGGCATCACCAGAGGGAAATAATAACGGAAATTAGAAATGAAGCAGACTGCTAAAAACCAAAATTAAAGACCTCCAAGAAATTACAGGCTTCAAATTTGATTTTTTTTTTAAACTGACAGCCTGCTGAAACTCAGAGAAAGATAAACACATTATGTTCAACTTCTGGATATCTGCCTTACAGTGACAAGAAAATATCCTTACTTCAAGAACATGCACTTTAGAAAAGAGAATAAGAAACTGAATGCAAGGATAGCTGGAAATGAAACAATTTCAAAGGCTTTAACATCAAACAGTTTATTATCATCTGCTTTATAATTGCATCTGCTAGATTTCTAATCTATCAGAAATAGAGGGATTCTGAGCTTCTCATGGGAACAGTCAGGTCTTAATGAGAAATGCAGATGTGAAAGTTAAGCTCCTACTTATAAGAAAAGAGTGAGGAAGTGGGGAAGAGATGGTGATCTTGCAAGAAGATACAAAAGAATTTTATTACAAAGAGTTCTCTTTCCAAGTGCAAATAATCCCTGCAATCTTCTGCTGTGAATCAGTTCATTAAAAAAATGAGATTTAAAGAGCTTTCAGTCCAATTTTAAAAAATACTGAATGAAAAAACAAAAACTGATTAGTGGCAAGAAACAGCCTTGGCACACTTCTGCATTTAATAGTGTCAAAACTCTTTTATCCCGGACGGTAAAAACATGTAGCTTTACAGTAATATCTGAAAGGAATTAATGAGGTATCCTGCATATTAATATTCCAAGAATATGCAGAAGCATGGCAAAAAGAAAAATATATGTTTGCTGCTTTAACAAGGAATATCCTGGGCTAACAGAATGAAAGTTGATAGCTCAAAAGCAGCTGAGAAGGCTGCACTGTGGAAAATCAGGTTGCTTGGGAGGAAACGCTTCCACTGAGAGGGGCTAACGGGAACTGGCTGGAACAAGACAGGAGAAAAGTCTTTGTAGAGGAAAGTGCATCAAAAGCAAATACAAAGAATTTGGTATTTGCACACCCATGGACAGATGCAGTGGATTGGTTTCTGCAATGGAGATGGAACAAATACAGGGCCTGGAAATTGCAAGCCAGAGAAGATGAGGGAAGATATGCACAATGTGGCCTAAAAATACAACACGAGGCAGGGGTTTCTCCACAACCAAAAGGGAAATCATGTAAACGAGAACGTGATGGTGAGGATTAACAGTGCTGGGTGACTGTAGTGAATGAGCACTGACTGCACATGGGCAGGTGGAGACAAGCACAACTGTGGGTCTGCCAACACCCCAGGCAAGGATGGCAGGTGACCTTGTGTTTAGAAACAGCTCTGCCAGACGTGCATGTAAAAGGAGAAAAGCTGTCAGAAACCGGCTTGAATCTGCAGGAATTAAGCTTTGTAGCTAGTTCTTCTCTTTAGAGGTTTCAGTGAAATCAAGACACAGGAAGTGACTTCAGTATCTCCAGATAAATGGTAATGGGAATGCTGGAGAAGCTTAGTAACAAAAGATGAATTTTGGATACTTGCATGGGCCATGAGGTTTACTGAGAAGTATCTTCACTGCACTGATCATGGCAAAAAAAAAAAAAAACAAAAAAAGCAGAGAGCTTGAGGAAAGATAAGGGAGGGAGGGAAAGTCAGGGACACAGGAGAGATCTTGAGATGAATTAAGTGAAGGTCACTGGGGTATTGGAAGGGATAAGATCAGACCCCATGCAGACAAGAAACTTCTGCATCCAGTGCCAAGAGATAAAAGGCAGAGTTGTGGGAGGGGAAGAAAAGGCAAGGCAAGGGTTGGGATAAAGTCAGATCATTTATAGTCAGTTTTCTCAGAAGGAGCACATGAAAAGGGAGAAATGGAAAATGGATGTGATTAGAATTGAAAGGCTGTGAGAAGGAATTGTCTAATCTGCTTGAAAGAAAAGTGAGCTGTAAGACAAAGACAGAGGACTGCATTGTTTTCTACAATAAAGGCTGGTGGGTTCGATCTGGTAAATCAGCCTTTGTTTCGATTCTCTGGTGGTAGTGTTTAATCTCAAGTAATTATCATTGCTTTGCAGTGTTCTCTGCATCTCTCCTAACTAAAATGATTTAACAGTGAATAGGAGGACATTTTAAGGAATTCATCAATTCAAATATTCATAATTTCGGCAGGAGCTCTTAGTTCTTGTTTAAGACAAAACCCCATGACTTTTGTTTTTTCTAGCTGTATTTTATTTAACCTTGTGCAAGCTATTTAATCCATATTAAACATATTTTTTTAAGTTTACTGTGAATCATACCAAGATGTCACATCATTACAGAGTTAATGCAGAAGCAATATCTTCTATTGCTCCTGACCAGTTCAATAGAAACATATAGACTGGGGTTTTTTTAAACGATGAGGGGTATTTTTTAATCTAAAAACAAACCAAGGAAGAGAATAAAATGCAGTGCAATGCTCGACACATGATGCCAAATGGTAACTAAAATGGTTACCTTAAGAAAGGCTCATTTTCACTAGCAAATATCCTAGGCTTCCTTCCTGCCTTTATGTATAGCCGTTACCAGATCCTAAGCTAATACACTTCAATTTTTTTTTTTTTTTTACTTACAACTATTTATCTACCTGCAGAGATCAAATTGCACAGAAAATAAAAAACCAACTATGTCAGAAAATCCTTAACCTCTAAAATAAAGCTACATCAAGTTCTTCTGGAAAACTCTTACTGCCCTAGACATCTGGGGTCCTCTGCTCTCACAGTGACACACGTGCCAGCTTTCTGCCTCAAGCAGGACAATAACACTCGACACTGCAGGTGGTGCCATAACCAGGGATTCCCTCCATCAGCCCTCAGAAGAGCAAAGCTGTCCCCTGGCCTGTCCAGGAGGGATGGCACCAGCCCTGTGCCCACTGTGGCGCCCTGCTCCGTGCCCAGGAAGGCAGGGACAGGACAACACGGGGAATTACAGCACAGTGGGGGACAAGGGACACTGCAGAGTGTGCTGCCAGAGAAGGAAACACCAAATAGCAAGTACTTTACAGAAGAACTCCTCTAGCAAGAATATACCCACAGGTATGGAGCTCTTTCAATTATTTTTAGCTGTTCCATTTCCAAGCATACACAAAACTGTTTTTTTTTCTAAAGAAAATACATCCACTTGACCAACTGAGTGAACAAGATTATTTTCGGAGTATGCTCCTCCTGCTAGGGGAGAATTGTGTTACAATGCACATGACATTTTGATTTCATGCACATTACCACAAGTTTGTATAACAAGCAGTTCTTCAACCGTTTCTTTTTTCTAATAACTTATTGCACCCTTTTACATATATGGATCCTTCAGAATTTTCAACACTTCATTAAGATTAATTTTCTAATTTGAGCAAAAAGTAAGTAGTTTGCATAGTAGTAAAATTTGTTAACTTCGGATGAATTTATATTTTCATCCATAATATAAAACTCGCATAGAAAATTTAATTATTTGGCTGTTTATTTAACTGTCTTTTAAATTCTATTTGTCAAAATTACTCTGCTGTAATTAATTACCTTCCTCTTTACTAAAGCTAGGCAAAAAATAATGGTAAAATACTAGCTTATATCAAAAGTCTAAATATATCATAAAGGAAAACAAAGGAATAACTTGAAAGCATATCTGCAATTCTTTATCCTTTATCCATCAATTACTGGAAATAATGGCAAAAATCCCATACATTTTCTATGTGTGTTTTCTATGAAGTCTAGGAGTATAATACAACAAGCAAGTGCAGAATCTAGAAAAGCATTATCAGCCTGATTTTTGGTCTGTGGTTAGTTAACTACATTTCTTTCACCCTTCTAAAGTACAAACTCAGAATTCATGCTAAATGCAATGAATCATTAAACATTTTTTTAAATTTTTCCCCTAGAAGTATGACAATTTCAATTACATGAGTGAATTTATTTATGTTTGTTTTTTTTATAGGTAGGACTTAAAATCCCAGGTTAACAGAGGCTGGAAGGATCCTTACGAGGTCTCCAGGATTACCAGCAGTAAGATCTCATCTTAAATGCCTATGAGGCAAGGAAGAGAAATTCCCTCAACAATACAGAATACAGGATTTGTCTACTTAAAGCATCTTAAAACATAATCAAGTTGCTGCAATTAGGGCTAAGAACAATATAACTAGCTGTAAGTCTCATTTCTCCTTTGGAGAGGACAAAAAGTGAATGGAACATATCAATAGTGATTCTGGGAAAAAAACCAAATCAGACTTCTAGACAGAACTGGACCAAATTTCCATGACCTCTGTAAAAAGTCATTTTTGTTTTCACACGGAGAAAAGCAGCTTGGAGTGGAGCAAATCCAGGAGTTTTACTTCATAAACTATTTCACATTTGCTGCACTAATTCAGCTGAAGTCAATGAAGGCTCTTAGCACAAACAAAATGGTTTATGGTGTTTCTCCTGTGGTAAAAGTTAGGCACACTGGATTACAAATCCTATTTTCACTGCTTGTAGTTTTTGCTGGGGTACTAAACCTTGCAAATCAACTCCAGTACATGCAGGTTCCCTACACTCAGGATTCACATCCTACTTTTATCTATAAAATACAAGAATATAAATTGGAAATATCAAAATCATCCACTGGCAATTTAGCTCTGCTGCCTTAAGCCAGTCTTCTAACTCCCACTGGACAAAATGAAGTTAGTTAAATTCAAAGCAATTGCAAAAATCCACTCAAGTGATATAAAGTATATGGTTACTCACTAAATCAAAGGACGTATTTAAAATAACCCTTTGGAGGAAAGGGTCAGCTTATTCTTTCATGAAAAATAATGGAAAATACACACTGGTCCCTACTGCAGTGGAGAGATACCAGGTTCGTGTGCTTATTTGTACATTCTGAGCAAACGGCCCTTGTTTGACTAAATGTAGCAATTTTCTTTCCTGTGTGCTGCTTGTTGTAAATGAAAACACAACCCCTGTAGGCAGTCTCACAATTTCCCTTTGTCTTAAAGATCTCTTTATGCAATTTCTATTTAAAAGCCAAACACCAATATTCCCTATTTGTAGTCCCTGATATCTGTTTGATGAGCAAGGTTTTTTCTCCCTCTAGAAGACCAAACTAACATAATCTTACTATACAGGGATGTAAGGGCATGATGGGCAATTGCCAGGAAATGCATTATCATGAACAGCTTTTTAAATTATTGCCACTGGCGGTTTTAACTAGAATGCAACCTCCTTCTTCTGGAATGTACACAAGAAAAGGAAAGCTCTACTTTACACCAGTGTTCTTGGATCCTTCCAGTTTCTAATTTGTAGAATTAATATTTCTGACATTTTTTTTCCTATGATATTCACTTCATTTACATCACTTAAGTACCTTTAAGGCATGCGTAACTATCAGAAAAAGTACAAGATCAAAACTTAAATTTTGCAGTAAATTAAAAGTTCCAGAGGAAATACATTGTTTTACTGTTACTCTGAATGGCAAGGAAAATCAGAATCTACTACCTGCTATTCCACCCTGAGTGTTCCTTATTTTTGTCTCAAGAAGCTGATTCTCTGCTGGCAGCAGTAGGGTTCCCTCTGCAGACTGACTGCCCTGGCCAGCAGGGCAGGGTGCCCCAGCACGCAGGGCTTAAACTGGAAATCAACCATGAAACCTCTATAAATATGCTGCACACATTTCCAGGTTGGGAAAGTTTCCCCAGAGCACAGAGCTGTCCCTGCTCTGTCCCCTCCATCCCCTCAGCCTCCTGATCCCGCACTGACAGCCAGCATCCCGGGAGAGAACCTGCCACCAGGAGCTGCAAGTGAAAGGCTGACCTCTGAGAGATGGTTTCAGGGCTTGACAAGGTGATGGCATCCTGCATCTTTATTTTTATTGCATCAGCTGACTGGAAGGATCATCTCTCAAACACTTAAACTGACCAAAGGAGAAAGGCATGCAAATGTCAAAAATAAAATGTGTTAAAGTGGAGGCAGCAATGTGTCAGTAAATAACTCAATGGACTCTCCTGGATTAACTGAATTATTTTTTTTTCAGTTATATCAATGTTAGTTGTAAAGGAACAATTCCTAATTCATGTATTTATATCTTTAATTGTCTATATTGGACAAGAATTTCACTTTCATCATGTTTTAAATAAATGAAATACTCTTGTTTTATGAATTACTTGAAAAATACTGCAGATGTTTACTGAATCCCACTTGAATATCACCACAGAAGTTGAAAACTTTCATCTCTCCTGTTAAATACCTCACAATAACTGTTAATTTTTCAGTGCTTATCTGTATGTATAGAATTGAAAAGAAATGTTTCATTGCATTCACAAAAGAACTGATGAGTATAATCTTGAATATAACAAAAATGAACACTTGGTAAGTTGAAGGATGTAAAAGCAAAGAGTACTACAAATGAAGGAATTTAGAATTTATTTTATACATTTACTGCAACACCACAAAAAAATATCCTGCTTCCTTGCAGATATTTTTTTTATTTTCTCCCTTCATCTTTTTAAAAAGATTATTCTTCAGCTGTGATGCTTTGAATGTGAAAATACTAACAAAAAGAAATTCCACCCAAACAAAACCTATGCAAAGCTACTGAAAACCCCTCAACCATTTAAAAATGCAAGAAATAGCATTTTCTTTTCAAGGAAAAGCATTCAGAAAAAGAAAATAATCCAGAAATGCTATTTTCCTCCTTTCTGTTCCTTTTCTTTCTGCAATAAAAATGTTTCATAGTTTTGGCCTTCTAGACTCTCATGTATTTTTTTGTGTTTGTTTTTTTTTTTTAAACTCTCCAATATGGCTCCACTTACAGCATCATCAGGTTTCTTTATTTGACATACCTATTTCATTTTTCATTAGAAAGCAAATTGAAAATATAGTCAAACCTCTTGCTTTTGATGAAAACAGGTTAGGGTTTTCAATTAATTTGGAAAGTTTCTTGCATCTGGGCTTTTCAGTTTTATCAATACAAACTGAGCATTCTCAGCTGTGCAAAACCAAAACATTTCCTGGATAACTGCAAAACAACAAAGGTTTCCTAGCTGGTTCTGGCATGCTAAATGTCCCCAGGGCCCATGGTTCGATCCAGATGTGCAGGGAAATTAAGTTTCCTTTCATTAGTTGTCCATTTCTTGTATCTCCATCAGCTTACAGGCTATGCAAACAACTAACAACAAATATAATGGGACACCTAATTAGTATTAAAAAACATTAGGGCTAAACAGATGATGTAATTTGAAAGATGTATGAATGAGAAATACAGCCATCTTCAGAATATTTCTTGTCCCATTTAGTCATGTATAGCTACTTTGGGAAAAAACGTTGAATGTCTACTCTGCCAGTGAAAGGAAAAGATATTTTGCTTCATCGTTTATTTATACTTTTAGATGGAGAGCTGGAATAATTTTTCAGTAAGCATTGGCAGAGGAAACAAACTTGATAACATAACTGTTCTTGCCATCTGTACATACTTCACACATTGTCACATAGAGTCACTTGGAGAGGAAAACAAACACAAAATTGCCGAGTTCCGTGTGTTATGTAAAACGCTCTGCTTGTCAGTACAATTTGGGAGTGCCCTCACCTACACTGAAGGAAAGATGTTAATCTAAATTTAACAGAAGTGTCTGCAAGAGGTAGGAAGGATTATCTGTGAAATTTAATAGTAGCAGCAGTTTAGGACATATTTAGACCTTCTCACTTGCACGAGGCAAATTTCAAGAGTGGAATGAGCCATCTGCTTCTGCACAGAATGGCCTTTAAAAAGTAATCTTTCTGTCAGGCAGTGCTTGACTCATTCTCAGAACCAGTTTTGATGGAAAACCATCAGTTTATACCACCTGAAGGTATTGTCTTCTGTGGCTGTCAGAGAAGCAGACTCACTGTTTTCTCCCAGGTTCCTCTGCAATCACATTGGCAGCAGGATCCTTGGGTATTCTGCTACCTTTCGCTGTCTTTTCCTGAAATCCACACCTTTCCTTCCCACTACCAGCAGTATGAGGGCTGTCCTTCTTTGATTCTGATCCTGCAGAGAGATCAAAAATCAAGCTCAAGCTCACACTTGAATCTGACTGCTTATATCCATTTTACCAGATTCTGGAGTGGTCTGGGTGCATTCTGTGGCCAAATCCTTTCTACTGCAATGAAAGCTCTCCAGCATAAGACCTCTTTTTTCCCTGTTTCCCTCCTTACCCCATGAGCAGGCACTGACATCACACTAGGTCCTCCTTGGAGAGAAAACTCAGGGTGGGCAGTAGCCCATGGTCAGGTCCAGCAGGGTTTCCCATCTGAGCAAATGGGGTACCAGCACCCATCCAGCAGGACAGGAGCCCCCCTGCCCTGCAGCTCAAGTGTTGTAACACTGCTATCAAGGACAGCATCTCCCAGAATGTGTTAATTGTGTCACTTCTACAGTGGTACAGAATTCCTATAGGGAAAAAATAAACCAACAAAACAAAAACCATCCCCAAAAACCCAGCAAAAACACCTAATGTTTTAGATAAATCTTCAACAAAAGATTCTATTTTGAGAAAAAATAAACATCTTATCCCACACAAAGGATGTATCTTATCACTCTCTGATGTGGTTGTAATATTGTCAATCAAATCAGATTAAGTCTTATAACATAACAGCTACATATCATTGTTTGATAACAGGCTGGAAGTTATCTGGACCAATTGTAAAATAAAAAATAAATTAAAAAAAGCAAAACAGAAAAGCCCCCCAAAACCCAGACCAAAACCAACCCCCAAACATAATCCTTCACAGTGACATAATATAGACAAATAGACACTTAAGAAAAGATCACGCAACTGAGGTTATCCTTACTCAACAGCACAGTTTTTGTAATTTCTTTCTGTCTTGAGGTTAAGCAAGCTAGCATAACAGGTATTGCATAAAACACTTAAAATGAACTGCCTGTGCACAATGTATTCTGGAGAAAAAACCAGAAAATATGAGGAATACATTTGAATACTAAGGTGTAGTCACTTCCACCTCAATCCATCTTCTTCCCTACAGAAAGATTTCACATCTTTAATAAAATACATTGCTAGTGGTTAATTGAACACACCTTCCTGCAGCTTGCTTAAGAAAAAAAATCTCAGTAAGTATATCAAGATGATAAAGGAGATATATATAGAAATCTTATGATGTGAGGATGCAATCACACCATCCTTTCAAACAGTGCAAGGGACAACTTCTGAAAGAGACCCCTGGAAGCTTTGGTTGACACTGGAAGATTGCTGGTGTCTGTATTATCACCAGTATTATTATTTGTTGGGATTGCACTCAGAGGATGCAGAAGAGATAGGAGAAATATTGAGATAATGGTTGCCCATCCTGGGCTTAATGCAGAAATTTCACAGGTCTTATATTTCTATGGATATTGGTCAACATCCTCCCCTCTGCTGCAGGGGTCACAGATGTCAAGGCAGCAGTAGTTATGAGAGCCTTCACACAGTTACTCGTGGGAATGCCAGCCCTGTTTGCGGGTTCTCTTCTCGCCTGGGTGTGCAGAGGCAGAAGCCCAGCGCTCTCGCTGCCAGCGGGGCTCCAGCTCCACACGAGGGAGCCCAGGTGGAGGCCAAAGCTGCTGGCTCTGGGCACAGGCAGGGAGGGTGCACAGCGGGAAACTGCGTAGGTCTCAAAAGTTCATCTCACCTCTAAAGGGAGACCGAAAGTGTGTAAAAGCTGAAAAAGGTAAGAAGGTGGCCCTTGCACAAAGTATTTACCCAAGTGCTTCTGCCCATGCGAATGGAACAGCAAGGTGATGCCATTCCTGACCACTTGACGAGTTTTAAAATGTCAGATTATTCAGAAAAGGCGCAAGGAATACCTGACATACAAAATTAAGTAATCCAACCATTTGGCTTTGGAGCATGTATTAGAAACTTTTCTACTTGGAGACAGCCACAAAGAATGTCCAGGTTTTGCAGAAATGGTATTTCTGTGGATTGCAGCCATAGCCTTACAAGGTGAAATGGTGATGGAAATGTTGCAGACACAAAGAAAATAAAGGGAAATGGACGGTCCAGGAACAAAAGCCCATGCTAGATATTGCAAATAATTAGACTTTTCAGATTGAAAGTATGGAATTCACAGTTAGCATTCCATCATTTTAATCATCAACAATATAAAGTGAAGTAGAAGCAGGAAAGGTAAGACATCTAAATACAGAGGTGATACTTTCCTTTCTTTTGATTTTGTACACTGAAAGTGGCTTACATGCTAAGAAAAACATCATCCCTCTCTGCACCGAAATAAAAACCTCAGAAGTCTAAGAAAATGTGTTACATGCAAGCTGGGGCCCCAAAAATGAAAATAATCCACTTTTGGACACTCAATTCACCTCAATGTCAGCAATAACAACAAGAAAACATCTGTGTTCTGAAACTTTCTTATCAATTCAAGACTCCACAGGGACCAGCATCTTGCATTTACAGCAGGTAACAGAAACAAAATGCTTCCCAGTTAATAGGCAGATACTTTGCAATGCAGAAAATTACTGCATTATTATTATTGCTGTAAATTATATTATTACAAATTACTGCTGGAATATTAGTTGATTAATTGTATTTACCACACGAGCTGAAGGCATGATGTAATCGGGAGGCAAAGATGTCTCAGGAGAGAAAAACAAATAGCCCTGTAGTTCAGTCTAGCCTGTCTCTTGTTTCTGGGATAACTCATGTTTTGATGCACTTAGTTGGCTGATCTGATGCAAAACATCTTGAGGAACACAAACCATATGGCTTGGGAGGTTGAACATGTGTAAGGAAGGAGAAATTAATTCTTCAAAAGTTCAGCTGCAATGAAACTGTCACAAATGATGCACCTCTTATCTATTAAACATGCCACTATTAATGTCAAAACAACTCAAAGATTCACTCAAACATAGTGAAAATGTTACATCCCTTGAGGAAAAATTCATGCCTTGATGAATTTAATACATTCATCATACAGAAGCGTGTTATATACGTAAATGTATTTTGCTTGGAAAATTCATTTACTCCACTTTTTAATATGAGATACAGATATGATCTTTGTACGTCATAAAACTTGCTATTGAATGCCAGTTTCCTTTGCCTCTGCCCCCACAAGAAAAGAACTTAAACCGTGTTCATACTTCACACTGGAGACTAGTGTTGCACGGTTTCACAAATAAAATTTAAACCTCTTACTAACAAAACCAAGTTGACTAAAATACTCTTAGATCCTAAATGTGCAGCTTAAATTTCAAAGACAAGGTATAAGAGAGCACTAGCAATGCCAGAAACGGCTACAAAGATCTTCAGCTGTAGCTACAAATATGTCTTGGAATGACAGAAATAAACTGATTATGAGCACTAATTCCAATAACTCTCCTTACCCATGGTGCCTCTGATCCACTAAATCAGAAACATATTTTTCTTGGTTTGGCAACAACTGATATGAGTATGGTGCTAAGATGATGTTGGACTCACTGTGAAAGCAGGGTTAACACAGTCATGCCTTCTGTTGTGTTGCTTGTGATATCACAGGGAACACTGAGAGCCTTTCAGAATCTCTTGAAGCACTGATATAGTGGAGAGCTCTGTTGGTAGAGCTGTAGAGTTTGTGAACAGGGAATTTACACATAGAACTTTAAAACAGCAAAACCTTAACCTCTGTGGTAAAGAATAAAGAAAAACTATGGGCCCACAAGACTGCCATGAAAGTTATGTATTTAATTCTTCTGTGTGGAAAAAAAAAAATAACAAAACATCATGTGTGTTTCTGAAAATACTAATTATTTTGCCAGGTTGAATCACAGCTGAGACGTATCACTGCCATTAACCTCATTGTTAATAATCTTTTCAATAAATTATCACTGGATGTTCCTTACAGCCCTTTCAACTTAACATGAAAGAAAATGATCTATCAAACTTAAAGGCGTGTGAATCTGAATCTTAACACAGAGATGAGTGAAGTTGCCCTCGGGGGCAACAGCTAGTTGTGGACTAAAATGCAATGGAATCAAAGACAGCTGCATTGCAAGACAGAGGGAAGCACAGCCTGGGATCTCCTACTGGATATGGCCACAGCCAGCACCTGTGACAGCCTGGGCTGCACAGGAGGAGCAGGATGTGCACCACAGGATTTGAGTTCTTAATAACAATAGATGTACTGCACAAATTCCAGACTCCTGGCAAAACCCTTCTGGGCTCCCACCCATCTGCAGCCCGGATCTGCTGCTGAACAGCCCCTCTTGCCCCCAGCCTCACCCCCTTGAGGGCTCCCTTGCCAGCTCCCCCAAGGCTGTCAGCCACCAGCAACAGAGGAAAGTCCTTCAAACAGGCTTTGGCATCTGTGTGCAAGTAGGAAGAGGAGAATTGGTGTTCACAGAAGTCCACCCTTCTCCTAATCCCACGGGAGTCAGCCTTTGAAGAACATGCAGGCTTTGCCAACATGGGCAAATGCTGTGAAAGGCTGACAGCCCCCAGCCACAGCACACAGACAGATTTCAGGTTCTCATTACCCATTCTAAGACTCTCAGCAATGCCCAAAATCATTTTCTCTTCAAGTGCCTCAACAGAAGCTGCTCCTCAAAGCAGATTTAGGTACTTGCTGATGGCAGGCAGCTGTGGGGAATATGGGGAGATTCTGCCAAAATCTTAACATTACCATTTCTATTTCTCATAAATGCAGCTATGCCAGACACCTTGTTGTTAAAACTATCATTTGAAAAAAAAAGTTACCTGTCCATTTCATAAGTCCACTTAGCCACATGGAAGGAAAATAAAAGACTGACCTTACTTAGGAGGATGGGGGAGGAAATCAATATTTTAAGGGAAGATCAAAAAGGTTTCATGTTTTAAGCAGTCTCTTTAGTTCTAATGATAAACTAGTTTTGGGATGATTAGAGGATTCTGCTTTCCTATTCCCTGCATATTAAGATCTCCTTTCAAATATATTTACTTTTATTTTCTATTTATTTTGGGACAATACATCTTTACAATTGGATAAGCTCTATATTTTCTAAGTTTGTTATTGCCTTCATCCGAAAAAGAGTTAAAAGGCAAAAGCCAAGAATTATTTTGTGTACACCTGCTGAATTCTGACATTTTGCAGAGGATAAGTATAAAATAAGATAAACACCCCCCCCCCCCCGCAAAACTACAGACTCTCAACTTTTAAGGCAGACACTGAGTCCTCTGTTAATCTAAAATGGTTTCCCAAATCTGAAACTCCTGCAAACTGTGCAATGAAGTGTGCATTGTTGAGCAATGCCCTGCTCATCAGAATGGGTGGAGAGTTTGTCTTGCCATAGTCAATATGAAATATTGACCACGTCACAGGGGTGGGAGTTGTGCTCGGACCTCCTGGGGCTTCCCAGGCAAAGCAGCCTCGGGTCTGGCACTCAGCTTCCACCAGAGAAGTGCACCAAGGAAAGGCACTCCTCTGCAAAAGAGAGAAATGTGAGTTCCCAGCTATAATTAGGCAAGCCATGGAACTTTTAATGAACCGTACTCATTAGTGATACAGACAACCAAGGCAATTAAGCCCTCTTACTATTCTGGTAGCTATAAGACTGATTATGGTGTTCTCTTCTCTTCCCTTTTTTATAATTTTGCCTTTTACAATTAGAGCAGCTGCAGTAACCCAAACTAAAAGAAACAGTTTTGTTGTGGGCTAATAAATTCTACTTAGCATTGCATGCAGATCTTAATTACGCAAGATATTTTAATTTTCACAAGGACACAACACTAAAAAAGAAAAGATAAAGGAAATAAATTATTTCTGGAACATAAAACAGACACTCTAGGTGGCAAAAACAGATAGCAATAAAAATTAGGAACATTTTGAAATTTGCTTTAAGAAAAAATTTTTGAACCTATAATAAGTAAAAACAGGAAAATGTCTAACAATTATTTAATTTCTTTCTGGCAATAGACTAAACACAGTCTGCTTATTTTCATTTATGAAGTATAAAGTTGTAGTAATGCATGCTAAGCAGAAAAAAACACAAAACCAACACTAGCTTTATAAAGGTAAAATCATTACTATTATTTGCAATTTGGCAGTCCACAGAACCCTGGAATGATGCTCAGGCTGTTTCTGCCCTAATGTATAGTAACAACCTTCATCAAGAATTTATAATTTGAGGGCAGGAGGAAATGAGGGCATTCATTGTCATTGCTTTACAAAATAACAGTTGATAATCAAAGATATTAAAACAAATACTCTCCAAGGTAGGTAGGCATTTAATTCCCCTTGAATAAATTGAAACTTAAGACTACATATGTTGCATCTCTGACATGACTCCTCAAGCCTAAAGGGGAAGGCAATTAAGTTCTTCTTGCTGTATATTTCCTTTTTCATCTATCATTCTAGAGCTAGAATAATTCAGAGATAGAAATACTCAGACATTTTACACAAAAAGTCTTTTAGAATTTTTTTAAAAGGATCCTGTATAAATGTGTGTTCATGTTATTTCACTGGACGCTTTACTATATTTGGCCACTTCAGGAAAAAAAATATTAAAAGAACTTAACCATAAAATGAAATTTATAGAAAATACTAATTGAAAGATCTATGAAGCATGCATTTTTTAAGAAATACAAGACAGAGGTACCCACATGTGGAACATGTGTAGATAGAGTTTGACAAATATAAATTCACATTTATTATAATTTATTATGCTTATCAAACATCTCAGTTTACACACTGCCTTAGTCTTTAATATACTCTTGGTAAGATAGAAAAGTACTTTAAATTTAGACGAAAAGCAGAATGAGGAGTTTATTTCAGTTAAAAAAAAAACCCAAACCACTAAAAACACCCACAAGTAGGTGTATACAATAACTAGGGTAATTAGAAATCTCCTATTAAGATGTAGTGTTGTTTGTTCCCTTCTTGAGGCTCCCGTGTACAGAGCTGCACAGAGAGCTGGCTGCCTCCTTACAGATCTTGTCATCAACCTGGAGATGTTCACAGCAATTAAACAAGGAAGGCACCGGCTTTGGGCAGAGAACAGCTCAGCAGCAGAGCCTTGCATTCACATGATTAAGCAGCCTGAACACTCAGAGGCTTGTGCTAAACACTAATTATTATCTGTAAGAGAAACAGTGTCCTTTGGAGACTTTTTTTCCTCTCTAATATGAAGCAAAAAAATGAGGTGAGAACTCATCAGACCATAGGTCTTTTAAGCCACTCATACAGGGGCTAAGATAGCAAAAAGTTGAGATCAAAAATTAGCAATAATAAGCAATAATATTTAAACAATATAGTGTTATTTATCCAGCTGGCAGGGGGTCTAGGTGAGTTTGTTCACATGCCAAGTCCCTACCTTCTCTCTGGGCATTAAAAGATAAGTTTATAAGGTTTATTTTCAGCCACTCTATTAATATTCTATGTTAGTTTTAACAAAGATCAGATTCTTTGTTAGTTAAACATAAGTTTAGTGCTCACTTTACATCTCTGTAAACAAAAACAGTGTTTGGGAACATTTTTAAAATAGAATTGTTTTTCTCAAATTATTTTTAAGAGAAAAAAAAGACTCAGTAATTTTACCACACTTCTGCAATATTTAATTTTTTGTTCTAAAATTTAGAATTGTAATGAATTATTCAATATTTTCCTTGCTATAACTGCACAGAACAGGTGGGTTTCCTGAAACCAACAGAGAGGCTTCATTTCAAGCATTTTGCTGAACATGTTGGTTATAGCTTTATGTAAATTAATCAACAGGACAGCTAGTCGTTTTAGTTTTGGCCACATGTGTATTTTGACTGACATTTTTTCAGAGGTAACAATAGAAAGCACATCATGCAAGATATGAGGCTTTTTTGAATTGCTTATATCAGAACTGAAGCATTTGCTAATCCAGATACAGACAGGCAAATTTGTTCATACAAAGACATTTAAAATACAAATCCTTTTGTTTTTTCCTAAAGGGTCCTCACAATATATGAATATTTTATACGTGAAGAATATGAATACTGAGTGTTTAAAACCATAAGCAGGGTACCATAAAATGCCTGAACCTGAACTAAATGTACGGGGATGATTCACACAATCAGCCCTGCTATTGTGCAGTAGATTACTTCCTCTGAAACTCCTGGTACCTACCCACCACTGCACGTCCCTTATAAGCCAGACACCTCTAAATGTATACTTTATAATCTAAATAATGCTCAGACTAGGGCTCAAATAGTAATCCCCCAGAAAATACACAGCTGTGCACTTGGCTAAAGAAGATAGGCCTGAAATACCTTGGGGTAATTAAGAACCAGTGGGTTTCCAGGGAACACACTTGACAGGCAAGAAAACCCAGATCACAAATTGCATCCTTAATGAAAACTCAACAAAGAGGCAATAGCACCTGAATTGCCTTTTTTCCTCAGCTTAGAGAGGAGCTAATTCTGAGAAAGAGTAGACAAAAATACTATCACTCTCTCTTTTTGCTGTGAATAAATGGAACACTATAGATTCAGTTAAGAAGCTAAAAGAGAACACCAAACCAAACCAAATAAAAAAATGCCAAAACCCATGCCATAGATTCAAATGAATAGCCCCAAATCCCCCAGCTGGCCTCTGAGCTATCAAAAGCCAGAAGGGAGCAGAGGGCTCAGCAGCCCAGGGATCCACAGCCTGGGACTGTGGCAGTGCCTGGACAAGGACAGAACTCACAGCCCAGGGGAAAGGAGTGGCTGAAAGCAGTTTGTGCTCCGCAGAGATCAAGGCAGGCCTGGCAACTATTCTTTCTCAGGAGCTTTTGAGGTGTTAGTCCCAACTGCAGGTACCATGGCAGAGTGGTGTGTATGGCACAGAGCTGCTCCCTACCTCTGTACCAGGGGCCAGGCTCGCTCCTGGCAGTTTTCAGTCCATCTGCCCCCTCAAGGCTTGCCTGCATCTAACGCCTATGGTGTAACCTACAGCCACCTACCTCCGATGGAACACAAACTTCACAATGAGAACTCTTCCTGGATATCTCTGCAATACTGCCACAGGAGAAAATCCCAGAAAACACACCACCCTTGCCCCTGAATTACTTCTTCAAGTTGAATACTTCTCATGTTGTAGTAGCAAAATCAGAGACAGAAGTGTTCATTCATCTGTCATTCAACATAATTGTAAACTTGAAATAAAGACATGCAACACATCATCTTTAATCATATCTAATTAATACAGGGTAGTCTGTAAAGGCAGAGCAAGCATGTGAAGTTTTCAAGCAGTCATTTCTCTACACTGTTCCTTTTATTTTCTAAAACTAATTAGGAAAGGAAATGGCATCACATTGTCTAGACATTTTAGATAAATCTTCCTTATTCTGAAAGGTCAGAGATCAGCTCAACATTCTTTAAGGGGGAAGAGAGCTAAATAAGAGAAGAAAGGATAGATGCGAGCATGTGCTTAAGTTCTCTGAGAGTCCCGAGTGATAAAAACTACATTAGAAAAATTTCTTCATGCAATATTAAGCTGCTATTGTACACTGAATTGTCATCTGCAGCAGACAGAATTGTCTATTAACTATGGTTTTATTACAGAAATTACTTATTACTACTGTAGAAACTCAAACAGATCCAACAATGAACTGCAGTTTGTCATCCGATACCGTGCATTTTCAAGCCTTTGGATTACAGCCTTTGAATGATAGCCTGGAGCCACGTTGCATGTGTCTGGATTTGCTGCTGTGGATTGGCTTTCATTTGAGTGCACATGGCTATGCTGAATTTATTTTCTAATCATAAAAATCAAGATGACATCTTGAAAACAAAGTTTCAACCTTCTTGTCCTACCTGATGCTATTGATACTCAGTAATGAAAATCTGGTCTTTACTAGCCCCTAAGTATTAGGAAATATTATTTATTATAAATAAGGACAATGTAAAAGACATGACAAAAGAATGGGTAAGTGCTCAAGTCTAGGTGGATATTGAAGTTTTGCATGGATCTTGCGGTAAACAAAGTATTCCAATGGCTGTTGTTGTGGAGCACAAGGGGAACACACAGTAATACACACACAGGTGTTCATGTACTAAAAGAGAGTAAGATCATTGTTGACTTGCTATATATAGGTTTTTGGACAGTGACTAAGGATTGGACAGAGGAGTTACTACTTTTCTAATTCTACTGGTCACTTGAGAAGTTCATTAGGTGACACCTTTTCACAAAGGAATGTAAATACAATCTTTGTTTATTTTATAACTTATGAGAAAGTACATTACAATTATGAAAACAAATTAGAAGGCTCTGAATTTCAGGGCGACAAATTGGAGCTTCAACTTTGGCACTTAAAATCAGACAAACACACATGCAGTCCATTACACACCATGGACTCCAGGAAAGCAAATGCCTCAGCAGCAAAGATCAGCCACTTCCTCAAAGAACTTCCCAGCAGAAGCTTCTGTCCCCCCAGAGTGCTTGGCTCCTTTGCCCCATGTCTCTTTGGACACCTGTCACTGTCCAGCAGAAATCTTACAGCAGCCTTTGCAAAACCAATAAACAAATTCAAACAGCACCCTGAACTCCTGATTCAGGAAGATGCATTAAGTTTTGCAGGATAACGTGAGGCATCTAGCTCAGGAAGTGGTGATACACAGAACATCTCAACAATACAGAGCCTTTGATTCTCAGTGTTGTCAAAACAGATCTTCCTGAGCAAATGGACTGCAAAGATCTTTCAAAAGTGGGCCCCACTCTTTGGCAGGAATATTATAGACCAATAGAAATCCCATTTGCAGCATTCATACTGCAACTAGTTTGAGTTTAAATTATGACTTCATTTGTAATCTAAAAGTATTTTAATCTGTAAATTTATGATAAATTATCAATAGTTTATTTTCATTAACATGATAACTAACTGATGTAAGTCCACTTGACTGCAGAATGACTCATGCATGAATGCTTTTTTTAGGCTAAATCCTAGATGGTTTAAGGAGATTTAAGTCAGTTAATAACTTGAGCCAGCATATTAGAGAAGTTTTACTGTACAATTAACAAGTGACTTAAAGTTATTTCTTTTCTTATTATAGCTTGAAAGTTCCTACCTATCATTTCTCTTCCTGTTGCCCTAAATTCTGATAATTTTAATTTCTCTTCAGTTTTAATTAAGCTACCCTAGGGCTTATAAACTGTGAAAGTTTTTACATTTCATTTTTTTAATAATTAAAACTGATTTGATTTGTTTCAAAGGTCTGATGTTTAAACAGGCAATGTTCTCATAAGCCCTCAGCTCTGCTTGTAATAGGAAATGTATTTGTGGAATGAACTGTTCATTGCACCACTCTTTCAATTGCTTCAGTCAAAGTCAATTAATGTGTGTTCACAGCTTGAAAAGTGCTGTAATGCAAGGCATACTCATATTAATATGTGTCAAGCTTTCTGGAAGCTAAAACAAAACTGTGGTCCTGATCTGGAGTCTTCACACTTGAGAAATGTAAAGTTAAAATAGGCAGCTTCTCTAACCGTACATCATATCAACACATTGCATAAGAGGGCTTGCAGATCTTCTAAAACTGTTTTAGGAAAAAGTTTCAGATGGAAAATGGAAACTTCCAGCCTTAAAAGAGGAAGTAAGAAAAAACTGACTTGTTACCTCTTATTCCTAGAAAATAAACTTTGAAAGGTTTTATTCTATCTTTTCATACTCCTGACTAAAATCTTTTTTTGCTGTTCACAGGAAAATTATTGTTCTGGAAGCTTCATGTTTCACCAGTTGCTTCTTTTTTTCACACTGAAACACTCTAAACAGGCACCAAGCACTGAAAAAAGGGAAGTACAAAAGGAAAACAGTAGGAATGAAAATTATAAACTATAGATTCTACTGTCACTATATTAACATGGTATAAAATATAACATTCTGTTTAAGAACCTGACATTTCTCAAATAGCTTGCTTCTTGAAGAGAGTATAAGAATTCTGTATACAACCCTGAAATCTTTGCATTGCAGATGCTGCAGCACAAAATTGTGGCCACACTTGTTACAGGCAAATCTATATATATATGGGCTCACACTCAACCTTAGCACTGGATCTATATACCCTTCCATTTCACGTGCAGCCACTCTGGAAGAGCTGAGAAAATAGTTTTAAAAATAACTAGCAAGTCAAGTTGACATTTCTTCAGTATTTCAAAAATTCTTTATAAAAGTATTAGCTATTTCCACAAGAAATCTCGCTGCTCTCAGAAGTATTTTAATAGTGACAAGAACTTTCAAGCAGGAGATGTAATCTGGACATTCTCTCCTTACCTGGCTTCCTCTGTTCATGTACACCATAATTCCAACATGTTGGCAGACCCAAATGCCAAGCAGACTACAAGAGGTGGCAAACACAAAAGTAGACAGAAATGCCCTTGCCATCAGTGAAAGGCAGGAAGAAAGAAATAAGGTGGCAAGTTTTCAATTTAGTGGCTGAAACAAAGAACTAATCATATCAGCTCAGTCTATCTTGAAGAAAACCATCTTTTTTGTCGAAAGTCTGTCTTGCAAGGAAATTGAAATAAATATAATTTCAGTTGAAATTAAATGTTTTCACTCAACCACGGCAATTGAAACAAGATTCAGGCAGCACAATTCTGGCTAGACAGAATCCAGGACAGGCTACCTGGTGTTCTAGGTCCTATTTCTTCAGCTGCTAAACAACTTAAATTTCCTTATTTCACACTCTTAGTTAAGGTCTGTGCAGTGTTTGTGACCAGTGCCTACATCACTTTGCAGATCAATGACCCCATTATTGCTTTTGGGTTTAATTTGCAGGCAACAGCATTTCTGAAACATTTCCCCAAACACTCTGTGAATAAAAAATAATCAGGATTCTTAGTATTCCCCTTTTTTGACAAGCTGAGAAATACTTTAACAACTTGCCCATATGCCCAATCTAAAAATTTGTAGGAAAGTAAGGAAACAAATATTAGATAAGAAATATGCAAAAAAAAAAAAAAAAAAAAAGAACCTGATTAATGCTCTGGAGGGAATTTAGAAGTTCTTTCTCTTTCTACTCACTGCACATGCAATTAACTAAACGAGGTCACTTTATGAAACAAAATACATTACAAAGTTAAGGATGACAAAAACCAGGGAAAGGTTTCACTGGCTCACACAATAGACCAGGCTCCCAGTCACCAGGGGTTAATCCCGTACCTAACCACCTCTCTGAAATACCAAGTCCTTGCTCTTCTACGCATTTTTCCCTCCTGTTTTCCTGAGAGGAAAAAGAAAGGGATATGACAGCCTTAAATGCTAAAAATGTAACTCTCACAGAAGATTCACCATGAGATGGTGGAGCACAGCAGCTGCACAGAATCTGCCCTGGCTTTGCCTTGTTCATGGCACTCAGGCTCAGCATTTACTCTTCTGTGCTCCCCCACAGCCATGGAATCTCCCTGGCATGTCACTGGGGATGAGCAAGATGTTTATTCAAAAAGACAAAGCGAGACACTTCCCTCTTCATCCCCTCACCACACCAGCAGAAGCTTTCCATAAAGAATAAAGCAAAAAGAGGAAAAGCATATATCTTGGTGACATGAGTGATTTATATCCCCAAGGAGCAACAAAATGATCCATGACTAGAAGTCAGTGTTTTTATTAGAAATGATGATTCCCAGTCATGGTGCTTTTTCGTTATGTGCATAATTAATGTTAGCTTGTGAAAGCTGCCAATGATGCTCATCACCAGTGAATGTTCTTATAATATATGTGCGGATTTGAATGCATGATGAAGTTTATCCATCTTTTGGGATTCAAAACAGAAGTTTGTGAATAATGCAAGACTGAAAACCAAAAATAACAAAGAAACTGCTACTTGGCCAGTGAGCAGTAGAGAAAAGAGCACAGAATACAAAGTAAAGTAACCAAAACAGGACCAGACTTGCCTGTAAAAAACAGAATTATGTGAAGATATGTTTGGTCTTCGCTTAGAAAGTATCTAAAAATGAGAAATTCAAAGCTATTTTACTGACAGCTCTGGAAGCAGCAAAACCTTTGTTTACTAAGCCATCAAAACAGGGAGAGGCAACACTGGAAGTCTCCACTACGATGTCTCTGATCTCTGGCACTTGAGAGTTCACCTCTACTGCTGGCAGAGGAGTCCTGTGGGCAGCAGGTAGCTCCTTTCCTGATCCCAGTGTGCCACGTTTGACTCCTGGTGGGGTGGTTTGGATCCAAAGAGCTGCCAGTTTGCAGCACACCACACGTGCCCAGCCTTTACTGGACACGAGCAAAGCGCACTGTGCTGAACAGTGCTGGTGACCAGAGGATGTGGGCACACACAGTTGGGAGACCAAAGGTTGTAGCCTCAACTATGAGCTGCAACATAGAATTATTTATACTGGGAACACTTCCCAATTTATGTTATATTACTGTAGCACCCTTGTCCTGCTTTAGTTAATTCCTGAATCCCATTGTTATACTCTAAACCATGTTTTCTTTCTTTTTTTTACCTTTGTCTTCCTCTGAAACATCACTTCTAAATGCAAAGTAGCCTTTTCCTGACTACCTCGGTTAATTCTGATTTTTTTTTTACTATTTCAAATGCCACAGAAAACCAAACAATATTGACACTTGAGAAGGAGAAATACTATCAATAGTTATGTTTCTAAATAGCATTGCTTTTTATTCTGCATAGGCTTTTGGATTTATCAAAATATTTACTTATGGGAATGGCTTTACTCAGTGCCTGGTAGATCACCAATTACACATTAAAGAACAAGGTCATAAAATATTGATAAAATCATTAATTACAGTTTTATCCATTTACCATGGCTAAAACCAAAAGCTGCTACAATCTTAACTTGATTCCCAAGAAAATAAATTATTTCAAGAACAGTATTTGATTACTAGAACACTTCCCCTCCAGAAAAAGGAAAAGGGAAAAAGTACCTTTCCTCAATTCCAACTTTGTGTTCATGTGTTTGCCTTACCATTACACTCTGGTGATCTGATCCAAATATCCCAGACACAGAGTTTTGTAGGCGTGCTGTGTTCCTGAAAAAACACTGTGACTAGAGTTGCAGCTCCTCAGAACTGTCAGAAATTAGGCTCTTTACCAGATCAGAAAGCACTCCATGGAATTCTTCTCTTGATGTTCTCAAATGCTGTCCCTCTATTCCTTTTATCAGACAGACAATTGTGAGAATGCTGACATGAGGCCAGATATGAAATATTAATTCAATTCTTCAGACAAAGATTATAACTTGCTTTCAGAAAGCTACTCCAGTACATTTTATTTCCGGACAGAGTGTTTTCTCACTCTTCTAGTGACCAGTCAAAATCTCCAACTTTTACTCCAGAAGAGAAGCCAGTGGATTTGGAAGCAGAACTGTCCACAGGCTCTGTTGATACAGATTTTGCCATCATTATGGGGCACCACTTTTCCACCTTCCACAAGACAAATTCCCCAAGCCCAGCACTTAATTAAAGAACAAAAAAAATTTTTATCCTGTAGCTCAAATATACAGATAAAATCGATATTTTTAATGAATTTGTCAAAACTTCAAGTAAAATCCAAGAAGTGGCATAGTAAAGGTTCTAAGTGTCCTTGCCCTACCTTGGCAAGGTCAGCCAAGAAGGACCACAGAACTCCCAGCACAGATATCCCTGGAGCCACAAGCACCCACACACTTCAAATGAGCTGCCCCACACAGCCTGGTGAAAGCTCTCAGGAGCTGTCTATGCAAACATAATCTTCTTGTATAATTTGTACTAATTTTTCAACCTCTTTTAACATCTGATTGGAGATATCATCACAACTGAAAAGCAGATACTTTGTTCCCCCTGTTGTACTCAAGTTGTTTTTTCTCAGTTGTTTTCCATAGTTCCTACCAAGTCATTAATGAGCTGTCAATTATTTGTGCAAATTAAGAGGCATGTGCTAAGGATCAGCCATCAGAAAAGAAACATTTCCTCCTGTCTTGTGAAATACAAGGCTACTTTTAAAGAGTCTCTTAAAATTGGTGAATCTTCATCTATATTAGAACAAAACCTACTTTATATAAGATAGTTGATCGTTTGAAATGTGCCTGCTGTAGTTAAAAAAAAGACAGCAAAATACTAAATAATAGATACTTTGTTGGTGCCAAAGGCAGCAGGAATATGGCCAGGAAACCTCAGCACCTTCTCAAGCAGATGGAAGGGAAATTTGCTTCATCTGTGTTGGAAACACCATTTTTTCTCTCTCTCCCCCTAACACTTTATCCCCTGCTACTCATTTCCACCCTGCAGTTGTGTGTGGTTACATTCGGAGAGTCTGGAAACCACTAATGTGAAAAATGAGAACAATAATATCCTAACCATCTTTTTTCATCTCAATCACCAGTTGCCCTTACAAGACAAAATTAGCAATTTTAATCACAGTGACACAGCTTTTAAATCATCCTCTCCAAGAAAAAATAATGATGTTTTCCTAAGTTTTAATTATGCAAGGGGTTACTCTAAAGAGGCTATAGCTGGATATTTCATACGCTTAAGTTTAATCACACGCGTAAGTCATTATAGAATCAGAGACTGGTATTTTTGCTAGGAGACAAAGCACTTTCCCCATTGAGGGAGGACTGCTTCCCTTTGTCAGTCCTCCTGATTCTCATGTTCTGAGAAACCTGGAATCATGCTGAGCAGATATGGATATCTAAAAAGCTGCATTGATCTCCAGTGGAATATCAGGGCTTTCCCAGCAGGAGGCGAGTTTCACCAGGTGCTTCCTCTACCAGAGGGTACAGACCAAAGGTGAAACACAGACACCAAGAAGAAAAGGCTTAGAAATACCTGAAAATTATAAAAATAAAACCTGCTAGACCCTTATTCTGCTTGAGAGACCAGTACTAAATGAAAAACTTATATTTTCAATGAAAATTCTGTAAAAATATCTAAAGACGAGAAATTTTGCTGGTCTTTTAATGATGAATAATATGGTCATAAATGCAGTGAACAGCATCATGTATATGGGCATTGAGAGCAGGGAAGTTTACATTCTAATTCAGATTGCACAGAGACTAAGAAGGGTTTTCTGAGCCTCCCCCACTGAAGTTAACAGGCAGACAATAGATTATTACCCAGCTCTATTTTATCCTCTCATTTTTCACCCAGCTCCACGTGTGAGAGCTACAGGGTAATGTACGAGCAGCACTCGCCACCATCTGCCTGAGTGGAGCCCAGACACCCTCAGCAGATGCCAGTCTCAGTTAAGTCAGGAGGCAGTGAACAGAGGCTGCTGCCAGGAGCTCTTCAGGCTTTTCATCAGCCCCCTTGTAATGCCTGTCCTGAAAGCTCCAGCTCTCCTGTTGCCAATCTGTGTCCTTGCTAAGCAGAGGTCTCCTCGAGAGGAGGAGGAGCTGCAGACCATCCCTGCCCCGCCGGGAGCTGCAGGTTAGTGTTGGAGGAGAAGCTGCCCATCAGTCTGAACAGCTGCTACCTGTGTCATCTGCCCAAAAGCCAGAGAATTTCAGCCTCCAGTTCTAGCTCTTTCCCATTAACTTTCACAAACAAGTCCACTTAAGGAAGAGACACAAAATTAATGTCTTTTCATTTTAGGAAGACTTATTTCTCTGGCATATGCTGAAATCATCTGTTTAGGAACACAGACTCTCCAAAGGAGTGATTACAGCTTTCAGGTTGCTGGAGTGGGGCCAACTCCGAGAGCCTATGGTCTGCTGCAAAAATTCAAGTACAAAATCCCACAACCATCCAACAAAAACCCATCAAAGTAGTGTAGGGAGTGGTGGATCTTCTACTCAGAAGCACGACACTTTTAATTTCCATTAGCAGCGGAGCTTTGACATGCACACAGAACATTGTTACAGGACTAGTGATGGATGGATTCACAATGGACGAGGGAGCCAATGGATCAGCCTGAGTTTGTTACTGCTGTTAAACCAATACAGCAGTCATGACTGAATTATCTACATCACAGTCAGACCCAGAGGTCTCAGGTGACATAACCAGAGGCAAAGTACCTTGCCTATGGCAAACAGATGACGAACAAAATTAAAATCCAGGTCTCCGGAGTCTCAGACCAGATCTTTTTTTTTTTTTTTTCTGATACCATCTGTGATGCTTAAGAAATCACTTTCAGTGGGAAAAACATTGCAACAAAAAAAAGGGTAAACTATTATAAGTTGAGGTAAAGAGATTTTATCTTCTTTCTAGGTTTGGTAAATTTTCCTGAAACTTGGATATCTAGAGGGAAAGTGATGCTTTCCCTTTGTGTTATAGAAACATCATCTGGAAATGGAACATTTATTTAAAAGAAACCACAGACACTAAGCAGCATTTCTTCAGAAGACTGCACAATTAAACTACTTATCAACTAAATTCCCTATTTAGGAATTTTAGGAAAAGGAAGAAAAAAAAAAATGAAACTAAAGAGCTTCTACATTCCTAAATAATAGGCTGCACAAAATCCATATTTGAAATTAAATTATGAAAAGATTTTCCTGTAAAGAGAATTCCATGCATAAGATGGAGGCAAGAAAAATAAACCCACATAACTTTTTTTGCAACCCCAAAATCAGCAGTGATGGAAATAATTGCTGAATTTTCTACTGCATGTGAAATGAATTTTCTAATTATATCTTCCATGATAAGGGACATAGATGCTCATTTAAGCATACTTAAAACACATGATTATTCTCTAAAAGACTTGCATCTTTTTTTTTTTTGAAAAGTTACTAAAACCAAATGACTCACCACTAGTGCTCTCCCTCATTCAGCAAAACATCTGTCACAAACCTGTGCCATGTGGGCCAAACTAAACAGACCATAGAAACTGAGGAGTCAAGAGTATGTGCAGCATCCTCCAAGACACTGACTCACTTTTATTCCCCATTCCTAATATTAACAGCAATTTACATATTCATCTTTAGCACTTATAAAACACTTTATTTCTCACAGCAAAAACGGTGGTGTCTCAGGATCTGTTAACATGGCAAAGCATCTTCTGATCCCGAGGTAGAAAAGGTCTGAACACTGATGTGTTCTATTGTATAAAGTTCTCATTCATAATATTGACAGGCACAGACAGACCTTAAAGCAGAATAAACACAGGGCTAGTAAAGGCAAAACATTTGAAATAAAGGCAAACAAACATTCTCCCTATTTTCCATCTTGCAATTAAAAGTACAGTCTTGGCCTCACTGAAGCCAGAATTTTCTCCAAAGTATTAAAAAATATATCTGTAAATTTTCTACTGGCAAGGACCAAAATACGGAAATCAAGAGTAAAGACATAAAAGCTTAACTCACAGCAGTTGGCACCTTTCCCTCAACTGACTGGATGCCAGTGCAAGAGATTCCACTGTCAGTTATCATTGTGTAAGAAAGCAAAATTCTGCTAAGTATTTTTCTGAGCATACAACAGTGTCTACCCAGGAATGGAACCTAAAATCCTATTTCCTCAGAAATGTCTCATTATGGAAAGGTTTCTTTTCTGTGGCAGGAGGCTTTCAGTTCAGTGAAGCACTTTTAGGTGTATTAAGCTGCACACACAGAACTGAGCTTGATGACTACCCGTGGAAAAAGAATTCAGAATGAATTTCAGTAGGAAGTTGATTAAATTCCCAGTGTGCCTTTAATGCCATTTAAGAAAAACACACAGGCTAGTCAATGACCTCTAAAGGGAAGTGCATGCCTACAACTCTTGCAAATGCAAATCAAATGAAAAGGACAAATGTCATGGAGATATATTTTGTAAATGGTAAGTATTATGAGCCTTCTTTTGTACCACAAATAAACTTTATTATGCTACTACACTGCAGTCAACTACAACTGCTTTTATGCAGTGAGTAACGGGCAGAATTAAAGAAAGCAGCTGGTGTAGTAGATTCGACCTCTGAAAACAGCTCTGCATTTTTCCTCCTACTATTTATTTTTATTTCAGTAGCCTTTGGAAAGAAGCAAACTCAGGACCCAGCCAATGGTACAGTTCTGTCTGGTGTGATCCAGTGTCCCTCTGCTTTTGCTTAATGAGCTTCTGTCCCCTGCAGCCCTTCCTGTGCACCAAGATTTAATCTGACCACCTTCACAGTGGCATCTCACTTATGTGTGTTCCCACCTTTCCCACATGGCAATAAAGCCTCAGAAGCCACACACAGGACATGAGTTTGTGTAGTGAACTAAAAAAAAATTAGTACCAAGTCAAAAATTCCTGCCTCAAATGAAACAAGATATTCCTGTTACCTTGCATTCAACACAGTATCATTAGATTAATACTAAAGATTTAATATATATTTGTATGAAAATGATGCTCTGCCTGTTATTTGTTCTACTTTCTGTAAAATAATTATGTTAAAATTTATATCCCCTGGTCCTTCTGATTAATCTTGAAGAGCTGTGTAAGAATCTAACGGACAGGCATTCCTCTTATGGGCAGTATTTTAACTTTAAATTGTATTGTTCCCATCAGAGCTGGGGAAAAGCCTCTGACTTCCAGTTCTCCCAGTGCTGCAGGATGCTCATCTATACTGGTGCCAGCACCCCTCTGTATCCTCCACAAAGATACAGAGCATGATCAGCACAGAGTCAGACCAAGGCTCCTGGCCACTACAGGCTAAAGCTCAGGGCCACGATTGCTCCTGCCCAGCTGTGGGAGTGAAGGATGCTGTCCCATCCTGGGATAACTGTCCAGGAAGCAGTCCCAGAGCTTTGGGTGCTGTGGTGCCCAGCAAAGAGGGAGAGAGGCAGTGGCTGTACAGAGAAAACTGCAGAGAAAACCTCCTCCTCCCTCAGGAACCTGTCCAGCAGCAGCACAGGAGTCACAGAGCTGCATCCATCCCCAGGATGGATCACACACACTGGTGCCCCAAACAGCCATTCCAGCCTTTCCCTTGTTAGCTCTGACTGCAGAAATCCCACAAGCCCTTTGAACCACAACAGGATCCCTTATTTTTGACTGCAAAAATTGCTGGGTCTTATGTTTGTCATAAACAGCTGCTTAAACTGAGAATTTACTTTATTTGACAATCAGCAGGCAAACCTCATGCCTAAGCAAAGGCAGTACACCAGAGTAACATTTTAAAATACATGGAAACAATATTCTTATTATTGCCGTTATCATTTATGACAGGAAGATCTTAAATATATGGGTGAATTTCCATTTGGAGAAATCAATAGTCTTAAATAATAACTAAGATTTCAGGTCTTTCAATCACAATGCAAAATAATCTACTATTAACTTTACAAATGCAAACCAAGTTAAAAGGCTTCTAGCAAATTACCAGTGAATCACCAGAACTTGCTTCAGGCAGAGATATTATTCCTAAATTGTTGCCAGTGATCTATACCTTGAGTGTTTTTTCTTGCTAATTTGCACTGGTTTCTCATACTCTTCTTCTAATGGATCATTACAGCAGCCAGATAATTTGCACTGCTGCCAATAATTGTCTCAAGGTAAGGTTGTTTAGGTGGAGAGAGAATAATGCACAGCAAGAGTGAGCCTTTGAAAAGAAAACCAAACTAAAGCATTGTTAGGGAAAAAGTAGGAATCACCTAACAGAATAGAAAGCTACATTTTTAAGTATCTTGCTTTCAACATCAAGGCCATCAGAACTGAAATACTACTTTAATAATATACTGTTAAGGGCTTCCTTTTTTAGTTTTTAAAATTCTGTTCACTTTCCTGTATGCCACAAAAGCATACAAGGTCAAGCTGTACTTGATAGCATGGCAAACTGACACAGGCATCCAGAATTGCATTATAATACTATGGAAAACAAAACAAAGAATTACATATACTCTGAGATTTCTCAAAACGCTCCAAACTTTTATCATACATAAACAACCTCAAATCTTAAATCTTTATAAAGCTGGTCAGTTATTTTAAGGATAGTGATAACAATAATTTATAGATCAATAAAAAATGATTTAAACCAAACCTAATAAAACCTTGAGTTAAGATGCATTAGTCATAAGCAGTACTCAATTCATCTTTGGTATAGCATGTTCTTTCTTTCATATCTTTCTCTGACTACACTATGGATTTTTCCTTCCAACAAATCTCCTCAGTCTGTTCTTCGAGGGCAGCTGAGCAGCACTGCAGAGAGCTGTTGTTAGTACAGCCCATGCAGCTGAAGCAAAGGGCACTGAAGAGGCTCCTCCAGGGAGCAAAGCTCAGACTCAAAAATGACCTCACAACAGACAGTCCACAACAGCTCCGTGCATGCACTCCTGGAGAGTCACACCCATCTCAGAAACGGAGCCCAATCCATCTCTCTGCTGAGCACCCACACGTGTATAGCCAAATACTGCAAGCCTCTTGCCTCATCCTTGGGGTTTCCCATCTTCCAGCTGGATTCAGCCAGATTTGCACACAGGTAATGTGATCTCTACAAAAGACAGGCAGTCTCTAATGACTGTTGTTATAAACAGTTGCTAATTGCTTTATCTGCCCCCTTAGTATCTTCTAATTTTTTAAGTTCAAAAGTTTGGTGACATTCTTTAAAGACATATACAAGTATTTTGACCTTTCTTTGTGATCAGTGAGCTGGAATAGCCTCACTTACATAAAGCATAAACCTCCAATATTCATTGTGCATTTAATAGACAGTATGACTGTCACCTCACTTTCTCGAACTAGTTTTGGGCAGCAGAGAACACAGACACTAAATTTGGGCCACACTGAGGCTGTATGAATCTGGCCTTTTCTATACTTATTCATAAGCCAGCACACTGACATGCAGCTGTCAACAATTCCAAACTCATTCCTGAAAGATGACACCTCTACAGTGTATTGATGAGCTCACTGGTTGGTGTTTCAGGCAGATTGGAATACATTCTCTTTTCAGGTGTCTGGCATGTTTCTGTAGAGCTCAGTAACAACGTGCTACCTTGTCCTGGATGACGTGATCAGAGAAGAGATCAAATCCAAGGGACAGGCCTGGCCAACAGTCCAGCTTCTGTGCTGCCATCCTTCATGGTGCAGAGAGGAAGGGCTGCTGACACAGGCTGGAAACAGATCTCTGTCAGGGATAGCTGACTGGTGACTCGAGAGCAACAATTCCACCTCCTTCAGTGAAGGAAGCTGAACACACCAGGAGTGTCAGGCCCTAATTTTCCCTGCCAGTCAGATGCCACAAAAGAAGCTGGACCTCCTAAAGCAATATATAGCGAAGTAGTGACATGCATTTTCCAGGATCCTGCTCAATTTAGCTCCATTACTTTAATAATATTTCTACTGATGGTACCTTTATTTTATGTTACTTATCCCCCTAACCTAGGCAGTATATTGTGCTGCTAAACACTAATTTCACTTAATACGTAGAATTTTCATGAATACTGAGTTTCTACTCTATTCATGGTTATGATTGTTTTCTCTAATTCTGTTTCTAGGAAAACACTCTCCTTCCCACTGAACTGCAGAGCTCTGCAGAATATTTCACTCTCTATACCTGGGCAGAATCAGCATTTAAAGCTATTCCATATGAAAAACTGGTACAGAATCAAGCTCCCTAGCCCCATCAGAGGGAGAGCAGAGAGTTTGTTTTATTCTAAACACGAAAGGAAGACAAGTCTGGAAAAGCATTTGAATCACAGTTTCGGCCCTTACCAACTATAGTTTGTTCAAGGAAATAAAGACCTTCTGAGAGGGAGCCCAGTACAGTCACCTGGATGGACACACAATTTACCCTTTCAATGCAGCAGCATTTCTTGAAGAGATGTGATTGAAGAGTTTGACTTAAAAGCTCACTGATATTACAAGCGTTTCCACAAGCTTTCCATAAAAGTTAAATGAAGGTATCACTGGTAGATTAAAAAAAAATTAACAAAATAGCTAACAGACAACAAAAATAAAGGAAAGTTACCTGGGAGAAAAGGGAAGGGGTTTGGTTTGAAACTGTCTTTGAAGATATAATCAGTATATTCATAGGTATTTTCCAAAGGGCCACCCTTGGTCTTCATTCCTGTCTATTTTGTTTGATATATTGTGGTATCATAGAGCATTCTTCTGAAATTATATCAAATAAGCCCTTCCACTGCTTACTTTCCTGGTGCTTCAGGTACCAGCTCTGCAGCAAGGGTGTCCAGGAATTACATTAATTTACTTTTTGGTGTGGAGGGAAAGGAGCGGTTGTGGAACTGATCCCATATTGGGACCTTGACAGTTTGCTGTAGGCCTGACAGAAAAACAATCAGGCTAATTTTTGAATATTGACACATTATTAAACCAATGAAAAGTTAGCTACGCCTTTGTGAACACAAATTTTGGGACAAGAACCCCACAGCAATTAATGATTTTTTTTATGAAGATGCTAGTGAACTTCATGGAAGTGGTTGATTGGATAAGAAATTTATAAAAGACATTGTAACTAGAACCAAGATGGTTTTCTAATGTAATAACCTTAAGATCTCGCCCTTCATGACATTGATTTTGCAGTAAACCATCTTTTAATCACTATCAGGTGACCCTGTCTCATCTGTATCCTGAACAAACATGGAGACACTGAAATCAGTAAGAGTCAAATCCCAGATGGAAGGAGTACGAAGATTTTTAGGCTGAAATTCTTTTGTGAACCATTCAATAGACTATGAAACACTGAAATATCCTTGTAATTCATTGAAAATATGGAGGGATAGATGAGAGTTCAACTTGTAGACAAAAGCAAAGGCATCCATGCTGAGTAAGAAGATGCTGAAGTAGCTGTGCTCTTATGAGAAGCTTGAACAGAGATAAATAAGAATGATGAAGACCCTTTGCCCCAAGGGAAGGTGAAGAGAACCTCTGTTCCCAGAGATAAAAATGATCTTAGCGACAGATGAAGAGAATCTTTGCTTTCAAACAGTTTATCCTTAAAATAGTACCCATAAATTGACATGGCCCAGAAACAGCTGTGGGAAGGCTGTGAAAGATGGGAGGGGACTCCTGAACGCAGATTCCCAGGGACCTGCTATTTGTATAAATTGAAGCCACAAGAGAACTGCTTTCTTGTGGAGAAGCCTCCATGGCATGGCAAGAGATGCTCCTCTCCCTAAGTGAACTGAAGAAAAACTATTCTAGGCATGGAAAACTGACTGGGAATTCTGGGTGTTGTTTCTGTACATTGTCAGTGAGAAAGAAAAGAAGGCGTGGGGGAGAGAAGCGAGCTGAAGGTTTTATTCTGATTCTTGTTATTCTTTTAATTCTGTTAATAAAATCCTCTTCATACCCTTCAAAGTTTGAGCCTGCTTTGCTCTTCTTCTAATCCTATCTCACAGCAGGAAATAGACCCACCACCAAATTGGTGCTTTGGCCAGGAAATCTCAAATGGCTGAGCCTAAACCACTACACAAAATTGGTGTTTCTGCCCAGTTTCAAACTGAAACCACCACAAAGGGCCAAACTCGGATGAACAATTTGATAAATGCTATGGCACTGCAGTGCTTTCCATTTTTCCATGCAAAGACAACAAAACCTTTTCCTTATTTAACTTCACTCACTTTAAAATTTCTTTTTACTCCTAATTACACATAAGCTAGTCTTATTTTCCCCTCAACTAATATTCTTCATAGGGTAGAAGAATCCCTAGTTTAAGACTATAGACACATTTTCACTTTTTGAGAATTAACCAACTTAAAAGACACCCTTTTTGATATTACTAGGGCTATAAATCTTCAAAATTATCAAAACTTATTAACCCTAAAACATATATTAAATTATCCAGAAATTCAAAAGCACGGGTATGAATTTATTTCTGTGCATAAAGTGGAAAATCATAATCACTTGGATTTTTTCATATTTTGACTCAATTTACTGACAAATCCATATGCAAAGGATAGAAATATATTTGCTTGTTCCTTAAAATCCAAAAGAAGTTTACCTCTAAGAAATACTATTTACTTGCATTTAACTACAGAAAATTGTCTTGTACCCATTTTTACGTCCTAAACAACTAGACTATAAAAATGAAGAGCTAGAAGGAGCAATACTCCACTCAAGTGATACATAAATCCAAGTATCACCTAATACTGGAAGTCTATATGCATAAATTACTTGCCTCAATAGCAAGATATAAATTACAAGGTGCAAATAGCACTAATGGAGGGTTCAGAAAAACCTTGCGAAGAAAAACTTAAAAAGCAGATCAGGGTACAAAAATAACTAATCAATTCAGCTTATTGTTTTAGTTAACAAATTTTCTCTTGGAGATTGAATGTTATGATGTTCCATTTAGTAATAAAAGCAGTAAAAAATGAAACTTCAGCTCTGATAGTAAATGACCAAGACCAAGTTTTAATGTGTTGTTCATAAATAAACTTTCTCAATGGCTCATACTTGTTGTCTTCTATTTAACTACTGGATTTTAATCTAATTATTTCAAGCTGTCTCAGGCAAAACTAATGGCAACAATATAGAAATGAATTTGCAACCACTTTACCTGCATTAATACATGCAACTGTTGTCATCTGGAAGGCTTCTAGATCAGTACCTGAGTACCATCCCAGATTTTAAGCATCTAATCAGTTTGGATTTGCTGAATGTAAAAAGAAATCGGCTACAGTGGTTGTTTTCATTTGAGCTGCAGGTATGTTCAATGCAGCTTTTAGATAACATTAGCAAAATTGCAGAGGTTTAAAAAAAACAAAACAAACCCACAAAATTAGAAATAAATATTCCAGCATGTAGTTGCCAGATAACTCCCAATTTCCAGCCTAGGCTATTTTTCCCTTGTGGCTGCTTGGGAGATGGCTACTTGATGTTAAGAATTCAATATATTGATGGAGGGACTATTTATAAAAGGCTCAATGCAAACGAAGATGTGTTGTTAAAAGCAGTGAGAACTGGCTGCCATCATCTCAAGCATCTTCTGATTTGATTTATGAAGCCATGCAAACGAGTCAGTCTTGGCACAGCTCCTTTCTCTGGCTATACACGTTGTAGGAATTTCCCATCCACAGCTTCAAGCATGAAACCTGCCAAGGGGTGATGTTAATCCTTCTCTTTATTGTATATTCCCTCTGCCCTGTTCACATGAACTCTTTATGCATAGCAGCTACTCTGTCCTTTGTCTCCACCTCATCTAGAGGGTAACCTTCTTCCACATGTCCTTGGGAGTCACAATGCTTACCAAAACCACAGAACAGCAGAGAGGGAGGAGGGTGAGAGCCCCTTGTGATAAAGTGCTGCAGATACAACTGGATTTTCAATTTAGACATGCCCCAAAGCTGAACGGGAAAAAAAAAAAAAAAAGCTGAGACAGGCCATTGAAGAGCTAACCTTGAAAATAAAAACTCTACATTGGCAATTAATTTATACCAACAAGCTGACTGACTGCCAACACACACACACACAAACCCAAGGTTAATGGCACCCAGAGAAAGAAAATCTGGCAGTGAAAGCTGCAGAAAGCTAAAACGTGCTGAGAGAGCTGTACCATCACCCCAGCACTGCAACCACTCCACAGTAACTGAACCTGAAGAGCTGGCTGGGCAGCTGAGGAACAGGAACACATGTGAAGACTACTTAAAGAAAGATGGAAAAGGAGTTATGATTAGGGAAAAGTCAGGAAGTGAGAAGAAATAAGACTGATTTTGCAGTTTTTTGTTTTGTTTTTGTTTTTTTTTTTCCAGTTCAGAATCTAGGAAGTGAAGCAAAGACAAAGAATAAATTATTTTGCCACTCTGGAAAGAAATCCAAAAAGGGAAAACAGCCCAAACTCAACCCACTACTTCAGATTCCTCAGGAAGTGCAAGTATTACCTTTGATCATCCCTTATTCCACTTACATCCTGAGGCCAAGCTCACAAATATCCTGTGCAAGGCCAGGAACACTCACAGACCAACTTTTGCAATGAAATCTCTCCACAATGGAATTTTTAGCCAATTCATTCAAGTTTATAAAGAACTTTGGCTTCTTTAACTGGAAGATACGGTGTTCTGGGTCACTGTCACACCTCTGGAAACAGGATACAGACACTCTCTAGCAAGTTTAGCTTTTATTGAAGTGTCACTGTGTTCTGGCCTCAAGAACTGCTCTCCAATTAGTGCAGGTTAACCCATGGCTAACTAACTGCTGCCCTTTTCATGATCTGTGAGAACATTTTAAGAGCAGTTTTGAAATTCAAACTGTTTTCTTTTATTCCATTTCTCATATTTTATTCCATTTTCCAAATGAAATGTCTACCAGCAAGTTATGCAAAGCACCTCTTGTTATATGCTGCTTTTGGAACACTGCATTTCAGAAAAAAAATACATTAAAGTTTCCATCTAAGTGCACTTCATCATACCAGGATGTAACCCATACTATCTCTTAAATTTAAATGTAATTAGTTCATAGAAAATGTCAATATGACACAGATCCCTTCTTTCCACTGTGGAGTGAACAGTTTGGAGAAATGTCACTAGAGTGACTCAGATCATGTTCTTGGTAGGTGTTTCACAAGACCATCATCAAAACCTTTTTTTCTGTTCTTTATTTTAAAATAAATTTAAGATCTCCTGCTTTCATCTATAGTGCTAAAGGAGGGATGAAGAAAAAAAGAATTTCATCTAGCTCTATTGATGTCCCAGATTTTGATAAGACTATACTTTGTTCAAAATGTAAAAAACAGAAATTTTAAGACAAATACTCAACTGTGTCTTGAGCATGACTGAGCAAAATTATGTCTAAGGAGAATTTGAACTCTGAAGAACCTTGATGTCTGAAGTACCATTACAATATTCCAATATTGCATGTTGAAAGGAGACTTTCATTTTATAAAGGCTCAGAAAAACACAGGTAAGCTTTAGTGATCAAACTACAGATAATGGAAATACTGTCTCCAAATTTAAAAGTTGATTCTTATTTCTTTCACCAGAGACAATGTTCAGAAGATAAATACCAGTAAGAACAGAACGAATCATCTTTCAGCATGCAGAATGAAGATTATTTTCACCAAGTAGCACAGCAGACATATCAGACACAGAAATGCTCTCTCACAGTGGGTCTGTATTTTACTTAATTTGCTGCATCCACTGGACTTTAGGCAAGAGTGCTCAGAAGGGAAAAGCAGCCTAAAGCAATCCAGAAGTTAGTGTGCCAATTAATAATTTCTGTGTTTCAAACAAATTTTCACCCTTTAGGAATCTGCTCAAGTGGTCTGGACTGGCCACATCAAGGAGGAAATGCTAATAAATACCCCTGTCCTAAAGCAGCAGGGGCATAAAGCACACATCAATTAAACACCTGAAAAATTAGTTGGCATGGTTAGATTAGCAGTAGATAACATAAAAGTGATAGGTTATAGGATGAGAGCCAAGGATGCACATTGAACATCAGGCATCCAATACATTCTTCTGCCACAAACAACTCATTATCACAAACAAGATTTCCATTAGCACTGACTGAATTTTGAATATAGGATTTCTGATTGCAGAAGCTGTACCGGGCGAGGAGAGCCTGGTAGCTACACACCGTGAGTGTGAAAGGAAGAACCCCAGCCTTACTGAAATCGGGATCTTTTTTCATTCAATTCAGTTACCTTCTGGGCAGTGAAGGAATCAAGCAAGTAACCACTTCAAATTATGTTAAAAGCTGCCTTTTACCAACAACATTTTAAGCCACAGTGATGATTGAACACGTTAAACTTGCAGTATTCCATACTTCTACCTTCTGGTTGTATAAGGTGGTTCCTACTAGAATTTTATATCTAAAGTTTCCTTCATTTGCAGATAAATCTTCACATCTAAATTTACCCATGTATTTTAAGCAAAGAAAACTCAAAACACTGATACTGTAATACCAGTGTTTTGTGAATGTTCCTCTTGTATAAATAAATTAATAATGTAGCTACATGATTTAACAATCTTACTTAATTTCACTCACAATGCACAAATCTCCATGGTGAGCTATAATAATTCATATTACTCTCCTAGCTTAAATCATCAACTTTTCTTGGTTTCTGTTTCAGAAACACAAGTGCAAAGTTTCGTAAAACAAAGTTACAACTTATTTCTAAGATAGGCTTGCTGTATTTTTTAATACTACACAGGGTAGTATTGAAAGAACATTCAAAGCGTATGAATCCCTTCTATATAAAATAGCATTAGAATTAAACATGGAGATGATTTTACATTTTTCTGTTAAGGTAGTATCCAAGTACCCTTTCCTGAACTTATAAATGTTTTTTTAAAGCTATATGTTATACATGTGCCCAAAGAAAGAATACTGCAGTAATGAATATATTCAGTAACAAGCACATACATGCTTTTCAGCAAATTGGAATAAGAAATCCCAAACTGTGAATATAAATCACTCAGCTTCACTATATGCATTGAATCTTTATTTTGATTTCTCTCCAGATTTCCCTTGCACTATACTTTAATAGAATTTTGCCAGAACATTTAAATTTAAAAATGAAAACCCAGTTAAAATGGTTCCTCTTGATAGAGCTGTATTTTCAGCCAATGTAAACCTTACCAGCAGGAATCAGAATATGTTCTTCTACGAAAACCATTTTTCTTAATATTAAAACCCTTTAATATTGCCAGACAATGAAAACAGCAAATTATAATTGGTGTCATCACTGGAAGTTCAATGCTTTTCTCTCTCCTTTAAGAAATAAGAAATCAACATTTTTTTCTTGCTATTAACCCACACAATCTAGCTTCTGACATTTCCATAACACTAAGACCCTCTATGACTATAGAAAAGGTGCCCAAACAGTCTTTGACCACAAGAAATTATCAGCATTTCAGATATTACCTGTACTATGAGTCCCTCACCAGCTCCTGATTTTTGCACTTTAGTTGAATTTAACCAGTGGGTACAACAGACATTTTGTTTTTACCTATTAAAGCATCCCCTTTTGCTTTTTAAAAATTTCCTCTCTATACTGTCTTTGTTTTTGTCGAAGCAGACCTCTCCTTAGGGTAGAAATGAGCCAAGACACAGACTCTCTCTTAACAGCACCAAAAGGGTTCTGGTCTATTCTTCCTTACACCTTTGCCATCCTGACTGGCTGCAGCAAGCTCCTACTGCAGGGTCCAGCTGCAGACTCTGACTGCTGGTTATCTCCTGCTGGACTATGACTGCAAATATTGGCTTGCAGACTCTGAACACCCAGCTCAACTGACTGCAGGCTCCAACACCATCACACCCAGACTGACCTCACAGCTGACCTTTTACAGCAGCAAATCTCATTTCATTCTTCTTTGTGTCTCTCTGGAGCGTTCTTTCTTCCTCAGAGCCACCCTACCTCCTGCAGGTCCTCTTCCTCAAAAGGCTCCTCTGCCCAGCCAACCCACCCTTTTCATCCCACCTTCCTTTATTAGCCCAGCTGAAGCCCATTAAGAGCAAGGCTGTTTCTCTCTGGTAATCAGTACAGGTGTGACTCATCAGGGCCGAGGTTCCTGTAATCCCTTCTTCTACACCTGCAGTTTTTACACCATAAATTACAAACTCAGAAGATTGCATATCATACTGGAAAGTTGAAGAAAAGTTCAGACATTCTCTCCACAAGAAGGAGAGTGGTATTCTATAGTGATCTTTATGTTTATTTTATTACTCCAACATAAAATTTCCATTAGGAAAGAAAAATAAAATTCTCAAAGGGCACATACTCAACATTTTGCTTCTATCCAATCCACAAGAACTAGTTTTACCTGCTGAGGAGTCTTAATCACATGAGAATAACTGTAAAATCAAATTTTTCATCTTTCCAGATGCAATAATATGCAAACACCAAGATGTTTACTGACGTTTCCAAATCAGGGAGGAATTGTGGATGAGGAAGGGAAATATTTGAATGATTTTACTAAAAATGGGAGTGGGGAAGGAAGAGGGTGGTGGTACAGTGCAATTCCCTCACAGGACACGTAGGACAGGTCTGAAGAATGAGTGGGGAAGTCGTACCTACAGAAGAGTGTTTCACTGAGGGAATGAAACTCCTGTTCAGGAATGGACCCTGTGGATTACACTGACCATGGGCTGTAAGCACATTTGAAGCACTGTCAGTTCTGAATACCTGAAAAGTGAAAATTACCATTCATCACTCAAATTAAAGTTTTTCTTCAAAGAGCCTTTGTTTCCAAAACACATGGGGGTGTTTGCAGTTATTATAAAGCTTATGACAACTACCATGTACAATCTTACATCCACAAGTTATATTCTTGTGCAATGTAAATAAGTGCAGTTATCCCAGAAGTTCCTAGACTGAAAAATAATCCTATCCTTGATATCAACTAATTATATATTTCTTGCTACAGCTTTTAAGTCACTATAGAATAGATCCAACTTCATAGCAACAAAGATGATATCTCTTGGGACTGAATTTCCATTTAATTTATTTATAGTGATACTTTATACTGCAAATGACACTGGGAACCCAGATAAGCTGTATAGAAGAATTGCTCTCCCCTATTAAATTAGATGCTACTGCTGATTAAAATATTAAAAAAAAAAAAAAAAAAAAAAAATTCAAACGAATTTGGCTTGTAACAAGGAATTGAAATGCTTTCAGTGCTAGGAACTAGTGAGGAAATAATGACTACAGCAAAGACTTCTTTTACAGTTTCTGAATGCTTTTTATGCCAGAAGAAATAAAGAAATCTTTACAATGAGTAAGAGAGCTTTCCAAGAAAGCTTTTTATGTATTGAAAGATATATGAGCTGTTCTCAAGATGTTTTGAGCTGCAGTGAAGGCAGGCCTGCAGAAGTGCAAAATGCCTTTATCTGCTCAGTCCTAGGTTTGCTCTGTGGAGCTTTTGTTTTACAAAAAAATGTGGGTTCAAAGAAGAAAATACTGTACAGAAGTATAATTATGATTGTTTTTTAAACACTTCTCCCATCTGCAATAGCAGCAATTTCAAAGCAAGAGTAGTTTGGGATCTTCAAAGAAAACATCTCTGCATTGTTTTGAGAACTTCCAAATAGCAAGAAAATTACCATTCTCTCATCTGGCAACTTAAAGCTTGAATCTTGGAGGTAAATGGGGTTAAAATGAAAAATCTATTACAGACATTTTATATGTTTCTTTTATGACTTTAATGGGGAGACACTGAGTTCATTAATGTTTTCTCTATATTTTGCTCAGTACCCAGTGAAAAGATTTTTAAATATTTGCACTAGTACTCACTGTTTTTCTAGCACGAATTTTTCATCTTCCTTTCATTGGATAATCAGTAATTGAACATTTCTTACAGAGCCGGGACTGTCCTGCTCTGTAACCTCAGCTTCCACATAAATTGCAAACCTAACAACAAAAGGCTGTTAAAAAATGTATTTCATTTGCTGCAAGAAACTGGGCAAAACTTAAACTAATGTGACATTCATCTTGCCTTTCCAAGAATAAGCAGTGCTGTTTGAGACTGGTTTCAACACCATTTGTCTAAGCCAGGAGCTCACTGTTGCTCATCCAGGCTTCATGTTTTAAGGCCTCTCAGAAACTTATCAGTCAAGTGGGAGAACCACTATCACGGACAATAATGTGGGCATCCAACTGGAGCTTTGCTTTTTAGTCACAGCCAAATGCTTCCCCAATCCACACTGATGAGCAGACTTGGACAATCACCTAATTAGTCAGGTAAGGATTTTGTGTTTGTCTCTGGCCTTGCAGGTGACCAGCAGGGAACTGGGGCAGTCACTTGCTCTCAGCTTTAATGTTTGTCTACAACATTTACCAAGCCATGTGTCTTCTGAAGATGTTAACCAACTTGCACCAAAAGAAAAAGAAAGCAAGGGCTGGAAAGTGATTTGCAAAGGTTTTGTTTATTTACTAAGCTATTAGGCTCTGTATGCACTGGTAAGGATAGATGTCTGTTTTGTGTTTTAACTATAAACACCTTCCTCATGTGCAACACATAAATGTCTCATCCAAAGGTTTGCATTAACAGGACTTTATTTACTAATTCATTCAGCAGTTTATTACCTGAAATTTAAAAGTACTAATCAAATGTTTATTTTGTAATCATGTTACATTAATGCTAATTAGGAATGTATTCATTGCTTCATGGATTACATTTAAATTTAAATGCTCCAGTCAAAATTTTGACATTAATTTGCACCTACCTACTTAAAGTCTCTAATATATTGGTTAATTTTAAATACTATTAGACAAATTCTTTTTTTTTCTTTTTTGCTGTAATAATGAATTTTCTTTAAACATCATCTAGATAACTTTCTAATTTCTGTCCTGTGGATAAGTATTTCCTTCATAACTACAAACATGTACCAAACATCTCTTAAATATCTTTCTTTTTCTTCTTCTTCTTCTTCTTCTTCTTTTGCTAGTATAACTTAGAGAAACAATTTCAGAAAAAAACCCCAAACATTTTAGGCCAAACTATTAGGATCTACCAACTCACCACAAACTTCCAAGGAAAATCAATAGATTTAGATGTAATTCACAAGGGATTAAACCTGAGATTTAATTATCAATTACTCATCAGCTGCTTTTGTTATAAAGAAAGGAAGGAGTAGCCTGTACCTAGAGACAACAAAAAAGAGCCCCACATATCAAAGGAACTCCCAGCCCAGTTCATACTGAACCATACAAGGCTGTGGCCAGGTTTCTGCATGTCTGTAGTTCTGAGGGTGATTTAAGCAGTTGCAGGAAAACACAGGTGGAACAATAGAAGAAAAAACTGTAAAAGTAAATTCTTCAGTGGAATAATTAGTGTATGAAAACTCGACTGTACATAGAAAAAAAAATCTAATATACTTCCAAATTCCAATTTTTCACATATTAACAGACTTTGCTGTTATCAACTCCCATAAACTCCTCTTCAGGATGAAAAAAACCTCATGAACAGAGTTTACAGGCAGGAAAGAGACAAATTGAGCTTAAGACAAAAAAGATTCATCATCTTCATAAGGCTGGTTATAAATGACACAGTTCAGAATCCCTTTTCTCTGCCAGATATGAACAGTCATTTTCATTACCTTCCCAAAGGCTGAGGCACAGTACATCTCTCCGAAGATATGTGGGATGTTTAGAGGGAAAATAGAAATCTTCAAACTCTAAAGTCTGGATGATTTATTTCATGCCCTATTGTCCTTCCCTTAGATGACAGCACTGCGTCACAAGGTTTGCCGTTTGTTTCTTGAATAAATGGAAAAGCTTTAAATTCATATTCCCAATTTCAAGGGTTTTTTGTTTTGCTGTGTTAGAGATTCTCAGTTTCAGTTACAGAATTATCAGAAGCATATTCCAAAAGAATTCTGATGTTAGTGCCCCATTGTGTTTTTTTTATTTTCTGGAAATCAGTAATAATATCAGGCTAATGTGAAATTCCCCTTCCTTAAGAACTTATTCAAGTACTTTATCAAAAAGAAATAAAAACTTGTTTCTTTCATAAACTAAAATATGAAAAAAAACAAACTACCTCTCATCTTGTTTTACATTTGCTGGTTTATATTTCCACTTGGTTCTTCCGATGTCATTTAGTCTCAACTGAGCCTTCTAAAAGCTCTTCAAGTTTGTCTTGATGCTGCTGAAAAGTTTTGCATTTACATAAAGCTCTTCAAGTTTGTCTTGATGCTGCTGAAAAGTTTTGCATTTACATAATGCCTAAAATGTCCTATCCAAGATCACTTATTTGCCAGTGGTAGTGTCTAGAGATCAGATACTCAGAATCCCATCTTATTGTTCTCATCTAGAAACATCTTCTGAAAGACAAAGCTCAGTTTAAAGGAACTTGACGTCAACAGGCCTGAAAATTTGTGCAGAGGTTTCCTGTTAATTGTCTATTCAAAGCACAGTTTTGGATTCAAATTTAATATAAAATTCAAATTTAATTAACAAAACAATAATACTAGTCTGGATGGGATAGTACCTATAACTTGTAGTTTTTTCTAATAAACTAATGTACAGAAAGGTAGTGTATTTACAGAAAATGATGTTGGTACTACATCTACAGTGCCCCTGCCAGTACATTTACTGAAGGTAGTGAATGAGAGGAAGAATATTTCCTGAAGGGGAAACTATGAGAATTTGGAAATAGAACTAAGAAGGAAAAACACCAAATTGAAAAATAAACAATAAAAAAGAAATCTTAATTATAAAGAAGAATGTCTTGGAGTCAGCCATGTAGCAGAAGACTCTCAGCATCACAGCAGTCATTCTAGGTGTCAGAAGAGAATAAATACACCAATGTTTATTTTACTCAAAATTTATACTGCCATGGTAGTGAAAAATTTTGGAGTTTGATAGCCAGGAGGTAGGAATATCAAAGTTTATAGTAATGTTCATTGTTGCACAGAAATACGTTGCTGTAGAAGGGCAAGAAATTTGCACTTTGAAATCTCCTTTAGAATTTCATGTTACCGTGCCCATAAGTGGTTTGTTAAGAGAAGAGCTCTTCCACCAGCAGGTTCCCTGGAGCAGTGAGGAGCAGTGAGGAGCAGTGAGGAGCAGTGAGGAGCAGTGAGGAGCAGTGAGGGTCACGCTGGCCCAGCACGGCTCCAGATGTCCCCATCCCACCCAGCCCACCCCAAAGAGCCCAGAGCACCCAGCACTGTGGGCACCTGCCCCTGCTCTGAGACACGGCCCCAGCCCTTAGCCAAGGTGCCCTGTGCCCTTGGCACGGATCAGCCCCGAGGCAATCAGTGAGGTTCTGTCCCTGCCAGCCCTGCTGGGACACCTTAGTCCCAGATTCCCTGTCAGGCTGAGGCTGGCGCTGGAAGAGCCGCAGGACGCGGCACAGCTGCCCCAGTGCCAGCAGCTGACCACCCCACGGAGCAGAGGGGAAACAATGAGGAACAGTGCAGGGCTGGTTTTGTGAGCTACTCTTTCTTACTGCTCTTCTGAAAACTGTGCCAGAGCTAATATATGTCACCTGTGACAAGATGGCCCTTTTTAATGAACTTGCTTTTTTCCTCCCTGCAACTGAACTGTGCCACTCACATTAGGAATGCAGCGTCACATCTAGATATTATCACATTTGCCAGAAATATTCCTGCAAGTTTTGCATGTCATTGCAATGCTTATTTATTCCATCCAAAATTTATTTGAGCTACTGACTGAATAATGTAGGATTATTCTTTGTCTGACGATTGATTAAAAAATAATTTACCACCTCCTTTCTTCAGACCTTTTTCTGTACATCACATTCTGATATTTTCTCATTCTAAACCCAAGCAAAAGGCCTTTCAAATGGGTATTTTCTTGCTTTTGCAAGTATTAATATGGATTTCAGTATTTATAAGAAATCACAAAATCTTAAATCTTCTTTAGACAAAAGTTATTTTTCATTTACCTTCATAACATAGCCATTTTCAGAACTTAATGAAAATACTTTTTTTTTTTTTTTTAATATAAAAGTAAGTCAGATTTTCATTTCACTGAGAAAGGTGTAGCAGTACACTTTTATCTGCTAATTTACTAAACTCTACAGAAGTAATAATATATGAAGAGGTCAATTCACACTAGTACTGTATTTTAATTATATACAGTTTTCCCCCAAATTAAATTTTGCCTGTCAGCTAATTTAAGCTCTTCAAGTGATCACAATTTTTTTAACATACTGTCTTTTAGATGTCTCACATTCCATGTCAATATTCTTACAAATTACTCCAAGGACAAGAAAAATCCCACTACTAAATAAAACGCAGAGAAAAATACTTGATCCAGTAAACCATGAATAAAAAGGAGTTTATCTCAGAGCTGAGAATACACTGTTCTGAAGAAACCTACATCTTGCTAGAATATGGTCCAGTTGGTTTCTTTACTACATGAAAGACATTATTGATGTCATTGATTTCTAAAAGCAAAGCAAATTCCTCAGCAGCTGAGTGCAGAGCAGTGTCCAGGCTAAAACTGTCCAGGAGGAAGGAGGGTGCACACACAAAGCCTCGGGGGGAGCTCAGGGCCCCCTCTGCTCCCCAGACCCAGCACTGCACAGCGGCTGCTCCCAGTCCTGCCCAGCCCTGGGCACAGCTCCTGCTCCAGAGCAGCTCCCACAGAGTCTCTCAGGCACAGATGTCATTCCCAGGCTGCACAACTCACATACTGAGTCAGTGATTATTCAGCCAGTTATTACATTACTGATATCTCAGGATTTTATTTTGTTTTCTGTGCTTCATTGGCTTTTTTGTTTCATTTAATAGCCAAGGACTGCACAGAAACACTATGAAATCACAGGGCACTATGTCACATAACTAAACAGACCACATTCACTAAAAATATTTCCTTACACCTACCCCTTCTTTGTTTGTGTTTCTGCATCATAAAGCTGCTGCAACACTGATGGAGGTCAGTTTAATTTCAGGCATTGCAATTTCATACCCAGTTAATGGGAGTGAAAGTGCACAGAGGAGTGTCCACTGTTCATTTCCTGTGGGTACAGGGCAAAAGCCTCCCGGCTCAAATAAAGGAAGCTGCTTAAACAGCTAAAGTGAATAGTTAAAATCAGGTAGGAGATCAGATGCTTTGCTACAAGTTTGTATTTCTAATGGGATCCACATGTACAATGGCTATGTAACCAGTAAGAGACTGAGGCAGGTAGAAAAGAAAATTAGATCTGATTCTTGAGAATATGACATGTTGGCTATCGGAAGCCTTTACCCACTTTCTAAAACAGGGAGGCTATGATCCAAATTGTATAAATATTATGAAAATTAAACTAAAACAAACCCCTACAGATATTTAAGATTTTTATTATCAACTCATTAAGAAGTAAAATTTAAAGAAGTCAGTAATCCAGTGCTCTGAGTTGAGTTCATAAGCAGAACTTTTTGCATTAACTTTTGGTTTGGATGGTTCCTGGCTGCACAGTGCTGGTCTGTTTGTATTTAATTTCTTTTTACTTGGAATCAATATGTACAAGATTTGCTATTGTGGGCTGCCTCCATATCCCAGATGGCCTCCCTGAAATATTGGTCCACCTCCTGGTTCCACCTCCCTACAAGATGTTTTAGGAGGAGTTTTGTAGACTATATCAAGCAGTGTCTCCAGATAGTTACCCAGTGCTATTTGAAAGATAAGAACTTGCAGCCCACCCAGCCACAGAAATGCAGCCACAGAGCACTAGAGGATAAGAGGGCTCTGCAGGCAAAGAGATGATTTAGGAAGTCTGCTGAAAAACTTAAGCTAAAATTTATGTGCTTTTAGAGAACACAGTTTGAAGCTCACAAGAGCTGTGGTTCCTAAAACCTCAGAGCAGAAGAAAGAAGATGTTGGCTCACTGCAAACATTTTGCTCAGCTGGGGCTCTGGCTAGAGCTTACTTCTTTGCAGTCTGAACATACTAGAGAAAACTAAAGAAAACTAAAGAAAACAGAGAAAACTGAGACTGGGATAAAACTTAAGACTGGGATTTAGCTTCTGTATCCAGCACTCAATACTGCACGATCTCTGCACTACTGCAGGGCTCACTCATCTCCTTCACATAAGTCCAGCATACACTGTATAAAAAAAATACCTTCCAGCCTCTCTTATTTCTGTGTTCAAAGGGAACCCAAAGATTCTCAACAGTTATCAACTCCCAAAAAAAACAAAAAGGAAGTGGTTTTTTCACCACCTGCCAAGCTCATATGTGAACTAGAGCATATCATTCCACAGGAGCTACAGCCCACTAGCCCCAGTCAGCTCAGTCACTGTCTGACAGAGTGAATCTCAAAGATCTCTCCTGATTTGGATTCATTTTTCAGCTGTCAAAACAGAGACTATCACTATTGCTATCAGAATTATCATCTGAGTTTGAAGAAAAATTTTTCTGTTTTTACTGAGTTCTGAGTTCTTCCAACACAAGAGCTTTAGAAAGGACAAGTAGTCTCTTTGTTAGAACAAGCAAATGACACATAAAGAAACATGGAAATAGTTGGAAATTGTGCAAAGTTTTCTTTTGAGATCTCGTTCCACTTATCACTTAGGAAACACAAGTTCTAAGTCTGCTTTCCCCAAATGACAATATTCCATGCTCACTGAAGCAGCATAATTTCTGCCACAGTATTTAGGGTTGAGAGAAATGAGATTTCGAAAGCTTATTAATTGCTAAAAATATGTTTCCAAAGGGAAAAAAATGCAACACAATGCATCACGTCATTCTAAGTTTTCAGACAGCCTGAAATATTACTTTTGACTTAGCTGAAATATAATCATACAAATGTCAATTAATTGTTCCCCTAGTGATCCAACTTCCAGCCTTTGCATCTGCTGTAAATCCCTGCTAATTCCCAGACCTACATAGGACCAGAATCCTGAGCTGTTGCTTGGTCCAAAAAATGACAGGCTTTTCTTGAGAGAGTGCTTAATATTTTTCCTCTTCAAATTCTATTGCACATTGAATCTTAAAACTAAATAAAGTTGTAAAATAATCAGCAGTAAAAACAGGTACAACAGGGTTGTTGTTTTATTTGTATAATATTTGCATGTTTGAATTGCTACTAATCTTTGAAAGTTATCTATTGCCAAGAGCTGTTTTACCTATAGGGAAGATCCCAGGAGAACTAGGAAAGCCAGGGTAATTTTTTGCAAGGATTTAGTCAATATAATTGTGCAGTGTGCAAGAACCTGGTTTCCACCCTCAGCTTTTTGCTTCTAATTCAGGACTTCCCAAAGGAGGTTATCTTTTCCCTTGCTTTTTTTCCAAAACATTTCTTCTGTATTCTTCAAAAAAAAGATGTGTCCTGGAATTCAATACTCTTTCAGCAGCACTCACAATTTTACTCCAGAATAGTCATATAAAATAATATTTCTCTTATTTCTTCATCTATGGCTATGACTTCCTCCAAAGACCTAATAATTGCTAAAAATTTTAGATCCAGTTTTTATTTAATGGAAAATGAATATAATCTGTTCTAGTGTGACCCAAAATGTGGCAACTTTAATCAGACTTAATGTCCTTATTAAAGTGATTTAATAACCACTTTATTGATTCAATTCATATCAGAAAGCATCTCAAGTTGGCAGACTTAAACCTCTTTGAACATTACCTTTTTAATTCCAGGAAGAGCACTGAATCCTGACTAGAAAAGCTCCACTTTACATATACACTTGCAGGCTCTGAACCTTTACCCACTATAGTCTGCATTTTTCCATTTGAAGTGAGCCCAATCACAGTCATCCATAATACTGGGGAGAAACTGTTGGTAATAGAGAGGCAGTTTTGTGCTGCAGAGATGCACAGATGAAACCATTAAATACAGAATTGGCCTGGGTGTAAATTCATCCTGCTCAGAAACCTAATGGCACAGTCAGCACACAGAGGCTTCCAGGCTCCCAGACAGCAGCTCAAGATTTATACATTGCTGGTTCTAAAGCCCATTGAAGGAGAAGATGAATAAGTTTGGGCTGTTACTCAGTGCATGAGTGAATTAAGTACAGTGGTCCCAATTTCAATGGAGCTGAAAATTAAAGAAAAAATAGGACAGCAAAGAAAAGAAACTCAGATCTTGTCACCTCATTCGCTTTTACACTATGAAACTGCACAGATTTGAAATGGAAGAAGCATCCTAACTAAAAATAACTGAGTTTATATTAATTATTGAATTTTTCCCACAGTGAGACAGATGTGAAAGTAAATGTCAGTCGTCTCTGCTCAACCTTCTTTCAAGTAGTGATTTACAACAATGGTTATAGCTCAACCAAAACATTTTTTTGCTGCCTGAAGGAATAACTTCAATAATACTTCTTTATCTATCCTCTTCCATATCCAAAGACCAATTTATGCTTTTAAGGATATTAAGTCTGTAACATATTAGCACCTTAGCATTTGTCTAAAGTGACTATAACCTTAATTTAAGCACCAGTGCACAGGTACATTCTCTGTTCCAGGTGCTCTCATTTTGGGAAAAACACACAAGGAAGAAAGAGAAACTACATTTTGCCTGCGCAAATAATTTTTCATTATCTCCTCGAGAATTTTGCACGTATTAAAAATTTCAAGAATGGTTAGCAAAAGGATGTAGAATGGGAAGTAGGAAAATCATTTCTATCTTCTATAGGAAGGAAAAGCAAAGGAGCAAAGGACACCTTGCATTTATCAGGATCTTCTCTGTGTTTCTGGCTCTGCTGTAAACTCTGAAGCGACGGGAACTCAGTGGCAGAATAAGAGTCGCTGGATGAGTCCCTCTTGCTGGAACTGCTCTTCAGAGACAAGATTTTACAGTCTGAGACACTGGGCAGGTCCCCACTTCAGCATCCAAGGAGATGCAGCAGCCTCCCATCTGGAGGCTGGACATACTCACATGTGAACATTTCAATCCCTTTCCCTATACTGCTATTCCCGAACTTTATCCTACAAGACTAACAGTTACAAATTCAGAAATTGCAATTCTGGGAATCATTACACAAATCCAACATGGTGACTCGCGTATGTGATATTTCTCTGGAGGTTAATATAATAAACTTAAGAATCAAACAAACAAACCACCAAAAAAACTTTACTCTTTCACAGTTGGGTCAGGATTAATAAAACTCATGTAGATTCTGTGGATCTGTGAAGATCTTATTCTTATGAAAAATTGATAGAGATAAAATTTATGCTCTTCTGTACCTCAGTAATTCTGCAGACTTCAAGCCATGTCAGTGGAACTGCTGTGGAATATCAGCAGAATAAATAATATGGTAGTTTAACAGAGGAGTTTGCTTCAATATAGATCACTTTCCAGATTTCTACATGTAGCATTTCTCACACTGTCATTCATAGATTCTGAAACCAAAATGAAAGATGACATCAGCTAACAAAGTGGCTCCCAATATATGTAGATATCCTACATCAGTATCAATGATTTTTTTTTTTCAAGGAAGATTATCCTAATCTCCCTTTAATCCTAACATCAATGTTTCATTCAGTTTTGCTATGTGTTCATCTGTTTTTATTCAGTGCATTCACATATTTTTCAAATAAACCTGTTATTTATTATGACAACTGGAAATTGACCTGGTAAAGTCATCTATGTTCACTCCATGTACTATTTTATCCTTAAATTCCTGTCCAAAACATAGTTGAAAATTAAAATAAAAATATGTCTTCACCAAATTTTGATTTATAAGACACTCAGTGCACTTTCAAATGCTAAATTTTTCTACAGGAAGCAGTAAATTGCAATAGGCAGCAAAACAGAGTTATGGTACACGAAACAGAAATTAAAATGCAAGTGATTGAATACATATTCATAGAAGTTTGAATACATATTCATAGAAGCTGGGTAACATACAGCAACAGAAAAACAAACATCCAGTTTTAGGCAAACCCTTGTTATCCTCTCAGTTGATGCACACTCGTTTGAAATAAGGCAAGGAAGTAGAAAGCAATCTTTATTCTGAAGGTCTCTGAAAGCATTTCTCAGCGTCAGGGTCTGATCTGATGTGGTGCATGTAGACACATGCAGCAAATGGAGACCTACAGCTTGGACATCTCACTAAAATGAGAAAAATCCCTCATGAATGTTGCCTGGAACTCAAGGCAGCAGAGGAATATTTCCTGCGGGTTTGGGGGCCTCAGGAGGTGCAGAGGTGGTGATGGCCCAGACGGAGCCACCCTCGCTCTCCTTTCCTCTCCAGGCACCTCCAAGGAAGCAGCAGCAGCACTGCCCTGGGCTGGCTCCCACTGCACAGACAGGATGTAATTCCCACCTAAACTGACACAAGCTGCAAGACAAGACTGATAAGAGGCTTTTGTAGCTCCTGCTCCGAGAGGAGGCACAGTAGCACCTGAACAGGCTTTATGCACTGATACAGAGTTCATGGCTGTGCTTCGGTGTGAGTTTTTTCCCCCACAAATATAGGACATGCTTTGCCAGGTTCTCTCTAAAGTCAGCAGTCTAACACAAATGTAACAAACAAGCCCTCCTACACAAATGTAACACAAATGGAAATTAACTCCGGGACTGGTGGAGGAGCCCTCATTCGGATCCTGATGTGCAATGGAAGAGGCTGTCGGGCAGTGGTGCACCCTCAGACCCAAACAGTAAAACCACAGCAGGGGAACTGCTGCAGCCCTGAAAAGGAAAACCATCAGCATAACGCAAACCAGAATAGGAACAGAGCTCTATTAACAAAAAACTTGGATCTGTTTTTTTTTTTACTTCGAAGACCAAATGATTATAAGCAGACCTATCAAACGGATAGTAGCTGCCTAATTTTTTCAATCATTTTAATTCCAGGCTATCTTCTTATACAGCTGTGTAAACTGCATAACTTTGAATCCAGAGCATATAATTAATCCAATCACAATAGACTCAATTTTTTCTACTTAATGTTGTTTGTAGAGAGCCAGTCTTTTATTTGCACGGTTACCTCTGACCCATGAAGTAACCCAAGGGAATGTCTTACTACTCACCAATCCCTGTCTCATAAATTTTTCATAACATCATGACTAAACTTACATGAACCAAAAAAAAAGAAAAATAAAGTAAATAGTAACAACAGCAAAAAAAAAAAAAAAAAGAAAAAAAAGAAAAACACACACAAAAAAAAGGGAAAAAAAAAAAAAGAAAATTACAAAAGTAAACCACATGCACAAAAAAAAACCACACAGAAAAAAACAACACAAAACTCCAAGGCCTTGTGAATTTCCCGCAAGATGTAGCAGTATACAACATCTCTAATATTAGAATCATTTTGACACATTACCTCACCATCCTATGAGGACCCAAAATGACGAATAATAGACAGGACTCCTCCTTCTTATTCAGTTTGGAAATCTTGATATAGGCTGAGCTCCTGATTGAGGAACTGTAGTGCCAAACCACTCATCAGGTCAACACTTTCCCTCTCTTAAGGGGGCGCAGCAAATTTTGCACATGATGGAAACCATATTTAAAGTTGCAATCCCTAATAGTCTAGATCATTACATCCAGAAAATTAATTTCCACTTGTTGATGAACAGAAGTTTACTGTGAACCTTAAATACTTTTCTATTAATTTTTGAATGAATATGACCATAATTATTTTTCAATATATTACTTTAACATTGATTTGTCTAAAAGATGCTTATTAATACTTCTGTAACAGAATGATACAGATCATGTTAAATTTCTCCCTCACATGGTTGTTCCATGAGATCTAGCAATAATCAGAGTATAAACTGTGATGATTTTCTGAGTGGGTTTTATTAAATGCATTTGTAAACTTATTAAAGAGTATGTGCTGTATTCCACTATCATTCCAAATATTGTTCCAAAAGGCTTGTGCCTATGTCATATGTGTTGTAAAACTGGTAACAGAAAGCAATACAACGCATGAAAATTAATTACATCACATCTAGCAGAAAAAAATCAAATATCTCAGATTGAACCATGCAGAGAAGATTATCTACAAGAGAGAAAATCCATTTTTTTGGTATTAATCCTCAGCAGGAACTTGTTTACAGAGGAAATTTATTTCAACACATATGAGTTTTACATGCACATGAGACAACCCAAACAGTCTTGACATTAGGCTAAGAAAGAAACAAGAGTGATCTTTTGTGGAAACTTTTAAAGATTTCCTTCAACCTCAGAAGCTCCCAGCTGGAACAATGACAGAAGCTACAAAAGGTAGAACAAGGCCCAAATGATCTAAGTTATGTGAGAAGGGACTTCAGCTTAAGTTCCCTGCAATGGAAGGGGGTCACTGTAATGATTAAAGTATTTGCTATGCAGACGTGCCCCGCTCTCTTGAGGAACTTTACTAATCTTTTTAATTTCCCATGAGCTGTGCCCATTTTGAACAGACAAATAAAAAACCCTGCTAACAGATGAAGTCTTTGTAAAGACAACTCCCACCATCTCTAATTTCTCTCTCTGTATGCCAGAGGCATCAATCATCCTTTCAATATTATCAGGTCTCTGCAGAGATAAGAGCATATTTACAATATGACACTGCACTGAACACTTGACACATGGATTGGTATTCTGGCTCTCAGTGCATAAGCCTAACGAGCAACAACCAGCAACAACAAATCAAACTGAGGTTTCAGGACACATCAGACATTCCAAAGATACTTGGACAATTAATCACACAGTTCCACCCATTTCTGTTCCTCATGGATTGCTTTAGCTCGGCCCAGGCAATGAGGGATGATGTTTCTCTTGTCACCAAGCAATTGGGAACCTGCAGCCTGCAGCCAGGCAATATCTCTACTGTACCTTCTCCCTCTCCCCACCATTTGCTGACAGTCCATGCTTGCATGTCGGACTACAAGGTGGAATTAAGGATTCCAATTCACCAGGAAAAATGTTTTCTACTGTAACCAGCCTAGAGAAACTAGCACAGAGTCTCTCCCTAAGTATTTCCTTCTCTCCTTGACTTCACTCTTCCTTTCCTCTGTCGCTCAAAATCTACTCAGAACTGTGTAAGATAAAAATTATTTAAAAAAGGAAAAAAACCCACCAAAGTAAAGCTGTCATCAAACCTTTTTCATATGTTGATTGGGGAACCCAAAATGTTCTGTTTATGAAGTTGGACATCTGCAGAAAGCTCCCTCAAGAGATGGATCAGATGAGTTTCCCATTGCTCACCTGGCCAAACAGGTGGGTACCAATGCTTTTCAGACTATGAGGCATTTCGAACAGGAGAAGTGACTCAAGCAACAAGCACTAAGCATCATTCCCTGCATAAAACTTATCCTACTTTATAGACAAGTGAGAAAATTTTGAAACTTATTTTAAAATTAAACTCTAATACTCAAACTAGTATGTTTATAGCCCAATGAAAAAAATTATATAAATTCATATAAACATTTTGTTTTCCTTCTCACATATATTTTAAGCAATTTCTGTCACCTGACCTTTAAAGAAAGATTTTGCCCAATGGGGGAAGTGGTAGAGCAGTTAAAATTTATCTCCTTACTCCATCATTTTGATGATTTTTTAAAAAACATTTCAAGCACTTGAAATAATAATGCCCATCTTCAGCCTTTGTTTTCTGGTTATAGATGTGGTTAAATACCTCTTTATGTTCCTGCTTTTAAGACATTTATATTTTAAAGAGTAATCAGCAGCAAAGCGTGCCTGATCTAGTGTTGCTAATGGAATTGAAGTTACTTTTTTTTGCAATTTAGAGTTAGTTCCTCCTATTTTCTTTTCCTTTTTGGTTTTTTTTTTTTTTTTTTTTAATCCATTACTTTGTGTGGCTTAAAACTGTAAAGAAGAAACTATATTGAATAAAAGAGCAGACTTCATCATGGACAATTATCAAATGATCTCTGCTTAACTTTTATCTGGCAACTCCCAGCTCCACCAAACTTTTAAATATAAAATAAATACAGAAAGGTATGAGTAAAAAACAGGGAATCAAATATTCATGTCTTTCATGTCTCTATGCAACCCTTCCAGTTCCTAGGATGCTTCTAATTTTTCCAAGGAAATGCAGTTTTCTCTCTCTGGTATCATAAGGTGCTAGCATTATACTTGAAAGTACATCAGTGTAAGTTTGATATTGCAGCAGAACTTGGAAAACCCATTATATTTTTACTACCCATTAGCCTTGAACTGAAACCATTTTAAGGCAGAACAGTGAGCCAAAAATAGCCTTGTACGTCCAATATTAAAGCTGACTGCCACAAGTCAGAAAAATATTATAAAAGGTACCAGAGTCTCTTGATAAAGTAGTTGCTTTTCTACTGCTTCTAGAAGCATCCTCTCATGAATTTCTTGTCTAGGTACACAGAAAAGTGGAAAAGTTACAGGGCAGGGGACCAGAGCACTGGCTCCCCTGTAAGGACAGCAGGAAAGGTCAGGAGGCTGCTCATCCATGGCTAATGCAGTCCATGGTCAAAGGCGGTAACATCAGAGCAGAAGGAGAGAACTGAATTTTCTGCATGGACAAACGGGGATTCTCTTCCTCAAAGCAAGAAAATACAAGCTACTGGGAATTTATGAGGGATATAGATGAGCAAATTCAAACCCTTCATGGGAAAGGTTTATGTTGCCCCTCAGGGTTCAGTGAAGAGGATTTCTGATCCACACCTTAACTAAGCACAGCTGCTAGCCTGGGGCAGTACAACATCACAAGAGAAAGCAGACTTACAAGCAGGAGTATTTTAAGTTATTAAAGGTACAGGGTAATACTGACAATATGCTTGGGGGCTAAGACACTTTAGCAATCAGCATCATGTTTAACTCCAGTGGATGAATGTAAGTTACAACCTCAAATTATGGGAGGAGGGAAAGAAATTCTGTATTTAGTGTAATCTCAAAGGGAGCCCAGAAAGCAGCATTTCAGTCTGCAGGCTTTTGCTGTTATCATCTCCTTTCACTCATCCTCACGCACCCCTTTGAAAAGCACTTAAATACACAAGACTACATTAGGATGCCTGTGTTTGCAGAAATGCTCTAACTATAAACCTCTAAAATTTTAGTAATTTAGGTCTGAACACAGAGAATGAGGATAATACTTTACATAAAGCACAACTGTAATTTGCATTCCTCAAAGTGTTTGATATCAGGGGTAGTGTTCAGTTATTAAAAAAAGGCACATACAATAAGGGGCAGACAAAGAGGAAAGAAAATAGTTTGTTATTATTGCAATTGCATTTCTTTTTGTTTAAGCAATATATTAACAAGTATGGCTCTTAGCACGACTGAAGAGAAGAAATGCTGCAGAACTGAACCTTAAGAATGTAACTAGGACTTTATGTCTACCAAACTGTTCAGTTCATTTGTAATGTGACTTAAAATATCTTCACAATTTGCCAAGACATTTGCAAGGACCGGTTGCAGTCAAAGCAAAAGCAATCACATCTGAAACATCCCTGCACAATGAAAAATCTTTGCTTTTTCTTTGTTCAGATTACTGGGACTTGACACCACAGCCTCAACTTGGATCTCAGCAATGGGTTAGAGAAGGAAAGGCCTGAAAACTCCTCTGATTCCTTCAGTTACAGGAACTTTGCTTTTAAAGATATGTATGAGTGATCAAAATCAGCTTGAGAGGAAATTGAATTCATCCTACAGCTACACTCGGAACTTATTCACAATATCTGTGTTGCTCAGAAACATGAAGAAATAGACACATTTATATGCAAAATTATGCCAAACAAAATAACTATAAATTTAATTTTGGTTAGGTAATATTTTTTTTGGCAAAATTTAATGGACCATATTCTTCTAAAAAAGGAAAGTACTCATGCAAGAAAAAGGGCACAGACACAAAGGTTATATAAAATTCTCAATATTAGTATTCAATGATAATTTACACAATATTTTCAGCACCATATTTACTGCTAGACAGGTTTTTTTTAAAAAATAACAATTCTATTACTGATACATATCAAGATAGTAAAATATTTTCCTGATTAATTACATCCCTATCTGTATAATAGTCATGCAGCTCTAATGGAAAATATTTAAAACATTTCCATGAGAATGCAGCACATTTCTACTGTTCTCATTAACATTCCAAGCAATTTTCTGCTTGTTGATCAACTTTCTGGTTTAATGAATACCAAAAAATGTGGATGATTACGTGGATCTTGACAGGTACACGTCTCCTGTTAAGACAGCATTTCCCACAAAGAATTCAACTTTTTACAATACTGTGCAATTCATGATAGCACTAAAAATTTCAATAAAGCATTGAAAGAAAAACATTTTTTACTGGGAGAGATCTTATACAGTATCTGATCCTCCCTCCTAAACAAGTGAAAATAAGAGATTTAAGAAAGACTAGATAACTGTAGCCCTAAACTTCCTCTCATCACAGTTGAAAATAATAGTTGGACATTTTAAGTCTCATGTTAAGTGCCAAGTGAGAATAATTTCCCTATCTGAGGCAGACAATGGGGTATTTTTTTCTTCCCCTTTTAAGTACTTTGACTGCAAAAAAAGCTGTACTAAATTGAATACCACTGCCACAGAGATGAGATCGTCACTGGGCACCCAGAGCAGGCAAGAGCTTAATGAAGGTTATGTAGAAGTGTGACTGCAGCCAGTGCATGGTTGTCCCCTTGGGCGGCAGAGCTGGAGGAGAGGCACAGCACTGTCCCTCCTGTCCCCCCCAGTGCCAGCTCTGCCCCGTGTCCCTGCCAGCCCAGCTGCACCTCCTGTGCCAGCCCGGGCAGGGCTGGGCACACGTGAGGGACTCCAGAGCCAAACCCCAAAGGACGCGCTCTGAGCCCTGCAGCAGCGGCACGCTGGCTCAGCACATGCATTTCCTTCTCCAGGTTAAAACAGAGATGCCAAAGGGGGCCCAGACCTTTCACTGCTTTGCAGAAATCTCTGGTTTTGTCTCGTTTAAAAATCCTTCAGAAATAGTTCTAAGACCCTTGACAAACCAACCCAAGAATGCAAAGAAGACATATGATGACCAGATGTCCTCATACTCTCATCCTTCAACACCCATATGTTTCAAGAGTATTTTCAGATTGCTGCTGAAGAGTGAGGCTTTGGAGTTGTAAAGATCCTACTTGGCAGGAAGAATCCTTACAGATGTTGGAAAAAACCACTTTCACCACAGAAGGATCTCAACTAAGCACATATTGCATTAAGAATTAAGCTGAATTGTTGCATATCCCTGAGCCAGCAAAAAACTGCAGATCTCTCTGATGTCCTACTGATAGTACCAATTTTATTTTTTTAACTTCCTTTTGGGGGAGCAAGCCTAGAGTTTAAACAGTGTTCTTGTGATTGAATTCTTCTGGTTGACAATACTGGACACAATTAACATTGAAAAACGCTAATAAAATAAACCTATCAATTTTGGTGATGCCTTTATCCCTAGAGTAAAAGCCAAGACAAAATCTTCAAACTCCTACCAATGCTTCCAATTTTCTACAAATCACTAAAAAACTTTGACACATAGAAACACAGCATAAAGTACTAAACATTATACAAGGTTACAAGAAGGTAAAAAATTAAGAATAATTTAAAATATTGTATGCATTTCATAGAATCAAAAGTTCATCTTGGTGAAAGTTTAAAACCAGTTTATATTTTTGTACTTCAGACAAGCTTTTCTGAACTCACAGATCATAAGACTGGTAATAGATGATAGCTGAGGCACTGGTATTCAGAAGTCTGCAAGACTCTTAGGCCAATGGAGAAAGCTGAGAAAAAAAATCCCTTCCATAACTGTTCCTGTACTATAAGTGATAAAATCATTTTTCGTGGGTTAGCTATATTTATTCCTTATCATTTCATTAAGAAATCTCTCATAGACTATAGGATCATAAAATGGTTAAAGGTCACTTGTTCCAAGCCCTCTGCCGTGGGCAAGGACACTTTCCACTGGACCAGGCTGCTCAAATCCCCATCCAGCCTGGCCTGACCTGAGGAACATTTGGCATTTGTTGCATAACAGCTTCCCCAGAGTCCCTTTAGCTAACAATACACAAACACATAATGAACTGAAATCCTGACTTCATCCCCACCTACAGAAGCTTTTGCTATTAAAGCTGTAAGTACAAGGCAACATACATTCAGCTATTCCCAGTAATTTTATCTATTTTTTGTGAACTAAGAAAATTAATTAGTTAGTTCACTGAACTACTATGGTTGTGCCTAGCTCTGTTTGTAGTTGATGAAGAAAACCAGACAGTTTTAGATCATTATGTAGCTGATCACATGGAAACGTCTCCTTGAGGGTGATGCTAATTAAATCCTAGTTTCCACTGAGTTTATAGACTAGATCTCCAGCAAGTCCAAGGGGAACAGAACATTACTAACAGCAACTCATCACATCTTGTTTATTTATAAAATCATATGGCTTAAACTGAAACATTTCCATTTTAGCAAGCTGAAAATCCAAAAGTAGAAACATATTCCCAAGGGTCTAGAATACTAACAGTCTTTGAAAAATCCTATCTTTTAAAGCAGTGCATTTATAAACATGTAAATATTTGTCAGATAGGTCAAAAGCTTGAAATAAAATATGATATAGTAATAATGTTGCAGTTTGCCTTGTCTACTCATAATGGACCTATCATGAATAAAAATGCACCCAAAACCCCCCAAAAAATCCTCTATGTCAGCCTATAACAGTCAGAAAAATATTGTGGCACTGAAGAAGAATGAGGCCCAGGAAATATTTGGACAGTGCAGCTTCTACCCCAAATGACAAGAGAGGGGCTCCCTTGGGGCATAGAACCTAAGCCACAGCAAGCTCCTCCTCCTTTTCCAAAGTAGTATATGCTTGGACATGCGTAAAATCTCTGAAGACTTTCCCCTTGTCATTGCCCTTCCTCTGGTCATGCACCATATCCACTAACCCCAAAGCTTCTTCACTAGCAAGACACAAAATTTAATTATTCCCAAAATTTATCTATGACGAGGCTTGAGGAACCATGAATGAAGTCAACAAGGGCTTCAGCCACTGTCACTGATATGAAATTATGATGTATTTAGATTTGTCAGCATTCAACTCTGTACGAACCAAAATGTTGGTATATATCAATAAACAGACTCAATCTGTATCCCTCCCATTAATATGCAATTATTTCTATTTGCAGTCTGCAGTGTATCTCCATAACACTGAAATAACACAGCAGATGTTAGTGGCCATAAATCCTCTCTTGTGACTATTCCACTGCTTAATGCTCCAGTTTTTGATATCTAAAAATAATACCTTTGAAAACTATGTTTATAGTTATAATGAAAATCTTTATACCTTTCTAGGATAACCAAAATATAAAGATATATTCTTGCATTCCTAATGAACTCTTTTAGCCCATTTTAAAATAAAAGCAAAGCTATTATATAATGCTATGGAAAGACACATAATGAAAATTATCTAAAATATTAAAACTAATATTAGTAAGGTGTAAGTCTCAAAGACAAAGGAATAAAGTATATTTATCATCCACTAGACAAAGAATAGACTAATTGTTCTTTAGTATGAATTTTCAGAAGTGACATGATTTACAATTTTATACTTCGATTTATAGATTCTGAAGTCATGAAATGTTAAGTGATTTTTCAGAAAGAAAAATAATTAAAGAATGCATCAAAACCTATTAATCTCAGTGTCAAAGCACTTCAGGTCACCTCTAGTTCTCATGTATGTAGGAATTCTAGGGATTTACCTATTACTGCTATAATGGCATCTAATGTGATACTTACTATGAAATACCCTGCAAATGCTATGAAACAAAATCAACATCAAATTCAGTCTTTACCTGTAATAATACCAGCTTCTTGCACAGGAATATATAAGTCCCTACAGAGTGTATATAATCCCCTACAGAGGACCAGGATTTTTCATGGGGGTATTAACACTGGGAATTTTACTGGGAAGGTCTTTAATGCTGCAATCTGCCACTGAATTTTCCTTCTTCCCCACAGCTGCATCCACTGGTGACTCACAGTGATGCAGAATCACAGAAGGGGTCAGGCTGGGAGGGACCACACTGGGTCATCCGGGCAGTGAGGGAGACTCCACACCCTCTCTGGGTAATCTATTCCAGGGCATGGGCTCCTGCACAGTAAGGTTCTTCCTTGTGTTCACATCCAGCTTCCTGGGTATCAGTTTCTGCCCTTGGCCTCTTGTGCTCTTGCTCAGCACCACCAAGCAGAGCCTGGTCCTTCCCCTGAGCCCTCCCTGCAGAGCCCTGTGTCCATTGGTGAGGACCCTCAGAGTCACCTCTTCTTGAGGCTGAGCAGGCCCAGCTCCCTCAGCCTTGCTCGAGGAGAGATGCTCCAGTCCCTTCATCATCTTTGCAGCCACTGCTGGACCTGCTCCAAGAGCTCCATGTTTCTCTTGTGCTGAGGAGCCCAGAACTGGACACAGCATTCCAGATGTGCCTCACCAGGGCACAACTGGATCATTTTACAGTCTATGCTACTCACCCCCCTGAAGGGATGGGTAGCTAGTATAATGGGGATTTTTTTTTGGCAATTTTTACTGCGGAATTTATCTCTCTTTTAAGAGCGGGAGAGGTATCATAAAAAAAAAAGAAATAAAAATTTCTACCTTCAATGTCATTCCACACTTTCTGCCCAGCAATTCAATTTGTCCTGTCTGTTGACAATGCCACATGACTTTGAATCTTTAGTAAATTTCAACAGAATCCTACGCTTTTTTGTGCCAAAGCCATTACTAAAAACATTAAACAAAATTGGTTCCAGGACTGATGTTCAGGAACTCTATTAAATAATCTTTCAATACATTCTGCTTCCTCATTTTAACATGATTTACTCTGAGTCAAGTTTATCACTCCATTTAATGCTTATTTTCTGGAAAGTGTACAGAAATATAAAATAATTCAATTCAACACCCTGGCTCAAAAAGCACTTGCTTGTGTGTGTAGCCTACAGTTGATGAATTAAATGACAATAAAATGGATAAAACACCTTTACTGCACTAAAAGTTACTGCCAATATATGACATTGTTAAATTAAAAATTAATTAAAAGAAACACACAGAAATGCATACATGCGTACTTCAGATTTTTTATTTAGGTTTGCTTAATAATTTATGTCTTGAGTAAGAACATGCCTACTTCAGCAGAAAAATGCTAATTGCATTAAAGAAGAAACAATCCCTGGAGCACAGAAGCAAGCATTACAACTTGTTAGTCAAAAATTAATACTCAGCACTCTAAGTCATTTTTATTAACTTACTCTACAGCTGCAATGGCTGCACAATTACAAACAACAATGAACTATTCCCCGAGACTTGAGATAAATTATGAAAGTAGTTTTTAGTTTAGTAAAATATTTTGTTACTTCAGTCTCACTACCAAAGACTGAAGTTCAGAATGAAAAAAATCACATTTTTTCATATTTTTTGAAGTGTTTTTACAATTTCTGCTTTATATGCTACCTACTGTTGTGCTTTCAGTATTGATATCAGTCACAGTAACCATTACAGCACAAAACTAATGAGACTGATTTTGGTTTTTCGCTCTCTAGCTGAAAAAAAGGTCAGCTTCAGCAAAATGTTTCCTTAATTTTGAGTGCATAAGACTCCTTTTTTGAACTCAGACACTTCCAAGTGCTACTTTTGTTTAGATGTTTTGGGGAATTTTCACATGTTCCTCTTTTTTAAATAAAGCAACTTGACAAAAGTTTGCAGAAAAACCACCTAAGTCACACTGAATTTCTGGCAGAAATCTTTCACCTTTGTCTCGATTAAGTGATGTCCCACATAAAACAAACAAACAAACAAATAAAAATATCTAAATCACTGACAACTGCCATATTGCAGCAGAAAAGTCTTACAACACACACATTCATGTCTTGCCTCACCTCTTGTTTTTGCCACCACAGCAGAACTGGAGTGTGCACCCAAAATGCAGCATGTGCATCAAGGTCACAGAGCTCATGCCACAGCAGACAAGATGTTTGGGAGTCTGACCCTCTGGTAGGAGCCTGTGAAAGTCTCCTTTAAAACGGCACTACAGAAAAAACATCTCAAGGTAAAAGGGTTCTTTTCACCACAAAAATAGAGAATCATTTTGTGGGAGGTGCCACTGGGACAGGACAAAGGATGCAATTGGGAAAAAAATAGGTAAAAGTTGGAAAAATACCTCGAGAGGAATTACACATAAGATACATCTGGCTCAAAATCCCCTTCAGAGAACTAAATTTTTGCAGGCTGCAGGTGTTTCCTGAGAAAATATTACTGAATTTTTTGTTCTCTGAATGCTTTTTTATTTTCCTGCCTATGTATTTGCTGCTGCAGGGGATGAGGTGCCATGAGGACACTAATCCAATTTGGATCACACCTTTTTATGGTAAGGAGGTTGCAAGCAGCTCAGCAAACAAAGATCTAGAAAACAAAGCTCTGGCTCTGGGGGTATGTACTGGCATCTTGTGGTTTCTCATCACTGAGTGCTCTGCAGTTCTTCCCCAGAGCAATGACACAGCTCTCTGCAAAGAGCTCCCAGCCCTGTGCATACCCCGGACAAGAGATACCCAGCACAGCCCTGGGGGATCCTGGCTGGGATGCTTGCACTGCAGCAACATTTTTCAGTCTTCAAGTAGAAAAACATGCCTTGGGAAGGACTGCATCTGATTATTGTCAAGAAGAATTTCTCTTTACAGGTTGATTTTAATTTTTTTAAGTAGTTAAGGTTTTGCTCAAACCTTTTATAAAATGTCACAGTTACAAAGTTTAACTTGGCCGAAGGCTATGAACAGTGTAAAACATTGTTTTGATTACTTGGTCAGCGTAGAAATTTTATTTCCCATCAGAACATATTGCTGTAGAGAACATTGACCAAATGAACTCTCTCCTTGTTTGTGTCTCACCTAATTAAGCTTTATAATTATAAACACCTTCAGGCTGTCATAATTAGACTCCTGTTGATTTTACCACTGTTGTATCACACTGCTCTCTGCTCCATGTCCAGTCACACAGAGGCTGCACATAGTCTGTCCTTTAAAACTCCTGGCAACTGGGTAGCAGTGAAAGTCTTCAAAACCAGCGTCAAACTGTGCACACTTAAAACTAATTTCTGATCAGTCTTGTCTTTACAGGAGACCTAAACTCAATACTCATCTGCTTTTTCTTGAGAGCAGAACTCAGAGACAACCAAAACATTTCTTTTTGAATGTTTTTGTTGCTTCAATTGAAAGCAGCTCAAAGCAATTGCTTCCTGACCAAATGTCATCTCTGTAATGAAGTTAGTAAAATATTTATCAAGATTAATATTAAATTTTCTGCATGCACGTCCTCTCTAATTAAATTTGAATATTCATTGTTCTAATTAACCCAGTGGCTTTTATATCAATCAGACATTGATACCGTGCATGTTCTCAGAAGGTTTAGATTCCAGAAAGTGCCATGATGGTTCTGAAATGGCACAGTAGGTTTGGTTTGCACAGCCCATCTCAAGCAGGGCCAGCAGGGATGTTCTTTCTCTGCAGTGACTCAGTGACTAACACAAAGAGGAGTCAAGGAAAACTGCTCATGACCTCCCAAAAGGTAAATAGCCAGCAAGGACAGGTCACACCATGGGGCTACAATTGAGGCTTGTTGTAAAGCAGTTGATCCTGTGTAATTCTGAAGTGCAATGCACTGCATTTTCCTTTGACTTTGTATCATTTGAAACCTGTTTCCATTGACTGCTTTGGGCTCTGCCAGGCATCTCAAATTTATCCATGAAATTACTCCCTCTCCTTTCTCTTGTTGTATCACTGTGCATCAATGACCATTTTTTCAGTGCTTCCATTTCTTTGCTCACATTTTGCCAGCAAGCACGTTGGGAAAAAAAAAAAAAAACACAAAACAAAACTGCAAACACTGGGGCTTAAGATATGAGACAGTTTAAAATTATTCCCACTGCAGTAATTCCCAAATGTGTACCAGCACACGAGTCAGGAGTGCACCAACACACTGAGTTTTCCCTTCATGAGTCATGATCACATTGTGAAGGAGGTAAAGGTACTTGATTTTCTAGTAGTCTTTACTCCAGTACAATTTCATGTGTATTGGGAGGATTCCCAGCAGAGAGGATGAGACAGTATTGTAGAGGGGTGGTAAAAACAAGAAAATAAAAACCTACCTTTCCTCTAATACAACAGAATGTTACAGAAATACTTTGAGGATGTCTCAGCATAGATTTCTCTGAACACAGAGTTCTGAATTTTTTACAGAAAGAAGTCCTTCGGGAGAAGAGTTAGTAGGCAGAGTTATTTCAAACTCTAGATTTAAAAAAAACACCAAACCTGAAAATGGTGCTGTTTTTTTTCTCCCTAACTCTCCTGGTATCTCTTTATTCTTTCTCTGTCTGTGATTCCCAACATGATGTTCAACAGGGAATACTTCTGTTCTAAACTTCAGATCCTTTCAAGACATATGGCACATGTGGGAAAGTCAGTGCAAATTCCTGTTGTCCTAAAGATATACCATTGTTGGGGTTGAGTAAAAGCATCAAGAGTGAAGTAGAAGCAGTTCTAGAAAGTTCTCTGTTTCCCCTGTTGTTATTGGTTCATATTTGCTGCAGTAATTATAATATTCCTAATCCCTTGTTCCTATTGGATGCTCACCCTCAGATTCCACCTCTATATAAATTGTGTTCACCCTGGCCCTTGGCTTTTGTAGCGCACCCCATGCTGTGTTGGGCTTCTTGTGTGTTGTTGGGGTTTGTTATTTTCTTATTATTAAAGTTCTTTTGTTTCAGTCACTGATTTGAGCCCATCCCTCGTTTTTACTGCTGCTTTGGAATTTCTTGTGGGTCTGTCCATCTGGGCTGGACCCTGTATGGCCACGCACCATTATTTAAGAGACTGCTCTCAGCCAGTTAACTACAGAAATTATTTTGTTTGCAGTTTTAGTACATAGTGTACGTAAAACTTTACTAGTATCTTGACCAAATTTTGCTCTTCCTCTTTACTCCTGAAAGCGCAGAATTCCCCAATCAATGAACAAATTCAGGCCCCCCAAAACAATCCCGTGAAATGCTATAGCTTTCCAGAGGAGAACAAGGCTTCAGGAAAGCATACACCTATCAATCCACAGGGGCCATCCTCTGCCAGTCCACCTTCATGTTTGAAAGCCAAACCCTTTCCTCATTTCCTGACATCTAACCTGGCCAAAGGGGTGGCTTGCAAAGACGGCCAGTGAGCAAGGTGAAAACAGCACATCAGGGAAAACAGTGATTCTGTCATGTGGTGGGAAAGAGAAAAACCTTTAGCTGATCAGAACTATTAATAAAAAATATATATTGCACAGAGCATGTAAAAAATTCCTAATGGAATGACACAATATAATTCTTCTGGGTGGGTTAGAATGACGGCTTTATTCCTAAGTGTCTGTATATCATTTATATAACCAGGGCACTGAGACTTCTACACATGCTACATATTTTATAGAAAAATGATTTTTTGGGAGGTAATTTTTTACTATGGATTTTTGAATTTTATTGGTACTATTTTTCATGTATTGTTGCCTGCAAAATAAGTTCCTGCTGGACTATGATTCTTGTAGCACACATTTTGCAGAAATGAAAAAAGAAGAAAAAATTCATATGTAATAAAACTTTAGAACCTTTTAAGTTATCTAATGTAGCTCTACCTTCGATAACCATGTTATTGCAGTTTTTATGCCTGCTCTTGTGTAACCAGCCTGGGTTAGCAACAAGTAGGATTTTTTTAAACTATTTTTTACAAATTCAATTGGCCACATCTTCACTACTCGCATAAATTCAGTTTTGTTTTTCCTTTAGTCAGCACTTATTGAGGAAAAGAGCAACTTAACTTTATCCTGTTCCTTCCATATCTACATTTCTTTGGGGTGGAAGTAAGTTATGCCTGGAAGTTGGCACCCAGACAACTCCCAAAATCTCAGCTCATTCTGATGCTGTCCTTAGTGCTTGACTGAACATTACCTGGCCCAAGGTTCACACTCAAAAATAAGTGCATTGAGAGAAAGGAGAGAAGAAACTTTCTTTGACTTAAAAGGAACGATCAGAGCACAGGAGAGGTTTGAGAATTCTGCATCACAAGGCTCCATGTAGCACAGGCCCTCCAGTCCCTAAGAGCTGAGCAGACCCAAAGAGCTGTAACTCATGCAAGAAACAAACACTTTCAGAAAGAATGAGCCTATATTGGATACAACACCATGAGCAAGAGCTAAGCAGACCTCCCAGTTTTGTGGTGTACTGTCATGATTCTGACCTCTGACATACACAACTGGGAAGAAGGAGGTATGAGAAGCTGGTAAAAATATGCATTGTCTAAAGTCAACATTCAAGGCTGAAATTGTGCTACTGAAACAAAAACAGACTAAAGTTATAAACTAGAGTGTGTAGGCTGAGTATCAAAGGATTACCAGCAAAAATTAATTACAAATATCGCAGTGACAACAGGACGAGAGAAGTTAATTTTCTAATTTAGGGGAATCTCATGTACTTCTGATCATGCTAGAGAACTGAATCTTTTATAACCGTGTGACCTAGAATTAAAAGGACATAAATACATACATACTTATAAACATCTACATATAAATATATAAAACATTTTTATAAACATATACATATAAATATAATCAAATGTCCATGTAAACTACATACATACTTATAAACATCTACATATAAATATATAAAACATTTTTATAAACATATACATATAAATATAATCAAATGTCCATGTAAACTACTCCTTACTACAGTGTCTCTTAAAAAGAACTCATATCATCTCAACTCTCATGAGTTCAGATAATTTATGCAATAATTTCAGGCAGTGGAATTCCCAGAGCAGAGCTCCCAATATGCACATGGAACAATCCTTCTTCAAGTGCTGTAATATCCTTTGTGAGTGTCATCATTAAAAATGGCCATATTCAGCTGGTTTCCCTTTATGGCAGCTCTCTGAAGGCACAGAAAGCTTCGCTGTGAAGTTGGTATCATCGCCTTGAAAACCAACATGGACAGAACTACTATTTGTGCCTGGAGTACATTATTGCTTGTGTTAATATTTTATGTTTACTGACTCTATTTGCAAATCACATCACGGAGTGTGTTCTAGAATTGTTCCATTTGGTGGAATAGGAACCATTCCATGGGGAGCATTCTCTGTTTGTTTTACAGCAAGGGATGGAGGAATCGGATGCTGTACTTACTGCTTAGCACTCCAGATGCTTCAGCTGTGAGTGGGGAGGAACAGGACCTCACTGCCACAGCAGGGAATCCCAGAAGCATCACAGCTCCCCAGCAGCTGGCACTTTCAGAGCAAATGGATCAGGCTGCAATGTAATTGAACACCAAGGCAGTAAAAAGACAAAATGGTTGAGATGAGACTCTTAATTTCAGGATCACAAATCTTGCTTGTAAATATTGAATTGAAAGCGCAGCAAAGTAGAATTTCCAAACTTTGATTAAGGAAAGGAGTTGTTCAAATTGACTTAAAAGAAGTAAGTCAAGGGTGTTTTGATGCAAAAGTCATGCGGTGCCTGAACTACAGACCAGAGAGCTGGGCTGGAAGCATCTTTTTATACTTGCAAGGTGGAGTTTTAAAACACGCTGCAAAAAATGGCTCTTCAAGAGCCCATGGATACTGGAACCCTTGCTCCGCGGACAGAGATGGTACAGAAGAGACTGACTTGTTCATGAGTAGAAGAATTGTAAAACGATACTAAACTTAGAGGTCACCTTTGGTTCAGGAAATCTCTCAGCAATAAATTGTTTACTGAATGACTATTACAGTAAAGTATTGCTACAGATGTGTGTTGTTCTTTGCCTTCCCCTAGATACAAACTTCAAGTCACTTTGTACTTAGATCTGAGCACATAAAGATTTTATGTTCTCATGAAAAATAACACAATCAGATTATAGATTTCATAGGTGAAAAATTTCAGCCAGCAAACAGTAAATTCTAACTGAAAATATTTTCTAGAGGCAAGTGTATTCCAAGGGGACATGTGACAACAGAAAAAGAAAATATTTTTATAAAATTGACATAAAAATTGAAATCATAATAAAAGCTGTCTCAGAGATTATTTACATTTCATCTTGGGATCAGTAGAGTCACAGTGCTCTTGAAAAATGCACCTGTAGTATATGTTGGTCTCCTAATAGAAACTAGAAATAATTCAAAGTACCAAAACAAAGTTAGTGTTAAATCCAGTTGAATAATGTTTATACATTTGACTGCAACTGCCAGTTATGGGATTTATTAGTGCTAAATTAGTCATTATTTGGGCACTTTGTGTCAAATATGTACACTCACAACACATATAAACAGGTAACAAGTCACACTGCTTTCTTGCAGATTTTTCATTTGGTTGTTTTTTGCTTTTCAATCAAAGCAAACTGACACATCAAAACTTGGAGCTCTAGTGATGGTTTTATCAATACATACAACAAAAATATATATCAAAGTAGTAGACTTATACCACATATTTAATGAATATTTCTAGACTTTCATCTGCTGCTTCTCAGTAGTTACTTTGATGAGGCACTGGTGAGTTTTTAGCATATTTTAAAACAGCATTTTCTTGCTTCCATGTGAACAAGCTGTGTAATAGTACTCCACTAGTGAAATACTGCCTGACAAGATCCAATTGTTAAAAAAAAAAAAAAAAAAAAAATTGCAGTAATGTCCATATTTCATATTTAAAATCAATTTTCCCACATAATACAGAAGGCTTAGAGGAGCTTGTGCCTTGGACTTGTATTCTGTTATATTTCACACACTACAAAAATGTCTGGTTAACATTTTGGTAGAAGAATTCTGGCTGAAGCAAATTTTTTCATTGTTTACACTGCATAAGGATTTTACTAGAGTAAGGAATTTCTTGTCCTTTCTTCTTAAACTGTTTATTTACTTTCATGAAAACCTGAAAATAGTTATGCACTCCAACAGAGCAATTTGAAATATTATTATGTAACATAGTAAAATAAAATGTAAACAGATGCATTTTAATATTATACAATGCAGTATTCTATGGCTCATTAAACTATATTCATTACTAAGCTGGATCCATAGAAACAATTTTGTAGCTTTAACAATGTACCAGATGTCAGATATTTGCTGTGTCAGATGGTTTTATTCTTTAGCTCTAGGAATTTACAGTCAAGCTTGCCTCAATAAACACATAAATCTGGTCACATCTATCAAATTTGCCAGCATTAGTTAGAATTAAATTCTGAGACACTCATCAGGCCGCATATCTTTTTTGCAGAATTTTTTCTAGATAAAGGTCCAAAGTGGAAAACACGGGAGTGGGATTACATTTTGACCCAGTCAAAACAAAATTTTTCAAATCATTCTCTCTACCTACAAACAAACCTTGTGTCTTGGTTTAAGGCAAATTTGGGAAGGAACTTCTGAATAGGTCCCTCCAGAAAACCAATCCAATGGCCCCTTCCCCCAACTGGTTTAGGAAAGGAAAAGAGGAAAAACAAAACAAAACAAAAAAAATTCCTTAGAGGAAAGTGGAAAAAATGTGTTTATTTAACAGGCCAAGCACAACAAATGAACACTAAGGAACAAAACCTCCTGCTTCTCCGCAGAGATGACCAATCCAGCCAGTCTGTGCCGTGGGTGCAGCTCGGCTCGCTCAGTCTGTGGCAGTCCCTGGCACTGGGAAATGCCGGGCCCAAGCCAGGCCCAGTGGGCCACAGGGATGAGCTCTTGGTGCTCTGCTGGGGGTTAGTCCAGAGCAGGTTTGAACAGTTCCAAGGAAAAAAAAAGGAAAAGAAACTCACGGTCCGGAAAACTTCTCTGCTTCAGTTAGCCACGAACTAACAGAAAGCAAAGGAGAGCTCTCTCTCGTTGTCCGCACTGCAGCCAACACTCCCTGTGTGTCCTCCAAAACTGCAAACTCTTATCTTGATGTTTTGAAAACACCCGCCTCAGACATTCCACTGCTTCTTCTTCACTCTTAGATCCAGTCTTAAAGGTGCAGAACTCATTTTTGATTTTAACAGACGAATAGAGATACAATTCAACAGTAACCCAGAACACCTTGTCACCTTGAATGAAAAAAAAGGTTCAGTTGAAAAACATTCAACTGAAATGTCCTGCCACTTTTTAAATATTTCTCCCTTCCACCTCCCCCTATTCTTCCCCTCCACACATCAGAAGGGAAAAGACCCCTAAAAACAAAGCAGAGATGTTTATCTGAGTTACAGAAACCAGAAAGGTCTGCTGTAACCCAACTACCAAGGCACAATAGCTGCAGCTATTGCAGCCTCCACCAGCCCACTTCTGTGCTTCTTAAAAAGAACTGAAAGGACACGATCTAGAGGATCTCTTTCTGAGAGGAAAGGTCAGTTTGTCTTTGCCATGACTCTCATCCAAGCTCCTGCTGTAGAACCAAATGATCACATGCTGCTGTTGGACACAACCATCACCCAGCAGCCTCAGTGCTGGATTTGAAGAGCTGTTGAAGTCGTCAGTACAAACAATTGACCACAGACAGTTCTAGTCTGTTCTTTATGGCCACCCTAATGATTTCTGGCTTTTTCCAGTCTCCACTGAAGAGAGCTGTGCAGTGCTCCCATGGTATCAATCTTAATAAAAGCACTGGAGCTGACAACTTAGGACCTAAATGATTTAGTTTAGATGCCAGATCTGATTTCAGTCCCATTTTCCACTTTTAAAATTTGGATCCTGCAGCTAATGAACCACTTTTAATCCAGCATCCTGAAATCTCCTGGCTCCACACACACTGAAAAAGGTAACAACAGCCTACGATGATGTTAACCTGGATCCAGATACACCTGATTTCACTTTTTCTTGACTTTTCTGCTTTCCAAGGTAAAATTCCATGTAGCTTTATGGGAGATTTTATCAGCACAATATGGTTTTGGGACTATCCCACCCATTTATGTGTCTTTCAACTGATTTCAAAGACATGGATGTATGCCAAGGAACTAATGTCAAATCATAGCTGCAAGACATCCTGGGCTATCAGAATCATCTCTAAATAATAATCTAAAGGTCAAAGCAAAAATCTCAGTTGTACATCTGGAAATTAAGCATAGATCCAAACATATGCACAACTACTACTCTGCCTTTACTCTCAGTTTGGAGTGAGCTTATTTGAGTTTAAATCACTATTTCAAGAAGAAAATCAGGGGCTTGCTTGTTTATTTTTTTTAAGTATATACAGACAACTTCAACATCTGCCCTTCTTTCCAGACCTTTACATTTTTTAAATTAAAATAATTCCAAAAAATTTCATAATTCCCCTCTTGATATCATGACAAGACATCCTCCTGAGCTCCAGCAGCCATGATAAATTGGCAGCTTTGTCAACACTGACTCCTGGAAAATATTTTCTCCACCAATACACCTGCAAGAGAAATTTCCAGAGCAGTCTGCACAGCTCAGTGGAGGCAGCTACTGGCAGTCCCTGGAGCCAAATCTAAGGACCAGCAGCAAGAATGGATTTCCCATCTTAGCCAGTTACTTGGAAACCAACTTGAACTCAGGCCAGACTGGAGTAAACTTTTTATTTACAGATATGCAAACCAGACATAGGAAAGGTGACTCGACCAGAACCATTTATAACTTCTCTCACAACTGAATGTGTTAGATCTCTCTTTATCTCTCTAAATCTAACCACAAGGCTCATAGACAGTGTTGGCAGTTCTGCAACCCTCTGCCCTCACCCTGCATTTACAGAAGAGGATCTGAATCTGGAAACCTTTGCACCCCGTGGGCCTCTAAACCACATCAAAAAACTGACCCTTTCCAGGGATGTACAACCTCTTTTGTTGCTGATCTTTCATCTGGTGGCAGTTTTCAAGCTGTCTGTTGCATAAGTTAATAGCTGCCTCCTCCAGCTTCAAGGCTGTCTTGTGAACCCAGCCTGTTGAAATGGTCATCTGCCTCTTTAGACCCAGACTGCACTTTCAGTGTGTAGATAATTAGCAGCAGATCATTCATAAAAGCCTAAAATAAATGTCTGCCATACCACAAGAAAATAGTCAGACATCAGTGCTAAATACTTCAGTCACCATACCAGATTGTGAATTGGGGGGCAGAAAATAGCTCTGAAATGGTGCCGTGCTAAGTGTCACTGCTAGACTCAGCACTCAGCATTTGGACTCAGGCCAAATTTAATTTAAAAAAAAAATTACTTATAAAATATTCTTCTGCTATGAAGCTATGTGGAGATCAGAAAAAAAAAAATCCTCCCAAAGCATCACAAAATTGAGAAAAAGCAGTTTCTCTTTAAGTAACTTTAGCCAGAAAAAAATGTCCTCTGGACTTGCTACAACTGCACAAACAAAAACTGGGATACTTTCTCTGCTCAGGTGAGACCATCTGTATTCAGTGTTGTCCTTCCTGATGGTTTTATGAAGCATATCAACTTGGTTTAAAGAAATAATACTGATTTTTTTCCATCCCCTGTGTTTTCTTTGTATTATCTTTTAGTAGGCTATTGAGTCAATTCTGGGATATTAACAAATGTGTTGCTCTCTTTTTAGAAGCTGCTCAATGCTCTTTATTGATCCAAAAGTTGATGATTACAGTGGTAAAATGCTGTCAAACAATTGATATTCATTATGGAGATGAAGCACCCCACACAGAAAGAATATTTTCCAGATGAGCCTTCAGAATACTAAAATTTCAGGTTAGTTTCTAGTATATGTTTTCCATAATTAGAGTATCTGATTTATTGATTCATGTTACTATATTTTATTTCCACTTTTAGTAAGATCAGCCTGTCTGTTTCTATAGTTACTGATATGTTTTTCTCCTTTACAAAGGACAAAAGAAAGTAATTTTACACTTTGTTTTTGGAGGGAAGAGGGGCTGCTCCTTCCCAAAGGCAGAGGGCAGCAGCTTCTTGTAGAAGAGAAGTGGGCAGGCTGTGGGTCCTGGGCAGCACAAAGCTCCCATCCCAGGGCTCTGGGACATGGCAAATAAAAGGCTGTGCCTGCATGGAAATTCAAGAGGTCAGTAGGAAAGGCTGCATGGTGCCACATCTCTTGGCCCAGGGCCACAGCCCAATTCTCTCCAACTTATGCATGTGTTTACTGCCCATGCACTGATGTGGCCTCAAGGGAGTTTCACTGAGACTTCTCAGAGACATACACCTTTCTAGTCTGGAGAAACACCTCCTTAAATTAACTCTTCCAAATCCTTCAATACCACAAATTCAAAGCAAGCCTTGATTCACTTCCAGCCTCTCTCCTCATGCACTCACTAATTCTGCCCTGACAGTAAAATAAGCATTAGGTGATAAGAGTATTGCTAAGACTTCATCTGAAAAAACATGCACATTTTCATCAGTGCATATTTTGCAGTGCTTGAATCACAGAATTTTACCCCGAGAATGCACCTGATGTATTGGAGTTTTCTGTATTGATTTCTGTGATTTATATCAAAAAGTTTTTACGTGCTAATTCCTGTGTAAACCTAATCAAGTAGGAGCTAATATAGCCAAGACAATCTGTAGAAGAAAAATTTTTCAGAAGTGACAGAGAATCCATTGTCATTTTTTATCCACTCAAGCTTTATGCTTTCCTCAAATTATGAGGGGAAAAAGCCCAACCAATACAAAGAAAAAAAAAAAAAAAAAAAAGGCAAAAAACCCCTCCAGACAAACCAAAGCACATCAAAAGGAATGGATCATAAGTCCTAGAAGCCTAAATACAACATTTAGAGAGGTATATGACGGAGAATATTTTTGTCAGCATGATAGAGATTGTGTAGCACGAGAGAATAACATCACCAGTTGTCATATCTTTTTGTCAGTATTCAGTGTTTTATAAATACTTCATTGTATAAACAGAGAACCTTCAGATAAGACATGAAATAATTCTCCCATAGCTACCCACAGATGCAGATCACATTAATAAAATACTGGTTTCTTTGGGTCTGACTGTAAAGACTCCACATATTTGTGTCTGACAAGTTCTTCTCTAGACATATCCTTACTGAGTTTTCTCAGGTTCCATAGTACTAAATGGCTTTCCAGAGTACAAAGAAAATCAAGCAGCATCCCACAAAACAGTTGTTTGGAATAGTTCAATGTACTACTGACTTTTTAACTGATTTTAAATGAAAAACAACAAATCTATATTGCAACTTGGATAATGTGCACTGAAAATAGCATGTGACACGTATTATATATGAAAACTTGATCAAATAAAAATATTCAAAATAGATTTTAAATTCTTTCACATTTAAATGATTATGTATAAATTGTTGTGTAAAAGAAATAAGGAGAACAACCCTGCTGTCACAAACCGTGCTATTGCACATGAAAGAGACAACAGAAGGAGGTTCCAGCACCCTATTTCTGACACTGTCTTCTGTGCTTGCTGAATTTTGTGCTCTAAGTATTAGCTATCGGAAGGGGCATTGATGCTTTCCAGTTTGTCCCAACATCCCTCTCCCCTAGCACCACAGAAGATGCTTGAAGAATGAGGAGTTTCATTTCAGTTGTGGATGCCTGAGGTGATGAGTCGCAAATGCTTTGCTCATGAGTCTCTGGGTTTTCCAAGACCATACACCTGTGATTTCAGCAAACAAATTCCACCAGCACTGCATTTCACTGAAAGTACTAACTACTGTGCTTAAACCTCTAGGAACCATTTCTCCTACAACTGAATGAATGCTTCTGCTTGGGACACTGAGAAGCTGAGCCCTGATGTTACTAGACTGTTAGACCTACGTATGTAGTTCATTCAGGATCATTTTGTAGATCATTTAGCAGATACTACACAAAAGAAAATATTACCTTAGCAGACATCAGAGAAAGGGCCTTGCATTCAGAAGTCCTACTTGACTGAAATAATATATAACTTTAGTCCTAAGCATGAATTTCTGATAAAACAAAAAGTTGTTTCAGCTGCACATTGCCCTTGACATTGTGCTTGTTGCTAATAGATTAATATGCAGTTTATGTGACCCTGAGTGAAATTTAATTTTCATAATTCGCAAATGATGAAAGCCTTGTAAACCACTAGAGAGGAGAAAACTAATTTACATCCTATTGTGACTTAATGTCATTTAACATTCCATACATTTCAGGCAGAGATGCTTCCAACAGTTTGTAGATCCCACTGGTTATGCCTGCATTGTAACGTGTCCCAGGGGGAACTGAAATAATTTTTACAGATCAGTGATCAATAATATTAAAGATATCAAGAAGACTGTGAAAACAAAACCTGAGTAGAACTGCATTTTTCCAAACATTTATGGCCCAATTCTGACCTTCGCTACTCAGCCCAGGAATTTACCATCACTCCAAAAGCATTTGTGGTTCAATTTCCACTGAAGAGCTTACCCTATAAAGTCTGAATGCTTGCTTTGTCTGCAGAATCCCAACCTAAATTTCTTACAGTGTTACCTTTTTGGAGGGCACCCAAGAAGCAGGTAGCTCTTAGTTCTCATTTGTGCTTCCCCCATTAGTTTTTATGATGAATCCCTTTATTTTTCATACTGAAAAAAAAAAAAAATCCTGAAGTACAATTTTGATGCACTGACAAGGCCAGAAACACTCAATAGGTTTGGAATATGCTCTCTCCAATGCGAAGGAAAAGCCAAGTTCAGTCAAGGCTCAGTGATGGCATATGCACAATGGAACACACACAGTGGCAAAAGTAAAGGTTTTCATTTTACTTGGATAAAGGGGAAAAGTGTGTGTAAGAATTTACCAGTAATTATTGAATTTGAGTAATTCTGATTAATGTGGATTAGAGAAATTAGAAGTACCTGGTCCTGCATAGTCTCATTATTTCTAATTTCTGTGACATCATGATGAAGATAAGAAATGAAATGGAGATTCATGGATTCTTTTGGAAAGAATTTTTTTCTTTTTTTAACCATGGTGTGAACATTAGATTAAGATTCTGGGGAAAACAAAGCAAATACAGAATCATATAAAAAATTAAATGTCCCATTTGGGAACTTAAAACTAGTTCAATTTCAAATTCCATATCATAGAAGCAATCTCAGCATTTTCAGTTCCATATTTGCTTGGCTATGACACATGAGAAACAACAGAGACTCCTGATTTTTATGACACACTACTGCTTGTTGGCTGCAGTGATGGGAAACCAGAGTGCTAGGAGGGAAGATGGGGATCCTCAGAACACCACTGTGCAGTGGGGCCATGCAGATAACAGCCCTAAGGGTCTGCTCCACATTCTTCTGCTGCCCACAACCCAGAGCTGGTTAGCAACCACTCCACATGAAAACTCAACCCTGTGAGTCCCTAAGTCACTGCTGGAGTACCTGAGCTAAAGTACCTACAAAGCCCCTCACAACACTGGGATAAATGCAGAACACAAACCACACCCTCTTATTTGAAAACACCAGCTTACATTATTTCTTGGCATGTTAAAGAAAGTCTCAAAGTATAATACAAAAATTTAAAATACCCGAATATTAGCCACAAACTTTATCCTGGTGACTCTCTATGGTTTATAAATACTCCCTACAGACTTTGAGAGATGCTTCTCCTTCTCCATTACTCATTTATCTAACTATACCTCATTCATTTTAATACCGTGACACTTACTGAAATAATTCTAGGCTACATCATTTCTGTTGCAAGCTATTTACTTATTAGTGCACACACATATCCCCGAAGGACAAAGTACTCAAACTGTAGAACAAAATGCATAATTTTCTGAAGCAAATCAGATCTATGCATGCACTGCAGATAAAGCATCTGTTCAAGAAAATAACAGGTGAAAAAGTGTTACATACGATTTGTTCTCATCAGAAAGGATTAGAAATAGATTGCAAAACATTCATGAGACTCATGAATGGTGAATGGTAGAAAGCAGGGAAGCAGAGAAGGTGCCAACAACTTAAGCTCTCCTTTGTTCTTTTCCATTTATAAACTAGCAGGTACACATAAAAACCAGTCATGAATGTTTGATTAGTTTTGATTTACACAAAAGTATCTGTTATATTTCTTTGAAGGGTGCTTGTTTATTTAATGTTTTTACAATAGCAAAGCTAACAAAGACTGCATTAGTTCAGCCTCATGCTAAATAATGCTCTAACTAATATTATAATTTGCCAGGGTGAAAACTCACCAGGTTTCCTCATGGAAACTTTGCATTTTCTGTCTTGGCTCTCTAATATCATGGGTAACAGTATTCCCTATTTCTTTCCAGTACAGGCTATATTATATTCATTAGAATTTTTAGAAATGTTTTGATCTAACTAGATTTAAAATAAAAAATACTTCCCTTGCTTAATTTTACTTCATAAGTATGTTTCCCAACTAAAGCACGGCAGAATGTTTCATTCACTTCCACAAGTACTTTGATATCATTCTTCTATTTCTGGAATCACTAATCTCAGATGAAAGGTCACAGAACACTAGTTGACATAAAAATGCAGGTGACAGTGCCTTTGTCAAAGGCAGAATTAGGACTTCACTAATAAGATTAAGTAAAGGAATGGTGTGTCAGACAGGTATGAAGAAATTAGTATAATTATATTTGAGGAAAATCCACGTGTAGTACGAAGAATCAAATAAAAATGTAGAGAGTCAACCTGAGCAGATAATTTTCACAATGAATAAAAAAGTTCAGGATTTTTGAAGGGATATAAAAATAATACTCTCATATCTTACAGGTGGAATTAATGCCATATGGGGGTGCTATGTATAATGATAGTACTTTTTAGACTTCTAGGAGAAAGAAAGGGAAGAAAAAATAATGCTATATCAACTTTTTTCATAGATATAATTTGAGTATATGGAAGCAGAATTATCCCATCAAGATAAAAGGCTATGACAGTAGGTTAAAAGCCTTTCTTTTAATATCTAGTACTGCAGACTAAATCCAGAATTGTAACACAGGTGAGCAAGTTTCAAGATTTCAAATCTCCAGGCAGCCAGCAAGATCAATTTTCTCAGCTACTCAAATCAGTGAATTAGAAAATATAATAGCTGGGTATATAAATAGTTGGGTGTCATTAGTTGCCATCAGCAGCTGCTACACCATAAATTCAGTAAGACCTGCATGGATTTTTGGACATCTGCTGTATTGCAGCATCCCTCTACCACCTGCAGAGGATATGAACCTGAAGAATAGACCCCAAACAGGTGGAATTACACATTGCATTACTTGGCAGAGAAAACCTGGTTCAGAAAACATTATTCTGTCAAGAATTTGAGATTTGTCACTCTAAATAATGTACAGCAGATGGAATCAGACCATGGAAAGTCTTGAATTGGTGTAATTTCCTGCTACTTTATGTGTCAGCCCATCTGGGTGAACCTCAGGCCCCTGTTCAAGCATGTCTGTACATTTAAATCTCCAATTCAGTTGGATGGTAATTCATTTGTCACTGATACACACACCCAATGACAGAGAACAAAACTCTTTCCTTTGCAAGATGTGAGCTCTTCAGAAGTTCAAGTATTCCATTTTAATACTAATACTTGATATATGCATTGATTATTGGAAAGTGAAGGTTTCTGTCCCCTCCTTCTAAACATCAACAATCTACTTGAACAGGTCTTTGCCAGAGAAGAATGTAAAATAAACCACTGTATTACTCTCTTAACTAAAAATCATTATTGCCACTGCAAATCCTAGCCCTAAAGCCAGAGTACTCTTCATTGCTGTAAATGTCACTCCTAAACAACACAAGGTGAGAATACAACCAGGCATTTGTCCTGTGCCTTAAAAAGATGGATAGAAAGGTGAGATATTAGCTAAGAGAAACATTACATAACAATTTCAGAATTTTAACCCTTTTCTCAGCTTGCCACGATACAGAGAGCGAGGCTGTTTAATATTAATGCATCACCAGGAATTGCTTTACTCACGGTTGTGAGAAGTACTACTTTACTCACAAAAGTACTACAAGAGCAGCAATAGATACTGAAAATTATATTAATTATCTACTCATTATTCATTATGATAGTAGAATTTTTTTTCTTTATACACATGATTGCTTAGACAAGTCCAGAGTACATCAAATGTCTGATTTTATATGACATTAAAAAAAAAAAAAGAAAGAAGAAATTCAAAATCATTCACTTAATAAAACACACTGGAGTCTTGTATATACAGATGGTCTTAGAAAGCCTTTTGTGATTAAATTTCTAACATGAAGATGAAGTTTGCTGTTTTTATGAGTAAACATTAAAGAAAACTATCTTCCTAGTAAAATACTTCACAGGTTGTATCTGTACCTCACATCAAAGCCACACAAATCCTGTGTAACTGATGGTACTGGAACAAGTGAATTGTAGATGTAATTCTACTGGAATGAGGATAAGACCTGCTTAAACCTCAATATTTCATAGGAGCATATTTTGATCTTTTCACCTCCTTTTTACTAGTCAAAGTTCTTTTTCAATTTCCTTTTTCCAAATTCTTTATGCAGAAAAAACTACCTTTTAAAATACAAGAGAGCAGTCCATGGTTAGCTCACAACTATTAATATTTGAAAAGTCAGCATCATATTATGGGTTTGAGTTTCTATATGCATGGAAATATCTAAGTGCTTTAATAGCAAGGTGAATATGTGAGCAATTCCAAGCCCTTTTTGGATAAGGGATATGTAAGGAATTAAAAATAAATGACAAGAGACCAGCGAAATTAATTTTTTTTTTTTTGGCACAAGCCTTTATCATAAGGGATAATGAGGAAATTTCTATTCCAAGGACATTTCTTATAGGAATACACAGTGTGGACTTAAGAGAGATTGAACACTTTATGAAGGAAATAATAGAGCAAGCTGAGAAATGCAAGCGCAGTGAATCGCCACCATCTGGTTCTTGTTCCAATGTTCTGGAAGAAATGAACAATGGAATAGCAAAGTTACTGGAGAGTAATTTAATGAACTTAAAAGTATCAGCACTTCTTGAGTTTAGAGGCCCTCTTATTTAACCTGGGTCTTCCACTGCAGACAAAAGAGATCTCAAAATGCAGAGCCAGGGGAATAACTTTAGCATGAAGAAGCTACTTGAGAGTCTAATTAAGCATAAAATAGCGTAATTATATTTTAATTGGTTCAAATTAGAGCAACTTGTGCAAGAAACAATAATGCTTTTGCAACCAATTATTTGTATTTGAGTAAAGTTTAGAACAGTGGAGAGATGTGACCAACCAGCTCAATAAAAAGCCTGTGGCTTGTCATTCACCAGCACAAGTACCTGCAGAGCTACAAAGAAAAATGCTACAGGTTTGCTAGTTGTGTTTTGGTTTGGAAAGTGACAGATAATTGATCTTGAGAAATGAGTTAAACAATAAAGAAAAGTAAATGACAATTCTACGTTGTTAATTCTCATATTCTAATCATTTTCAGATCCATTTCAATTACACCCACTCAATCAGGTGCACATTTATCTTATTTTGTACAGCAAACATTTACCTAGGCAGAAGCGGTATGCATGGTCAGAAAACAAAGCTGTGATAACAAATCCATTCACTACAGGAACATCCCAGTCCAATGCTTCAATGCAGCAGCAGCATTCCATGGGAATTCCTGCAGGTAACAGAATGTCTCCTCCAGGCTTCTTACTGCACCCTTTTATCCTTTTTCTCTAAATCTGAAGGTGCGAAGCTTCAGCTCACCCTTACTACGCATATTTTGTTGTGTGGATGAATTTTGCCTTTAACTCCCTGGTAGTAACCCATTTTATTCAGATAAACCCTCAGCTACTCACAGCTCCCTCCCACTGCAGGGCTCTGGTTGGGGCTTTTCCCTTTACAATGTAATTAGTTAATGCTGTTGACATATTTCATAATTTCATAGACCTTGTGTGTCTTGATATCAACTTATCAATAAAATATTTAATCACAGGAGAAGTCTCAGAAATCGCTCTCTAAAATGTTTATTCTGCTACATTAAACTATGAGGAGGGAGGGAGAGAATTACTTTGCAGTCAAAATAATCATGAGGAGTTGAGTGATTGAAGTCTTCCAGAGGAAGCATGAGACAGGCAGTTCAGCCTTTGCTTTCAGTGGGAATGAATTAACTTACAAAGCTGGTCAGGTACATCTGTGATGTTGACAGGATCAACCTTCCAATTCCAGATTGCAGCTTCTTAAAAACACATCTGACAAAGTGATCTGTGTTGAGATCTCCCTCATCAGTAATGAGCAAGGTGTTTAATATACCCTGGAGGATGGATAAATGAGTTATCATTCTTCTTCTTTCCCAAAAAATTTCAAAGATGGTATTTTGAGCCTGACACTGGAATAGCACATTTTAAAATATTTGAAAATTGTGCATTAGAGAGAGAGAGAGTTCAAAAAGGCATTCTGAACTATGAGTTAATTTCCAGGGCTGATGAAATTAAAAAGGATGGAATTAATCTAAAGGACACCAATCTGCTGCTGCTTGTTTTGACTGAAGACCCAGGAAAATAAATAGTCATATTCCTACCTTATGAAAAGTGTACTAAAATACCAGAAGTCAGGGAAAGGAGACCCTATAAAAAAAAGTACATGAAAATGTTAAAGAAGGGAGAAAGTGAAAACAAACCATTAAAAATGTAAAATAGAAGAGATTTTTATTACAGTAGTAGTAAAGGACTAGGTGTATGATTCGGGCTGCATAAAACAGAAGTATTTAAATCAATGAAAAGGTCTTGAACATTGTCACTAAAAGTCTTTGTACCTGCACAGGTTCAGTCACAAAACAGTTTGCGATGGATGGTTACTTAACTACCCGAGAGCAATTCAAAGATGCTCTAATAATGCTCTTTGGAAGTGTCAAATAGAGCTAAACCTGCAGGAGAAATACAGCTCTGCTAATTTGGACCTATACCTTTCTAATATTCTTTTACCTATTTTGTGTGAGAATAATGCATATTAACCTGAAAGACAAAAATCTAATTTTCTATATACTGTTAGAGACTGAGTAGAAGTGAGAGCTGTAACTTGCAAAGATCTGGTTTGTATATAGCCACTAAAAGCTTGTATTGATCCACTTTGGGTGTATTGGAGTATTCTTCCTGCTCTTAAAGGGCTGTTTAAAATGCATGCTGGAGGGTCTGCCAGCAGCATAATAAAATGAAGTAAGAGGGGAGACAAACTTTTTTTACACTCAAAGATAAAAGAATAAAACCACTACAACAGTCCACAAGAGGAATCTGACAATTTGTATCTTTTGTACAATTTATAGATATAAATGTACCTGAAATACTGTCTAGAATTTCAATAACTTCACAGACAGAATTGCCCTTAGGAGGGAAATCAGAGAAGAACAAATATTCTTGAAGGACTGGTGACACATCTGGGGCAGAATTACAATGCCAAGAGGGAAACCCTATCCCTACTGCGAATGAATAGTCAACTCCTACCGCTTTTGTTAATTTAACATAAAAACTCCGTTCCAAAACCATGAATGGCAGCAGCAGCATGGCACACCCTTGTCAGAAAGAAGCCAACTTCTCTGTAAAAGTAGTCATTAGAGAAAAATACTCAGCATATAAAAACATGGCCTTTCATTGCAGTTTTGCACTGAAGGTTATGCAACATAATTCAAATGTAACATTTAAATCCTCTCAAAAGAGCACAATGATCACTCAACTGTGTCTGTAGCCAACAGCAGCAAAGAGAAAGATCAGTGTGTTATAAATGTTACAAGCTTTTCTGTTATTGAGCATTTGACCTATTGAACTTTCTTCTGAAAATCAAATGGCTATTTAAAACAGAAAATATTTTAACACTTGGTATTAATTTCCAAAAATCAATAATCAAATGTATGCCCAAGACTGTGTGTAATCTCATTAAAACTCCTTTTCTGCCCACCATCACTTTCCTGTACTTGGCTACAAATAAGTAAACCACAAAAACCACTACATCAAAATGAAGATCTGCAATCAAACTCTTGAAGTGAGCAGGTCTCAGGGCCTGCCAGGGAATTTTCTTAAGGCTGGGACTTGCATGGCTGTCCTTCCATCACCCCTGACCCTTTCTCATCTGAGCCGAGCCACAGGGAGCACAATCTCCTACCCCAAACTGGACAGAGCTGGGGGTCTGCTCAGTCCCCGCTCTCCAAGCTAAGGCTCACAAGCCACAGCTCACAGACTTCAAATCCCAGCCCAGTATGTCCCTTTCCTTTAAGGGGCATAGAGGAGGAACACGAGGACAGCAGAAGAACATTATTCCTTCAGCCATCAATTATTCTGCCAGATGCTGCCCATAGTCCCTGGATTTTATCCCCCAGAAAAGTGCATCAGAAAGCAGCAGTGCCTGGCCACATTCTCTTAATTATGGGGAACAGGATCTAACTATTGAAATTCTTGAAATTTGATTGAATTCTTCCTCAGCTCAGCTCCACTGTATCCTTCTGTGCAGTACCACCTATCTTATGACTTTCCCTGAGAACTAACATTGGAACCAGGAGCTAAAGGTCTGTAATATGAAAATAGAAATAACACCTTTAACAAAGATTCCGTACAATTAATGTTATTTATTGACATCCATATACAGCTTTTAGAATACCAGGTTTAGAGATTTTTCGCAAGATATGAAAGACAAAATTTACAATAGCTCCAGCAGTTGTAAGAAATAACAGATTGCTCAGGAGAGAATATGGAGCACATTTACAAACAACACAGCTGCTGCTGGGGCCTCTGAACCGCCTAGCACCGACTGCTCCAGTGGTCTGCACTGTTCCAGCCCTAAACACACATGCATTTATTACTGTTCACCTTCAGCCAACAGAATGTCTGGATTTTTCTGGTTTGTTTTGGGTTGGCTTTTTCCCACCCTCAATGACAAAACAGCACAAATCAATGTCCCATAAGCATCATTGCACCCACAAAATGGCTAGTTAGGATGCTTAACTGGAAGAAAAACTCACCTTAAAAAGCACCTCTGTGAACCTCAGCTAAAAATCTGGCAGCTTTTTTACTATTAATATTACTCATTAAAACAATCAATTTGCTGAAACAAATACTCATTGGAGTTTATAAAAATAAATCCTTTTAATTTTCAGAGTGTTTCATAAAAATTGTAATATTTTTGAGAGGTTTGAGCTCAGGCTTTAGAAATCAAAATTTTCATTGTTTTAGTTTGACCCTATTTGCAAATATAAAGTATACTGTCCCACTCCGCAAAAAACAACAAACAAGCAAAAAAAAAATAAAATGAACAAATTAAGATCATGTTTTGAAAGAGTTCAATAATCTTTTTCAGATTTCTTATGTAATTGAGGGGGTTTTATTTTAAATTTAAGCATCTCCACTGGCAAGGTAAGTTATACTAAAAGTGAAAGTGCAGAGATGAAAGAAATCAAAGAAAATTGACTACCAATTTAAACCTCAAACTTCAAATTACTGACTGCAATACATAATCAAGTTTAAGAATTTGACCCAAATTAAAATTCCCTTCAAGAAATAGACATCTGAAGAAAACAAAGTAAAATCAGAATCATGAGCTGCTTTCAAGTGGGAAATGAGAATTAAGAAAACTGTCATGATATTTTAGCAAAAAGTCAGTCTGGGGAGGGAAGGGTTTGCAAACAGAATAACTTTGTATCATTTGGGTATCATATGCCAGTTAGGAATTTCTTGCAATTTAATGTAATATACCACACAATGTGACCCATATAACATTAACTAATCATCTTAGTTATTAAAATGAATAATTACAAATGTTAAACCAGTGGCCCTTGTCAGTCATAAAGAGATAATTGGGTTTTTTCAATCCTGAATGATGCCTACTGAGCTAGATCCAACACTTATTATACCAGAATTCTCATAATTATTTTCCTTCCACTGAAAAGAAACTGTTGATGAAACAAGACAGAAAAGTGTCTGAGCACCAAACTGGGGGTACTGACAGAGCAGATGCAGGAATGTCTGTCCACAGAAAGTGACCTTGACAAAAACTATGAACACAGAGCAGCAGCAGCTGCTGGTTGCATGAGTCATGTCCAGAAGCAGTAGGTGAACAGGAAGGAACGTGTCAGGGTGAGAAGTGCTGCCTGGACAGGTTAGGAAAGTGAGGCACATCAAAATCCTGGACACTGCCAGAACAGTGCCTTTGTTTCAAGTACAAGCACAAGGCTTAGGAGCAAACTACTAAAGTGTGACACTGGGAAGTGTTCCCTGTCCCAGGCCCTCAGCAGCCTGCCTGCTCTCTGGTGCAAGACTGCTTCACTACTGAATGGGGTCTGGCCCTGGGAAATAGCAGAAGGAAACCTCTGGCACTTAAGAGCCAGATCAATGGGCAGGAGCATCTGTGGGACGAGTCCAACCGCGAATGGGAATGTGGGAATCAGAAAAGGTAACAGCAAGGTCAGAGCAAGTACAATGAGATTAAAAAACCTGTCATAATTTGAATTAAAAGGGAAGATTGACTGTAAATATAGTATATTCTTAGAAAATAACTTGTTGCAGTGAAGGATGATTGTCTTAGGAAGCCCGGGAAGCAAGTGTGTATGTGGGCATGGTCTCAGCAGGAGAGAGTCTGAAGTCTCTTTACCCTTCCTCTTTGAGTTTCAAATGTTGCTCAAAGAACTGCTGATGAGAAAGTATTGCAACAACTTTAAAAAGCAGACTAGGAAGAAAGAAGACAGGGCCAAACTTTAAGGACAAAAATATTTGAACCACAATGACAGAGCTTTATGTGATTTTTGGATTATCCTCATCTCTCAGACAGATGTCTCATGACATGGCAGAAGGATTTAATACTTTGACTTCAATACAACAGAAAAAGCAGAATCATATACAATTCCAGAGATCAAAATTTAGGTTGGAAGGCAGCAATAATCTTGAAAGTCTATATAAAATAGTAAAGCAAGATTTGTGAATCATTAGGGGAGCATTTTTAACAGGCTAAATACAATCTTTCTGCAAGGTAAATTTATATAACCTGTAATGCAGGGATTTATTCTATGCCATTTACAAGAAAGTTCACATTTAATTTTGAAAAAGTCTGAAAGCAGTTTTCCTGATGTATGTTCTACTATCAAACCCTCTTTTTTAAATACGGTGTTGTTGAGAGTTGATGAAGGATTCAGTCTAAGACCGTGGGAAAGCCCTCCAGATTTAGGGAAAGAAAAATATCACCTGCATTGCCTCCTGGGAGTTGATACGCAAATGTAGCTAGAAAGTTCTCTGTTTCCCTTGTGGTTATTGGTTCATACATGCTGCAGTAATTATAATATTCCTAATCCTTGTTTCCCATTGGAACCCTTCCCTCAAACTCCACCCCTAGCTGACCTTAGATAAATTACTGTTTCACCCTGCCCCTCCCCTTTCCTAGTGCACCCCATACTGTGTTGGGCTTCTCATGTGTTGCTGTGGTTTGTTATTTTCTCCTTACTAAAGTTCTCTTGTTTTGGGTCACTGGATAAAGCCCATCCCTCGTTTTTACTGCCACGATTGGGATTTCTCCCAATCCCCTGCGGTCACACACGGCCTGATCTACCCAGGGCACACCCAACGTGCTACACATTGTTCCAAGCACAAAAAATTAATGACTTGTGTAATTCAGCATTTGCATCCACATCCTGAGAGTTATGCTCATTAGAGCTTGAGCCTGATTTTTCCTAAAAACATGAAATAGAACATGAAAAGAGTTTTGAAACTCAGGAGCCATGTTTTCAGCATTGATATAATTATTTTACAGGTCTGATAAGTGAACTCATGGATTGGTTTCATCCAGACCAGCACACATCTGCCCCTTGGGGAGGCAGCTTTCCCTGCCTGTGTTTATCTGGTGTTGAACACACTTTCCCAGACTAGCAGCAGATGATCCTGCAGACTCAACAGAGCCTGAACTACTGAGCTCTTGTGCTTGGAAACTCCCATGGAATCTTACATACACGGATTTATGTGGATTGGATACACCTTAAAGCCATAATTATCTTCTATGCAGAGTGATCATTACAAAATTATGGTTTAGATTTTTAAAGGTGTCTAAGTTGATTCGGCAAAAAAATTGCACCAAAATCCATCACAAATTACTCTAATTGCTAATGATTCTAAGAATATGATATTTAAAGGAATCCATTATCAGAGATAAGTTAAAAATTCCAATATTTCATTTAAGAGCAAAATCAAAACCATACTCTTCTGCTCAAGGGGAAAAAAATAGTCCAGCCCTTTTCATAACAAACTACTGAGAAATTATGCATAATGGAAAAAAGCAAAATTGTTCTTGTTGCCAGATTTAAGCTGACACTGGCCAGAGGCTGTTTTGCATTTGACAAAATGGGGGAGAGGAAAAAGAGAAAAACCTAATTTCAGATTTGCAAGTCAATTCCAATCAGTTACAATTCCTTTTTACAGCTTTTAAAAAGTTCTCTGTAATGATGGACAAAACCACTACAGGCTCATTATTTTTACTGTAGCAGAGTATGGATATTAAAATTTATGAGTAAAATAAAATTGTCCCCAGGCCATAGATCTCGCATATAATAGGTACTCATTCACTGGGTTCTTTTCATATTAATGAATGCAGAAAATACAAGTTAGGCTAAATTACAGGCATATAAATACAGTGAGATGGTTCAGATGGCATATAAAATGCAATGTTACACTCAAAATTATTTTTATTGCTAGTACAGAGCACAGTTATACATTTCTTCACGTTGATTGTTTCATCTTGCTTTTGTCTTTATGTTTGTACTAATTAATCTAAACTTAAAATTTCATCAGATGGCATTGCAGTTAGGAAAATGCTATTAATGTTTTTAAAAAGAAAATCATTTCCCATTTGTATTGCATTCATAACTGGTTTTTGACAGCAGAGCACTTTAAATGTAAGTCCAGGTATTTTGGACATATTCAAATAATACATTATAGAGAGAGTCACTCAAGACTAAATTGTATTTTACAACTCCAAGATTTAGACTGCTATAATTTAGCTTTGGTACTCTCAGAGAAATATAAAAGTTTTTTTTAAAAGTTCTTTCTCAAAGTAAGTCTTTATTCACATAGCTAGTGGCTAGGGAGATAAGGCAAGCTCTGTATTCATCTAAAGAAAAGTAAAAATTTCATTCCTCTCTGAGGAAATGTAGGTAGTTAATTAATTTCAGTTTCTTTTCTAAATTTCCTCTTAATACCTGTATGTGTAACCCCTTTGGAGCTCCTGTCAAATGCTTCATTACAGGAAAAACTTTAACAGGGCAAGCTAACTTCAATATACTGTTTTAACTGGGTGTATGTCAGCTGTGTCAAATTTTAGCCTTAAATACACTTGTAGGCAAATAAAGCTCCTGCACAACCAGTTACAAGCTATTAGCTTTATGAAGACCTATAATTAAGGCAAAAATTTCCACAAAAAGGTGGAAATAGGTTAGACTGATATCAGAGCAGTACATCACAACTCTTTCAACTGCTTGACTCACTTTAGCTTCCCTCCAAGAATTTTTTCCCTTTTCTTCCAAATGACTGGAGAATTTAGGAACATTCTAGCTGAGAAAAGAAAGTGTTTCACCACTCATAAGCTTGTAAAGCAAAACTACTTTGGAATTCAAAGGATCATATGTTAGTACAAAAGTCTGCTTCATTCACGAAAAATATATTATTGTAAGTAATACAGCCTAGGAGCCATCTTAACTGGGGACAAGTTACATGGACTAATAGTGTGTGAAAAGAAATATGCTAATTTCATCAATCAATGGACAGAATTAGGAAAAATATTAATTCCTAAAGAAAAAAAAATTACAATTCCTAAAAATTTCTCTTTGAATTAAAAATCAAAGGAGAATCAACACTATGTTCATGCCTGGAACTGTCTCAATCCAACTGTTTCTTTACAATTTGGGGGGAGGGATTACAGCTTAGTTTGGTTTGGGGAGCTTTGCTGTTTTTTTTCATTTTTATAAGAAAGAGAACACAATTAGTTTCAAATCAAGATACCCAGCAGCTGAAAGTGAGACTTAGCTCTTCCAGCTGTGTGCAAAAGCCAGAGCCACTTTGTACCTCAGCTTCAGAGACAGGGTATGCTCCCAGCAGATGTGTTATTTTAAAACACACATACCGAGTGTCACACACATCTCACTGAAACAATGAACATTTCAGAGCCCACTATTAGTTGTGGCCTAAGAGAAAACAGATGTGGGCCACCATGGGATAAAATGAGATGAAAAAGAGCAAAATTTTACCTAATTTTTGTTTATCCACTTGTTACGAGAAGTGTGGAAAAGAGAGGAGAAATTAACAAGTTAAAAGAGCAGAAGAAAGCAACAGAGATAATAGTAATACTATATAAAATAATCTGTATATTCCTGTATGACTGGTACTGTATTATTAATTTGTAATATAGTTACATATCATAAGACCAGTTATACTAGCATAATAAAGGTAGTTGGGGGAAAATATCTCTGTATTTTGTGGTTTGCTTCCAAGAGGACATTTTCTGAAAGACCACCCTTGGAGTTGTGTTCTCCTGTCGAGCAGATGGCAGTCCTAGCAAGATGTCACCAGTGTACACAAGAGCTGTAAGAACTGCCCTCTCAGTAAGCTGACAACACTTATATTCCTTTTATATCTTGTTTACACTTGCAATTGTGTCAAAACTACTCAGATTGAAAGGATTGCTCACAAATTTAAATATTAATGGCACAGTGTAGGACTAAAATTTTGCTTCTTCACTGTAAGAACTTTGCTTGTGTAAAGGGATGGGGTTGGGTTTCATTTGGTTCATTGTCCAAAGCTGTTCAAAGAGAATTACAAGTTCCTGTATTTTTGAAATTATCAGACTGCAAGGAGGTTTAACTTACACGACTGCAAAAAAGTAACTACTGAAATTCTTTGTACAAGAATTGTAATGAATTATTTCAGAAGAGGAAGGCAAACAGATCTTTGCATAGTTAGTGGTCCATTTAATCAAAACCCACCAAAAATATAACAAAAAATTAACTGTCCTACTCAAAAAAAACCCAATAACCCCACAACCCAACCTGTCCAGGGCAGAGAGAAGGGGGTCTGCACCAGAAAAGAAATTAATTTCTATCCGCCCTCTAAACAGTTAAGCAGAAAGATCAGCACTCCAGCATTGCCCTCGGGATGTTATCCCAGCTCACTGGGTCCCAGCGGAAAGAACGCCCCCCAGGCAGACACAGCGGAAGAGGCCTCCGGACCGCGTAGGCAGAATCGAGCTAGTGCTGGAATCTCCCCAGCTGTGCGATGATGGGATTCAAAGAAGATTTTCTGGACAAATCTTCATAACCTGCCTTCTCCACCAGCATGGCAAATCCAGCTATGTCCACACTATTTTCCACAGAACAAGGGCTAGAAATTGTTTCGATCCCTATGTTCTCTGAAGGCAAAGCATTTATGTACCTTCTTAGGGGGGGCTGGAAGATTTCTGTACATTTGTACTTTTTAGATAGCAGTACAGGGACTCTATGAGAGGTACACTTTTATTTAAAAGCCTGTATTGCTTCTCTGTTACCACATGAAAAGAATGGAAGGATCTGGAATCAACCAAGAATTACAGACTGCATTTCCCCTATTTGATGATATCTGTCTTTCTTCTCTGCCCTTTGTCACATTTCTTCTGAGTGCCTTTATTTTTACTAGATGGGTAGTTACATTTTTTTGGTTAAATTCACAACTGCACTATCTCTTTTATTTTTATCTTACCTTTCTTCACCTCCTTTTTGGTTATCTTTGCACTTTATTCTAATTCTTCCAATTAGTCAAAAAAACCAACCTGCCAAGCTAAGAGGCAAGTACAAAGAAGAAAGAGCAAAGAAGAATGCTACTAATGTTTCTGCAAAGATATAAAAAAATGCATCATTAAAAATAACCCCTAGAAGTTTTGATGTAATTACTCTGAAATATATAAAAATCCATCAATAGATCTATAAGCACTATTCCAAATACTGGCTTTTTTTTTTCATATTCTTCCCTTCTGTAGGCTTACTGTTTTCTTTTTAACCACCCCTGTCAGTCACTAAATTTCTAATGAAAATTGTCAGAAAAAAAATTCTGAACCACACAAGACAGTCCATGAGAGAAAATGCAAACCAGATACACCGAGATCCCAGCACTGTTGTAAATGTGAACAACCTTAGGCTTAAAGGACTTTGAAAAAAATATCTAGCATTTATAAATAATAGAAAAGCTACACAGCATCCTGAGACATCATCTGGTCCATCTCACATCTCAAAACACATCAGATATTGAGACATTTGACACATGCTTTTCTACCTGCTTTGTTAAACCATGTATGATGGATAACCCAGACTTTCCTGTCTGATAGATTATCCCTGTAGACAGAAAATTCCACTCATGTCTGGGACAGGTAGTCCCAGAATGGATAACAAAAGTGGTATGAGCAGCCTTGCAAAGTACAGCAGAGCCTTGTCCTCAGACCAGAAGCTTCACAGCCATGGTACTAATTGCAACAATCTGTGCAAGTGCATGGACCCTTGGCCACACTTGCTGCTAGAGCATCATGGATCACTGTCCCAGCCAACGTTCTGAAGCTTCTTGACCTTCTTTATTAGGTTAAGTATTCTTTTAAATTTTCAAATCAGATTTTCAAGCCTGGCATAATTTCTGCATCTCCCCTGCTGTCTCTGGCTCATGGTCTTTCTTGAAGTGCAGTACTGAAATTAGCAGCCCCACAGCTGAAAGTCTTACCAGCACTCAGATGAGAGAATTCCCTTTGCTCCTATCACAGCTTTCCTATCTGGAACACATAAGAGGAATGTATGATTGCTTTTCTGTTACTAACATGAAGACAGAATTTATCATTAGAAAATTACTTCTCCCTAGTGCAAGATACCTTACAGAGATAAGGACATAAAAAATTTAAAAAAGAAAAAGACCAACATCAAATACTGCTCTTCTTTTCATTGAACAACTGATCCATTGCAGACTCATTCATGCATTATCAATGTCCAGATAAGCAAAAGGCTTTTTGTCTAAAATTTAAGATAGAACAAATAAGCTTAAGGCAGGTTGGTGCACTCATCTGCTAAGCTATGCTTAGTCCCTAAACATTTTAGCAATTCAAAGCTCTCACCTTTTATAAAGGGCTATGACTTCCAAGGTAACTGAGGACTGAATGGAGACCAGTAGATTTTTTTAAGTGCTTTTGTTCACCTCTAGTCCTGAGGGAAGCACATCTGCCCGAGACTCACAAATTCAAAGAGGGAAAAGCCTTGGAAAAATTATTTGCCTTCAACTTTACATATCCAGCATACAGACACAACTACAATCTCAGAGAGAACACTAGCAATTTATATGAATTGCAAATATCCCACTTTTTAATAAATAAAAGATCAATACATCCTTTGAAATCACCCTTGCATCTTGTCTTTTGCTAGTTCTTTACCCTTAGAAGCTGATGTTACAAAACAAGGTAACTTCTATTTCATCATCTTGCATGCAGAAAGGAAAAAGAATCTTTCTTCCATTATTATGGACAATGGGACTCAGTAAGCTTCCTAAGTATTTAATGAAGTGTGCTCTTTTCTTTCAGGCACAGTAAAAACATTTCAGCCTTTCTTGTGTTTCCTCCCATTTTTCTGAACTCTTTGTAAAGATTAGTGTTGTTTGTATACCTTATCCCTGAATAAGCATGACCTTCAAGGTAGTTATGAAATGGAAGTCAGGAACTCCTCTGTACTCATTAGTTTTATATTAAGTTAATCTGTTGTGGCTTTCATTGCTGGTGGTTTGGGGTCCTTTTGTAATTGTAGTTAACTATCTGAATACAACTGTTAAGGGGGTTTATTTCCATTACCTTTTACCATGAAGCTGTTCTTTCATGAGCAAACAGAGATCATTTCTCAGAGCACATAGTGAATAGTGACTTCCACATTTCCTGAGTGAGTGCACAGCTGGTGCATCATTCACCAACCATCACAGACAGCAACACTGTAGTAAATTGGTATTAAATTATTCACCAAGCTTTGACTAATAGAAAGTTTAAATATATTTCTGGAAAATGCTATTAATACCTAAAGAACCAGGCACACAAAGTGAAACCTGCTGAACACATCTCTGTGTACATACCAAATAGATCTAACTAAAGTACAATTGTTTTGTTTCAGCACAGAAAGCCCTGAGGTAGCCTAAAACTGAAAGTAAATGTTCTGGATACTGGCTTTTTGTTTGGTTTTATAGGAAAATTGTTAAATATACATACTGAGATACAGATATTTAAAGCATTCAAATGGATATCCTCTGATTTTATGTCAAAATAAAAATTACTCCACTGCTTTTACTACTATAGTACTAAAGCTCTGTGAACTACTTTTTCCCTCTCTTCAGCAGTATCAGGAAAAAAAACCCTGAACTTTCAGTCACATATCTTTATCATAGGCCAACTTTCCAAATTGCATCTCACAAAAGTAGTCAACTGTTAAAAGCTCTGAAGTATTTTTAGACTCTACAAACATAGATACAAGTATATGTTGCCTGAAATTACTACAGCAATAACCACAAAATTAGGATATATTATAAGATCACATAAATAATATTGCATTTCAGAGCGTAATTTTAACTACCTCGTTTCAACTTGCAACAGGCTATTTTAATTTCTCTAGACACATTTTTTCTTTATTAGTACTCCTTCATTGCACAAGCATAAAGCAAATAGGAGAGGGTATTACTGCCTCAACCCCATAGTCTTCCATTCCTCTCATTTTGTTTCATAAGTAGAAAGTATCAGGGCCCCTCTCAGCCAAAATTTCACATGAAACAAAAGGAGATACAAGAAAAGAGCTTTATGCAGCCAGTTCCCCCCCTCATGTGAGAGGGAATATTTATTCAGTCTGTTATTCCTTTGCTCTCTGGATAACAAGGCCTTCATTGCTTTCCTTTACCATGAGAGATGAGAGCTCATTTTCTGAGAAATTAATTTTTAAATTACTTGTAGATGCAGTAATTTAAAGCAGAAAAAAAAATAAAAAGGCAAAGTTATGAATAGGCATTTTGTAATTTCCATTTTCTCTTCAAGATAGATTCCTTTCTTATGCAATGTGAAAGACAGAAACCAGAGCTCATTGCCACAGTGCAGTACCAGCTCTGACTGAGAGCATCACGACTTTGCCCCAGCACTGACAGGGCAGAGACAATGCTGCTTATTAGCACAAGCGAGATTCATTACTATAACCAAAGCAGCAGCATCCCCTACTCATAAATCCACAGGTAATCTTACATTGTTATAGCTGCAGCGCCTGTGCTTCCGTTTTGTCACTTATAAAAATAGTTTTTATTACAGTCTATTCTGGGTGAAGGTCAATCGAGAGAGACAGGATTGGAAAGTGAAGTCTTTTAAATGGGGACAGCACATAATGCAAATTCCTTTAATACAAGTTCTCCTGCCTGCAGTATAAGCCTTGACCTAGAAGGCCCTTGCATCTTGAGCATTTCAGGCCTTGAAATAATTCAGTCTACATGCAAGAATTTACAAAAGATGTTTCTGACCTTAGCTGTACAATCATTTGTTCTAAGAGATGGAGGCAGTATTATAGGCTGGTTTGGATCAGAAGACAACCCTCTGCCATGGGCAGGGACATCTTCCATTTGTCCACATTGCTCAGAGCCCCACCCAGCCTGGCCTGGACCCTTCCAGGGATGGGGCATCCACAGCTTCTCTGAACAACCTGTGCCAGGGCCTCACTACCCTCACAGGGAGAAATTTCCTCCCAATACAGAACTGAAATCCACCTCCTTTGGTTCAAAGCCGTTACCACTTGGACGGTTTTGTGGGAGAGATCTCTTTACTCTAGGGCTTGCTCTGCCGTCGCCAGCCTTTGTCTATTAAAGAATGGAAGAATGACTTGACAGGCTATGAAAGATGAAACCTTTCTCTATTGCACTTCTATTGTTCAGTTTTCTAATTTACAGATCACAGTAGTAGAAAAGGTAATTCTATTCAAACACAAAGAAATGTGTTAAATTGTCTGAAAAAAATATTAAGTATTCTACAGAGAAAGGGAAAGAGGCGTCTGCTTGTCTTCTGAAATGGTACCTGCTTTTGAAATAGCCACAGAGGAACATTAAGTGATCAAAGTAACCAGTACATTTATCTGAAAGAGTGGGGACAGCCGGGGTCATAATTACTACTGATGTGTTGCTAATACACAAAAAAACAGCAAAGGAAAAATGTTGATTGATTGCTATGAATTTCTGGCAGCTGTAGCTTTTGAAGCATGAAATACATTAGCATTGTATTCTAATGTCTTTGATAATTTTTCAGAACTGATGCTTGTCTTCTGAGCAAGGCATATTATTTATTTACAAAGAAGTCACTGGCTGTGAAAAATTAAACATGCATGAAATAAGCTGACCTCCATTTTTTTCCGCAAAATGACATTTCTTTGAAGGACAAAGGAAGAAATAACTTACACTGTTAGTGAATGATACAAGTCCAATTTCTTGTTCATTGTCCAAATACCTTTGCCCTTTACAGGTTATTAACTGTAACAAGTTCCTGGGTGAATTTATTGCATCATTACACAGCAACTATAGAATATTTCTAGTAGAAAAACCTACAGTGAAATAGCAGCTCTGTTAAAAGGAACATTTTTGAAATACAATGCCTGATTTGTAGTAGTCATTAAAAGAGTTTCTTCAGACCAGGTCTTCACATGTACTATAAAGGTTCTTAAATGCCATAGCTTAAACTGTGATTACACATTTATGTCTTAATATTTTTTTGCTTTCCCTTATCATTCTCTGTGTATAACTGACCACTGAAGAAAGTAAAACAAATTATTTTACTTTTCTCCAATGATTTAAGGTTTGTTTCTGCTTGAATACAGAGATTATATTGGATGCAAGATATCTAATAGAAACACTTTTACAGGGAATTAAGCATTCAGAGCTGAACTGATGGTTTTTTTCAAGAATTTCTGCAAGCATCTCAAAAGAAGGAAAAAGAACTATAAGGGAAGCATGACAGAGCCAGATAACCAGCAAGAGTAAGTGCTGCAGTCACTGTCATACCTTAAGCAACAAAGATACTAAGAAATAACAGTAACTCCAGTTTCTTGCACTCAGTAGGGTTAAATGCAGTGGTATTAATTTCAAACCAGCAGAAGAACTCCCCATTAAAAAGATTTTTTTTTTTTTTACATTGATGAGGACTCTGCTTTTATTTCTGAGATTTGGGATACAAATAAATGCATGATTAGTGTAACAAAACATTTTAATTACAAATCAATACAAATTTTATCCCAGTATAAAACTAGCAAAGTCTCTGTCAGGTTGTTAGCCTTAAAGCACTAGTCTGCCCTTATGGTATTGCTGACTAATATTTGTATTCACATTATAGGTAATTCAGGCTCTTACACAGCCATTGTTCCTGACCTCATGTGTGCCAAAATTCAGAATTATCTGACCTGAAATTAATGGTGCTTTTCACTGCTCAGCCCAGGTAACACCTCCAGTTGGAGTGCTTGCCTGCTCTATTTTGCAAGAAGGGAAAATGCTTGTGGACCCTCATTGTCTGCCCATAGTTCTTCCACTACTGATGAAAAGAAGGATGGACAACTCCCACAATTTATGGTGAGGAAATCTGTATGGCTCAGGTTTTTTTGAGAAGAAAACAAAATGCCTGTGCAAGGCATTCACATAAATCCTGCACAGGCAGAAAAAGGCAAAACTGGTGAAAGCACTGTTCAAAAGGGTACAGCTTCTCTGTGTGTTTGCCCGTACAGAGACCCTGTTAGCACTCAGGTCTGGAAAACCATCACCACAGCAAAGACGTGCCCATGGGGGTAAAAAAGCAAATCTTAGGTGAAGTAACAAGGCAAAGGCTCCAGCTACTACATACAAAACATGCCATTCAATCTTCAGGCTCATCTTTAAGGGCTCTGGAGGGACAATGCCAAAGCCAGATATGTCAGATGTCCCTCTTGAATCCTTGCTCTGTAATTAGCAAAGATTTATTTCCATCTCATGTGGTCTCTCGTGCTGGCACAATAAAGCACAACAGCACTCATGTGAGTATGGCTAATTCACATGCCTCCACCTTACCACCCACTTACAGCAGTGTAAGAGAGACCCTGGGGTGGGATCCAGAGTGTGGTTCAAATTCATTAACTCATATCAATATATTTTAAACGCTGTTGGTACATTCTGAAACTTGTTTAAACTTACGAGATTAGACTGTGACACTAAACAGACATGCACAAAAGAGACAGAAATATGTTAATGCAAAATAGGTATATTTCAAAAGAAGAAACATATTTTGGCTTGAAGAATAGATGCATAACTACTACTAATTTCATGATCTTTTTATGTTTCTTCTAAAGTTCTGCACACACATCACCTGTGCTGCCTCTCTCCAGGAAACCTGATGTGTGCATAGGTAAAACGAATTCTATAAATTCAATGCTAACAGCTAAAATTGCAAACTTCATTATAACCTCTACTAGCTTCATGACTATGCATTGTGAGAGGAGAATCAAGACAATTAGTGTTACAGTGTGATTCTTCCTCTAGCTTGACTAAGGCACTGCTCAGCCAGGATGGCTCCTTCCAGTAGGAAAACTTGGCTGTCGTGGCATGACATCAAAACAGCAAGGGCACCCAGCTGCTGACACTGGCACACTGTGACACTTTCCCAGCCTCATTACACCTTGAAAATATTTCAGTAGACACTGAAAATCTCCACCACAGTAATTTCAGTGTCCTGTAGGACAGACAGCAGCAAAGCTTGACATGTACAATCTCGAGGAAGGAAACCACACATTTTGCAACAGGGCAGTTCTGAGTCTGTCAAACAGCTTCCTGCTGACACTAATGAAGATTTGCAAGGCATTTGCCTTCAGCACAGTCCCAGCCAGAGCCCCACAGGAATCCAGGGCTGGTATCTGCAAATCTATTTCTGCTCCTTCAGAAGTTGCAATATCAAACCCATACCTAACCTGTGAACAAGATTTTACCTTCCACAGACTAAAGGACCCTTAAGCAAATTAAGCCAGCTGTTAAGAAGATAATTTGCACTGAAGAGTCTATAAGAAACGTTGGAAATCACAAACAACACTCATTTTATACTAGGCTCCTTCCTTGCCCTCTTCAGAGGGCAGATTGGAAAAAGCTTGTCACTCAAATCTCATCCTACCCTGATTCTTCCTGGGCATGCTGGCAAAACCGTCTGGAACTAGGAAGATCTTGCAGAATTTAGAATGACTTGAAACTGCCCTTGGTGCCCTGGTAGTGCTGCAGAATAATACTCAGGAATTTTAATTCACAACTTCTTGAAGTATTCAGGTGTAAATGACAAAACAAGACAAAATACAAGATAAAACTTAGGGCTCACCTGACTTCTCACACTGGCTACAAGAGGAGGATTAGAGTTCCATAAGTAGTCCCATATTTCCCTGTTCTGATGTTCATGCGAAAACATGTCTAAAATGATTCATGCAGGATCACAAGGTTTATGACATTTTAAGCCAGAATGATCAGTTAAAGAATTGAAAATTTAGGAAGCCAGCCTTCTCCAGGCACTGACTCTCCTATTTCAATCTCAGCAGTAGATCCTTTAGATAAAAACAGCCTAAGGCAAAAATTATATTTAGCTTTTAATCAGAAGATATTTTTTTTATTTCAGGCTGTAAAAGTATAGTAGAAATAAAAGCATCATGTGTAGGGTTTCATTTTGCTGTTTTGTGGTGGTTTTGTTTTGGCTTTTAAATGCTTAGGTTTTGTCTTTTTTAAATAATAGAAAACCACTATAATTTCCAGAAAAGTTTTGATGTTTCTTTCATTTGCTCTAATTTTACATCTCTGTAATATCTCGAGGCATATCTAACATCTGCAAATTTTTCTATAAGTGTGGACTAACTTTACTAAAGACAGTAAAATGTAATTTACATCATTATAACTAAGAGCTAGGTATATCTGCTAGTTCTTAATGGCCTATCAGGCTTATTCGAAATGCTATTAAAATGACAAAGTAAAATAAACCAAAATTAAATGGAGAATTCCTCTGTCTCCATCTGCATATTACAAGCAGATATTCCATAAAATATATTTATCAGCACTGTGACCAGCTATAAAACGTCGTCAGTGCGGAATGTTTATGTACTGTAGCATAGTAAAATTGTCCCCCTGTTAACTCTAAATCAGCTTCTGAACAGGTATTGCTGCTTCATCTGCAGGCTTGCTCACAGGGAAATGTCATTTATGATGTCCGGAATATATTTTTGCTATGAAGGATGTCACAGTTGAATTAAAAGTTCTCATAAAGGTAAAAATTGCTGGATTTGGTATTAATAAATCTTAGAGACAGATCACAGCATTATTTACCTTTTTTTTTTTTTTTTTTTAAATGGTTAAATTTAAAGTGAAAAGCTCAAGACCTGTAAACTTCAGTTTGATTAAAAGTACTGTGTCATCTGCATAGTGCAGCTTTAGGGATCCATGCTGTTACCTCATCATAAACAAGAGAGTGCCAGGACTTGTCACCATCAGTGTGTCTTCACCACATAGTCTGGGTGACTGTCAGCTGCATCCAGACATCTGAATTAGCTTAGGCCAAATGCAAGTAAAAAGCAAAAGCATAACCTACACCACTGTCTTGTCAGTATTTCCTGACTCAACCAAAATTTAGGAAACATCCAATACTGCTCAGATGGAAAAAAACAAGATTATAGGGTTTACTGCCCCCTCCCCAAAGCAAAAAGTAAAGTATCAGAGATTAAAAAAAACCTCCTCTACATAACAAAATACTCTTTGTGATCCTGAACTGGTTTTTGGCAGCACTGTGTTTTCTCTGGCATTCTCCATGCCCTCAATGGAAAAACTAAAAATAACAGTAAAGGAAGCAATCTGTGTCATACAGTTGCATTAACACCAGCTTCACAAAACTAACAAGTTAAAATGCTCTTTAAGCCACATTGACAACAGAAAATCTTCCAGCAGCAGCTCCAGAAGGAAGCTGACACCTCAGTTTGGACAGTACATTGAACCCTTGAGGCTTTGCATCAATAATTCTTTGGGAAAGAGCAGTCAAGATTTTTAATTGAATGAAAATTTTTCCCCTTTTTTTGTATCAATTTGAACTAGAAATTGTAAACAAATACTTTGACTATCATAACTATATCAAAACAGAAACAGAGCTGCCAGAAACCTTTGATTTAAAGTGAAAGCTGGCATTTCAGAGTTAACGTCTTCCTTGAAAATGAAGTTTACCATTGACAATACATCCATTTATTTCTGTCTTAAAATGCAGTCCTGAATATTTGAAACCTAGACCTGCTATGCATTGCCAGGCAAATTAAGAGAATACCTGAACCACACTCCTCAGGCAAGTTCATGTTCTTAGTGTTCATTTACACTTCCACTGGTTGCCTCTCAGAACTGCCTTTGGACTGGACACAACACACCAAGACTTAGACAGCCTTTAGTGCAGTGACCTACAGCCATGAAAAAAATCACTGAAAATGGAGCTGCTACCACCACTGACTTTTGCACAGTGAAAACGAAATATAACTGTTTAATATTTAATGTCAATATGACATAAAAGTGAAAAAGGTTTTGTTAACAATCCAAATTTTTGGAACTTCCTGTTGATTTTTAGGTACTTTGTAGCAATAGGGTAGGGGTGGGTTTGTTTATTTGATCATAAAGTAATTGCAAATACAAAAAACTTGTAGCCATAATTGAAATAATTTCAAAAATAAAAAAGTCAAAATTAGTCATATCACTTTTCCCTTTCTTTCCCAAAGCTTTATTACGTACATATCTAAACACACCACATAGCCTCGCATCATAGTTGCTCAAGACAGATCTATTTTAGCTAGAAGGACAAGTTCTGACACAAAACTGCATAAACTAACAGGGTCAGTAGGTTTAGAAAACCTAGTTTTTTTAAGGAAGCTAAACTAAGGCAGAACTCTGACTTTTCAAAACCTTTCATCATCTTTAGTACCTTAGGTAAGAGCAGATACATGACCACTATTACTCCCATTATAGACTAGAGGCACTGACCTGGGGTAATAGCAATAGTTTATAAAAAGTGAGCCTCCAGCACTTTCAAAAAAATACCCCAAAACTTAACCACACCCCCCCAAAAAAAAAAAAAAAAAAATCCCAATCAAACAAACAAAATATTCAGGGTATAGATACAAAAGAAGTGTACTTCAGAGCAACCATAATTACATTTTTTTTGTAAATTTTCTTTGACTAGCCAAGTGGAAAGGTATCTTTTCTAGCTGAACAGAGCTTTTTATTCCACTTTACAGAAATTGTTTCATTTCTTTTCCAGTCTCACAAAGTAATCAGAAGGTACCAGTCTAATGCTTTTTACTAAATTAAGAAATAAATTCCTACCTTTTTAGCACAGGAAATAACATTTCTGTTAACTGAAAACTTCTGCAGGAGAATGGCAATAAGTATTCATGTCGCTGCTGCAGCAGGAGGTCCTGGGACACATTTCCCACCAGGAGGCTGCCCCAGGCTCACAGGTGCCTCTGGGGACACAGCTGTCCTGCTAAGGCAGCACTTGTTCCAGAGGGGCACAAGGGAAAGAGTGGCAGGCTCCCTGTCAGGCTGCACAGTGTTCCCCGTGCCTTTCCTGCTGTCCTCATGAAAATTTTATGTGACCTTTTCACAGCAAACACCTTTCACTACGCCCAAGCAGGCAGAAATAACCAGCTGGTATTTCAGGCCATGATCTTCTCCAAGGAGCCTGCCATGGAGCGCTCCCAGTCCTACAGCAGCAGGTCCAGCAGAGGGGTCTCACCAAAGGAAGGGTGGGTGACACGTTTCCCTCTCCACTCTTTTAGTTCACCTCATGTAAGTTTTCATAACACTCTGCTTTTTCTGGTCACGTGGATTTTTTAAGTGCTATTGAATTTTTCTTGGCCTTGGGGAAATTCCCTGTGAAAGTCTCCAATAGATTCACCTCAAAGGCCTCTTGGTTGAACAAATGAAGCCAGAATGGTTCACAGTGTTGCCAAGTTTACTGTACCAGATGTGATGCAGCACAAAATGATCATTGCAAGGTTGCACCAACCAGTTAGACAGTTATTACGAATTTTTTAAAATATGTCTTCCTCTGGCTGCAGAGGTATATTCTCTTCTGTAACTAATGAATGGACTGTCATAATCACCTATTTTATAGCAAAGGAGTTATTTTAATTTAGTAACCATTCACAGGTAGATTGGTGCCTAATTTCTAGCTCGGATGTGGTTTATTAATAAACTAATTAAAGTTAAGATACAAATGCTAATTTTGAAAACAGGAAGAATTACATAGGGAAAAGGAGAGCGGGGCGCTGGACAAAATGCTCAAGTAAACCTTAATGTCAGCAAACTGAGAGCAATTATATTGTCTGTCATAAGCATTGTGCTGGAAAAACTACTTTGTTTCTTATTCTCATTTGGAAAAGTCTCATCTGTTACATTTTCTGTCTTTCTTTTCTTACAGGTACTCATAAACTATGAGCTGTGATGCAGCTTAGACCTTCAGCACTTGCAGTACTCTTCTGTGACCTTTTCAGTCACACCATTACACTGATGAATTAATCCAGAGCACAACAATGCAAAGGGAAGTATTAAGGCAGGCATAGAAGGTCACAAAAATAATTGGCATGTCAAGTGTTACATCTATCACTCGGATTATTGAATCTGATATCAGGATTGGTCAGATCTGCGAAGTGCTGAGTTACATAACTGACTTGTGTCCACATACACACAAATGGACATTGTCTGGGAGGGGTTAATTAAAAAATCCCATTACCTTCAGTGCCAGTCCAATGCCAAAATGCTTTGTACATGTTCTAGATCAGAATCAAACATCCAGACATGAACTAACTTCCCTAACTCCATCCACGACCAGCAACAAAGTCACCAGCAATACATTAAAATAGATCTTAAGATAGATTAATTAATAAATAAAACTCATTGTGAAGAATGAAAATTGGCTTCCTATTAATTCCAAGCACGAGGTAGATCTGATGGCTCTAAGCTTTTGCTGTATTTCGACAGCATATTCAGATTGTGCCCACAATTTCTCAGGCAAAGGAAAATATGTAGCTCTCTGAACATTTCTTATGGGGTGTAGCATAAGTCAGTTGCTTTTACTTAACTAGCACATTTTCAGGAATGTTGAGCTTATGATCTCCATGATTAATACTGATATGCTTACAAAATAGAAAGAAATGAAATTAACTGCTCTGTCCCTGAAGAATCCCTGGCTTTACCAGATAATTAAGAAGTTCTGCATTTTTAGCTTATGATTAGCTGCAATCAAAAAATGATCTTTATTATGTTGCTTTTTTTCCATCAAGACTTTTGCTATAGATAATGAAGACAGCAAAGAGCACAGCAATCCGAGGAAATGAGTACATACAATGCAACAGAGCACAGTGACATCCTTGGTTGTTCCAGAAAGAAGGTTTAAATATTGTGGTATTCTAATAACTACTTTTAACTGCACACAGAACTCTAAGTAAAGACCGTACTTCAAAATCATCCTCCAGGAAACAATTTTCTGGCATATTTTATAATCCACATGAAATCTAAAGGCAAGAGTTGACTGGGAGATGAGGTACAAATGAAAATGAGGTCAGTAAAACAAACTTGAAACATAAAATATTGTATGAAAGATTACTATTTGGACTGTACACCTTGTGTAGCAATTCTATAAAATGCTTAGATCTTTGCATTTTTTCTGTACCAAAGAACATCCTTCACTTCCAGATTTCAGCAATTCAGGTTGCTGAAGGTTAGTTCTTTTCAAAATGCTATTGCTGCAAAATGCAGCTCACGGAGTACAATAGGGAATAAGCCTTTGTTATTGTTAATGTGTTTCTTGCTTCAGGGAAGACAAAATTCTTAGTTCTCAAGCATTACTTAAATTGGTGACAAAAAGACATTTTAATTGTTTTCAAGACCGGAACATAAGATTGTAGACTCTCTAAATGTAACATCTCTGTAGCTGGAGGTATGCATTATTTAACCAGAACAATAGTTCTCATTAAAACTTAATTTTTCAGCTTTCTCAGAACATCTGCTACTCATGGGATCTAGTTTTGTAACTATAATAAACAAAATTTCTCTAGTCATGCTCCTTTAGTTGCAAAAACAAGAGGATTCTAGGACTTCTTCATAGCTTTGATAAACAAACCTTATTGTAACAGAAATAATTAGTAGATATTTGTTGTTGTTATTTTAAGTCTATTACTTTAAAAGTTGATGCCACAGCTGTTGACTTAGTTACCATGATGCTATCATTTGGAACAAAACTCTGGCAATCATGTTTTTGCAGAGGTGTAATGAAAACAACTTATTTTCTAAGGCATATTTTGAAATTAATACATGACAAGTCACAAGCATAATCTGAAAGCTGTACATGTGCCAGGGATGCATAAGCATTGAAAGATTTGGGGCAGTTTGTAATACTTGATAGCAAAACTATTTTAAAGGGATTAAATACTTTGGAAAGAGGCATCCTAAGCATTTTTTATAGGTTTTGATACCGATTTTCCGGATTAGCGGGTTTGTCAGCTTGCCAAAAATATAAAATACAAAATATAGTGCTGATCTCATGACCAAGAGTTGTTATAATCCCAACATAAAAGTTTCCAGTAGATACAAGCCAGGCCTGCTTTTTTACCCCAAAAAAGATTTACAGCAAAAGGATGGAAGTTTCACCTGTGAGTTTTGGATAACGCTCTTTTTCTTTTTGCTAAGAATAAAAACCTAAAACCAGCCTCCATGCTAGGGAAACAATAGGATAAGGGTGTGAATGTTGATTCTCAACAACACAGTTTCCACTGATAGTACACGTCCCTAGTTTTAATTAAGGTAGCATTACAAACCATTCAGATGACATTTCACCTACATAGGCCCTGCACAGCCTAGGTAAACTCATCCTGACTGTGCAAAAGGACAGGAATAAGTTGCTATTTCTGATAGGAAAGACATCCACATGGCTACTGACATATTCCAGTGCCTCTAGAATGACTCCTCAAGGACCACAAACCAGACTCATATCTATATTGAGTGGAAATTTCTAATCATTATCTTTTAGTGAAAAATGAATTTTTATTAAACAGGATAAAGTGTTTTGCTAAAAGCCTTCAAATACAAAGATGATTGAGCTTTTCCTAAAGAAAGGAGTTTTACCATATTTGCATTTATTTTCTTCTTTATTTAACAGTATTTGAACCTGACAGCACATCTTTTAATCTCCTCAAACTAACATCAATTCCTTCATCTGTACTTTTCACTGGTAAATAAGGTTCCATCTGGGCTGTAGAAGTAGATGAGGAGGGTGCAGTGGGACTGAAAGCTTTCAGCAACCAGTTGTCCTGAAATGTGCTCTGGTCTCTGAATACCCTGGACCCCAGCAGATAAGGAACCAGCTGAGGCAATAATCACCTTTTTATCATTTCCTTCTATTATGCTTTCTATTTCCATCCTGAGTCTCATCCCCAAGTGACAAATTAATTCTATTTATTTTCTATTTCATTTTATAGACAAAAATGCTTTTCATCTTTAAGTATTCCATCTTCCTAAGGTGTCTTGGTAAACATCACATATGCCATATAGCAGTGTTAAACCTAATGAACATATTATATATGGGTTTTTAATGTGGAGTAACAGATACAAAACTATGACAAAAAGATAGCACTATCTGCACTATACTGGTTAAAGAGGCACAGATTTACATTTCCATAACTATCTGGATCACAGAGGCTGTATCCACATTGCCTAAATAATAGAAATTCTGTAGGCACATGAAGGGATAAGGTTGGAAAAAATCATAAGCTTCATGAACAGATTCAGAGGACAAGAATAAAATGTATGTGTTGCCTGTGCTGCAGATGTGATGAACAGCAATCCTACAGAGAGTTTTGTGTTTTGCACTGAGACTGAAACAGAGTACCACTAGGAGACTCCTTCTGCTTGGCCTCTCGCACTCCTCCCACCAGGACCAGCCAACCCACCAAGGGAACTGAAAAGACAAAGGTTAGGTGGACCCTTCAGGTTGTTTTTAGTCATTGCCTAGTCATTATCTCCAGTTCAACTCTTCCTTCCAGTAAAATCTCTTTTAGCATAGCTGAACTAATCTGGAACCTCTCAAATCTTCAGACCCTCCCCAGGGTCTAAACGAGATGAACTGAGCATAAGGAAATGCAAAGAAGTTGCTTCTGCACCAGAAGCATCACGGTGAGAGTTGAGCTAGGGAGTCATCAAGAGCTGAGTGAGGACATCCCCTGACTTGGGTATCCCAATAGGTTGGTACTCTCTATTCCTCTGCCTCAAGGCCTCCTGCTCCACATGGATCTCGTAATTTGAATATTTCCTAATCGTGTGATACTTTCCTCTACTTTATGTGCTGAGGCAAGTGAGCAAACCCTGAAAACTTGCCTGGTCTGTTAAGTGTAAATGTCACATTTCAAATACTCAGTGGGTTTGTTTGTTTGCTTGAGGGTTTTTTTTTAGTTTTTAAGTTATATACATAAAAATGTTTAAATCACTCGGAAGTTAAGTCAGGACTTGCTCTCCTGCCCCCAAACACAAGTCTGTCTTCTCCAGCAGCAGTCACAAATGTCCTCAGGACTGCGTAGGCAGAGGCCTCGGGAAGCTGATTCTCCCCGTGCAAACACGCATCCTGCTGCTGCCCTGTGAGCAGAGCCATCGGGGTGCAGGCGCTGCGCTGCTCCAGGCTGTCCTCTCCCAGCCCGGCTGCCAGGGAGGCACAGCCCCGGCACCAGCAGCTCCTCGGGCCCTGCTGGGGAGGGGCTGAGGAACCCAGAGCCCAAATCTGACACGGAGACTGTTTGTGAGGCTGCCTAGAGGGTCATGGACAACATTCTTTTCATGCAAGCCTACACATTAAAGATAAGACTGTGTTTGTTTATTCTTTTTCCATTTACTGAAAGCCGAGTAGATGGTAAATTATGTTTGTACCCAATTGTTATGAGCTGTTGAAAACTACTGTTTGGGTTTTTTTCTTTAACAGCTTAGACCAATATTAAGGATAAAACCAGAATTAAAAAATGGTTATGCATTCTTTCACATTCAAGTGAAGAAAATTATTTTGCACAGCAAGTATTGAGATCAATTAAAATCCTTTACTTCAGATATAATTAACAAGCCTCACAAGCATAAAGTGATTTAATTTCCTGTATCAAACCAAATGCTGTTTTCTGTCAGTAAATGACTATTCTCTTACAGCACTACACATTAATAATTCATCATTGCTGTATATTCAAACAGATGGAACTCAATGAAAACTTCTAATGAAAACAGCATTAACTTACATCCTACATGCAGAATCTTTAAAGGAAGAATATTTTCTTAAATATTAAGGGTTTTCATTGCACAATTTCCAATCAGAGTTGAATTGTTACATTACCAAAATAAACCGGTCCTTACACTGGGTGAAAAACATAAAAAGCAATCTAATACAGTTGTATAAAATAAAAACAAATAAACACAAAGCCTATTCCTTCAATGAATAACCATTTTATGAGAGTTTATGCTTACTAATATTTACTTTTGTATTTGATTTAACTTTGATGAGGTTCAGTTAGTCTGGCAAGTGACATGCACTCTCTAGGATTTCACTCTCTGGCATGGGAGAGTAGAAAATTAGCACATAAACCTCACAGAACCACGTGACTCAGATCTCAGCCATCACTACCCTGCAGTGCGGAACAAGGCTGCAAGACCAAAGTTACTGCAGCTCACTTACTGCCAGAGAGAAGAGCTTTTCTTCCCACCACCTCCTTTTTTTAGTTCCCCATTTCCTTTTAAGATCTCAAAGGAGAGAAATAAAATGGGGAGTGTGTGTGTGTGTGATTACTCCAGTTCAATAAGGCTGAAAAAAGACAGTGAGAAGGATGGAATTTTTTGTCTGATCTTAGGTATACTGAAGTCAATAGGAATTAATTGACCATAAATAATTTCATTTCAAAGCTCCATATAAAAGCAGCAGCACTACTGGCCTCTAACTTTAAACTTTGACTTAGGAAACTTTAAATTTTGACTTAGGAAAAACTTAGAAGACCTGCCAATGTAAGCCGAAAATAAGCATAACAATTTTACAACAAAAAGAACAAAAAAACAATCTGTAATATGTCTATATTAACAATCCTATTGTGATAATAGCCTCCTCCTTTAGTTTTACCAGGGATATTCACCACAATGGCCCAACATGACATGGAAGCACTCTTCTGAACATTTTGCCATTGTAGCTGGCACCATTTGTTCTTATCCATTCAAAAACATGAATTCTGCTATTGTTTTCTCTGAGTTTTCAAGACTGAGGGGTTGATGCTGTAAAGTGCTGAATAAACTGACTGCTAGGACATCTACAGCTCTAAATGAATGCACAGCCACAGTCAGGATTAAAGGAATTTCCCATGTAAATGGTGGCATCCACATTGTGATCCCTTGCTGGTTAGACAGCACACATTAAGTACATTATTAGAGCACGTATATAAGGCAGAAAATCTTATTTATGCAAATGTGATGAAAACACCACAATAGGATTCCCTTTCTCCCTGAGCAGTCAACAGAGATACCAGTAGCAAAAATTTTCATGTTTTTCTCCATTACTTAGGATGCCTGAATCAGGCATTTTTATTCCATGCCAAATTCTTAAACTGCAAAAAAAAAACCAAAAACCTTAAGGTAAATACTTTGCATTTGCACCAGACCAAAGAGCAATTATCTATTCACAACTCCATTACACCTTACTTTGAAAGGGCAAGTTTCAGAACATTAAATGAAATTAGGTGAAATAAGTTATTTGAAACCGAGAGGAAAGGAGTGATGAAGGAATAAGCAGAGCTTTTAAAGACATGCTGAAAATGCCAGCTGATCTCACACATCATTGTCTTTAGATAATATCCATTCTGAATGCCAAGAAAATACCTACCTTCTGCCTGCTTCTTGACATGTGCCATAACTCAAAAGTTTATTGTATTGCACTATGAGAATAAAGTGCCCTAAGGAACTACAAAAATATATTATAAATGCACTTTTAGTTAATTAGGAAGTATTTTGTTACAAAATCCACAGTTTTTCCTTTTAGTTTTTTCTACATAACAATACATTTATTGAAATTTTGCAGCATGGCCCCAGAATTCCCTAATCACTACTCTACTAGAAATAAGCCTCAAAGGTTTGAATATTCCATATTAAATAAATGTTTGGTTCTTAGCTTTGAAAAATTTGATACTCAGTCTATGCTTTTAAAGAAAAAAGCTGTAGAGAATATGTTGACATAAGTCTTCTGGATAAATTTTTCCTCTTCTAATAAGATTACCCATGTGTATTTTTCTGACAGGGACTAGAACCAGCAAATAACTCCCTTTACATTGCTCCATCATAATGCAACCTCAGAAAGAACAATAAATTAAAAAATCTGTTGCCAAAAATTGAGTTGTTTGTTTCTCAGCTCTCCCAGATGGAAAACACTTTTGTTAAATCATTGCAAGTAAAATTAGGCAGCTTGTTATTGAAGCCTTAAAAATTCATTAGCATTTTAAATTCCTGCAAAGGGACAAAATACTTGAGTATCTGACTGCTGAATATTAACAGATAATGTTTTCTGTTTATATGTAAATACCTAAAGTCTGTATCAGAAGTTAAAAAACAGTGGGTAAAAATTTTGCATTTTCAAGAGTTAGAGCTCACAATGTCCTCTTTATTTTTATTATTATTCTTTCCCCTTATCCTTTTCATTATTTCTACATCATACCTGTCTTATAACTCTGCCCAAAGCAAGATATTTTTTGCTTTCCTTTGACATAGGTCTTGGTATTTGCTATAAATTAATACATTTCTTCCAACATACTGATCCTAAATAGACAGACTTAGCTGAATTTGTACTACAGAGATTCAGCACATTAGTACAACATTACACTACAAATATATCCACAAAGAGATGTGGAGAAGACAGAATTATGGATGAAGGTATCAACTCTTTATTAATAAAGTATAAGAACCTATTGTCCTGGTCTAACAGCAGGAAATAAATGAGATTCAATCAACTGCATCTTATACTAAATTTTATCTGGTTAAATGAAGAACATCACAAGTGGTTAAGCATCCTAATGGATAATCTAAGGAAGAAACCCCAATAACTAGTCTGTTCTCTGTGCAACTATTACAAAGACTTTGGCAAAAGCCGATAAAACAGAAAGATTCCAAAAGACTTTCCCAGTATTTGTTATCTTTTCCATATCAGCTAGATTTCAGGTTTCAGTGACTTTGGCATTTGACACTTGGGAACAAGCTAAGCACTTATTTTATATTATTCTCCACTTCATACTGCTAATTGAGGAAGAGAAAAAGCTTTCAACATCTCAGCCCTGTGTGGCTTTGGCTGATGGGGTACAAGCCAATATGCTGTTACCAAGTCAATTATGTGTTATTATTGCTGCTTTTACTGTGGAAGAGGGTGTCCTACAACAGAGAGGCAAACACATCTCCAGCCATTACAGGCCTGTGAGACAGAGCCTTTTGCCCTGTGTCCACTGCATCATTAACTTTTAGAGGAATGGTTGCTTACTGATCAGTCTCAAAATGTACCAAAAGATCATTAGTAAAGACTCCAGCTTCTACAAATTGACTGAGACTTCTAGGAGTGAAAGTGTAAATTGCAACATGAATGGCATTCCTAATTGAAACAAATATAATCCCTTCTTCCCTCCAACTTGCTAACTTGTCAGGATTTTGCTTGTACCTTTGTAGAACTGTATATTTAAAAAAGTATATCACAGCAACAGCATAAATTGGTATCAAATTCTAGGAGTCTCCTGGAAGTATGAAATTGCAGTGAAATGTATAGACAATAACAGCACGTATCACCTTCCTTCTCTGTGAGCAGTCTTCAGTTCAAGAGCGTGTTCAAAGCACCAGTACCCCAGTGCTAGGTACTAATAGCCCAGGCAGGCAGGCTCTCACCATGCTAATTAACTCACCTAGGGGTTCCAGCTACAGCCTACATGCACAGTTTCAAAGCTTTTCTTTCCCCTCCTACTCCTTTGTCTAATATTTTTCACTATAATCACACTCAGGAAGAAAATTTTCAAGTCAAGAATGACAAGTGTGTCTTGTCTCAGCTAAAACCATTCAGAAATAATAAAAGGCAAGATTGAGAGGCATAGATACAGGCAGGCTTTTGCCCTTTTAGCAACAGAAAAATAAGTTAAACTGTTGAAGGCCATTTGATGAGGGAAATGCATGCTTTCTGTTTTTCCGGGTGAGAGTCCCAAGGATTTCCACAGCTCATTTTCTGTAGAGGTCAAATCCAATCCATGAAATTTCCTCCAAACGTACAGCCTCTTTACTGCAGCCACACACCGCAGTCAGCTCCCTCCTACCCATCCGCAGAACACTAATCACCCCAGGGCGCAGCTAATATAAATGGCTGCAACAAGGACTCTGCACAGCAAGAGCAATAAAAGCCAAACCCAAAGTGTCCACAACAAAGCCTGTGCTCGGATTTCCCTGTGGAAGCCCTTGAAGTCAGGCTTCTATTCACATTGCTCATTGTTCATTTACAGTCTCTGCTCCCCAACAGGCAGGTGTTCAAAATGTAATGTACACCTTACCTCCCCACTTTATCACACAAGGAGGTGGAGGTGGCTAACTTCATGAACTAGACAGGGTATAACCCAGAAATGCACATTAATTTGGTAATCAGCCTTCTGGAGCGGATCAGAAGCACAGCAGAAACCTTTATGTTTCCAGGTAATTTTTTTTCCATTTTCTGTTAAGGAAAATTTCAATTTCTGTAATGTAAGAGGAAGAACCCCAAACAAATCCTCTGGTGACAAGAAACAGATATCCTAACTGCAGCAAAATCTTGATTTGAAAACAAATTAGCCTTGGAAGAATAATTCAAAACCCAAGGCTAAAGAACTGCTTTCATTCCTCTGCCCATTTTTTTTTTTTTTTGGCTGCTTTTCTGCAACAAGTACAACACAATTGCACACTGTAAAATGGATCACTAGAAAGAATAATTTTTTTAAAAGTAATGTCTGTTCCATCTAAGAAGCATTTCCTTCTGACTGCTTTGGGTTTCCTCCAGATGAAGAGGCGACTGGCAGGTCTTTATTGATAGATACTGACTACAGGTCATGTGAATCAGCACAGGTAAATCTCAGATTTTCAGCTTTCTGGAGCATCACAGAGTAGCAGAACTATTGCACAACATCTGGAAAGTTAATTGCAAAATAGTTAAAAATTAGTAACTCATATCTTGTTTTAGTGTTTCAGGGGAAATTCCAAAAATTGAATGACACTAATAATTACATAATAAACATTATTCAGTGAGGCTAATTTGTGTGAAAGATAGTGGGGCTGAAGGCAGAAGGAGGCAGTTTTAGCAAACCTCTAAACCTGAACTTCAGGGAGCAGTTCATGCAAAAGCATTTGCCTTCCAGAATGCCAAGAGGCATCTGCAGACATTGAAAGTATTGCAGATCACTGTAGGGTGGCTGGCAAAAGGCAAATAAAGGAAAATTCAAAATCATGAACTCCATTATGGGATTTTAAATACAGTGTAGAAGCAAAGGTGGCAGTCTAAACAGTGCATCCTACCCAAACACATTTTTCTCCTAATATAGAAAAAAAACTGCTTAGAGGTATTTTAATACCACATATTTCCACTTATTAAATATAGCATTTGGTGTGTTAATACTATTACTAAAGTTCTGAAGATCAAAATGTAACTCATTAGCATGAATCCATTTTCATTGTGTGTGAAAGAGTGTGAACTCTCATAAATCATTCATAAAGGACACTGCTGCATCTCTCCCCACAACTCCTTAGTATTATTTAGTTCTTCTCCAAATGTAAGAATATACTGTAGCTAAAGTCTCTGCTCATTAAGCATCTCAGTTTAGTTCCCAGCTAAGCTGATCAATTACATTAAAAACCAAACACACTGAAAACATATAAATATTTTCTTCTACTTAAATGGCAAAAAAGAAAAAACCCACCCTAAATACAAAGTATCCTTGGCTTTGCATGCACATACAGAGATTTGTTTTTAGTAGAACTTTTCTCAGAGCAGTTATACATTCAAATTCATATGAAAGTAGAAGAAACAAACCAATGCAGACTGACCTGAAGGCAAAATTAAAATTAAAGAAAAAATCTTGCAGATTAGAATGGTTTCCTGTCTATGATCACAAAATTAAACTGGCCACAAAAAATCTCAAGAACACCAAAATATCATTCAACTGAATAATATATTTAGATGGTATATAAAATATAAAATCATCACAGACTCTAAGGAGGAAAAATATTGAAAACCCCAAAACAAACTCACCTCTGGTCAGAAGGAATCAGTTCCCAAAGAAAATTAACTAAGATGCTGCTATTTTCCTGCAACTTTAATGAATTTCTGCATTTACTTTGCTGAACTACTGTACATTAATGCAACACAAGTAGAACTGGAAATGAAACTTTTTTATCACAGAAAAACATGAAGCCAATTCTTTCCTCAGAACCTTAAAATTTACAGTTTACCACCTGGGTATTTTCACTTAAGTAAAATTAGAATCTTTATTTATGTCGCTGTTCAAAGGTTTATTATTGTATTTAGTTAAATCACAGCAGCAGATAATATTTTATCATGTTCTTATCAGGATTCTACATTTTTAAAGGAAGAGATGGTTAAAAAAATGAAATAGAGAAGGTAAAGAAATTAATTGTATTTTCTTCTCCATATTCTAGTTTCAACAGAATTACTGTCCAGCTGGAGCAACTTTATGTCTCAATACATTTCAAAACCACTTTCAGAATACAGAAAAACAGTACTTGAAAAATAATTCATCCTCAATTTTAATCCTTTAATTTCACATCTAGAACACAATGAAATATTTAATACTTTTCAAGTCAACTCTACAAAGTTAACATATACTGTTCAAATGAGGGAAAAATAGGAAACAAGGTCATATTTGACCATCAAAGGGTACAAGACTATCTATCTATCTATCTATATCTATATCTATATATATATATATATATATGTGTGTGTGTATTCTACTTAAATCAGTTTTAAAAGCTGACAAAACCAAGCTACAAACCCAACTCCCCAGCCCTGGTTTGTTCACTGCATTCAGAGCTGCTCTTTGAGCCTACCTGACATGAGGAGGAGCTCTGCTCCTGCTTCCAGGACACCAGGGCACTGTGCAGCCTAAAAGAGCAGCACATCCCAGGGGTCCTAACCCATTTTGATCAGGCCAAATCAAATTTACTGATATCAGCTGTTCTTATATTTGAAAAAAGAATTATTTTAGTGCCTTGGCAAGTATTAAATCAACCTACTAGAAAGTAATCCTCCATCCCAAAAGCAAACAATATAATTCAAAATATGAAAGACGTGAGTCATTGTAATTCAACTTTAAGATTCTGTAATTCTTCTCCAGACAAGCTTGTTTCCTTCAAAAGAACAAGGGCCCTGAAATCCTGGTACAGTGGAACACTTCATCTAGCAATGAATCCTCAGCATAATATTAAAACCAAACATACCACACAAATCTAAGACGTACACAAATACATTATTTTATATATGCATAAATTCAACAAGAGTCCTCTTTTCATTTTTGGGGTTTTTTTGTTAAACTGAACAGCATTTCCCCATTCACTTTCTTTTTCTTCTTTTTTCTTTCTAGTTGAAGGACATTGAGATAGATTCTTGCAGAGTTGCACCCCCAGAAAGTCTCATTCTGGCAGAAGCATGAAGCGTGTTGGCAGGACAGGCTGGGAACCAGAGCAGTGCTGAGCTCTCCTGCCATGGCTCAGGGGCCAGAGCAGGGCTGGCCACAGCCCCGCAGGGAGTGTGGTTAGCTGGGATCCCACAAGCCCTTCAACAGCCTCTGCACACTGCAACATCAGTCTGAGGAGGGTGAGGAACACCGGGTTCCTGTTTCAGAAGGGGTGGAAATGGTTCTTTTCAGAATGAAGTCATACTGATGTGTAACTAGCTAGTAAAGATAACACCACTGACCTCTGTGCTGTTCAAGGGCTCATAAATAAATTAAAACTTAAAATCTTTGTGTCTGGTTAAACACAGACATCTAAATCCCATTTAGGCACCCAGATAAGAAGCTTGATTTCAAAAAGCATCTGTTTGCTACCTTTCACAGTACTTTTCACTGACCACTCGTTTACATGCATTTCCTTACCTTAAGAATTATTTTCTTTTAATTCAGTGATTTACAGGGGCACCTTTCTGAGCATTAAAGTGTCTGTTCTTATCAGCAAAAATAAAAGGGGATTTAAGTCACTGCTACTGCAACAATGTATCAAAAAATCAGAGATGAGGAAAAACAAAACAAAAAATTACACAGTTCCTCAAGATCACTGTATACCCAAAACCACCTCCACAAATGGAATTTATCAAAAGGTCAGACTTAAAAAGCAGCAATTCATAAATACTAATTACCACCTTGCCAGTGATTGCATGATAACATTTACTGGTGCATAATAGCAAAAAATTTAAAAAACAGAGCGTGGGTAGATTTAATAATTAATTCCTCCCACACTAATCAGTTTCTGACAATTTCTTATAATAAGCACAATTCTATATTCTTGCTTCCTTTTTCTTTTCTTTTTTCTTTGTGAGTAACAAACTATGAGTCTGTCTTTCTAAAACTAAAGGGAAAGGGAACCATTTCAAAAAACAGTAAATCCAATTTTTAATAGTTATGAATTTCTAAATATTTTAATTGTGTCTAAGTTTTTGCTTCATTGCTGAATATTACTATGATGCCTTGTTTTACAAAACAGTTCTTTTAAATTATCCCATTAGATTTAGATGACCTTCCCTCAAGCCTTCTTCCTAAATAATCTGTAGTCCAGCACATTTATTTACATGTGTTATTATACACATAATTTAACAACCATCATCCTCTATCCCCCACTATCCCAACACTTGTTTTGGTTCAGGACATCTCATTTGCACCTTCTCAGGTCTGAGCAGACAAAACACCCCGTGCTGTTCCCAGTTACAGGATTAGGTCTGTCAGGATGGAATTATCCCAATTTCAGTGCTGATTCACAGGCAGCCACAGTGAGCTCACACTGGGAACTTCTACTGTGCAAGGGATAAACAAGGCTAAAAGCACAAGAACAGCTGCCAGAAACATGGCAGGAGATGGTGCTGAAAATCATGGGTCTACTGGCTTGGGGTATTATGAGCACAATATACCAGAGTAACCATTGGCTATAGGGGAAGCATTAAAATATTAAGCCAAATCATAATATTTTTATTATTTAATTTTTAAATTTCAGCCAAACTTTATCTTTTCACAATATTTTATTAGAACAATATATTCTGCAGCCCTAAGTTGGAACCATGTTAATAGAAAAATCCAGCAGCAAGGCACACAATCCTCTATAGGCCACGTGGAAAGCAAATTGCTACAGCACTTGTCAGTACAAACAAACAGTATTCAAGATTATGAAACAGTCCTCCTAAGTTTCAGTAATCCTGAAACAGGTAGGCTTCATCCTTGGAAAAAAATATTTTTTATTGCAAATTTATAACAAAAAACAACAAACAAAAGCCAACTCCTGCTCCCCAAGATTCCAAAACACTTTCAAAAGCTGAAGAATAACATTCTCCAGCTAATGCTCACCGAACACAGACAGACCCTTCCAAGCACCCTTGTCTCCCACACTTCAGGAAACACCCAAAGTCACAGTGGGAGAAGAACAGCACCTGGCTCACAAAGCCCAGCACTGTAAGAAACCCAAATTTTGCAGTCCTGTGTGTTTAACTGACATGAAATAAAACCTGCAAGAGCACAGAGCTGAAATCCTTTGCACCAAATCCATTCCCCAGCGAGCACCAACCACCAATCCTACTTTGCTGCAGAATGTTTGGCTGTAAGATTTTCTCCTCTCCACTGCACGAAACATAGGCAGGACCCATTCAAGGGCAACCAAAAGTCTGAGACAGCAGAGTTCTGAAGCTCCATCCCCACAGCCAGAATCAGCTCTCAGGCCTCCAGGAGGCACCGGGAGTGGTTCTGGATTGTCTCCCGTGTCCCACAGGTGAGCCTTGGTGTGAACTAACGAGACAAAGGGACCTCTGGCAGAAAACACACTGGAAAGGAAGCCCTTCCAAAACCACTTTGTTTCTTCTGGATTTGGATGAGGAAGATATTGGTTGCACAAAAGGGAAAATTGACACAAAGAACCCTCTCTCACATGGTAAAATAAAATATGAATTTGTAGGCAGACCCACATCAAGCTGTTTCTCTACCCATAACATGCAGACTTATTCTAGTGAATCTGGCTAAAATCTAACAGAAAAAAAAAGAGCAGTTGTGTATAGAAAAGTACCACATAATAAAATCACTTTTGCTTTACCTGCAACACTCAAATATAAAAATGCTCCATTCCATACAGACTATATAATTGAAAAAGCAAAACCAGCCTAGTGACACTAAACAGCCTAGAGAGCTGTTTAATTTGGTTACTTTGACTGTGGGAAGAGGTCTGGTATGATTTTTCAGTTTTGAGGAGTTTGTTGTTTGGTATGTTGTTGGGGGTTTTAATAAAAATCCTTAATTTTTTAAAAAATTTTCATGCATCTATCCTCCCGAAACTTCATTCGATAGAAGGCACCATATCTGACATAATACATTTTTTACCTTGCATTTTACCTTCATGACCTGTAACATTTATACATCATTAAAGTGACAGCTCTTCCCAATAATATATTAATTTAGCAGTTCATATCAGATTGTCCTAGAAAATATGATGCTGAACAGACGAAACTACAGTGACGTACTCTGACAAAGAATGACTGTCAAGATTGGTTAAAAAAAACCAGAGAGGGTAGAATATGATCCAGAAACAAAATAGAGCCACAGCTTTCAGATACTTGGAAATAGGTTAAACCCAGTAGTACGGGTGCAGTGGATGTGCAGCTCTGAAACAGCATTTTACACACATCATTAAATGTCTTTCATCTCTCCCATCTTCCTCTTCTTGATAACACTTGGTTACTAAGCTGGGAGGGTCTGAAATTAAGGGCTTTTTAAAAATATTTCTCTGTTTTATTTTGAAAGTGGATATTTGCAGAGTGTCCTGGTTTAGGGCAGACTTTGCAGAAAGCTGTGAGTCAGTCCAGTCCTCAGAGTGCTGTTATCCTGCTGGCCTCTGCACGGGAACACGGGGCTCACACTCAGCAGCAATCAGCACTGAGGACCGTGGGTGGCACTGGGATAACCACTGCAGCTCTGGGAATGATGCAGATACAGTCAGTAAAGTAGAGGGATTACAGGCCAGCAAGGCAAGGTGTTCAAAGGAGACTCCACACATTTAGGGTGACATTATCACGGGCTGTAACAATCAGTAGCACAGACTCTTGGATATTTCCTAAGTCCTTTTAAATCGTGATAATTTATTGGAAGGTCTTTTTGCAGAGTTCAAAGTTCATTTGCAAGAAAAAGGAAAAATGGCTGTCTAAATACCATTATATTAGCGTAATAATTATTGTACAAAATTTTAAGTTTTTCTACTGGACAAAAAGCAGTCTCTGAGGAAGAACCTTTTCTGTCAGCAACTTCAAGGTGACCTTTTTTTTTTTTTAATTGCCTCACAGTGATTACCTTGAATACATTGATCAAAGAGTCCCTAGAAATATTCCTCAACATTGAGTAACAGTGATGAAAAACTACCTATACATCCCTAATACAGGGCAGAGAAACAACAGTTCATCCCGCTGCAGTGAAACTATTAGAGGAAAAAGGGATTTTCATGTGGGACTCTGAGCTGAAGGAAGATTGGTCCTGTGAGACAGCACACAGCTGTCTCACAGCACAGCAGCTCTGCTGTGCCATACCAGGCCCTTTGCCCAGGATCTGCCAGGCAAGGCGTTCACCACACCAGGAAGGGATTTCAGGTCTCACAAGCCAGCCTGCAGCACAGGGGCAAAGCAGAGATGGGCTGTGGGAGGAGGATCAGCAGCAATTCCCGTTTTCGCTAATCCCAGCTGAAGTCATTGCTTGACCTAACACTGCATAACAGCCACTTAATTCCTCCATGGAGGATTATTTCCTGCATGGAGTTCAACTATTAACACTGCATGCTTGCTGGCTTTGGGAGATGTGCTGCTCTCTAGTGCTTTGGTTGGGTTTGTCATCCCCTCCTCTAGAAGTGAGCCATTATTTCAGCACATGTGAATCCCATCAAACTACTGCTTCACCAAAACAATTTAGGAGACTACATAAGCTCATTAAAATCTCTCCAGAATTAGTTTGCCATGTCTATTTGACTAGAGGAGGAAAAGAAACCAACTTTGACAAGACAAGGAGCAAGCCAAGTGACCCTGAAATGGGTCACAGTACCACAGGCATTTCAAGGCCCTCCCTACACCCCAGCTAAAGGTGAGGTACACAACTCACATTCAAACACCTGCAGCACATTCACTTATTACTGGGCCATGAGCATTACTTTAAAAGTTTGTCAGGAACAGAAGAGGAACTGGAGAAGGTAAAAGCATAAAGATATTCTACCAAGCATGTGAGGGGGAACAGCTGTAAAGTCATTAATTTTTTACTCTTCCATGAAGAAATGTTATAGTGACTTTTCCTGGTAATTCACAAAATCACTTGAGATCTTTGGTAGAAGAAATACATCTATGAAGAATTCTGCTACAGTAAGAAAGCAATATGGGAAAGTTTGGTTTGCTATTTTATGTGTTTGTTAAAAATAGGTTATATTTTAATGTCCATACCATGTTGGCAACAATTAAGATTTACAGAATGGAAAAAAAAACACATAAGTACTTTTGGTTTTATTGAAGCTCCCATAATTTCTACAAATAGGCTAGTACTTATTTAAAAATCTCTCTCCCATATCCTGAAAACACATTATCTTTTCTGAATTTCTTCAATCTTGCACTGCAATTTGAAAGGATGTAACATACCAAAATATTCAGGCTTAAGAAGTTTAAATTTTGTGTAGTTTACTCCAAAAAATTTCTACCAGAATTTGAGTTAAAAAGCACCATTCCTTTGTCCAGCAGATAACCCCTCAAGCATTTCACAGCCCAAATAAACCTTTCTCCTTAGGAATGTATGAAAGATAATTTTAGTGAATATGGCAGACACAAGTAAAAGAGTATATATATGCTGCCGGTGATTAAGCAAAGTGTTTCCAAACTCAAATGGATGAGGGGGCCTATTTAATATTGGGACTGCTTTCTGACAGTCTTAATTTACACATCAAAAGAGAAATACACTCTAAGATTTTGTCACTGTAATGGTTTTGCTATTACATTAACTAGCAATTACTACACAATGCCATGCAAGCTGACTAGGCTTTAAATGCCAAGCCCCAATTTTGAAACCTCCTTAGGCTGTTATTTCAATGTCTTCTACACTTTGAAGGGAGAAAATTCTGAAGGTTGCAATTGCATGGATTAATAATGGCTAAAAATGCCTACAGATGCTGTTTTCTGGCCTCTGTGCAAGGAAGCAGAAAAATATCAGTTGTGGTTTATGCTTTGCTCTGTTCTACCCAGTATTGTAAATGTAAAGCACAGGGATGAAAGCTGTAGACATGTTCTCTTCCTGTTCTCCTCCTGGGAAAGTGCTGGGCTACTCTGGGACAACTAACTTGTTCAATTGAGCACCTTTACAATAGTACATTTCACAGGATGAGTGTCTTTGGTTGTGTCAAGTGATAATGCATTCTCTTTTTTTTTTTTTTTTTCTCTCACAACTATTAAGTATTGTTGCCCTCAACCCAGTGTATATTTTATTTGTGTTTCACAGTAACCACAATTATGAACTGGCCAACTGCAAATATTCAACTTTGATTTGCTGACTGTTTCATGCAAAGCTTCTGGCACAGATGAATTCTCCTTCATATACTTTGATTTGTTCTTTCCAATCTCTGGTTCAGCTCTCCTACTTCCAGAGCTCGTAATTAATACATCACTAGGCAGACCCTCATCTAATACAAATCAGAGATTCACTGTAATTTGCTTTAATAGAAATATGTCTATTTATTAAATAAACAGATCATATCTCTGTTAAGGCAAGCAATAAGCATTTGGGTAAGGCTTTCTCTGCAATAGCATTTGACACCAGAGATCTTTCCTTGCAATCACCTCATTTTCTGTTCTGCAGTTGTTCTTTTTAATGTGAAACCAGTGTCTCCTGCTACGGTGCATAAGCCAAATTCTTCAATATAATAACAGAGGCCTCCTAAAATAGAGACAGCTCTTAGAGTTATGCAGCCAGCTCACACAGCTTCATAATTAATTCTTCAGACAAAATTTCCAAGGGTTGACATTGATTTTGGTGGATTCATTTTCCTGGCTACTAGAAATCAAGTTGGCTTGTAGGAACTTTGAAACAGAAAAAAGTGAAACAGTAATCAGTATAAATCAAGTAATCAGTATAATTCATAATAACAGATAAAACAGAGAGTCAAGGACTTCATGTACTTTTTGCTTGTTGCAGTTATTTGTGATTCCTAACCAATATAACTTCACACACAGTTTTTCTCCATAGTCCCTTATGTTTCCTCCCCCACTATTCCAGTATTGTTTCCTGTCATTATATTTTCCCACCCATCTCACAAAAATACATTAATTCCTCATCAACACTGAAGGCCAAACACAGAACCACTGGGAACAATGACTGGATCAGAACCCTTGGGTTTGCAGTAGTTCCTCTCAGGCAGGGCTTGGAGCACTGACCACTTGCAAATGCCCTTTAACTGTTCCTTGATGCTCCTCAAAGGCCCCTTGATGGCTTCCCCACACTTCTTGTTGCCATTAATATTCAAATTCACTGTGCTGAAAATATGGCTTGTAAGTAGGTATAGATTTGAGTAACCAAAATACATTTAACACAGTTTTCTGTCTAGAAAAGGTTGAGAAAAGGAAATCAGGATAGCAAATAAATGTGTTTCATACACAAACATCTGTAGCCCTCTGTTGAATTCACTGTACAAGGTAGTTTTAGTCTTCCTTTTTGAAAATGCCTGAAAAAAGCAGCATTTCTATTTGCTCTCTGTAATGCATGGGTCCAGTGCCATTTCTAGAATAAGGTAACAGGCATTTTGCTCCCTCTCGACACCCCACACTAGGAATTCACCAGCCAGTTATGCAAAGGACACATCTCTAAATATATAGATTTCTTCCCTAATCACAAAGCTTTCTGTACTGTAATTTTCCTCCTATTCAGCATCAGTATAAGCAATGTTATGTGACATTATTTACCTCAATACATGGCTTCGAGTCCCTTTATTAGACAGCAAGACTAAAAGACCCTTATGAACAGGAGAACTAGCAGTCCCCTCTTGCTATAAATAACTGGATTTTTTTTTTTCCAAGTATTTGTGGATTACATTATTTTTCTCTCTTCCTGGAAATTGGAAAATAATGTCAGCTTTCAGGGACAGTTGATTGTTCCTTTAAATTGACTATAAAACTCTTGTAAGGCAAGAGAACATTTCTTATCATTTTTAGCTACTAGAAACATTACTTTCACTAAAAAAAGAGATGATGTTTCCATAAAAGGAGCTCAGAACTATGTTGATAACCATCTGCTTTTGGATTTGCCACTCAGCGACTACAGATATATATTTAAAAATTACACAAAGCAAGCTGGAAAAAGTTAAGCATTTTACTAGGAGATCAAATTACTTATTTACATTATCTTTCACCTTAACCTTTAATCCTAGAAGAGGAATCTGTTTAACTTAATGGTGCTATTCAGCTGGGCCTTAATTTTCTTTAATTATTCATTTCCTGTAAACAAACATTCCAGGCATCTATCAAGTCCAAGAGCATGAAGCAGAAAAGAGTTCATTATTTCTGAAATAGTAAAACAGCTGAAAGTTTCTTCTACTCCTCCCTTAGTGTTGCTGTGCTACCACATATTCAGAAAGCAAACCAGATGCCAAATTTCGTAAAAAAAAACCAACAAAAACTGCCAACCCTCACCAAAGTAAGTTGTATTTGTGAGCAGCTCTCCCAAACCCACCGAGAGGTGCAAGGCACTTGTGTGTTCCTGGGTTCAGGGGGCTGAGCCGGCTGTGCACCCACACTTTCATTTCCTGCCCTGACCTTGGTGGCCAGGGCTGGAACCAGAGCTGCAAAGCACCAGCCAGGTACAAATACATCTGCTCCTGCCGATGGGCTCTCGGATGCTTTGGGCAGGGAACAAACAAAATAAAAGCAGTGACAAAACCAAAGAGCAATATCTCCATTCTAAACCAGACAATGAGAGTGTGAACACTAGAGGTACTAAGCACTTCATGAAGTACAACTGTGTGGTATCTGCAGGCATGGGTCATGAGCAGATGAGATTTAGAAATTCAGTCATCGGTATTAATTCTTTTCATAATTTTTCTTTTAAAAGCTGTAGATTCTCATATTATGATTTCATTGTGCTTTAATTCACTTATGCTTTAATAAGTGAAAAGGGTGTTGGGGGTTGGGAATGGGAAAATAGGTTGTAGTTATGGTTTTAAATAATGTACTCCTCAGTTAAATCCAAGCTATTTTAATGATTTATTAAACATTCTGCAGCAATTGTATTAAACAGAAACCAGGAGAAATTAATGATTAGGTGATAATAGCTGGAGATCCTATCACTGTTACTCAGTTAAATTGATTTTCTCAGAATAGCTAAATAAAAAAATTAAAAGCTACATGACAAATTGCAAAATTTTGTTAAGCACACTACGTACTGCTGGATCCCAAAGGGAAAAAAAATAAACATTTTTTCCTAATTCTTAAAACATCAGAACATATTTTTGTTTTTATTCAGCTCTCCTACAAGATATGACTCCCTTCTTCAGTGTAATTTGTATTTCTTTAGCTGAAATTCTTTTTTTAAAAGAAAGTACTAAGTCTCTCTGACATAGCCAACACTAAATTCCATATTCATATTAGCATGAAACTCCCATGTTCTGTGCATTGTCTTATCCCTAGTGCATCCCTCTGTTCTTACAGCTAAGCCAGCCCTCTGAGATGTCTTCAAGCTGTGACCTCACTACACTTCCAGCTTGGCCACAGCCATCCCCTTCTGCCTGCCCTGGCATTCAGGGAGAGCAGTGAAACCCATCCCACCCCCCTGAAATGCTGTCACCCCACCTTAGAGTCACAGCAGCACCACAAATCTAAACTGGAGAAATTACACCTCTTAGACACCAAAAGATTCTGAAAAATCTTTCCATTTAGGGAAAAAAAAAGTTCATTTACCAGGCTTAGCATCAAGTCAGAGGTTGCTCCCTGAATAATTACTGTCATAAGAACTTCTTAACCCCCAATTAAAAAGAAATCTTACAGATGAAATTAGCCAGCTGCAGATGAATAGACTTCAGAGAGGATTTTTAAAAATCTGAAAAGACTGTCACTTATGCTTTCTTCACAAAGGTCTGACCACTAATAACTTGCCTAGTTCAACAGACTATGGAAATTATTTTAATGAAAAATGGAAAACAAACTTCTCCAAATTTATTATAGCCCATTTATATTCAAGACTGTAAGTTTTGAAATTCCATCTGCAGTAAATTACCAGGCAAGCAATTTGATAAACCTCCACATAGCTTGATGTTAGCATGGGTATCTCTATTCTAACTCAGGCACCTGTCCAAGATCCAATATGCATTCTGCTAAATGATAAATACAGACTAGTCCAATGCCATAAAGCACTTCAAATGTCTCACAGAAAGTAAAGTTATAAATTACATTAGGAAAATAACTCTCAGAACTACATTGAAGCACAGTCAACACTTAGGACCAGAAATTTTTGCTGAGCACAGAAGTTTAAGGTAGGTCTGCACTTCTAGTGCAGCCTGCTGAAAGGCAGCACAGGGGCTGGACCAGCACACCACAGCAGCTTCCATTGTGCCTAATGAATTATGTGCCTTGCAACCGTTCAAACACTCCAAAGCAGTCTGCTGCCATAAGAATGTAGCTGTTGGGAAGTTAGCACTGTGTTTACAGTCTGTGAACTAATGAGCAAAACAAGCTGAGCAAACTCAGCAGGGGATGAGGGCCACTTCGCCAAGGCAAATACCATGTATTCTCATGGTGTGCAGAGCTTTTACAGTGTATCAGGAAAAAAGGCGCCTGCCTGGAGACTTGTATAGGGGAGAGTGTTTTTATCTGTACAGGGCTGCAATCATCTTGGCCAGGCAAACAGTTCAGGTCCTAAGGTGGTATGGGCAGGAAACAGACCTCCCTAGAGGTCTCCCAGTGCAAATAATCCATTGGCAGGGGCTAAACAGTATAAATTAAATTTCAGATGAAAACAACAGGGACTCAAGGTTATTAAAGAGGGTAAACAATAGCAGTAGGAATATTTATTAGGGCTGCTGGAATGGGACCCTACAGTATCTGTTTAAATATTACATCATGTGGTGCATCTTGAAATTTTGCTGGAAGTCATTTGCAAACTCTTGAAACATGTGTGCTATGCATATGACCTGGATTTCTGAATATTACCTCCTTTAATATGTTTATGTTTTTATGGTTTTAATAACCAATTTAAGTTTCCCGACTTTTTATAATGAGACTAAAGATTATGTCCTACTGGTTGCATTATTATCCAACACCCATTCTGAGAAAAATCATAGTGCACATTCTTGAACTTCTTTTTCATCCATTGCATCAGCCTAGTTGATTCCCCAAATCCTGTCTCAGCACATCTGTGTATCCCAGCCATATCCAAAGGGAGGGTGCTGAAGTTCTTTGAAAGAGCTATACCTCTAGCACTAAGTACATTCAATATTTAATAAATTGATGAAGATAGTTTTATGGCAAGACAGCACAGTATGGAAGAGGATGACTAAAACTACCTTAAAAGTTGTAATCCCTGTGTAAGAGGAGCCCCTCACAGTCATTTTTAAGGAGGACAGAAATCATTATGTATCACAGGAGATTTTATCCAGCATAAACCAGACTGAGAATAGCTGAGCAGCTGATGCTTTGTAGATGCAGCTCAAGTCTGTAGCCCTGAGTTTTATATACTCTGGTTTTTATTAGAGTAACTATTCTAAAACCAAACTATCTAAACTTTTATAAGGCAAATCAGAGTCAAGTCTTGTTAAACATTTATTAAATAAGAGAAGCTCTAACAGTCTGAAGAGAAGATACCTTGTCTGAGTGGAGTTTTAAAGTTGCATTGTGTAAGACAGTGTTCTGAATTGCTGGCTTATTAGACGGGTTGAAACAATAAACACATTATATTTCTTCAAATAACTATCACGGATTCTTGAAAGCTATTGTGATAAACAAAGTAGCATTACAAGGGGAAAAATAATGAGTAATGCCTGCATCTCAAGCATTCCTATTTGGAAAACGAGTAAAACATAACCTGCTTTATAACTGGCTGGCAAAAATTATTCTCTGCTAGCAATTTATTTTGGACATAGAAGGGTGAAAAATAAATTTTTAGATAGTTGTGTAGTTGGGAGGAGGAAATTATTGAAACTCAGTTGGATGGCACAATTATTTTTCGGTTTCTTTTGTGGGTTTTTTTTGTTGTTTTTTTTTTTTTTTATTATTTTTGTTTTTTGTTTTGTTTGTTTTTTTAAAGTGAAGATGTCACTTAGAGTAATTATCCTTTTATGTAGAAAAGGTCTTGGGATGGAGAAAAATGTTTTAGGTCCCCTCCATGCAGATGTATGTGTATGACACAGTATAGACACCCCTTGGAATACAAGCATGCTTATAGCTGCAGATAATCCCCCCCTCAGTGACTGCTTTAAGCTCTTCACCACATCAAGCAGTGGAGCCCTGTCAGACTTTGGATATACATAATCTACAAAAATTGATATCTTCTCTATACATACTTCTTTAGGCATTCTATAAAATCAGACTATTTTCAACAGTTAAGAAAAATTTATATTCATGGTCTTGTTGTAAATATATTCAAAAGGACACCTATAGTATATCATTAATAACTTTTATTATAGCAGAATTATAAACTGTATCTCCCCTACTCTTTGCAGAATTGTAAGACACTTTTTGTAGTATAATGGCTCTCTGACAAGGTTTCTTTTACAAGTGTGTCTGCGTGCCTGCATGTGTGTGTGTGTGTTTTTCCCCTTCTATTTCCAGTAAAAACCTAAGCATAAACAGATGAACAATCTAACTTTTTTCATGTTTTCCTCCCTCCTTCCCATCTAGATTGTATCTATGTGCTTAGAACAAGATCAGAATTCTGGAAAAAAATTATTCCTGCAAAACAAACCAGTAATTATGCTCTAAAAAGGTCACATTGCAATGCTGCAGGTTGCTTCTGTAAATAAGTTTACAGATGTATGTATGATTAATTTGCCATTTTACCAAATTTTTTTTGAGATGAAATATTAAAAATGTCATACAACTTTGAGAAAGTAATGTGGTTATTACTTCAGTGAACTACAGATAGGTATTAACAAAAATACCAGTGACACACTATCAAAATAATCTGTGATCAGAAATTATTCCCATATATTTCCATCAAAGGAAGAATATACCAGAACAAAAGTCAAATTAAACAGCACAGCTCATATTAAATGTACAGAAGGATTGATAGCCTCAAACCCACTATAGTTTCATTAAAAGCAAATATGTGGCCATAATTCCAAGACATACATTCAAAATAAATGTTTCTTCAGGCAGTAAGTAAAAAAAAGAAGTTCCAATTACAATTTTTTTTTTTTTTTAAGAAGTTCGCTGGATGAAGCCAAGGAACACACTTTCACTCCTCCAACATCTCTGTACCCCATACTCACTGTCCCAGGCTCCTCCAGGTGGTGTTGGGAAGCTCCATTCTGGTAAAACACACTTAACTAAAGTTCCCAGCCCTGACCCGTGGGGGACAAAGAAGCACAGGGAAAAGTCACCTCAGTTTTACCACTTTGGGTAGGGCTACCACAGGAGTATCTGGAGGAAGCCCTAGGAAAATGGAATGGATGAAGGGACATATTCAATTCCACAGGTATGACCTCAGAGAAAGACCACTACTGTGACCTTCCTGACCAAGGGAACCCACTCGATGGATTGGAAACTTCAGGTCAGATCTCGGAAGTTTCTATGAAATTAAGACATGAACAGCCTGCCAGAATGGAGGCTGAAATGGTAAAATAATTCTCAGGTGTGATATATTTTTATAAGCTCAAAAGTACACACATTTCTGGAAGCCACATTGTATACAAGTGCCCTCACCTTGGAACACTCAGGGAGCTGATGGTGTTCACTGCTTCAAAGAATGGCCCTGCACAGTGCCCACCCAGGCACTAGCACACAGCAACATTTCATACTCTGCTCTGCTCTTTACAAAAATGATAAAAACCTCATCAAAACCTTCAAGCAGAGCAGTAAGGACGAAGCCCTTTAGCAAAATAATCCCACACTTCCTAGCATGCTCCTCACTTCTTATGAGACACTATTGGCACAATCCTAAATGCAGTTGGCACACCTATCAGCTGGTATTGGAACTAAATCTGTGTAGAAGACTTTCAATACAAAAAGCTCAAATATCATCTCACAAACCAGCATGGATCCAGCTCATAATCAGCCACAGTTTAGTTTTGCATTAAACTGAATGACTTCTAAAATATCTTCTGTTAATTGCCCACCCTGTCTCTACATTTTGCATAATAATTGTCAGAATTTGCAGTACAATTAACTGGGCATTTTTATTCTAGCTATGAATACCTTTTGCTATTCATATCTTTCAGGTGTTGCTATCATAATGGAAATCTCCAACATCAAAGATAAAGCAGCCTTTACATTAGGAAATTCTTGCAATTAAAAGAAAATTGGATGCATCCATTACATTAGCTTTTAGTTAATTGCTAAGCATTCTTTTTTGTTCCATGGCAGAAAGGATGCAAATGTTTCTCCAGTGAATCAGAACAATTATTTTTATGACTATTTTTGTTATTAATGCATTACTGTTTAGGCGGTGTGGTGTGGGGAGAGTTCTCTCTGACCAAGAACAAAAGCAGCACTATAATTTTAAGGGCTCATGAAGAAGGAAAAAACTACAAAACATGTTTTTCTTTGTGGTTTGATTTTTTTTTTAAACTGCCATGATGACACAAACACATCTGCATCTCAATTCAAACTTCAGTTTGCTACTGGCCTATGAAGGATGCCATCGTCCTCAGCTCATCCCATGGCTTCCTGACATATTACAGTTATAATACATCAGAAATTTTCAAAACTTTGAGGTGACAGTTCGATATAAGGTCATGCCTTGTAGGAACTGGGGCAGCCACAGCTTTAAAATACATTGACTGTTTAGTTTCTGCATTAGCTTGATACAAGAACATCTGAGTGGCCTACTTTGCATATTTAATGAGACTCTGAAGAGAATGCTTTGCATTTCTGACAAGGATATTTTTTCATTACCAAAGAAGGAATAAAAAAATGACAATTTGAAATGCAAAGGTTTATTTTAATTGGAGTAACACAGCATGCATTATAACAAAAACAGAGTATAGCAGGCATGGCTGGGTGCTGTAAAGCAGGCAGCATATATGAAGAGTCAAATAAGGGAATTAAGATTTTGGGAAGATAAAATAAAAGATAAAGAGTCCATGGGCTCTTTTTCTTTCAAGGGCTAACACTATTCAAGACATACACATTCTGTACATTCTAATCTCAAACCCTACATTAACAAGGGCTACAAAAATAACTGTAATTATTCCATTTGTTTCCCATTGAGGCATTTAAATGCTTCAGTTGGTAAGGTAAAATATTTCTAGGCAATAACATTATTAAAAAATAAAGTATTAGGTACTATTAGGTTCTTTGTCCTTTTCAGTTAAGATAGTTAGTAATACCACAATTAGAGATTTACTTGGCATTTAAGTAAAACTTAACTAAACTTTACAAGATAAGGACAATAGTTACAGAGTGAAAAAAATAAAGCTGTTGATTTATTGCTTCTCTTCCCAAGGTTTCCTAAACCCTTTTCTATGCTCTTTTTGAGGATATTTTTCTTCACTCTTTGCTCACAGCTTCTGATGTTACCTTATTGCCTCCAACTCTTCTTAACATCTGGGTTTCCCTAGTTTTGTGGGGCTGAACTTTTAGTTTTTCCCATTAAAAACCTACAGGGAGCTGCAGCAGGAACACTCTATCCTGCAGGGGGTAACTGATGGCCTTCAAGGTCTCCAAACCATTTCACCAATCTCCAAAACCAATTAGGACTCACAAACTGATTCCTTTTCAGAGCTCCCTATGTATAAAAAACCTACAGGACTGAGTTTCAAAATATGCCAACAAAAAAAACCCTTCATGACAACAAAAAATTGCCTCTGGAATGAAAACTGTAATTAACTTCAGTATTAACCTCACAAAGAGAAATAACAACAGACCAGCTTCTATAATCCCAACACTATCATCTGTTCAACAAGTAGATATTAATTCTTTACCCATGACTTTACAGGCTGCCCAGGGAGGTTGTGGAATGTCCCTCTCCAGAGGCATTCCAAACCCTCCTGGACAGGATCCTGTGTAACCTGCTCTGGGTGACCCTGTCCTGGGGTCCCTTCCAATCCTAACAATTCTATGATTCTTTAAATTTAGGAAGTCCTTTTCTTCCACAGAATTAGCATTTTGTCTATCGGAATTAGTTCTGCTGTTTTCATAAAATTTCATATTAGAAGGGATAAAATAATGGATCCAATATCCAAATATTTCATACTACCTTCAGTAAGGACTAGCAGCTCAAACTGACTCACAAAATTTGAAATAGTCTTATAATTCTATTATTTGTATATTTGAATATTCTTTATGAAGCCAAAACTGCTAAATCCACCACATTTTCACAACTAAAACTGTTACAGTTATTGGATTTTGCTAACTTCACTTTTATGTGCAACCTAATCTAGCCTGCAGGAGTTAGAAAATGCTAGCATCCTTTAGGACTCTGGAACTGGATGACCTTTAAGGTCATATCGACCCCAAGCTGTTCTAGGATTCTATTCTATGATATTTTGCAAACAAATATATCATAATAATGAAACTGCTCTGAAATGACCACAGACCACCTCAAGAACTGAGACCAGAATTGTATTTGAAGTATGATTTGTGACAGTATTTACCAAGACTACTGCAAATGCTCTGGGAGATAGCAGCAAATAAATACCTCATGATCTCTACTTTAACCCCAGTAGACCAGAAAATCTATGGAATCTGTAAAAGTCCTTGGGATTAGAAAAGCTAATGTGATTACAAGTTGTTTTTTGTAAGCTAAAAATATCAGCGATTGATAATAAACCTTCAGGACAGTTCTGAGCACTGTGACACTCCTAGACCTTATGCTGATAGATCACAGCATACCAAAGGAAAACCAGTGTTGTTCAAGCACAGTACCTATGGACATTACCATCCATTGAAGATCCTTCACTACTTTAATAACAACATTTTAAATAGCCCACTATACTTCTCCACATAAGTTTCATTAAATACAGAGCTAAACCACCATGTCAGTCATCTAGTAAAGATACAGGGGGGTTTAATATAAAAAATAGAATTTTTTATATTTGTTAAAAATTATCTTTTTATATAAAAGTATATGTTGTTTCCAGAACTAGTATAAATAGAATATTTTTCAAATGAATGTAAAATAGCCACTGATCACCCTTTCAGATACAAGTGTTTGGCTTTCCCTTTCATGGTATCACCCCAATTCATTATGCCTGGAACAGATGATACAAATTGGTCTTTTCTTATGAGTTCCTCCCACTCACTTCTTGCCATTGTCTGGTACAATCATATGAAAAGTCTTTACTGGCAGAAAAGGTTGCTTAATGAGAGACTAAGACCATTCATCAGATCAAACACCACATCAAAATGGCTTGTAGCTTAAGTTTGCCCTTTTTTGCCTTTATAAGAAAATTCACAGTAAGCTCTGTATCAGGCTGACATTTCATTGATGTCATTTTGATTCCCCATCTGACAAAACACTGCATTTTAAAATTTCACACAGAACAACATGGCTAAACTGGAAACATAACATTTCAAGTCATCATTAAAGTGATGGACTTTCTGAGTGAAGAGCCCCAGGGCAGAGCTCCTTCTCAAACTGTCTGACAGGGCTGGTTTTGGTATGGGGTTGCCTGCCCAGCCTCCAGCAGCCTCAGCCAGCCCAGCCCCTGCCCTGCGGCAGCCCAGCAGACACTGGAGGAGCAGCAGAGCCCTTGGGCTGCCTTCCAGAAGCAATCTTGGTGTCCTGGGAAGCTGACTCAGGACACCTGCACCCTCAGACACAAGGCTGACGTACACCTCGCCTGCGACTACCAGGGTAGAGATTACATAAGCATCACATGTGAAAAATACATAGCCAGTGCCACTAATTAACAAGCTCAAATGTAATTACTCTCAGGATAATAAATGCATTTGGGTCTGGAAAGATCCAGCTTCCCTGTTTTAAATAGAAATGAATGAGTTATCACAGCACAAAACTACATCTCAAATTACAGGCATTAGTAGCAATAGTAATCAGTTGAAAATGAAAATAAATTGAATACAGCATTGTTCCAAACCATTTATCTAATTTGATCAAGGTATCATTAACTAATTAAGTAGCAATGCTTGAATGTACCGCTTATTAGAGCACAAGGTCGTATGAAGGGCATGCTATCAGCAGAAAACATGATTAAGGAAGGCCAGCTTTAGAAGGGTTTACACAGAAGTCATTTAAGTGCACATTTAGCAAGTGCTTTCAGAGTTGACCAGTCAGTCAAAAAATTGCCAATCCTTATTTAGGGGTACGAAACTGCGTAATAATGCTATTATAACCTCCAAAGTAGCTTTTCTCAAAATAAGAGTTCTTTTCAATGCATCATACCAGTGATCTTAGCTCACTTATTTGTGTATTTCAAACACAGTCCTTGAGGAGAGGAGGGTTACAGAACATGTCTATAAGCTAAAAGTGATTCAGAGCCAAAAACTGACAGAAGTTTGCTCAGGATCCCTCTACAGACATTTAGGGCAGCAGAAGTGGGGACAGCTGGAACATCATTAGTATTGAAATTTCAATGTGGCTTTTGAAAAGTTACACCCTTTTCTCGAAAAGTTTCCACTGAGTTCAATTGTGAACACTCAGTTAAGACATTTTAATTTTCCTCTCTTTAAAAATCACAAATGAAACAAAAAAAAAAAAAAAAAAAAAAAAAAAAAAACAACAACAAACAAAAAAACCCACCTAAAGTATACAAGAAAGCCTAGGTATTTCAAAGAGACTGATACAGTATCTCTGCTTCTCAGAACTGATTTCCCTTCTCCCTTAGTTTGGGGTTGGGTTTTTTCATTTGTTTGTTTTCCAGGGGTTGGGGTTTGTTTGGGGTTTTCATTACTGTTGTTTGTGGGTTTTTTGTTTTTAAGCACTGTGTTGAAAGGGCTCAGTGAATGACACTGTTCCAGTAAAACATACATTGCAGAAGCAATTCCAGGAAATATAGACTTAAGGAATGAAAGTAGTGCGTGTCTATGAGAAGTAAATTGCATGACTGTAGGGTATAGTTCAATTCTATACCCAGAAAAATCCTGTTATGCAGTTGAAAAATTAATTTCATCCCCATGGCCTGAAAATATTTTTTACTGACATTTGAGAGAATTGTAATTGCAAAAGTGCAAAACCACATCTATCTTGTCATTTACTTGTTTCTGTTGTGGGCTGAATATTGTCACTTATAGCCCTGCAGTCCCTGAACAGCTTCTTGGGAGAGCTGGGATGGCTCTCTCTCTTCCTGATGCCAAGATGTGAAAAAAGACTACTTTTCTTTTTCCAGTGAGACAGCTCAAGAAAAAGTCTTTCCTTTTGTTTCTAGGACTGGCAAACAACACCTCAAGTATTTGTTATTTGCCTCCCTTTTTAAGAAAAAAAAAAAATTATCAAAACAGATTTTTTCAGTCTTTGAGGCACCAGAAACACAAAGTAAAATAAATTATCCAGATTTCTCCAGAAGAATTAGATAAAAAGAAAACAACCAACTTGGTAAAACTTGAAACAATTATATATTTCACCTCTGTGACTCAGCTCTTTATGTTATTATCCCATCTTGATTACAAATCAAGTTTATCACTCAGATTCTAATCAGGAAATTAATTAGGAAGAAAGAAGAAAGCAAAGGAAAGCTGAAAAAAACATTGTAATGCACCTCAAACTTTTTAAACAATTACACTTTACGATTTCATTTCCATGGCAATACTAAATATCTACTGATTGAGTCATTTGAAAGAAACAAACTCCTTAACAAGATAACTCCAGTGATGTATAAGATGATTAACAGAGGTGTTTTATTGTTTATCTTCGGGCAGATTTGTTTGGGGGTTTTTAAGTGAAGACTTGATTAGGAATGATTTTGGAACACAAAGGTGAAAGACTGCCACATCCATAGTGAACGAACTATAGAGACAACATTTTCAAATTTCATTCCAGGAAACAAGCTGGGAGTTTGTCTAGGATGTTCCTTCGGAATCTGTACAAGTGGCACACATTCATGCTGATTTAAATGGCCATGTTCTTAGACCTCAAAGTATCTACCCCATATTTTCCTCTTGTTTGGAGCAGGATTGCTTTTTTAACAGCCTGCAGAAAATTGCTAACTTAATGCTGTTTTCTCCTATTATCCCTTGGCAGACTCTTGGGTGAATCCCTTTTTTTTTTTCCTATTCAATTAATTTTAGATTTTCATAAGCAAGTTCAGTGAATGACAAATTATATGGAACACATTTCTCCCCATAATTCACGGGCAATAAGATCCTCCTCTTCCCCCAAGGGAAAGAGGCAATATCCCTACTGTGTTTCAGGATCCATTTTTTTCAGTACAAGATGTTGGTGTTGGTCATGGCTCACTGAGAACATTACATTTACTGCCATAATGCAATGGAATTTAGTCTTTAATTTACATTTTAACTTCTTGAGAATAAATTAAATCATCCTTCCATTCAAAGGGCTAGTTCATAGCTTTTGGCCTCCAGGAGGTAAAAAGCTCAAGCAAGAGGCCAGTGTGGCAAAAGTCTTTGTGCCTTTGCTTTTCATAAAGATGATTTTCAGTCTATTTATGAGCATCTAACTGTGTGGCTGGAGTTTGCTTGCAGAATAATTCATAGGAAGGTTTTCCTTTCTGTGAATATGCATTTACCTAAAAATAAACTGGATGATTCATCACAAAAACGTTTACGAGTGGGATGGATATCACAGGGCTTACTTTGGCACGAGGTTAAGTAGGACATGTTTAAGTCAAACACATTTTGCCATTATTCATTTAATCAGTTAAACATTACAGCAATTGGAAATTTTAAACAGCAATGGAATTCAACCTTCATGGATTATTTGCAATGAAAACCAAGCCAGCCTGATGTTCATTCAGGTGGCAACATTCTACAACACCATGAAGAAGCTGAAGCCCTACATCATCGTCTCGCTTACAGTGTGTAATCTGCCATGGTTTTCACGAAACAGAAAAGCTTTTTCTCATATCCTAGACAAACATGACAGTATTTAGGCTCTGGCAAGACTGAAACAACTCAGTCAATTAGCTTCTGTAGTCTGCATTTGCATCTGAGCTGGGACCACTGCCACTGACTGGTTACATTCAACAACACACAGTTACCCTGAAGCTTTTATTTTAATTAGCAAAGTTTCACAACAAGAATCATTTAGTCATTTTTTCTGGATTGATTGGCTCAATTTAAGTGAATGATTTTTTTTTTTTGTTAGGCTGCTCTTCTCATACTTCATTAATAAGGCAATAAATAAATACCACAAGTTATTGAATGACATAGCTGGAAAGCTGATTTGTGATAATTCATCATTATTGGTTCCAATAAATTACATGGATATAGTTTGTCTACTACTGCCATTTTTTCCAGTGTTTTTATGCTCATGTTCCTGAAGAAAAACAGAGTTGTTTCTTTTAGTAAATTGTATGATTTTTGCTTGTCACTTGAAAGTAATTCTTACAGAACAACAATATTGCCAAGTTGAAGTTTGATTATATGCTTAAAACAAACAAACAAAACCAACAACAACAAAGAAAAAGAGTGGCAATATCTGTTCAAATCTCAATAAAAGACTTGTCTCGAAAAAATACATAAATATCTAAAGCAGCTCCTTTAGATAAACAGCAGCACTGATTCACTCTAAATGTCTATTTTATTGTTTAACCATTTTTTAGGCATCTTCACCAATTTTCCAGTTACATTCTGGATTCAGAATAAGATGATCCAAATAGCCACTACACCATGTCAAATAGAGGAACTACTGCTCCTACTAAACAGTTCCCTTTTTGTAAATCTAGGACTAGAATAAAGGCTTCAGGGCAATTTCACCCTGAGAGATCATAAACTGCTAATCAGCCATTATCACCGTCCTCTTGCTTTTTCCGTAACTATTTCCCAGAACTCAGTTCCTTTCTCAAATGTTTCACCTCTATGAGAGCATGACCAAAGCAAAAGCCCTCAGAGAAGTGTGTGCTTGACTGAATTCAGCTGCCCAAACCATGCAGAATGTCTAGGACCTGGGGTTGTTGTTTAGTATTCCCTATTTTTTTCCAGAGATATCTGTACACATAAGTAATAATTTAAATACTATTTTTACCATTGCATCAAACTACTGAGATCAACATTTTCTGGAATCTAGAAATATTCGAGTACTGTGATCACTTCCTATTTAAAATTACACTTAGAGATAACCATAAGTTACATCCTATTCACATAATGCAAGTTTGCTACACTCTGCATAATTATTTTTCTTGTTTATTTAAGCTGTCTTACAGTTAAATGTTAAAAATCCCTTGTGTCTATGATCTATCTTTAGTACTGCTTTTAATCAATTGGCAAAGCTTGGAATTGAATGAGAATGTCTTATAAAGTTAGCATGCCACTATTGTCTACCAAAAAGTCATGCAAATTTTCTCAGATCTAGATCCCTTCTAACTGCATTCATCAAGGACCACATTAGGTTCATTATTTCCACAGTCACACTGGCCAATTCTAATATCCAAGCAAATAATCCTATTAACCCTTACAAAATACTAAAGAAACATCAATCTTCTTCCAGAATGCCAAAACTTTACGGCCTGGCAGCTCTGGGGAAAGAAACAAACACAAAAATCCACCAAACCAGAAAACATTGAGTTCCAGAGGATTCCTTTGGTGAGTCTCTAATTCCTTTGGATACTTGATATCTGCAACTGCTAATAGGAAAGAACTTAACTTTATCAGCCACAATTCAGCCTCATGAATTAGTGATTTACCTGGTTTGAATGAACTTTTTACTACCATATGCTAAGAAAATGTCATCATAGATATGTGCTTCCCTTCCTTCAGTTCAGAAATGTTTATATTCTTATAAACTGTCTTCTAGACTGCTATCAACAATTTTATTGTGTTTGACTACAAAATTATAATTTGGATTTCATCTGCTCTCAATACACTTAGAACCTACACTGTACAGTCTAGTTCTGCTCATCCTGGATTCTTCATAATGCCATCTTGCTTATTTGATCACTATGAAAAATTGATAGAGAAACGAGACACCAATAAAGTTTTTTTGAACTATCAGATGTGCACTTTCAATATGCATTATAAAAAGATGTTTAAGGTAGAGAGGAGAGTGCACAAACAGGAATTTCCAGTATGGCATCTAGAACAAGAAAAACTGAGGACCATTTTTGGCTTAACCAGGACAGTAACCAGATCACTGCTGAATAAAATTATCAAGCTCAGAAGTCTTAAAAATATTGGCAAAACCTGCAGAAAAGCCTAAATAATGTTAAAATTATGCATAAGGACAAATATTAAAAGGAAGTCCATCTTCTAGGAATAGGAATATCGAAGACTGAAAAAACTGTTTTCTCAACACAAAACTCACAAATGGACTTTTTTACAAGTCTTCTTATTTTAGAGAAATAAAAAGCAGATGCCAAAAGTAACTTTTTCAATTCACAATCACAGATCTGTGAAGGATCTTTGGCCACAGGGCCATTTGTACTTGATTAATCATTCTGGGCTCAGAACTCAATCACTCCAAGGCTACATATCTGCACAGTCATATGCAAAATTCAGCTTAATCTGTGAAAATGGAAAACATCCAGGGCTGGCATCAGAAAACCCTCTGCCACAATCTGCCTTCCAAACAGGAACCAGACTTGGATGCATTTAGGAAGGAAATTGCACTCTGAAATAATTAAGCCTACTCCTCCCTCTCACAGCAGGTTGAAGACAGTATGCAGAGATTACAGAAAACCGTATTTCACATCAGCATTTCAGAAAAATACTGCAGTTCCACAACTACCACCATTTGCAGGTATTTCGGCTCAAAGCGGAAAATAACCCTCCTGCACCCAGCCCTGCTGAGCTCACAGTCTGTTCTCTCATCTGAAATGGCACTGCCCGGCCCAGGTGTGGAACAGAGCCCCCAGGCCAGTGCAGGTGGCGCGAGTGGGGCACTGTCTGTCCTGATTTGTGGGCACAGCCTGTGCAGCTGAAAGGCACCTACTGCTTAGCATGTGCTGCACCCAGCCACATCACACGGTTTTGTGTAACTCTGAAATGATAAAGGCTGCAGAAAGGGGGACAGGCAATACAAGACAGAGCAACCTGATTAGCTCTAGACCTTCTTCTACTACAGCTCTGAGTTCCCAAGCAATCTGCCCAGGCTCAAAGTAGAACTGGGAGAGAGGGTACCTGGAAAGAGAACTGGGATGATGCATCCAGGAGGCAAAAGAATAATAGAAATACTACAGGGAGAGAGAACATTTCTCTTCACAATCAGCTTCATTCCAGAAAGATTTAAGATTTCTCAAATGCCTGTCCTATGAAGACAGTATATGAGTGAACACTACAAAATTTTACAAATTCTTTCTATTCACATGCTCTTATCCCCTCTCCATCAGTGTACTTTACTCATCCTCATGTGCATAATTTTCTAATTCCCAGAACTACTTTTACCATTAAAATCTGCATTGTATTCCAATAATGTTAAAAAAATGATCCAATTTTGCAGCACTGAAGAGTGAAATAATAATTTCTTACATTTTTTAAAAAGTTGTGTAAAGTACTCAAAATTACCATCTCAGCTACTTTTGTGGCAATTCATATCCAGGACAAACAGCTGCTACTTATGAGATAATGAAAGCAATATTTCAAACACAGACGACCCATGTTATTCCACTTGAAGAAACCACTAAGGCCAATATTCATTCCCTCACAAAATACAATGCATTACCTCACAAGAAGTTCAGTAAGGTCTCCATTCAACCCTGTCAGTGCAAGTAGGTCTGGTACATCAAAGTTGCAAAAATCTTAAAGCTTAATTCAAAAGCTTCAACCCTGGTCTTAAAAAAATCAAACTGAAATAGTAAGAAGGTCCCCTGTACATGTATAGGACTGTAAAGCATAAATAAGCTCCTATCTTAAAGCTACAAATATTTTTCAGCTTTTCAGATCCACCACAACACCAGTTTAAAAACCCACTGTACATGGCCATACCAAATATTCCAGCTTTTTTTGTGAGTGAGCAACCATCCCTTCATTTCACTTTAACACCCACTCCTGAGCTGGGCCACACAGTTCTAATATCTAGGCACAACCTGCAGGGACACGAGCCCTGTACAAAACATTCAGCTACTTCAGAAGGGAAACACTGGCACCAAAGCAGCAGAAATATTTATCTGGATTACGATACTGTCATTAAACACACTTATTGTGAAGTCTAATGGCAACAGGAGTTGATTTCAGAGACTTAAGTTTGTCTAAACACGATGGCATCCCCCCCCACCCCACAAAGAATGATTTGTAGTGAGTGGCAGCAACAGCAGGAGCCAAGAGAAGGGGCCTGAGCGAGGGCAGATGGTCAGACAGAGCCACCTCCTGCAGGACACGGAGCAGAGCTGCTCTGTGCCATGTCACTGCCCTGAGCTGGTTTGGTTAAGCCATCCCAGCTGAGAGCAAGAGGTGGCCAAAGGAGGTCATTGCTTTGCTCATGTAGATACCTAGGAATAACAAGCTTTTAGGTAATCTTCCAAACGATGTTTGGTTGCTGTAATTTGCATGTGGCCTGCAGACTTAATGCACTGCTTGGTCTGTCAGTGGAGCTCCCAGTGCCTTGCACAGCAACTCAGAGAAATCCATGGCACATCAAAAGCAGTGAAAAGAGCCCCACTTGGAGTAAAAAACAGTTGTTCTGAGAAATAGCAGCAACTTACTCTAATTATTTATGTTTCAAAATCATGAAGTGCTTGTTAAGGAAGAAAGTTATCCTACCAGACATCCCTTTCTCCAGGTTCCTACTGAAAGTGATTCCCAATCCCTGCTCTAACACATCACTGCAGGAGCACAGAGCAGTGCATGGTATCCAGCAATTCCAAATTCCCAACACCTCTGACAGATCCAGTGGCCCACAGCTTAAGTGAGACATCATCAGCTGCTTCTCCTCAGACTTTAAGACACTTTCTAGCTGACTCATCTCTTTCAGGCCATAAAACACTATGCTACCTAGCCCTGAAACAGAGACCATAAATATGAATTGAATAAGTAGAGTGAAAGACAATTCCTGCTTTCCTAGTTTTTCTTATAGCAGCACCAAGTCAGGTGTTTGAGTCCACGGCTCATGAAGCAATGCAATAACCAGGCAGAAACTCAGGATAGGATTTACTGACCATGATGAAATACCAGTGTCAACAAAAGGGAAAAGTTTATGTTTAGTGGAATTCCACCAAGCCCCCTCATTCTTGTAAAGAGAGTTTTGAAACTACCAAACCTGTCTGTGCAGCCAAGTTATACTGAAAATAATTACACACAAAAAAAAAAAAATTAGCTGAAGACTGAAGATCAATAAGTGCATGGGCATGGCTAATGACTAAATAAATACCACTGGAAAGCTTGGAAGGAAATTTGGAACACAGCTGATAATCCCTGGTTTATTGATTACGTACATGTAAGATTGTGATATGCATCTCACTGGCAGAGGCAAGTTTTTACAAATACTAATTACCAAAATATTTTTTAGACACAGAAAATACAGTGTTTTTAATGAACCCAGATCACAGCCATTTAAAAACACCTAGAAATCATTCTGGGGAACTGGTTCAAGAGCTAATTCAATTTAGAAAGTGTGGCATTTCAACCGCATTAATTGTAAGCTTACTTACAATTAATGAATACAACTATACAGCCACAGAAAGCCAACTCCTAATAGTAAAAAGAAGTATGATAGATATCAGTAAATTAGGCAGCAGTAAAAATATTTTACTAGGAAAGCAAGTTTTGATAGTAATTCTACCTCTGGACTTTTAAATGGTATTTTTTCAGTTCCTCAGTAAAGAGGGTCTTAGTTCACTACAAGTCACCCAAACAGGGCTGTACAAAAGAATTATCCTAGCCCAACTATTCATCTTAAGCCCTGCAAGCAGGGCTACCTCGACTCCCTGTATCCAAAACGGGATCCTCCAAATCTCACTCAGGCAGAGACCCCTGAGCAGTTCAGTCCCCACCTCAGCTGGGGCCCTGTTGCATTTCCAGGTGAGGCTTTCCATGGACAACCCTGCCCTTCAGGATGGCCTGCTGAGGAAGTCTGTGTGCTCGCAGAATCAGAATTTGCACAGGACAGCAGCACAGGGCAAGGAGCACCAAAAACCCAAAACAACAGAACCACCCAACTCCTCACACTCAGTCCTGCAATTCCTGCCCTGAAAGCACCGGGTGCCTTAAGGAAATGAAAAGCAGGATCATAAGAGTCCCCACGTAGAAAAACCTGGCAATGCCATCTCATTGCTCCCAAGAATGGATCTATACCAGGGGAGAACTCCAATCCAGCCCTGTAAGTGCTGCACTGACTGAGACCAGGGCAATGCTTTTCCCCCTACATTCAGAAGGGATTGAGAAATTCGCATTTGTATTCACCAATTTCTACTCTGACTTCAGGGAGAAGAGCATTTCAATCTGGGGCAAATGTCAAGGTTCCTTCCCCTAGAACACTAAATTTGCTTTTAAAGTGTGGTAGTGTTATATGGGTTAAAACTGTTTCTTGCTATCTCAAGCCAAATGAAGAGGTTTTCTACAAGCCCTTGGAGAGACTGGGTGGTGAAAAGAGCACAGAAGTTTCTGACACAGCAGAAGTTTTCAAAATGGAATTTAAAAATCATATTTGGAAAAGAAAATAAAATTAAATAGAAGTATTGAAATCAGAATCACATGGAAACTCTCTCCTTCAACTTGTACTAGCAATCTGAGAGTAAACTGCTGTTGTAATTAATATTTTGTAAGGTACTCAATGATGTAGCCAAATATTAGTTGCCAGACTCTTGGAAAACATTTTTTCTGCCAAGCTTTTCTTTTGTTTTACAAAGCTATGAATAAATACTATGGAATGTTATACAGAATGACTCTTTGATAATACCCTTTTTTTGTCGGTTGACCTAACTTTCACCAGACATCTTTAATGTATAGCTGGCACATAAGAAAAAATGTAATTTTAAACAGAAAAGTCAGATTGTGGTTGAATAATTACTCTCACATTTTCTATTGAACTTTGTAGTATAACTTGGGACTGGATTTGACACATTTTTAGATTTATGTGGAGCAGTCTGCAGTGCTGCATACTAAGCAGAGCAAGGAAACCCAGACCCACGTGGAGTACATACTCAAAAAAAGTTTGACCCATCAGCTGGTTTATGTAATAGTTTGGAGATCAGCCAGCTGTTTTCAGCTGCCTCTTCACCAGAATGGAGCTATCGTAAGATATTGTAAAATATCAAAACAAATTTGTTTTAGTCAATTAACAACTATAAAGAAAAAATGCAGCCAAAGAACTCAATATAAAGGAACAAGGAAGCTAAAATCTGTATTAAAAAAAACCAACAAAGTACACTTGAGAGGAGAAGCCTTGTCTTCATGCAAGTAGGAAACAGGGCAACTTAATTTCATTTATAATTTAATAACTGACAAAATTAGTCTGTGCTCTCATGTAACCATAGTAAGTGGGTAGATTCATATTCTTGCAGAGGCATTTACAGCATAGTAACTTCAGAGCCCATTAAAACCATAAGAGGGATGTTACTCTCTGTCTCTGCATGCACAGAATTTCTCAGTAACCATGCCTAGCCCTTATTAATGACCATCTTTTACAGCATGATAATATTTTCCACTAGGATTCCTAAAAAAAAAAAAATCACACTATAATTCCAACAGAAACAACAGCTATTTTTTTTCAGAAGTCCTAAATGTTTATTTTATTATTAACAAAAACAAAAGCCCTGATAATATTGGTCCAGTGATTACAGGCAACTAATAGAACATATAAGCTCATGTACTTGCCCAAACATGGAATATTTTTAAGGATATCCAAAAACACACTCAGAGAATGCATTAATAGAACATCTTAGAGCCTAGCCCTAAAAGTGTGCCAATTGATAGAGTTTTCCTGAGCTATTGCACTGACTGACTCCTTGTAGACATACCCAGGCTCTGGACAATCACCAGCCCCCTGCTTCTGAGAGAGAAAACACATGGACACTCTCATGCTTACAAAATTTTGTCCCCTTCAGTGAGAGCAGGAAAAATCTAGGTAATAAATATTTTTGCTAGACCTCCCACGCATTACAGCAACTTTCTGCCCTGCTCTTTATACATTCTTTTATATCAATTTTTAAAAGTTTTAATTGGGCAACAAAACGATTTTCATTTGCTGCACTGTACATCTAATTTTAATGGTGAAAATGCCTTGAAAATTGGGACCAAACAGGCATTAAGGCCAAATGTGACTTTTGTAAAGATTTATCTTAATTGCTTACCTCTAACTATTTTTTCCTACCTGTAAGCTACCTAAGTAAAGTTTAATATATAGCAAATTAATATCTGTTTAGAGTAACCGCCTACAAAAAGCTTGCTGAAGAGGTAAAATTTAGAGATATTCAAGGACAACTCTTGTTGTTCTTCCACTATGTTCAGAGAAAGAACGTGCCCAAATTGTATTCTAAGTAAGGAATAATTGTACCACTTTCCTTTTATTTCTGTAACAACCCAGAGCCACCAAACATTTTTAGCTGGTGGGTTATGTCTGAATAAGCAATATCTATTCAAAGGTATCAAGTTTTTTCCCTCTTAGAGGGTCTCAAAACATGTATTGCTCAAGCTATATACTTTTACGTGCTTACACTGATGAAATAAGATATTGCTGAGCATCAACCAGACACTGGTCTTGGGTATTTAACAACCAAACAGGAGAACACCAAACGTACTGGCAAAGAGAAATCCAAATATAAGTATTTGCCAAGTATGTCACCTCCTTAGATACCATATGCTTTATGACAGTAAAGCAAACATGGCACAGTAATAAATGTGATTACCTAAATGCCATTAATACTTAGAGAAAGAAGAGCATCTTCCACTCAGCAAAGTGCTGTGGTTGTTCTGTCACTGAAGTGTTGGGACTTCCCACTCCCCCCAGTCCCTTCAGTCTAGGAGCAAACATACAAGATTAGTCTTTGCAACAGATTGCACTAAAATATCTGAAAATATCTGGCATCCTTACAGTTCATAAACGTTTGCCAAATAACATGTATGCAGAGATATCTTAATAATAAATGCAGCAGCTGTTTGCTATCTTAGGATGTAATAGAGAAACAGTGAGAAATTATCTGTTATCACCATGTTACAAAATGAGAGTCGAGACAGAAATAATAAAGGCATTGTTTATGACACAGCTTACAAACAAAATAATGTATTTCAGAATTCAAGATAAAAAAATCTGGAGAGGCAGAACCCACAGAGGGAGTGTCCTTAAATAATCAAAGCACTCTAGCAGCAAATGAAAGTCATCTTCTGAATCTGTGTTTCTCAATTTTTTTTTTTTTTTACATTCAGATCAGAGTCCTCATGGACACAAACATCAGGGACACCAAAACCCATTGTGATCCTAAATGCACTCGTAATCTCTCAGCTGGCATGTTCAGAGCAGCCAGCACTCAAAAAAATGTGTAGTGCATAGGTCTACCAACAGGTTGAAAGACACAATTCATTTGAAACAGAAACAGTATTTGATATTTTGTTTCATTTTACTTTTCTCAGGTCACACAAATCAATTACAGCAACCAGCAAAGGCCGAGTAAGCTATACTTCCAAACCTTCGACTCCTATCAGACACTGGATAAAAACTGGCTACAGTTTCCACTGTTTGTATTTTCAAGTATCTCACAGAAAGATAGAGGCCAAGGCATTGTTAAAGTGACATTGGCACGAATGGCAGATCTGGATTAGACTTGCCTGACATGATCTGAACTATTGATTCATGCACATACACCACATTTTGGCAATGAAACACACAACTCCAGCTCTTTGAAGTGTTTCAGAAAACAACATTCTCCACAATCTCAGTACCATCCTGCCTGTTTGAAAGACAAAAGTTCTGCACAAATATCAATAAACATTTCAGACACGCAATCATGATGAGAAAGTATCACCTTGTCAGGTTTGTCCATCTCACATAATGATAGTCTGGAACTTATAGACCTCCCAGGCCAGAGGAGGTGTTACTATCTCAAACTGAATTCAGTTCCAAGCATCAAACAGTATTTTACCTTCTTTTGTTGCAAATTTGGTACAGAATTTAGTCTGCATGTGTGCAGAGGCCACTTGGCTGGGTGAGTGTAACTGTACTGTAGCTTTTAAGTAGAGAGGCATCAAAACAGTGTAAGAGATTCCTTTGGGGATTTCCTCTCTTCCATTTCTTGGTGCATTTGAAATGCAGTCTAAGAACGTCATTTTCCTCCTATACAAAAATGCTTACATGAGAGAGAAATCCACTTACAGCCACACAAATGGCAACCAGTATTTCTGGTGATTCAGAGATTCCAAGAGAATTTTCTTTTTCTTCATAAAAGTTGCAAAAGTTCCAAGCAGTTGTGTAACAGTGAAATGGCATTTAGGCAGCTGCTATGGTGTAACCTCACTTTGCAGTCACACAGGTCATCTGGAAACACAGTTTGGAGTAGAATTTTAATAGCCTATCTCTAGGTGGAGACAATGTCATGCAGGCTTCCTCAGGATTCTGTGAATTACATTCAATATGAGAAAAAGTATATTCAGAAGGTCCCTAAAAGCCATCAACCTTTAAACAGAAGATAACACCCATTTTATATGCCTCCCTCCAAAAGGGAGAACAGCAAAACACAAAGTGACATATGTTGCATGTCAAATTCACCACACGAAATGACAATTTCATTTACATAAAAGCAGCATTGCAAGGTATTGATTAGTACTGATAGTTGTTAGACTCGCAGAAAAAAAAATCCAAAATATGGTAGAAAGTGAGGAAATACAAGTAGGGCAAGCGTGAAATACACTGCAATATATTCTTCGCTCATTTGACAGATATAGTTCAGTTCTCACCATATTCCAAAAGCATTATATGAAGTGTCCTGCAGTACTCTTTTTAAAGGATAATCAAGTACTAGTACCATTATTACAGTAATCTGTACTCTGTAAGAGCCCCTAGTCAACAGCCACTGAAAGCATTTGCAATGACTATTTTTTGTTTGCACAACACAAAATACTATGTGGGGTAAAGCTCATGGATTTAGGACTCCATTTCCCTTGCCCCAAAGCATCTCAAGTTGGCAGCATTTCAATAGATAATTTCAAAGTAATCACTTTGAGCTGCTGAAAACAGTCAAGACTCACACCTGGAAAGAGTGAGGATAGCAGGATGGGAGGGCCTCCTCTTCCTACCACCCAACTCACTGGTCTTGCCCTGGAGTCAAACCAACTGAATTAATTAAACAGCAATTTTCTCACCAGACAGCTTTGCTGGTCTAGTCTTAGTGAGGTCTGGGCACATAGGCAACAGAGGAACCCTGCAAACTTGGAATTTGGTCTGCTCAGTCTTCCAGAACTGAAATTGAAAATAAAGTTGGGGCTTTAAAGTACTACACATGCTGTCAATGAAGGCACCCAAATTTTGCAGTTGGTCTGAAAATCTTTTCATAAGATTGGTGAAGGGTTTGCATACAAGAAATATATGCACAAATTATAACTTCAAGGACTTGGTCTGCCTTAAAATATAATGGCCTCCAGGGATCACTACCTACAATTGCCTTGCAGAATAATTGTAGGTCCTTGGGGTTTCAAGCTTTTGTATATTAAATTCATTAGCAAGAGCAAGGTTTACAAATACTTTACAAACCAGGGATAACTTGCTTTACCCCTCTTCCTTCCATTTTTTAAGCCTGTAAAGACACTAATTCACATCAGTCACAACCCCCCTACTGACAACACAGAAAGTAGAAATAAATCCACAAAGAAAGACAGACACTAGGTTTTGATTATCTAAGCTCAACAGTGGTTTTACAGCAGTATAAGACTGCTGACTTGCATTCTGTTCCCTTTGACTTTAGTGAAATCACTATCATAAAACTTTTGTCACTGGCAAACCTACCAGATGCCAATACATCACTCTTTGTTTTAGGAGAGTTTGAGAAGCACGTATTTCATTAGGTCTTCTTTCCTCCTTCCTTACCAAAAAAACAAAAAAAAACAAAAATCAGACAACCAACAAAACTAAAAAAACTACACACATCTCAATCTGGGACATGTTTAACAAAAGCAAGGAAAGATAAAAAGTGCAACATGACCTGATCTATTTAGTAAAATATTTGAGGAATGAGGTGGTGGAGAGAGAGAAAAGTTTGTGTGTGGAGAACTAAACTAGAGCCATGAGATTCAGCTTTTTAAAGATCCAGAATTACATGAGGACCAGCTGCAATCCACCAAGCACTAAACACCACTTATGAACTTCATTAGTCAGTCAGGCTGCCTTTGCTTTTCTATGTACATGCTTGTTGGCTACGCATAATTTTACTTAAAATTATTCCCTATTTCATCATAACTATCTTTCTTTAATACACATTTGAATACAAAACCACAGAGCTCAAAGACACCATTCAGATATGTCTTCCCCTGATCAGCTAACAGTTGGAGCTGAAAAGTAACTGGAAAATCTTAGTTTTCCAGCCCCAGAAGAGAAACTCAGATCTTGTAACCATTTTCACCCTATATATTTAGAATATGTTAAGCACTGTAAGTGCACACCATACTAAAGACATTAGAACAACTGAAGTTCCTCTTGCATTTAAAGACAAAAACACATTTCCAAACTCCTAGAATAGGTCACCTTGATTGTTTAGGTAAACACATACAAGTGTAAAATGTCACAGAAAACATACTAAGAAGATCAGTTAATTATTTTCTGCAAGAGCCAAAAATAAGTAAAACTGTATATGAATAAAAAGACAAGAAATTATTTCTTAAGTACTATTGAACACGTTTCAAAATTACTTCAAACCAAGCTAACTCACTCTCTCACAACTTAAAAATTTTTTGTGGCCACAAGGAAGAGGAAGGCAAAAACATTCCAGCCTTGGATTTAAAAATTACAAACTCGAACTAAGCACCATAATGCAAGCTGACACACTGAAATATAGTTTGGGAATCAGTCTTTTTTTCCATCTTAACCCAAGTCCTGCTCTGTTTCTCTTGTACCCAGTCCTCAGCCTTAGGAAACTTGCAAAGCAAGGCTGAAGAGGGGTGACATCCTTTGCCAGGGTGCCCTGGATCCTCCCCCTGACTGCACAACCCACACTCACCCCTCAGAGAGATGCTGCTTTTGCTGAAGTTCCAGGGCCACAGGCTGCCCTGAGACTACCAAAACAGCCTGGCAAAAGTGACCCTCTTCCCCCTATAGGTAACAGCTGTGCTAGTAAACTTAAACATCAACTGATTGCATTAATTCAGCAATTAGTCGTAATTAGAAAGATCAGCTCTCGGGCATTAAGGCCAGCTCAATGGCAATACAAGAAAATATTATACCTGAATAAGAAACACTCAGACTGAGAAAAAAGCCAATGAGTTTAAAATGCTGAAAAAGCATTTATCCCAAGCTGGAAACTTGTCTGAAGTTTACAGTGAGAAAATCACTCTCAAATACACCTTTTTAATTTCCTAGTCCTCTTCCCCAAAGTTAGGCTCAAACATAATTTGACTTTTGCCAAATTCTATTTTGACTCAAACATTGGAAAATACCACAGTGAAAAACCCAAGTGGTCACTGAATAATAAACAGGTATGAAGTTAATTCCAAGATCACCTGCAATCCAGGCATTTCCTGTTCTACAAGGGAAAAGTATGAAAGCAGTTTGGTAAGAAAGTGAACACAAGAAAAATGGCTTTGGATAGAATCAATTTCTATACCAGAAAGTTAGATTAATGCAGTTCTAGTACAGCTTTGCAATGAAAAGAAAATAATTCCTGTTTGCAAGAAGTTCAAGGACATGAAGTAAGCCACAGAAATTTGTTGTTGAAAACAAGTATTTTATTCCTGCACCTGCAGTATTGTCTTGCCAGACACACAGATTTGGCCAGGCAGATATCTTGCCTATTGTGCCAATTTGGTAACCTAGCTACAGTATCAGAGATCCACTTAAAAGACAAAGGGAAATACTGCATTTTCCAGGGGGAAAAGAACTGTTTTTATTAATAAAAAACAGCAGTACTGAAGTAACCAGCCCTGGCTTTTTTCAAAAATAGATCAAAAATAGACAAAAATAATCTACAAAGTAGGGTTTATGCATTCCCCACTTTTTGCATGCAGAAGAAAGTTCTGAGAAAACTGCTTCAGGAATATGTCAGAAGGATGAATTTTATTTGGGGTTGGAACACAGTTTATACATCAGAAAAGAGTCAACAACTGAGTGTATAAGCCAGCTTGTAACAAACAGGTTGCTCCCATATTCTGGTGACAATCCACATCAATCATGAACCACACATCTGACCCCCAGACTGAACCTGTATACAAATTAAATTCTTCGTTCCTTGCTTGAGCCCAAATCAGATATGGTTTGCTCTTATGGTCAAGGATTGGGTAGAAAATTGTAGGTTAATAAAAATAATTACTTTCATTACTCCCCCATCAGAACCACTCGACTTAGTGGACTAAACTACAAATGAGCTGCCTTGCAACACAGATAATGCCTATCGAGCAGAAACACAGGAGTAAAGGCAAATATTCTTCATCTTAACAAAAAAAGCTTGCGTGGAAAACTGTAGCCTTTTCTATAGTTCTTTGGAGCACATGCTGGAAGAGGATCTCAATCCTGGTATTGTCATCTTGATGGTGAACAGAAATGTAAAAAAATACTAAAGTACCAGGAAGAGGACACCTCACCCTGTTGAACTTAAAACAATTTTCCACCCATATGAAATTTCTCAAAACTAACAGTTTCACATAATGCCAAAAAAAAATAAATTCTGAGTTTATAGAAATCTGTCTTTACAGTAGTTGTCATCTTTATCCATTCTTAACTGATATTCAGAACTCTTATTCATGTTATCTTTTCACTGTTTATTTACAGAGCCTCTGTAAACAAGGAAATCATCAGTTTTCAAACAGCAGTAGCACTAGTAACACAAATTGCTTGTATCAAGCCATGGTCAATTTGATTATCGTCAAGAAATATCAAGTTTTCAGTGACTGATTGTATAAACCAAGAAAAAATTTTCACAATAACTCTGGGACAATTCTGTTAGTTCAGATAACGCAGCACTTCCAAAATCATGTCAAAAGGTTTCCTCAAAAATGAGAATAAAGAAGCAGTTTACACTGTAAACATATTAAAATCACAAATTAGAAATATGACCACTAATCAGGTCTCTCAGGTCCAGTGTATCTAATCAATGCAACTCTTACAAGCTCTCCTCCCAGCATACCAGTTGGTTTTGATAGAGTTCTTTTAGAACTGATAAAGACCTTAATGAATTACAGAAATGTCAATAACTGTAGGCACTAATCAGTCAGTTAGGAGCATGAATTTTCACAGTTCTCAAGCATTAATCAGTTTCTGCTATTCCTTGTTTAAGTTCTTATTCCAAATATTGGGTATCTGCTTTGCTGACATTAAGAACAGTAGGTTTATTTTCCGAATTCCCAGTATTTCATTCATGAGCCCCTTTTATGCAGTGATTCCACACCTGACAGCAGGCCCTAAAGCAATCATACACCCTAAACAATTACAACAACTCATAAAAATAAGCAGTGCATAAAATGTAACAGAAGAACATTACCTTACAACACTTGATGCCCTCAGGGGATCCATTTTCCTTTCACAAACACATAGTTCCATTTGACATTAATGAGAGCTACATGAATAAGAAAAAGCAATAGATCCTTTGCTTGAAAAACACATTTGTGCCGAGTGGGTATTGGCAACCTGTTTAGCCTGTGACTGGTGGGGAGCCTACCCTGAGCTATTTACCTGCAGGCTGCTGGGTCATATTCCATACAGCTGGAAACCACAAGTGTCATTACTGCTCTGAGGATCACTTGCTGATTTATTGTCTTGGTGCACTTAACATTCACTTTTAAGGAAGAACACTAATTGGGTACGTTCTGTAAAGTGGTCCTTCCAGTGTGTTTAAACATACTGGTACACTCCAGTTTTAATTATAGCAACACAATTTGTACAGCACTGGAACAATTCTCTTCCACTGGGAAATATTCAGTAAATTGGAAATAAACTTTTAAGTTTCCAGATCTCAACAGTTATGTGTAATTAGATGCAGCTCATTATTTAAAAAAAAAAAAAAAAAAAAAAAGTTAGAACTACTATATGAAAATAATTACACAAGAACAGAGGTAAGTAAAGCAAACAAACAGGTTAAACCTTTGGCATCAACTGTTAAAAACTGTAGTATCTATATCTATGATATATATCCAAGTAATTACATTTATATCTCTTAGGTCACAGAATTATAGAGATCATCCATCTCATAATATGCTTCTATGGTAGAGTTATGAAAGAAATATTTTGAGGTCATCTGTTAAATCTCAACTTGAATTTCTGATATTGAACCAAATGAAATAGTTTTGTGAAGGTAAGATAACAACACCACCAGACACCAAAAACCCAAACACAAACAAATAAATACATACGTATAAAAAAAAAATTACAAAATTTTAAAAACCAAAACAAAACCCCAAAGAAATTCAGGAGGGACAAGAAATGTGTGGTTGTCTAATAAGCCTCAAAAACTTATACACTTTCACAAAAAAAAAAAATTTTCTTCTGCCTTGTTCACTCCTCCTTACCCATTATGTCAACCTTCCCTTTTCTGACTGTTGTCCCAAAGCTGAATTTGTGTTCTCTCTTCCTCACTGCTGCCTGGAAATGTAAGCTTGCTTTCAGTCACCTCTGTATATTCCACATCCTCTGCCATTAACTTTGCTAATAAGTGCAGAATTGTTTTCTAGTTCTTTCCAGACCAATAATTTTTAAAAATACAACTAATCTAGATTTGTATCTAGATCACATTTTCTTATTACCAAATGATACACCACCACTAACTGCTATTGTCACCGTCACACCACAATTTCTGTAGGCCTTTGAAGTGGGAAAGGAAGAGGCTGCTTAAGATTTCCATGGTTCTAAATTAAGTACTCTTTCAGCCAGCCTAACTGCCTAACCATACCTTGTATCTTGTGTTAATACAACTGCTTTCCTCTAAACAGAGATAAATTCTGCCCATATCACAAGACTTCTTTTTGGTTTTGTCATTAATCATGAGCAGGATTCTCAGATGAAGCCATGTAAGTACATTTGTCTCTTTGAAAACTGACAAAAATCTTTCCACTATCTCAGATGAAATTCCTTAGCACCACAGCATCAACCCAGGACACACCACTAAAAGCAATCACTGATCCCTTCCTGAAAACACACAGGATTCTCAGACAAAAAGAAAGAAAAAATAATCTTCTACAATTTGGCAGCGCAGAAACCAAAATGTCCCTTTTAGGGACAGAAACCTAAGTTAGTGTTCAACAGAATAGCTCTTTAATTTCACCATCTTGAATTTACTCCATGTCAAAACACTAGCACACAGGTAATATCCCTTTCTGTCACTTGTTCCTACCATACAGTTTAAGAGGCATGGCCACGTACCTACTCCAACAGAAGTTTGATGTGCTTGAGGAGGGAGGGTTTTGAGAACTGATGCTCCATTCTATTGGCTCTTGACAACAAATAACAAAGCTTGTATCTCAAACAGGTTTGAACTAAAAAATTCAATGTCTATTCTGAAAGCATGCAAATACACCCTTGTCATTTAAGGCAACAGTGGTGACCCATTTTTAGACTCAGACAGTAAAAAGGGTTTCATGTATATGCCTTTCTCCTCTGCTACACATTTCTGCTTTTTTCTGCTTTGCATTAGCACAGTAGTCAAGCAATGCGACCCTGACCCATGGCAGCTGTTTCCAGTTGTTAACAGGATAGAATCATATCAAACAGAAAGGCAGAATTTATTCTTTTTCCTGCTCTAGGTGTTGAGGACCCCAGAGCTGGCCCCAGCCCTGCAGGTGGGGTCTGGGCAGATCAGAGGGGCAGAGCCCCCTCCCTGCCCTGCTGCCCAGGGGGCTCTGGGTGCAGCCCAGCACACGTTTGTCCCTCTGGGCTGTGAGTGCCATGGCTGGGTCCTGTTGAGCCTCTCCTCCCCAGCACCCCCAGGGGCTTCTCCTCAGGGCTGCTCCTCCCCTCCCCTGCCCAGCCCCAGGATTGCCCTGGCCCAGGGGCAGGACCTGCCCTGAGCCTCGTTGAACTTCAGGAGGGCACACGGGGCCACCCCTGCAGCCTGTCCTTGAAGGGAAGGCATCCCTTCCCTCCAGCATGCTGGCCACCCCACACAGCTCAGTGCCTTTGACAACCTGCCTGAAAGTGCTCTCGACACCGCTGTCCATGTTGCAAACAAAGTTAAACAGTGCTGGTCCCAGTATGACCCCAAGGAACACCATTCATCACTGGTCTCTGCTTGGGCACAACTGTTGACCACAGCTCTGTGTTAAGGAACATTTCCTGTCCAGCCACCCAGGAGCCACGGACACTCACACCACCTGAGCTGGGACCAAAGCCCCTCCACAGCCTCACACCCCACTCACACAATCAGACCACATTTCCTCGCTGGCTTGACACCAGGTTTCCAACAGCAGGAGTTCAGACATCCAGATCCTTAAAATAATTCAATCAGACTGTAATAATGAAATAGAAAAACAACAAAACAACTCCAGCTGGTACCTCCAAGAAGGGATTCTGAACAATTCTGGGCTCTTATACTGTCACAGTCAAAGCAAGGGGAAGTCTGGGGGTATTGGGGTCCTGCCGTGTCTCCCCAGGGTCTGCTCCCTGGCAGCCCCACAGTCCCCAGCATTTTGTGTCCTCTTGCCTCGTGCTCTTTCCCCCAGAGCTCAATGTGCAGCTCACACACAGAGCTACCTGCACTGAATGTGTTCCTCAGCATCTGAGGGTCCATTTGTCAAATCCATATCTTTCCATTTTAAAGATAAGGATGTCATGCGGGACAGGGGATATCAGTTGACTAAAAACTCAGAACTGTAAATAAATTCATTGTCCTTAGTCACAGTGAGGCAACTCTTGACCTTTTAAAAAGTTAACTCTGTTAATTCTGGTTGCCCACTACAACAAGTAATTCTGCAATATTTTGAAATAAAGAAATACTTAGAGAAAACACACAGTTGTAATCTCAGAACACAAAGGAATTTTTACTTTGCAAGCAGTTTTTGAAGTTTACATTTATATATTGTCACCATGGTCTACTCACCCACAGTCTGCCCATTAAGTAACTTCAGTAAGGATTATTTTTATCACATCCCTCTAAACAGATACTTCTCCAGCAGTCATAGAGAGCAGAAAAAATCCTGCAACATAAAGGAATCCTTATCCTCACATCAAGTACAAGGCTAAAAGAATTTTTGACATCCAGGCAAAAACATTACAGAGTTGAAGTTTCTGAAATTCAAAAACTAGAATGTAAATGAGAATTTGCAGATACAAACAGACAAAAAATGCAGTTAATGGGCAATCTTTTAAATGAAGGAAGATCAATAAGCTTCAAAGTGCAGTGAAATAACAGACTTGCTCTGTTTATCCACTCCTCACACAAATATCTGCAGAAACATATCAAAATAGTATCAGATTTAAGAACCATCTAAATAATTGCACTTGGCTGTGCACACGTATTCTGTAGCTCTGTAAACCATTTCGTGCAATGATACACCCCTGCCTGGATGCTCAGTCTCTCTGAGAAGAGCTCACAATTCAGTTATTAAAACACACTACCCTGAGACAAGACAGATGAGAGCTGTCTCACACCTATTAGAACTCTGTACTGATTTTAATTATGGTCCAGATTTCCTAATGACACTGGGTGCCTCCTAATAAAATGAAGATGATGTATGGATTTCAGCCACCAAGGACTTTGCAATTACATTTTTTTTCCTAGAATGAAGAAATGAAGGAGGGAAAACAATGCAAAGGGTTTTTCATTGGACCACAAAGAATTGTTCTCAAAAGAAAAAAAATCTTTTCTTCCTCCCTTCCCTTGTGGAAGAGAATGAAAAATAAAACCATTACTGCGTATTTCAATGCCTGCAGCATATGCTTTTACAGGGTAATCCCTTGTCTGCAGAGATGTTTTATTACACAAGAAACATTCCAGAAAAGAGCAAGAAAATCCAGTGAAACTAAGGGGTCACAGTAGGATAACTTTTATTGGGCACATTCTTCACATCTTTAGGTCACTGAAGCAGTTAATATTTTAAGAACCCTTCAGTCCTGTCATTGTTTACAGGAACTCATCCCCCTTGCACTGCAAACCCCAGAACAAGCAACAATCAAGTCTATGACCCTCTAAGATAAGAAAGCCCATGTCTGATATCACCCGGATGCAGATAACCTTTGGTAAATATTCACAGAACATCTTTTGACTCCTGCACTGTGATTTTGTGGACTACAGCAGAAGAATATAAGGAATCGTGTGCTCAGGGATAAATTAAACTATTTCTCTTGCACATAAATGAGGGTTTCCTCCCTTCCTGCTACTGCTGAATGAAAGCAGAGCTAACAGAGACAGAAATTACCACAGTTAGGAGCTTTTTTAGTTGACATAAAACTCAAATCTAGCTGGGCATATCTGCACAGGTGCTCTACATTCAGTAATTGATATTATGTCTCCAAGATACATAAGCTGCAAATTTTACAGGAAATTCTTTCTCCAGTTTTTGTTAGAGTTACAAAACCAACCAAAATAAAACAACAAAAAAAATTCCAAATCTGAAGAAACAGAGAAAGAAAAAAAATAAGCTGGAGGTAAATGAGAGTCACTGCAGTAACTGCTGATAAAATGTTTAGATCAATGAGCCACTAGAGTGATACTAAATATTGAGAAAGGTAGGATGGCCATAAAAGCAAACTGGCTTAGCTGGCAAGTTAAAGCTATTCACAGCCAAACACAAGGTCAGACATTTGGTAAAGGAAATCAGAACTGGAGACTGTATCCTGAAAAGCAGTATCTAAAAAATTATTCTAGCAACATATTGGGCAAACATCTGCATTTCAGGATTCTGGCCCCATACAGGGAGAGACTGGGACAGGTGAAAGCATCTCAAAACCAGAGCTGAGGTCTGGTTGTATCACGGTGTCAACATCTTCTTTAACCAAGAATACATTTCTGAAGCCTATTTTAAAAATAAACAAACTACTTACAATCCTGAGAAATAATTTAGACCCTGACTCAACAGCATTTAAATATGCATCTAAACATCAACGAATTGCACTGTAAGACACAGACAAATGTTTTCTTCTTCTAGAGTATTCAGGGTTGTTTCCAGGCATTATCATTTTTAAAGCAAGACTTTTTCTCTGCAGTCAAGCTGGGCATGCTTCTTTCAGACAAAAGAGAGCTGCTGGCCACACTCTCAAAAGGCACATTGACTCCAGAATAAATAGCCTGCAGCTCCAAAGCAAGGTCAAACTTTCTTCAGTTCAGACCACAGCAATGCCAACAGGTCAATGTACTCTTACTGAAATATACATCACATTAAACTCAGTATTTTGAATACTTCTTTTGTCTCCCATGAAAAACAGAAGTAATTGTCTGCAAACATCTGATGTTATTAAGAGCCTTATAAAGAATTCAGTATGAATAGTAAGAACTGCTACTTGTACAGCATTTTTTTATTAATAAGAGGGGGTTTAGTCTTTTTAATTATATATAAACTTATCCAGATATTTTTTGTAATAGGTGTTCTCATTATTTTCACTGACATTAAAGGCCACATGCACAGCTAGCAGAGGTAAATGAGCAGTAAACCCATACAGAGCTGCAGGCAGGGGAGGGGGAATGCATTTTTCCCTAAATGTTCACCTAAATGAAGCAACACATTCATCCTATTCAGATTGTGCAAGTATTTAGACTGGCCTATTAAAACATACTAACAAATTGAATTTCAATGTCATATCTTCAAGGTTAAGTTCTCCATGTCCCCCTTGCAGGCTGTGGTGGATCGACCCTGACTGAATTCCAGGTGCCAACAAAGCCACCCTATCACTTCCCTCCTCAAATGGATAAGGAAGAAAATAAAGCAAAATGTTCTTGGGTCAAGATAAAGGCAGGGAGAGATCAGTCACCACGTACTCCCATGGGCAAAGCAGACTCAACTTGGGGAAACTAATTTAATTTATTACCAATCAAATCCGAGTAGGATAATGAGAAATAAAACATAAATCTCATCACACCTTTTGCCCATCTATCCCTTCTTCAAGAGCTTAACTTCATTCTCCAGTTGTCTACTTCCTCCCTGCCAGCAGGGCAGGGGAACAGGCGTGGGAGACAGAGTCAGTTTATCACACGTTGCTTCTGCTGCTGCTTCCTCCTCAGGGGGAGGACTTCAGCATGGGCCCCCTCCCATGGGAGACAGTGCTCCATGAGCTTACACAGTGTGAAACTCCTGCATGGACTGCCCCTCAGCAACTGCTCCAGTGTGTATCCCTTCCACAGGCTGCACTTTGGGAGCAGAGTTCTCCAGGGTGGGTCCCCTGTGGGCTCACAGGTCCTGCCAGCAAACCTGCTGTGGGCTCCTCTCTGCACAAGACCACAGGACCTTGCTCCAGAGTGGACTCCTCACAGCCTCCTTTGGGCACCCACCTGCTCTGCCATGGGGTCCTCCAGGGCTGCAGGTGAATCTCTGCTCCCCCATGGACCTCCAGGGGCTGCAGGGGCACAGCTGCCTCTCCACGGGCTCCAGTGCCCAGAGCAGCTCCTGCCCCTCCTTCTGCAGTGCTCTGGGGGTCTGCAGGGAATCGTTACTCTCATGTCTCACTTCTCTTTCCTCTGGCTGCTTTCCTAACTGTGTTGTCACAGAGGAGCTGCTACCACGCTGATGGGCTCTGCCTTGGCCCCCAGGAGCTCTGCCTTGGGCTGGCAGGCGTTGGCTCTGTCATATGTTGGTAACAACAGACAATGCCTCTGCAGCCACCTCTGCTATCAGAACCTGGCCCTGCAAACCCAGTACACATCTAAATTCTAATGAGCAAAGCCCAGAGCTTGGAAACAGTGACTTTGTGAGACCTTAGTCAATTAGGTTACAGAATAAGCCATCCTGCTCCAGGGTGCTTCTCAGAATTTTGTCAGAAGGTGCAGAACATGATGAAAAAGAAAATATTTAACATTTAATTAACATTTCATGCTTCAATTACAGCCATTATTTTACTAGGAGAAATATTAAGAATAAGTAGAGTGGTCTAAAAGTATTCTTGGTTTGTAACTAAAGAAGTTATTTTCAGGATTTATAACAAACCAATGAAATACAGACACTTTATTTGGGATCTCTCATGTAGGTATTTTTAACTTGAAAATATTTTAGATATTTAAACAACAAAAACCTGCAAAACTCAAGGTTAAATATGGCATATTTCAGTATTTTCCATGTCTCTGAAAGGTGGAAAGGTCACATTTATCTCCAACAGAAGGATCGGCTTTTGCTTTCATAAAAGACAGACAAAAGAAACTCAGAGTTTAGCCAGAAGAACCCATATCCCTTGAACCAGAAGCCTAAAGCAGAATCATCTGACCCGCATCTCCTAGAAGGATCTTAGTTTTGCTGTTATGAAGGCTGAATGTTTGTAACATTAACTGTGTCATTTCACTACTTCTCTGTAAGTTTATCACTGTATACTGACCATTCAAAGGTCTATAAATATAAGTACTGATATACTTAAGTGAGAGAAAGCAGAGTTAATCAAATCTTAAGTAAACCATTTTTTGAGGAGTTCAGAAGCCATGTGCTCACTGAGACACAGGTTTTATGAATATAATACCAGAACTCAGTGACTCAATCACCTACTTGAAAATAAATAATTCAGCCACTAATAACTTCTGAAATAAACAAATATATAGGATAAGGACAGTAAATAGCTCTCATAGGAGTCACAAGTCTGCTCCATATAAGGTGAACCACAGCCAAATACTAAAAGACAATATAAGAGGTATAGGAAAAACCGATTTTGAAACAGGTCAGAAGAGAATCTTTGATTAAAAACAAGATAAAAAAAAAAAAAACCAAAAAAACAAACAAAAACAAAAACAAAAACAAAAAAAAAAAAAAAAAAAAAAAAAAAACAAAACACAACTCAACATTTATTTATATTCTGATTTTTTATAACCTGCAATAAGAGTCTTAGAGTAAAGTCAATCTTTCAATGTCTTCATGCACTTACGCTTTCCTGTGGATTTAATATTTCTTCAGTAATCTTCTGCTTTCAAAGTCTGGCTGTTCTCAGAAGACTTGTGCAGTCCTCTGTGCAAGTGTAGTAGAGAGAAGCCTGTAAAAGCAGTTTACTAGGTACTTCAATCCATGAACCAGAAAAGGCAGACATGAAAGGTGTCTGTATATGCTTAAATCTAAAGTTATAGACAGGAATTCCACTAAGTAAGGGGAAAACAAGTGATTAACACGCTTCACTTCTTTTCCCAGAGGCTCTCTTTTGCCAGTGACAGCACCACAGAGTTAACTACGAGCTCAGGAAATTATTCCAGTGACAGCTACACCTTCACCATTTTTTCCCCCGTGCCTTTTCTACCCACATAGGTATACAACAGAAGTGGAGCCCAAACGTTCGAGGAGGTCTGTGAGACAGCAAACCAATCAGTTCTGTTGACAACCATCAACTCCAGCCTTCTTCCTTGTGTGGGATGGGGCAGGATATCAAACCCACATCTCAACTCCACAAGCTGTCATGCTGAGGTGAGGCCAGACCCACAGCACAGGTCAGAGCTCTGTGCTCAGGTCTTTCAGAAGGGTAGATGGAATCTACCCCAAACACGTGGAACTCTCCTGGATCCAGAAATCGCTTGTCCAGACCATCTAGCAAGTCAGGCATTACCCACATGAGGTGGTGATTGTCCCAGCACCTCCTTTCCCCAGTGGTTTCCCTCCACAGGCAGTCTGGCAGTACATTATACATTACACATTATACAACGATTTTCCTCTTGTCAGTAGTACTTTAAATAGTACTCTATTGAAAACACTGTGCACCAAGCCACACTACCCTTGGGGACACTCTTCACTTTTATGGATATGAAAAAGAAAGGAAGATGACAAGAAATAACAACTGCCCACCATGACAGCCTTCCAAGTGTCTAAAGTTTTCTGACAACATGATTGTCATTAATGCACTACAAATTCTAATTAATGTGGAAATGCATGCCTTGTTTTTTCTTCCTTTCCTAAAAGTAGTCACCATTCTCAAGCGCTGTCAAAATGGCACCATTTAAAGGTCAAAAAGCTGACAAAAATGCAAGCAATTAGCTGCTGTCAAGTAAAAATGATGGTCTATGGGATTACACTTCTAGAAGATTGCTGAATTCACAGGAAAAAAAATGGAATTAGAACAAAGAAGTAAGCCTTGTCTTATTTTTTAGAGGTGATGATTCACAAGAGACCAGGTCCTCTGCTGCTGTACTGTCTCTGGAATCAAACTGCCCTTTTCCTGGATGCTGAATTACTAGTAATACTCTCTAACTCAAAAGGAGAAGCAGATGAAAACTGAATTTTTATAGTACATTTGCACACCAGGCAAACTGAGGAACAGAAAGGTAAATTGAATTGATGCAAGAGGCTTGGCCCTGCCTTTCACTGCTGACCATGGCTCAAATGCAGCTCTCAGTCAGCTCCTGCCTAGAGGGAGCTTCATCCCCACAAGTGAAGTCCAGAAGGGGACAGGCTTTCCTTTCTGACCACTCTTCTATGTGCAGGCTTGGCTGTAAACATGACCCTACAGGCCATGAATTTCACAAAGCTCACCCATGATTCTACACATAAATAACACATTTCCAAAGTACTTTGAGTTCTTCAGCTGAAAAACAGTGTGACCCCAAGGTATTACTTCCATGATATATTATCAAATTCTATCTGAGCTTTCATTTTCAGAAGCGATTTAGTACCAAAGTTTAACCAACATCTAAGACACTCAAAAATCTGAGAGATAACCATCTATACGTGGAATCCAAAAAGGGAAGGAGATTAACTATTGTATTTCTTACAATTTTATTGCAGAACTCTAAAAATATCATAAAGTATACCACTATTTAAGTAATAACTTCTATAATAATTCAAGAGAACATAAAAGAAATTACCTGATCCAGGCATTATCATTATCCAGGCATTAGAGTTTGAATAGAGCTGGCATGTGAAAAAGGTTACAGTCACATTCAACTGCATTTACTTTCAAACATATTAGTTGGTTTTTTTTAAAAAAAGGTTTTTTTAAAAGAAATATATATATTACAGCATCTTTGATTGGCAGGATTGTCACACTGAGAACAGACTACAGCACAGGACAGAGAGAAAAATCACCCAAAGTGCTGGAATTACAGGTTTTCAGTTCTTCAGAACAAATAAAAGATTCTTCCCTGTTTTTTCACTAGATAGTACAGCAAATAGGTTTTATTTGCTGTATTACAATTATTTTTATTTATAAAATCAATCTTCAGATAGCTGCATTGATCCTGCTACACTTGAGGCCGTTTAATCTAAGGAAAACTGTTGTTAAGAAAAATGTTTTTAAAAAAGCCAACAATAGCAGCAAAGGGCATCTTAGGGAGTTCTAATGAGATTTTTTCTCTTCAGTGCAAGTTTAACATTCCCACAGAACAGATCAATACCACTTTTTTCTCCCAGATACGTTGGGAAGCATCCTGCACTTGAACCCATCCAGGAAGATCAATCCCCCCTGGCACTTTTCACTCTCCTCTCACTGCTCTGCAGCAGAGTATTGGCCATGCAGCTGGCAGGAGTGCCAGAGACAAGACAGGTGTCTGCAGCATCCCACTCATTCCCAGTCATGGTCAAAATGGATTTTTTTCTGGAGAAGGGAATACTATGTCGTCCAGCCTGGAAAGCGTGTGTTCTGTACTTTATTCCCACTCACACAAGTAACTGTGGATAGATGAAAATCTTGTATTGTAGTGCTGGCAGCTGTTCTCCAATCACAAGGAGAGCACAGCTTTGAGGGCTTCTAACTCTCTGCAATGTTAAAAAACTAATTTAGTTAGGGCAGCAAAATCCAGCAATACTCAAGGATGAAATTGTGCTTTCTCCATCCAGTCACTTAATGTCTCCTGGCTACTTTTAAATTTCCTTTGAAGTTTTTCATTCTCATTTTCCCATTTCACTTTACCCTTTTAACCACTCATACTTTTTCAGAACACAGTGTGGGAATTAATTTCTTTTTCCATTTCTTTACTTGTAAACATAGCCTTCCTGAGTTTATGAACGAAGTTGGCCAAAATTATAAGAGACTTCAACTATTTGGTGTCTCCTCTTGTTTGTTAAAGTAGATCCTCTTACAATTCTGTATTTCATAATAAAATATGTCCATGAGAAAAGCAGGTTAAAAGGACTAGGGCTAAAGCCACCCACAAACAGCTTCTCACTTGAATGCAGCACGTGGGATTTGGTACACAGTGGAAAAGCCTTTTATTTTACTTTTTGAAAAGAGAAAATACTCTGAAGTGAATTGACTGTCCTTGATCTTTTCCACCCACACAGCCCTTTTTCTCTTTTCTCATGTTTTTGCTTCTCATTTCCATGCTGTATCGATTCAAAGTGTGTGAAATTGATCCTTTTCCCTTTACATATATACTGCTGTCCCAAATTCCTAAAAAAAAACCCAAAAAACAAAGACTGCCAAAACAATAGCACAGGCATGACCTTAAAAGCTTCTGGCTCCTGAGTCATGGCCACAGACAGCACTATGCTGCTAGCCCTCTCTGCCCACTGCTTGTGAGATCTCCTTGAAATAAAGACCATCTCCTCATCCAAACCACACAGCATGTGCAGGGAGAGAAATGAGTATAGAGAAATACCAGATTAATTCCTAGCTGTTTTTTGAATGAAGATGCTTAAATTCAGTCCTAAGAGGTTTTGCACTGTCAAGGATAAAAGCAAAGAATGAGACAAATCACACATAACAGAACTGATTTAAAACTATCCACATACTCAAGCCATTCTCCTTACCTTTTTTTTCTCAATTCTGTGACATTTTCAGAGACAAAAAAAAAAGGCATAAAATACTCTTAGATTAAAATATCTCCCTGCAAACCCTCCCCCATCTCCATTTGTGCCAAAACTGCTACTCCTATTACAGTTCATACTACAGTGTTAATTGCAGTTGTAATGGCAAAGGTCAGTATTGATCCACCAACCCATCTACCCAGCAAGACTTCACAAGCTTATTCTTATTCATACAGAATATTGAACAGTATTAAGAGCTATTGACAAGCGAAAACAGGGTCAAGGACTATGTCTTGGCTACTCCCTACAATATTATCCCACCACAGGCATTCCAATAACCCTTTGGACTGGGCAGCAGAACGAGTCTGGAAGAGATGCAAAACTGCAGATCTTGGATTTTACTGATTAGAAACCAATTGTCAAGCATTTGCAGTGTTTGGAAAAGCAACTCTTCCCAACAGGGAAAAAACCAAAAAAAAACAAAAAAACAACAAATGCATCCCTCCACAGGATTCTTGTCCCCAAAGGGTGCAAAAGCAGCAGCTCCATCCTTGGGAGTCCCATCACATCCTTTGGATGGGCATATGTCAAATTTTTACTGGTTTGTGATTCAGTACAACTCCTAGGGTGTGTGCTTCAACGACTCCCCTTACCTGTGGCAGAATGCCTGTCATGAGCCAAAGCCTGAAGGCTTTTGGAGAGTGAAAAGTAAATCTCTTCCTGGAAGACACGGGAAATCTTTACCCTGGAATCTGAACCAGATCAAAGCCCATATGCTCTATATTCATAAACTATTTATTCCTATAATTAGAAACACCTCAAAGGGACCTGCTTGCTAGAAAGAAAGGTGCTCCTTACATCAGAGAGTGTGCAGAAGTAGGTCACTCTAAACAGACATTTATTTTAAAAGTACATAATTCAAACAATTCAGCAGTACTTTGGCATATATTTCATACATTGTTACTAGTGTTCAAGCTGGTGGCTCCCAAAGACTTTAAAACAATTAAATACTAAACCCAAAACTAACCAGAATGGGGCATAGGAAGTCTCAGAAACTAAGAGCTTTCAGAAGCCTTGGAAAGCTTTTCCTACCACTCTCTCTCTTATACTACAGGATTTTAAATTGTCCTACTGTAAAAAAGATAATGAAATCCAAGGGATGAAATCCACAGCAACTGGTTGGTGGTGACATCTATATATAAGTAAAAGTTTAAAACTTTAAGATTAAAATGACTCAACATGAAAAAGAGCAATTTAAACACTATTGTTCAGGATACAAAAAAAAACTATCAGCCTTGCTGCCATACAGAGTGTTATTTCATTTTTTCCACAATATTTTGAGATAAATACTACTCTCCCTGATGTTATGACTATTTACAGCCATGCAGGGCTGAGCTGTTCCCACCAAAAGGTAGAAAATTTACTTTACCTGTAGATTTCCCATCTCCTTTCAGGTCCTTCTTCTGCTAGCAATGGTTTGCCCCAGCTTCTCCCAAGCCCTGGAGCCCCATGCAGCACCCCCAGTGCTGGGAGCCATGTCCCACCCTGCCCACCCCCATTGTTCAGCTGTGGGGCTTTCAGAGCAGTAGGACACCAACAGCAACAGGCAAGGAGCTGTTGCTGGGACAGCTTTGATGTTCAAGTGTAGGACAGCACAGTGAGCACTGGGGTGGCCCTGCCCAGGCACAGGGGCTGGAGGGTGACACTGAAATCAGCTGGAAAATAAACTTTCTAACACAACTTGAAGCATTAGAAAGCAGACATTGTTTATCAGCCCTGGATGCACCAAAGGATCATATGTGCGTGGTGAAGCTTTACAACAGGGTATTTATTCCATCAGGATCATGCATGTTCATTACAAAGCACTTCCTAGCTCACGCATAAACAAGAATATTGCTGGAAGCCACATCCAGAGCCATGAAACACCAGGGGGACTGAGGGGAGAAGGTGTGAGAAACAGCTGGCCGGGGGTCAGGCTGCACCCACGCTGACCCCAAGGACACAGACACCACTGGACGTGGTGAGTCCAAGAAACCCCACCTGTCTCCAAGGAGAGCTGGAGAATACAAGTGCAACCAATTCCTACAGCAAAGCACAGGTCACAGAGCCAAGACCTTTTCTGCTGGGGCTGTACAGTTCAGGGGGCTTGGATGGAGATGTAAGACAGAGAAGGAACCAAAGAAGCCTGAAATGCTCTGACTGACAACCTGACTCTGACAGGTGGCAGAGGAGGCAGCTTTGGGGTTCAGCACTGGTTAAGAAACGGGAATAATAATTATTGAAAGATACAATTAGGAGCACCAGCTCAAAAAAACTACATTTGGAGCCTGCTTACACCTAGAGTTTTGTGCTAACTGTCAAATAAACAAAGCTGTGTTAGTGAAAGGAACCTCATCGCCAATTTTCAATTTCCCTCTTAAGATGAACAATCTTAAGATGCAAGGTGGTTTATGCTGATTAACCAGGTAGATTAAAACCAACTTGGTTTTGGTTTGTTTCATTTGTTTTCCTTATTAAAAAAGGAAAAAAAAAGAAAAAAAAAAGTGAAAAAAACCTATCAAAACAAAAAAACAGATTTATAAAAAAAGGGAAAAAAAAACAAACAAAACAAAGAAACCACACCAGAGTTAGGAACACAGGAATAATTCAGGCACAGATAAAATTGAATGTGAAAAAAATACAACCTTCCACAGCAGTGGCAGCAGAGAAAGAAAATGTAACTGACTTTTATTCTCCTACTTAAGCATGGACACTAATGAGGTGTGGCTATAACATAGAAATAGAGTGGAAAGTGGCTTATAGCTACACAAACCGCTTGTAGCTTTCAGTTAAGCATCTCCTTCTGCTCTCAGTAGCAGCCCAAACATATGTATAGTGGTCATAGAAGAAAAATAAGATGCTGGAGTAGGTTCAACATATTGAACAAATCCCCTGAGTTGGTAATTCCGCAGTATTTTCTTCCCTCCAGATGCTATCCAGGATTTTACAAAATTAAGTTACATAAGAATGCTTTCAGACATAGGAAATGGAATTTCATTTCATCCTGTTCAGACAACTTAATAACTGTTCAGATTACTGTACCTCATGTTGCATAGGAAACCACTTTAGAAAAAAATTAAGACTTTTCACTAAAAGAAGGAAGAAAATGCATTCCAGTAGATTTACATTTGCAGTACATTTGCATCTGCTGCTGTTGCAAAGTGTCACTGGTAGAAGCAGAATTTAGATAAAATACTTCCTTATAAAATGAGTATCATACTCATTTACAACATGAAAAACTTAATAAATCAAGACTGAAAAAGATATTATTCATTGAAAAGAAGGCAAATGGTAGGATGTGTAAAGATAATCTTGACATGAATGCAGTTATTTTCTATGGGATAATTTATATGAACTCCTTTCACGGAAGACCCATCAACAAGGTATAACAAATCCCACAATTAATCTGAAAACAAGAATGCAACATTAAGTTTCCCAGCACCTCAAGTTTTCTAATGAATGAAATATTTCCTGCTCTCTTTCATCAGAAGAGTAATCTAATAAAGTTTTATTAAAATGTACAGTAACAGAACAGCTAGGTTTAAAGTACAGCCTCTGTACAGTGTAATGAGGTTGTGGCTCATAAAAATGCTTAGACTTTCATTAAAGAGATCAATGAAGCCAAAAGGAAATTAGTTTAGCAGAAGTACACACGCAGGTTCTGCAGAATACCATTGTGTGTGAGCATCAGGAGGAACCAGGGCATCCTCCACAAAAGAATATAAATGAAGGCCAAGACACAGTAACAGCATAACAAGACAAAGCTCTGACAAAGCACTAAGGGGCAGCCCCAAACTTTACAATAACCTCTGAGTGCAACAGTTTTGAGCAAGTTCAAAGACAGAAACGTGGTGTGACAAAAAGCAGAGCATTTCACAGCTGTGGCATCACCAGAAGGTGCAGTGGAAGATTAGTGGAGGGAGAGTTTGCTTCCATATAGGGATGTCCTGCACAGAGTCAAGGATTGTATTTAAATTCTCCTACACATCCAGTTTTGAGGCAGATTTATGTGTTTTAAACTGTGTGTACACCACTGCATTGCACTACAACAACATATATAGCTCATACGACAAGGAGACATACTAAAAACCAAACTAAGTCTAGGACTTGGAAATGTTTGTGTTTTCATTCCAGTTGCAATGATACATAAAAATTGCCTTTAAAGTTTCCTAGGCATAAGACATAAATTTTTAGTAGTAAGTATTACTAAACAAGTAATAACAGTCATGTTGTAACCGCTAGAAGTCCCTCGTAGATCCAAAATATGCTTTCATCTTGTGCCCACTGCAAATTTCTGAGGTCACTAAGTACCTCTCTTACCCTTCCCACTAAAGCAACCCCAGCTGTACTCAGACTTTTCTCCAAAAGCGTCTGGCAATAAAACTGACAGTTATTGTTTAGCTTTTATTGCACTCTTTGGAACTAAGGAGCACAATATGTATTTATACACACAGAGAAAGAAAAACATAGTTATCAGATTCCTTTGGGCTTTTATTGAGCTGGTTTTACCTGTTCACCTGGTTTTTTATTTAATGGTCCAACAGACATAAATACACTTCTCCAAATAGATTACTGGGATGCTCCCCTCTACCCAAGTAAAATAAATATTATCAATCAAAATTTAGATCTGTTTTATACACAGTGCTTGCAAGAACATTGAGAAGAGCTACTCTTAAATAATCAAACATGATTAATAATTCCCCAAAAAGAATAACACTGCACAAAGTCCACTTTGGAATAGCCACCAAGAAAGAAATAATCCAATAAGCAAATATTACTTCTGAAATCCAAACATTGCTGAGGAAACTAGCTAAACATAAATCTAATCTAATCTGAGACAGACAAGTTTAAGGTATTACCAAGCAGCAGCAGGAAAACATTGACCTTTCAGGTGTATCCCTTTTCCAATCCATCCACTGTAACACACTTTTCAAAACTACAGGCCAGAGTTTTCGAAGTTGCAACATCAAAACAAAAGTTAGGGTGGTATGCTGTAATGTAATCAAATATTTATTGATATTCCCAGTCTTGGTACATGTTAGCTGGAGTCAGACTGGGCCAAATAGCTTTAAGTGCTCTTACATCTATCAGAAAGACTTCTGAATAAAATTAGTTTCCTTCTGATCATAGCAAGATTTAAAAGACATGTACCCATAGTCACAATAAAAGGAGAGGTGGCCTCCATGACATGTAACAGCACTTTAGGAAGATTATTCCTAATAATGCTGTTCACACAATGTTTATGTGGGTAGCTTAAGGGATAACAGCTCTACTGAGCAAAAAAGTTTCCAACTAAAAGTTCGTGTACACTGGGTTTTGGAATAGCTGTGCTTGGGGCTTCAGCCCCAGTGGTGTGCAGCAAACTCCTGGCTGTCATTAGTCAGGCAATTCCCAGCAGAGAGACATTTGCAATCTGGGAATGAGCAACTTTCAGAGGATTGTGTGAAGTCCATGAGTAGTACCAGGCTTGCCTGACGCATAGCTCTTCAGCTGGATGTGTTCCACTAAGCCACTCTGTCAGCCTACTGCACTCTGGATAAAACAAAGTGTTTGGCTGGCCCTGTTCCCTGAGTCATAAACAACAGAGACAGCAGCCATTAAGTCACCTGCTCCTGCCTCCCTGCAAACCAGACAGCCCCTGGAACACTCCACAGGCACCATCCACAGCCAAGTGGGACCAGAGGCACAGGAGAGAACCAAGGCCCTGGGCAGAGCTGTGGGGCCAGCGGCAGGAAAGGCAGGTGGCTATAAGAGGGCAAAAATAGTCATAGGTGCAACACTATTGTGGAGAGACTTAAAAACCACAGAAAACTGCAGGTGAAAATGAAATCTTGGCCTGACTTAATATAATCAGCTTCATTCTCTCCCCATGCAGCCCCAAGTCACTGCCAGACAAGTTGCTGGTCAGTCATCCACTGCCTGGGAAAGGGAGTTTGTAGCAGCTGATGAAGAGTGACTGCTCATCAGTATTAACTGCCTATTCCTAAATGATTTCGTCCAGTAAGACAGAACAAAGATGATTAGTGTTGTCCAAAAAGATCTATGGAAAAGGGAAAAACAACCAGAGAGAAGAGCCAAAAATAGATTCAAGACTGGCAGGTTTAATCTGGAAGTGAACATCAATAACCAGGGAGGCGGAGGAGGGTTACGACAATTGAACAGGGAAGCCAAGGGAAGAGGAGCAATACCAGGGAAGAGGAGCAATAACTTCTCAACAGTTCCAGATAGAACAGCAGCTTTCAGTGGTAGGGGATCGTGTTTCAGGAGCTGGAGGATCCCTTCAGTTGAGACAGAGCAAGGCTAAAGCCTGTCCTCCCCCAAATGAATAGCATTCTCACTGTCTGAAAGGCAATTGGATTTATCCAGGGATTTGCAAATTGGGTGCTCAAAGTATTAATTTCAAGAACATTTTTATTCACCAAAAACCTGTTTTGAGAAAAACAGGTCAGTTAAAGCAAGACAATCACATGATTGGAAAACAGCTTGATGTACAAGCAGTAACTGATGTAAGTTCTGCAGCTGTTGTAGTTTCGCTATGCTAAAGATTAAGCTGGCTGCCAAAATATTAGTGTTGGGGTTCCTCACGAAGCATAATACTTCCATACTAAAGGCTATATTGTATTTTGAAATGTCAATTAAGTAGTTTGCTATAGACTGTATTTTTCCTAGAGTTAAAATGCCTAAAATTATCCTTAATTTATAGAAAGAATGTAAATCTTCCTCAGCTTTGTGAACACAAGTGAAATTACTTCAATTTAGATTTTCTTACAAGTGTGTACTTACGCAGCAATATATGCTTAGTACAATGAAATTAAGAACATTTTCATAATGACAGTGATTTTACTACAGATTAGTATCTCCAATATAACACAGCACTGTTCAATTTGGCACACAATGGAAAATAAATAAAAGGCTTAATTTTCAGATGAACACATTTAGTAACCTAGAACAGCATGGTAAATGATCAGTAATATAGGAGATATTCTGCTTATTCTATTGATTAAGAACACAGGCAGCTATTAATGCAAGTAGATTCTAGAGAGGACTGAGAAAAATTAAACTGACAGAGTTATATACTATCCATATATAGATACATACAGTGTTTCCAGAAAAATTGTGTTTGGGGATCAGTTATGTAAATTTTCTACAGTGCTGCAAAAGGCATTATCCATTCTTGGGTACACAAAAGAGTGGGATAAAGAAATCAGAAGAATGGTATGGTTTGAGATAGACCACAAGTAAAACAATGTGTATTCTGAGAAAAAAAAAAAAAAAAAAAAAAAAAAAAAAAAAAAAAAAAAAAAAAAAAAAAAAAAAAAAAACAACCCACAACTGTGAAAAAAAAACGCTTGGAGGGTCACAGCTGTCTACTAACTGAGATTCAGAGCTTCAAAAATTTCAAGTCTGTGTTATTGTGCTCTTAGCTAAAATATGGATTAACCCTATCTAAAACAAAGAGGCAGCAGTATTTCCGCCTCTCCGTTGATCCCTCTTTCACATTAAGCGCCGTCCCTTCACACCACGGGGAACTCCACCAGTCACCAAGGCCCGTCTACGAATGCGTACTACAACCCTGGATTTTTCGAGACCAGAACTTTTCATGTTAGGAGAGCTCACATCTTCCCCAACCCATCCCTTTAAAGCCAAGGGAATGAACTGAGATTCATGTGACCTGAGCAGTCCGGGACTCGCCGGGAGGCTCCAGGAGCAGGGGCCGGCCGTGCCTGGAGAGGACAGCGGGGCATGCCCGGGCAGCCCGCTCGGGGCCGTGGGGCCGCTGCCAGCCCACGGCACAGCGCCGGGAGCGGCCGCACGGCCCGGAGGGCCCGGCCCGCAGCGCTTCCCCTGCCCACGGGCACCCACCCGCTCCCGCTCCCAGCCTTCCGGCCAAAGCTCCTGCACAGGGCCAGCTGGGCCCCCGGCGCCCCTCAGCTCCTGCCCCAGCCCGGCGAAGGCACGGCTGCCTTTCCTCGGGGGCCGCCGCGCCTTGCCCGGAGCCCGCGGCCCGGCAGCGCGGGCCGGGCCGGGCCGGGCGCAGCCGCGCTCCGCTCCGCAGCAGCCCCGCGCTCGAGCCCCGGGCGCGGCTCCCCGGCCCGGTGCCCGGTGCCGCCGCAGCGCGCTCCGCCAGCCCTTTGGAAGCGGCACAGCCTCCCCTGGGCCGCCCGACAGTGCTGCAGCGTCCAAATGCCTGCAGGGGAAGGGGAGAGACACTGTTTTAACCTCAGCAAATTGATGAATTAATATTTTATATCGCGTCTACATCTTCTGTAAATGGATGCACCGAGGTGATAAAGCAGGCAAGCAGGCAGAAAGAAAAATCTTTCACAAAATCTGGACAGCAAAATAACTTCGTCAAGGCAAATTTAATTAATATTAATTAAAATGGATGCCAAAGAATGTTGGGGGCAGGGAGATTGGCATGATGGATTGTCAACTCTAAAGAGAACAGAAAACTACTGCTTCGTTCAGCACACATGGCAGAAGAATTTTATTCAAATTGATTAACCAGTATCTCCTAAGTAGCTTAAGGTTTGTGTCTCCAGCCACTTAAGCGAATAGGATTTTTGACATTGATTGCAGTAACCACAGGAATCTGCTTTACAGACTTGCCCAGTGCACAGCTATAAAACACTGTAGTTCTCAACATTGTTTTATTTGACCAGACATTCCCCATGTGACATTCTCCACTTACTCTTGGAGAAAAAATATCTAAAAATTCTCAACAAAAACAATACAAGTCTTCCTAGTACATACCCTTTGGGCTGAAAATCTCCATGTAAAATCTTAATACAGTCAATGAAAAATTAGTACTGAAGGGGATTTTAAGGGATAGGCAAAAACATTTCCCTGCCCCAAGGAAGGATTAGCTGCTTCTTGATATTGCTGACAGATGCTTATTTCACTTGTTCTTTAAAAGTACCCAGTGCAGAAATGCCATATTTCCACATTCACTATGTGCTGTTTCCCCAACTGTTTAGGTTTGTTTTTGCCTACCTATCAGAAAATCTGATTCATCACCTAGTTTTGTCTTACCTATTGAACTATTCAGGTTATTCTCTTCCTTTCCAGAGTGGCATTTCTTGTCCTGTAGGAAGAAGTTGTGGCTGTCTGTTTCTAGAACAAATAACCCACACCCTCATACCCCTGTTTTCTACATCCCTGTGCTTTCTCTTTACTTTCCATCTGACCTTCTCCACATGGCCCAGCTCCTCTTGATATCAGTGAATGGAAACCAGAACCTTCCCCCAGCCTATAGAATAATATAGAATTATCTCTATAGAGTATAGTCTGCTCTCCCAGACATACTTCTAACACAAGCCAACGATACCTGCTGTGCAGAGTATCCTCTGCACAGGGCACTGAAGCCCAAACAAGCAACCAGCATCAAGATGGGGACAATTTTTTAGATTTTTGTTACAAGAAAAAACTGCAAAAAATAATTTTCTGAATACCTCTAAGTAACAACATTACATTTCATACACCCTAGTGAGCACTCCTCTATTTAGATGCTAAATACAGCAATCTTGGATTCCAAGCACTCGGGTCTTATGCACAGGGAGCACTTTTGCCTTTGCTTGCCATTATTCTTCCAACCTGATTTGTATGGTGCACCTGAGTAGCAAAGCATGGTCAAGAATTGGTTTGGCTTCAGAGTGACAAATTAGAGAATAAATGCATGGAGAATGAATTCTAAAAATAGAAAGAATCTTCTAGAATAAGAAGATAAGAAGAGGTTATGCGTGGCCCATGCCACAAGACAAAGAGATGCAAAAAGAAATGTCTAAACAACTGAATGACAAGATGGATGAGGTACCATAATATATGATAGTAAGCACAGCAATTATTTTGTGCTTTTTTTTTTTTTTTTTTTCAGTCCAGGGCAAAGAAAAATGCAGGAAAAATGCAAGCATTATCTTCTATTCCTTTCATATCATGCCGCTAACAAGTTCTATTATGATATTGTATTACAGCCTACCCCACCACCACTGAATAAAGACATGTATATATTACTGTCAGCTACCAATTTCAAAGCTTCCAATTCCATAAATGTGAATCCATTTGGACAAAAAAAAATGTGATCCTGCAGAGTAATAAGTATTAAAATTCTTTGTGCCCTCAGTGCTTACATTGATTTCCTCCAGAGTTTTTAAGAGAAGGTATTTCTCCACAAGCCCTTCCAAGCTCAGGCTGCATGCTGGTAGGAATCTATGCCTACCCTTAGGATTTCCTAGAGGTTCCTGAGATTGATGTAAACACCTACCAAAGTAGAAACATAATGGTATAAATGAGAAATGAGGGCTATTATATAACCATATCAACTCTTGGAATATAAATTTGGATTTGACTATGGATCAGATACACTTTCCTCTCAAATGCAATGCTACTTTGCAATCATTTTTTGTAGATTCTATCTTGTAATTCAGGTGTAGTTCATGCTGAAGGAGGAGTTTACAGGGAAAATGTGTCATCATTGCAGTCAGCCATCCTTCGATAAACCATTCCACTTCCACACCAGCCGTCCTACTCTCTCTAATTCAGCATAAACTATGACACCTCAGAGAAAGTGGTACCACTGTGATATCCTTTCTGTAGGTTTTGTAACATGTGATCAGCTGGAACAAGAAGAGCCTGCACATTCACAGGTCTCATTCATGAGGTCACTTCCTTGCATTCTCAGCATGGCAACTGCATGTTCATTTATGAAAAGTGCACCTCCAGTGATGAGGCAGCATGAATTAAAGTATATTTCCATTCAAGATTCAGTGAACAATTAACACCCCTGCAATGATACTATAGTTCAGAAATTCATGCAGTTTTAAACACCTCAAACCATCTGTGTTCAGAAACATTAGAGCTTTGGTGTTAAAGGTGTTCTTATCAGTAGTTAGTTAATCCCATGATAAATCTGAGCAATGAACTTAGCTGTTTAGAAACAGAGTCAAAAGAAGTAATGTATAATTTTTATTTCGACACATTTCTCTAATTGCTAATTGGACCTTCCTGGACCATGAAGATAATTAGGTTATTTTTTCCTCTCATTTTGTGATATCTCAACTTTTGCATACACTGTGCCTGGCAGAACACAATGTTCCAGCTGAGGGAAAAAAACACTGAAGGATGGTAATTAGAGAAAATAGCAATGCAGAGTTGTGACCCATATCGTGAACATTAACAAGTACTCAGGAAAGAGATCCCACTAGGAACAACAAGTTGACGATTGTATAAGAAGTGCCTTTAAGCTCTTCTGCTTGAAAAGGTGCAGGCTACTGAGCAGGGTAAAGTTCTTGCTGGCAAACTGAAAATAGGATTTGAAGACAGGCCTCCACCCAAACCTCACATCAAGTTTGACATTTAAAATTTAATTTGTTTGCACATCGAGAGCATACAGAGGAGAAAACTCTTTCAGATACTGACTGCATGTCTGGTTTAAGAAGTGAAAAAGCTCTAATTTCTTGTTTTCATAGAGTGAAGAAAATTCCTTTCATTATATGAGTGAAGTAACAATACTTTTCTATTTTTAAGATGTCTGTATATGTTTTAGGACATGCACACATATTTTTTAAGGGACATAAATATGTTCCTTAGCAATTTGAATATTTGGACCTTTACCCGGAGACCATTTATACATGACTCTCATTTAGTTCATTTACCATCCTTCACATCTTTCTGTAAGTTTATTCCACAAAACTTAAAAGAGAAAGATGTTATAGTTTTGTCTGCTTAGTAATGACCCTCAACTCCAGAACATTCAGTTCAGCTATCTTGTACCCACACACATTAATCTCAAAACTTTGTTTAAGTCATAATGCCCAATGGCATCCTAAAGTGTAGCCAGGCCTTAGGAGAGACAACTTCAGATATTTTATCCATATGCAAGTCAGACAGCAATTAATTAACTCTCTTTATTTTTTTTTATTTTTCCCTTATTTTCTTTTCTCAGGGTTAGCCAGCTGAAATGCTTATAGACAGCACTACATTTCCCCCACCAATGGCTGATTGAGGCAGTGGAGAGAGGTGCATTCACATGATTTCACATCAGAAGACTCTGCCTTCAACAGAAGGATGTGGCTGGAATATCCCACATCCATGGCAGGCCTGAATTCAGGGGAAAGCCTTGTAAAGAGGATGACCAGCAAATATCGTATTCAGTTCTGTAACCTAACACACCTGATTTTATCTTCCAAAACATCTAAGGTTTATGAAGATTTCAGAAAAATTCCTACAAGTATATTATTCACACATTAAGATAGAATAGGCTGGACATAGAACTACTAAGGGAGAAAGTGGACTGTAAAATGAATATGGTTTTGAGAATTATTTTAAAAGTGACAAATAGATTTCATAATTTTAATAAAGGAAATGCATTGTAGGAGCAACACTTTATAGGATAATAACAAACTAACGCGTAGTATGATAGTTACCTGAGTCACACATTTGTGATCTTAAACAACACTAAAACACTAACTAGGAGGGAAGTGTGGTAACTTAATACAACTTAGAAGAAATGCCTTAATAATTAAGAAATTACATTATTTTATTTGCAGTCTATCACAAATCCTGCCATCAAATTTATCTCACATTTTTCCTAGTTAACTTACTATAACATTTATGATCCCTTTAACCTGTATCAGTTCGTATCCATAGAGATAAAAGGAAAAAAAAAAAGAACAATATGGAAACATATTAAAGATTCCATTCAGCTTTCCCCGAAGGCTTCCAAAGCAGTTTCAATTATAGCTGTGTCAAACTTAACACTCTAATGGTCCCTTATACACGTTGTTTCATATATTTATACTCCATGAAATTACTGGTAGAAAATAAGGACCAAAGTAAAAATTTCCTAGCAAAGCATGACTGAAGGCAAGCTTTAGATAAATTATACATCAATTACAATTCTATTCTTGTAGCTATGACTGATACAAGATGTCCATGTGTCTAAATAAAATCCTCTCATTGGTGCCGTTTTCCAAGTTGTACGGGTGCTCCAGGGTGTCACCAGGTAAAAGACAGAGAGAAGTTGTGGGATTGTCAGTTGTGCTTTAATTCTCCTACTGAGAGGGTTCGGGTTTTTTTAAATTTAATAAAGGCCTTTCATTTTTAGGTACCTCAATATTTATAAGGGTTACATATGGCCCCAGCTTCAACTGCTCTTTTGTTCAAGCCAAATCCATACACTTTTTCAGCCAAATCCATGCACTTTTTCTAGTGTTTGGTTTTGGCCCTTTGGAGATGCTGGTTAACTAATAACAAAGGGTATCTGGTAGAGGCTTTATGTCCAGAACACAGGGTAAATAATTTCCAAAACCTACTGGAAGACACTTGGGAGATGACAGGGAAAGAATTTAATTGTATTGTGAAAGGCTCTGTGGAAAATCCATAGGCTAAGAGCAAGCTTAATTAGCAAGAATATGTGGTGACATCAGTCTATGCAGCTACTAAAATTAGAATACATGCACAGCTAACTGTTTTATATTTACATAGGTCAGGTGCATAATGTACAGACTTAGTGCTGACTTCATTAATGTTTGAATAAAAGTTTAAAATGTTTGGGGTTCATAGGTAGAGCAATTAGAAAGAGGGAGCATTTGGTGCAGGTTTGCAGGGTGCTTAACAGTGAGAGACACCTCAAAAAGGTGGACGCTGTGAAAACATCACAGAGGATACTTGAAAATGAGATTTTTAACAGCACAGTAGAATGTCTTATTCACTATTTCAAAATAGGGGAAAAAAAGTCTGGTTCCATGTCAAATTGTGATCCAATTCTTGTCAACAGATTAACAATTAGGCCAGAGAAGCATATTGATATTGACATTTTGTGGAACTAAAATGCACTATATTTACCAGCTTCAGTGCTTTAAAATAAATATTTACAAGAAAAGATGGGAAAAAATTATTTGTTATCCAATCTGCCACTCAAAATGTCAAGTCTGAGCAATGCCATTTTTCAGTCTTTCCTGATATGTGCTCATCAGATATTGTTTATCTTTACTCTGTGATAGTGTTATGAAATAATAGTCAAAACTACAAAGGTCAAGTTGTTCCTTCTGGTTTGTCAAGCTACATAATCCTCTTTCAGTGGACTTAGATTTTGGGAGAGATGGGGATGACAGCAGTTTTAAGAGAATTGAAAATCAGTTCTGACATTGAGAAGCTTTTGGAGAAAACAAAATTTATTGATCAAAGGACAACAAAGAAAGTCATGTTATAAAAACTGCTAAGGATTTATATAATGGTACATTTGTCATCATATGCTCCTCAGGGCTAGGGAGGATGAGTATGGCTGAAGGGATGTCTCATGAACAGTATCAGAAGGGCTGAATTCAATGTAAACAGTGCCTATCAATTTCCCTGCTCTGAGAAAGGGCCCTTTGACACTTCCATGGGAACATATTTTGTTTCAAATGATAGCTGTGGTGGTTTGGAGTCCAAGGTTAAAGTTTCAGTCCCATAATAATGACTGCACGTGTTCCATTCAGTGACTGGGATGTGATTACAGTCCATACGTGGTGAGATAATGTTATTGAGGCTATATAGAGTTGGTACTTGAAATAATTAAAGGATGATGCCTCACTTTTTTCTGTATGAACAAAACTGACTGAGCCCTTTGGAGGAAGGAACTGCAAAGGAAACTGGCTTACATTTACCTTCAAACTACACCATTTGGGAGAACGTTTCTGAAAAATTACCTACATGTGTGACATTTGATTTAAAGCTTAACAGAGGAGCTTGGCCCAAGAATATTCTTTTCTTGAGATTTGAACATTATCAGTTTGGAGTAAGAAAATTCTGTGCTTGAGTGATGTTAATTTTTTTTAAACTAAATTTTATTTCTTAGAAACAGCTTACAGCTTGGAACTGTACGGACAGATGGCACTGAGTTAGAAAGGTTATCTCTAACTGTCCCACGAATTCAGGATATGGATATTGATTACACAACTCTAAGTTGTCCACATTGCTGGATTTTGGGGGTAAATACACATGTATCTGCAAAACAGCATTATGAGATCCAGTTATTGCTAGCAGCATATACATTTAATGACAAAAGAGTATGACTTCGGCAGCCTCAACTTCACATCCTCATTTGCAGATGTTAATGAGGTGGAAAATTAAAAAAGACAACAGTATGTGGTATTTGCTAATTCCAACCACTAAAATAACTTATTTTACATGCCTAGATCTAAAATTTTCTTATCCAGAAATCACCATGCTCCAGATTTAAATCACAGAAAATGTGAAAGTGTAAATTATTGAAATTTGCTTTCACTTGGGGCTGTTTGGTTCATCTGTGAAGATGTACAAGTTAATTATTTTTATTCTATTAGAACAATATCACTAATGAGATGTGATCAGAAGGGAGAAGCATACAGCTGAAATTATTGTCAAAGTCTCTGCTGGTAGTGCTATTTCATATGCTCCTGAGAATAGACTAACAAGTACATCCATATAATTTAAAAAGTCAAATTACATTTTTTTCTCAGCTCACTTCACATAACAAACAACATGTTCACTATAAAGTCCAAAACTACACGTCAAAAAAAGCAACAGGCCTGTGGTGAATAAGTACCAGCAACAAAAGAAATTAGATATTAAAAAAAAAGGTCATGCTTGTATCTAAGTACTATAAGCAGTTCTCAAATAATTTGTAGAACTGGGACCTTGGTTGAGCAGTCACTGGCTTAGTACAGAGACAGACATTTTGTCTCCATTGGCCAGTGTCTGTGTAACAAGGCACCTTTTCTTTCCTCAGATGGGTCTCAGAACCTAATAAACCCTTACTTTCCTCTCCTGGGCAGTGGCAGACAGTCCTTCCCACCATTCTCAGAAGCATGCATTTCTGGAAGGTCCCTTAGTGCCACGAGGCCCCCTGTGCCACATCTTCTGCATTCCAGTCTTGAGAACAACACAAAACCCAGCCCAGCAAAGACGAGGACAGGGTTTTTAACAATTCTCATGGGCTCAGCTGCTTCCTGACTTGATCTGAAAGATTTATGGTGGCATCTGACCCCTGGCAATAGCCTCATCTTTGTTGGTGACTGACAAAAGAAGATTTTGTTCTCTTTAATTTACATCTTCACTTTCAAATGTTTACACAGACCTCAGTGTTTGTACACAGTTCCTGTTGATTTAGACAGAGAGCAGAACTGAAGGGCCTAAAATTGTTCAAAAATATTGCATTCGCCCTTCAAATATATATTTTTTTTTCTTTTAAAACCCTGAAAGATAAAGACTGAAAAAGCGCATGTGACATTTTTCATTGACTTTGTAGTCTTTCCAGTTCCTACTGAAATGGTATAACTTTAATGACACAGTTACTATTTTTTGCCTTCCAAGCAATCATGATCTCAATGGAAGTGACAGTAAGAGATGCTCCCCTTGAAACTATGTCTCAGGAGATAGAGCTTTATTGGAAGAAATTCAATACTCTTTTGACACAATGAAAACACTATTAACAGTAACTAAAATATATTCATAAAAGCAGTTTCTTTTCAATAGCAAAATCCTTGGTATTTACGCTGTTAAAGAAAGAAGGGATCTCTGCACAGTTTCGAAGCGACTTTGTGCTTCCCCCTGAAGCCCTGCAGATGCAATGTGACTCTAATGGCACAGCTATTTTCTTATCTTTTCAGAAAGTTTGGCCTCAGTGGAAGTGACACTAAGAGAGAGATGCTCCCACTAAAATCATATCTTTGGGGACAGGAATTTCATGGAATTGATTCACCAATGGCACAGTGAAAACACTGGTAAGAGTAACTCAGGCATATTCACAATAGTGGCTACTTTTCAAATGCAAAGTCCTCAATAGCTGGGACTTCAAAGGACAGCAAACACCACAGCTGGAGCAGAGCCTTAATGCATTTTAAAAAGCTGATGGCAAATAAAAAGTTCTACCATCAGTAAGCCTGTATTATATTTTGAAGAGAAAGTTAATAAATTTTCCCAAATTCAGCATAGCAGAACAAAAATTTTCATTCCACGCTTAGTCCCTATATCTAAACAGTGGCAGAAAAGATCTCCTTAAACTGCTTCTAATAAAATTCTTCTAATAATTGGAGTGGTGTTCTCCAATTTCAAAAATTAGAGAGGCCAAAGTGACTTCGAAACACAAACCTGAGATGTGAGGTGGCTGTGGGGAAAAAATAAACAACCAACAGTCACCAAGGCTACCATCAAGCTCACGCTCTGTGGCCTTAACCTTCCAAAGGTTACTTTGTGCAACTTCACGTAGCAGGAAGGACAAGATGGATAGTGCCAAGCATTTTTCTGTGTCCTGTCCACAGAAGCCACAGCCACACTGTGACTATGGATCTGCTTCCTGCACATGAAGGGTTTGAAAATTACAGCAGCAAGCACCTACTGATCTTTACTGCATGGACATTAATGGAAACTTCTGCCACAAACTCTTGACACTAAATTATATTCCTAGAAAAAAGAAAATCAAGCAACAAACCCCACCAAAACCAAAGAGAAAACTCTCACACACCCCAAGAAACTGGAACAAACAGCCATTTTCTCCCCTAACAGATCTAAAAAATGTGGAACCATTTAATCAAACTTAGACAGTAATTTGGACTACTCAAAACAATACTGGGAGTGGGATTAAATTCGATTTCAATCTGAAATTTTACAATTAAAAGGCAAGTGAAAGACACAAATTAAATTTTGATTATTAGGCAAACTTGCATTGTTATGGTTACCTTCTGTTCTCATTTTATGACATCTGGCTGTATTGAAAACTTAGCAACTCACCTTTCTTGTAAAAAAGAAAATCTTTCTTTATCATCAGCCTTTTGTCATATCAGCCTGATTTTGTTTTGCAATTTTCCCTCAGCAATTCCATTTTTTTCTGCGACAGTATGTTTTACAAGAACAAGCAATGGAACCAAAATGAAATGCTGCATGTTAAAAATATTTTACTTTTTTAAAAATTATGAATAGAGCCAATCTTACTGCAATAACAATAATAAAACAAAGGTAGTACAAATGGAGAACTTGTAAATACTGTCATTGCTGACACACAAAAGATAACTCAGAAAATAAAATCGTAATCTCCTCAAATAAATGGGATCTTAGATGCTGACTTTTATGTGCATGGTATTTCATGCAAAGAGCAATAAATGTGTATTTTCTTGAGAGTGTCTGTAGGTATTGTTACCATTCTGCTGCCTTCCATATTAATTGAACAGGATTAAAGTTCTCATAAATTCTAATCTACAGTAATTCATTCACTCTATTTGTTTTCAATTAAACAAATCTAAAGAGGAAGAGAGAGAGAGGGGAAGAACTTTTGAGATGCCAATCAGGAAAAGTAATAAAATGCCTTTTTTTTAACCCTTCTACATCCACTTAGATGCAGATCTGAGAGGAGCAGACATGATGCTACCTAAGGCCTTTATGACCCTGTGAACTCCGAGGCCAGAGGTCTCTGGGGTACTCGAGGGTGTTGGCCTCCAAGCCCTGCACCCTCAGCCCTCGGTGGCAGCAAGTGCCACAGTGCTGTTCCTGTTCACAAGGAGCTCACTGCACTCTCACCTGCCCTGCCACATCCCAGCCCTCCTTCTGACACGGTGATTTCTACCATGAGAATCACAACCTTCATATTTGGGCGTGTGTAAAATTCCCCAGGATCACATTTTCAAGGAGGCCTCAGACTGCCTGCTAACATTTCAGCAGCAGCTCTCGTCTGAAGCTCCACGCACACAAAATTCCCTCTGTATTTGTACAGATCGAGAGATCTTGCATCAATCAAGCAGCAGAGGAGCTCTCTGAACTGTGTGCTCTGGCAGCACCGGTTGTTTGAAGTTCACAAAGGAGCTATGTCATGTTCTTTGCTGTTGAGCATTGCCTGGGAATTTATTGTCCTCTAGTTTTTCATGCAAAAGCTTGATCGTGAAACCTTCACTATCAGTGCTGAAAAGACAGATGGCAGCAGCACTGGAACAAAGATGACTGTTTTTGTGTTTCTTCTTTCCTTGGAAGGATCACTAATGAACAGATTTTTGGTAATAATTTTTCAATGTTTTACCTTGTTCCTATTTTATGTTAGAAATACACTTGTACAAAACAGAAATCTGGATTTCCAAAATAAAACATATCTGTATTTTGGCAGAAATACAGAAAGAGGAAACCACAAACAAATGTTTCTTGCATTACTCTAGAGAAGTGTCAGTTTGAAGCCCAGATAACATGATAGAGTCACCAAATGGTACCTTGTCTGCTGGTCATCAAACAAAAATCTCAGGATGCCTCTTTGGATTCAGGCCAAAATCTTGTGTTCAGAAATCAAAAAAGCACAATGTGTTTTGTGCTTCAAGTAACAGATAAGTTGTACTGTACAAGTATTTGGCTCCCCTCCAAGCCTCCACAGGCTGCAAAACAGAATTGCAAGCAAGAAATTGTCCATTGGTAAGGCTTCTCTTTCAGTGTCCCCCCAAATATATCCTCATTTTTATCTAGATCTAGATTTAAACTTTTTTTATACCATGATATTTAAACAGCTCAGCGTTGCCCCAAGGCAATTACTGGTCCCCTTGGGCATAACCAAACCAATCTGTTTAATGCCAAGTAGCTGGTGAACCTTAGCAGGTAAGGGATGGTCCTTGGGTCATTCAGTCTCTGAATAAAAAGGGAGCGCCATTTGTGCACCAAGGAAATAGCACGGAGCAGGGAGAGCGAGTCCCTGTGAGCAGCATCTCAGGGTGCAGCTGCAGCTGCCTTCTGCCCCTCCTGTGCCACAGGGCTCAGATTCCAGCCAGGAGAGTGGTGGAGCTCTTGGGTGTCTCCCCCTGTGCCAGCCCCAGAGTTAATGTGTGAAGGGTTTGATCCCAAAAGAGACTGGAAAACAACCACAGACACCCTTCTTTAAAAGATTAGCTACCTGTTTCTCATGGTGGCACATAATGAAATGAACATGAGCACAGAAAACTGCATAAAAATTCATAGCAAATTCACAAAGTCCAATTCTCTTATTTAATTATTTCAGCAAATATTGAATCCATGTTTAATTTGCAGTTATGTAGTAAGTTTTGCCAATGGGTACCCTCTCCCAAGAGGTGACATTCCCTGATAAGGTTGAACAAGATGTGTATTGGAGTGGTGCTGCTTCCTTTTACAGACAATATTTCCTAGTCCCACTACACATCAGTGATACTTTACAGACAGGCCTTACAGTGCATCTGAGCAGTGTCTGGACACACACAGAGGTGTTTGCACCATAGGCTCTGTTTCTGATGGGATCTGCATGCATTGCTTTGGTAACGTCAATGAGGACAACTTCCACGAGTAATATATTATAGTAAACCCACAGAAAGCCTAGAAAGTCATGTATAAGCAGACCTGAGTCAGCACTACAAACAGAAACAGAATGGCAATTAGTGCAGCAGGGGGATGCAACACAACCAATGCTTGAGTCAAAAATATCATGGAAAAACTCCCATTTCTTCCCTTTATAAAATACTCTATTTCTATTGTTCGCTCCTCCCCTCCTTCAGTGTTCATAAACTAGTGAATTGAGATATAAAAGAGGAGCTTTAATTGACTGTAAGGGGAAAAAAGCTGTACAAATACAAAAAGCATTTAGATCTTTCATAAATGGTTACAAGTTATAGTAGATGCAAAGGAAATTATCAGTAATGAAGCAGACAAAATGTAATGAAGCAACAGTTTTAAACCACTAGTCCCAAGAAAGACCAAATCTTGATTTTTGCACTCAATGTAACAGATAAAATTTCTTTGCCACAGGCTGGAGTTGTTGGTAATGTTATAAAGTGGTTCTGTGTGTCAGAGTCTGTTATCAAACATAGAATACCTCATTCTACACAGCATTCAGCATTTTTTTTTATTTTAAATATTGTCTTACATATTTGTTGTACTAACATATCTGCAGAGTTGTAATAAAATCAGTGGAACTGATAGACAAGTAAGGAATTATTTGTTTGTCATGCTCAGAAGTATCAGTAAATGGCTGAGAAACAATCCATGCTAAATAACGGCATTTCTTTCCCAAAGTCTTTAACAAAGTTTGGAAAAACCTTTGTTCATTACTAATAAAGAAGAAAGTCAAAAAGGCCTTGTAGAAACAAATTGAAAAGTATTTGGCTTCTCTCCTCTGCCTTTCTTGCCAGCCACTTGCACTGTCTGCAAGGCTGTCCCTGTAAAATTTCCAGCTATTTTTACTACCAGCAGTGATGCGCAGCATGCAGCTTATCCACATCCAACAGCCTCCTCCAGAGCTTACCAGTCACTCATTTTAATGTGTTTCTGTCTTTCTAATCAGCTTGGTCAATCTCTGGGTATTTTGCATCTCACATATATATCTACACATTATACTGCTGGTGGTTTATTGAATTTATGAAATTTCTTTACCCTGGTGGGCCAGCCAATGAGTTTTCGACTGATAATTTAACTGTGGTAAGTAAGCTTCATCCATCATTTCCTTATTTATCTCTGAAAGCAAAAGCAATAGTCAGAGAGACTTTGGAAAAAAAAAGGGTTTGTGACCTGACCCCATGCCTTCAATGAAAACTAATAATGAATTGATAATAACGGGATTTTTCTTAGGAGTATGAGACCTGTCAAATCATGGGCTGGAAAGAAAGTCCCATTAAATAGCTTGGCAATGATGCAATGTTAGTTGACCTGATTGTTCCTCCTTCAGGAGTTATAAATCAATAGCACATGCCCAGATTCATGAAAAAAGGTAAAATCTCTTTTATGAAATATTATTCAAAAGATTTTTGCAATATGTTTTCATACATTATTTAATAATTTGATTTATATTCATTCTTATTATCAAACCATGAAGAATTACCATTTCATGTTCTTTTTATTACAGTCTGTACAACTGCATAATGAAAAGGTAGGTCTAGAAAGAAACAAATTATTGTTTCCATCCTCCGTAGAAAATAATATGCAGATCCAAATACATGCTATTTTACCTGATTGGAAAAAAAAAAAAAAAAAAAAAAAAAAAGACAACAACAAACAAAAAACCTGTAGTCTGTAGTTTAAAAAATTTTCTCTGACATTTTTCATGATTAGTTTTCAAGGGGCATATTGCATTTCTATTTTACATACAGATAAATGTTCACCTCTTTGCCAGCAATGAAAAATATCTCCAAAATAATACGAAATGAATCCTCAACGGTACCTTCATGAATCACATGAAACTGTGTGCACAGAACAATATTTTCTGGGATGTCAGAATCTCATTTTGAATGCAAGACACTGAAGCAGACTCTGTCTCACTCCAGCATGAGACTGATCCTTCAGAAGAACCTCAGTCCTAAACAATGCAACTACCAAGAATACAAATATTTTTCTGCTCTGTCTATACAACAACCAAAACAAGTGAAACTTTAAGCTTGAGAAGCCTCAACCAGAGCAAGAGTCACAATAATATTTTGTTATCTTTTGCACAGTAATTCACTAAAGGGCCTATAAACAGTTGCACATGAGAGACAAACAAATGGTAAATGAAACTACAGTACTTCTGGGAGGCAATGCCAACACAACCTCCCTGCCTTGGGAACTGACCTTTCCAGACTTCATGTTTCAGGTTAATCAGAAAACCTGGAAGTACAGGAATGTAGAATTTGGACAGAATTTGCTTTGACTCCAAACCTCCCTAGAACTAATGGTGGTAATGTCCTAAGATCCTGATTTAGAACCAACGCAATTTATATAGTCTGTCGTGAGATCAGACTTGTTGATTTAACCACACTGTTACTGAACTGGTCCAGAACTGATTAATTCCTATAATTTCCTGTATGACATATATATTTATTCCTCAATAAGTTATACAGATCTTTGCCTGCGTCAAATGCTCTCCTTTCTCTTTAAACAGTTTCTTTTTCCTTCTTGGTGTTTCTCCTGTTCACTCTTATCCCTTTACATTGTTTAATTAAATTAATTTTAAATAAATAGGATGTTTTATTTAAATCCCATTAAGAAGAGCAAATATAACCTATCTCATCTCTCCTTTTTTTATTGTATAAACTACAAAAAACTTTGCTAGTCCCACAGTACTTTTTCCATTCACTTTTCAAACTCGTAGATTTTCCGAATGTTAATTTGCCTTCATTTTTTAGGACCAGAAACTAAACTTTTGCAGATAATAAAGGCCATTACTTTCACAACAGTACCACTGCTCTTGTGAATCCACACTTGTCAGAAGTCAGAGTTCACAGCTGTGGGAGCTTCACTGGGCACAACTGAGAACAGAAAAAGGTGCACTTTTAGTACAGCAACATTTACCCAACTGAGCATTATGAAAAAAAGAAGCTGGAAGTGGAAAGAGAGACCTGCAATTTGATCACTGTCTGGGGAAAACATCTTACAAACAAAGCAGGACAGAGTATTTATGTGTAAGTAAATGTTTCAAGAAAAAGGTGCAACTATTTCCTCAAAAAAATTGTCAAGGGAAATATTTTATCCTTTGGTTCTCCTTGCTCTGCAATCGCCTTTCACTTCCATCTGCAGTGTGACAAATATGTACGAGCACACGTGTAAGTGCCTGCATTTGTCTTTGTCTGTGGGCTTTCAGAAACTGCTTTTGCTTAATGCAAGCATTGGATCTTTGTGTAAAGGCAGGCACTGTTTAGCGATGAGCATTCAGCTGCATTATTTGCATGTTGGATTTTATTCAGAATTACAATTTGTGTTTTCTAGTCTTTTTTTTTTTTTTTTCCAGTTTACCTAGCAATTCCAATTCTTTGTTTTGCAAGCTAAGTCCACTGAGTCATTATATCACCTTTCTCAAAAACTTCTGTGGTCTCCTACTTTAAACAATCTTGTTTCTCCTTAGACAGACTTTGCAGCAGTCTTTTAGTTATTTTGGGTGTTCTGATCCCTGATACAATCTGTCCTCAAATTCCATGAGGCTCAAAGACATTAATCCAACCTCACTACCTCCTGTGGAACTACTTTTGGTTTTATTCTGACAGTGCAGCATTCTTTAAGTCTCTAAAGTGAAGTCTGATTTGGTTTGTTCACTTTCTGTAAGCTGCGAAAAAACCCTAAGGTGTTACTGACCTCAATATTTTAAAACAATACCTAAAACTTATTGTTCCTTTCAGCTAAATCTACTTATTTGAACCCTTTCAAATTACCTGCACCACCTAGAATTACAATGACATTTAAAATCGCAGGTTTTTTTGGTACCATATTTGCTAATTTTTTTTTTACTATTTTTTTTTTTACTAATTTTTTTTTTCTCCCTACAATTGCTTCATTTCAAGTGCTAGGATTAGAAATAACCAAAGAAGAGTTAGGAGTCTTGACACAAATTGGAGGGGACTGCTTAACCTGCTTAACACTACAGCTGCTGTGCTGGACATTAGAGGAAGAAGCTCGAGAGAAGAGGAGGAGAAGGAGGAGGAGGAAGAGGAGGATGTGTTCCAAGTCCCCCAGCCCCAGTTGCAGTCCCCCAGCCCCAGTGTCTGCTCCAAGGCAGCTGAGAAAGGACCTCTGCCCCTTCCCACACCTCTCCCAGCACTCTGTACTTGTTCCTAATGGAAAATGTACATCTGGAACAGTCCTGTCTCCTGGGATGTGCAGCTGTGTGCAGTACAGAGGCTCAGGGAACACAGAGGGGTTCATGGAATAAGTTTAGAAGCCATCTACTGTCTGTTAGAGTGAAAGAAACTCTGGAAATGGGAGGCCAGACGATGGCCACCATAGTGCACGATTGCTTTCTCTGTAGAGCCCAATGAAAAGAAATATTTTCACACGCACAAAAAAAAAAATCATTTTCTTGTTACCCTGCCAAGCCTCAGCAACAAGATATTCCACATGTCAATGCACAAGGTATCCCATTGAGTCAGTTCCTCTGCTAGAAAAATCCAGCACAAATGACACCATAGTGGATATGGATCTCTGCTGAAGGAATCTCCAGGTGTGCTCAACTCCTTGCCCAGGCTGCACCCTTGGAAGCCATGATAGTTACCGTGGCAGCCACAAAAAAAGTTGTTGCAGGACCCAGAAAGGTAACCTGAAATACCTGAAGAATGTCATTTATCACACAACAGTAATCTCCTTCAGAATTCAGCCAGGATTTCTCCCCTTCAGCCCATTTTTTATTCTTTTTACAGATCTTGTAGTAATAAGACAACATTTTCTCTATTTTGCTTGATTATTTTGAATACTTTTTTCCCTTGTCCAGAAGATTCTCAGTACCAATTTAAAGGTAAGCAAAACCCTTGCTCTTAAGTCATAGATTACAGGGGGTGGGAAAAAGTAACCCACTGGCATTCTCACAGGCTTTCTCTGTGTCTCTGTGCCACACCCATCTCCTCAAACACTACAGGTTTTGAATTGCAGTCTGCCAAATGCCAAGACATAAAGCTTCTCTCTTGTCCACAATGTGTATTTGTGAAACTCTGGCACTGCTCTAATCTCAAATGTTCCTTCCTGCACTAATCCTGCTTGCTGTCTCTTGTCTTGCAAGTCTCCTTACACAGGAGGGCAGGAGGGCCAGCTGAGCACACCTGGGACAGGAGAGGGGTGTTGCATAGTGCTGAGATAAACTCTGAGGACCATCAGCTGTGGGTTTGGAAGCTGCTGGAGATCCCTGTGAGTGACACTTAATGTGAACTTTATCAGATGAGCATCCTGAAATGAGGAAGGAAGGACAGAAGCAGCACAGAAAATTTTATGCTCTAAGTCTGGAGATCAGTGTTTCATTGGGTACTCTTCAAATATATTCTGTTTAGATATGTTCCAATTCCTCACCAGTTGTTCTTGTTTGTATCAGTTACAAGGTCATTAATGATCCCTCTCACCATTTGTTTGCAATGCACAGATCATACAGAGGAGCCTTGACAGCTTTGGGGGAGTCTGTGTGACTGCATTTCAAACACAAAAGTGCACATTTCTAAATGGCATTTCAGGAATGTCTGCCCCTGTTGCATTTTCTCCCAAACTATGAAGGGTAATGATGGTGTAGGGACACTGAACACTTTTGAATGATAGTATCTCCCACAGAGAATCCAGCCTCACTGATATCCAGGGAATACTGAGCAGGCACAGACACATTCAAACCTGTTATGCATCCCTGTTACTGACAAAGGATTTGTGTTACTTAAGTTGAATGCATCATATTGCAGTGCTGTTAATCATTCTGGTATTTGCCAGACCATTTAAATTTCACATCTTGTTTTGTAGTTAGGCATGAAAAACTGTTCAGAACTGTTCATGTGATTTAGGATGTGAAAACAAATAATATGCAGCTACATGACTTGCCAGAGCTAGGCTGGTATCCCTGCACACTGCACTGGCAGAGGAGGATGACAGCTTCCATCTAGGAACATAACACATAGTGCTGGGTTGTGGGAACAGCTCTTTTCTAAGCCACTTAAGTGCTTTTTAATTTATTAGCAGCAGTGTTTGAAGAATTTTCTGGGTTACAGCTAACTTAATTTCAAGAAAATGAAAATGTCTATTTCAAACAGTATGAGAAAAAGAACAAATTATCACTGAGGGAAAATGAAGAGAAAAATAAGTAGCAATAATAGGAGAAACCAGAAGCACTTATGCTTGGATAAGATGCATATGCTTTAACTGAAATGCATAGTCAATATTTCAGGAAGTCGTTATTTTTTCCTTAAAAAATGCAAAACAAAATACATGGAGAATATTCCTTTTTTTCTTCTGGAACACTATATAGATTGTCAATATTTAAATCCTGGACAAAAGCAATCCTAGGTAAAACTAAAACAGCACCTAACAAGCAGAACCTCCCAGGAACAGGGAGCAAGTGAGTTGAAGAAGTGGTGAGGAGGGCAGAGGAGAAAACATGAGTCCTGGGCAAGTCAATTCTTCCTACAAAAAGAGAAGCAGCAGAAGGAACAAATTAGGAAGGGTTTTTTTTGGTTTTTTTGATATAACACAGAGCAGTTAAAAAGAAGTATGATGTAATTTGGGTCATGGAGATTTGGCTTATGGAGGAGACTGGCTAAGATGCCAAACAGAAAAATAAAAGGATACTCATAAGTGTTGAAGGAAAACGCTGGGAAAGGGGAGATTCAATATCTGAACTTCATATTGCAGATTTGATATAGAACAGAGAACACACTATCATTTTAACTACAGAGGTGAGGAAGTGAAAGACAGAGTATTTGATGTTGGGATACCATAATAGCCCCGTATCCTAAAAGGCAAAATATGCCATATACTCATGGAGTGGAACTTCTCTGCAGCCTGCCTGGGAACACCAACAGCCTGTTTGTCTTACTGGGAATGGAGAAACGACCAAGAGAGAGCAGGAAGCTGACTGAGATATTACAGCCAATGCTCCTTTGTGATCAGACACCCTGGATCAAGCTACAGATGTTGTATTTGGGTTTTTTTTCCATTTCTGTTGAATTCCCTATGGTTTTTAGGACCTGATATAAAGGATATTTTAAAGGTTCTCCTCTTTCAAGATATTAATGGACAAAATTATTAACTTATTTCTGCAATGAAGATAAGAAGACAGTAAAGAGGTGTGTATGAGGAGGTGTTGCCAACTGTCCAGTAATTGCTGAAGGAAAAATAAATAGTGGACAGCTAATCTCTGACAGACTGTTCATCCAGCATGATGCAGAGAAAAGAGCCTGCCTCTAGCAGGAATTAATGAACAACAGAATCTGGCAACAGTTTCTGCTTGCAATACAAATCTGAATTCATGGCTTCAGAAAAGACTGAAATTCCTAAAGGTTGACATTCCAGATGCAGTGAAATTGAAAAATATCACTACAGTGATGGGCAAAACACAGGTAGCAATGCAAGGCTGATGAAGCTGCATTTGGAAGACCTCTTCAAAGGCTATAAGTGACCAGCCTTAGAAACAAAACTGCTCTGAGCCTCTGAACTTCTGTATCTTCTGAGTCAAAGAATTCTTACATCTACATAAAGATCCAAATGTCATCTTTGCATGAACTTCTTGAAAGTCTCACACAGACCTTTCACTCTACTCTCAGTGAGAGCCTTCCTTCCATCTTTACTATTAATTACAGTAATCCATCAGTTACCAACCTCAGGCAGAACATCATTAATCAACAACTAAATATGATATAATAAGGTACCTGCAGTGTCTCAGCATCTTCCTTTATTGTCCCTGTGTTAAAATCTTTGTTAAATATTAATGAAGTTTCTTGAAGCTGCTCCTGCAATGAGGCCTTTTCAAAGGAAGCACACATCTGATAATGTGTTTCAGTTCAAGTATTTATGAGTGTCTTCTGCCTCTGTTGTTGAGAATAAAGTTAAATGAGTTAAATATCTACATCTTTCCTCATGCAAGCTATGGCTGATTCCAGCAAAGTATCTGAGCACACAGCCTGGTATAATTCTTTCAATTACTTAAATATAAAGAGAAATTTATACCAGCGAGGTAATTAATAAGAAAAAAGCAAACCAAAAATACTAAGCCTCAGGTAAAAGTCTGCAGACAATTTTACTCTTTCCTTCAGACTCGTGCCATATTTTTGTCCCTTTTCCTTGCACTTTGTCCTCTCTCCTGCTTTGCTGAGCAGATATGCAGACTTTAGACTCAGGGTTATAAAGGTATTTTCAGAATATGGACATGGAGGTTTTCTCAATCTAGTAATTTATGCTTAAAATTGACTTTCTGGCCTTTCTTCAAAGTTGTCCTGGCTTCAGTAACATAAGGCTCTAGGCCTTCAAATGCACTTGCCCCCACACTTCTAAAGATCTCCAGAGCATTTTATCCTAGTCCCATCCTTTTCATTCTTTAATTTTTTATATTTATAGCTATGTTTAACTATAAATAATCTAGCAAATACCTTGAAATCCCTTGCCTTTATTTAATGTTAATCAAAGATATCATCAAAGTAAGTTACAATAGTTACAATGATTTAGAGAACCTTAGGCACCCAAACAGTTTAAATAAATTGACAGAGCACTCAGAAATATGCTAGAGTGATGAATTATTTCTAATCCATTAATATTGCAAACTCCTTTTACCATTTCAAGGCTATTTTTATGTGGATTCAGGGCTTATATTCTAATGTTATTTATTTGAAATAGCAAATAGAGACAAACACTCAACTAGTGAAGCTTTATGCTTCCTTAGGACTCCATTGCTCCACTCTGTCTGCCTGGGCTCTTTAAAGTGCAATATTTTATTATAAAATATTTATATTCTATCAACCATCTACTCGTCACACACAAGCTATCACACTTACTGATTCAGCTGAGAGGTGACATTCTGTAACCTCTGAGGTACTGGGTGAATATTTTGGAGGGATTATTATGCAATTCTTGATTGCATGATTCAGCACTATTTAAAGCCTGGGTGTTTTACAATAGTTGGCTGTAATTTTTCAAATATTTATGAAAGAAAAATATTAGTCTTATATAGGTACACAGAATTTCAGACCTTCACATATGGAAAAGCTTGGCTTATTTGGCCTGCAGGGAGTGAGGTTAACTGCCATGTGTGTAGAGAGTGGGTGTAGGCACAGAGTTTGTGGTGGTTGGGATCTGGGATCCAGACTCATCCCTAATGGGCTACAGCTGCGCAGGACAGGTGAGCAGTGCTGAAGGCAGAGAAACATGGAATGCTGAGCTGTACTGACCAATCACAGAAGGGGAGAGAGGGCACACAGGTGTAATGCAGGTAAGATGAATGGTATAAAGGTTGTACAGAACAATAAGGTGCTGATGCTTGTAATCATTCCTGGTGTCAGTCATAGGTTCTCCTTCAAGTGAGAATGGTGGGAAGAGAAGGAAAGACAAACACCAAGAACAAGGGAATAGGAAGGGTGATGAAGCTCTTAGCACCTCTGAAATGGAGAAATAAAACAACCATTTCTAAAATTCAGAAATGCTAAGCATGATGGAAAACATGGAAAAACAGGATGTACCAAAAGAGCAGAACCTCTATAAAGTACAAGACTTTTATCATCTGGTTGGAGTTAGTCCTTGGATCATCTTTTGAAAGTTTTTTTTAATTATAGCTCTCCCTCTGTGGCTGAGGGCTCCTGGTTTATATCTCTGTATTCCCATGCTCACCAGTTGCTTGCTTTCACCTGCACAGTATTGATGAGGGCAGGGCATTATCCTCCCTAAAGTGTGTGTTCAGAGTCTGGGGAATCTGGTAGCTCTACTATGCACAACAACCAGTGAGAAAGTTGTTTTGTATCTGATGCCCAGAAATGTTAATAAAATAATATATGTTTGTTCAAATTCTTAGAATTGTACATCATTTTACTAACACTTTATTTATTCAATAGGCTTAGTGATTAATATAGCACAAATAAAAGACTTTTGGAATAACTGATGCTCCCAAATGACAATTCTACACAAACTGTATATTTTAATTTGATCTCATTTTTGGTTTGGAAATTAGGGAGCAAGACATTTTAAAATGTTGCATGTCTGCTAAATTTCCTTTCTCACAGTAAATGGTGACCATCTGAGAAAAAAATTTGAAAGACAGATAAAAGTCTGAAGCTCTTACACACATTCTGGAAATCAGCATCTGTACAGGAAAGAAACAAATTAGTGCTCTAACAGAGGGAAAGACGGGATTCAGCCATTATACACTTCTCTTTGGCAGCTGCATGTTAACTGCAGAAAGTGCTATTTCCTGCCAGTGTGATCATCACAGGAGACTTGGGAAGGAATTGGGAGTAATGCAGTCAGAAGAGAGGGCTGGGGACACAAAGGACATAAATCCATAGGAAGCCAGACCTCATTAATTTCCCTGACTGAATGAAGTGTTCTCTTTCTTAACAACTACTTTTTGCATTATAATTGCAATTTTATATATGTGTATACATTTACTACACACAAAAATGAGTAGTAAAAATAGCAATTTACTGAAACATTAAGAGGTGCATATCTTAGATATTTTTTTTCCTTCTTTGCTCTTCATGGAACTCAACTTGCACATATACACCCCCACACCACATCTCATTCACTAATGAGATGTTGAACCTATTCAGGGAGAGATTTATCAAAGATTGCATCAGGAAAACCAGCAGGTGAACTGCATATCGAGAACACTGAGCAGTAAATATTTTTCAAGGTACAAGGTATAAACCACACAGATATTTCCTTTTTCAGAGGGGATATCAGATTTTTGAGATTAGTAAAAGTAATGAGAAAAAGGATGTGGATGAATTTCAGAAAGGAGGGTATGAGGAACAGGAGAGAAGGAGGAAGGAAGGGAGAGAAAAGAAAGGGAGGAAGAAATGGAGAGAGAGGGGGAAGGGAGGGAAGAAAGGAAAGAGATAAAGAGCCAGATAGAAAGAGACAGAGAAAGAAAGGGTGAGCAGGATATCGATAAAAAATTGAAGAAAATGAGATTACCACTGATGAAGAAGAGTTTTGGTTTTGTTCTCAGTATTTTCTCTAAAGAACCTTAAAAAGTGGGGGAAGGAAGTCATGTATTTTCTTGTTCAGCTTTTCAACTACGGCTGCCAGGTTCTGGAACGTAGAAGATGGAAAGGGACAGCAGCACGATGGGCAGGGAAGAGGTGCAGGGAGGGGAGAAGTGCACTTTGATAATGAACTTCTAGTTTAATAGCAAATCATTCTTGTTGGAAATTCAGAATACTATCCAAAATAAGTAAAAAGCATTGAGGGCAACAGATTATTTCAGTATTTCATGGTACCAACATCTCTCACTAACAGAAAGAAGCAAATCATATTTTTAAACTGAAGTCACAGGATAAGTGTTGAGACTTTAAAGGATCTGTAGTGCAGTCTGAGCTATAAAACGCTGCTATAACAGTCGGTTGTAAATCTCCTTGACAGTTATGTCTGCAGTTCTAAAACTGAACTACTGAAACAGTGATACAATAATAATAAAAGCAATGCAACATAAGTCCCAGATATACTAGATTTATGAATAGGATATTCTTTCTTGAAAAGGGCAAAGAAACTCCAATTAGCTAGGAAAAAGAAAGATGGATAGAATTTTGTCAGTATCCACCAGTGTGACTATCACCCAGACAATGAATTACACATTCCTTAAGCTAACCTGATTCTTCATTAATGTCATGTTAAAAAATTTGCACTTACAATTTACACCTTGTTTCTGTATCTTGGTGTAGCAAAGGAGATCAGTATCAATATTTCACAGGAATAAGGAAGAAATGAAGAGTAAAAAATAGGAAGAGCTCTCTACGAAGTCTAATCAGTACCAAACATCAATAGGGCTAGTGCTTCTGCCACTAGCTCGCCAGAATACAAGGGTATTGTTATAGCAGTTTTCTGGCTTGATTTCTTCTGTAGAACATTGTTCAGAAGATTTTTAAGAAAGTTTTCCACAGAACCTCAGTATACCAGTAATTAGAATCTTTATATGACTAAAGAGATGCTTAGAAAACTTGAATCTTAAGAATATTGGATTGAGTCCTATTTACATAGAGCTTAATGCTGCATTATGTACTTGAGCACAGGAACAAGCACATCAATTTAAATTAGTCTTAAATCAGATTTAAGTTTAAATTAGGTGCTTGAAGTTAGTCAGGGACATAAATATTTTGAATACCTGTCTCTTTTTCTTCATTGATCTAGCAAAACAGACCAAAACAATGGCAAATCTGAGTCATAAATTGTTGACCTCATCCTCTTTCTGTAGTCATTTCAGCATCAGACTGTAACTGGGAAAAAGCACAGCCCTGTGGGCTTCCTTTGAAGGAATCATGAAACTAAGTAATGCTGATTTGGCAAGAGGATCCACTGGATGGCCACATGAAGAGTAAATATCTATGGGTCTATCTCATACCATTAAAATTGTATTTGACAGGTCTGAATCTATAATTATATAAAAATTCTTCAATAATTTAACATAATAATAACTCGGCTTCCTCTGTGCTTTGTACAGACATGAGGTGGGTAAGAGTAATCCCACAGCTCTATCGCTGCATCTCATTATCAGTTTCTGACAGCTGCTTCCTCGTACCTCATCCTGATAGAGGAGGCAGACAGCTGGTTCAGAATTCCAATTGTGCTTTGTCTAAGGGTGACTGTACAGTTTGCACCAAACATTCAGTCAAGAAATCTCAGTTCTCATTGATTCCAATAGTGACAAAGGATTTTAGACTGATCTTGTTCCACTCAGATTAGAAGAGTCTTAGCCATGTCCTTCTATGGGACAGGTCAGATGAAAGAGTGCCTAGTATTTGTCTGAGAGGGAGGAGTATAAATCCTTTACTTTTACAGCCAATCTCATTCATTTAGGAACACAGATCAACTTTCCCACAGCACATTAATATAAGAAGAGCAGTTAATGGAGAAAAACTATTCATGCTATTTAGTTTCCCAGCGTAGCCATCCTCAATACAGTCAGCCTTAGGAGAACTGAATGGCTCAGAGAGACTGGAAATTCAATACATGAAATGTAGTTCAGGGAGGTGGGGGATGATTTCAAAGATATACAAAGAAAGAGCAGTAGCTGCCCAAAAAATTAACAGTGTAGAAACAGGGATGGATACCATCCTGATTGAATAAAATTATGGCTCTGTAAAATCAGTGTGAATACAGTATCATGCCAAGTTTTCTTTGAAGCAGAGAGCAAATTGCAGCTTCTACAGAATTTTACCATTACTTTCAGGAAAACTCATGTGCATGAGCCAACTGTCGTTCACCTACTGTCAGCAAGTGACACATTTGGAAATATCCTTCAAAACCTGCAGAGGAAGATCTTGTCCCCAGTACAGTGAACAGAAACCTTTCTTTCTCCCAGAGTTCATTCCTTGTGACTGCAGTTGCCCCATGAAATTAAAGAGAAAGTGGATGAGGAACCGCAGTTCCATTTTGGCAGTGACAGTTATCACCCATCGAGTTCCAAAATAAAACAAACATAAATATCAGCTAGTGCTTGTAGAACATGAATCTCTATCTACATATGGATTTATGAGAGCTGGGGGTTGTTTGTTTTAGGTTTTGTACTTGTGAACAACATCCAGCTCATTTCAAAAGCACACAGCTCTGGCAGGGAACACTACCCCCACTATGTTATCAAGGTTGCAGGAAATGAGAGCTGATGAACAGACAGCCAATGTTTTACAAGTGGTGATAAGCCATCAACCCAAATGTTTCATTAGTAACTTGAATGAACTAAAATGATTTTGTTCTCTTAGAGGAAAAAATCATGCACCATACTGTACTGTAGAAAAAGGATAAAAGTTAATTTCAAAACAAACTGTCAAGAGTTATGGTGCTAAAAGCATCATTTTCACAATAAAATTAAGCTTTTCCTCATATGAATTATGTTGCCACAGTAACAAGCAACCACAGGATCTGAGACCATTTTCTGTAGAACAGAATTCATGTGACCTTGAGTTTAATCAGTAGTGATGGTATTAATTTAAAAACTGGAAAATAATAATAAAAAAAAGTTTCTGCCATTTTCTGAGAGTTAATAATTTCACAGCTGTGGAAAAGGGCCGTTCTTTTTCAATAGCGTAATTTTGTAATTTGAACTCCACTGCTGTGAACACTCTTGGACATAGTGGCATCTTATTAACTTCACTGGAGTTGCTCATAATTGCAAGCACAGCTGACACATCCAGCAGTAAGATTTTGGAAGGCAAAGCTTTTAGCTTAAGAGACTTCAAAACAGATTTTATCTTCTTTTATTTGTCAGAAAAAAAAAAACCCTCCAAATATAGCTGCGACACTTCAGAAATTATTGCTGATATGCTTTGGAGAGGAAGATAGGAGATCACTCGAGGGAGTTCTCTCTCTGCAGCTCCATATTCTCTCCCACGCCCTGTAATTTCCACCCTGGGGAAGCTGACAGAGATTGGTTCTACCTATGAAATTTCCATAAGTACCAAACTAAGTGCTATTAAACCCATGGAAGAGAAATTTGATGTTAAATTGGACTCTTATGCTCTACAAATGGGAAAAATTAGGGGATAAAATGGAAATGCTTGAAGCATTGAGAATACACTCAGCTATAAATACTCAATATGATACTAAAAAAAAAAAATATAAGGGCTAATGTAAGAAATCTTTCTGCTCTGTTAAAAATAATGGTATTTTATGCCATAAATTAGAGCTCTAAAGAAGCAGCATCAGGGCAGGTGTTTTAGCATAAGTGGTGGTTTTGAAAGAAACAGTGACATTGAAGTAGTTTCTGAGTATTCCACTTCCACTGCATGGCAAAACGTACGTTTTACCTAGTGAGCCTGCCAGTAGTCACTCAGAAATGTGAGCTGCTTACAGGAATCAGAGCTGCCTGCAAGTTTCTCTCTTCCAGCTAAGCATATTCCAATTTCACTGCTATTTCCTAAGTAGACTTAAACTTCTAATAATCTTACAATTGACTCAATGGGAACAGAATTTCTAATTTAGAATGGGTTCAAAACACATCATATGCATATTTTTATTGAAAGTCAAACCATTTTTAAATTTTGTCAAATATGTTCCTTTATGGGAAACGATAAATTTGTTTTCATACGTATTCTGTGATATAAAAGCATTTCTTATCACACAAAATGTAAATAGGGTAGTTTTTGAATATAATATATATTAGAAAATATAATTTTTAATCTTATAAAAAGCAGAAGTAACCTAGAAACATCTTTATAGTATCTAAGTAGGGTAGGACAGCGAGAGTTTTAATGTTCACTGAATGAATGCAAGTCCTTAGTAATGAAATGGCTCTTCCTACTTTCCTAATCTAATTTTGTTCCAAGAGAAATTTTCCTCCTTCCAATAATGTGCTCTGTCAAAAAGCTGCACAGCTGTCCACATACCTTTCTTAAGCACAAGTAAACATAAAATGTCCTCACTCTGATACCAAGGACAGATCGTAGTAGTGAACACAGTGTTTGGAAATCAGGCATTTCCCAAGAGACATCCATTCTAAGCCCTCTCCTGGGATCTGTGTCAATCAGATTTTGCTGCTATTCCAGAACAGCTTTAAAACATGGGCTTCATGACATCTTGGAAGTAAATAATACAAAGCTTTCAGGAAACAGCCCCTCTTTGAAGGCACCAGAACCATTTCACTGATATCTGATGCTTACCACTTGTCAAAAATAGGCAACATAAACCTATCTTGCACTTACAGGAGACCAGGGAGGATGTCTTTTATATCTCCAGTGTCTATGATTTAGCTTTTCTCTCCCCTCCACACTCAGGCACTTGGCAGAACTTTTCAGGATATTTGGAGATTATTAAAAATATGCATAATATAGATTTTTAAAATGTAAAAACTTTCCATATTGTGTTTTAGTTATAGAATCCGTGGTTTGTAATCTTTTTTTTTCCCATGAGGTGTCTTCTATGTGTACTATGTAGTGCAGAATGCGGATTTTTTTCCAGGAGGTCCCTGCGGTAAGAAAATATCATATAAAATTGAACACTTTCCTCTGACACCAGTAATAACTAATGGCATGAGCTGAAACTTGGTAAGAGGAAAAAAAGAAAAACAAAGGAACTGAAAAAGAACCAACCAGGCGTTCTGACAACACATTTTAGCATAACACACCTGACATGTTTTGAGGCCACACTGAATTAGAGATTTCAAACAATACTTCAAACTCATTTAACATCCTGGTTCCTGCAGTGCTCATTTTCTTTCCCAATCTTTATCAATTAACATTTCTGCTGTGCTGAAAACACAAGAACTCTAGAGCTTTATAATTTTTTTATTCTTGTTCATTTATTGGATGTGTCCAGTGAAATATATTATTGCTTTTAGGCCGTGGTGTCCACAAAATACTATAGCAAGAAGGTATTTATTCTAATTAGTTATTGTAAAGTAGCCAGATAAAGAACTGTACACACAGAAATAAAGAGCAGATGCGATGCTTAAAAAAACACAAAACAACATTTTCATAGAAACCAATGGTATTTAGAAACATTTTAGAACCAGAGCAGAGGTGAGACTATACAACATAAGCACCTGAGTTAATATGGAGCTCAAAAAGTAAATATGGAAATAGGATTGGGGGTCAGGAAAATGCTACCTCTATACCAGCATGTCAGTGAGGCATTTGGTGGGCTGTGGCATTCAGCTCCACTGCCCATGTTTAAAAAGATATTGAAATTCATAGACCTTAGCAGAAGTGCTACAATAATTATTTCACATTCTAAAACAGTTTACAGTTTGAGAAAGATCAAAAGAAGTTCTAGTTCTGAACAAAGTTCTAGTTCTAGCTCTGAACTACACAAAGAAATGATGATACTGGATCAGTTACTCAAGGTTGTATAAGAATCATCATCAGTGCAACTTTTTAAATCCTGATAAGGTTTTTTAGAATTAGCAGTTCAAAAATTCGAAGACATTACTGGCTACAAGCACCATTTACTGAAACTCAAGCTGCCTGTATTTCTGTAGAAGTCACACCAGACAAGTTTAAAGATCTGTTCTGACTATAACAGTCCACAGGTCTGCCCAGAATTAAAAGTTAAAAATGTTGTTAGAGCTTTTCAAAGCGTTATCACTGAATTTCACCAATATTATTTTGTCCTTAGAAAAGCCTAAATAGCATTCTCATTTTGTAAAAGCAGTGAAGCTGGACTATTAGCTCTGAAGAGCCTATTTTGAAGAACTCCTGAAGTTCTCTCCAAATCTAACCACACCACTCCTTTGAATGTCTTCATGTCTTGAAAATCTTCTAAAATAATAGGTCACAACCACCCTTCCATATCCCCATATTTCTTTTCTGTTGAATTATTTGCAGGAGGACATCTAGAACCAATTAGCAATTTCTAAATCATACCACTGGCATTTTTGGTAATATTGTGTTTTCTTCTTTCTACATAACAGAAATTCTTTTTCCTATTACCCAACAAGAACTAGTTCTTGTTTAACAGATAAATAAACTGCCTGTTCAGCCCACCTTATTTTCTTTAGGTGTTTTGGTGGGTTTTTTGTGGGGGATTTTTTGCTTTTTTGTTTGTTTTGTTGATGGTTTTTGGTTGGTTGGTTGGCTGGTTCTGGCTTAGAGGGTGTTGAGAAAAGAAAAGGGTTTTCCTCGAGTCCAGTATGAACATGTGAATATTTGTTTCACCTCGATGAGTCTATGTAACATTTGGGTGAATAATTTTCCAAGCAATCAGAGCATTGAATCTAGAGACATGACTTTTCGGTGTTACTAGAAATGCTCAAAGTCCTGTTGTCAATGCAACTGATGTAGTAAAATCAGAATTACCTTAAAACGTCCATCAGACAGGAAACACAGAAGAATGTTACCCCTACTATTACTCTCAACATGTTCAAGAACTGTTTTTAAATTATATATTAAGTTTTTGTGCACAGCTCTCATTTGTTGAAATAATTTGAGATCCACATGAGGCCAGCAATATTATAAATGTATATAATATCCATGAAATTATGACAGCTAAGGGCAATTCAGACTCAGTTCTAGATCCCTGTAAAGTATCAAGGGTGATCTGATATTTAAGTGTAGGTATTGAATTACCAGTGTGACTGGAAGGGGCTCCTAAAGCTTTTTGTTTTACTGTTTTGCCAGTTTTAATTTGATTGTTTGAAATTTGTGTTTCAGAGTACTAAAACAAAAAATCTCACAGGAACTGCTGATAAATACATTTATATTTTATTTCCCTTCCTTCTCAGTTCAGCATATTGCAAATTTTGAAGATGGAAAGCCTAGGTCAGAAGATACTGTTTCCTGACTTGTGGAACTACACCATGAAAAGGGTAGATACATCTCCTATTCAGGTCTTGGAAAGAAGTTAAATGATTTTTCTCCATAAGATCCCACGTAAATTTAACCTATGTCCATGTTTCTACAACCCTGAAATACTTTCTTTTAATATAGACAGATATCCTGGATTATTCTACATTGGAAAAAGCTAGAGAGTTCACATCTTAATCTATACCTAGAAATTATATTTATACAAGACCTATTCTCCCTGTTCCCTCCGTGGTGCAGTGTGGTGCAGGTTCTCAGAGACAACCTCTCAGAACCCACCACTCAGTCCATTTTCTCTTCTGAATAGTGCACTTGTCCTGTCATAAACAAAAGATAAAACAAAATGAAAGCAATAATATTTTTGGCAAGTAGAGAAATAGAAGCGAAGAGATATTTTGAATTATTTGGACTTTTGCAACAAGTAAGCTGTCTAAAAAATGGGACTTGTACTTATGGGATAAACTGTTTTAACACTCAAAAGGACAATCAATGACTGTAGAATTTCTTTAAATACAGCTTCAATGGAAGTTGAGAAAAAGCTCACCTTGAAATAATTTGCTGCCTTTTCACAGGCCAACTTCTTAATGCTTGCAAGGGCAGCCAATCTGTCCATCAAGATCAATAGGAATAACAGCCTAGGCAATATCTCACAGGCAAAGGACGGCAGGAAAGTAAAGGAAGTGACAGCTTTGTCCCTTTTTTGAAAAATATTTTTCAGAAGTTTAAATCTGACCTTTGAATCTTCAAGTCATCAACATTTACTAAAGAAAAATGACAAAGCACAGGATCTAACAGCTCTTGTAAATGAGGAAAGAAAGAAATCTTGTTTACTTCAGACCCGCAGACTATTCGAACCAACAAAAAGTCATTAAAATGAAAAATTGATTGTGCCAAAGCAATTTTGACTTTTAAAAATTGTCTAAATCACCAAAACTCTTAGCTTTGGATAAATACATTACATTTCAGGTAGCGTATTCAGGCAGAAGTTTTCAGAGGTAGCACAATTCCAGTGGATTGCAGGACTTTGTCTTTCTCATTTCTTTAAAGATACTTTCCTTGAGCTGTGGGTCAATATTATTCTGAAAAGGTCACATAGTCATATTTCTAGCAGAAGAATAACCTGTGAATGCATTTCATGACTTAGCAATTATATCTAGCTTCATCTATACCAATAATACATAGTAATAACAACATATCAGAATAAATATTATTAGAGAATATTGGGAGATTATTTTCTCAGTATATGTTATCAGTATAAATTCAATGTATGTCAAATGCATCCTGTTTTCACCTGAATGTTATCAGGATAGCATTTAGCAGCAAAGTCATTATAAGTATCTATGTCTAAGCTCCTAACCCATCTAGATGGTAGAGAAAATATTTCTATTTAAGACTCAAACTGAGGATTAATATGACATGTTTTAGCTCACAACAGGTTAAAAACATCACGGGTCAAATATAATTTACAAAGAAAACAATGATGGTCAAGCTAGCAAGGAGTAATTTGTTCTAGAACCACAACTGAACTGCATACGCCCCTTTTCTAAGGTTAGAGTCAAGCCTAAAGTCATCTACTCAGGGAATGTGCTTGGAGGCTTCTAGAAATCCTGTTATGGACTTCTTTTCAGTCTTAATTGTATAAGTACATAATGAAATTTATTATAAGAGGCTGTCTGAAGTTGAGTATCCTCAAGTGAACCTACCCTGGTAACTTCCTTGAACAACACAACTAATTTTCACTAGTTATATATTAGAATGAAGCAAATAATTAGCTAGTTATATACTATTATCCAGAAAACAAAGCCAGAATAATTCTGGTTTTCACTTGCAAATACAAACCTGTAAGAATCCTAAGAACTTTACAGGTGCTATTTTTTGTAATCCTTATATTACCTTGAGGCAGTATTTTCAAAGCAGGAACATGATGCTCCCTGTATGTGTCACTTTTACAGTTTTAGACTGTCAGCCCCCAAACCCTCTGTAGGCATCATTTCACACCTTTGCCATTATGCTACTTGCATACTTCATAGATTAGGTAACTTTATTAAATGGATCTTGGTTTGCTGCTTTGAGCCAGGAAAATTGCACTCTAATTTTGGAAATGAGAGGAAACTGAAGCACAGAGAAACTTTCAGAGTTACGTGAAAAAAAGCTCAGGCCATACCAGAAAGGCTCACGTTGAAAAACATTCTGGTTCAGAAGTCAATGCATCCTGACAGTGATTATTCACCAGAACAAAACTGAAGACAGGCCTGTACACTTCCTCCTCATTCAAAGCATTCAGCAACTCTGAGACACCTGATTTGAAAAGACCTTTCCTGCTACACCTGGCAGAGAATCAAGCTCACAGCAGGAGCTTAGGCCCTATTCTTGCCAGCCAGTTTTCCTTGCTCACACTGCCCAAAACCTAATCAGTCTTTTCTCAGCCACCTTAACAATGCTGGGTGGCTTTGAGGTGCTTCTTTTTATTAAAACATCTTTCTGCCAATGGAGAGCCTGAAGGAATTAATGCCAACTGAATGGAAAGGGTTCTGGATTTGCTGGTCTTAAGAGACAAAAAGTGTTACCCTAAACTGAGCATAAGAGGAATTTGAGGTTGAGAAGAAATAGAGATATAAGGTAGCAAGACAAACCTCTAATAAAACTTATGACTGGAATCTGCAAAAATGCAAAAAAACCATGCCTGGGCTTGCATTCCTTAGCATTCATAGCATTCCTTACTGAAGTTTATTCTTGACAAGACATATGTATGTATAACCATTTTTAATGAGACTGCTCAGAGTCAAATTTTAAAATCCTAGAATTTAGGAAAACAGGACTTGCAGGTACATCAGTGTTCTACCTGATCCCTCCATCCCGATCCATCTCATGACAGCATCATTTGATTGAAGAAAAGGGAAAATCACCTGTACTATGCACCACCTTTGAATACTCTGGGAATATAAAAGCACTTGAGTCACTTCAGGCCACCAGATTGTTGGATATCTTCAAGTTTCAACTTCCCACTCAGTGAATTCAATGGAAGACATTGAAGGAATCACAGATTCACAGAATTCTGCAGAAATATCTATTGTAAAAAAAAATTAAAGAAACACTAAAATTGTCTTTGATACCATCTGCTCCTTCATTCCCCAAACCCAAACCATGACCAACTGTACTTAACCATTTTTGACAAATCTAAAAAAATTTCTCTCAGTAATGAAAACTCCAAAATCTTTGTTGGAAATTCATTCTAGTACTCAATATTACTTATTATTAGAAGATTTTCACAACATATTCTAATTTATCCTATTGAATTCCAAGGCCTCTTAATCTATGAATTAACTACAGTGAACAATCCATGTATTAACTACAAATCCAAGGTCTCTATAATCTATGTATTAACTACAGTGAACAATTACCCAATTATTTAATCAGGTAATTAAATACATACCTGTAACCTTACACTTTTTTTTTCTGATAATTATTTTCATTCTAAATTTGGGTTTCAAAACTTAGCTTTAAGTTTCAAGTTCAAAATGGCTAATAATTTTAGAAACAGACTTTTCTCTTTAAACTAAAAAATTTAGCCCTCCACAATCAAATTGCACTCTAAAAGAAAGATATCTATTAATTTTTAAGTTATTATCAGAGTCTTATTGAGGCTCCATAAGGAAAAGTTCAGAAATATCTGAGAAAGAAGAGAATGCTCATCTTTTCTGCATGAGTCACTTGATTGTGATTGGTACAACTATAAAAAAAGAGTATGCAAAGAACAACAGTGATGGTTCTGTGGTATTAAGAACCCTTTACAGTAAGAGAACAGTTCAACCTGTTTATTTTATCAGAAAAGAAAGAATGGTGTTCAGACAAGGATATATAGGCACATTTGTAGGCAGAAAACCCAAAGTGAAAGACCCCTGGAGTGCAGAGGAAGAGCAGTGAATGAAAGCAAATTGAAATAAGCACAGAGAGAAAATTAGCCACTGCAACAGTACATCACTAATAATGGTGGATTCCTGTCTGTCAAAACCTAGATGTCTGTTGGAATTCTATGACTTTGGCAATAAATCTGATGTATAGAATTCTGGCAATTCAAAGAGAGAAAATGGGTAAAATGACTTGATATTCAGAGAGAGTCTTCTAGGTTAGAAATTCACTCTACCCAAACTGCAAAAAAGTTAAACCATTACTGGAAAAAAACCACAAAAAATAACAGAGAAATGGTTTACAAAGAAAACATATTCCTAACTTAAGCCTCTCACAATTCTGGTTAGTCCTGAGGGAGAGCAAGGGATGAGCCAAGCTTTAACTTAACATATTTGTCAATTGCTATTCATGCTTTAAAAAACATGCAAATAATAAGAGTAATCAAACAAAAACATGCTTTGTCCATGATCAAGGACTTGCAATGCTGCTTTCTGAAGGAAGGAACAAGGTTTTCATCTCTTGTTTGCTGTTCACAGAGCAGCTGAGAAGTAAAACATGCGAACCTCATAACCTTAGTCTGCAATATAAAGCCTTCTGGCAAAAGATCAAAGAAGATGGAACATAAAAGTTCCAGATAAGGCTTAAATCTATAAAGCTTGAACCAAAGGCGTGAGAATTTACAAGTCTGTCTGTAGGAGAAATATCTCTAATAACAAGCATTGCCTCCATGGAAACGAGGCCTTGAGTCTGGGCTGGATCCAAGGAGTGACAAAGGACAGCAGACAGTGAAGGTGCTGCAATTGTCTTTAGAATCTGAAATATCACGATCCTCATAAGTACCATTTCATTTAAGAGAAAATAAACAGGACATTGCATAGTGCTTCCCATTCTAATCACTAAACAGCCTTGCAGGGAAACCAGGCAAATTGTCAATAACAAAAGGAAAGAAAGAAAACTTTATTAGAGAACCAGGCACTGGCCAGCATATCACAAAGAAAGGCTGCAGAATAGTTTTCCCATACCCATCAAATTCTCAAAAGTGATCACCTCATAAACAAAACCTGAGCTCACAGAGCTCTGCCCCTGCACAGACATCTGCCCCTAACAGCTGTCCCCTAATAATTCACCCAAGAACCCTCTGCCTGCTCAGCAAGAGCAGTGGAGCTGCTCTGAAGCATTTGCAGGATGATGTCTGGGCAAAGGATTCTGGTGACTGAGCTCTAGTTATTACACACAATATTTACTGGTATGCATAGTCATACCTTGAAATATTTTTGTTTTCTAGAAGAAATATGAAATAATCCAACTGATTCCCAGTCCAAAACAGGTAATAATTTTTTTCTCTTTGTTTATTTTTGTCCACCCTATTCCTGGTGTAATTTGTTTAAACTACTGAAATGATAATTTTATTTATTATCATGATAAAACCAGTACCCATTTAATGTTAATGAATCAGGAAATTCTACAACCATTATGCTAATAAGAAGAAGGAACTAGAAGAAATCTTGACTGAAATCTTTTCTCACACTTTTAGTACACACACTCCAATCATTAATTTATACTACCCTGATCCTGCAATTTTCCCTTACCCATAAGGCAGTATGTGAATTAATCACCCCTAAAATAAATACCTTTTACTTCAAATTATGGAAATAAATCTTTAAAATTTCATGCCAATGTGAATTTAAATTAGGGAGTATTTATAGATGAAGCCTTAATGATTTTCTTTATTCACTCATTCAATTTGTTTTTAAGCAAAAATCCCCAGCTTGCTGGCTTCCCTTTTCCCCAGGTACTCCTGCTGCAAGTGCACAGCCCTGTGCTTGTGACACTGCTACTGCCTCCAGGAGGAAAATGCAATACCCCAGACATTAACTTGTGAATTTTCTGCTTTATTAGTCAACAGAACTAGCAGTGAAAGAGCAATTAACTTTTTTAGCACAAAGAAAAAGAAAACTAAATTAGGAAGTCAAACAACAAGAGATAAGCAGAATACAACTCTCACGGAAGCAATACACCCCAACCTCCTATGACCAAGCTCCAGAGGGATGAGTTTAATGGTGGAGGGGTTTATGCAGAGGGGAGCAAGTCTTGTCCTGTAACTGATATGAGATATAAATACTTTTTCACCCTCTCTCATCCCCTTCACAGCACTGCCACTCCCCTCCGAGCCCCTGTGCTTGCCTGACTGAGGGAGGAAGTGGAGAAGGGAAGCAATAATTCCCTGGGATTCAGCAATAACTTTGCACCATGAGTTTTAAGATGGAACACACTTAACCATGGTATTGAAGCTACCTCACAAGGAAGGCTTTGTGAGATGAACAAAGTTTAATGGAAAGCTAATATGAAGCTATTTCTTCATTTTGCAAATCAGACTTGGTCTGGTGTTCTGTAATCAAGGCAGCGGTGCAGCTCAGAGTGCACAGATCATTTACTCTGTTTCTCATGAACAAAACCCAAAACTATCACTTTGGTCAGTCTCTCCACAAATCTCAACAGCCCCATCTATCATGTATCTGACACCTTTACTCTGTGGTAAATATCTTACAAAAATCACAGATCCAAATATAATGGTAACAATTCCCTTTATGCTAGCACAGACTCAAAAAGTTTTTCCATGGATTCAGCAAAAAACAAGTTTTACATTATGAGTTTATTCAGATTCCATTTTTTTTTTGAAGCGTGCTCTGAATCTGCAAAAAGTGTTTGACTTGCATATGGAAAGAAAAAGTGCTACAACAATGCATTTTCTATTGCAAATTTCTCATACTCAGTGAACCAGCAAAACTCCTTTTCTGGCAGTCTGCAGACTTAGATAAGATATATTTGGTAACAGGTGCCAACATAGCTTCCACTATAAACTTTAATCAATTTAATTGACTAAGTCCTTATTGGCAAGGCAGGCTATTTGAATGTGGTAGAAGGGCAACAAAGTGCTTTAATTGCTTTAATGACAGACAGGGTACAGAGACTGAAATGGTGGTTCTAGAGAGCAATGGGCTCACCAGACAGGATCATATGGGAAAGAAAAAAGGTCTGTACATGTTTGAGTCTCACGCTGTGCAAGTACATCCTGCTGGAGCTGATGGGTTCAGAACCCCTCAAAGGTACAACAGCACCTGCACCTGTTAGAGCAAGATGAGTACTTGAATGAAAAAATGGTCTGGCAACATGCATCTGAAAAGGAAGGATCTAGAGCAGCACTGGGAGGTAGAGGCTTTAATAAAAGTTACTGGTCATGGGTTTGCTTTCCAAAGCTCAGGAAAAATGAATGTCTGGCTGAGACAGCCAGTTTAGCTGTATTATCTTGGCATTGGTCTGGTTTCAGTTTGCCAGCAATAAGTGAATAGTCCATTTTGCATGTACTGCCAGCAATCAAAAAAATCAACTGAGGAGATACAGCCTCTATTAGGTATGGTGCTGCCACTGCATTAGCTCTCAGCAATCTGTTAACTCTGTTAATAGGAGTTGGGATCATTTCAGAGTAATGCTGTTTTTGTTTCTCACTAAACTTCAAGAAAAAAAGGATTTAAAATCTGACATTAATCATTCAACAAAAATCACAGCTGATAGCTGACCTGAACAAGATAGACTTTTTAAATTTTTGAACCAACTTTCTCAGATCACTTCTTTAATTTTATTCACAGTTTAGAAAATTGAAATCCTACTGAAAGTTCCACTTAGGTTATGCTGGTCAAAAAGTTGAGGAAAATGTTGATGACATTTCTAGGCAGATTTCCCTGGGCTTTATCAAACAAACTGTTTATAAATTGTTGACTAATTTAAAAGCAGAAAGTATGCCACTACTCCCCAGAAACTGAGTGTGCTTTTTCCTGCGTAACATTCCTAATCCCCCATGCAACACAAAACAAGATATTGACATAAGGAAGAATGTGAAAGCAGAAGAGGAGGATGGCTCTGAATTCCTTCTCCTACCCTGTGCCCCTCTTTTATGTTTTAAAAGCTCTGAATATGCTGATCCCTCTGTGTCTATGCAGATTTTTATTGTTGTTTCCATTAATATTAAAAGCACATACACAATTCAGCTGGTTCATATTCACAGATTCTTAAATAGAACTGAGAGTGTTTTGATCAAATTACTGTTCTTGAAGCTTCCCTCTTCAAGGCCAGGAACTTAGTTGTCCAGATTACAATTCTCTTTTCAATATGATGAATGTCATGGCAAGTTAGATGATACTCTTTTACAGAAATTCAAAGTGTAGTTTATAAACTAAAATTACATCTATAGTATTATTTAAATTGGACTTTTCGTTTCATAGGAAAATTATGCTGTGGAACAAATCTCCCGAGGACCACACACTTCCCAAAGTACCAGCATCCTCCAAATCCCTCATCTGCTGAACTGAACAGACTTTGGCTTAGTTTTCATTTAATTTCTTCACAGTTCCTGTCATTCAGACACTTGAAGTTACACAAAAAGAGAGCCTCTGGAGCTCAGGTAACTCTTCAGTCAATTCCCATTGTGATGGAATGGATTGCTTCCCTATTCATTCTTCATATTATTTCAATTTGAGGGCTTTTATTACTGCAGTTCTCAATTATTTTTCAGTTTAGGAACAAAAGTCTGTGATTAGTAGGCACAGATGTAATTTTTTTTTATTCTGTTTTAAGGAAAACTTTCAGATATTTAATTTTGAAGCTGTTGCCCCAGTATAATTTTTAGAGTTTTACTTGCTTCCAAATTTAGTTCTGTAGCAAATGAGAAGAGTCAATTTATTTTTCCTTTGTCACTAGTAACTCAAGTGTGCTGAGATTGCATTGACAGAAATGTAAATAAAAATTGGCATAAAATTTCAATATGGCTCTTTTAAGAATCAACTCTGAAATTTTGCAGCTAATATATTCATAACCTGGATCGACTCCGTCCAATTCTACTCTTACTTATTTGAGGACATTAAACCAGCAATTGAATATTATCCACTTCCATTTTTACATTAAAATTATTATATTTATTTCTTCTTTTAATATGATTGTGATAAAAACTGAGAAGTATTTGTGAAATCCTTATAGAGTGAGTAATTTTTTGCTCAGTACAAATTGAAAGGGCTGTAGCACTTCTTAACAGCATAAGAAAAATGTGTCTGACTCCCCTCTGCTTTTCCTTACAGATTTAATGTATTCTCTGGCTTAATTATGATGTTTTATTTTAGCATTTAGATCCAACATATTGAAAACAAAGATTTGGGTGGATGGTTGGCTGCTCTTAATCAATAGATCAGGAGCAGCCCTGAGGAGAAGCCCCTGGGGGTGCTGGGGAGGAGAGGCTCAACAGGACCCAGCCATGGCACTCACAGCCCAGAGGGACAAACGTGTGCTGGGCTGCACCCAGAGCCCCCTGGGCAGCAGGGCAGGGAGGGGGCTCTGCCCCTCTGATCTGCCCAGACCCCACCTGCAGGGCTGGGGCCAGCTCTCGGCAGTGCCCAACATAAGGACATGGAGCTGTTGGAACAAGTCCAGAGGAGGCCGTGAGGATGATGCAAGGCTGGAGCACTTCCCCTACCAAGGCTGTGAGAATAGGGGCTGCTCAGCCTAGAGTAAAGACTCTTTTGAGACCTTACAGGACTTTCTAGTACCTGAAGGGTCAATATTAATGAGATCAATGGAGGGAGTCAAGACATGTCCAATCCCATCTGCAGCTTACTGAACAGAAATCTAAGCTAGTTTGCTAATTCACATGTGGGACACCTGGTTTAACCAAGCCCAGGCATGAAAAACACCTACCACCATCTATCCCTAAAGAGTACCCATATGTTCATAGACCTCTTTTGAAGAGTCAAATTCCATCCCTATTGCAATCAGGCAGCTCAAATATCATTCAAATCTTACCTCTAACTCTCCCATTCTCAGGTGAAAAGCTACATAAGACAAAAAAAATTGCTTTTGGAAGTACTTCCATGGTTGCATGGCACACCAGAGTCTACTGCAGACTCTGCTTTGAATGCCGTCCTACATTTTCTAGCAGGAGTTGTGAATGTCAAGTGGTGCAGGTGGAGCTAATAAAAGGTTGCAATACTGTCAGAAGTGCCATTATTTTTGTTGATTCGTCTGTTGTAGAGCTACTCTAAGCCAGGTTTGTGAAAGGATGAGGGGAAATCAATCAGCTTCCTGCTGCTCTGGAGCCAACAGTTTTGATGCCCTATTTTCTCTGCTAGTGTTAGTGTAAGATCCTCTGAGATATACACGGGCTCTGTTTGGAATCATGAATCAGTGTAGGAATGCAAAGGTTCTCGTCACCATTTATTTGTTTAAATACAATGCTGTCAAGTCAAAATTTAAGCTTCAACTCAACTCATTTCCCAAAGAATTCATGTGAGACACCATCACATATTCTGTGTTAGGTGTAGTATATTCTCTGCCAGCCACAGACTCCAGCATCACAACTCCCATTGCTCCACGTCTAAATTACACTCCCTGCAAAATAGTCATGAGAGGGCAATAAAGAAGAAAACCTGAGCTGTCATCTCAATTCACAGTAAATTGCAAGTTTCTCCCATTTCTTGAAAAAAGTCAATAGAATAAAATCACCTGTGATGTCAAAAGGCCAGAGCTGGGAAACCTTGGCTGGGGCAGGTGGGGCTGCCAAGCTCCTGTCTGCTGCCAGCTCCAGAGCACCAAGCTCAGATCTCCACGGCCCTGGGGAAGCCCTCTAGGGAGAAGGGGGTCTATCCAAGGGCATCCCTTTCCATTTTCATATCTTGGCCTGGTAAATTGTAGTTTATCAATTTTTTAGTATTTATCACACTCAGTTCTCATCTGACAGAATTCCTTCTAAACCCGCAAGGTCACATGGATTTACATGCCTGGGGAATCAGGGGCTGCCAGCTGCACCTATCACATGGCAAAAGATTTAAAAGTATTCATTTCTTATTGTTTGCATTCTCACCTGATTAGAAAAAGAAACCACTTTACTTCAAGATTAATCCGACTGCCAAATCCAAGAACAGAGCCAGTTTAGGACAGAATTAGAAGTCTCTGTGAAGTGAGTTCATTATAAAAGTGCAGCATGAGTGGTTTCATCACTCCTGTTTGCAATGCAGCAAACAGCTGAAGGTGTCAGCTCTTCTGGCTGCTTGGTGCTGATCCAAGCTGCTCTTCCCAACCTCCCCAGGAAGGCATCAGAAACCCCCAGCCATTAACTGAACAATTGCTCTTTATAGTCTGATCATTTTTATTGCCTAAAATATTTGACAAAACTGCCCAACATGTTTTGAAAGAATGACTAAAATTAAGAACACTTGGTCACCTGGTCTTAGATACTATTTTGGCTTTTCACTAAAAGTACAGTGTTCTCATTCCTTTAATATCTTGCTCAAAATAATACTCATAAATTTAAACTTTCCCTGGGAAATCATAGACAATAACTAAATCAGAATCAACACCTCAGATGAATCAGCATCTGTCAGATATTATCTGACAGATAAATTAAAATAAATAAAATAAAATATAAAATAAAAATAAATTTTTTAAAGACCAGGGCAAGGCTAAATAACTAAATAAAACATTAAATCAGACAGTAAAATTCTAAGGAGAGTCCATATGGAATATCAATATCTTCCCTTGTATCCAAGTACCTGATAACTCAAGTAATTTAATTAATTATTATAATTGAAACCTTTCAGAGAAGTAAAAAATCAACACCCAAATAACAGCACTGAACTACTGATTCCAGTGCTTCCAGGGACTGTGATCAAAACTGAAAATGAACAAGGGAGAGGGAAAAAAAAGAAAAGTGTTGGTCTGTGATTTTGGGTAACACAACTGTGAAAATACTAAACACAGAAATACTTTCTGCCATACTATGAAATTCCATCAGCACTCACTTATTTCCATTCAAAATTCTTGAACATTGGTGAATGTTTAAACACAAATATGTATCATCTGAGCAGCGAAAATATAATCTAGGCTTGAACAAATTACTTGTTTCAATATAATATCAATTACGTTTTTCTATTTCATGTGAAATTTTCTTGGTACTGCCAGCTACTTACCCATATAAAATTTTGGAAAGTGACTTGATAACTATAAAAACATTTATGCTGAAAAGCTACATACTGTAATATAGTAGAAGAAGATTTTCTTTAATGCAAGTTTTAACTGCGCATTAAAATCATTGGAACCACCCATCATATTTTGCTGTTATTGTTTGCACTTACTGTATAAACAGAACATTAAATTCAAGATAGAAACTAAGACTTTGGCTTTTTCATTAAGTTTCACAGGCAGTAAGAAAAGGCTTTCCAAAGAAGAGTGCAAATTGCACAGTGGTGCAAGGTTAAACAAGATTAACTCAGTTTAAAAGCTGTGCCTGAAGCTCCATATCCATGGTGCATCTTTGCCTGATGGAAAGAATTTTTTCACGGAGGGAATTACACCTTCAAGAAAGCAGGCACTTCCCAGAAGCAGAGCCAGGTGGAGAGCCCAGTGCCCAGCTGCCCACCCCCATGGCATTCCTTCCATGGAAACAGCATCTTTTCAGGACAGGATTAAAAAAAGCACACAAGACTCCACATACCTACATGAGGTCTATCAAGTTGCCTTTCCAAAAGCACCAATTAATAAAATTTCAGAGTACAACTTAGAATTGCAAGAAATGTGATGCCATGGGAGTGTTAAACACAAGGAGTGACAGCTCCCCCCCAGTTCAGTATTTATCAGGATGTTTCATTCATACACACAAAATAAGCTGGCAGCTTTGAAAAGGGATACTTCAGGGACAGGAAAGGTACCTCCCCCAGGGAAATCACTCCTTTTAGGGCTCAGCCTCACTTTCTGCAAACTCCAAGAGCCATGGCTGTTGTTGGGAGTCTCACAAAGTAGCCATGGACCTCTCTGCACTGGCACCATATCCAAGCATGCCATCTTTAGGCAGTGTAAGCAGTCAAAGCAGCAGCCCTAGGGACTTTTCTGTCCTCCCCACGAAGGGAATTGCCATGCCAGGCACATCTCACAGGAGCCCCAAGAGGGCCTCTTGGTCCCAGTGATTTGTCACCTTCACTAGTCAGCACCAGCCAACAGGCTGCAGATTACAGCTCCACTATCCCAGTCACCCTGGAGCTGCAAAGTCCTTAATTTAGCCTTCAACAGGCTCACCCAAGGTCTTTTTTATCCTGCTGATTGATTCTAGTGCTTTTCTTGAAGAGCTCGAGTATTGGCCAATGGACCCCAGCTACATATTTTCATCTTTAGCATTGTAGCTGACAGAAGTGTTTTGTCTTTTAAATCTAAAATATCTTTAAATCCTGAGAGAAATGATTTAGAGCCATCTATGCAGGAACAAAACTAATGATAAAACCCACCTGAATAGCAACAGAAATGAATTGCTACAGTAATAGGTGATCTATAACTACAACACATCAATAAGATTAGATAAACAGACTGTTATCTTAATGAATTTATCTATACAAGCAATTCCAGAGTCCTCCTTTATCATAGCTTTCTTGTAAGCCACACATATCAGTTTACACATATGAAGCAGCTATTGATCTCTCTGGGAAAATGTGTTTAGATAGGACTTTCAGAAAAAATAAAACAACCAAAAAGAAGAGGAATATAGCAGAACGGCCAGAATAGGGAACTGCTGCATTGCATTTCCTGTACACACACAGTGGGTATGTTTTAATGTTTTAGAATTGGTTGTTGCTATCTGAAGTGTAAACACTGTTACCAGAAAAGAAAGCTGGAATGACTTTGAGGCACAGACAGAAAAGTATTTCTCCTAAAATTTGCATCTCATTTCTGTAAAATTAAACTAGCTCATTAGTATAAAAAAAAAAACAAAAAAAAAACAAAAAAAAAAAAAAACCAAACCCCAACAAATAACTATTGAGAAAGGTACTGACTAGCCCTGTCAACAGCCTTTGGTCCCTTCCAGGGTTAGAGGAGTCAGCTGTACTAAATTCTGAGACATCACCACTGCATTTTGATTATGAGGGCTTAATTCACATCTTGTGAAGGTGTGAGAACAGGCTTCCTCTTCACAGCTCCACATGCAGACGTGCTCTACCCCAAGTCTTCACTGCTAGTGAGAAGAGACAGAGGAACAAAACATAGCTAAAATTTTTGCCACATTCATTTTTGCTTCTCCTTAGCATAAAGGAGCAGCAAGGATGATTTAATTTGCTACTCAGCTTCCAAAACTTCTGGAACATGCTGGTGTCTTAAAATCCTTCCCTGTCACGGCATCATTACCTTTGTTAACACTTGATTTAAATTATTATTTCACACTGCATACATTAAGCTCCAAACTACACTAGGCTGAAGAAAAGAAAAACTGTACCCAACCACCAGTCTGAGCTCTACACCTCAGATCTCCACATCTTCAGAAAGCCACCTACACCCTTCCAACAGCTGAGCCTCTAATCCTGATGGGAAGTTGTATCTGACCATTATGATTGTTAGGCATTTAAAAGCCACACTATGCAGTACTCAGGGTTTGAAACATTAAATGTGAAACTGTAAGTCAATTAACACAACCCTAATAACAATTTCCTTTTCTGGCAGCAGAAAAACACACATATATTTGAAAAAAATATAATTTAAAAAATCAAATATTCAATTGTACAGATCTCCTTAGGTGTTTTCTACACTCTTTAAATCAAAATCAAGTGAAAAAAACCAACACTCAAAGGATAGCTTTCCCTCTAAATCACTACACAAAATGCAGATTCCACACATCTTATTGCTGAAAGCATGGAATATTAGCATAACTCAAAGCCATCTCTCTGTTCAGCTGTACCCATGAGAGTTTGGGGGGAGGGCTGCTTGCATACATCTATTTCATTGCATACCCAGAGACCTTTATACATTTATTTTATTAATTATTCCTGGCCATTAAGAAAAAGGATCTTTAAATTGAATTTCTTTCTAAAATCATTATTGCTTATTAATGTACAATTATCTTACCATTGCCCATTGTTTTCTCAAGTCAAGTTTTCATTAGAACAAAAATGCCTATGTGAAAGGGTCCTTGAAGTGCAGTCAGACCTCTTGCATGGGTTTGTGCTAATTACCAGAGAGTCTTTTGTTATCAGCCCGGACGGTAATGGCAAGAGAAGACAAGTGTAGAGTCTATTTTGCTTGAGCTAATTACTAACCATTCCCCATCCAATTTATGCTCGGAGGAGTACAATAATCATGCCACAGTGCATTAGCTCTGTCCCAGGCAGTTTCTGCCATGCTGAGTGTTAATTGTCAGGACAGATTCCATTCAGGAATAACAGCGACTCAGGCATGTCTGCTCACGAGCAGTGCTCTAGCAATTTCTTCTGTGCAGTAAGACAGGCCCTTTTAATTTTTTATGTAAGCAATGCCAGAAAATTTCCTCTTTTGGAGAGGTAAATGACATTGCTCTCAGTGGCATGCAGCTTTTATGATTAAACACTGTACCTAGTTAGAAAAAAATAATGAACCAGAACTAAGAACCAAAGAACATGAGCAAAATTGAAGAACTCACCTGGACATATTTTTAAAAGTATATATTTTGGGAAAATATATCAATACAACTAACTGAGCTGTGTACCTTGCACCAAAAGCAGGGATAGTCATAGGTATTAAGCCATTTCATATTATCTAAAACCCACGGAATTTGAAAAGGTTTTAGTGGATTTAGCATTGCTTCAGGGTCTTTGTGATCTTGAAAATTAACGGATTTATGGTAAATCCTCCAAAAGTCGTTTCACAGAGTGGAATGAGTAGTGATAGATATTTCAAAGTCATTAGTCTCCTCTACCCTGTGCTTTGGTGATATCACACACTAACTAAAAGCACCTGTTCTATAATGATCTAATGTATCATCAAGTCTGGAGGGGTAAAAAGGAGATCATTTCTCTTCTGTGCTCATGCTTCTTTAACAAATGATCTTGGAAACCCAAAGTGCAGCCACACAAAATCTGGTCATAAATTTCTTCAAAATGCCACATGGCAAACAATCTACCTTCACACCATCCCAAAAAACTTCACACATAAACAAGAAACAAAAGTTTCAGTAATCCTCAGTATAGTGGTGTTTATGAAGATCATCTAGAAGATAGCATCAGTGCAGGAACAAAGGGGCAAATTTGTGTGAAACAATCCACACTTACTCTCACAGTCTATCCATTAATTTTCCTGGTCCAGCCTGCAAGATTATTCCATGCACTGATCAACCTGGAATAACACTGTTTGGGGTGAGTGACAGGAAAATACCCTGAGAAAAGAGTGAGTGCTGTTATTGAGTTACTGGATCTTCAAGAAGGTACCAAAGCCTTCTTATTATCTAAATGCTAATAGAGACATAACCAAAAGTGCCTCTTCCACCCACTGTTAACAAGGAAATCATCTCCTCCTGAGGCAAAATGTTTGAAGTCACTATTTTGCCACATGCTAGTATCACAAAGCCATGTCATGCAAGATTAGACAGATTCCACAAATCAGCACAAACTTTCCCAAATCAGCAGGAGAACAGCAAGAGCACAAACTGGTGCAGTGTGATCCACAGCAAGGTGCCTGAAGGACTGGAGGTTTATCCTGCCTGAACACTGCTCTCACAGCCTGCTGTGCATTGTAATGGTACCATTCAAATATGGAGAGAGATGCATCCAAATATAGATCTCTATAGAAAAGCATCTGCTGCCAATTGCAAGCCTCAGCACAACTATTAGACTGACATTTCACTTTCCAGTTTAGTGAGGAGGCTTTCTTTAATTTAGGAAAAATATACTCAGTCCTGCCCTGTTAAACAGAATCAGTATCAGAAAAAAAGTATTATTTTGTTTCATAAAATTGTTAACTTATTTGCACCTATAAAAGTGAAGTTAAAAGGACCACTATTTTCCTAGGAAAACAATAATTTCCATGGCTGACAGTTCAAAAACATAGGATTCATGTTTTTGCAGTGTGCCATCAGTTCATTAGTAATGGTGGTTTCAGTCACAAAATATGACCACTTGTTCATAGTTACACAGAAATCAAGGTGTAATCAGCTTGTAAAAATCAGCTTAGAAGGTTGATATCTTTTTCTTTTATCTCAGCCATTTTCTTTTATCTCCTCTCCTCTCTGATACAGCACCAGGAAGTTTCTCTGCACATTTACTTCTGCATTTGCAGTCATCAGACACTGAACTGCTTTTGGTTGCCTTGCCGTAACAGGTGGGTTCATTGACATGCTCATTAATTTGTAACTTAAAAGCAGAGGGAAGAGAAACAGCTAATTGCTGTAGCTGATAGAGGTGGCATTTCCATAAACTGCAGCACACACACATCCCTCTAGCTTCATCTTTTCAGGGATGTACCTCCTCGTTTGATGCAGCTAAACTATGCAAGGCAGCCCCATAGTATGAGTTTCAGTATAGCACAGCAGGGAGGAACATCATAACAAATGAATCATCAGAGCTCTTCCAAGCATCAAGACCTCCATTTTCCTAATTTACATTTCAAAAGGGTCTGCAGTTTGAAGTAGTAAAGAAATCATTTGCTTTTGCAAGATAAGTACTTTTCCAAGTAGGAAACTCAGTGGCAATTCCGAAAAGTGTTCCGATTATAATTTTTGTCTGTATTAGAACAGACACAAAAGACTTAGAATCTCTCCATCAGAAACTGCCCGGTACTCAGCATTTCTGCAATCTTTGACCATGTACTGCTCCAATGGAACACTGGGTCATCATGCTCAGTTGCTTTGAACACTTGGCAGAAACACAAAGTTTCACACAAAGTGTTCTTTGAATAGATGTTTATAGGCTACAATACAATTAATTGTGTGGAATAAAAACACCTCCTAGAGGCACTATCAGAAGCAGCACAGAATGAGAAGATTATGTAAATCTTGTCTCTTGAGATTCCTCACCGAAGTTTTTTTGGGAGAATGTTTTTGGAGTAATTTGCAGGATTGTCCACTGTTGAGCTTCTGGGCAGAAGGAGGAGTTGGTACCTCCAAGCTACTGCCATCTATTTGTACAGTAAGGTTTTTAACCCTCACTCTCTCATATTTTTGCAAGGCAGGATCGTCTAAATACTATAGTGGCCCATCAGTGGTCCTTAAGGGAGGTGAGGAAAGAAGCAGAGCATGTTCTCACACAGACTCACCCACACAGTCACTGCCTCTCTCTGCTTGGAGCAACGAATTCCCACACTAGGAATGACAGTGAAGTGTCAGTCAGTACTACAGCCTTTCTTGTCCCGTGTTTGGGCAGTTACATGAATCTCATCACTGGCCCCAGCATAATTTATATTTGTTTCTTATTCATCTGGATAACAAAAATTAAGCCTCATAAAACCAACCTTCAATCATTCACTCTTGGGTGTGAGACTTCATCACAGCCTGCCAGGTCATTAGTACATATTCCTCCTATAATTGAAACTCCAGCTAGAGGGAACAAAGATGCCAAGGATTCCCACAGTTCAGCACACAGTAACATTTCCTAGCAAGTACCTGGATTCCATCATGATCACCAGTTCTTAAGACAAAGCCTGTCATGAGAACAGGTAATTACAAAACAAATTCATTTCTGTAATGCCGAGAGGGATGAAAAAGAGGGTGTTACACTTTAAATTGTCGCTACTAATTCTTAAATTGACTGTTCTTCAAACACTGTAGCTGCCAAAATTCAGGCCTCTCATTAACTGTATCCAGGTAATTACAGAATTTTTGGACTGAGAAGACAGGAGAACAATCCTTTTAAGAGCAAGGAAGCAGAAAATCAGAGTGGCTCAGTGATCTCCCTGAAACCATCTTCTGACTAATTTTGGAAAAGGGAAAATTTGCTAAATGGACTGACATTCTGCCCCCCAGATGTGACAGAAAGCAACTCAAAATTGACTCCCTCTATCTGGGAGACTACATTATGCCTTCAATCAAATTCATGGTGTGTGGATTCCTCCTCTCATCACTGTTTACCTAGAAGAGTAATACTCTAATAATTTCACAAATACATAGTTGCATATAATGAAGCATTTATGTACATAATTTAGTCACTCTAATTGAAGTTATCAAATACAAAATTCTCTTGTAATCTGCAGGGTTAAGAACTTTAATACCCTGAACACCCTAAATAACTCTGTGACAATACAATGTTGAGTGGGAGGTGGTATTAAAAATATTGAAAAAAAATCTAATAATCAAGGTAAAGTTCTCATGAAAGCAAGTCCAACTGGATCGTAAATCTTACATGACATTCAAATATGTCACGTTTAATACATCCATTGAAATCTATAATGAATGATGGCTTGTTCCAATAGATTATTCCTTTCAGGTGTGGGCAAAGAAATTCACTGAGACAAGAGTCATGCTCCTTTTAATGACATTATGACACTCTCTTGGCCTGTGCAGTAACGAATTCCAACAGAGAACAGCCTGAGCTCAGCATCCAAACACCTGTTTGGAGTTTAGGTATACCCCTCCATACAAAGCATCCTCTTGGATTTGAAAGCCGAAGACAGACTACAAAATAAAGATTTGCATATACGTAAATTGGAATTTGCTTCAAATACAAGCTAACATCTTGAAAAACAAAATCATTTCTGTCCCATTCTCATCCTTTCTACCTCTAGAGACAGTCTCTGTCTAAAGCAATGAGCTTTAATACAGAGATGATTTGATGCATGTGAACATTTCTGGCAATTGTTGTTTCCTGGGAAACAATGGCAACTCCTCTCAGCACACAGCAATAGCCCACACACCTTGCTCCCAGCTTCACCTGGTATACAGGCCAAAGACTGACTTCCTAATTAACTGAGCCACTTCAGCCTTTCAGTTCTAGTATCAGATACATTTAAAGTTTATTGAGTGTTTCCTATCCACTGCATCTGTACCTTTTTACATCTGTATTCCAGGTAATCATTGTTGCATTATCCCATCACATTTGCATTTGATTACGATGGCACACAGGTGGGAAAACAGTACAAATCAATCAGGAGAGCCTGTTTACACAAGGATCTGCTTTGTTTCTTCACAAGAAAACTAAACAAGTATTCTTGGAAAACCATTTTAACAGGTCATGTTTAAATTTGAGAACCAAAGACTGGCTATTCTCAACATCAGAAAACAAATTAAAAAAAAAAAAAAATGAGAGAGAGGGAGAGAGAGAAAAAAAAGGAAACATACTTAAAAATATTTCCATCTGAATTTCCATCTGAAAGCTTTTCATATGCAGGAAAGCCTGTTCACCAATCTTTACTTAGCAGTGAAGGAGAAGAATTAAACCGAAAAGCTGAAGTTTGAAGACATATGTCTAAGGGGACTCTTATGCTGTTTATTTACCACCAACAGGAAAATCACAAGGCAGATCTCCTTGTACACTGTTTTCAGCACACTGAAAGTGCACAGTACCTACACTGAAATCCTGTAGTTTGGTTTCAGGCCTGATGTTTCAGGTTTCTGATGTTTTTTCCCAAGAAAATGGAAAAACAACAGGAAATGTTTTTGTAACAGTATCTATGTTGTGCATTCTTCTGGGAGGAAAGATCTCTCTTGATGTCACTCTGGTTTGACCAGTGGGTGAAGAGGTTTACCTTTCTTTCACCAATCACACTGATCTGTGTAAAATTATATATAAAGGGAAATTATCCTTAGTAAAAAAGTCATTTTCACAGCCTGAAGAAAACTCACAAGGAGTCTGTGTCATGTGTTATATCAAAGAGTGACAAAATCCTTCCATTTAATACAAATTGACAGGACACCACAAGGGTTAGATACCTCAATGATCACAAATAAATTTTGGTTTTGTGTATCTAAACAGGAAAACACATTTGATGTTTCTGAAAGCTGAAGCCTAGCTTCTGTTTTTATTCTACCTAAGAGTAAAATGTGGGGAATTTGGTGGGGATGGTAGGGATGGGTTGGACCATCTGGAGATGAGATCCTGTGTTTAACAAAGCTGGAATGTAATGTATAATGGCAAAGCCAGTCTTTGCTCTTTTGTTCTACCTCTTTCCTCAGTGGAAAACATTGCAGAAGCAGTTTATGCACGCACAGTACTCTTAAATCATATCCCATAGCAGATTTGGACTTGAAATGATTGCACATTTTGCTTTGCATCTACAAATGTGGAAATTTAAAATAAGTCTTGGCAATTAACAATTCATTGTGTTCCAAGGTTACAACTAGTGGAACTGCTTCCAAGTGATTTATCAGCCTCTTAGTGATACGCCCAGAGTTTTATGAGTATGAACCCCACTGCAGCCACACACTGTCTGGTGATCCATTCTCTTTATCAAGGCAATCTTGTCCTCAGATTCAAGGGGGGAAAAATGCACTTGGAATGAAGTGCATATCAGAAACAGAAAAATGCTTTTGAACTCAGTAAAACACAAGCCTTGTTTTTTTAGCTCCAGCTTTTCTTTGCATCTCTGAAGTCCCCTTTCCTTAGAAAACAATGGAGTTTTCTTATTTAAAGTTCCTGTTGTCCCTCATGTAGTTCACAAATACTGTATCAATTTCATCAACATGAAACTAAGCTCAAGTAAATCAGACCTGACTTGGTTTAAATTCAAAATACAAACCCAAATTCTGATTTTCTTGTGTTTAGCAAATAGAAAATTTCATTTTAAAACAGTGAGGAAATTAAAATTTCTTGGTCTTCTCTATTGCAGTACTGTCAAAGCCAATAATGACACAAAAATACTAGCTACCAAATATTTTCTGTAGAAAAGTTCTGCAGAAAATAATAATTGAGTATGAAATCAGTATAAATCTCATCAGTCATGTGCTTTTGATAGCTCCCCAGTTCTTCCAGGGAAGGAACACAGATTTATGGAGCAATGCCTCACAACTGGACATGCCTGGCTTCCCAGCACACGTGCCAGGCTGAGAGTCCCGCAGGCAGGGCGCTGGGGTTCCTGGGCAGTGCATGCCAGGCAAGCTCCTGCCCATGTCAGCAGTGTCCCAGAGCCAGGGGCCACAGCTCCCTTGTCCCTCTTGAACCAGATGAAGTCAGCAAGAACAGAAAATCTGGGAAGCATATTTAATTCAGGGTATTTTGGGACGCAGGATTTTGTCACTGCCAAGGCAACCTGAGTTAAAACAAATTATTGGAAAAAATATTCTTCTTTTTTTAAGAAATTCCAGAGCTGAGAAAAACTGAAAAAATATCCAGTTTATGGATCTGGGAACCCTGGGATGAAGTGAGCAGGCTGCAGCCAGTCCACACACAGATCAGCATGATACCTTTCCTCTCTTAAAACAATCAGACAACAGGGAATAATCTCAACAACTACTCATGGAAAAGCAGACACTAGACTGTTTCAGCCATCCTGGCTACCTGCCAGCTATTTTACCTGCCTAACCTGCACAGGCCCCTTGAGTGTGCTTCTCTAAAAGTACATTTTTCTCCCTCACCTTTTCTGAATTAAATCCAAGGGAAAGGAGGAAAAAAAAATCATTTTACTTCTAGATCATCAGTGCCTGACTCTACTTCTTACCATATGATAGAGGAATATATTAATTCAGAAGAAAAGATCTACAGATCACAGCATGGGCCCTGGTCTCAGTCGGCATTCCTGTCTCTAAGAGAAGTTATAACTTCAATGTCACTTCAATTTGAGGCAGCAGACAAAATAAATAGATTTTTAATAACAGATTGTTAACAAATGTTCGTACTTTTCTCAGTTTCACACTGCTTATATCAATGAAGATAAGTGGTTTAGACTCTGGGGAAGGGAATTTGGACTGTTTGGTTGGAAATCTAGTTAAAAGATTTTCCTCACCTTAGATCACATTGGAGCTCTAAACCTGAGCTTGCTTGCAACAGCTATAATTCAATGGAGTCTGGGAGAAGGGGGCAGGGAAAAAGAATATTTAATTGTTCCTCAATAAACTGTTCCATAGCATTATTGCAACAAATCCAAGCTGTTAGTGCAGAAGGAGGATGCTTTTATTTTAAATAATTTGAGCTTCGAGAACCAAGGTACTCAGAAACTGCAGCCACAAATCTCAGTCATGGTACCTCTGATCTCTTCAAAAGCCCTAAGGATATTTATTCCATGCTGCTCAAGGATTCCTCACACAATTTGGCAGAGACAGCAAAGCAACTTGGTTTTGCCCTCCAAAGCCGTATAATAAAGAGCTAATAAGAATTCCCCAAGTGTGATACCAAGATGCCAGTGTTTCTCTGAGAAAGCTTTTATCTTTGTAGGGCACAATTTTTTCCTGTATAGACAAGCAGAATGGGATTTTCAAAATAATTCACTTTAGCCTGGCTCAGAGAAGAAAGTAAAATTTCTAGTGATTTCAGAGGGAAGAGATGAACAGCTACTTGTGAAAATGCGTCCTGTACCCCACATAGTGTACACAACTATCACTGATGGAGGAAGGCATTAAATATAGCAAAAATACAGAAACTTCTTCTGTCAGGAGACTTAAATATCACTATCCAATGGACAGGAAAAAATTATGAACAGAGAGAAAAACTGGCAGCTCTCATTTTTTTCTTATATCACACAATGGAAAACTTAACGGAAAAATTAAAGTATAAGAAAATACAACATTGTCTTATGTTTTGGACTGTCTCCTATGAAAAAAACTCAACATCTTTACAACAGAGCATATCTGGGTGGTGCATGGCATTCACTTTCAATCTAATCACATCAGCATGCATTGCAGATTTGACAAATTTATTAAGCCTAAATAAAAGTGTTCATAAAAAAAGACTGAACAGTTGTTTTCTGAGACAAAGCCATCATTCATTACATTGTCGAAATAGACAATTTATGCTAAACATTAAAGACACAATAAAAAATATGGAGATTTCTTCATTTTTCTAAAACTCTCAACTGTTAATGATCTTTCAGAGGTAGAATTATGTCATATATCAAGGAGAAATCTGCCTTAGATTCAAAATGGGGCTTCTAGACAAAATTCTACCTTTGAGCATTATATGGTAGGCCAATGTAAATGTTTTACAGTGGAGAAACTGGGTAAAAAAATGACAAGGTGGACAGTTTCTACTTCTAATGATTATTAATCAATAAATAATATAGCTAAAGATATCAGTGATCTTCACAACATGGCAAGATGCTAAAGACGAGAATGGCCAAGCCAAGGATTACATTTCTATGGTAGGATATATGGGTGAACATTTCAAACTTTGCTAAGAGAAATTAGAAAAACCTAAAATAGAACCTTCTTACTTCTGGGAGAATAGTTGATAACAAATCATTCATTCAAATAATTTCACTTTACCTGTTCAAAAACTGTCTACAAAACACTTATAATTTCCTCCAAGGTGCTACTTCAATTAATTCACTGTATAATTTCAGTGAATAACATTTCAGCTGCAGATTGTGACAAGGGTTCAGTACCCATAATTTGAAAGGTGTTGATTAGCTCTGACTGATCTGGGGATGATTGATATCAGAACAGGATCTGGTCCTGCCCATAGCCCTCTGCATTTATACCTCCTGTGTAACCTGGCACTAGCAAGCTACCCAAAGGCTGAGCTACAGCGGCTATTTTTACTTGAAGTAGTTGAAATGCAGCTTTACAATGAGCATAAACACCTTTCTGTTTAAACTTGACAGCAGGAACTCAACTTTGCTTGCAGATTGATAGCCACATATGGCTAGTCTATACCTAAATGACTTTTGTTTTCCTGAAAGGCAGTAAGTTTGAAAGTAGCTCAATCTAGCAAGACTTGATGAAATCAGCATAACTGACTTCAGTAAATGACCTGTCTTACTGGGAACAGCCAATAGTCCAGACAGATTCCAGAACTGAACAAGTTTTCTGTCTTCTACTGACAGTTACCAGAAACCAGACCATTAAAAACCATAAAGCCAGTCAGCAGTTTGTGGAGAAATCTCATGATCGTGCCTTGCCAGAAAAATAAGCATGATGCAAGCAGTTCAAAGAGAAAGCCTTCAGCTATTTGGTGGTAAGGGCTGAGTCACACAATGGTTGTTTCACTGCTTGCACATAAAGATCTGGGTAACCAACACTAGCTATGTCTTTAAGAAATTAAGCATTTGTTATACTGTGCCATCAGCCAACATGTTTTCCCATTTACTAAACAGCAGTCTTGAGTTATCTTTGAAAGCTGAAAAACAGGGAATTCCAAAAAAGAGCTTCAGGAAGAAAATCAAAACCAAATCTCCTGCCTGCAGAGCCAGAGCCGCCTCCTGTATCAGTGACACAGAGCCATGCTGTCACTGAGCTGCTCAGCCACTGCCTCAATTTTCCACCTCCACTGCTGAGGTACCTGCTCTGTGAGCTCGTATTAATGATCTGTTAGGTGTCTTCTCTTTGGCACATGGCACACCAGTTACACCTTTCAACAACTGACCTTCTGTTCCTCAGTCATCTTTCTTCTTTCAGGACTAGAGTTCAGTTTCACTGTCATTACTGTATGTTCGGTGCTGCTTGTTCTGACAATCCATTTCCCTGCACATCTCTCACCTGAGCCTCAGTGCTCACCACCTTTAACTCTTACCAGGCCTCCCCTCACTCCTGCAGCTTTGCTGGTCTCCCACTCCACAGTTCTTGCCTCTTCACCCTCCTCACACACAACACCAAACCTGAAATGCACCTTCACTTGCTGCTGTCACGCAGAACCAACCTCTGTTCTTCCTCAGGAGAGGAGCTCAGCCTCTGACAACCAAGTTGAATTCCAGAAACTTCATACACACCGTCTTCTACTTATTGCACATCTCCACATAAAATATTTAGTAGATCTTCAGGTCAGAGGGCACCATAAGATCATTTAGCTAGGTATTAATCTCTTTCCTTATGGAAACCTTTAGATTTCCCCACACATCAAATAATTTCCCCATATACTTTTCCATAGATTGTTTCCAGAAAAACTACTACATCAAGAGGGTCAAGGATAGCAGCCATTGAGGCAGATAAATGAGTTTAACTGGCAAAAACTCATGCCTTGCCCTGAGACTGGTGAACAGTTTGACCCTAACAGTGTGAATGTGACAGATCTGGCAGGCCTGGAGGAATCCTTCTGCTCCAGTAGGGCTTGCTAGACAAGTGGGTGGCCACTCAGAGACACTTCTGAAGAAACCAAACCAACAAAACCAGCAGGCTGTTGCTCTACTGAGTGGCTGGGAGGGGAATTCTTCAGCTGGGCATTGAAAGGATGAGCTTGGCTCATGCTCCCTGCGTTTGGAGCCTACAGAAGGTGACACAGGTGGGCTTGCAGAACATGGCTCTCTGGTGGACCATCCCTGCACACAGCTGTCCTCCTTCCATTTTCCATGTACAGACAAAACGTCCTTGGAGATATTCTCCTTTGAGCTGATATGCAATAAAATGTCACAATGATACAAGAAACACTACTTTTGTACATGTCACTTCAAAGATATGAGCCAATGCTGGCAAATACAATTGATCCAAAGCAAGAGGCATCTGCACATTGTTTGCAAGACACTGACAGACTTCAAAAATTATCAGTCAAAATAAGATACTTGAGCAAAACAGCACAGTTACAGAACAGTGTTCCTTCCTCTAGATTCCAAAATGTGTCTCCCTTGCTGTACCGTTCCACTGGAATTAGTGTGACTGGTTGCCAAGTGGAGTTATCATCAGGGTTGGCAATGGCCTGACATCACATAACGTTCTGGCCCAAACAATCTGCTGTGCAAGTCCTCCAGGTCATGGAGTTTCACAGGAGCAAGCAATCATAGAAAATATTCAAATTACTGCATAAAACTAATTTTAAGACACTGAAAAAAAAAAAAAAACAAAAAAGAACAACCAACAAACGTTTTCAAAGAGTAGTTGTCTAATGTTTTCTATTAGATGCTCTATAAAGTCTGACTGGATGCTCTGATATATTCAGCCAAGATTAAGAGAGGAAAAATTCCAAATTGCATAAATATGTACTTTTTTTCTTTTTCTTTTTTTTTTCATTAATCCTCTGACTAATCTACAGAGGATGGTGATGGATTTTTATGTATGCAGCTCCCATTAAAGGCTATGGAGTTACAGCAATTAAATCAACATAGCTTTCTAAATCTTAGGCTAAGAAGCTGAAGCTGAAATTGGCAATATGTTTTAGCTTTTTTCTCCCTCTCTTGTTTGGTCAGTAAAAATCTGAGGTTATTTTTAAGAATCATTTAGACTGCAGCTTATCCTGTGGACTGGTGGCTTTCTTTAAATATGTAAGTCAATTTGCAGATTCAATAGGGATGAACAAAATTAGGGATGAGTCTCACTGGAGTGTTAGGAATGATCTCAGACTTGCAGCGTGTCACTGGCATATAGATATCTAGAAACTTCATAGTTAAGCTGAGACCACTATTGAGAAAAAGCTTCTATATAATCACCTAGGCTACATTAAGGAAATTATTTCACCACATTGCTGGACTATTCACAACAAAACCTGGTCAAAATAATAATATTATTTTGTAATATATAAGATATGGTTCCTTTCCTAGAGTTCAAATGAAGACTGTGATTAAGAATTTAAAACTACAGCAGGAGAGAGTATTCATTTTGTAACAGCAATATAAAATATATCGGTTTTGACACAGAATATTTCATTGAAAGTTGTTTTATAATTAGTTTTAGCACAAACTAAAAAACCCAGATGCAATCGCTTTAATGCAATTAGTCCATCTTATATTTCAATGATGCAAAATCTTGAACCATAATAAGATCAAAATAGATTTTTCTCTGCATTCCCTTTACATTAGTGATTTTAAATCCAGAACTTAGTATCCAACTTCTGATGGCATTTCCTCCTCCTTTCCTATCAATTCTCATAACAGTTGAGTATTCCCATCTCTTACTGTACCAGCCTGAAGTTAATATTCAGTTTTAAGAAGGGAAATAATATACAGAAATCTGCAATGCTCATGTTATATTTAGTTTTTCAATCTATTATGTGGTATTAGAACTCAAAAAAAGAAGGTTGGTGCCTATTTAATGGAAATTAAATAGGAAATTCAAGATGTGACTTACCTTAGAAGATGCTTGAGCTGCCCTGTTTGTAGTTTCTCTGAATATTGCATGTGACCATGTCAAAACATTGAATTTTGAAACTCTAAGGTCCATTTATTTCCTAGTTTGTATGTACTTCCATTTCTAATTTAAAAGATAAATGTATACAATGAAATAGCTTATTGATATTTCAAAAAAAGCATCTGGGAGAGACCCTGTGGATTGTGAAACTATTTTACTGTATAATTCTTCAGGATACTAATCTTATAAGGTTTATTTTGAAAACACTAAGACATGTCTATATTTTATCTTACATTAAAACTGAGAAAAAAAGTCCTTTCACTGCAGTTGTTTTCTGGTTTTTTTCCTCTGCTTTGCTTTGGAATCCACAGTACCTCGTAGGCATGGAAGGTGATGCTCTCCACCCCAAAAGCATAAGTTTAGCTTTAGAGCAGGCCAGCTGTCAGGTCCTTATCTTTAGTGTTAACTATTTGACAATATCTCTAAACATCTCTTTATTGACTTGTTTGCTTGGCCCTAAAACATCGGTTTCTCTGCGAAAGCAAACTAAAGTTTAATCTTAACAACTGTTGTTTTATAACTTTCAAAGAGAAAAATTGGCTTTTCTCCTGTATTTTGCTTGCTAAGAGGTCATTTTAAAACCATTTTAGCATGTTTTTATACTCCACAGCAGCAGCTAAGCTCCATCTCTGTTTTCAGCTGCCCTACTAATTAGAGATATTCAGATTATTCTCCTCTTCAGTGCATAGTTTATAGACCATTTTCTGCCATCATTCACCCCCATACAGCCCATCTTTAATTACACTGATTTCTAAAGGATTTTAAATGACATAACTGGAAATACAGTTTATCCATTGTTGTACCTGGCTTTATGACCTAAATAATTAAGATGCAAAATTGTTTATGCCGTTCTGTGCAAGATAGGTAGAGAAAGGTGGATCACATATGGATTTTTCTCTCTCCAGCAGTGGCATAAAAATAAAACTATTTTTAAATTAATGAAATAGTATTCTTTTATAAAGACTTTTTGCTCTGACTACACAGAACTGTAGATAAACAACTATCACAGAATAATTTTTCTGTTTTCCCCAGAGCATAATGTCACTGAAAATACCCTCTGAAACAGCAAGAACAAATGTGTATCAAAACTATGTTTTTTAATAATATTGTTCAGACTCCTGGCAAATGACAGAGTCACATGAAGTGACATGAGACTTCATGAGTACCTCTGTCATGTGGCCACGTGTGTCCTGCAGGGCAGGGGCAGCAAGGTCAGTGCTTCAGGTGAATCTCATTGAACAAGCAGGAGCACCTAAGTGCTCAGTATGGGAATAAAAGTCAGCTCTGCTGTCTCAAGATCCACAAGGCCATTTCCTAGGATTTCAGACAGACTCATTGCTTTTATCAGATGCCTATAAATCTTAAACAAATATGTTGTGTGGAACAAGCAATGGGACATGAAGATGGCTTGGTTTCATGAGTAAGTCAAACTACAAGGACTTCCTAATTCAACCAGCTTCTTATCCTCAGGGAAAGGTTGGAAGAAAAATCATGATAAGGTGTTTCTTTCAAGCTTAAGTTGAACATAGCAGCTAGAAAAAGCAAGGTACTGTGTACATGTGGAATACAGGATTTCAAATCCAACTGCAAATAAGCTCCTGGTGATGCATCTATCTTAACTACACTACTCAATCACTTCCCTTTAACAAAGAGTAATTCTGTACAAAAATATAGCAAAGATGACCACAGAAACTGTCTCAAATATCTTCAAGCAGCCATACTGTTATAAGTTTGAATGTCTGAAACAATTTGTAAATTACATGTTCCATAAAGCTCCCTCACTGTTTTTCCTATTTTTTTCCCTAGTGTGTGCTTCAGACTAGTCTTTCATTTAATAGGTTGCTATCAACCACGAAAACAAATTCTGTGAGTCTTAGAAGAATTGCATGGAGATAAAAAGCTATCTTCACCTCTTAATATAGACATTTAAAAGACAAAAGTCATATAGACAAGAGTTAAGTTGCACATGTATTTTCATCACACAATTTGACTGTTGTTCACATGGTTACAGGAAGAACAGAATCTAGACCTTAATTCATTGGGTGGGGTTCCTTGCAAGTCACTGGATGGGTCACCTTAATCTGAAAAGAGAATTTAGGATAATGACCTAAATTGTCTTTAAATTATGACAGAGATCTGGATTAATCCAAGTCCCTATTAGCATAATGACTCTTGCATCCCACTTTACCATATTTAAGGAAAAATCTGTTTATCACTTCTTCAACATTAAAAAGCAAAGCACTGGGGATTACCTGAGATGAAATGTGTTCTTAATTCTAATGCATTACTCTTCAATCCTTACTCTGAGAAATTCCAACTGTTTTCCAACATTTGAGATAAAAATTCTTGAGATAAAATAAATTTTCAGGAAGCTAGACCATTCTAGCCTAGAAGTGAATTTGGACCAGTGGGAGTTTTGTCTTTATAAGTATCTTGCAGTGAGATGCTTAATTAATTGCTAATGAATTGCACTGTGCTGAGTATGTGTTAATGTGTTGGGGTTTTTTTCCTGTAATTGTGAATCTTCTTGGTTCAGAGCACAACTGTCATATCCCTTTGATGTATAATAGATATAAAAAGTCATAAAGGCAAGCCCAGAGCTCTCTGGTTTAACTGTATTTAGGTATGCAACCAAATTGGTTCTCCTAACATTCATGGTAACATTAGCATCATATATGTAATCCGAAGCCTATAAAGTAAAACATGAAATTTCTTACAGATTCTCCAAACGACATTCTAAACTTCATCAAAGCATTGCCTTAAGGAACTAATCAGTTTCAGAGTTATAATCAAGTGAGTTATAATGACTATGTTCACAATGGAAGCCATATCAGAATTAAAACCCATTTTGCTCTCAAAAAGATGCAAACCCCACCCCACTCCCCCTCAAAAAATCTGACCAAAGACAAAATCCCCTGGGCTCTAGGCCTTTGCCCCATTACAAAGCACAACTCAATTAATTTTTAGCAATTTCTCATTGCCTTACCTCATCCTTCTTATCTTCTACTTTGTTCTGACAAGGTAGTGACTTTCTCACAAATTTTTGTGCTATGAATTATTTTCTCTTCTGATTCTTTAAAAGCCTGTTGACTGTAATTTGATGCAATACTCCATAGGGGACAGCACAGGCTTGTCTTTTCCCTCCCTTGAAAATATTTGCCTTCTCTAGAGCAAAGCTAAAGAAATATAATTTCCTTCCAATCAAATATTTTTACCACTGGAAATAAGCTTCCAACCTTTATTCTGTTATTCATTATGACTACAAAGTACATCAAGCACTGACATTGATGTCCACCCAAAATTTTACACAAGGTGCTTGAGCAACAGAATTTGGCCAACTCTGAGTACTGGAAGGTCAGCAGTCAGAAAATTCTGATTCTGCCTATTCACCCTATAGGAGTGCTATGGTAAAATAATTGCCAAAAAGCAACACTACCATTAAGAATTGTATCCTAAAACTCAGCAATGGGTTTGTGAACTGTAGCAGCTCTGTAGTTTTGGCACTCACTACTACTATAAACCTGTGAGGAGAGGAATGTGGTTCCAGTCTTTGGCTGGTAAATTACACTAACGCAGAAGACTAAAAATAACCCCAGCCATTCCTGTTGGCTCTAAGTCATTTCATCACTGATATGCTAGAAAAACATGATTATTTTCACATTTCACTCATATAACAGATGAGATGTGAAATGAGTGTCATGGTTGATAAACACCACAGTGGCTGCTGAGTCTCATGCTATGTAAACAAAAACTTCTCTGTTCGCTGTATGCAAAATTAACAATAAAAATTACTGTGAAATCTGGGTATAAAACCAGGCACAACTTCAGAGAGAAAAGGGTCATTACAGAGTAAATGAGTTGATGACAGCAGCTCTCCCAGCCAGCTGCAGCTGTAGGAAGTTACCCAATGACTTCGATGAGAAATTCAGCCTGTGCATAAAATATTGCTTCAAGTACTCTAATTCCTACCCAATTCTAGGGTTTAGTGGAACAAAAGAGGAAGCAAGATAGCATAGAGCTCAGTTTTGTGCAATGCACCTACATGTAGGCCACCACACAGTGACTTCAGCATGGCCCAATAGGTCTCTGACACAGAAATGCCTATCACTCGGAGCTGAGAGAACAGTTCTCACTAGGTGCCATTTATTTCTCTATACTCCTAACTTTCTGATATTAAAAGTCTCTCAGAAATTCATTAATTATGCTGCACCCCTGCATGACTATAATACAGATTGACTAACACACCTGGAAGAATGAGGAAGAAAAAACAAAACTGAACAATTGTAAGTACAGGAAAGTGCTTAGATAACTGCAGCTTCCCCTCCCACTCCTCCCTGTTATAATACAGAACATCTGCTGTGAACAAGAACTAACCTGTTACTAACCAAATTCCAGTACTGATGTATGCATGATTACACACTCCCTCAATCATGGCATTATCCTCTTAAATGGGGCTGAAATAATAACTCAAAATGCTCAGGTATGCTCTACAACAGGTGGATATTGTTTCAGGTTTCACTAAAAGCAATGTAGCACTGCTATATAGGTTTATTTGGGCTTGACTCTGCCTTAACTATTGCTACTGAACAGGCAAGATAAGTAGGGCACTCCTCTGATAACAAAAATATCAGCCAAGGCTGTGTGACTCCAGGTATGTTCTGGGTTCTGCCACACAACTTATCAGCAGAGTTGAGTTTGTACAAGTTTGCAGGAGTCAAAGCAAGTCTTCTACACTTCTGTAACTGCTCATTACTGCACTGTCCCCTCGTAGCAGGCTGCTGCAGGAGCAAGGGCTGAGCAGCCTGACTGTCAAATGATTGTTTCCCGCGGAGTGCTCTGTGGGGGCATTCTGAGATTCAAAATTAAACACTTTCTCATTGAACGAATGCTGTGGGCCAGCATGTGATGCAGCATGCACTTCCACAGCCTCATGCTACTAAACTTTCTCCTTGTATGGAAGGAGTCCCTACAGGTTCTTTACGCTCATTAGACTTAGATATCCACATTCCAAAATTAAACCAGCAAGAGTGTGGAAATAGCTTTCTCCTAAACAAACAGCCCCCACAGCCTTCACTTTTCCACTGCAAATCAGACACCTCAGTGATATAGGACTGTGGATATGGATAAGTGCAATGACTTGGGAACTACAGAACCAAGCAAGAATAGAGACACTTTCTAGAGGACACAAAATTAAAAACAGATATTGGAAAGATGGGGAGGGGGAAAGTACAATTTTCCACTCGAAAAATTCCATCCCTTCAAATTTCCAGCAATTTCTAAACTTTGCCCAAAATGAGTGACCATACATGGAAAGAACTCTGCAGAAGGCAAGAAAGAGCTCATATCTTTGCCACTCCCATGCAGAGAATTCTCATCATTCATGAATGGGAAGTAAGCCAGCAGAGAACAAGTGCAGCACAGGGCACAGATGCAATTTATTGTGTATATTACATAGGTTTATATATATATATGTACTGTCCATACCTAAAGGCATAAGTGCAAAACTTTTGAGGAGCTTTTTGCTCGAATATAAAGTAGCAAAGTGTGGAACCAGAGGCTTTTAAAATAGCTTTCATTGAAATACACTGCAACCAGAGAATAGTTCCCATTAAACAGAATAGAAAGGGATATTGGGTGAAGCAATGAATGGACACCATTGTTGGTTTGCAAGATGGAGATCAAGAGGTTGGCATCAGGTTTTTTTTGTCTGCTTGGTACAACAGTTTCTTACACTGTATAAATGTGAAGGAAGAAGTGCCTTTTTATACTCCTTGGATTAGTTTCAGGTTTTCCGTGATGAGAAAGAATTGTTTTCTTAGATGTTCTGTCTGAATTTGCTGGCTTGTGCCATATTAAAACTTAGTTTTAAGTGTGAAAAGTTTTCTGAAAAAACTGTGCTTTATAGGCAGCTTAAAGTGGATCAGTTTCCTCTGCAGCATTTACAGAATAAACATGAAACTCTTCGAAGTCTCCCAGAAAAGTGCTTTGAAATACCTTCCTTTTCAAATATGTTCTTTCTCTCTACTTCTATCTTTTTAAACAAGCACAATTTATTTGCAAGCAGGAATCTGTTGTATGCTGAACCTGCTGAACCTGAATTTCATAACTATACATAATTATGATAGGTGACTACATTATGTAAGTAGAGATATTTATTTCAATACAGCCATTTTTCAGCATTCTAATAAAAGAACTTTTGAAGCTGTGAAAAACTGGTGTCTGAAGGAATCTCTCCTCAGTAGCACCAGTGTTTAGTTAGGCTTGTTAACACTGTTCACGGGAAACATTTTATTTCCTTCTAGTCTTTAATTTTTTTGTGGTTAGTCAGTACCCACAAAGGGACTCAGACCGTGAGTTCTGGAAAGATGACTCCCCTCCTTCTGGTAAGTGAAGTGCAGACATTGGCCATGCTGTATATTTTGAATTAGAACAGCCCCCAAGGATCCCTGGCATCTGTAAGGCAAGCCAGGCCTTACAGACTTCTAAAATTTAACTTCTCCTCTGAAGGAGTCACTGGCTGCAAGAATAAGTAGTTGTGATCTTTCCCTTCCTTACCACAACTACTTCTGCACTCAGCAGATGACAAGCACCAAAAAAACCTAGCTGTGGGATTTCCAAAAGGAGATAAGTACTCTACAAACACATATCCAGTGCAACATGATATCTCTTGGCAGTCTTTGACACTTCCTTTTTGGAATTTCAACACTTTGGCATCTAGTGGTATCACTATAAAACACAAGCAACAAATGGCATAGATGGCACACCACCTTTAAATGCCTATTTGCTCCTTCTCCCAAGAAGCAGAACCAACTATTTGTGACAAAAGTGTGAAGCACTTTAGAAAAAGACAATTGTTCAAACAAAAGAATGACTTGTGCCTTGGGAATTTTAGAGCTAAAATGTATATTGTTTTCCTGAGTTACATGGGAGCTCTGTATGGCTAAGAGTTAAAAATTGTGTGAATTAAATTCGTTTTCTTCAGTGCAGACCAAGTAATTTATAAGCTGATACATTCACACTTGCATCGACATCAGCAGGCCTGGAGTATGCAGCCCTTTAAAAATAATCAGGACACTGCTCTGCTGTCTGCATAAATGTTTGTCACAACACTTGGGCCCTATTAAACCCACACAGACTACTTAGAGATAAGAGGCTCTGTATCTTATTAAGCAGTCCTTCCAGCCACGCACTTTTACAATACTTTCCTGTCATTTGTTCAGGCCCCTGAAACTGAGCTGCACAGAAGAAACCAAAACAATATACAGTAGCCATTACTGGCCAGTAGAAAACAACAGACTTTGTTTTCCTGCAAATCACTTCTAGGACTGAACAACCTGTCTCCCTGCAGTACAATTTACAAAATTATAAATCCACATGGGCTTCAATAGGGCAGGGCAATACTCCAGAGGCAGGGCCAGTTATGAAAGCCTTGTTCCACCTTTGTTTATTAGATCTCTATTCATCATTCTTCCAGACACTCCTGCTTTCCCATGTTTTCCCAGGGAGGGGTGGGATGCCTGATGGGTTGTGAGATAGATGATAAGACATACCTGATCTGGGAGTTTGAATAGTTTGTTTAAAGAAACTCTGTTCAGTTTTGCAGACAGCCTGTCATCTGACTGCTGCTGGCACATCGCATGTGAAATAGCTGGGATTTTCAAAGCTGCTCGTTATTGAAAATAAATAGGTGAATATATCCAAAATATATTTCATATGCACCCTGAATATATTTAGATAGAATACCTTGATCCAAATAATTTTTGGTAGGGAAAAAAGAGCTGGAAAGCACTATATTCTTTCTTTTCCTGGCAGTCATGGCTTATTCTACAAAACTAATAAAAGTAAAAGCAAGAGTCAAACCACCCTTTTATACAACCATACATTTTCATAGTATCATAAGAATATTTGCCATAATTGTGGGCAGTATTAAATTGCTTGATTAATGTTACATTCAAAGTAGAACAGTACATTTGGCTTCATATGATAGTGAGAAAAGTACTGATAGGTCTACAATCAAGTGCATAACTTTCTAAGTCAGATCTAACTGTTCAGGTAAAAAAAACACATAAGAAAAGAAAAAACAGATTAAAATTACTGGTCAGAAACAGAGCCATCTATAATGCCATAGTTTGTATCTATTCTCAGATACACATGGCTTCTGAAAGACAAAGTACTTCTTATTAAACCTGTGTGAGCCAAGAGCCACGGTAGCATCTGAAATTCAAATCCCATAAGGAAAACATTATTTACCTGTCACATAAATTGCTGCTTAGTTTTGTCTTTCCTAAAATTTACCAAGTCAAAGATTTATAGAAGTTAAACTTCTAATTTTTTTTTTTTAATGCAGCTGATGGTAGGAGCTTGAATTTATCTCAGCAGGTGCTAACTGTAAAACCAAGTGGCAGTGCTAAAATACTTCCACTTTGACTGTTTTACTATTAATCATTTGGCAGCCACACCAAACCTGTGATTATCAAAAGCATACACTATTATTTTACGCAAGCAGAGATGTTGAGATAAGAGCTAATTCTTCTCTGGTTTTAAAGCACCAGGATATGATCAGGTGCTCTTTTTAACAAATGTATGATTGGTACTTCCCCAACAGAGGAGAGAGGGGATTTATATCCTTTCCCAGGTACAAGATTTGCCTTTGCCACCTGCATGACAAACCTGGAAACAGACTCCTACATACAATCTTTTTCTCCAGATGACTCCTTGAAAGCTCTCAAAGCCTGCAGCTTCCCTCCCACCTTTTTCTGCCACAATCATTTGCCTTTTATGTTTTCTATCTAAAAATCTGCAGGACCCAAACAATCTGTGCATTTCCTCAATTACACAAATAAATACACCAAATACCAACTTGAGAAATAGGAAACAGAGCCATGTGAACTGCAATGGGCATTGATGGCCTTGGGAAGGGCAATTTAAGGGAGCAGCACAGCACAATCCTGGACACATACAGAATCCAACTGTTATACAACATATGAATCATGACCTTATTTCCTAGGATATTTGAGAAAGGTATTGTTCTTCATCCTCTGACACCACAGTCATGCTCTGGGTTCACAGACGAAAAAATACTGCACTGTCTTATGCAAGAATGGAGAAGGAAAGCTTGATTTTAACCACCTAGGAAAAGGAACAACTGTTAAGTTAAACAGCCTGCAGTGACCTAATTCAAGAAATCTTTGTCAGGTGATAATCTTTCTCACCCTTTCTGTGTCATTCCCTGAAGTACATAAGTGTTCAAAACAGTTTTAAAACATTCAGAAATGTGAGAGAAGTAGCTGTCCTCCTGTGCAGCTCTGACAAAGATTAGAATTCCCAATATAGTTGCTGGTTGCAGAAGTGCTCTTAAGCTGCTATTTCACTGGGTTCATGTCTGAGTGCCACTAATCAAATTAACTGTGATGGCTGCAGTAAGCTGTTTATAGAGATGAAAGACCTACCAAAAGAAGTTTCTGTTACAGCTTATGAAGCTGAATACTGTTAAGCACATAAACACCCACTGCAGAGAAAATTTTGACTTTTTCTTTCTGTAGTTCCTCACTAGAGGGTCAAGAGCACATAACTGCTCTTGTTAATTCTTACACAAGCCCAAAAATCCATCTTGCCTTCTTATAACTGTTCTTCTTTTGCCCCTGGGGAAAAAGCATTTATTTTTGCTGCCTCCCTTAGGAAGAAAAAAAAAAAAAAAAAAAAAAAAAAAAAAAGGTAATAGAAGCAGTAAACAATGATTTAATAGAATAGATTATTACAGTATGATGGTTGTGTCAAGCTGCAAGCTCTTCCCCATGGTGCAGTTAAAAAATCAAAAAGCAGTCAAGAGTCTGTTCCAAACCAGGAAACTGCCAACCAGGCACTTTAAGCCTGTCAGACTGTTGTGACTTTGAAAAGGAGTATCAGGCGGTTGATGTTTGTGGAAAGCATCACTATGCCACAGAAAAAAAGAGATAAGAGAGCAGCTATTGAGATGATACAGGAGGCCCCTCACACACAACCAATTACCTGGTAGCTACAGCAACTCAGGAAGACAAGGAAGGCAGCAGAGATGCTCTGTGCACAGAGAAGGGGTGGCCTCAGCTCTTCACCAGCATCTGGAGCAGATGCCTGAGGACTGGAGATCTGGGAGCTCTCTGCAACATTACAGATCTTCTAAAGAGTCATTCACACAGGATCTTACTCTCAGTTCACATCAACCCATTTATTTTACTTCATTCTGATATATTATCAGAATACCCTCCTTCAGTGTTGGCTGAAGGAAGTAATGCAAACAAAAAGTGCTGAAAAGATGACTAATTTATGAAGCATACAAATGTTTTCTAGGAAGTCTTATTAAAAGTTACAAATTCTGTCTCTTCCCTCCATTTTCCCATTAACATATAGAAAAGTCATAAAACCCATACTTTTTAAATATTTGATACCAAAATATCTGTTCTTAATTTGAACAGGTTCACTGGAAAGAAGGAACATGAAGCCTCAGACTGCTTTGCACCTGCAGCACTTGCTAAAGGAGCACAAGGCAACTCTGCCACTAATGAGTGCCCACTCTGGAGCAGCTACACAGCGGGCACAGTGCTGGCACATCACAGAGGTCCTTCTAAATTAGGTTTGAGAACCCTCCTGATAGAAAGAATTAATTAATGGTATTACTAATGTCAGAGGTCTCTTCCTTTGATAGTATTACAATTGGCCTAAATAAATATGTAGCATAAGGTTCCTCTGGATTTCAAAACAGAGAAAATCATGTTTTCAAGTCTTTTTGGCATTTGTAACCATTTATGCATCCACTGAATGTACAATCATTATTTCTAATAATAATATTATCCAGTCAGTCAAATGACTGCCAAGTTTCTCTATTGTAATACAACAATGAAGAAAACACTTCATCTTCTCACCACATCACATCTTTTCACCAGTCTAACATCCTGATATCTTCAATTTTTTCTCTCCAGTTTTAGCTTTTAATACAGGCAGTACTAGATTAATACATGTTTAAAACTGGTTCTCTGTAGACTTCATGAAAATGGAGAATTTTTTTTAGCTCAGCACAAATTTGTAGCAACTGATACTTTACCAGAAACTTCTCTTTTAATATTTTGCTCCATAAAATAAATTTGTTCCTATCATTCTTAATACTACACCTATTCTATACTTAAAAAGAGTTTCTTTGTGATTCCTGGGTGAATTTATCTATGATTAGAAATATTACAATCAGTTACATTAAGAGCTTAGGGTAACTTCTAAATAGAGAGACCAAAATTGTGCTTAGAAAATAAGCACAGAAATACTAACAAACCATCATTTAACCATAAAATATAAAAATATTTTCATTTTATATATGATGCACCAGATTAGCCCTTAGTGGTCAAGTGTTAAACACTGCAAAAGCATAAATACATAAAATGGGACAAAAGGCTATTAAAGCTTAGTGTGGAGAAACATGAGCTAACCCAACATTTCCTGATATAGGTTCCTAGAAACTACCACTATTAATTTGACCAGATAACTTTCAGAGGTAGAATTATTTTTCTGCAATGTAAATAGTCTCTGATGTTAGAGGGAAAATCTTTTCTCCCAGATAAAAGGTGGCTTTTAACAAGGCACATCTTAAGCTTCAGACTAGCAACATATTACAATTTGCTTTGAAACACGGCGTGCTGCTGGCAGGGGATATATCACCCTCATGATACAGCCAGCCAGGGAATTCTGCAATGGGGAGCACATTAGTAAAAATTGCCTTTAAAGACCAGTGTTTGCATTCATTTGCACAACTGATATAAAACAGATGTCTTCATGCTTGAGCTCCTATTTTAAGCCCAGACACAAAGCATTTTGTGCCTGTACAATGTACCACCAGTCCTGTGCAAGCAGAATGCTGCAGACCTGGCTGCTGCAGAGTCCTGCTGCTCTGCCACGGGGCTGCGTCTGCTGCCTGCCCGAGAGCTGGGCTCAGGGGGGCTGTGCACAGGCCCCAGGGGCAGCAGGGGGGCGAGCAGGGTGTGCAGGGCTCCCCAGGCTGCAACATCCCCCCGCTCTCTGCCCAGATCTCATAAGCACAGATACATGACAGCTGGTGGTGATTCCATCTGTCTTGTGGTGGGAACTGACATACCTATCATGAGAAAGATCTTTTTTATCTTTACCAACAGATAATGAAGTTTTAGTGGGATTTTTAAGGAAGAAAGTAGCTAGACCACCAAAGATGCTATTAATACCTGATTTCTTGCCAAGGAGACATGCAAAGCAAACCTGCAGCAACAGCTGCAACAGGAACACCCTGGAGAGGACTTTGTTCTCACACATCTTCTAAAGCCTGTGACAGGCCCAGAGAGACCTCTGAAGTTCAGGTACTACCCTAGCCCTTACAGGATAAAGGCAGGAGGAGACAGTGACACTGCTCTCAGTGCTGGCCAAACCCACCAGTGCTGGCAGACCCACTGCCAAGGCAGGAAAAGAGGATGCTCACAGCACAGCAAGGAGTTGCCCCCTGTTCTTGATCTCTTCACTTCTGCCACATAAGACAGCAACAGACCACATGGCTGCAGGTATTTCACCCGTCACAGCCATGATTTTCCCCCATGATTATTCAATATTACGTGTGGTGGTCTCTTTTTCCCCTGACAGCCTGCACACCTTGAAGATAACAGGATCAACCAAGGCCCCACTGAAGTCAGGTAGCCTCTTTCCTTTTCCATGAGGCTTTGGATCTCTCTGATCCTTAATGTACTACTGACGAAGTGTATTAAAATCTATACACTTGGCTTTCTCTAGCTTATTCAGTATAAATTATGTTGCTTCTTATCTACAAATAAAAATTGTTTTGTTGTTTATATGTTTCTGTAAAGTGAGTCCTTGCTGCACATTGAAAAGCTGCTCTCTCTATCAAAAGGCACAAGTATGTGTCTTGCTAGAAGTAGCATTATCTATTGCCAGAGACACCAGTTTCATTTTTTAATTAGGGAAGCACATATCAATGCTGTTATAGTTAATACAGCAGTTTTAGTACACAGGTCACATGGGAGGCAATATATTAACTGTCCTACTGAGGAATGCAAACAGCACAGAATGTTTGGATTTCCAGCATCCTTGAAAAGTGACTTTGCTATTATACTAACAATGCCCCAGTGAGTAATCATTTTCAGGTACTAACAACTCTTGAAAATAACTCTTTCAGTGTAATTATGCTGCCGGATTAGAGAAAGCCTTTCAGTGAAGTTTATGGGCCAAATTCTTAGTCACTGTAAACAGTCATAACTCCACAGGTTCCAGAAGGAGTAATCCAATTTATACACTGGACCTACCTCTCTGTTCTGTAAACCCTTTATTAAAGGTTATGTAATAATTAAGGATGAAAGAATAAAAAAGCCAAACTCCCTGACTTGATTCAGGCAATGACTTTGCACTTAGTGAAATAGGATGAAGAGAACCAGGTTCAAGTGATTAGTTATAACTAGGAGATTAGTTCAGTGCAATAAAGACCATTTAGCATAACACAAATCTCTCTGCCACATTTTGGAATAACGCATTTTAAATCTGTCAGTTGCCTCTGAAGGTCCCAATCCTGCAAAGCTCACTCACAATTTAAAGAGTGGTATACATAACCCTACTGAAATCAGACTATTCACAGTGCAGACAGACAAGCAGAGTTAAACTACTGGATAAATTAAGGGTTAGGCCAGGGGAAAGTTCCCTGGATTCTGTGTCTCCTTGAGACTTGACCTATAAACAAACAGGGAAATATTTGGCATCTGCTGAGTAGAAATAGCTCTGATTTTCAGTGGTTTTGGTTCTACTTCAAAGAAAATCATCTATTATTTCTCAAACAAATGCAATGTTCACATGAAACCACAAAAAGGTCTAATTCTCTATAGACATGTTTTTAATGCTTCTCCAATATGGAAAAAAAAAATTCAAACAAAATTGCAAAAATAAGGAAGCATACATAATTCATTTCCATTAATCCTGCTACAGTTCTTGCCTTCTATACTCATTTGAGGCCAGTGTTCTAGATCAGCAGCACAATGTTAAAACTGGTTTGAGGCACAGAGCTCTTAGGGGTCATATACCAAATGACCAAATATTAAATAAAGTGGCTGCCTTGCTCCAGCAAGAAAAATATTTTTCTCAACATAAATAAGGAGGACTAAGAAATACAGGTGCTGTTAGCTCAAGTGTGTTTCAGAAGAAATACACTAACCAGAGCCAAGGCAGAAAGCCAACAGCTACTAGATCAAGAACCTGAAATTTACATTTAATCAACCTCAATTAGGGACAAGAAATCAATTTAACACACTGTTTGCAGAACATTTACTCTGGAAGCATCTTGCATGATGCAGCACTGCTAAAATTACCCCCACAGAAATCAGATGTTATTAAGGAAAGTACAATGGCCAAAGAAGGTATGCCACAGAAGTCACTGAAATAGAACAAGGAATTTCTTTATTTGGTTTCCCAAAACTTCAAACGTAACCTTTGATAAGCTGAATGTTTGATCTTTTCGCTACCAGCGCAATTTCCTAGTTACTTTTATAAACTGGAGCTTTCAAACTCCTACCTACTCCCAGCGATCTCTGCATACTGGCTTATTTAATATTCCCTCAGCTTATCTCAAGTCTCAGTGCAGCAAGGCTTTTTAGTTGCTATGGCCCTAAGCATGGAACATGAAAGAAAAGGATATCTGGGAGCCTCATTCTATATTTTTCATTTAAAAACAAGGCCTTGGAGCCTGAGGCATGTCCCCAGTCATTTTCAGTCATTTTGGAGCACCCGCTCACACCTGGGGCATTCCATCTACACAGGGTACCTCTTCAAATATTCACTGAGACACACAGAAATATCAAAGTTGTATCAGATCTGTAACTCTGTTTCAGTATGAAATTGGATGTCTGCTTGCACAATTAGCAAAAGAGACTAAACTGTTATATATTGGTCAAACGGGTCTTGCCCAAAATCCCACAGCCTAGTTTCCTATTGGTCATTGTGGTACAGTCTTCCTAACCCCAGTACTCATACAAGAAGCATTTACTTTCCACAGCCCAAATAACTCACAACTCCTTCAATGCTGCACCGTTGCACTAATCTGGTTGCTGTCAAGAGCCGATAAGCACAATATGTTGCATAAAGTATGAACAGACAGTGAGAGAGCACTACATTCACACTGTTTGCTTTTGTTATTCTAGTAAAAAGGGCACAATGTCTTCGTGAGCACCTTGGAATTAATGTGCTTGTATCCTCTTAGGCTTGCAGAAAAGGTAAAGCATGTGTAAGAGGTAAGGAATTTGGAATATCAGAGCACAGCTGTTCCTGTCCAGTTGTACCACTGGCAAACAAGCACTCTTTGCTTGGGAGCTACACTGGCACCAGCTCTGAATCCTTCTTAAATTGGAGACTGAGGTATTGCAGAAATGCAATGACTCTCACACTTTACAGACACCATCAGGTGGATTAGCAATGTAGAGTGACACAACACACAGGCTACACTAGATCGAGGTGCTGACAGTTCTGGCAGAGGGAAGCTCCTGGGGCAGAGGCAGCAGAAGCAAAAGAAGCCCTTTCACCCTTTATCCCTTCTCCAGGCAGAGGGGTGCATGACCACAGCGCACTTGATTCTGCCAGCTCAAAAACCTCATCACAACTGTCTGGAGCTGGGGAGGGCTGGACTCATTCAGGCCTGAAGAATACAACAGTGATGACAAATTACCTTTTTATTTCTGCCAGGGCATATATTCTAGAAGTATATTGTGCTTGATCCCTTGGAGTTCTTGCTTGAAGCCCCAGGAATACTTCATTAGTTCAGCCAGAACAATCATGACATATGAGGCACTGCTAGTGAGGGAACAGGTCCACTGACTGAGGAGACCCCATGGAAGCTTTAGGATCTAATGCAGCCTATACCTCAAGCTTCACACTGCTGTACCTAAAGTCTCTCTGCTATTTTAAAATCAGGCTCAACTCTATGTTGCACTGCAATGTGCAACATACCTGAGCTCTGCTCGCCCTGGCAAGATGGCAAGTAAATTCACTGACAAGGTAAAAGTGCTGTAATCTAGAAAAGAGAGGATTTGCTGTTCCCTTCAGAGGTACTCTGACATGAGCAAGAATTAGACCCCACATCTTTCTCTGAATCTCCTCTCCTTCGGCAAAAAAATCTTGTATACATGAAGTAATCCAAACACTTAAGACATCCTGCTTCAGGAATATTTCAACTTTGCCTGGGAGCTTTAAAAGAGCACTAGGTATAGAGATGTAAATATCGGTCCAAAGAAATCTACAAGATATTATACATATGATGAAGGAAAATGATCTCTACTGAATTTAAAATATGCTGTAGACTCGTTTCCATATGTCCTTTGCTGTAGAGACTAGCAGACAGGTATTGTGGTATAGCAGAGAAATTTGGAGCCTTTTACAACTGGGGAGAATGCAGAGGTGGTGGATAAGGGTGAAAAATTAATGCTCTCTGTGGTTTTCCACCTCCCAGACAAGAAAATGTTGTTCATTCAAAAACATGGGAAGGCTGGCATATAATGCTAAAGATAAAGGCTGCCTAAGACAAAAATTTCCCAAGTAATAAATTTCCAGCTAATAAAGATACAAAAGTTGAAGAACTTCTGTAAAGAGAAAGAGTGACAAATACATTTTCCTACTTCCAGTTTCTGATTATTTGAAAATATTTTACTTCTGCTCTTTGAAACTAACTCTGCATCATATCTGTAATTTAAAGCTTGCTGGTTTTAAATCACTGTGCTCATAAGCAGTTTTATTGACATTAACGTACAGTTATAATTATTGTAAAGGTCAATTAATAAAGAAAAACCCTGTCCTTGGAAGTTAGCAACATTTTACATGAGCACAGAAGACATTACAATACTACATTTCTTTATGAACTCAGTTATGATTTATATGTGCTTGCTGTTGTTCATTAAAGTTTCTTAAAAAATAATGACTCATCAGTAGAAAATGAAACTTTGTTAAAGTGAAAATCTCTTGGGGCTTTTTACCTGAATTTCTCAAAAAAACCTAAGTATTATTTGTTTGAACTCAGCAATAACTGTGACATAGATACTAAGCATATGACAGATATTGCTGATTTCTGTGGAACACAATTCAAAAACTATATAGACCATAACTCAGCAGATATTACTACTATGTCAAGTATACTGCAGCACTCAGGGAACTTCAGCTTCTTCTCATCTGAGAGTTCCATGTAGTCACATGCCTGAGCAGTTTGATCAAACAGGTATATTACTAATGCTAGCAGAAAAAGGAAGATTTCTGTGAAAAGGAAATATTTGGGGTGTTACATGCAATTTAAACTTATAATAAACTCTATATGTTGTAAATTGTGCTCTGGTTTAGGGGAGTGCTATTTCCAAGCTTGGAACTCCTTAAGGGTGTTAGATATTTTAGGGCCTTACTTCCTTACGCCAGTTTCTCCTCCACAAATACATGTTCGATCCCAACACATGGAAAAACTGTGCATGTAGATGAACAAACCCAAACTGTTACCTTGTATTTACTCACAAATCACACCTGCATATGGAGACCTAATAGGCCTAAGTACTGTGGGGTTTTGAAACAAGGTGAAAGCACTGGACCCCAGCATGTTTAGGGCATGATGATGTCAAGAAGCCACCCTGACTGATGTTAACCTGCAAGAGCAGCCAGGAAAGCAGCATCTCACTATTCTGAATAACTCCACGTTGTGGCACTGCAGGGGGTTGTTGTGACCCAGGTGCAGGACCTGCTGCTTTGCCTTGCTGAACCTTGTAGAGCTGCCATCAGCTCATCAACCCAGCCTGTCCAGATCCCTCTGCAGAGCCTTCCTGCCCTCCTGCAGATCCACATTCACAACCAACTTGGTGCTGTCTGTGAACTCGCTGAGAGTGCCCTTGATCCCCTTGCCCAGATCATCAGTGAAGACATAAAACAGGGCTGGCCCCAGGACTGAGCTCTGGGGAGCCCCAGCAGTGAGCAGGTGCCAGCTGGATGTCATTCCATTGCCCACCACCCTCTGGGCTGGCCATCCAGCTCCAGGAAAGAGACTCCTGTGCAAGCCATGAGCAGCCAGGCTCTCCAGGACATGCTGTGAGAAACAGTGACTGAGGCTTTACTACAGTGCAGACAAACACAGCCACAGCCACCTCCTCATGCACAAAGCACGCCACCCTGCCATGGAAGGAGAGGAGGCTGGTCAAGCAGGACCTGCCTTTCCCATGCCTGTGGCTGACCCCTGAGCTGTCCTGTAAGTGCCATGGGCTGGCCCTCAGGATTAACTCCTCCCTGACCCTCCCCAGCACCAAGATCAGGCTGACAGACCTGCAGCTCCCTGCTGCCCCTCCTGCAGAGAGGCCCCCTCTGGTCACGCAGCAGCCACTGGCACCTGCCAGGCTGACCAGGACTGATGGTAAGTGATGGAGAGCAGTTGGGCAAGTTCTTCTTCCAGCTCCTTCACTGCCTTTGGGTGGGCTCTACCCAGTACCAGAGACTTGGGAAGGTCTAAGTGGCTCAGCAGGTCATCACCTACTCCCTCCTGGGTTGCAGCAGGTCTATTCTGATGTTCATCCCTCTATCCCACCTCAGGGGGCTGGTTGCCCTGACGATAACTGACCTTTCTTGAAGTCTGAGGTAAAGGTATTAAGTATCCCTGTTAAATCTACAGAATACAATTAACCTGCAAGGTTCATATTAGTAAGTCGTGTGATTTTAGATTATGTTAAAATTTACTACTCAACATAGCTGGTTTTGTCCATTAAACCTGTATTTCTGCAAAATGGATAACAGATTTGTTTACCAAAAAATACTTGTCCTAAAGCCATGTTAATTGACATCTCCAATTTTTATTCTTAAATTGTGTGTTTACTGTCTCTATTTAACTACTGTATTTATTATGCCTCTGTGTGACCTTTAGCTAACCAGCTTAGAGTTTCCTGTTCTTCGAAAACCAAATTTCCCCATTTTTTTTACATCAGTGAAAAAAACCACTGTTAATCATGTCTTTTAAGTCTCTGACAAATTTTCTCAATCTGTGGTTTAAAAAAAAAATCTCAGATTCAGTAAGTGCTACTCTTTTTTTTTTATGTCCTAGGTGGTGAATATTCAATTCTCTCAAAATCTGCCTCCTGCATGCATGTTCTTGCTTCATTCCAAATATAGGACACAAACTGTTGTTGACATTTTTTACCTCTTTTGCATCACTATTCAGGATTTCACCATCTGTATCAAGAAACAAATCCAATAAAGGTTTCTTTGGATCCCAATTATATTCAAAATGCTTTTAAAAATTGTTTTGCCCTTGAGCCATTGACATATTTCCATTAGTGTCCTTTATATAGTTTCTTTCCAATACTGTGTTTTAACAAGGATGGCTTTTGACCACTCTAATGTATTATTTAGGCAAGACTGCTTTTTCTGGCTGTAGTTTTGGTTAACATTTTTCGTTTTAAATGTGTGATCTAGGCAGAAAGTTTCAGTGGTTTATAGTCAGAGAGCTGTCACACTCAAGCTATATTCTGCCATGAAAAGAAAGGGTAGTGAATGGTAATTAGGGAATGTACAAATCGTTTTTCTGAAGGAAATCCAACTGACTTACTCCACAGTGGGATCAAAGTAAAGCTCTACTAAGAAGTTACATTTCAATAAAACATCTGTTGAAATTGTTTAGTACCTCTACCAGCATTCACCAATTATATATAGTTATAGCTATTATAAAAAAGGGTTTTCTTCACACATGCCACAGATAGATTCTTACAGCCCAGATTGTCCCTCAGTGAGATTTGCTTGGGCAAATAAAATTTAGGAAGGCAGACTCAGTAAGTTTGCATGTGTGTGAGTCTTGAACATACAGCTAAGAGCAGTGTTGACAGGAATAATCTATTTCTAAGATGGGCTAGAGGTGTCAGCCAGCAGGTGACCTCACTTTAGGTCACAGCATCTACGGACACAAAAGTAAAAGGGAATTAGATATCAGGGACTAACCAAAACAACTCTGAAGAAATTAGTCTTATGAAAAACACACAACTGGATATTTGTTATCATATAACAAAAGTAGTGGAAACACCAAAAATTATCTTTATTCCCATAAGCCCAAGCCCATAAAATTATTTCTTCCTTCCTATTTTTTTCCACAGTAAGTCAAATGGAGTCAAGAAAAGAAATAATGTTACAATGAAACAGGTTGGCTTCAATTATAAACTTCAGGTACTTTGAGGGACAGAAAAAACATTACATTTGTAGCGATGCATATCCAACAATTGTCATATCCCTCTTCCTATATTTTTTATGGAGAACTTAGCACCTATGTGATCCAATAGCCCTACACATGAGAGTTTTAGAATTTAGAAATCCATTGATGGCTTTTCATCTGTAAAACGATTTGGATGTTTCACTTTTAAATATATTCACTAGAAAAGGATAATCATATCTTTGTATAAAGAGAAACCATCCCAACCTGAATCAGTCAACACATAAGATTCACTGATGAAAAAAGAATAAAGTAAATGAAGAGAAAAATAGCTCCTATTCACTATACATTGTATGCAAAACTCCATTTACTTGCTTTCTGAGGGATTTTTGGAAGGTTTAAAGAAGCTGAAGTGATAGGTTAGTTTTGTATGCCAAATTAACCTAAAATTCGCAATAGACAGATGGAGCATGTAGTAAGATGTAGTACTTTAGTACTAGTTAAGGAGCAAATGTGGCTTATCTATGGACAGCTTTCCTACATTGAAAACTCAGTGGAAAGACATAAATCACTGCTTGCTTTCTACATTTAATTTGATCTAATGTGTACATGGAAGAAATATGCTGGCAGCTTGGAGAAAATAATAGGTGTTGCATAAAATGAGAAGCTTACTATGCTTACTTGAAGAGTGTTTCTTTTAAAGCCTAGTGAAAGAACTGTCTGTGCAGTGTGAATGGGACACTACCAAAACATACACATACTATTGTTCCTAGTGGTTATTATTTATTCTGTATTCATCTGGATTCTTACAATCTCATTTATCATCAGCAGATGAGAACCTTCTTGCAAAATGCAATCAAACCTCAAAAGACAAAGCCTGCAAAGCTACTCATGCCTTTCCATCTTTCTGAGCATTCTCAGAGTTGGAATTTCTAAAACACTAAATTTTCCTTTCATGGTGACTGGAAAAAGTAGAATCATGTAGAGTTTCTTTTAAGAGATCACAATTTCATTTTACTAATAAAACAGTCTTTCGTGTAACAGCTTCAAAAACTGCAAAATGAATTTGCCCCAGGACCAGCTTGAACTTTTGGCACCCACAGTGTTTCTTGTCAAGGAGATCACAGGCCTGCTACCCCTTAATCCTGTTTATCTTGTTTGTTTTGATCCCCACCCATCCTGGCTTCATTCAATGCCCTCCAGTTACTGTTGCTGGAAAAAACCAGCAGCAGCCAGTCCCTCTCCATGCTTTGCATGTTGCTAATGATTTTATGGACTGCAATCACATGGCTGTTTTTTGAGTTGAGGGAGCCTGGCCTCTTCACTCAGACACCAAAGCTAAGCATGTTAACTTTGGTGCTTTAGCTAGATCTTGCCTCACCTCTTTTTTTTTGATCTTTGAGTGCAGCAAATAAAAAAAAATGAAAAAAAATCCCGACTTTCCCACAGCCAGTATTTGCCTCTTACAGAAGTTCTAAAATTTCCAGTAAGCAAAAAATATCAAGAAAAAAGAGGAAAGGGAAAGTTTTTCTAATGCATAGGGGCTGTAAACAGCCACTCTAATTTCTTGATGTAATTTTGATAGGACTTACAATAGTTTCAGTCGTCACTTGCACCATAATGCAGCAAACCTGCTGGTAGAGAGGGCTACTTCTAGAACTGATATTCTATTTTTCCTTCCTTTCTCTCATAAGCAATCCTGTGCTTGTCTTTATTCCTTCTGTCCTTCCCAGTTGTTTCATGTTCTCTGAAGACCATAAAAGATCTTTCACTTAGGCAGATGATTAAAATAACTCACTTTTAAAAAGTAGAAAGGATATGGGTTTTTTTCAAAAAGATGATGAACACTGATATGATGCACCTGGTGTTACATGGAAGAAAAACTCTTAAAATGTAGAGGTCACAGGCAGCAAATTTGCTTATTGGACTACAATTATGCTTTCAGTCATAAACCAGCTTTCAGTTTCTAAATTGTCTTTAGGTGCTTGTCCAAGCAGCATCCCAAGAGCAAGCTAATTATCCCCAAAGATTTCAAAACTTGAAAGGAAAACCAAAGGAAAAAAACATCAGAAAAATGAGAGACTGGATGTTCATCGTTCTATTCTTAGTGTATGTTTGATAAGATGGTTTAAACACTTTGAAATGAAAGGATCTTGATCACCACAATGGCTGAAGCAGCTAAACTGTTTTTGAGGGAGGGAGATATCTCAGACAATTCCTATTCACAAGACTGAAATCAAGACTTCTTAAAAAAAATTATTCCTTTTATCTTTATGAACATACAAATTGTTGACTCTCAGGTAATTGGCAAAACGGTTTGCAATATTTCTATAACAAAGGCCATGATTCTATAGCGAAAGGTGTAGTCAGAGAGTGACTTTTAAAAACCCTGTACTTATTATCCACAGAAATAGGAAAGAAAATTTTCACTTTTTCTGCTACAAGTCTGAAAAGAACTAAGTTAATAATGTGAAGTCTCTTGAGTGATTTCTAATTTGACTGTAAGCATAACTCAAATATAAGATTTGCATGATGCCCTTAAGTGTCATTATTGCTGCTTGATTGCATTAATTAATACATTGCCAGCATCAGCTTGATAACCGCTGGTTCCTGCTTTGTGAATGATTCCTTAAATTGTAAGTCAGTGAAAGATTTTGTGAAAACAAGTGATTGTTAAGTTTACTCCAGTAAGCTTATAGTTCAGTGCAATTATATAGTAATGCAAAATTTTATATCCAAAAAAAATTTGCATTCATAATGCAAATTGCAGTTTTTCCCCTTCAGAATTTCTGCTACTACATTTTCAATATAATCAGCCAGAGAGGATTCTCTCAAGGATAACGAGGCAGGATGGAAAATTCAAACCAACCTCCATAGACAGCAAGATGTCATTCATTAGATTTGGTAGCATACAGCTGCACTTTGTTCTTTCAACCACACAGATAAATACTTTCATTGTGTCTGTTAATCGGACTGGGAAAAGAGACAGAAAATGGAAGAGTCAGATTTAAACTACATTTCTGAATAATTACATCAAGATGTGCCACTTACTGAGGGTTTCTTTTTTCCTAAGTGAAAAACATTAAAGAAAATGTACAGTAATTATTTTTCTTGGAGGATGCAAACCTTTATACTGACATGAAAAAGAATTGAACCAGTATATCTACTGCAATAGATATTAAAAGGCACCCCAAGGACAGTAGTACACACTGTCTCACAATACTTCAGAAAGGAGGGAAAATCAAAGCAGTTCAGTATAGAGCAAACAAGGCTTTCCATAAGCTCCTTCTGTATTAAAAGCTTGAGCAAAAAGGTTCAGAGTCCTTCCAAGATAGGCAAGGCACCAGCACACACAATTCCCTTTGGACACAGAGGTTACAGCTACAGTCCTATTGATTCTGATGAGACTATTATGTACTGAAATGAATGCTCTTTGATTCCATGGGACTTTTTATAGATACAAATTGCTTTCCTTACTTGTGATGGGTAGAATGGAGGTAAGAGAACGATACTGGATCCTCAGTCTTTCTGTGTAGAAGAAAGAGCAATTTCCTGAGCTGCAGGACTGAAATGTTCCCCCCCATCAGGGAGGTAGAAGGTGTTTCTTCATCTTTAATTTTAGGGTGCTTTTGTCCTAATATTATTTCTGAACAAAGCATCCTTTACCTACATTAAAAAAAAAATTTTAAAAAACCAAACCACATGCAACTGTCATCTTCTAATGTCTTTTAGTTATTACTGCAACAGTATTTGATTATCCTTATCACCTGACCTGGACCCATTACAGTTGATGAAAAAATATTGTAGTCTTCTGAATAAGCCTATTATAACACAAAACTTCATTTTTATTCCTAAATCTCAATTTGATATAGAACTACAGTACAGTTTCAGCAAGTTCTATCCAAGAAAATACATTTACTGAGATTAAATTGCATCACACTCATATGAATTCTAGATGCATTGACTACCTTAAAATCTCAGCTGAAGTTTTTATAAAGTCTAAACCGTACAAACAAACCAAGCAATTATTCAAACTTTAAATTCAAAAATGTAGCAGTATTTAAAGTCTGTCTGCCCGGTATGAAATGGGGAGGAAAAGACAAGTGTTAAGCAGTGACTAGTGCAAAATATATATGCAGAACATGGGGGTTCCTGTCCATTCTGTAAGCATGAGAAGCAACCCATGAGTGGATTGGATCTCACTGTGCTATGGAGATGATTCAGAGAACAAAGCAAGTCTAACACCCCTCAGTTTCATCCTTCTCTCTGCACACCTTATATCATCACCAATAAACAACACTGCATAGTAGGAGTCCAGCCAATCTTTTAAAAACCCTACCCTAATCTCAGTTTTTAACACAAAGAATTCCTTGAACGAACAGACAAAAGATATTAGTTAATTGACTTATTTAACATGCTAGAATTGATTCCAAAATTCTTATATTTTGGCATCTTAAATTGGCCACACTTGTTGAAACACCAAGGCAAACCTCTAATCTTTACCACTGCAAAGGAAATGTGTTCTGACAGACAAATTACAACCTCAGCTTCTACCAGCTTCTTTTGGGTACAGCAGTCAAAGTTATGAAATGCTTAAATAACTAAAGGACTCAAACCACTTCGTATGTAACGTTCTGACTTGGTAAGAATATAAACATAAAATTCAAGTGAAAATGTTCCTTTTCTCCCTCTAGAATGGTTTAGTCCAAGAAAACTCATTTCCCATTAAGTAAAGAATATAGAATAAGCTACATATGTTCTCAACAGTTACTAACTCAAGGGAATTAGTGAGTAATAGATCATTTAAATTCAAAAAGACAGAATTTCCCTTTTCAGCCAGCACTCCACACAGAATTATGTGAGATGGTGAGAGGACAGGGAGTTCTTTCAATCCTTTTTACTAACTAGATGAGCTCTAACAGGTAAAAGACTAATTACACCTTTGGTAGGTAACTAACCAAACCTCCCCCTGGCAACAATTACAGCAGCTGCCTGAGACTTGGAATTGTGCCACTGAAAAATAGACAAACACTCATGGCATAAAGGGAAACCTGACTTCCTTTTAGGGTTTTGCTGGATCTCCAGAGCCTGACCAGCTGCACTGCCCTGGGGGGCCCAGGACTGCAGTCCCTAACACACTGCCAGATCCACAGCCCAGAGGGATGAAGTGTCAGGGCACGGGAAGGAGTGACAGGTTGGTTCCAAAACCCACTAACTCCTGTCTCATCTCCCAGGCTGGAGAAAAACCATCATCAGCCATGGCCTCTACTGGGAAAATACCCCACTTTGTTCCTCTTACAGTGTGCTACTGTACCTCATTTGTCATTTTGCCTAACATAAGCCAAGTTTGAGCATCATCTGTGTTTTAGTGCTTTCTTCTCAGCTGGGAGCACCTGTAATTGTACATGTTTCTATTTGTATGAAGAATCAAACCCAAACCAAAAACCAATGAAATATTAAGTTCCCTGTGGGAGACCAGGAAATCCTTCTGATTGTCCTGGGAAGATTTATAAGTCACAAGAATTTGGATAGCATGATAATTAGTATGTCACACAGTGAAAAAGTAGAATTTGTGGATTTTAGATGAGAGATTAAGGGGCAAAGATGGAGGAAATGGGGTGTATCCCTGAGCTTCTTCTTCTTCCTCTTGTTCTCCATCTTCTGTGGTGGTGTGGCACATTTGGATTGATTTGGAACAAAAGTACACTGTACAACACAGTGGATAGATATTGGAGAATTGTTATAAATAAAGTACATGTAATTTTCAGTATAAAAAATAGTGCCCTCCCAAGGGCAGGCAGACTAGCAGACGACGAAGATGACAGACGAAGGAAGGACAGACGACGGGGGGAGAGAGCACTGGCCTGCAGAGAAGCTGTGGCAGGCCAGGGAACAAATATGAGATAAGCAAAGAATAAACAAATTCCTGAGAATGAGAAAACAGACGACTCGACCTCTTCTTCAGACGCAGGGCTGGGGGAAAACAGAAAGCCAAAACAGAGACAACAGAAACACCAGAAAGGCCCAGACAAAAGAAAAAGCATATATATATTTTAGCAAACCTAGTTGGGACCCTAACAGTTCCCAACTATTTTTATGGCATTTTCTCATCTTGTTTAACTTCTTGTTCAATTTGTTTTTCAACGAAATGAGTTTTCACTGAAAAAAATATTCACAAATGAATACTTTTCTTATCAGCCCAGTCAATTTTACAAAACTATAGCTAAAAGCAACTGGAAAATGCTCCTAACTAAAAGGGTAAGCAGAAAAAAAAAATCTGTGCTATGGGCATCCTCTTGCACCTGTGTTTGATGCTCTGTGATCAGAAAGAAGAGCTTTTTCTCTTGGGGTGAACACAGCAGAGCAAACGAACTACGCAGAGTCTGGCTCTGCTTTGGGAGGTTTTAACTCCCAAAAGTTACAGTCCATGAAAATTATGATGTGTTTACTTAAGTAGCTCATTTAATAGTGAAATTCCCTTTAAAAGCTGCAGCTGAAATAGTATTACAGATATGCAAAAATTGGCTCCGCAACTTGCTATATTGGTTTCCAATAATGTCAGAATTTTGAAGCATTTGAGGAACAGCCTTCCCTTAATAACTGGTAAACATGGCCAGCACTGAACAGGTTCCCCAGGGCAGTGGTCACAGCCCCAATTCTGACTGAGTCCAAGTGTCTGGACAAGGCTCTCAGGCACAGGGTGTGACTCTTGGGATGTCCTGTGCAGGGCCAGGACAGAATCCTGAGGGGTCCCTGCCAACTCAGCTTATTCTGCAGTCCTATGATTAATATATCTGCTAAATAACATTGCTGTCTTTCACACTATTTCACACTCACAGTATTTCAGGATGTTTAGCCTCCAGCTCACCCATAAATATCCTTGATAAATCTGTGGCAGTCTAACCAATAACAACGAGAAATATTTGACAAAGGAAGGAAAAATTTTGCAAAACACATAGTACAGCTCAATGCAATTCGGTTGTCATACTGTGACCAGTCAGCTGTGTTTCACACAGCAGTGTACATTCGTTTCCACGTGGACTTCATTCTTACTCTACATCTGTACTCTAGCAACACAGAAAGGCTGGAGAAATGCTCTTCTGCTTCAAGATCTAACTTTAAAAATAGAGTAGAGGGAGATGGAAATATATTTTGCTCTTACTGCTGAAAAACCTTACATTTCAAGTTCTGCAGGATTCCAGTTTCACTGGCAATGAAATTGTGATTTGACAAACATGAATTGGATGATATTCCACCACTCACCAGACTGTCAAGAACCTGAGTTAAACATATTAGAAGGGCATTGCCATTAATTGCACAGTCCCACAAATAACAGACAGTTACTGACTACTTCTAGAAAGTGTAGACATGAATTAAAACACTTCATGAAAATCCAATGAGAATGGAATTCTGTAACAGTCAACAAAATTACTAAAACAACACAGGCTCCTTAGATGTAATATTGATAGCTATACTCTTTTACACTTTAAAAGGGAAAAAAACCCTAACTATGAACCTGAATGCCTTCACACATCTTTGCTAATTCAGGGCCTCTGGTGATTTACAAATTACCAGCTATGAGTCATCAATTTTCTTGTCTAATACAGACTGATAACTCTCATTGTGTGCAAATGACTACATCAGCCCCCTTTCAGACGAGGGGGAAAGTTCTGCCACTAATCATCTTCCAATCATTTTGTCACAAAAGAAGTCATAAAAATGTCATATAATGGAAAATTCAAAATGACTTTTCCACTCTATGACAGGCACACACTTATCAATGTGCATGGGGTCCTTTATTTGGAACAATGCAATATAGAGAGACAAGTAAGCTGCAAAACTGAGATTTTTTTTTGTATCTATAATGCTTCTCAGTAGTGGCATAAGAGAAGAAAGACCATCTCATACATGTAGCCTTACATTAAGGGGATACTCAAAGTGCAGAGTAAGAAACTCATTAGATCTTTGAAACTGTAAGAGGCTAGGTATTCATATATCAAAATATTAAAAACTACACTCTCTGTTCCAGAAATTTAAATTATCTCTCTGACAAAAGTGGATAAAAATAGACTAATTAGAAGAAATATCTATAATCAGTTTGCTGAAGAACCTTAGCTACCCATTTTTTTAAAACATTTATAGTACCACATTCAAAGTTATTATACCTTTTTCTCCTTACAAAAGTACTCTATTTGTGAGATTTATTCATGGAGGGAGAGGCCCATGCCCTAAGACAAATGACAGAACACATTGACTCATAAGAGTGAACACTTTGAGGTTATTCAGGAAGTCACTGAGTCTCCACATTTTTGTCATGTACAACAGTGGCTTTATGCTAGAAGATGAAATCCCTATCGTAGGTACTCTAGGTAGTTTTACAGAACTGCACTTCCCCAAGAATATTTTATTGTAACCACAAATAAGTATTTGTAGAGTACCAGAGATAATTGATGTTGGCTGTAACTCTGTTAATAACAGCTCCCTCCAATGCTCTAAATAAAATTTATTTATGGCCACACAGGAACTATATAAAACACAGTATACAAACTACTGCAGACATCAAAAACTGGTTAAATAAATGATGTTTCATTTGCATGTGAAGGTAATAAACATTCTTGCATTTGCTAAATTTATTTGTGCCTTACATCACTATCTGGCTCCTCAGCAGTACATAAGTCTCTGAATCCACATGAGAATTCTAGCATTTCCTGACTCTCCAGAACTCTTCATACCCCCAGGATTCTTCTTTTCCCATACTACCACTACATTTGTTACTAATATTCCTGTATCTATTTTCACTCCTGTCTTTTGAGAGTAACACAATTTTTGTTACCAGCCTTCAAGCCTTTCCAAAACTCTAAATACAACAAATATTGACTCTCTTTAAATTACAGTCAGCAAAGCCACTGGCTTAGTATTACTTTGCATCAGATACATTCACATAGAGCTTACAAAGCTGGGCAATAAGCATTGGATATTTTTTTACAGATGCCAGTACAATGTGCAGCAACACATCATTAGCAAGGATTTTCAGATCTCTGTGTGCAAAGCACTGCACACAAGTACCTTGCACAGCCCAAGGCATTAACCCTTATGTGCAGAGTTAAAGCTCTTGAGTTAAAGTGGTAGTAACTGTAGCTAATGCATGTGCTTAAAAAACTGTATATTATCTTTGAATATAATACTAATTACATGAAATACAAATTTACTTTTAAACTTTGATAACCATGAAGATATGTCAGACCTCTCTTCTCTGACTTAGCAGTCGTTTTTGAGGTCCTTTCCTTTAGAGTCCACAAAAAAAACAAGACTTTAAAGAAAACACCATAGATATTCACTTAAATGTAGTAGATTGTCCTTTCCCAAATCAGAGATGGAGGGAGACATTCACAAGCAGGCAAAATTGCTGAAGAGTTGTTGTAAGGCCTAGACAGGAAGACTAGGAAAATGTTTGACTTTCGACTACTAGTTGTGGTTTAATACTAGAATATTTCATGCTCCCTTAGACCATGAATTTTTTACTTTTCATAAATGCATTCACCTAAGTTGCCTGAATGGGATCTTTTTTTTCTCCATAGATTCAAAAATATTTTTTGCAAAATGCATCTTTCTACGTCATGTTCTCTGATGTCTTGTTTTTAAAAGGCTTAAGGAAATTCGTATTTTTGGTCTAATACTCTAAACTCTTTCTTTCATCTGCTCTCTCTGTACTCCATATACTTTCCTCACTACAAAGATCATTAACAGGCTAAGGCACGAATTTGATATGTGTTTCCAAGAAACAATTAAGCTAACAGCCTCCAACAAATCATATCAAATAACATAGGGCCTAAGGGTTTAACATATTAAAAACAAATAAATCCAAAACAGATTTTTCATATTTATAAGCATATTTGCTGGCTATTTTTGAACGTCTATTTACTGTGCATAATCTATAATTTGTGCTACTAATAGAATGCCAGAGAAATGTGGAAAAATATACAAAATATACCCAAAAAAATCACTTCTCTTTAACGGCAAAAAAACCTCTTCTAGGAATTATGAAAGAGCTGCGTCCAAGCTCCTCTTATCTCAGGTTTGGCATCAGCCAAGGAGCACCTTTCCTACAACGGCAGATTTTTGGAAGACACAGTAATGTCAAACACCAAATGGGAAGGTGAGCACAAAGACTGCTGAAGAATTCATTAGAATTTGGAAAAACACAAATTTTATGTTCACAACTGTAAAGGTTTAACAGGAAATATATATATAATAACAGGAAAAATATATATGTATATTTATCAGCACTAGGTATTCATGACTACGTTTCCTAAGTCTTACTAAAAGACTACAAAATAAAACATTCCTTCTTAAAAGAGGCTTTTGAGGGATATGGAGCATAATATGTGAGGAACTCAACCCTGCTCCGAGAGTGTTGTAGTGAGGAAAAAATTGGTGAGTAGTTTCAAATGGAAACTTTTACAGTTTAAAAATTCTCCCTTGATTGAAATAGAAACGTTAATTTTTCAAATTCACACTCTAGTGTTACTAAAAAAAAAAATAAATTTTAAGTTCCATAATTTTACCTTGCATATTCCTTTTTTGTCATTCCACTTGACTTTTAATTATATCATCTTTCATATTTATGTTTTGTTCCTGTTTAACACAGAGCTATAATACAAGTATTCTATACTCCCATCTCTTTCCTAGCACTTTAGATTTTCTTTCCAAACAATAAGTATAAAAAAAATCATTTCTGCTCCACAAGCACCATTCATGTGGAACTAAACTAAATCACACAACAATTAACAATATGTTAATAAACTAAGCCAGAAGTTTAATGGAGATGAAAAAAGCATTTATAGCAGTTATAGTGAGGAGATTATCTTAAACAAAAGCTTCCTGCAGCTAAATACATCACATAAACAATAAATTCCAGTTTGTGATTACAAAAATTGATGTTTTTTTGCAATAATTTGCAAGCTTTGTAACGGGCAGAGACTAGAAATGGAGCATTTCCTGCTACAGATAAAGTGGAAACTTATTCATCTTGTAAAAAGTGGAGCGTGGCAATCATAAAACACGGGGGTTTTGGCAGGTGATAACCACACCTGCTATTATTTAATAGGCAAAATCCTAGCAGAAGGTATAGTTGTTTCAAACTAAAGTCAACCAAATATTGGCTTCAGAGAGACCACAGTTTATATTAAACTGATCTTGATACAACAAGAAATGAGTTCTCAAGTTATGAGATAAAAATATACCTAATATTACAAAAACCAGGTGGTTAATACATCTTAAGTAAGTATATATCTTGTTAGCATAAATCCTGTTAACATTAATCTCTATTTTCATATACACATTTTAGCTCCCCCTCACTTGCTGAATTGAATTCTACAATTATTTACAAGGAGAAATATTAGGTAAAGGAAGGTTAGGTTAGAAACTTTCAGATATATTTATGAATAGCTTTTCACCCTCACAAATTCTTTTAATAGTATTTAATACTAAAACTAAAAAAGAAACATAACACAAACAGTTATTTAGCTAAGAAATATTTAGCTCAGAAAATTACTGCATTGGTTACTGTTTTGAAGTCCTCATTACAGTTGCTCACCATTCATTCTCTATAAACCTAAAAAGGGCCAGCAGTGGTTTCCCCAGCACACAAACGGTGGGTGACATCTGACTGGGCAGGTTTGTTGTCTGGAATTCCGAGGAGAACTGAAATTCACCCTTGCTCAAATAGCAGCTTCACCCACTGCTGCAAGATGCAGGCTCTGTGTGTGACACACGTGGGGAAAGGACTTTGGCAACTTAGTGACCATCCTGGCCATCAACAGTATTCTGCATTTCACTACCAGATACGTACAAGCTCATCTGGGCACATCAGTTTCACTGCATTCCCAAAATGTCTTTGACATCCAAATAACATTTTTTCTTGCTAAAGACAAAACAATTTCAGCCATTTTAGAGTTCCTATTAATATTAATTACCATCTCTCTTGGTACTAATGGTCTTCATTCTGCTTAGAACTCTTTGTAAATGTTTTCCTTAATGTAGTCAACTCATTTATCTGGCATGGACTTTTCTGCTTGTCTATTGTTCATATGCTCATCAAACCCAAAATATAATTGACTGCATAAGCTTATTTGCATGGCTTCCCATCTGTCCCTGTCAAGTAAACTTTGTTTTATTATTTACTAATGGAAAATTAACCTTTTGTGCTCTTGAAAAATGAATCAGTCACCTCCATCAGGTAATTTATTGTCCTATTGAATTTGTAAGGAGGGCCCTATTATCAGCACATATTAAGGGAGAAGAACAAGCACATGGGCACTACCACTTCCAGCAGGAACAGCACTGGTTTGCATAACAGTTTCTGCTTCCTTATAGTTGATTAAGCTTTGTCACTAGAGCCTCCATAAAACACTTCATCATCATTCTGTAATTCAAAGTAAAAAAAAAAAAAAAAAAAAAGTATAAAAATTATAACATATACAGGAATTGCAACTTCATGGTGTTATAAAGTCATTCTTGGAATGATGCCACAGTTCATCTAGTTAATAAGTACTGAATGTGATTCCTTTCAATACACATATATTTTATAGATAAACTCCTGTTCCTACTAACACCTAACACAAACCAAAATTAGATTTAACAGTGAAAACTGAAATTAACTTCAGACTGCTTTACAATTTTGCAGCAAATATGATTTGCTTAATTTAGACCATGCACCCCAATTGCAGCCATAACCCTGACTCCACAGCCTCTGAACGCATCTGAGACAACAGTTGTGCCACATACAGACATAAGCAAGAGGATATAATTCTTTAAGGGACCCAGCAGGATCCATAATTTATCTATGCATATAAAGGGGAAAACACCTCTTTAAGAGTGAGGGGAACCATTAGTAACAAGGAGGGTAGGTAAGGACAGCACATGTGAGCAATCCCTGTTCACTCAGCTGGCCCAGAACAGCTTTCACCAGGAATAAAGGTTGATAAGTTAGGCTTCAGCATTCTTGTACAACTCTGTTTTGTGCCAAAATTGAACACAAAAAAGAAACCAGAGAAGTGCCTGGGAACAAAAATTCACTTTCCTGAGGTTTCTGAAAACTAATAGGGTGTAGAGCTACGATCTCCATTACAGCAAAGGTGCTGCTATATCAAGGCATTTAAAAAGCAGCACCACGGAAACAATGCAGTGTGAGGTGTTATACACCATGTCCCTGGCAACAGGGTCAAATTCAGACATTGCAAAACTACTTCGGCAATGAAATTGCAAAGCACGTGAACACTGTCAAAAAGTATGCACAAATATTTATTCTATCTACATAAATGGGATCAGTAACCTTTACGTTTGAAGGATATTTCTTTACACCAAGCAGAAATATTCAAATAAGCTTTTAATTAATTCCCAAACAGCAAGACTTACTGGTGCATTTACTTATCTCGGAAGTAGATGATGTCTAGGTCTTGTTACTGCCCCTCATATGCTGCTATGGTTAAAAACAGAAGTTTTCCACCAAGGTTGATTTGCACTGCAGGCGTGTCTCCAAACAAAGGTGGAAAAATTTATTACCTGTTTCAGCTGAGCAAAAGACCCACAAAAAATTAATCCATACAGACACTCCCCAAACAACATCAGTATATGTTTTCCTGCTATAAATTCAACCCAAGATTATTATGACACAGGAGCTGACTGGCATTGCTTTTGACTGATTTTGTAGCTTAGGTCAGAGTCTCAAGGAATATTGCTCTGTTTCCAATCAAGGACTTTGGACAAAAACTACAGAAACACTTAAATGTATTTGGATACAAACAGGAAGGAAATATGCACATAAGTGTATATATATACATATATATGCACACACACAGACTCACTGTTGATACAAGTCCTTGAGAAAATACTGAGTATTCAGGGGCAGGCTTTCCTCATTACCAGAAACTAAAGAGTAATTTATCCCCTCATCTCCCCTTTCCGTGTGCCACAGAGGAAGAGAAGAGCACTCTCCCACCATTTTAGGGTTGTTCTTTCACAAGTGGACTGGGATGCAAACAGGAAAGTGGCTTACTTGGAAAACTTATTTGCCATGCTTTGTGAAGTGACATGGTGCTTTTCCATTCCCCCTTCCCAAAGGGCCCTGGGAAGACAGAACTGGTGGCCTAGCTCTGCAGCTTTGCACCGCAGGAGGAGAAGCAGGAGCTAAGCAGTGACACTGCTTTGCACAGAGGAGCCCAGGTTATCAGTGTATTTTCCACCAAGCATTTCCTCAGTTTTCCAAAAATTAGAATTTGAACTTAGCTAAGTATTTCTTGGATTTCAGTGCATATTTACAATATATGGTGGAAGAAATAAATGTGAAATGAAAAAGAAATTAACGTAGACACCTTAGACAGGTATACCTTCTACTTCCAAATAAACACACAGTTCTCATTGATTTTTGTGGGAGTCCTGCATGAATAACGACCAAATAAAAACTCTGCAATCTTTCTTTATGTGTTCTTATACATTACAACTCATAAATATGCAATATGAACACAAAATGTCTTCAGAGATCTACAATAATCCAGAAAAGAAAACCCACAAAAATATTATAACTTCTCTTAATTTTTAAAAGCTGCAGCATTGTTGGCATACTTGTTTAACGTTTCAGAAATTCAATTAAAATACGCCTTTTGCACTGTTCCCCGATGTTGTAAGCCTGATCCTTTGAAATATTGGGTCTTGTAAATGGAAGTTTCTATGGCTACTGAACACATACCTGAGCACAAATTAAAATAAACAGCCTATGGCCAGTGGTACCCAGGCAGTGGCCTTGCTTCCAGCAGCGTCATGTGGTCCTTCACCAAGAGTGCACAAAAGGTTTCCAATACCTGATTTAAGTAATCCAGCTCATCCCCACCCCGAGCACACTGAGATGTGATCTGATAATCCGCCAAAGGCTGCCCTCTGGGGCTCCTGGTTCACCCCCAGGAGTACAGCCCCTGTCTGGCCCGTGGCTCCTGCTGCCAGAGCCCGGGCAGCAAACCCCAGCTGATCACCTCGCCTGACCCAGGCAGCTGCTCCCAGAGCACTCACAATTAGCAGCTTGTAAATTTGAAGCACTGTGCTGAAGCTAGAGGTGTTAAAACCAGCGTGAAAGAGTCTGGAGGATTAGATGTGCAGGCTACTTAGCAAGTTTTGCTTTGCCACAACAGACTGAAGCTAAAAATCATCAAGTGATAAATTCCTCAGGATGCTGCTCTAATCAGAGGGGTTTACATAAGTATGTCCTACCTGTGAACTGCACTCAAACATGGAATTATTTAATCAAAAGGAAATTTAAGTGCTTGAAAGGAAATAAAGGTTTTATTATCTGCAGGCATTTGTTCAGTTGTAGCGTTCTAGTTCATTGTCTGGGGGAACTGAGATGATTCATGAATATATTCTGCTGTCACTTCCACTACAGATGCAGGTTAACTGCTGAAATATCAGAACAATTTTTATTTTGGTCCTGCTTAACTGCACCATCTTCTGTCAATGTAAAACATGAATTTTAAAACTGGGAAAATCAATTAAAAACTAAATTAAAATCAGGCATCAAAATTTCTATGTCACAGGCTCATTTTCCTCATGTTAAAGGTGATGGAAGTTCATTGAAGTCAAACAGTAAGGTGAGGAAAACTAGGCCCTGCAAAAACGGTGAATGAAAAAGTTTAGGAAATATGTGGGGTTTAGTTAATGTTGCAGCACAAGCAGCCCAAGAATCAACTCCATGTGTTCTATAACAGTAACCAAAAAACCAACCAAACAACAACAACAAAAAAGAACCTCTGTTGAAAAATAAATGAAAGACATTAATGTAGGATTTAATGGAGGATTATTTTAAACACTGCTTTGACACAAGTTTGGAGTTTTTTAATTTGATTTTACTTTTAACTGTAAATTCACCTTTGTTGCCAAGCTCTTGCTTCAGAGTGGGAAAGTCCATTATGGACCTGTTGCTCAAGCCTGACAAAAAAAAAATTGTTCTCTTTTGCTCAGTACATCCAATTATAGTATAGAGCAGGAAGAGTAAAGAAATTATCTCAAATTTTCCACATCCTTTAGATGAAAAATAAAGAATAGAACACCAGTCTGCAAAGCCTCATCTGATTGAATTAATATTGACTCAAAGGCAAATTCAATGTACTACATATTTTACTTTTGTATAGATGATATTTATGCTATACTTTCATCATCCTGAGTTTTATCAAGTCATTGTTTGCTAACTACTTGATTTAGGTGCAAGTTTTACTCTCAAATGGTCACATAATTATTTGCCTCCTTTCACAGTCCCTTATGTTAACCCAAAGCTACACAAACATGATTATTTCAGTCATAGAGCAGTACAGAGACATTAAATATATTAAATATTTAAAACTTTTCCCTTTTTTCCCAGCTGCTGAGTGACTCCTGGATAACCATTAAAAAAACACCACCATCATCTAACAGATACAACTGTAAAAAAAAATCTTTGGCATATGCAGACATTGTTTTATTTCACACTAGTTGTTACCCTCTTTTGGCAGCAATGAAGTGACAAAATGAAGGGAGAAATGAAACACCTGAACTCTGGTATCATGACACAAGTATTGGATCCAGTGAACAATGCAGATCAGGTCAAGTATACCCTGTGTTTGCTGCCCCCAGAGAAAGTGCCTGGCACATCTGCAGCTGCAAGGGCAGAGGTTTCTGTGTGTAACAGTGTGACCTACATTTAAGATGCACGTACCCTTTACATTTTCAGTGAAACAGTAACCTGCAATTAACATTTCAAATGCAAAATGTACTGCAGAAGGGTGGTGCTGTTCAACCTACTCTGTCACAAGTAATCATCATTTCCCAGTCCTTACGCCAAGGCACATGCATAAAACATATTTCTTTATCTGTTAGCATCCTCAGATTTCTGCCACCTTGCTACGTCTAGCATCACACTGACAAACTGAGACTCCTTTGACCACACAAGCATAAACAAACATAACAGAAAAAAACAACTGTATGAACACAAAGGCCTTGTGGATAAAAAAGAAACTATACAGGCATAAACAACAGAAAATTACAGTGTGCCTGGAGAGACAAGGCTGAATTCTTCAGATCACTGCAAGAACTCCCCTTATGCCACCTGCAGCACTGAAAGTTCAGACACTGGACAGATAGTTCCCCTGTGTTACACAAGGTAGTGGTTTTGGAGTAGACCTGACAGAAGTGCTTTACCTTATTCATGGGCCGGCTTCTCAACTTTGACTTCTGGCACACCCAGAAGAAGAGTCAAATCAGAGACGCCTCAAAATTAAGTCAGGAAACAGCCTGTTATCATCTGCCCCTGGTATCAGAGAGCTTAATTGCTTTGGGCAGGATTCTGTTTATTTGCTGTTGATGAAGAAATTGTTACCTGACTGCCTGTTGAACTGAAAAGAGCAGATCTGACTTCCAGGCAAGGTTTGCAATCTCCTTGTCACACACCTGCTTCCCACTGACCTGCCTGCTGAGTGTTCACAGGGGCTCAGGCAATTCTTCTCCAGATATCTGGAGGAAGAGGAAGTGCCAGTTGCTTCCCCTGTGTCAGGGCTGACAGCCCGTGGCCAGTCCCTGTGACACCTCAGCTAGGTAGGAAGCAGGTGTGGGAGCACAGGCTGAAAACTACTGATTCAACACACATGTAAAAACGAACAGAACTATAAAGTCAAACTAATTGAAAACCCTTAAATCCCTTGAAACACATGTAAAGAGTTATTTAAAGAAGCCAAAGGTGAAGACAATTTGAAAGCAATCACCAGTACTAGCAATGCAAGAAAAAAAATCACTATTTGTTGTAATGAAGACTTATGAAAGTAATTTTACTGTGATACTACCATTGAACGCTCTGTAGGAGTGCGTTAAAACTGGGCTGTTAAATGTTTGGATGTTCACATCTATACGACATTCTGTGAAGATCCTAGGAAGGCTGGAGAAATACACTTCAGAGACAACACCAAAAAACAGATAACCATGAAGTTCAGTAGTGACTTGGCAGCTGAGAAGAAAAAACAAAACAAACAAACAGAGAAAAACAACAACAAAACAATCATCAAAAAGTAACCAGATGAGTGAAAGTAGGTCTGGTTCAAACATTACCCAGAGGATCTGTGCTATTTTTTAATGCGATTTCTGTGACACATCACAAGTGAGCAAATGCTCCAAAATAAAACAGGATACCAGTCAGATCCTGATTTTAGTGAGGAACACTGACTGCAGCCCCAAAAGCAAGACGTTGAGGTGAAATACTTTGTGTTTCCCAAGTATTTTGTCTTGGAGAATTACTGAGTTGCTGACCAGGAGACACAGATTTAACAGTTTTCAGCCCGGAAGCAATTTGTTGCATTATCTAAATCACCAGTTGTACACAAGAGCATTTTCAGATTTCAGTTTTCTAATGCATTTCTAAGCATTGGAGTGAAGCCTTCTTTACACAATTTTTCTAAAGAAATATGTATATTGTTGAGAAAAGAAATTGTTTGCCCAAGTCCCTCATACAGACTTGTCCTTGTTTGCAAAAGTTGATATTTCTATGACTGACATATAAACATTGAGCTAAATTGAACCAGAAGTTGCCTGAACCAAGAGCAGTATGAAATAATCCTACCAGATGGGAACTCTAAACATTATGTTTCTGACCCTGATACAATAAACAGTGTGCAAACAGATAGACACCTTATCTAGACACACATTAACACGTTTTTAGGAGGAAATCTGTGTTTTCTGACAGTTATATTCAGCTCTCTTCAAATGAATGATGAATTGCTTGTGCTTTTAAACACAATGAACTAGGAAGCTAAACTAAATAGAAGACACATCATGTGCCTGCCATACCTTCTGAAGTACAGTTTTATGTCATTTAGAAGGAAAACATTGGAAGGAACACAGCAATATGCAAACAGTCTTTTCATTGCTAGAACTGCCTGTTTCCTGCAGGCTCCTCTGTGCTAACAGCAGCCTCATAAGCAGCAAGATCCTCAGAAAGGAGAAAAAGGGGTTAAAATCCAAATACTATTTCTTTGCAATTTCAGCAAGATGTAGAAAGGTGGAAAAACCTGGGCTCTGAAGTGAGACAGGCTCACACAAACCAGATCAGCTCTAAATTCTCCTGAATTCAGCCAAGAAAAACCTGTAGCTACATGACAATACCCCTACAGAGGATGGAGCAGGTAGAAGTAATAAGGTCTTGGCCCTCTAGGCCAAGAACTAAAAAAAAATCTCTAATTGCCACTCACAAGAGCCATGATTTCAACTTATTCCCATGCTTTCTGTAAATCTTCAGACTATTATTTCTACATCCATCACACATGGTAACTCTTCAGGGACTGTAAGATAAACACTTCATAACAAAACTGTGTTACCTCTGTTAAAACTCCAGTGTACACATTATACAAGCAACAATTCATAAACCATCATTAATATTTGCCCTTACAGGAGTTATGAAAACTTCTGTGCTTGACCCTGATATTAAGCCAATTCACAAATATTACTCTTTGTGGAATGTTTTTTCTTTTCCTTGGAAGCAAAATTTTAGGCTATTTACTTCATTTAAATGCATATATTTATTCGTTGAGTCAAAACAGCAGTTCTGGGATCCAAATTTAAAGTACAATTTCCCTACCAGAAGTATACCAAGTGAAAGCAGAATTATACAAACATTCAAATTCTATGTTACATTATTCTTCATTCTAAGCTCATGGTTTCCTGACACTGAGACCTATAAGAATGGTCACATTTTTGGGGTCACCTGGGCCACACAAAAGAAACCTACACTAAAGAGATACCAAACATTGAAAAGTTTGGGTTTTTCTCTAATATCTCTCTCTGCAATGAGGAGTGAAAATTATTTTCTACAACACAATAGCCCAGGCACAAAAATCTCAGCCTGTGCTCTGGGAATTTGCAAATAATACCTCAGGATTCCAGGTACCTGAGCCCTTATGCTCCACACATCCCTGTGCTAGGACTTCACACCACGGCAGCAGTGTACATTATGGATTTCCTAATGAACATCAGGAAGGGAAGAGCCATCATTTCATCCAGCCTATGTTCTCCAGAACAGTAATATTTTCTTTCCAGTACCCTGGTCAATGCTGGTGACCCCAAATGGTGGAAAGAATTAAAAAAGCTTAAGAGCAGGAACAGAAAACAAAGATCAGAACAAACACTTAACAAGAAAAGAATTGAAAAGAGATGCTGGAGAGCAGTACAGCAAAGACAGCCATGGTGGAAGATCCAACAGAGGCACAAGCCTTGATTTAATCACAGTTTCCACAAGTTGATATGCTATGACTGTCTCTATCCAACCACTAGAATTTTAATCATCAGTTTTCTGGTTTTCTTCCCTGTTATTTTGATCTCAACATGGTTCCAACTTGTCAGGTATTAGGGATTTAAAGCTTAATTAGTTATGAACATGAATAAATTTGATTTCACACTACAGAATTTCACACTTACTTGATTCTAATCACAGCAAAATAAAACAGAAATCTAAAATCTGATCCTAGAGTGACAATACCGGAAATTATTCTAATGAGTTTTCCAAAGTATAGCCATATACTTGTTGGAAACTGTCATTTCCAAACTACTTGTACTTTGTGGACTAATCACCAGACTAGACCCAGGAAACCTGGATTCAATTCCCAAACTCATGATAATTTGAAGAGTCATTTTTCTAAATCAAGAAAGAGGGACTGCTTCTCTAACAGGCACCATCCCTTATTTCCCAGTCTTGCTGCACAGTCCTGCTTGGTTTTGTTCTAGGCTTGGGAAGGAGCACAGGATTGAGAACCTCTGCAGCAGCAGGTGCTTGACGCTTGAAGAATACACCAAGCTGCTGCTGTTTCCTTTTTCTCAGCAGGGATTCAACAGTTACCAAGGGCAGCACAGAAAAACACTCACTAGAGAGAAGTGGGACAGAAAACCTTTAAGTAAAGCATTTGGGGAAATACAATTTTTAACACTGATTGAGACAACTTTACAAGAAACATTATCTAGGAAAAAACGTTAGATCAAATTAGCTGGGGTGTACTGATTCTTGCCAGTATTTTTCTGTTTACCTTCTCTTTTTGTTCCTCTCCTGATAGCCCTTCACATTTCTCTTTCAAATTGTCAAGTATTCTATTGCTTTGCAAAGACAAAATATCATTAAAGAATGGAAAGAAAATTCTGCAGTACACTCTCCTTCCCTAAACTATTTGCTATCCAAATCTCCAGCTAGTAAGATGCTCTTCACCAAGAGGCTGCTAAATCACATCCACCTCCAAAAGTGACAGGCAACTGAGTAAGTGCTGCAAGCTCTCAGCTTGAGACAGAAATTGTGGATAAGAGAAGGGTAAGCAGTACATTTAGTTAGCCATTATTCTGGGCTAAGAACACAGACTATCAGGAAAATTGCCTTCCACTACCACTTATTGCAGTTACAGCTACATTTTATAAATGTAACCATTAACATGTTCTACTCCAGGCTGTGCAAAGGGAGATAACCACAATCAGAACACAAAAACTGGTGTGTGTCACATTTCAAGAGAAAATTATGTATTTTTGAACCCAGAAGCTAAAAATATAAGGTGAAATTCATTTGACTAATGCACACTCTTACTGACTCTGCCTTGAGTGAGTTACATGCAGCATCCATCAAAGCTGAACATGAGAAGGAAATAATAAATTTATGGATGCATGAACAATGAATATTTCTTATGTTTTATGGATCTGTGGCCACTATGGGAGGCCTTTAAGCAGGAGGGAACATGCTAGTTACTACACAGAAGAGATACAACTTAATGATGGTTTGCAAAGCAGAGGCTTTTCATTTTATGGAAAAAAAGCCTAGTAGTGGATAAAGAAAGATGACCTGTTTTCAAAAAGAGAGAGAGGTCTTTAACTGTTGTCAGCCTGTGCATAAGGAGACAAGAACTAGATTTCCAGTATTCTCTCATTCCCAAATTTGCTTTAACAGTAATTTCAAAGTCCACTGAAAGAATTAAGTTCTCCTTAACTGTGTCACTGTCTGCACAGCTGCAGCATTTTAGAGAAATATTTGGCTTCATGTGCTCTAAATTCATGTTTTAGTTTCCCTGTCAAAACTGTTACTCTTCCATAGCAGAAGTTTAGACTTCTGTTTCACTGCAATATGTCTACATGTTATTTTTTGTCTTGAGCTTGTTTAGGAGCAAAGGCAAATCTGGGGAAGATGACAAACCACAGCTGCATTTGCTTGTGCAACAGCCAGGGTTGGCTCACAGAAAATCTCTTGAAGTTTGCAACCCACCATGGAAACTTGGGGTTGGGGACTTTCTCCTGCCAAGTTTCCATAGTCACATTTGCAGCTGATATTGCTGAACCTCATATTGATGAACTTCCAGAAAGGGGGAGGACAGAAAGAGAAGTCACAACTGTAAGAAGCCCTCACTCCTCAGACCCAGCCCAGCTCATCAGAGGGATCAGTCTGGACAGAGCAGACTTCTGCATGCTCCAGGCATCCACACTATTGTCACAGATGCTCCCTTGGTGTGGGAGGCAAACTGCAGCCTGCCCAAGCTGGCTTCATTGTTACTCATCAGCAAGTCTCTGGAGAAACTGCAGTAATCCTTGAAGAATTAGAAACAAGCTGCTACATGCATGATAATGTGTTAATCAGGAAAAAAGGGAATAAATTACTTCACTTTGCTAGTTTGCAAGTTTCCAAAACCAGTTCTTATGGTTAAGCCCTGAAATTTTTATTATAATCAAATTAATGGTAAAATTAATTTATTACTCCCTATATGCACAGCTCTGCCCTTGACACAAAGGGATTTTTTTTCCCCCAAACAATCTGTACACAGGACTATGGAAGCTTCCTTTTGTATTCCCTTTTCACTACCCCATCCACCAGCCAGTGTTACACCCATGGAAAAAAGAAGAGGCAAAATTTTCCAGGCCATGCAGCAGCATTGTCAAACAGGCCATGGAGCTCATAGCCAAGAAAAATACAAGAAAACAGACTAAAGGTATTCACAGAACTGTGAGTTATTTTCCTAGTGAATTTCCATAGGTCACTCAGTGTCAGCTATGAGATAATAATGACTGTGATTGCCACCACAACACACACCTGCTCACTCTGCACATAATTCCTGGGTTTGGTGGACTGATGACTTCAGCAGCTCAATCCCAAGATTGTAAGCCTGGCCCTGTATGTTTAGGACACAGCAATGCCAACAGAAGGCACTGCTCTTCACACTTAGCTGAACAAAAGCAGGCAGCCTGTTCAGCTGTTTCTAATGCTCATACAGGGAAATGTTTATGTCCAGAGCCAGGGCTCTCTTAGCGACAGTGAGAAAAGATGACTGAGAGGGACAGGAATTATATTTGAAGGCAGGCTTGCAGGGGAGGACAGAGAGCACCAATAACAGCAGAACACACTGATGTAATGTGGAATATTACTCATAAATAACCCTAGAAATCCTCAGTTACAGTTCTCTTAATCAAGAACAAGGCTTCCCAAGGTAGAGAAACCTTTGTGCTTAAGTGCTGAGAGACCTGTTGTGGGCACCAGACAAGTCTACTTGTGGCACCTGTTCAGAACACAGTAGTTCCTTAGGAGACATGGCTGAGGGAGTTACACAAATGCAGAGTGTTTTCCCAAAACCATGGCACCATCTGATAGCTACAGAGGAGACTCTGAAGCGGCCACATGGTGTCCAACCACCTCCTGGAAGAAAAACCTCTATGTCTGATTAACAATCCCAGTCATCCCCCTTCCCCCATTCTCCACTGAGTTTCATGATTGCCAAGGTTATAATTAAACCAGGAAGCTGATTAGAACATTGTTATTTCCTGCTACAGTTGACTACTTCAGTACAGATGGAATTATTTCCCATGTATACTAAAACAAATAAGCTGTTATCAGCTCAGGTGACAGCTGTGTGTTTGACTGGGTTCAATTTACAATGTCAACATAGATAACAGACACCCCATTGCTGAAGACAAGCATCTGGGGCCTATGAACTATGGCTCATTTTGAAAAGGTCTCAAAAGTCAAGGTCAGCAACTTTGGGAAGGATGATCTAAGTAGCAAACACACAAACTTCTCCCATGCCTCACCAAAGAATGCCTGTGCTGTCTCATTTGAAGTTTTTATGGAGAATAAGGATGAGTAACTTTTAATAATTACATTAATTATGACATTTCAGTTGATGAGAATAATTTTAATGATTGCATATTAAAAAGTTACTATATTTAAGTTCTAATAAAATGTTGTTATAATTTAAATCTTCTTTTGACTATATACTCAGTGGTACAGTCCCATGAAGATCCTGCACATAGTAGTACACAGAGTGCAGCTCTGTACAGCCAACAGAAAAAAAAGTTTAGTTAGTTTGTCTTAATAACACCTATCTCATGGGTGTGGGGGTATTGTGTGTGCTCCTGTCAGCTTTTTGCATACATTTCAATGTGTAAATACAAAATGGTTATCCAGGCCAATCAGCTGCAGGGAGTTATTGGCATATAGTCAGTCATGGACAGGGCTTGGAGAGACATACTGCACCAAGTTCTGCAAGGTTAGTGTAAAAAAAGCAGCACCACAATAAAAGGAAATAATTCTCTTTTTGGATGTACTTATCTCTTTGCAACTTCTGAGAAAAGACTTCAGCCTTTTTCAGATCAACAGATCAATTTTTTCCCAGGTCAGAAAAGAGGCCAAGCAAAATTTAAAAGGAACTAAAGTTCTGAAAGCTAAATTACCTCCACTCTCAAAGAAAATTGGGCAAAATTATGCCTTTAAATTCAGAGAGCAGCAAAAATATAACTCTTGGTAACCATAAACACCAGCAGGTATTTATTTATTCTTGAGAAGTTCTACACCCTTCTGGAACAATAGAACTTCCACGCTGGTTCAAGCTGACCTGTTAATTTTGCCTCCAATTACCCTGTACATTGCAGTGAGTGGATAAATATCCCGTGCTGTAACAGCCATGTCAGGCACCTGCAGAGGAGCTAAGCCATCCCCAGATGGTGCAAAGCACTATTCCCTGATACCTGTCATGGTGTGTGCTCCCAGCATATCCTCAGGTGGCCTTCAGGTACCTCACATGTCAACTCTACCTCAGCTGCAGTTACAGTGTGCTGTTATTTGAAGAACACACCAGAGCCAGGGTACCACTGAAAGAAATATGTTCTGCAGGTACAGAACTTCCACAGCAAAGCAGTTCAGATATTGTGCAGTTGTGTGAAGGTTTTTGCCACCATGCAGAATAAATTAGTAGACAGAATAAACTAATCATGTTTTAACAGAAAAGCAGTGATGGGAGAGTGTACTTTTCATGCATCATTTCAAAATTTTCCAGTTTATGCAAGTGTTGGCTCCTTTATCATGTGAACAAAAGAAATACATTTTAAAAGTGTGGCTTATAGGACACTTGTAGACAAGAGATTAAATAATTCCTAAAGTAAAAACCTTTCTAGATTCCCAAAACATTACAAATTTTCATTCTATTAAAATATAAATTACATATACTTCTGAAAAATGTTAGCTTAATCCCACGACCATAAGACAACTAGACCCTCCAGAACAAGTGAAGTCTAAATTACACATGTATGAATACATGCATTTTAAAGTGAATAAATATAATAGGTCAGTGTGCTATACAGTAAGAACCCTAAATCTGAAGAAACCAACTAAAGCTAAGGTCTCGTTTTGGATGAAAAGTTCGATTTTGATCAATTTCTCCAAAATGGTTTAATTTACATTTGGAAATGCATCTTTTTACAAAAATATTTTTTTTCTACTGCTGCTCTTAGTGTGTCCTCTCCCCATATGCAATTTATGAAAGTAGTTTCAAGAGAAAAGTGAGTCATTTTAGACTGACTGATTGGCCTCGAGAGAGTAAAAGGGTGTCAGTTTTCACTTGCATGGAGCAGGGAGGCAGTCTTCTCTAACTAACTGCAAAACCTGCTGAGTGGGATGACCTTCTTTTTATACTGCATAATGTTCTGGGCATGGGCCAGCTTTTCCAGAGACAGCTATTCATCTGCTTAACTTGAGTGCTTTAAAATTCCCTGCTCCCCTATCATCAGTTTCCTCACTCTCGCACCTCCATTCTGACCAGTGAGCATCACAAAATCAGGTAAAGAAGTAATTGCTTCAAGTGCTTCTTGGTGGTTTGAAAGAGACCTATGCCTTTTCCAAGCAGCAGCAAATAAGCCAGGTAGCATTATGCCAATAACTAAAAGCAGACAGAATAGAAAATTTCAGAATTAAAAGTGGTTGAGTGCTTTTTAAAAGCATAGAAAACACTCCTCCACCACCTGCAGACTGCTCTAAGAAGCATGTACTGTGCCCTTCTTGAAAGCCTCAGAGAAGGAATTCAACACAGTAAACCTAACACTATCCAGAGCCTCCTCCTCACCCAGAATGAAGGAGAATCCACAGAAGCACAGAGATTCTTGCCTAGGTAAAAGCCTCCATACAGCATTTCTAAAGGTTTGGTCATTTCTTTGTTCCTCAGTCTTTCATACAGGGCCTTAGGAAAGTGCAAACTGACCTAGCCAAGCCACTTTGGAGCTGGGCTGCCCCCGGTGCCAGCAGAGATGTGAGGAGGTGTGGGTGTGAGCACAGGGCCATTGCCCAGTCACACCATCAGCTTTTGCTGAGCCCCGCACTGCTGCTCAGCTCCTCCAGGTGTGCCGGGGCAGATTACAGGTGAAACAGTGCAGCAGGGCAGTGCTGCTCAGGCCAGGTATTAACAGATCTCTGATTCATGCGCAAAATAACCTCCCTAAAGCTCCTGAGACTGATCAGCTGGACAAAGAAAAAGAAGCAGTACAGGAAAACAGTTTTTCCTATCATTCTTCTCTCCAGATATAAACAGTCAGTACTCTCTTGTAGAGCTCTACACTCTTACTGAGAACTTAGGGCATCCTGACCTTTTCCATGTCTGCTCTGAGATGCAAGTCAAACAATATCAATCCAAAAGATGTCATTGCAGCTGTCTCAGCACTGAGGAAGAACTGCTTGAACTCAGTTTTCGGCTTCAGTTTCTAAATGAAATTTTGTTGAAGTGATCAGCTTTAGCTGTCAAATTTTCTGATCTTCTATCCTACATACACAGATCATGGTAGTACAATTTTCAGAAGAAATGGAAATGAACTATCATAGAAGAATTTCCAAGATCTGTCCAAACAGATATTGTATTGTCCTTGGTAATAATGGATGAGAACCATTTGACCAACTTTAAAAACTAAGATACTTCAGGTACAGGACATACCGGAGGCTGCTGCACATGAGCACTCATATGGTTCCTAGTAATTTCCAGAAAAAGCAGATCTCTGTTTCTGGGAAGTATTACCATTTCCCAGATACAACTAGCATATGAGCTTTCCAATAGGAATTACAGGGGAAAAAAAAAAAAAAAAAAAAAAAAAAAAAAAAAAAAAAACACCAACACTAAACCACTTATGTCAATTATTATACATGAAAAAACAAAACCTCACACCACTGCTTAGAAAGTCAGAAGTAACAGGTTGTCTTCTACAAGACAGAAAAAAACACATTATAAAACTTGTGTATAATCCGAAATGCAGTTACTTCATCTGCAAGCAAAAAATAATAAACATTTTCTTCACAAAACAAAAGAGAAAAAGAAGGTCAATAAGTCTTCCTTAAGCCAGTCCTGAAATTCTAGTGTTTAAAAATCCCTCTGTTCCCAAGGCATTCTGAAAACCCTTGTGCATCTTCAAGAGAAAAAGCTCTACCCCCAAATGTGGTTTTGGGATATGCCTTGATTCCAATCATTTAAACAGATGATCCTATAATAACCACTAAAGTTTTACCTTACAGATTTCTCTTTTGTATTGATACATTTCCCAGAATATTCAATAGAATATTCTTTTCCTAATTTGGAGCAATTTCAGTACAAGGCTACATATGTTTTTCCTTCTCCTCTGACATATCCAGATGTAGGAGAACTCCTGTGGATGATGACCTTATTATAAATAAGCACACAATGATGATAACGGGTATCATCTGTAACTAGGATTTGTTAAAATTCACTGAGCAGAAATCTTCCAAGGTGGCTGCAGGAGATGCCTGCTGAATACAGGGCTCTTTGTACACTTAAACAGATGTTCATCCTGCTTATTCATTTTAATCTTCTAAAAGTATCTTAGCTAGAAACATCTTAAGAACAATTTTATCAGCTTAACTGTACAGTAAGGACTAGAACCTGGGACATAATTAGAGCACAAAGAATTATAAAAGCCTTGAATATGTGCTACATATAAATTGGCATTAAGCCGACCCAAAATATAACCATTTTTCTTTTCATAAGGATGCATCTGCATAGAATTGCAACATGTAAGTTAATGGCTCTTATAAATCTTCAGTAAGAACATAAAAAACATAATGAAACTTAATGAGACATAGCTATGATGTAAATCTTAATTCATCTTACTCCAACCGGTGATTTTCAGGGATTTTTATGGCAGCATTTTTAAAGCTGGTTTCTAACGAGCAAGCGATTTTCTCTCACAGTCTCTCTTTAGGTTGCCTTATGAAGTAAGTTGTCCGGCAGTGAAATATCCCTTACAGTGTAGAAATCTATGTCACAAATGGAAGCAGACAGCTGCTTTGGTTTACCTTCTTATATTCAGCTGTCTTGCCCCCCATTTAATGCAGAAACTATTAAGAAGATTAGGTAAATAGATTCAATTTGCCATGTGCCAATCAATATTACAGACTCAGTGTGTTTTTTGTGTTCATAAATAGAAAACAGCACAAGTTAATTGCAAAATCACATATCACAAATGACTACAAATCTACTTTAACTATCTCCATTTTTCTTTATTTCACAATGCCTTTAGTAACCTTCACACTCATCTCACTGAACCATTAACCCTGATTAGGGGCACTAAATGACTGGAATGTTCCTGGGATCTGATTACATGCATTTTGCTTATGGCTTATCAAGTCTTATCTACTGATAAGGTCTTCCTCATCTCCTTTCTTCAGAATACCAGCTGTGAGATGTGGGAAATATTCCACTGGTTTTATCAAAGTCATAAATGAACTGAATCTTCACTGGTATAATTCTCTGTGGTCTAAGGAAACAGTTCTTTGCCAGTTTACCCACCCTGACACTGTTTACAAAGCAGACACTGTAGATTCCACTGATGGATACTTATTTGGGTTTAAACATGACACGATGTATTTGTTTCAGGGTCTTTTTTAAAAATATTTTTCATGGCTTGAAATATGTAGTTTTGAACTGGACTTTTCCACAGACGTAGCATCACCAAAGCCAACAACCTCCAAACAAAAAAACCCAAAAGCCCAACAAAGACACCCTCATTTCCCCAAGTCCCCCAAAAATCCAGTAAAATTAAACCAAGCAAAAAAAGTACTTGAGCCATTAAGCTAAACAATTCAACTCTATGCAGCACAAAGACATAGAAATTAAATAGCTGGCAAGAAAGATTGATCTTCCCAACTGTACAGTTTTCCATGAAAAATATGCCATGGGTCAACAACTTTTTCCCACAAAGACAGAGGGAACAGAAAGAGTACAACAGGTGCACTTTATAGCTGCAAATTTCTTGCACAGCTGATGGAACTGACTCTCCACTGCATCAGTATTTGGACAGGAATTCAAAGTAGATTGGATCAGAATAAAAACTGGCAAGCACTTATTCCTTGTTCATTGTTTTGGGGATTTCTTATATGAATTCAGTGACAAATGGAAGCAAACCAAGGGTGTATCACAGTACACTAGGAAAGAGCCTTAAGGGTGGGAAAAAAATTCTTTACAATTAAATCTTACCATGCCCAGCTCTACGAAACAGTTACAGAACTAACTTACAAAAATGTATGGACATCTCAGGAATGACATCTGCCATTCCAGATTGTTATCTACATCACTTTTGGAAATAATAGTATATAGAAATAAAATACTTTCACATATATTTATTTGTCAATAAGATTTCTATATATAAATTTATTGAGAATTTTTTTAAGAGGGTCTAATAATCACAATGCCTCTCAACACAGGAAAATTTAAATCATCTGGCTTCATTTTGCACCTGCTAACACAAGTCTTAAGCAGATGATTATTCATATCTGATTTAAGTAATGATGCTAACCACAGATGACCTGACTCTGCTCATACTATAGGCCAAAGATGTCCTACATTATACTTACTACTCCCATTACTTGGAGACAAACATTTGAAAGCCTGCATGATTAGAGGTTCAAACCTGTTTTGAATACTATAATCCAATGGATGATATATTTTTTCTGAATTGGTTGCATAAACACCAAGAATTGAGAAACCAAACCAATCAAAATAGGAATGATTTTGTTGGTGCTTGCATAGAGATTATTCAGGATTTCATAACCAGATAATTGAGTCGTTTTTTGTTATAGGTTATCTATTGTTCCTTCATTTCATTTCTCCTGAAATATAAATATTATGTGTATTTTAATGTAATAAGCCTAATATGGATAGCAGAGCAGTTTAGGATTATAGGTACTTAACAGTTAATCATTCCTAATTAGTTCATTCTCCATTATAGTTCTAATTTTAAAGAGGCAAAATCAAACTAAAAGAAAAATAATACAAAAATAAGTCATTTTTTTAATCTGCACCATAGTTTTCAAACTGAAAACCTTTTCTCTGATATTTTCATATAGTTAATTTTTACAAAAAAAAGCCACTGGAACATTATGTCAATGCCATGAGGGGGGAAGATGGATCACTATTAGTGTGAAACCCTCGGATATCAAAATGACATTTACAGAAAATAGGTGGGTATTTTAAGGAACTGTGTTTGCAAATCTGGCCAAGCACAAAACAAAGACACTCAGACACACCAGTGAGATGGGTAGCTTTGAAGGCTTTTAACAAGATTTTTCAGTAATCATTCAGTCACAAATGCTTGGGCAGTGAACTAACCTTGAACCATCTTTTCATTAATATAATCTTCCTCTCAGTTTTCAACACAGAAACACTACCATATTCTAAAATGACTGTCCAAATGCCACAATTCCTCTCAGGATGAAGGGAGTCTCACTACATTTCACTGTGAAATACAGCAATATTCCTGTTCTGCTGCTTTCTGCAGGGCACTGCCTGGCAGGGATAATGGATCTATACTGGAAACACTGAATTCAGCAAGACAGAATGGCAAACTGTTGTTAGCCCTCCTGGGAAGATATTCCAGCACAGTTTGTGCTAATAGGAGGAAAGGAAAGGAGAGATAAAATCATTAGTTCTAGGACCTTTAATTAAGCATCTTTTAGGTTCATTCTTTAGACCTTAAAGAATGAGTCCTGAAGTTATTCTTCAGGGTAGGGCAGTGGCAGCAGTCTGGAAAGCAATACACTCAAGGCCTTGCTTCCCAAGACATCTAGGAGAGAGATAATTTATCTTCAATTGCCAACTCCTATGAATATTTACTGTAATTACAAAGATGATTTCTGGCCATCTCTTTCAACAGCCTAAGTTTCTGTGGTTCCCCATGATAATACAGTCATGCTTCCTTTCACCACTACCTCCAAAGGCAACTCAAGGCAGGCTTTTGTGGGTAGGAACTCAGAAAAATGCAGAGACACAGAGTAAGTCAACATGACAGGAAGATGAAGGGATGAGAAGAACATCGGATTAAGAGAAATTAAAAGAAAAACAGATGTTGAAGCTGAAAATTTTAAACATATGAAGGAAAGCATATTAGAAGCGATTGGGTTTTTTTAGGCTTATGTTGTTTGAATGTTTATGACTTACAAGTCTTCAGCACTGCAGGAACTCATATAAGGCATGAGATTTTCTGGGCTTGGATGGGATAGAAATCTTTCCAGGATTCTCAAAATAACATGAAGAAGAATTTAAGTTATTGCATCATCCACATACTATAGATTTTAGAAAATTTAAAGCCTGTATAGTAACTGTCTATTGCAGTGTTCATTAACATCTCTGCTAAAAATTCTGCTACTTAGCATTCATGGAACTAGTGTGCATTAAGCAAAAGCTGATGAATAAAAATAATATTATTAATGTTTCGCAATCCCTCCTCTTTCAGCAATTAAATTACAAGCACCTGCATGCTTTGGTATCTAATTAAATTTCCTAAAATACCTTTCCTACTGATGTAATTTAGATGTTTCCTAGAACATTTAAAAGCTGCTGGAATTGTTTAAGTGAACATTCAACAACTGAATGACACATGAGTCAGGGAAAGCACTCTGTTTATTTTACACAGATTCCAGCATAACTGACTTATTTTAATGATAATAAATAGATTAAATTATTCTCTAGCTTGTAAAAATTACACTAAGTTATGATTTTCTGAACATGTTACAATAAGCAGTGTATTCTTGTAGTACATAAGGGGAAGCTTTATCTGAGGTCCCTGTAGCTACCAGTAGATTACTGATATTCAGTTGCATTTATTTGTCCTGGTCTCTCTGGCCACAAGTGTATTATTGATATACTCCCACACAAGCATGCTCATTGAAAAACCTGCTTTGTAAGTGTGTTTACAATTAACATTATTAAGATGGGCATGTTAAGACCTACTGCTTTTTTCCTCACTCCACTCCCACCCATCCCACATCATCCCCATTGGGTTTTAAAACTGAAATACTTCAACCCTGCCTACCCAACACACATCATTAGGGCCAGCAGCCACACAGCCCTCAAACAGGTCTTTACATCCTTTAATTTCTTGCAAACTTTTAAACCACAAGCTCTGGAGGACAGGGACAGGTATTCACCACATTTTCCTCAGACCTAGCTGAGACTTTTTGACACCATGACAATATTTGACCACAAACTTCATCAATCAGCAGCACAGTCCTCTTGACTCCTCAGTCAAAGCTGGGGATTCCAAGCCTGCAATTAATATGCTTCCAACAGCAAAAAATGGCACATCTTGGACTTGTTCATCTGTTTTCTACATCATGAGCAGCAGTAACGTAGGGCATATTTTTTGCCTGCCTCTTTTTTATTTCCCTTTCCTCAATCCCTTGTAGAATAACAGAAATTAAAATCTAGAATTTCACTTACTTACAAGATTCTTTATCCTTTTATTTGTCCTGTCAGACTTACTGCATCTATATGATTCCCCTAGTAGATTAAGAAAACTCAGAGGCTATTGCTCAGATTAAGCACTAGCTCTTACTGTAATCTTCTTATTCTCAATGTTTCCATCTTCTGCTCTATCCACATGATTAAACAATAAGTATATTATATCTTTCAGTACATCTGTCACTTCAGGTCCCATCACTCAGCCTGTTTCTGACAGTCCATTGCAATGAGACTTGCTGCCTGTCCTTCATAGACTGTGCATTTAGTCCAGTTTTCAAGCATTCTAGAAAATTGTCTTATTCAGCAGTGTCTGGGTTATTTCATATGCTGCCATTTTCTGCCATCTTTCAGTACAAAAGGTCTTTAATGAGATACAGGCAGGGCCATTACTTAAATTACAAGTGATGCTATGTGGCTCAAAACAGAATATCCTACCTTAAAAAAAATTGTATCAATCTCCTTCTGAAGTATAATGTGACCATTCATTTTAACACAATTTTCTGCCTTGGGAAATAGGTACGATCCCACTCACAAACTTTCAACAGTTTCCAAAATAGGCGGGACTGATGGAACATTATTACAAATTCTACTGAAAGACAGTTCAGCACCTTAGATAATGAAAAAAATATAATTGTCTAAGTGCGATGTATTTCTGTTTTCCTCCTTTCTGGCTGGATCCTCAACAGATCAGACAGTTAAATACAGACTAAAGAAAAGAGTCGTACTGAGGAAACATTTTATTATCAAGTGTCTCAGTAGGCAAGGAAGAATATTTGTGGTTTTGAAACATATTTATCTAATAAGGATTTCTTTCTTATTATTAGCTAATAATTGAGGGTATTTTATACTGTTGGGGTTCATTAAAATACTAAAACAAACATGAGACATCAGGATGGGGCAGAATCCTAAAACTTGCAGCAACTTAAATGTCATTCTTCTGGTCGAAATATACCAAGTTCAGGCTTAGTCCTCCAGAATGTGGAAAGTTCTTTTGGCCTGATGATTGAGATTAGGTTGCCAATAAAAGAAAACATGACCTTTTGATGAGGGCACCCAATTATATTTGTTACAGTAAATAAAACTTCAGTAAGAAGAATTCCACTGCTGTCAGTGACTGAGTAAAGCCAGGAGCTGTGAGCACTTTCCAAGAGAGGGAATAGAAAGAAGTGGGACAGTGGGAGAAAAACCCAAAACAGGACAGAAAAAAATCACAAAACCAGACCTTAATGCTTGGGTTTTATCTGTTGGACACTATTCGTTAAATACTTAACTAAAGCAGCTGAATATTACCCAAAAGCAGAAAGAGCAACTTCCGTTATCAAGTGTGGTGCCAGGACAGTCTATAAACATTCCTGTGCAGAAAAGAGCTGCAGCAATGAACCCTAACAAGAACATACTACAGCTACAACCAGAGTTCCTGTTTTGGGAAGGAGGAAGGAAGGTATTATTTACATGTGAAACATTTGGAGGTGAGCAGGAGGGGATGTAGCAATTGTGTCTTTGCTCCATGGTTATTAATACCTAAGTAGAATCCTAGGTCGTGTTTAGAACTCCTAAAAAATCATAACAATGAAACTTCACCTCTTGTCAACTCTACAGGGACTAAAAGATCTAAAAAAACCAATAACCTCATTACAAAAGCCAAGAAAATATGCCTTAAGCAGATGTTCATTATCTCACAGAAAACATTAACATTCCAGACTTCCTTGACACAAAATACAAAAATAAATAAACAAGCAAAAAAATATTAAAACAATCTTCTGCAACACACCAGCCAAAAAATACAAGTATTCATGTCAGTAATATTCCTTTCATTTTGCAGATCAGCTTTTTGAGTCTCACATTTCTTCCTGTGTCAGATAAGGTATGAAGAAACGTCCTTTATTTCCATCTAAACGTCTCAGCATTTAAACCAAAGGTTTGAATGTGCTTTTCCTTTCTAACTCCTCTTCCTGCTTGTTTTTCTAGAAGCAAGGTAGTCACCACTGCCTGGCCTTTTATCTCAGGCACTTTGAAACAATATAAAAATGCAATAAAAGTCCTGAATTAAGCAGATTAATCCTATTCTAGTGACATTTTTTAACTCTGTGCACAGTCTTCCCTTGCAAAGTCTGTGGTACATTCATCTTCCATCCAGCATCCCTTAAAACCTGCTGGAGCAGAGGCTGGGCTTCACTTTTTCAAGAAAAGCTCAGACTAAAGACTGTAGCCAAACACCAACAAGAACAATTGGGAAGAACAAACAGTAAGAACCCTGGGAAACCAGTACCTATGGAGACTGGACCAAAGCAGGGCTGAATTTCTTTAGTTACAATAGATGGTGAAAAGTGAGGAAATTCTATTGTGACAAATGAAAACAAGGACAGTGTTTTGGGAAAACGACATAACGCAAAAATAAAGAGAGGCACAGCCACTTCTTCAGTGTCCCCAAACCATGAATTTCACACAAGAGTCTACAAGCCTGCTGGTGTCTCCCAGTTGCTCTAAACCCAGAGCTCCTCACAGCACACAGTCCCCACTGTTAGCACTGCTGATCACCATCCCCCATCCCATCCCATCCCATCCCATCCCATCATTGCTGCTCTCAGCCCTGCTGTGCCAGCCCCAGGCACAACCTGAGTGCACAGACCTCTGAAAGCTCGTGGAACTGGGGACGGATAGAAGGGGGATTTGTCACCACGTTAAAGGAAGCACCCTGACAGGACAGCTCTTGGCAGTCAATCATCCTCTACCCAAAGGCAGCTAAACACGAGCCTTTCTAGAAAACTGCTGAACAAAGGTATTGGTCTGATTTGCTCCAGGATTTGAACTGCAGAGAAGGCAGAAGGATGTCCAGCTACAAAAGAGCATTGACCTAAGATACATAGGAGTACTAACCTTCTGCATCATCTCCAAATATTGCCTCTGTGGGAAAGCAGCCATTCTAAGAAGTTACAGCTATTACAGTCTGAAAGGCGCAGGGTCACTTTCCTCCAGTTACTCACAGTACAGAGATTTTATCCAATTCTAGTGCATTGGCTTCCAGCATTTGTAAGATTGAAACACAGTTATTTGGCCTCTTGCTGAGGAAATATGCTGCTAGGCTAAGACCTGATGTTAGAGATCATGTCATATATGCAAATGATTCTGCCTATTCATTAATATGCAAATTAGAACACAAAATCAAATTAATCCCAAAGCCTAAAATCTCCAGCTCTCATGACCTACAGGCTTAAATTGTGCATGTACAACTGCTTGTTCATCAGAGTGACTTCGGCTTTCTTCATGATTAAATACAAATCAGCCAAATACACATAATTTTTCTATGTAACTAGATGCTATCTAGGTTAAAACTGAGATATTTATTGTAGACTTACTCTTCCAAATACCTTTCAAAGACTACTCAGACATCTTCAGGTTTTCACATTTATTCCAGCTACTTCAGGCAGGTGTAATCTCTAGCTTTCTTTTTTAACCCCTCATTAAATGGAATTAGTTGCCAATGCAGCAAGTCCATTTATTTAATTTTTGATTGATTTTCTAAGAGTTACATAGCAAAAAACTCCAGTGGTGTCTGATCAGCTGCATGAGGACAGCGAGTGTACAAAAACCTTTAGCAACCATTTATAAAATCAAAAACATCTTTCAAAACACTGTCAAAATCACACCGCATACACTCATAACAGCTTCTGGATGACTGAGTTATGATAGCCTGCACTAAGTAAGTAACTTTAAACTCGTGAACTTTTATAGTTAAGTCCAGAAACTGCCTTCTCCACTGATAGGTCCTTTAAAAAAAGGGACACAGAGATAAAGTGACTCTCATCAAAAGCAATCATGAGCTACACTTTCCTCGAAAGTATACCAAACTATTGTCTTCATAATTTCAGGGTTAGGAAAAATTAATTTTGTTTTGACTGGATCAAAAAAATATTAATTCTTATATGATAACTGAATCCTGCAGAGCACAAATAGTCAAAATAATTTGGATTTACCATATATGTTTTCAGCATCTACATAAGACTTGATCGTGGGTGATTGAAAGATTCTAATTTAATCATGGATTTATTAGCTCTTTCATAGATGTTGATTTAAGCATGAAACAAACTGTCACCATGCCATTTATTTTGGTAAGGAGCTTCCTGTGTTCTGAGGTGCCATATATTGCTGATATGTCTGCAAGTAAGCCAACTACATTTATACTTCTTCAGAACTTCTCCAGTTAAATGACAACTAATCATGGAGTAATACTTTACATTCCTTAGATTAAACACCTTTAAGAAAACTATGGTCAGAAGTTTAAAAGACAGCATTGAATTCAGAAATTTGTAAATGTAAGCCTAGGAAAAAAAATAAGCCTGACATCTTCCATCTCTGAAGAATTCTTTGCTTCTTTGAGTTCTGCAATTCAGTATTTTGTTGTATGTTAGACCTTAAACATCTGCTGTAGGCAGATCTTGGTCAATTGGTCACAGAGTGGTCCTAGTGACCCCCAACAGAGATCTCATTGGAAAAATTGTAATGGCAGACTAGGCACTTATTCATTCACGACGCATGGTAATTTAGGAATGAGTTTGATTAAAAATATTGATACCTAAGTTTTCACACGTACGCATGCTTGTTAGCAACTTCTGACAACAGATTCACAGTTACAGAAAGATACTCTGAAATCTGAGTTAACTACTGAAAATCAGAAATTGGGAGAAAGCTAACAACACCAATTAAATATAAAAGTAGTACCTTCCCATTCCTATGTTAGCACAGAGCAAAGGTATGAACAGAAAATATGTTCAAGTCAGTATTCTCCCAGAAAGTAACATTCAATTTATGTTTTCAGTCTGAATATTTTACATTTCCTATATTACAGGAATCTGAAAGGGAGGTGGTGGCAACACACAACACAGACAGGCATGATTGAAAAAGGCATAATAATAATGAAGCCAAGGGGCCCATCCTTTCCCATACCACAAATAATCAATAGCCAACACAAATTACCTTCAAGCATTCTAAAAATCTTTTTTGTTTTGGATTTTTTCCTTGAGGGACTTGGTAAAATTGAATAGGAGAGGATCTGGGCTAAATCATTCCCTAATATTAATTTATAGGAACAACTAAAGAGATGGATTTTATCTAAAGGGATGCAGACTGCATTAGAGAGCACTAGATCCAGATGTTTGCATCATAACCCTCTTACCATAGGGCTGGCTGACAGATAAGAGACAATTACAGACTCCTAGTCTAAAGGCTAGAGAGCCCAAGTCAGCTATTAGACACCACCAGAGTTTCAGAGGTTGATTTTCAGAATGATTTTGATTTTATCCTTCTCAAACCCATTTTCCCTTTTTAAAGAAATATCACATCTCATTGTCAATTTCTGCTCCCTCCCTAGATTTCTCCCCACTTAAAAGGGCAAAGCTCTTGACCCCAGCTACAGCAGAACTCCTCCTCTCCCTGCAATAAAACTCCCTGATCTCTAAATATGCCAATACAAGCAGATAAACTTGTCAAAACAGCCACAATCTTCCCCATAAAAAGGATGGACAAAAGCCTGCTAACTAGATGTACACCACAATAATCATCCAGATTTGTTTAGGAACAATACAGGATCGACTTCCTGCAACCTATGGTTTCAGCAGGGGTTTATTAAACATGTTTAGCCCACATCAGTGAATATTTGAAACTGATGCAAGTTGCTGCAGCCCCAACAAAAGAACAGATGGCTGTGAAAGCTGCTGTTCATACACCAGAGATCTCATATGTATGCAAATTTGCATTGCAGTATTTACTGAATCTGTTCACTCCCTCTTTCCCTCCACCTCCTTACTTCAAGCGTACAATTAAAATATCAAAAAGTCCTGTTTTGTTCCTCTTGCCAGCAGCAGGAATGAGCACGGAACACACGACCCTTCCAGTCACCTCATCCCTAACATCTTCTCTGAAAGTGAAATCTAGACCATAAGCTAGAACCCAAATTTTCCTCAAGAGTTTTTATTTTGTTGTGCCTCAGCAGGTATTTTTAATTGGGCTCTTAATACAAAAATAAAGAGAAAACAATAAAGAAAAAGAATCTGAAAATAATTCAAAAATATTTTTCTGGCCAGATTTATTAAGCTAGAATAGTCAGTTTTAGTTCTTGATTAACACACAGCCATACTGTAAATTCTTTTACTCTTTAAACACTTGAGACTTCTCCAACATTAACTATTAAAATGAAAATAATGTAATTTCCCATTTAGTTCAGTGTCGTGGTTTAGAAGAAAGTGAGTAAGGAGCGTATTCATTGCAATGTTCATTGCAATGCAGCGAAGACTTAGTTACTACTGTGTTCCACATAAAGATAGCTTCATGGCATTTATTGGCACTGTTTTAAGCTCCCACACAAACATAACCACAACTTGAAGCACAAGCAAATATTGACTTCATCTGCAGCCCAATAGCTGCTCTGGTGATTACTCAGGCATCTGGCAGTGGCTCCAACCACCCATAAAAGCAACGGAAACTTTTACAAGCATAACATAAGTAAACTATTTGTCACATTATCAACACTAAATATGTTATCATACTTTAGAAATGTTAAAGGGTTCAAAAAATATTTGGTGCAGGGCCTTAACTTGTTTGGGATTACCAAATAATAAAGAAAAATATTGTTCTTGTTTCTCTGAGAGAGGGAGGAGAATGGAGAAGACAGAGGAGGCATTACTGTTATTCTTGGCTCTGGGTCAGTGGGTCTGGTTTATTCTGCTGAGTGAAAAGAAGAGTGGAAAACTACTTAATGTTGAACAAAATAACATTAACATAGATTTTGACTACATTTTATCTGGTCCTGTGGCAAAAGAAAAAAAAAAAAAAAGGCACACTCACGTCATTATTTTGGTCTCAGGGAAAATATGATGAAAAGGAATTGTTTGCATGAAACAGTATGCAACCATTTCCTTTTGAAATTAGCCCAATTGAAAAAAAGTAGCAACAAAAAGGTTAAGTTCTTCATTAAAATAAGAAAAGAATGCTAAAGGTCAGTACAGCCAAAAGCAGATGCTTAAAACTAGACTGCTGAATCCATACACATCCACATAAATTAGATCCTGAGGATTTATGTGATTAGCCATATGAAGAAACATTTCTATTCTTATTGCAGAGCTCACAAGTAAAAGAAACAATTATATGTTAAATAATAGTCACACTCTTGTCTGTGACAATTTAGAATGAAGTATTTGTGTTTAGTGTAATGTATTATTTAGTGTAATATATATTATTATACAAGTTGGCAAAATTTTAAAATATACTTGAAGACTTCACCCTCTGTTAGGTGTATGTGTAAGTCATCACCTTTTCAAACAGATCCAATGAAGTTCTTAAAACCTCTCGTGAAAATACATTAATCTAACAAAGGTGTATACCTCATACACCACTTAGTGATATCAAGTCCTGTTCACACAAGTATGCATTCAGGATGCATATAAAGAGAGAAATATAAAATAAAGAAAACAAGCAGGCTAATTTTGAGATAGCTCCGAGAAGAACTATCTTGGAAAACACTAGTTTTCCACAAACAGGTAAACTACAATTACACTGAGAGATCAAGGCTGGACAATCCTGTACCAAAACCTCAGATTTGATAAAACTCAATCAGGTTTCAGAACTAAAGTGTTTAAACCCCAGATTTTACACCATTGCCTTGCCTATAGAGAGTGTGCACAGAGGAGTCTCCAGCCTGCAGCCAACTGCCTGTGAGATAACAGAGATGGGAAAGGAGGAGAGAAACAAAAGTTCGGTTGGGGAGAGCAGTCGTGACATTTGCTGAGGGAAGGTTTGCCAGTGTAAGCATCATAACATACAATAGGGCAAACGGTGAGCCTTTTAAGGCCCAATCCATTGCTGGTTACCACAGTTATAAACCAGCACTACTCTCACGTATTCCTTGACAGGAAGTTGCTCAGCTCGGTACAAATCAGAAGTCCTTGTCCTGCAGGTCTGTACTAAAAAGTGCCAGCTCTTTAGCTTTGCTACTATGAAGCCATCAGTACATAAACACTCTGCAAGAACAAAATTACAAATCTTTCATCTGGCAGGATTAGGATGTCAGTGCACGTAAAGCAAAGATGTAGATGAGAAAGGAAAATGCTTCAAGAACAAAAACTCCAGAGATTATCTAGAGACTGAAAATCTTTCCAAAATACATCCAAAGAAAATGAAGCATGATATCACAAGATGATGTGGATAAAAATTAGTTTATATAAAGCTTTATACTAACAGGAAAAGAATGATTTTTTTTTATAAAGAAGTGTTTAATCACCACTATCTTTGATAAAGAAATAATCATAGGCAATGAAACTTGCACTAAATTCTTCACTTAACAAAGAAATTCTAGGGCACTAGAATTATTACTAAAAGAATTAGAAATAATGGACACTACTTCTTCATGTAAAAAATATATAGACCAAAATTTCTTCTCTCTGTTATTCACTTTGCTGCATCCTATTTTCAAGGGCAGAATGAAAGAGGCAGTGTTAAGGCAGACAAAGCCAAACCCTCCAAAAATAAAACCAAGTGATACTGAGGTAGTCACAGTTCTTACTGCCTGTGGGTTCCATCCCAGCAGATGCTCTGCCAGCCAGAGCCTGGCATGGTCACACAGTGCCAGCACAGCCCCAGAGGGAGGGTGCTCTGCCTGCAGACATGGTGTGTGCTGCCTGAAGCTCCACTGACAAGGCAGAGGGACAAGCAGCTGGAGGGAACAGGGTTTAACCTCTCATCCCTAAATCTCATGTATGTGGTTAAAGTTATTTAATTTTTGTCTCTCAAACACCCAAATTACAAAACATAAAGTTGAATTCAGCCTTGGTGAAAACAGGTGTGAGTGCAAGGACATCAGAGAAATCTTTTAATTATGCCAAGGCCATGGGTTTGCATAAAAAGTTATTGACCATATGGCAAAGGAGAAGAGGAATTACAAAGAAAATTCCTCATTAACTCATCCATATTTTGTTTGGTTTTTAAGGTGCAATTATGTGACAAAGACATTATTTCAGACAACATTGAATATATGACAGCCATAGATAAAGTAAACAAGGACTTAAGGATTTGAAAGCTAGCAGAAGAAATATTTAGGTTTCTAAATTACCTTTCAGAACTAAATGTTTGGCTTTCTGTACAACTAGAGTGACTTCAAAGTTCACATGAGAGAAGTGAAAGAGGGGGAGGAGAGGGGAAGGGAAAGACTCGGTGATCTCTCACCCCAATCATAAAACAGAAAATACAAATAAAGATTTGTGGCTTTGCTTCTGCAGACAAGCAGATATTGTATTCAATCAGTGTTCATCCAGAAAGTCACAAAGAGCTACCATTAAAAACTTCTAAGAAACAGCTCCTTTTTATGGCTTCCAACTGCTCTGCCACAGCGTAATTAGTCTCAGCACAGTATAATCAAACACACTGATGCCTTGGTGACCCAGTCCTATTGACAGGGCCCTGATAATGAGGGTGAATACCAATGTAATCTTGTTAAACAATATGGTTTTTAACTTCAATCCCACCCATATTGTAGGGATTTAAAGAGATTGGAATAAAATTGCTGAAGCCAGAAGTTGGAATGAGAAATGTAGACATAAGGGTTTTTTCACCTCTTTCATACCAAAACAGTTATTTGCACTCTTTTGTCTCATTTTAATTGACATCAGTGCAGTGACTCAGAGGAAGACAGAGTTCCATAGAACAAACCCCTAAGTAAAATGGCTACCTATGGTACCTGTGCCCTTCTCATAGGTGACAATTCCCATTGATTTCCTTAAAATATCCCACAGCTACTGTCAAGAAATGCTTTTCATCAGCCCTCATCAGGACAGCCTTTACAAGCCTCTAAACAAAACCAACTCAAAAACCTGTTGCTGTGCTTAGGCACACACCAAAGCATTGCCTAGAGCAGCACATGCCAGGGTTATTATTCAGGAGAGGAACAACAGACTCAGCCTCATAACATGGACCTACCCCTACTCCCAAGCAACATTTTTAGAACAGGAAAACTCAAACGTAGATCAATTTCCATGGAAAGTAAAATTTCCAAGTTTCACCAGTCAAAAGCAATTTTTTTTTTTTTTTTATGTTAACCATTCTATGGAGCTATTCATTGAAAAGAACTGAAAAAACAGAATTCCTGAGGAGGCCAAGTACTCCAAACAAGAAACACATCTAAGTGTAGTTCTAAGAGTACCCCTTCCAGTGGCAGTGCCAATTTGAGTAGTGCCTTTCTACCTACCTTCTAGTTATCCCCTTAACCAGGCCATGCCTCAAGGAAATTAACCTGCACATGTTCATGCTACCATATGAACAAGGCATCATCAAGGGCCATGATGGTTCCCCAGTGCCATCAGCAAGGAGAGGGGGATGCTTAAATCAGCAGTGGCACGGATGGAAATTCAGGAGTGCGTACAGCGTAACTGCAAGCAAGTCAAAGTACAATTCTGTGGGAATACTTAAGGCACTTCCACTCTGACTAGAATGTGGTGCTGAAGAACATAAAGAAATTTCTGAAAGCTTTGTAAAGATTTGGTTCTTCTGGTTTAATTTTTTGGGGGGTTATTTATTTGAAGATTGGTTGATGGAAGCGAGCAGAGTGTTTAGCATTAAACCATCTGAAAAAACGTGAAAACGCACCAAGCTCTGGGATGCCTCCCTTCAGAAGTTCTGAAGAAAACAGGGCTTCAGGACTTCTCTCCTTTAGCAGCAGGGGTAGCTCAGGTCTTTTCTTTCCACCATCCCCACTAGCCTTGAGCTCCTGCCCACCCACCCTCCTGCTGCCACCTCTCAGTTGTGCCAAGTTAACCATTTGTGGAGCTGCTCCATGAAGCTGAACAGTGAATTAATTGCTTGGTGTTTTAAAAAAGACAGCAGAGATTCTTTGATTTGCATGAATCTGGTTACAATGTGCTGCATCAGGGAAAACAAGTGGTGGGAAGCAGGAAGAACAAGCACAGGAACTGCTCAAGAGAAAAAGAACTGCCAAGAAAAGGTTCCTCAGTATCACTGCCTCCAAGACCATGATTTAACCTAATTCATTTAATTAACTGGAAAATTTGAGAGAAAGAATAGTTGACATTTGAGAAAGGGAAGCCAAAACCACAGAACAGAGAAGACTGTTAGCAGGAATGTGGATAACAGATCATCGGCATCTGCAGAACAGAGAATAACACTGTAAACAGTGATATCTGAAAATTTTTCAGGGACTGATTGACAAGAAAATATGTTCATCCAACTAAATTAAAAATTAAATATGCAGAAAAGCCATAGCTACTAACTTCTGACTTCAAGTCATTTCAAATCTGCTAAGCTCCAGAGCTCGTGGTCCAAACCTGAGTTTTAAATCCATATAACACGTGATCCTGCACCAGTCACATGAAGTTTGAGTATCAAAATAAATCTACTATATGCATGCAAAACTTGAACTGTTATAGAGCTGATGAACTTAGTGAAGGATAAAGAGAGTTTTGGAAAAATTTTCTCAATGCACAAGTTTTCAGTAATGACATCCGAAATGGCATAAAGACTTTGTTATAATTCATTTTTAAAATATCATTTTGTGAAACACAAGTAATATAAGTTTTAGGACAAATAAGTTAGTCATAAAGTCATGACCATCTCAGAAAAGAACTTTGAAAGGAGAGGACTTTATCATCCCAATTACAGTAGAATAACAATTCAACCATCTCCACACCTATATGAAATTGCAAAGCTATAATTACAAATCTAGAATCAAAACACATCAAAATAGTTAGAAAATTCCTCAGAGACAGCATACAGCACAAAAAGGCAGGATTAATGCCTTAAGAGCAATGGCAGGCAGCATCAAAAATATCTCGCAATGATGATCTGTTCCCCAAGGTTTCATTGTTTGTCACTAGATAAGGCAAGTTATTTCAGTAGGTTCTTTCCCTCCTCCCTCTCCACAGATGGAGTAGTTTTATATTTTAGGTTAGATGGATTGGAAAAAGTAAGTTGGATCATTATAAGGCCTCAAAGAGAAAGGCAAATTGGCAAGGAATAGATGCCACCAAGTCCAGTAACGAAGCTGAGGAAAGATGCATCATCCTGAAGCAGGAAAATGGAACCAGTGTGTTTGGGAATAGGCCCAGCTTTGCCTGTAAATAGGCCCAAATCCATTGCCTTGGGAATGCCATAAGACTAAAACTTTGAAATGTGCAGATACCTAGGAACAAGAGGATTGTGCATTTCTCCCATCAACCTCAGCAGCATACCTGCACTCTGGTAGCTGCAGTGAGACATAATACATGAAATACTGAACATGCCGTTCCTCCAGGGTCATTTACAAATATCCTACGAGAAGGAAGTGGGATTTGATATAAAGCAACCAAAATGAACAGGCCCATTCAGGAGATTTTCACAATTTAAAATTTTCTTGGAGTATTATAAATATTGCAAGAAAGGGTTTATTGTCACTACTACCTAACGGTGTTTAAAGATTCACTTTGGCCTGAGTCAGAATCTGACTCCTGGCAAAACAAAAAAGTCCTTGATTTACTCTATTTATTTCCTTTCAGGCATAGTTTTAAGTCATGACAAACACAGAGACAGGAAAAAAAAGTGGCCAAGTAAAATATGGCCTCAAATACCACTCCATTTAATTCTCTTTTGTCTATACAAGCAGTACTCAGAGGTACAGTCAAACTGCCTCGATGTGGAAACGGATGAAAATTCGTCCTCGACTGGGTTTCCAAAACAGTAAGACATGTTCTAAGGGTCATTCTAGTTTGAGATGTATAAAGCTGGGATTCACACTCACACTGAAGATCATTAAAAACAATTTTGATTGCTTTTATAATGTATGATGACAAGCTTAACTCCATTAACCTACTGAGGCTTAAAATTATTATTGTGCTCACTGTCCTCATCACTAAAGGATAATAAAGATGTCACAGCATATTATTTAAAGAAAGTTACCATTAAATAGACAAAGAAAGAAATAATTGATACTGGTACAAGGTTTCAAATGTACTCTATCTGTACTTATGAAAGCTTTCAAGGGATCCTTGTATTTTAAAACATAAAACTTCATGGCTTCATGCTACACATTTGCAAAGATTAAATAAGAAACACAGCCTTAAGCTTTTCTACAGAGAAACATCAGCCACCTGGGGCACAGCCTGAACACAAGGCAAGCAGAACAGAGGAGATGCTTGCAGAAAAAAAACAATACACATGTAAAGAGTGGAAGGGAACAAATTAGCAAGCAGTGGGGAGAGAGACCACATTATCACCCAGCTCCTCTGTACTGCAAAGGCAGGTCAGGATTCTGAGGCCCTTAGATCCTCTCACCGTTCTTGCAGGTCAGCATTGACTCCTGTTATACAGGAGGATATGTTGCTGTTGTTATGCAGCAACTCCTGTTATACAACTCCTTCATTTTGCATTTACTTCTTTTATACTAACACTGAAATTCTTTTTGCATTATTTTCTAATTTCAGCAATGTGCCCTGCTGTCCAATTTCTATTCTTCACTCACAAAAAGGAAAACTAAATCAGCTTCAGTACAGCCTTTTCCTTTCTCTCTACTACACAGGATCTTAATAGACATCTGAAGACTCAGAAAACCATGAAGCACTCAAATCAGACTAAAAAAAAAACATATGCACCAGCAAATACTTTTTTCCTACAGGGCTGCTGTTTGGGTTTTTGATCTTGCTTGGGTTTTGGAGGGGTTTTTTAAATTTTTCTTCTGAAGAGAGTATGCACCATAAAAATGAAGGCCTGAGAGAAATTAGAGCTAAAATCCACTGACAGTCTTCTTCCTGAGCCTGTACGAGTTTTCACCCCCAAGACAGCCAATTAAAAAATAAAAGACAAAAGCGCCTGTCTTTATACAAAAATAGAAACAAAACAAACAAACAAAAACCCAGAAAAACAAACAAACAAACCCAAATAAACAAAACAAAGCAAACAAAAATCAAAACCAAAGTGTTCTTCAAGTATTTCTAGATGTCCCACCAGGTGGTGAGGCACACCTCACTGCTTGCCTCAGTGCAAAAAACCACACTTGTGGACAGGGTAGAAAACAAGTGAATGTCTCTCCCTAGTAAAAATAAATAAGCAGCATATTTAAACAGGGAGGGCAGTAGGACTGTTAAACTAGCAATACTTTAGAGCAGCTTAATAAGTAGCCCTAAAGTATTAATATGATATTTCAAATAGCATCTAGACATGCCATATCTGGTATGTGCAATTTTAGCTACGAGTGAGTCACTTCTGGATGCTTGGATGCGATAAACTTGAATTTGGCCATGCCAATTAAAGCTCAGCCTTCGAAGCTACTGAACTAGAAAAGCATTTTGAAATCTCTCCTTCTAAATATCCTTCACTTCTAGGAGGTGGGGGAGTATGAGCACCAAATGCAGTCCTTGGAATTTAGCTGAGTCATGAGCTGGAATAAGAAAAAGGTTATCTCCAAAAGAATACAGCTACTTCTTAAACTCAATTCGTCTAAAAGCTAGGAGAAATTAAGAAGAAAATACAGAAAAAAAAATATTTTATTTTTCAATTGCATAAAAAGCAGGAATCCTACAGATAATTTACCAAGAATAAAAGGAAAATTTTTACAATAAAAGTAAATAATTGTGGAACTTAATTGTGTTATAATATCCAAATATAACTTAATGCCTCTAGTTATCAAATCTAAATAATAAGCATGGAATTCTCATGGACCTTAAACAGAAAGGTCAGACAAATGCCTCCAACAGCAAATCTATGCCAATAATAGAAACCACAGATTTGTAAAAAGATATTGTGAAATTGGAGTAATTTGACTAGGTCTGGATGGAAAAGCAAAACTTCTGCCCTTTTCCTTTTTTTTCTTTTTGATGGCTAAGTTTCTGCTGCAGCTAGACATAAACGGTAGCCAGAAGATTGGAATTAAAGTGAATAATTTTATTATTACTGAACCATTTCTCTAAATTTTGCCATACATATATTTGTAGCAAACACAGGAGTGAAAGAAAGGAAACTTATACAGATCATGCCATGTCTCTATCATGAATCCTGTCATTTCAAGACTAGAGTAGATGAAAAAACATTTCCTTTCCAAAGGAATGAGAGCAGTGCCTGGTGGCCTAGCACAGCTGCAGTGCTAGCACGGAACAGCTGGTTTCATAAGCCACAGCCCTGGCCTGTCACACGTGTTCAGCTGAAATTAGAAACAGCAGAGTTCAGGGGTTAAGAGAGAAGTTTACATGACACACCAGATACCCAGAGCATTACTGGAATTTGCTGGTGAACTCTCACTCAGAGGAAGAATTTGTCAGGGAGCTTTTCAGCAGAGGAATAATGGATGGGAGTTCTCAAGCCCTCAATTTGTAACATGCTGTCCTGGCAGTGAGCAGGTTGGAGAATAAGAGACAATGTTTAATCAGGCAGAAGTCTCACAGTACATTTCTATGGTTTCTGTTTTTAATTTGAACAGTGCAGCACACTAACATACTCTTTTTAAATTGAAATGCAGTGTTGTGTGCATAACCATCGTGAGAGCAGTGAGACATCCACTACTTCCTTCCTCTACATTTCGTGTTCAAGCTCCTCTCAACCCACATTGAAAAATAATTTCTACTCTGATTTCTTTTCCCAGTCCTCTGCCACTTTCTACAGTCAGGGGGTTTGTACCTCTCTCTCAGCAACAGGAGACTACAAAAAATCTATAATCTCACATGGAACACAGATTATATTTTAAGTTTAAAGTCACTATATTTTAAAGCAATGGAGCTTCATCAGCTTCCATGCCCAAAACTTTTGTGCCATTTACCAGAGCTTTTCTACATGTAAGGAGCCTCAAGATCTGCTGATTTATTCTTGGAAAGACATAGCAGTCTCCTATTTAGTGTTTGATTTATCTGCTTTACCAAAGGACAGTTGCAGGAAGGTAAGAAGTTACTCACTTTAGAGGCTTTACCAGCAATACCAACTCTGCAGCTCTTCACCCTTTGAAGGGCTCATGCCTAAACAACTCCTCCAGTCTATACCCTCTTGGTCACCTGGGGGAGAACAGGAACCTCCCCACTGCAGGGAATTTCTGGCACCATTCTGCTGCAAAGTATCATTGCCAAAACCACAGAACAATGCTTATTCCTCAGAACATCTTTGCTGCCTTACTGTCTCATGCCACTTGTCACACCACTTCAGTGAATACTCATCATTTATGGATTCCCTCTGTCAACAATGGAGATGCTATCTGACCTTCTAACGCTATCATTTCAAAGATAGAATAAAGGGGAATGGGAGAGAAAAATCAGCCCTATAACGTGGATCTTACTGAAAGTTGTTGGAACGTCATTCGTGCAGTCACGTCATCCTCAGAAAAATTGCCCTGCATTCCAGCCTGCCTCATTCATTGTCATAAATGGGTAATTGGCATCATTGACATTCTTCCCAGCTGGAAAGAATGCCATTCTACATCACAGCTAAAATAATATGCTGTTCAGAGATGCCTGTTCATCCACAGACATTCAATGGAAACTTAAATTTTCTATTTATTCCTTTGATGTAGTAGTATTTTAATAAATAAAGTATTCTTAAGGAAGCTAAAATATATCATTCAAAGAACACATCCTGCAACAACTATAAATCAGCAATGACTGTTTTGGCATTTCAGCATGACTATATCATATCCATTCCTATCACTGGGAAAAACAACTATAACTACTAAAAGAATCTCACTGTAGGAAACCAAAACCACAAATCCTTTTTGTACAGAGAGCATACAGTGGAAATTAACACCAAGTGACAGAAACTTAGTTTTTTGTTATGGAAGTTTATGCAGGCTGTGATTTGTATGTCTATTTATATGAAAAGCCAGTTCTCTTTATATAATTAGAACAGCTCTTGAGGCAGAAAGAATATAATAGGCAGCAATGACTTCGAAGGGAGAAAGCCTCTCTGGAGTTAACACTACACCACAGCCAAAGCACGTTGCATAAGGAGAGTTCTCAAAACAAGAGACAAAAGCAATCTGGGGGAGGAGCAGCATTCAGCTGCAGACAGTTTTCCTACTCCTAGGCTGTGAACATGAATGGCTGGAAAACTGACAAGTTTTCACAGGCATGACTGAGCCCAGTCTTGACTCAGAATTAAATGGGACAGAAGGCTTTGGCTGGCCAAAATCACTAAGCATGAACAAAAATTAAAACTAAAATTACCTTCACTATTTGTATCAGTGTAAGGAAAAAAAAAAAAAAAAAAAAAAAAAAAAGCCCAAAAGCAATTGGGAATGGCACTGTTCATTGCTTGGCAGGAATCCATATTACTATGGGCTAATGAGAACTGAAAAGAAAGAAAATTAACCTGAGTTTTGTTCCAACCTGGACAATAAAATCTAGTAGTTTTTTTTTTTTCCCAAATTGAAAAATAAGTTAATTTTGTTTACATTTATGATTACTATAGATTATGGCTTAATTTTTGCAAGCCTAAACCAAGACAGCTAACATGATCACACTTTGGGCATTTCATACTTCATCTGGACTTGTATTTCCAGCTCCAGCAAGTGCCCCTCTGGGGTGCACAGAGCCTCTACATATCTTCACTGGGCTGCTCTTCAGCAGGAAGAGTCCTCGGTAAAGCTAAGCCAAGAGTTTCCATGTTAATGACGCTGCCCCACAGCAATATTGATGTGAGGCAATTATTATTCCAGCTCTGCCTTCAAGACAGTGAAGACCAGCATCAGCAGAGTCCCCATGACAGTGCTGGCAGCTCTCACCACAGCTTCTGCAGGCCAGGACTCAAAGCAGGGTGTCAGAGTTAAATGAGCACTGCCATCCCTTCTAGACCTGTGCAGGTCAGAGCTGTTTCCTTCACACTTAATGACTTCATAAAGCTATGGGTTACAGACTGAACTGAACTTTTCCATTTGCTCATGTCAGAAAATAAAAGGCTCTGTAGTACTTTGTACTTCTTAGAAATGAGACTGAGCTGACAGGCTTACTGGCACTCATGACACTTGAAACCATGCTGACTGGACAAAAAACCTGATGAGCAAGTTCCCTGGTGGAGTCTGGCCAGCAGCTTCCAAACATGTTTATCTCTTTACAATCAACCAGAAAACTTCATTGCAGCCACACTTAAAAAAATACAAGCTGGAAGAAAGATAAAAAATTATTAATGAAGGTCTCAATTTCTCTTAAACTCTAAAAATCTGTGTCCATTTATATCATTTGGCTTTACAAAATTATCCCTTACCAACCCTATTCTAGCCAATATAAGCTAGCTGCTTCTTCACCTTAAAAATAACCTCAGCCCACTCAACATTAACTAACACAAAACTAAAAGCTTAGAATAATTGCTGCTAACTTAGGTTTCAATCTTGCAAAAAATAAAGTGGATGAATAATTTTACATCCAAGATTATCTCCATTGACTTCAATATATGCAGAGTCAGCTTTAATATCAAATTCCACCTATATGTAAATTCTATACATCCAAGCAACAAACATTGGTTTAGAAGGATACCAACTGAACAAAAAATAGACACAGGAAAAAAATACTATCTAAATTTGCAGTTCTAAAAGCTATAATATCTACACAGAAACACAGTCCTGGAACCAGCAAGAGGAAAGCATGGCTAGGAAATGAGGAACCATAATTCATTAAAAATGACCTGCTAGTAAAACTGCAGAATTATGAGCATCTTCTTGGTTAAATTTGGACCAATGATGAAGGTGGGAAAGGCTGTAGAAACCTGCAAGTTTAAAACCAATTTGCAGATAAAAGCAGATTTGAATAACAAGGAAGTCATGGTGGAGAGCAAACATGTAAAACCTCACAGACATACTGATTAGCTTTCATCAAATTTTAGCATTCTGCTTCTGAAGATTGCTCATAAGATATAAGATTTCTTTTCCCTGTTTATTTGGCTTCATATTCTCCACTACATGTATGATGCTGTGCTTCAAAACAACTCAGAAAACATGCAAATAGAAGGTTCAGTACCACTTTGATCTTACTATCTTTGACAGCACCACGTTTATCTAGAGCTATTTAAAAGTTTTTAGGTTATAGAAACAGAAGTGTTAGTTACTACCAGAGCTGATGTCCTGTGAGATCATGGCAGTCCTGGAAGACAGTGGCAAGGACACTGGAAATGCTTGCTGTTATATAAAAAGTACAGCAAATCCTAATGATGTCTTAGCACCGTGTGTGGCCCTGGTGTGGATAGGTGACCAGAAGAGTGTTGAAGATAACAGGAATGTTTCAGCTGTTGCTGGTCTGTGCTTGCACAGCATCAAGGCCATTTCCATTTGTCATGATCCCTACAAGATAGGAGCCTGAGGGTGCAAGAAAAGCTGGGAGGGGGCACAGCCAGGACAGCTGACCTCAACTGACCACAGGGATGTTCCGGAGGTGGTGGAAGAAGAGGGTGATGTCTGGAAGTACAGTCCTAGGATTCCCAAATAACCATATGGAGAAGCTCAGCTTCACTGAAAATGGCTAAATATCTACCTTTCCACAGGAAGCAGAGAATTAATTCCTTATTTTACTTTGCTTGTGCATTCAGCTTTTGCTTAACCTAATGAACTGCCTTTATCTAACCCCTGGAGTGTTCTCATGAGTATGACATGGTTCAGACAGCTCTATAGTCATCTCAGAGCTTCTAGCTCAGGTATTCAACCAGGGAAATCAGAGGTGGATAAAGCCAGTGAACTGCTATCACATAGTTCACCTCTGTTCTCACTGCCAATGTAGAGCATTTTTTTTGATGTAGCATCCCTTCCCATCTCATTTATACTCTTTCAACTGCTCCCATTCCCCTCAGGAATCTCTTGTGCAATAGTCTAAGCTCACTGAGCTAAACTGAAATGTAGACTATCCTCCCTTCCTAGGGAATAAGAAAAAGGTACAATTTTTCTTTCATTTGATGCTGTACTCAGACCTCAAGTTGTAACACACAAAATTCAGCAGGTTACCTCTGAAAGTACTGAAAGAGCCAGGTGAGCACTAGAGAGAGGTGTGGCTCCAGTCTTGCTTCTCAAGAAGAGCTGAAGCAGCACAGAAGTAAAATATCACTGGCATGTAAATCACTATAGCCCTAAACAAGTGTAGAAAAGACACTTGGGACTGTTTCTGAACTAGTGCTTCCTGAACTTTTCCTGAAGTACTTGCAACTTGCTCAGAGTTTTGCTCCAACAAAACCAAAAATAATAAAAAATCTCCACCACAGCCAAAAAAAAATATATTTCTTTGCACTGCTGAAGAATCAAAGTTATTAGAAACACAAATTAAATTAGCTGCAGTATATGAATACTACACTCAATCATTTTCCTTCCTTCTATGGCAAGGCTGTGAGTCTTAGCATTTTAAGACTGCTGCCTTCATAAGCTTTAGGTTCAAAATTTCTATCTACTTCCACAGGCTCTTAATCTGAACCCAAGTCTGTAAGACCCTATTAGCTATGCAGCTTCTACTTGTCCCTCTTCTTTATTCTAACCACAAGAAGAATGAAACCATGAAAAATTTTCAGAGACCTTTCACAGAGGCAATTAAGCATTTCTTAGGACACTTTGGCAAGCTGGCAAATCATCTCCATCAGCCTCTCTTCACAAGTGAGCCTTTGCCTCTGAATAACTTGTAAATGCTCTTCACTTCCAAGCCAGCACATCCAGACTGACACCCTCTATCTCCTTGCTCTGAGAAGAGTTGGGTTCATGACAGGGAGGTCACTTGATGGGGAAAATACTAATAAATGATAGGGGATATTTAAATCTCAATGCATGGAGATTAATCTTTAAATTTCAGCTCAAAACTCTGAATACAATAGAGAATCCCAGTCTTGGATAATAGCTAATACTATGATGTTTTTGTTTAAGATTTTGATTAATAAGAGAAATTTCACTTCCTTCTCTCTCCCTATTAAGAAAACAGACCTTACATAGATCCAAATGTTTACCCAATAATTTACCACCTTTCCTAACATTTTCAGCAGCATCTTTTAGCTGATCAGAGCCAAGGCTAATATCCGGGCATAAAATCCATTCTCCAATACAGCAAAAGGCCAAAATGACATTTCACAAACAGCAAGGGTTTTTTAAGTAGGCATCCATCAAAAATGCATTTTTCCTCAGTACCTTGGCCTTGAAAACACTGCATTTTCCAATTTCCTACATGCTGCTTAATGTTATGCAGTGTCAGTCACACCACATTGTGTCATTTTATATAGCAGGTCAGCAGGAGCCACCATGTTCAGAGGTATCTGATATTTTGCCAAATCATTTGGCACATCTCACAGTCTCATCAGTTTGAATTACTTGTAGATCATTTCAAAAGAGGGACATAATTATTGGCAATCATTCAGAAAACAGCAGACAGTCTGAGTGCTTTGCTGGACTTTTCCTCTGTCTAGAAACTGCAAGATAGACAGATTTCCCTGAAACAACGTAACTGTGTGTCAAATTATTACCTGTGCAATTCTTGCTTACATTTACTATTTTGGGGAAATGTTTTACAATTCTTCCTTACAGTGAATAGTACTTCATTCTACAGTTTCCCTAAAGGCAGCTTATAATCAATGTTATTAGAAATACCAGATTCTGACCCTGAGAGAGAGAAAAAAAATACTGGATTCAAGTATTAATTCACTACTATATACTTTCTAAGCTAAGCATGTTTTTCATTCACTAAAACATTTAATTTTTACAGTAACTCTACACCAACTAGAATAATTAAAGCATTCTTTACATCAAACTCTAGGTGATAAACTCCTTTACTATTATGAACATCTGTTTTTTTGTCACTTCACACGTTGCATGTAGGAGCACAAGAGGTAAATAGTGCCACATTGCTGGTTAAGTTCTGCTTACACAAACAGGATCATTCTTGAAAAGGCCACAGTTAGTGAGAGGAAAGCAAATCACAGACTATATGTATCATAACTGTGAGATACTTTTCCAGAGATGGCTGTAAAACCGTTTCTTTGTAGAAGAAACTTTCTGTGTAGAAGAACCTTGCCATTGGAAACTACAGGGAGCTGTACTCCAACCACAACTGACTGCAGGTCAGCAACAAGAAAGCATATGGAATGAAACTGGAAAAGCATTTTTTTAGAATAAAACAATACAAGTCCTTCACCTAGCTGCTCCCATATACAGAGAACAGACTGCAGAGCAGCAGACAGGCCAGAGGCTGCAGATCTGTAGCAAGTTTGCACTGGTAAAAACATGGGCCAAGAAGATGGACCAGCAGCTGAAGTCTGATGGATCTGACAGATGATGTTTCTGGAGGTCGTGCCAAGAGCCTGCAGCCTCACCCAAGGGCAGACAGTGAGATCCTAGACTGAAATGTCAACACACTGGAGCCCATTTACAAAATACAAACCCCCAAGCAGAGAGGACTTGACATTTTCATAGGTTCTTTGGCATACCTGCTTTCTCAAGTGTAGTTTTCTAATTTAAAAGCCTTCATTTAGTAAACAGTAATTTAAAAATGGGCATAAATGTTGATTTATATAGCTAGCAAACCAAATTTATAGAATATACTCCAAATCAAAGCCAAATCCAAAGGCCTGCTGAATTGAATTATAAGAGTATCTGCATCCTACAAGTGTATAAAAAGAAACGTTTGTGGTGTTTCATCATGACAAAAAAAGCTGGCCATTGAGTGCATGTTTGTAGAGATAACAAGATGGAGAGTGTAAACCTCATTCCACCTTGAAGGTGTGGCAAATATCTCCTCACAGGCAGAGAATGAGAACAGTTCAAGACTGAACAAGCAGCTTTCATTGTGATCTGCCAAATAATGACGATTATTTCAAGGGAGAATATTTTAGTTTGTGCGGGGGATAAAATAATCTCTAAGTGTTGCAAGGCAGCTAAAGGTTACTCAAAACTATATCTAATTTCCACCTACAGTTTTACTAAACTCAAGAATTCAAATGTAAGGAGTTTGAAAGCAAACCTGAAACCTATGTGACCTCATGGACTTCAAAGAAGGTGTTTTGCTGTCAGATACAGTCATCACCTGTTTAAGGTGAAGAAGGAGTAGTCCAAAAAGTGGAAGGAAAAAGGGAGGAGAAGAACTGACAATTAGGAGAGAAAAGGAACAGTTGTGTCTAGCACGGGAGATACTGCATAACACAAACCTTATAAGAAACTTGTCTAATTTTTTATAGTTAAATGAAATCCATTGTCAAAAGAATTTCATTTTGCAGATTCTCAGTACAAAAGGCTTGCTTAAGATGTGGTGAAAGTGAGGAGAATTTTTTTTTAATATTCCATTCTATATTGAACAACAGCACTTGTCTAAAAATGGGCTTAGATTCATATTTCTTGTAACTGCATTTTCCTTTCAATCACCTTGTTTTCCTCAGTGAAGTTCTCTCTAAGTGAATGGTCTCTTTTCTTCACTGTCTATAAAAGCAGCTGTGCAGCAAATCTAAATAAGGGTAGACACAAGAATATACCACTAACATTTCTTTACTAGATTCTCCCGTTCTATAGACACTTCAATTAGGCTACTATCATAACATTAGAAATTTGAAGGCTATCCCAAAAAAACTACTATAAGTTTCCTGATCAGAGGTGACACAAAACAGAAGGTTCATCACAGAAGAATATGTGTGCTTTCAAGTTTTGCTCTCAGAAATTAATTATTTTTTTTTTAAATCGAGTGGTTGTTTTCAGTCAAGCAAAATATTTTATTTTCTCCCAAAAAGTAATTATTTCTCCTTTGCTAGCATTTTAAAAACAGCAGCAAAATATTTGGACATAAGAAGTCAGCATGAGATACAACCACATACAGTGCTTGTGTCCAGATGTTCATTTGTTCACAAGCTTGAGCATTAAAAGTTCCAAAGAGCAGCTTTGTGAAAAGCAGAAGTACACAGTGAGAAAGACAAACCCTTTCAGAGCCCATCTAGTACCAACGATCTACACTGGATAGATAAGGAAACATCAGCATATATCCTTTTAATTCCCCCAAGTTTACTGCGATTTCTGGTTTCATTTAAAAGAAGTTACATATTTCTCCTCATCAAAACAGTATTTCAGTACAGACATGAGTTAAAAAAAAACAGGGCAAGACGGGTTACAGTTTACCAAAAACGGGCAGGTATTGACTTCATTTCAAATTGGTGTCTTCTTTCAACATTATGGCTCAGCTTTTACAGCCTTAGAATCTCACTTTGATTTATATCTTTCATCTTTTATAAGAGCTCCTACAAACTAATCTACCTGTTTCGTTGTTTTCCACAGAGATTGGGAAAAGCTTTGAAACATGGAGCTCCAGTCAGTCATTAGCACTGCCAGAGCACATAAGAACGCAGGCAAGGCCTGCTCTGGAACAGCGAGGCACTTGGGAAGGGGCCTTTGGCCCAAGGAGCTTAAACTTTTGAACTAATGCTGAAAGCTGTTCTGCACAGATTAAGCCAGGGTTAACTGCAGTGCAAGCACAAGTGTCAGGCTTCACAAGTGCCAGATTTTAACAGATAATTATGGAAAAAGAAAGGATCAAGCTGAAAATAAGATCACTTAATTATACAGCTGGGTATTATATAAGTACAGTACAGGCTGATGGCACCTGAAGGTACTAATTATCATTACTATTTCAAGAAATATCTTCTGTGCAGATGTAAGCCATCACCCGTTCATACATTTGCCAGTTACAGGTATCTCAGTGGAATTTTTTCTTCTTTAATATTTATTTTGAAAGTAACAATAACAGTTTAATTTAGTGATCATTTTTGTTCCATCCTAGCACTTATTTCACTAGGAACACTTTTTGTGCTTGAAATTGAAAACATATTTTAGCACTTTTCAGAACTAAGCGAGAAGATATAATCCATAAGCAGTCCTATGAGACAGGGTCCAACAAACACAGGCAGCATCCCTGCAGTTCATTGAAAGAGGCTCAATAAGAATCTCTAGGGAATATTAACTAACAATAAAGCTCTTCCCAAATAATGGCCACACGGAGGACTTGGCAGCACTATGGCAAAAGAAGTCCAGACAAAAAGGTTGTTTCCAAGGTGCTGTGTGAACAGATCCCACATTCTGTCAAATGAGCTGCTTGCACAGGACTGATAACACGGTTCTGAACGGGCTGCTGTGCCGGGGAGTTAATAAGACAACACTGAAATGCCCCCTGCATGGGGAGAGGCAGATGGACTCAGCATGCTTCCATGCTTGGTCAGGTGTTATTAATCTATGACCAAGAGAGCAGGTGGCTGTCATAAATTGCAAGAAATTTTCAAATATCATTTGGCTCGCCAAAGCCTGAATATTCTTTTTTGAAAAAGAGAGAGAGAGAAAAAAAAGAAAAAAAAAAAAGAGAAGACATTGCAACCAAGGGCTGTTTCAGTAACTGCTAAGTTTAGACAATGGTACATAGTGAACATAGCATGGCATTTTTTTCCCCTCTAAAACTTAGCCTAGAATAGTGCTTTCTCAGCACAAACAAACATTTCAAAATACTCAGGTTTTTTTTAAAAAAACCTTAAAAAACATAGCCTCTTGATAGTAGGTTCCTTTGAAGGATTACTATACTAAACTGTAACCCAAACCCCAATTGCAATGTTCCCTGAAACAACATATACAAAACCTCATGTAGAGACAACACACAGAAGTCAAGTTACTGTCTCATAAGGGTGCCTGATTCACAGTAAGCAGGGCAATTTTTTGCCAGGATACTATAGGAGAGAACTTACCCAGTGGGGATTTTACAGACTCATGTATTTAAAAGTCACCAGCTTTCACCTTCATAATAAAAGTAAAATTGTGAAATATTTTTCCCTTTTTCATAAGTTAACACAAAGTAAAAGTGTAACCAGATGCTCAGCCTCAACAACAAAAATAATTTTGAATGAGCATAGAAAGTCAGTTTCAATGCTTCATGGGCAAAACTGTCTCAGAAACCTTCTTACCTGTACTGACTACAGTATCCCCATTCAATATAAACTTTTACATTTTTTCCATTTACATTTCAAAAAACCCCTTCTCATTATGTACAGAGGACATAACGAAAAGTTTAGAAAGGGCATTTTCATTCAGCACAATGGAAAAGCAGATGTTTTCCTCTAAACTTCTAATACTGCTACTCTTCTATTTAACTTGGATTCTGTAACTAAACACAATACTGCAATACTGACATTTGAAGTAAATCTGTAAATATTTTCTATACTCCACACTATTAATATTTCCTTGAGTACTGTTTCTCACTTCCACTGTGTTTAGGGCATTGGATGGTTCAACTAGAAGAACAAATAAAAACAAAGCTAAATCTATCTAGTGTTTCAATCTAGGCAATGTCACTGGACATAATGACTCCATTTCACATCTACAGGAAGATAATGCAAAATTACCTAGTGCAATACATGCATATTTAAGCGAAAGTATCCTTTCATTGTAGAACCTTTTGACTGACACAACCTTTCTTCTAGCAAGGAAGTGGCTGTTTTTAGCTCAAATGAGTTCTTCATCTTTGTCACCAAGCTCTCTGCTCAAAAAATGGCAGCTGAGAAGGCAGGGCAGAGAAGGCAACAGGCTAAGCCTAGATCACAATTGAAAAATAACTCCTGGATATGTATCTTCAGTGTTAGTGTCCCCAAGACAGATTGTGTTAGAAAATGAACTCTAAATTTGCTGGCTAAGTAATGGCTAAAAATCCTTTTGAGAACAGCAGGAAATGCACATTGTCTGCTAATAAACACAAACCAGCACAGATATTTGATAGTAAAGGAGATGCACTATTTCATTTACAATTCAGTTAAATCTGATTGTTATTTCATTCCTAAAACCAAAGGCACCTTTCTTCTGAAGAAGGAAAGGTGTAAAAAAACAAACAGAAGAACAGCCTTGCTAATGTTTAATTGTAATGATTGTTTCTGTCTGCAAGGTCATTCATTAACTGCAGCACTGCAAAACTGCCTCTTTTTATAGCAGGGACTGCCCAAGACTTGATATTCTATTACAGCATTGTGAATAGTAGAAATTGGTCAGAGGTTCAGGCAAACAGTGTGGTCATTTTGCCACCACAAAATGTTTTCTTCCTTGCTTGCAATAACCGATTATCTCAGTAGGCATTTTCTATATGGAGAATAGTGGCTTTAATTTTACATATAATCATTAAAATCTAATTGGTGTGAGCTTTTCTTAGAACAGACTATATCTAATATAGTAGTATTTACAGCTTAAAACTTACATTATTCCCAGGCTATTTTAAATGCAAAGAAAGGAGTACTCTTATAACAGTCACAATCTTAAAAGAGAGAAAATTACAAAATAAGACTATTGGAGAGAAACAAAATTCCCCTGAAATATATCCTGAATAGGCAGTGCTGAGCAACTGGAGATGGTTCTTCCTGTGATGCACAGGTCTGCAAAGCTCGATAGTATGAACCTCAACATGTGAGGCAGTACTGTCACAATGGTATGCTGCTGCCTGCGAGAAACTAACCCTGACAGACCCTCCAACACCATCCATGACACAGTCAATCTGCAAATAAATGCAAGCTGCCTACCTTCCTTCCCAAAAAGCCAGTCTGGAATATTGCTTGCCAAAGTATTTTAAAAGTCATGCTGATATATTAAGGCAGATGTTTCAAAAAATATTAGTTTCTTCAACAGTTTAGCAAAAGCCATTAGGTTACACTTTCCAAAAAAATATCTTTGGATTTGCAGAATTTAACATACAAAAGCCTATATAAAATTAAAAGGATTTAAGTTTTTACATTACTATCTAGACTGAGCAGTGAGGACTTTATATAAATTCTTTACATAAATGTCATTAATAGACTGTAAGCCATAAGACAACCACCAACATCAGGACACCAAATAGTTTTAGGGAATATACATAAATTGCAGAATAAGGCCCTTTTACTGAAAGGCACAGTTCTCAGACAGACCACTTTTGCTGGGAATAGCTTAAGTGGGACTCCAGGTGGATGCAAAGATTCAAAACTGCAAGAAGATATGAGTTTCCTATTACCAAACATTTAATAATAAAGAAAAATGAACAGTTTTTCCATAAAAACAGAGGTAGGGAATTTATTTTTCCCTAGCTTTTATCTCTCATTGCTGCTGTAGGCCTAGATTAGTATTTGCAACAATCAAAATCTGTATGCAAAAATATCACACTATTTCTCTTTGCAAATTACTTTAGCTGCCCTGTTCTCTGAACAGTGTCATTTTTAGCATGCTTTTTACACATACATTTCCTCTAAAAGCTGTGAAAAGGCCTCAGCTCTGTTAATACAGGCATCCCTTTATCTGACACCAATGATTTTTACCAGGTCACTGGTTTAATGCCTTTAAGCCCTTTATAAATTAATCATCAGTGCAGCCAAATGATTTTGTCAACTTCCTAACAGTATCTGCAGTTCTGAATAACTGGCTTCCAGTGGAAGATCTGCAATGAAAACCCCTTGGCAATTTTTAAAATCTCCTTCTGTCCATGAGATCTAAGGACTGCAAGGAGCACACTGCTATCGTTCCAATGCCACATCCCACCCTTGCAGATGGCTTGACAAAGGTGGGGAGAGGGGGATGGAATTACATCAGGGCAGCCGAGGCTTTTTTATTTCTTAGGAATCAAACATACACCCCTGTCTGCCCCCCTGGACCTAATCCAGGAAGCCATTTCAGCTGGAGGTAGTGCTGGCTGATCTCAACTGGCCCTGTGCATTTTTAACATTAGGCATTGTTTCAATGCTTTGATCAAGCTACAGCACTTGTTCCTGGATGAAAATGTTAAAGCACAGTACAGAAACCTTTTTCACATGTAAATGCACTTAAAACTTAACATTATATATCTTTGTCTATTTAACACCCCTTAAAAAAAAAAAAAAAAAAAAAAAAAAAAAAGGTGGCACAATGTAATAGAATTTCAGCCTCCCTTCCAGAAATCAAGTTCCTTCCTAAAAAAATTATAGCTCTTAATCCTGTACAAAAGCAGTCCATGTAGGCCTAAAATCACTGATAAAACAGTGCTTAAATGAAGAAAAGTTATATTACTGATGGTTCTCGTGACCTGTGAAGAATTGCTGGAGAGAAGGACAATTCCGATTACTAAACCATTCCACTCTAATAGGATCTGCTTTCCTCCTTAGAGCATTATAGGACTTTGGGAGCCAGTCTTGAACAATGCCTGCAGGATGGATCTGTGTGGGAGCCGTACAGAACATACTGATCTGAGAGCACATCTGTTTGGGTCGGGAATCACAACCAGAGAGAGCAGCAGATTTCCAGCCCCTGGCAGTGCTGCCTCTCCCCGCGGAGGACAGGGCGTGGGCAGGCAGCCGAGTGACCTTGGTACACTGAGCAGGTCACAAGCCAGCATCACAACACCACGTTTCAGGGGAGCTGTGACGTTATCAAAGCAAGACAACAGCAGAAATATTGCCAGAGGCACTGCAACTACAATAAGAATTTGTGAGAAGGGGAAATGAAAGAAACAGAAGTTGTTGGGAAAGAGGACTGTGACAGGGGATGAGTAACCAGCAGGCCAAAAAGAAAGAACTATGTGATTTGCGTTTGTGAGAAAGAACTATCTACTTCATAAAAATAGCAACCTGTTCTGTATTTTCACATTTTTGAATGTCAGGCATCATGATCAGTTAAGGTACCAAGGAGCTGTGCACAGATAGGTGTCCTTGTGTATTACAGTTGTGCTAAACAAATAATGAATTACTTTTCCTTACAGCAGCTAGAAATCACTGGAGGTAGAAGTCTGTAAAACAGATTTGGACCAGAGAGACCCTGTATTTATTTCTCAAGATGAAATGTAATGTCTGAAGTTATATACAACTGTCTAAAGCAATTTTTATGATACATATTCCTTTTCTTTCCCCCCCCCCCCATTCATTGCTAGTTTTCTATTAGTTTGAAAAGGTGGTACAGGTATAGCATGAACTCTCATTTAAAACACCTGAGTATATTTAAAATTGCCATCACCCATTCCTGTAGCAATACAATTCAAAATTAAACACGAAACTAAAGACATTCACAATTAACATCAGCAAGTAAAAATTTTTCTATTCTGAATATTTATGCTGAACTTCAAGATAGGATAGGGGAGAAAGGAAGAGGCAGGGATAAGTCTCATTGCTTTGACTTGCCTCAGAGTAGTTGTCCTCATTCTTTGTTGGAACCCCACTGTATTTATCACCAGGCTAAACAGAAAATGCTTGGTTCACAGCATTATAACTTCAGCATTAAAATTCCTTGCTGGCAATTTCTAGCAATTTGTAGCTGTTGTTGCCAGCAAGTGCTAACAATCACCAGGAGTCAGGCTCCAGCTAATCCTGTCAGCACTTCAGTTTTTGGCAAACATTTCATAGATAATGTTTTGACGCCTCTGTGCTCACTTGCAGTCCAGTCAGATTAGAGATCATAGGTTGAAGTACACTGCACTATTGTGCTCTTCACAACAACTTCCCTCTGTTAATCTTTGAAGCGAAAAGAAACCATCAATGGCTTCTTAACAGATGTTTCAAAAGCAGCACACATTCTGTATAACCTTGTAGGTAAGTTGCACCAACCTGCAAGATAGCTTCCACAAAACACACACAGAGGTTGACCTAGATGACCTTTGAGTTCCCTTCCAACTCAAATTATATTATGATATGCAGAAGAAATGAGTTTTTCATTGGAACATGGGAACATTTTCGTACACCACCTTAAGATTCAGAAAACTTCCATGTCTAGAAATGCAATGGCACAAATGGCAAGTTCAGAATGCCATGAACCTCAGTAGCCACCCAGTGAGACATTGGCAGGTTTGCACAGTAGAAATTCAAGTCAAATTAGAATAGAGATATATCCTAAAAAGGTTCATCCTAAATCTAGCATCTTACTCTCCCTCCTTACCTCCAGTCTGGGTCTCTTAGCTTCTTGTGGCCTTCCCTGTCAGATATACATTACCTGCTGCAAGTCTTTCACATATTTCTTGCCTGGCTTCACCTTAGAGGAAAGGCATTAATATATTGAACTCTGGCTCAATAAATGTTCCCACTGGAACACATTTTGTACAGGAATATGCCCCATTGTGACAGCAGCTGGAAATTTCAGACCAGAAAATGAAACAGATTTTCAAGAAAGTAAAATAATGTGTAATTAACCTTTATAACAGCTTATCAAGGTATGTGGCAGGCTTCCAACACTCACCATGTCTCAAATCAAAAACTGAAGATTAAAGATCAGCAATCATTTTAGCTAGTGGGCATGATACTGGAGCTATCTGAAATATTCACACATTATATAAGGTCAGGCAGTAAGATTCCTCTTAAACATATAGTCAAGAATATCAGCCTGCAATAACAAGGAAAGCTTTAATTATGGAAGTATGGCTTTATAGATTTCCACAAAAGACTACCATGTGTGTTTTGGCTGCTCAGATCTCTGTGATCATTTTCACTAAAAGGACAGAATTTTGTTGCTTCATCAATATTCTTTGGACAAATTCTGTCCACAACTGCCTTAGGAAAAAGCAACAAAAATCTAAGACTGGAGTCTAGATAGGTTACTAACAAGACACTCACAGGATACAAAGTAGGAAAAGCATCTTGTTTATAAACCAGCAACCACAATCAAAATCAAAGGACAATAAGGCAGATGGAGTTAATACAAAGTAATAAAACTACTAACAAAAGTCCTAACATGTTAGGCCATGCAGTTACTTAAAAAAAAAAAAAAAAAAAAAAAAAAAAGTCTTAAAGTTTTACCTGGTACAAATAGTAATTGCATATAACCTCATTCAACATACTGTATGTTCTGAGACTAAAAAAAAAAAACAGGGAGACAAGGCTGCAAATAAAACTCAGACTAGAAACATTACAGGTATACATGACCAGGGAATAAAACAGATGGATATACTGACATATTGACATAATATCAGAACAAACTACTGCTTTCCCTTGAAACTAATAATAAAAGTCATCTTGCCTTTGAGCATCGCTCCGAAAGGTTCATTTGTATTGTGATAGCATGTAAAAAACTGAATCTTATTAAAGCATTGAAGGGTTAAGCTTAAATTATCTACATAATCTGAAATGATGCCTGAAGAGTGTATTACTCTCCAGAGTACTTTTGTTTTCTGACAGCTGCTTAGGCAGCCTAGCTGTGTGCTGAATACTCTGATGATGAAGCATTCATGAGCTTAAACACTTCTGCCACTTCATAACTTCACCATAATTCACTTCACCATACACTTATGCATCACTTCCACTGTGTGCTTTGGGGATGACTTGTTTTTTAGAGAGTTTGTAGACAAAAATTTAAAAATTGGAAGGTTTTGAGTTGAAAAGAACAGCCACTCCAGTGAGGTCCTTGGGTGGTTTGTGCCTCGCCCCAGGAGTGCCACGGCTGGGCCCGAGGCCAGCACAGAGAGGTTTGGGTTTCAGCACTGAACAGTGTGTGCTGTGCACACTGAGAGAGGAGCCCAAAGGCCAGCGCACAGCACAGCCCCAGCAGAGCCCGCACAAACCTTCAGCCCAGCACGCTCCGAGCGCTGCCCTCGCGGCGGGACAAGCGGGACCCCGCGCAGGAGACGTGTCCTCCGTCAAAGCTCCCAGCACTTGTCCCCCCCGAGAGCTGCGCTGCCAGATCACACTCTGCTGGCCCTCACAAACGTCACAGGCACCATGGAACACACGGGCGGTTTCCACAGCAACAGCGTCTCACGCAGCCCCCCGGGGAGGGCAGAGCACGGCCCCTCTGGGGCGCACGCTCTCCAGATGAGACCGGCGTGAAAGGGCCAAGCACCAGCAGGACTCTCCTCTCCCTTCCCACCTTCTCCCAGCCATGGCACCCCTGGCACTGCTGGGTTTGGGTCTCTGCTCTCCTGTGATGCTCTCACTACAACCCTGCATACCCAGAACTGGACTCTGCCGGGGCAAGGGGAACACGGCACCGCCACGGCCCAGGGCCTGGCCCAGCAGGATTCCCAGGAGGAACACACACAGCAACAAAAAACAACACAAAACAACAAACCAAAAACAGAGATAAAAAGAGGAGAAGGGTGTGAAAAGCAAGGCTTTAACAGCCAGAATGCTCAGTAAATGTTGACCACAGTGCAAGTGATGGTATAGAGAAAACAAAGCGGTACCCTTTAGGGACAGGCCCAAAAGCTGCAGACAGACCAAGCTCTATAAAGAGCCACTTTACTTTAAAAATAATTGTTCCTAGAGGTGACTGACAATCAAATGGATGCATGAACCAAAAGCTTTTACACAAGCATGTGCTTAACCAAGAATTTACTGCATTATTCATTTTTCCTACTCAGCCAATGCATTATCAAATTCTAAGTCAAAATTACTACTGGAAAACTCAACAGTCATCTCCAGAATCTCACTGCCAGTGCACTTTTTTTAACTGGAATGATGTCAAGGAACTTCCCTTGCTGGTACAGAGCTATACCAGTGCAGCACAGACGTGGAGCTGGTACACAGTGCCTGACTCCACATCTATGCTAAGAGGCGTGACAGAGGAAAGAGCAAGGCAAAAAGGGATAACTGATTTGGACAAAAAATAATTCTGAGAAGATCATGATGTTTCTTCAAAGTTTGTTTATGTTGATGAAAAAATGCTGAACTGTTGACTCTTCTTTTTGAGCTAGACAGCGGCTGACTCAGCTCTTGCTGCAAATTTTAAGTGATGTGTCTTCAGGGTATTTTGCCAAACTAGTAAAGTCATTGCACAAATAGCTTGTGAGATTAAGCTGTCACAGGTTATAAAGAGGTCAATCATCAAAGTATTTAAATACAGATTTACTCTATCATGCTTTAAGTTAGTTTGATATGCGGGAGGACTTTTTCCTCCTTCATTTCTGTGTTACCTGAAATAAACCAGAAACTTGGTACCTGATGCAAAACAAACTGAAGCCTGAAAAAAACGTAATACTGTGTTCTCCAACAACACATCTCATGGGGCTCTTGTAAGCTTCATTAGGCATAGTTTTGAAGAAAAGATGAATTAATAGGAAATTGTGAAATATTCTGTAAGATCAATAGGCAAGGCAAAATATAGTTATCTCTTTTTTCAAGTTAATAATAAAAAATTTTTCAGTTACATTGTCATTCTGAATTTGTTTCTTTTTCTTCTAAGATTAAAAGTTCTATATTCATCTGGCACTATGGTTTGACCTCAGTCTCACACAACAGTACACAATCCAGGCAATACTGAGGAAGAAAATATCTTTACACAGACCAATTTTTCTTTATATTTCATAATTTAACTTATAAATAGTTCCACACCCAATGTGTCCATCCAGCTGAACAATCAACATACAGGCAGCACGGACAGGACAGTAACCAGCCAAGATCAGATCTTGGAAAAGAGAATGAGACAGGAAAAGCAAAAGAAACATTACCTTTTGGATTTACTGCTCCATGTTTTTCTACACAGACCATAAAATATGCTTGCTGGTAGACCTTTTAAACTGGTGGAATGAGATCAATCTTCTTTAATGTAAAACAAAACTGTATCTATTGTGTATTTTAAATAGTAATTGAGATCATTTGAAGAAATGAGCTAAATTTCATTACAGATGATAGTATCTTTAACCAAGAGGCCCCAGAAATGATGGGCTGACATGGGCAGTAAGTATGCACACCAGAGATAACAACGACCCTTGCAGGAGGCAAATTGATTTTCTGCTTCTCTGAAGCCTAACAAATGCTACCACATGCTTTGTTCCCAAGTCACTCTCAAACCAACTACCATGTTCATCAGATTCATTCATTCCCTTAAAAAAAAAGCTTGATTTTTTTTTTTTAAGTTAGCTCTTTATCTTTCAAATGTAGTATCATCTTATTAGATTGCTAAAAGCACAGAAGCTGGTAACTGTGCTAGGAAGTTTCCCTTCATCCCCATCAAAACAGAAGCAGTTTCTAAAGATAATGTCAAGCATAATGAGATGATTAGAAATGATTGACTGGCTTTCTGACTTCATACAATTTACTTGCTCCTGATATATTATTTACACAACCTTCCACATACAATAATGGTAGAGGATCCAGTACAGGATTGACAAAAGGTCATTTCTTTCCTATTTGCTGAGCTAGCTTTTTGGTAAGAACTATCCCACTAATACATAGCTGAAGCACCTGACATAAGTTCCTGCTTGTGTTTTCATGTGCTGTGTGGGTACTTGCTATATTTAAAGCAGATTACTGTCCACAGGAAAAACAATTCTTTGGATCCAGCAGAAACACACTGAGGTGCACAGCACACTTGTCAGAGAGATTAATGTAGACCTCAGTAATAAGATTCACCTCAGCACTAGGGTTAAGCTCTATCTCAGCCTCCCTGCAGGCAGACCAAGAAAGCCACAGCAGCAGAACACACCCGCAACACCTCCCCACACTGAGGCCAGCAAATGCCATAAGCCACACACAGCCCAGACAAAACCAGTTAGTCCCTTGGGTGACCCCACTAGCTGTCTCTGCCAAGGTTTAAGCAAAATCTCTGAGTTGCTAGAAGGAGCCAGTGTCCAACATACTTTCCTACCCTTCACTGAACCTCAAATGAATGGGTGTGGGGCCCAGGCAGACACCCGGCTGGGAGCTGGGGACGCTCAAACCAACATGCTTCCAGTGTTTTCTGCCAGTTGGTCATAGCTCCAGGGATTTCACCCCAAAATACTAAAAGCGCACACATATGAATCATCTCTCCACAATAGCAAAAGACAATTCTTGGTCTTACCTGAAGCTCTGTATTCTGATTTATTGAATGTATTGTTCTTAGACAACAAATGAGAAGTAGAGCTAGGACATGCCTAAATGGACTGCTTCTAGGCTGCCACCTAGACCTTCTCAATTAAGCAGGCACAAATTAAACCTACTTGATGACAACAAAAAAAAACCCAACTAACAGGAATCAGCTACACGGCTGCCACAGTCACAAAGGTGTTAACTTCTCCTCCAGCACAGCTGATTCTGCAAGCACAAATTACCACCATCTTCCTCTCCCATCAAAACCTGCAGCCTTCAAGTAGTTACTGTATCTGAAACAGTTTCTATTTCCAAGGTATGAATTCAGTTTCCTACAGCATAATTGCATCACTCGGGGTAACTCCAAAATGTCCCAAGCTGTCTGATTAGGCAGTTCCAAAGGCTGCTAAGCCAGTCTTAGATCAAAAGCCAGTTTCTAGGCAGATGTGCTATAAGTGAATAAGCTAAATGGGATTACAGAGAATAAAACAAAACACATTTTGTAGGTGTTTCATACCTCCTAAAGACGTTTGATTCCTGTGAGCACCCAGGAACACCAAACTGCTGTGCTTTAACAGTAACTAGAGCTGAGAACAGAGAATGAAGTTTCTTTAATTCATTACTCCCTGTGACAAGAACAGGTTTTGATAATGTAAAGTTAAAAAATAGGAAAGCTACAAATTTGCCCTAATAGAGTCTAATAAAATGAAATAGTCTTTTAAAAGCAACAATGGATTTCTTGTTGCTTGGAGAATTTAAATCTGCAGTAGCCAAAACACCAAAGTTGGTACCGAGTAATTTTCTTCTAGCAGGAAATTGATCTAGACGAGGAATAGAATCTTTTTGGTTGCAGTGAATTAATATTTATTCCACTTGTGTTAAAACAATGCAATTGTACTGAAAAAAAGTGTTTCATTTTGCAATACTCAAAAGGCATGGTAAAAGACAGAGATGTCCAGATCATGCGTTGGTTATGTGTGTTGTCATGTGCTGTCACCTGCAGTGCAGAAACTGCTGCAGGCCACGCTGTCCTCAGTTACACCTCTGCAAATCCTGCTGAAAGCTAATAGGTTTGGACAAGTTTATTCAAAGTTGTCTCTTAAGAAAGAAAGAAATGGAGGCAAAAAAAATTTAATGATGGCCTCATTTAGCCTGTGGTGCTCCTGCAAACAGCAGAGGAGTTGGAAAGAAAGTATCCACCCTGGCTTTTAGATTTAGGTGAAGTTTACAGAGCTAACAGGGAAATGGGACATCCACATCACCACCATTTGCAAATAAAACTCTGAGTGCCAACTAGAAAGGCACATTGCATCAGTTAAATCCGAGAGGGTAGAAAATCTTTTATGCATAAGGAGAGGACAGCTGATAAAATTCCATGACAAAAGAAAAAATCTCCTTGAGTCACTGACATCTTTACAGACCTAGAATAACCACATTTGATTTTGGCTTGAGAGGTTTTTTCCCAAGAGACCGACCTCTAGAAGGCAAAAGTATACTCTTATCCTGTCATCCCCTGTCCACAATGACACACCACATTCTCTTTCTAGAAACTACGTTTACTGAGATAATGAATATTAAAAAACTGACAATTTTTCATGCCACAGAAGTAATAACTACAGGTACCTACATAAAAATTTTACAAATTAATTAACTAATCTTAATAATGATGTTACCAAATCCAAAGTAAAGCAATAAGGATAAGGCATGACTTGCATGGAGAAACCACTCAAAATGAACAATGAAAAGAATTAATGAAGATTATTATGTCATCTATCATCAAGGAAGTCATGGCATTCCTGAGGGATTACTGTTTCTAGGGAGGAACATGTCTCTTAGATTAAGGTCAATCAATATAGAGCTAATCAGAAAACCATTGGCTCCTATTGATCTTGTGCAGCAGAGCTGAGGTTAGGAACACCCCAGTGCTCAATCTATTGGCATTTGAAGATGAACTGAGTAACATTAACATTTCCATAAGAATAAATTCTTTAAAGCAAACTAATAGTAAGCTGGCTTCTGCACCACAGTACAGTCAGTAACTACGACGTTGTCCTTCCAGAAAAAAAAAAAACTTTCTCCAGCTTTTTGATGGATTTTTTTTCCGTTAGTATTTGATATAAGAGCCCTCTGATCTATAAAACACTTTTTCTGCAACTGGCAGATCAACAAAGACTGTGAATGCCAAAGGAGGGGGTGATGACCAGCTGGAGACAGTAATCTCTGGGATCTGTAAGAAGGATACAAACCACAGTCTCACCCTTACTTTTTTGCTTATTGCTCTGAGAGAAAGGGGCTACAGAGCCAGTTTTTCAATCCTGTCCTGGCTTGTGGAGTAGCATTTGCTCCACTTTCTGTTTGGAAACATGCCCAGAAACAGTGTATGTGAACTGCCTCAGGAGATGAGCAGGTCTTTGCCAAAGTACCTCTAAAGAAAGCCAGGATCTCTGTTCTGTCTCTTACATGTGGAGCTGACAGTACATCTTACAGTCAGCACATTCAAAGCCTTCCATGATAAGACCTATTTTTAGTAGTTTATAACTTTGCCAGTGTTGACCATTCTGAGGAATTTCCTGTGCTGCTGGGTGCTTGCCGCAAGCTGAAAGATTTTGGAAAGCGTCAGCTTAGACAAATGAGCCAATTTCAAGAAAGATGCAAGTGAAAAATTACCTACAATTCGAAAAAAAAGAAAGAAAAAAATTTCATTTTTGATACCTTCAAGCTACAGAGTAAGAAATTGAAATGTGGCAGAAGGAAAATATCACTGCACTGTCATGGTGTGAAAATCCTCCTAAATTTGTTTAAAATATAAGCTTCCAAAATTCCAGTTCCCAAATGAACAGTTGAGACTTTTGGTACAGCCTGACTGTAAAAGGCTTTGAATATGCAATTTCTGGCCTGAATTAAAAAAAGGGTTTTTTTCTGCAATTGCACAACCGTCATGGTTAATTTAACACCACACTTGAGAAACAAGAAAAGAGAAACTACTCCTATATTTTTGTAGTTTTGGCTCTGAAGAAAAGTGTAACTGTGCAACTCAGCAGAAAAAAGTTGGGACAATTTGGAAAGACAAGAAGTTAGAAAGATTTGACAGTGACAGGAACAAGAAAAAAAAGTTTAGTAAGAATGACTGAAGAAAATAAAAAGAATATGATTTAGAAGGAAAGGAATGAAAACAAGTGGGAAACGGTGTAGAGAGAGGATAGGTACAAACACAGTAGCAGGACAGGGAAGGGCAGGGAAGGTGTTGCCAAGGTCCCTGTGGGCACCCCAGGCAGTTGTCTCAGAACAGGTGACATCCCAGACAGACATGTGCTAACACATGCAAATTTTTGGACCTCTGTTATATATGTGAGGATCTGTGATGCTTCACATCCTTTCTCCTCTGGCACAGCTGGCCAGAACTTGGGTCTAGTCTGGTTTGTCTAAAGTCTGTCACCATGCTCAGCCTCACCTGAAAGTAAGTGATAGCTGAAAAGATCAATAGTTCATCAGCATCTCCTTTTACCTAACTCACAGTCATAAAAGATGGAATATTTTATGTGTTTCTTTAAGGACTCTAGAAGCAAGCAACCCCTTGGCAGGTATTTAGTCCCAGCAAGGGCATTAAATTGCATAATAACACTCTTCTGTTCTCTTTTTCTCAGTAGGGTTGAGTTTCTCCCTTCTTGCACCAATGTAACCCTTTGTTGGTGAATGGCCATGCCCTGCTAGACTTGAGCACAGTTGTTAGTTATTAAATAAAATAACAATATATTCTCTAGTTAGGTTTCAGAAATTAGAAGTGGCTGACCCAGGAAGGGCTGTTTTCCTTTCCTGTTTTCTCTTAGAATGTGTAGGACTGAAGATTTTCCAACAGCATTCTGAAAGCCTTGATCTTCCACTCAGAAATCAGAGGCATACAGTGGAGATAATTTATTACCTCATGAGGTGGAGAGTGATTATTTTGTATAGTATGATGGAGGAACAGAAGGGTAAAACTTACCAGTTGCATTTATCAAGGCAATGCAGACTTCACTAGAACCCTAATATAATTAAGGAGATGTCTCTGATCAAAGAAAGTTGTGCTCTTGCTCTTGAACTCATTCTGAGGAAAGGCTCAGTCAGCACTTTGTTACTGTAAAACTGAAGCCCTCAACCTTTGAAGCTATTAAAGATTTTTGAGCATTTTTTACAATGAAAAAGCAAAGTTTAGTAAAGTCTAAGTAAATTATATTTGAAGTATTTCTTCTAAAATCTTTACTAAGTATCTCGCTTGCTGTTCTGCAGCATTTGTGATGTTATTTCACACAGCTAAGCAATAACTGCATCACATTTTAGCTTTTAGTGGTTTAGTCAACATTGTTCAATTTACATAAAGAACATTTAGGAAGGTACAAATTTACTCCCTTCAGCTGCCTGCAGAATGGAATAATACACGTGATTATTTTATTTCAGAGACATCCAGTTCTACCCTGCCCTTAAGGAGAGGATGTCTGGGATATTAGGTAGGTCATTTCTGCGACAAAATCTAAAGATAACTGCAGTGCAGGCATAAACTGCAATGCTGCCAGCCACTGCTAAAGACAAATATTGTGTTTGTTCTTGTGCCCTAGATAGGAAAGTGGTGCATTAGAGGAGCTGTATCCTCCGGCCTGCGTGGAATAAGTGGCAGTGGAGATCACCATGCTTTAATTACAGGTCCATCTCCACAGTCACATTGGCCCTCCTCAGTTTCCTCATGGATAAAGGATACAGGAAGGCAAAAGACACGTCAGATTAAATTACAGATTTGGTGTTTAGATTCTGTGCGAGTAAAACCTTTCCATTTTCACATGCAAAATGCTCTCAGGCTATGAGTAACTTTGCACCACTTTGCCATTCAAGTAGAAAATCCCACAGAGCTTACTGGTACCTACATGAAGCTCTGGCAACCTCCATAGCTGTCTCTGGACTGTTTCTTTTGACATTAATAAAGACCTGGATGTTTGTGTTTCCCTATACCCTGTAATTTTTTAGCCAGTTCTTAACCCAAGCCATTTTCTGATTAGCACAGAGCTTCCAGCCACCAGTCAGTGGTTATTCAGCTACTAAGAAATGAATGATCAAAATTTCAGCAGGATCCATCAAGATTAATTTAAGATTCTGCATGGGAGAAACAGAAGATTTATGTGAGGGTTGAACCTATTTTTAATGAACTTGACCAGATAGTTGTTTCTACTGTCAACAATAAAATATCTTGACACACAATCAGTGTGAGACCAGAGTTGATTGAGTTTTACAGCCAAACGGTTGCTGCTTATTTAGTTCCACATTCACTGAATGTGGTCCTCTTTCATTTTCCTTTCCTCAAAGGAAAGAAAAAAGATAAAAGAGAAATGAGCATAAATTAGTTCCATTCCTTACCTCTGTGCTCCAAAGCCAAGTCCTCTCTAGCAGCAGTGATTTGCACTCTTTCCCAGTCACTCTGCTCTGCTTAGACACAGTTCCCTGCTGAGGAATGCTACCAGGTAACCTCAGGACCCTGTACAGAACTCGACCTTTTAACTAGCCTTTCAACCAGACAAGCTGCCACTTGATGGGCAGCTGGGGGTGGCAGTGCTTCCCTAGAGCTGGCTCCTTTTCAGATTATAATTGAGATAGTGGCAAGAGATCGTTGATCAGCTTTTTCAGTGAACTACTGCACTTCCAGTGATATCTGAGAATAATATAATGAGTGTATAGCTTCACAACTTGACCACAGGCCTGACATTTTATTAGTGCATCAACTTTGTAGGCTACATTGCATTAATTATGCTAAATTACTAAATATAAACCACTAAATCCCGATACTGGAAAATGAGACTTCTGTTGTAAAGCAGTTTCTCTTGAGAATAAAGTCATTTTGGAAAGCTTAAATACATACCTTTGCTTACTAATAATAATGTTCTTGATATACAGAATATTTTAGTTCTACAGAGTCTTTAATGTTCCCTGAGTCATTAATTTAACTAGTAAATTCCACACACTGCCTGGAAGAAAGATCTTCTTGTTGCATACGTCCAAAATGAAAGATAAAGACAATTAGATTGCATCTCAAACTATGGGTTTAAGACAGCATCCAAAAGTCTTAAAATATGCCTGAAAATTACTGTGAAAAAGGACCTGCATTTTTCTTGGGTATTTGACAGCTTTTCTTCCTTATTCCACAGTTTTAAACATAAAATTGCATTTACATCGACTCTCTATTTAACTTTAAACTTTATAACCAGGAGACTTTTGGGAATATCTGATACACACAAACTGAGTTCCCAAAAATGTAGCATTGTATTACACACTGACCTCAAAGATTCCAAATTTTCAGCTCTTGGCTAATGAAGCATTTCTGAAAACCTTCAAATGCCACCTCAGAAATATTATCTTTTTTGCTTGCTTCTTAATTTGGAATTTCGTGATTTAGACTTTTCCCAGGACACTTTCCAAGACAAATTGAAATTTGAATTAACATGACTTCCAAGTTGCACTTTTTAGATATATTTCCATTACCATTAGTATCATGAGTCAAAACTATTGTGAGGAAAAACAATTTATTCTGATTCAAGTACCAAGTAGCAAGTTTTCTGTTTACTCATGGCACAAGCATCTTTCTTTTTAATATTTTTGCAGTCTTTTTCCAAGACCATTTAAAATACTTAATCTTCTTCCTTAAGCATAATTCATGTGAGATAGTAACTATATTTAACAAAACAGAAGAAACTATTTCTGCTTGGCATGATTTATAAGTCATATTACTTTACATTCATATATTCCAGAATGATTGCTGACCACTCAAAACTGAGACAGGGTCCTGGGTTGACTGAGATTTGCATATTGCAGTTACTGATAATCTAAAAATATGTTAGTATGAGAAGTTGCTTTCCTTGGTAGCATTTGCAGTGTTTCTGCACCTCAGTGATTTTAAGGCCTGAATATCCTTTTTAAAATCAAATTGGCATTTTTGTAGGAGCCCAGTTTTGAATATAGTCCCAGCACTCCATGCACAGACATGCCACCCATTGGATCACACAGGAAAGCATTTGCATGATTTGGGAAAGCCCAGTGTGTTCTTTAGCTGGTATTTAGGCAGCTAAATACATCCAAAATCTGGCATTAATTAATAACTGACAGTGAGACTTGGTTTATCAACTTCTTTAAAAGATTTTTGCTCTGACTTACAAATATTCACTTACTATTTGACATGGTAGAGAAAGCCAATACAGCAGCCTCCATGCAGCACACACATGGTTCTGTGGGGGATAGAAAAGCCAGCTTAAATCACTGTAAGGCCTTTCACTGACTTCAACAGGTTTTGGATCTGCCCACAGCTGACAAAAAATCTCTATTGATTATTTTCAACAATGCCACTTTTCATCTATGTAATTATTCCTCACAAAATCCCTTAAAATGTTTATTTTCTATATAATGCACAGCTAAATTATACTGATAAAACATAATGTGACACCATTATTTCCCAGAAAAAAATGGTAATGTCTTTTGTCTTATTTTCTAGATGTTTAATGCTTAATTCTTCTATTTCTCTGAACAGAGAAACCTATGTATATGGTGGTTTCCAGCAAAGATCAAAGAAGAGCTTCATTTCATGGCTTATCGATAAGAAAATCTTTCATTTTCCCAACTAATGTTTTTATTCATAGGTTGGAAAGTGAGATAAACTCCCACAGAAGAATAAAAAGGCATTTACTCTCCTGTGAAGGCTGCGCAGTTAGAAGGAAAGCAGTTCCTGCCAGACTGGTAAATCCCTGACTAAATGGAGGGCAGGAAACAAGGGCAGTATTAGTGCTGCCTCCTTGGCAGCATGCATCCATTAGCACAGGGAACACCTCCACCAAATCAAGGGGGAACAAGGACTAAGTGTGACTTCCTGGCTTGAGACAGTCAGAAAGGGCTGCGTTTTTTTGCAAATGGCATTGCTGCTGTTCTGTTTGTTCTCCCAAAAGATGAGGAGAAGAATATTTACCTTATGCAATATGTAGGGATTTGAGGATAAAAGCACAAAAAGCATTGACACTATAAGCTGCTGAGCAGTTCTCTCGGATAACATGCCATTAGCCCAGGAGCTGACAAGGATCCTAACCTTAAATCTTCAAAGAACTCTGCCATGAATATCAGACCAATAGAGACAATCATGTAGATACAGTGTGTGATATAATAGAAAAATATATATTAACATGTCCTGAATTTGAATTCAGTAACAAATTCAGAGTATAATTAAATACGAGCCAAGGTTATGTCTCCAAAAATAACTAAGTATGACTGGCAGGACTGCTCTGATTAAACCAATGTCCATCCTAAAAGTGAAGGAGCTGTGAGAAATAAGGAACACACAGAATCCCAGGGAGAATGAAGCACGTTCATCTTGTCTGTACTTGCAGAACCATCAGCCTTGAGTAAGAAAAGACATATGACTACAGTTTTCTAATAAAAGCCTGTTTTATATGAGAATGAGATTCATTATATTGATAAGGATTTTAAAGTATTCATTTTGGTTACTTGGGAAAAGTCAGAAGCAGAATTGTTTAGTAGTAATTTTTTAGCATAAGAGGCAAATATTGGGATGGGATGATCCTTGTCTGGCAACACTGCCAAGAGAGTGAACACTGTTTAATATAATTGTGTGCTCAACCCCAATCCTGCCTGTCAAACCCCAGGGGCTGTGCTCACAACTGCACTGCAACCCACAGCTCATCACCCAGACAGCACAGAGCCCCTAGAGCCTGCTGCAAGGAGACAAACTTCCAAGAATGTCATGTTGCCTTCAAATCCACCTCCATCCTGGATAAAAAGCCTGATCTGAAAGTAGATTTCCTTGGCCTACAAGCAGCAAAAGAGCTATGTTCGGGTCTCCTGGCCTGCAGCCCTCTGCCATTCCACTACATGGTTTAAAAGTTTTCTGATGAGGAGTGTGAATTCCAAGTTCTCCAAATGACCAAGATGAAGTTAGGGAAAAATGAAATATAGAGAGAGAGACTTGAACTCACCACAGAGCTTTTTATTGGAAGAAGATAGTTTGGCTGCAGTAGAATCCTGTGCTTAAAAAGTAGAAAAGGATTGTGGGTTTTCTTCCCTCTGGGATTTTGTTTTGTTTATTTTACAAGGCTAACATCATAAAAAGGTGACTGATGTTCCAAAGCCATGTGCAAGTAATTTATATAATTTGGCATAATTTTGAAAAAAAAAAAAAAAACAAACCAGATTACCGAAACTCTAAGTACTGAATGTGTGTTTGAATGCCACTATGAAGAGTTGGGTTTTCCTAAAACTAAGCTGAGCACTTGAGCAGACAGCGGCATGAAGAAGTAACTTGCATGATATCCACTTATTCATTCAGCACAGCGTAACCCCTATGCATCCCCTGTCTGTCCCCTGTTGCATCAGCATAGGCCATCAAAGGCAGACAAGTGCAGGACACTTCAGGACAATCCTTACAGGCAGCACTGCTGATTTTTCTTTCATGAAAATGTCCAAGTGTGAAAGAGAAGCCAGGAAATGAGAAAAGGAACAGCTACAGAAAACTGGTGCAGTAGCCCAGAGGGTAAACTCATAGATTCTATTAAGAATAGAATCTAATAAGAGATAGAAAAAGGTTTACAGTACATAGTATTTTAACTAAAAGTTTAGAAGAACACCAGAAAAGTTGTGCTGATAACCATTTTCACACAATGCTTTTCTACATTTCTTATTTTATCCTAATGTGTAAATGTAACAATATTGCCTGTCTTGTCAAGGCTTAGAAGGAAAAGCATGAAGAAGGAAAAGCTGAAGAGACAACAGTGAAAGAGTAAACATCAGTAAGAAAAATGTGACTTGACAGGAATGTTTCAGGCTTTTTTTCTCCTTTCTCCTAAATGTAAATGCATTTTCCTAGGGTACAGTAGTGTTCAGATTTCGACCCACTAGTGTTTATCATAAAGGGGTCAATGTCATTCAGCCTTTATTCTGATTACATTAGTCATTACAACAAGCCCATGTTTCAGACTTCTCACCCTTCATTTCAGGTTTCTGGTCATTCCTATCAAATCTGGAAGCCTCTCACCACCAGAGAATTATGATGATCACAAGGGAGTTTAGCAATCAGGAGGAGCCAAGGGCAGGAAGAACAGAACATCCCCTGCCCTGCAGAGGCCTCTCACAGCACTGTAGTCAAACATGAAGTCTAACAACTTTCTGTGTCTTGTTTTTCAACATTTTTCTTTAGAAAGACTTATGTTTTTTCCTCAGACTACTTCTTCCTCCAAACAAAATGAATGTAACCAACCTCTTCTCTTTTCTGCAAGGGAGACACCACCCATGGTCACATTTTTGGAGGACATTCACACTTCTACATGAAATAGAAAAAAAACAAACCCAGAAGTACTGTAGCTAGACTACACAGCTAAATTATATCAGGGAAGAAAATGTGACAACAGCAGCTAGAGCAATACCAGTTCTTCAAAGTCCATTAATAGTGGGAAAAATACATCTCCAGAAATAAATGTCTATCATAAGCATCAGTATTTCACAGTGGTCTAAAATGTTTTGTTCATTAAAAACACACGGACACACAAAGAAAGCCAATTTCCAGCCAGATGCAGCAATACAATTTTCAGAGGTAAACCATGACCTTATGTAAACACTAGTCCCAACTCTACCTCTTGTGCTCAGAAAAAGCAGCTTTTAAAACAAAGTGCACTCGTGATCTTTTCTTTTCCATTCCTAAGTCTTTCTTTTCCCCTCTCAAAAGAAACACTATTTTTTTGTTTCTGCTTAAAAACACTTCAAAATTAGTTCTGTCATTTCCCATATTACTTGAGGGGCAAACAACAGGGGCTTCTAAAATTACATCAAAATTTCATTGCACTAATTTTTACATTAAAATATGTTAGTAATTATTGTAATTTCAGCTTCCAGTGTATCCACTGTTCACAGCATTGTTTGCAGTCCTTGTCATACATGGTGCTGGCAGTGTTCTCTCACAGTCACTGTCATTGTGCCAAAGCCTCTGGATCTGAACCCGGATCCGTCTGGGTGCATTTTCCAAGTTAGCCAAAGCAGCAATTCTGAAATTCAGGCTGCCTTACATGTTTATAGAACATTACTGCTGCAGCAAAAGACAAATAATACCTGTTCAGCATAAATGAACTGGTGCAATGTTAACTTGTCAATAATTTAAAAACTTATCAGAACATGCACTGGTTTTACAGAGTCAGCAATTTTGCCATGTACCCATTGCAATTTTTTCAGTACTAAGAGGGAGAGCTAAATTGGGATTTATTATATCATTAAAACACAGCCCAACTCTGCAAGCTGAGTATATGGACAAAAGTACAGTCTCCTGAGTGGGAGACTTAAAATCCATTGACAAATTTAGGAATTATCATAAAGTGAATGTATAAGGTGATAATGGAGATACTGGAATGGAACAGATTGAAGTTTAATGCCATATCTATCCAGGTTTAATACTACAAGAATTATAAAAAGGCCCAAATATCTCCAGTGTATCAAATGCTCCAAGTTCCATGCTAGGCTCTGTAGGGAATTGTAGCAGGCACTGAATCTGAGTAGCAGCAGAGGGATGGCACAGCTGCACCAGCATCCAGATTGCCCTGCCCAGCTGGGGCTGTGTGTACCTCACCTGCTCACCTCCCTAGGCATCGGGAGACACCAGCACATTCCACCTTCCTTCTCCACCTCTGAATCCATAGGAATCCACTGAAGTTACCCATGTTTAACACCCCAGGCCTAAAGCCTGCTGCTCCCTTTTAAGATTCGACAAGTCTTGGCAGCATTGCCAAGAGGCATCGACCTCTATGAGCAGCTTTAAATTAAGTAAGAGCCTCTAAACTTCATTACGTGTGGTTCCCTGGAAGGCTCAGCTGAATGAAGGGTTTGCAATAATAGCTCAGCACAATAATTACACCAGTCCCAGATCTGCTGGTTTGAAGCTCATCCATAACCTCCAGTTTGGGTTTCACACACACAGCTACCATTGTAGAATTGTCACTTTAGTTCTGGTTTGTGTAGATTTTTGTTTAACAGTCTCAGTTTCAGCTACCACCTGTGCTACATCACTTCTTTGTGACAACATTCTCTCAAGGCCTCAGTTCTTGGCAATGCACAATAGATTAAAATAATTGTTATTAATATTTTACTGTACTAGTTCTTTTCCAGTACAGCTTTGTCATTTCATCTGTTTCTCAGCACTGGTGTGTTTTTCTGAGCTCAAAATCAACCTGAATTGATTATTTTTAAAATTGTGTAATTTTTATTATAGAAACTTCTATTATGCAGTATTTTAGTAAACAGTGTAATGATCAAAGTACTGTAGTTCCTAGAATATGCTCTACTCACATAAAGTTCTTTTTTTCCTATTCCAACTAAAATAGGAACTTCTGTTGCTTTGAAAAGCCTCCATTTCTGATACAAAATACATTCTTGACATTTTAATGCAACACCTTAGTTGCTAGAGCTGTTAATCTAGCATTTCAGTATGATCTACCCTACTGATTTTACACTCTTAAGTATTTAAGCCACTTTCGTAAAATAAAAAAAAAAATCCAGATATATGAGAAATTGTTAATCAATTATAGTTTTTAATACATTGCATGAAGAAAAATTAAGAATAGTTTTATGGATCATACAGTTAGTTGCATGCAAAGTAATGTTGAAACAGGGACCATTTAAGGATAGCTTAAGCTATCCTTAAGATATATATACTTTAAGGATAGCATTTAAGATAGTAAATAGTTATTTATCCAGCTGAAGCTGGAAATTTAATAATTTAATGTCAGTGTAGTACCCTAAATCCACACGGGGCATTGGCTGATATTGGAGTGGAGAATGTCCTGCATGTAATCCTTGGGAAGCACTCCCTTTAGGCATCCAAAATCGAGCCTGTGCACTGTCTGCTGCTGTGACAGGTTTGAGCTGCTGTTTGGGGCTGGCTGTCATGGTGATGATGGCTCTGTCACAGTGATGCTGAAAAACAAACACGGAATCTCAAATGTCATTTATTGTTCCAAAAGCCACAAGCATGGATGAGAGCCTTGGCTGTTACAATGCTAGAATGGGTTTCAGCTACAGCCTAAATGATTTTGTGATGCCAGTGGCACCTCTACACGTTTTTAGCAGGACACATGGCATTTCCTCTATTTGTGACCCATATGCTTTTAGTGTCATGCATGGTTTTGGTCCACAAAATGACTCATTTTGTTCATGTGACTTATTAACTGCTATTCCCATTGCCTTCTACAGTGTCTGGTCAGCTTCTACAAGCCTCACGACAGGGCACATATCCATCTTCAGAATGAAACAGGACAAGACAGCAACTCAGAGAGAATTTCTGTAGAGTGCAAGTGAGCGAGTGACACGAACATATTCAGTAGGTATTTCACAGCAAGCAAGAGAGACCTGCAGTCTTCCAAGGTGCAGTTTCTGACCTAAGCCCTGTCAGATCTGCCACCTGCCTTGCTGAGAGGCTCCCTCTGGCCCCAAAAGCATTGAGGCAACTGAAAGCAGCTAATGTCCCAAGGCCAGCCCTGCTCTGTAAAATTAAGAAGATACCTCAGCACCCCTACTATGCCTCTGCCTTACTGACTTGAAATAGCCTGTTGTCTGACCGAGGGGTGTGCTGTGAGGAATTTGGGTCTTGTGTTTTAAAAGTGCTGAAAAGTGCTGCTGTGCCACAGGGACAAGTCATTTGTGTCAATTATTTGCTCAGCGCAGTTACTCAGTGAGATATTGGGAGGTTGCTACTCGTTTTCTTTCTAGGGTGCTGTATTTCTTTCTATTGTAGTGTTTATGCATCAGTTTTCTGTGCTTTAATTTGGTTGATTGATATACCCAGAGAACAGAGGGTTCTGGACCTTTTATAAATTCAGAAGAAAAACTAACACAAAATAAATCAGCTCTGGCATTAACCTACATTCAAAAAAAGTGAACTATTTAGCTGATGCAAAGTTTTAATTGTGCTTTTCCTGATGCAGGCTAAAACCTTACCCTCAGAGTAAAACCTGACCCTCAGTGGAAGAAGCCATTCTGGGGACAGGGCCAAGTGCCAAGCCCAGGTTTCCAGAGCCACCTTACCACCCCAGGTCAGCAGCCAGCCACTCTGGGCAAGAGCACACGCTGCTGGACTTGGGAATCACTAATATATTCTCCATCAGAGATAACATTAAGTTCCCAGCTGACCAGCCATGCTCACTCAGACCAGCTCCAGGAGGGTCCTGTGTCCCAACCCAGCTCCACTCAACCCCTCCCAGCATTTTTCCCAGCCGTGGAAAAAAAACTAGAACGTAATTGCCAAATGAAGTGGTTCATGGAGCTGATTCAGAAATCCTGGAGCTGGAAAGCCTGGTTTTCCTCATGAGTTTTCAGCTCAGCTGCATGGAGTGGCTGCCCAAACAACTGCAGGTTTGCCAGTGCCTGAGTAGGACGATGGCAGGACTACGGAGCTGAGGTGCCCCAGGGGAGAGTTGAACCTGCCGGCTCAGCTGCTTTCTGGAAACTGTCTGCTGTGTTTGGTTGGCTTTTCACAGCTACAAACGCAGGGAAGGAGCAAAAGGTTCTTCTCCCACTAGCATATGTGCAGATCAAAGAGGATTCTTTTTCTTACTCTTATTTCCTGAACTAGCATTTTAAATCTTTTCTAAAACATAAACCTGAATTTAATATCTGTAGTGTCAGAAGTATTTGGACAGGAATTAAGATCTTTCTCTCTAAAGTCTCATCTCCATCCTACTCATCAAAAAAAAATACTGTAGTTAGGTTCTGTTTTTCTGTCCCTTCTAGTCTAGACTAACAGCACATGAATAATTATTCTAGATTCATATCAGTATAATTGAAAGCACAATTTCTCTCTCTCTTAAATAACCAAGCAGGGACAAAAAAAAAACAACCCAAACAAATGCTCTCCCCAGAAAAAACAAAATAAAATTCCATAGTTTCAACCTAATACCCTTTACAAAGAACAAGACAAAGAACAAAACCTGAAAACTCCAAAACCTAAAATCTCAACTCCCATAACACTGGCAAAAGTTCCCTTTTTGCCCCACCCTTTTACTGCTATCAACTTTCTCTCACAACCTCTTAAAAATATTTTCCACATTGGTTGTGTATTGTATAAATTCAAATGAAAAGGTAACACACATATCTTAAGCCATCTAATAAGCTTTGGTTGTAAATATTAAGTTGCTTAATAAACTTTCCTGTGTAGTAAAGTCTGCCAACTTCATAGCCTTAGAAAGCCCTGAGATCCTGAATTTTTTAGCAAGAAAGTAAAAAGTGAAGAAGTTGTTATTATTTTAGATAACTTGGAAAGGTTTCTGAAAGTTAGATACAGTGCCCGAGGCCAGTACACTTAAAATCTTAATCATCAGTGTCTCCATTACTTTGAATATGAAGGTTTTATTAAAACAGAGCTAATAGATACTTTTAAGAGTCTCTAGCCTTTAAAAGGGGTAGGAGCACACATAATGCACCATACCCTAAAGAATTATTGGCACAGATTTGATATGACCTACAAAATTAAGCCATGGCTTCACTACTTCAAACTTGAACTCATGAAACCTCTGAACTCATTACATTATTACTCTGTTCTACAGATACAGAATTGAATTTCAAATCAATAATAATATAATACAATTACTAACCTTATGAGCAACAGAGAGATCTTTCTCAATATTCTTTCCCCCTACTCTAAATGCATACATGGGTCAACAGATTTTTTTTAATGTTCCGTTGTTTAAAATTTGTTTCATGATTGAAAAAGGAATGCAATTTTTACAGTTCTCAAACCAGAAATCTCTCTGATTAGAAAACATTCACCAACCAAAAGTGAGCAACTTCTAAACAAAACCTCTTCATAAATCTGAAATGGGACATCCACATCCGAGAGGGTGAGCACTGCTCGCAAGCTCCTGGGGGAAAATGAGCTTTTGACTTTCTTTGGTTTGCACAGCATCTAGATTGCCAGGCTAGACTTACCAGTTTGGCCTCCACTGATGTGCTCTAGATCTCACTTGGGAATTGAGAATGGCAATTTTTCCTCCTTTCTCTTAGCAATTATGCAATCTCCAATGCAGAAATCACTCAGTGTGGCTCTAGGCAAAAGGCTCCTGCAGAGACTCTGCTAGAAATGCCATTAGCACAGCTGATACCAAGGTCACCCTCAAAGCTTCTCAAGAGCAGCTGCACAAGCTCCCTACCTTTTTGCTCATGCTTCAGCTCTAAGATTGATTACATTAACAGATGCACATAATATCTGGTTTTACCGAATGAGGTGTAACATTTGCTGCCAAATTATTTAATTGCTTGGGAAGCAGAAGCTCCAGACATAAATGGATCTCCAGCAGAATCATTAATATATAGCCTCACTGAAAATTTTGCAAAGACACTATATCTTGGTACCCTGATCTATATAATATTTGGGGGACTTCAGGGAGTTGAAAGTGTGACCTCTGTATATTCTCTTATAAACAGATAAAATAAACTAAAAACTTAAAACAACTCATTACTTCAATTGCTTTCAAGTTTTAGGCAGTTGGCAGTAAATTTCCTTTTATATAAATAAATGTTATCTCATTACCAACAATCTCCATTAGGACCTAGCAGACCATGAAATAGACTTTGCAAGATCAAGTAGTGTGCTAAGGCCCAGAAAACCATTACTTTAGCTCCCAGCTCTAGAAATTATGAGGGAAATGAAGCACTATATTACAGTGTGAAGCACACACACTAAACAAGCCTTTTTAGTCAAGGCATTAGGAAAAGAAGCACAGATTACTCATTACTGTGAAAAGTACAGTCAGGTTATTTGGCACCTACCTCTTAGCTTAATTTCCTACTGGTATTAACTTCTTACAGAATGTGCTTTTTGCAGAGGAGAGGCTGTAACACTTCTAATACAGGATCATGAAGAACTCATTTTAGACACTAGGGGAGGCAAATCTATTCCAACTCATCACCTGAAACTACTTTCCTGTTCGGAGAAAAAAAATATTTACAGATCTATGGTAAGAAAAAAAAAATCCAAGTACCACAAGAAAAGACAAATATTGCTGCAAATGCTAACTAAAATATATGAGCTTCCCTACTGTTTGAATAGAAATAATGTCCAGTTTATAAAATTTTAATCTCCCCATACGGCTAAAAGGATATATTTTAGGTCAGTTCACTAAAAAACGGAAAAAAAAACTTCAGGGGGCTTAGGGTACAGCACAGTCCACAGCAAACATGTTTAATTCCCTTAAGAACTTACAAAACAACTTGTTTCTCTTAGTTAAAAAAAAAAAATCTTTTCCAGTCCATGAATATAAAAAAAATTAAAATTGAGAAAGATAAAATGTTGTGGTCCACAATAAGAATGCTTTTGAAATTGTTCATTTAGCACTTCTTCCAGCCTTACTTTTTCTGAATCCATATTTTAAATTATCAGAATTAATTTTTAAATTTACATTTAATTTAATATGATCTTACATGGGCAACAATTGAAACCAAAGTTTTGTGACAGAGAAATCAAGACATCACAACAGTATCATAATAATCATAATGGTAATACAGTAGCTTCTACAAATACATACAAATACAGGTCTACAGGAGCTTTAAAATGTCCATAATTGATAAATTAAACACTCTTTTGTGAGAATTTACAATGCAGTTATCCAGAAATTCCAGCTGTTACTTTTCAAAATATTAACAATGATCAAAATTCTTTTCAGAATCTGCAGTTATTACAAAATCAGAACAAAAAGAAAAAATGTATTTCTTTGCCATGATAGCGACACTTACAGTAATAGCAATTCTACAGGTTAAAAGTCAAGGTATTATGAACATTGTATTCTTAAAAAATAAAGGAGGGAGACATTTGCAACCAATTTCACTGTATTTCTCCTTCAAATGTCTCCAGAATTACAGTGTCTTATGCATTATTTCTTGCACTCACACTCTTGAAATCAGTTGAAAAGCTTCTAACCCAAGAGATCCTGAGAGCTTAAAACTAAGACTGTAATTCCTTTGGGCGATTATAGGTTTTTCAGCTTTAGCTGATAAACAATAGAGGCGAGAAAATCCAAGCAAAACTTTTACTGAGAGTCCCTCATGCTCCATTCCTGCAGCTCCTCAGCTGTGTTACCCCCTCAGACCCAACAGCAAAAGAACCCCAGAACAGCCCCAGCTTTTCACTCCTCCCTTGGTCCAGCTGCCAGGCCTTTGGGGCCATTTGCCATCATTCTTACTGTCATGCAGCCAATAGGAAACGTGTACCATGTGTGGGACTCAGTGGAAGATCACCTCCTCCACCAGTGATTATTGGCATACTCCAGGGTATTTGAAATAAGAACTGGACTGTGCAGCCCATGGGATCCTGTGTTTGGAAACAGAGCACAGTCCTTTGGGGTTGCTGAGGTAATGGGTAATTGTTCATTTCTGTGGAAGGAATTTCAACTACTACAACTCAAATCCAGTTAAGAAAACTACTGTGGGCACTAATTTACTTGGTTTTGAAAGATATAAACTCACTCACTGCAGGGCACTCCAAAGAAACTCAAAATCATGCTGCTGCTCTGAAGGGGATTTAATCCTTCAGTGAGTTCAAGCACAGCTGAACTGTTCTGTCTGGGTTCCTGTGTAGCACCCATCATCCAAATGACCAAGTGCCTGAACAGTCTCTCAGGAGTTAATTTCCATTCATCCCCTCCTGCCACACCAAGATAACCTTGGGTAGCTCTTTCCCACAGAGCTTTTCTGAGCCCATCAGCAAATATTTCCCATTTCCCTCAGTATAATTAGGTCATGTTCAACACACCACTCATCATCTGAGCTTGTTCATCCGCCCTCCTAACAGGACAGTATCACCCCCAAAAGCCAAGACTTAAACTAAGCATAAATTGTTGAAATAAACACACTTTCCCTTGTAGCAGCCACCTTTGTGAGTCTCTCTTCCACGGTTCCACCTGGATTAATTTAGCATTGCCCTTGGCAAGGCCTGCGTTAATGTTTTACGGCAGCCCATGCTGTGGTGAGGTCTGGGGCTGTGACTAAACCAGGCTGGACAATGCTCCAGTGTCCCAGCTGCTACTGAGCACTGCTGCCATCCTGGCAGGGCTTTCTCCAGTCCCCGCTCTGTCCCCCAGGAGGCAGGGTGGGGAGGGCAGGAGGCTGGGAGGGGACAGCCAGCCCCAGCCCCTCTGGGGCACAGGAAGGAGCTGGGTTTGTCTTGCCAAAGCAGCTGCTGCACCGGGGCTGGCTGGTGGGACGTGGTGGGTGACTCCCTTTGTGTCACTGAGGCTTTCCCTCCACTTATTAAAATGTCTTGCTGCCAACCCAGGAGTTGTCTTGCTTTTGCTCTCCCTGTTGTCTCCACCAGCCAGAGCCCATTCATATTACGAGACTTCACTGCTCAGGTGCCAAAGTCACTGGACATTTAGCAAAGATGTTTCTGCATTCAGCTTCCTCCCTCAGAAATGATTATCACAATTTATAGAATAAGAGTCATAGGAGCAGAGGGATCCAACTGCTGTTAAATTTCCGCCTCAGAACAATTTGTCTTCGTTTTTTTAAAAATATTTCTGGAAATGCTTCTATGCCCCCAAAGCAATAGAGCTTCAGTGCCATGTCATGCAATGACCTATATATGCACAGAGGATGCCTGGCAAATAATAAACTCAACAGAGAAGCCACTCTTCCAAAATACTGGAAAAGGTTGGGGGTACGCAGGCTAGCACATATTATGCAGGAATTTTCAAACCAACAGAGAAAATAGATTTCTTGGCCAAATCTCCTCTTTTTTAAACAGTCAGGTTGAAAGACGGACAGTTCCAGATGGCACTTGGGTGAAAACATGCAGCTTCACTGACAATGTTTACCAAAGATGTTTAAACAACCCACAAACAAATAAAGACAAAGTTTTAGAGCAGCACTGTAAAAAATTATTTTTTAGCTCTTAAAAGTTTAACAGAAACAAGAGGGTAGCACTGCAGACTGTAAGGAGCTGCTTTTTTCTGAGGACAGATTTTTCTCAGTTTCCTTAGCAGGGGGAGGAAGAAAATCTGTGTTTACCTGCTAAAAGGCAGAGTGTCTCTGTGGAACAGACCCGTGGAAACCCAGTGACCACATATGAATGCTTGGAGAAAATGACAGCTCTGCACATCTCTAATCGAGGACTAGTGTGTTGAATCTGAAATACACTTTGGTTTATTGTAAACACACTTAAAGGTTATGAGCCATATGTAATGGAACTGTGACATTTCAGGAAGTATTCATCCTCGAAGTTCAAAATACTGAAGAACCTTTCTCAATTTTAGCCATCTCTCCTATGCACACACTACTAGAACAATCACTTTTAACTTTTACCTTTTCAATTTCATTTGGGAAATATTAAATGACAGTCCCACATTCATATATATCTCTTCTGCCAGACAATCCATGGCATTAAATTTTATATCCATGCAGCAGCACTTTTGCTTTGTTTATTCCTTTAGCAGAATATTCCGAATATTATTGTTTCATTTTTTCATTTATTTTCTTTTTTTAGGTAATATTGAATAATTCATATTTCTAGAAGTAGGTTGTGAATCACTGTCTGAAAGTCTCTCCATTATGTATGGAAAGACCAGAGTATAAGAACTTAGTTAACAGGTGGTATTGAGGTGCACCCTCAATGAAGCCAATACTTTTAAAAATGACTGCTGCCATGCCAAGCTAAAATAAGTTTTATTTTCACTAAGGTTAAAGTTTTACAAGAACTACTCAAAAGACAGTTTCAAAAAATTCAATCAATAAAATTTTGTCTTATTTGTAAACCAAGGAAGAACTGTGCTACAACACCTACTAAGGAGACCTCCTCTCCCTGTGCAAGTTTATTTCATAGATACCAGAGCTCTTTGCTGAGAAGGTGCTACAAATACGTGAAAAGGATGATGCATTCTGTTAAATCAGTCTACTCAATTTGCTCCCCCCTACAGTCAAATATTGCTCCAACTGTAAGATGAAGCTGGAGATCAATCTTTCTTTAAATGGTTGTTTGATTATAGACTTTAGTAGCAGAGAAGCAAAACTGAATGGTACTACCAGTTTCTGGATATTCAACAGCTGAAAATGTAACATACAGACTATAAAATTTACAGAGCACAATCTTATCACTATTATTAAAGCCTTTCACCTGCATGATTATCTTGATGTAGTAATAATAATAATAATTTCCTAAATATTTTGCTTCTTTTTAATTTTCTATTCTGATCATTAAACCCAAAACCTAATGGACAGCAATACCAGTGCATGTTAAGATTACATAAAAACTAGATATAATCAGTTTTCTCTGGTGTCTAATATAGGTTTCCAGAAAGGATGAATGTGCTAATGGTTCTCAAAGGCATTTTAAGCAAACACAAATGTAAACTGCATTCTGTGCAACTTCATTTAAACCTCAATTTAAAGTGTGTGTTCAAGTGCTTTGCCGAATCCATTTAGCCTTGTGGTACAGCGAAGATTACAATGTTCAAATCTTAATCTTTCTAAACCAGTTCTAGTAGGACAACTCCTCTGAACCTTTCAAGCTGACAGGAAAGCACTGGAGTAAATGGAACTGGGAGCACAAATGTTTATCTTTTTTCCCAAAACAGAATAAGGAAAAGTTCCTGCTGGAGCTCAAGTTACCTTTTTCCACAGAGGTTTGCATTGTGAAGCTCTGTACAGGAAAATATCATCTTATAATGCACAGCACTAAGTGCATCCACAGCATTGTACATCTGGATTTAAAACCTGAAGAAAAACTATAAAAACTGTATGCATATAACCTGTGAGAAAGGTGGGGAAGAAATAAAACATTTTCTGAAAATCAGAATTGTAGTCCAGATTTTTCACGTGCTTTACATTTCAGGATTAACCAATTCTTTGCCACCTTAGCCTCGCTCCTGCACTTCGACTTACTTGCTACAATAAACAAGCTGTTTTCAAGCCCTCCTCTCAGAGGACTCCTGGACTGCTCTGAGCCCGCACACCTGTATTTTCCTTCTGTGAAACATGGAATGTGCAAAGGAAACCAGATGGGAGATTATTATGCCTTTCCTACCGGGCTCGGAAACACTTGCTGCTTCAATCTTCAAAAATAAAGAAGTCTATAGATGTTGCAGCACAAACCTTGAACATTCAGTTTCCTCTGTGAGATATTTTCACAGCTGAGCCACACTTTAAAGCACCAAGTGTGGCACTTTACTCACTCAAAAGGATTGCTTAGCATTCTCACACAGCTTCAGCAAGCCCCAAGAGCTCCCTTCAGGGAAAGACTTGGCCCAGAACAGTCTATTTAAAACCCCCACGTTGTACAACAACTGCAGTGATTTCTCCTGTGTCCTTCGCTGCTGGGAGCTCACCCCTGCCTTGCTGAATTGCAGTGGTGGGAGGTTCCCTCGTTCCCTACCGGCAGGATGCCTGTGGCCAGGACAACGTGGCAGGAGCTCAGTGAACTACAGCAGCAGCTTCCAGAGTTCACCAGGTTTTTTTAGCTGTCACGTCCTCCCACATCATTTGCTGATCCATCCACAGCCACATCATTACTCAGCTTGAGCAGACTCTTTATCTTTTTTCATTTTTAATTTCTCCAGGCACTGTTTTGTTCCACTGACAACCAAGGTGGTATCAAAATCTACTTTTTTTTACAGAAATCTTACTGTTGTACATGGGTTAACTGCAATGAAAAGACTCTCCATCACACAGTATTGTACAGAGTAGTATGGAAACATTATGCACAGGAAATAGAAGAATTGAGAGGTTTACCATAGCCTTTTGTACAATTTAACCAGTAGTTAATGCACATGTTCTTTTATTCTATCTTTTTTCACTAGGAAAACAAGTTAGCACTTAAGAATAGTCTAGAATTTACACTATTAAAGCAGTTAATATGACGGGATTTTAGCATATTCAGCAAGTACAGTAAATGCTACCAGATTCCATTCAGCTTTGAAACATGATCTGTAAGTATTAAAACATTCTGGAGCACACCGGGAAAAATACCTGCAGATGTACAACCAGGATGATATAAGGGTATCTGTGAACATTTTGACCCCAAAATTATACTCAACATATAAAATAAATAAATTTTAGAAACACTGCTATGCTTTGAAGCCCCTGAATGCATGAAATACTTTACTTAAGAGACCAAATTACTTCAAAGCACTTCTGACACCTCAGACATCTATCCAAATTATAAAAGACATTGGTGGGCTGTTATTCTTGTTTTCCCCTGTGGCTTGCTACAAACATCTAGGGCTACTTAGCTGTCTGTAAGTAGGACAACTAGCAAGAATCCTGAGGCCTTGAGAAAGCCTAAAGAATAGGCTTCCATAAATATAACATTAAATAACACAGATATTTGAATTACCAACATGTGGTCTGAATACTCTTAAGTGGTTTGCCTTTAGGGGAATCATCTGACCATAGCTTTCAGCCACTGTGAATTACATCCTCTGATAGATATTGGTGGAGAAAAAAGTCCCCTGGAAACTGGGCTCAGTCCAGCTATGGGAATTGCAAAAGCATTTTCAAGACATGTGGCTATCCCACAGTTAAACACTGTTTTCTATGTAACAGGTACCTGACAAGGTGCACTGGTATCTGATAAGCTGTCCCAAAGCTTCCTTTGGCAAGCTACTGCTTCAGCCTGAACTAGGAAATAATTTCCCCCAAGGCCTTTGCAGTGTGGAGGGCTGTGGGGGTGAAGCCCCCTGGCCCTTCCTGCAGGATGCTGCCCCAAGAACCACCACCAGCACCCACCAACACTCAGCCTGAGGCTCCTTTGTCACTAGGTAAAAAAAAAGAAGTCAAATTTATTCTGGCTCTTGAATGCAAAGCAGAAATCCAAAATTAAATCGATAGAACAAAAAAATCAACATCTATGTGGAACACAGAGTGATCATGGGCTGCTGAACAGATTTCCTTCTGCAGACATCTGTCAGCTGCCTGGGCTGAGGTGCTATTTCAGCAAACATCCTCCCTTCATTGTTTCTGCTTTGGAAGAAAAACTCTTATCCTGGTTCATGGTCTTCTAATTATATTTCTTTTCTTTTTGCTAAATATTAAGCACAAATAAATTTTAAAAACAGATCCTGACCCCCCCAATACCTGCTCTTCCTGTAATTCATGTGCTGATAGCATTGTATACCACATTCAAATTACCACATGTAGCTCATGGGAACAAAAGCTCTTCTCTCTGGATGACTTTCCAATGTGTGGGTTATTTTAAACATGGTTTACTCTGCCTACAATGGGTGTGAAGTGAGAGCTTAACTTCAAACCCATTGCTTTTGTATATTGTTCATTAATCCACTTTCTCTAACTGTACCAACTCCTTTCAATTCACACCAACACACCTCGGACTGCGGCTCGTGTACCGGGACCCAAACAATGCAGCAGGTTGTTTGTTTGTTTGTTTGTTTGTTTGTTGAATAGAGAAGGCCTGGTAATCTACCACTAAAGAGCTGTGCTACAGACCAGAAACAGACAGTACTCATGTACAGCTGCAATTGTGTCCTTACTACACATCAATTTTAGTGATATCAGACAGGGGAAAAACAGTGCCCCACGGGTAAATCCAAGATTTAGTGATGTTCTTGGTGGGCAGCCAACGTGCAGGGTACAGAATAAACTGCTAGCCCACATATAGAAAAAAACACATAGAAATCATAATATAAGAAATGTGGTTACACTTGGCAAAAATGTTTGTAATTACTGCTTATTCATGGAAATAAATCACAGTAAAATTTTAAAATTCTATTTAAAAGGCACTACAACAAATTGCTAAAAAGTGAATTCTGCAAGATTTTAGCATTATAAAGGCAGCATAATTAGATTCATCTCACAAAATGTAATCGGTTGAACTCCAGGTAAGTATGGAATAATGCAAAAAAAAACCCCAAAAACAAACCAACAAACCACAAAATCACCTCTATCTTCTTTTCAGAATGCTTTGGCCTTAAGGGAGATGGGTTACAGTTTCTCATTTCTCACAAATCCTGGCATCAGAAGAAATAGCCTGCCTCAATTCTGCATCTAGGGAATTACAAGAGATGTGGTCCTTGTGGGAGCATTTCAGAATTCCTACAATGGACCCAGCAGAGGAATGCTGGACATCTAAAAGCTAGAGCTGCAGTCTTTCTCTTACAGTACTAACAAAACATCTGCAAGTCTGTAAGAGTAGTATTCCAAATCAAAATATGTTTGTAACTACCAAAACAATCAGAAACCACAGCTCCTTTTCAGTAAAGGACCAAAATATAAATACAACAGTGCCATGTAAGCTCAGTTATCACATTGCAAATCAAAAATTTAAACTTGAAAATAGTTTAAAATAAGAATAGAAAGATCCCTAGTTTGTTCCAAATAGCTGGTTTCAGATCTGGTTTTAGGTCCTTAAGACATCAGAGCTGATGAAAAAAGTCACAAAGAAAAGAAGGCAGGGAAATTAGGTTATCAGACTTTCCACAAGTAAAGCAATTGAGTAAAACATCATTAGTCATCAGCCTGAAGTCCAGTCTGAATTCTGCAACAGCAGCTTATGCTAAATACACATATATGTGTGCATTTATATATACATTTGTACATATAGATAAAATTTGAATATGACATTAGCAAAAACTAATAGATAATATACAAACTTAATCTAAGGAAGCTCAGTCAAAATGCAGGGTCCTCATTCTGCCTAGTGAATACATTTAGCTCTTGGAGTCTGGGTTTACATTAACCCTTTCCAGGAGGGTGAAGCAGATTTGAAACGAATGTCTCGATCCTATTCCTGCTTCCCCGCGCTGGTTTGGTTGCAGAGCAGCTGATGCACGAGCCAGGTTCCACATGCACACCCACGGTGCTCCAAGCCCGAACAGAGAGGAACCAGAACTGCTAAAGGAGCAGGAACACACTGAAGACATGCAGAGGGGAGCTGAGTGCCAGCTGAGGCGCAGGCAGGGCTCAGGCAGGCATTCCCTGAGGCTGCAGAGGCTTTTGTGGCCAGCACTGAAGGGATCCAGGGCCAGCACAGCCCGAAGGAGCAGAAGGCAGTGCCAGGGGAGGCTCTGCTCAGGGCACAGACACCTCCTCCCCAGCTTTCGTCTCCTTTCTACTGCACCTGCTGGACAAGCACCCGGATAATGCAGCCATGGCATGACAAGCCTTTATAAATTCAGACACACAAAGCAAAGAATTTCTACAAATTTCTGAAAAGAACCATTTCTGATAACATTTTAGGCCTGGGTCAGGCACACATCACAGCCAGTATGTGCCAGGTAATACTTCCATGGTGCTTTCACATGTCAGTGACCCCCACCACTCTTCACCAGCCAGCTTCTTCTTACCCAAACCCCACCTTCCTGAAAGAAACAGGGAATGAGGTGACCCAAATACCTCTACTTCAATTGCCAATTAACTATTTAGAGAAAAAAAAAAGACAATGTTAGTGGAAAACTAATCCGGTCTATTTATACTATAATAGTGCTAAATTATTTTGAAAATAATTCATATAACCTGAAAACAGGTTATATAAAGATCAAAAGCAAACATACTTTAATAACATATGTATACACAATTTTGCTATTTGGCAGAGACAAAACACCATCTCTTCTAGGAAGATAATAACTCTAACATGAAGTTTTGTATAATACCTTTGGGGAAAAAATGTAATTAGAAAAATAATTAGGAAAATATTGTAATGAACTGCTGACAGTATCTACAAGAAGCATTGGGGAAAACTGCAGAAATATGTACAGCTGAGGACAGGAAGGAAGACAGCTGAAGGGACAGCTATTAAATTAATTTTATCTTCCCTGTCAAGTTCTCCTCCTTTGTAAACCAGGAAGTTTTTAAACAAAACATCACCACCAACAAAAATAAACACTGACAAGAACATCTAAGTCAAAGAATGTAGGAATATGGTCTGAGAAAGGAGTGTGTTTTCCTGACATTTGTCAAGTCCCACCTTCCTCTAAAACAAATTGACAGCTGCCAGGTGTTTACATATTTTGATTTTTTAAAACAATAAGTAAATTGAGACTTTTTCAAGTATATTGACTCATATTAGAACTGGATAAAAAGTAGGATGTGAATCTCAAGACTATCCTGCAGAGCGTGCTTTGCCATATTCCTGTGTGTGCTCATTGTACAAACTCCACTCCTCACTCTAAGTGTGCTGCCTGTCAATAAAGACAGCAACTCTTACAAGTTCTTTAATCTGCTTTTTGCCAGAGCTCTAAACTGACCCTTAAAAAGTGAGCATGAATGTGCTAAGTTCAACCATCTCCACATATAGTTTCTCAAATGAGTGTATCTAAATAAACAATTAGAACTGCTCCAAATATTCTGCAAAAAGTGGAATAATTAGGCCCATTATTGCTATTCTAATTTTCTACTGTGAGGCACTGAAACCAGCAACTTCCCCTTCATTCAATTCCCCAGCAATATTACCCCATTTTTTTTCCTCAGAATTCTGGTCTTAATTTTTTCATGCACTTTCCTGATGGAGGTAGGCCCTTCTTCTCACAGAAAAAAAAAAAAATAAAAAATAAAAAAAAAAAAAAAAAAAAAAAGAAAGAAAATTAATTTGAAATAGTAAAAAATTTTTTTAATATTCAAAACTACCAAAAATCCCCACAAAATAAGGAAAGTGTTAAGTTTTCTTGTCAGGAAAACACATCTACTGGGGTCCAGGTGAAATAGCTGCACAATGACAACTGGTACATTTTACAGAAAACCAGACATTCCTATCCCAGCCTGAAAATCAAAGAAGTTGAGAACTTTCTAGTCAAAATTTAACTGCATTCATGGTTAGTACCAATGAAATCAGCTTAACTGTTTTGAGAAGTTCCAGAACTACTTTTGGAGGAAAAATCCCCACACAATAAAAACACACTACCTTTTGAAAATCCAATTCCTTTAAAATTATTTGGGGTACCTATTTGGAAATATGTTGTGCAAGGGTGCATTGATTGGATGCACCAAGCTTCCATTAATACCAAAAGACAGAATTTGCAGTAAAACTCAAACTTATAAGCATCATGTTCAGCATAGAAAAATGCCTATTATATTGTTTGACTAATGCTCCCCCCACTCAAAAAAGCTCTTCCTCTCTGAACAGCAGCTGTTTATTAAACAACCTGTTTTGCTTTTAAGCATATTCTGCTTTCACAGTGCTGTTCTCAGAACACTGGAGTTAACTCACCCAATATAAAAAACAGCCTTAGATATTTTTTTCCTTTTAAAGTCAGAACTTTCCTGCTCCGACCTGAACATGCAAGTCCCTATTCTCTGCCAGTGTCCATTACTAATGCCCCTAAAATTTCCCTTGATTTCCAGCCACACAGAACAGGTACTTTTTTCTTACTTTCAGCAGCACAGCCCCAGACCCATGTGCTGCCAGAAGAGCCCCTTCCCTGTGCCTCTGCAGACCCTCCAGAGGCACAGGGCCCTCCTGCAGGCACCCAGGGCTCTGCTGCCAGCACGGCGAGCCCAGAGTCCTCTGCAGCAAACTAGAAAGGAGGAGAAAGGTTCCTGTCTGTCCCTTCTGCTGATGGTGCATTCTGAAACTACAAAAACTGGTGCTATGTATACTTTACTTTAATGCAAGCTAGACTAAGACAGTCCTAAAAGATTCAGCCAATCCTAAAAAAGTTACTGATCTGAAAATGAATAGCTGAGATGAGGTTCTTAAAGTATTCTTTATTAATATCATTAGAAGTTGCAGAAACAACTTTCTTGTAATATAAAGGCACAGGGAGACAGTTTTGATAAAATATTCCAAACAAACAGTAACTTACAGTACAAAAGGACAATTTTAATGCACATACAAACCCAGACATCTCATTCAAAAATATTTCACCATGTTCATAATGGGCAATGACTAAAAATATAAACTGTTATTGTACAATAAATATCTGACAGGTGCAAATGGAACAAGACTTATTGCTCTCCACAATGTTTTCCCTGTAGTGTTTTTGTTGTGGTGGGGGTTTTGGGGGTTTATTTTCCTTTAACTTCCAAGTTCCTTTTACAAGCAACTCTAGTAACTTGTTTCTGGAGGGACTAAACCCCAAACAAAATCTAAGAGAACATTCTGACAGTTACAGAACTGTCTCAAGTAGTAACCAAAACTGGCAGTGTTTGTTTCCTTCACAACTTTAACCATAGTCCACTCTCAATTTGGGAAATGTGGTAGATGTTTAAAACCAACTGTAGTGGTAAGTCAAGGCTTTTATGGCAGGGTGGTAATGATGCCCAGAGAGGATACCTAGAGCAGAGGCTAGACAGAGTTAAAGGAATAAAGTAGGTGTTTATTAAAAGGCTTTCAAAGGATACACCTTGGGCAGTACAGGAGCCCAGCTGTGGCTCCACCCAAGATGGACCCAAGATGGACGATGGGTCATGAGTTTTCACACTTTTGTAAGTTTTGGTCCATTTACATATTGGGATTAATTGTCCAATTACAGCTTCAGGTTGCGCAGTCACATCCTCTCAGAGTGCTCCCCTCAATTCACTGCTGTTGGAATTTTTTGGGCCTGAAGCTGCAGCAGTGTCCTTGGTTCTCAGGAAAAGGACTGCTCTGTCTGACTAAACTGTGAAGAGAACTTGCCAACACTTTATATGAAGTTCAGAGTTATATCCTAATGCAGTACAGAATCTGGAAAATACGAAAGCTAAAACTTAAGGCATCAGTAGTACCTAGTCTGAGGGTTAGTCTATTTTCTTCAAATAAGAGGATTTTATGAAGAAAAGTAACATGAACCTTCTCCAACAGCTTGTACCAGAATAAACACATAAAACGTTCAAACGAGGGGAGAAATTAAAATTAAAAGCTGCACTGGGAATTCTAACTTCAGAAAACAAGACAAGGGACTGGGAACAAATTACGTCTACAGAGGCAATGATGACGTAAGAGTGAGGGTTTCCAATTCTAAAATATCCTTAATCATAGAATCTTTAAAGTTGGAAAAGACCTTTAAGATCATCAGGTCCAACCAGCAACCCAGCATCACCATAAACATTAAACCGCGTCCTCAAAATACATTGACTTAGGAAATCAAAGAGCACTCTGCATCTCTGTGTGGCTCCACTCTGAGCTTTGAGAAAGGAGGGCAGTCAGTGAGTTTGCCATTTTCCTCACTTGCAGAACAATTTCCATCAGGCTTCGATGGAGTACAGGAGGCAGAGCAGCTCTGCTCTTGGAAGTAGCACACATTACCTTGTTCAGAATTAAGTTTAGCTTGTACAAAATAGTGTTTTATACACACATTTAAGAAATATTAGTCTCTTTCATTATTGTTACTAGAAATAATACACACACATTTCCTAGGATTATCTTTGTATGAACAAGGTTTCAGGAAAATGAAGCATAGTAGTTGTAAAAAAAAAAAGAAAGCAAACCCAAAAACTGAGGAGCAAGCTTTCAAGTAAGTTCTTGTAGCAGTAACTGAGGCTTTTAGAAAAAACTGTGATTTATGAGAACAACTCCATATTTACACAAAACTCAACAAGTAAATTTCAACTGTACTGGGAATAGTCAAACTTACTTCAAGAAAAGGTACCTAGAGTGAGTACAGCTTACTGGTAAACCAGAAGATGACTATTCAGAAAATTCCATTCAACACACTTGGGAAGGATGTAAAACAAACTGCTAACTTGTTTGATATTATTATTCAAATTAGGTTTTTCTCTAGCATAAGTACATACTTTTAGAAGTTCTTCAGGAAGTAACCAGGACAATCAAAACCTAAATTTTGAAAATTATTAGCTTCGCTACAGTATAACATTCTTTGTTTACTATATGTTCAAAAACTAATAAACAAAACAATTTTCTTTGGCTTATACTTAAACTACATCAGACTAGTAATTTTTAATCAATCTTCCATCCCCAATTTAAATTAACACAGATCTTATTATTGTAGTGTCTTTCCAATTTTCAAATTATCTCTGTTAAAAAGAGTTTGCTCATACCATGATTTCCTGTTAAACAGCCATGTGTATATACTGGCATGAAGGGAAAGTTTTGTACAACAGTTACATTAAGTGATATTTCCAATGGCGGAACCACAGAAGACATTAAATGAATGTTAGTTCAAGTGAAATTTGAGCTTATGATGATCTTAAAAAAACAAACCACAATGTCTAAGCATAGTAAAATACAGTGTAAAACCCCCTAAAATCAGACAGTAAACTCGGGAATCCTGCACTCACAGTAGCAATGTTCTGCACAGCATTATCAGGAAAGTCTGTTCAGTTTGAAACAACGCAGACAGCTTGATTTACCTGGATGTAAATGCCACTTCAAGGTGTTTAAACAAACACAAAAATGAGACAATGATGTCAGGAAAAAGGCCTTTAAAACAGGCCACCAGTCTAACTTGACTTTCCAAGTAAGAACATCAGTTTCACAAAACTGTGACACTAATGCAGTTTTACATAAAGTACCCTTTGACGCACAAGCTGTCAATTAAGCTATCACAGTCTTTTGAGACCTACTCCCTTTTAAACACATAGGGAGGACAGTCAATAGTAGCTCAAGTTTTAATTCAGTAAGTACCTTGTTTGTTTGCAAAGGAACACTATAACACCATAAAATTCTATTTTTACAGCATTTAGAAAACTGATAAACTAGGGGTTTTTATTCTCTCTTTTTAACACAGGAGTCCAAAACTTGTTTTCTATGTGTCCTTGCAATAGTGTTTTAGCCAGTGTTGCAAAGGAATTTCACTGTGGACTACCTCACATTGTTACTGAGCTGTGCAAGGTATTCCCGGAGCTCCTTGGCAGCTTGGAATCGACCGTATCTCTTCTTTGGGTTGGCACACTCATCCAGCAGGGCCTCCAGGCGCCCCTCTTTGGCAATCTCAGCTGGGGGGTCGTGCAGGAGCCCCCCCGAGGTGCCCCTCCACGTGGCATGTCTGGACAAAAGGTTCTGACAAATGGCATAATAGTTGTGGTCCACAGTGACACGAGCACAAAGAATCTCTTTAGAGAAGGACAGACAGGCTTCTTTATCGCAGTCGTCAAACTTGCTTTCGTACCACACGTCCCAGTTCTCAGGCTTACCTGTGAAACACGAGGAGACAGGAAAGCCAGTGAGAGAGGGGAGGAAAGCGCAGATGTGAGTCTGAATACCACCAGAAGCTCAATACACAGCCAACTGGTAATATTTAAACTACAAACCAGTGCTGTTTAGATAAACTCAGAAACGCTCGAGCCTAAAACTGCATCTGACAGTCTGATACAGCCTTCTGCTGCAATGGTCCTGGCAAAAAAAAAAATAAGGCCAAGGAAGAAAGGAGAAAATAGATAGCAAAGAGAGGGCAGGGAAAAAAGCAGCACAGTAAACACATGAAATCTACATCCACACATACCCAGAGGAAAATATGTAGCATGAGCAAGTACAAGAGAACAATTCAGAGCCAAAGCTGAGGGAAAAACAAACAAGCAATATGATTTATTTTAGCAGCATAGATTTAGGTTCTCCAGTTGCCCTGGAAACTACTGCTGGCAAGTGGTCTACCAAAGACTAAAACAACATTGCAAAGTAATTGCTATGAACTTCTGAAACTTTATCTTCTGTCTTACTTTTGACATGGCAGTAACCAGAAAGAATATAAAAAACCAGATACATTACTTATAATCTTTGAAAAAAGCAAAATTCAACAAGGCAAATGGCATTTATGCACATGTACAAACCCTTCTCCTTGTCACAGCATTCTTTAACTTAAAACCTGATTTATGTAAAATACCTCATGCGATAATAATACTTAAAAGGTTACTAAGTGTGAGCTCTCCTGAGTTCTTACTACTTTTTGTTAGAAAACTTTCATCTTAAGTTTCTGGACTACTGCCAGCTTTGAGAAGAGGTCCTTATCATGGAGTCCCACAGTCTTCCAGATCTCTCTTAGCAGTGTGAGGCACAAGGAAAAATTTATCTGTGCTTTCCTGGTCTCTGAGCTGACTATTGGTCTTCTCATTCATGGCACACTGAGAGTCAGTTTAGGAAAAAATAGAGTGCTGAAGGATGGCAGCTAAAACTAAAAAATATGATGTAAGATCTATAGAATTAACAGCAAATTCAATGTGGAAAAAAAAGGCAGCAAAGGAAAATGGGAAAAAAGGGCTTCAGCAAACTCGAATATGATAACCCACACAGAGTACAATTAGGTATTACTGTAGAATTCAGCTGGACAGAAGATACATATTGAAACATCTCAACACATTGATCACTCTGGATAGAGATTGCCTAATGGAACTTTCCATAAGATCCATTAAATCAGTATTAAATGTCAACCATGACACAAGTTTATACAAAGACTGGGAATTTTCTCATGTTCTCATTTGCTTTCTGTATTCTTCATTGTTAGATTATAAATCACACCAAACCCCTGGCTGGGACAAGAGATGTGACACTTGCAGCATTCAGGATCTGCAAGGTGCTACTAGCTCCTATTCCACATAGGTATCAACATTTTCAGAGCTCATGTGCACATCTTTCTGCCTGAGCAATTCAGACATGCTCCAAAAACAAAAGCCTTCAGTAATATTATTTAAAGAGGGAGAGAAAGGAACAGAAGAGACAGCAATGGAAGGGAAAGGAAAGGGTTCTACAGTAAATGAACTGGATATTCAATATATTAAAAGGTTTCCTGGGAAGGCTCATATAGTTTTAATCTAAGCTATCTTGAGCACATATAACAAATCTAAAAAAAAACCCCAACCAATAACCCCAAAACACACTTCCTTATAGAAGAGTGTGTGGCTAGAAAAACACTGCCTAAAAGTTAATTCTGCAGCACAACATATGAAGCCTATCTGCAAAGCTTAAAAAAATCCATTCACCCAAAGCAAACTGGAATCACTTGCCCTGTTGGCATGAACTTCTGCAGAATCCAGAGTTTCATGTTCAATGTCTCCAGCCCTTAGGTCTGTAGGTTGTCCTTATAAGCTCGAAAAGAATATGAACCTATGTGATGCCACTCTGTCAAACACCTCTCCTGCTGCGAGTGCTTTGAGTTTTTACAGCTGACAGAAAGAAAATTAATTTGGAAACAGCACTAGAATTATCCATTCCTTCAGTTCCATTATTACAGAGAACCATTCAAAAGCAATGTCAGGCTAAGGCAAAGCAGGCACTGATGCTGTTTGTCATTCACAGAAAGTACAATTCCAAGACTTCCATTGTTATATAGGTGCCTGGAAAAGACAAAAAACCCTCTCTCTCTTAGCTAAGGTGGACAAGACAGCCAGGCTGCTTATCTATCTGTCCATCCACCTGTCCAAACACACCCAGCACCAACACCTTCTCTTCTCACCCACCTCTTCCTTTATGCAGGTCTACAGTACTTAAAAGTGTCCAGGTATGCTCAACAGTTCATGAAATTGACAAATTGGTCAAGCTAATTAGTAGTCTAATTGCAGATGAAAGCTAATTCATTTGTTAATTAGTAGTCTAGTTGTAAAACAAACAAAGTATGTATTTATCAACCACTTTAAATACCGCAGAGAAAGAAGTGAGACACACAGTGTGAGGGGAGTGAAAGAAGACACTTACTCTGTCTGATCAACCTCTTGTCTGCTACCAGAACATTTTCTGCATCTACAATGATAACTTTCCCATCTCTTGGTCCCACTGCAAAGTTGTCGAAGCTGACATCAAGGAGGTAGAGTGCAAATTCAAAGTCATTATTTGTCAGCTGCTCAGCTATTTCCATTAACTGCCAGGCCAGATCCACTCGTTTCTCCCAGGGCGCGTTGAAGTAACTCCACAGCTCCTCTCCCACATAGTTGACAGCCACCATTCTGCCACATGCTCCCAAGTACTTTGCGAATGGCCAGCCCTCATCAGATGGAAAACTCTGCAGGTAAAAAAAATTAAAAATTTTAATTAATACAAAATAGTTTAGATTTTAAAAGGCTTCTCAATGAAACTTAGAAGAGAAAGCTGCAAATACCAATGAACACAAAAATCCATGTATTTCTAAGTTTTGAAGAGAAAGGAAAAACAATACAAAATGAATTAATGTGACTAAGAGGCTTTTCTGGACTAACACAGGGAAAAAGTTGATGACCTTAATATATAACCCATATCTAGCTTTCCATCCATACACACACTCACATACATTACACACACAATTTCATCAACCATCTTTTTCTCTTGCTGTTTTATTACACATCTGTTGTAGTAATGCAAGTATATTTCCCATAAAAATATTTTTGCATTTGATCTTTTAATTAAAACCAGTTCTTTTAATAACCTAAAGAAAAAGAACTCTACAAAGTGGTACCTCCTTCTCTCCACCACCACCCCTAATATTTTCCAAGTTCATGGGATTTCTCTGAGGTTTCTCAATTTTCTAGACCTTAACAGTCTGTCTCTTGACTAATTGCTACATTATTGTGTGTTTATTACACACAACCACATAAATAACATTTTTATCAACAGAAAAATCTGTCTCCAACAGTAGCTTTCTTGGAAGTTAACGTAAGAGACTGAATAGAAATGACACACTACAAGCAATTACAAAACAAGCCACAACACACCAGCATGGTTTTCCTAGTTCAGTTGTGCTGAATGTGCCCTAGGACTTCAACATCAATAGACAAGCACTTAAAAGTAACCTCCAAACTACAGAGGAATGCTGAATAGGAATGCAACAGGAAAAAACTACAAAAGCACTAATATATGCAACTTCAAATTTAGAGAAGTTGGAACTCTAAAAGTATGATGCACTGCAGTTTTAACTATTAAGAGATACCAGCACATGCCCATGCTCCTTTCTCGTGTTCTGCCTTGCTATGGTGCCACCAGACATCACTCATCAATTCTGCAGTAATGACGTAGCAAAGGTTTTAGCACAGCTGGGGTGAACAGCAATGGTGGGTTTTAAGGCTGAATGAAAGCTTTATACCTTCTGGAATCCACGATGGCAGAAAACATTTACTGCCAACTGGGAAAAGAGACTGGAAGAAAGCACACCACGTAGAACAGGTCTGAACTACAAGACTATGAAGGGAAGAGATGCCTAACATAACCAACCTGGTCTGTATAGTACACCTGAAGAAACTAAAATCATAATTAATATATATATTTGACAATATGTGCCGTTTTTATGACAAAAGCCATGAAGCTGCTCTCTGAAGTGGCAAACCATAGAAGACAATTTCTGGGTAAGTAACCATGTTTACCATGACAAAGAACCACCCTTCTTGGCTGGGCAAAAGGAAATCAGAGCCATATTAATAACAGAATAGGTTCAAAGTTTTTGACATGTCTGCATGTCTCAGCTTCAACTCTACTATTATCACATGATCTACTCACATAAGCAAAACAGGTTGTGATAAATCCTGACGATAATACAAAATAATTTGGCAAATTTGAGGGCATTATGGTATTTTCAAGCTGTGATACCATGTAACTCAGTAGAACTAAATCTCTCTCAATAACTAAATCTACCATGCAATAGGGAAGACATTATCCAGCCTCCAGGCTTACTTACCTATAGAATTCAGGGCAATTGTAGAAGTACAGCCAAATAGCCACCAGTTCAAGTCAAGCCAAGTGTCACATTCCACAGTTAAGAGGGTTTGGATTGGGTTTTTTTCACGTGTTTTGTGGTTAACAAAATAACCTTCCAACAACTGAAGTATGTGCTAATTCAGCACTCCTTACTTATTCTGAACAGACTATGCAACAAAAACATGTCTGTGGCACCAATAAATGTCACCAAAGAGGTATTTCATGTGCATTTATCATGACTGTATTCATTCCTGGACCAAAACAAAACATGCAAATAGCTGTTGTTCATCAAATGAAATTATGTGGTTTACCTCCATCATATATAACTTCTCTTTACACTGGAGAAAAGATACCTGATTACAATTCCTGATAAACACAAGCTTAACCAATTTCATCAACTGCATGACATTTTCATATTGATGCATTTTATCAGCACTCAATTCAATGATGCTCAAATACTTTTATTTAACTATTACTTTGGACCACCCCACTGCTTTTCTTTTCCACAGTTCTCCTTTTCTATGTTCCAATCTTGCCCTGCTTATGACTTTGCCTCCCTTTTCAAACACAAATTCAAGCACAAACAGTTGAACCTGGCAAAGGATGTGCTACCACTGGAAGCAAAGGTGTCCCTCCCTCCCAACCCACCAAGCACACTCATTTCAATCCACTGCACATCATCAGGAAAGCAAGGCTGGTAATTGCCAGGCTGGTGCTCCCTTAGATCAGAGCCTGATCCATATCACATCACCACCTCATGCTAGGATGTACTGCTGAGAGGAAAAGAGGAGGCCTCAACAGCTGGGTGCAGAAGAGGGAAGGGGCTAAGAGGACTTTTCCTTTCCAGCAGCAGCAGGGATTTATGCAATGGATTAAACTGATTTTTAAAGTCCTGCGTTAGTCACTGATCTTCCAAACACGTTTTTTATGCTTCCTGCACTGTGTACCCTGAATTTCATTCCAGACAAGAGATTCTAGGAGCAGCTTGGTTTATTCAGAAGTGCACACCTTCCTGTTACCAGTAGAGTATCTGCATGCCATGCTGTAACGGATATATTTATAATGCTGTGGCAATAAAAACATCTTTTGACAACAGGAGTGCGGGGAATCCTGCCAATATCTGCACATGTACAAACAACATCTCTGCTTTGGCTCCCTTCCAACTGGCATGTAACAGCCACATCTACACTTCATTACCCAAGTCAGGAGCGGAAGAAGGGGATAAAAATATGTACAAGTGCCTCATTCAGTAGTTTCTATATTCACTTGGTGAATTTGACAAGAATATTAATTGAAGTGCAGAGCTCTTGTCTTTGCAAGCAGCGGTTTGTAACTTTTTGTACTATTCTATTTTGAAAGCTGTTTTATAAGAGCAAACTGCAGCTAATTTAACAAGGATTTTTTCAGTCCATGTATTACAATTCTGAAAGCCAGTAAGAAATGAAAACAAATTTATATGATTAATAAACATTTTTTCCGTGAACAAGTAGCATTCAGAAACAAAATCCTTCTTAGATCATTGTAAAAAATCTGATTTCTGGGGAATAATACATAATTTTATTTGGGGTTTTATTTTAGTAGTCTGCATATTTAATTAGATAATTTTGTACTTGAATATGCTATTTGCAGACTTAAAAACCTGCATTTACAATCAAGGTAAAAACTAAGCTCTTCTTCAAACCCAGAAACAGCTGTTTGACAAAAGCATCTGATCCTGAGGCACCCACTCACATTTTTTCTGTGAACATACACACAAATGTCATGGAAACCACAGACAATTAAACTTTTTCAAGTGTTTTAAAATAAAGTAATGCAAATGGAAATCTAAAAACAGGTAGCTTAGTAAGATTTGCCTCATTGATGTTATCTTTCTGTATTGAGAGAAATATGTATAATCTTCTAACAGAAAGATGGAAAACAGTAAAGATGCCAAAAACTTCTACTACCTCCATTCCCAGTGACACAGCTCCAAAACATATTTTGCTTGCTCTAATTAGTGTAGCTCCAAGATATCTCTCAAAGCAAGGCTTAAAAACCTAAACAAAGCCTGTCAAATGGACAATGGACATGCTGTTCCTGGAAGAGTAATACTGCATTTATGCCTTTAAAAAATATACCATAGTCTCAGAATAAATATTAAGAATTAACAGAGTGAATTTATCACTTCACTGAAGCACACAACACACTATCAGTGTATCTGTCTTCCTCACTTCCATCTGTCTAAACCTGAGAAGATACACAAATGTGCCAGTGCTTTTTGTTCAGAGCTGTGAATTAGATCAGGCAGCAAAGGCTCACCAGCTTGAAGCTGATAAGGCCTATTGTATTCTGCAGTAACACAAATCCCCTTTGAATTAAACACTTAAAAGAATATTAGTTTATCATAATGAAGCATATAATTAATCCCCATAATCAAGACCAAAAAGCTAAACCAGTTTAAGTAACAACTGCCATTTTTGTTCTACTGTACCACTAAAAACAATGCTTTTCACTTTCAAAACTATTCCAGAAGATGCTCTATTTGTCACCTCCAATATTTGCATTAATTGAGATCCAGCTCAGAAAGAAACACCCCAGACAAAACCTGCCCAAACAAAGAGCTACATCTTATATGTGATGAAATTTTTAAAAACACACACAAACAGAGCAGGGAATTGTCTCTTTAGGACCCTGAGGAACTTCATGGCAAAACGACCCTCTGCCTGCCACCTTCACTAAATCATCATGCTGAACTGCATCTGCCAGGCACAAACGGGCAGGGCAAGGAGAATTCAAGGAACATGCTCTTCCTAACAGAAAATTAGTTCTCTCTTGGAGTATTTCTGATCTGCAGTGTAAACCAAAGTAGCACTTGTATTAGTCACCAAGGCAAATAAGCAAAGCTCTGGAAGAGCTGGAGAGCAGACTTTACAATGATGTTTTTTGCATCAGAGGACTTACAAAGCACAGTCTAAACACAGATGCCTCCCTTTGTCAGGAATTGTTCTGCATTCTGGAAGATACATGTTCAAATGTTTGGTTTTTTTTTTTTTGAAAGCTAGTGCATACAATGAAAACCATGTAATTCTCAACTATATGCCACACCATTTGACATTTACCTAGAACTCCCACAGAAGTTACACATACACAGCCTACACACACAGCAGGAACAGTGGATTTCACTGAGTACTCCTGGCATTGGTGCTCCCATTGAAAGCATGGGGGTTTTTTAAATTTATTTGACTTTGGTTTAAGTTTGATTACATTTCAACCAGTTACTACATACAGTTCATGCCACCAAGAGGTTCACACCAGGCTTAACTGACACACTACAAAACAAAAATACACAAAACTCCAAATACTCAGTTGTTCAGATGAACACTTCAGCTGTAAAAGTTGTATTCCATATCAGCAGAGATACGCCTCTTTTCAAAATAAATTAGTGAACAATGATTAAACTCGAGAGCCACAGTAAAGCAAATTTAATGTCATTATTGATCATCACCTGTTCAAATTGGTTTATAGTTCATAAAAGTTTTTTTCAGATTAAATTTGCACCAGATGAAAATAATCCCTGTGTATTCACTTCTCATCAGAAATGAGCCTGGAATATATCACTATAAAGGAGTCCTAGCAGACATGGCCTTATTTTTAAAGATACTTTGCAATGTAGGACTCTAAAACAAAGTTCAATTACTTAATTTTGGGAAGTAAAACACACTCCCCTGTACATATGACATTCCAGAACAACATTAGTATTGCAAGGTTTCTAATATGGGCTAACAAACTTTTTTCTGCTACTGAAAACTGCAAGAGTGAGAATTCCTCAAGAGAATTTCTATTTAAGTCTGCATAGTGACTTCCCAGCCTTTAAATTCAGATACCCATTCATCATAATATACACCCCACAATAACTTAATGAATTTTTAGACTATTTTAAAATATCACAATTCACCCTACATGTTTTCACTCTAGGGAACTTTCGCTACAAAACAACAATGAAAATAGTTTTGACAACTTAAGGAACATAATTAAATATGACAGTTAACAAGTACAAGCCAGTTCTGGTCTAATATATACAGTCAAATGTCACTGCAAAAAATGATTCTTCAGTTTTCAATACAACCACATCAGTGGAACAGTCTTGTAACATGAGGCAACTCAATTTTAATTCAACAAAGAAGAATTTTTCATTCCTTTCAAAAAGGTTCACAATGGAAATTCAGTCTATTAAAATCCTAGTATCTGTATGACCCAGGACTTCAATAAAACAAGTCCACCCAAGGACATGTCAGGTAGTGCACATAACCACCTTTAAATCCACTACTTGGTTTATGGCATCAGAACTATGGAACAGAAACACCAAATTCAGTAATGAAAATGTTTAAAGGGTGCCAAGTATTAAAACTGACTTGCCATTCTACCCATGTATTTAGAACAGAACTACAGAAAATAACTTATGATTAGAAGAGTGTGGATGAAAAAATGGAAAAGAAGAATTTGCCCACTTACTTCTTACGTACGGATCAGCAAAAAGATTCTGTGGGAACATTTGGCTAAATTGCTACTTTGAGTGAATTCTGTGCAAGAAATTGTTTCAAATTGATCACTTAAAGTTTTAATATATGTTTACCAGATGTCAACTACTGCTATTCCCATAACAAAACCAAACAGAAAGCCCAACAATGACAATGTAGAGAAACCAGAAGAATTTTAGGTTATGTGGCAACAGACTGTTCATGCAGAATAATTAGACTAGGAATAGAGATACAGCTGTTGTGTTTGTTTTGGTTTGGTTTTTCCCCACAAGGAATAGGAAAGATCAGAAGTGAGAAAAATAAAGTCATTAAGCTTAAGCATTTAGAAAGTTAAAACCATATCTGAGGGAGGGGAAATGATTCACACAGTCTATTAAAAATGCAGAAATACTGCTATCTGGCACATAGAGATTGGCATTTCTCTTGGAGTCAGAGAAATAAAAGTCCTTGAGACTTGTAATTTACATACAAGACACAAATGTTCACCAGCATTCTTTGAAAAATGTTCATTTTAACAGGTTGTTAAAAGCTACAGCTCGAGACAAAGCTGCATTAATGCATTCTGGATTTAACTGCCAGATACCTTTTATAGTTTAAAAAAATCTTCATTATATGCAAGCATTTTATTTTAATTGCAAAGCATGTGTGCAAATTTCAAGTTTACTTTGTGTGCTGGTCTAATTTTTTCTGCAGTAGCTGTAGCTGTGGGTCTGTGTTTTGGTTTGGCAATTCAGGGACGTTTCAGTCACTGCTGAGCAGTGATTACACAGAGCCAAGGCCTTTTCTGCCCCACACCCCCAGCCAGGGCAATGGGGATGCACAAAAAGCTGCCAGGGACACAGCCAGGACAGCTGAGCCCAGCTGAGCCAAGGGATATTCCTTTCCATATGGCATCCTGATCAGCAGGTGAAGCTGGGGGAAGGAGGAGAAAGGAGGGGGGATGCACATCCAGAGTGACAGCATTTTCTTCCCAAGTCACCCTTCTATGTGATGGAGCCCTGCTGTCTTGGCCATGGCTGAGCACCCGCCTGCCCGTGCGAATTGCTGAATTAATCCCTTTGGCTTTGCTTTCCTTATTAAACTGTCTTGGTCTCAACCCACAAGTTTTCTCACCTCTCCTCTCCCCCATCCCAGTGTGAGGGGAGGGAGCTGCGTGGGGCTGAGTTCCCAGCTGGGGTTAAACCACAACACTAAAAACAAAGCAAATGCACTGCCATTTCCATATGGCACCTGGCAATACTGTAAACCCACACCACAGCCAACACAAAGGCAAGACTGATGGTCGCAAGACCAGTTCTAGATGTCCTTTTGCCAAAACAATTTATAAATCCTGCATTTCAGTTTTGCCAGTACAGATGTAAACTGCCTTTTCAGGTAAGTGTAAGACCTTAGGAGAAATACAACCACGTTACTGAAAAACAGTTTTCTCATTTAGAAACAATTTCTTATTTCAACAGTCATAAGTCACATTGTACTTTCCCTAACTTTGAGAATAAGGATTTGGGGCACTGTTGTTTTTTCGTGTTTAAGTACAAATCTTAAAACTTTGCACTGGCAAAATGTGTCAGACACGGCGTGGCTGCACACCATGGCTCGCAGCAGGCAGCTGCAGGGGCACGACAGCAGCAGCTCAGGAGCTGTTATCCAAAACTGCCAGGAGACTGCCACAGCGCCTCCAGAGAGCAAACCTGGAGGCTGACAGGGATCAGGGCAGGAGCTCTATGAAAAATGAGGTATCACACCTTTCAGTTCTATTAAGTTTATGTTCCAGCTTGCAAGTGAAGATAAAAATTAACCAAGTTATTTGATGAAGTTGAATAACATCCACTGTTTAAGCAGATCTCACTGTAGCAAACATTTCAAAAATGCTCTCCACTACGTCTATTTCACAAGACAAACCAGAAGCTGAGTGGTTTGTACAAAGTCACAGGACATGGATAAATCTGCTTACATCCATAATGGTTCTATGAATTCTGCAGAGTGAACAGTCGCACTGCACTCAGTCTCGAATCCAAGTTATTTTTTCAATTTTTCTATTTCTTCATAAGACAACTTCAGCCAACCTCCCCTCACATCATCATATTCAGTTAGAAATAGGATGTCATGCATAGATCCTATCATCCAGGTGATTCCCACTTAAAACACTGTTTATTATTGAATGAGTTGAAACAGCAGCAAGTTTTGTTGTTGCTTTTGTCCAAACAAAAGCTGTTCATGACTATATGCAATACTGGTTTAGATGTAGCATTTGGATTACAAATATGACTTTATTTTACTAAGAAGTAATCAACTCTATTGCAGAAAACAACTATTAAGAGGGGAGATGATAAAACCCTAAACCTATCAGAAGTTCAATCTTTAGCACATAAGTTCTTTCGTTTAAATGTGAATTCAGATGAAAATTTGAGACGATTTAATTAGTTAGCAGTTTAACAAGATTCTACAGAAGAAAAATTAGTATTTTAATATCCAAAAAAAGTGCAAACTGTACTTGAACAATATTGCCGCTGTCATTCCATTTGCTTAACAAAGTAAAATGGCAAAAGGGGACAAGTTCTTTTGTGAGTACACCTACACAGTAAGTGCAAACAAAGAGAGTTAACAAGAAAGTTATTAAAAATACAAACAGCAAGTTAGGATTAAAGTATGTAATCTATACTAAACTGTGCAGTGTTTGTTATACTTTTCATACAAATCCCTGCATAGTAATATCATGCTATGGGTTAAAGCCCTGCATTAAAAATTCCCACAGCAGAAGCTGTAAATCACTCATGATGATGCAGTTCACAAGCAACACTACTTCAGGAATAATCCATAGGCTCCAAACTGAAATCCCAGCCTCTGATGAAAAGCCTCATAATCCACAAATTGCTGCCTCTGGTAGACAACAGTGAATTTTCTATTATAATGAAAGACCAAGCTTTGCATTCCTACTAAATTGCCTATTTACAATTGCCTATAACACAATTAAGCAACACAGAACCTGCATGCATTATACAGCAAGAGTTTAGACATTATCTCCACTTCCAAACCAAAACTGCTATGAATAACAGTTCTCAGTCGCTGTAGTGTTCCATGAAAGGCTCGAGGAAAAACAAGCAATATTTTTCCGTGTGCCCTCTGGTGACAGACAGCATGAGTTAAGTGCATCAATTTATTGATTGCTTTATTTTAAATTAAAATCTGATTCTTCATACAACATCATGCAGGTTTCTCTTCTTGGAAGCAGCCGATTTTTAAAACAAGACAAGTTTCATTCCCATAGCACTACCTGCCTTCATCAGTACTAAAGAAATTACACCATAAAACGTTTTACAAATGTTATGGACAAATGCAAACAACCTTCTCAGTAGTCAGTTATCAATTCTAGAAAGTAACCACCTCTCAGAGTCTCCCACACGTTGCTGTTGCAAGAGCTGCAGAACGCAGAATTACCCACTCCTTACACATTTCTCAGATGGAACTAAACCCGGAGTACTATGGAATGGGAGGAGTTCATACAGATTCATGTATTTTACATATTTCATTCCTGACTGAGGGAACGTCTTCAAACTTCAAGTACCCAATACCGAAGTTAATTAACACTCTTGTGGAGAAACCACTAGGAATGTTTAAGTACACAAAGTTGGCCTGAACCTCCGCAGAAATATTGTCCAAGAGATGCCTAAAAATCAAAATTTACAAGGCTCTATGAAACACTTTGATCTGTTAAAAGGTGACAGACTTGCTTTACCTCACTCTGAACTATTAAAAGCTGCCTCACTTCCCACGAATTTGACCTGCTCTGCTCTCAGCTGCACCCTTGCTAAGATAAACGTCAAGCAGAGTGCTCAAGTCCACCCAAGATTTTCTTCTCTTCAACAGATTTGCTTGACAATCTCAGGACTCATCTACAGTTCATCAAGAAGCTGAGAGGAATCAGGGCTCCTAATCAACCCACTGCCCACCATTTATGATCCTGCCCATTATAGTAAATGCCACATGTGTGCCATAATACCCTTTGTCTGTAAAGAATTATGAAGAAACACAGCTGTTCTCTGGCCATCGAGGTCTACACTCACTATGTTGGAACCATTATTCAAAACTAAAAGAGTTGTATGAAACGCAGCCAAAATAATTATTTCTTCTCAAATAATTTCTGAATATACTCAGCAGAGAAAAGCAGTTTTGATTTTCTTAATCAAGCGGAGTTTCCTTTCTCACTGTGCTCAGGAGGAACTTCACCGCAAAATGGGAGATTTAATGTACCCTCAAGTCTCCTGAGAAGCAAACTGGGAATACACTTTGAAAACAAAACTAAAGAGCTATACATGAGAGACTGAAGGGCAGAATGCATACTACTGAAAAACATATTTGTAATTAAGTTCATAAATTAATTTTCTAGAAACTAGTCAGTAGGCAAACTTTCTGGAGGGTAAAGCCTGCAGCACTGTTTTTTGAGCATGTCTTGGTCTCTCACTAGAGAAACAGCAGATGTTAATAGTAATCATGAAGTAATGTTTTCAAAACATATTTGCAAATATTATTTTAATCATACGTTGGATAAAGGCAAGGACAGTTCTGTAGTTAGACAAAACAGTTCTAATTCCAAACCTACATGCAAAAGGCACACTTGGGAGTTCCCTTGACAATGCTAAAAAACAAAATGCAAAGTTTCCCACCTAAATAGATATGGAATAGAAACAACTGAGTGGTGCCACAGAATACAAGTTTTCTACGGATTTTTTACCTAAGAATTGACATAACGTATTAAAGCAAAAATTTCAGGTGTGTACAGATATCCCATCCCCCTAATTAAAGACTACACGTAATCGCTGAAAAAAGAACACTGTTCATTTATTTGCCGGTCTATTTTCAGGCTACAAGTATCTATTTCTAATTTTTACCGGAAGTACCTATCTCTAATTTTTACCAGCACTAATTATATTTAGCTCACATTATGAACATGACATATAGCACACGAGTCAGTTTCTGATAAGGAAAGCACAACAGCACCGTAGCACAGTCTCTACGCACTCCCTCTTAAACTAAGAAATGAATCACGGGCACCACAGCTGCCTGGGAATATGTGACCTGTGGACACGCTGACACGGAACTGTGCGAAAGGCACAGGTCAGCAGAGCAGCAGCCTCCAGCGCCGACCCGCACGCTCCTGCGGGACCGCGGCCGCCGCTCGGTACCCGACGGCACAGCGGGATGGGCATGGAGTCAAAACCCTTAGGAGGACGGCAAATCGGGAAAACACAGGCATCTCTGAGGGAGGGAGGAAGGAGGAGAGCTGATCAGCTAAAGAAACGCCTCCTGCCCAGAGGCAGGGACCGGGGACCCTCTGCTCCGCTCGCCCTGCCGGCACCTCCGCAGGAGAGTCAGTCAGGGCGCGGAGCCAGCGGCGGCTCCCGCGATCCGGCGGCGTTTGGGGCCAGCTGCCCGGGAGCCCTCCCGCCCGTAGACACGGCGAGGGGCAGGAAGGGCCATTCCGGCGAGGGTCCCGCCGGGACGGGCAGCGCCGGCGGGGGCGGGCGGTCGCCCACCCAGGCAATGCTGGCCGCGCTTACCTGCAGCACCAGCGGCTCGGGGTTGAAGGCTAGGGTGATGAGGAGCTGCATGCGCTCCGAGTCCTTTAGGTTGCGCAGCAGGAAGCTGCCCGAGTCCTTGGTCTCGGCGTAGCGGCGCACCAGGCGGTCGAGCAGGCGCTGCGAGGGGCAGTGCACCAGGTCGGACCAGCCCTCCACGGCGCCGGGGGTGAGCAGCCGCACGTCGCCGTTCAGGCTGGCGAACTCGGTGGCGGGCAGCGCCTGCAGCAGGTCGCAGCGGCCCCTGCCGGTGGCGCGGCGGCAGATCTTGGTGTCGATGTCGGCGAGCTCCTGCGCCGAGCCCAGGCGCTTCAGCACGACGCGGCGGGAGCCTTCGCGGGGCTCTCCGTACCGCGCGAAGTACACGTTCTTCACGTTGAAGAAGTCCAGCAGGCGCAGGCGGCCCCAGCTCTCCAGCCGCAGCTGCCCATTGAGGAACTTGCGGCACCAGCTGGTGCCCCAGCAGGCCGGGCACTTATTGAGCTGCAGGAAGCGCCGCTCCGACAGCTCGTTGCGCTGCAGCGAGGCCAGCAGCGAGTGCGTGTTCAGCACCAGCGCCGCCGCCAGGCTGCCCAGCACCGCCAGCTTCACGTAGCGGTACAGCCGCCCCAACTTCAGCGACACCAGCCGCAGCATCGTCCCGGGCCGCGACGGGCCCCCCGCCCTCCGCCGAGCTCGCTGCCCGCCCCGGCCGCGCCGCGGCTCCGGCTCCAATAAACTCTCCGCCTCGCCGCCCGCCCGATAAAAGGCGGCCAAGTTACTGAGGGGCCGGCGGGGAGGGGGAGGGCAGGGGAGGGGGGGCGGTGCCTGCAGCGCGCGGGCCCGGGCGGCCCCGCCCCCGGGGAGGGGCTCGGGCTCCTCCGCTCCCGCCGCTCCCGCCGCCGCCGCGTCCCCCCCGCCCCGGGGGGCTCCTCCCCCGCCCGCCGCCGGACACGCCTCCGGGGGCGGGGCCTAGCTCGAGAGCCGCCGGCCGCCGGCGGTTGGCTGCGCGTGACGCGGCGCGGTCGCGTGCGGCCCCGCCCCCTCCCCGCCCCATCTCGGGGCCGGGGGCGGGGCCGCCACGCGCGCGGGGGGCGGGGCGCGGCGCCCCTCCCGCCCCCTCAGAGCCCCGCCGGACTCTGGAGACGCCGGGGGAGGGGGCGCGGGGCTGGGGCCGCCTGCGCCATGTTGCGTGCGGCTCTGTCCGTGTGCCCGCGTCTGTCTGCCGTGTCCGCCCCCGCCCCGCCGCGCCCAGGGCACTAGCGCTCGCCCGGTGCCCGCGGAAACCGCCCTGCCCGGGGCCGGCGCGGGCCGGCCGTGCTGCCCCGGCAGTGTCCGCCGTCCCCCGTGTCCCTGCCCGCCCCTCGCGCTTGTCCAGCCTCACAGCGCAGCGGGCGCGCGCCGCCCGCCCTCACGGGTCCCGCCGCGCCCCAGCTTGGCTGGTGCCACGGGACAGGTGCTCTGTTTTGCTGGCAAGGGGCAGATCTTGTGTTTCGTTTTATCCTTGGAAAGCTGCACCTGATCCTCTGAAGCGCGTTCACCCTATCCCCACGCCGGGGGGAAGAGGGATGTACCGTACTGGGAGGTTGCCTCCACAACGTAAGTGGTGTCACCCGCACTGCCTCAGGCTAAGAGCCATTGTATAAAAGTAACACACATCAGAGTAACAGATATTAAGAAAAAGGGTGAAAGTCTTAATCTCGTCTGACGCTATGCTCTCACAAGTTAAAAACAACCTTCATATTGTGAGAAGTAACTCACTTTTTACCCGTTCAGTCCCAAAAGTGGGGTAGGGATACGGTCGTTGGGAAAAAAAGTGTAGCAGACTGCATAATTTCCAGTTATTTTACATGTACTATACATAAATTTAGCTTAATATTTAGAATATTAGACATACATTTGTCTTTTCATATTGGCATGTACTGATACCCCTGTGTATTGTGTTTTGACATTTCTATGTCTAGTCTGAAGTATTTCTTATAAGGAGATTTTGTCACTGACCGTGTCTGTTTCAATATGCTTTGTTAAATGCTGCTGGTAGGGTCAAAACATTCCATCAGCAAATTCTGGTCTACAAACCGCGGGTTTATTATAAAATAAGTATATACATAAATACATATCATCTCCCTTAATTCAAGTCTGCATTAGGGGATGCACTGCTTGATGCCATATTTCAGATAATCATAATTGATCCTGAAAGATGAACTGATTATTTTTTCTGCATGGAAACTCCAAGCTCACTAGCTAAACATGTTTGGTCTTTACATGTTGGTAGTGGGTTTTTTATCTAACAATATCCAGTCTGTATGTTATTAAATCATTAACAAATCCAAATATAAACAAATATTCTGAATTAATGTTTATTATCTGCATTGCTTATTTCTCAAGCTTTCTCATTTGCTCATTTATAGGGAAACAGCTTGATCCTTCTGAAGGCGAATAGAATATTTTAATCTTTACTAGATGAGAACATTTTAAAGTACAAAGAATCATCTAAATAGTTTAATACACTCTTTCAACAACAATGTAATGTTCTTAAAGCATTTGACATTGCAGATTCATAAACAAATAAATCTGCTGTTTCTAAACAGATCAGAAAACTTGTTCTGTAGCTATTTCTGGTTTCACTGGCATTCACTGGAGACTGTGGGGGTTGTTTGTGAGGGATAAGGGAAGGCAGAGATTCCCTTGCTATACAATGTGTCTTTAACTTGGTTTCGCAGATTTACGAATTTTGGTAAAGCAAAAAAGGAGTCCGAAGGGAAAATGCAACCCTTTGGAAGACTAAAATATGTGGAAAAGAAAGGCTGATGCAGAGTTGGAAAAAAAAAAGGAAGACTGAAATGTGTGGAAAAGAAAGGCCGATGCAGAGTTGGGAAAAAAAAGCAAAGGAGGGGGACCAACTGAGTAAAAAAAAATGGTTCATTCTGAAAGAATGACAGCTATATTTTGTAGTTTTTTAAAAGCCTGTTTGTGAATTATCCATTTCAAAGTGCAGGGAAATGCAAAATAAACTAGATAATACATTATAATGCACGCATTTCCTGTTTTTCTAGAGTTGCCACCTTCTGACTAGCCTTCAAAATCAACTATAGTGGTTTTCCTGTGAAGACTTCATTATATATGACAGTGTAATTCATCAAAGCTAGCAGAGACTGGGATGCAAACAGGCCAGCGCTGGAGTGCCAGTGCATGACATTCTCTGACGTGCAGCAGGTTCTCACAAAGGGCTGGGCCGTGGCACAGCAGCAGGGTCTCCATTTGCTTGTGGTATGAAGGGCCATTCCAACAATTACCTAAAATTGCTGCCTCCATCCGGGGATTTTTTTACATCTCCCCTACAATGGTGTGTTGGAGTTATGCATGGACTTTTTAATGCAAGTGGACATAATATATTCCCACTGTTTTCGGAGACATCAAGAGGCCTCATGGAGATCACACTCTACAGCTGCAGAGACGTACACAATGTTAAATTATCCAGAATATTGATTCGAAAGAAGACTTGAATAGATCCAGGCCTCCATAATGAAAAAGCAAAGAACCACTCAGAATTTAAACAGTTTAGGGAGAAAAGATAATCCAGCAGCTCTACTGAAAGGTCTGATAACAGACTCTCCCTTACTAGGGCACTTCACTCTGAGCTCTCTTATTTCAAACTACAGAATAAGCAGCTGTTCAAAATGGCAACTATCGCAAAATCCTTGCAGATACTGCAAAAGAGTTTGGAGTATCTTTTTTTCTTCATTGTTTAGACACTCATTCCCACACTCAATTACCAAATCACCTTCCCACTTTCAAAATAGGGATCTTTGTCCCTTTAGCTAGGCAGGTCTGAAGAATGTGCTGGGAAGAACAATTCTAAGTTCTGCACCTTTATAACCCAGAGTTCACACATCTATGTTCACTTTCATCAGACTGACTGCATACACATAGTTCAGAAGCCTGTGTCCCAAGCAGTGGGCATGCATGAGATTTCTGAATATTTCCCTTTTATGTTTGAGGGATAGCCACAGGTTGGGACAAACATCAATATCCTCAGACATCTTTCAGATTTGATCCTTGAGCAGAAGGTAGGATGTATTTGAAGGAATATGAATATATGGCTGGAACCTGGCAAGGATCTATCCAACCAACCATCCATCACACTCAGAGGGACACTGTAGTTCTCTGAGGATGTGTATCACAACTTCTGTTCTGTGTCCTACCCTCTGCAGATTGAAAATATGTTTTGTTATGTTGTACCACCTACTGATGGCAAAATGAAATTAGTATTGTGCTTCTGGAAAAATAACACCTAAAAGGTGCGTTAGGTTAATCTGTTAATCTTACTAGTGGAAGGGAGTGTCTTCCTTTAACCAAGAAAAAATTGCACTAAATTGGAGTTTTAATTGCCTCTGTACAATACTAATTCTTGCTTAGAGTGCAAGTAAAAATGAAAAAAAAAAAACAAGATGACAATTTTTACAAATAATCATAAATTTTTTAGTTGTGTTGAATTTTATGCACATAGCGTACTGTATTTGGTGCAGTGTAACTGAAATACTGGCTCTATAGAATTTCTGCCTTTAGTAATCAGTAATTTTTCCTCAATTTCTTCTTCCTTTTAATTGCAGCCTGACTATTACAGCCTTTGAGCAGCTGAACAACATTACAGATTATTTTGCTGAATCGACATCCTAGCAAATGTGCTTTATCATCATGAATCAGACAGTGCCTGGTTATTGCACTGAAATTGAATATCAAAAGCTGCAAAAGAATTTTCAAGTTCTCCTTTCTCTTTCCTCACATCTTCAAGTAGAGATTAAGGATGGTCTTTGTCTTTTAAAGTCAACATCTACTTTTATCCTGATTTCTTGCAGTATGTTCTTTATATTGGTGTAAGAACAGGGTGACAGTACTTATGTCCTTGTGTGAAGTCTAATTATTTTGTTTCGGATGGAAATTTTGAGATTCTCAATGAAATAATTTGTTTTCATCTTTGAACTTTACACAGTAGATAAACACATAATACCTTTACTTTCAGTAGAGAATTTTATTGCTTTTTTGTGTAACTTTTTTTGTTCAATTAGCTCTACGTGTATAGCATCTGACATCCGTTCATTCAGAAGTATCATTGCTTAGCATGGATTTTCAGGTTTGTCTGCTGGGAAGGTTTAGGCTGGATTATTTCTTTCTTCCTGTATACCACTCTATGATCAAACTGTTTTATATTATACTAATCAGAATTTTGTGGCATGGAAACTGTGGACTTGTGAACTTTATTCTTCTTTTTGTAGTATACTGTATTAGTATGAACCTAGTAAAACTGCACCAAATTTAATATATCATCGTTTGGATATTGGTTGGGACTTCTGTGGAGTTGTCCTGTGCCTGAAGTAACTGATTCAAACAATAATTTACTTGATCGTGTTTCTTCAGTGGGGACAGTCTATCCAATAATGAAGGTTTTTTATTGTAAACATCTAAAATTCATAATACAGGGAACCACATGAATGCTATCAGCAATTTTGCATTCTTGTTTACTGAAGGCACTGTTATTATAAATGAATTTGAAAATGTCTATGGGAATGCATTGCTATGGTAACTGGGATCCACAACAGCAGCTGCTTGCTCTTCATTGATGTTGCATGTATACATTAAAGCTGACAATGCCTCTTCATTCAATTTTAACGTGTTTAGCCCGAAAAAAAGACATCAGCATTTCAAAAGCTACACATCTGATGTCGAATGCAGCCAATCTGTGTTAGGTTTATTTAGGTTTTTTGTTTCAGTCTTAGAGTTGTTGAAAAATAGATAGAACCTTAGCTTTAACATGATTTTGTACCACGAGAAGTTACTATTCCGTACTGCTTTGACAAATTCAAAACATTAGAAGATTTTCCAGTAATTTGGTTTCAGCAAATGCCTTTGCTATCCATACGTATTGATTTTTATAGCAATTATAGTCAATAGTTATGAAGAAGTTTTTGTCCCTTGCCAGCCTTCCTGGGAAGAATCTATAAGTGAGGCTTCTGTTTCATTTTTTAATGTCCCATACTCTAAGAGCAAAAATCCCGTCAGTTGTCCTCCAGTTCTGTGCTATATTTTGTTTTACATTTCAGAGATGTCTTTAGATCTGAGCTATGCCATTGTGTTGTGCCATTGAGAGACACTTCCTAAACAGTGTCTTTTGGTCCAGTAGGCAGAGAAAATATGAAATATGTTCCTCATGTTAGTAAGAGTGAAATAATGACATTCGTTTTCTTAAAAATCTTGTCGGAGAAGTATCTTATGTTATCCCTTCCTTAAGGATGAGGAAAATGTAACACAGAGAGATTACAAATCTCTAGTATTACTTGTAGAAGTAGAGTATTACGTGGCATAGAAAAGGGTTGAAAGAATTAGAATATGAATTTACTGTTTGCTGTGCTGGTCCTGTTAAAAAACCAAACCATAAACTAGGACTGGAAAAAAATCAGAGACAAGCTGAAGATTGACCAAAAATACAACTTCCTCCCTAGGAGCCATGAGGTAAACTAAGACTGTTGAGTTTGACAAAATGATATCATGGAACGACATGATAAAGTACAAGATGGTGAGTGTGATGGAAACGCTGGGTGTGTCTCAGAAGTTCTTTAGCTTTTCTACCACCAGAACTACAAGAACCAATTAACCTTGCCCCCCAGAAATTAAGCGCATAGGATCCTGTTTCAGAGCAAAGAGTGCTGCACTGGGTGACAGCTGTGGAACTCCAGGCCAAAAGACATTGCAGATGGAAAGAGTTTCTGTTGTTTCCAAGGAAGAATGGAAAGTTCACAAAAGAGAAGTGCTTTGGGACTAACCAAGTACATGGAAACTGACTTCAGAAGTCCCTGAGCTGAAAAGGATTGCTCAGGTGCAAAAAGTCTGCAGAAGTATCAGGCAACAGTGCACGTACAGCCTATTCCTGCTGCTTCCTAGACATACATTTCCTGGATAGTGGTCTCCAGGGATATTTACTTTGGCCCAGTAGCTTGTCCCTAAGTGTCCATACTCCACAAACAGCATCGCCTTTCAAAGTATGAAACAACTATAAGATATTTAGTGTTACTATATTTGGTTTTCACACATGAAACAAATGCAAATATTTGAACATTGTTGGCGGATCAACTGTTTGACAGTAGGTGCATTATAATTCTGTTTATAAAACATTGCATCTTCAAACGCCTCAACTTCAGTGTTAAACTGAAGGGCTAAAACACTTGCTTTCATGTCCATTTATTGATATATTTTTTAAAACCTAACTGAAAGTTTCTGCCACTGGAATGAATCTTCTAAAGGATGTAGAAGTTCTCTTAACTGCATTTGGAAAACTTTCAGGATTAGGGAACATAATGCAGAATCTTGGAGGTCATTAAAATTAAGTCATACTGGAAGAAACAAAGAAACAGTTGGTGACTCTGAAAGTACTTACCACAGTCATGAAATGTAGAACTTGACTTAGAAATAGCAGCCACAAAGGATGCTACTTTTTCATAGCTGTGTTTTTTTCTATTCCTTTATCACTATCCCTTAAGGTACATTCATACCACCCCTGCAGCACACACACACCACGCCCCTGAAAGCAAAATCTTGACGCATAAACCAAGTATAGAAATCCTTGAGAAAATTAAAAATTTGAATATGTTATACTTGCCAGACAATCTTATAGCTTACCAAGAAGATAAATAATTACCTAAAGGAAAAGAAAAATTAAATAAATATTACTGTGGTATGAAGTGTGTGCTAAAACCATTTATGACAGCTAATAGAATAACAGCAATGAGAAATATAAAACTAGATTTTAAACTAAATAATAGGAGTTAAGTTTTTATAAGGAGGGTTAAATACAAAGAATGAAAACAGAACATACTACATGATCATAAATATGTTTAAAAATTAAGATTTGATGTAGAAAAGGTAGAACACAGGTAGAGTTGGTAGATAAACTCAAGCTTTAGCATAGAGCTGCCAATATAACTGTGTCTTTAAGCAGAGCTTCTGAAAACGCTGCAAACTATTGTAAATAATTATAGTCAAGGGACTGCACCATTTTAAGAATATTTGCTTATGAAAAGAATATCTAAAATTAGCTTCTAATTAGAAAATGCAGTCAAGATCATATTTCCAAAGGATTAAACTGTGAAAGTGTTTGCAAGATCCACTAATGGCCTACATGTCCCTCCTTAACTAAGGCTACTCTTTTTTCCTGTGAGGACTCTTCCCAAGTTTTCTCCTGCCTAGGTCATAACTGAAGGCAGGGATATCTCAGCTGTCAGCACTGCTGCAGTGTTCTGGAGGCCCCAGTCCTAATTCCTTACAGGTTCAAGTGTCACTGATAAATGTGACTCATTTTAAACACAATTATATCGGATAAGTGAGACCATCAAGGAAGTATGTGTTAAAGCAACGAACAGCAGAGGGGTTTTGAAAAGGCATGGAAGACTGAGGCAATGAAAACAGCACTGCTAAAGGGAATTAAGGTATTTCTGTTTTAATGCTAAGTGTTGGATAAAGCTTTAATTTCTACAGAATGGAGAAAATCCACAAAAGGTGAAATGAGGCTTTTACATCTTACTGTAGTGGATAAAACCAAACTTGTTTTGTTACTCTTATCTGAAAGAGAACACAGAGAAGCAGCCTGGAGAGTATTAAACCACACCAGGATACACAGATTTTTAAAAATTGTAGGGCCATGCTTTTAAAGAAAAGTCTGACCACATAAGAAATTAGCACACCTCTTCCCCAAAAAATAAAATCAGAAAGAATGTAATTTTTTTTCTTAATTGCTAAAAATGTTATTTAGTGCAGAATCAGCACTATTACTATATAGGAGCTATGAAAATTTCCACATTGTCTCATGAGATGGATTAGTTTAGTCTAGGAAAAAATCTTTCCAAAGTGTTTATCTAATAAAAGAGAAATTTATCTCCAGCAAAGAAATAATTCTCTAGATCAACTTTGTCTTGGCTTATGCAGGCAGATTTTTCCTTTGTCTTAGTCAAGCAACCACTGAGGATTCTTAAAACTTCAATGAAACAACCAAGGTGTATTGGAAGCAGAGTTTTCTTTCAGTGTTGCTGGCTGGTTTACATGTTTGGAAAATAAATATTTGCTGAGAGGTGGAATGCACTGTCAGTCAGTACCTACTGCAGCCGGTGCCTGTTGGTTGGGGGCTGACACCAGCTCTCGCCACAGAGGCACAGTTCATTCCCGCCTACCCACAAAGTCCCACAGAGCCAGTCCACTGCTGTCCCAAGGACTCGTAACAAGTTGGTCACAAGCCTGCAAGGGTTGGGGTCTCATGGAATCAGCTGAAATCAACCCACTCTGAGCATACATTCATCAGGGAAATGGACTATATGATCTTCTAACTTCCTTTGCATTCTGAATTAATCTGTGATTGTGATTTTTCCAATTCACACTTGCAGAATAAACTGTGGTCAGTTAACCAATGGATTTGGCTTAATCAAAAGAGAACTTTCTTAAATTTAATTGTGTGCAGTATGTAAGGCACTAAACTATCTGATTTAGTGTCCTTTCTGGTCTAGGAAACTATGAAGGTCATGAAAACCCAGCTTTGTATGTTACAATAGCAGATATACCGGAAGGAGAAAAATGCATTTGATATATGTAGTCATCTGCTTAACACTCTACTGAGGCTCTGCTGAGAAATAAATAACAAATTGCTGTCAAGTTGGTGCAACTTGAAATCCAGTTCTAGCTAGTTTTGGCTTCAGACAACAGTTTCATATATAGAAAAACATCTAGTGCTTATCCAGCTTTGCAGATGGACACAGTAACGAGGCCGACATGTTTTTAGCCCTCGTAATAAGCATGACTAGAATAAAGAGATCATGGTTGCTCATGCTTCAGGCTTTCCTGAAAGGTGGTTATGTCCACACCAGTGGGTTTAGGTAGATCACAACCACAGCAAATTCAGCTCAAAGGTTGGTACCTACTGGCCACTGTGTTACAGCACAAGGTGGTTCGGGTCTTCAAACTGAAGTGGTTTATACAGGGAAGGTGCAGATGAATTACAAAGCAGCCTGATTTTGTGTCTGAATTCTGACTTAAAGATCACAATACGAAACTACACAATTTCTACCATGCACTCATGAAAATGAATAGAGCTGTGCTTTGTAATTTGCAGTCCAAAGAAATTTAGTTCTAGGGATTTGAGGTCATTGGATTGAGCAGCAGTATTAAAGAGTGCTATTTTATTAAAATGGCATGTCTTTCAAGTTCACAAATCATTACATTTCAGAGGAAGTTGTGCAGCAGTCCTTATCAACAACTGATACATCTCGTATGAGGGTGAGAAGAAAAAAAGGAAACGGCCTCACCAAGGAAAAACATCAAGAGTTTCATCCTCTGATCTGAAAATTCCTACAGAGACAAGGTCAGTTAAATTACATACTTTCTGTACTTTACTCCAGCTGACAGTCTGCTGGTTGTAATGCAAGAACACAAGGGCTCAAATAGATTTTTCTGCCATGGTGTGCCATCTGGCACAGAGCAGCCTCACAAATGCTGCTTCCCTGCTCTGCTTCTGCAGATCCTGTGACGGCATAATTGTAAGTCCTGTCAGTTTTCAGCAGCAAAGTCAGCTTAATGCAATCTATCTGTAGGTATCAAAGTCACTCATGCCAGATGCAAATGTTTCATTGCCCAAATTTAAAGACATAATTATATTTCAATGCAGAAAAAAAATCCCAACATTAGAAGTACATTCAAAAGTGCAGGAGGATTAAAACAAAAAGTAGGGATTATATCTAGAATTGGTTGGTATATTGGTGCTTAATAGGATAATGCATTAGGCAGCTGCTATGGTGCCAAATTGTGATCTTGTTTACCTTTGATACAAGAGAGATGAGGATCTGCTTTTAATAAGTGAAGCAGTAACACAATGAACCATCATGCCGTCGCTGCTTAAGTGTTCCCAAGCAGCACTGTCAGTACCTCTCGCTACTGAGGCGAGGATGCATGTCCTTGTAACTTGGATTTCAGAGCATTCAGAATGATGCTTGAATGTGTGGTAGTGCTGGGATGCTGCACAGATGGTGCCGGCATAAAATTACTCTCATTTGTGACTCAACTCAGAATCCAACCTTGTGTCTCCAGCAGGGGCAGGACAGAAAACCAACTCACTGCAACAGCTTTTTTTCTTTCAATTAAATTTTTTTAAGTATCTGTCCAAATGCTGCAGCTGCAGATGAAAATCTTGCTTCCTAGGCATTAACGCTACAAGGAATAAAACATTTCAGAGTTTATAGTAAAAGCATCACATATGAAGACGTGCTAAGCATCAAGGTCTACTGTTCTGAAAAACACCTTTTAATACACAGATTCCATCCTAGTTCTTCCCCACACTTATTTATGTGTGGCACTGACTGGTGTTGATTTCATCTTTCTCAGTACATTATTCAGTATTCAAGTGAACAGAAGGCACTCCTTCAGCCCATTTATGATACAATATTGTTCAGTGGAGTTAATATACATTTCACACTTACAGGTACACAAAGAAATTGTGTATGCTCACATTTGACAACCATAATTTTGTACTCCTACAGTCAAGGTTCCAGCTTTCTGGGATTCTGCAGTTTTAGAAAAAGCATTCTCCCATGGAAACCTCTGTACACTGTGGAAGTAACTTAAAAATGGAGGCTTCTGAATTACACTCCATGGTTAAGTGCTTAGAGAACAAGGACACCTTAGATTACAGCAAATGGGACTGAAGCAGAGGTCAGCAGGAAGGAAAGTCTTCTGTACAGCTAGTGGCAGCATTTCTTCAATAGCATTTCCAAATACAGGGTTGAGCATGGTGACATCAAAATATGTAGCCTCTCTATAGCTGGATGTGTTACTTTAGAAAAATGTTGAATTACTTGGAAATTCTTCAACTACACTTCTGAACACTTAAACTGTAACTACTTGGGAATGCAAAATCATTTGCAAACAGAAATAAATTATAGCTCACAAAAATACAAATTATAACTACCCTATGGAAAATATGTGGCAAAGTCAGGAACAGAATTCGGGTGTCTCTGCTCTCTCATTTCTAGACTTTAGAAGAAGTTGACTTTATTAGTTCTACATCTATTATTAGCAATTTTCACTCAGAGTTTATCCTACCAAAAAGATCAATTTCTGAAAAAGAAGTGCCATAGCTCCCAAAATAGTCATGCTGGGTTGAAACAAAACCAAAACTATTCAGTTATTGGAAAGTGGCTTCCTAACACCTCTGTGCTTTTGAGACAGTTTCGCTCTTGGTTTACGGATCCATATTTTGAGTGATGCTTCCAATTCCATCTCAATATTGAGGTCTCAGTTTTTTCCTTGATTCTACATCTTAGCTGAATTTGCCTGTTTGAGTTTCCTGTGTGAGTTTTCTTACAAGACAATGTGACTTTGCCATAGGAAATGGTTTCTGCTTCTTGATAAAAGAGAGATGGGACCAATTCCCATTTTCTTTGTAGATGTACTGCCATGAGCTCCAATGTCTCAAGAAGAGCAAGATGGAAAAATACGTGGTGATTTGTTGTAAGAGTAGTTTAATACCAGAAGCCCTTTTACATTTTACTTCAAGATTTCTTAATCACTGACTGTTTTTTGTTTGGTTGGGGTTTTGTAAGAAAATATTTTCATGTGAAAAGGAGTAGGAGGAAAAAATCCTATTTATAAGGATTTTTACTATTATTTAAGAAATAAATATCTTTTTCCCCCACTAAGTTGCACTGTATTGACTTCCATTTGCTTTGCAACAGAAGCTCAGAAAGCAACTTTTGCTTACAGATATGAATGCTGGAAACAAAACCCATTATTTACAGTACTTTTGAAAATGTCATCTCACAGGAAGATGTTTGGATTATTTAAAGAAATTTGACTGCATCCTTAGGACAAAGAACATACTCTATTTAACCATAGTAGGTGGTATTTAAAAAAAACAAAGGCAGCCTAAAGTGGCTAAATTCAGATGTAAAAATATCAAATGGGATTTACTTTTATAATTAATTCAGGTAAAATGGCAGAACGTAAGTAACAAGTAGTGATTGTTTGTTTATATGGCAATACCACCTCTATGAACTGCAAAAAAAAAAAAGTGTCTGGTTTAGATTTAGATTGCGCAGAAAGAAAAAGCCAAGCTGTAAACAACAATAATTTATGGCCAAGCAGATGGCAAATCAAGCTAACTCTAGATTTAGTTCCTGAGCAAAAGTTCTGTTTAAAACACATTGTTTGTCTGGCTAGCTATTCTTATGGTCCCTTCCCATCCACTGCAAATGAGTGATAAATTTGAGGATTGTCTCAGGGGTTTCTTGCAATATCAAAAACTGTACTATTTTCCTTTACAAAATTATAGTTTTAAGATGAATTCTAAAATTGTTAATGAAGGACATAAAAATTTGCCAATTCGCATTTGGTATCCAAATATTCCTCTATTTGTCTAACATGACTGCAATTCATTTAAAATTATGTCTTAACCTACCTTTTTAAATGCTATATATCTGTTGAAATATTACAAAAAATGAAAAGTTACATTAAACACTTTCTTTTAAATAAAGCAATACAGTAAGAGGTATTTCTCGGCACACAGTATTTCATTTTGAGGATATGCTGAATGATGTTTTGGTAACTTTAAATAATATATTAAAACATTTTTGCTAACTTCTTTTCCTAAGATGTCTAGCTCTTACGTGATATGGGAATTATTAAATTGCATGGAATTGTTTTCTATGGGGATTCAGGAGGAGATTTTGAAATCCGAATTTTCCCTGGGAAAATGCAAGCCATTGCATTATCAGAATACCAACATACTGTTTTCATCTACTATTTTAACCCATGAAAAATACCTATTGTTATAAAACATTATGATAGCCACATTCCAAATATTGTTAGTAATAATATTATTTTTTTAAATTCATAATTCCTGGATAGAGGAACAACTCCTAAAGCCGGATTAATGGTATTTTCAGTTTTACTTCTTTTAAAACCCCTAAAATTAAATCAATATGCCAGATGTAAATGGAACTCAAGGAATTGCTTTCTTTCAGAGGCAATAAATGACCACTTCCTTACCCATGTTGAAATGGATCTTTCAACAAAAGGCCATATTCAAAACCAGAGAACTGATAAACATAATAGCCTGTGTTTTGCTGGCAGCATCTTCCAGAGTCACAAAGAGAACCTTTAAGCCTGCACAGGAATGTGGCTAACATGTTTTATGATTTAATATATCCCATTTAACACCCCAGAAGTACCCTGGTTTGGTTTTGGGGGATTTTTTCCATGGGGAATATTGTGAAATATATGAACTACATTCAAAGACTTATTTCTCTATATATTTGGAAGGTGGGAAGAAGACCTAAGCAACAAGAGGAATGCTTAATCTTTATGACTGTTTTGTCTTCACATCCAGTAAAAGGCAGATGGTCACTAAGTTCCAATTTCTCCTCTTTTCCAAGACCAGTTCAGTTGGTTCCTCTTTGAAGTGACAGAATACATGGATACACAAAAGTTCTGGGGTTTGCTGCTACCAAAACAAATTTTGAAAGGGCTGCTGTGAGACATTGATCTAAAAATCCCTTACTTATGGCTCTTTCCATTCAAATGAATCTTGTTTCTGGTGGGTGAGGCCCTACCCTGCAGTATTCTGCATCCCTGCAAGGGCTGTGCTCAGCAAGTAGAGTGTTGCCAGGTTTAGACTGTCAGACGTCATGGAGAGAACATTATTGGAAGAGCTCAAGCTGTGCTCCAGAGAAGCCATGTCAAACACCAACAATATGCAAATCTAAGTCCAACGCCCTTTTTCCTTTTTTCTTGCTAGAGCTGCTTTATAAGGAACAACTGTTTCTCCTGACCTGCAGTGGAAGCAGAAGGCTGACAAGAGAAAGGACAAGGTGGATAAAGAACACTGTTAACAGCAAGTCTGGGAACAAAGCAGGAAACACACAAGTGCTGGCTCAGTTTAAATAACTTCCTACCATTTTGTCTGGGATACTTAGCTGATTTATCCTAAAATTGTATTCTTCTACTTCCGAGGATGTTGAGCAAATATGCTGTTTCATCCTAAAGAGTGTCTAACCTGTGAGAGACAAGAACATCCACAGTAGTCTCAGTGTCCTGGGAGTGCATTGTCTAATCAGTTGAGCATTTTTTAGGGAGCACTTGTCAGTAAGCAACTGTGATTTGAAGAAACTCAAATCTAGCTTGTTCCAAGCCTTTAGGTACCTTGGGATGATGAGCCCCTGCAGTTCCTCTCCCTACCAGGGCCACAGAAATGCAAGTTTTAATATGGGGGTTGGATGGAAAGAACAGCCTCAAACAGGGAATAAGTATCTCTTTGCCCTCTAATAGCAACAAACACACCCTTGAGTTGTTTTTTTTGCTCGTGTCAGATGATGTACTTTTACAAGAAGGGCATAGGAATAATATATCTTTCAAATACCAAAACACAGTTTGTCTGTAAATCATACAAGAATTCAGTAGATATACAAGCAGACCAAACATGAATAATCTAAAATACGTTGTGTATGCATGTTAGAAGACAGGACAAAATTCCTCATGTGGCTCAGAAATAGAACAGATTACACAGAACACAATTCATAAAGCTTTTTCTAGAAAAAGAGAAAATCTCACAAAAATTAATGGTCCCCAAGAATTTTTAGTATTTCTGTCTCCTATGTCTTCCATATCTGACTGGTGGAAGATGTTCATGTAAAGCCTAAGAAAGTGAAACAAACAAGAAAAGCAGCAGTTCTAAAGTTATTCCATGTCCAAACTGACAGAGGAATGAAAATTTTGGAGTCAGCATAAGATGCTTTGAGTACAATGGCATTTATGCATGACTTTTGAATTTCATCTCTACATTATAATTTTTTTTTGTGTATATAACTCAATGCAGTACTCTTTGGCTGCCTCTCTCTTACACCTGAAAATTAAATACCCAGAAAAACAAAAACACAGCGAGACACTGAGCATCGTGGAGCCTGATCTAAGCTGGTTCAGACTTTGGATGAGATGACCCTTGAAGTCCCTTCAAATCTGAATTATTCTTTCATTCTGATTTTTTTGGTGCTAAATTAATCAGAAATTCAAGAAGAAAATTGTACAGGATTCACAATAGATCATTGTTTACAATTCATGAGCCTCTACTCACAGAAAGCCTGGCATTCATAAACAGTAAGAAGAACCACTTTGACCAACAGTCTTGTGTCAAAAGAAAGGAATGCCTAAATGGTCTGTGAGCAGCAGATGAAACTGATCACCAGAGGAGAGCAGAATTCATAAGGACTTTTTTCATGATTCATTTTAGGAGCCTTCCACAGCTTATCTTTAGAGAGAAGAAAGAAAAATAAAAATGACTGCTCCAGCAAAAAAAAAAAAAAAATGCCAGGTTTTGAGGAAATTATATGAAGGGAAAAGAGAGATAAGTGAGTCTGGATTCCTTCTGTATCTTGGTCTGGGTACAAAAAAATGCTACAGAGCAGTAAGGACACCAAAAGTGCATGGGAGTACACAGAGGGTCCTGATGTTCTGCAGCTGACAGAACCTGGGGAGTGACCCTTGTAGAAATGTATGCACAATACATGTTGATACAAGGTGTTACTTGAGTTTTTCAGCTGCAATGGTAATGTTTCTCCATTTCTTACTTTTCCCTTAGCAAATGAGAAACTCTATTCTCTTCATTCTGGCCAGCTCTAAAGAGATCAATGGCACTTATTTCAGATACTTTTTTTTCATCTAGTCATGACTGCTTAAATGAGCAGGCTGTCACACAAAATATGTATGGAAGAAATTTGTAAGAGGACTTCTTAGTAGCTGTTGAAGTGGGCATGTCAGTTGTTATTCTGAGCATGCTGAAAATTAGACATTTTGTAATCTTGCCTGTAATTTAACCCTTATAGATGGGATCAAGGGTAAGAACTATTCTGACACTAATTCATAGCAAATTTTCCCATAACTTCACAGAAACAGTGAAGGAGAGAGGACAAAGACAAGAAAAATAATGAGTTCCTGAAGAGGTTGCTAGATAAAAGCACAAATGACTAAAACAGTCATAATATGTGATAATTTGGGTAGAACATAACAAAACAAACATTTGTGGGTGGACACATCAAATACAGTGCTTTCCAACATCAACTTCTACTTGAATGGGATTCCTGTGACTTTGAAAGTACCTCCAGGATACCTTAAATAGAACAGAAATACCTCAAAGACAAAGTTGACTTTAAGATATTCTTCAGAGGTCATCCCATAGTGTCAAAAAGAAATTCAGGGATACTGCCAAGAAATAACATCTTTTGGAAGAACAGCATTATATCTACCTCTTTAGTAGGGATATCTCTTCTGTGAAATGATACCTCCTTGAAAATGTTTACTTTCTTGTCACTATTTCCACAAAGCAACAAAAGGGAAACATTTCTCCTAGAAGAAAATCAAATAGTCTAAGTATTTTAAAGATTACATTTTCATTTCACAATTCTTCTGTTTAAAAGAATACACATAGGTCCCCACAAGCACTATTATATGTTTGATCTGTGAATTGACTATTTAGTCACAGAATTTCTATGATACAAAAGAAAAATATTTAAGTCAGACTTTACTGAAATACAGTCACAGACATCAATGTTTTGTTCCCAGGTTCAGCTGTTACTGACTGAATGAAGCCATACCCTGTTGGCCACAGTGCTTTGTTATTTATGGACAGAGGAGTTTAGGATCAAACTGTGGTCTCACTGAAGTTAATGGCAAAACTCCCACTGACTTCAATTAGAACAGAATTTGGCTCACAGTCTCATTACTGAGCATAACAATTAAAAGAAGCTTTTACAAGCTGTATTGCTGTGTAAAAGGGCATGAACCATGTAGCAGATTTCATTGAACCCACAGCCAACAGTCATTGCTATAGCAACTGAGTTCTAACAAAGGTAGTCACAGTCTCTGTAATCATCAGGTGTCTCTATAGCAACTAGAGTTTCCAGAGAACTAGAGAAAAATATTTGAGAACTGTCAGTTAGAAGAAAAGAGGTTTGTGAATAAGGAGGTTGGAAGCAAGAGTGACGTAAGGGTAAAACATGGCTCGGAGTAAAGAGTAATGATTGTCCCAAACATACACAGAGAACAGCAAAGGAGGACGGAGCACAGGCCAAGGGCTCAGCTGGAGATGAGAGAAGGCTTTCCCTTGGGTAAGGAAAGAAGTATGGCACTCCAAAGAGATAGTCCCAGATCTAAATTAGTTGTTTCAGACATAATTCTTGTAAAGAAAAATTAGTCACTACAAAAGAGTGCAGGGTCAAACTTTGCAATAGGAGTTACAGTCCACCAGGATTTTCAAAAGCACCTGCCTGCACTTCTTGTGCCCACATAGCCCTGTTTGTCTTCAAAATGGAAGAACACGATATGTTCTCCTGAAATGCTGTTGTGGCCACATAGTACAATTACATAGATGATTAACTGATCTTAATGTTACTTATTTACAAGTTTTTAAACAGTGTTGAAATTAAAAAGGAAAAGCTGCTGTTTGGATACTGATAGGGATGAAAACATCAGTGTTACTTATAGGTCTATTTCTGTAAAATATGAATTTAGGCTCTGAAGTAGGAAGCAGGGTTATTTGCCCATAAGAAAGACCAGCATATGTAAATATAAGTCCGCACAAAAAAAGTTTAGTGATATTAGCAGAACCTATAAAATAACTTCAGGCTAATCTATTCCTACTGATCTGATGGAAATAAGAACTGGGACAAGATGTTTAGTTTAATTAGGAATTATCCAGAATGCTCATGTTCACAAACTAAAAATAATTCTGTCCGATCAGCATGTTTTGTGTGAAAATAAAGTCACAAAAGTAATTATGAATTCCAAATGGGATCCAATCCAGTATACTGACGCACTACAATGCTCTGCTTAAATAAACCAAAACCTGCCTTTAACCTGGAAAACTGATAAAAGACCCAGTAGTGCTAGAGGCAGATTTCCGTTCCACGTGTAACGAGAGCCCTCTAGTGGGATGTGCTTTCAGATTCGACTCAAGGAAAAGGGTAACCCTTGTCTGCAAGGCAGTTAAATCAGGTATTTCTTCCTGCATTCCTTACTAGCATTTTGTTACAGCACAATACAAAGTAATATAATTTGTACCTGAAACAGAAGTCAACAAACGATACACTGAAGAACAATGAACCTGAGTAAAACAAAAAGCACTGTACCAAAATACTTTTTCAGGCAGCCTTTGGGGATTTGGAGGGGGTTGAGTTTGGTGGAGGTATTGTGGTTTTATTGAGGGGTTTTTTAAGCCTTAAATTGCAATGACAGTCAGGATGTTTGCTGTCATGATGTGGCAATCCCAAATTCAGCAGTTTTTCTGTAGTTGCTGTTTACTGAACACAAATTGCATCAGTGATGCGTTATCACCATTGATATGGAAGCGTGGGGAATTAATATTAACAGCCCAGGAGAGACCGATTTCAGTGAGAGCTGCTTCAAACCACAAAGACCTCCAACATGCAGAAAGTCAAGCAAACCTGGCAGAAGGCTGGTGTGGATGAAGGAACACCTGGCTGAGCTGAAACAGGAAAAGAAAGTTGAGAAATGGAAACAGAATGATGTGAAATGACGATATCTCCTTGAAAATTTTTGCTTCTTGTCACTATTTCCACAAAGCAACAAAAGAGAAACATTTCTCCTAGAAGAGAAAGGAATAACCCAGAAGGAATATAGAGACATTGCCTGAGCATACAGAGAAGCAAAGAAACAAGAGCTGTAACTCAGTAGGGATGTGAGGAAAAGGGCAGCAAAAGTGGTTCCTGCAAGTGTAGACCCAGGCTCAGTGGGTCAGAGAAAGTGACAAAGGACATGGAAAAGACAAAGAAATTCAATTACCTTTTTGCCTCAGTTTTTAGTGCACATATTCCAGCTTGTAGCATAGTGTCTGAGACTGATGCACTGCCTACTTTTATAGGAAACTAAACTTAAACCAGCATATATGCAGTTCTAAGAACTGAACACAAGTCAGCTCCCAAAAGTAGTCTACCACCAGGAAACTGTAATTTAGAAAGATATACTTAAAATTCTAACCATAAAAATTATCTAGATTGTTTTTCAGTTTATTAAAATATTTTAAAAATACCACAGGGTAGCAGTTCAAGCTGAAAATGAGCATTAAACCCACAGAAGTAAACTTGGAAATACTTCCTTCATAATCCTGACATTCAGTTGTCTGGATTAATTTAAACTGCATAAACAGGTAATATCAATTTTCCACAATTTTGTAAGAATTCATTTCATTCTGAACCTGCTGGCTAAAACTGTCTAAACTGGAACAGATTAACTCTCCTGTAACAACTCATAGAACCAAAGTGTTTCCTGTCTTTCAAAGCTTTTATTTCTTCAGACATGCTGGCATTTCTGTCTTCTCAGTGAGAAAAGCTCACATGAGCATTTCAGGTCTGTCTAAACTGAATTTGGTCTTTGAAGGAAGATTCCAGTATGGTGAGCTGCTCGTACATCAGACTTATTCATGCTCTAATGGAAGAAAAGATTTTCCTGTGTTGATACAATGCCTCTAGACAGTGACACATGAGCAGAAGGATCACAAGTCTTGGGAGATTAAAAGTCCAGTTCCACTCAACTCAATGTATATTCATCAGAATTAGTACAGTATTTTAATAAGTCAGTAAAACAGGCTCTGAACCAAGGAGGGAAAAAAAAAAAAAAAAAAAAAAACCAAAAAAAAAACCAGACTAACTTCTGGGTAGAAAGCTGTATTCCAGTAAGCAAAAATTATTTTAAAGCTATTTTTCAGCTAAGTGTAATAGCTGTAACAAAGATACATAGATTATGTGGATTTATTTCTGTCTCTAGAAGCTCTGTGACCCGCGTAGATTAAATATCAGCAGTATCAAATAAGAAAAATCAGAGTCTGACCTCAGAAAAAGAGATAACAAGATCAATAGCAATAAATAAATAAATTGGTTTCATAGGAAGACTATTCTAAGTAGAAGAAGAGATTTTAAAGTGCACAGAGGCCTGGCAGTTATAAATGATGTTTAGCCCACCACTGTGGGCTTAGTGGCTTTAAGTGGCCTTAGCCCACAGTATTTCCTGGACAGTCGTGTATCAGAGCAGGAGCTAGCAAGGCAGATCTTCTTGGCTGGAATGGATTAGAGGAGGATAACCACTTGTGATCCCACTAATCCTGTTCCAGTCTGTCTGGGGATTTTAGGCAACCAAGCTGTGACAGAACATTTGTTATCTGTGTGTTCACAAAGCCGTTGATTTCTCAGTTTCAGAGTTGGTTTGGCTTGGCCTTTTAATTATATACACAGATGCATTTGTTTTCAATGTTTTCTTTTACTTGTCTGTCTTTTTCCTATGCCAGTGGTGCTAAGGCATAATATCTTTGCTTGGAATTCCCACTAATTATAATTTATTACAATTTTTACATTATGCTCTTTTTTTGACTTTATAACTTCCAAGGTGAGAATCCCTCTACTGATTTTCAAGACTCCCCTTGCTTTCTATTCCATCTTGATAGTTTCTATTAGAGCAGACTTCTACATCTGCCAACCTAAAGATGATTGTTCTGTGAAATCCAGAGTTGATAAGATGAACACAGAAAACAAATAAGACTACTACCTCTCATTCACTAAAATTACATGCCAGAGGAGATGAAGCAAATACAATTTGCAGTAAGAAACATTATTATAAGAATTACTTGACATACTGCCTTCAACAAAAACTTTCACCTGTTTCATATCTTTCACCTAAGTAATATTCAAAATATCTTCCCTATGAAAACTTTCTTCAGTCACCTGGTAGCCTGTTCCTAAAGCCAAAATGTACCTTTCTATTTTATCAAGTTCCCTTCCTTCTTAAATTATCTTCTGCTATCAATATTGGGAATATGATGCAGCTGTTGCAACAGACTCTTTTCCTATTTAACCTGCAAACCTACCAAGACTTGGAGAAAAGTTATTCCATTTTTAGGAAGGGAAATTGCTGAAGGGCCTGGATACCCCTAAAAATAGTTTTACCTGAAATAATATGAAAATACCTGAGCACAAAAAAATCAGATTACCTGGTCACATTGCCAACAGTTTTTCAAGTGAGACTGTACTGCAAACCCAGATAAGGTTTTCTGGGTCCATACTGCGTTTTTTTTCCATGGGTAGTTCTATTTTCTCAGTAGAGCTCCTCCTAATCTACTCAGACTCATCCTTCTTGAAAAACTGTACACTAAAAAAATTTGCTAAAGAAACACTGGAGTGGTGATTAGGCTTGATTTAGCTCAATTTAGCTCAAGAGGTTTCTGGCTCTGTGTACTTCTAATAAAATCATATGGCATACAGAGGACAATAATACAGCCATACTAGTCAGGACAAGGCGTAACAAAATGAACAGGATTGAAACATTTCATACAGGCTCTTCTATTACCCACAGCTTCCATATCCTGAACATTTGAGGCATCCCTCTAAATAGCCCATAGGTGCCAAATGAAACTAGATGATTAAAAGCAAAAAGCATTCTTAAAGTCCTGCACCACTTAATTCCAGTATATTATTTCCCCTAACAATGCATGTCTAAAATAATCACTTGCAAACATCTTGCAACAGTCATCCTGCCTTAATCATCATATCTTTGGCATATTTCAGATAGTGTAAAGTAATAATACAATGGTTGAGAATGCAAAGAAAAATAACAGGTTTTAGATGTAATTTCTGGATTCCTCAAAAGCTGCAACTATGATGAGTGGCTGGGTCTGGAAAGCTGATTTGAAATTGCCTTACCCTTCGGAGAGGAAAGCAGCACCTGAAACCCCAATCCTGTAACCTGGTGAGTGCTGTTTAGAACCAGACCTTCACAAAATTATATAAGGAGCTTTGGCAGAATTTAAGCCCCAAGTCCAACACCTGCAAGCCTGATACTAAACCTGAAATTCTGTTTTCATTTAAGCTCTGATCTGGTGCAAATTAACATGCAATTGCTTCACAAACACGTATCACATTATCCTGTGAGATAGGGCAGAATCATAACCCTATTTTGCAAAGGAGAAAAGGCAGCTTTGGAAATTAACACTTACGTGTTTCAAATATTTCATACCACACCTGCTCTAGCAGTAAGACTGAGGAACTTCTTGTTATTTGGTGAAAAATATGAGTTCGGGTAAATTAAAAAAAAAAAAAACCCGAGACTGATCTCCCAAATCTAAAGTGAATAGTCCAATCACTGAGATTTTCAGAATAAAATTACCTTATTTCACTGGTTTGGGCTGCTTCTCCATTGATTTTATTATAAGTGCCTGCAAATTACTTATTTCACACGGTGGAAAAGAACTGGCTTTCATAATAAACAAATATTTAGGGTTTATTGCAAAAGAAACTGAATGTGATTATTTTCAATTGATTTTTTTTCTTTTGCTTGGTTTTGATACTTTCACATTGGAGATGGATGATCAGGCTCACAAAATTGAGCCTGTCATTTCCAAATTGTGAATATGAAAACCAAATCAAGCCTTTATTTGTATTTTTTTCTCCTCTATGAAAGTTACAAGCCCTGGCTATGAGACAAACATTTTTTTAAACAGTTGCATTAGTTGTATAATGAAATTGCTACACCCAATTCCCTTACATTATTTTTAATTCAAAACACAGTATTGAATAATTCTCAAAAAATAGCTGTTAGCATCATTACCCTTGCTTAAAATCGAGTTGCACAGTTCATTAGTTTGGGAGGTGTCATCTGGCTTCTGCCAACTTTGCATCTCACAGAGGGTCCCTTGAAAATGAGTTCAGAAATACAGTTTTGACTTATTGACTTTGACAACCCTCACCATGTTTGTAAATTACAACATAAACCTACAAACAGACAGAAATGAGGGAAACACAAAGGAGAGAAAATAGTGAAACATGTCAAGAACAAAGTGAAACCACTGACAGTGACAGAAAAAAAAATCTCATAAGCAAAGAACAAGCATTAATTAAAAAAATAGAAGGAAAATAATGTTCTTACAAAGTAAAAGAAAAAAGGGAAAACATGTAAAGGGATGAAATTTGCTTGGGCAGAGGACAGAACTGATTGATTACTGAGAACAAAAGACTGATTGAAGAAACAGTGCCTTCCTGGGAACAGAACACTCTGTTATGAGCTACAGCCCCAAAATTACTGAGTATGGACATCTGGGTATTCCTGGGTTATTCACCTCTGACACCTACCTGACTCAGAATAGATTTTTATACAGATTAGTTTACTCCAAAATGTATTAAAAAAAATGAGATTTTAGCATCAAATAATGAGATTATCTTTTATAATGAGAAGTACAATTGCTGGGGTTTTTTTATGAAGAGAAATTCAAACAAGCTCTATGTGAATGCTTTGCAACCTTGAGCATAAACAGAAATCTAGGAGTATTTACTTATACACAGAGTATTTCTACTGCTTAATGGAATAATGAATTAAATCAAAACATACAAACAGCAGAAATTATGAAAAGTATATTCCATTGCATTTTATTCAATTCAGTGAAGAGGTTAAGTACTTCTATTCCAGGTAATTGGACTCTTGCTTTTACAGAGATATGTCTTTTGGCAGGATCAATACAAGTGCCTAAATCTTGAAATCCTTATCCATTGATTTGTTTTCTTCTGCCTTTGCACCATAGTAAAGTGCCACCTTTATTCTATGTCATTTACATTTAAACATGGGAAAGTGGGATAGAGGAAATGTTCTTAAACTTCCAAAATGTAGTAAAAGTTGTTATGCCATTTTTTAACGTAATTTTTTCCATCTTAAACTGTGAAGACAAAATAGGACTCCTAGGATTCAGACTGGGCTGTAAACTGCAGGAAGAAAACATTATGAACACACACCGAGTTTTACAACAGAGTTCTAGAAATTGAGATCTGAGCCTTGGAGGCAATTTGTTCATTCACAGCCCGAGCAAGCGCAGTCCAGTGACACAATCATAACACTGAAAGTGAGACAGGGCAGCTTTAAGAGACAAACAGGAAGCTGTAACTAGAAACCAGCTGAATTCTGTTCTGAGGCACTTTACCAAGAGGCTGCAAATGAAACAGATATACTTGCTGTGAATTTCTGTAGTGTCTGGAGATTTTGTACTAAAGGTGCACTTTCCATCTGTGATTTTTTTTTTTGCTTTTACTTTTCACGTACTTTCTATAAAGGGAATGAAATGGAGAAGTTGAAGAAATATGCATCAGTGAAAGATGAAGATCACTTTTATCAGCAGGGAGCTGTGGAACTACTAATCTTTAACTTTCTACTAATTCTTACAATATTAACAATTTGGTTGTTTAAAAACCATCGATTCCGCTTTCTGCATGAAACTGGAGGAGCAATGCTTTATGGTGAGTATAAATTCAAGTGCCAACATAACATCAGACTTGCATATTTATGATCAGGCACTTGAGATCAAGTGCTGACAAAGCTCAGAAATGTGCTGAATTAAATGTCATCAGCTCCATAAGTGTAAGTAAAATAATGATGTGACAGCATCTCTCCTGAAGTAGCCAGAGGCTGCCTTGATGGGGAGCAACTGACGAGCTGGTTCTTCTCAGCATGTGCATTCTGCTCCTCTGTGGTTAGACAGCAGAGAGCTGGGGAGTTTACTGTTCACAAAAACAGTTTATTTGGATTTTTATAACATTCAAAGCTGTTAGTCTAAGGAGCCTTGTGGATACAGACATGTTGTCTAATAAAGTCTAAATGATCTTGAGAGCTTTCTTTTGGCTTTGCTCTGTGCCTCTGAAAAACACACTGAAGAATGTGTCTCAAGTTTGCTCTCAATGCAGTCATTGTAGGGTAACTTTAGTTTGCCTGTCTCGTTCTAATCTCTTATGAAGTTTTGCCATGTTGCATTTCAATCACACAGAACTTTCTGCATTGTCCCATAGGTACTCTCTGGTTTAATGGTACTCACTTATATGTGTAATGATTTCTCTTGTAGTTAGTGCCGTTTCACTGAGAGACTCTGCTGCCATTTCTCCTGCCATAAGATATCTGCAGGAGGGCAAACTATCAAAATGGAAGATAGAAATCAACAGTTTAGTCATTACCTGATCTCTGCACACCACATCCTCTAGCAGTACAATACCCAAAACTGATTTTAAGATGGGTGCCTCAACTGCAGTAGCTTCCTTCTCACTATTGTGCTGTTTGCCCTGTGAAACTGATGACATTTTCTGAAGACTTAGACAAAAACCAGTCAAAACAGAAATTAAATACAGGAGATTACGAAAAAACAAAAATAAGTAGGTATGGAATTGGAGTTTTATTTGTCATTTGATTTTTTTTTTGCTGCCTACTCAGATCATACTCTACACATCATGAGAATAACCTGCTCATATTCTTTTGATTGGTTAAGAGATTAGTGCTCCAGCAGGACAGAGCTTTTGAATTATTAAAACATTCCTCATGATTGCAAATAAACTATCTCTTTAGCTTTGCATTATTTATGGCAACCTCCAAACAGGAAAAAAGCTTATCTGTAGGATCCAAAAAGCTAATTATGTCCTTTTTAGCCTTCAAAATTTTTGATATCATATTAAATATTTAATTAAATTAAAATTATCTTTAACACCATGGAATGGCAATATTGAAAAGTAAGTGAAATTTCAGAGGTCATAAGAGAGGTTCCTGTCAGAACAGGAGGCAGCAACTTTGTGAGAAAGTCTTCATGACACCGAGCACTGACAGTGGGACAAGTCCCGCCCTCAATTTCATCTTCTCTATCTGAACTATTCTGATTTCTATCTTTTCTGCACAAAAAAAGGTCCCAGTCCTTACAGTTTGTTTTGCTCCAGCCCATTGAGCTATTTATGAACTGATAATTGGGCTTCAAGTGATAGGATATGGGCACTTACTGCAGAGTGTGTCCCACAGGCTGACAGGTGGGTCCATATCCCTCAGCTGTGCCCTTGGGGGAGTAGCAGTGGAGAGGACAGGGAAGGCAAAGTGTGAGGAACACCAGGGGATAGAACACAGAAAGACAAAACCAGGAAGTTTTACAGTTACTGCAAAGTGCTGAACAGACACAAATTGAACTCAGCCTGATAGAAATTTCTATTTAAAGCAAAGAACAAATGAAAGGGGGGGGAGGTGTTGGCTTTTTTTTATTTAACACAGGCTCTGTAGAAAAAGTCAGTTTTAGGCTGGCTAGTTCCAGCTAGAAAAAGAAAACCAATCATACTGTCCATTTAGAAGCTTGAATAACTGAGGTGCGTTAATTTTTTTATCAAAGCAATAGTTCAACAATAAGTATAGCTATATTTAATTTTAAAATCTTCCAACAAAGTAAAAAAAAAAAAAAAAACAAAAGCATTTCAAATAATGCAGAATTAATTCAACATTATTTTGCAAATTGTCTATATATATAGCAAGGCATTTAGCTTAAAAGTATTTAAAGACTCAAATCATTCTGGTTTTTTTGAGCTCAAACTGAAAAACCAGAAACAATGAGGAAGAATACAGACTTACCTGTTCTTTCTCTCATTCCTTGGTTTTCCTGAGTCTCAGAGAGCAAGTTTCTCTGCACATTGTCGTTGGGTTTGATAAACAAACCACAAATAGTAAACTCAACTTAGTTCCTGATTTCTGTATACAAGGGAGACTGTGATGAGAGAGTTTCCTATACAAGAGCACACTCAGGAATAGTGTGGGAGATGATCTGCACCAGCACTGACAAAGGCACTCGCCTGGGGTCAGAGCAGGTGACCCCTCTCATTACACCAGGCCCAGGATGGGGCTTCTTAGCACTGGAGAAGACACAACAAGCCAATAAAACACTAGAGTGCCTGTAGCCATCTCCTGCAAGGCTGGCTATCTTTAAAAGCCTCAGCCATAAACCACTAGGTACCAAATTCCCCACATAAGATGTACGTCATGGCCCTTCAGTTACTGCAGAGCGCCACACTGACAAATTGAGGGCAAGTGTCCAAACTCCTCGTTCTCCCCAGAACTCAGGTGTCAGGTTCACATAGAGGAACCACCACTCAGCTCTGAGTAAGAGGCTAAAACACTCTTGCAAGTAGGCAGCCAGAACTGAAGTACAACAACAAAAAACGAAACCAGCAGCAAGCCAAGCTATGCCTTTTTATATGTTGGTTAATTACCAAATTTAAATAGAAATTGTTCTCAGCTGGAGTAATTGTCACCTCTAGGGAGTGGGTGGTACCCCCCAGGTGGAGGTGAGGTTGCAGATGTACCAGAATTCAATGTTGTGCTTCATGGGATTAGTTGATGAGACTGGAAGGAAAATGGAAAAAGGCTGAATGACAGAAGAGCCATTGTGGTGCTCACGTCAAACAGCTTTGGGTTGCAGTGGTTAGAGGTGTTTCACAGGTTTTGAGGGGACAGGTGGGGGAGGGAAATCTGATCACTGTAGCCCTTTGCAGCCCCTTCTGAGGTCCCCATTTAGTGCATTTGGAAGTGAGGCACAATAAGTTCTGGATTCAGGTTTGCTGGAGGTGTCTAATGATTCTTATACCTTCTAAACCAGTATGCCTCTTGACTAAAATATTAATGGTTGCCTTCTGATGCTGTGTTCTGAGTATCCCTATTTCTCACAAGGCAGAAATGGATGGAACAGGTCCCAGGAAGAGCAATCTCTGAACCTCAATAAAACTTTGTGTCTTCCTGATTACAACATTCACAATGAAGAAAGGTTGTTGGGACTCAGAAGACAGTATGAGAAAAGCAAAATTAAGGCAGAAACTGACTTTTTTTAGTGCTGAGGTGAAGAGAGGAACATCATTCTTGAGACAAAGTAATTTGAAAGAAAATCTTAAATATTTAGAAGAATCAAGTAATGACTAGAACTGCATCCCTGAGTGTTATTACTATGGAAAACATTTAACAGCTGACTAAATGAAATCCTGGGGAAAGAGCAGTCCTGTTTAGCTCAGGAGTTTGGCACAATGAATTAAAAATCTCTTCAGTGGTCATCTATGATTAGCAATTTTATCCTAAAAGAATCTGGAAAACCTGCATTGCCTTCAGTTGAAACATGACTGAGCTATAGTTAGAATGAGATTTTGCTGCAAGATCCAATTTCAAAGGACAGTTGAGACTTTTTTAAGGAAATCTGTGGCTGCATTTAAATAAATGTGCTTAAAACACTTTTTGAATAGTCTTTTTCTGCCAGTGTCCTTGCACAGGCCTTGATGAATATCTACAAAATATTTCTGTTACCTGAGCAGATTAAGTAATACCTGGTAGTAGAACTGTATCAGAGGCTGTAGTTTAAAGCATTGAGTCATAAGGACAAATATGATAAAGGAAAAACTGTAAGTTTTCTGCTCCAGAGAATGAAAAACATGAAATCTTGTTCAAGCATCAAATTAAGTTGAATTTTTAATGTATTCAAAATTGAATTTAAAAATTAAATATGTGATTCTTCTAGAGGAAATCTAATAAAAGTAAGCTGAAAACCCTGACAGTTTTAACTAATGAATGGTTTCTTAGTTTCTGATTTTGGACATCTGGGCTGACCACTGTGGAAGTCATATTTCATAGTCACACATGCAGACCTTGCTTTCCTTTGTATGTACATACTTTCCCCTAACATTATGAGGAATTCTGTGTTTTACTACAGCTAGATTTATTATCTGATTTATTGCATGAATGCTGTGTAACTTAAGAAAGAGGTCTTGGGATTTTCTACAGCTTATTGAAATCCTCTATCATTTACAGAAAGCAACCATCCTAAACAATAGATTCTAAACAAGCACAAATGCTTGCACACACTAAAGTAGGCAATACAGCTGTTGCTCAGCATCCCTCCAAGAAGCTACAAACCTAACTTACAGGTATGCCAGGAATCTGCAGTTCCGAGAGTCTCTGTTAGAAGATGTGACAATAACAAGGATTGTCAAGGTCCTTGCAATCACTGGTATCCACTTCCAGTTATGGGATCAAACTGAAACTGTAGCATCGTATTTTGCAGATGGTTCTCTAATATTTCATGTAATTTAATTTCCTTCTTATCTTTTAATAGTAAGTATATCTATCTAGATGTTTAGGTGTCTTCCATCAATATTTCATCTGAGCATTCTTAGCATTTTATGAGTGTGTTAATAATTAGTAACTTTAAAGCTGTTCATTCTATTCATGGGCCTTAAACCATACAGGACATAAAAGAAGTATGGAAATTAAATTTGAGACAAAATCGAAGTCTCTGAGGGGGAAATAATCTCAGTAATGTTATCTAGCTAAATGTTGCCTCTCCTAAAGTAAACATGCAGCTTCCCACTAGAGCCAACAGAAAGAGCCATACCGTCCAGAGGATGGCTGCAGAAGTATATTTTCCTTTCTGTTAAGTGGAAAGGGAAACAAAATATCTGTCTTAGGTAAGAGCCCTAAATTGTAGATAGTCTTATTATTCCTTCCCTTCTTCCTGATTTTATTTTTCTGTTTACACAGTCTCAAAATGCAGTCTCCTACAAAAAGCAGAATGTGCCTGAGGATGTGTCAGAGTTTTGTCCCCACAAATGAAGTGTGGCAAATACCCAACAGCACAGCTGATGTTTTTATGCTCAGTTCAGCACATGAGTTCTGCAGACATCTCCCTGCTCTAAATAACTATTGAAAATGCAGTGGATGAGAAACTCAGTTACTTATTCTGCCAGAAATTGGATCACAAAAATAGGAGTATGACTGTGCATATGTCAAACCAACATCTGCATCCTAATGGAATGACCATTTTGGAAGAATGCTTTGTGGTCATCCATGAAGTGTTGAGAGAGATTCTGTAAATGTAGAAACACTGAGAAGGTATTCCAGCTTTGGCAGAGCTAATTTCCCTCTGAATGTGTGGGATCAAATACTTTAAAGTACTTGAATAGCTTTCATTTTTCTTTTTTTCTTTACTCTCCAGGCCTTGTAATGGGATTAACAATACGATATGTGACAAAATCACCAGATGTTGAAAGTGGAACTGTTTATGAATGTGAAAAGCTGGAATCTGGGCCATCCACTCTGCTTATTAATATAACTAATCAGGTCTATGAATATCAATACAAAAGAGAGATCAGCCACCACAATGTCAATGGTCACCAGGGCAATGCGATGCTTCAAAAGGTAAAACCTATCTTATTTTGCTCTAAACTCTGAAAGAGATTTATTTTAGTTTCATGCTTGAGAGAGCAAAACAAGCTTCAAGTTAAAATGAGACAGAGAGACAGTCTATTCTGAATTTAGGGTGACAAGGTAGGTAAGGAAGAACAGTAAAGGAAAGGAAGTGTGGTAGAACCCTGACCATCGTTTTACTCCAAGCTGACTGTGCACTCAGGGAATGGTTGCCTGTTTCAAATGACAGTCCCAGTTCCTGCAGACCCTGAGTTCATTGCAGACACAGCTGTTATCTTGGATTCATTGCCACTAAACCTTTATAAACACTACTGATAGCTAGTCTTCCTCTGTCTTCAAAGTGACTTGCTCTGGCAGGATAATGCAAGGGGATGATATCTGCTGTGGATAGCACAGGAAACTGCAAACTAAACGTTTTTTCAAAACACAAACTTGTAAATATGTACTGAATGTACACTTAAATTCATCAAGCATTCTCAGATATTCTCCCACTCCTGCAGTGGTCCTCAGCAGGGACTTCACTGCCATGGGGAGACAGCACTGGGGCAATTCAAGCTGTATGCAAAAAGGGAAGTGTGGGAGAAAACTTGCAGAATTTCACAATATCATGGTTTTTTTCCTTTCTCCAGTATATAACAAAATATTTTACTTTGTTAGTATAGTCTTTCCCTATAATATTTACTTCTTACAATGTTTCTGGGTTTCTTTAAATGGCAGCCATCTGAAGAACACTGGAGTGCAGAGGCACTTTTTAAAACCTGGATTTTGTGCTCAAATTGTATATTCACGTGAAGCTCCTAAGACCTTACCAATGGCTTTTTAAAATATTGCAATATAATATTTTGGTTTTTTCCAAGTATTACTGTATGTCTAGAACAGTAATACATGATCCTGTGTATTATATGGTTATTGTTAGGAAAACTTTTAAGTTATGCTTAGAATGGACACTGGGAAGCTCAGCAGAATTAGGATTTAACCATCTGCTCAAATTTCTTGCTGATGCAGCACCATTGTGTGCCTGTCTGCTGTTACTGCCAGATTTGCCCTTCTCAGAAAGAACTAAGACTGTCAAGGACCATTAGAACTGTGGTGGGTGGAGACAGGAAAATACTGTGGCAGTTAAGACTAATCAGGTTTTACTGCAGCTCCATACTTTTTCCTGCTAGTTGGTTGCAGTTTTTCCTTAGTCAAAGTGCATGTTTAGTTTCCAGGATATTTGTACTAATCCATTACATTTGATAGTCTTCATCAGACCTGGCACTGAAGCTGACTTAGGAGAAAGGAGGAGCAATGACTTGCACAGAAATTTCTCTTGCCCTTACAGGGAACTGCCCAATCTTGTCTCCATAGTCTCACTTTGCTGGAAGGCTCTCTCAGCTGCGAGCTGTAGTTCCTTTAAATTATTGGAGAGACCTCAGTCTGCCTGGATTTTCACTTGTTTTTCCTTTAAAATTACCTGGCAGATGCCCTCTTGAAAAGGAAATAAATAAAAAAAAGGAAAGGGGGATGAATTCAGCTGTATTTAGGAGACAATAACAATGCCTGGCAGCCTTCCTGACTGGCAAAAGCACTAATGTAAAAAACAGAAAGCATAATCACACCATGCTCTGGGTTTTGCACAGTTGTAATTCCTTTTTACAGCAGTAAAAGTGTTTACTTAGTGTCTTTTATCAGGGAGAATAGATTGTGTCATGATTTACAAATATGTATTCTTCAGAATATTATTTTGAATAATAAGACATGCAGTCAGGATTTCTGATGCCCACAGAAAAGACATTTTAACATATCTGCTGAATTAATTCCAAAATTAACATTTGAGAATGTTAGTTCATAAATGAAGAAAATCATATTTCCATCAGATTTTCAATGACGGTGCCAGTACAGCTAATGTTCCTGGCAGGTTATTTAGCTATATTTTTTAGCTTTATAATTCAAAGTGAGAAGGATGAAAAAAAGTCTCAGCTCTCACTTCCTGTTTATCGAATCAAGCTGTTTTGAATTGTCTGTTAGTAAGAAAGCAAAAGTAATTTTGTAGGCAGGTCTAACTCTTTTGAAGGAAAATAATCTAGAATAATGTAGCCTTAAAATATCCCTTCATCTGAACAAAGGAGCTGCAAGCCTTTGCACTAATTACCTCCTGTCTCTTAAAAGTATTGATATAACATAGCCCACTGACAGAACACTAAGCAGTACACAGGCTCATTTGTTTGGGTTTTTTCTCCAGCAATGCTGTAGTTTTAAACAGAATTCTATTCTATTGAAAGCTATTTGCAATGAATTGCAATGGCTGAGCAATGTCCTTGATCTTTCTCTGTGCCAGAAGTTGAAGGCCAATATGATCAGTGCACTTCCTCATTCTAGCATTACTTTAAAACTTTTACTGGCTATTTTATAAATCATTTCCTTCAAAGGAAATGTTACATGGGTTTTGGTGGTGTAGGCCTTTTATCACCCTTCTGCACATGGGGAATTGAGGCAGACACTGCTGATGTGTCTTTCCTGAAAGTGGCCAGGAGATCCATGTCTGAACCAGGAGTTATGTCATGGGACTGTTAAGTTGGATGTCTGGTAGGGCAGCTGCTCTCACAGGTAATGCTGCTTTTATGTGTTCCCTGTAATGTAGCACATGACTGATTTCCTTCTTGGAGGAATACTTTTCAAGTAGTAATCTGCATCTATAAGCTGTAAGGAACTACACGTTTATACTTGAAAAAAAGCAACTCAGAATAATCCCACAAAGAGTGGAGGTGAGCCTGAGATAAGAAGATACAATTAAAAACTATCACATCAAATTAAATGCTGCTTTATTTGTCCTTACCCTCTCTTTTGTCCTTCCTAACAGATGACCTTTGATCCTTCCATCTTCTTCAACATTTTGCTGCCACCCATTATATTTCATGCTGGATATAGTTTGAAGCAGGTATGTGTCTTTTCATTATGTGACAAAAAGGGGCTGAGTGTGACTGCTGCTCTGTAGACCCAATAGGCCAGTGACTGAGGACAGAGTCAGCTAACAATTGTATTGCCTGGGAAGGACTTGGCAGGAATGGATTAAAATGAATGATTCATGGCCCCCACTCTGCTCTCTTTCTGTCCCTGTGCAAAGATCTGATTGTGCAGTTTATAACACTTAGGCCTCCCTGCTTTCAGAAGAGACCACTTTGAATGCTGTGAACTGCAGGTAGGACCAGCCTGTGTTTCATATCCTGCCTGATCAGGACTTTGTTCAAGGGATGGGGTTATGATATCATTTGCATCAGGTATTTCCAATGTGAACTTTTGCTATGATCCTGAAGCATTTGGCCAAATACATAAAAAAGAGGGAATTTTGATGGCATTCCACCAGGGGAAAAAAATGACACCTTTAAGTTGTATTTTCAAAAAAATTGGAAGTATCCAATATTACTCCAACTTCTATATGAGAAATGTGTTGTAACAAATGGCACTTCTAGATGTGTTTCTACTTGGTCTGAATGCTTTTTTATTTACTATATAACAAAGGACTTTCTTTCAAACTTTCTTCCCCAGAGACATTTTTTTCGTAACTTAGGATCAATTTTAACCTACGCCTTTTTGGGAACTGCCATCTCCTGCATTGTCATAGGGTGAGTGCATTCTGCCATTATCACATGCTTGGTATTTCTTTCAATTAAAAACTAAACTGTAAAAAAGAATTGCAGACCCTGCATGGTCAATAAACTTAACAAATGGTGTATCAGATAAAGTAATTCCTTCTCAAGGAATGCTGAGATGGAAAAGGCAAAAGCCATGGAGAGCCAGCTGTCCAAAGCATTGAGAAAATTATGTCCTTCATTTTTGGTCTATGACTGGCATAAGCATGAATACTCCATGGCTTTAACCATCTGTCCTGAGAAATAGAACTGTTCTCTCAATTGAAATGCCATGCTTCTAACTGGAATTTCTTCTAAAAAAGAGCAGATCTCTAACAGCAAAGGAAGGACTTTAAATCTCAGAGGCGGTAGGGATACCTCGTGGCATGTATGTAAAATAACTGGAGTAATTTCAAAGGCTAAGGGAAATTTGTAGTTGAAGATCACATGAAAAGGCTCAGTCTGGAACTATGTGTGAATTAAGCCTGGGTGTGACTAAAAGGCTTCTACAGAAAAAGAGAAAGGAAAAAAAGCAGAGAGGCAAAATATCCTGTTCTATTTCCAGACTTGCTTAGGGAAAAGTTTCTAGTTCTTTGTCAGAATTTGCCTAACTAAAGAAAATATTCGCTACTCAGAAATAGATTATATATTTCCATGGTGTGAAAATCCTGTTTGTCTGTGTGATTAGCTTAATCAAAATTAAACAAAACATTTCAAAAACCTTTTAGACCTTAAAATTTCAAGTTTTTAATAATATTTATGAATATCACACAGACACTTAAGCTTCCATATTCTGGGAAAATTCCTGATCCAGGTGAAAATGAATGAGCAGAGTTGGCCTCTGCAGTGAGAGGGGCTTTGTGCCTGCCCAGAGCCTTACTACAAGGAGCAGTTTAACCTGAGCATCCCTAACATCCCCAGGCATTTCTGTGCTGGGCACTTGCACAGAGCCAGCTGAGCTACCTCAGTCTGGATGGCCTGGGGAAGTGATGGAGCAGTGCTGCGTGGAAGTGAGTAAGTCTTGCTGAGAGGCCTTGATCTTGCTGGGATTGTATAGAGTTAAATCGGCAAAAAGTCACAGAACTCTCTGGTGTTCAGGCTTTAGACTAGGAAGCACAATATAATTTGAAGGCTTTATTTGAAGGCCTGGGCTGGAGAACTCTGAAATGTACCGTTAAATGTATCATTTAATCTCCACATGATATGGAAAGGTATGTAGAAAAACCTCAGGTATTGTGAGGGTGCTTGAATTTAAAACTTGTCAAGGTTCTATATATACAGCAGTGTCAAATTTTAGAAGCAATTAATGTTTTTAATGTCTGTCTTTCCCTTTCTTTATAGTATAGACGTATGTGCTGCATCGAGGCATAAAGCCCTTACTGGCATTATTATGTAATGGAATTGTCTCCTTTAATGTCATTTTAATAATAGTAAAATACACAAATGACCTATAACTTCAAGTTCAATGATTTTAAAACCATTCTTTTATGGGTATGTCATCAAATCTATCTTAATATTCTAGATTCCTAATAATCAAGTTTAGTAAGCATAATGTACCACAGGCATTGTGGTATTAAAAGTTCTGCAAGCCATAGTTGCTTCAAGTGCCAGGAAAATTTAGACTCTGCAATCAAAGCATGGTCATCTTCTGTGCTGAAATACAAAGAAGTGTAAACTCTCAATGCAGCTGTCTCCCCTTCATGCAACGAAAACCATTGAGTATCTATGGGCTCAGGAAAAAGAATGCCTTCAGTTTCAGACCCAAATCTGTAACTACAGGAAGCATTGCACCATGTGTCCCATTTATTGGAGAGGAAAAACTTAATCTCACTTTTCTTTCTGAAATTTTGCTTTCCTCGAGAAATGGCACCTCATCACTTCTTGAAGTTCACAGCTTGGACAGCTATACCACTCATATTTTTCCCCCGTCTTTATTTGCATTAACATACTCTTGCTTTTGTTATGGCAGAGAGCACCCCTAAGATTGAAATTATAAATTCACTAAAAAAATCTACATCCAAACAACATTTTGAGCCAAATGGTAGCACATTTCTGAGGTAACAGTGGTTCTGGATCTCAGCAGGACCCCTCCTGTGCTTCCTCTCTCTTGTCTCAGCTATTGAACATAAACCAAAGCAAGCAGATCTGTGAGACTGCAGGAGAGCATTAGGGTGTTCCAGCCTAGTAATGCTTTTTGGTTTATGACTCTGACATTGCCCTTGTAAGTGGAAAATGCCAAACCAGCTTTGATAAGTTTGTTAAAGTAAACATGATATATTGAATTTAGCCTTTATTCCAAATACTTTCATTCCTGTATCCATGCTATTTTATCTAAAACAGAATAAATGCAGATAGAATCTACTACAAAAAGTTTTTACTAGGAAAAATTCCTACTAGCAATTCAAAGTTCAAGCCCAAAGTCAGGGATAAAGATCCAGAGTAAACCTTAACATAGAGAGTAGTTAGCACTGGGCCTTGCACTGTGTTCTTGTACAAACCCACAGCCCCCGCTGGAATCACTGCAGAGAAGGCAGTAATATATTCAGAGCAGGTCTCGTGTGAATGTGAAGCATGTTTGCATAATGTACATGTCAGGATAAGAAGGAGATAATGACTGCATGAAGAACGATGATATGAAAACTTGACTGAACGGAATGAAAAGTAATTTCTAAAAGAAAAATACGTCCTAAGAGAGAAAGGGTGAAGAGCTAGTTGCTGTTACAAAAGAAAGGGCAGAACCCTGAGGTACTTCTAGGTTTCATTGCTGTAGAGAAAATTTTGTGCACAGGTATGATTAAACAAGTGCTTTCTTCTCATTATATGAGCACAACACACACACGTGCAGTACGTCGGTATCCACAGGCTCAAGCTCTGCGTGGCTGCAGCCTCTCACTGGGGCTGTGCTCCTGCTGCCCGAGTTACAGAGCTCTGTGTGAACCCTCCTGGGGCTCACTGGAGTGGCAGGCCGCAGCCTGTAACAAAGAAGGACCAGACCTCTCTTTGTAAACCAGAAACAGCTGGGAAATATCATTAATAAAGAATAGAAACATCATTTGGATTTGCTGCAAACTCTTAGAGTGCTAAAACGTTGCCATGGAACACACGGATACAATGGTGCCTGTCTGCTCTTTGTGAGTCTTTGCTTTTGTGTGAAAGGCCTCAAGAAAGAGGAGCTGTGTGGAATTTGAGTGAAAAGGCTATAATCAGATATTCCCACTGAGGGTGGGGGAAGAAGGAGTAAGAGAGCTTGTTTTTTTTATTGAAGATTGTGCCAAAACGTACTTGTTTTCAGCTAAGTACTGCTCTAAAGAATGCCTGCCCATATTCACTGTAGGACTGTCCTCAGCCACTTAACACACATGAAAGATATAAAGCTTCCTCAGCAAAGCAAAATTATGCCCTTCACACCAAATCTGACTATCAAGAATCCATGCAGAGAGATCCCATGAGGAAAAGGGGAAACTCCCCCTCCCCAAGCCCTGTTAACTGCAGAATTGCTGAAGTGGTTCCCTTCATAGGGAACAGAGTCTGCTGACTCCAGGTCTGCATGACATAAGATCATATAAGATCCAGCCTTTCAACAGAGCTTTTCTCTGTCAGTGGTTCCAGCTTCCTATCTTCTGAAGAGTAGTGTGGAGTAATCACTTTGACAGCTCTTTTCTTCCTGAGAAAAACCATAGAGGCCAAATCTCTCTGAGGCTCAGCCTGATACAGGGCAGGCAGTATTTTGCTGTAGGAGACTTCTTGAGTTTCATAGACTCGGAGAATAACTTTGGTTGGAAGCAATGTCTAGAAGTCTGCAGTCATTCAGAACTCTGGGATATCTGTTCCAGTCTTGATCACCTTCCCTACAAAAAGTGCCTTTTTGTTTATCCAGCTGGAATTTCCCTTGCTTCAACTTGTAACTTCTGCCTCTCATCCTTTACCTATGCAGCCTTCAGGAGGTGGCTTCATGTTCTCTGTAGCCACCTGAAGACAGCACTTAGCTCCACTCCCATCTACATGAGAAAGCTCAGCTTCTGTCTCTTCTCATACGCCACAGCCCTCGAATTCTCTTGGCGATTCTTGCTGATTGTAACCTCTCTGTATTCCCTGTACTGGAGTCCAAACTGAAACACTCTACTCCACATCACCTCCCAGGTGCCAACAAAAGACTTGGTGGCTTCTCTTGGTTTGCTCACTGTGCTTCCATGAACACAATGTGGTTTGCAGTCATAGTTGCTATTGTGAAGTCCCATTCTCGTTTTTGCTCCATTTGATATCCTGCAGGACTCCAGGGGTTTCCTGCACATAGTCGTGTAGCCAGCCATGTTTCTGTGGGACAGCTGCACAGGGTTGCTCTACTTTTCCTTAGGTACTTCACTATTAGCTGTGTATTATGACCATTGTAAACTGAAGCACAACTGAGCTGATGCTACTCAGTGAGTGCCTAAATACTAGGGTGCTGAAGTATTAAATGAACATCTGTCCCCTCATGCCTTTTTTTTTTTATTTTTTACATCTTAGGAAGAAGCAGGGAGAAGGACCTAATGTTAACTTCTGCAAGGAATAGTGTTCTCTTCCCTTAGATTCTGTTTTTAATAAACTGTGCTGTGGTGCATCTTCCAGAATTGATGTTTGTCATAGATATTTTCTATTTTGGTAATGGAAGAGTGCTTAAGTATTTGGAAAAATCTTGACAGCATGGTAAAAACCTATCAGAGCAACATATTGAGTGGTAGAGGGTGTAGGACTATTTGCAATTTTCCCCTCTTGAAATCCTTTTGATTTCTTTGATCATCATTCTCAGTGGCAGCCAGGGCCAAAATGCCTATGCACAGGAGCACTAACATCATTAAGCTGGTCTTATCTGTGATTTTTTATTTGGTTTCACTTGGGTTCTCACGAATTGCAATGCCAAAGCCACATTTTCGATATTCAGAATACAGCATGTTTGCAGTCACTTACTCATATTTTTCCAGCCTGTCTACTATGTTTGGCAAGGCCCGATTTTTCTGGAATTTAAAGCTCTCTGAGTCTGCAACTCAAATAACAAATGTATTTACAGAAAATGTAGGCCAAGTTTGATCTGTCTTTGTGGCTGCAGTGAGAATTTTGCTTGAATAAAGCTGGGATAAAAAATGGGGTTTGGATGGGAAAAAGTAGAATAATTGTAGTTTTGAGCAAATGAAGTTACAAAATGCATATAACTGATAACAGTGGTGTTAGGAAAAATCATTCCAGGATGATCCCTGTTTTAAGAGGAAAGATGTTGGTGTTTTTGTTAGCTGCTCAGGTTGCACAACCTTCTCTGCTGGGGAGACAGGACTTCTCCATATTTCAACAGGAGCCACAGGTGGTTGGTTTAGCTCAATTCATTCCAGTACATCTGTGAGCACATGGATGCTGGATTTACAGTAACCATGTCAGATCACTTTATGGCAATCAGCACTCAAAATTCAAGTTCTAATTAAAAAACCCTCATGGAATCAAAGTATTTCTTTTGTGCATCTGTGTTTAACTGCAGTGACTAACAGTTTGGACAAAGTCTCTTCTGACATTTAAATTCAAAGTGTGAGGAATAAGTCATCATACTTGATTCTCACAGGCAGTCAAGAATCCTTTCCTTTGCCATTCCTCACCATTCCACAAGTGAATATTCAAAAGCTGTTTGCATATGATTGCTAAATGCTGATACTATAATAATGCAACATATTAAATACTATTAATATAATTAACACACTTTCTAAATTCTTTCTTTTAAAAACTGAATCTTAAATGGTTTTACTTGAAAACCAGAACATATTTTTTTTGGTCCTGTACACAGACGTATACATATATAAGTAAAATATTTTAAAAGATAAAAAGAAAAGAGTATCAAGAATATACCAATCCAGGTATTTTTGTTGATCATGAGATTAGATTATTTTTGATCACAACTTTCTATGAAAGTAGGCATTTCCATTAAAATGTCTGTGGTATCAAGATTCCACCATCACATGATTTTTTTTTTTTTTTCACTCTTAACTGTACTGTTACAGCAGTCCCTCTTTGTGCCTTCTAAAGCAGAATGGTTTAGGCTGAATTAATAACATTGTTGCTCAAATACAGCACTAGCAAGAAACGTTCAACTTTCCTTTACACAGTTTACCTGGGTAAGATGCTTCCTGACATAGCTGTCCAGTCAGAAATTTATTTCTGTCATTGTTATACCTACCCAAACATTGTTCTGAAAGTGAGGAGACACATACCTGAAAGCTTCAGCAGGCAGTAGTTGTGGTTACTGAGCTCTGCAAGACTGAGGATATTTTTTTATTTTCATAAGTGTTTTGGTAGTTTGGCAAAGGCTAGAGAGGAGTTTAGTGAGGTTATGGGTGTGTTTATTACTTTCTGCTGGAAGCTTAATGGAATATACAAATGGGGTCTGCTGATAGGGTACAGTACTGAGTTTATAATCTCGCTGTTCTTTCTCACTGGAGGACTATGGATAGACTTTACAGCTTCGAAATTAAATGTTTGTAGCTATGCACTCCAGCAGAGCAAAGCCAAATATTGTTTGGCTTGAATTTACTGTGTGGTTCTGTGGGATTCTTCTGGATTTTGGAACTGTTTCTGCAAGGGAAATGGAGGCCAAATTAAGGGTAACAAAAAACAAAATCTCTGTTACAGAGCGCTCCATAAACTAAGCAAATACCTTCACAAGGATTATTTGTTGATGTACCAGCTAAGCTCTTGCCTTCCCAGGTGATAACTTTTGTATTAATTTAGGCTTAATACATGTAAAACGAGAGTAGTATTTTTTTTCCTAATTAAAATACTGTTTTCAACTGCATATTCCCATCAAATGACACAAAAAACCCCCAGGTCCATCTTTCCTCCACACACAACTTGTAAATAGCAAATGCTTAACCTCCCCACAAGCAAGAATTAAAGTTTTATTTTTGGTACAAACAGAAACTGGTGAGGGGGAGTGTTAAAGTATCTTAGTGCTGTAGAAATTAACTGAGGGAGAAAGAGGGAAAAATTATATAATAGAACACTTGCCTTCCTTAGTGGTAAAGCCCCCTGAACATCAGGTGTCTGACTTCAATAATTTCTAACAATCTTTTGAAGGCAGATATTCAGTCTAAAAACAAAATTAGTAAGCAAACATTACTGAATGTAGTATAACTGTTATAAGAGTACAGTGCCTCTGCTAGTACCCTTTTTTGAGGTTTTATATATTTCCATGTCCCATCTTGGAGTGAATGCCAGCATTTTCTTTCAGTCATGAGACAGTATTGCCCCAGTTTTGCATTGACTTGAGGAAACTCAACAGAGATGATTTAGCTGAAAAATCAAGCTAAGTCTCTCCAGATTTCTCCAAAGGCAGATGAACACCAAGCCCTGGCAGGAATAGAACTGTTGTTTAGTTGTTGCTGTGCAGCTCAGTTGCCCAAAGCAGTAGCTTTTTGTTATTCTTTGGTCAGTCCAAACCTGAGGTAATTCCATTGCAGTCTATGGAATTGCCACCTGCAACTCAGACCTGCAGTTGCAAGGGGTAGTTCCTGCTTCTCACTTTTGTTCAAAGGTGTGTGGTGAATCCAAAATGGGTTTGTAAAGTATAAGTTTAGAGAAACTTGAAAATATACACCCACTGGATACCTGGGTTAGGGAATTCTGCACAGGGAATAAAGAGGGAAGAGGCTTCCTCATAGCCATAACACAGAGAGCTATAAAAAAATTATAAGATATTTTAAAAAGCACCTCCTATTTGTACGATGTGAAATTATGGATAAGAAGTTGGATTAAATCAAGACACTGATATAAAATAGTGTTTCCCAGACCACTGACACTCACACAGAGCGGAAAGTTCTTCCAAGAGTACTTTGATACCTTCAAGTATATGGTGCTGCAAGTTCAGCCAGAATTTGTAGCTTTTTCACAATAAGCATCTGACATTGTTTACTGCAGCAGAGCTGATCATGCATAAAACAGTTTTTCTTCTCATAAACAGATGTGCCGAGCAGCAGGATGTAATTATTTGTATTGTCCAGAAGAACCCCTCAGCATACTAAGAAAGAAATGTATGATAGGGAACACCAAAGGTTCAGAGCTGCAGAGACAAACAGAACCTGGAATAGCAGGAGATTCATCTCAAATAAAAAAGATGTTTAATTTGGTATTTGATACCCAGCAGGTTCTCCAGGAATCCATCAAAAATTTAAAATCATGCACTCTTCTGAAAAACATGCAAATAACCTTTGTTGCAAAACAGGCTAAACACTCAAGTGCAGATACTTCCCAAGAAGAAACCCTATCCTGGAAGGAAGAGTTTGTTTGGTTTTGTGGGTTTTTTTTTTACAGTGTCTTCCCAGTTGCCTTGAAGGCCAAATCTTGAACTGCAGGAATGACCATTCTTGAATCGAGCTCCTAGTGTCTTCTTCCCTGATATTCATGCATCCTTTAAGAATTAACATGCAATGTGGCTTCCAAAGAGTGCCAGTCCCCTATTTCTCTGGCTACAGATCATGCATACACCTGTGCAAAATAAAGCTTCCCTGAGCTTCCTTGGCTGCAGCATCATTTGCAGTCTCAAGTTTGCAAGTCTGGTCTTGATGTCTCTACAATGACTTTCAAGGAAAACATCTTTACAGAGCAGGTGAAATGAAAAATATGCATCCCTTATGGCCCCTTATCCTGAAATCCACTGCCTTTCTCAGTGCATCCTGTCCTTCCAGAACAATTCCAGGCTGCAGAGGAGGTGAAAGCAGAGGGAGGTGCATTAACTCTGATGTGTTAGTTCATTTTCCACCTCTTACAGATATTCTTCCATACTGCATGAGAAACCTGCACAGCAAGTCTGTAACTGGGGAAGGCATCTCCAGCCCAGGCTGTGCATTGCTCCAGGCCATAAATACCTGAATGGCTTTTGCTAGGTAGTCAGCCAGGCCACGTTTCCTTCTGAGTCAAAATGGGCAACTGTGACCTCCATCAGGAGCACATGGACTTTAGAATTGGTTGCAAAGTGCTTCGAGCTGCCTCATGGTGAAAGGTGCAACAGAAATTTAAAACAGAAGAGGAAAAACCTATTCCATGCAGGTAGCATGGAGCTACCTGCAACCTGCAGTCTCTTAAAACTGACACGTTTACTCTTAGATCAAATGCTGAGCAGTATTGGGAAGTGTACAGGCAGCAAGTAGCTCATTGGAGCAGGAAGAGAGTGGGTGACTGAGATATCCTGCCTGTTTCCTTGAAAAATTCATTATTATGCCAGCTCAAAGGATGCTTTGTTCTCACACCCACCACCATTTCACATACCCTGCTTCTGAGCCAGTTGATCAAATGGTGCTCTTGTATCTGACAAGTCTTTTATGAAGCACAACTGGTTTTGCCCTGAAATGTTCTGTAAACACACCATCTTTCATGATGGCCCTGGGACAGGTGCTGCATTCATTGGAAACCTACAAAAGCTGGTCTGGTCAGGTAACGAGATCCTACACAGTGAGAGGCAGATGACATTTACATAGGACACAGAGCTTTTCTTCTGATTATTAAGATGACAATAAATCATATAAGGTGTGCCCCTAGTCTTGGCTCTCCTTAAAATACTGATTGTCTAAGAACTCCATTGCATTTGACTCCATATTCCATACATTTGACAATGATGATAAATTACAGTAAGTTCAGTGCCTGGCCACCAAGATGGACAGGGGCTGGGACATTTGCCACATAAAGAAGAAACTGAAGAAACTGAGCTCATTTAGCCTAAGTATGAGGGGCTTTGAGGGGAGATTACCAAGAAAGAAGAGACAGGCTCCTCACAGAAGTACATGCTGAGAGGACAAAAATGACAGACATAAAGTATATTTTAAAAAGGTCTGACTTGATATAAGCAAAAACTTTTTCTTTATGAGAACACTCAAGCATCGAAAACAGGTTGTCCAGAAATGCTGGATGTGTAATCTCCATCCTTGGAGGTTTTCACAACCTAAGTGGCTAAAGCCCTGAACACTCTGGTTGGAACTCAGAGTTGACCCTGCTTTGAGTAGGAATTTTGACCAGGGACGTCCTCTGGTCCCTTCTAATGTAAGTTAGTCTAAACTCTATGTTGCTGTAAATAACAAACCTTACAGCAGAACATATGCTGCCTGTAGTCCATCTCTTTCAGACTTTTTCTATTTTAAATTTTCTGCCACTTTTTCAGATTCAATTGTCTTGGTCTCCATTACCCCATACCCAACAGTTATCTTGCAGGACATTTGTCTTTCTCCTCACCTTTTGCTGAAATATGGAGTCTGCAATAAAAAGGTCTTTCTGGAGAAAAGTTAGGATTTATTTCACTTCCTTCTGAAGCAAGAACTTTATACCAGAAGATGGCTCTTAAAATCTGATTAGCCTCGATTCTTAGTCAGTTCCATACCTTAGAAAGGAAAAAAAAACACTTTCTTTAATGCACTGATTGAGCACTTCCTTGCTCTTTGCAACACCATCTCTCCCCATCTAGTCAGTCTCTAGCTGAAGCTTAGCAGCAACTAAAACTGAAATGTGAAAAGACCACAATTGCCACCCCTTTTTGATCTCTCCATTATTGAGAGCATGGGTGCTTTTACCTCTGATATGGTTTTTACGTGCATGCTTCAAATTTTGAGCACGTTGATGTCACTGGTAAAAAAAAAAAAAGGAAAACCCAGAAACACTTGATCTGCAAAAGACAATGACTAACAGCAAAACCTCTGTAACAAGAATTTAGTCACGTACAGGCAGAGTGACTGACCCAGAGACTGCACCAGTGATGCCTTTTCATAGCCTTGTTGATGTATGAGAGTTGCTATTCTTCAGACTAAAAATGAAAAAACATTTTTTTTTAATTGCTCACGTTCCTTTCTTCCATCCTTACTACCCACTCATTGATGAAAACTAGGAAATATTTGATTTTCCTATATATAGGAATTATTTTCAGAGTTCTAAAAATAATTTTTTAATTATTAACAATATTAAATATTGTTTTATTTAACCCAAGTGGGACTGCACATGAAAATATTAGGTGTTTCCTCTGTGAATGATCTCCTTTTATTTGATTTTGGGAGGGGAAAGAGTGAGTGTTTATGCAACCTCAATAAAAATAAGTATCATAAAATGAAAGTAAGAAAGAGGGGAACCTATCTGAAGTTGTTCTCTCTGCCAAATCATGTTATGGTTTATGCAGTTGCCCTCTGTTGTTCATCGAGATGTGAATACAACTGGTTTCAGTTTCTTGCCCTCTGAAAAACATTCAGAGTGAGATTGCTCTTCACCACTCTTTTGTCATGCTCGACAAGTAATTTAGGATGGAATTGACCTTAGGTCCAATCCCCTGACAAAAACAAGGCTTACTTCAAGAGCTGGAGCAGGTTATGTGGAGCCTGCTTGGTTATATGGCCACATTTTGAATGCACCTTGATGTCCATCTCTAAGGAGCAGCATTTGTATCCAAGTGGTTTCAAACCAGTGGCAGTTACTTTCTGATCCCAGCACGAGGGACGCTGTGCCACCTGCCATGTCTTTCCAAGATGGGTGACTTAACCAGCTTTCAGTAATCTTCCCATGAAAGTTATCTTGTCTGGCCTATACAGAAATCCATGGCTTGTGCTAAAGCATAACACAATACCTGCCTAACCCGCCTGCTACTCAGACCTTCTCATTCAAAGATGTTAAAATATCTTTTAAACTGGGCTTGAATTTCTAGGAAGCAGAATATTGCTCTTGCTCTAGAATTGGAAAAATGCACTCGCTGACAGCTAACAGGGTGTGACTGTTCAGCGGTGTCAGCGACAGCTGGGAGACAACTCAGTCCCCTGCCCTGCCCTGCCCTGTTATACCGTTTACAGCACAACCGCCACTATCTGCAGAGCATCTTTTTGCCGTCACCATTCAGATGGCTTAAAAATTCAGGAATCACGAAGGGAGAACAGCCTCAGAGAGGCTGGCACCCGCGAGCACTACCGGAGCCAGAAGCCTTATCGACGTAGCTGGGATACTCAGGATCCACCTTCCTGTCCTAATCCCATTTTGGCACCTTTCCAAAACACCCTCAGCTGCCGCTAAAGGATCATTTGTGTCTAATCCCCCATCAGACCGGTGCAAGAGCCTCAGTTCTGCTTTCGTTCGGATTCTGGATGGTCCTACACCGCTGTTTAACCGCAGTTTAGCGCGCAGCACGCGTGGCTCGGGCTGTGCAGTTTTAACTCCTCCCGTCGGCAAACCCGACCCGGCGGCTTCGCTTCCCACGCTCCGGAGAGGGGAGAAAAACCTCATCCCGACTACTTTTAAAATGCAAACAAAGGACGAGAGAGGGAGCAGGATAAGCGTTTATCAGCAGCGCCCGGTGCCGCAGCGCTCGCAGACGGGGCAGCGTGGCCGGGGCCCGCACGGCCGGGGCCCGCAGTGCCCGCAGCAGGCAGCGGGTGGCGCCCGCGCTCCGCCCGCGCCGCTCGCCGCCCGCAAAACTCCATTCCGCACCTGGGGCCGGGCTCAGGGCCGCTCGAGGCTGCCCCTGGGGACACCAGGCCACAGGGGGGGCCTGGTCCGGGACACCCAGATCCGGGATATGGTCCTTTTCCAGATCAGGAGGAGCCGGCTCTCTTGTTTATCCTGCGACAGAGCAGTTTCCAAAGTCTGCAGCAGCCAGGACTGTCACTTCTCTTTACTCGGACTTCGAGCATGGGTTGTACTGGGTTTACTACAAGTTACTAAACAAGCATCATCCTTTACTTGTCAGTTTTCAAACACATCTACCCAGTGATTCTGAATAATACAATAAATGAAAAAATTCTGATGAGCGATTATTAGAAAACTTAGGATGTCTTGGAGATGTGAGGGAGTCTCTTAGCTAAAATTGTTGACCAGTCTGCAAAAATATCAGAATGTTAATAATCAGTTTGATTTCCGAAAGTTTTGTGTAATTTTCTAAGCAGGGACTTAGTTACTGGAGTTGTGACACAACGATTTCAGGACATCACTAACAAAGTTACACAACTTGTGGGAACACTTGGAACACTGGCAGTGACTCAGAAGCCTGCAGGGGTTGTTACAATGTCCTCCTAGTAAAAAGAATAGACTGCAAAACCCATTACAGTTGCAACCTCTCACTGGCAAATTGCAGCCTCATTAGTAATCTTGGCAAGATGACGGGGGTTTTACATTACTGATCCTCTTGTTAGCCCCTCAAGTGTGTCACTGAAGCGCTCTTTCGGGAGCAGTTTGTGGAAGTGAATGTTGTAAATATATTTGCCTGTATAGGCAAACAGACGCTCTCTGTCTTTGGGGCCATCAAACTGGCACATTCACGAACTCACAACTCACTTAAAAATAAATGGGGAGAGAAGGTAGTAGTTAAACCTGCTAAAATTAGGATCTAATGATAATTGTAAGCATATAAATTTTGTAGTATTTTCCCAGTGAGCCAAGACACATGCAGTAACATAAAGTAGCTTCCTTTCCCCACAAAACTCTCTTCAGTGGTGTGGATGTTCTAGATAACTTATAATTCTTCTATATGCAAGGATGACATACATGCATACATATGTATACACACACACACATATATATATATATATATACACATATATATGTATATTTTTAATTTTTTTTTAATTGAAAACCAGAATTATCTATCAACAACATAGTGACTGACTTAAACACAGTAACATTACTGTAGGGCAATAGCAGTTGCTCTCAGGCAGCAGTAGGGGTTCCTGTTCAGGTATTCCACTAAGACAAGAAATTTATATTATTAGGAATCCTTCTGTCACAACTGTCCCCAAGCACTCCCTTGGTGTCCCTCACACCACAGTCTGGCTGACAACATGTGGTGATACATCTAGTCCAGGAACATCGTTATCTCTCCACTGTGCCTCAGTTTTTCTCATAGGTTCTTTAAACCGGGCTGTTCTCCCATTAAACTGACCTGGGAGCTTCGGAGCATCCAAGCAGACTGTTTCCACTTCAGCAGAGCACAGGTAGCAGTTTAACACATTTCCCAATAATTGCCCACAAATGCTTCATGAAGGACAAACAGTTCCACAAAGCTTCTCAGATAATATTCTCCCTGATTACAGACTCTCATGAGGGCTTTTCTGCCAAGGAGAAAAAAAATGCCACACCTTGAGGTTAGCTCTTCATGAACTGTAAACAAGGTGTCCCTAGCCACACTGTTCACAACTTTTTCTCCTCTGTGCTCTTCCTCTGTTCATTACTGGCCCTTGTGTTGCATCTGCTTTGAAATAATTAATTATTCAAGCTGCCTACACGTCTCTTTTCAACAACAACTAGTGCCATTGTGTTACAAGGACAAAAACCTTCCCTAACAGCCAGGACAGATGGCTGAAGCCCGCAAACACATTTCAGAGGAGTGCCACACCTCTGTGTTATCGACCTGGCTTTATTTGCAAACCTCCTTATCTTTGATATTTTATTACAGTGGTACTCTTGAGAATATTCTTGTTGCACAAAAACGTCATATTGAATTATTTTTTAGGACCTGATTAAGACAAAAACTGGGAAACATGATCCAGATGCAAACTTAAAACTGAACAATCCAAAGAATACGAACTATGTAATTTAATAAAAATCTTGTCTAAGGACTTATTATTTATCTTTTTCTGCATTTTAACATGTTGGGGATGGAAACACTGCAGTATTATTCAGCAAATATCCCTGCTGGAATACTTTATTCTTGCCATAGTGGTACTATGTAAGCCATGCTATCTCAAGGGAATGTGTAACAGTGCGGTGCCAAGATGCTGTGCTGGGATATCTGTGCCTCGTACTTCCTTTCCTGCGGGGTTTTCTGCCGCTGACTAGATGTCTGAGTTGCTTTCTCGCACTTCTTTGATCTGTTTGATCATTTTATTCTAACCCTTTCTTAATTTCCTCTTTCTGGCCCATTTTGAAAGGCCCATGTATGATTTCCAGTTGATAAAGTTGCCATTGGGATGCCCTTGCTCTCTCTTTAGCACTGATCGTAATCACTCATGAACAGATGCTGGGGAGGCAGATGATCTCTCAAATGTAGCAAGGAAGACTGGGAGGAGAATGCCTGGAGGCAGATCCAAGCACTTAGAAGGGTGCAGTCACACACGGCGGTGTTAGCTCGCTTCAGGGAGGGAGGGGAGCGGGAGCTGAACATCAAAGTGCAATGGAAATGTAAAATCCTTAGTTCTGTGATTCCTCCTTTCATCTGTGCTTTTTCTCCTGGCAAGGTGTTGCAGGCAGTTCTGCTTTCTGTGCCACCGAATAGACTCAAGCTTCAGTGAATGTAAATGGAGCCCCTGAACCAGTTTTTTTAATCCCTCAGAAGTTCTAACACTCTCTGAAACTAATTTGAGATTGGATATTTTCAATCAGAAAAAGCAGGTACAGTCTTTCTAGGACAAAAAAGGCACAGATATTCTTCAGGCTCAAGTCGCAAGAAGATGGGGAAGAGCAGGAAAATTGGGAATAATCCATCCCAGGGGATGCCTTAGGCCAGTTCAAGCCATCCACTGTATGGTGGTGCCAGCCTGGCATCTGGGACAGAAGCTTTGGCGCAGGATCCTGCCTGTCCCATGGACACCGTGTCTCCCCCCAAATACGGGGTGTGTGCAGGGGCTCCCCCCAGCCTGGGTTCCACGGCCAGGCCAGGATCCCACAGGCACTGCCCACCCTGGGCTCCCTCAGCCGGCGTGTGGCGTCCAGACGAGCGCCCTGACCATGGTGCTGCTCTCGGCTGCAGCCAGCTCTGCTGTGCTCACTCAGGTACCCGAGCAAACTGGCACGGTTGTCCCCTTGCTCAGCCCAGGTGAGTGGTGCCTCCAGTTTGGGGACATGAGTCAATCTGTAACGTCTCTGTCAGTGCTCCCACAGACCAGTGATTTTGTACACGAGAGATCGCTGTGGGAAAAAAAAAAAAAAAAAAAAAAAAAAAAAAAAAAAAAAAAAAAAAAAAAAAAGGCTGCAAGTATAAAAAAATATAAAAAACACCCGAAACATAATATGAAACGTATAACATAAAGTTAACACAGCAAAAGCTACAAACTAAAGGAAGTGAAGATCTTAAGACCAGTTTTTAAAGTTTTGTCAAGAAAATGCAGAAATAGTTACTAACTTAATTACCTGGAGATATACCAACGGGCAGCCAAAAACAATGCTTACTTTTTTCTGAAGCACTCTTAAGTTATGCGAATAGTCACAAATTTTTTTTCTATCTGTGAAGGTCTGGCCTGTTTTAAGAAGGACTTCTCTAATGTGACATGAGCAGTGTCTGATGAACTGAGGTTTAACCCATAGAAAACACTGCTACTGACAAGCATTTTGAGTAATCAGTTGTCCATATGAAATTAAAGGGGGAAAAATATTTCTGCAACTGACAGCTTACTGCGAGGCCTAAAGAGACACTCTGTTAGACTGTTTTTGTGCCGGTCTGACCCTGCTGACCCACCAAAGCTGCTCTGTCCCTGCCCTCCTCAGCTGGACAGGGGAGAGAAAATACAATGAAAATCTCTTGAGATAAGGGCAGGAAGAGATCACTCACCATGGCAAGAGACACAGCTTAGGAAATTAGTTTAACTTATTGCCAATCAAATCATAGTACGATAATGAGAAATAAATACAAATCTTAAAAACCACTTCTCTTTTTCCTCAGCTTAACCAGTCACACATTCACTTCCTTCTCCCCATGGCTGCACAGGGGAACAGGGAATGGGCGTGGCGGTCAGTTCATCACACCATTACATCTTGTCTCTGCTGCTCCTTCCCCCTCAGGGGGAGAATTCTTCACATTCTTCCCCTACTCCATGGGACTTCCCATAGGGTCACAGCCTCCTTCAGGTATCCACCTGCTCTGCTATGGGGTCCTCCAGGGCTGCAAGTGGATCCCTGCACCCCTATGGACCCCCCTGGGCTGCAGGGGCACAGCTGCCTCTCCATGGGCTTCAGGGGAATCTCCGTTCCAATGCCTGGAGCAGCTCCTGCTCCTCTCTCCTTGACCCTGGTGTCTGCAGGGCTGTTTCTCTCCAGACCCTCCCTCCTGTCTCCACCTGTGCAGGTTTTATGCCCCTTCTGAAACACCTCATGGCAGAGGTGCTGCCACCATTGCCAATGGGCTCAGCCTTGGCCAGCGGCAGGTCAGTCCTGGAGCCTGCTGGCATTGGCTCCATCCGACACAGGAGAAGCTTCCAGCAGCTTCTCGCAGCAACCACCCCTTTAAGCCACCCCTTTAGCCTCCCTCGCTACCAAAAGCCCACTAAACAAACCCGATACAGTGTTAAACAAATTTGGCTACAGCTGCTGCATAATACCAATCCCTGATGTTACTGCAGTTCATCGTAAACCATGCTCAGTGATGTAGTATCAGTTAATTTGTCTCAGTGTCCTCCCAATGAAGGAATGTACTTCATTGGGAATGTATATTTAAGAATATAATCTTTCTCCGATCTTTGAAGTGATGAAATGAAGGAGTAAATCACGGAGGCATAGAAATTAGAGCAGTAAAAGAGCTATTAGACTGTAGAGCTCATTATTCCACCCCTAAAAGGCTACTTTGCAGTTCATTCTTGGGTGCTTTGTCCGGTATACCTAAAAACCTGGGAAGAATGAAGGAGCAATTCTAGTGTGCAGAAATGCCAGTCCTTTTCTCTCTGCTTTGATCCAGCTATAGGATGAAGCAAAGCAGTAATTGCTGCCATTTTAGAGAACAAATCTATTTGCATTTCTACAGTGCTTCAGCTCTAGCTGCGAATGCCTAATCAGTCCTATCGCTAGAAAAATATTTTCCAGCCTCTTGTCAAATCTATGTCTGATTGCAGTGCATTACTGCAAAGCCACTTCACCAATGCCCTGGCCCACATCACCAGAGGGCTGGGTGAGAGTTTTTGAAGCCGGTGCTGGTGTGTAGGAAACAATACAACTGTGCCTGTCAGTGGTTCAATAACTGCGCCTCTAACAGAAGTCTGCCCAGTAACATGCGAAGGTGTTTGTGTTTCTAGAACTGTAAAACCCTAAAAAACAAACAAACAAAAAAAGGTGTGTAAAGATCCCCTTACACACCTTTGCAGGAATAGTAACATTTACCCCAATGTCCATGTTAGCCTTAGCCTTAATAATTACACTGCGTTTTCTCCCCCAGACTTCCCCAGCAGTTTTGGCTGTAGGCTGTTTCTCATTCCTGTTCTGCATGCTTTATCAGAGTGATAAGTACTGTCGAGCCACTGCTACATCCTGATGCAAACGTAGCTGCACAGTGTGACACATATTTGTATATTTACCCTGAATCTCAATGAGTTGCACCTGCTTTTCTACTAATCAGTAGTTTTGTTCTGCCTTCACAAACCCTGGAAATTTAAGGACAGTTTAAGCTTAGTATGCAGTTCTCAGGACAGAGCTGCTTGGTTTCAATCACCCAGCACAGAAGTGTTGTAATCTGGCCAAATCCCATATGTTTGTCTCATTTACACTTCTGTTTAGTTTGATATGTAGTGTATGTGCGTCAGACAAAAATCATTTGTCCCATGATGTTTTTACATACACATTTAAGAATTTTGTCTCCTGTAATCCACTGTCACTGTTAGCGCTGTTCCAAAGTCAGAATCATTTAAACAAATATCTCAATCTCTTCTCATTAAAACCATTCATTTTTCATGTATTTAAAAAGTAATTTTTTCCATGAGAAAGCAGCCAGTACCTCACAACTGCATTTCCATTTAATGAATTTAATTTAATGAATTTAATGAATTTAATTCTTTTGCCTCACCCAGGAAACAGTTAAGGCAATTTCCCATTTAATCATTTCAACGAAAAGCTACAGCAGTACCTTTGGATTTTAAAGATTGTCAAACTTCATCCTGTGGAATGGGAAACTGTTAAATGAGACACAACAATCATGAAAGACCATGTAATGGGAACAGTGTGTCCTGTAACTAGGCATGTGCATTCCTTAGTTAGAGAACTGACCTCCATGAGATGCACCAATCTGTCCTAGAGATGTTACTTCCACATACTATTCAGGAATGCTGTGGTAAAACTCTCTTTTATACATCCAACTTGTGCCTGTGTAAGTCTCCTTATCAGATCCCAGTGCTAGAAAAATAAAATACATTTATTTATAAGGTCATTCTGACTTCAGGGGAAAGGAAATTAAAACCTCGGCAGGGAGTGAAGTAGATCTTGACACATCTATAGATTTATGCTAGAGGTTCAATCAAACCTACAGGATCCTATAGGTTTATATCCTAAATCTCAGAAAGAATAAGAAATAACTTCCACCTACTGCCTTCTGCTAGCAATAACTAACCAAACATTCTTAAGCTTAAATGGGGTCTGTCATTATCTGTTGTCAGTGAGGAGCATGGATACAGGATAGAGCCACAGAACATACTGGTACTGCTGTGTGGGTGAGGTTTGTGCAGTGTGAACTATAGTAAAAGAAGGAAAGAAGAATTCTACTAAGGGTTTTTTATGTGGTTAAAGCCTGTGAGGATTCCCCTGATATGTCCAGATCTGACAGAAAGCAGCTTGCACTCTGAACATCTAGAACCTTCTTAGTAGTGGGGACAGGATGTTTTCATTGTCGTTTCTGTTCAATTCCTTGAACTTGTCAAGTTGCTCTCAACATACTTAAAAGCAGAGGATTAGGGAATGACTTCTCTCATCCCACCCCTCACACTCTCCACAAACAGCAATTGCCTAACGTTCCACATGTTTGGTTATTATGAGTCTTTGCCCCAGGAGATTTACCATGAAAATGCTGCACCTCTTGAGGCTGAAAGCACATATTTTTGGCAACTAATGTGTCAAAAATTTTTGGGACCTTTTAGACCAGTCACTGGATACACCCTGAGGCTGCCTGAGGAGCAGGCACTAGAATGGACAGGGAACATAGTCATCTTCCCTCTTGTTGCCCGAATTCACACTTCCCCCATTCCCAGAGCTGCCCAGGTCTTTGTCATACACGTTTTGAGGCATCAAAGGAAAACATCAAATCTTCTGTGCATCATTCTCATTATCATAATTAGCCATAATTAAAGAACAGATACATATTTGATGCACTTTTATATAAAAAAAAAAAAAAAACAAAACCAAAATTCAACAAAGAAATGTCTGTGTGCTGTGGAGAAGAACCAACACCACTGTGTGAAGGACTTGACTGAAATATTTGTGTTCTACTTGCACCAAATCCATGTGATCTAGGAGCATAGTCTGGTGGGGAAAAGGCAGCTCCCACAAGACAGCAGGCTCCTCTTCTATAGGACACTGATGCTTGTCAAAATCATTATTACAACTTCAGAAGCCACAAACCTATTAAATATGAATGTTTAAAATAAAAATACAGTAGCACAAGAGTAGGTTTCTTGGGGACCCTGCTGCTATATTTAATGTATTAAAGACCATTTCTATCCAGTATACCAGTTAAAGATAACTGTAAGCAGGAGATAACCTGCTTGCCACAGGTTAAGTCTTTTGAAGCTCATGTCCTGCTGATTCATTCTGAATCTTATCACCACAAATACTTTCACCCTGAGAAAGTATTATTGGCTTGGATGGTTCCTGTTTCTGAAAGTTCATCACAGTAGTTTCATGTCACTTTAGGCCTATTCGCATGCCTGTCCATCACTTAATTTTTCTTTTCCAACAAAAAAACTGGTTTCACTTGACCAATAAGCATCATTGCACATTAATACTCTTATATTCCTAGAAACAGGAGCTAGCCTGGACACAAGAAATTTTATCGTTCTCCTATTCTCCTCCATCTTTGTTCATCAGAGCAAGGATTCTGTTTTAAAAACCTTGAAATGCTTGTTAAAGGTTCGATGTGTTTCTTTTCCTGTCTATACACTTATAGAAATTCTCCCACTTTCAGAGGTCTAAATTTTAGATTTCAATTACTAAGGACTGATCCATATCCCAAGATGTAACCACACCCTAATTTAGAAATGTGGAACTTTAGTATTTTAAAATTGGTTGATATTCAAAAGTGTCCCCTATTTCTAAGGGAGACTGAACCAAGCCCAGGTAGGTGCCTGGAAACTCTCAAGCTTTGGCAATATCCCTGTCTGTCCTAAACACCTTTAACTTTTTCAGCAAACATTAAATTTTACATTTGAAAACTGTACTAACTTAAATGCCTGCCGAGGGTACTTGGCAATCTTCATTTATAGTGCAGGTATGAATTCTTCTTTTCTTTGTTCTTGAGCTACTTGTACCACTATTTGACTGAGCTAACTCAATAAAAATGCTAAAACTGTTTCAAACATTTTTCTTTATAGTTCCTTTCATGCCCTATTTTACAGCAGGTTATTCTCTAATCTAATTTACATTATTCTGAAATCACAAACTGATCCTAATTACCTTTTAATGATAATACAAGCTTATTTAAAGGAAACATCAGGTGCTGCTGTGAAAACCTACTGTAGAAGTTCCTTGCAAATGAGATCATGGGGTTTATGAATTTGATTTGAAATATTAAAGGAAATTATTTTCTTGTTTCAAGAGTTAAATTCAAATATTTACAATGTATTTTCAAATGTGGAGCAGAAGTGTTGCTGTTTCAGAATCTTTGGAAGAGTTCGTTCTGAAATTTAGTGAATAGCTGAATTATTCATTAATTAGTTCAGCATGAATAATAAACATAAGCATGAGTGTGCCTTTAACATAGATTGATAGCAGGTTGGGATCCAGCAATGTTTCTACACTTGGAGAGGGAGTTCAAAACATTATTCGTTCTCACTTTCTCGACTCAAAATACTTTTATTCTGAATTTCTGCTGAATCAGACTTGGTTTTTTTCTTTTAATCACTCAGATCTGAGAGGTTTAAGGACTTTCCACAGACAGGTCTTTTATACTAACATTCCTGACTGTCCTGAAAACTATTTCTGAAAGCAGGATTTTTCTGTCATATGGAGTTCTGAAGAAAACTCATAGAGTTTTCTTGACAAATACAATATTCTTGAGGTCGAAAAGAAAAAATTATCCTCATATATCCCTCTGTCAATATAATAATAAGGTGATATGCAGTGATATTAAATGTTGGCACATTTGAAGCTTCAAAGGTGAAGAAAACAAAGTTTTGTTCTGGGTCCATAGGTAATCTGTGACAGTGCTATCAGATGTGGTTAAAACCATGGATTTAGCAGAGTCTTTAATATTAAAGTCAGACATTTATATTGTTAATGGGATGGGATTAGGGGTCTTGACTTTTCAGAATACAAAACTATAACTCAGCTGAGAACTAGAGAGAAACTTCTCATACTGGAGGCAATTTTATGAGCTGCAACAGGTTTTCTTGACCTTGACCCCTAAATATTTAGACCAGATTAAATTCTTCAGAATATGGACTTCTTGTAGGTAAAGAAAGACCCTTGCATGTTATGATTGCTAGAATTATGGTAATCATTGAAGTACTTCATTGGTGAAGTGAATTCATTGCTGACTGACTGAATGAGCCAATTAACCAGTGAACCCAACCTACCTGACCCTGACTGACTTTGTGTGTTAGTTCAGGAGGAGACAAGAGTTGTGTAATCTGAGCACTCTGAGTTATTGACATTTAATTATATTTAACTCCTGTAGATAATACAATCACTGTCTTATTTTCTCTCTGTAAACTAGGTATTTTCAGTCCTTCTTTTTTCATAATGAAAGGCTCTTAGAGTCACTAATATTTTTTTTTTTTAGAATGCCACAACCTTTTGTACAACAATGATTTAGGAATTTCTAAAACAATTTTCATTATTGTATCTGGAAAATCTTATGTCTGCTTTTTCTAGATTTAATTTTTACTGTCATGAGGATATCTGTCTCAAAGTATGTATGCAAGACTGTCAGTAATTCATTACCTTTTTTGAAGGCTCTCTCAATTTATAACACTGAGTAAAATAAATCTTGAGGTAATGTTTAAATTTGTGTAGTGCAATAAAATATTAAGTGGCACTATGATTTGGACACGGTACAGTTGACAGTGTTTCATGGCTCATTTACCCAAGTAATTATTACATTTTACTCAGCACTCTGTGATCAAGTGCAGGTTTTTCATTGTAGAAGTTCAGGTTGTTACGTATATAATGCATAATGGCTCTGATTTAAGTGGAGATCAGGGACACAGGATCCTGAAGCTGTGTTATACTCATTAGAGGAATATTAAAATTACATTAAATTATAGTGTGCAGTCGTGAGCAGTGATTAATTGGTTGGTATGTCTGTGATGCACACTGTTGTAAACCTCTAATATGGGAAGGGTTATTTGAAAGCTAGTTTGAAAAAAAGAGATAAGAGATTTAAAAAAAAAAAACAAACCATGAAATACAATTTATTGACAGTTTACAGTGAAGATCGGTGACCTCAACTAACTTTCATCTCATGTATGTTCACGCCTTACCCTCTTTTTTCACCCCTTACTTTTGCTACACTGTTGTTAGCATGTACCAGCAAAATCTACAATTGTATCTTGAAATTTTGAACCTGGGCAAAATGGGTTTTTTCCATTGGAAAGGAAATCATCTCTATATTTCAATAGATATTCCCATGGTTGAATGTACTACAGAAGACTAACCAAAATAAAATTCATACTGACATGTAGCTATTCTTTACTTCCATGAGCACAAGTCCATAGGAAGATATTTTTAGTTAAGCAAAGGCTCAGACACTGAGGCTTTCTGAGCACTCAGGCCTTCTACATAGTCTTGCTCAAGCCAGTCCCAAAGCCCCAAATACAAATATAGTTGGTTTTCCCTTAAGTGAAACAACAGGGCATGGCAGCCCTGCAATTTTGAAGCCTCTTTCAGATCTCTTCACTTTTTCTGTTACCAGTGGCCCCCAAATTGACTGATATAGAAACCTGGGCTGGATTTTTTATTTACATTCAATAACTGTTTGCTTGGTTGAATAACTCTGAACAGCCTTCACTTTCCCAAGACTCCAGTGGCACAGGACTGTCTGAGGAGCTAAGCTCCCTATGGAGCCATGGCTGCTGCAACATAGCCTTTCTTTCCCTATCTCTGAGGTGTAAAGTGTGTTTCTTTCCATTTAGCCTTCCCCATCCCATCTTCTGATGTAAGAAGCAAACAAAAGATGATCGATGAGTTCGTCCAGCATCTGAGTGTAGATCTTTTGCTCTGCTCCTTGGGAAAAGCAGCACACAGACTCTTTGCCCCTCCCCGGAGCACAGCAGGGCTCGCTGGAGCCGTGTCAGATCTGCTGATGCTAAAGCTTTGTGAGAGCTAAAGCTGCCTAGTTCTAAAGCTCAGCTGTTGGACAGCCTGTGCCCCAGGTAACTGGGGATGCAGTGAATTTGTAAAGTCGTGTTCTTTTCTGATCTCTGTTATTTCTATAGCCAGAGGGCTTTTCTTGTGTGATTTATACAGAATAACTTTAGGTAACGTTACTATTGCTTTATTGTTACCTGACACACTTCAGTGAGGTTTTCTCCTGCTTTGATTAGTGAGAAATTGATTTTTTGGAGAAAAGCCCATGATAGTACACTTTCTAGTGACAAAACTGATTTAGAAGATGACTAAAAGAAGGAAGTAGTAGCACATAGAGTAATTTGAAATAACGGATCACTGCGGCCAGAACATTCAATGTGAAGAATTCTATTGTATGGAAAAAGTTAGTGAAATATACTGGTATGGTAGAAAGATCAAAATAAAGGAACAAGTTTTTATCTTTCATCTCTACTATTTATCTTTTTCAGCATATATTTTAAATTCTGACAAGTGACCTCTTTATTTCTGTTATGGTATCAGCCAATCATTATGTTACTTCATATACAAGCGAGAATAAAATCATCCACTTTTCCTATTGTTGGCTTATTAATACCACTATTCCTTGTGAAAAAAGAAGAAATGTGAAGGAAGAATTTTTTTTTTTTTTTTCACTTTTTTGCTTGCACAATTACAATCTGTAGCTATGTTCAACTGGCTTCAAGCTACAAGATAATCATGTCTAGATAGGGAAAGGTTCTTTAGGGAGTTAGACTATGAGATAAAAAATTCTCTGCAGACTAGAAAACATATTTGGCAAGAAAGATTTAAATTACAAGTCTCTTCCATGCTACACAACATAACTGCACAAACATTTTAAATCTGAAATTATGCTTTTAAAACCTTTAACACAATAAAGACCCATAGTGAGATTCAGCAGTGATAATGCAATGAATAACAAAGCTGAAGAAAACACAACTGCTGATAAAATCATCAGGCAGATGGGGCTATCTGTATTGAGGATACAGGGCATGTGTGTGTGCTGTATATCTTCACTTAGCAGGTTCTGTTACATTCTATTTATGTCCCCTAGAGCTTTAAATTAAGAGTAGATTCTTTAAGAACTGGTAGGTTTTCCCATTTTAGTTTGCATGAGAGATGCAGTTAGTTTTCAAAGAAGCAGTCTCCTATAAACTAACCTGCCAATATTTATTTATTGCCATAATTTTTTTCAGTTTGCTCTATTGCAGAGGGATAGGTGCTGTGGTGCCAGGTCCTACAGGCTGAAGATGTGGCTGGGATTTTTAGGAGGCAAAGCTCGGCACAGATTTCTTGCCTGACTACGCCATTGAGGCAGATTTTTACCACAAGGGATGTGAAGGATTGTTTTCAATTTGCGTTTGTCTCATCTCACAGGTACCTAAGGTACCTTATGCACAGTCATCTTGTCCCCTTTGTGCACTGTTCAGAGCTGCTCTCAACAGTTCTTTTGGCCTCTGGTGTCTCACGCTCCCAGGAGCGCTGCTCCCGGGCGGGTTCTACCGTCTGCCTTTAGGAGCCGCGCAGCCTCTTACTGTCTCATGACCTGTGGGCTGGGCTGTGCTCACTGTTTGTTACTATGCCCTTTCTTAGCCGCCTAGAGGACTAAAACTCTTGCTAGACTTTCACCCTCCCTGTCTTGAAGACCGGTATCTTCCTTTCCCAGTGTGGTCTGATCCTGTTTGTGACTACTTGCTATGCTTCCTCCTTTGCATCTTTCCTGCAGCCTCCCCCTTCTGCATCAGACATACCCTACTTCCTCTGCTCTAAAACTACCAATTATCTCTCTTCTACTAGCAGTGTGCTGAAAAGAAGTTTTGCTATTGAGAGCTTTCTGACAAGAGCTTCCCAAAAACCCCCAAGGCAATTTTGCTGTCTCTTTTCAGATCCCTTAAAACCAGATGCTGCTAAAGGAAACTCCTGCAGGAAAAATAAGCCTCCGTTGAGCTGCATCTAAAGCTCTTCCTAAGCATTTAGAAAGTTTTGTGTGTAGCAATTACTCCTTAAAGACCTTAGGAGTGGCTCTCTTTTTTCCCTCTACATGTAAACAGCAGCTAGTTCATGGATATCCCAGTCCCAGAGTAGCCTTCCTAGAGAGCAGCTTTATAAACAACTCGCTGGAGCCCTCCAGCCGTACACAGCCAGCTAGTGTGCTTTCCAAACTCCTTTCCTCAATGCATAGCAGAATTATGGTAGTAAAAAAAACAGGACCCTGCACAAATGGAGACTCTTCATCCCTATTTTTTTACACCAAAAAGCTTCAAAATTCAGTCTGGCTTCAAAAATCTAAGGACAACCTAATACTCAGAATAATTAAAGCCTTGGAGAGTTTTTTTTCTGGTTCTTCAGTGTCTGTTACTTACTTTTATTTTTGTTAGTTTTGTCTGTTTCAAGGGTCTTTTTGTGGTGTTGTGCTGAGATTTTGTATGGTTTGTGTGGTTTACTTGCTGGTTCATTCTGGAAATTTTGGTAGTTAAAGTTCAGTTTCCCAGAAGGTTCTTACTTCAGCAAGTCAAATATTTTTATGGTGTCTCCTCTACTGTGTAACAACAATTCTATGTAGCATTTTTTAGTGATGAGGCACTTTGTAAGTGCCAGACTTGCGTAACCTGGAAAATTCTGAATTCTCGTGTGCTTCATTACAGTACTGTTTTTCTCTTTTCCTGCTGAAGTGGTAAAATACTTGTTCTAGCTTGATGGGCTCCTCCCCAGATTTTAAAAAAAATGTTTGGGTGTAGAAAATGTCAGCAGTAAAGCTAATCTGCATTTTATTATTCTGTTTTCTTACTTTATTAAAGCTCCAAATCTATGACAAATCAGTTATTCACTAACATTTTTCGAAGTTTTCAGCAACTCTTAATTTCTGATAAATTTAGCTGCAATTTGTTTCTAAAGTATAATGTTTCTATAAGTGTAATGTATCTAATCATCTACTTTCTGATCACACATATACATTGCTGAATTTGAAGATGTATTCATGACAAAAAGAAGCTGATAAGGAAGTAGGACAATTCCAACTCCCTACTCTGTACTGATTCTATGTAGCTTCTAGAACAGACATATACACCTAGATGCAAAAAACTGGCATTCTTTGGGACACTTTGTCACCCAACAGAATTCATAACTTCTAGACACCCACACAAAGCTAGAGGGAAAAGAACTTGACTTCAAAGCATAGGCTTAAGGCCAGACTTCCACCACCCAGCACAGGACCCACAGCACCTGTTACATCACACTTTCACATTCATGCACATCCCAGCTGCCTAATTTAATGAATAATGGATCATTATGAGCAAGGTGGAGCATCTTGGAGGAACTAGGACCAGGTTTGGCATGCTCTTAGTGCAGGAAAAATGAATGACAATGGGGTGAAGCAAGGTGCTGGATCTGATCAAATGTCCTGCTCCATCAGGGTGAAGCAGGACCACAAAGTGGAGCCACCTCCTTTTCCTGCAGCTTTGGGCTTTGTGAGAGTCAGGATCTCCCTGCACTGACAGGTCATTGGTCAGTTTGTGAATCCAGAGGATCTCTAGACTACCAGGACATGCATTTCACAGTGCTGGACAAACAAACCCCTCCAAAAAAAGCTCTCTGGGAGTTAAGAGGCTCTATGGATGAAAGTGCAGCAGGGACCTAAGGCAGCAGATCTGAGGACTCTGATTTTCAGCAGAAGTCTCCTGTCCTAAGTTGTTGCCCAGCTCTGTGCCTTTCTTTTTGTTCCACAGAATCCTACTCATGCTTCATTTGGGGAAGATGAAGGGACACAATCTCTTGTGGTAAACAGAGTTTTCTAAATGATGCACAGTTCACAGCATAAATGCAAAATCCAGGCTTATACAGAAAATAGCTCTTACTCTATGAAATTATCAGATAAGGATTATTTAGAACACAGGTATAAAGATCCCACAGATTAAGAGGCAACAATTTTACCAAAGTATTTGTAATCTAGATTAAAAAATGTTTTCAAAAAGTGTATAAAATAAAATTAGTTTGCAGTATTATTTTAAAATTAAGATCTCCAAAGCCACATTGGAAATCAGTTACACTGATTTGCCACTCAAGTTCTGTTTTCTTTATACTGTCCTGAAAATCTCAGTTCTGAACTATAAAACAATGAAAAATAATTTTTTAGCGTTATATATTAGTAAAAAAAGTAAAAAATATTATTTCACAGGCAGAAATTGGAAATAGAAGTGCTGTCCTCCTACTCAAGAGATTCAGAGCTTCTTATGTTACCTGCATTGGTGTCAATACCCTGCTCTGTGTCAGCAGTGAGCACTGGGTGGGAGCATGGGACAGGAACATTCTGCAGGAAATTCAGAGCCACTGATGCTTTGATTTATTTACAACTTACTAATAGACATTTAATATTTTTTTAATATATATTAAATGGATCTTTGATTAATAAAGCAATTTACTGAAATTTGGTGTAAACTTGCTAAAAATATACTAAGTGTATCCAATTATATGACAGCAGCCCTAAAAATCAACAAGACTATTTTTTCCAATTCTGCTTTATAATAGCAGTAGTACCATCAGTGCAAAATATTTTCTTGGGATTAATGTCCTGCTGTATTGGGGGTGTGCTTTCCTTGTTGGGTTTCCATCAAGAACAGTGTTGGGCACTACTGGATGATGTGTAGTATCACTACCATTGGGAGCTCAGGTATCCAGCTGGGATCCATCTTTTCAATGTGTAGAATTATCATTACTACATTTGCCAAATAGTTAAAACTTAGGGTTTTTTACTATTCTAAAATATTTTTTAAATTAGTGAGAAGAGTATCTCTGGTCAAACCTGCAAGCAGGTTTAGGCAATTATTTCTAAAAGACATGTGCTCACTTTCATTACTGTAGCTTTGGACACAATGGAAAATTAGGAGAGTAGCACCACAGTCAGGTTTTGAAGGACGCATTCCTTAAAGCTGACTGATTTTGCTGGGAATAAAAAGACTAAGTTCACTTCAAGGTCTTGAGTCATTATTCTTTGGGAAGGGAGAGGAAGTGAGCTCATCAATCGCGGAGACCCACAGCTGGATACAGTGATTGAGGGCAATTGCTGGTGAACTGTTTGCTAGAGGACTTTGTAAATATTTACACAAATACTCAGGGCCACTGGGGAAGGCTGTGGTGACCTGTCTGCTCCTCTCCTTGTGCAATACAGCGAGCTTGGTGAAGTATCTGAAAGCGATTTGTAATTAACTCTCAGGCTGTTTGTTAATTGCACTTTGTCCCTCAGATCTGTGTTTATGTGACTTCGGGAGCACCTTAGGAGGATAGCTGAGGGCAAAGCCTAGCTCAGGATGAGCACACATGGAACTTGTTTAAAGGATTGGTTTAGAGTACAGTTTTCAATTTATGTGTTTATGGAACAGACATTGAATGCAATGGGGTCTGCTATTAACTAGACTGAACATGAATAAATATGTTGCAGATTGTAAAAATCTGCAACAGGTTCTAACAACAAGTGAATCTCTTTTTTCCAAGTTACTTCAAGATTCTAATTGGAACACACATCTCAGAGAGCACTGCCTACTTACATAAACCAGTGATACCATTTCCTGTGAAACTAGTGAGGCTGTAGCAATGCATTTTGAAGTGTGACTTCTTTGGCTCACTGTCACTGTGAGTTGTTAAATATGCCCATTTAGAGACCTTATGTGGAACTTTGAGTGCTGCTAACATTTAAAAGCTGATAGAATAAAACTATTCATTTAGAAATGCAGAGCAAGCCACAGACCTGATAGTAGAACTGCCTTTGTTTAAATGTTCTACATTAGACAAATTTGTCTTAATAATGTCTTCTTAAGCTTACCTTATCTTTCCTTTTGAAAAATAAATAGCCCAAACCATTGTTCTCTGCTAACAGCAGATGACAATTACTAGAAAACCTTTGATTTTGAATTGTCTCTGATGTTTCAATACAATAATTGACAGTCAAACAGGAAACAGAATTTTTATGTACCAGTTTATGTTCAGTATTCGTGTGATATATTCACTGAAAAGAAGCTGAAGAGAATAAGAATCTGTTTAATACTGTAAATTAAACATAAATATTAAATACTCTGTCTGAATACCAGTCTTATCTTTGCCCTGACAGGTTGATAATGTACGGCTTTGTGAAGGCCATGGTACATATTGGGCAATTGAAGCAATGGGAATTCCACTTCACTGACTGTTTATTTTTTGGATCACTGATGTCTGCCACAGATCCAGGTAACCATTTCAAATAAACTACTTTTTCAAAAGCCAGAAGAATAAATAAGAACTGTATATGCCATAGAAATGTTCAAAGCCTCTGTTCTTTTTTTTTTTTTTTTCTTTCCTCAGCTGTTAAATATCTGATATTCTGATAACCATAAGTCAATCAAAGTCAAAGTCAGCTCCAGAGATCCCTTACGGTCTTTTTAGTAGCTGGTTTTCCTAGGTTGAGATCACAGACTTTATAATTGAGGTTGCTGAAAAGATTGGGAAAATGTTCTCCCATCTTCAGGACACCACCTGTTGCTTCCTGATATGAGAACTGCTATAAGCTGGAGCCTCACAGATAACAGTCACAACCTCACATCCACATGTCACCTAACCCAGTTTAAAGATATGAGGAATGGAGCCTTCAAATTTGGCCATATAAACTGTTTGTATGGTATCAATGAAGTGTTCATGATAAATACAAATCTAAAAAACCAGATACCAAGAAATTGACTTGAATTTGCAGATGTGAGATTTAAAGCCCAAAGTTACAGCAAATGGCGAAGTCTGGGAAGCAGACTCGGTCAATTTTGGAATCACAGAATCATTTAGATTTGGAGGGATGTCTGGAGGGTTGTCTTCTCGTCCAACCTTCTAATTAAAACAATCTAATCTCAAAGTTAGCCTAGGTTTCATAGATTTGTCCAGTTTTTGATATGTTGAAAATGTCAATAACAGAACCCAGATATTAAAAGAAAATTATTGCTATTTGCAACTATGGGAACATAGTAAAGGAGAAGGCGAATAGATTTTTTAGAGCTTATCTACTGAGACAAAGTACAAATTCTGCAAGGGTGCATTGGATTTTTGCAAAATTTTCAGCTGAGCTGTTAAAGGAGACGGAACAGAAAACATTTTGTGATACATGTGAAATGCTGCATTAGTGTTAAAAAACTACGCTTGAGAAGCTTCTCTGAGAGACTTAGGAATAAATCTTTACAACTCCTGGCTTTTAAAAGAAATGAGAAAAAGCAGCATTCAAGTATACAAATTCTTTCCCAGTCTTTAAATGAAGTCTCAATATTTAACAAAAGATTTTGGGCTTGAGATTTATCATTCTGACAGCTTAAAAGTAAGGTATCAAACAATTTATTTCCACACAACCAGTTGTTGCAAGATTAGTGTAAAAGCTGTATCAAATTGTTATTCTCAAATTAATGCACACATCCAATATGCTGCCTCTTCTTAGATCACCCAGATATATTAATAAGATTCATCACATGATTGAAGCCTACCCTCAGAGCAAGAGAAAAACACAGAATTTGGAAGCACAAGGAAAACCTAGGAGAATAAACTGCTTATGGAATAAAAGCATCCTTACAATTTCCAAATATATTTCTCGATAGTGCTATGAATAGGGTTTTGCAGCTGGCTTAGTTTCTTTTCCCATTTTCCAGTCCAAGACTATTTATATGACAAGTAATGTATAAGACAAATGTGCTGATTTTGATTATAAGAGTATTAAATTCCCACTGATAAATCTGTAACAACCAAGAGGAAAAAGAATCAACAAAACAGAAGCTTCTCTTGCCCTGTAAGGAAAAAGTTACAAGGATTACTTTTCCCAGAGTTTTAAACAGGCTTAATAAGCTAAAGCTGCAGTTGAGAAAACTATTTTTGTGTGACAAACTGTCATTGATTAATATTGTTTCTAATGACTTCTCTGCTTATATCAAGTCTTATATCCAAGAGTTTTTTAATGTTCAGTCTTGCTCCCTCTGCTATCAATTCACAATATCTAAGTTCTTTCATGTGTTCGCTAATCTTACCATAAATTTCAACCCCTCAAAGACATAAAGAATTTTGAATTAAGTTTTTCATTAATTAAATGGTTGACTCTGCTGAAAATATTTCATTGTGTTGTAGGATTTGCTAATGAATTATAACCTCAAGTATGTAAAGACCTCACTGGCATTCCAAAATCAGTGAAAATAAGGTTCCCTAGAGGACTGATACATATTAGGGCATAAAATAATCAGTATAAAGATTTTATCTGTGTTAACTAGGGTTTGGGGTTTTTTTGGTTTTTAAAGAAATTTTTAGTAAAACCTTAATATTATCAACAATAAATCAGTCTTAAGATGAAATAATAAATTCCTGTCAGATTTGCTACATGATTTTTCATTTAATTCTCTACTGTGTAGGATTATAAACTCATTTCAAAGAGAGATTTAATTTCCCTTGGCTGTGGAAAGCAATTAAGTTTCAAAAGATGCTAAAAGCTGATCTGTTGACTTGAGAGAAGTTGGTTTGATTGAGCTCCTTATTTTTGATAGTAAAGATGACTGGTAGGTCTTTACATGTTAAAGAAAGACTTTTAGAGTCAGGGCAGTAAATGAATATATGCCAAGTAAAATTTTCTAGTATTGTTAAGAAGGAAATAATGTCACAGCACTCTGTAGGTTTTATTTCTGAAGTTTATCTGAAGATTTTTAATCTGGATATTTTGGCATAAAAATAACTCAGAAGGATTGCTCTTACATGCTGTATGTTCTCTTACGTAGAAAACTAGCACTTGAACTAAGACTAAGAAATTAATTTATGTCTGGATACACCCGGGACTGTGTTTTGCATTACAGACTGTGATCCCTAAATATCAACAATACTTTGTGATGCCTCAAAAAACTTTTATGTCTCTTGAAAGGACATTTAGAAATTTCAGGGACAAAACAAGGTTACTTTCAATCAAATAATTTGTCTTACAGAGATCTTCTTCCAATAATTTATCATTTTCAACAAATAAAGTTTCTCATTTTAAGACTTAGGTGAGAGGTTAAATTTTAAGAAATAGAATTTTAAAATTCCCAAATTATCCCTTCAGTATTCTTGATTTAAAACATGAGACCAGTATTTACATTTTTCTTTATTCTGATCTATAGGCATAATATATCACGTTGTCAAGGAAATCGTATCTTATTGTTTCATCTGCATAAAACAGCACAGATTTCCCTGTTTCACTGTTGAAAGGGTTTCCTTGTGTCAGTACTGGGATTGGGTTTCTAATATGCCCTGACTCGAGGCGTGTTTTGGTGTGACTCCTTCCGAGGAGACAGGCAGCTCCTCCTCGGAGCGGCACGGCAAGCGGGACCAGGGCCAGTGTGCATGGAGCCTGGAGCCAGGAGCCTGGCCGAGCGGGACCATGGCCGGTGTGCATGGAGCCAGGAGCCTGGCCGAGCGGGACCATGGCCGGTGTGCATGGAGCCTGGAGCTGAGCATGGAGTGGCCTGGCCGAGCAGGACCAGGCGGTATGCATGGAGCCTGGAGCCTGGAGCATGGAGCCTGGAGCCTGGCGAGCGGGACCAGGGCCGGTGTGCATGGAGCCCTGGAGCCTGGTGCCGAGTGGGACCAGGGCCGGTGTGCATGGAGCCTGGAGCCTGGAGCCTGTCCGAGTGGGACCAGGGCTGGTGTGCATGGAGCCTGGAGCCTGGAGCCTGGCCGAGCAGGACCGGGGCCGGTGTGCATGGAGCCTGGAGCCTGGAGCCTGGCTGAGCAGGGACCGGGGCCGGTGTGCATGGGCTGAGCCTGGAGCTGGAGCATGGCCGGTGAGCGGGACCAGGGCCGGTGTGCAATGGAGCCTGGAGCCTGGAGCCTGGCTGAGCGGGACCAGGGCCGGTGTGCATGGAGCATGGAGCCTGGAGCCTGGCTGAGCGGGACCAGGGCCGGTGTGATGGCTGGAGCCTGGAGCATGGAGCCTGGCTGAGCGGGACCAGGGCCGGTGTGCATGGAGCCTGGAGCATGGAGCCTGGAGCCTGGCTGAGCGGGACCAGGGCCGGTGTGCATGGAGCCTGGAGCATGGAGCCTGGAGCCTGGCGAGCGGGACCAGGGCCGGTGTGCATATGGAGCCTGGAGCATGGAGCTGGAGCCTGGCTGAGCGGGACCAGGGCCGGTGTGCATGGAGCATGGAGCCTGGAGCTGGAGCCTGGCTGAGCGGGACCAGGGCCGGTGTGCATGGAGCCTGGAGCATGGGATAGCCTGGCTGAGCGGGACCAGGGCCGGTGTGCATGGAGCCTGGAGCCTGGAGCCTGGAGCCTGGAGCCTGGCTGAGCGGGACCAGGGCCGGTGTGCATGGAGCCTGGAGCCTGGAGCCTGGAGCCTGGAGCCTGGCTGAGCGGGACCAGGGCCGGTGTGCATGGAGCCTGGAGCCTGGAGCCTGGAGCATGGAGCCTGGCTGAGCGGGACCAGGGCCGGTGTGCATGGAGCCTGGAGCCTGGAGCATGGAGCCTGGGCTGGCCGAGCGGGACCAGGGCGGTGTGCATGGAGCCTGGAGCATGGAGCCTGGAGCATGGAGCTGGCTGAGCGGGACCAGGGCCGGTGTGCATGGATGGAGCCTGGAGCCTGGAGCCTGGCGAGCAGGACAGGGCCGGTGTGCATGGAGCCTGGAGCCTGGAGCCTGGAGCCTGGCGAGCGGGACCGGGGCCGGTGTGCATGGAGCCTGGAGCCTGGAGCATGGAGCATGGCCGAGCGGGACCAGGGCCGGTGTGCATGGAGCCTGGAGCCTGGAGCCTGGCCGAGCGGGACCGGGGCCGGTGTGCATGGAGCCAGGAGCCTGGAGCTGGCCGAGCGGGACCGGGGCCGGTGTGCATGGAGCCTGGAGCCTGGAGCCTGGCCGAGCGGGACCAGGGCCGTGTGTGCATGGAGCCTGGAGCCTGGAGCATGGAGCTGGCGAGCGGGACCAGGGCCGGTGTGCATGGAGCCTGGAGCCTGGAGCCTGGCCGAGCGGGACGGGCCGGTGTGCATGGAGCCAGGAGCCTGGAGCCTGGCCGAGCGGGACCGGGGCCGGTGTGCATGGAGCTGGAGCATGGAGCCTGGAGCCTGGCTGAGCGGGACCAGGGCCGGTGTGCATGGAGCTGGCCTGGAGCATGGAGCATGGACCTGGCTGAGCGGGACCAGGGCCGGTGTGCATGGAGCCTGGAGCCTGGAGCATGGAGCATGGAGCTGGCTGAGCGGGACCAGGGCCGGTGTGCATGGAGCCTGGAGCATGGAGCCTGGAGCCTGGCTGAGCGGGACCAGGGCCGTGTGTGCATGGAGCCTGGAGCATGGAGCATGGAGCCTGGCTGAGCGGGACCAGGGCCGGTGTGCATGGAGCCTGGAGCATGGAGCCTGGAGCCTGGCTGAGGGGACCAGGGCCGGTGTGCATGGAGCCTGGAGCTGGAGCCTGGAGCAGGCTGAGCGGGCCGCCGGTGTGCATGGACTGGAGCCTGGAGCATGGAGCCTGGCGAGCGGGACCAGGGCCGGTGTGCATGGAGCCTGGAGCATGGAGCCTGGCCGAGCGAGGACCGGGGCCGGTGTGCATGGAGCCTGGAGCATGGAGCTGGCCGAGCGGGGACCGGGGCCGGTGTGCATGGAGCCTGGAGCCTGGAGCCTGGCCGAGCGGGACCGGGGCCGGTGTGCATGGAGCCCGGAGCCTGGCCGAGCGGGACCGGGGCCGGTGTGCATGGAGCCTGGAGCCTGGCCGAGCGGGACCGGGGCCGGTGTGCATGGAGCCTGGAGCCTGGCCGAGCGGGACCGGGGCCGGTGTGCATGCAGCCTGCCCTCGTCCCTGCCCCGCAGAGCCCTGCAGTGCCCTGCACAGGGGGAGCCGGCCCCGGCTGTGCTCTGGGGCTGGCGGGCAGCCTCAGCCCCGAGCCCGGCTCCAGGGTCCAGTGTCTGCCATGGAATCATGAATAGAACAACCCTGGTACAGGGGTGTAAAGGTGAGACCTCTGCCCCAGCCACCAAAAACACACTAACAGTACAGCTCTGGCAGTCTCCAGGGCTGCTGCTATTAACACGTTCTGGGCAACCACCTTCACATCCAAAAACATTTCACATACCTTTAGCCCTTCCCCTTGTTTTTGGGGTTGGTTTTTTGTTTTTTTTTTTTTTTTCCTTCTAATTTTTGACATTTCAAGTGTAAAAAACTGATTTACCTTCCGGGTTTGCTGAAGCACAGCTATTTCTGAGCTATATGAACTCCCTTACCTTTGGTCACATTGACAATCACAAGACTCTTCCCTATTTGAAGTTACTATGGTTACAGTTGAACTGGAGCTGTGGGTTGCACTGCTCTTGTTATTGATAAAATTGGATATTTATCAGAAAGAGCAGTTTCTGTTTCCCATAAAATTGAAGGATTTTGCATTAAGCACAATGTATAATATAACAAGGTAATGCATTTCAAACACTCAATATGTAAGACAGTTTCTAAATGTGTTTTTAGTTAAAATACCTCTCTGCTTTCTTCTTACTCACCACTGAAGTAATCTGTGAGTGCTGTGACATTAATAGGGAAAGGAGTTTATAATTCAAATTGGAATTTTATTTTTAGACAAAGTCAATAGGAAATAAAAGATTTCTCTAATCTTATCTTCTTCCCATTTGATATTGCACTCCTAAAAGAATTTAGGCCCATGAGGTATGAAAGACATTAATAGTTCTAGTCAGAAGACTGAGGTACAATAATACCAGTACTTTATATAATAGTGTAATCTATTCTTTGTTTCCTTATTCTTTTAAAAGTAACAGCAAAGTAGCATTAGATACAGTTAGCATAGGGGTTGTTGTAGTTTGGTGATATTTCAGTTATGTATACTTTTACAGGGATCTATAACAAGCCAATTTGTTTCTACATTTGTCGAAAGACAGCTTTCACAAAGCAGCTCCACAGACACTTCTTATGACTTGTATACAACTGAAATCATGTTGGGTTTAGCATGTGACAGATGTTACCTCAGCCCATGAAGTCAAGGAAGAAGTGAATCAGACTTCTGTTGGCATAAATACTGTGAAAAGCTTAGATGTCTCACTATTTCCTTCTCCCCGTCACTGAATTTTTAACTGAAGTTCACAGCCCTTTCTGAGTCAGCAGCTCTGGTACATGTTATTCCTGGTGGTGTCAGTTTTCTACTGCCACAAAAGGTGTTAGTGCTCCTCTAATGACCTGGCCTTCCAGCCAGCTCTTTACCTACCTCTATTTCCATCCTCATTTGCTTACACTGGAATAAGAGAAGCTGTGTACTTTAATGAAAAGTAGTTTGGTATTTTTATAATAGATATTGTATCTAACGAATTATACAAGTTTTTGAGTAGTTACCACACAAAAACCAAGGCCTACTTACTGTTTGTTCCTCAGCAGTGCCTTCGGGAAGCCAGGGGCCAAGCTGACTGCAGTGCAGCATCTACAATCTTTACTGAGATATCAAAGTTCTCACAGACTAGACATTTTACTGTGGTAGAGGATTATTTTTAAATTACTTCCCTTGAGTTTTAAAGTCATCTGTTAGACTAAACATGATGTGACTTCATTGGACATGATGACTATTCCTAGAGCATTATTCTATCCAGAGGTAACTTAAATTAACTTTCTTCCATAGTAGAGTGTTACTCCCCTTTTGATTTGTCCATTCTGACCCATGCTCACTGATTCTCATAATTAATGAAGGCAGATGTGATCATGGGGAAGTGCCTAGACAGTGGTGGTCAAAACAAGGTGAAAATGTTTCCTGGAGATCTTGAACAGGGTGGATGTGCTAAAGGTCCTGCAGATCTCTGTTCTTGTGCAGATACTATTTATAATTTTCATTAATGAGTTGGCTAATGCAACAGAGGGTGTTTCTTTATTGTACAATATTTTGCCAAAAGGAGATTGCAAACACTTTGAAAGGCATTGTTAGAACTCAATGACTCCTGTAATGATTTAAAATAGGAAAGGATAAAAGCTACACTTTAAAAAATAGCGTCTTCATAGATAGCAGATAAGAAGTGAGCATTCTCTTCTGAAAACAGTTTCACGTTTACAACCTATGAAAATGATTCATAATTACCAATGCACAGAAAAAAAAATTAAAAAATGAAAACAGGATTTATTAACATGTTCTATAGCATTTTTTCATTCTATTTCTTTACAGAAAGTGTCAACTATGTTACTGGGATCTGGTTTTAGGCACTGTATTTCAGGAAAAATATGAGCTGATTAGAGGGCAAGAAAACATTACTAAAAGGAGGAGATTGAAAGAAGTGAGTCATTTTAGGGAGGAGATATCTGAAATGAGTCTCTGAATTGACAAATTCTGCTGAAAGAAAATCAAAATAAATACGACAGATTTTTGTCTCTCATTAGGCTAGGAATGGAAATTGCAGACTTGAAAAGCAGGAAGGGAGATTTGGGTTAGACATGATTCAGGAATAATTGCATTTATAAATTGTATGAATACTGAAGAGCAAGTTAGACTCCCTTGGGTTTTGTGGAACCAGCATCATTTCAGTTCTTTAAAAACAAATCAGATAAATATCTGTCAGCAGTGGTAGGGCTGAAGTTTGCTCTGCCTTGGGCCAGACAAGCAGAGGGACTGAGCAGAGACCAGGACCCTTCAGTCAGGGACAGGTAAAGAAGATCCAATAACCTCCCCTGGAAACTGGAAAACATTTGAAATGGAAGATTCTTTCCAAGAACTGGGTGAACTGGCAAGTTTCTCCCAGAAGAGGCAATTGATGCATTACTATGTCGCTTGCTTTATTATTTTGCTTATATTTGAAAAGATTAAAGTAATATTTTTGGGGTGGAGTTGGGAGAGAAAGCAAGAAGAGAAAGTTTACTTAGGAGGCAACAGGAGGAGAGGAATGTGTAGGCATCTGTATAATTGGCTTGGCCTGCTACATACACAGCCCAGCAGCACATTGGACTTTGATTACTGTTTTCGTTTCTTTCCATCTTTATCACAGGGACTATTAACAAGAGCCCAAACTAATTAGCTAATAAGCAAAAGCTGAAAGTGGCAAATAGTTTTAGAAAACACGTCTGGTTTTATGCCAAAAACATTAGAGAGCAGGAGACTAAACTGAGTCTACATTTAGCAAATGAAGTCAGCATTGCTTATCAGGCAAAATCCTGAATATAGGTGTTGGTGAAACCAAGAAAATATCTTTTGTCAATAAAGCTTCTGCCTACACCTTTGAGCTATTCTGGTGAAAGAACTCTTTTCCTAGTTTAAATTATAACTGCAGTGGGAGTAGATGGCTGAGGTTACCAGGATGGTTAAATATAACTAGCTAATTTAAATATAGTTATATCAGCAAATGTTCAGCTACACACATCTCCTAAATTGCTGTCTTCTGTGGAATAACACTTCCAAAATTCTTCAGAGATAACACATCAACAAAGAACACTTTAACATAAAATCTGAAAGGAGAACTGATAATCTATTTTGGGTTTATAAACTGATTTTGAGATTACATAGATATTTAAGTGCCATTTGGAAAATCTTAGCAGTGGTGCCATTTGGAAAATCATAGCAGCAATGCTTTCAAAGTTCCAAGAAATGTTATTAAGGCAAAGGATAATCAGCTGCTCATGCTTTTGTATGAATTATCAGCAGTCATGTGAATGTAAAAGTATATAATTTTTATTTCTAAAATGTCAGATGTGAATATGGCATCCCAGAGGAACTCCTAATCTTTGGGATTCCTGGGCTATGAGGACTGAGTCAATTGCACAATTATGTATTAGAATGAGCACCAGTGAAGCAGTGAGTTACCATGTAATTTTTAACCAGACAAGTCATTGGGGGTCTTTTCATTAAATTCTGTTTGAAATGAGAAAGCTCTGCTTTGTCCATGCAAAGATGAAATAATAAGGATAGTAAGAATTTGAATAATACATACACAGAACATAAACAGCCTTCTTCAGCTGGAGATTATGAAGTGAAAGATAGACCATAGGAAGGACTGTGATCCCCTGTCGCAGGGTAGAGGGAGAACAGAGAAAGCCTAAGTGAGTATCTACAGGACTTAATTACCTGAATATGAATCAAATGTCTAAATACTCCTGATGATGTGTGTCTAAATTATTTGCTCACCTTCAATTTAAATTCACCACACTATTTTTTCTATTGCACTGGTAAACTGAAAATCAAATATAGGATATATCTCAGGGAGAAGGAAGGAACTTAAACTACTGGTATGCTGAGGGAGCCTTAGAATGGGCTATGGGTGTCCAATTTGCTGGTCTGGGTCAGAGGCTACGTGGCATGGGGCAGGACAGGGTGGTTATGCTGCATGTTCCTTTGTGAACACATGTAACAGATGGGTAAGTGTTATTATATCCTTCTTAAAGCAGGTAAACCCCTACACATCACACACAAAATCCACAGCAAAACCCAACTGTTTTCAGCACCCTTATTCCACTGTAGTCACAAGATCACAGTGCTTTATGCACAGTGAACACACTGTGACATTTTCATTTCTGTAGGATTCTGTGTGTGAGAGGGAAAGCTTCTTCCTAACTCTGCTGAAGCAGCAAAACTCATAGACTTAATGAATTTAATGACCTTATATATTCCAGTTGATCCTTCTTAACTCATTTTTATCCACTTAGGCAATATATAGAACTGGGCTTCTCAAAACCAGTGTTCTAACATCGCTTTATTTCTTGAACTGCCAGAGGAATATGAAAATAACAACTCATTTTGCTTTCTTTCCATACAGTGACAGTCCTTGCTATTTTCCATGAGCTGAATGTGGATACAGATTTATACACCCTGCTGTTTGGAGAGAGTGTCCTAAATGATGCAGTGGCTATCGTGCTGACACAGTAAGTTACACCCACCTGCATCCTTTAGTTGGTGAGATAATTAAAGCTTTATTCACTGAGATCATTCTCACCAATATAGTTTGTTCAAATAAAGCTATACCATCTGAAGGTTTTGTTACAAAGATGTAGTTTTAGAATTTTTCTTTGTTTGTTAACACTAGAGTTCCAATATTGTTCATAGCAACTGTATATCCAGAATATAATTTTAGTTCATGTTCTCTAATCCAGAAAGCAGTATATTTTGTAAAATGGTAAACTTAATTTATTATTATTACTTTTCTCATCTAAACAAGGTATCTTGAAAAACTAATGCTAAAATTCGCACCTAGGACATAGGGCAACTATAAAATTCAAGACAGGTTCTTTTTATTTTTTGTAATCTATTATTTTCCAAGATTAAAACCACAACGTGGTTTAAATGTACAAAGTGGTACACAGTATCTATCTATCTACTTCCATCTTTGGAAGCTGGCAGAGCTTCAGCTGATAATAATATCTTAAATTTATAAATAGCTTTTTTATGCTCAGGAAACCTCAAACAGATCACAAATAATGGGCCAAAATCACACAAGTATGTGCTGTCCTAAAAACACAGATGCTAAGTACATGATTAACAGGATCTCAAGTTTACTCCACTCTACATGTATTATATGTTTCCCAGAGCTTTGCTGGAAATACAAATAATCCTTTCAGATAATCTTAAAAGTAAGAGAACTGCAAAGTCAAAGTCAGTTCTCCACGACATTTGAAGATGCTTCACAGGAAGCCTCAATTCAGTGCCAACCTTCTCCTTAAAACGTGGCTCCTTGAACATGTATTTGTCCTATCTTTCAGAAGAAAAATCTTTTACAGAGTTTACAGTAGTTAAAAATTGGCTTAATATTTTGTCTGAAACCCCATGGAGTTCCAATTTATTATAATTGTTGCAAAAAGAAGCCCAATTGTTTCATAGTAAAAAAAAAAAAAAAAAAAAAATAGTACTCCTATTTATTATTCTCCAATTATCAGTCAAGTAACCTTCACCTACACTAAACCCCTCAGAGTTTTCAGAGCAAGAGCAATGTTTTCAAACTCTGTCAAGTGTGAGCACAGCAGCTCACGATTAGATACGGCATGGCAGTCACATCCAGGGACTGGGGCTGGAATGTGTCACTTGGGAGAGCGTCTGGTACATCAGGTAATAAAATGCACGGAAGGAAAAGTAAGCAAAGACCAGACAACTCGACAGAAAAGCATTGAAGCAGCTATTAGAATTGGAAAGAAGCGTGTGGGTGGCAATGTCTGAGATTTTTATCTCTCTCCCTTGGCATTGCTTAATAACAGCCTAGACATTTTCAGCTCATTTAGACTCTTCATCTGTTAGTGTAAGGTTCCCAGTAAGGCTCCAAGCAACTCAAGGGAACCCAGAATGTTTTAAGTCTCTCTGGTTTTCAGTCACCCTGATACCAAAGCACACAAGAGAAACTCAACTGCCGAACAAAACTAAAAAGAAAAGTCCCAACAGATTTCAGTTCCATCAGTATTCCAGTACATTCATGGGGTCCTAAACTCTGCTCTTCCCAGTACTCAAGTCCAGATTATGCACCTAAGCCTATCTACTTCTCATGTTTTCTTTGCTGTTACATGGGATATTACAAATCTTTACAAATCAATTCTCATCATAGAATCTCTTGTCACTGGAGAATTGATGTGGTTTTTATACATTCACTGTCACTGATTCTTTGATTTCTATAGTCATTTGTAGAGACTGAAGAGAATACATAGCATCATCAGTTTCACATTTCATTACTCTCTGGCTTAAATAATCAGCCTCTGCACAAATACAATACTTTTGCAACCCAATATAATCTTCACGTAGCATTTTAAGTAAAGATATACTGTTAATATTGCCAGCTTCAGGTCATTAACACCCTACTAAAGCAACCTGAGTTTAAATGAAGAAAATTGTTTTTCTGTCGCTGCAAAAGAACAGCTATTTTTTTTCTGTAACCCATACCATTCTTGTGTGCAAACACAACATGTTCATAATTACAGCAATAGAAGTCTATTTAAAAAGGTGTGAGAATAACGTTTACAAATCTGGAAAAGCAATAGTTAGTACACTCCATAATGATAACCAGAAAAATAGAATATGAAAACACATTGTCATTCATTATGTAACAGAGTAAGTAAGATTAGGTCTGCAGGAGTGACTCACTGCACGAGAGGAAGGACGAGAAGAGAAGGCCCTTATGGCTGGAGGTGGCAATTTGGCAAGGTGAAGGCAGTATGGCTGACTTCCAACAAGGGCTTAGGTTGATCTGTCTTCTTTCTTTCAGCTTCTCCCTCCAATCTCTATTTTTCCTGCACTGTTTATCATTTAGTTTAAGAAGGACAGCAGCAGGACCAGCCACCTCTGCATTTTTCTATGAATTTAGCAAGTCACACGAGCTGTGTTGCTGCAGGAGTTCATGCACAACTGCCCTCAGGAAATACTAACCAAGGACACAAGATCTCTGGGCCAGTTTAACAGCTCTCCTCTGGCCATCCTGCCCCACCAAACACCTGGGTGTTTGTGATAGTTGCAAGATTTCATTTATAGTGTTCTATTTTAAGATAATCCATGCAGGAGGGATCATTGTGACTCAAATTGACAGCAGTGGCTGCAGGAAGGCTGACAAGCTGTTGTGCATCTGGGAGAGCTCACACACACAAGGGACTCTCTAAACAAGGGCATTAGAGATACAAGGAGGATTTTCTCATCTAGAAATCACTTCCAGATTTTCTTCCAGTTTCTTAAAAGTTTCCATTATTAGGATAAAGTTCTCCTTTTAATAAAAACTTGTCATAATTCTGACAGAAAATAAAACATCAAGAATTCAAAGCACTTAAGAAAAATTATAGCAGAGCCCTACAAGACAATACTTATTAGATTATTAAACATGTCTGCTTTTACCCAGAAAAACCATATGACTAATTATGCCACAAATATTTCTTACATACTTTGTTTTCCAGAATAGTGACTGAGGAAAATCCTGATAAAAGTAGTTTCATGATTCCTCTTAAATATTTCCAGGATGAACTCAGATCATAGTACCTCTTCTTCACTCAAAAAATACTTAAATTCTAGTCTAGATGTACCCCATACAAGTTAATATCATGCTCAAACCATTCTTTCTTGGCAGAAGATTGTATCGGGCTTTTTAAAATAACACTGATTTACTGAAAGGATAACAAATTTATTGAAGAACAGTATCAATTTCCAGGAGAAATAACTCAGAAGCCAGAGTTGAGCTTAGTTTGTGCTGAGCACCCTCTAAGGTTGTCTCTTCTCAGACAGTGATTCCTACAATTATCTTAGGTATACAAGAGAATTCTTTCTGACACACTGGTGATTCTTACTGGTAGGCACAGTCATCATATTACTGATTTTAGTACAGTTTAGATATTTTCAAAATATAATAAACTCTTGTGATATAATGGACCTCAAATAGAAAATTAATAACAATCTTTTTAACCTTTCTGATTCTAGGTACTTGTTTACCTTTATTGTTATTTCAGTGAGTTTATTTCTGTTATTATGTCATTGAACTCGAAGTTAGTATACGCAAGAGAGAAATGTAAACAGTGACTGAAGACACAGACATTTGACAAGCATCAAATGCAGTTTCAAGTGTTCAGTCTATATTTCATGTGGTTGTGGGCTCAGTGAGGTAACTGTCCATTATCTGCAAGTGCTACTTCCCTACTTTTCACAATTTCTAATTGTTGTTCCTTGTGTGTTATATATTAAAATCAGCTGTTCTGCAAAAGGCAAGAACAGATATTGTAACTATGCTGCTGAATAATTAAATTGGGAGCTGGGAGTTGCAGGAATAATATTGGCTTTGAGAGTTTTGATGGGTGTATCCTTGATGCATATCTCAGTAGACATGAAGCTCCCTTTATGATTATATTTTTCTTTTTACTTGTGTCATGGACTGTCTCTAATTTGGATCCTTGCCCTTACATTTTTAAAGCATTATTCTGTATATTTTTTGCCACACTTTGATCCCTGAGCACATTGAATAACAAATTTTACAGAGGAAAGACATCTGAAGGTTCTCACATCATATTTTTTCCCACAAACTGCAGTTATATTCAGAAAGTGGCCTTTCAAAGTGACATGGTGGACTTCCATATGTGCTGTGTCAAAATCTTTTGTTTCATGTGTTCCAATTAAGAAACAAAGACTTTTCTCTTAGCTAATCCTTTGTTTCAGTTTCCTGCCCACCTGTCGGTAACTGGGTGTTTGTTCAGTCTAAGAACACAGGGAATTCTGTCAGCCTGAATCTCCTTCCTCATGCTGAGATTTGTTAGGCACTATTAGCAAATGGCAAAAAGCATTGAGTCATCACATAAGAAAAAAGAGAATGGTTTCTCTATAGCCCTTATATTTTTAGCCACTTTTTAAACCCTGTATTCATGCAATTTCTTAGTGATTTTACAATACTATCTCAGCCACTGGAGAGAAATGAAACTCATGTAAGTTCTGTTTATTTTCAACATATATCTGAGTGCAGACGAAATGTTATTCACACATCCTAGTTATATCAGTACATAGAAATAGTTTAAAAAACCACTTCTATCCATAAGTGGGCCCTTATGTACACACAGCTAATAGCTTTACACATAGCTACACATAGAACTCTTCAGCCTAGGTAATTCTTTTTCAAAAGGGTAAAAGCCTCACTTCTTGCCAACTAATATACAAAGCGTGCACAGAGCCTTTCCAGGAAGGAAAAAGACAGGTGACAGAAAAGCAAAAAGTATCAACACATACAACATTTTCCTGTTTAAAAAAATTAGATCTCCAAGGTGAGAAGAGATGGTGAAATGAAGATGTAAGAAAATGAGCTGGTGAAAGCAACAAATGGACATTGTGAAGACATGGCTAGGAAAATGGAGCAAGAAACAAAGATAAGGCACAGTTGTGTAACTACAGACCATGACAGTGATACATAAACCTGTAGCTAGGACTCTTTAGAGGGAAGAAAAGCTTGTTTAGCCATGGGGATGCAGAGGAAAACCTGATTATCTTCTCTCTGATGCAATTTTGCAGTTTTATGTTGTTTTGTTATGAATGTCTATGTTGAAATCCTTAAGCAGTACATCAAAATCTACTCCTGAAGTGTAGAAAACTGGCAACAGAATAGGAGTTAGGACAGTCAATTCTAAAGAGTGAAATGCTGCAATCTGGCAGTGAATCTGAATTCAGAAAAGGAATGAGATTCTGCCAAAAATACAGGGGCTTGCTCCCAGACTCTTTCTTTGTAGCTGTCTTTACATTGACTGGTTGTGCAGCCCTGGAGGGACTGAGGCCTGTATGAGCTCAGTTTGAGCAGTGGCAGGTTTAGATGACGGGTTGCCTTTCAAAACCTGACCTAGAAATCACAGCTCAAAGACCAGCACTGGAACCCAACAGGCATAGGGAGAGCTGCCCCATGGTACTGACCTGCACAGCCTTGAATCCTTGACAAGTATTTAGGGATTTCAATGTCTGAGAGCTACAGTTCTGGACAAATGACTGACTGGATCTCCGGATACAGGCCTTGCCTCATCCCAGATAAATGCTGTTTGTGATTTTATTCCCATAAAGATTCCTGAGGAGGGATGTCTGTAACATTGGGGAGAAAAATGTAATAGAATCTCCTGAAAACCTGAAAGCAGACGAAATGCTGGATGGAAGCTCAGCCCAATCATTTCACTTACTGGTTCCCCTTGGACAAGATGAATTTGGCTACTATTCCAAATATTGTTGGAAAGGCTTATATAGCAAGAAGCCATTCAAACAGTCAAATAACAGAGTAATTTATATATTAATAGAGCAAGGAGTTAATTGTGCAATACATTAGTGAGTGATTTTAAAAGGTAGATGAGGATTCCTTTTTCTCTATTATTTCTATAATAATGAAATTATGGTTGTCCATCTGCTCTTTTTACCTTTGAGGAAGGGTTTAGTCACAGCTTATTTTGTTGATGATAATTAGAGTTTCACGTCACTGACCATCTGGAACAGGAGATGTGAGCACTGGGAAACTAACCAAACTTGCTATTAGCAAGAGCTTTAAAAGAGCTTCTTTGCCAGAATAGAGGAAATCCCACATAAAATGTTTGTATCTTTGCTTAATAAAACTTCCTTTCTTTTTTCCTCCATAAGCTTTACTGTACAGACCAGTTATGCTTAAATCAGAAGAAAAAATGCTGTTGAGTTTCTGTAATGCTTCTTAAAGCTGAAATTTTGGTATGAAAGTGGGCACTTGGAACAGAATATTTTCAGGACATAATTCTCACTCCTCAATTTTTTTTACATTTCAGTATTTCATATCCCATTTTCCAATATTAGTGCCATATTGACATTTTACTCAGGATCTAATTAATATGCACTAAGGCTCTTCCTGTCTGTGGTGCTGGGTCAGCCTGAGCTGGAGTTCATCTCCCCCAGAGCCCTCAGAGAGCTGTGCTTTTCTCAGGGATCTGGAAGGGTGCTGGTAACTCAGCAGTGTGTTGGCTGCAGCTGAGCAGTGCTGGCCCAGCAGCAGAGCTGTGTCTCCAGCATCCCAATGGTAGGAGGTGGACAAAGACTTGAGAGAGGACACAGCCAGGACAACTGAGCCAAACTGACCAAAGGGAGATTCCATATCATATGATGTGCTCAGCAATAAAAGCTAAGAGAAAGGAGGAAGGGGCAGATAAATGTTACTGCATTTATCTTCTGGAGCATCTGCTCCACGTAACATGGCTGGGCATCACTCACTGATGCAAAGCTTTCACACACAGCTTTTGCTTTATTAATGTGCCTTTATCCTCACTCCTGAGCTTTTTTCCTATCTTATTTTCTTTCCCCCACCCCACCATGCAGAGGAGGGAGCAATGGAGTGGCTGGGTGGGCACCTGTCATCCAGCCAGGGTCAGCCCACCACAGTTCTCTAATTGGCACTGGTTTGTCTATGCAATTTATTTGAACAGGCAGCCTTCAGTGGCAGACTGCTAAACTAGCGTAGATTTCAGTGAGCAATGCTATGGAGAGTGCCCTGAGGGATGTATGAAGACATAGCTTAGCTCAAGTCAGCTGGGAATGTCTGTACTTGTCAGACCCAATCAAATCAGAGTAGCTGCAGGTATCTCTGTCCACTTACATACCAACAGATGGACAAGTTTTAAGTTCAGAATTAAGAACGCTGCTTGCAGTCCTTGCAAATCACACCTAAGTGGTAATTATTTAGCTACATTTTCCCTATAAACGACTGAACTGGCATCAAAGCTTCTTAACTTCAAATTTCTATTGGGAACTCTTCAGAAGTGGAGTACACCCTGGTACGAGTCAGCCTGGGTTTTGAGCTCTTCCAGATGTTTTTTCTTGTCCAAATAACCTTTCTCTAGTGAATAAGACAGATTTTTCCTGAGAGCAAGATAATTACATACAGAGTCTAATTTGACATAGAGAGACAACTCCCTTTTAGTTTAAAATTATAGTATTGATATTATTTCCCTTGAATTGTTCCAAAAGAAAGCTCATTTCACCCTCTCTGGATGAAATACTGTATGTAAGAGTCTGTCTGGCTCTTGGAACAAATTAACATACATATCATGTCTCCTGGAAGAGAAGATAGAGGAGGAGTGTGTGTCAAAAAGGTGAGGGAGTCCTTTCTGCCGTTTCATTTGCAGGGTAGCCACCAATTCCTATTCACTGCCCAAATCCTTCCCAGAAATACAGTGCTGGAGAGCACAGCTACCTCAGAGAGACAGAGAGTTTGTCACAACAGGATACTCCATAAAAATCCTGTTATTTCTTGGAGGCTAGGTTATGATTACATGAACAAAGAACCCATTCCTATTGTGGGAGAATGGACTATTTCCAGTGGCTACCCAGGAGCACTAGGAAAGACTGATGTCACTCTGTGACCCCTCTGTGAACCTCTCCAGAACCACTGTGCTACTGTTCAATTTGAATTTCACCATTCTGACCTGCTCTAAGCATTTGGGTTTTACCAACAATATCAGGTAAACTGCTTCCTCCTGCAAGCCTTGATCTTTTATGGCTCAAATCCTTAAGCTACTGTAGCTGTTAGAACTCACACAACTCTTCATGAAATCCTTTTGCACGTGCATACATGCAAATATATATATGTATATATTTCTGTGCATGGGGAACTGTCCATAAAGCACATCAAAATAATGTAAACATTATCAAATACAAGTTCCATAATGCCCAAAAATTTTCATATCTTACAAAGGAGAAATTGAGAGGTACCTTTTGTAATCATTTTAATTAAATGCCTTTTTAAAGTTTATTTTTTCATACACATAAACCCCCCACTCTCCATACCCAAGACATCATTTCAGCGTGCATGTTTCACCTTTTGGAGTAAGAACATCAAGGGTTTCAGGATATACTTTTGTCACTCGAGCAAAGAGAATAATTGATGACAGCAGCATCGGCTGCCTTCCTTCAGTGCCAGGCACAGCAGGAGTGACTGCAAACCTCTAGTTACTAGTTACTGCACTTCACAGCCACTTAAATGATGAGAGTCAGCGAATTTCTGTTCTTAGAATTTATTCCAATGGTTACAGAGCTCCACTCTCTCCTTGTTTCCACTTGCTTTTGTATTGGTCTCAATCTTCCCCTCCTTTATCTTTTCAAATGACAATGGTCACCATTTCCATCTCGCTCCAACCATTGCCCTGAACTGCATGACCAGCTCCACCACTTCTGTGGCACTCACCAGTCCCTGGGTCTCCCACCTGAGATAAAAAGAAATTATTTCTAGAGATAATCTAGGACTGTAAACTCCAACCTCCTTCATACTCTAAAGTCAAGGGAGATCCTGACTTCATTTCTGGTGCAAGCACCTCTTCACTACCCTTATTACATTGTGACAAACAGGAGGTAATGAGGACAAGAGGGGTGACATGATGGTCACAGCACTAGGGACAGCAGCTGGCTGTCTGGAGACCAGCAGGTGCAGGGAAAAGAAGCACATATTAAAGTTTTAGATGGTGCATACCAAAAAAATATGAGATTCTGGAAGATTTTTAGTTGAAGTTTATCAGATCTCCAGAGATTTGTCAACTAAACATTTCAGAAACCTTTGAAAATTTGCATAATTTTATCGCATTTTCACAAGGGTGAAAGATATGTAGGAAACAGATGGTAATTTCCTCTTTCCTCCCCTTGGAAATGACAAGTCTGAATTTCAAAGTGATGCAGTGAGAAAGCTTTGTAATTATGTGGTTGTAAGGTTTCTGTCCAAGATAAGCACAGAGGTATTCTTTCTATAATGGCTCTGTGGAATGCCAATTTAGAGAGGGGGAAAAAAAAAAAAAGAGAGAGAGAGAAAGAAAAAAGTCTTCATGGAAACTGGAAATGCAACGTGGCAATGTAGTCTCACTGGTGACATTTTAGCAAAGTCGCACACTCAGGGCAGCAGTTGTGCAAAGGGCCCTGAGAGAGCTCAGTGTGACAGAGCTGGTTCATTTCTGCTGTGTTCAGGGCAGTGGGACTTATGAACATTCCCTGTGAAGACCATTGTACCAAGGAAAGACATCCAGTCTTTTTATCAGTTTGCTCTTTATGCATTTGGAACTTTGATGTTCCCTAATTGTTAATTATAATGATCTATGTATTCTGAATGTAATATGCATATGTATATGTTAGTTGGATTCCTAATGAAATTTCAGTATGTTTCTGTGGAGATATAGTGACATTAGAATTTGGATTTTAAAAAGGAAGGTTTAAATATGATTAAAACTTTGAGCAAAGTAGTATCACAACAATACATTGAATAAACTGATATTCACATTTTCCCCTTAGTAATTTCTCCATTATAATATTTCACAAAAGTGATACAGTTTTTAGACTTCAAAGCATTTTCATTTTCATTTTGTATCCCCATTCACTGAATGTTTACTTTAATTTCACTTAAAAGAAATCAAACCATTTTTCTTTCCACATTGTTATACTGATCTGTAGCAAGCACAGCCAGAAGCAATAGTGAGAGAAATGAGAATAATGGAGTGCCTAGCAGGTTTCTCTTCCTGCCTCAGACACGCTGGGAGAAGGTTACAGCTACATGAAAATATTCCTGAAGAAAATTTCAGCCTCCTGAGCCATTTAGCAGTGTGCATCTTCTTTATTACAGTATTTTTATTCCTTGAGAGTAAGGTGAAAGGTATTTCCAGACTCTCATTATAGGATGCTCACAGTTTTGCATTCTATTTCTAGCATTAGCAGGTCTTAGTCCATAGCTTGGAGAGTGTTTTCATTGGGCCTTGTTACAGTGAAGTGAATGCAAAAGTTTCTGAGGCAAGACTCCTACGTTCTAGTAATTATGAGGGTAATGAAACTAGGCAGAATTATTTTCCTCTTATTAATAGCTGTGTTTAAGCCCCATAGAACTTCCTGACTAGGGGAAGTATTTATTTTTAAACTAAGTGGTGGAAATTAATGTGCTATACTACATGTTTATCCATAACTCAATGGAGTCTTTATAAAGCCGGAGAGAAAAATTATCTGTTTGGCTGCCTGTCATTTCTGTGAGGTTTTTCACAGTGCATTGGATGGGATATACCTTACAGCATAGACGCTAATTTTAACAAAGGGAGATATTCCTTAACTCCTTCAGTCTTAGCACTGAGGAATAATTCACAATCAACTGGCAGCTGTGTGTCCAAAAGCCTTAGCATGTATACTTACAAATAATTCATTCTTATCAAAGCAAAGCCTCTCATCCAATATATTTGGTAGTAGGTCACTTTGATCAAGTGATTGATATTTAGGAAATTGGGAATGGGCAGGATTTCATTATCTAGATTATTTTCGAGATTCCCATTAACTTTTAGATTTCCTTCAAAGAGCATATGTTCAAGTAGCAAGGCTTAAAGGTGACTTATTCAAAACTCCTCTAGAAAGGATAAAGAAATACAGACTTCCAATTATTTTGAGTAAAATATCCCCAAAGATGAAAATCAGACAAACAGAATGAGTGTTTGAGTGTGCATTTGTGTGTGTTTTCTTGTTTTGTCTTCTTGCTGTAATCCTTAAGGATAAGAATGTTTTACTGTTTCGATTGCCTTAGAATTTGGGGCTGAAATTCCACGCACATCAGCTTCCCTTGCCTAAGTGGTGATTCCCTCTCTGTTTAATTTCACCCTGAGTGAAGTTCAGGAATCCCCCAGACAGCCAAGAGCTATTGTCAGGTGCTGTGAGCAGCACTGACTTGCCGCTTGAGCAAACCAATTCCCACAGGGTTCAGCAGCCCCGAGCTGCTGAAATGAACCTCCGAAGCTGTGGAGAGCCAGCTGCAGCTTCAGAGAACTTCAGGCAGAGCAGCCTTTGCAGTTCCAAGGCAAGGAGGAAAGGTTCAAGATGGATGCAGAGCCACCTCCCAGCCTGTCTGCTCCCTGCCCGAGTCCCACTCCCTGTCAGACTGCAAGGCTGCCTCTAAACACCTCTCTGCTCGTGCTTTGAGCTATTGCTTTCCAATCAGCATTTACCAGAGGTAACGTCCACTTTCAAATAAGCCTGGACCTATTCTATCACCTTCTCGGAAAATCTATCTTTAAATATTTTTTCCCAAAAGAAACTTACATGCACTATTTACCTTCCCAGTAGAGTGGATTTTTCCAGTGGATGATTATTAGTACATGTATTGGGACTTGTTGGATTATGCTTTCTTCATAGAGCACTGTCCAGTAATTTTGTTTTAATGTTCTAATATTAAAGGTATAACAATTTAAAGAACCTCAGGCTATAGAGTGATAAGGTAGTAAACAAGGGGTAATATTGCAATTCTAAGATTTCTGCCGTGGCTGGGATTTTTCTTTTTATAAGCCATAAAAAATAAAATGCTACCATATTAGCAGAAAGGTAGAGGAGAGCTTGAGGCCCACCTCTCTCACACAGGAATATTACTGCCATTCTCTATGCAAGGCTGACCAGCTTTTCTAGCAAGCGAAGTGCCTTTCCCAAAGGTGAAATTTCATTCTGTTTATTTGCTATATTTGGATCAAGAACGGAGACTTACAATTCAGAACATCCCGAAATCCCCATCCTCAGGTCCAGTATATCAAGAAAACAAAACATGTAATATGTTTTGTTTCTGACTTTATTACTGCCAACACTAGATAATACAATTCACATCTGGATTTACTTAGACTTTCTCATAACAACAGCTGCATTTCTTGTCTTCAGTTGGATACATTTTTAAAAATTAAAATTGCCATGGCAACAGCTGCAACCATTTATTATAAAGCAGTAGAAGTGGAACTAATATTTGTGAGAGAAGCTTTGTTATCAGGAAGGATAGCATTTCATTCAGACAATGCCAGAGTCATTTTTTCCCTAGCTGTTCCATTTTTTAAAAGAAAAATACAGAAAATATTTTCAATAATGAAATGTAGGTGGGATGAACAGCTCAGGAGATTAAATAGATTTTCTTCTTTAGATTACTGGCTCATCTCAAATCCAGATTAGCAAGAGGCAAAAATTCTCAGCTGTTTGGTAGGCACATGGAAAAATCGATAGGGCTATGGAGCTCTGAAAATCCCATTCCCACAGCAGCTATGTTCTCAACTGCAGCACAGAAACAGACAACACAGGGTGTGTCTTCACTGGGGGAAAAAATGATGTGAGCCGTCCTTGAGGAGTGCTAAGGCTGAATGCAAAGGAAAACTCCACAGGCAGATTGCAGTGCTAACACACCAGAGTTCCAAGTGAATTGTCCTGCCCTTCCTGTCCCTTGCACTACACTGTGTCACCTGAGAGAAGGGAACTGTTTTCCTGAAAATACGTGGCTAAAGAGGGATGTTTGGCACAACCTCAAGGTTAGGTTGTTCCAAGTCAGGACTGAGATGGGGTCATCTAAAGTATGGGCACGTTAGATATCATGTGAACCATTTTGTTTGCCTCTATTGACAATATATCTTTGAGCGTTTATTTTTTTAAAATATCTCTCTTAAGAATCTGGGTAGGAGATAGTACTTGTACGCCAGATCTTAAAAAGTTATATGAACTGTAGATTTTTCTCATTTAACTCCCTTCTGACTATGAAAGAATCTGTTTTCATGCACAGGCTATACAAGGATGATCTACCACATACCAAGGATCATGTTTCTTCCTATTTATTACACATTAGAGAGTCTTAGGCAGAGTGACAGAGAACACTGAAATAGAAAACACTTTAGATGTACTTTCATTCTCCTCCCGCTCTTAATTTTTGTGGGATTCAGTGTACCTTTTCTTTATCAATTACATTCAGCATCAGGCCTCCCAGTGCACTGCTCTGTTGAGAAGTTTTAAAGATGCTGAAGTTCAGTGAAGGCAGTGGAGCAGGAGCTCCTTTCTTAATCTCTGACAGAAAACATTCTGTAAGTGAAAATGCCCAAGGCTGTTGACAGGCCAGAAATTTGGCACAGCCCCATAGTACTGGCAGTGGATTATGCACATGCTCCAGGGACTACCTGCATCCTCTCACAGCACACTTAGCTGTGTCTAGGATATAATAATTTAAACACAAACAGTAGCATAAAAATCTCTTAAAAGACAAAGGGTACCCACACCTACTAAGCTCTAGGTTTCTTGCAACCAAAGATTATTATATAGTCTGACTTCATTAGATTACTTTTGTGTCACAGACAATTTATTTCAGGAAGATAACAGGAAAAACAGAAGTAAAACCAAAATTACACCTCGTGCCTGAGAAAAATCTATGAAAGCATAAAATTAGTACATTATGTTTTTATACTGGGATCTGGTATAATATATGACTGGTAGATTATAAAACTGACATCTGGTAGAAATCACAAAGATAGTTTTCTTTCTCCTTCTTTCTCACTTAACCTTTCAATTCTTTGTAGCATACTCCCAGCAGCATACTCCCAATTCTGTCCTTCCTTTTGAACATTCTTAGGTAAGTCTACAGCCACTGTTACTCTGCAAGCAGTTACATGGGCCAGAGGAGGCTTGGCACAGCAGTGGGGAGGGTGGGGTCCTTTCCTGTGCCGCTGACAAGAGGAGAGAAGCAGCGAGGGGACAGCCTGCTTTCCACGAGGAGAGGAGGGCTGGGCACTCAGAGCTCCCTCTCTCTGTCCCGGGGGTACTGAGCTGTGCACAGACAGGCTCCCTCAGCTCTTGGAATGCTGTCTGTGAAAAGACATGGGGTGCATCACCCTGGAACACATCAGATTTTCGTAAGCATAGGCCACAGAAGAAAAAAGTCCTTTGAATATTAAACAAGAGCCTAGGATATACGTTCTTCCACTGAGCTAAGCAATGTGATACAAACCCTCACTCCTTTGTTCACATTCATTCAAGGGGATTTCAGAGAAGATTACAGTGTATTGTAGTACTGTTTAACCAGCTGAATCTCAGGGACAAGTTGGTTTAAAGCCTGGAGGAGGGTGAGGTGAGTAGGACTATGCATTTGTGAAAGATAGGAAGCAGCTGTTGTTACAAAGGAAATGCTGCTATTCATCCCTGGGAATTTCACAGTGCTCACTGATCTAGTGGGTTCTCCTGCAGTGTTATGAGGATGAGTCAAAGCCTAAATGAAGGGAATACTGTCTGGCACAAAATATACATCAGTTTCTGTTGTTTCAATCTTAAAATACTCCTGAACAAAATCATGGGCTGTGTGATTATAAAAAAATTACTATTTAATAAAGATTTAATGGAAACTGTTCCCATTTAATCTCTGCTAGGTGCCCATAAGAGCAGAGGATTTTCCAAAGCTAACCAAGCTGTTTAAAACCTTCCTTGAAGTATTTGGATCATATCCTGCTATTTTTGTACCACCAATGCACATCTATACCAACTGCCCTGAATCAGTGGAGTTACTTCAGATACTCATCACTGTAAGGGTAATTTGAGGCAGTTTATCCTCTAGAGCAGGATGCCAGTAAATCACAGTGATGTCCTGGTAATCTGCTGCAGCATCCTAACACTCCGTGCAGGCAACCATCAGCCCACATAGTTCTATCAACAGGCAGGTGGAGTTCAATTGACACAGATAAATGTAAAATTTGTTTGCAGGAGTGAAGTCACTGGGCAAGATGAGGGTAATTGAAAGGCTTTGTTGCCTCATCCTTGAGTTATCCCAAAAATTTTAGCAGAAAAAGGGGGAGGGGGAGGTTAATTAAGACTACCCATTTTTCCAGTAATCACCTTCCCTACCCCTTATGGACACATCAGTCAGTGTCTTATAAATGTGCTCTGCTGTTTTACTCTTTGCACTCTGTCTGTAGAGTAAATGAAGTCCATAGTATCACATTCTGCCACTTTTGTACAAATAAACCTGAGGCGTGGATCGAATGAGGCCTCCAGGAGCACATTAAACTCTTGCTTCTGCTGACAGAACACTTGCAATTGCACATTAATTCAATTTTTGGCTTTCAAGAGAGATAAATCATTTTCACAGAAAATCCTTGTTCCAGGGTGTCATCACCCCACACTAATGGGAAGAAGTGTCACATAAAGGGAAGGTTGTGTAAAGGTTTCTGATAAATATTTTTCAGTTCTTTAAGTAACTTTGGAGATGAGTGGCTCATAAATGAAAAATTGAAAGATAACACAAAGGTGAAGAATGAGGAAGAATGTAAAGCTAGTAGTGAGAGAGCTGGGAGTGGACAATAGACCCCAACTCAGGTGTCGGGGTAGGGAGGCAAAAAGATTGCTCAGGCTCCTGAACCAACATTAGCAAGAATCTTAACACATACAGCACCTCTAACTCCCCTTATGGCACAATTAGCATCATGCAGCAGATTTGGTTCAAATAACATAGAAAACTGTTTCATTTTTCCTTCCAGATATTGACTGAAGAATTTTTAACTTGTTCATTATTTGTCGTCAACTCAGAGGGTTGATGGGTTTTAACTTTTACAGTCATGTTTTCTTTGCAAAAAAAATGTGTATTTTTCACTGTACTGTAGCATAAGTAATTACAGAGAGATGCCAGGCAGGGCAGAAGTCCAGCTCTTTGTATTTGTACAATAAATATATCTATCTCTTCCTTGGGGGTTGATTCTTTGTTTCTACTTTCTTAGCACTATATGCATCTTCCCAGTTGCTGAAGCCACTAAAAGCTCCCTAACTGGGAGGACAGACTTCAAGCTGCTCTAGATGCACACAGGCCTTTCCTCTTCAAACAAGGTTTAAAAAGAATGGAAATTAAACAATGAGTTGGATTACAGTTCTGATATCCAAATGAGAAAGGATCATATTTGCAGGCACAGAAATGTGTAAATTATGTGCCTTTTGATATGATCAGCTCATAAGAAAGGACAGTCAGAGGGATAACACATGCTGTCACAGACAACCCACTACCAGCCATCTGTTTTCTGCTGATGTGCTTCATTCCTCTCTGAGATATGGGACAGGAAAGAGTTGTCACTGAGACTGTGATATTTCCAAATAGATTTATGAAAATTAGGCATTTAGGAAGCAATAGCAGTCATTTGCGAATGAAGCATTCCTATGCCAAGCCTCAGAGATATGTGAACAAATTTTACTGTTAAAGTCTTAGTTTTCTTTTACACGGATTTTAAGCCCATGTTGCTGTTCATCAGGATTTCTTTCTGTCAAAGATAAAAACAGGTTAGAACAAGGTAATGAGAAGCTAAGGTACTTGTACAGATGACAATGCACACCATTTCTCAGATGCACTGGGGCAGAGAAGCTCCACACCAGATCAGAGATGATGTTAGACTTGAAATTGCTCTGCCTGCAGGCCCATGAGGTCCTTAATCATTGTCAAAACTATCGCCTCACATCTGCTTTCTACGAGTCAAAGTGGCTGCAGCCTAGTAGAGAGCAAGTTCTGAGCAGGCTCAGAAGGATGCAAGGACTGGCAAAGTTTTTCCTGGGCACCAGGGAAGCTGAGTACAACCCCATCCAGGTGGGTGATACCAGGTCCTTTTATGGCACAGGTGGTGAAATTTTAGGGCAAGAATGGGGTCGCCAGGATGGATGGTTTCCAAGGTTCCCTAAGGAGGTAGAGCAGACTTCCTAAGGATGTGTTGGGAGACAGAGAAGGAGGAGGGACAGTGACAGATTTTCTGCAGTCCCTGATGTTTAGGGGTAGATGACAACTAAGATCTGCATTAGGGAAAGTCTACCTGGAACAACATAAACTATTTGTTGTTTTCTCTGACAAGCTGCTGCTGCTGCTGTGTGTCAGCTCAGGCTTGGACACAAGAAAACTGAAAACAGTTACAAGTGTAAAAGCAATAAAAGCTCATATACAACAACAGTAAGTGTTTGCTTGGTTTAAAGCAATCAAGATAAAATGTCCTCTAGTATTTTAGAAATTCTGGAAAAGCCTACAAAGGAACAAAGTAAGGTCAGAAAACAGGAAGAAAATAAGCCATGACACAGAGAAAAAGAAGCAGAGTGTAAGCCCAGACAGAAAATAGCTTCTAAAAACAACTGCTAAACCTTTTTCTAGAATTAAACACAATAATACTAGTAGCAGTGATGAAACCAGGCTATAAGAAGTTTAATATCTATATTTCTGTGAAGTCTCTTTCAGGAACCCTAAATATCTAAAAATATGCAAATATAGTCAGGAATAAATTCCAGGGAGACAGATTCCTTTATACAGAAAGATGTCCAAAAGACTCCTCTGTGTTCTTTTGATTTTCTGATCGCTGTTTTAACACATTTGAAAAATACCTTTGTTTGTTGTTTAAAATTTTTATCTAGAAGATCTCTGCATATTTATTTCAAAACTGCTAAAACTGGCTGCCTCTGCCTCCTGCTCTGGTGTGTCTGCTTTGCCTTAACTGCCTGCAAACCTTCTCTGCTTCACCTGTGCTTTTATTGGCTTGGCATAGTCACATCCAAACTTTCCCAGTAGTTTTTATTTTTTTAGTTCATTTGCTTGTTCTCCCTATGTGAGGTGGTCTTTTGTGAGGAAGCCTAAGCAGGCTCTGCCAACCTGCCAAGAGCAGGTGTGGGTGTCTGGTGCCAGGCATGGGCTTTCACATCTGGCTTCTAGTTCAAACACATATTGGGGATAAATTACAGCTCTGATGTTTTGGCTTTCTTCCAGCATTTTTAGGAAAACCATATAGCCAAAAAGTTGTGTGGGAACAGAAACTGTTTGATTCAATCCACTTCTCTGAGAGATCCAAGTTTTCTAACATGCTGTAGTGACCTACCTTTTTCTGCATAATTATAATCTCAGGAAAAATACCCTTCTTTCCCTCTTAAAAACAACCTTGAACTCCAGAATACTTTTTTTCTGGCCTGTTTTATTTTTCTTAATTAGCAGCTGATGAAATCACCATGTAGTTCTATAATTATTTATCACCTGAGGGAGATCCCACTTCATTCAATGAAGGTATTTTAGGGAACATCTGACCTTCCTGTATTTTCAGGTATTTTTTTTCTTTTTTTCACATTGTTCCTGATTCTTTTCAGAGAAGTATTACATGGCATGTGTTGAAGTGGCAAGGAGGAAGGAGGGCATTGTCTAAAGGAAGCCCTTTGACTTAGCAAGGGGAGAGAAATGTTCTTCTCCCAAGCTTTTTATTTTCGTGTTGGTCAAATAGACAGGAGAAAGCCAGGAATAAACCAGTCTGTTTACTGGTTATTTCTAATAACTGATTCTACATAATTGTATTAGAAATTTTCTGCTGTTTGCACAAATTTTCCCTCTCATGCTTGAGTGTATGTTCTTCAGCATAATGCATTTTTCTAAAATTCATCCAATACAGGTGTTGCTTCACTTTGGCTTATATCAAAACAAAGAATCTTTATGCTGTTCTGCTTTTTAAAGCTGATTAGCATCTCTGTATTTGATGCTGCCACATTAGCCCTCTGCACATCAGGTTTGGACAGAAACGAAAGTAGGATACAAGATTTAACATCAACAACAGATTTTTCCTCAAAAACCTTGCATGAATTACTGGAAAACCTTTGCTGCAATACTAAGTGCTTTCTATTTTATTTCTTTTTTCCAAGGCAAATACATTGAGCTGTACTCACAGTCTGGGAAAATTAACAGAAAGAGAAAGATCTTATGAATAAATGAGATTCTGCTTAAGAATAACTGAAGATGTAAACTTTCTATTGCAAAAGCCCTTTTGTCATGCAGACCTTTAGCATTAGATCCCTATAAAGAGTGTAGAATGAAAGCATTTGTCATGCTGAGCTTTCATCCTAAAGTGATCTCAACAGATGAGGGGAGGGAAGTGGAATGCTTAGTGTGGTACAACTGACACAAGCTGTTAATCCTTCTCTCTGCTTCAAGAAGGACTGCCACCCAAACATGCAATATATTGCATAAATAAATATTGCCTATATTTCCGTTTTTGAAAGCTGTGAAAGCACTTGAACCTGTCCAGTGTAGTTAGCTCGAAAAAACACAGAACTGGAAATCAAAAGAGATCTGTTAAGTAGCTTTCTAACATAGACTGTGCTGACTAATCCACATAAGACCCAGCCAGGAAGTGAGGTATTATTCCTGACTCCAACCAGAAGGAGAGGCAGAGGTTGCCAAGCTCGCACACAGACAGGTAGCAGGGACTGGGATGGGTGTCTGTGAGATACACGAGTATTCATGAGGAGACGACAAAAATTTCTCATTCCTATGCCTGCACTCCTTCTTATTATGGGTTGCAGATAAAGCAGGCCTGTGCGATTACATCTGTTCATTTATCAGTCTCTGAAAACAGTTTTCTACTGCATTTACTTTGAGGACTCTCTTAAGCCACCTCTGATACAAATTTACAGAAATAAACCTTCTTCTTTTTCTTCCTAAACTAGTTCAGCGTTTAGAAAGCCTCTAAAACCTAAAAACAGTTTGAAATTTAGTATGAAACTCTTCTTCACTGCTTATTAAATGAACTGCAATCAACCCCTATGTACAGAGAGCAGACAGCCAAGAGGGAAAGTCATGCCAGCAGGCCTCTTGAATTGCTCTCCAAGGAAAAGGAAGAAGAGTAGAGGCACTATAATTTTAATTATGGTTCCCTCCAGTGTTAAATTTTGCAATTTTTCTTTTAGGCCAAATAATTGTTTTTCCAGGAAGTAGTGAAATAAACAGGATAAAATCCTGTTCTGTTAAATTGCAGCTTATATAGAAAAACTGTCAGGTATATTACTGTGTGTTTTGGATGCTTGAAAGGATTAAAAGTTAGTGCTAAAAAGAAACATATCCAAAAAAATAAATAGCTCTAGTAGAGAATAATGCAAAATGAAAAACAGAAGTAGGTATTCTTTGAGCTGCAGGGAAACAGAAGTTCTGGAAAGATTTAGACCAGAAACCACAGTAGTATAATGAGCATATGTCATGTTATGGTGCTTTTAAAAAATCATGGGGGGCACTCTGAGTAGGAAAGTTTTTCAGTGAGAATGAGTCACCTCATATTTGTTCCTGAAATAACTACATTGAGAATAGGATGGTTTTTTCTAGTTTTCTTCATACCTGAAACCTGTTGGTAGATTGGAGGGCAAACTGTAACCGTATGCCTTGAGAATCCTTGTGCCATTTTTGCAGACTGAAAACATGAGAACTGTTTTCACATTTTCATCTTATTTCAGTGCAACTGTTTAGAAAATCCTTTCTACAGAACTTTAAGCCTTATTTCCAAATTAAAAACACCAGAATGCAAGGATTGCATTCTTAATATCCAAAAGCTTAAAATATTCACAACCTTTTAAAACTCTAAAATTTTAATTCTTAAAATACCAATTGCTTTCCAGCAATCCAAGAAGGTTCATTCTGGAATCCAATGCCAAGCTCAGCACATTTTCTTTGACAAGGATCATAAAAGTACTCAAAACAGTGCTCAAAGAAGCAGAACACAGAGATCCAAAAATGTTGCTTAATTAGTTTGTGAGGCTTAGAGCTATTTCGTATCTGTTCAATATAACATATCAACAAGAAAAAAGACATTCATACATGGATTTACTGGGGTTCTGGGTAATAACTGACTGGTGGCAACTATCAACTGAGACACTCAATTACTTAGTGCACCTAAATAATTAATAAATAAATAATTAATAAATTATTTAGCCCCTTTGCTTTGGTGGCATTCTTTCCCATTCCAAAATATTTGTGGAGGCTGCACTCTGGGGTAGGAAAAAAATGACCTTGAACAACTGCAGCAGTTTTTTCTGTGGGACAGCATTCATTCTGTCCACAAGGTTTCCTATTGCTGAGCTCTTGCTACAGCTCCAGCCCTGGTTATGAAGGGTTACACCACGAAGGAAAATACTTGGTGGTTTGTGACAAAATTGCTGCTGCATGTGCGGTACCTGCTGTAATTTGTGCCATCATTTGAACCTCAGCCACAAAGCTGCACTTTTTATCAAGGGTATTTGCAAATATGTAACTGCTCTGAGGACATATGGCCAATAAATAATTCAAAGTTATCTATCTTCCCTGCAGTTTACTTATCCACCTACCACCTTTTAATGTTTTGTTGGCCTGGAAACAATATCGTTTATGGCAGTTCTAGTACAAAAGTGTTGCTGACTGGCAGTAGACTATTTCCGGTGTGGTACCTTGAAAACAAATTGGTTCTCCCCAGTCTCCATCTGCTTTGCTCTCATCTGCTATTAGCCTAGAGAAGCCTCACTTTGCATTTTGAATGCCTAAAACTGTTCATTTTCAATTGCTAATTCCAAAATTGTTACAATGTGATTGAATTTGTTATTCCTTTTTCTCTCCCTCCCCCCTCACCCCTTTGTTTTCTTTTCAGCTCTATATCCATTTACAGTCCTAAGGAGAATCCTAATGCTTTTGATGCTGCTGCTTTCTTCCAGTCAGTGGGAAATTTTCTGGGGATCTTTGCTGGATCATTTGCCATGGGATCCTCTTATGCTGTTGTCACAGCTTTAATATCCTTCATGGTTTGTTTTCAGGGAGCAAATCTATATATGTGGGAAAAAATATGCAATATCTGAGAGTGATGATCTTTATGTTGAGCCTGAAGCTTTTCACTCTAGGCTCAAGTGTTTGTAAACAAGGAAAAAAGTCATAAATTTATAGGAAATGACATTTGTCAGAATCTGCAAATTTCTCTTTTGCATTTACCATTAGGCAGGACTGGCCTTTATCATCCTATTTGTAAATAATTGTATTTTAAGGAAAGCATTTTGAAGTATTTTGAGTCTCAAACATGAATTTATTAAGAACAGCAACTTATTTATAAACTCCAGGCTAGCAGCAATTATACAAAAATACATGGGAAACACTGTACTGAGTCAGTGTGACCGACAAGCCCATCATTTAACTAAGCCCTAAGTTTAACTAAGCTAGAAATGAAAGGTCTGTTGCCCTGCATTTTTTATTGTGTTTTTACAGTTCATATAAAATGCTACTGTAGAAAGATCAGTGATTTTGATCTTGCTTGCATTCACACAAATGTAAACAAATGCCAGTTTGTCTATAAAACTGGAAGAAATTACTTCCTTTTACTTTTTCTGGGAAAAAGAATATCAAATGTAACCAACTAGGTATTAATTAAAGCTCCATAAAAGTCCTTAAAATAGCTGACTTTAAGATCTGGTCTGGATTTTCCTCCTTGAAATAAGTTTGAAGCTGTGCAGTTCTTCCCAAATTCAACACATGTAGAGGAGTATGGTGGGGGAGCTTTCTTTCAGCCATCCTTTCTCAGACTGGGGGTAATTTTAGCTTACAAAACAGTTGGGTTTTCATTTTTCCTTAGTAATCTTTAGCACTTGACAAAATTTACAAAGCTGTGTGACTTTCCTATGTTGGAGACAGGTCTGTTTTTCCTCCTATCCTGGAGCGCCTTCTTATCAGCAGAAGCTGCTGGGCTTACAGGTAAGTGTTGCATTTAATTAAATAAAAGAAATTTCATAATATGCCTCTAATGTGGGTAAAATGCATGGCTTATTTTAGGCATGACATCACATATAAAGCTTCTAAAAGCCTGTTGCTATATTGAAGATTGTTTCGTGTTTAAGAACAACTCTGTAATGACATTGAATCGTTCTTCCAGACAAATGGAAGGATCCATAATGGATCAGGCTCAAGTCCTGTCTTTCTTCCCTGCATTATCCCATCCCTATTAGTCCCTCTGTTAATTCCCCTCTTTTCTGGGCAGCTATGGGACCAAAGATAACAGTAAGTACAAGGAAGGAAATAGGCAGTGCCTTGTGATTACCAGACTGTGGGCTCCCCTGCACACACTCTGCCTCCTGGGACCTTCTTGTTTTTATCAGTTATCAATGATTGAGACCAATTATCAATAGCAAACCAAGAACAGTGCCAGTGGGTTGCATCCACCTTTGTACCTGGGAAAAAAGTCCCCTTGTTCAGTGCACTTACATGTATGTCTTTGGCACAACCATGCCCCAGTGACAGGTAGAAAGATGTGTGATCTGATTGTTTTTTCATTCACACCAGGAAAGAAACTGCACAATCATAGTCAGGTGTGTACCCAGGGCCTCCATTAAAGTGTACACAGAAGTTTAGGCAAAATCTGTAAATGGATATAGTCTACCTCCACAGCAACCTATTGTATAGTATGATTCAGAAGAACAAAATTTCTATGACCTTGATTGTTTTAATGCTCTTGAGGTTGTCAACCCTGAAATCCAGTGCTTTAATTAATGTCAGGGAAAATCAGGAGAAAAATGTTTAATGGAGTGGTAATGCAGCCCATGCTGTTTGTTTGCAAAATTGTTCAAAGCCTTTTGAAGGCAACAGTTATATTTTTACTGAGTTCTCTGGAGCCAGCATATTACTTTTTTAATATCAGCCACACAATCAAACTATTCCTGAATGGGTATTAATATCTGCATCTTTGCCTTGCTAATTATACAAATTTGCATCCTGTTTACTGCCAAATTCTTCAGGCCATTGAATAAAAACAGTGGAACATGAACAGAACAAAAGGGTGGTATTTCATCACATCAAGAAAATCAGATACCAGGTAGAATGAAAGTCCATTTTGTCTTTAAACAGCTCTGTACTGGTTTGGGCAGGGGTAGTGTTAATTTTCTTCACAGTAGCTAATGTGGTGCTGGAAACAGCATTGGTAATTCAGGGATATTTCAGGTATCACTGAGAAGCTCTTATAGAGAGCCAAGGGGTTTTCTGCATCTCACCCCACCTCAGGCCACCAGCCGAGGGGCTGAGGGTGCAGGAGAAGCTGAGAGGGGACGCAGCCAGGACAGCTGATCCCAGCTGACCGTCCCAGGGCAGCAGAAGCTGGAGGAAGAAGGTTTCTCACTCTTAACCTTGTCATTCCCTCTCCCATCCCACCGGGGAGCAGGGAGAGAGGGAGTGAGCAGCTGTAAGAGGCTGAGCTGCTGCCTGGGGTTAGACTCAAGGAGCTCTTAAAATGTGCCCTGAATACTACAGCAAAGTGAAAGCAGAGGAGGGTGACTGCTGATCGCTTGCTTGCTACTGGAGGTACTGATTTCCTAATCCAGGGACTTCCTTCCAAGTGAGGACTGTGTTAAAATGTGTTCCTCACAGAGCACAAGGATGCTGTGTTTCAGCAACTCAACAACTGATTGAACATTACACACAAAAAGTAGATCTGTACAGGAAACACTAATATCAGAGTCTCTGGTGCTGCACCAAGGTAATTTCCATTTCTCAGGCATAGGAACAGACTGTATGTCCAGACAGAAATAATTTGCATATGTCTTTTCTGCATGCTGCAAATGTGATGATGGACAGCAGAGTCTCTCCTGGTAGTTACCCTGAAGAGTGTTTCATTGCTCTTTTCTGCTGTAATATATAAAATATCTAAAATAAAAGACTTAATTATTGAACACCACAAATGGTGGTGGTACCCATGGTAAGGAATGGGACAGAGACAGAGGAAGAGAGTGGAACCAAAGTTTCAATTTAAGGGAAAAAATAGAAAATTGTCAGGAAATTTAACTAATTCTTATCAAAAAGGAACTGATGGAGGAAAGCTAATTACTTCACCAACACATATATTCCAATAAAAAGTATCAAGTGTTTTTAGGCCTGTCACTAGCATTTTTTCATGTGTATTTTTTTATGGGTTCTGAGTTTCACGTGGAAATTGTTTAATTTCACTGTTGTGAGAAGGAAAAGTTTAATCTTGAAACTTTTATCAGTTAAATCTTTGTCACTTAATTTCTGTAAAAGGCTTTTGTCAGAAGCTGTTATTGCAGAAAAAATCATGGAGCCTTTCTTCAAAGCTGTGTTTTGTAAATGTGTTTACTTTATCAGTACTGTGCTGACATTACCCTTTAGTTGTCTGGCTTAACCAGTTTTGGTTGCTTTTGTCTTCTCTCAGTTTCCTGTGAAACAGTTCGAACTACTCTCCTTTCAAAATATTATTTTAAACTCCAAGTTCTGCAGCAGAAATACTCTGTTGGTTAAGAAATTTTCACCAGGCTTTGGTTCAGTTCTGATTTCTCTTACCTGTGCTGAGGAAATGTGTGCAAAATGCAGTTGTGTGTGTACACAGGTGGGTACACACAAAGCACCTGTTGCAGAGGGCAGGGAGAGCTCAGTCACACTCAGGACACACCAGCTCTTAATCCATGCTCTATGCTTTCCAGTCTTTTCCAGCTTTCTTGCTTTGCCCTTTGTCTGTCTCAGTGCATGCAGGTTTTGGGTTTACGGTCGCCTGGGCCTGTCCTTAAAAGCAGCTGTGAGAATCCAGAGAGCCCCACTCCAGCAATGGCACAGCTGCACCACTGCATCCAATGGACCACGCTCCTCCTGTTGACATGCTTCAAAAATTCACTTTTTCCATCAAACATTTATGCCTATATTCATCTTCATTTTCCTTGGATTTTGTGTTTTTCTCTGTTCACTCCTTCTAAATGAACTTCAAAGGATTAACACTAGACTAGTACCTCCCTGTAGCTATTAAGTATTTCATAATTTAGAAATAATGGGCTATACTGGTTTTTTAGCGGGTAAAATAGGTGGTAGGTCTTACTTCTTTAGCTTGCAGATTTCTAAAATAAAATTTAAATGGAGAGCAGTACAGGTCAATATTTCAGAAAATATTTCATTACTCTGCCTCAAGATATCCCATGATATATAACACACAATATATGGGCCTGACCCTGGTTGAAAAGTGGATGTGGTTGAACCAGCAAATCAAAATAAAAATCTGGGATGACTACACAATTATTGCTATACTGGGAACTGGAAATTATAAATTAATGTTATGGTTATTAATCTTATAGCTATATCATCAAGCTGTGATATATGCATGATAAATTGATTCTTATACAGTAGAATCTAATTTTCTCATTTACCCTGGAGTATATCATTCCTGACTGCTGAGCAAAGCTGTAATAGCAGAATACGAGAGTAAGGTCAGTGTTAATAGAGTTGTTTTCATTTGCAAAGTTCATTACATAGTATTTACTAGCAGGCTATGAAAAAAATTCATAAATAATTTAAATTAAACACTTGTTGAAATAAGTGAGGGAAGTACATCCTGCATTTGTTAATTGCTTGTTATCTTGTTTCATAATTAACAAAATTTTCTAAATTTGAAATGGTCACTCAGTCTGAGAAAGGTTCCATGATGTACATGGGCATTTAATGGTCACCTCTGTTAGACCTTCTCTATCTATTGCAGTTTAAAGTGACCAGATACTCAAATAAAAAGAGATTAATTTATCTGCAGAAATACACTCAAGCATATGTATGGGAATTGACTTGTATGTGTTCATTTGATGCATACTTCAAAGTCACACAGTGACTCAGTGTAAAGACATCAAAATTGCAGCCAAGCTCCTCTGATTTTTACACAGTAAAGATCTGCATTATGAAGACAAAAAAAGACAATAGACCTTGAAGGAAAAAATTGTTGGAGAGTGTAATTTTTTTTTTCTTTACTGGTTTTCATAGCCCTTTGATTTCTGATCATTATAAAGCAAAAATCTTGTGATAATAAATTACTGCAGCTTCCTCACCTTCAGCAATTCTTGTCTGAACATTTTGTGAAGTTTCTGCCTTTGTGACACCTGCCTTCTTATTCAGGGGTTCACAGGAGAGCAGAGTCTACCTAGCAGGAAAGCTTTTCCTCCAATAAAAAAATGCAGCATATTATGAATGAGGTACCCAGGATGAGTCCAAAGATCTGGTCTCTCACTGGGGCAATTTTGTGCTACCTTTGTATTTAGGACATAGCAAAAATGAATGTCACCAACTTCCATTTTCTTTAATACTGCTGACAAAGCGCATTTATCCTCGTGCTGTTCACTTCTCCTATCTGTTTGCCATGATTTGTCTAGAATCTGTGATCTACCTCATTGCTTTTTCAAAATGCTGTGACCAGTTCTTCTTGTGACAATCTCAGAAGGGATCGACCAAACATTTCTGTCTGCAGTTCTGAGCACTGCGAGCCCAAGGCAGTTTGGTGCCTGATGGGTTTTACTTCACTGAGCTGACATTATTCTATACAAGGAAGACATTCTGGGCTTTCAATTCTTTATTTTTTTTTCTGGGTTTTCTTTTCTTTATTCATTAGTAATGTACCATGGTGTGTCATGCAGGGTAGGCAGACTCCTGCCAGCAAGGACGGAGAAGGGATACTTTGGCTTCCAGGTCAAAAGGAAAGAGACCACAACTCTTGTAAACTCTAGTTCTGCCACTCCCAGGAGCACAGGATGAAATCTAAGCCTAATTAGGAAAACAATAGGTAAAGAGATGGCATTTGCCCTGCCGTGCAGACACAGTTGACAACTGAGCTGGTCTGCTGCAAATCCTTTACTGGAGTCCAGGCTTGGGTCTCACTAATTTAGGGGCTGATGTAGGTACAGTCTTCTAAGGCAGTAAGAAAAAAAAGATAAATGTGGCTTATCTTTTTAGAGGAAAAGTATATATTCTAGCAAGGCATTAAGCTGAGACCAAAGATCAGTTGCATAAAATGTGGATAGTAGAGTCTTATTGCTAGTGCAGAGATTCAGGATGAGCAGGGTAAGCACTCTTAGTGTGTCCAGAGTAAAAGGTGTTATATGTCACCATAGGAGTTCCAATGTACATTGAATGAAGCCCAGGTCTCACATGAAGCAGCCAGGTGCAATACCAATGAACAGTCCTCAGATAAGGGCCTAAAAAATCCCCTCAGCTCCATTTTTTGCTGCGTTCTTCCACTTCAACATAAAATCTACCTCAGACAACTCCAGAAATAAAAGTCTCATGAACAAAGCACAAGCTTTGGTTTTGCATTGGTGCAGGTCTGGTGCAAGAAGAATCTTTTCTTTAGTATCAAGAGAATGATTAGTCACACTTCATACCCTCAGTGAAACCAGCCTGGATAGAGATATTGTTGCCACTGGGTGTGTGGTTTTATTACTGAAGCGATTTGAGGCAGGTGTCAGAGTCTCTTTTCCGGCCACTCACACTTTCAGTCTGCATCCCAAGAGATGCTGTGGAGATTCTGACATAAATATGACTCCAAAGAAAATGTTATCTGATTTAAATTATTTCTCTTTTACCCAATCCTCATTGTTCCTTTTTCCACACATTTCAACACCTTTTATGCAAGACCAGTTCCTGCTGCTTTACTGTGAGATTTCAGTATGTTGTGCATCTTTAGAGAAGCATCCCAGATTTCTGGAAACCTTCGAAGTTGGGAGGAAAACTGGCCAGTTTTCTTACAGATCTTTTGAAATGAAGCTATACTTTTCATCTATTCCTTTGTTCCCTCAGAAGGGAGTGGTTGGGGGGTTTTCTTTTTCTAAATTCCTCCTTTTTTTTACCACCAAAATATCTGCCAGTGGGAGAAAAATGTCTGGTTTAGTCTCGAATTAGCAAATTTTCAGGTTTTGATTGTGGCCACTCCCTTCCAGCTTTGCATTAAAAAAACATTGCACATGCTGCTCTTCTCTGACATTCCTTTTTGCATGTTTTTGAAATGATGTAAAAAAAGATTTTTTCATTTAGTGACAATATAGGAACTATTTTCAGATTAGCACTAGTAAATTAATTCCCACACTATAATTCCAAGGTTCACACCATCAGCAAATACTATTAAATGTACAATTTCCCATGTAGTTGCTATACGTTTTTATGTTACTAGCTTTTGACTCAAAAACCATTTCAACTACATGTATTTGTAAAAACTAATGTAAGAATAAATTCTCTAGCTGTATTAACAGCTAACAAACTGTCTCAATTTCTCTGTTACAAGACTATCAAATAAAATGGTAGGGGTTTTATTTCTAATAAAACCTCTTCAAAGAGGTTGATCTGTAGCTGAAAGTTTACTAGTGATATAAACATTTTTCTAAGTGTCTCATCTTTTATATTAAGAGAAATTTTCAGTAATCTGTTAATAAACACAAGGAGCTATATTGCATTTAACAACTTAGCACTTATTTCAACTCAAAATATTCCCTATTTACTTTAAGTTAGCATTTTGTTCTGCAGTTGTAGTACTGTCTCAGGAATTGCTAATTTTGCCACTTAAAAAGGAACGAGTGAGGGAGCTGTCTCCATCAGCCTGAAACTGAGGAGCAGTGAAAGGGCCACCTTGCTTTATCTTCCTCCCTACATCTGATGGATACTTTCTGTTTACAGCTCCAGGATTGCCATATTTGCTCTTACCTGTTTCTCTGTGAAAGCAAGCCCACAAAAAAAAAACTTGTTCTGTGCCATACTCTGTTCATACAGTATTCTGCTACCCAGCTAAGTTCAAAATCCAGCGTTAAGAGAGCTACAAAGAAATCCAGATTGCTTTTTCCTTGTAACTAGAGATCTGTGTTTGCCTCTTTAGGCACTTCTCTTTCCTCTGCAGTTAACATGTAATTGGTCATTATTCTTAAGTAATCCTTTTTATGGATATTCATTACAAACAATTTTCTCCAAGCCTTTTAACGAACTATTCATTGTGAGAGTCATGGCTGGTACATGTTGAGCTTTCAGTTGTACCAATTGAAATATTCCACTGCATTCCCCCAGTCTTCCCTGGAAACAGGGTATCTGGTTTCTACACTTGCATAATTGCATGGTTCAGTTCATTTATTCTTATTGCAAAATCAGATTTAAGCCATTTTATTCTTCTTGACACTCTCTGAGTTTTCTCACTACCTATAATTAACAGTTTCTTAGCAGTCAAAACCAGTTTATAATCACAGTTGAATTTAATAGTCAATTTTAAAAATGCAGGACTTGACATGCTGATGATTAATAGAGAGGAAACTGCATCAGAAACTCTTATCTCCATTACAGTTACTGAGCCTGGAGCTAGTGATACTTAGAAACATTACTGTTTGGCTGTATTTTTAACTGAAATGTCATTATTTGAACATCCCAGTGCATATTATTAATGCCTTGAGAATTTTTAAACTCCCCAAATCAGTTCTGCACAATCAAATACAGTTACTGAGAAAAAAGAATTAGACACATTTATGAGAGCAATTAGACCTCACAAAAATATAAACTTCCCAGAATGTATTTAAGCAGTGACAATCTCACCACACACCACATTATTTACCATGAAGAAAAGTCTTAGTGTAGCTAGAGAAAAAAAAAAAATCAAAACAGACTTAAGAAAATAGATATAAAAACCAAAAAACACTAAAAACTCAGTGGAATTTCTCTTGGCTAAAGAGTCAGTGTTCCATAGAAGTACAGGTAAATTTACAATATAAAGAGAACCCAGAAGCAAAGAAAATGTCTACGGCCGTTTGTGGGGAAAAACATATATTTGTTTCCTTGTTTTCTTTCTGATGACAGTTGTCCCTTGTGCCAAATCAAATCAGAAGCATTTACTCCATACCTTTTTCTTCCCTCAAAGGCATATTAATGCCAGACCTCAGTTTTTCCCAGGAAAAAAAAAAAAAAAGAGAGGGGCTTGCAAGAAAACTGGATTTTTTTGGCCAATATTTTCTTGCAATATAAGAAGATTCTAAAGAAATACATGTTGACGTAATGATTAATTTAACTGGTACGTGGGAATTCACAGATCCCATACACACAATCTCCCCCAAATGAAACAGTTTCAGCATTGTCTAAATTATTACTTTGATTTGTTTCCTTAGCTGTGTTGTCATTCAGGGCAGGAGGATATTTCACCTACCTCAAGGGCCCTCTTGATGCTAAAATTCAGGCATTTAGAGATTTGGATAAGCCTGTTAAAGAAACTGTGGAGGCACCAGTGCTTGAGGCAACTAGCACTTGCTCAGAATGTTCCTATCCATTTTTCCTGGGACCCTGGAGCCTGGCCTGCTCCCATGGATGTTTACAGGTAGCAGATTGTTTGTAGTGGGTTTGCAGTGCTGCAGATCGTGCCCCTTTACTGAGCCCCTTCTTGGCGGCCCCTGTGAAGTCAGGAGTGCCACCATTCTGGAGAAGATGGAGGGAGCTTTATCCACTTTCCAGTCCAGGACTGGAGGAACAGACTGAGATTCATTTCACCATTCCACCTCATGCTCTTTGCTTCCAGTGGAACTGGTTTATGTTTCAGCTCATGCCTGTTTAACCCCATAAATGCCTAGAAAGCTGTAGCACAATCACATCACAAGGATGAATAGTGCCTAAACCTGGACAGGCATCTTTCTGCTTGCTTTGTTGCCTCAGACTCATCAGTGTCATGTCAGTACACATGAGCAGCCTGTGAATTATGAGAATTATCTAGCAATGTGCAGAGCAGCCCATGAGGAAGCAGAACTAAAAGGCTAATTAGGGCATGCTGCAGCTGCTGCAGAGGAGGCAGTGAGGAGAGGGCTGAAAGGCACAAGGACTAAAGCACTGTGGGGTGCTGTTGGAATCCAAAAATACAGAAAGGTCTCAGAATATTGGGCCTGTAGGCCAAAGCTTAAAATTAAATACAGGGCTTAATTTAAGACCTTAGAAAAAGCTTCCAAATTTAGATATTAGAAGCAAAAATAAAGACTTGTAGTTTAAATAAAAACCTGTTAAGTTAGGTAGAAGAAAGTTCAGAGTTTAGAATTTAAGATATAGAAGTAATTATAAAAGTAATAAGAGGTTTTAGAGTGTAGTATTGAAAGCTATGTGTAACCTTCTTATTAGTTAAAAAATTCTGCACTGCAGCAAAACATATAAAACATAACTGACTATTGAGTTAAAAATGTAAATATTCTTAGTAGCAGTATTTTATAGTTAATAAATCCTTGAAAAGCCTTATAACTAAAAGTCTTGAAACCTACTAAACCACAAAGTACAGTAGTGAGCTGAACTCACCCTCTCTACCTGTGCAAAAGATTAAAAAAAAACCAAAAACAAACGACACCATTAAAAGGAAGTCAGAAGGTCCCGTCTGTAATTTGTACTATTCATCATTTCCCCGCAGGGCGGGTGGTGGGAGCTGTGCGTACACGAGGTGTGGAGCTGCCAGGCACGGGGCAGCCGCAGCGCTCAGCCCTGCCGCGGGCTCTGCCTGCAGGGCTGCAGGCAGCCGTGAGCACAACGGACAGAGAGCCTGAGCCGCCGTGTAAATAATGATCTATGCAGACATGCCCCCCGTTTAGGAAAAAAAACAAAAACCCCCGAAAAAAAACAGAGGTTTCTTCCTCCATGGGCATTTACACATGGCTCCTGCTGGACACTATTTTCGTTTTCTGTTTTCTCCCTGTGTGCATTCCTCCTGCATTATCTGTGTCCAGACCTCACAATCTCATCAGCTGCTTTAATTACCATGCTGCATTAAAGTGGTTACTCTGTGCTCCTAGTGAGTTCAGACCAGGGCCAAGGATGTATTGAGCAATACCCCTATAAAACAAATCTTTTATTATTATTCCTGACGATCCTGCTTCCCTGCCCCTCCAGACCTTCCACGAGCTGGGACTGTAACCGCTGCCCCGTGCCCGCAGTCCCTGCCCTGCTTGCTGTGGGCAGCACAGCCTGCACCTGCCAGGGCATCACTTTCAAGCAATGCGTTGATCACCTTGTTACACACTGCTTGTGATAAACTACAATCAGGCACAGACTGAAAAGATTTTACCCTGTTGCAGTCATTCAATACCAAGTGGTCTCAAACCATTTAAATGTAATAAAATTATTTTTTCCTTTCCTATTCAGTCCCTGCCAATTTTTTTGAAATAGTCCAAATTCCTACATATTACCATTATGTTAGTCCTACACTTACAATTTCTGTCAGTTAGATTATGGTTGGATTATGCCATGTATTAACTGAAACAAATTTTCTACAGCCTTTGAATTTCCAATACACAACAGGGAAGATGCTATGAAAGCGTGATTGTCCTTAGAATATATATATCAAATTTCTTTTGTTATAAAAAGCTGTCAACAGACTAATTTGCTTTTTCATGCAGCCTTTTTCAAGCCTATGTAAGAAAACAGAAGCAGCTAACTCTGTTTTTTTCTTTGAATTTCAGGTATTGTTGCTGTCCTTTTCTGTGGAGTCACACAGGCCCATTACACCTACAACAATCTGTCATCAGATTCCAAAAGGAGAACTAAACAGGTAAGACATGGAAATAACTGACATAGTGTCTTACACTGGTGTAAGGAATAACAATTACTGGAATACAGCTGGATGGGATTTCATTAAGGCAAAGCAAGAGGCTTATGTCTTCATTAGAGGAGAGACTGGAAAGATTCTGCCAGAAAAACAGTAACAATTACCAGGATAAGCAAAAAATATAAGAATCTGTTCTTCCCAAGAGTCCTGAAACGTCAAACAGGTATGGCGATAACAGCTTGCACCAACTTCCATACAAAAATGCTTCAAAATTAAGGAAATCAAAGAGCTCTAGTAAGACAGAAGTGGTCTGAAAAATTTGATCCCTGTAGATTTTTGCAAAGGGATTGTATAAACTGCGGTCTGGCCCACAGATTTAAGCAATGACATAATTTAATTTCTGTTGAATTAAAAATTGTCATAATTAGAAAGGTAGATATTTTTTCTTTCCATTGTATTATTTAGAGTTTAGAAATGTGAAATTTGAACATCTGGTTCTGTTTGAACAAGTGACTAGTACAATTGTAATTATTTTTTAAAATTGGGGCTGTTCTCAGATCTATGGCACTGCAGTGTTCAAAATACTTTTCAGCACAAGTAATTTTAGACAACTTTGCTACTACTTAGATGCTGTAAGAAGTCATTTAAATGCAGTATTCTTCCCTTTTAACATTGACTCATATGTCCCAAGAACCCCAGACTGTAGGAAATCTATCTCCTAGAACAAAATGGAAACTTATGGCCCAATACTATAATTTTCATGATGAAATCTCATATACCTTTTTCAGCAATTCCTTTCTTTTAAGCATTGGAGATTTTACGTAGAAAAATTCATCACTTCTTCCACATCACAGTTTAATCAAAAATCCAATTTTCTATCAAAAACAGCTTGATAGAAAAAATTACTGCCCACAGTATCAGTTAGAGTCTCACAGATTTTAAATCACAAAAAAGTTTCTGGTCAGTACTCCCATAATAAAGTGTTAGCTATTGAACAGGATAAGTATTTTCAATTGTATTTCTTCACAGCACTAGAGGCTGATGCTTTCAGAAAATATTCCAGCAGAGAACTAACCTTTCTCTGATAACTGTAGTGTAAGAGAACGCCACTGAAATCTACTATAGAATTGTTCCTGTTCTGCAGAAAGACTGAATTACATATGCCATTACTCCCCTTGTATGTAACTTACAATTTGAATAGAAGTTTTTTTTCAGGGATTCATCTGCATGTTTTAGTGATGCATAGCCTCAGAGAGAGACAAAAAAAGCCAAGCTTGTGATATTTTTAATTACCTATGGAGCTCTTCAGCTGCAGAATTAACTAATGTTTTGTTTAAATGCATCCTGATTTTGTCATGTTGACTCTGTTATTCCCTCCTATTCAACAAGTGCAAAACAAAATAGTGAGAATAAACCAAATTTACCCTTGAACACACAGAAAAGGGATTATGTGTTTCTCTATGGAGCTGTGAGTTTTATGCACACTTTCCTATTCTGTTTTTCTCTTCCCCATAAGCCCTTAATCCTCAGCCTCCTTTACGATATGGTTCTAACATTGTTGTTGAATTCCTTTGAATTCTTCTAATTTATTTTCTAATCCAAATATTACCCTTTCATATGCAGCTGTTTCAGTGAGACCTTCACTGCCTCTTTCTTTCTCTCCTCCCAAGAATTCTCTTCAGGCAAATTTAATAAGCCACACACTTGGCATTCTCATAATCATATATAAATTCAGTGCATCTTCAATGAATATTGTTGCTCAGACAATTGGCTTTCCTCCCAATCTAAGTCATTTTATTACTCATTACTGGCCAAAATCAAGGGCTTTTCAGTTCTTTTATAGAATTATTCCAAAGCAGTCTCTCTCTTTTGTTACAATACGACAGATCTTTCAGAAAGGGGTGCTGAACTGTAATGCACACTGACAAAACAGTGAGTTAAGGCTGAAGCTGAAGCTAACAAAACCCATGGAAATTAGATTTAAAACTGTAAATCAGATTGTAAAATTGTGTTAGCTGTTTTTAAACAAATACTTTTTCTTTACTGCTTTGCGTAATTTTCTTTGCATTTTTTACTTGCTTTTAAAATTTTATATCTTGAAGGTAAAATCCATCCAGTATACAAAGATAGAGAAGGTATTCTGACCCTGGTGCCAAGTTCTATATTTCCCATAATACATCATCCTTTGCTCTAAAAAAAATTAGAAGTTTCTCTTCAGTCACTGATGTAAAATGAGAACTTATCTACAGTCCTTAAATTAGAATTTAAGAACATCTATTAAAAAGGCCTGTTAAAAGATGCCAAGTAATTTCTAGTCCCCATGTAACCTTTATTATTCCGTCAATCACTGTTTAAAACTCCATGAAAGAGAAATATTAGATTTCAAGCATCCAAAACTCACAGAATCTGAAACTATAAAGCAATACTAATCTTTCACAAATAAATTAATTATTTTAACACTCTCATAAGAAAAGTAAGATAACAACAATTTAGTGAAAATAGAGGCTTTTGATAGTTTTCATTCAATTCAATTATCCCAATTTTCCTTAAGTATTTATAAACATTCTGTGTGTTTTACTGTCATTTTTTTAACATGGGTGATGTTTTATGGCAGTAATTTTAAGTCATCATCATTGACCTGACAACAACTATCTTGATTTTAACCATGAGATTGACCCAGCCCTCCTTGGGAACAAGGTTAGTTCTAACAGAGTGCTCCTGAATTTCAGGCACTTAAAGTTTAATTTATCCAATGTATCTTTAGTGAAGGAGAAGATGAAACTGCTGGGATCTGATCGAAAGCTATTTGATTCTGAGCAGCTTTCTCCAGAATTATTTACAGCTGCTATCTCCCCTCACTTCACTCGCAGCTGGGCTGGGTTGATTTGCTCTGCTACAAGTAAGTCAGAGGCTGAGCAGGGTGTTGTGAGAGAACTAGAAATCCCTGATTTGTTAAAAGTGGGCAAAGTGTAAATCAGTACAGGTCACCTCTTGAAAGGGATTCGTGGATAGTATTGTGTTTTCTACAGGAAGATACGACAATCCTTGCTCTCTTTTTCTCTCTGTCCTCTATCACTTTCACTCAAATGCCAAGCTAAGACCAGCACATTTTCCCAGTGGTGGAGTACTGACTTATGGCCATAAATATTATCCATCATACTTAGGATTTGTATCTTTTCTGGTTCTGTTCCTTTAACTCTGGAGAACAAGTGCAACAGGAGTGGTGCAGGGCAGTATCTCTCTGGTTAAGTGTGCAAGGATATGGAGAATTCTCTTTGCAGACAAAATAGTGTCAGCAAGTTATAAATGCTGGAAAGGGAATTCTGAAATGCATCACTGATGGAAGAAGAGGCAGGGAATTACAAGAAGACACAAGAAAGCACGTCCAGCCAACAAGGGAGTATGTCACACACTGCCCTGCCTGTCTCCTTTCATTCCCCAATCTAAGCCTTGTTCTCATGGTCACCTCTGAAACAGGTGTGTCTAACTGTTGGTGAAGGCTGCTTTCTCAAGTTAGGGGTAATAGCCTTTCTAATCACATCAGGAGTTAAACAGTTACTCACCTGTTCTGTCGCTGCTGATAGCAAAGCCATTAAGGGAACAAGCTGCCTCAGGGACAAGAGCTCCTGGCCTGGTTGCTCGGGTGTGCTGTGTGCACGAGATCCCCAGTTAAGATTTCAGTGGCCCTTCACCTCCAAGGTTTAACACAGGTGGGAGAATGAGGTAAAGGTCCACCAAGAGAGCTCAGTGCTGCTTAACTTCACCAAGACATGCTGTCTCACTCAGTGGCTTGAGCAGATCAGTTTGCACTAGAGGACTGAAGGTTCAGACTGGTCTTGGGCTTTGCTCACTGATGGACATAGTACTGATTACTTCAAATTTTAATCTCCATACTATAAAGCAGACATGATTATCTCTGATTAATAAAAGTAATCACCTTGCAGGGGAGCAGCTAATATTTCCTGGAAGTCCCTGGAAATATGTGAAGCTTTCAAAACATTCCTAGCTCATTGTTGATGCAGATTTATGTCTCCCAACAAGGACACTGGCTAGGGATCAATCAGCTGATTTTTGGATCAGAAATTCAGCTGCATTCCAAAGACACTTTGGTATAAAAGGACTGTGGTTTTAAGCATATTAATTTAATTCCAATTAATTACATTAATCAAAACAGGTTGAAAAAAACAGTCATAAAACATTTTTTAGTTTTTCAAAAATTGCAAATCAAATCTTTATAGTGTCTTGACCCTAGTATGTTATAGTATAGTCTTAATATAGACTTTAGACTTAGAATAACAGAATCATTGAGGTAGGAAAAGATCTCCAAGACCATCAAGTCCAATCATCAATTGAATACCACATCAACTCATTTTTTTAACCCTTCCAGAGATGGCAATTCCACCACTTCCTGGGGAGCTGTTACATCCATGATTAGGGACTCACTTCAGAAGCAAAGCAAAACAGTAGAGTAAAAGTAAAGTATGGCAATGGAGGTGTCCAAATCAACTGAAAGGCGAAAAAAAATCAATTAATCAAAGGACTGTTGCCTGAATGCCAACAGACAATGTTTACTGAAAAGAGCATTGCAGGACTAAAGGCAGAGAGGTGACTGAAGTCACTGTATCCAAATGAAGCACCATCACTGGGATCTCGACTGCTTTTCTGATTTTTTTTTCTGATTTTCTCGATTCTACTGCTTTTTTGCTGGCCTTTGTATCTTGTAAACCAGTTACAAGCAGACCTACAGCCAGCACTGGAACAACAAATCTCCTTTCTCTAGATACATCATACTGTCTTATAGGATTCTCCCATCAGCTTGCTTTTGATAAGAAAATAAATAATGCACTGCAAATTCTGCTTTAGTAGCAGAATGATTTCTTCTGAGTTTGTTGTTAAAAGCACATGCCAGGAACAGCAGCTACTGTTGTTATCTTTCTGTGAGAGAAGGAGAGCAGCAGGGTAGAGATGATGCTGCACTACCAACACCCAAACTGCATCTGCTTTGTGAGGGTCCTACTCCAGATATCCAGCACCCATACTTGGGAGAAGCAGCCCTCTAAGAAGCAGCCCTCTAACTAGAGCACAAAATTAAATGGTTTGGTGTCTTTATCTTAAACCCTCTACAGTCACACTGGACATGTGTGTGCCCTGGGGTTTTGGTTCTGCTATTTGTGAGTGTTTAAGAGACCAATCAAAGAGAGCTGGGCTTGCTTCTGTAGCACATAGCCAATACTAATTTATCTCTGGTTAATGCCCACTTTTTATGTTACCAAACATTGGACTGTTGATACATAATGAGTTTATACTTCTAGGAAGGAAAATACATGCACAAATGTCAGGCTATAGTGGCTCTTATAATTCAGACTCTTAATTTATAAAAAAATTGAGAGAATTTCTAGGCAGAGGAAAATCCTGCTTAAAGTAAAATGCCCTTGATTATTAGTGAGGCAGAACTACCACAAAACATAAGGACACACAAGGATAATTCTTATCCTTTTGAAATGAGCAGCCTAATTGACAGCTGTTGTGATTTGTTCGGCAACTCTTCTTAGGGAAAAATGACCTTTAAGGCAATGCAAGAGGCCGGGTATTTCTACACAAATGATTGGCAGAGAAAAAGACTGAGAGAAAAGTTATCTCTCAGAAAGGTTACCACCAGTAGCAGATTCTAATCAATCTTTGCATCTGTGCTGTGCAGGAGGAATCTGTTTTCCCAGAACTCCACAACTGAAGTGCCTACAGGAAAATTTCATACCAGAATGGGAGGTTTATTATCTTCCAAGGTACATAGCTGGCTGTCTGATATGAGATAACATATTTGATGGCTAGTCCTCTGAGAGTAAACTGTAAATTCTTTTTGACTAATGCATGCCATTCAGGTCTGGCACTCTTCAAAAACACATAAGAGATCTTTGCCTAAAGAATCCAGTAAAGTCCAAATTCTTGGTTAACATTAAATAGGTTGCATGCATGAAGTATGTTTTTCCATTTAAGTGAAGACTGAGCATAAAAGTTAGCTCTGATGGGCACTGTCTCATGGTTCCCTTTCTGCAGCTGAACAAAAAAAAAAAAAAAAAATCCCTAATTTCCAGCCTCCTTGAACTCCTGCAAGTTCAGACTCAAAAGTGATAAAGACTGAGGCTTCAGGCAGTGCTGCTCAGAAAACACCACTGGTCAACCACTAACAGGGCTCAATAGAAGGATCTGGAGAAGACGCTCCTTCTGATAATTAGTCTAAAGTAAAATAACATTTGGGAAGATTTAGTTGTACTGGAATAGCATTAGCATTGTTTTGCCCAAGTTTTAGCCAGTTTTGCTTAAATACTTCAGAAATTAGTAATGTTAGGGAAAAAACCTTGCTCTTATCTTCTGGTTTTTGGGGGTTTTTTTGGGTTTTTTTTGGTTTTTTTGGGGTTTTTTTTGAGACAAGGCCTATAGCAAAAATCTTCATTTTGCAGCTGTTGAAAACAATCAAGGAGAACACAGAAATGTCCCTGTTTTGTTTTTTTTTTTTCTTTTTGAGAGAAGAAAATGATACACACATAAAAGGGTTGCAAGCACAGTTTAAAAAGGAATGGTATATGCAGCATTTATCTTATGGCTATTAAGATCAGACACCTGAAACTCTGAAACTGTAGGTAAAACCTATAGCTAATTTTGAGGCAACTAACCTACATTGGAAACAACACAAACCAGAGTCTTCTACCCTTCTGAAAGTCCAAAAGCTGTAATTCCAGCTCCAGCCTATGTACCCTGAAGAGAAGCAGCCCCTCATTCTTGTCCTGTGCTTTCCCCTCTAAGCTCCAGCGTTCCCTCCCGAGGCTCTGATGAGCCCCAGCAGAGTCAGCCGTGCTGGCTGAGCCCTGTGCTCCTGCCTGCAGAGCCAGAGCAGCTCTGCAGAGCCCCTGGGTCTGCCACAAACAGCCTGCCCTCCTCCAGCAATTGCCTGCTTCTCTCTAATTGAATATGCACCACATGCAGAGTGCTTGTAATAATGATTACCTCTAAAATGGATTGCAATTGACAGGAAGTGTACAATGAATTCCAGTTCTCTGCACAGCTATTTTCTGTGTTTATCAGGAAAAGACGAAGGTTGGAAACATGCCAGGTGCATTGTCTGACCAGATGTACCATAAGATCTTATGGAACCCTGTAGAACAGTGTAATGCTATAAAGAAATCTAAAGCTGCTTGCCATACGGGTTTAAAAAGAAGAATCACAACAACACAAGAAAATCTTGATTTCTGCAGAAGGAATTATACTACCATGTCTTTCAATCTGAATTTTTTAACAAAATCTCTCATTATCTGTCTGATGTTCCTGATTATTTAACCATGCTAAAAGAATGTTAATCTGCAGTCTCTTTACATGTGACTCCCCTTAAATTTATGTGAAAATGCTGTAATTGTTTCCTCTCTTTCAGCTGTGAGCTACATGATGGATGGTAAACAGCTAGGAAACATTGCTATGAGTAAACCAATAACAGACTTTGTAACTCTGGTGCATCAGTAATTACATGCATCATTTATGGTTTATATACTAAATTAGCTGCTTTCCTATCCATAATACTGAAAATATTGGGTGTCCATATACAGAAATCTTGTTAGAATATTCAGTTTTATACTTCTTTCTGTAGTTTCCATTTTCTCTCTTTTTGTACACCTGCATTAGTGATTCCTTAACTGAGAATGTGCAGATATGTTCTGGCCTCATTAGCTCCCATCAAGCATGTGCTTTGTCATCAGCATTTTATGAGGAATATCATATTGTAGTGTCTTAAACACACACACACACAGAGAATAAAGAAAAGTACTTTGGAGCTATGAAGAGAAATTATCTTGAAAAACAAAGAAAAAATATTTTCCTTTATTTTGCTTAAGCACAGAAACTGGAAAATAACACACTCAAAAGTAATTCATACCCTGAAGTAATCCAGAATTGTAATGAAGCAGTATTTCTACAGAGAAGCTCATCTTGTTGAAAAATTATATCATTTTTGATGTTGGTAGGCTAAGGAACATAATACTGTATGCAAACTAGTTTCCAAATGGCTTCATTAAAGTTTTTACAATCTGTTTAAACATTAAACATTTTCTTTAAATATTAATAAATAACTTAGATTGTTAAGGTTGTCGTTTACTCTTTACAGCACAGTATCAGATGGCAGCGGTTAGCTAACATGTACCAATTGGAATTATAACTGATGGGCCAAAATCTCATTGGCATAAGGAGAAATGTGTAAGGAACTTGTGAGGTGAGGCTCATGCCATAGGCTCTGAAGCAGCCCTGAATCACACCTGAGGCTCTCATATGTCCTGTTCTGTGCACTGGAGTCAAACTGCTTGGGGCTGTGTGAGCTGCTGCAGAAGGCAAGCACAGCTTTATGGAACTCTGCAGATGGCTGCTGTGCTGCTGTCAATCTTCTCACAAGAGCTTTGAAGAGTGACCTCTGAGATATTTCTCCCTACTTTGGGTAGTTAGCACTTTTCCCTAGTTTTTAAGTCTGCAAATATGCAAATATCCAGCCTTGTGTCCCACTGTTGTAAAGAAAATCTAGTTTTTTGAAGAGAATTCTCTCTATGTGTGTAGACTGTGAAATCAAGCCCATCCTAATTATTGCCACCCTCATAACTGCAACTGTGGAATGCATAAAGAGAAAAAGCAAACCAGAATCTGTCTAGTCCTGGGTTAGAAACATATTTTCACATCATCAACATGTAGTGCTGAAACAGAGCAGGGTGCACTTTAACATCCCATACTTAGAACAAATATGGTTAACTTTAGCTTGAAGTAGAATTTATACAATCTCATGTTTTGTAAAAGTTGATAATTACAAACGTAGTCAGTCAGAACTCCCTCATCTGAGAATTTGTGACACGGATAAAAAATAAAGGTATGATTCTTTCAAGTCTTCCTTAATTTTTCATACAGTTAAACTAATTAGTAGAATTTTAAATAATGAAGCCAAGCCCTTCAATGACATTTGGCTTATGCTATAAATGAGCAAGTTCTAAATATATATAATGATAACAGAGGTAAAAACACTCAGTCTCTTACTTAAAATACAGTTATGTCCCAATGGTAATCATTTTCTCTAGCTTGGAAACACCTTCACTTCATGTTACAGCGTCAGATGATTTTAATACAGGATTTATCAATAAATTCTTTGGTTATGAAATAAATCTCTAGAAAAAACCTGTCTGTTTTGTATTTCTCTGCATAGTACATTATACTGCTAAATTAAAACGCAGTAAAATTGTTCAGCACCCTGATTAAAATAGTTTTTAATGTTCAGCGTATTAGTAATAGGTTCCTTAATTAGAATCCTGTATTGCCTTTCACTTGCATGAGTATGTGTCACAGGTTCCTAATTGCTCTTCCTGCCAGGCCTGTGTTTGGAAACACAGTTAAGATGCTATTTCTGTCCTGGTTGGAGAGGCCACAGTGGGATCCCTACAGAGCACCCGGCCTTCTGCTGCAAGTGGGGACTGACCTCCCCCAGAGCAGCCTGCCTGCTTTGGGAGCTCTGCTACTTTTTACTTTACACTGTTTTAAACAGCAACAGGGCTTTTGCCATGCCCGGAGGGCCCTGGGGCAAGGGGAGGCCATAAGGAATCTGGGCTCTGGGGGGATTCCTATCAGCACCAAACTGCTGCTGACAAAGATCCATTCTCACAGTCTGATGTTTCTCCTTTTTAATTTATATGATTTTTATATGAATGCTGAATCCTCACAATTCTCTTTCAAGGGTTATTTATTATCTGCAAAGTCCCCTATTAGCTATAAGAAATGCACAAAAGGTTTGGTCAAAACTTTTAGAAGTACATGGTAACACTAGAATTCTCACACAATAAGCTGCAAGAAGAAAATAAATACATGTAAATAAGGCATTATAATACCTTAAAGCCCTTGCCAGCATCCTGTCTTTTTAGTGACTGCGCAGCTGTGTTTCCATTACACGATTAATGGATTTCCTACCTTCCAAAGAGACATTTGTACCAAATGGTAGCACACTGCAAGACATACTAAACAGCTGACTATAGCTCATCTCTTTCTCATGGTACCGTCTGTGCACATAATTAAGGGCTAAAAAGCCCTTTGTCAAAAGTTTTCAGACTAAATGTCTAAATCATGACAAGGATTCAAATAAGTGCCCTGTCTTTGCACATATTTTGGTACCTGTATGCTTTCATTAACCTACAATAATGAAGTGGGGTACACGTTTGAGGATCTTTCTTAAGCTTTTGACTTTTAGTTCAGCTTCAGTCACACAAATTAAAGGAGGTATTGACCATTCTATGCCTTCAGAGAACCTGGGAAGAGTTAGGAGTGTTTGAAAATTTCAAACAGACATTCAGTACCCTCATGTAGCACACACTCATGTAGTAATTAATATTTTTCTTGTAAAAGCATTTTTCTGAGGTGCCCAGTGATATGTCCCTAGTTCACCCCTTTCTGCTTTCCCAGAGAATCTTACAGAAGGTATTTTTAAGGTGCATTAGTATCTTTTCACTACAGATTCTTAATTTTATGTAAAATAGTCACCTGAGCCCTCAGATTTAAGTACAGTTGAAGATGTATCTTAGTATAGCATTTTTAATTTCTGCTTGTTTTACTGTCCTTTTTTTCCCTTTGGTGATGTCAGTAAAACATCACCAGTGAGACCACAAGTCATTTACTAGACCTGCAAACACTGGAAATCTTTGCAATTCTTTTTCCAACAGTTCAGCAGCTTCTATTCTGTTTCAGCTGAAGTCAAATTATGTCTCATTTATCACATCTCTATAGAGCACTCTAGATTACAGCTTTACGTGTAAAGGACTGTTAAGTGAGAAAAGTCACGTACTCTAATACTTAGGGGAAAAGTGTGACACACAGAACATAGCTGCTATTCACATTTCTCAGTCTTCTTGTCCAAATGAATCTCAATTCTTGAATAGCAGCCTACATCAGAAGGCAGGGAAGCTGTTTAAAGATGACTGTAGAAATGAAACAAAAGATTTCCCCAAATTCCCACATATAGACATAAGAGCAGATCAGTGAACATACAAATTCAGTATCCTGCTTCAGATACTGATATTAGAATTGCAGAGTAACTGCAAATAATTCTGCCCAATGTAACTCCAGGGTGGCATTCTGTCAAGGTAGTGTAGTTAAAAGTTGACTCATCCATAATAGGTCTTTAAGAAAAATAAAAGGAGTTTAATATCATGAGGCTCTCATACCATACAACACTGTCCAGAGCAAGAGCAATTCTCAGCGTGAGGATGCTCTGCCTGGCTTAGAAACTGGCAAGGCCTTGTGTCCATTCCCCTCCAGCCTCTATAAACAAAGCAGTGTAAATATGGGAAACCCTGAACAAGTAATTGTTTCATAGAAGCTAGACAAGTTATTTAGTACAAACTCTTTTATCTTAGATTAGGCCCTGAATTAAAAAACAAATAAACAAAAAAAACAAAACAAAAAAAAAAAAAAAAAAAAAAAAAAAAAACCAAAAAAAAAAAACACAACTTGACATCAGAAAAATTCCTGTGAAGGCTGCTACTGCTGTCTGAGTTAGGTAAACTCCAGTAATTCCTATTTTATAGCTCTACAGCTTGATTTTGCCACAGAATTAGTTTTACAGACTTTGAAGGGAAACATTACTATTGGTAGGCAGAAGCTGCAATATCATGTCTAGAGAACAGATGCAAAGAGGGCAAGTATTTCTCCTGTAGTGTCAGATTGGCAGTGAAATTGAAATCTCATAGTCATGAAGAAGAGACACCACAGACTTCATAAGAACCTTCGGGGTTTTGTCCTGAGAGGTTAGAGGCTCCCATATAAGTCACTAATTCCCAATATGTCAAAGACTAACTGAATTTCTTTCCAACATCCAAAACTTGGCAAGGAAGGAAACTGTTTATAGGAACACAGTTCAATAATTAGTATTAGAGTATATTTCCTCTCAGCAAACTGAAGTAGAATAAATTACATTTGTCCTCCTTAGAAATTAAATTGCTTGCAAGAGGTTAGGACTGTGGTGGCAGCTCACAGAAAAAATAAACACACACTTGAAAGGAATGAAAGGGAAAGATGAGATTGATTTTGTGTTTTAATTTTGAAAAATCAGCAGCAGTTCCTCTAATTCTAATATAAATGCAGAGATGCAAAGGATCTATTAGCTCATTGCAATTTTTAAGATAACTATTTTACACTGACAACATTCCTATTTTTCTTTGATCCAAAGAACAACAGTCATGTTTTAAAGCAACTAAGTCTCCTTTGTTATCCAAAGTTTGCTTTGGCAAAGCCACCAATTGTTTCTTTCTTTTGCTTATTTTTTTTAACCATTGCTCCACATAGCCCTTAACTCTCAGTTTATGTTCCCACTTCCATATGATCAGTGATTTTCCACCCCAGCAGCAGCAGCCTCCCAAGAAAGTATCATTCAAGTTGTTCAGAATATGTCCTTTAGCTTCATTTTCAGTGATGTTATTACTATCTTGCTTTCTTTATTCTTTTTATTTCTTCTACACAGAGTCTATTCTCCGTATTCTCCGATTTCAACTTCATAAGTATACTTGCTTAATCCTGGACAGCACAGGCTGTTAACAACCTCTTCATTTTCCATTACCATCATTGCCTCTATCAAGGAATGGAAGAGGCATCTATAGTCCCAAAAATTTCCAAATTCAGCCTGAACACAGTTGTCAAGTACTACCACTATTTGCTGACCAGTCAAAAGCTCTTTATATCCCTTCAAACAATTTTTCAGCTGCATTCTATTATGCCCCACCTGGAAGAGAACCCTTCCTTAATCCCTGCAGAAACCAGTACTGCTAAAATAAACTCAGCGAGTTTGAACTGCAGGAATCCCTGAGCACATAATCTTGAGACAACAGAGCACTGGGGCACTCCTTCCTTTGACTGCAACATCTCAGATCAGGAATATAAGATAAATAAGCACTTTGAAGATGGTTGTTTCTAGTTTGTGAACCAAAGAACTTGGCTGACAAGCTGTAGGAGCAACAGCACCATCCCCTCTCTTTTGGTGACAGCTTCCATTCAGGGGTCATTCTGGGGTTATTCTTAGGTACCGTTTAAGGGGCTGTATAAATGCAAAAGTTGCTTGTGCTGCATGAGAAGGAGATACTGATCTAAAAATATTCCCTGTCTTACAAACTGGGCCTTGTTGGAAAAAAAAAACCCAACTTTGCAGAAATCCTCTTTTCTAAGCAACTTAGCAAAACTAGATCTAGAGCTAGATCCAAATTTGATTGAAGGCAACATTTGCCAAATTGTTATTGGCTACCTAATTTTCAACATTTCTGGTTTGAACTTCTTTTTTCAAGCAAAGCAATTCAAGACCTATGATAATTTTAATAGTGGGGTTTGCCTTTATGTCTGAGGCCAACAGTTTTCCTTTGCTGTTGGTGGTCAGAAGTGTGCTCTGTGCCAGTAGTTTATCCAGTTTCTCCCCAGCTGAACTTTGGTGATGGTGAGTAGATCATGCCAGAAAGACTAAGCCATACCATGGAAATGCAAAATATTGCTGGCCTTTCCTTCCCCTTGGTGCTACTGTTTTCTTTTATATCTTTTTCTTTTCCTAGTTCTTCCTCAGGCCTTATGAATCCTTGAAACCTCCCAGATCTATAGGGAAAAGTTATTGTGTGTCTTCGATAAATCTGTTGGGGTGAAATTCATTTAATTCAGTAGCAAAGCCTACTGATAAAAAAGGCCAGAATTTTTCCCCAGGACATTAAAGATCTTGTAAGAATATCTCTCTGCCTGTGTGTTTGCCAGCTGAGAGTCAGATATGCTTGTGCATCAAAATTAGCACCATAAACAAGTTTATATTTTGTCATGAATTTGAGTTACTTTTGCTGATTCTTTCATCTAAGCATATTCAGAAATGAGCATTATATCACTATGCTGTGAACATTCATTACATCTGTATAAGATTTCAAGAAAGAGGCTCAAATCCAAACCTTTTCTCAATTTTGAAACCTCTAATAAAAAAGAAATTAAATAAAGCAATTAGGCTATAATAAAGGTTTCTATAATCTCAGGAAAATTATAGTAGTTTGAATTCTCACTGCATTTTAATTCAAAAGAATTAAGGCAAAGCAATTTTCATCAATTATTAATTTATCAATATCCTTGTCTTCATGGAATATTTTGATATCTGTGATCTAATTAAATAGCATTATTCAAAGATAATAAATTTTATAACCATTACTTAACATTCACTTCTGTGGTTTTTAATAGCTCTGCCACTTTTAGATCTCTCTTGAAAGTATAACCAATTTTACATCCTAGCTTCCTAGCTGCTGTTGGACTGTGGAAACTCTCCCTGTTTTGATGCAAGGATTTATCACTGTGGGGTGCACCCCCAAGACAGGTGGCATTTTCCATGTATTTAGCAAAATCGGAGCAACTACAGAAGGCCTGCAGGTACCTGCAAGAGGTGGATGGCATTCCTTCAGCAGATATTAAATCAAGTGAACAAATGCAATGTTGCCATCAAAGATTAAAATTCACTAAATTTTGCTGGAAGGAATTTGAGGATGTAATTCAGCATCTACCCAATACCTCCATACTAATGTTATTCCCTCAAGAGGAAAGAATGCTGTTTGCCATTCTGCTTTTCCCAGTCCTGTCATACTAACTTTATTCCCTTGAGATGAGAAATGTTCCTTAAAATATCAGTATTTGAAAAATCCTACATTTTCCATCTCCCCAGCCACAAGGGGACTGTGGCATAGATTATGTTCATTTTCTCCTTTTGATGCTCCTTTAAGGAATTCTATTTTCATTGCAGATGAGATTGGTACTTAGTGTTTTCCATCTTCCAGGTGCACTAATTACTTACCTAGAAGATCTCTCTAACACTCAGTGAAAATATAAGTAGTTCTAGAAAATGAGTTACAAAAGCCATTCTGGCATAGCTTATTGCTCTAATTGGCTGGAACTTAACTGTGGGGGTGGAGGAAAGGAAGGAGATGAAAAAAGACCATGCTTTCTTTATCTCACTGAAAAGATAAATATAATACAGTTTTTATATCATATAAACCTTTTTCAATTGAGTTAAAATAAAATATTGGTGTAAGATAAACTCAGTGGTTACAGCAAGGCTTAAGGTACAGATAGCCTTGATTGTTTCCTCTGCCGGTGAGAAGTGATCTGCAAGTGGCATTTTCCAGGACAATGTCCCAGCTTAAAACAGAATTTTAGCACATCTCTCTTAGTACTTACAACAGCTGGAGGAATAGAAAATTGAAGCACATTTCATGAATGATGCATTTTTAAATATTATGTCAATTTTAACGTAAATCTATTGTAATAACCACTACTTACAGAGGAAATTACCAAAGCAAAGCAAATACCATTTTCAGTAACTCGCTGAGCTAAACATCTAAACCAAATGCCTGGATTAGTTCTGAACCGGTGTTCTTGTAATTAATACTCTGCTCTGCAATGTGTTGACATTGGTGATTTATTACAGCTCTTACATTAAAAGTGTAACCAGATTTATAGACTTATATTATGGAGAGTTAGAAATGCCTCATTACAAATGAGAGGGTTTAGTTTTATAACAAAAAGATGTTTTATTGCTATGTGTACATTAAAATGGTTTTCTGGTAGCCCTGGGAAAGCTAAGAGTGGTGTATAAGCACTTTGTGCCAATTTCATTTAGAGTAGAAAGAGATTGGTTGTCTGTGTGGGTGACAAGGGAAGGGAATTTATGGGTATAGAAAAACTTCCAAACACTCGGTATCCAGGACTTCAATCCTAACTTTTTCTTCACATGTAAGCAATCCTACTTGCAAGTACATATATTCAAAATATTGAGAATTTTTGAGTGGCATTTTAGCAGCCCATGGGCCACAGCATGGTCCTGGCTCCTGGCCCCTCAGACAGGAGAGGATGTCACCCAGGGGCTGCCGTGTATGGTGCGACTCCTTGGGTGACCCAGGAATTTCTAAATTCCAGCTGAAAGCCTATTACTCCCACTTTTCTACTTCTCATCAAAAGGTCTTGACATCTCCTCTTTGTAATAATGACAGAAACATTTGACTGAAAGGCATAACAATTTGGGGAAATGCTCCTATGGAAGCTGCTTCTTAACGTGGTTTTCAGAAGATCTCTTTGGAACAAATTGTTTTGCTCTGAAGGGATTTGTGCTGCACAGCACTGACAGTTAAGTGCTAAATGGAATCTCTCCATGGGCTCTGTATTACTGTTGAACAAAACACTGAAGCTGAACACTAAATAAAACACTACACTTAAATGCACGAATAAAAGTAAAGTCAAGAGAACAATGGGTAATTTTTATGCTATATCAGCAAGTGTCATGTTCCAGGAAAAGGCATTTAGATATCAACTCTTTTATGACAATAACTAGTTCTGAAGCAGTTGTTCTATTTAATTTTTTCTAACTCATGGTGAGATATTTGAATAAGTTGCAGTCAGTAAATAAATGTGTCATATGAGTGAGTGGTAGACTTTTAAAAAAAGAGAGCAAACAACATGGGGAACACAGAAGATTCTGAATGAAGCTAACAGGCTACTTTTACCATTTTAAGGAGCTGAATCTTTGGTAATAGACCTATCATGGGGTTGCCTGGAATAGGAAGGAGTGGAGCCTGCTCTAAATTCGCTATTGAAATAGCACCTGGATGTTTGCTACACAAAGGAAGAAAAGTAGTCTGGATTTAATCTTCTAGCAAGCAAGCCATGCTCTAACAGTGAAAGTTCAAAATAGGGAGAAACTAGAGATAAGAGGAAAAAAAAAGCGCAGTTCAACAGACATACACAAATAAGCAGTTGTGGCTCCTCATAGCAGCATCCTTCCCTCAAAACATCTTCATATATACACAGATATCTATTTCATAGAGATGCAGATCCTGTTGTGGCACTCCTGATAAATTTTTCTATTATTTCAAACAATGCATCAGATGATATTCGCACAAAGACTTGGGATCTTGTTTGCTCCCAAGTGGAAATTCAAAAATTTATCATAATTTCTAAGGGTCATAAGATCCTATATTTTGAAGTTTTTGACAACTGGTTTCTCTCATCTAAATCTAATTCAAATAATTTAAGACTGCTAACCTGCAAATATTTTTTTGTGTTTCTTTTCATGTTGTTCAGTATTGCAGATCAAAATGAGGGCTATGGAATGTGTGCTTGGGATAATTGATGGTGCTGCCATGGAGTCCAAAATATCCTCCCATATACTAATGGATTTTATGCAATTTTGCCTCTCAAATTTGTTTTAATGATTGTGACAGCTCTCATTTTTCCGTTGTTAAATCTTAGTGACTGTTACGAGATATTTATTTTTAGAAGCACAAACATATTACAAAAAATACATAAACCCACTGAGGATGAATAAAACATCTCCATAGTAATGTTCTGGATAGTGATGTATGGCTGGTTGCAGACAGACTGACAAACTTCAGTCCTAACTCTGCATCAGGATTTGCTGGCATAGAATCCTGAGCTCAAAAGTGACTTCAGAAGTGAAATGCCCCTTTTTCTCTCCATGGTAATTTGGTAGCAATGATTGATTTTTTTCCAGATGTGGTTAAAGAGGAAAATTTATTTTATTAGTTTTAATATAATCAGTTGCTAGTACAATCAAGAACATTCCCTCAAGGCAGATGAGCATTTTGGCTTTGCTTGTTTTTTCACAGAAGAAATTCTACCCTACTCATGTATTTTAAGCTTATTTTATAATACCTTTAAATGTATTTTAAATAGTTTGGTTTGAAATGATTATTGATATTGATGTCCATACAGTGCAATAAGAGAATATTATCTGCAGGGTAATATTCATGGTAGTAAGAGAGACTGTGCTATATTTTAAAGGGACAGGTTCTTAAAAGTCCATTTAGGAAATTTTTTTCTCTATAGGCCTTAGTGTACCTACACCCAGGACTGCATTATGCACAGCCACTTCTGTAACCAGGAGCCATTTCCCAGGCTCACCTCATAAACATGAGTGAAGCTAATTTCCCTCAACTTCCTTGCACTTTGCATTGAAGCTCATATGACTTACTTGCTGTTTATGCATTTTACTGGTTGTCTATGTCAAGCTTTCATATACAAATCAGAGAAAAACATGTAAGCAACTATGGTTTTTAAAGCTGAAAGACACCTTGTTATACTGTATAGCAAATTAGGTGGGTTTAAAATCCACCCTTGAAATAGCAGCAATTTCTGTTCCTTTCATCTTAACAGTTCTGTATTCCAAGGGAACTTGGGATAATCAGTAGTTTGTTGTAGACATGAGTCATAATTATGTTCTTTCTCTCTCATTTAAGTTGTTCGAGTTCATGAATTTTTTGGCTGAGAATGTCATCTTCTGTTACATGGGACTCACACTATTTACGTTTCAAAATCACATCTTCAATCCTCTTTTCATATTTGGTGCACTTGTATCCTTTGCTTTAAAGTACATGTATCTGTACATGTGTGTGTGTGTGTGTGTATATATATATATATATATAAAAAGAATGCATGTTCCATGGGAAAAAAGAAGCCAACAAGCAAACCAATCAGTTCCCTGAATACTAAAGATCAGATTTTTGTCAATTCCAAGTGCAATCATCTATTACCTATATGCTAATAACTCCCCCCAGTGCATTTAAGCACATGTTCTTTGGACAGTTGCTGTTTTGCTCCTCTGCTACAGGCAAATAGCTTTATATGCCATTTGTAAATGATCCGGACATTCCTTTACAAGAGGGCATGTGAAGCTGCTTCACAAGAGCTCCCTCGGCCGCGCCGGGCTGGCTGGCAGCGATGGGCTCCGTGTCCCCAGCGGGGCCGCCGCACGGCCCGGCCGGCGCTGCCGGCACCGGGGCCGCCCCGGACGGACGGGCAGCGCTGCAGAGCAGGGCAGGGCCCCGGCTCTGTCCTTGTGTCCCTGCGGGCCCGCAGCCGGTACCGGGCACAGGCGGAGCCCGAACGCTCCCGGAGCCGCGGCTGCCGAGCGCGGCTCCGCGGGCGGCCCTGAGCGCGGCCGGGGACACGCGGGGCAGCGCCCGAGCGTGCAGGAGGGCCAGCAGCAGAGAGAAGGAGCTCAGGCTGCCTTTCTTTTATCTGATAATGGCCTCGTGTTTGTAATTAAGACAACTTTTGGGATAATTCCACAGAGGAGTAATAACGGACTTCATCAGAAGAATCTCCTCAGAGAAGGGGGAGAAGAAGCAAAAAGTGCTGCATGTAGACAATATGAATCACCAGGAAATAAGGAAGTAATAATCAGGTCCAAAAGCACATTTATTCTCTGCAAATTTCTGCTCAAGGAGATAATGCTCTCTCTGCAATTGATGATGGGCATTTTCCTGAAGGGCTGAAGATGAAGTCAGATGTGACACAAATGTGATGAGTAGAAGTAGAGTGATTGAAGAGAGTTATATTATGATGAATATAAAACCAGGATGTCTGGGGAAGGCAGATCTCTGCCACTGCACAGGAATCATTAGAACATGGCGTGTAAAACATGAAAGAAGATAATATCATATTTGTTTAATTACACCTTAAAAATAATTTTAGAGAAATATTTGGGTTAATTCTGGTTTTGTCAGTAGTTTGTCCACTATTTTCCTCAACAGCTTACATTTCAGGTGGCACTTTTTGTAGCAAGAGCTTCCAACATATACCCACTTTCTTTCCTTTTGAACTTGGGTCGAAAACAAAAGATTCCCAGGAACTTTCAGCACATGATGATGTTTTCAGGTAAGAGTTATTTTGGGTTTTTTGGTATTTTTCCTGTCCACATTTAATAAATTACAAAAATAGTCATCTCTCATTAGAAAAGCCGCATCTATCACAAAGAATTTGTTATCCTAAAATGCAAAGTCATCTCTCCAAAGCTACTGAAGCAAATGAATGCCTTCTGATCAACCTCACTGTGCTCTTGACCTACTTTAATTAACATTTTGGAAACTCACTGCCCAGGAAGCTATTGTCTTTCAAGCCACTGTCCCCCCATCTTCTACACTTCGATGACAATTTAGGAATACCATGTTTTTAAATTATGTTGTTTTAGAGGCACCTGAAGTATACCTGAGAGTATTTTACATAGCAGCAAATAAATATCCAACTTGGACAGTGTTAGTACTGATACTCAGATCAGACATGGTCTTTGGCTGTTCCTTAAACTTCTGGAACAGTTTTACTTTGAAACATGAGACAAGAACACTTCCACAGACCTCTTCATTTGTATTCCAGCTTGATATCTAATTTTACTGATTTTGTAAACTTTGTAGAATAATAAAAATTATTAAAAATCCAGAAGAGGGAGCCATGTTCTAGTCTGATTTGCACATCATCTCCAGAACTGTTAAAGCTCATCTGGATTCCATAGTTTTTTACTTTTACAAGCTAGAAATAATTCCACTTGACTTTCTGATGCTAGTTAGGAAAAACTCACTTAAAAGATAAGAATATCTTTTCAGTAAAAGACACAAATGCAGATCCCCCAATGCTATTGATGATACAATTTTCTAAAATTAGAAACTCAGCACCTTTTTTGCTTCAATTTCCTGCTTTTTATGCCAAAATTTATTCCACATTTGTATGGAAAAAAGTTCTTGATTGACAGTCCTGATGTACAGAGATCCATTTAGCCAGATAACAAGTGAAATACAATGTGCTGCATTTCAAGCTTCCTCATCAGGAGCACTCCACATCAGGGGGCCTCATTTGTGCCTATGTAATTCCAGCTCTCTAGAGAGCAACACAGCAGTTCATTTCTATACCCATTCAATCCTTCTGCTAAAAGCTGACACTGAAAATGTCAGCTAATTCCAGCCAGACTGGAGTGAGGGATGATGACACATCCAGCAGGAGCTGCCTTTCAGCCCCACTGTTCCCCTGTGATTGTTCCATGGGTAGCTTGGGTCTGGAGATCCCTCCAGGAAGCCTAGCAGGTGGCCAACTAGGCAACAGCATGAAAAATAGCTTCATATCATTTAGTACCTAGTTCCTGGGCTCCATTTTGGCTTTCAGTTTTCATCAGCTAAAGTGCAGAATGGAAAACCTTCTGAAATCTCTCTTATTCTCTAACTTTTCTGTCCTCATTTTCTGCAGTCAAATTTCATTCTCTACGGAACAGGAGAAGAAAGCAGCCTGCAACTGAACATGAGAACTCACACACACTGGCTTTCCAGGACAATCTGGCAGCTTTCAGTTCTCTCTTCAGAGAAGTGAAGCAGTAGTATTGCAGACTTCTAAGATGTAAATGTTAAAATTCTCAGAAAAGTAATTTTTAACTATTTTCAAAGAAAAAAACCCTCTGTTTTGTAGAGGAAAAACATATTTACATTATAATGAAGTCATGGCATAATCTGCAACTATAATAACAAATACCATCTCTCATGCTGCCAGCAGCTGCACACTTCATAGAACACAGGATACATAGATTTTCTGTGTAATTTTATATTTTAAGATGAACCAAGTTTTGTGCTTAGTTACCAATAACATTCTGAGTGTTGTAAAGTGATCATACTGCATGTAGTGATAAACAGAGAGGACAGTGACTGCCAGAAGATAAACACATTTCTGATGATAAACAAGACATTGAACTTGAGTTTGAAGGAAATTATCTACAAAGATCAGTAGCAACAGTAATAGAACAGTTTGGGCTGGAGGGGACCTTTAAAGGTTATCTAATCCAAGCCCCTGCAATGAGCAGGGTATCTTCAACTAGATCAGGTTGCTCAGAGCCCCATCCAGCCTGACCTGGTGTTTCCAGGGATGGGCATCCACCACCTTGGTGTGTGTTTCACCACCTTCAGTGTTCTGGTAAAGCATCAGGTTCTGGGTGGTCACGGGGGAGAATGGCCTTCATTCACCACAGCATCACACATTCAGATGTAGAAAACAATGAATTTGGTGTTAGTTTTGTTTTCTATCTTATCATTACCAAATCCACCAAACATTTACTGCTTGTTTTACTGCCACAATCACCAAAGTGATTGCTGAGAGAAATTGCTGAGAAAAGCAATTAAGGTCAGGCAAGTACACTGTTGATTAGCATTTGATTGTACCTCACTCTGCAAAGGACTCTCCTGAAATCATTAAGGTCTGCTTTTTGATGTGTATTAATAAAGTTGAGAAAAGGTGGAAGAGTTAGGCTTAGAGGTGGATTATGGAGCATTTTGATTTATCACATTCTTTATCTGCTTCTGCCACTCCTCTAACAATACATTACAGAGGGTGGGTTCATTTCTACACCTGTTTTTAATCATGATTCCTGATAACATTCCATTGTAAATGAAAACTTGATTAGTCCTTTAGACAAAGACTAACTATGCCTGAGCTTCAAAAATTAAGTTGAACATCAACAAAAGTGAGCAGTCCAACAGTCTGCTCATGTGAAAAAGAAGCATTTTAAAGTCTTAGATTTCATAGTGAGACAGTAGGCTAGAAATTAGAGTTCCTTGTGTATCAATAGCACCTTCTACTCTTCTCCCAACATCTTTTTTTACATTTTGCTCTGCTTTCCTCTTCTCTGCAACACAACAGAGGCAACAGAGAGGCTTGTGGGACACCATGCTACAGGGGCGGTTGCTGTTAGTATAAGGCATTACAGCATCAGTGGAATCTGAAAAGGATGAACACAGATGCAGAAGTAAAATAAAAATGCCAGTGTACAGGCAGCTGTTGTGCAGGCATTTACGCCTACACATTCGTACAGACAGAGGTGGGAAGTGGCAATGTGAACTTGTCCAAGAGATGTGGATATGTGAAGAAATCAGCTAAATGGAGAAGAAAGCAAGGAAGACCAGAAACCAAAACATCGAAGCTACCCACAGAAAGTCTTCTTTTCTGGCAGAGTCTTTTCACACCAACAACACTCCAGAAGGCTGAGTTTGGAGAGGTGTTTGTGTGGGGTGTGGGCAAAGGATGGCTAACAGCCCTACAGGGCACATGGGGTCTGCTCTGAGGGACTCTGGAGCTTAACCCCGGGCTGAGATGCTTTGAAGGCTCTGGCTCATTGAAGAATATTGCTTAAAGATGTATCCCCGATGGCTGGCACTAGAAAAAATCCACTCAGCCCAAGGATGTGTGGATTGACACAGATGTGGAGCTGCCATCAGTGCCCCTCTGAAAGATGACAGGAGAGAATCTCTGCTAATGGTTCATCAGAGTTGGTCCTTCTGCTGCACCACTCTCTCCAGGTGTAGCTGAGGTATCAAGATCCACTGCATCCAACCATTCCACTGGGCTTTGGTGGGCAGGCATTTTCCCCTGAAGTTTTACAGAAAACTTAATCTTCCTTAACTTCAGTCCATTTCAGTATTTCAACATTTTCTTAGGTTAAAATTCCCTTCCTTCATTTCTATTATTACCTGGAAAGTATTTTGAGATTATATATATATATATATATATATATATATATATATATATATATATATATTAGTGTTCCTTGCTTCTTATTGGATCTTCACATTTTAAGTTCATTCATCTGCTTCTCGCTGCTCTAGTTGTTTAGTTTGATTATTTATTTTACTTCAGACATTTCTTTAGTTGAAACCAAATTATCTCTTAAATGAAAAATGCAGAGAAGTCACTATTTTTCTGAACTGAAGAAACAGCCAGTTCACTGCTCAAGAAATAAAGACGTACAAATTAACTTTTATGTGTATGTTTGTGTGTATATATATATATATATATATATATATACTCTTACAAAAGTGTTCTAGATTTAAAAATTACAGGAGTGATGCAATTGCGGGAAGCAGCATTGTTTTCTACTGCAATGTAGCTGTGCTAATCATCCAGAATACCACTATAACCGCTGAAGACCATTTTAATAATAGCTCATTCTCTCCTCAAACACATGTTTAAAATTATATTCTCTCCCTGTTAGAAAATAGTAAAGTATCTGCATCCTCAAAGACTATTTTTACACAAAAGCAAAGCCAAGGACAAGCCCAGTGTCTGCCTGTGGGGTTCTGAACCCGCTGCCACTGAGTATCTTCAGATAGTGCAACTCCAGTCTGCTTCTTCCTTGCAGAAATGGCTTTGTGCTGTTCCCTGGATAAACTTCTATACTATATAATTGGACACCCAGTTTCTATACCAAATAATTCACATTCTAGCTATGTAATCTTGAAGAGCTTTGGAGTTCTGGGCCAAAAATAGCTGCATTTAGCAGTTAATTAAATGATTCTGCATATGTCATCAGTGCCTTACAAGAGGTTTGATTACTAGATTTAATCTCAATACTTTGCAAAGTACTTTTTGGACTCAGCGTGTATTGTATACACAGAATGACTTTGCTCTCTACACTTCTGTGAATTTTTTTGGAAAACGATAAAGTACATTTAAATAGATAAATGAAAGGCACTGGAAAATATAGAGTATTATTTGTATCATGCAGCCTGAGGGCTGCAGGCACCAGCAGGCTTTTTCCCCCTCAATTTTTAAACATGGCATTCTGTCAAGATCTATTTAGTCACCTTATTACTACCTATGTGGCTTTTTTAAAAAAAATTCATTTAGCTGTTTTCACCACCTTTGTAATTTCTTGTTTATTCAGCCTCTGTGAGTGTATAATTCTACAACTGTTATAACATTTGAAGTACATTAATTTATTCTGCATCTCCTTTTAGATATTTAAAATAATCTTTGAAAAACTATTCATTGTTTTTAAATCATGTTTTTTTCTGACTAATCTTCTTAGAACATTCAATTATTTTAAAGGAATATATTCTTGTCCTGAGTTGATCCTGAATCATATCCCCATTCGTCTGTTTAGTTCAGAAATAAGTTTTGCACCTTTAAAACTGGACCTGAGAGTGAAGGAGAAGCAGTGGAACGTCTGAGGCAGTTGATTTCAAAACATAAAGAGTTTTCAGCTTCCCGTCACACAGCCTGTGCTGTCTACAGTGCAGACTGCAGGAGAAAGCTCTCCTTTGCTTTTTGTTGGTTTTTCACTAGCTGAAGCAGAGAAGTTCTCTCATTTAGTTTTATTGTTTAGTATTGTTCATTTGTTATACTGGAGAGTACTTTGCCTGTTAAACAAACACTTTTCCACTTTCTTCCAAGGAAAATCTATTTTCCCAAACCAGTTAAGAGAGAGGGCATTTAGACTTACTTTCTAAAAAGGCCCCATTCAAAAATTTCTTCCTAAATTTACCCTAAATCAAGACAATTCTATATTTTCAAGGAAGAAATGAGTAACGTATTTGGGTACAGATTTTAATGTCAATCTTCTTTTTCACTTGCTCCTGACTTCATGAGTAGTCCCATTTAACTCAGGATATAGATTTCTTTTTCAACCTGCATTAAATTCAGATTACTACTTAATTTGCAATTATTCAAGACAGAATTTATGGATGTAAAGCAAAGTGCTCTTATTATGTGAATATGAGAGTACTTTCACTGTTCACTTTTGCAAATTTGCTGCGTTAAGTCCCACCCTTTCAGTTAGCAGGATTCGGTATTTTATAAGGAGGATTATGCTCTGAAAACCTCCTGTGCCGTTGGCAGTGGGTTTGTTCTGCCAAGGTTCAAGTTCGGTGACGCTCCTGCCGTTGCAGGTTTGCGCGGTGCGGTGGCGTTCGCGCTGGCCATTCGGGACACGGGCTCGCAGCCCCGGCAGATGATGTTCAGCACAGCCCTGCTGCTCGTGTTCTCCACGGTCTGGCTGCTCGGGGGGGGCACAGCGCCGATGCTCGCCTGGCTGCACATCAGGTCAGTACAGCGGGGCGGACTGCATCCCTGCGGACCGGCCCCTGCACCCGCACAGCCTTCCCGTGCTCTCGTGTGTGCTATTTGTGAGCTCTGGCAAGCACAGAGGAAGTACTTATGCACCTGTCAGCGGCCCCAGAACACAAGGAATGGGCTCTTCCTAACTTTGTTATGGGTTTAGATGTAGGTCAGACACATCCTTGTTTCCTAAGAGTTTGCTTCACTACTGCTCCTTTTAGACACCCTGAACACATCTAAATAGTGTCCTCCTTGCTGCTGAACAAAGAGCTATACAGGCAGATTTTGCCCCCATCCTAAAATCTGTCGTTATTACACAAACATGTAATAAATTGTGCATTTCTGATTATAATGAGAATATGCCGGAAAAATCTTTCTCCACTGCTGCCTTATTAGGGCATTAATTTATTACACATTGTTTTATATATTCTTCTTCACTATATAATTTTGAAAATTACTTTATAGTCACTTGTATTCACAAAGAGCAATGAATTACAAGGGAGGTTAAATGGCGAGAGGAAAACAGAAAACTGGAGTAAAAAGGTTCTAATTTAAATGCAGTGTCCTTCCAAATGTGCTTTTCTGAAACCAAGCTTTTAATAATAAGTGTACTCATGCTGGTTATTGATTCCGGTTACTTCACAATCCATTCAGAACTCCCTGCTGTGATTTGCAAGATCACCATAGAAAACCTCAGTACCAAGATAGGCCTGTAACTCACAATTCCTTATCATTTATTCTATATATAGCATATGTTTTCCTTGTTTACAAAATGATGTCTGATTACAAGCCTTCATGTCAGACTCTTGCTATAAAGTAGCAGCTGAAGATAACCAAATTGGGCCTTTTACAAAGAGCATAGATAAAACTTGCAGACAAAATAAGGACTAGCGTACAAGTGTGCTGGATAAACATAAAATGCAGGCATCCATGTACAGTGTGGAGGTTTTCTATTTCTGTGACAGTTTGACTCTGCTTCATGACATGTCTCATGTCCCATAATGTCAGTTAAGGCCATTACAGTTTGGATACACTCTGGCACTCTCAGTCATCTTTCTGAGATTTGCCATTCTGTCAGTCAGCAAGAGTTTTTCTGTGTGGCAATGGAAATATGGATGAGGAAGAGCTTCCTCATGAGATCTTGGGGAGCAAATCAGTCTGGATTTCTAAATCAGGAGATAAGGAATAATGCTGAGAATACAGTCAGGGGAAAGGCTTTGAGCATAGTCAATGTGTAGTCTAAGAGCTTGGGTCACTAGATGCCCCTCGTGATTTAGCACTAGGGAATTTTTAAATGAAGATTGTGAAGTGTTTTCACTAACAAGCAATTGAATTGGATGCAGTGGCATTTCTTCTACTACTTAGAGCTACCCAGAGGTACAAAACCCTCCAAGACCACAAGTGAGGAGCTGACTCTCATGTTAACTGCGCATGTGCTTCTTTCTCTAGCCTCTTGTACAATAGATTTCAAAGACATTGAAAGCAGACAATCATTATTGATTTGAAATGCTCATCTCTGAGGATTTCCTCTGAATCCCATCAGGTCTGCCAGACATTTTTACCAATAAAATAGATTGGGTTTGTAATCAGGATATAGATTTTCTTACTATAAAGCTATTAGGTTCCTAATTTCCACTTAATTTCTTGCCATTGGAACATACATCTTCATAAATTATGAGGATGTCAAATTGAGATAAAATTTTAAATAGACATCTTTAATTACAAATGATCTTGAGGCTCTGATTTCTCCTTCTAGTGAAGATGTATAATTGTCTTTATAATTTATTACACCTCAACGTGGATTTTTTTCCTTAGCTACCAGCATTTGTCTTTTTAGTCTTAAGTAATTTTTCTAAGTAATTGTATTTAAAGATGGTGGTAATTCATGACAATTGACATTTGCATGGACTCTGGAAGATGGGTTTGCTGAGGAAAGTTATGGAGCTGTGGTAAATGACACTAGCTTGCTTAGTGTAGTCCCCCAGCATGGTAGCACCTGTGTCTGAACAGCAATTCTGAGCCGCATCTATCCCCATGATTCTTTTACATATGCTACAAGTACGAAAATGTTGTGATTGTCTCTGAAGAGATATATTGGAATGGGTTTGTGGGACATCAATTACAGAAAAAAAGGGATGAGGCCAGGGAAAGGCTGCAACCATGGCTATGAGCACAGAGGAAGGGCACTGGTCTCACAGCAGCCCTTCTTGGTCAGCTGACACAAATGTACCTCAGGTTCCTACCCAGGGCAGTCTGAAACTCTGCTGAAACTCTGCTGTGTGATTCCCCAGTGCTCCAGGAACCAGATCTACCACTATCTCAAACCCAAAGCACAGTGCTAGCTCGGTTAATCTAAACAACTAAAGTTATGCACCTTATCAAAATAAAGTGCTTACAGGAAATTAAAAATATATGAATGGTCACAGTTTCTACACTGGCTTTCCCTGCATAAACCACAAGTTGCTGTATAGGTAAACCTTCTCAGGAGAGAATGGTCAAAAAACAGCATGATCAAGCAAATAACAGTCCCAAGCAGAGTGTGCTTTTTTTGCCAATTTTTCATCATAAAATGATTATCCAGCAGATAATGTATTTAATTGAACTGGAGGAATTCAGAGACTAATAGAGAGGAGCATGTGATTTCTGAATGTATTTGGATGGATTAAATCTTATTCACATGCACTGTTTTGTGTCCTCTTTCCCTCTGTGAAATGGGCTCCAGTTCCTATGATTAATTCTGGAAATGCAACTCTAAACTCCTCAAGGTCGATCAACTCAGTCTTATCCTAGAAATAAATGCTTGAATTTATATGGTATAGACCAATTTCCCCACAGTTTGGATTTAAAACATAAATAAATCTATCATCCATTCAGTTCAAGATATGTAAAAATAACAAAAATCAGAAAGAACTCACACCAATATATTTACCATTTTCTCTGCCATAATGCATTACAGTGTTAGGGCAGAAGACAGTACTCAGATCCGTACAGCCTTCTTGCTGTATATTGTTGCCCACATTATACCATGTGTCAATTATTTATTGCACTCTCCATAATTTACATTGTTCTCATAACAAAAACCAGGACTCTTGGTGTATAAGGGAATAGAACAATGACAATTTTCAAATAAGAGTAGGAATGAAACTTCTGAAAAAAAAAAATTAATCTTTTTCTCCATAATAACTGAAATTCCCATAATTTCCCCCCTCTCCTCACAGCAATAGCATCAGATTCGCGCTTTTCTTTTTCAGTTAAAATTTAACATAATGTCAATATAACCTGTCACTCTATTTTTAGAGAAAAGATTAGGATGTGTCCTCAGAGATAACTACCAGGATTATGTATGGCTTATACAACACTTGCAAATTGTTGCTAAAACATATAATAAGATACACTATCAAAATTAACCATGTGCTACTGAAAAAGGCTCAACCGCCATTTCTCATTTAATGCAGCGACATTAATCAGCTGTGTCACAAGTAACCAGGTAAGAGTTTTTGTAAAAAAAAGCTTAATTGGATCCCAGGATTAATAATAATTCTTGTTCTCTTTGTTTAACAAATGAATTAAAATAAAACATATATTCCTACTTAAGCTCTATCTGGAATCTAAGAAAAATTCTTAAAGCCTTGGAAATATATCCTGTTGATGACAGAATTTATGTCTGAATGTGTCCATATGTCAAAACACAGTTTTAGAAGAAAACCATACCAATAATTCTCGTTTTACTACTGCATTTACTCATACACACCAGCCTTCAAAATGAGTCTTAAAACTCTTGGCAGAGACTGAATATTTCTTAACTTTGTTCTAAAAGAGTGAAACACACACTTTTGGAAATGTCTTATTTTTGCTGTCTCCTTTCTAACCCCCTGAAACTCCGAGTTCTGAAAAGGAGGTGGTGTGTCCGAGCCCTTGGTTCCCTGGTGCAGTAACTCGGCCCTTGCCAGCACAGGGCACGTGCGCGGTGTCACCGCACTGCCGAGAGCAGAACGGGCTGCACCACCTTCCGAAATAAGGCACTGTCTTTCCACTTATCCGAGAGTTATCACAGGAAAAAAAATGCTTTTACTCCCCATGTGAAAGAACTACAATATTCAGTTCTTGGCAGACAATGAATAAACCTGGATCAGCATGTGAGAATAATTTCATAATACATCAACACCAAAACAGAGATAGCCATTTAAGTTCACAGTCAAATTGAACTATTCAGTAAATGTGCTTTCTGAGATGATGAGCATTACTTGCTAATGCTTTTGGATATATGATTCCCTTCATACCTCATATTCTGATTAAAAATAGAGAGCTACATTTTACAGTAAATCTGCACTGAGAGGTTTGAGGATAAAAGATTCTCCTGACAGGCAGAGCAAAAATTCAAAGCTGTTAATAAAACATGTCCTATAAAAGCATTATGCTAGGTATTAGGTCTTGTTTGTTTATCATCACCTTCTGTGTAAATGTTTGTCAAGGGATTTCCAGACTCTTTGTGCATCTCTTTGCAGCATTTCTTCAGTTAATAGGAATAAATTTATTCCATATTCTAAATAAATACTAAGCAGCACTTGAATGGTAACTTTTACTACTGTGCTTATCTAGCCATTGCTGTTAGTAAATGTATCTTAGAAAAGAGCTGTCTGTGTGCCTGGTTACCCTTAAAAATCACACCATTTCTAGTTCACCTAAAACTTCAGTTCCAAACATCCAACTTTCTCTAAATACTTAGCCCTGGCACACCCCGTTTTTAGGGAGTGACCAAGGCTGACTGAACTCACATTCTCAGCAAAAGCTCTGCAGAAGAAGTCAACCTTTTGGATCCTTCAGTATCCAATAGTTTGTTTCAACATCAAAGGCTAAGGCAGTGCATGTGTTTACCAGAATAGCTCATCAGGGATGTAGATGGACAGTGGGATGGAATGCTGTGCCTTGGCTGTGTACGACTATGGCTGTCTACCACAAAGAAAACAAAAAACCTGGTTAGTAGAATATGATTCTTTGTTTATCTCAGCCCTCTAACAACTAGTTATAAACTGCTGAAAGATGGAACTTTATGACAGAGCAACCACAGTATCAACTCATCTTGGCCAGGATTACAGCAACTGCTTCAGTAACAAAAATATTCTTTTCAGTATTCCCAAACTCTGTAGCAGCATTCCCTGTGTTCAGCTGGGTTCAAAGGGGTGCTGCAGAAGGGCACTGGACAGAATAGTCTCCTGGTTGGTGATCTGGGCCACAGGGCTGCAGTCAGCTGAGGCAAGGAGGAATGATCCTGATGCCTGTTTAAGAGAAGCCTCATCAGAATATTGTGCTGCATCACTGAGTGCTGCTCTGCTCTGCTCGTGGCAAAGAGCATGAGATAGTACATCTCCTTACAGCCATTCCTTATGAACTAGAGTCAAACTAGAGTTTGATCTCTAGTGCTTCTCATGTATTCCTAAATTAAGAAAACACATCTTGGCTTTCCTTTCTCCCTCACATGGGCACACAAAGATTATGCTTCCTCAAACATGGCTAGTCCATGAGACTCTCTGAATGTACCAGCCAAGAGTGTGAGCACATATCTTCAGATGATCCATAATTGAATATTTAGAAATTAGTATGAACTTTGTTAATTGTTTTGCTTGTATTCATTTGAACGCATTTTCCGTCACCATTTGTCAGGAAGGAGGAAAATCAGTTTAGAAAAGAAGGCTTAGCAAAATGTTTTTTCTTGGCCTTGGCAGGTTCTCTCTTCTATAACCATATTCCTTTGGGTCATATCTCCTCTAGAGTCCTAGAAAACAGTTTAGTTGAAGTTAAACATCTGTTATTTACTGTTGAAAACATAATCTTCAACTGTATTTTGTAAGTGACCACAACACAGAGATGAACAGTGCAATTAAAGGCAGGATATTTTCAAGCATGGTTGTATATCTGTGCATTTTGTACTGGTTATTAATTTGTTTTGTGTTTAGAACAGTCATAATCAGCCTGTTATTCCTTCTCAGTAGCAAATATAGCTCCAATAAACAAAGTTTGATCTGGTTTGTAGGGTCATATTGCTCTTTAGCCATGGTACAGTAGGTATTTAAATCACACTTCAATAAACATTCCTGCTGGGAGGCCAATTCCAGCCATGTCTCTTCAGCCCGCTGAGGTTTTTTTCACCCAGACACATTTTCAAGAGAGATCACACTGTCTTTGCCTGCAAAAGCATTTAAGCTTAAAAAAACCGCTTTGAAATCCAGAAACAGCTCGATTTAATGTAAAAACATTTAAAACAATTACAGAAACAGTAATTTAATGTAAAAAGTCTAACCATAGATGCTTCAACTATTTCTAATGCACTGTCCTTCGCTGGCCAACTATCTGTTCCTGTGAACATCTACAGGACAGCCTTCTGCCTGGCATCTTTTATACTGACGATAGTTTGAATATTCCTGCATTACCACTAATGGCATATACATGAGAAAACATGTTGCTGACCCCCAGGCTCTCCTCAGCGTTAGGATATTAGTGATCAATGTGCAGACTCTCACATCGCAAAATCTACATTGCTGTTTAAAACGTGATTTTCACAATCGTGAAGAACACCTTGAAAATTGTTCAAAAAAACCCCTAAACTAACAAGGAAGGTTTTGTGTGTTCATGGACAGCCCACAACAAAGGCTCAGAGGAAATGCTGTCCCAGAGTTATTGACAGAGCATTATCTTCAAGACACGTTGCCTTGCTGATGAGCTCCATTATTATTTGCACACAATGTTCTGGGTGTAACAGAAAAATAGTAATTTGTGATTCACTTAGGAAACTGCATGGCTGCCAGTCACTCTCTGTCTACCCAGTAAGTCACCTACCCAGCAGGGTGGGGAACAACCAGTCCAGGAAGACAGTGGAAAAGGCAGAGTTTTGACTTCAGCTCTAGGACATAGAGCTACTCTAAATAACTATCAGCAATTTCAAGTTTAGTTAAGAGACCATAGTCATTCAGTATTTGAATAATTTGCATGGTAATGTATTGATTACTGGTGACATGGGTCACAGAGAACAGAAGATCAGATTCTGGTTTATCTCTTTGTTCCCCTTGATCCCCTGTAGTAGCTCAGACTAAAATACTGAGTTAGAACCGAGTCAAGGATCTTTCTTTAATACAAAAATATCACTAGAAGTGATACTTTTTCTTTGGTTGGTTGTTTTTGCCTCCAGTTCTGGCTTTGTGGGTATGTAAGCACTTCATGCGTATGTAGTAACTACAACAGCCAATGGTCTGGACTTCCTGACTGAAGTCATATTAGAAAGGCATTCTGCTTCAACCCAGAGGAGTTCAGAATCACACATGAAATTACCTTTGAGCAAAGAAAGCATTTCCTGTGGGACACCCACACTGAAAGGGTTAAGATCATAGCTGCTTTTGTAATGGTAGCTAGAGCACGATTAGCCTGGGAAATGCTATAAATCAAGAAGCGCTATAAAATTGGACATTAAATGTATTGGATGTTATTATAAAAAAAAATAAATTGGATAATTTCCTTTCATTTCTATCTGAAAATGAGAAATCATCCAGGTAATGAATCTCAGTTATCTCCTGAAATGCCTGTCATTTATTTGCAAGGCATTTCTCTGCAAAGATAAGGTGAGCATTTGATCTCTCAGTTATTCACCACAGCATTTTGCCTGAATAGCACTAAACAAGATTTGAAACATTTGTGCTTTATAACAAAATAAAAGACTAAAATACAGAGGACTTGGACTTTCTGGCTGCAACTGTGAAGGCAGTCCAGGGCAGATGTTGAATAGGAGATTTTGGATTGCAGTTGTGACTTGTGCATGACCTGTACATGATTCCAGCTATCAAACCCTGTTGGTCTTTATTGGCCAGAGGGGTCTAATTTTGAGCAGAGTCTCCTAACAGGTCAGACAGTTAAATCCCACCTCAGAAAGCTTGTATTTCTAGCACCACATGGCTATTGAAAACAGAAAAATAAAGATATGAAAGATACACTTTTATTACTAGATTATTTGGTACAGGAGAGAAGGAAAATTACAAAACAATAAAAGATTCATGCCTTTCAGTTTACTAGCAACAAATGGTAAGATGAATTTTTCACAGGCCAAAAACCCTGAATAGTTCCAGAAAACTATAAAAAAGTCTATAATTTGGAACAGAATCCACCCAGCTGGATTTGTTAAACTATTTATTTTATCCTGTTTTAAAATACTGCTGCTTTGATATGTCTGAGTATGCTAACATTTTTTTCTTCCATTTAATGCAATAATTTTTTTCTCCCATAAAAACTTTTCTCCTTGTCATACAAAAGGTAACTGCTATGCAGTAGTCAACATGATGAAGTTCTTCAAGTTAAAAATAAAGAATCAAACAAATCTATCTGGATATAGTGCTAGGGAACATATTAATTGTTTGGAACTTTGGAATGAGACTGATGATTTATTGCTTTCTACCAAAATATCCCAAATTAATCTGGAGCTCTAACTACTTTGTCAGAATTAAATTGGTGCAAGCATAAACCCAACCCATATTTCAAACATGTCACGACTGTGTCAGCTGAAGATAAGCAAAAGATAGAGAAAAATAGTTTGAGCCTCTAAAAGTTTGAGATAAATATGTGATATCAAACCAGACTCTAGAAAAAATAAGGGTCACACTTACTAAGATGAATCTAATATTCCTGGTCTGTAGGTACTGAACAAGATACAGCTTCTTTCTATTTTTGGTCAGAAGATTATTCTGCAAAATAAGTGACCTCGAAGCTCACTGAACTTTCATATTTTCAGAACTGTGTGATACTGTCAGCTGGACTAAAAAATAGAAGGCCATTGAATTAATGGTTTTCACATTTGTTAGTTTGCATAATTTCCAAAGTGTGTATGTTCATCCTTCTATTTTGCTTGACTAAGAATACTAGAATTTCTTCATCAAGAAAGTATGAAATGAATGTTTCATTTAGAAGGGATGAAAGTTTTCAGCATGACTTACAATATCATTTCAGTATGGAAAAAAATACAAAATTTTTCACATTTTCTCAGAGTTTTTTTTTTAAGCTTTCCTGGTTTTTTTCCTTTCTGTTATCAAATATTCCACAAAGTGCAAATATATTTCATTCCATTTTAAAACTCTACATGAAACAAACTCCTAAAACATATGTTGTGTCTTCCAACAAGAACAGAGATGCTAACTGGGAAGACTTGGGGTCTTACAGACCCTAAGGGTCTTATACAACGTGTGGACTATGACATAAATATTCTAACTAAACAATAGTGAACCTAAACAATAAAAACATTACTGGGTGCATCTGGGTTTGCAGAGGAACTTTTTGACAGAAGAGAACTGTGGTTTCAGCTTTCATGAAATGCAATTCTCGTGAAGCATTCCTCTGGATATTCTGAACTTTGTGTTCTTTTTTAAAATGTTGAGTGGAAGGACAGGTCTGGCATGCTTGATAACAAACCTATCAAACTGCTCCAGAATTAGTTGAATGTGAAAAGTTAATTAAAGCAGATATTAAGTAATCGAGGCTCTGTATGGCAGGCTGGGCTTTTGGCTTTTAATAAACAGATAATTATAGTGTAATAGAGACTTTTGTATAGTGAGTTATCAGAAACAGCCCAACAGTGACTGGCTGGTCAGTACATTGATGAGCTTTGCATGAGAAAATTACCTCTTATCTTCAGCAAGAAGTACTTGATTTCAATACCCTTAAAATTATATTCTGCTTCTGCATTTTTTACTTCTTCAAATAGAGACACCATTTTGTTAGTCACAAATAATATATAAAGGAATCTTGAAAGCATACATAAAATTCTAGTTTTATAAATCCAAAATATTTTCTGTGCAAATAAATATATAGAAAATATGTTTGTACAAAAGTTTATGTATAAGTGCTGTTTATGTCAAATACCCAAACAGGAATCCTAAAAATTCACTCTTTGCTGATCTTATCATACAAGTAGAGAAGGTGTTTTGTATAGGGTGACCTTGGAATTACCCAATTTTCTTTGCTATTCACTTATTCATGAGCACTAAGCCTGGTCAGAAATCATTGTGGGTTCAGGCAGCCCGCCTGCATCTTGATCTCAGTCTTAATCAGTCCCTGAGCTTTTCTAATCTCCACCCCAAAGGATCCCTACAGAAGCCACGGCAGCCTCTTTCCCATCTAGACACAGCAGCAGCAGCCCTGCTCTCCCTCTTGCCTGCATGGATTTGATGGTTTTCTTCCTCTGCCTCATTCAATTTCTTCCACCCTTCTGGAAGAATTCCAGCCCAAACCTTGCCAATTCTGTGTGTAGATGCAGATGCATAATGAGGTGAGGAAAACAGAGAAGTTAGAAAATAATTTTAGTTCACCAGAAAATGAGATAAAATTATTGTGTAGACTGGTGGCTCATGTGTTCACTAAGGAGGTGTCAGCTTCTGTCCAAGCAAGTATTTCTGTTCCATTTAAAATGAGTTATCTAAAATACAGTCATCTCCTGCAAAGTTTAGAATCCAGGTATTCCAAAACCTTATTCAGTAGTATACAGAAGAATGACATGCTTTCTGATCTAGTAACCTTTACATATACATACACTTGAATTTGAATTCTATTGTCTCAACATAATTCCAAAAGACAGTCTGCAGCCAATGTACTTTCTTATTTATGCTCAATTGCAATACTGGGAAAATAGACATTGAATTCTCTGTCAGAGCATTTAGTTGTATTGCCTTATGACTTTGAGATCTAAGTCATAATGGATGTGTGTCACTTTCCTATCACTTACATTGAAAATCAGTTATAAATAAGCCCCCAAAGTTAGATTAAGCAAATGTCAATACAATTTATCACAAATATCTCAACTTGCATGTCCCAGAATTGAGTAATGATGCACTTTAAAAAATAAAATCAATTAATTTTTTCTTTGTTTCACAAAAGAAGGGAAGAAGGCTCTTGCCTTTCCAGATGTAGATAAAGCAAATGCTTTAGTTGTAGAGTTGACAGTACTGGACTTAAAGGTCTTTTCCAATCTAAATGATTCAGTGAATCCATGGGGAGTTTTGGGCATTGGACATGCCTTTCAGCTCTGAAGTTTACTGGCCTGCTCAGTAAGGTAGGAACCTGAAGCCAATACCAAAACATCATATATTTATGAGTACACTGACAGAAATACCACATTGCCTGAAGTCACTGGCCACAGAGAAGTACTTAGAGCCCCAGGGAAGCTGAGTGGCAGTGGAGAAATGGGGACAGATCCTTAGGTGGTGCAGGCTGTCAGAGTGACATACATTTATTTTCTTGGCCTCTAGGCAGAAGTATACTATGCTTTCAGAATGCCTGATCAAGGCAATTTCTCACTCTACTTTCTCGCTTTGTCTCTTCTTAATTTCATGCAAGCTATTGCTTTCCTTGTCATCACGGCTACAATTCAGATGTTTGCTCATAGCTGCTGCACACAGCAGTTTATTCTTATTTTTACAAGAAGGCAACGAGAATGGAGTTCCTTTTAACTATGATGTGGCAAACACCTCCCAACATACTACAAAGCAACACAAGAAGCTTAAATAAAACTATGAAACTTTATAGCACACTCCCTATCTCATCCTCCCAGCACTCCTTTTATCCTGCACTCCTTTTATAATTCAACTGGGTACTTCAGGGTTATTGCTCAAGCTGTATATGGCTATAGAGAGAAGACAAAATAACATTTAAAGTAAAAAAAATTAAACACTAGAAACCTTGAAGGGTGTCTTCAAATGCACTTGTGAAAAGAGAGACTTTATTTAATTAAAATTAAAGTGTTTTACCAGTGTTTCCCAATTAATAAATACTGTTCAACAAAGGGGTGATTAACCCTCCTCCAGGGTGCTCATGAAAAGCTTGCAAGGACTGGTGCAGGCAGTATAAAAAAAATCTCAAAACAGCACATGTTTACAAGCTAGCCCGCAGCAAACAAGGCAAAAATGCCAGTTTGGTTCATTACTAAAAGAAAATTAGGAAATTTTTGACTTGAGATCAACAGAATTAGCAGAATCAAGAGGTTTGCAGCCACAGTTGAGTTGCTGACGCAAAAGGAAAAAGCCAACATTGACATCTGAAACTTTTGTTTTGCCAGAGTAAGAATGCTCAAATGCAAAACAAATGCCTGATATTTCCTCAGTTCTCCTGAATACAATGTAACACAATGCAAATACATGTATACAAGTGAATTTTATCTCTGTTAGGGCACCAGACCTGAGCTTCTGGATCCTTTACATTCCACTTAAGCTCTTCTCTCCAAATAAATGAATTTTTCCCAAGTCATACATATTTAGAAATGTATGTAAAACAATTCAAGAAAAATATGAGTGAAAACGATTCAACACCCCGAGCCTAGAATTTGTATTTAGTGTTCTTTCTGAACTCTACAAGGGCCTTTACACACTGTGAAACATGGCCCTTTCCTATAGTTCTTGATCAACACAGCAACTAACTTACACATGCCTCTCCTCATTGGTGGTGTTGTACAAGCAAAATTAATCTGCAAACTGAAAAGGAAACAGCCCCCCCCCAAAGAACACTGTCCCAAAGCCACACCTGCTGCTCCATGAGCCCTGTGCTGCTGGCAGGTCTGACAGCTTTGGATGCTATCTGGTCCAAATTTGCCAACTGCACCAGAAAATATTTTTTCTCTCTGGAACCTCTGCAGCTCAAGGGGTCGCAGGCTGTCTGTGAGCACACATATTATGTCAGGAATATGACGTGCATTATGTCAGTAATAGCTTTGCATTGCCTCACATTGCAAACAGTGCAAACACATAGATCATAAATCATAGATCAGTGTCTAGTTTCAATGCAGTAAGTTCTTGTATGAACGGCCTAAATATTATTTTAAACAGTCAAAAAAGATCTAAATGTATTGCTTGAAACTGGTAAGGATGGCCAAGTTTCTTAAGGATGGATTATATTGCCAAAAATATTTTAAATCAACAGAAATCTGCACTGTCTAAACTAAATGGTGCAATTATCAGAACAACTCATGAAACAAAACCAACATGGAGCAGCATAAACACCAGATAAAGGGAAGCACACTTTTCTACCACTTCTATAGTCTCTCTGTCAAAAAGACTATTATGCATTAATTGATATTTGCTATATCAGAAGGATATAATTTATGTAGATTTGGGGTTTTAAATGTAAAAAAAATTTAATAAAAATGGGTGTCTTTGAGTCATTATTTTATTCCATGTTGCTGAGAAGCAAAGTGGTGGAAAAGAAATGAAAAGTTAAATTTTCCATTAAGCAGTGTCTTAGAAAATTGCCTTCAGAAAAGACACTACTCTTCATCCCGCTGTATTAAAAGCGCCTTTAAAGTGTTTTGACACAAATGTGCACAGGTGTTATTCTGCCATTTAAACAAAAGGATAATAATTATTAGCACTGTGCATATCAGACAATGAAAATTTAGGCAAGGATCCTCTGTTTTAGTACCTGACATTTTCTTGAGTCTGAGTCCTTTTTCTAGACAAGGAAACACAGAAAGATCCTGAGTTCTTACTCTGATTATGCACTGCAGCATCTCTGCCTATGAGCAGAGTGACCTCATCTCTACACACCCTTGTGCTGCATAGTGAGAATTCAAAAATGCCATTGGATTTAATCTTCGATTTTAAAAAATAGTACATTATAGCTTATATGGTATACAGGAGAGTATACCTTCAACCTGCTTTGTGCAGCCTTGGGTCAATCAGCCCATACAAGTCCTTACTGTAATTCCCTGCTGTTCTGAGCATTTCAGACAGAACTTCGATGAACATATTTCAAAGCAGGAATTAAATATATCTTAAACAATGCAGCTGATTTACAAACTTCTTGTGAAAGGGTAGCCTAAATGGGCAGATGGGTGACAGCTTTCATGGCACCAGATCTCAGCAGCAAAGGCAGAGGCATTTTCTCAGCATGTTTTGGTTGTAACATGCATGAAGCTTGACCAGTATTACTCCTCTCTTACAATGGCTCTGTGCCCATCTGCTCCCAGTACTGGCTTCATGTGATAAATTTCAAATGTCAATGCAAGAGATGAAGTGCATGACATATTTTTCCCCATGCCGTGGACCCAGGGAACTTTGAGTTGGTCATCTCATTATTTAGACTAATGCCTCAGGAGAATTTAATATTTTACTTTAGTTTAATTGCATTAGCAGTAATATAATGCAACTACCAGGGCCTGGGCTTCTTTCCAACACTATGCTGTTTATGTTCAAGGAAAATAAAGGAACGGACACCTAAAGTAATTCAGAGAACAAACATTCCACTGCTCTAAAAATCATTGACACAATTCACTGGAGGGAACTGCTATTTCTGAGCCAGAAATTGATTCATCTCTTCTATAGGATTTTGTCAAAATACATCTGCACACGGTTTCTTTTCCTTATACATATCTTCTGTAAAACCAGATCTCATTTTTCCTAGCTGACAAAGTTTATTAGTAGCCAAAGTCAAACACCAACAAAACAGCCGAATTCCTTAGTAGGTTTTTTTTTTTTTTAAAGCTCTAATGGTCTCCATGGAGTTCATAAAAGTAGCAGTTGGGATATTTACTATGTGCAAAAATTATACTTTTTGTAATGCAGTGGCATTTCTGCCTTTTTGCATTAACTGAAAATGTATTTTTAATAATGTTCCAGGGATTTTTTATTAATACATTTCCAATATTGAGTACAGAGCATTTGATCTGTTGACTTCTCACAGCATGGAGAGAGGCATGGTAATAAAAATGAAATTCTAAAAGCACATGGAGGCTGATCAATATTGTGTTTTCTTTACTGCCTGTTATTGAAAAGATGATACATAGATGCATCTGTGTGTCTAAACCTCTCCATTTGCAACATCTTAAGTTAAAGCATAAAAAGCACCTGCCATCACCAGAAGCTCCTTAAGACATGTAGGTTGGAATCAGTCCCAGCAGCTGTTATTTGAAATACAAGATCTTTGACTTAAAGTAATGGAAATCAAAAGGTATATGCCCCCTCCCTTTTCTTTTATTGCCCCAAAATGATAAAGATTTTGGATGGGAGGCATCACAGTCACCTCATGACAACCTTCCCACCCTGTGCTGTGATTCAGTATCTCAAAAGCTCACCTTTGTTGGGATTAACTGGGTTGGCACTCAAAACATCATTACTACCAAAAAAAGGGACCCAATCCCATTCTTTCTTCAAAGCCAATGCTGCTTCAATACTGTAATATGATATATAGGGATTCTCTTATTTTGTGAGTCCCAGTTCCCATCTGAGATATAAAACTCAGGTGAAAACTAAATCGCAAAATGACACCTTGCTAAGAAAATGATAATTGCCCTGTATATCTCAGCTTCTACCATGCACACTTCTCATGCCTGAACTTCTCCTACAGTTTTGTAAAATTATTCCAGTCACATTATTTTTCAATTTGTCCGATTGGAACACAGTATTCCTGAGTGATGTGACCCTTGTAACCAAATTTTTCTCCAGAGATGTCTCTGTCTCAACTAAGTCTGAACAGATTTTTTTTCCAGCCTAAACAAAGCAAATTTTTAATAATTTTATAACATTTTAATATCAAATAATCTACTGTTAGCATGAGAGTTTAATTTTAAAAGTATTTGATAAGAGTTAGCTTGAATTTTAGATTTACTGAGGGCTTGGGGTTTGTTTTTCTCCTGTGGCTATGATTAAAAAAAAAAAATCAGGAAGATTACAGTCCTTTCAAGCTTTCCCATCCATTGCCCATAAATCTATGTCTGCCTACAAGTAATCACCTCCCTGCTCAGTGAGCACAGTGTTGCTGTGAGGGCCAGTGCCTATTAACTGACTATGGCCATGCCTCCTTATAGCCCTGTTCTGGAGTTCCTGCCCTTCTTGCACTTCAAAACAAGAGGGACATTACAGACAGAATTGAAATGCTTGAAAAGCAGGCAGTAAAGTGCTTACCTTGTTCTACAGACTTCAGGTTTTACATAAACGAGCTGCATAAAACCATCTCTTTCCTTCAGCAAGTAAATGACAGCAATGCCAGTCTCCAGTTAATGTTAATGAAACCCAGGCTGAAGAGTGATGCCAGTACAATCATAAATGGAAAGTTAAAATGACCACCACATCCCAGCATAATTCAGAAATGCTGGGAAGCTGGCAAAAGTGTCAGGGAAACTGTCTCTGGAAAGAAGCAGTGCTGGTGTAACCCTGCTCCCTGTGGAGGCAGTGGCACCATTGACATTGCTTGACTGGGAGCTGTGAGACTGCCAAGAGCCCTGGGGACACCTCCCCTCACACACTGCAACTCAGAGCCTGCTCAAAAACCAGTGGGGGCGTTTCAGGATAAGAATGGATAAAAACCCTGCTCCTTTGGGGTGGGGAGAGTGGAAGGGCTCACATACAGGCACATGACACACAGACCAGTCCTTACTGAGGAGGGCGGAACAGAAGGAAGATTTGTCAAACTGTCAGAGGGATCTGGACATTGCCAGGTTCCTAGAAAAACAACTGCATCTGAGATGTGTTTTCCAAATAAGGATACTAAAAAAAAGAAGGGGAAATAGTGGCATTTCCATATATTATTGCACAAAGGCTATTAATCTAAATGTGGGCTACTAAAAATATCCTTTTATGACAGATTTTTCTTCTCCCTAAGGCAGAGCTAGGAAAATAAAACATGCAAGTGAGTTGTTACTCAGCAAAGTGAGCTATAAACACCAAAGTGTAAGGTGATAACTGGATCGCCTACTACAGTACAATGAAAGGTACAGGAACAGTATATGGTATAAGCATATATAAATAGGTAAACCGTAATCAAAAGGGGGGGGGTAGGAGGGAAGGGCAGGGGGAAGTAAAAGAAGCAAAATAATGTTGATCAGCTGATGTCTCAAGAGGATGCTCAACATTGCTGCCAAGGGTCCCTGGGTTTCACTAGTTGTATGTGAACCACATACTGAATATATTTAATTGTATAATTCTTGTGACATCCAAGAAAACAGTTCTAGAGAAAGCACAGAAATAAAATTTCCCATGCATTCAACTTTGTATCAGAGGCAGAAAACAACTGTGAGTTTGGATCCTTAAAGGCACATGTACATACAGACACAAGGATGTAAAATCTTTGTAAAGCCCTGCATTTTTCAGCTTCCCACCTCAAAACAGGAACCCCCTGCGGCCACTGCCTGAAGCTGAAGAAGTGCTGAGCTGACCTGGACTGAGTTAAACCTCCTCAGCCTGCTGTGAGTAGCATGGTACTGGGGCAGAGTGGGTTTGGCACAGTCAGTAGCTGCTATTTTTCCAATTTGAGATTCGATTGTTTAATTACTGTGTCTCTGAACATAAATATATACCTTACACTTCTCACCCAGATTTGGCGATCTTTGATGTAATAAGCCTGAGCATCATAATAAACAATAACACCTTTTATTCTGTCATAGAATCTACTACAAAAATCTTTCCTTAAACCTGGAAACTCATCCCAGTTCTGACATTGTCACCAGATGTTATTTTGGTTGCCTGCAACTTTCATGCTGATTTTTTTCCAATTCTATTCAAGTGCATTGATACTACTACAAATAATGATTTCTAAAAATTCATCAGAAGTTAAATTATGTTAATTTGGCTCATTTTTATCATAGTTTCATATTTTTAAGCAAGAGGCCTGATTCCTCTTCAGCTATATTCAGACAGCACAGTAACATTGATAATCTACTTTGTGTGCCAGAGGCACTGCAGGGATGTAAATCACTGCTGCTCAGGATGCTACACTGGAGTGCCCTGCTCCCATGACTGCAAGACATCTGACATTGCATTCTGCCATGCAGATGTACCTTGTGACTTTAAAGTGGCTATACTATTTTAGTGCCCCTGCCCCAATATTAGGATAAAATAGGATTATCAGAATGGAGAATCAGATACCAGCTATCTACAGATCCAGTTCATGATTCTGGCTGCTCTGCAAATAAGTTCATAATGTAAATGCAAGCCATCATCTCTTTTTAAACGTTAGCGTTTTCTTCACACAGCTGCACAGCTACAGGAAAATGCTAAAATTTTATGCAGTGATATTACCCTCAGTTTCACAGTCTTTTTGATACTTAGGTCACATCTAGAAACTGTAACTTGTGGATGTCTTATAGAGCACTACAATTTTTTCTTCAGCCTTTTCTTCTATTTGCCTTTACCCTTTCTCTTCATCCATTTCACCTTTATTTGGACATCATTTATACAGGTGTATTAATTTAACCATCAATTCTGCAAGTTGTTCTCCAATATGTGCACCAAAAGCGGTTCATAGACTTTGACCACAGAACAAATGTTTAGCATTTTAAAAAAATTACCTCACCAGTTTTATGAAATTCCAAGTTCAAAAGTCAAACTATATCACTTTTACCTCTTACATGATTCAACAAGTTTAAAATTATACTTTTTGTTCCATTTCAGCATGTTGAATATAGAAATCACTAGCTACATAACAGCTGTCATAGCCATTTAGGAAGTATCATTTACCTGATAATTTCTTTTAACCTTCCTCAGCATAAAGTTAAACTGATTTGTTCTTTCACCTGTGAGATGCAAGTGATTACCCTTGCCTTAAACTTAAACTGAAGAGTTTTCATTTATTAACAAAATCAGCTTGAGCTGAGCTTTGAAGATCTATACTCATGCCATAATTCCTCATGGGTTTATGCCAATGAAATACTTTGCTATAAAAAAGATGGTTTTGACAGGATCAGTCCACAGAAAAAGCAGCATGTAGCAGCAATACAGTAATCTAGAAGCAAAAGCAGATTTTAGCTATCAGTTTGTTAGGAATACACATCACACTTACTGCCACATGGACAAGAATAATGTCCTGAGAAATCATTATTTATCCTCAGGTTTTTTAAATTTCAATTACAATGATTTATTAGAGATCATGAAACAATCTTTTTTTGGATTTTGCTCATGTTTCTAGCCTTTACGGTTAATAATTCTGTACTGAATGCAATACGCTGATGATGGATAGCTACGACTTTGAGATTTATTCATGCAAAAATATTCAAGACTCCTGTTGCAAATGCTGTTTAATGGCCATCTTTGAAAATTGGGTTCTAAATCACTTACTCAAAAAACCCTTACTGGGATGTGTAGCTTTTGAGATGCAAGCTGAAGCATAAATGCTGGTTTAGTTACAGTGAGACAGCTGAGGCCATTGCACTGAGAAGCTGAGTTCTTCCAGTGAAACCTTTGACAAGCAAAGAAGCCAATATTGTTATTAATTAACTTACAGCAGCACTCTTAGAGTGCTAAAAAAAAAAATCACAGCTGTGCTAGATTTTGTAGAAACATAATAAAGGATGTGTATGTACAAGCTAAATACACAAAGCGCACAAGCAATGGAGTGAAGAAAGCATTGTTATCCCCATTTCATGGTATGAGGCCAGAAATGGATAGAGTTGCTAGACTTTTCAGCTCTTGCACTGCCTTTGTTTCCTCACTGATGTAGAAAAGCATATGGAGGACACTTGGCTAATCCTGACCCTTCTGTGACAGCTTGGTGATGTCCTGTTTCATCAGGAACACGTTTACCATCCTACACCTCCATCAGGGCACCATTGCTACTTGCATTAGGAGAGTTTTCCCTTTCCCAGGTTTGATCTTTTGTTCATTAAATCATTAGCTGCATTAAATAATCCAGATATAAACAATTTTTCTAAAGCCTTCAACTATATGGAATTAATTACATGCTCTCAGAACAAGTTTTCAAATAAAAGAAGCCTTGGCTGCCTCAGCTGGAACACAACTAACCTGTGTGAGTTTGTGGTAGTTGCAAACCAGACTAGGTAGGACTGCAAGAAAGATTTAACTTGATTGAACCAGGCTCTGCTGTGCCAGTACAGAAAGCCTATACTGGCCCAGAAGGATAATTTCAGTAATTAGAATTCAGATTTCAGAGAAATATCTCTATTTTCAGATTTCCCAGCACTTAAAGTGAGGGAGGGATGAGAATCACACTTGTAAGTATAGACACCAACAGTTCTGCTCTGTGTGCCTAGATCCTCATGAAGATGTGAGTCTATACAGGTTTTTTTCTGACTTCACTGTAGAAAGTAGAGATTTTATCCTATGCTGTTGATTTTGTGGTGATGTGAGGGAAATAAAAGTTTGCAATGCCTGAATAGTGATTTACTACTCAGTATTCCTAGGGATTGTGTGTGTATTTCTTACTACTGGTTCCCCTGGCAATTTGGGATTTATCTTTCGATCCATTTTCATTTCAAACCACATAAGAAAAGATGTTATCAAGTGCTTTGTATTCAGTGACAAATTCCTTCTCTTATTACCAAATGCATTCTGACTCTTGCTAAAAAAATGATGCACTTGATAGCACACAGGGATTTAAATCGCATCCACTGCAAGGGGTACTTGTGCAGATTAATGCACAGTTCCCAGCAACTCTTAGGCCTAATTGGTAGAGGCTGGCTGAAGTCAAAAGTCTTCCTTCCAGATTTTGAGCATAGTAACTTGAAGCATTCTCTGAATCGGGGTTTTGATCCAGTCCTTATTTAAAATCAAAATGCCACCATGGTACATGCTCTTCCATGCCCCATCCCCCACCCAAGAAAACCCAAAAAGGACAATACAGAGAAGCTGTCAGGGTTTTGATTTCCTTCCTAGAGCATTGGAGCTGAGATATTACTAAAGCTTATGTAAATACATGAAGTAAACTTCACTGCTGGGTAGTACCGATTAAGTCTTTGCATTTGTCTTCATGGAAGAGTAATCAACCTAATGTATAGAGTAAAAAGATGCTAAAACAGGTAGAAATAAAAGCATACAATATTTAGAAGACAAACCAGGAACAGAGAGCAGCCAGGGAAAGAGGGACAGAATGACAGAAGAGAAGCTGCAGAAAGTAGAAGATAACAGGAGAATCGAGACAAAAGTTGATAGCAAGAAAAGAGAAAAAATACTAGGAAATATTTTTCTGAGAATCAATTAGATCTCACAGGAATAGAAATCTGAGAATGTTAAAAGAGGAAACATTTTTGTACAAATATTATCAGGATATTTTTACAGGCTGTTTTAGTAATTCATACATATTTTATTCTTGCAAAATTCTACTTGCAATAGTATTAGATCTAGTAGGTCTTTTGAAAAAGTCAAGGTTGTAAACTTGAAGTGCATATCTATGATTAATTTTGATCACCTTGACTATCTCATATAATTTGGCATATTTTGTTTCTTCAACATTTAACATTTAGAAATAACATTCCACTTCTTGTCAAGTGTATCAGAGTTAATTCCAAGATTTTCAATGCCAGGGACCTCATATTAGGCTCCCAAGCCTATGTTTGGATAAGAAATAATTAGCCACAATTTCAGAATTGTCTGGACTGAGTTTGCTTAGTTCATACTTTATAAAATTACAGAAATGTATTGCTATTTTAATGCATTAAAGAAGTCTCCTATATCATGCAAAGAATACTTTGGTTCTCTTCCCACAGGACTTTACATCACTTGGTAATATTGTGGTATCCAGACTAATTCTCAATAGTGAGATACTATTCCATGAGAAAAACAGCAATTACACCTGACCGTGTATTTAAATGAGGGCAAATAACAGACCAAAAAAAGTGTCAGCTTAGGCTCTGTGAATTCATGTGGCATAGAAGCCTTCTTTTCTTTTTCATATGTGAAAAATCTAAATTTGATTTCCTTATTATTGTTGGTTTTTTCTGGCTTTAAATCCTGTTAGGATGTCATGTGAGAATCTTCATTTGTGCTGTATTATAACAACCTGTTGTCAAAGTAAACAAAGCAAAATGTCTAGTTGTCTCTGTAGCTATAAGGATGAGAAATTACAGCTGCAGAGAAGTTTCAGCACACCATAAATTCTGCAGAACTTGGGGAAAGAATGGATTTACAATACCAGTTAATTCCTGTTGCCAGTGGAATTAGCTATTAGCTATATCCTGCTACTGAATCAATATCACAGCTAGAAACTCTGGTCCTATCCTCCCCACGGCCTCCCCCTTTTCCCATTTGCTATTGCAGTCCTTTGAGACCTGGCTGAAACCTTTCCTGTTGTTTTGGCTCAGTCTCTAATAACACATCACAACTCCACCACACACAGTCAGCCACAAGTGGTGGTTTCTCAACTCCAGTAAGGTGAGAACTGCATGAAGGCCAAATTACTTCTGCCCCAGCAGTGACCTTTTTTGAGGTCAAGCTGTGCTCACTAAGAAGGGCGTTGGGAAGCCTGTGCTGTAGCCCTGCCTTTCAGCTGCTCCTATCACATGTAAATATGCTGGATTGTTTTTCTTCCAGAACTCTGCAGTCCCCTAGCTAATGTACTGCTGGTGGTTTATCTGGGCCAGGGGCTGCTGGTGAACACAGCTAAGGAATCAGCACAGTCTAATAAAGAGTGCCTGTGGCTGCTCAGGAAACAGATTCTGATTCTGAGCCGGGTTATGGGTTTGGGACCACAGCACTCACATTTGTGCAACTTCAGCCACTGTCCTTACCCTGCTCGTCTGCGGGGCAGGGCTGTCTCACACTGCTCTGTTCTACAGGGCCCAGCACAGATAAGGCTCTGGACACTTCTCTTCTGTGCGTGGCAATGATAAACTAACTGTCAGACAGATGGTTAAACCTCTGGATAGTGATTCTTTTCCTTTTCATATGTAAATGTTTCCATTTTAACGAAATGGAAATACCTTACTTGCTTTATTCCAAACTAATGAATAGGGTTAGTGTCATCAGAAGCTTTTCCTTGCAATTTAAGGGCCAAGAGGACAAAAAAAAGAAAAGAAAAGGAAGAGAGTCTGCTATTCATTCTGTCTCTTTGTTGAGTCACCACCAGAATGGTTATTTTTAATAAAAAGATAGAAATATTTATGCCTGAAGGACTCAGGTTTGTTGAAGCTCTAGAGCTATGATAGAAAGAAGTGTCTTTAGTTTCTTCATCCATTCAGTATTTACATATAAAAAGCATCTACTTTGCATATAGTTCCTGTCATTGCCTCCAATTCAATAAGAGTGTACGCATAACATAACATTCACAGAAAAGAATGTTGAGGTATGTAATTGTTAATATTAAATATTATTTTAAATATAATGGAATGTGTTATTATTAAAAGTAAAACTGTACTCAAGAATGAAGACTATCAGAAAACCAATAAAGTGGCCTGAAATTAATAACTAGTGAAAGACTGCATTTTCTTTGCATCAGTAAATTCTGGTTTGGTGGACCTGCTACTATGTGGGAGCTTGTGAGGTGTATGGGCATTGTTTGTCACCTTAGCTGTGGGCTTCACATTTGGGTGATAATAAGGTGTATTATTTATCATACCTCACTGCTTTCCATACTTTGTTGTGTCTTTCATCAGCACAAGCCTCTGTTATTCAACTTAAAATATTTTTCAGTTTCATTTCTCCCCAGTTCTGAGTATCAGCCATAAGCAAAAGATGTCAGTTCTTCATCACACCCCTTTAAACAGTCAATTTTAATTTTTTCCCATCCGTAGGGGATGGGAAAATGCCACCCAGGTTGTCATCATCTTGCACATCTCCTCTCCCTCTGGGTTGCTTCCCTGTACCTGGTGTGCCAAGTAAAGCCTTTTCCAAGTGCTTCAAGAGATCCAGAATGCAGCACAGTCAAGAAACACTGGAGCTCTGTAAGCCCATCCTCCACTGCCAACTGCAGTACCTCAGCACTGCTCTACTGTCAGCAATTAAGCGTTTCCTAGCACAGGTTAACAGCTTGATGGTCTCTCCCCAGAGATGGATCAGAGCCAGGCTAAAGATCTGGTCTCAGGTGTCAGGAGCAGCAGTTACAAGGAAACTTAAGTTTGCTAAAAGCTTCAGAACTTCCTTAATTTAAAAAGTGAACCTAATGTTTTCCCAGCTCTTCTCCTCATTTCTCACCTAGTAGGAAATGAGTGACACAAGAAATATTTTTACACTCAAAGCTGTCTAATATACATCAGATTATTACCATATGTCCTCAGGTTTGATTTTTGGGGTTTTTTTTACAGAGTTGGTGTGGATCCAGATGAAGATCTGAAAGCTAAAGCTGCGAGCCAGGTATGTCAGGCTTTTGGACATACGTGCTGAATTTAAAAGTGTTCAATGTTTGGCAGATCATGGCTGCATCTGTGGAAATGAGACATCTCAGAATAGTATTTAATCCCTCAGAATTGAAAAGGAGAACGTGTAATGTTCAATTCTAGTAGGTCAGGTATAAAAATATTTTTCAGTTATTTTTCACATGGGAGCCTAAGTACATTGTGAACTTGAAACCTCTAAAGGGGCTCCTGAACAAGCTGCAGCTTTCATCTGTACCCTTCCATTTTTTGTGATTTATGTATGGTGCGGTCTCAAATGCAGCACTGCCTGCAGAAGCAGGAGAAATCTGTGGAGTCAATGCACAGAGACATGACCTGTGGCTCAGCACAGTGAGTGGAACAGCAGTGGGACTGAGGAGAAGCCGCAGTACAGCTGACAAGGTGCCAAAATAAAAAGCCAACAAGTGCCTAATGCTGGTGATACCATCCCATGCACCCTTTCAGACAACACAACTGAAACTGAAATTTAAATCATCCAAAAATAATATAAATTTAGAGAATAAGCTAATGAAGATATAAGATAATTTATTCATTTGAAAATACATTAGAGATACCATTAGGCAAAATTTTAATATATCTTATGTACTGAATATTTCTAACATTTGCACATTTGCATGTAGCTGAAGGCACATAAGGAGAAGCTCAATTTTCATTGTAACAAGCAGAATTCAGGTGCCTAATTATCCTAATGTTTCCTTTAAAAAAAGGAAAACCAGTATTATGCACACTGACCTCACCCTTCTTTTTACAACCCTGTCACTATTCATAAAGGTCTAGCATAACCCTTCATTGCACCACGGCAATGCACTGTTTTATTCTGAGGGGACTTGTGCTAAATTTCACTTTTCTAAGCATCTTGGTAGGAACTCCTGCAATGCCTCTGTCTGAATTCTGAACAAGAGCAGGACACAGAACCATAGTCTATATTTGATCGGCGTATAGAGATACAGAATTGCAAACATTTTCTGCTCTTCAGCACTCATGAATTATCAAAGATCATGGAATGCAGAATGCAGCATAAAATTGACTGAATGGATGTTTTTCAAAAAACTGATTTGTTCAGAGCCCGCTGGGCATCTAATTTTCTCATTCTTTTACTGAAAATGAAAATAATAATGTTTATTTACAACAGTAACACATCCGGTGTCCCAGCTGTGCTCTGTGAATTAACACCTATCTCTCCTGACAAAACTGAGCAATACAACACTGAAAGTGTAAATAAATATAACACTTTTCATGCCCTATCATGTCCAGTTCAGCATTCCTTGTAGTAGTATATTATACCTTGGAAAATAGTTTTGCTATTCTGATTATTCTTCCCCCCTCCTATGGTATTTTATTTTCATTTGTCTGACTTTTCTTTATATTTGACATCTCAATCTTTTAGTAATTCAAACCTTTGCTGCATTCCCTGAAGCACTCACTGTTTTAACTCAGTATCTATCATAGTTATTCAAGTCAGGTTGTTTCTTCTAATTTTCTCTTTCATCCCGTAGCTCTCTCTCATTCGTTTTCTTCCCCTGTGTTTCTCTTTTCTTTCCGTTTTTCTCCAAAATGATGTTTTTATTTAGTTTACCTTTCATTACTTATTTTCTTCCCATGTTGCTGTGCTTTCACAGTGAAAGCAGTTGATGTTCCTACACATCTATTCCTGCACAAATAACGTGTCAGGTGCCAGCACCTCCCACTGCCAGTCAAAGCTCTTGCCCAGATGAACTTGAAACCATGTGCCCACTCTCAGTGCTATTAATTGAAGCTTCAGGGGAGATTGTACCAGAAATAAGAACAAAATATCTTCAAGAATAAGATGTTTAAAAGGGAGCAAAAAATTAATGGAAAATGAAACCTCTAGGCTTCTCCCTGCTCAGAGTACTCATCCAGAATGGGAAAGCTGCAAGGTCTGCTACCAAGATTTGAATTATTTCCTCTGTGACTACTCTAACTGCCAGGGCACACGTGCCTTGCTGTGGGAGCCTCTCAATCCATGTCCGTAACCATTCCTAGATTTTTTTAGGGGCAAAATAAGACTTGAAGACCTTCCACCTCATGGGTACTATGTCAGATTGAATACCAGCTATATGACTGCAAAACCCTTTTCCTTCCTTACCTCTTCATCTCCTTTTTTTCCTTCCTTTGCCTCCCAAAAATTCAATTTTCTGTGAAGAGATTTGATTTATTCAATAATTCTATGTATACAGTTATTTCTAAACTTCTGATTCTGTTCTATTTTGAGCTACCCGAACCAATAATTTTGGCAGCCAGCTGGCAGCAAATTCCAGTTCAGACTGTAAGACCTGGAACCCAGAGCTCCTTCCCTACAAAAGCCATAGAGCCTTTTCATGTACATTTAACATCTGCACTTCACCATACCATGATCCATCAAAAGCATATTTCAGTTTTAACTCTGTCTTGCCACCCTTAAATTTATCATTAAATCATTATCACAGCAGAAGCATAAACAAAAGAAAATAGCCTCATATTCATACCCATTTACTTATTCATAACTTAGTTCTGACAGAAATTACACAATATGTAATAAAATAATATATATTATTGTATAGAAGATATTACGGAAACACAAACCACTTTGCTGCATATCTTGTACATTCAGTGTATAAACACCAAAAGCTAACTCTGAAAAGCACAATGCAGGACACAGAATCACTAAGCAGAGTTAAAAAGCTGGTCTATTTAAAAGAGGCAAAAGCTTTATGGCAGTGAGTTGTTTTATGAAATTCCCATTAAAAAAGACAGTCAATAGCATATTTCATTCAGATGGCTCATGCATCTCAAATTCTGCTATGTTAACTTCACTTGAAAGATGGTAAGAATATATTTTCTACAAGCACTTCAGAGAAAATGTTGTAGATATGCTATTGATCTCAGGAAAAAACTAAATAGCCTGCAAAACACTTATCAATATCATCTCTGTCAAACTAATCTGCATGGTTTATTTAACTATCCCTACATCTTTGTAAGTATAATAAGGAATTTAGTTACACTGTTCTCATCAGTTTCATCTGCCAGCTGGTTGGTGAATTTATTGCAAGGACTAATGAGAGTAATCTCCATATGGGCAATTCCCATATGGAAGGAGAGATGTGAGAAACTTTGGCATTTTCCCTTCCCAGCGAGAAAATTGTTGGAAGAGATAGAGCACTGTCTCCCCTACTTTTACCTCTCTGAACTGTAGGGAAAGTGAAAAGTTACTTTTTAAAATCATAGGATCCAAAATAGTATCCAATAATCTGCAAGAATCCTAAAACATTCACACCATCTCCTGTCATCCTTTGCGCTGTTTCTACAGGAGCTGCACTCCCAATAACCACCCAGATTCCCACCACTGCAAAAGCTGATAACACAACACAGATTTCATAGACAAAGGAGGAAGGTGCAACACATGTCAAACTAGAAATAAAAGAAGTCCCAGGTCAGGCCCATAAAACCCTTGGGGGATTATAATCTTGTGTAGACTTCTTTGTCCACTGCTTTCATACAGGAACAATTCATGTTCCCAAATGAGGAAACCTTTTCCCTTTAGAGGCAGCTACAGGTACAGTGACTTTGGAAAGAGGAATCAACCAACCACAACATTACAGTTCAAACGGAGGACACTGGCCATTTACAGAGCTCACTGTGTTTTTAACAAGCTGTCCTCTGCACCACACACGAGTAGCCCCTCCACAATATGTTTATTTCCATGCCCATCCTTCTTTTCCTCATCTCTACCCCTGTGTGCTCAAGTCCTTCCCCCTCTCCTTTATTCAGTTCTTGTTGTTCTGACCTTTTTACCACAGATTTTACCTACAATCACACTTCCTGCTTAAATATTTCAACCCTTTTCCCAATCCTTATCTTGCCAAAATGCACTGTTAGATGTTTAGAGCTTGGAAGAGTATTCTGCTGCTCTGTTAGGGACTAGTTCCATCTTCTTCCCCCCTCCTCCCCAGCTTCCCCAGTTACTGGGAAGAGCTGCTAAAATATTCAATTCAGTTAACAAGGAAAGAGATCCCAAGAATAATATTTGTTCTACTTGGTGCATTTGCTTGTTCAGTGTGACCACATTAGCAAAATCATAACAGCTACAGCATGGACTCTGTCTAACCTTTTTCAAAACTCAATGACATCAATGTTCCCATTGTTCCAAAGTTCCCATGAACAGGTTGCTTTGGAACTAGACCTTACAATTTTGAGGGTCAGACCACTACATTATCATCAGCCAATTTACATGTATATTAGTAAATAAGGTATTAGATTTTAATATATTATTAGATTAAAACATGAAAATTAACAAATTCATTGGTTAAAACTGAATAAGGAAAAATATTCTCATTTAAACTAACCTAACTTGCCGCAAAACAAAAACAAGACAACAGTTGAGTACTCCAGAGAGAACTGGCCATCCCATTCCTAATTTCATCCTGCTAGTAATTCTTCCACTAGTACTGATGTGATACTTAGAGTATGACCAAACTGGCTGTCTTTGTACAGATAACTATTCCTAATTTATTATTCCAAATTAAGATCTTGAGGAAAAGGATAGTTCACCTCTCTACCTGTGCAGCATGTCACAAAATTATGCAGAATGGAAAGGGAATTGTGAGCCTTGTCAGTTAAACTCATGTTCTCTTCCCCCTGGGAAGGAGTATGGAAAGGACTTTCCTAGTTATCAGAATATCTCAATCCCTTTGGGAAAGATATTTTGTTAGACATACACAAACAGCCTCTGATCTTGTAAGAGTAAACTGAAGTAATCCCACAATGGCAATTAAAATATCATTTTATTGATCTCAGAGTACAACACTTCTGAATTGCTTAAAAAAAATTGGAATCATTCATAAAAGTAAATACTACATTCTTCCAATGAATGCAGCAATGAGAAATATGCTGTATGAGAGACAATTTTCTCCTGAACTGATTTGCAGGGATGACATTTGTGCAAGAACAAAGTTCTTTAAATTTAAAAAAAAAAAAGGCCTAGTTAATTGTTATTTGCTCTGACATGTATTTTTAATATAGGCACTCCATGTTTTATTTATTTTATAGAAATGCTTCTCACTTCATTCATTTGTTTATTTTGCAGAATGCATCTAACTTGGATAAAAATACAACCAAAGCTGAGAGTGCATGGCTGTTCAGAATATGGCATGGCTTTGACCACAAGTATCCCTTTCTGCTATAAACCATGAATGAGAGTTGCACTAGAATTTGCCTTCAAAATGTTTAAGAGTCCAGAATTATAATATTTTAAAAACCAAAACAAATAATCAATTTTAATGTGTTTAGTAAGGAGAAAAAAATTGGCAAGTCCAAGGCAGCAGAGGGTCCAGCCATGGTTTAAGCTATGTGAAAAGGGAACAAGTTAAGGAGGTGTGAGCTACAGTAGACAATGCATTACAATTAATTAACCTTCTTAAATTCCTGGATAAAACTAATCCAATCATTATTTAGATAGGGTGTAGATTCTGTGTTTGGGGAACCAGGAGGTTGGAGCCAGAAGCAGCCAAACACCTGCTGCCTGACCACATACTCAGAAAGCATTAGCTACCTAAGAAAAAAATAAAACACTGGTTTGCCCACCCCTCTAATAAAACAGAGAAAGAAGCATCCATTATGAAAAGCTGCCAGGGTTTTCCTGAAGTTCATGTTTCCTAATCCCTGGATTCCTGAGCCTTTGTGCTTTTTATTCACATTCCTACCGAGGCACGTGTAGTACAGTCCTTGAATACAGGTGTCTGATGCTTTATTCCAGGAAGTCTGGTTTCCATGTCTTTTGCATTTCAAGAAAATATTTTAAGTGATTAAAGAGCTTCCTTCCTAAGCCAAGGCAGAACATACAGTCTGATATTAATTCCTGTGCAAAAACTGTGAGTGCTACCATTCTGATTTATTGTCATTTTAAACTGACTCTGCACAGGCTTTGCACAGCTGCCAGTGAGATCCCCAGTAACAATCCCACCCTAAGCTGTAACAGAGATACACAGTGCATATAAGAGAGGCCACCTGAGATTTCTGTGCATCCTGCCTCAGGAGCTGAGCAGGAAAAGCCCTGCCAATATCGTCTCCATTATCCAACAGCACAACTATTGGTCAGTCACCCTGCACTGCTGAGCACAAATTAATGTTCAGGCTGCATATGTGTTTTTCCTGCTACCAGCTGCAGCAAACTAGAATTAAATATTTCGGCTGGTAAAATTCAATTCTTTGGGAATACAAGCTTCCTTGGAGAGTTCAACTGAAGTTATCCTTCAAAGACACTTTTGATGAAAACACATCTTTTTGGTTAAAAATTGATGTTTTTCCTTAATTCATTTACTTTAGCAATTTTAAAGGCCAAAAAGCACTTAGCATTAAAATATTTCCCTCGGATAATTTTTCAATACCTAGAAATAGTAGGTAAATGTTATATGAAGTGAGAAAATATGTTTAAATGTTAATATTGAGTACCAACATGACTGGCTTTAACCACCCCTTTTTCAGAAGAAATAGCCTGTGGTGGTGGTATATCCTAGAAACCATAAGTCAGAAGGAACAGATGAACAGGGTGAGGGGAAGGGGGAATTTTTCCTTTGAAGATTAAAAAAAAATAAAAAAGAGTAAGCAAAAAATGTGGAAGGCAGGAGCAGGACAGAAGCATAAATTAAAGACATGAAGGAGAACAAGGTCAGAGAGAGAAAACAAGGGACAGAGGAAGAAGAGGGAAAGAGAAATCAATGTGAAAAAGTCAGACAGCAGTACATGCAAAATGAAAAGTCTCTGCAAGGCACCAGAAGCACCACTTCTCAGAGATTAGCTGTCTGGTAGAGATCCTGAATATGGGTGCCTGATGCCTTATTCTAGAAATTCTGATTTCTATGTCCTTTGAATTTCAAGAAAATATTTTAATTGTTTTTAAAAGATAGTATTTTTTACAGAACACATTCATGTCAGCCTCACTACCAGTCAAGTCATAATCTTTCTTTAGAATTCAGATGTTCAGAGATTATAGCTGTGCCATTACCCTAAAATATATATTTATTGCAAATAATACATCTACATTTCACTAATCCTGAAAATGTATGCCCGTATTCCTGGATGAAATGATAGTTCAACCCACTAATGCTGTGACTCACAGCTCTAAGCTTTTCTTTGGTAGGACTGTTTCTGAAAGACATTCTTTTCAAGGAGAGAAAAATTATCCACCCAAACTTTCTTTTGCCTTTCCCTGCCTAATGTTATAAAGCTACATTGCTAAATTTAGAAGAAGAAATTGTCATGTAGCATAGTACTTGTCCCCAGTACAAGATTGCAGAGAGGATTATGATAAAGTTTTCAAAGAAAAGATACGGCAAACTAATAACCTATCTGTTCATATACTTCGAAAGCACACAAGACTCTGACATTTCTATAGTTTGACATTTGCTCTTAGGCATTAACACAAATCTACCCACTCTTCTGGCAATAACATCTCTTATGCCTATTTATTTCACAGGAGGAAAGCAAGAGGGAGGAAATATCACTAAGGAAATCAAAAAGTTGTGTTGTTCCTTGCTGTCATTATGAATGATTTCCAATTAGCTCGGTGATCTTAGGCAATGGCAACATGCCATGCTAGGGTAGAACTATGCAAAAAATCCCTGCAATTCTGTTTAGAATCACATTTTATTTTTATTCTGAAAGAAACATCAGGAGCCTGGTCCAGAGCCAAATCGGTTCAATGAGAATTGTATTCTTTCAGCAAAAGTTTCTTTGAATTAGGTATTGACACCTAGGAAAAATATATAGTTCTCCAAAATCTAGGCTAAGAAATAATAATGTTGAAATATAAAAATGAAGAACAGATAATTTTAGTATGTAGAGTTATCCTCTTGGATTTCCATCTCAATAATTTCAAGAAGAAAAAAGCAAAATAAAATATTTGCATCTGACAGGGGGCAACTTCCACTGAGTCAACTATTGTTTTTACAGCCCACAGTGCATTTCACCATTTGAAGCCATAATATCCTATTGAAGGCTAGTGGGAAAGCAAGGGAAGAAACAAAGGCTTTTCAAGAATTTATCAGGAAAAAGAGACACTACAGATTTACAATCCAGCATTATATACATGTCTTTAAACCGTTGTGTTTTTTCAAAGCAGATGTAGGCAAGTTTAGCTAACAAATGAATGAGTAGGTGGAAATTTCATCCTGCAAGGGCAAGAGTCTGTGTGTATATGGATGGAGCTCAGGCAAACAGCAAGTGAAATTTTCCCATTCCACAGCATCTCTAAAAAACTTAGCTCGTAGCTAAGAGCAATTTGCTTTTAACTCTGCTCAGTCCCAGCCTCTTTACTTGCTTGCTCTAGCAAATATCCTCCTTTTCCCTGCATAGTCATTGTGTACCTGACTAGAGCTGGAATTCGTCCTCTACACAAGCCAGGAATCCCAGTTACAATTCTAAAAATGAAGGGAAATTCGTGTAATAAAAGCATCTTGCAAGCAACCTTCACCTGGTTTACCAGCTACTCTAGGCTAAACTCGGCAATAATTTCTGGCTTCATATAATTTTATACAAGGCTCTGCATCCACTAAGGATTCCTTCTCTCACAGAATCCAATTCTTGCTTCTCATGTGGGGGCATTCTTGCTCTTGCTGGCTGTTCAGTAGCATCCATCAGGAGGATAACTATGGTTTTCTCCCAGCTTCTCATGCTCTATAGTGAGAAGAGAAGGAAGGATTTGGGATTGCTGCACTAAAACACAAAAATAATGCAAAAATAATGGAAATTGAAGATGAGAAAAGGGGAGTGCAATGCATACACTAAGATATTTCTGGATAGAAATGTTCACCATCTTAAGAAGAAGCTCACATTGTGCTGTGGGACATGTACCTTGATAGTACATACTGAAACCTGCATTGAGAACAAAATAGTTACTGCATAACAGGAAAACATATGCAAGATTAACCAGAAGAAAACAAGGGAAGGAAGAGGGACAAAGACATCAAATGCATGGTTTCTTTAAATACTTTGTAAGTGTTAAATTGCTAGACAGGTTTTGGACGCACCTGCAGCAGTCTAATCATGTTTTAGTGGCAAAGGGGTGAGGATGATGTGGCCTTTCAAGACTAACATGACCAGAGCACCAAGGTTGCCTATCTTTGCCATAAGTGAGGGCACAGAGGGAGGCAGGAGAGGGACCCTGATTGTTGTCAGCTGGCTGGGATGGCTTCTACGAGTATTGCAATGGCATGCACCCCAAGCTACCAAAGAGCAATGTAGCCATCTAACTTTGCACTTTGCTGTTGGAGTGGTTTGCATGCATTGATACCTGGAAAGTAGAGGGAGGAAGGCTTCCTCCTTCTGTACAGATTTCTTTTCAATCTGAGGAACTAACACTGAGTTACACTGAATAGAAGCAGGTGTCTGAGACAGAGTGAGACAATTCTCCATAAAGTAACTCTTAGAAGTGTTTCTGCTTAAACTGCAGTTATTGGTCATTCAGATTCATGCCTTTCAGCTTTCAGCTTGGTTAAAAAAAAAAAGAAGAAAAAAAAAAAAAGAAAAAAAAAGGAAAAAAAAAAAAAAAGAAAAAGAAAAAGCTGTTTATGTCCTTTGCACTTGCCTGAAATCAATCAGCCAAGAGGAATTGCATTATTCGTAGACTTCAAAAGTTTATCCTCCTTATCAGTGCACCTATCATTTTATTTCTCCTGTGCTTTGTATGTGGATAAAACAGAGATAATGGCTGACTATTGAGCAAGATAAGTACTGTTCTGTGCCTGGGAGAAAATGGAAAACCTACTAAAAGCAAAAGTGCATTCTAGGGTGAACTGACAATCAAAGACAAACTCAGCATTTTGTGGTCTTGTCTGTGAAGTTTCCTTCTGGGCTGGCTTGTCACTCTGCTATCAGAGAGAGACATCTTTGGAAGGAAAAGGCAAGGAAGAGCCTGTAAACATGCATGTGCATGGTGTTTTCTTTTACCCTCTGGAGAACTAAAAGTTTCTTAATTACCAATACTCTGATTTATTGTTCTTTTAGCACTTCAGTGAAAACAGCAAAATAGCACATAGGGTCCTACTTTTGGACCAGAAACTCATTTTACTACACAGTTTTCAAAGATAAAAGAATCTTATCTGAGAAACAATTCAGTCCAATCATGAATCAAAGCCACTTTAGATAACACAGCTCAAGCCAAGCCAGGTACCACAGAAGCACTGCTGCAGAATGGGCTGGCAGGAAAGGCAGCCAACACAGCACAGAAATGCTGAGAGAGCCCAAGTATCAGCTTTGCAGGTGTTAAAAGCAGATCATAAAATCTGAGAGAAAAGCACAGTAAATGAATTAGAGTGGATCTCATAACAAGAGCCTGACAAAAGCAGCTGACTATCATAAGGCTGCCTCAAACACTGCAAACTTAAGCTGTACTAGGAAAGTCCTCAGAAGGTATTTCTTCATTAGAAACAATTGCCCGAACTTAGTACAAAGTTCATTCCCAAAACATATTTTCATGTACATGATCTAGAAAAGCTCATTGTTCTTTCTACAGCACAGATAATCAGTATAGCTGATTTGGTGCTATTTCCTGACCCTTTCAAGGACACAGGATTGTTGAAACTCTGCAAATTAACCTAATAAATAAACATGGCTAATAATTAACCAGAATAACAAGTGACCTCAGTTTGTCCTCCATTCACAGAAAGAAACCTAGTTAAACAATTGTGAAACAATTCCACACTGAATAAGTAAAATTCTCATTTGTAAAGTTTTGTTCATGTCAGTTCTATGAAAGACTCATTTATGTCCAGGTTTTGGGGGTTTTTTTACAATGAAAAATTACTAAGCATTACTTAAATAACAAGAATGAATGCAAAATTAAATACAAAGTATTAAATTAAAAATCTTTGGGTTTTTCCAGTATTTGACATATGATCCTTTCCACAGTTACATTCATGGAGACACACAAGATTATTGATGATCATTTCTTGATATTTTTATCAAAAAATTTTGATCTTTAAACCCACCCTTTCCTCACAACAATCCTGGAATAAGGGAGCTTCGGGTATTTTGTTTCCATAAAGCATAATCAAAAGGAATTAAAGCTTGAATTTTTACTATGTAGATCTTTCTTTCTGACACTAAGATTCAGTACACCACAGAAATGCCTGTTTACATGTTTAAAACAAAAACAAAGAAATAAAGAATTAAATTTGGGAGAAAAGGAACAGATGAAGGAAAACTATAGAAAAATCAGATTCTTTTTCGTAGTCCAATTTTAGCTCTTGAAGTTACATAAAATAGTACAAACACTAAGTCATTCTGGAATAGGACTTTTTTCTCCCAAAGATGTTATTTCGCTGGTAACAAAGCCATTATATCAAACTTCTTGATTTCTTTAAAGCCTTCAAAGTACTATATAGTGCTTTTGGCTTTAAAGGAAGAAATAGTCCCATAGGAGAAAATTTATGGGATTTAAACAAAAATCAATGTTCGAAATAATGGTAAAGCAAGGCAGGGATGGGACAAGTGGAGGAGAACATGAGGAGAACGTGCCATTATTGTTGCAGTCCGTGGAGCCAGAGAAGTGCTTTTCTGGAAGCTGTTACCAAATCCTTGTTGTCATCTACCAGAGATGCTGGGCCTGGTTTTCTCTTCTTCGCATCAAATGCTCATTGATTTTTATATAAGTTTTGCACGGCATCAAAGGCAAAACCCAACTTAGAGCTTATTGTGGACAATTGCTTAGAATTACCAGCTTTTCTATTTAACATCCTGGCTCACATGACATATCTTTTGTGTGTTCTGTTCTCTGAATTTCTGATAATGAGGACCTCGGCTGAATAGAGACTTCTCACAGATTCTAGGTGGCCCAATATAAGTACATGGCTCTTTGTGTAACTATATCAATTTCTTTCATGTAATATATTAAAATCACAAACATCATCCCATATGGGGTTTTATAATTTAAAAATAAATTTTTTCCTAGAGGAAATACACTTTACTCTTTCCAGTACAAAACCACTCAAAAAAAAAAAAAAAAAAAAAAAAAAAAAAAAAAAAAGAGACAAAAATGAAACAAAAAGCCCTAAACCAAACAAAAAACACCTTCCAGTTCTGCAGCTTACTTCTATCTGCATAGCTGCCTGTTACAGTACCTATCAAATGAAAATACAAAACTTGAATTGATCTAAAGCTTAGTGAAGTAAATGGACTCACAGTTTATTGACCCAAACAAATTACAGCTAAAACCATCATAGTAGCTGATTTTACTGATAAGTATTATCATTCTGTGTGACAATTCTCTATTTCCCTCCCCTTCTCACTTTATTTTTACGGCAAACTGAAGGCTGACTGTACAAAGAAGCAGAAGCCTAGGCTTGTATTAATCCACTCAAGCATGAAATTATAGTTTGTTGGCTGACAATACTTAAAGCACCCAAGAGACCCAAGTATGATATAAGAATACTGGAAGCTTATAGCACAGGTTTAATCAAGCATAACTTAAAACCCTCTTTCAAGTCTCTTATTATTTCATTTACACCTCTGTATGTGTAAAAAGTTACTTTGCAGTACATCTGAAGTGTTTTAAAGTGTTCTTCTGCATGTGTATCTTCTTCCACTGTTGTGTTTCCAGACATTTAATGTACATTGGAATGCCTGGATGTGCATGCAGCACATGCTGCATCTGTAATACCATCTTCAAATGGCACTTCTTTCACAGCAGCAATTGTCACAGCAAGATATGGCTAAATATAACATCACCTAGGCAAGAAATTGGTAATACTTCCTAGTAAGGGCTGTTATTAATGTTAAATTACAGTGGTATTCCGGTAAAAGCTGGGAGACTAAAGGAATCGGGATGATTAATGCTATCAACCAGGAATGACAAAGAGCACATTAATGATTTTCCATCAGAAAATATTGTTGAATTGGACTCTTTTACAGGAAGTTAATATCTGGATGCAAACTTCTTATAAAGTCAATTATATGTTCCAGTGCCTTCAAGTAGGTGTGTACGAGACCCTCCATACAAGTAGGATTTGGAACCTTGGTCTGTAGTTTTGGCACCCTCCCCATTTTAGGTGGCTGCTCTAGAAAAAGCACCGTTGGTCCCCCTTAGTTTGTGTTGACTATGATAGCTTCAAGTTTAGTTAGACTACCTTAGCACCCTAACACACCACCACCAATAAGGCTGAGGCAAATGTGAGAGGAAAAAAAAAATTATTTTGCCTCTAATTTTAAGAGCACTCTGTCAATCAGCAATTTAAAATGAAGCAATTTTGGCAGCAGAGAAATTCAAAAGCCATTTTCTATTTCTGATATTGAAATACATGCATGATTCACTAGAACATGAACATCATCCTGCATTCAGATAGACTGTGAATCAACCAATCTTAGTATCAGTTCTTAATTGAGCCCTTCTTCTCAAGGGGATGCCAAGGAAAGGTGGAGAGGATAGATCAGAGGAATAAATACACTGATACAAGACTGACTACAGGTTTGCATGAGGTATTGCAGCACATCTTCACATCTGACTAGCTCACTTTAACTATTGTCAGAGCACGTAAAAGTCCCAAGACAAAGGCTGTCTTTCACCTTACACTATAATACAAGTTTCCTGAAATGCATACTTAAATACATGAAGGAATGGAATAAATATTTTTAGCTGTTTATTTTCTTCAGTAACTTGTGCTATTATGCCCAAATAAAAAAGTTTTCATCTCTTAAATACTTATTTAAAAGTATAGCAAAGGATGTCTTATTTAGGCAGACAATTCTACAGATTTTTTTATTTTGTTCTTCCATGTAATTATGTACTGAACACAGTTGTGCTATGAACAGTAAAATCTCATTCAAATTTAAAAAAAAAATCCTAGTGCTGATGGACTTGAAGTGCTCTGCTATTTGTTCATTAGCGTTTATAGGGAATGTTTTATTCAATTTGCTAAAAGCAAGCTGGTGATTTTCTGAACCAATTCCGTAAATTGTTATTTATTCTATCCTTAGTAGGCAAACTTCTGCTCAGTGCTATCTATTTTAAAAAGTAGAAAGCCCCAGCTTTGCAAGATCTCTTAAATAGCTCCAGAGGAAGTTCCCCCTTTGTTTCATTTGCTGCTTGTTCTGCTGAGGACCTGTGGTCTCAGCTCTTGTTACAGCATCAGAAGGTGGCAGAGCACAGCCCTGCAGTCTGGGCTCACAGAGCACAGGAGGGCTGGCAGTGCACACCTGCACACCTTTGGCTTCCGTGTCTTCGGTGTCAATCTTAGATACTCCAGGCCAAAAGAAACATCCCTGTTCACATCCGCTCTTTCCCAACACTGTGGGGAATTCCCTTCATTCTACATTGGTTTAAGTTGGATTCCTTGAGATGAAGTGTAAGGAAAGTGGATTTTTCCTCAGCTATGGCCCTGTCCTACGTAGCCATGAAACTGCTGGCGCTGTCCCATCTCTGCTGATCAGCTGTCATGTGGGAAGGGGGGCACAGCCTTCAAGTGCAGAAACCTGACTTACACTTCTATTGTTGATAGAACATCTGAAACCAGTCTGAGGAATTTTGAGCAGTAACAATAACCCCTAATATTTCCTATATCATTAAGATAAGAAGTAATAGCTGTTCTTTAATGGGGAAACACAGAAATGGTTTTTACTGATAAAAAGACCGGTATCATTTGTTCAAAGGTTCAGTCTTCATTAAAGATACAGAATAGCGCATGTCACAAATGGTTAAGGCTTTGAAATCCTTTTGGATTATTCACCGAAATTTGCATTGCTACACAGCATGAACTATTTTTGGATTCTGCATAAATAGAATATCTAATACAGAATTACATTATAATGAAATATGCAATAATGCAAGTGCCCATAGAGTGCTTTTCATGTACTGCAGGCATCCAAAAGTTTCAAATGCATAAAAGATGGTTACACTTGCTGCACAAACGAGGTTCCTTCCCATTTAGTTAAAACTCAGTAGTAAAAAATACATACATACAGGCTGCTATGACATAGTTAAATTGTTACTGGTATTTTGTATCATGGCAAGGATCAGTGGGAACTGGAGTGAATTAAGATTGTGATTGATCATTAGGGCTTGATCCTCCCAGCTAAATTGGAGACTTACACTTTGGGTGATGCAGAAAATGCTGTTTGTTAATGATCCGTGAAAATGCAGATAAAACAATTCTGGATCAGATTGTTCCATAAGTTGCCACACAAATTGAAAGAGGCAATATAACAACATCATTATGTTTAGTTATCTTTGATTGTCAATTCAGTAATACCTTTTAAAATATAAGGAAAGAATAAAAATAATATTAAAATATAACATATTTACATCCATCTGCAGTCCACACTGAATATAATATTTTTCTGCTGTCATTTCCCCAACTTTCATTCTCACTTACACAACAGTACAACCTCAGCAGCAGGACTGAAGAGAAAAAGCATAGCCTCAACACAGGCTGATCTCTATTTTGCCTGCTAGGATATTTTTAGGAAACAGGAACAGTGGTTTCAAATCCTCTTGGGCTAAGAAGAAGCAAAAATCTTGATCTTTCCCTTCACAGATCAGTGCTTTAACACCTAGGCTATTATGTAAAAAAAATGGCCAGCAACCCACCTGGCAGCAGGAGGAGTTTTTTGGTTGAATTCACTGCTGTCTCAATGAGTTAAGGATGGTACAAGAACAACTAAGTTACCATGTCGCTTTAGGAAATAAGGCAGAAATGAAATATCTTCACAACCCTTTCCAAATTACAGGGACATTATGGCACCCAGCACTTTGATATGTCTCTTCCCAGCCTAGGTTGCTTCTTAGCATGCACAGGAATATGATTAGGAACCTAAGGAGATTACAGGCTAATAATGCAGGTGACTCGTGGTTTATTCTTGACAGGGTAAAATGCCAGCTATGCTCCTTTTATGCACGTTCACCAATTTTTCCAAGCACACAAAGTATAGCTGAAAATTACATTTTTACTTTAACTTCTCACATAGCAATAAATACACCTACTTCTCTGTATTTTTGCTTTAGGCTCTGTTGCTACAGATTTAACAAAACAGCCATGTATTTATGGTGATAGTTTTACTTTTGCACATAGAAGAGCTAGATCCTATTTTTTAAGCATAAGCACATGGATGCTTCCATTATGGTGCAGCTGCAAAATGAACATTGTCTTGGATTGCTTTCTCAGTCTTCCTCTATTAACATATCTATCATCTGTACAGCATAGAATAATAATTTGCTACCTATTTCAGTGATGACACACTTAAAATATTTTCCTAGTATTAGACAGGTCTGATCACAATAGACATCTCCTGGACCAAACCTCACAGCACGGAGCCTGGGCACGCAGAATTCTGAGAGTGCACGGCAGCCCTGCACACAGTGGTGTGCACAGGGACATCCCTACAGAACTGGCCAGATCAAACATGACACAAGGCATAAAATCAGTCTGGGATATGATTTCATGCACACAGCAGCAGGTCCACTGCACACAAACGAGCCCGAATGCCCCCGTGCCTGCTCTGTCCCCACGTGCCAGGGAATCGCCGCCTGAGACCGCGGGTGAGCTGTGCCAGGCTGGAGCTGCCCCCTCCTGAGTGCACCTTCAGGAACAGATCATGGAGTTCAGCCATGAAATACAGCTCGGGATCTGATCAGGGTAGAAGCCCAAAGCAATTGCATCACAAGCACTTTCTCAGGAGTTCTTCATAAGATACATTGGGGACCCTCTCCCACCCCCCTCCCTGAAAGGTGTGCTCTCTCTGGGCTGGGGATGGAGTTCCTGCAGCAGAGGCTTCAGCAAGAGCTAGCCTCCCTCTCCACAGCTTGTCACTACAGATAGATATTTTCTACTCAAACTTTCTGCAGAGCAGTTGATCAGCTGCAAAGCAAATAGCTATGACTCAGTTTATCACAACAACAGAATGGGAATTAACATTAACAAGCTAATGCTTCATCTGATTGTGAGGAGCTTTTTTAATCTTGTTTCTAATTAATTTTGACAGATTGAATTAAAATGCTTATTTGCTTTGCATTTGGTGCATGAGAACCTTCCTGACTTCCTCTCATAAGGCGTGCTTGTCAGCACCAACCTTTGTGAGCCCTTTTTTTTCTAGGCAGTGGACAAGAGGACTTATTCCCACTTGTTAAGAGGCTTCTGTTTTTCAGCAAGGTTGTCCTTTTTATTTTGTTTTGAATTTTTCAGAGGTAGAAGTTTTAGCTTAACTTGGATAATAATGTGTAAGCTCTCATTCTGACTATGAAGCCCCCTCACTATATTCTTTTTAAAAAGCCTTCCTGTGTTAGTTCCAGCTGAAGTATCAGAGGAACAGATCTCTTATCCTTCTCTGTACTTTATGTCAAAACACTTGGAATAAACCTTTTTGAGCCATTTCAGCTGGAATTAACAAGAGAAGACTGATTTCCTAAGGTATGTGTTCCTTCTCAGTCAAGGAGACAGGCTGCTTCAGGAGAGAAATGACTTTTCTTGCATTCTATTCTCCTTCTGATGCATGAACAATTCTCATTACCATTCATTTGAATTCCAGTTGCTTGCAGGGGTGGGTGTAAGTTCCTCAGCAATGAACATTTTTTAGAGCTACTGTGTGCAAAACTGTAACTATCAAACAATGCTCAAGACTAATTCTCATGAGCTACAATCTGTCACAGTCAGGAGATTATTGGATTCCTGTGACTCTGTACCCTGTGTCTTAATACTTGCAGTTTTGAGGACTGCTGCTTGAGTGCACAAATTTCAGGGAAGGGGAAACAAAATAGGTGACTAAAGTCTTATAGCAAAAAACAAACAAACAAACAAACAAACAAACAAAACCAAAAAATTCACAGTAAATGATAAAGAGCTTGGAAGGTCAGGAGGTATAATGATTCTGCAAAGAATTTCAGCTAGTCCCCTTAGACTATACATCAACCACATTTGTAAAAGGCATGGTATTGGAGCACACAGGTGACTTCTTTGTTTTGCTTAAAAAACCCCACAGTTACACAAATTGTTGTAAAAACAGCATGCAGGAAAAGAATATTGATGAATTACAAGCAAAAATAGCACACATTCACTGCCATCTTGTATTAGCATCAATAAAATAACAAATGGCCCAATGAAAAAGTAAATCCAAAATAAGCTCTTTGGAATGAATGGAATTGATATGACTCCTGACTTAACTTAGCTCTTGCTTCAAGTGCTAAACCCAGAACAGATGGAGTCGGTTACTCTGCCTCAAAATTGCTGTAACTGAGAGCAGAATTCTCCTTGGGCACTCCGTCCATTTGGGTCATTGGGGTGGTAAGAGTGATGTAAAATCTTAAATTAAAAACAAATAAAAATCTGTGAGACCCAATCCTTTTGATCATCCTACATGTTTTTTACTTGACTTATCTAAACTATGGCATGTCATCCATTTTTTAATAACACCATCTAGAAGAAACAAGACTTGGATGACCCCCAATCTGTAAGCTAAAAGATCTTTATAAATCAATAGGTATTCTTTTTATAGATTCATTACATTTATTGGAATCGTCCATTTTCTCAGTATTATGATGGCATTTTCAGATTTTAAAGTTGCCTCGTGACTGGTTTTAAGAGCTACATGGAGATTTTATTGTACATATGCATGTAGTACTGTTTCTTTTGTTTCACGTGTGTTAAATGACATGAATTAGATATATGTGAAAATGAAGAACTCTTTTCATAAATATTAGTTAAGCCGTATACAATATAGTACAATTCCAAACTGAGTCATTCAAAACCTCTATTTACTGTGCAAGGCAACTTCCATAATTACACACAAAGCCTCCCACCAGTGCAATTATCTCCACTCATGCTCTCTAGGACAAATTGCAGTACTTTGAACTGATCTATAAGGGGAGAAATACAGGATCACATATTCAAACATAGTTCTCCTCCTTCAGCCTGAAAATTACAAGCCAGCAAATTTGTGATTCAGAAAATCTCACCAAGGTATTTTCTCTAGTACCTGGAGAAACCTCCAAGGAAGAGAATTCTCTGCAAGGGATACAGGAAGAAAATGTTCTGCCCACTATTCCATTAACAAAACTGTGTCTTGGTAATCTGTGAAACTCTGAAGCAGCTGAATTTCTTCCCTACCCCAGTCCCCAAGAGCACCAAGTTGTCCTCCATTTGAAAAAACAGCCCTTTGTGGGTGCAATACATTTTAGCTTATTTATTAATAAGCTTTAGAGATTTTTCTAAAATGTTGTTCTTTAGAATTCAAGTGCACATCTCTCGAGGTTTCTCATTCCTCAGTTAAATATACCCCAGCATGGCCACTGCTTAGCAAACTGTAAGCTCTAACACCAACAGGCTGTGACAGCCAGTGGAGACGGCAAATTGTTACCCTCGTGTGAACAGAAGCTTATTTGATGATGTTCACAAGCATTTGATAATGCACCTGTTAATGAACCTTTAGTTGCTCTTTATTCCTGACAGATGAGAGCATGTTCTGTATCTTACTAGATTTAATGACTATGACAAGTCTTGCCTGTCTGCTTCCAGCAGTAAAGTGCCCGTCCTGACAACTGAGTCAATCCCCCCCAACCGATCCCCACTAAGCCGTGCTGCTCCACTGCCAGACCCTGAGCCAGGAGCTGAACAGCAGCAGGAGCAGGCTGGGGAAGCTGCAGTGGCACCTCTGACAGCAGCACCAAGTACATCAGTGGGTCTAGAGCATCGCTGACAAATCAGAAGAATGAACATTATCCTGGCTCACAGAGCTGACAGGTCCTCGGACACTGAGGTAAGCTTTGTCTCCAGTCCTGGGAGGCAAGGATAGGCAAAAGACTACGTGTATTTATATATATATATATATATATATATAATAATGATGCACAGCATTATCTTTCAGTGCTGAGTGCACAAGGGAACATCTGGGCAAGAGTAGATCTCTGGCTCACCCAGTCCCTTTTCCACCCTCTCTCAGCACAGCACAGACAGCTGCTGCACCCCAGCAGCCTTGCCTGGGGCTGGGTGTCCCCAGAGGCAGCACCACCCTGCTCCCCAGGCAGGGCTTTAGGGAACCCCACCTCCTCCAGCTGGCATCAAACGGCTGGGCCCTCACACCACTCAGACCACATCATTCCCACGGTGACTGTCTGTAGTGATTCTTCAGCACCACTGTGTGAAGTGAAGAATGCCATCATGTTTCCTTTTCAACAAAATTAAAAATATGGATACATAGATTATTTTTTTCTTTCAGCAACTTCATGTTCTTCTTTACACCAATGTTCCCCTAAAAAACAACTCTCCTTTTTCTGTGCATTTTATTTCTATGGAAGTCCTATTTTGAATGCTGAAATCACTGCCAAATACTTCAGATATTGGTCATGACTGATTCCCACAGCATTGATTCTATGCCACGTGGCACCAGTATATATCATCCACCCCAAGCATGAATCACTTTTTGTAATGATTGGCATCTTCACCAATTAGCAAGCCTTCCATGAGATGCACATGTCAAAACAGTATGCAAGTTTGTTTTCATGCTGCTTCTATATGTCTTAATTTGTTAATACTGCTTGGACATAAGAAGCAAGAATATTGCCCAACTTCTATGATTTATTTTTTTCTCCCCTCCAAAAATGGCTCTAATTTTAGGAGCCAAATTTCACAAAATACACTAAATATTCAAGAACTAATGAATTAGAAATTCCCTGAACTTTTGAGAAGCATCTTAAGGATATTTCTGCTTACCACAAATTTTAGCATATGACGGAGGTTTGCAAGGTAAAGGACCTTTGACATCTGTGCCCAGAATCTCAGTGGTTTCAATATGTAACTTGCCAAAGTTGCATGGGCCACGATCAGCACCAGTGAAGTCAAGGGATGCTTTTTTTCTCTCTCAATACACAGAGATGTGGGCTTCTTTGGGCCCAGTTTTCAAACCAAAGGCCTTTAATACATGTGTGAAAAAAGTCTGTCAGCATGGGTCACAAATCACCCTATTCTTCAATATTTATTCTTCAAAAGCATGTATGATATAAATATTCTTATTCCGTTTTTGCAGCTGAATAAATCACAGTACAGAGCCTTTAAGTACCAGATATCCATTTCTACAGATAGTGAAGTAACAGTAAATTGCACCTGCAACTTTGCCTTCAAAGATGATTCACACTTTTTATAAGGACTTTTTTCTCTCCACAAGTAGTGGATATAAAGTACTTGCCAATAGAAAGGAAAAGTGCTCATGGTATGGAAGACAGTGTGGAGTAAAAAAAACCCTACAATGTTTTATACTGGTGGAAAGAAAGAAACATTCACTTCATCGATCTCTATTTTGCCATTGTTCCAGCTCTTATCAAAACTTTCTCATCAGATTTGCTGTCATGAGAGAAGCAAGACACAAAACTGGCCAGTGAGCATTTCTTATTCTATAATGTGCTGACTGCAGGCAGGGTCACTGTTCTTGCTACAAAAAAATAGCTTGATGTTTAGAAGAAGTAGCAAAATGAGAAGCAAGTTTGCGAAATCTACTTTTGTGCACATGTTAAGCAATTGGAGGGAAGCAAAAGCAATAACATTTTTTTAATAAAGATGGGAGTGATGAAAAATGCCAGTTACACAATGTAACTGCCACTGCATAAATGCAGAACTGAATGCTTCTATATATACAAAAACATATGTTGGTCCATTGAAAAAATGGGCTTTTTTTGTAATCCAGAGGAGAAAAACAGAAGAGGAAAATGTAAGGAAAGCAAATGACATAATAAAGTAGGTGGAAGAAAATATTAGTGGTATCAGAATAGGTGGAAACATTTCCACTGACATCACTGAAGTCAGGATTCCACTGCACCTCTATACTGGATTGAAAGCTCTTCTCTTTGAATACTGACTCATCTTGACAGTGAGGTATATTTTTAGCGACAACAAAAGGCAATTTTCTAGCTGAAGAGATTCTAAATAAAGGTCAAGTAAAACTGTACATAAGCTTGAGGTCAAGTTTAGTATGGCCCTTTGGACATGAAAATGAGGAATAGTTTCCTGTTTGAGCTAAAAAGTAAAAATTTTGGAAGAAGTATTTCTTGACCTACTTATATGCGGAAGCCTGATGACTTCAGAGTATTTCCTACTGGGAAAAAAAATTAATAGCAGCTGTCCTTTCCAAACTGCACACACTTGCTAACATTAAAAGATATGTATTCTCATTTTCCTGCTCACCACAAACACAAAATATATTTTAATATTCTACTAGTCTTACAAGAACTAAAAATATATAATTTAAAAAAATATATTATTTCATTTTTTATTTGAAAAACCATGTTAGACTTTTCCCCTTTCCTTGGATTACTGTACATTTTTCTTCTCAACCTTCTTTCCTTGTAAGGGAGGAAAAAATGATGTGTATGTTTTCTAAGGGAACGATTCACTGGTTTCTGCAGCTGGAATATCAGCCTTGGTCAGTCTTGGAAAAGCTAGGTGAGAACTTGTTGTCACTTGAGAGGTGCTGTGCGTTTCTTTCACTTCAGCTCTCATCAGGTTATTATTTTCTTTGCAGTAATCTAATTTGGGGAAAATCCTTTAAGGTACCACAGGTAGTAAGGAAGGGAGTAAAATGCACCTTCTTTCACTATTCAGATAAATAAAATATTAACTATTAACTGGCAACTTTTGAAGAAAGTGAAGCTTATGTAAAATGCTGCTCTTTGAGAATCTGATTTATCTCGCCACATAGAGTCTTCATAGATTAACTGAATAGATCCAAGCCCTGGTTCTTAACTAGCATCCCTAGATTTAGAAGAAATTCTAAAAATTTTGGCACAACCTTATATTCTGCTCCTATTAATCTGCATTTTATGACATTTTCTCTGTTTTGCTGTCTTTGAATCTCATCTCAAAAGCTATAAGTTTACAGTAGGCTGACATACTTATGTGACCTTCAAGTATCTTTATTGTATTTTAGATTTATTTGCCTTATCTTGAAGTTCATGGTGGAGCTCTGCATTTTATCCAATATCATGATGACAATCCCAGAGCAATGCCATCCCCATCTGCCCTTTTATTTGTCATATTTCTGTGAAGAAGCCAATACTGTCTGCCAGTCTAAAACAAACCAGCCATATGTAGCTGTGTGAGGAGCAGCTGAGGTCACTTTTTATGTTCAGCCTGGAGGAGACCGAGGGAGAGCTCAGTGCAGTCACAGCTCCCTCCCGAGGGAAAGAGCAGGGGCAGCACTGATCTCTGCTCTGGGCTGACCAGGGACAGGACCTGAGGGAGTGGCCTGGCCTTGTGTCAGGGGAGGTTTAGGTTGGATATTAGGAAAAGGTTCTGTCCCCAGAGGGTGGTTGGGCACTGAACAGGCTCCCCAGGGAAGTGGTCGCAGCACCAGCCTGGCAGAGCTCAGGGAGTGTTTGGACAATGCTCTCAGGCAGAGTGTGCAATTCTTGGGGTGTCTTATTAAGGGCCAGGAGTTGATCTCAGTGATCCTGATGGGTCCCTTCCAACACAGAATATTTTGTGATTGCTGTTGTACTGCCATCATCAGTGTTGATCTAGTAACATCTACCAACCAGATCAAGAAGACTTTCTTGAAGACAGACTGTTAGACTTTTTTTCTTTTAAGATTCTCACACCACAGCATGATGGTGCGTCTGTACCTGTAGTGATATCTGCCATATGAAGAAGAATTAGGTCCTGTTACTTTGATAGGTGTGAAAGGCATCCCACGAACTTCAGAACAGAGGACAGATAAATAGTATCATCACATACAATGTTTCATTTTAAATTAAGATGTAAAACTACTGTACTATTTAATTTCTGTCTTGAATAGAAGTCACAGAACCACTAGGTTGGAAGAGACCTTCAAGATCATTGAGTCCAACCCATGCCCTAACACCTCAATTTAACCATGGCACCAAGTGCCACATCCATTTGAGTGTTCCTCATAGGAGAGACAGAATGTGTCTCAAATATCATTGAATTACATGATAAATGCATAATGCAAATAAAAATTTTATACTGCCTAATGCACAAGCTGTTAAGTCCCTACTATTAAATCTGATGCCTGGTAGTAAACCCAAGCTGGAATGATAAATAAAGTAGATCTTTGTGTTTACTCATACTGTAGTAACTGTCAAACAGCACGAAGGATTTTTTTCTCAATTAAGAATATGCTTTCAGCAGAGCAGGAGATTAATAAACATATTTCAGGTTACAAGTAAAAAATAGGTTTTGATTCAAGAGTAGAAACTTGAATGTTTCCTGGTGTTCTTTGGACAGATATTGAGCAGGGACATCAGTTATTGTGTTTCTAAAAGCTAAATTTATAACTAATGCACAAAGCCAACATGTATTCAAAACAATACAAGACATTTGAAATGCAACACAGAAACCTAATTCAATCATAATAAGGTTCAGATGACAGAGAAAAGCAAAATGTAAAAACATCAGAAACAAATTTCAGGTTTAGTAATCACAAAGGCAAAACATATTTTTAAAATATTTGTGGGCTTAGATACAAAGAAAAACGGAAAAAAAACCCACAAACAGTAAAACACATTATTATTCCTCAGCTACAATGTAATATATTAAATGCAGAAATTTTGAATGTAATTCTGAACGAGAAAAAAAAAAAAAAACATTATTACCTATGCATTAAAGAGTGAGTTATGGGAAAAGAGAAAAGTACCTAGAACAGAAGTCATAAAATGGCAAAAAACTAGCAGGGAAAAGCCACATACAGGATGTTGGCTTATCTGTGACTGACCAAAATGCTGACCTGACCAGAGGGACCAGGGAAGGAAATCATCCAGTCCTCCCCCTTCTCTAGGTGTTCCCACTGAAAGGCTCCAGAGCTACAAGCTGTGTCAGCTTTCCTGCTTTTCTCAATAGCTTGATCCACTTAGGATTACTGCCTTTGCACAGTCCTGGCTGCTGGGGAGCAGGCTCTGAACAGAGTAGGCAGACCTTTAGTTGGTAAGGGGAAGGTCCAAGAAGACTTGTAAAGACAGAACATGTTGAGAGGACTGGACCATCTATTTCTTATTAATTAGCAGAGCACTACTCCACTTGTCTAATGTTTTAAAGTGATACTAAGATGACTAAAAGATATTCCTACAGCTGAACTACCTCATATGGGCAAAATTGTCAGGCTTCTTTTTTTTTTCCCCAAAAAAGTACTCATTTATCTGTGGGGTTTTTTCTTTATGTATTTGCTAGGAACACCTTTCTTAATGACTCCAGTAACCTCTCTTCTTAGTATCCAGCCTTCAAACACATAAAGGATATGTTTATCTGGATACTAAAAAGAAAAAAGCAGTTAACAACTTGGAAAAGGGCCCACTTTATTACAAAATACCATGGCCCCCACACCTGGCTTTCTCAGTACAGGAAATCCTTAGCATGACTTGACAACAATCTTCTGGATAAGCATCTAAGCCTGCAGAATGCAGTGCATTCAGCACTGGACCATGCTGCATTTGAAAGCAGAGAAGACCAACCCAAAGTTAAAAGAATAACTGTCATTTTTGCACAGTAAATAGTCTTCTTGGCTAACTAATGTAAATGAAATTCCATAAAATATTCTTCCATTTGGAGGAAGATATCCTAAACAGATTTCCAAATTCTAGTAATACTTAGATTTACTATGCTATTTCTCACTTTTCTATTTCCTCTTTAGTCTGTCACCCAAGGACATCAATTACTTCTTGGTTTTTAGCATATACTGACTTGATTTGCATAGACATCTCTCATGACATATTTCTTATATTATTGTGCTTCTCTGTGTAAATATTTTTTTTAAATGGTTGCAGTGCTGAGCTAAAATAATATCTATATACATTATGTTCCTGATATATTTAGGGCTGTAATCTTGTTTCATAAAGCTATAGCAAGATTCATAGGATAAACCCAAAGGAACAAAACCATTGGATTCAAGAACAGACTTTCAGTGTACCCAAACTAAAATCACAAGGACATGAGAAGCAGTATACCAGAGTACTACAATTTCTAGATAAAGGTGTCCAAACCAAGTTAGAAGCTTCCAAGCCTTGAAATATGCTGATGGTTACCAGCCTAAATGGCAGGCATGATACTCTTTATTTGGAAGAATTTCCAGAAGCACCTACATTCTGTGGTGGTAAATTCCTGGCCCAGATGTCTGTACTCCCACCAGCAGGCAAAGCCTTCAACCCAGCTCTAAATGCTGCCATCCTAGAGCATGCCTGAAGACTGCATCCCCTGCCTATGCTGCCACTCTGCTCCTATTCTGCAGGTGTGCTCACAAGAAGACAAGAGCCTTTGAAGGTAGCTCTTCCCCATCCCAGCAGAGCTTACTGGCTATTTAAGGTATAAAGAGCCACTTGTTTGCATTGGAGAATGAATCTCAATTTTTAGAAACCCCCTTCAGGTACAGAGTTCTCTTGATTTCTCACAATAAAACAATTTCACCTTGTCTAAATGATTAAATAGTCCCTGAGGCAGAGAGATGAATGCACTGAAGCCTGGTTTTGCCTCATATGAGGAAAATTGAAGCTTACACCTAAATAGGTAAACAGTACTGCTATTACCACAGATGGGACCCCCAGAGACCATCACAGAGTGCCACATAGCCCTCACTGTGGTTCACCTTGCAACTCTGGATGAGGCAAAGTAAATGTGAAACCAGCCTTTGGAATGTGCTCCATTCCCCTAGGCCATTGAGCTCCAGTGTCTGGAGTTCGTGGAGGCAGCAGTGCTTTCCACAGAGAGTATCTAACATGAGATTCTAGTTCAAGACCCCAAGACAGATGCACTGATGTGAGTGCCTTCCAGAGCTGAGGGCTAAACATTACTTTTGCTTCCCACCCTTTCTCAGCATTTTGATGTAGCTTCAGTGGATTTCCCACTCATCAGGACTCTAAAGTCTCTTTATGATTAAACCTTGTTATTACAGAATCTCAAAGCTCACAAATCCCACAGGCACTTTGGGATCTGGCAGTTAGGTGATGCAGTGCTGAGTGCTACAACACCCAAATATCCCAAAGAATCAGTTTCATGAATGTGTTTCATAAGGACTTCACAGAACCTCAGCAGATGGAGCTCCATAACTCCAGTGCACACTATGTTGTACCTACACAAATTAGAAGGTCAGGGGCTTGCTGAGAAAATGGTTTATCAACAAGGACTATAGAACTGCACCCCCTGACCTATTATAACAAAACATCATCATATCTACATGCAAGTGTTCATTACCTTTCTTACATTATTATGTAACTACCACCACACTTGGTTCACTGCCGACTGCAAAAATTACTTCCTTCCTTCTCTGTTTTTAAAAGAGATGTCTGCAGCCTTGGCAGTGGCACAGGGTATTCCTGTTTCAGAACAAAGTCCTGCCCAGTCACACTGGCTAGACAGGATAAGGGGAAAGGGAAGCAATCCATCTTTGCATCTGTGTTACATGAGCTTGCTGTTTTCATCTGGCAGTTTGGTTTATGTGACTGCTGGTCTGTAATGTTACTTGTGAAAAATCTCTCTTCCCCCGTTCTCAGCATTACCTCCTTAAGCAGATGGAGAATTTACACCCAATCTTTATTCAAAGTCACGCTGGCTCCATAGAGATATTTTAAAACTGACTTAAAGTCAGGCAAAACCTTGAGTGGACACCTTTAGTGCACTAGACACTCAATGTACCTAATTTATGATTGAATTACCTGATTTAAGTTTCAATGGTATAGCCCTGAATATAAATGTCCCCAAAGCTAACAAATTACATAGCAAAACACAGCAAAAAGTCTGAGCATTCTAGCAGTTCTTTGGAGAGATGCCAAAGTTTAATAGCACAAACAGAATAAATAAACTCTACTAACAAATCAATTTTTCAAAGGTAACATCTGTTCTGCACTGGCTCCTGGTGTGAATAGATTCATCTGTGCATACATACAAGTGGGCTAATGGGATTCAGTGTGCTCCAATACCCATCAGCATGCTTTGTCTTCATCAAAAACTCTAATGTGGATGGACTCCAAAAGTTTTTCTGAAACAAGCCAAACAACTTATACGTAAACAGTTTTGCAAACTGTTTCATATGAATCATTACATTAATCCCATGGAATCAAAACCTGAGGATATTTATTCAGAAATGTTAACAGAGAAAGGAGTCTGAAAATCTGTCTGAGAGAAACTGTTTCCCCCGGTTCCAATTTTTGCATCTTGCACTTTTGATAACTTCCCAAGGCTTCCTAAACACCAAAACTGTGCTGTGCTAGAATTTTATGTGAATGCTTTGGCTTATGCTATGCTTCATCAATTTAAACCAAATTTACCACAGAGTATGTGGCACAACCTAGTTATAGCAAATATAAAAGAGAAGGTGCATGAAACAAGTTGCAAAAAGGATCTTTTATCTTTGTTTTGTGTGTTCTCTGAAGGAGCAGAAAGCAATGCTTTAGCTGGGTAGAAATTAGAATAAATATCATGCTATGCATAAACACAGATTAAACTATTAAAATTAATCTACCTTTCCACAGCTTGAGCATACAGATTATAAGGAAAAGGGTGGGTTTAGTGTGTTGAGTTCTTCCTTAATACTTCAAAATTTCATGTTGGTTTATTTTCTTTTCTATAACTTTATTTCCCTCTATGACTTCATAAAAACCCTTTTGTGCTTTCTTTTGTTTTTTCCACAGCACGATTTTCATCAAATTTTGCTCACTATGCAAAGTTACGGTGTCCTTGTAAACACAACCCTTGCTAGCAAACAAAATTATGAATTATTAATACGAGTTGTTAGTTTGAGGACAGGTATCTGGACCCTATGTTATTCTAACATCTCCTGGGAACTGTGCAGTAGAGAGGAAGGAAGCAGTATCCTGCAAAACCTAGGAAAAGTGGCTGGGTATGCTGGGTCTGACTCTTCCTTCACATGTGATAGGGCAGCTCCACCTTCCAGCAGCTGCTGCACCAACAGCGTTGCTGCAGTGCAAAAGTTGAAGAACTCGGCTGGCTCCTAACCCCAGCTCAGCCCTCCTTGCTGCCATTGCACCCCTCCCATGTCCCAGGTGAAAGGCAGAGGCTGGGCCCGAGCCTTGGCAGGAGGCTGTACCCACTGCAGCTGGCCAGAGCGGGGCACGTGGAGGGGCAGGGGCAGGCTGCACCCGTCGGCCTTTGTGAGAAAACACCCAAGCTCTGAGAGCACACTATTAAGGAACTGTCAATTTCAGCCCCAATATACTCAGATAAGCAGCTGTGACTGACAGCAACATTAATTCAACTGTAGCCAGCTTCAGGATCAGATAATATTCAGAAGAAGAAAGAAAATTGGCACATTAATGCCCAAAAGCCAAAGAGAAACTCATTTTGAGGAAATCACTCCTGCACTGGGTAAAAGAGTACTGAAAGAAAACAGAATTAAAACAGAAACACCCAAAATTGTTAATTATTTCTTAGGGTTTGGGTTTTTACCTTTTCCAGTTTAAATTTTGATCTTTAATGGTGAGTAGGCACCATTTTAATTGTAAATCTCTTTTTATACTTAACATTTGGGGTGAGGTATGATGGAGAATATGTGTTCAAACATCATAATAGAGAACTTCTGCACAATATTAATGAAAAATCACTTTTAAAATTATTATTACTTCTAAACTCTTGGTTCTCAGAACAATCAGTAACAAACTGATATAGGCTCTGCCGTGCTCAACACTGCACTAAAACCGAAGTTTTCCCACACCCTACAGGACAGCAACCTTCAAGACATAATACCATACAGAGAGACAGATAATTTAGTACATTTTTTATAAAATACTGTAATACTTTAAGGAACTTAAATTAGTTAAAGCTTTTCTGAAGTACTTATCTAAGAAGACTCAGTGGAAGTGAGAGAGATAACACAAAGAACATGCTGTCAGGAAAATGTAATAGGTAGATTACATGTGCTAAAATGATGACAAACAGAGGTAGAAGGACAGTTCTTAATCCTGAGTGAGAGAGGAATGATGGGGTGGGAGTTACCTGTGAGAGTTATGTCAAGAAGAAAACGCAGGTAAAAAGACAAGAAAGAGTCAAAAGGAAGAACAAACAAAAAGGGAAGACACACTGTGTACATGAACACCCCAGGATGAGAATGGTAAATCATCACCAAGTCTCAAATCTAGGGGATAAATCAACAACCCCTTAGCAGGACTCACTCTTAACAGCAGCACACCAAAAGGCTTTGCTCTTCTAAAGCTGCAGCATTTCAGCTCGAAAAGTTAGAAAATATCTCCACTATTTTCATTCAGCATTCTGTGTAAACCTTTGTTACAAACTAACATTTATCCACAAAAGCCTATTTTTTCATTCAAAATAATTTTGCTCATGTTTGAGCGATCGGTGCACATGTTACTACTTTTTCTATCACCTTCCATTGGGCTTTGCTCACCTGCCAACTCTCCATCCAAACATCAGGAGTGAGTACAGTATGACAAGTGGAGGAGCCTCCTCTCCCAACCCCTTCATCTAGCTTGCTTGACAGAGGGTCAGAATCTTCCAATTGCAAAATTCATCCATGCTGTTCCTTGTCCCTTATTACCAGCTCCCAACTCCTCTAAGTTCACACCAATTTTCATGGTATAATCACAAATACACCATGTACGATAGTTTATCTTGGCATCTAAAAGACAAAGATCATTAGGACAAGTCTAGAACTGGAGGAGGGAAGAAAGTGAATAATATATTATTCCAAAACAATAATCCCTTGATTACCAAAAAAACATTCTAAATGGAAATGCTTATATGAGTTCAAATAGCATTTAGGTAGAATTACACTCCCAATAAGAAAATGAAGCTAGTATTAGTACTGGTATTGTGTATTTGAATTTTCTGCCCTTTGCTAGGCCGCCCCATAATATTATCACACACACACATAGAGGGATCAACTGTGCCTTAACTGAAAGTCAAACCCTGCAGGCACAGACCACGCAATATTGAGTAAACCAGAATGACTTGATACCACAGAGGCACAGATAGTACCTGGGAGCTGGGACCCGCCAGTCTCAATTCCTCAAGGAAACTGCAGAGTATTTTCTGTATGTTGCTTAAGCAAGGAACAGAACTTGAAGTGGATGTAGCTCAGCAGGTTATGGTCAAAGACTGAATGAATTTTATCAGTTTCCTTAGGGACAGGACTGAGATACAAGCAAATAAAACAACCTGACACAGAATCTCAAAACAATGATAGGTCTTTTCCAAGTTTCATCTCATCTTTACACAAACACAGAAGCCTGGTTTAACCGTTCAGACAATGTTACTGCAGCCATGAAAGATAATCTGCTGTCATCTTTTCTTTCAGGATAAATAGTCTTCTTCTTGCCTCTCAATATGTTGTTTTAGGAGTTTCTTTGTCAAAAATGTGAGGTCAAAAGAGTGCTCTGCTATTAAACCTTTCTGTGTCTTAAATTCCTTCCACTTATGTGTCACAGGCTCCTTTTGGTTTGCTCACCTGAGAAGGTTCACAAGACAATACCTCAGTGCCACAGAGTGACAGGAGAAGAAACATGCACATCTCAGGCACTTCTCATATGTCAGAATGCTTTACTGTAAGTGACAATCTGCATGAATCTGAGAAAAACAACTAGAAATCAGAAAATCAAGGAGAGAATGAAAGAGAGAGGGCATAATGTATTTTATAGTAACTGATATTCACAAACACAGCACAGGATAGCCATGCAACACCACCAGATTCAAAGCGCTCTGTTGCTAAGACTTGGGCATGAGGCACACCCCATATACTCTCTCTTCCCTTTCTAAATGCCCTTTCTAAGATGACCCAAGCTGGCTGAACAGGAAATTAATTTCTTATCTGTCTTCAAATGCATACTATTCCCTTTTGTCTCTCTCAAATAACAATGTCCTGTGAGGCAGCGCTCCTTATGTGCCTTACCTAAAACTACATATATGGATTTGATTTGCTCCTTCAACCTTGTCTAGCCAAACAGTTCTTATCAAAGACAGATAGTGGTCTAATCTCACACAATTGGCCTTGGTTAAAAACACATTGCATTTTATCCAATTTTCCATGTTAACTCCATGTCCTTGACCTACCCTATTCCTTCAAAAGTGGTTCAAAGACTGTTTAGTACTGAGGTCAGACATACCTAGCCATCCTCAATCCAGAATACTTACCAATCTCTGTCCTTGACTACTGTTATAAGTCAGACAAAGCTGTATTAAATGTGATGGCCAAATTTTTCTCAACTGAAAAATCAACTTGCAACTGAAAAGTTCTGACTCTTCATTGAACGGTCAGGCATTTAAACCCAGAATTATTTCCTACTGCGAAATCAAGAAATTTCTAGTATAAATTATAATTTAATGTCTTGCAGAAATTTAGTTCAAATTTCTCACTGATCAAAGAGCTTTCCTGAGGGTGGATCAAGAACTACTATTGAAAGAATCTGGAACAACGTCCATCATCATGCACAGATATATAAAATAATAATTTAGGAAGGGCCAGGCTTCCTAAATTATTTGGCATATATGCCTCTAGGCTGTAGACAAGAGAGCTCTTGTCTATTATCTAGAAGTAGCAGAGGGAGCATCTCCAATGGTGCTCTGGAAAACAATTAGTGCAGAGTAAAAAATACATATTTTTAGTAAAGGTGTCATTCTCTTATCTAAATCATGGCAATGCCAATGATCTAAATGAATGAAAGGAAATTGACCCTTTAGGGTATTTCTGTGGGCTGAGGAAGAATAACTAAAGAGAGGGAACCTCATTTAAATCTTTCATGACATTGACACCCACAAATGATTTTTCACTGACCAGATACTGCCACGTTATTAAGCCTTGTGGACAAAAAGTTGATCAGATTTCTGGAGACCATTCCAGTATCTCTGTGTTGGAGTTCACTTAACTCCCCAGTAGAGGAGCATCTGCCCCTGGGAGAGAAACTGTCACAGGCCCCGGGGACACCCTGTGCCAGCCCAGCTCCCCCTTCCCTGCTGCCTTCCAAGGTCCAGACATCCACAGCTGGGCACACACAGGTTTGCTTGGGGGGCACAGGGAGTGGCACCACTGGCCAGGCAGAAAGGAGGGAAAAGCAGTCCTTGTCCAGGAGAAGCAGAGACGGTGCAAAACACCACAGGAGTTTTGCACAGGAGTGAAGAAAGCACACAAAGGCGATGGGCCCAGCTATCCAGGGCAATCTGAGGCCACACACAAAACTACTTATTGAAGACACTGCCACTGCCTGGTAGTTTTACTGCTGTTCACCAGGGAAACATTCATCATCATGGTGTTCATGGAGATTGAGTCTACTTAACTGGGCTTTAAGTCAGCTTCTGTGACAGTACTGAAGGTATCTATTGCCAGGGACACCTATTTTGTTCAACACCTGCAGTAAAATAAACATTTCAGCCTCTGAAAGCTGTTTATCAGTGATTATGTTCTGGCTGAGATAGTGCTTTCCCTTTGCACCTTGCTAACAAAAGTTCTGCAGAAATAGAGGAATCTTTGAACTGGTGTCAATTTCCACAAAAATCTACAATGCAATTTGGATTCTTCTTTTCCAGAAAAAGAGAGAACAGTCTATTACTGTAATTGTATTCTTATATGTTAGAGATGTGAATTTAACAACAAGAACAAAAAATACTACTTCAAAACTAAACACATTGCACAAAGCATTTTTCTCAATATGCTAAATGAGTTAACTGTTGCTTTGTTGACAAACTTCAAGCTAATAATCATAACTGAGTACAAAGCCAATGCAAGATTGTAAAACTCATTGAAGAACTACAGGTTCACACACAGAGACAATGAAGTACTTATTCCACTGCTGGAGAACATAGAGGAGCTAAGATGATGTACTCCTACAGAATGCAAGCAAGATAAATGAACCAGAGCTAAGTAACTAGATAGAGTTTAGCAAATATAGTCACACAGACATAACCCAGCACAGCTAGGAACACCAAAAAAAAGGTGTAATTTGAAGATTGAATATTTCTTCATATACTAAAGCAACTAACTTGGCAGACGGCACTAACTTGAACAAGTACTTCTATGGCTTTCCTAGCAACAAATACCTTCTAAAGTTGTTAATTAAATTAATAAAGCCTAAATTTTATGCTGCACATAGTCTTTTACATTATCAAGTCTGAACTCCCGGCCATCAGAGATACTTAATTTTCATCCTGTATTGATTTCAGAAATTTGTGCATATTAAAAGATACCAGGTGTCATGAAGGTAGTGATTCCTGATCAGAAAATACCAGCAATTAAGATATCACTACTTTCCTTAGGAATATTTACAACTGAGCAGTCACTTATAAAACATCTTGCATCTTTTATCACAGATTTAGTTCATTGCCTGCAGGTTTGGTTTTTTTATACATTCCAGTATCATGTTGCATGTTTTTCATTAAAAGGTCCTTAAAAGGTTCATTAAGTCACTAGTGTTCTTTTTCCTTTATTTTTAGTATTTTGTGAGAAGAATGAGTGGGTTCTTTCTTAGAAACTTCCCAAATTTTTGATAACCACTTTAAGACATGGCCACCACACTGGACAAGGTATTCCAGCTCTGGTCTCACTTCTGTCTAACACAGAAGACTGGCACACTACTTTTATTCTTTACTCACTGTTTCCATGCATTGCTGTCCTTAGGGCTCCTGAAAAGTCTTGGTGCTACAAGACTTTCCACTGCAGGGAAGGGGAATTTTGGCCTTCATCACTTCCCCCCCCCCCCCCCCCCCCCCCTCAGGAATGTAATTACAAAAAACATTTGTATGAGAATAGCTTGCCAAGTAATCAAGGTATGGTTACCTGACTGCTCTGTCCTTAGGATTTTGTCTGCATCATCCACATGTTCTTTCATGAGCAACTTCATAGTGGTGAAATTACTGAATATTAAGTTTTCAATTGACCTCTCTCAAACCAGCATTGAAGCACTCACCAATTTATGCAGGTCTTCACTGGCAAATACTATTTAAAATCTATCAACCGGCCAATTCTTAGCCAATTTAATTGTGTCTTATTGATACTGCAGAGGGAGTTTTATCATCATGTCTTTCCAAATGCCTTAACAAAGCTCATTAAATGCAAGGTAATTCTCATCAGACTTGTAATTTCTTTCAGGAGATTGGTTTTGACAAGACCTATTTTCCATAAAAACATTCTGAACAGCTTTATATGTAGGTTAAATACATGTTATTGTTTCTGTGTAACAGTTCTCTTCTTCTTTAAAAGCCACACAAAAAACATTCCAAATACAACCTAAAATGGCAATGGCTATATTACAGAGGTTGGCAAAGGTTTCTAGTACCAAACACCAGAAAATTTCTTTTTAGGATTTATACTATGTAATTTTAAACTAGTTATAATTCACTAATAAAAGAGGCGACCTAGTAAAATTTTTGACAATTTACAATGTTAAGCCTATTTTGTACTTGGCCCACAGATTTTACTGTAAACTGGATGATGATAAATATAGTTTACTCTAAAATTTCTTGAAAATTTAAATAATTTCTAGTGAGAGATAATAGCAATTTCCAGTTTTGACAAAACCAAAACATTTATTTGAGCCCTTGCTCTTCCCTTTTCTGTTTTCTTTTGTTTTGTTTTAAGGATTTGACTAGAACTTTTCAGGCAGCTCATTTCCTGGGACAGCACTGCAAGTTCCACATCTTCTAAGCAGGTACCTTGATGCCAGCAATTTCTATATTGCAGTGCTACATAAAAATCATTAATTACTCAAAAATATGACTACTACTGCTGAGACACCCAGTGAGCTTAGAAATATGTTTTAAGTTTACACACTTTCAACAGGTATTTTGGGAGACTGAAGTTTCTGGTTTGGGGTGGTGTTTGGGGTTTTTTGCCTTTTTTTTTAAGGTGCCATCATGGATTTTGATTTTATTAGGAGTTATCATTCTCCTAATATAGAATAAGTGACCCTCGGTTTGGCTTATTAATTAACAAGTCAAATCCAGACATCGTGGCCGTACCAGAGCACTGGAAAGCCTCGCTAAGTCCGGTGTCTCTGGCAGTGCTGCCCCTCATTTGGGCAGGAGCTTGGAGGAGTCCAGGACCTCAGTCACTGGTGGATATGCCAAGGAATGCCTTGCCTGGGAGTTTTAATGGAGAAGCTCTAGACAAGCATTTATTACATATATTATATAAATTATATATTATTTAGCTCCCCACAAATAATTCAGCCCTTAGACCACACAAAACTCCAACAACCTCAGTCTGAAGCACAAATCAAAGTAATGGATATTGTATTCAGATTTTCACAGCCACCTCACAGGACTTTTGCAGTTTATGAAATATTATAAATTTATAATATAAAAAAAAAATATTATAAACCCCTGCTTTAGCTCATACAGAAAGCTGGAGGCACGTCAGACCTGGAGCTGCTCAAAGCTCTTCCACTTGGTCCCAACAAGATTTCAGTTCTTCCCTTGACCCTGTTTCCCTGCCCTGGAGTGCTCAGGTTGTTACTGAGTTAGCTCTGGCCACACCAATGCAGAAGATCAATTATTTGTAGGACCAGGCTGTCCATGCTCTTCTCACAGGCTCAGAAGTCATAGGCAGGTCCCAGCCATAGGCATTTTGGGAAACCAAAGCGAACAAGGCAGCTATCATAAATCCTGAGTGCTGAAGCCCCAGAGAAGGAAGGACCATGCTTCACTTCCCTTCCACAGCAGACTGCAAAGTGATAAAAGTGTGCTGCACTGCTCAGAACAGATCCCCTCCACAAAAAGTTCTGTCAGAACTCTGAGGTGTCAAATGTCTTCAAGTAACCAAATTCCTTCTTGTGCTCTCTCATGGGAAAAACAAATCAATGACTTTAACTATCTAAATATTGTCATCCAATCCAGCAGCAGCTAACAACCAATAATTTCACCATACCTCAACAAAAAAAAAAAAAAAAAAAAAAAAAAAAAAAAAAAAAAAGTGACTAGAGCGAAATCTGAGTGACAAACAGTTTTGGCATCCACTCTGGATTAGGACTTAGCACAGGATTTGTCAAAGATGGGAAAGAAAAACAGTGATATCAATAAATGCGTTTCTTTAACCAAATCATGTTCATACAATAGCTACACCAGCTCATGCACAATCTTGCTGGCTTTTGTATTATGAGCAGCTCATGACTGAAACCCCAATAAGTGACCTCTCTCCCCATAATAAAACACAGAATGAGAAAACCTCATGCTCATGCATGCTGTACTGTCCTTTTCCCCACCTCTGTCACTCTCTGTATTTGTGTCAGGGGCAGCACTGGTGTGTGTGTGTGCAGTGTACTAGCAATAAACTGAAGGGAATGATGCCAACCACAGAAGCCACTTGTCACACTTGCAAAACTCTTGTCCCACCAGTGTCCTGCCCCATGTCTCTCCAGCTATGTCCATCACATCTCACTGTCCCCACTCGGTTTGCCAGCGTTCACAGGCTCACAGTAAAGCCTCTCATGCCTCTCAAGAAAGCCTCAGGCCCTCTCAAGACAATTGTCTTGCTCCAGACTAGTGCAGAGACAGGAGCAAGGAGATGAGCCATCCTGGCAGGAGATCTAGCATTTGCTTTTCCTATTTGTGATTTATATTTGAAAACCTTCTCACTGATCAAAAGGCAGTTTGATCTCTTAATATGTATCCTCTGTTCTGTTATTTTAATCTGCCACTATTCATAAACAAAGTGTTCTGGTTTACCTATTCAAAATTTTAAACTAATATTAGAATAATTACTTCATATTTCTTTCCATGTTCACAAACCTATCCTTTTCTTAGATATGTGCCATAATTAATTATCCTCAATTGTTCTTTGCACTAGAATTTGCATACCTCTTAGGGAACATTATTTTGTAAGGGCTTTCTAGAGGGTCTTTCTCTGTATTAAAATATCCTTACAACAGCAAAGATCTACCTTGCCAGAAGGCTGCTTTCTTTGGATCACAGCAGAACCTATTCCTGGGCAATGTGTCTTCTAATCTTCCACACTGAGCCCTCCCCTTCTTAATGTGCTTTCTTCACAAACCTATTAGAGAGTGCCAACTATGCAGCTAGCTAATTGTGTCTATAACATGGGTTACACATTGGAAAAAGCTGCTGGAGAATCCGAACACAACCTTTGGACCAATCTGCTCACAGGAGTAGAGATTCTCAGAGGATGTATTAAATTAAACAGACTTTGTATTAGCAAGACTTTACAAAGGTTGTTCTTCTCTCAGCAGCTCAGCTCAGCACAGAGAGATGTAAGAACTTCTTATTTTAAGCCAGTCCCAGCACCTCTTAGTCATTACCAATCTGGCCAGAAGTAGAACATGCTACTGAGTAAAATACACTTCTGCAAAATGCTAAACCATGTCCTGATCTTGCCACACAGCTTTTGAATCTACTTCCATATCTGGAATGAGCATGGTTTCTCACAATCACCAAAAAAAGCAATGCTGTAGTCCATGACTACACTGTTATGCAGGTGCTGGCAGCTGGCTCAAGGGTTTCACTCAGCACAGGGCATGTTTGCATTCTGCAGGGACACACACTTCCCTGATTACAAGTTCTATTTGCACACTCATACTGGGCCAAGAGAGTAGCACTCCAGTCTATCCTCACTACTGTACCAAGCAGTTCTCAGAAAGCTTTCTCAAATTTTCATTTTTCTTGGAGCTACTGTTTCCTTCTGATATGACACCAATCTCCTGTTTCATTCCTTATACCACAGTCTTCTTATAAAGAAAGAGCGATTCTATTGACTTAACACATATTTTCTTTTCTAAAATATATAGTGAATTATCACTTCTGTTTCTACTCTTTTTAGAATCTTTACAAAACAAGCAAGTATCAGAATAAAAGAGACATTGTCCCTCGAAGCCTTCTTCCACATTTCTGCTTATCCTTCTACTAAATTCTGCAAGAAAAGATGTTCTTTACAGGATTTTTCTCATAAGAAATTGTTTTTCTTTCAAGTTGTACTTATAAAACTGCGAGAGCATCCTTTGACTTGTGGCAATGCAGAAGCTGGAGATTTCTCAAAAACCCTCTCCACAGATCTGTGAACTATTTTTAACTATTATTGTGCTGCTATATCTCATGTAGTTGATTAAATATTTCATCTGGAAAAAAAAGCCAATTATTCTTCCATCTGAACATCATTTTGGTGCATTTGCTTTAGCTCTCCATCTGCATCACCAGAAGCCTGTAGCAAGACTATTTCTCCAGCTATTACTCACAAAGTTCCAGCAGCCATTTTCTTGCCTTGCTTCCACTGCACTATTCTAGTTTGAGCAGAATGACACCCATTTGTTTGGAAACACTTGCTCACATTATTCTCCTGTTACCCTCTACTTCCACCATCTTCCTGGTCCCAAGGTTCTCCTGTGTCCTGGCATCAACCCAGGACATCCTGTTACTGGATAGACACACTACAATCACTGCTATCCTCAGGAGCCGTCTTAGTGCAGATTCATTTTACCTGACATAATTTATTGATGAAAGGTTTCAGAAAGCTTTCACTTTATTTGAATCAGACCTTCTCTGTTCTCCTCTGTGATATTGAAGTAATTCACTTGATCAAAAACAATTTGTACTTGTACTTCACTGCATTTAATTTTTAAGGTTTATTCTCCCTGCACCCTGTGAACGATTAGATTTGTGGTGCCACTGGTATTAAACTGTCATTAGCAAGGGCTGTAACGGCTGCCAGTCTTCATTCTTCACACATCTGCTTCCTGGAAGACCTCTCTGCCAGATGGTGATGCCAAGGACAATCTCACAAAACAATCTTCCACCCAGAGTGCAGAAACCCCTGCTAACTTGCCTGTGCTTCTAAATTAGTTCCCTCTCCCAGCACTGGGGTTCAAGTGTTTTATACAAAAGCTGCACTTCAAGTGAAGATCTTCAAAGTGATCTCATCTGAGGCAGCTGGCACCAGAGACTTTCTGAGGCTTTAAGGGTCTGTGCACAGCCAGGTCACAACAGTGTTCATCCTTTCTAATGTAATATTTTTTTTACTCATACCAATGGTATCTCCCGTTCTGTAATCACGTTAAATGTATATATGCAGAAGTTGCTTTTCTGCAGGAAAAGAAACCCTATTGCCAAGCTACAGGCAGAGCAGTTTTGGAATGTCCCGAGAAATTTCCATGCCTTACAACATCCAGGAAATACTTTTAAGTTTTCCGAGGTCAAATTTCTTTTTATGAATTCCATGTTAACTCAGGTTTTCACTAGCAAAACATTCCTGAAATTTTGCCGGGTTTGGTTTCATATTTATTACACAGAAATTTATATGCTTTTTATCTTTCTTTTTCTTCTAGATGTATTTAATGTAGTACTTTCTAATTATAAAAACGGCTGCCTTTTATATGCTCCTAGTTTCCTTGGTTTGGAGAACATTGTGTTTGATTTCTTATATTTTGCCTTATGAATGCTATATTCTCATGTTTTGAAGTGAGATTCATTTCACAAAGTTTTAGATACTGAACTATTAGGCATCTAAGTATAATTTAATTGTTCAGACTGTTTTACAGTCAATAAAGGGAAAGAAACTCATCCTAATCTCAATTCATTCCAATTAGTCTTATCCTGCAGTACAGAATTTAACAGCCTTGGATTTGGCCATTTCTCTTTGCTGGTGAAAAAGTAAGACTGGCTGGTTAGATGTGTGCCTGATATCATGCTGTAAGGAGTCTGAAAATAGGGGATACCAATGATGTCAAGTTCAAATCACACACATTTTTCAGAAAAGCCCCATGCACATCCTGAACACCAATGTGATTAGTGCAGCAATCTTACTATTCACTGTGTGTAGCTCACTCATGCATCTCTGGTGGGGCTGTTTAGTTGGTTATAAGTTTTTTGGTATTTTCCATTTGTTTGGGGTTTTGATTTTGGTGGTGATGGTGGTAGTGGCTGTTTTGTTTGGGGAGGGTTGGAAGGCTATTTTGAGGGGAAGTTGCTGGGTTTTTGTCAGATGAAAAGTCACTTTTTTGTTACTATACTGCTGGCAGTGAAGGTTTTTTCTTCTACTCTTCATCTGCCTCACGTAGTCTGCATCTCCCAAGCCTCTTTCTAATGTTAATTTGTCTCTTCATATATTCTTTTTTAATCTTATATGAGTATTCTTCCATCCTTTGCATGCTGTATCCTATTTTCAAGAGTAGCTGCATTACCACTCATCAATTATATAAGCAGGTTTCCATTTAGGTCTCCGATTTTTACTTACATGGAGGCGTTATATTAAGGATATAATAGACTTCAAATAACTTGAGTAAGATGTCTCGATTTTCTGTTCTGCCTCAGGGAGCTATTAACTAAGACTCTGGTCTGCAAATACTCCAGACATTTTACTCAGCACATATAAGAGAACAAGCCACTTCTCAGTCTGCAGCTACTTATATATAAAAAGATGCGACTAAGATCAGTTCCACTAACTTCCTCCATTTTGCCCACATCCCTGCAGTGCTTCCAGTTTCAGAGTTGAAAGCAGCAAATTTTTAGCTCTATTCTGCAACAAAGCCAGAGATAATTCTTAGGGTCTGACATTACAGCTGGATCTGGAACTTAAGTCAGACTTTCCTGTAAATACACAGTGAACCAGATTTTATTAATACTGATTTTCATTACTCTCCCTTCTTTCAGACATGAGAAAGAAAGACAGAAAGGATTAATCTTTTTAAAAAAGAGACCTGATGATTTGACTTTGCAGAGCTACAGTATTATTCCTTTTCTTCTCAATTCCTTAGTATTTCAAGTTACAACAGCAGCAGATTTTTAATTTTTTTTTAAACTGCTCCTTGAAAAAATAGTCACAAAGAACTAGAACAGAATTTGCTAGTAACAGCTATAAGTTAAAATTAAAAGATAACTTATAATAGATTTAGTGATTCCTCCTCAGCTTTCTTCACAGGGCAGATGAACTTATTTTTACATGTTAAATCACCATAGATCTCAAGGCTTTTCCAACACACATCAGTTATTCTGACAACTAAATCTAACATAACCACTGCCCAATTTTTCTAACAGTCCATACTGATAACTCCCCATCCTCTACAAATTCCACAGTACATGACAGCAGGTACAGCATCCCCTCTTACAGGAGGGGAGCTCCCTCTAACACCCCTCTCCTCCTCTGGGCACTGTAATCTGCTGGACACACACCCCAGAGCCGGCCATGTCCCTGTGCCCCCCCAGCCCAGTCCGGCACTCGAGCTGCGCTCCACAGCACCCCAATCACCTCGGCCAGCAGGCAGCACAGCCACATGCACGACTCAGCCAGAGCAAAGTGTCATCGTTTGCCTGCTCCCACTAAAACACTGCCAAAATGGAAATGTTTGCTCTTTAGGCTAACACAAAACTTATACCAAATCATCCTTTAAAAAATAATACAAACAAACTGAACTCTAACAAACCGCAAAATGAGTTCTCCTTATTACAGACTGAAAAACAGAAGAGACATCTTTACTTTCATACCTTTCTTAATTATATTTCTTCACAAACACAACAAAAATTAATATTAAAAAGTCATAAGCAATCTACAAATTGAGACTCACAAATATTCACAAAAAGGACACTAAAACAATAGGCTACAAAGCTCAGGAAATCTTAAAAACATTACACAAAGGATGGATTTGGGGAGTGGTGAAATTAACTTCTAGATATTCATGTCCGCAGAAATATAGCACCTAGCAGTAGAATATCAAACAATATATGTAACAAATGTGCATATATAGCAGCCTGACATAAGAACACATCATGTGAAAAATTGTTCAATGTAATTTTGATTAGTAACACAAGAATTCCTATACATTGGAGCTTCTTAATAGTAAATATAGCAGAAGCTTATTTTCCTTTGAGGAGGATGGGGTTGCCTTCAGTTGCAGAGCCCCAATTATGTGATGAAGCAAAAGACAAACCAGCTCTGGGGCCAAATGCAGGGTTTTACAGAGCTGCCACATGTATTTCCACGTAGGACCACATCTGCTGCTTTGTTGAGGGGGTGAGTTGGGTTTGAATTTTTTTTAAATTGTAGTTCTTTTACTGGGTTGGGGAGGAAGTCCCTCACCCAACAAGTTATTTCTCTTTTACTATATTTTTCATAGAAGAAACTATGAGATCCACAGTTGGACTAGGATTCTGTTCCTCCAACAAAAGGAACGTGAATTCTGAAGTCCAGGTCTAAACAGCCACAACATTTCTTCCAGAATGTCTTTCCCTATTTGAACATGCTAATGCTGTTTCATCAATAAAAAATAGTGATTTTTTCCAATATTCTCAAAATTTTATGGAACATGTCAAATAAAGTGTGGTCACAGAAATTTTTAGGTTCTGATTTTTCATCCTAACATTAAGTCAAAACTTTTTTTTTACATCTTCAGTTTTTCTATATGATGGAAAACCTAAATATTAACAATATGGCTGGCAGCAGTAATGTTTCTCCTCAGATTTACCTGAGACTTCTCACTTTAAAATGTTCTTTCAAGGTTACCTGTATCTTTGTGAATCAGGAGCTATACAGAAGGAAGATTTCCCTAATAGATATTTGTTTCAGACAATGTTATTAAAAAAAATTTCACAATTCCACAGTTTGATTCCTGATAATTTCTCATGAGATTATTTTGAAATGCATTAAACATTTGCACTTAAAGCAAAGAGGGCTTCAGATCAGTCAAACTCACAATAGACAGAAGCTGAACCTGGACCAAGGAAACAGATTTAGATATGGAGCCTGGTGTCAGTGAGACAGAAAGGGAGAGGAACTGTGTCTGGCAAGACTGAAACTGCCTGGGCAAAGGGATAGGCAAACAGCAATGAGGCAAACCAGGGTAAACATTTCTGGGTGTGTGAACTGAGAGCAGAAGCAGGAGATCAATGGGAAAATGGGTATTTGATTATAAAAACAGGGCATGGTAACATTCCTGCATTATATATGGATTAAAAATCTAGGCACCTGCCTATACTGGCAGCCTTAACACATTTTCACAACCCAGAAGTTGCCACCTTTCCAATATTAACAACATTCTTTAACACAGGCTGTTGTATGGCACAGATGTGAAGGTGGGCTGTGCTGCCCAGGGAGGGCTGGAGTGCAAAGCAGTGCTGCCCTGCCACCTTCTCCCTATCCCTGAATTGGGCAGGCATGAATTCGGTCCAGCTGTAACTTCCCAGTTATGCCAAGAGGTTTTCACTTTGTTTCTTCCAATTTTTAAAGCAGCCCTAGTGCAACATCTACCTTTTTCTATTACACTCTTTAAATTACATCTCCCTGGAGATGCAACCAGAGCAGCTGGAGTGTGATAAGGCTTCTTGCCAGCCTTAAAATGCTGTAGGACCCACATCTGATATACTTTTTGAAATGCCAACACCATACATAGATTTTTCTTCCTCTTTTATGCTGCCCTAAACGATGTGATTATGTCTGTAATACTATAAAGCAACTGTGTCAACTATAAAGAGGAAACATTTACGGCATAGGTTATTAAAACAATGAAAAATAGGCCAGTACAATTTAAGTTCCTTGAGTGGGATGAATAATAACTAGTTAAATAAGGAACAAAGATAAATAATTTATTACAGAATCAACACAACAAGCACAAGAAATTTGCATTCCCTTTAAACTGCATCTCAAGAGGCATCAGAGCAGAAGCATGGACAACATACAATGAATGTTTCTGAGCAAATGCAAAATGAAGGGGGTTTAGAGAGCCTGTTGCAAAATGGAGTAATCACTCAACTTCAGAATATCCACATACATAAATGCCAGCCAGTTAAACACACCAGACAAAAGTTTATGCTAAAAGCAGTAGTGGCTCAAGGGACTGAAGATTACTGTGGTGCCTGGGCAGGTTGTCTGATTCAGCACCCAGCCCCTGCTACTCTGTGTGATCAAGGTTTTGTGCAAGCATGGGAAAAAGCAGGACTCGTTTTTACAAAGTGGGATAGAAGCTTATTAGGAAATTATAAGACTGCTTAAAAGTAAGGCCTAGCTCAGACATCATCGGATTAACAAAGGTAGAGTAATACACATCTTCAATTACTTGTTCTGGAAGAGAATGAAAGAACAGAGCACACAGAATTCAGTATAATCAAATGCAACTTCCCTTACAAGCCTGTATTTTTCACGCTCAGTCTGACAACTCAGTTCAAACAATTCAAGTTGTTTGTAATAACAAAGCAAATCTTTCCAAAGATTAAAAACCTAGAATTAGGCTTGTATTTCCATTTTTGGCCTTTTAATTAGGTTTTTCTGAAGTGCTGAAAACAGAGGGACTCTAATTAATGGCTTTCATACTCTGCTTTTTAATAATAGCTCTTAACTGCCTGGAAGTTTGGAGGTTTCAGATAAAGTGGGGAATGGGTCAGAAAAGATTGTTTGGCTTGATTTTACTCTAACAGAAATGAGACAAACCTAAACATTCCCTACACAATTAGATCTCATAAGATTCTCACCTTGATCATAGTTCTGAGAAGAATTTATATTAAGATCTCACCATCTTTTGTGAAGTAGACTCAATTAATTTTTCACACAAACTCAGTATATGACCTTGGATGAAGAAATCACCCAATCTTCTGACAGATGCAGCTTAACTTTTAAAAATAAATACACAATGTGCACATATAAACACCACTATAGAACAATTTCCATGTCTGAAGCATATAGGACACAGCAAGTTATTTAGCCTTTCAATTTTTAACTGAGATAGGAAGCAGATTTTACATTTCTTCAGGATAAAGAATTTGTACTTTGTGTGTAAAGCAGTGATAGCATAAACAGCTAACAATGAAAGAAAAGGAGGCACTGGTGCCAATAGACCCAAGACTCACTGTTCCTTCCTCAGTATTTCTACAATATTGCTGCAGAACCTGAATCACTACTGTTACATTTGTTCCTTTCTTGTTTAAGCAGACAGGGAGAAAGATTGGGGAAGATGGCACAAGCAAGAAAGCAAGAGAAAGGAGCAGGGGAGAGAAAGTGGAATGACAAATCAATAAAGTAAATTTTCCCTAGCAGCAAAAATAGCTGACAGATCTCCCCAAAAAACACTGAAAATTACTTTGCAAGTAAAAATGGCAGAGAATATAAGTCAACTTGAAGGACTCATGGGAGAGCTGTTATTGACAGACACACAGATGATGTAATTGTTCAAGATGAGCAGGTTTTTCTTTTATCTCAATAAAGCACTTCTGATGAAAAGATTGGAGAGACAGGTATGAGACAACAGCATAAAGCCTGTTCCTAACTTACATAATTTTATATAAAGAAGAGTTGATATGTCAAGTGGTTAAAGAAATGCATTGAATGCTGAAGATAAAGTATAACAGAGAACAACTTATGTACACTCCCAGGGATAAAGGAATTTAATATTTGATGAAATACACTGTCTGTTGAAGAAATGCATTGATTTTCCAAAAGGCTAAACTCATGTGTTTAAGAAAACGTTTGCTACTGTTCTCACATAAATTAGCTGATAGAATGGCATCTTAGACTGTCCTGTTTACTCTTCTATGTCTTGCTCCAAGTGTGATTTCTTATGCAATTTGATCAAGAGACAATCTAGTATACAATTCCTTTGTTTCAGCTCCTGCTACATTATGTATCCCATGACATTCCCTTCAACCATTCTGGAACCCTTTCAAGACAAGGTTTTGAGCACCAAATTAGACAATATTGATGACAGGTGAATGTATGTAGTAATGGGGGGGAGGATGTGTAAAGAGAGAATATTTTCTGTATTTCCATTTAGTTAGATGATTTTCTTGTGCTTTAAAATGAGCAACATGTTGCCACCAGTATCTCTATTGCAAATATCCTTTAACAAACCTCACAGATATCTAAAGCCTCTCTTAACCCACACTGGACCACCTCTCACATCAACGTTACCTGAATGGTGCAGCCCTGTTGCCAGGCTTCTGACCAGCCCCTGTGCATATGGGGTAAGTACCCAGCTTGGTTAATTGTGTTCAAGGTGTTAGCCAAAACCTGCCACTTTAGATTGAACACTTCAGTATGGTCCCTTTTCTAAAACTTTTTACTTTTAATGCTAAGAACCATAAAATTTCTTCAGCTGTGAAGACAGCAAGGTACATTTTCATGAATGGTCACTAAATACTAGGAGCTTCAAATGTTAGTGATATATTCTAAATAATTCATCCAGATGCTGAAAGTATTGGTTACCCCTCAGCGATATTTAAGCACTGAAATTATCTAAAATGTTTGAAGGGCTTTTCAACACTGCTTGAGAGCAGAACCTGGTAAGCAACTATTTGCTTTAATCAACAAGACGGTAAATGAACATCCAAGAAAATAAGCAAGTAATGAAATAAAATGAAGGTGAAATTGCATCGGAGTTGTTGTTCATCTTCGTTTTAACAAAGGTCTCCCTCAAGAGTCTTTTTAACGCAGATTTTTTTCTTTGCTTGAGTACAGGATCAACTGAAGGACGGCGACACACTTTATATCATCAATAATGATGAATTGACTGAAAACATTGAATCGTCTGCTCACATACCAGTGCCAGCACAGGACAGCACAGGCTCCACCCAGGCTACAGGCAAGGAAGACCTTCAGGAAGGAGACCTAGGATTAGGAGGATACTAGCTCCAGCTTCAACACACTGCAGGTCAACCCCAGAAGAATTCATTGGCATGAGCAGTGTAATGTTACAGAAACAAAAGATCCTGTTATGTGAAGAAGAGGTCAATAAAAATGTACTAAGCACAAAAATCAAAGAAAATTTGAGATTCCAGCAACTAATTGCCTGCTCCTCCCATGAAAGGAGTTTGCTATCATATCTACAACCATATGCAAGTTTTCACTTTAGCAGTTTTTAGTATAAAGACATAGGGTAGTTCCAGCCCACTGTAAATTCATTACAGTAATCTTTTGCCTCAGCACTTGGCTGCACTCTGCCCCTCTTTGCACAGGCCTTTGGATATCACCTAGAGTCTTCAGTAAGTAGAGTTGGAGATAAAAAGCTTCCTAACTTTCATGCTCACGTGATGATAGCTCTTTTCTACAGCTGGTCCTGACAAGATCTGCACTTAACTAACTACTCAGTAGCTATTACATTTATAAGAAGCAGAAGATTCCTTGTCCAAGGAGTATGTGATCTGAAAGGGCTAAAAACATGCATTGCAGCACCTCAGTCTTATTTAATAAAGCTCCTTCAATGCTCACAGTATAAACTTTTCCTGACAGCCAGCCAAATACTGCTTTCTAAGTGCACCTTAGACTGATCCACAGAGGGTTTCGCTAGGCTGCCACAAACTGAACACTGATAGTAGGAGATATCAAGGTGCATGAAATCCACAACAAACACCCTTAATGGCAGCACTGAATGGGCACAACCACTGTTTAAAACCAGCAATTATTCCGCAAGGCATTTATCATTAGAGCTTGGCAACATGCAAAGATTAAATGGGGGGAAAGGTTTTCTTGTTTTGAACAATCGTGCTAAATATATGCTTTGATTTAAGAACTCAAATGTTTCTTTTTTTAACTGTTTAAGAAGAGCAAATATTTCTGGAAAGTTTTATTTTCAGACTGCCTGCTCCAAGAATAAATTTGTCTGTCTTTCTACTTATGCTGGGCACTCTGTTACACTAGAAATGAGGACCTTAGTGGTTAGATACGAAAGGAAAAAAAAAAAAAAAAGAACAAGAGAGAAGTATCAAAGTGTTCATTGTTCTGCATAAACACAGTAAATGGAGAACCAAATGCTCAGCCACACATACAGCCAGCTGCCATATACTATCGAGAATTAGTACAGATCAGCAGCTAAGCAGTGCAAAACCAGGGACAGAGCCAGGCTTCTGTTGCTAGAGCATGTGCCTTTTCTCACAGCAGAGGTTTCAACTAACTGTGATTGATGATGTTGTACTAAGAAGGTCAAAACATCAGGAGTTTTTTAGGAAGACAAATTTTTTAGTATACAAAGACAATGAGCAAGACAAAATTTGTGATCTAGGAGTATAAAAATCAATATGTCTCTATTAATAGCCCTAAAGATGAATAAGCCTTAAATTTCACCACAAATAAAACCTAAAATACAAATATAATCAAACTTTAGTAATTCTTTTCCAGTGTAATTAATTTCTGGTTATATGTCACTCTAGAACAGCCATTTTAAGCATAAATTTGAACACAATGGAGTTGTACGTGCTGTTACAAAAGACATTTTATTTTGTCCTAAACTCTAATCAAGGATCTTCAAAGGGCTTTAATTCCCATATGGTTTAAAACAATATTCAGGCATGATAAGAAGTGCTTAGAAGAACTATTGAATTTCTACCTCCATGCTTTGCTTTGTTTAGCTGCATGGGCTGGGAAAAGATGTGCAGCAGCTTGCAAGAAGAGATGGAGAATGGGTGAGGAGGGAAGGTTTTGAGGCCAAGTACTGGGAGACAGCAGAGAACAGAGGAAGGAAAAGCAGGCAGAGACAATGGAGTGAGGTGAAGATGTGGCAACACAGCAAGAAGCTCTTGGGGTAGGTGCTAACACCGTCCTGACTTCAGCAGCCCATTTCCGGTCTCAGTCTTTGGAAGTATTGAGAACATGTCACCAGGCTTACTAAGTTTCTTGGGAAGCATGGATTCCAGTCCTTAGATTATACTGGAAATCAATAAAGAGCTGTAGTATAATGAAGATGCAAAGCTGTTTTTCACAACTTCGACATGAACTGAAAATTACAAGCTTTTCAATAGTTTTGCTCTCAGATTCTACTCTGAAATGCATCCTGCAGCATACTGTACAGGGACTTACTGATTTATTTCTTGTGCCCATGTCCAGGTTTCTGACATTTGTACAGTGATAAATGGAGAGCTCTGGGGTCTAAAATTCTGTTTGTAAAAAAAGTCTGCAACAAATACTTTTCACATGCATACTTTACCCCTATGCCTTAAAGGGCTACTTTACTTGGTAAAGTCATCCCTTATGACAGACAAGTCATACTTCACAGGTCAGATATTTATGCTAAGACTACTAAAGAGTCTGTATCATAGTCTCTATCAGGAAGGGTATTTATCATCTGGGATCATGCTCAGCAATCAAAGTATCATTGGCTTTTAGGAAAATTAGCAATATGAGCTGCAAGCAAACCTGAAGCTTCTGCTAATTGGCAATAAGATCTCAGTTGTCCATTACACTCACCATTTCCCTATTTCAAGATACTCTTTTCATGACACACAGCCCAAGAGAGTTACAACATTAGAACAAATGACATATTTTTATTCAAGAAAAAAATTACTGACAACTAGTAATTCTGAATGACTGTTTAAACAGGGTAATGAGTGTTAAGAGAGGCCTTTAATGTTAATTTACAGTTTATACACTGGAGATTTAAACTACTCAATATCACACAGTATTTGACTCAATGTGCAAGTCATTCATGATAAATGTGAAGCTATTCCTTCTATCTGACTTAATCTAATAAAACACTGCTTGGAAAATGAAATGTAATATATATTGTCAAAAATGTAGTGACTACATATTCACAATGAAGGCCAAAATGTGAGGCAAGGTGGAAATCTGGAATATTGCTAAGCCTTTAAGGTTTCAAAAGTAATAACTGACATTTTATACAGAGCTATAGAAGAGCATTTTGTTAAGTTTGAAAGCAGTGGAACAAATCCTGGCTATACAGCAGAACCAGTCCAAAAAGACACTACTGAAAATATCAGATCACTATGATAATTTTCACAGAGAAGTGCAATATTTGGAAAGCTCACTGAAAACAGGGGCCATTGGAAGCAAACACTTATGTTGCTGTGTTAAGGGCTTAAACTTTCCAATAGCAACGACATCAGTGCTATCTCCAAACTGATGAACCTTCTGTATAACTTCAGCCAGGAAATTAATTGCCTTGAAGCCCTGAGAGCAGTTCACACCCTTTTCATCTAGCAACTTATTCAAGTGCCTTGCCGAGCTGGTTTCTTTCCTTTCTTCTGTATTTTGCTATCAGCCATCAAGAAATGTGAGCCCTGTAACACCCTGAATGCTGTGTACATTTGGGTACAACACAAATGCAGCATTTTCAGATCTGTATTTTAGATGCACATGAGCATTAAACATGTGCTTTTGAAATACTTTGTTTTCACAGAGATTGTAAGTTCTTGGGATAAAAATATTAACTATAAACTTCAGAGAACCAAGACAACATCCTGAAAGCCACTGAAGAGATTGGAAATACTACTTTCCATGTCAGCATATTTTGTGAGTCTATACTTCTAAAGACAAAATTGTTTTTCCCCTACTTCTTTCTAGCAAAGTGTAAAACAGCCTTTATTGACATCTTAAAGCAAACCAGTTCTGAGCATTTTAAATAACTTAATACAAGGAGGCTCATCTCTGGCAATATAATCCCAACAGACATGAGTTCTGCCTAGTGAACTGTAAAGGACTCGTCAAAATTTTATTTTAGAAACTGTCTTTCAGAACTTGAAAATTGACCCAAATTTTCCAAGCAAATATTAATTTAACCCATAGCCTTGGTCCTAATACCTATCAGTTTCCCAATCATGAAACCCTGTCCTTCCTTGGGCTCAGCAATTAGTTTTTGTGGTAGATATTACTGTTCAGGAGAGTTAGACAAAACATGTTTCCTTGAATACTGGTTTACTGGTGTTTTGGGGTTTTTGCTCTTGGTAACCTGTACATCTTTTACATCATGATCACATAGTAGAGTGCAAGTTTCTGAAAAGTACAAAAGAAATTTTTGCCAATATAGTAATTATCTCTCTCTTAATTAATGCCTTTCAAGTGGTTAAAAGAATAAGACAGCCTAGTGCAGCGATGGGCATTCATCAGCCAGGTGAATATCCCCTTCAACAGCATTGTGGTACAAGTCACACTTCCAGTTTTAAAACTGCCTGCTGAACATCCTGGTACATGTTTAAAAATGCAGAGTAATTCTTCAAAAACCAAAACAATGACAGTCAGCCCCACGGTGCCAATCTGTGGCCCAAGTTTGTCTTTCCTCTGTGAAAAAGGGACATTCCTGTAGTTATCCCAAGGAGTGTCAGGTGTCCATCTCCAGCTTTGGCTCTGTTCCTAACAGCTCCTTTGCACCACCAGCATGGGCCCACTACAGCTGCAGTGCTGGAAAAGCCACCAGCCAAGACTCTCATACCTCCATGGAATTCCACAGAAAAACCACATGGGGTTTTGTGTTTCCAATTAGGAAACTGGAGTTCCAATCCTTCCATCTTTCCCAGTGTGAAGAGCCACACTGGCTCACTCCCACACTGGCCCGCCCTGGCTCTGGGCAGCCTTCCCTCCACACCAGGGCAGGCAGCAAGGGCTGCACAAACTCCCCTGCACGATGGGCAACAGGAATGATTCTGCTGACAAATAAACCTTTTCTTTACAACACTGGCAGAGCAGAAGCTGCATTTTCACCAACTAATTCAGTGTTACTGGTCAACATTATTACCCTACGAAAATCATATCTGAGATATGGAAGAACAAATATCATTTCAGGCCTCAGAGGCTCCCAAATCTGAGCAGGTCAAATTAACATCATCCTTCTGAGGACCCAGCAGAGCTTGAAATTCTGGTGCAGAAAGCAGTAGAGAATATCCAGGAGTGTTTTCCAGCTACTGTTCTACATCACTGTTTACCACAAAGCTGTCTGCTTCTGGTGTGCTACAGCAAAAGGAGGTGGACATAAAAAAAATACAGGTACTTTATTGAATAGACTTGAGACTAGATGGAGCTTTACACGCAACAAACTAAACACTGAAAAAAATAATCTTATGTCATGATATGAGATCATGCAAGTCTAGTACAGGTTATAAGTGAATTGAAACTGGATAATATCCCATAAGCATGAGATTTCTTATTTCAGAAGTAAGTTCAGAACACATGCCTGACTGGAAAAGAAAATATAAAAGAGAAATCGACAGGAATAAATGAAAGATGAAGGAAGGAAAGGGGAGCAAGGATGGAAAGAATCAGTGCCAAGGAGATTAAAATCAAAAAAGATCAGAAAGATAGTCATAGCAACTGCAGGCTAAAACCCAAATTAAGTAGTGTGAGAAACTAAAGATTCCCTCAAAGAACACTCCTAAAACCTTTACTGAGCCAAATAGCCCTGACACTACTATATTGCAAACCCTAGGCATTCCATAGACTTCAAGTCAGGAACATCTACCAGCTGAAAATTAACCAAATTTAAAGAAAATGAAGACAAAGCTGAAAGGCTAATCCTCTAACAGCACTGATGGAAAGCAATAAAAACAATACAAGCCTTAAACTTTCAGAAAGGTGGAAAAATCACTGAAGATACAAGTTCTTCAGTCCTTTTCTTCCTCCTTCACCAGCTATTCATTTTTTTCTCCCAGTTGTCTCTTGCACATTTTCGGTTTACCTTTAAGATTAAACCTTTACTTTTCCCCTCCATTGAGTTAACAAAATTATCAAGTCACATTCTCCCTCTGCATAATATTCACATCCAGCACAATTTTAAATAGTTTTTTAAAAAGAAATTAATATGATGCAAGATTGCATACACTTCATAACTTCTACCCCAAGTGGTGATCATGCTCAAAATGAGAGGGTCAAACACATTGCAATAACCCTCAGGCACTTCTCTATCACTACACATGCTAAGAGCAAGAGCTCGTGAAATTTACTACAGGAACCAAGAGGAGGAAAAACCCTTAAGAAAAGCTGCAGAACAATTCTCAGCGAGGCTGACATTAAGTTTTCAGTGCCAGGCAGCAACATCATGTGAGCACTCTGTCTGCAGGGTTTTATCTCACAGAGAGGATGGCCCTTCAGAAGCTTGGGCACACAGGATCATCCGCTCCAGGGAGGGGCCGCACACGGGCAGGAGCACTAACACACTCCCTAAATGCAACCCCTCTCTTTCCATCCTTTGCACATGTTCTCCCAGCGTGGGGAGCTCCAGGAGGGACGGCTCCTCACCCATGGGAGGGCTCACGTTTAACTGCAGCAAAGCCAGCAGCTGCTTCCAGCTGGCAGAACGGGGATGTGGTGCTGCTCTCTTGCTCTTTCGTGGTCCAGGCACGTCTTCCTGCTGGTACTCAGAGAGTACTGCTGCCACTGCTGATTAGAGAAGTGACTGGAGCACCTTTTCTGATGAAAGCTAATGTGAAGTGGACACTTGAGACAAGTACTCCAGTTTCTGCTGAATGAACCCTCAGGCCCGTGCAAAAAAAAATAAGAAAATGCTGTTCTATTTCTTAACTGTTTTGTTTACTGCAAGAATCTGTCTACAACCACCAAGCCCATGATATTTGCAGGCCTAAAACCAGTAATGGAGATCCGTTAGGAACCCTCAAACTCCCTATATTTGGCTCAGAACAAGCATCCTCCCCCTCTGCATGAGCTCCCCCATATGCTCTCATCGGACAGGGTTTCACAATGACCTGGTCCACAAGAAAACTGCAGTGGTCTATCCCTGAACTGAAATTTTCAAGCACTGGAAAGGAATTCTAGTGAAAATTCAGGTACATGGATGCAGATTCCCCAATTCTTAGTGTAGTTCAGATGCTCTGGGAAGGTAACTGCAAATCACGGTTGCCAAAAATTAACTTTCCTATTTAAAAAAACCACATACACTTAAGGAGCAGTATTGGCACATGTTTGTAACCAAAGGCAGATATTTCAGCTGAACTTCACAAGGAATAGAACTCTTATGGCTATTTTACAGAAATCTCCACCTTCTGTACATACAACTATAAAAGTAATTTGTAATATTCCTTTCTGCTCATGCATAACCCTCAATGAACAAGTAGTGACACACTTAGCATGTACTATAAATAAACAGTAAAAAAAAAGTTTGAATGCATTAGCATGCAGTAATAATAATAATAGAAAAAACTTTTGAACTTGGTTTATCTCCCAGCTTAATCAGGTTTGAGGAAATCTGGTTTATTCCACAGAGAGTTTAAACTAATTAGAGTCTGGTGAATGAGGTTTATTAGAGAAAAACAAAGATACATTGGTACCCTTAAAAATAGCCAGAGCTCATAATTTACTTAATGTGGCTCCTCAAAAGATTTAGAAATGGTATCATGAGTATTATCTGAAACACCTCAGACTTTCAATAGGTGCATTTGTTATTAAAAAAAATGCTCAATACAATATGCAATGGAAGTAAGAAAAACAACTACAGAAAAAAATTCTGTCTTTAGGACATTCCAGATTATTTCTAGACGGGTCAGTGTCTTCTGATTACTTAGAAAGTTATTTCAGTATCCCTGAATCTGCCTAACTGGCCACTGTGCTGAGTGACCTGAGCCAGCAAACAGTCCATGAGATCACACTTCTCCAGCCTTGAGGACTGGGGCAGGGGAGACACGGATGCTGTTTACAGAGTACAGCCACCCTTTTGCCACCTCCCCCTTCATTTCTCACAGAAACCTGACTGAGGAAAGGCTGGAGCAGCATATAATAGACCCCCATCCATCTTCACTACTAAATTCATTTTTTACAAGCCCAAGGCTGTCCAAAGAGTTGCTTCATGTTAAAATGAGACTCGATTTTTGAAAGACAGTCTAAACTTCAGCTCCTAAAATTCATGGTCTTCTTATTAAATAAACTCATTTTTGCAAGCGATGAAGACTCAAAAACTCACACAGAAACACATTACAGCCCTAAAGTCGCACTGAAATTAGCCCATAGAAGTGCCAAAACACACAGTGCTCCCAGCAGAGCCTCCAAGACAAAAAATACAGCATAAAGCATACGTTATTTTGATTGGCACAATAAGCTCCCTATTCCAGGAATGAAAGTGATTTTACCACGGGGAGACTCAGCTTCTGCGTAAGGAATAAATTAGCAACTGAAACAGGACTGACCCCCTTCAGGCCATTGGTGCTGGACTTGGTTTGGGATTTTGTTCATTTCCTTTTTCTTTTTTGAAGGCTACCTGGAGTGGACCAGGCTAAGCCTGAGGAACGATGACTTCATCTTTTGTTCAGCCAAGGTGGTGTGGAACAGTCTGTGTGAATTCTCAGTAGAGCCACAATTTGTGTGAAAGCCCAGTGTGTTGCAACTTATTTTCCCTTGGCTTCTCCAGCATATACCTTCTGTATGATTTGGCCTCATGCTCAGAACAGCATTAGTTGATGGGGATTTTTTCTGAAACTTCTATACAAAAAGGTATCACTTCAGGACACAATAGTGCACAGCTAGAGAAGAGGTTGTTAGCATTAACCAGTGCCTGAAGTTCCTGCATTCTTTGTGGTTTTAACATCCAGGATTTATACATGTAGAGAGCCCTGGTTGGGACTCAGTTTATTTAGAAGAGATTTCACCATCTGTTCCTCCAAATCCTGAAAACATGAAGAAAATACACTTCACAAACAGCTACAAACACAGATGAGCTCTGCAGTTTATACTGGAATACACTGTATGCAAGGAAAATAATTCATAACATCTCTGAAGTTTCTCCTTCAGGCATTGAGGATTGAAGCTGTAATGCTTTCACTTTTTGCCACAGTGAAAGAATTCTATGGTTTACATTAATTCACCATCGTACATCTTCATACTATGAAGTAGAGACCCAAACTTTTCAAAACTAAGATGTCTTAAAAGATTTTCTAATTCAACTGGTCAACTTCACTAATATATCACCTGTCATCACACAGTTCCTATAGATTTTCTTAATTACCTAGAAATTAAAATCTGAATAATTAACAAGCTAAGTTACAGCTACAACATATTTTAAACACCTTCAAATCACAGTCCAGTGAAGAGATTCCATTAATATCTACTTTCCTTAAAGTACAGCTTCCGGCTCTTATCCTTGACTTTTCAACCCATTTCCACCTACTCAATAAACGATGCCTCAGCAAACTCTGCCCCAATTTTCCAGACATTATAGGTATTGGCTGTCTAACTGCTGGGGATAAGGCACTGGAGCTTCCCTAAGCAGACTTCTGTGAAAGACCTCTCAAAGGATGACCTGCTCCACAAGCTCCCAAAGAAGCAGGAGCCTGCCCACACCTGCAGGGTCAGCAGTCATTCCAGGCAGACAAGAAATACACCCTTCCCTCTCTCCTCCTGCAAGGACTCGTATTTCCACACTTTACTCCCAGGTAAACTGGTTTGACAAGAAGCCACCACCCCTGAAGGCTGGAGAAACAAATCCCTCATTCCCAGCACTTATCCTCAGTGTCTGTTGTCACAGCATTACACTGATGATTCCCTGGAGATGGCAAACACCTCCTTCACAGGCCTGTTTCTCCTGCCTGTCATCTTTAGAAGGACTAGATCTGCCTCAAGAACCATGAAAAATGCAGTGTGCGAAGGGAAAGGTCAGCAAGCAACATCCCTTTGAAGGTAGACATAAACCCTCCTGCCTTCAGAATCAGTCATGTCCTTTTTGGTCCCTATAATTCCCTAATATTTGGTCCCTAATATTCTACAGACAGAATATTTTTTCTTGTCTCAACAGTGCAGAAAACTTGGTGAGTGCAAGAGTTGGCAGGACAAAGTCAGAGAGCCCTGGTCTTGGCATTCATTGACAGTTCATTTTCCCTCCTTATTTCTTCTCGGACAATCACGCCTCTGCTGTTCCACTGCAGTGATCTCCATAGGTTACGGAATTCAGAGTGATTCACACATAGCTAAATTATCTCTTGGTTTTGCAGAGCACTTACTGAAGAATTGGCAAAAAATACCACTCAGATGTTTGTTTTGCAACAAAAAAAGCACCTTTGCATCAAATTTCAAAGACTGTACAGAACTGTCTGATTTCATTAAAGGTTCCATGGAACAGAAGTCTAATACTAATAATTTGTATTGTTTTGGCTAAAATTTTGCCCATTTATTATTAATTTATGCATTAAAAATTAATATAGAATGATGTTATTTTTCCATATACTATAACCAAATTCATAAGAAAATCTTAAAATAATTCCGTTATGAAACAATAATGGTTAATGACCTTGTAAGAAATTTCAGGCTTTTATTCTAGTACAGAAGGGGAGGAAATATTTCAGAGAGAAGAAATTTCTTTCCCCCTAGGATTAACCATCGTAAAAACTCCAACATGTCCCTTTGAACCTTAGCAAACAGTGTTTTTAGGCTGCTTGAAGCCCAACTACTACAGCCCACAGCCCCTCTGGGGATGCAGGACATGCACAGGGCCTCCCAGATAAGAAAGAAGTATCTCTCTGCTCCAGTCAGTGACAGGATAGTAAAGAATGTCATTTACCACATGAACTCCAGCACTCTCAAACAAGCTCACTTCCTCTCTTTCCTGGATCCCCGTCAACTTCACCCAAACAAGCTCCATCCCACAGCAATAATCTTTTTCCATGACAAGCCCTCAAAACCCCCAGAGGTTTAAATGGGAACATGACGACAAAGCCAGGAAACTCACACTAGTTAAAGGAAGGACAACTGTCTATTAATATGATCACAAGCAAAAGCATCTGTCAAATTCTTTTTTTAACATAATCTTAATTTCAGGCTTAACTCCAGTTTATGAATACATAAAAGAAAAATTTCTTGCATAAATTATTCACTATGAATTAAACATTCAGCTGCACACAGCTGACAGATTTCTATTAAAAAAATAAAATGATCAGTCATTTATATAAGCTGTCTATTTGGCAAACATTCATTTTATCCTCTTACAGTGGAAAAAGGATATTTACAAGTCTCACATATCTTTATGTCAAAAGGAAACCTATACAATAGGGATCATATATTTAAAAGGACTTGCCACATTCTCTGGGTTTGCAAAGTTGGGGTTTAAGAGCTATATTTTGGTTTTGTGTTTTGTTTAAGAAAAGTTCTGGGGGGAAAAAAAAAGAATGTAACTAATAAAGTTTACAAAAAAAGAAAAAACTTTTTTGAAGAGACAAGGTATATGCCTTCTTTCCCTAGTAAAATCACTTCTGTCAGTATGAAATCAGGTCTCCTACGTTTGAAGAAAATGAAACTGTTTTCTTCTAAAGTTTCTCTTGGACAAACTAAAAAAAAAAAAAAAAAAAAAAAAAAAAAAAAAAAAAAAAAAAATCTTTTTCAAACCAAACAGCAGAAAAGTTTTTTTCTCTCCACAAAATCTAATTTGTTATTGCTCAAAAGAAAGCTGAGTGCATAAAAGTAACTGAGAAGCATCAGTTTCCCTTTTTTTTTTCCTTGCTTTTTTTTTCTGCATCTTTTTAAATTATTTAGTGCAATTAGGACATTTTAAAACGTGAAGTGCTGTTCAGTTCGAGGGAGGCCAGAGGAGGTCACACGGACAATCCCAACACTCAGAGGAGAGTGGCCCGGGGCACAGGGCTCCCGCCAGCGCTGGCAGCTGGACAAGGAGCAGCAGCAGGCACAGACTGCAGCCCTGCCTGCCCAGCCCTGGGAAACCTCCCAGCCACCAGAGCTGGGACACCAGGCAGCTCTCACATGCCTCCCACCTGTATTTCCAGGGCTGATGACACAGATGCTGCTGGCAACCTTCTCAACAGCCCTGCCATACCTAAGTTTTAATCATACTGATTCTCAGATGTAAGAAAAAACAGGTGTGGATCACCTTAAAGAAAGAAAGTTATGGGACCCAGTGTGATCTTAATTTCAGATCTGCCTACTGAAATCTTAATCTGTGCATTAGCCCAGCTTCAGGTTTATCATTGTGTGTAAAAAAAATAAACCTGAGCAGGCAGTTTTAAGAAGGGGGCCTGCCATGCACGATGGCCATTGCCCTGTAAATGTTTCCCTTTCTGTAGTGCTGCTTTCTCCTGTCTTGCATCAGTGCTGAACTGAAATACCTAAAGTAGGTTTTACAGCAATCTGAAAAATGGAATGGTGCATACACCTGAACAGTGAAGGCAATTTCTCTGAAGCACTGCCAATTGGTTTTTCTGAGAGAATATATCCTTCTGATTAGGAACCTGGTTTGCGTTTTTATATTTTACAGGAACTTCTTGAAGGAAGGGGACAAGTTTAACTTCAGAAATTTAAAAACTTAGAAGTCAAACATCAAATAATTTCACTGATTTTGAAGTGAACTTTAAACTTAGAGGGGATAACGCCAAAAATATCCTGTCCACCTTTCACACTAAAACACCACCTTCCTTTGCACCTGGAGATCAGATGCATAAATGGAACCTCCTCTTCACTGTATTTTGGGGAATTTAGCTTAGAAAGTTTACCAGGACAGGCATGCCAGCCACATGTCACTGTGCATGTGTCTGGCCTCCTTTGCCAGTGCTGCCAAGCAACCCAGCCATGGGGAAGGCAGTGCCTGCCCTCAGCTGAACTCAGACACCTGCCGTACAGGGAGGCGAAGCTGTGACAGAGCCTTTGCAATCATCTTTTCTGCTGAGGTATAAGATGAACTCAAGGTCAGTGCTCCAAGGAGTAGGAGGGCAGGGGACTTAGGCACAGCTCTTACACAGCTGGGACGTTAGTAAGAGCAGTTAAAGGAGAACATTTCTGAGTGGGTTTATTCACTGATGTTTTCTTGCTGGCTGAACCATTATTACAGAGGACACACCACATAATGCATTCCTTCTCTGTTTCCTGGCCTTCAGAGGGGGGAGTGGTGGTTTTGGTTTTGTGGGGCTTCTTTAATTTATTCCCATTCCTATCCCACTCAAAATATTAATGAGGAAATTGACAACTTAAACTCACCTAGTCTTACTCAACAAAGCGACAAACGCTGTTTGCTGGAAGCAATTCTGTGCAAATAAGCAACCATTAGATAACTGAAGAGTCTCATTTACTCCAGCAAAAATCTGTTGCTTTGCCCCTGTAGTATGACAAGCTGCAGATGGGCTGGGGAATGCGTGTTCAGATGGATAGAATTATGGTGGGTTTACATTTGGAGCAGCAGAGAGCTGAGGCTGAACACTACAAATAAAAACTGACCCATCTGGTGGGAGCAGATTGCTTCTTATTTTTCTTGCAAAAAATCTACACACAGGACAACAATCACACTTTGAGATGCGAGAAACAAGCTTTGTGCTACCAGTTCCAGGAGTGGACAGACCCCAGCCAGAAACCAAGGCCTAAAGGATCTCTGCCTCAAGTTTGAAAAGGTTGGGAATTACAATCCAAGTCTCCTATTGCAACTCTGGCTCTGACTCTTTGCTTCATCTCTGTCACCTTGTTTCTGCTGCATGACTGTGCAATGGTCACCAGTGCAAGTTTCCTGATCTCCTCTAGGTACTTCAGTTTTCCAGTGCCAAGGAGAACATAAAATATATTTAATACATACTTATATATTTAATAGATACTATATTGAAAATAAATTATTTCCCAACTATTTTTTCAGGCTGTTTCTTAGATCTGAAGCCATCGATGCCTACGCATGCCCATAGCTTGGAAAGCACTTCATTGCTTCTGCTGGGGAGCATGGCAGTGACCCAAATCTCTGCCACACATGTCAGCACTCAGCATGAGGCACAAACAAAATGATAACCTCAGTCTCACTGAACATGATGGTCTCAGACCATCATACCATTACCAGCCACTGCCAGGACCAGGGGAACAGTGTTTCAGCTTTCCCCCTTTTAAACGAGCCAGTTGCTGGCATGGTCTGTCTCTTCCTCAGAATGTGCCAGTGGCACATAGACTTCATTGAAAGACAATATTTCATGACATAAAGCCTAAATTTTTCTTCCCTTAATTTCAATCTGTTGCTCCCAGCATGTTGCTCATCATTATGGAAATGAAGCCTCCTTCTTCTTGGCATTTACACTCTTCAGAAACTTGAAGATTTTAATGTTCTCCCAGAAAATGAGCTTATTTTTTCTGCTTTTTTAAATGGCCAAAGCCAAGTTCATCTCAGCTGGGAAAGAGACTGGAGCATGAGCCAAGGAAAGCCCTTCTCTTAACTTCCACTTTTTAGAGCAAAAATTTAAGCAGAGAAGTGGTACTTACACCTTACACCTTTACAGGCTTGTGTAAAGCAATGGACAAAAATTTCATTTAGAACAACCTAATTTTTCTTGCTGAAGCAGCTGACTCGCCACATGAATACATCTCTTACATTTTCTCAGGAAGATGGACAGGCATCTTCTCTGTCAGGAGTCACCAAGAGCTCATTATTAGTGTTGAGCTAAATGACAGACAGCAGTGTCCCCTGGCCTCCCAGTGCTATAGGACTGAGTCAGGAAAAACATTACCACTCGCTGAATCCACAGAATTATTCTACAGTCATTTTTTGGAAGGCTCTTTTTCTGGGGATGTCTAGCAGTGCTTCACTTCAGCTGTCGATGAAGAAGCCAGAGTTGAAAGCACTATGAACCGTAAATAAAACAGACAATAGCACTACCATGTGAGCTTTGCATTTGCTTTGCAACCGCTTCCTTTTCCTGCCCCAGCAGAAATGTGCATAACCTTACTGAACGTATTCATTTGTTCAGCAAGGCTGCTGGCTGTTTCCACTTCTCCAGACAAAGGGCTGATTATTTCCTCTCATGTTAATGATTACTCCTATAGGCAGGTAGGCTGCCATCTCTCTCTCATCATCTACCTTTCCCTTTCACAAAAAGAAAGATCCCTCCCTGTGGCACTGAGGGGAACACAGAGCCCTTTGCGCTGTCTGCAGTACTTGCCTGGCAAAAAAAGGCCAGGGCTTTTACTGCTCTGAATACCCCCTCCTGAGACCCACTATATTGTCAATTCTTTTAACCAGCTCAATAACATCCCCTTTGTGAAGGCCTAAAAGACAAATCCATCCTTGGTGTAACACTACTGCCCTCAGTAGAGTATAGTAGAGCTGAATTTGGACCAAGCTTCGCTTTGATTTGCTTTAAAAGCTTCTTTGCCCATGTGTATAATTATTAAAGGCAGATTCCTTCTTTCCCAATACTAAACCTCATTTCTCGACTTGCTATTTCATCTTAACACAGCCATCTGAGTTATAGACATGCCTACATGAAGCAGATCAATAGATGTTCTCCATCCCTGCCAGTAATAATCCTTTATCAGATATGTCTTTGCCACTTGCCTTTTTAATGTTTTTGTGGAGGAGGTAAGGGGGCTGGCAAGTATTTTTGTTAGTTCGGTGTCTTTGTTTATGATAGATGGAAAGCTTGCCAACAACACACCAAATGCTCTCTAATTAAAGTCAGTTCAGTGGCTGTGATTAGATGAATTGTGACTGACTTCTAAACCCTTGACTTCTCAGCCATAAATCCCCCCTGCTCCCCAATCACCTGCAGTGATGACTAATGCCAGGTTCCCCTAGTTACACTGAAAAAGGGGGAGGTGCTTTGGGATTAGACAAAGTCTGCTACCTCCAGCTTATTTTCAGGCTTTCAGGCCCATGAAAAAAACTAAATATGATGAAAGAAGCCATATTAATTATATTGCTCCTGTCCTTTTCATTCCTGACTGTGTTAAGTGCTGTACACAGCTCATTTTATTTTCAGTTGATATTAACTGCCATTTCCTGACATGCTCTCCTCCATTCATTTCCTGATTCATTTGTCATTATCATTCACACATGCAGACTTCCACCGCAGTAGCCAGCATCCCTACTAAAAAAAAAAAAAAAAAGAAAAGAAAAAGCAAAACCAAACGACTTAGGGGTCCATTCTTCTCTTTTTCACCATAACCATGTCAGCACATCCGTGGATTTTTATTCCTGACTTACATCAGCAAAAACAACCAAAATGTTTCCCGCTGTCCAGTGATGGGCATCCCCAACTCTAAGGCATGAAAGTCAATAGCTGTTAAACACAAATTCCTGTTCAAGATACTATTAGGTAGGCATGACAGACAGCTTAAGCCTTCCCCATATCTTCAAGTGCAGTTTACAAAGTAAGGTACCTGCAATACTAATAAGCTTATCTTTTATTATAAACACAAAGCCCAGTTCCATCATAAAGTAAAGGAATAATCTTGCATCTTCATTCTATTTCCAGATCAAGGGGAATTTTCACCTTTCCTCTGTAAATGGCACCATGGCACAGGTAGCTCATTATACACAAATACTTTTCCTGAAGCTGGGTGGCTTGAAAAAGCAAGGCTACAAAAATTAAGCAACTTCTGGAATTCACATAGCACATTTTATAGCAGTTTTCTCAGGGAATTCCCATTCCTATTATCAACCTCTCTGCTCTCCTACCAGCACCTACAAAGGTAAAGCAATTTCCATCTTTCACCACAGCAGAGATAACAGCAAATTGTTTACCTATGAAATATGCCAACTGTTCTCAGCCTCAGCCAGAGAAATTCTCAGAAGCTAAGAAGTCATTAAGCACTGGATATAATTAACTCTGCACATTCTAAATAAGGCTTGTTAACAGAAAATGTTCTTTAAGAAAGCACAAGAAGCAATCTCTTACCTAGAGAGGTTGCACAGAAAGAGTTGAGCTACTGACAGCCTTAAGTGTCTGATCATCACTAATGACAAAAGGCTTATTTGATTTCTCTGTTTTAATTAGATTTATCTGTTTTCATTGTGAAAATAGGGTTAAGAACAATTTGCCTCACAGTTTTCTTTAAAGTTAAAATGGCCTTAAATATCAGATCGCAGGAGCTGGTTTGTCTTTTTCCATCTGCTTTATGACAGATTACATTATATTCTAATTACAAACTCCTCTTCATAAAGGAAAAGGAAAGGCATCTCTGCAGTCTGTATTTCGTTTTTGTCCCCAGTACCAAGAATAGTGTCTCCTATAGTGTCACCTATAGCCAATATGATATATTCTGGACATAAGCCATCATAAACACTAGCTAATATGTGTCACCATGTATTTCACCCTAGAGTGCTGCGCATCCTGGACACACACCGCGGCAGCTCTGTGGTGTGCCTGCTGCTGACAGGACAGCTGCCATGCAGCTGTTCAGGTGCCCAGGGCAGGCTGCAATGGGGCCATTGCTGCACATCTGCCCAGCCTCAGCTGTGCAGAGGGCAGTGCTGGTGGAGGCCCAGCCCAGCAGCACACCCAGCCCAGCTGTGTTGCAGGGGGATTTCATCATGCAGGAATGTCAAACAGCTGCTAGCACTGAGCTGCTGTTGCTTTTGTTCCAACTCAACAGCCAAACCTCTGCCCATCCACACTGCATAAAATTCCCCATCAGTTTTGGCAGCCCTTAAAATACAGCAGGACCTCTTCATCCCCTATGGAGAAAAAGACGTTGCATTACGAGGGAGATTATGCCAAATCAATATCTAACATCACAACAGAGCATCTTTGCCATAGATAGTTTGTTGAGTGTTATTTCGTGGTGTGCTGCAAGTTTTTTTTTAAATTAATTCAAAATTGCATCTTCAGACAACAGTCAAATCACTTTTTTACAATTTAAAACCCGTAATGTTAAACAAGAGCCTTATAAAAGACTCAAAATAAAAAAAAAAAAAATTAAAGAATAATCATGCACACACCCCAAATGTTGAATTACACTTTTTGATAACAGCATGTAATATGAATTTGCTGCTCTCTTAGTGAAGGGGAAGGAAAGGAGGATGTGGATAAGAGCAGAAGAATCCTATTCTGTCTTCAACACCTGCTGGAGGAAACTATTGGATCCAGCTAAGCATTTGACCAGGCTGAAATCTGTAGACAGATTGACAATCTGATTATTAATCTTCCTTGAAAATGCAGCAAGTAATCACTTGGGGGAGGGTAGATGAGCAGGAGGAAGAAGTAAAACAAACACTACAACCATTTCAGTTCGTGACCCATGGTTTTCATCCCTTTAACTGCAAATTGTACCAAATGCCAAATCAATTGTTCCATGACCTTGCACTAAGTGAAAGGGCAAAACAAGAATCCCTTAAAATGATAAAGGTAGGCTATCACAGCTTGCAAAAATAGTAATCAATAAACCACTTCCCATTTAACAACCCTCCCTCTAACCAGATTGGGATTGAATGCACTCTGCCTACACTAATCATCTGGAAAAAAAAAAAAAAAAAAAAAAAAAAAAAAAACAACCACACCACAAAAATAGACACCACATTTGGGCCAGATAATTCATATAGGACACCAAATAATCCTTTCATGATTCTAAGTCATATAACTAACAATATGCACCTTACTAAGTCACAGAAGTTACAGACTAAGAATTTATGATCACCTTTATTCTTACAGCAGGGGCAGCATAATGTAATGTCCTGGCTTTTTAATTTACTTTTTTGTATGGAAGGAAAGGAACCAGTTATGGATCAATTCTCTGTTAGGACCTTGTCGGCTTCCTGTGGACTTGTCAGAAAACCAATCGGTGGCTAATTTCTGGTGTTGAGACATGATGAAACCAACGAAAGGTTCACAGCTTTGTGAGCGCACATTCTGGGGTGAGAACCCCGGCGGTCGCTCTCTTTCTTTCCCGGTCTGAGCACAGGTACCGGCCGGCCGGACACGGGGGCTGCGACAGCCCTGCTGGGACAGCCCTGCTGGGACAGCCCGGCTCCGAGAGCCCTGCTGGGACAGCCCTGCTGGGACAGCCCTGCTGGGACAGCCCGGCTCCGAGAGCCCTGCGCCTGGGGACAGCCCTGCTGGGACAGCCCGGCTCCGAGAGCCCTGCTGGGACAGCCCTGCTGGGACAGCCGCTGGAGCCTGCTGGGACAGCCCGGGAGCTGCTGGCGCCGGCCGAGAGCCGGCCCGCCGCGCCGGCAGGGCAGAGCACGGGGCGCTGCGACGGCCAGGACGGGGACAGCCTGCCGGGACAGCCTGCCCCTGTGCCGCCCGGGACAGCCTGCCCGGGACAGCCCGCCCCCCGTGCCGGCCGGGACCGGGCCGGGCCCGGGCAGGGCAGGACATCGTCCCCCCGGCGCGGCCCGAACTCCATCCCCGGCACCGCTCCGGCCGCCACACGCAGGCCCCGGGGAGAGAGGGACTCTGTCAGTGCGCACATGAGACCTGCAGACCGCAGTGCTTGGCCGGCTGAGAGAAACGGACAGCGTGAGGACACGTAAAGGACGACGTGGAGACACCGAAGGCAGTAAGAGTCAAATCCCAGATGGAAGGAGTATGAGGAGGCACCTTATTTTTAGGCTGAAATTCTCTTGTAAGCAATGCTGATGGACTATGATATACTTGAACATCCCTTTAAAATCATGGGAAAAGCATGGGGAGGTGGAATGTTCAAACTGTAGACCTGAGCAAAGGCATCCATGCTGAGTAAGAAGATGCTGAAGTAGCTGTGCTCTTATGAGAAGCTTGAACAGAGATAAATAAGAATGATGAAGACCCTTTGCCCCAAGGGAAGGTGAAGAGAACCTCTGTTCCCAGAGATAAAAATGATCTTAGAGACAGATGAAGAGAATCTTTGCTTTCAAACAGTTTATCCTTAAAATAGTACCCCATAAATTGACATGGCCCAGAAACAGCTGTGGGAAGGCTGTGAAAGATGGGAGGGGACTCCTGAACGCAGATTCCCAGGGACCTGCTATTTGTATAAATTGAAGCCACAAGAGAACTGCTTTCTTGTGGAGAAGCCTCCATGGCATGGCAAGAGATGCTCCTCTCCCTAAGTGAACTGAAGAAAAACTATTCTAGGCATGGAAAACTGACTGAGAGTTCTGGGTGTTGTACATTGTCAGTGAGAAACAAAAGAAGGTGTCAGGGGAGAGAAGTGAGCTGAAGGTTTTACAATGATTCTTATTATTCTTTTACTCCTGTTAGTAAAGTTTTTCTTTATACCCTTTAAAATTTGAGCCTGCTTTGCTCTTCTCCTAATTCTATCTCACAGCAGAAAATAGACCCACCAACAAATTGGTGCATTGGCTGGGAAATCTCAAATTGGCAAACCAAAACCACTACATCCATTCTAATTCTGTACCCCTTTCTCCTATGTATCCCAAGTCTTATTTGGTTTTAATCTTCATCTGCACTGAAAGGTCAGGAAAGACCTTACTCAGTTCTGCCTATATGCCTTTATTTCCTGTCTATAACTAAGGACTATAATTGTGAGCTTTGTTTATTTGATTTTTGCCATTTAACTGTTATTCTTCACTTTCAACCTACATTCTCTTTTTTTAAGCTATAACATACTGCTGGGACTCTCCTCACATCTTCCTTACAGTGGTACATAAATAGACTTAAATTGAACATGAATTATTTTAAAAGCTGTCTGAGCATTTCTGGTGTTTACAACATTTGGTATAACAAGATTCAGCCCCTGACTGGGGTTTCTAGGCCTTTCCATACAGAAATGATGGACACATACCCACAGCATTAGATTGACAATTGTTAGTGTCCCTGTTTTACAAAGTGGAGAAACTTATGGCACAGAGGAACAGCAAGTAGAAGCAGCTCCCAAAAGTGTACTTTTTGGTCCCAAGACATTTTTGGCCTCCATATCCCTCTTGCCCACTATGTTTCAATACTCCAGTTCCCACATTTCCCTCTCCATGCTCCACTCCTCCCCTTTCAATTTGGGGTACATAATAGCGGACATTAGCAGCCTTCCCAACTTTTCTCCCTTTTTTTGCTTGTGGGCACATTTCCCATTACACACATCCAGAGTGCCTGTGACAACCTCACATGCAGCATGGACTCTGGTGCCCTGGCTGCACACAACCCAGGGCAGCTCCTCTGCCTTTGCCCACACAGTTTCTCTCTGCATCCAGGTGGCACCCAATGCAGCCACAGGTCTCTGCATGAGGTCCCTGATCAAGCCTGAAACCTCCCCAGGCTGCTCCATTTTGCTTCCTTAGTTGCTGCCCCCTCCAGCTGCCCTGGTGCTTCAGGCAGGTCTCTCACACTGCCTTCATCGTGGCAGTGTTACATGCTGAAGCTGTTCAGCCAGGCTGTTATTTGAATCAGCTCAGAATTTCTAAAATTACATTTTCTGTTACTGCTGTAGGCTTGGCCTTATGCACCACTGCACCCAATGCCTTGCTCCTCTTCCTGGAGCAGCTGCCATTCCCTCTGGAGTACTGGCAAGCTGCTTTCCTCAGAAAAACCATCAAATCCCTTGCTGCCCTGAGTAAGTGCCTCTCATCATCAGGAATGGGAAGCGAGACTTAATTCCCACCAGTTTCCCTCAGTTGCTGCTCTCCTGGAGCAAACCACAGCAGTTCATGCTCCCTGGGTGTTGGCCAGCTAGGCAAAAAGCCCGAAGAGACACGCAGAGCAGCACAAACAATTCCCTGTCTGGTGCATTATCCTTGCTTTAATCCAGTATCCTGTTTATTATCCAGAATATTAAACTCATGTCCTGCTTCTCTGCAGTCAAGAGAAATTTAGACTGTGAAGGTGGATCTTTATTTGGGCGTAAGCCAAGCCAGGAGTGACAGGCCACTTGTTCTCCTGCTCTGATTTGTTGACATGTGTGTACACACTTGGAGAAGACCAGGCTTGGCAATAGCAATTTGCAGCTTATAACTTACAGGTGCAGAAGTGCTGTGACTAACAGCTCTGTCTGCAGCATCAGCCAGGCTGCTTCTCCAGCTCTGGTGCTTCCAAACACCACGAGCAGCTCCAGGAAGCCCCACAGACCTCATCAACAAGGTCTGTTTTGTCCAAGGCCTGAGCTTGTCTCAAAACATGAAACAACAGAATACACAAATCTGTGCAATGTCCCCTCACAAACACTGGGCCCATGGAGAGCACCCATCAAGTACCAAGCCATGACAGAGCATTTTCTCTTCATGCATTTGAGTTTAAAATTGAGTTTGAGTATAAAAATTGAATTGAAAGGCAAACCCAAAACTGTTCAAACAAACTTCAGCTTTTGAGCAGCTCTTTCTAGCACCAGTCTATAAGCTACTCTACTCCCTTTGAATCCTACAAACTCTTCAACACCCATAGAACTCCTAGATAGAAAAATATATTTTCGAAAAACCTGTGCCCAAAAGAACAGCAGATTAAACCCCTTCATGCCTGAATTGTCCCATGAATGTACAGATGCAACTGAAGAAACTAGACTCACTGCTGGAACAGTGGGACTAAGTTACATAAAACAGCTTGGGAGGCTACGTAAAAATCTCACCACATCCTCTGGACAAGCATTACCTCACCAATCTCTATTCCATGTAACCCTGGTTGGAAAAGGTGTGATTGTTCCCCCATCTTCAAATGTATATACGTCAGACAACTGTATTTCTTCAAGACTGGTTGATGAGACCACTAGAGTGTTTAAAAATGTAGTTCCATTCCCGAGAAAATACTGTATATTTGAGTTTGGATAATGCCTCAGCAAACACAAAGGGATGCACATGTGTTTCCAGAGGAAGATTCCTTACATCTACACAGCTGGATGCAAATGGCACATCACTTATAACAGTCAGCCATGCTGCTCCTACAGCTGCTTTTCACATACACTACAGGGTTAGACATATAGGACTTTTTTTTTTTTTTTTCTACAGTTTTGACATTCATTCTGAAGCATTATCTAAGTTTAAAGGGCTGTTTTGCAAGTCAGCCAATTTGAAATCAGATACAAGATCAACAAAGCCAAGTCCTTGAAAGCACATTTTTCCAGCTGACACACAAATACACCTTCTTTCCTCTGTCACTAATTAGAGCCATGTTGAACTTTAAGTCTGGTTCTGTCATATGCTTACAGAAACTTCAAAAGGCAGGTAAAGGCAGAAAATTATTCTCTCTGAACCTTTGGCTAAATTACTATCCTTCCCCACACCCCCCATGGTTGCTGGGAAGCACTTAGTTCTTTTTGCTACAGATTACCATATTTGTTGTGGCACTTTACATATCACTACTTTCACATACTTGAACACTTCATTGAAAATAAATAGAAATTGCAGTCATACCCTCAGAGTTAAAGAAGGCCATAACAAAGGAATCCTTTTAAAAAATCTTAGACTCAGTGACAGTTTGGGAATACAGAGTGCTCTCCAATTTTCCCATGTTACCTGAGGTGACTGCAGTTCACCAAATGTCAACTGTGAGCATCACACACACTGCATTGGTATCACAGGACACACAAAAGGGCAAGTCACAGACAGCTTCCTCAACTATTTCTGCTGTGCATCAGCATGTACCCATCTTTAAGATGATGCAAGCGGATGTCAAATCTGTAAGATACCCTACACTAAGCAGTTAGAAAACATTGGTTTGAGGCAAATAAGGCATAGCTTTTCCCTGGAAATCAGCTTATTGCCATTGGAAGACTGCACAGCAAGGATAATGCTGCACACAGTCTGTGTTTCTCTGTTTCAGGGTGAATAAATATGTACATACATAAATCAAGTTATATATACAGTTTATCTGCAATGCAGTCAAGAACTGTATCTGCAGTACATAAGAAAACACTTAAACTACCTTTGGGCTAGACAGCTCTTATCCATATCAGTAAGACTGCAGATCCCTGGGATCCACCAGGGCCTGCACAAGCACCTTCAGGATGCCAAGTTCATTCTTAATAGCTCAGACCATGCTTCAAAACCATGGCTGCTTTCAGAGCAGAGCTTTATCACAACTGTTGTCATTGAGGCCTCACAAGGATTAGTTCTACCCTGGAAGGAAAGGTATGCTCCTATTAATCTCTTAAAGTCTGCATCTTGCTTGACCTCAGAGAAACTGACCCTGGACACATTAGCACAACTTCCCCACATGATGCTAATGCCATATTTAATCACTTGGACCAAAAAAAAAAAAAAAAAACAGGAAACAGTTTAATAATTGTTCCTGAAGAGTTCTGGAAGAGTTCTACATTCCTGTTCCTCATCAACATATGGGCTAGCAAGATGATGTACATTCCTGCAGAACTGCTCAAAGAGCTCCTATTTGTACTGGTATTAGCACTGAAGAACCTCCCCTGGAAGCACACAGCCTCATGTGACTAGCTACTCACTGAGGAGAAATTCTTGAATAGTATGCATAATTGAAAGCCAGGCTTTGCAATTAAAAAGCAAAGAAAACAGGAGAATTGGCTTGTGTCTAACTAGTTTTTCTGAGACAACCTTATGCAATTTCTATCTCTGAATTTATCACAAAATACATTTACAGGCAGACAGAAGAATTAACATGCAGAACTATTGTGAGATACATTTTATTCAAGGGAATCAGTGTAATAGATGGAAAATAATTCTTTGCCATATTATACAGGAGGGAGACCATCTGCAGGATGGACAAGATATTTGGTGTATGGTCAACAGCCTTTTCATCAGATCATAATTCCAGGATCCTACACACTGCCTTCCTGTCTGAGCCAGCAGCATCACTGCACAGACCAGAGACAAACCATCTACTGACCAGAGATGACACTGCTCCTGTTTCCCAGACCCTGACAGCAGGACTAAGACTTCAGGTCTAATTGTTTAAACATGCTATAACCGTTTCATTATCCTCAGTAACACCAAAAAGTGGAACTTTTAATAAAGGAGGAAAATGAAACTTCTCACTTTTGCTGGAAAACCCAATAGCTACCTTACTGAATTATTCTGGCCTAACATGGTGGTCAGACTTCCCATGAATAAAAGGATGCAACTTACAACAGAGCACAATGCCCAGTGATGAAAAGCACTATGTGAAGAATAAGTTACCAGAAATTAGGGCCAAACATGTCTTTAGGTGATTTCAAGACAAGAAGTAATTTTAATTTGAATTAAAATTATTTTAAATCACTGAATACAAAATCAGCCCTAGAAGATAAAAGGACTTTGTTCAGTCAACACTAATGTGGAGCATCTCTCTTCCTTCAAGGAAAGAGAAAACCTATATAGTTTTTAATAAATTATGTTGTCTACTTCAGTTCTTGTGGATTTTCACAGCTTACATTAGTTTTGATGTTTTTTGGGCTTGTCATTTCCCCCTTACCATTTTCTCCTTCCTGGTGCATAATTAAGCATTTCCCTTAGACCATGCTGTAAATTAGATCTTTTACTTGAACCATTCTTAGCTACAAAACACGAATGAATCTGGGATTGTACAAACAGCTTATTTACATTTTGCCATCTTCAGAAGAGACACAGGCTGGAGGAGGCCACTGCATTGCTCATAATGCTTTCCTCAGAGCTGATCTAAAGGGCTCAGAAAGCTGTGGCCTCCACAAAGAATTCACAGGGATGCTGTGGTGTGGGTGGTAAAAGGAAGAAAACAAATCAGATGAACTTTTGATGATAAACTAACAAATAGTGGGTGTTACAGAACATGGGCTGTGAACTGCGTGTTTTACAGGAGAACTATAATAAGTATATCCAATTTTGTAAAAAACAGAGGGGACAAAAAGGCAAATTCTGAGAAACAAAGACAGTTTTCCATGGTATGTTTGATGTTTGGAAAGCAAACAATCCCAAGACAGCCTCTACAAAACAGTCAATTCATCCTGCTGCATTTTACTATAAGAAAAACATTTTTGTGGCCTGTTCTTCCCATAGTCCCAAAAGTTATCTGTTAGCAGGTCAAATTATTCTTTCAGGGAGAGGACAAGAAACAAAACCACTTCCTCTGTTATGCATTACTAATTAGCTCTAACTTGGGGGATGGGGTTAGTATAGTTTGGCAATGCAGAAACCATTCTGACAAAATATTCATTGAGGCAAGCTGTGCAAATGTTGCTGCCAGCCCACAGACAATAGCTCCATTGTTCTGCAGAGCGTTGATTTGAGAGCAATCTCAGAGGATCCAGCAAGGAATAAAAGGTAACATTTTTGCAAATTCAGCTCACTTTCTCTGCTTTAAGGGCGGCTTTTCATTTTAGGAAAAGATGTTGAGCTGTGCTTAGTGCCCAGGCTCTGTTATTGTAGGCAATCGCTGCTTTGCCAATTGACTGTACGCTAATTTCAATCTAACAACCTAATTCAATTAGATAAAGCAAAGAATCATGCCCTTGATTATGTTTAAAAAGATTTGAATGAAGAATGAAGGTGAGAAACACGTGATGCTGAATTATGGTATTAAGTACTCAGACATGTGGAAAGCTCTATCCCCTTCCCCTGTACTGCCTTAATCCCAGTTTTTTCAACAGTGACCACAGGGCCAGGTCTGCTTTGAGGCACAGAAGAGTTTCTGTAGCAGGGCAGGGAGGTAAGTGGGACTGATACCGATCCCACACTGGAGCCTAACATCATGAGTCTCTTAGCAACCCAAAAGGATGGGAATATTTCACATAGTCTTTGTTCTAACAAACCTGGAAGAACTGTGCCTTTTAGCTTCAAAGAAATTGTATTTGCAACTTTTGCCTTTCAGGCCCCAACTGACAGAAAAACCCACACTATTTCTTTAGTTGCCTCTCATCAATAATTTATTGACATAGTAAGTCACACTATCCTTACCTGAGCATCTTTATTGAATATTATTAATACTGAAAGGGAACACTGTAGACTTACATTCTCAAAATTAGTAAAGTTAGACATACAAATCCATCCAGAATAATGCAAGTTCATCTGTTGAACCCAACAGCACGATATCTACTTCTATACAGGACCTTAAGGAGATCCAGAATGAGCCACAAAGCAAACAATGGAACCTCAGCAAGGTCATGAGCAGCATTCATTGGAGAGAAGGGAGGAAGAGAGAGGATATGAATGCACTGCAAACAACAACAGTGTACATGCAGTGCATACTTTTTCACAAGATTTTATGGTCAACCAACAAATTCCCTTCCAGCAGTACTGCAGCTCTCAGCCTCTTCCCTTTGCTTCCAATTTCATTCCCCTTACTCATCTGTTCTTCCAGGCTGCCTCTCTCTTCCTTCTCATATTTCCACAGAGTAAAACACACAGATGCTAAACAGTTCAAACACAGAAATTTCCCTGAGACACTTCACACTGGGTGACTAACTTCTTGATAATTTTATGGTTTTGAGTGACTGATCCCAGGTCAGATGTATTGCCTGTCAGGTTTGTGTTCCCAGCAGTTTCCAGTCACAGGGCTGCTGGATCAGGCAATCCTACACAAGACAATCTGCAATATTTGATGCAGCTGCCAGAGGGAATTGTCCCACACAGTTGCTGCAGGGGCTGCATCAGCTTCCTGAAGTTTCTCAGAGGGATTTCTCTGCTGTGATTCCTTATGAGCACGGAACCGCCTTCAGTTAGATGAGCAATTTACACAATTGCTCAGGCTTGCACAACAGGCTAGAAAACTATAGAAGGACAAAATCATTCCATGCACAGAAATATCCCATAGGGTTAGGTTTAGACCAAAGAGTATTCTTCTAAAAGCATCCTGTCTATCACATCTAGCATGAATTTGTTGTTTGCATTAATAATTATCACTCTAACTGGTGTCAGGCTGCTGAGTCTTATTGCTGTTATTTTTTAATCTGGGAACAGCATTCTAAAGTTTAAAAATAATGTATAGATGACATGGTTTAAATACTCGAACATATTTCTTCTTGTGCTTTTACATGGACTCACAGAGGAAACTGAACCAGGTGCTGTTCTGACTTCAGTATTTGTCTTGCATAAATACACACACAAAGGTGAGGATTTTTTAATTTTACTCCTAGCTCTAGTGCTACCAGCCTCCACATTAGACTGCATTTACTTAAACATTTTTCCCTTCAGTGGTGGGGAAATAACTACAAAGGCGAAAGCCCCCAGTAATGAGTAGATCCTCCAAGCACACACTGAAACAAATTATTTCTGTCTTCCAAATTCTCCTCTTGTGAGTGGGATTAACAGCTCAGACCCCAGGTCTTACATTCACCATGCATCCTATTTTAGAACTAAATGCTTCCCCCTTTGGAATCTGGCCCATGTTCCAACAACTCCACAGTGTAGTTAATTGGGAAAAAAAAATAGAAGAAAGTAACATGGACTATGACTGACAATTTAATGTGGGATTACAACTTGCAGTGCTTATTCTGCTGTTATTCACAGGCTCAGATTTGGCTGACAATCAATTTTCCCGGAAGGTCCAAACGTAAGGACTCTTGAAGAGTCCTTTGAGCCATAACAAATAAAACATGGACTATTTCAATCCTACTTTTGGCCAACAAATTTTTTTTGTTGAATTATCCCAAAGTCTTATTCTAGAAGCAATCTAAAAAACCAAACTGGAAATCCTTTTGTCTGAAGGGTTTTTTTTCCAGCAATTATGCCTGCTTCTAAAATACATTTAGCCCTTCAGAACAGTCACCTGAATTATCTTCCAGAAAACAGCACTTTTACACACCTACAATTGCCTGTACATTTCCTTGAAATTATTCAGCTGATTAATACAGGGAGGTTACAGCAAGTGTAACAGCTCTTCAGCTAATGTCATTAGCTTGAAGTCTACACTAATTTTGTGAGGCTTAATGTGGAGACCTTGTGCCCAAATGCTTTCCAACTTTCTTCCAGCTGGATCAGATCTTCCAATAAAATACATCATTTCAGCCTATAAATTTTGTCTTTTATTCCTAAATAAGTGCAGGATGCCAGACGTACCAGTGTAAGGATTACCCAATCTATATTTTTAAATATGAAAATCAATATGATAAGGATGTGAGATCTGCAAGTCATAAGCATAACGATTTTAGACAGTAACTGGGAAAAAATAGCTTGTAAGATTGTATTACCAGCCTTTTGACACATTTCCAGCAAAGCAGCAACTTGAAAATATTTGGTCTTAACAAACTATGAGGTACAGTTTGTTAAAAACCTGTGCTCCCGTTTATATCTCAGGTATTTACTGTGGGTTTTTCGACCCTTAATCTCCTTTTTTGTTGCTCTCCAAATCTGTCCCTCCAAAGCAGAAATGCAAGATGTAGCAGGCACACTATATCAAGTGCCAGAAGAAAACTCTGGTGTGAATAATGTTGAGGGTAGCTGGGTTATATCATACTCTGTCTGGTATCATGCATTAAAGACAGGGAAAAACTAATAGTTGCAAATCTCAAAATAGATCTGAGCAGCCTATGGTACAAATAAGACCAGTTCTTGGGATCTGCTTGTCATCAAAACTCCCATTATCCTTATTAGTAATTCACTAGTACAAGGGCCTTAAAGATAAAAATTCCCCATTAAGCAATATTAAACACACTGCTTATTTTGTGGTATCTGCAATGTCACAACACAAATTACTTATACAGTTCCCCTGTGAACTGAGCCAGCCTCAAGGCTGAGGCAACAGTTTTACCTACAGGTTACCAGTGTCCTGAAATTAGCCCTCCAGCCTTCTGTCCTGCAACCTGTGCTCTACCACTGGAGACTGCCCTTACCTAAACACATGTCAACACACAGACAGCAGGCACCTCATGTGAGGTGGTTAGTACAGTGTATGGTGCAATAAACCAAACATCTTCCCACTCCTTCATTGCCATGAGGCTTCTCAGTACAGAGGTAAGAAGGTTCAAATGAACTAATACTGATAGAGCAAATTGGCAACACAGAAAAAAATTATAATCCCCAATATCTGATAATAGATAAAAAAGCACTCTGCAGCTTTTGGGATGAGAATGAAGAGAGAAATAAACTAATGGAAAGCAATTTCTTTTCATGGCTAGAAGAAGGCCACTAGAACTCAAGACACTGAATGGGGGAAAACAATGGTTTTTCACTTTACTAGGGTTAAGGTAAAGGTGGGTGCCAGCAGAGCATCAACATTGCTGCTCCTACATATTTCTCATCTGGACTAGCCATGGTATTGGGTTTGGGGTAGGGCAAGGTTCAGGGTAAAGGTTGAGATAAGGTTAGGGTTTAGAGAGCTCAGTATCCTACTGGTCAGGGAGCACTGGGGCGGGAATGTGGTGCTGCAGGTTGGAACCCACAAGCTCCAGAAAAGAGCCTCCTTTGACAGGCCTCCTGCAAGCTATCAGTACAATCTCTAACAGCACAGCTCGCGGCATAAACTAGAACAAAACTTTTGCATTTATGTTGTCACTCCAGTTTGCTTTGCCAACACCTTGCCATTTCACAGGAGCTTGTGGGCTTCTCCCCCTTGGGCAGAGGGTGTGAACTCCAGTATATAATGTGAAGTATTACTATTGTAAAAAACCCATGAAGCCCTGAATTCAAGATGGTAAAAACCCACACAAAGAATGACCTTGGCATGCCTATCCCAGCACCAGTGTTCTTGGACCTGCAGGCTCTTGGAATCTTTTAACACCAACCATAACACTAGCCCTGGCCCAAACCCAGCATCATGGCTGGTTCAGATCAGAAAGACACTGGAGCAGCAACATTGATGCCCTGCCAGGATCACCGTGGCATGCCCTTTCCTGCCCCAGGGTTCTTGGAGCTGTAGGATACTTGACTCTCTCAATCCTAACCCTAAGCCTGACCCTCACCATGACACTAGCCCTACCCCAAACCCATGGCTGGTCCAGATCAGAAAGTAGCAGGAGTAGCAATGTTTGGTCCCTGCTGGGATCATTCTGGCATGCCTATTCCTGCCCTGCCAGGAGTGAATTTGTGCTGCAGGCACTGGGTGCCTTGGAAATGCCACTCCTTTGTGTGTAAGAAGGGTGTGTAAAAAAAACCTGCTAAGCTTTGAAAAGAAGCAGCAGGCAAAGCTGTTACAATATATGCTTAATTCACATCAGTGATTGTACTACAACACCACAGACTAAGAGAAGCCATCAGGAGAAACCTCTACACACAGGCATATCCAGAAATGTTTTGAAAAAATTGGTTATATATATTGCTTTGGACAATGTAGAGATGCTTAATTTTAATTACCATCAGGGCTCTGAGAGCACAGATGGATGCCTGTTAATTAAAGTCAGCTGAGTTCTGCATAAATTCAAAGAATAAAACAAATAAATATTAGCCTCACAAGAACATTCAAAGTAAAAGATAATGAGTTTTGGAAGCAAGGAAGGAAATTGTTGTCAGTGGAAAACAGCCAGCAAAGATCATAGACCCTCTACTAGCAGCTGACCATCACTAACAACTCTGTCTTACCAGGAAGCAATTTGTCAGCCGAGTCTGCAGATTAGAGGGATAGCCAAAAGCCAGGCAGATATAATACAGGTATAGATCAATTTAGTCAGGTGTTGTCCGAATCCAGTGATGACAGAAGTAGCAATTATCTCTTCTAAGGCAGGAGCAGGAAACAAAAATAAATTTTAAAAAATCTAGTCAACATGCATGAAACTAGAATAAGCAACTAAAGATTACCAAGAAAAATCACTGCTATGTTTTCAGTAAATAGGCATAAGATGGGAAAGAAAGGACACTGAAACATGAACAGTTAGATCAGTCCCCACTACGAACGGTCTCTGCTAAATTTCAACTGAGATACCTATATCTTTTTATAGTTAATTTAGGACTCCAGAAGTGAAAGGTTCACAGCCCCGAATACTTAGGTGTTTCAAAAATGTGCAACAAGGAATGCTTAAGTGCGGAAACTTTTACAGACAATGCTGGATGAATTCTTTTTGACATTGAAAACAAGGACATCAATTCTAAGGATGGATTCTTGCTAGAGTCAGTATCTGCAGTCATCAGCACGTCTCCTAAAAGAGGTCAGCAAATAACCCGAGCCTGTAGTTGCTTTCAATAAACACAAACCTAAGATGAAACAAAATCATCACAATATCACACCTCCAACTTGGCAACAGACTCAAGATGTCACTCCACAAACTGCTCTGGGATACAATATGTCAGCAGAGCCCCACAGCAGCCCCTCAGTTTTGGATCTTTTGGCAGATTTAGCAAAAAGGATCATGCTGTTCACAGTACAACCCAAAGCAAAACCCTCCCTTCAATATTGTCTTTTTCTGAACACAGGTGTGACAACTGCAACTGAGCTGTGTTAGAGGATCTGCTTCTGAAGAGAAATAAGCCACGGAAGACAAACTTAATGTACAGAAATAGATGCATGGATGAAACAAACTTCCATAAAAAGCCAACAGCAACAGACCAGTCTTGACAGGGAGCATTAATCACTTCCTTAAAATACAAAACCTAGGTAAGTGGCAACAGTCTGTATGGTAAAGACAAATGATTTTCAAGTGAGCAATCTTAGTTACAGGCAGCACAAGAAAAACAAGTAGTCACAAATAATATGGGTGATAATATACATTACTTATAAAAATGAACTGTATTGTTTATATTATTATGTACAACATAATCTTTATACAATATCTTTATATTTTTTATAATATAAATAAATGTATGCATAATATTCATTAGACTACAGATTCTAGCAAACTTTTTAACAATAAGGAAATGCCTCATCCTCCTCTAAAACATTTTTATTGTTTTCTTCTCTACAAGAAACCAGCTATGGTAGGACTGAGATGTAATTTCATGCCAGTGTCCTCAGAAGCATTAAAAATCCCAAAATATCAACTGCAGCATCTTGAAATCTTACCACAGAACAACTATGCAAAACTAAGCTCAAGTATGTTTATTTTAAGTACAGAAACTCTTGAGGTACAGAAACAAGGCTGAGTAATCACATACAGAAAGTACCCTTAAAAAAAAAATAAAAGGTACTGATACACAGTGCAGTAATTGATATTACCCACAAACATGCTCTTCAGCTTGTGTTAAAACTTGTGTAGTGGAGAAGAGGAGGAAGATATCAGTAAAAGAAAGCATGAGACACTACAGATGGTAAAATTAATTTTAAGGAGAAACCAGACCCCTCCAGTCCTGGAAAGAGTATAAACAGATGACTGCAGCCTTCTCTTCAGGCTGCTGAGCTCTGCTGAGGAGGAGGGCAGGCTTGCAGAGGCAGAGCAGGGTGTCATGTGGTTCTGCTGTCTCTGGGACCTACCTCACCAGGCACTGCACTGGGCAGGCACAGGCTAAATGCTTCTGGACAGCAGCCATTGCTGCTCTTACATAGCTCTGAACAGAGCTGAACTTTGGCATTTGACTTTATAACATCATATTTTTGAAATTTGAATGTAGAAAAGCAGTCAAACAACTCACAAAAAGTCAAAAGCCAGGAAGACTGAAAACCTACTAATTTTTCCAGTGTTAAAGCACTATTTAAGAAATTTCCATACACAGCATTTGTAGATTGTTTTTTCTCTGCAGTTTTCAATAATGTATATATTGCTGTTACACAGTAAAGATTACTACCTCCACACATTATTTGCCAAATAATAATTATTCTGTCTTTTAAATGTGGTTCTTCAAGAAATCATTGATAACTGCTTCATCCTCTGACACTGCAGAGCTGTAAAAGTCATCAGTTGCAGATCAGTTCAGCTGCATCTTGGTCAAGCTGTTTTGATTGTGCACACAAATCTCGGGACTAAATGCTTCTAATACAGGATTGGCACCTAATTGGTTCTCACCTTTGACTCAATTTGAAGCCCTGTTGAGGCTGACTTCCAAATTTCAACCATTAACACAGACAAAACCTTTTATTAGCCTGCCTTTTCATTCTCCCCATGACCCGTTAACCGCTGACAAGTGGCAGAGCCCTGACAAACTCAGGTGTTACAGATGCTGGGACAAGAACACCTTCAGAAACTGCAACCTGGAAAATGTGGCTGCTTCACTCCTAAGGGATGATTACATTTTACTGAGTGCCTAACACAGTCCTTGAAGCAGGAGCTAACAACCACTTCAATCTGAATGCTCTAATTAGGAAGTCATAAAGCCAAGGTCTTCCTTGCACACCCTTTTCTGAGCCTCATCCCAGCAGCAAGAGCTATAGCTAGGCCATGACTTTACCCCTCCAAAGCCCACTTGCACTGACAGCAAGGAATAGCTACAGCCAAGGAAAGAACCAACCTGCACCTCCTCCATGGGCACTCCAACGACCTGGCCATCTTACCAAGTACAGCCTGGGAACTTTGCTCAGCATCCCTGCGAGTAGGAATTGCATCTGCACGATGTGCACCCCTGAAGTGGCTCCCAGGAAAGGCAGGTAGACAAGGTACAGCTCTGCCCTACCATTTCCAGAGGTTAGCAGTGGCACCTCCCTTCAGTCTGCTGGAGCACCGTGTCTCTTGCCCTTCATGCCTGCAGTGGAGCTGTTGGATACTTCCACATAGAACGTGCATTCCAGGGCCAGCCACCCTCATCTTCAGCTCTACCCCACAGGCCTGATGCCAGGGACCCAAACACAGCACTGTAGCAGCCCACATTTGAACAAGCAGCACCCTAACATGCCATTTTACAGTACACAGTTTCAATGCCAAGCTTGCATGCCAGATTGCCAGCCCTGTCTCTGTGTCCCAGGCACCCAGTCCCTTCCTCCCTGCACTCACATCTCTGAGGTGCACCCCCCTGCCTGCTGGCCATAGGACCAGCGCTCACAAGATTAATGATATAATCTAGGTTCAAAACAGATTGTTTTTAACTCAGCCCCCACTCACTGGTCTAATTCATAGCACAATATTACAACAGTTTTACCAACACTGTGTGTGCAGCAGGTAGCCACAGCCAGGCACAAGCAGAGAAGAACAGGTGGAGTTGTAGGACACGAGGATACTGCAGAGGCCAAGAACTGTGGCTTCAGAGCTGGCCAAGTGCCTTGTCTTGTCCTTTCTCCCCAAGATTTAGGACATTTTCTTCTAATTAACCAGCAACCAGAAATTAAATTTACATATCTCTGCATGTTTCTATTGAGTTCTTTTGCAAGTCAGCAATTCTCCTGGGTTAAAGTAACCCATTAATTCTAAGTCATGAATCCTCAAGGTCCAGAAACAGCTTCTAAGGACTGTAATGGAAGAAACTAAGGTCATGTATGTTCAGATTTAGTCAAGAACAATAAATTTACTGGTCACACGTCTATATCTCCACCAAAACATGGTTTGGGATCCACAAATAGACAGGGTTTAAACCCACTATTTTTAAGTAAAAATACCCAAGATCTGTGCTAGCAATAAGCTGGATTTCCCTTATCAGATGACATCTCTAGCTTTCTAATGTCAATCTCTCTATTGCTTAAATGTTTAAATAGTTTTCCTCTTTACATTACAGCTTCATTTTTTTCCCACAATTCTTAACCTAACTTTCTTGCTGATTCAGGGCTGCAGAGTACAGTGTCCATGCAGCTCACAAACTGGATGGACGTAAATACTGTGGCTCACATCAGGCTCCTAGCATCACTTGTAATTTAGCCATTTGATACATTTGACCAACCAAGCTAAAAGCAATGATTCAAAGAATTTGAGCTCCCTTGCACAATGCCATCACAGAAAAGCAGTTTGGATTCTGGCCATTCATCATTCTAAACCAAGCAAGAGACATGAATCTCCCTGCCAGTTAGAAACATTAATCAGGTTACCCAACAGTCCCACACTTAACAGCATCTTCCTGTACTCCTTGAACACAGTAGCACCACATCGAGGAAGACAGTGGCTTGGACTATGTTACTAAGAGTCAAAATGAGCCCCAACAAAAGCTGATGGCAAATAGCTAACCTGCTCACATACCAGCTTCATTCTCCTCCATACTTGCAGTCCAAGTTCATGGCTTCAACAAGCACTTGTCCATGCACACATTTTGAGAAGGAACAAGATCACATTAAGTGAGGCCAGGTTCAGATCAACGTCTCAAATAGCTCATCCTTAACCTATGAGGCCATCCCTCTGCACAGTACAGGAGCCAGCAGTACAGGTAGCTCTGCTGCTCTGCAGCTCCCAGGCGGCCCCTTGCCAAGAACAAGAGAATCCAGAAGGCAGCACATCTGGCAGAGCTTTGCCAGGAAAAGAAATGTTGCTTCAGTGAAAGAAAGGCTCAAGAATGGTAGATAGCAACAGATAGCCCAGAGAAGGGATAGTACCCAACCCTAATGCAGGTCGACTGAAACCAGGTGCTGCAAGCTAGTACCCAATACTCCGAATTTCAGCCAAAATTCCTAATCTAGTGCTAATGATTTGAGAAAGCACAGATGCCCGTTTCTATGTACCAGCCTTAGAATGCTGTTTGAACAAGCAAAAGTTTAATCTCAAAAAATAAATATGGGCCAAGAGAAATATTCCTGTTTACCAATTAAAAGATCATTTACATAACTACCATCTGCAGTTACTCCCCCCCCACTTAAAATTAATTAAGGGCCTCTGTCCCTCTGTGCACAGTGGATGTGCCTTTAATAGCTGTTGCCTTTATCTTGTTTTGGGCCTGATACGAATGATCTTTACTTAGTGCTCTAAATCAGCCCTGAATATACCCTTTGATATGACTGTTTTTTCCCAATTACATCCATTACTGTTAGTCATCCGCTTCTTTCACTTGTTCTGGATCTTGTCATGTGCTCTTAATATAAATGGAGTTTTGCCATTGATTTCAGCAACAATAAAGTGGGGAAAAGCATTAGTCACAACACAGAATGACAGCACCAAATCATAAGGCCCAACACAAATGCTCCTTGCATCTAATTTATTTCTCATTACAGTGATGGCACCAGAAACTCAGGCCCTTCCTCCTTCCCTCCTTCCAAGTAGCTCTGTGCAATGCAAAACTTAACTCTGCATAAGGTCCATCACACAAGTGCCAAAGGATTGTTCTGGGGGATATTGCAGATGAGGCACTCCCTATAAGAAAGCAGTGAGAACCATCTCTCCAATGCACCAGTGTCAGGCACAGTGAAAGCTTTCTGCTCCAGCTCTTCTCTAACAAACTGATTTGCATTTCCCCCCTAAAAAATTAAATTCTTCTAACTTTTAGATTTTCAAATGCCTAAAGTCAGAAAGTTCATATTTTCTGACTTCAGACCTCTTTTTTGAAATTGTAGCCAAAAGAGAGACTTGGCAAGGTACACAAAAATTAAGCAGAATTAATAAGCTGCTGCTATATAATGCATAAATTCATACATTGCATAGTACTTTCATGGGATTAACTGTTGCAAAAGGCATTGCCAAAAGTCAAGCCAGCTATGTAGGCAGTACTTTAACTTCTAGAGAGAATTCAGTAGCACAAGGCCTAGGCAAATACCTATGTATATATTGTTCTGTCCCAATCAAAATGTAGATGACTACATGATTTCAATAAAAAAAATACTTAGAACTTCTGGAGATAAGAGTTCAACCCATAAATTCTTTTCCTTCTGCAAATTTAAGAGTATTTCAGCATAAAAGACTTCACTATATACCTGCTCTGAACAAATATCGAGCATTTGGTGGGCCCATTTGAAAGAAGTCTAATTGAGACGTTAGTTGACAGAGTACCTGATCCATTCTAAGTTATATATCAATTAAACCTTTCTCTGAAGATTAAGTTTCACACTTGGTACATCAGATGTTTATCCAGATATTGGTGTTGAAAAAAACAGTTTCCTAGTTAAGGCAATTATTGATAAATTCTGCAAAAACAACCCTGGTGTTGTCCCACTGAATTACCTTGGTAGTTTAAGATATTCTTGGAATGAAAAGTACGTCAATGATAGTTATTCACACTGTTTTTCATCTACAAATATATATATGTCATGAATAAGAGTAACAATACTCATAAAACATGTACAGACTCTTATTCAACAATGCCACGAAGAGTACAAAGAAGTCTTATTTCATTGGGCTTTAAAAATTAAGTTCAAGTGACTTCACACATAAACACTGTGGTACAAAAAAGCAGCAGAATCAATCTTAAAGCTAATACATAGAAAAAGGATTAAATCTAGGGGAAAAAATTAAAATTGGATTACTTGAAATACTGCTATATTAAATACTAGATTTAGAAAATAAATACATAAAATTTAAGATTTCCTGCCCATGGAAGGGGGATTGGAACTAAATTATCTCTAAGGTCTCTTAGAACCTAAACCATTCTGTGATAACTACTTAATGAAATTAACATTGTTTCTCATGTTTTTCAGTATGCAAAAGAATCGTGATGTTCAGTATGTAGGCCATAAACTATCTAAAAACTGCATCACAATTTATCTGCAGCCCAGTTCAGAAACACACATAAGATTTGCTATAGTGCACATCGACTGGATTACTGATGTGGTTTAATTCATATTATTTACAAGTGGGAGAACGTAACAATAAGTAGGAAACAAATGATACAAGTTTATTACACCCTGGCTCTCACCCTAATGATTACAATGAGAGTTATAATCATGGAGGATTTAAAGAGATGGACAGGCAAATGCACTGCTGGTTCAGCACCCAGCCCCACACACAGCCCCAGAGAGCAAGGAGGGTACCCTGTGTGCAGACACAGCCCCTGGAGAATGACAGCTTCCTGGAGCTGGCACTCAACCGGCACTAAAGAGCACTCAATTCCAAAGAAATATTGTTTGTTAGGCTGCCATAGATGTTCAGTTCCTCACAGTTAGCTAGAAACAGCTTTATTCCACCGTTGGGTTCTAAAAATCTCACTTTTCCTTTCCCTTATTCTCTTCCTAAACAATCCAAAAAACCTTACCTATTGTTGGAACCCAGAATGCAGAGAATATTTCTCCGCATATTTTGGAGGGTCCGAGCCCCCTGACAAACACTACTTTTAACCTTCATCTATGGAAAGGGCTTCCCAGGCTTTGGGATGAAACAGAATTTTCAAGAAGGTAAATTAGATAGTAGCATTGTATATAATTTAGATAGTATAAAATTAGACAGTATAGTATATAATCACAGGGTGAGCAATTTAGATTTTTGGGTTTGTTAGTATGGTAAATAGAGGAAGACAAGATGGAGGACCCTTGTTGTTTTTGAACAAGGATGTTTCTTCCTCCTTCTTCATCTACTCCATATTCTGCAGTGTTCAGGACACAGGACAATTAGCTGGAATTTGCCACAGTCTAGAGCTACGTGAATAGAAATTTAGTTGGTTATTGATAGAAAAGTAGAAATAATGTATGTTCTTGGTGATAACTGGGTGAATTCTCTTTAAGAGAACCTTGATTCTGTGTGTCTGGGACCTCTCCTGCATGCTAAGCTGGTCTAAAGCCTGCTGTGCTGAGATTGCTGATAAGAAAACAATAAACAACCTGAAGAACAAGAACAACCAAGAGTCCCGTTTGCCTTCTTTCTTAAGGAGGACTTTTGCAAAAGGCCTCCCCTATCAGGGGAGAGAAGTGCTACACCCATATAGAACACTGCCACTGTCGGGACAGTCACGACTCACAGAGCAACAACCAAAAGTTTCCAAGGCAGAAAAAGCTTATTCTTTTTCACACAACTTACTTTTTTACAGTTTTTACAGACCTTGTGTGCAACTCTAACTGGTTAATAGTTTTCTTGTCAATTACTCTATTGGTTAGTAAAATGTATTTTGCTTGTCCGTCACATCTCTCTATTCTTGGTTAGTTTACATATTTTGTTCAGTGATTCCCATGAGGCAGATTTCTTATTTATTGCAAGTGCAGTTGTTTTTCACCCAGGAATAGTCTGTTGTGTTAACAAACTCTCATTCCCAAGACTGTTTTCACATGGGAACTTGCAAGCCACTTAGCTGCACATAGAAGTGACAAGCTAGCTATTATAATTTAGCAGAGCAAGGCCTGATTTTATGAGGCCTTTCCTTTATAATTTATCTACCTGTCTACAACAACACTGGACCTGGGCAGTGTAGACCTAGCACATGGCTACTTGAATCACGAAGACTCTAATCAATTTCAAAGAAGTACTGCCCTTTTTGGAAAGGATTCATGACAGAAATCCAGAAGAATCCATAAGAATTTAGTAATTATAAGACTGAAAATTATCCACAGAATCCATAACTCCTCTAAGAAGGGAAATTTTTTGGCAATATTTCAATTTGATTATCCAAAGGAAAATTCTTGATTTAAAGATTTGCACATGAGTAGAATCTGGTTAAAAGACCTCTAAAAGGAGAGGAAACCAATTAAGACACATTAATATAGCCTATTGATAGGTTATATCAATAATATATTCAGCATTCACTCTTCTCAAGTTGTAATTTCAAGAACCTCGTCTTGAAAAACTTGAAGATAGTATCTCCGAAATAGACTCCAGAGAGCAGAGCTTTTTCGATGGAAATTGGCTAATCCCAAGAGCTTTTAAAATTAGCTGTTTAATTAATGTATTTTTAAAATGCACTCCAGTAACACATTTGATCCTCACTTTTGTACTAAAAAAGGTACCACATCTTAGGGTCACAGCCAGCACACTGGGAGTTTTCTAGAAAATAAGGGTAATGCTTTTCAGAGAAAGATTTCCAACCAGTTAGTCTTAGATTTGGCAGGGTTATGAATCTGATGAGTTTCATTCAGAAATATTCATCCTTCACTGAACTGAAAAGGCCATTCATTTTTCAGCCCCATCAAATAACCAGCTGATTTTGTCATTTTACCTACTGAACATTTCTGCTTCCCATTAGAGGAGCTAAACTTGCCACTGAAATAGAGGCACTCAGTAAAAATCAGACACATTGTCTAATGAGTCAGTGCAGGGCCCATTTTGGATGCTGCCCTGCCTACCATTCCACACACTGAAATGCAAGGCATTTTGTGCTGAATATATTTAAGAATATAATGCATAATCAAATATCAATCCTTCCAATAACGAGAGCATCCTTTTTAGTCATTTCGTTCAGTCAATCTGCATAATAAAGAATCTTTTCAAGATTTTAACAGTGAAAAAACCCAGGATGAAGAGTTATGGCCCCTCAGGGTAGCACTTCAGAAAGCATATTCCAATACCAAAACCCAAGCCTCTCTGCTGACATGCCAAAAATCGGGTAGGTGCAGAGAAAAAAGGGGGTATGGATGGAACAAGGGCTGGGCTGCATCTGCCCTGTCTGAGGTTAACTTCCCAGTTTTCCTTCAGGGACTCCAGAAGGAGCATTGCCTCTGTTGTATGAGCAGATTTTTCTATCACCAGAGCCAGCCTGAGCTCGTACTGACATGTCTGCCAAGGCCATCACTTAACTGGGTAAGGCTGTGATCCATTACTGAAACAAATATTGCAAGTGAACTTGATAGATCAGCTGTTTAGCTTGTTGTTTCCACTCCCCAAGCAGCTGCAGCTCTTCCCAAACTCACTGCATTGATTTTCTGACAACAAATGTCACTACAGTGAAATCATGATGAAACAGCAGATAAGAAAGCAAGAGTGCCAGATCAGCAACACCAATTCCCACAACACCTTAGAAATACTAGGAGTGTTCAGGAAGCCAACTGCTCTTAGGAAAAAAAAAAAAAAGGTTTTGGTGGGGTTTTGGGTTTTTTTAAATGCAGTGGGAAATCCTACTTTATGTGAAGGACCCTAGTTTCAGTTTATGAGGTCATACTAAATTCCTGTTAGGACCAGAAATGTTCCTGTGACCTAAAAGCTCCATAGAAGGAAACTTGTAAACACCACCCTTGCTGCCAGGGCACAGATTGCTGTAAAACTGTATGTGAGAACAACTGTGAAACAATGCCTGCCAGAGACGTTGCTAGGATGTGGCACAGTTCCAGCCTGTTGCCAGTTCTGGGGCACGTACTGATCTGTGCTTGCCTGAAAAGCCTAAAACTTACAGGGGCATCTGGGGCTAGATGCAGCCTCAGTGGCTGAAGTAAACCAAACCTCAGGAACAAGGCAAGGCTAAAGCAAAATTTAACACACCTGGAAGCAATTATTAGGTATTTCAGTTCTATTTTGGGGTGGGGGAGGATACACTTCCAACACTGCTCTGCCTAACAGAAGGGAAGAAGTGTTGTTACAATGCAATAGGTTTTAATAAAACAAGATGATACAAAAAAGTGTATTTGCACCTAACCTCTCCTGTAAATCCAAACTCCCTCACGCCATACCTCAGCTCCCAGTCCAAGTTTTCAGAAATTCATTTAGAGTCTGCTGCCTGATAAGCTCTTGCCATTAGGTGTAAAAATCAAATTTATCTCCATTGTCATTCTTCAGATACCATGTCTTCAGTGGCCTGCTCGTGCACCACTTGTTCCCTAAATGCTTCACATTAGCATAGAAATGCTCCCTCTAAATTACCTTAGGTTCTTTTTTTACTTAAAATGGGTTTATGTGAAAATTAAATGTCTATGAGTTAAGACCATATTCTAATCCTAATGCAATAATACTTTTTACTGAGCATAGGTTTTTAAATTAAGAATATGTTATATCAATGAACTAAATTTACCCCTGTGTCTAACCATATCCTGCTCCTCCAGCCACTGAGCAACCTCTTGTACCACTGGCCCTGCCCCTGAATGTGTTCATCCCACAGGCCAAGCCTGGATAGTTGGAATGCAAATACATGCACAGTTAGCAGCATCCTGGACCATTTAAAAACCTTCTGAAAACACATTCTTAAGCGATTCACTGTATTTTTACAGCTTTTTTCTCACAGCCATTGGCTCAAAAATCTTGGTTATTGTCAGGGGATCAGGAGAGAAACCAAGAGCTCTTGGACACAGGCTCCCTAGCAGGCACAGAGCCCTGTAGGCTGCTTATGGCTGTTTTAAGTCCTAATTGCCCCAATCTGGCATCGTCAGAAACTCTTCGAACTGTCCAGGAGCAACATGTCCTGTTCCACCCATCCTCACCACAACCTCTCTCTGCAGAGAAGCTGCTCTTGGAAAGAAATGTCACACACAACCTCTGAGCTGCCTCTCCCAGACCACACTACTGCCACTAGAAGACTTCAGATTTTTAGTACGTGAACAATGAAGGGAATAGATCTGCATCTGTGATGTATCCAGTGGTCTGAAAAAAATAGAGTTCTGTGCATACATAATGATGCCAGTGTGCTGCATTTTTGTCACTACAATCCAGTGAATGCCAGACATGCATTGCTTTCACTGAAGTACCAGAAAGCCAAGTTAGTAACAGTAATAGCTTTGTGTAATGAGGCATTTACTATTTGTGTTAGAATAACCATATGCCAAACAAACTTTTTTTTGACAATAACATGTTCTACTGTGCCAAACGTTATCATCTCACTGCCACACTTGTTCATCAATCCCCAGAGTACCCAGCACAGCCTTGTACCAAAGGATGCTAGTACATTCTCTAATAGCTAGTGTGGGTACAGGAAGTTTATTCACCATCTGGATATCATGGGATCCCCCCTTCTCCCACCAAGGCCACCTGTTCAACATGGAAGCAGAATGCCCATCACCAGCAGCCTGCAAAGTGAGCCCTTTACATAAGTCAGAGAAGAAATAAGAAGAGTGGACATCTTGATTTAGCTTCAGCAACCTAACACAGAAGAACTGCTGGGAACACTCGAGATAATTGTCTTAATTATAGAACAGAAGTACTAACTAGATAGTTATGAGGGATTTTTTTACAACACAAACCATTTTAAATGCATCATCTGCCTTTCTGTGCATTCAGCTACCCTTTCTCCAAAATTTTGTTTAGATGTTTCATTTCTTCCATTTCTCCTTCCCACAGGGATAAACTCAGCAGCTACCCAAAAGACTGCTACATGATGTGTGTATACCTAAGGCAAGAAAATCCAATGCTTACATATGAGAATAATTTATGTCTATTGTTTTAATGGGATTTCAGCATATAGGGCCACACACTCACTGTGCTCAGAGCAGTCAACAGGACTCCAGCTGTATGCCCACACACATTTTCTCAGCATCTCCTATACAGAGACTGAGAAGTGAAAATGGTGAGCCATTATGAGTTGCTGGACCAAGACCTGAAGCTGCAGTGAGGAAAAGTCCACTGATTTCTTGATAAGATGTAAGGAATCTAAGCATAGGGTACAGGCCGCACCACAGTCAAAGCCAGCAATTGTGAAATGTTAAACTTCCAAATAATTCTTCATTCAGATAGACATGACAAAGATAAATGGCTGACTGGCACTCAGAGCTAAGCACTTACCCAAATTATTCATTATGAAAGGACTAATTAAGCAACAGGGAATTTGATCACCATCCTAAATGAGACAGAAGTGAGACAAAAGCTCACCTGTGCAAGAGGGATGAGAGGTCAGGAGAGCCATGTCCATTTCAGAAAGAAGACAGAGAAACAGACACATTCTGTAATTCATCTGTGACTGTGGGCATGGGACAGGACCAATAGATGCACTAAAGGACTCCACATTGAAACCCAAAAAGACATAAAAATGGCAAAGAAATGCATAAATTTTTCTGTCAGTACATGTGTGCAAGATACCATCAACTCTGAAGCTGCTCCTTACGTGTAGCAGAGTTCCCTGAGCATTGCATGTCCTTGAAGAGGTGGACACAGGCAGGTGTGCCCAGGTACCCAGAGCACAGCAGGAGATGGTGCCGGTGGGGATACAGCAGTACCACGCTGCCCACGGAGATGTGTCCACACTCCAGGGCACTGACAGGAGCCAAATGCCCTTACAGCAGCAGAGCACCCCCAGAGCCTGAACCCCACAAACAACAGATTCTCTTATAACACCTCCCCAGAGGAGCTTTCTGCAGCTTCAGCCTCTCTTGCTCCCAGCAGCAACCCTGCCATTGCCCGGTTGCCACCAAGCAAAGGCTGCTGGTGCTCATCTCCAGCACAGTTCAGCAGCCAGTGCTCCCAAAGCAGCTCCACCCTCCCAGCCAAGCGCGGCTAAAGGGGTGTCCCAGCACCACCCCCTCTCTCCGAGCACAGCCATGGCTCACCTCCAGCAGCTCCACGAGTGCCGAGGCGCCGCACGGGCCATGGCTCCTGCGCAGCGCACGGCCACCTGCGCCACTCCTCAATGGCATTCCTTGCTCCAGCGCTCTCGAGAGCCTCCTTAGTCCCAGCAGGTGCTCTTCCATGGGTTTCATCAACTCTTTACACTGAAATGTGCCTGAGAACTGCAGTCCCACCACCTCTCACTCTTGCAAAATATTTTCCTGCAGTTTCAGCAGCGTCCCCGCAGCCCAGGGCGCAGCAATGCCTCGGCACAGGAAAGGCCGTCAGCTCGGGCACCTTCCTGCGGGCTCCTCGGGGACCGCGGGCACTGCCGAGAGCCTGCAGCAGCCCCTCCTCTCAAAGACACTTCTGGCAAAGCCTCGCCATCCCCAAGAGCAGTTCGCCTCCTGCGTTTATCCTCCCTGGAGCCCACAGTGCCCCAGCAGAGCTCCCTCCTCTGCCAGCTGCCCTGTGAGGCTGAGGGCACAGGGCAGCCCCCTGGCCCGGCAGGGCACAGTCAGAAATGGCGAGGCACGGAGCAGACATCGCCTTCCAGCTCGTTTTGCCAAGAAACAGTCTGTGAGGGGGAAAGGCGGAGCAGCACAACCCCCCTAACAACTTTCAGGTGTCCCTTTTTATCAGGTTCGTTAACATTCCTCATTAACACCTGTGGGCACCAGCTCCCCAAAGGCAGTAGCTGCCTCTCAGCTGTGGCATCAGACACATTTGCTATTTAAAGTAAAATAAAAGGGGGGGGGGGGGTGTTTGTGTGTATAAGTTGTGTCCTAGGATGAGGGTTCCCAGGTTAAAATAACACAGCAGGTTTTCTCTGGGCAGTAGCCACAACACTTCACTTTCTTGCTGTGTATTTTTACCTCTGCTCAGCATGAAAGAACATTAATTAGGGAGCAGATGTTAAACTACAAAACCAAAGTGTTATGGTCAGCACGGGCTGCATGTGCTCGTTCCTGTAGAGGAGCAGAGAAGCACAAAGAAATGTTTTCCACCACTTACTCACCCCCGCTGTACCTCTTTAACCAGGTGTCCTTCATCACTGGCAGCTCTGGAATTTGTGGTGGAGTTACAGCCGGTGAAGCAGGTGAGAAGCACATGAACCTAAGGAGCCTCCCAAACTCTGCTGTGGCAGCCAGACCTTTCTCACTACTTCATGAGCTGGAAGACCCCCAGTGCCTCCAGCCAACCCCATAAGGCACTGGCAGGGTCTGATGGAACCACCACAACAGAACCATTTATGTTCTAAAGACCTTTATGACATCAAGTCCAACCGTTAACCCAGATCTAAGCTGTGTCACTAAGCATCACATCCACGTGTCTTTTCAACACCTCCAGAGTTGGGGACTGGACCACTCGCTTGGAAAGCCTTTCAAAGTGATGAAATTTTCCCAAATATCCAAACTAAACTTTCATTGACACAACTCGAGTCCATTTCCTCATTTCCTATCACTTGTTACTTGGGAAAAGAGAGGTCAAGCAGATATCAGGGTGTTCTGAAGAACAAAACAGGTCACCACTCAACCAACGAAGTTAGTATACCTAAATACACCATCTGACTGAGTGTGCAAGGGGTCCGATTTTAGTAAATTGACTGAAAAATTGAAATCTGAAGGGCTGATCCCAGACCAGTACAGCAAACATACAAAGGAACCACCAGTGGCAAATAAGCAAGTAATGAAAGCTGCCAAGAGTGATCCTCAAAGTTGCATAAACGCTGAATATGTCACTTTTCCATTTTATGTCTCCAATGGTAAACTTATGAGACATGCACATGGCTTGAAACAGATAATTGTTGATAACCCTGACTGGTGGGAGAAGGAACCATCTGGCAGACAGAAAGCAAGAAGGTGCCAAGAATTTAGCAGACTAGGGGGCCTGTGAATTTATGCATAGAGGTCTGCAGAGAGGAATATTTAGACAAAAGTTCAGCAGCTCTGTTTCTATCTATACGCAGAACAAATTGGAACATCAAAACAATCCAAATAATTATGAAAATTATTCCTGTTTGAAATTCATCTTGAAACTGTGAGGAAAATCAGTGAATCTAAAACTGTGAACTTAGAAGTGAGGAATTCTTTCTGCATATCATGATTAATCACAAATGGTTACAGCACATAGCATCACATTTCATCTTCTGTCCGTCAGGTTTCTGTCCTCATTGCTTTTAACATGCAAATGTCTTTATTCATCTTCCCCTGACCTTGCTGCATGGTATCATTTGTTTCTTTCAATTTTCCTGAATAGTATTTCTTTCTTCCTATAGCAGAGAAAGAACAACTTCTGATGTTGCCCCGCTTTGTATTTCTTTCCTTTCTTCTGAGTGAGTTTCTTTTGCCTCTGCTCTCCTCTTTATCCCTCCTGGGCAGAACAAGGGATATCGCTGGATGCAGTGTTCTAATTGTGAATCCACGTTTTTCCACTGAGATCACTACTCATTAGCCACTTTGCTGCTGACCCTTTGCAACAGCTGAGCTGCAGCCAACACCTGCAGTTAAAAGGAAGTGAGGACATGACGCATGTCAGTAGTCACAGGCAAAACACAATCTTAATAAATGTATGCAATATATTTAGTGATTTTGGGGTTAGTTTTGCTGAAGCATCATGGATCACCACGAGGACCACACAGCGCTGAGGTTGCCCAGGGAGATTGTGCAGTCTCTGTCCTTGCAGGTTTACAAGACCCACCAAGATAAAACCCGGAGAAACCTGGTTTGATCTCATAAACTGACCCTGTTTCGAGCAATAGTTTGGACCAGAACACCCACAGGCCCCCTCCAATAAAAATGTATGAGGGAGGCCATGATTTCCAGAGACACCCTGAAATATAACTGCCACTGACTCCTGCATAATATTCCAATTCCAATGAAAATGGTACATGAAGATATTCTTGAAAATCACACTAAAACTTACTAGAATCTTCAGATTTCTTAATATTTTATCTGTAGAGCCCCTTCCAGTTAGCAACTTCCAATTCAACTGATGCTGTAAGAAAGGTGGCTCAGCACCTCTGCTTCCTCACTTAGGCTGCTTTGCTAATAATATTTAATTTGGGGAGTTCCTGCAACCACATTTTCATCTTGTTTTTCAGCATGACAGTCCTATTTCCATTCAAATCCCATCAGAATAATGACAATTATATCCAGACAGAAGTTTGCAGTACCTCATACTAAAAGACCTGCAGGCTGTGCTGGCTACTCACCAATTTTTCTGAGAGGACAAAGAGATGGTAACCCACCACTCGACCTCAACTCCCTTCCCATCACCCCATTTATAACAAGCATATTCCTGTCTCAGAACTGCAGTGGACAGCAGAGAGCTCACCCACATCAGTTGGTGTAAGTGGGTCTCTCACATAATTTTCTTTTGTGAAGAAATATGCCAATATTCTTACACACATTTTCAAACTGTGTTTCACTGCAGAAGCAAATGGTTCTTTAATCCCAGTTCTCCCCTTTTCAAGACCATTGTATCATGATATTTTTTCATAGCTTTAATGGTGTTGATCTGTGTGAGGAATTCCAGCTCTTTGTGGACCCAGGGAAGATGGGACACTTTACATTTTGCACTGATTCTCCCTGAATTTGCATTGACCCAGACTCTGCATAGTCAAAAATTCAGGCCTATTCTTGTGTTCCTTTCATATGCTCATGATGCAGGGAGCCCCGAACTGCAAATTAAAGTAAAGACAAGGAAAATTTCCAACTTGCAAATATAAAACAGTTGGTATTGTACCAATTCTATGCACTTGCTTTGCAGAAATGATAATTTACATGAAGAATAATGGATGTCACGACAGTGAGGAGCTGTTATTTAGATACATTAACAGAACTCATTTGTTGCCAGGGAATTCAAATAAACCAGATAAACCTTTTTTACGTTATATGTGTGCAATATAATGAGTATTGCTGAAATGTTATTCTATGTATTCTTTAATTATAAGACAAGCACGTTTTTGTAAGATCTTTCTCAGGATCTCTTGATACAAAATGCAAACCCTATGTACTGACTTCCAGGATAACTAGCAGAAAGAACTGACAGCTGAAGTCAGATACATCAATGGCAAGCAGTCTCACATTCACTTAGAGCCTCCAAATTAAATCTGCTTACCTTATTCATATAAATAATTCCAGCAGAGAAATATTTATACAACACCCTTAACTGAAATGGCAGTGGAATAAGATTTTTGATCCATTATTCGATGAAGTGACACAACACAGGCATCATTTGCCCCATGTTCAGCTTGTTCATGTAAAGCAGCCCCACACAACTGGACACGACCGGCAGTTGCTGCTCCAAAGGGACGAGGCCTGCATGTATGGGATACACAGGAGCAAAGCTGGAACACCAACTCTTAGACTTGCAGTGTGCAAGGGCTCACATTAAATGCCTCTCATTTTCAACACAGCACTAGCAACTAGAAATTAAGGGGGAAATAATCTCACTGCTCTTCTCATGGCCTACAGGATGAGAGACGCTTGTTTCAGGATTGCTTATAACCAGTATTTCAACTCTAAAGACCCAAGTTCTAATCGTATCGGAGACACAAGGTTTGTGGATTTAAATTATGTTCTTCTTCCCAGTCACTGCATGAAGTTTCATGTCTGACAAATTACAAAGTGATTGGAAAAATAAGGGACTTCCTCCTTTTGTTAAGAAAGAATAAAAGATACTTGATCTAACTTTTATTGTCAGCTCTGAGCCTAGCAGCAGCAACTAGCACACTTTTACACATCTTGTGGTTTAGTTAATTTGGTGGAAAGCAGAGGGTTTTCCTGTTTTCATGCACTGAGTGATTATTGCAATTTACCACACCTGTTTGATGTTCTGGCTTTGTTCACAGCAGAAAGCAACACGTAGTTGCCCACTGGCCTTTCTCTTCCATCAAACCAACACGCCAAGACTTCAGAACCATCTCACTCCCATGCAACTAAGTGCACCCTGTACCTTGTTTATTGATCCTTCACCAATACAAGCATTATCTTCAGCTGAAGAAGCATGCTGTAATTATTAAATCAGACAGAAAGCAAACCCAGGACTATTTTCAAGCTAAAACTCAAGTTTATTCTGGCTACAGCTAGCTGTCCCTCCTCGCAAAACGAAAACTTCTTTTGTAACCATGTCTTTCATCCTTCTGATACCCTATTTTTTCCTGTAATTTTCCACATTTAAAACTTCTTTTCAACTCTGTTTGGCTTGTTAAAGTTCCTCTAATTCTATTTCCTGAATATAAAAAAGGGCTAAAAATTGTCTTTTAATTGCCAGTTGTTCACATACATATTTAATAGAGCAGCATTAAACAGGGCTTAGCCCACCAGCATTTTACACAAGCAGGATCCCATTCAGCTCTCCTGAAGCTTTACCTGAACAAACATGCAGTCCTTTATTTTCACAAAATGAACATTGCATTATTTTTTCTGTTCACCAAAGCACACCAGGGTACAATTGTACAGTATGTTGGGTGATTCCTTGCTGCAGTGTAGTAGGTGGAGCTCAAATTATGGACCAGATTCAGATGCTGTAACTCTACTGGCGGTGTTTGTATCAGGAAAGTAAAGCAGATGCTTGCAATGCACCACTATTAGAAGAGCAGCAAGTGCTCTCTCAGAATGACTGGATGAGCTTTTTAAGATAATTAGGAAGCAAAGGACATTTTTGGAAGCTAAGTCAATCGGGCTTATCTGTTTCACACTCCCAGAGGCAATCAATACCTGTTCACTTTACTCATCCCGAAAACTTCCCCAAAAACGACCAAGGAATTCTGCACACAGAACCGACCGTGCTTCAGCTCCCGAAATCAAAAGAGCTTCTGCTGTAACATGCTGCCACGAACAGCCCCCTTCCAAAGACCCAAGCAAAGTTCCACGCTGAGGCCAGCAGAGCCGAGGCGCTGGCAGTGTCCCGGGGCTGGGCTGGTGTTCCACGGGCAGCTCCAGAGGGGCTTCCAGCTCCAGCCTGCCCTGCCCACAGCAGCGCTGCTGGGGCACACACAGGGCAGGGCAGGGCAGGCAGGGCAGGGCAGGGGGAGCAGGCGGCGTCAGAAAGCAGGCATGGAGGAAAAGCAAGCACCGTGCTCTACACGCAGGTCAGATTTTCAGGCACTGCTCCCAGACACAACAACAGAAGAAAATAAAAACCCCACTGGGTACAGCCCAAAGCCAAACATCCAAAATCCTCTCAGCACTGCAGTGAATATACACAGTGGTAACACAAAACACATCATTCCACAACAATACAAGTACCTTAATCTGTATTTCAAATACCAAATTAACTATCCCTCCCGTTTCTAGCACTGCTGTCTGGAATCTGGGAATACATCCTAACAGGCCAATTAAAAGAGCTCCCATTGCTAGATTTCACGTTATTCCACTGATGGTGAAAATGAGCTGAGGGAACCAACATGTAACACAGTCATTCAGCAAGTGTATAAGCAACCTGATGCAATAATCTTTTAACTAGTTTATTAAATGTTTTTCCTTTTCATAATAAATTCAACATCTAATGCCAGAATTTCATCAGGAACTCAAAAATCTTAGTAGCCAGTTATCAGCTGTTTAACTTGAGTTACAAGAAATAGACATATTACACATCACTAAAATTTTCACACATACACCCACACATACAGACACACTTATCAGCATCCTGTTTATATTAATTTATTTTCACAAATCAATCTCCTTTTTCCTACTCATACTCTTCACATTTTCTGAAGGCACAACACCCAAATAGGCAATGTAAAATGTACTTCCTGTAGAAAAGTCTGTAGTCTCCTAAGAGAACAGTTTGGCAAAACTACGTTTGTTTAAAAACTCAAGTTCCAAAATGAGCCTTCAAAGAGCAGCAGAGAACACCAAGATTAAAAACTACCTAGGTGTCTGCACTTTTCATATGCAACACACCACTTAACCTTTAATAAATCAGGACTTTTTCCAAGAAATTACAAAAGCAGAAGTAGCAAAATTTTTTTTTCTTTTCTTTTTTTTAATCATCAAGTTTTAATGATGGGACAGACTCTAGGCAGAGCTCCCAGAAAGAGCCAGACCACCATCTGGCTCCATCACAGAGCAATGACAATTCACAGGCAATGAGTCTCCAACCAGCGCTCTGAAATCAAACGCTGGGCTGGCTCCATAAAAGCTCGATTACAGCCATGAACACACAGCTGTACATTTCCTCCCTCTTCGTACATAAATATACCCTCGGACACAGACAAAGGGAAAAAATAAATCATTTTATGCATTTTTCTATGCTTCCCTGTTATGCCTGTTACCAATGAATGTCAAGAATATCTTACATATCTTATGTTTTGTTAGCATTATAGAATATATATAATATATATAATTTTATTTCTGTTTTCACACATGCTAATGTTTTCAGTATGATAAATGTCTTTTCAAATCCTGCATTTCTGATCACGCCGCAGATCCACTTCTATTTGACAGTGACTCCTGGACATAACATGTCAAGACAAAAATAAATACTGCTGCGATGGCAAACGTTTTAAAACTCTTAGGACACTAATACAGTGGCACTTGAAAGACTTTTTAAATACAACAGAAAAGACAATAGTTAAATAAAACCCTGCTTTGACACAGCCATAAAACCTGCACTACACTTGCGAGAGCTGTATTTGTTTCTGCAAGAGCAGCTCCTGATCTTTGAACACATCAAATGTTGCACTCCAGCCCTCCTCCACCCATACCCTTTAAGAAGTCCACGGTGTTATTTTAAGCAAGCATCCTACAGCTGTACATAAGCAACACTGTATTTCCCAAACAATTGAGGTAATTATAAAAATGAATATCATTCATTATTTTCTTTTATTACTATTATGTCTGAACATTTGCTTTCATACAAGAGTCTGATTTTCAGCATTATGTTTTCCAAGGGCATCCTCTCCGCACCAAGGGAGATAAAGATGTGTTAGAAATTGTGCAAGATTTTTGCTACCATCTTCAAACCCACAAAAACTTAATGAACACAATATTGGTACAGAACAACTGTCTGGCGTTTTAGAGGAGGAAGAGGCTTTACACGTATTTTCAGTTTCACTTGATTTTGTTTTTTTAAATCGCATCTTACCCAATGCAAGGACAGGTAATTAAAAACAAACAAACAAACAAAAAAAAAAACCAACAAAAAACCTCAAAACAAACAAAAAAAAAAAAAAAAACAACGGAAGAACGAAATCATCGCATTACTGGATGTTACCCTTCAGCAGTCTTTGGAGGAAATCGGAGCCCAGGTTGCTTTTCCCGGCTCCCCCCCTCACTCAAGGCAGCCGGAGCCGCTCCTCTGCCCGGGCTCCGCCACCCCCGGGCGCCCGGCGGGCGCCGCTGCCCGTCACAGCCGCGGCTTCCTGAGCAACGTTCTGCTGAGGTCCTTCACCTCCTCGGGGCTGCCGACCCGCTCGTAGCCCAGCAGGGCCATGGGCTGGTGGCAGTACTCCTCGACCTGCTTGATCTGCTGGTAGCTGAGCGCAGTCCTCCAGGCACTCAGAGCCTGGGTGGCGTTCCTGGCCGATACCACGAACGGCTTGGAGGAGTAGCCGGGGCCACTGGTCATATTGAGAGCGAACTTCTCCATCTCCGGGCTGACCGCCAGGTTCACAAAGCCGTACACCTGCCGCAGGGTCTTGATGGGCTCCACCACCAGGTCCTCGTAGCGCACGGCCATGTAATTGCCCTGGAGCCAGTCAGGGGGGTGCAGAGCAGTCTGCAGGGTCTTGGCCATGCTGCTGCAGATGACCTCCATTGCACCCAGGGCATGATAGTCCGAGCCGCCCCCGCCCTCCTTCTTCCCGCCCAGCTTGTGGCCAGCATCAAGGAAGGGCATGCGGTGGATGTGGGGGTCCCGGCTCCTCACCACCTGCAGGCTCTCCCGGATGAGGCCGTGCCGGGACTTGATGCGGGAGCTGGCGACGGCCCGGGGGTCCCGCACCAGATGGATGACTTTAAGGTCCAGGGTCGGGTCCCGCATAAGCGGGGCGAGGACGGCCAGGTCAAAGACTCGTACGCCCTTGATGACCAGCGTGTGGTACTTGTGGCATTCCTCCTGGAAGCGGCTGAGGCGCTGCGGGGGACACTTCTTGCACACCCGGTCGTCCACCATGCCCACCACCTCCTTGCGATAGGCCGGGCAGAGGGGCGAGGAGCAGATGACCTTGTTGGTGGCTGCCCCGAAGATGCCGAGAGTGGTGAGGTTCTTGCCGGCGCCCGCCGTGCTGTAGAGCTGGAAGACGGAGAGGTCGCATCGGTACAGGGAGCTCAGCATGTCGCGGGCCGCCCCTTGCAGCGAGACGGCGTCACCGGGGTACAGCTTCTGCCAGACGTGCCACACCGGCTCGTAGAGGAAAAAGACCTCGGGGTTCTGGTTGAAGAGCTCCCCGAAGAAGGACGAGCCCGAGCGCCAGGTGGTGAAGACATAGACCAGCTGCCGCCGGGCGCCCGCCGGGCCGCGGCTCCCGGCCGGTGGCGGCGGCGGCGGGGGGGGGTGGCGGGGGGCTGCCGGGGGCTCCCCGCAGCGCCGCGGCTCCCGCCGCCACTTGTACTCCAGCAGGTTGAGCGCGGCGAGCAGCAGCAGCAGCGCGTAGCCTAGGCACAGCGCCAGCGCCTTCCGCCGGCACACTTTCATGCTGGGCGGCGGCGGGGCCAACTGTTGCTCAGCGCCCCGGCGCCCCGGGGCCCGCGGCGGGCAGCAGGGCGCGCCGCCCCCGGCGCCGTCTCCCGGCCGGCCCCCCGCGCCCGGCCCGCATAGCGCAGCCGCCGCGACGGCCCCGCCGCCCCCGCCCCTGCCCTACTTAGCAGCGGCACGGCCGCCCGCCCGCCCCGCTCTTCTCCCGCGCCGCCATCGCCGAGCGGCCGCGGGCGCCGCCGCAGCGTATCTCACGGCGGCAGCCGGGCGAGGCGGAACCGCTCTCCGCTCCGCCCCACAGCGCGGGGCGGCAGCGAGGGGCGGGCGGGGGCATCGCGGTCCGCCCCGCCCCGCGCCCGCCGCACCGGGAGAGCTCCGGTGCCGCCGCCGCCGAGGGGCGGCCCCGACTGGCGGAGCCCGCCCCGTGCTCGCCGTTGGCGGCCCCGCCGCCCGGCCGCGGGCGCAGCGCTCCTCCCGCTCCTCCCGGCCGCCTCCGCGCAGAGCCCGGACTGCTCGGCACCGAGCCCGGCCGCGGCCCCGCACCGCCGGAGTGCGGCGGGCGCTTCTCGGAGTCCCTCTCCGCCTGCCAGGAGGCTCCTCACCGCGTACACCTCGCACAGCGGAGCCGCGCTGGTAACGGGAGAAACAGAAGAGGGGGGGGAAATCCTGAAAGGCCTGAGAGGATGCCGGACCCTGACCCGCCGCCCTTAATCTTGGTTTGTGCAGAAACTCGGAGTTCTCAAAGGTTCTCCAAAACATTAAAAAAGAGCCCTCACACTGGATCTTCCTGACAGAGCTCCGCACAAATCCATCCTCCCGCAGTTCTTCGCGGTGTTTTTATAAGCGGTGCCGTGTCACCGGGCGGCCCCTCGGTGGCGGAGTGGCCGGAGCGCGGTGCTGCCCGAGCCGGCGGCCGAGCCCAGGGCGGCCCCGCTCCGGCCCGGCCTCGCTGCTGCCGCCCGGCCGTGCCAGCACCGAACCGGCGACGGGCCCCGAAACTCCCTGCCCCAGGGGGAAATCGAAACGGGCAGGGCTCTCTCCTGTCCCCGAGACAGAGCACTGTGTGAAGGGCAGCGTATGCAGTGGTGCAACTCCGGGTAGCACCGGTGCTTTAAAGACGACCCTATCCCCAAAACGCGCCTGAGAAGGCGCGGAGCGGCGGGTCCCACGAGGACAGCGCACTTGTGGGACACAGACTTCCCGGTGGGCTTCCGGCAATGCCCAGTGACTCTTACGGAGTCCTCCGCCCCCGCCATAGTCCGGAGCACTCCGGGGCTGCTCACGAGTTACAGAGGCGTTGGGCGGCTCTCTGCTGTCCGTTTCTCTACCCAGCATCTCTCGCCCTGGCGCAGCCTTTCCCACTCTGCACAGATACACCCTGCAGCTGGGAGCCTGGAGGTGAGGGGCGGCTGCCTCTGCCTCAGACCAATCCTCCATAACACATGACACTGGTGAGATTGTGCTGGAACATTTATGAACAGCAAGGATCTGACACTACAGCAAAAGCTTTTACTCTCGGAAAGCTCAAATAGTGTGCTACCACACAAATCCACCCAGTGTGTGTCTTGCCTAGTAGCACATTATTTAACAAAGGCAAGAAAACAGTACAAGGAGGAGCTAAATGCAAGCAATCTTCATATCCCTTATCAAAAAAATTCAATACTCCTCCCAGTTTCCTGCAGCGATATTAACAGCCAAGCTCCCTTTCTGGGAAAACTTCTAAGCCCCTTCCAGCCTCAAAGTGAAGGGTAAGATCTGTAGCAGGAGGGCTCCTCTCTTCCCCGCTTGCTCCTCCGAACCTTGTCGGGGCAGGGGGGCGGCGGGATGGGGCAGGGAGCTCCCCTGGTGTGCGACACCAGTGCCGCCCTCGGCCGCCGAACCGCGCGGGCCAACGCAGAGCCGTGCCACAGGCTGCCAGCGAGGCTGGTGGCAGTGTTTAAATGGCACTGTGACTTTTCATGCAGAAGTCATTTGTTAATAGCAGACTTTAAATAACAATTAAATATTCAAGAAAAAGTCTCTATTTCATCAAAAGTGAGAGGGAAGGGGAAGACATTTTTTTACCCTACAGCACTCCAGAGGAAGTCTTTAAAGCCATATTTAAAGCCAAATACAAATTATTTGTATCTAGTGAGCAAAAGAAAGGTTCAGTTTAAACCTGATAAGCCTAAAACGATTGACTTGTAACGCTTGAAACACAGTATATAATGAAAAATAATAAACCTCTGGAGCATCTTTTAGCATAAAATTCTTGCAGTTAGTTTATTCTTTAGTTCTAATCCATGAGTCCTTCACATAAAACAAGACTTGCTTTTAAAAATATTTTTATAAAGGTTCACATCAAATATTTATTTGGCTTTCTGTGCTCACTACAGATGAAGTGACCATCACCTGGCTAAAGCAGAAATGTTTCTTTTTCATTCTGGAATGGTCTGTAATAGCATCAATTAGCCTATATTAGATGATGAATGACAATGGCAGTACTGAGACGCTGGAGTTCATAAAGCAATATCTCCCACCACTATTGTTCTGCAGCACTAATGCAATAAGGGACAGAGAGTACAGGGAGCAAAACCAATTCATAGCAGTGAAAAATCATTACAATGCCATGAAGTTCAAATTAATCCCTTCTTTCCATTTCACTCGGCTGAAGAGAGATACGAAATTTTCTGAAAAAACCTACAATGCCAGCTCCAGTTCTTACAGCATTTAAAATTTAGCAAGTAACGAATGAAGATAAGCAAACATGAACTGCAGGTATAACGTTTGAAATGGTAAAACTAATCAGTAAACCCAAACATGAAAAGCTGTAATTGGATTCTGCACCTTCCCTGCTGTTACACAGTGGTTACATCTCTGAATCAGCGAGTGCAGAAGTACTGACAGCAACGCTGCCTTCATCAACTGCTCCAACTCAGCGAGAAAAACATGAGGCCCAGCAGCTCTTCAGTTCCACCTATGTGCTGCTGAACACAGTCTTACTTTTCCAAACTGGAGCAATGTAGGTATTTATGCTGTGCAGGTGGATCCAAGTACCCACGCACAGTACAACTGCAATCAGGTTCAGTGCAGCTGCTTTATCTGATCTCCCCAGAAGTTTCAGACCTGGAAGTCAAGTTAGCACTTTGAGTAACTCAGTATCAATGAATACTGAATAAGTTTATATGGAATAGATTTATACAGCCAACTTTCAATTCACAAGTTTGGAGCTTTGTTTGGTTAGTTTTTTAAAAATTATTTATACATCTGTTGCAGACCATTAGAAACATATATGGCAAAGGCAATCACAAATAAAAAATGGTAAGAGGCACAGAAAGTGTGCAAAAGAGGAACATTTTGCAGCTGAACAAATACAGCTCTTCACAAATATATTCAGGTACTTCAGTGTACATTTTCCGCCCTCTATTTAACTTCACATCAATCTATCTTAGGCTCACTAATTTCAGTATTCTAGATCACCCATGTCAAATAATAAAAAGTTTCCTTTCTTTAAAAAAAAAAAATTACAGTTCATCACCAAAAAAAGTAAAATTCAAAGTCCCAACACTTCCTTCTGGATCAACTTTACTTGTTGATAATTACATATAGTTTCCTTTAAGGAGCAGAAGAGAATGTTCCTTTTCCAATGCGAAACTCAGATAGAAGTAGGGTGACTGTATTTACCTCAAACTCTGCAGCCAGCAATGTGTAAAGTGAGGGATAAGAACCTGCAATTAAAATGCTCTGATTTAAAATACGAGATTTTTTTTCACTCAATACTTAAATATTTTATGTTACAGTTTAGTATTTTATATTTAATAACTATGTTTATGAATTTTACATGTAACATCTAGGCCACCCAAATCCTGACTAGCTGAATGTTTTCCTTCCTCAAAGTGATACTGCCCCAGTCAGAATTCTCCAAGATCCCCTCCACGACATCCCTTCATTTAAGAAATGGGAGTGAAAAAGGTTTCATCCTTACAGGAACATATCCCAGCTTTCTATTTTTTCAAGCTTTAAGATTTGCCTTCCTCATGTTCACAAGCATGCAATGGGCACAAGGAAAAGTTTTTCCTGAAGTCAAACTTGAGCAAGATTTTATCTTTTAAAAGAAATTGAAAGATGGAGATTTATGCTGTTATATACCTAGTGTGAGATAAGATCTGGGTGCTAATTAAATAGTCCTGTATCTAGCCTGATCTGTTCGGGATAAACAGAGATCCTGAATTCCTCAAACATAGCATATTCATAACACGTCATGCAGCAGTGGCAGCTGATGTCCCTCAAAACACACTTTTTTCCAGTAATGTTGAATCCTTCAGCAGCCACTCCATCAAGTGATGGCTGCAGCAATCTGCCTCCTAAAGTATCTATTTTCTCTTGGACATTCCATCTGAACTGTGTGTGCAGAAGCAGCTGGCAGGGACCGAAATTCAAGCAGCCACTCATAAACCAGAAATACAAAGCCAAGTGGACAACCTGTCTGTAACAAGCTGTTCCCTTCCACCCTAGTTTCTCTTTCATGTTCACTTCCAGTTGCACAGGTGACATTTTCAATAAACTTAATTTCAATAAATATTTATAAATTTTTGTTTGTGCAGCAGAAGGAATTCCAGAACTTTGCAAAAGTCCTGAGGACACTGCAGTGTAGATTAGTCTCTATTTGACTTTTATTTAAATTAGAAATATTTTTTCAGCTGTTGTGTAACTGTTTCAAGTCCTAAAGGAAATGAAGAAATTCTGCTTTTATAACCACGTACCTTTAAAACAACTGGCAGTGCACTGTTTCACATCAGAAGCTTCCCAAAACTTTAGCAGGTCACACCTAAGAGCTACCTTAGCCCAGCATATTCAGGCATCTCTAAACTCCCTCCAGCTAAATCCATGATCCGGGGCTCTTGCCTGTCCTAGCACCCTTCACCCCCCGGGACTGGTGTGCCCAGGAGCCCTTCAGCTGCTCAGGGCAGCCCTGTCCCTGGAGCACATCCCAGTGCCAGGGGCTGGACAACATCCCTGTCCCAGGGGCTCTGCCTGGCCAGGCAGGGTCGCCCCCCACCTCCTGCTGCACAGTCCCAGGGGCCTCATTTGCCTCACCTCTATCCGAGGGAAGCAGGCAGAAGCCACACAGCAGTGGTCCCTTGGATCTAAGCTCTCAGGTAATAGAGCAAAACGGCCAGTTCTCATTTTGCTACTGATTGGATTTAAATCCCAGGGAAGAAAGTTGCCAATCCTTGTGTAAAAATTCAAACACAGAGGTTTGGGCAAAAGCGTGAGAATTCAGTTTCTCTCCTAAGTAACATACATTGTGCTATAAATGACTGTCTAGGAAGGTTCTTGAAATTAACCCATTGCATCTCTCCAAAATTCAGAGTAACATAAATCATTCACTGATTACGCTTGAAAATCTCACTGATTTAAGAAAAAGGGACTCTATCTGTAGCATTTTCGTATTTCTATTCCATATCACAGTGAAGACTTCCTGCAGGGTAGCATGAAAGATGAGTTTTCCCCTGGTGAAAGTGCCTTGAAGTCAGGCTTTATTACAAACTTACCTTCTTTCTTTCTCTCTCTCTCTCTTTTTTTTTTTTTTTATTTACTACTATTACCCTGTGCAAAAACAGAGGATGAGTATCTCCAGCCCCTTAGTTCACACAATGGTCAGAATCCAATCCCAGTCTCATGTCTAAAAGTTTACAGCCAATTCTTTTCCAGAGTCTGCCCAAGGCAAAAGTTTCCATTCAGTTAATCAGCAGACTGTTCTTTTCTCATAGCACAGAGAAGATAACCTGAAATGCCAGGAAAAAAAAAAAAAATTACCAGCAATCCAAGAGATGCAGATTTCACAGTGAAAATGCCCAGTATCAGCTGCAGGGCAAACATCTATTCCATAGTAAATTCAGAAGATTCATTTCTACCCTCCTGAGTTTCTATTTGCAACAATGTGGTCAGTGTTTGCTCTAACAGGATCTAGCAAGTGAAAACATTTGGCTAAATCATCCCTGATACACCAGAGCTGTACTACTTTAGCATGGTTCCAAAAAGATGAAAACTTGTTTCTACTTGCTTTGGTGATGATTCTGATTGCTGGTAATGATCCTGGAAGTTCAATCCTGGGCATGGGCTGCTTCATCTTCCACAAATCCAGATTGTATGCATCAATTCCACCCTCCTCTTCCCACACCAGCTAAATTTTAAAACAAGAACAGTTTGTCATACAGAATTAAGAAATTCTGCCAGGTTAAATCTTTGTGTGAAAGATTTCTGAGAGCTTTACACAGACTTTATGCCTACCCTTTCTCCTTGCTCAGGCATAGTAACCATATCACAAGCTCTCATCTCAGACCTAGATCCAGCCTCAGGAGCCCAAGAAAAATTCAGGAAACATGTTCCACGCTTGCTTGCAGGCAGCCTTTTAACAAGGTCTTGAAGAGTCAAACTGATGGTCTGTGTTTAAGGCCAGCAGCTACAGCAAGCTCCCCAGTCCACACAAAAGTAGAAATAGGGCAAGATCCAGGGATATCAGAACATCGCATGTTTAGGAACTCTGAGCTCTAAGTGGAGATTCTCAGTAACTGGGATTTGTAATCTATCCCAACGGAATACTCTGGGCTTTACCATCAAGAGTTCATATCCCAGCCTTTCCCATCTTGTGGTGGCATCTGAGGTCTCTTTCCTCTTTTTCATCTTCCACAGATCTTGCAGAACCTAAATTATCTTGGAGGCATTTGCTCCTCTCTCAGGTTTGAGTGCTGTGTCCAAGTGTCCCTGGAGCAAAGGGGAGAATGAGAGAGGCACAGCCTGTAACAGCTCACAGCTGCTAAGGGATGGCCCCAGTTCTGCACACCCTTCCTGCCCTGCACCCCATCCCATGGCCTTTCACAAGGCAAGCTGCCAAACAAGGTAGCAGAAAGGACAGGAGAACAAGAGGCACGGGGAAGGCTGGAACAGGACCTGTCCCCAAAGCAGCACCAAGGTGTAGCACTGGCCCAGCCACAGCACTCAGGTCCCATTTCAGCACCACCTGCTCCACAACCCCCCTGCCCTCCTGCAAACTGCTGCCACTGCTAACGAGCGGCTCATCATCTCCCTGTCCCAGCAGCACTCACAAGAGGGAGTTTCCTTTGTTCAAGAGAGATTTAATACAAACAGCTAGAGTGAGCAGCTCATGCCTCATTAATGGGTTAGAGGAGCACAGAGGTCGCTGTTAGCAGAGAAACAGCAGCAGCCATTAGGGTTGGACAACACAGGCAGAACAGCACCGAGCAGAAGAGCTGGTGAGGCCAAGGAACTGTTCATGCATAACAAGCACCTACGTTACTCTCTTCCACGTTAAAACTAAACCCATTTCTGGATATCAGCAAACTGACAGTTTTATTGTTGCCATGTCAATTGGAAAATTTTCTGTAGAAAATACAAACCCAAAAGCAAGCAAGACAAAAAGGTCCGCATGAAACTACCATTTCCTCTTTAAATAACCACAAACAGAAAACTTTCCAGCTTATGACAGAGTTACACTGTAGAACATCCCAGCACAAGACCAGACATCAGAAGTGGCAAATGGAACAGGCTCACCCATGAAAGCCAACACCGTACAGACAAAAGCAGGTGGAAAAAAAACTACACAATTGTTTAAGACTTCTGTATCCTACAGGAGAAAGAGATTTGGACAAAAAGAAATTAGTATTTTAGTTGTGATCCTTACAAGAGTGGCTTACAAACTGAAGAGCAGCAGCTCCAGCAGCAACAAGACCCACCAAAGTACTGGAAGTCTTGCAACAACACATGCAGCAATGAGAAAAAAAAAAAAAAAAAAAACCTACTTTGAACTGTTTTAATAAAATTACCTCAGCAGTCTTATTCAGAAAACTGATAAAATTTTCAGACTGACAATATCAGGTTTGAATTTGATAAATCTCATTATACTGAGTAGCTTAATTGATACTGAACAGTGTTAGATTTCAAGAGAAGATAACTAAAACTCTTATCTAGGTTATGTCACTGTTGCTGTCTTCTCCTCTAGAATATTCACCTTCAGTATTCAGAATAAACTGAGAATAGCTAAGAACCCTCCCACCCCAAACTTCTCATGCAGCTGTATGAAAGTGCAGCAAGCTACCTATCTAAAACTCACCAAGTTCAGACCTTAGTCCATCTGCAGCAATACAGCAATGCCTTGCATTTTTATTTATTCGAAGCATTAATTCCACTGAAACAGTCAATGCCTGTGGAGGAAAACCCCATAAGCAAGCTGCCTCAAGTGATTAGTCAGAACAGATTTGCCATTTGTGGCTAATCTTGCTTTTCTCATCTCAAGATTCTGGTTTTTAAGGTGTTACATGAACTCTTTGCTCTCATGTCGCCAGGACAGATGAGCTCACACCAGTGATAGCTGCAATTCTAAATATACACTTTGGAAGACACTGATTTGTTATACCCTTTTTCCCAAGTGGTTGTTGATTCTTACACTTCAAAACCCACAAAGGGGAGGTGGGGGGGAGACCACGTGCATATGTAGTGTCTGAATAACCTGATGTCCAGAACTCTTCCTCAAACAGCACTGCAAAAAACACATACAGCTGCTGTGCCGGGAAGTCAAAGGAAGTCAGTTTAAAACAGGCAGTTCAGATACAAACACTTCTGTAACACTGGGCACATTTTAATTGTTGCAAGGAGGCTCTCTGCACTATGTAGCTCCCAGCAGCAGCACAGGGCCCGCCGGTCAGCACTGAGCCTAAGCAAGCCTTGGGGAGACACTGCCGGGGCCAGGACTGGCTCAGAGCAGAGGCACCTGCAGCCGTGTCCCCTGAAGGTGCCCCGTAAGTGTCGGGATGTCCAGGAGCGCAGGGCAGGCTTCACCAAAGCTCATCAGAGCGGCAGTATCCAGCACAGAACTGGGAACACTCCAGCCATTCCCATCCCAAGGCCAGCCCCCACTGCTCCAGGCTGCAGGAGGGTTCTCAGCCAGGCCAGAACCAGGCTGTACACGCTACACTCGGTTCCTCTGCTTTGGACAAGCCTAAACACTGAACCATGAACATTCCCCTCTGTTTCCCTGTGGCAGGGCAGGAGAGGAGCCCGTTCTCCATGTTCTCCATGTCCTCCCAGAGTGAAGTGCTGAATGCTAAACACTGAGGGGTCTCAGAGAGAGATTAATGGGCTCCCTCCTCTTCTACAACCACAGAAACCACTGGAAGACACAGGACCACACCTCCTCAGGACAGGACTTTATTTCACAAGAATTCATCTGAATTCTACTTCCTGAATCCCAGATCACTTATTTACATTACCCATTCAGCACTTCATCCCAAAGTCTGCAGAAACACACATCACAAAGTAATGGTACCCTGCGACTGTATCTTGTCACTGCAACATGAACTAAAATCAATTTTATAAGCAGCCTAATTTTAAGTCTTCAATAAAAGTTTACATCTTTTATAAAGTATTTGATACCAAATGCCACCACCTTCCTGCTTTTCTTTGTGGAAAAGCCAAGCCATAAACAAAAGTATCAAAGCAGGAGGAAATTAAGCCTCAGCAGGATCAAAAGATACTCTTTTCTACAAGGCAAAAAACCCCAGGCAATCCAGTAAAGGATACAGATTCTTAATTGCTCATAAAGAGACTACTGGGTAAGAACAGCTGTTTTACAGCCAAGAACGAAGAACAAGAGGTATGACAATGGTATTTAGAGAACGGATACTGAAAAAGGCATTGTGTAATAGAGCAGTTACAAAATAAACCCTAATGGGTGTGCTCCTTTAGCTCTCTTGCTACTTGGCTTAAGCTTTCTATAATCACTGATGAGAATTTTATAAAAGCTGAAATGAAAATTAATTATTGAAAAGTACCTGAAATGCTAAGTGATTTTTTTACCCTGAGAGTTTTTAGCTATTAAATGAAATATACAATTGATGCTGCAGATAAAATATTCCTGTGGCAAAGCATCTTTAGTCCCACTTGACCCAGAACACTTGACATTTATCACTCCTCCATTTATAAACAGCTACAAGATAAAAGTAATGAAGAAGTTAATTGGATCTGAAGTGATCATCTTCGACTGCACTGTTAGGATACTCCCTGTCCCCAGCTGATTTTAGTACTTACTTTTCTCTCTAGAAAGCCTCATCTGGTCTGTGCCAGGTATGAATACACAGCATTAAAAAAAATTGTTTAACAGTTTAGCAATCAAAATCTCTGCTGAATCCTATCCTGAAACACCTTATGTTACAGGGAGAAAAAAATACAAAAAATAAACTGCATATTTCTAAAACAGATTCTTTGTAATGTATTACAAACAGATAAAAGGTGTATTCTTTTCTATCAATATATCTATTCAATACTCATTCTAAGAAAGTCTTCACAGTACACATGCATTCTTCGTATTTTCAGTGTTCCATATCACTTCAGAGTTCTCATCAGCAAAGAGAATTCTCCACTTACGTCTCACATATGCAACAATTTACATAACCTTATAACAAGGTCTCTTATCAGGAAAAAAAGACAGAATTTTTTTTTTTTGTAAGACCTTTCAGATCCTTCTTCTGGAAGTGCAGCCAGTGAAGGTATTTACATATCCAACAGGTTTTCCCCAACACATTACAACTCTCTAGCTGTGTGAAGCCTGTGGATACACCAATGTACCAGCAGTGTACCAGCAGGCCATCATCCAGCACTCTGTGCCTGCAGCTAAGCACAGCTTTGGCTTTTACAAACAGTTCACAAGAGGCCAGATCCCTTTTGATTTTATATTTTTATTACAAACTCCCCACACCGCCACATATAAACACTGACCCCTCCCCGTTTCTCACGCCTCCCCTTCTCCCACACACAGAAAGGTTGCATGGTAAGGTGATGCAATTTAAAGCCACATCAATGCCTAACACACAGAATAGGTTTGGAGAAGGGAAAGCCTAACACGAACAAAAGAAGTTAAACAGCCTCTTGAATGAAAAATATTAATATATACATAATAAAATTTAATTTTCCCACCTTGAAGAATTTTCCCAACAGAGGAACAAATTCAATAAAATAATGTAAAAGCTGTCCTTTTCCAGGAACAATCAGTTTTAGAAAACAAGAGTGTACTGAAGGCTGCAATTATTGTATCTATATGTAAGAAATCACAGAGCCTCAGGTTTGCTGTCCTTCAGTGTTCCCCATGTGTGGCACAAAGGGGGTTTGTTACTCAGACATCACACATATGCTACACACACACCCCCAGAGGATGTGTCTTTGCAGAGGGCCTTTTTTAAAAACTAACAAAAACATTACTGTGCTTTTACAAATATTCCCTGTGATTAAAATGGAGACATAGGAAGCAAAGATTTACCTGTAAAGCTTATCAGGGTAGGTACCAGACTGTTCAACTCTTCTTACAGTAAAATCTCACAGCAGGGAAGAAACCCCATCCACTGGATTCAGAAGGTGCCTGTATCTGGACAGTCAAACAGCGAGACCAGCAACAGAGGCACGCTGCTCCAAACCATCCAGCACTGCAGTCTGTCTGAAATACACAGTACTTCCAAACAAACTCCCGTAGGCATCTGGATCACCAGTGGGGCAAGAAAACAACATCTTCATTTTATGTTCAGATTTTATTTGAAATCTAATTCAAATTGTCAAAGCTACAAAAAAGGGGAACATTTGGGTTGTTTCTGCTATGTCACAACATTCTAAAAACAAAATATCACTACCGCCAGCAGATCAGTTACACATTTCTGATGAAACTTCTAAACACAAAAATGTTTCTTTTGGGAAATAGTCACAATGAAGATATTTTGTACAATATAAAACAATGACAGGTCTACTGATGCCGATACTCATGAGTATACACGTGCATTCACAAAAAAAAAAATAAATCAGGAATGCTTTTTTGTTTTTAAACAGACTGTTCAGGCACAAAAACAAAACCGCATTTCCAGTAAGTGACAGCATCATAAAAAATATTAACATTGTCAGTGTTTGCTTTTCTTTGACTTCTTGTGAGATCTGTGAGGAGAACGGGACTGAGACCTGGATTTTTTCCCTGACTTCTTAGGGGATCTGGATCGTGATCTTCTTGATCTTTTGGGCGTCCTGGAGCCAGATGGTGACCTGAAAAAATAAAAAGTTTTATGTGAAATATTAATAGACAAAAGTACCTTTTCCTGAAGTTATTTGCATTCATTTATTGAGCCAAATGAGGTAGAAAATATTTTTCTCTAATAACGAAAAGTAACAGGATGATATCATGCTTTTGAGAAAAAGGCTATTTTTGCATTATAAAGTCTTGAGAGTATTTTTGGGTTTAATTTCAGAGCTTAGAACCCACATGAAAAAAACCACACTCATGTTCTTAAACCCACATCAGGAATTCCTAGCCTTTCACATAAGCCTCACCTGGCTTGGCTCTTGTATGAATAGCAGCCTAAGTCCATACAGAAACGAAAAACTATGTTCAATTGTGTTACAGTGAAGTACTTTTGATTCTCATCAAGCATATTCAGATTGTGATGCAACCCCACAGAAAAAGGGACACCAAATAAATTTACTGTCATCTAGCCCACCTAATATATTGATCTAATATAATGAAAACTGAATGAGCATCATATTAACTCTAAAAAAAAATCTCAACTACTTCTCTACTTTTGTTTGAAATCCTTATTTATATAAGCACAAGAATGCTCTAGTTTTGTGCTATGATTTTTTTCAACACAATCAAAAGAGTTTTTCTTAGCTGACTGAGGAATTTTATATCACTAAGATATTCTATACTTCTAAAAGAAGTGGAAGGTGAACCTTCAAGTTTCAAGTTATAGCAGCATTAGCTGAATAATAACATTTCACCTCAAGTTTAACATTAACTCAAGACAAATATTTGTGTCAGAGCTGAGGTTAGGAAATACCTAGTTCAGAAACAAAACCCCATAAGCCGTATCCAATTCTTTTCCCCTTAAACACAAGCTATAGTAGTGAGGAGATTCATGTAAGCTAATCAGGGAACCGATGATTACAGCATGGTCACTGTAACTTGAGAGGTTCTATAGAAGGGCTACAGAAATTTTAGGACTACAGAAGACGTATCCTTTGAAAATAAAAGCTAAGAAAGCAGCAAGGGGCTCTAGTTTAAAGCGGCATTTCTTAAAATCCTCAGTAAACAGGTAAACAAAAGCACAGGAGAGCGGAGTGCAGCTATCAGGGCAGCAGGCTGGGTGCACTTCCAACCCCAGTGCCCAAAGGTATTAAGGAGGAACATGCATTACAGAGCACTGTGAGAGAAAGGACCCGAGTATCAAATGTGCCCTGCTCAAACACCCCCCACCAAACCCCTGCCAAAGACACCCTTGAGCTTCCTGAGACAGAGAAGATACCAGCTCACCTTTTGCCTTTTTTACTGACATCTCTGGGAGAGTCTTTGTGTGAGGAGCGGGAGCGGGAGCTCTCCTTGTGGGAGCGCTCGGAGCGTTCGGATTTGGGCGAGGGCGACTTGGCTCTGCGGCTGCCGCTGCTGCGGGACGGGCTGGGGGAGGCGCTGTGCCGCCGCTTCCTGCGCGCCGGCACCACCGGCAGGGAAAGCACACCGTAAGAACAGCTGCTCCCTTCGGCAGGGAGCTGCTTTAGCCATGGCATGTCAGCTACTTGTAAGTCATTAAGATATTGTAGGCTTTTTGTTATTAAAACAAAAAAATCAAGTTTAACGTCTGCAACAGATTTTGTCTGCTTGAAAAAAAATTACGGCCTGTGAGACATTTTGTAGTGTAAAAACATTCTGTCGCAGCTCCCGGAAAAGCAAGGCCTTCACCATAGCTACACCGGGAACCACAGCAGCGTTTGGCTATGCAGGCATTGGAAGAACAGGGTCCAGTGAGCTACCCCACACCCACGGGTTCAGAAGGATCTGCACTATGAGCTGAGTAACACTGAAACCACTGCAGAGTGGGACAGTTTTCTGAGGCACTGCAGGCAATTCACTGCTACAAGGCAGTTAACCCCGTCTACAACCAGTAATCATTTTACCATGCGTCCCCAGGGCATAAATGAGCCAAAGGGCAACTCTGTGCAAAGGGAAGTGCTACCTCACTTGGGGCAGGGTGAAAACAACAACTCCTTTAACATTTTGGAGCATGTTTTACTAGCCAAAGCATGGGGTTTGTTTGGTTTTTTGTTTTGTTGGTTAGTCTTGTATTTTTCTTTTAAAATCAGATGTGTGATAGGAGGTAATTTCAAGGCTGTCACTGCCTACAAAGACACTGTGAGGGCTTTCCTCCCATCCACTTCAGTCCACGAGAACCATACCTCTCTTTTCGTGTTGGTGTACATTCCTCTTTTTCCTTCTTATCTTTGGACCTGGTCTCAGCCTTTTCCTTGTCCTTTTTGTCTCTGTCTCGTTCTCTTTCCATCTCTTTTTCTTTTTCCTAGATTATTAGAAGCATCATGATTTCAGATAAGGTGTCAGTAATTATTAGAGGCTAATCAACTAATTATTAGAGGCATCATCAAGCTAATGACAAAGAGCATAAAAGCAGTGAGCATTGATGGAACATAGCACATGATATGAACTAATGCTTACACCCTCCCAGCTCTTCAGCCCTTCACTCCTGCTTGGAACACAGCACAAACATTTACTGTAACACAAACTAACAAAAACATGAGGGATATCACCTGTGTGAGAAAATCTGAGTATCTAAGTGTAAATGAACAGTCTTCAATGTTACAAATTTCAGGAAAATATTACAGCTGTAACAGATTTTCTAAACTAAACAGAGAAGAATACCAGGAACCTCTTTAAACATGTGCATTCATCCTCTGAAAATTGATATACTCTCGTAACTAGAAGCTATCTACGGACAAAACAAAAATACAAACAAGATTCTGCAATAACACCTACTCTGTCAAAAAAACAAACTATAGTCCATTTCTAGGTATCAACAGGACCATTCTGAAAGAAAATATATACATTGAGCTCACCAAGTCTTTCTGTCAAATAGAAAATTAACTATATAAAAATAAACCTCATCAGCAAGTCTAAACACAGATGCTGTGGTTTTTAGTACCAATAATTCACTAAAAAAATCAGTTCCATGGCAAAAAATAAACAGATATTCCCTGCATACCCCATAAAGAAGATAAAGAAGGGGCAATTTAGCTAAAGGGAAGAAAGGGGGGATGGCGGAAAAAAAAAAAAACAGTAGAGGGAGGGGAGGTAACCTAAGTACAGGAAATACCAGGACATTGATCCTCATCTAGTCTCATGTTCTTTTTACAGGGAAGACTTAGCAGTAAAACCTGCAAGTGCCCCTTATCCTTACACCTATTCTTACAAACTGCTGTTAAGTATCTCTAAAATCACTGCACTCTCACATTGTGCCAGGTTTATTTGACAGCATAACTAGGTAGTTCATCCTGATAAATAAGAATAAATAGTATTTTAAATAGCTCTAAGTTTCTAGTCTCTAAACAATATACAATGCTGAGAAATTACTCTTGGAAAGCTTACTATAAGTTTAATAAAATAGAATGACCAGCCACCAAATCCAGGGGAAATGTAATCAGGATGAGTATTATACTAACTGCTGTTACAAAAATCAACTTTATTATGGCACTAAAGCAAAAGATGAAGTTATTCCCTTAACAACAGAGTTACTAATGTTTTAAGGAATGGTTATAAATATCATTAAATACTTCTTTCTTGAAAGTGAAAGAGACAATTATTAAAAATCAAAAATATTGTGAGCTGGTTGAACTAATTCAACACAAGGCATCTAAACAGTCCTTTTATCAGGCCTGTTATTACCAATTTCCATTTGTTTAAGCTACTGTCTCACTAAGCATTCTGTGCTTACTGTACAAATAATTTCTTTTACAGAAAACATCAAGAAAGTGGGAAGTTTTACAACACAATTACATTTAGAAAGAAAATTATAGAAGTCTAAACAGCAACATCAACCTCCAGTGTGTACATCTCCTTCAGGGATCAGTTTACCTAATTTTTCAAAGTCTCTTTCTTCAAGGTACTGTGAATTAGTCAGACATTGAGCAACAAATAATGGAAATAACAAGTGACAGAAAAACCCCTGGTGGAAGCTGCTTATATGTACTTAGCTTCCAAGGAACTGCAAGGGTACCTAATTTCATCACTGATCTGTCAGGCTGTAAAACCAGATGAGAAAAGCAACTGTCACTTATCATCCCTCACTAAATGCAATGTCCAAAGAAGTTATGTTTTTTTCATTATGTTTCAAATGTTTGAGATCACATCATATCACATTAAGATGTTAACTTTTAAAATCACTCTGACTTCATAGTCCAGAGAGGTCTTCTAAAAATGGTCATGGTACAGAATTAGTCACATTTGGGTAAATGGATGAGCTGGAATTATTCAGGAAACTTAAGACATTGGAGAATCAGAAACAGATACACTGCTGAAAACTATTTTCTCTCTTCCTTGGGAAGCCTTTAGCACAACAGATCAATTACTAAAAGCAAAACGAAGAGTCTGATGCACATCTTCAATTGAGAGCTGTCCCTTTCCTTTCCTACATCCAACAGTTAGCTCCAGGCAGCAGTGCCAGGAGAGGTCTCTAAGGCTTCTGTACATGCTATGATACCCAGCTGTACGGTGGGAACACTACAGGATTTGGGTTAAAAAGGGAGATGGTGTGCATTCTGCAGAAAGCACTTGAACTTAGACATGCAGTTTGACATTACAGTACTATTTTAACAAGAACCATGTGTTATGCTTAAAGCCACCTTACATTCAAAAAACTCAATAAAAGCCTGTCACAGAATCACAGGCAAACATAAAGAACAGTTCTTACCCTCTGGAGCAGCTTGTCTCTATAGTGTTCAACCTGTTCCTGAAAACTCTGGCCTGGCTTCTTGGGTCTTTTCCCAGACTCTAACTCATCCTGAAACTTCATCACCTTAAGCTGTGAAAATAATACTGACCATTAGATTATTTGACTTATTATTATCCAGTTAGGGAGGTGGCTGAAAAAGAAATTTCCATGATATATAATGAGTTCTTCTTTCTTTCTATACAAACTTGTGCACAGAGATACTAAATTTATTTAAACTGGATCAAAGTAACAAAACCGCACGCTCATCTGCAGGCACCTGCAGTTGTTTACAGACATGGTGAGAACCAAAAATAGAGGGAATTTTTTTCTGTTATTCTACTAAATTCTGTTCCCATCATTAGTACACTGCACCCTTGTATTTCTTGGGTCATTATCTGTTTTTTTCTCTTTCAAAATGAAATCATTTACTGCAGGTGTCAATATATTCTTTCAACTTCTCTTGTCTACTTCAAAGTTTCCTTTGACAACTGCCTTTTTTTCCATTTAACCCTGAATGTTAAAATCAAATGACTGACATAATTAGGACATAAAACAATGCACCTCCTCTTCAGGGTTGTTTGCACAGAGTGGCTGATTTGAAAGAACTGATTTTTACTAACATAATACTTTTTCATGTGCTAACAAGCTTAGCAACCAAATTCAGTTCCCAAGTGCTGCTAAATGTAACACTAAATTTGCTGCAGTATCCCCGACAGAGTCACAAAGTTAAGCAAATGTCAGAATTTCTCCATATGCTGTTTTGTTTTGGTTTTTTTTGGTCTAGATGAACTAAAACCTTCTCCAAGTTGATTCACATGATGAAATTTCACTCACATCTCTTATAATTTGCCAATACTTTATTCCTAGTGACATGTCCCTGTACAAACAATCATTCAATTTTTTTTAGAGGTGTCTCTTTTCTGGAGAAGAAGGGAAGAGCTTGGGAATAATTCAGATTGTATTTGTCAGCTCCCTTCCAATATTTATGCTCTGACCCTCCTGCACATCCTGTTCCAATGCTGACATTCTATAGGTGAGTAGATTTTTTTCAGTGCTTGAGCTTTTATTTTTAGCAAACACAAAGTTGTTTTCTCTTTAAAAATATTTTGGTCTTCCACACTGAAAATACACAAAGGAAAAGACTTTGCAACTGTGTTCATTGTGATTATGTGAAAGCATTCTTATTCTCTGGGTCCTCAATTCCCTCATATGAAGCAGTCACAAAATCAAACTCTACCTTTTTTTCATCCCTCTCGAAAATCCAGCAGACTGGATCTAATCAGAAAGGTACCACAAAAACAAACTAATCATGAATATGTTAAGAAACATAAAACCCAAGCAAGGATAACACATTTTGAACAAGATCCCCTTTCCCTTCAGTTACAGAGCTTATGCCATCACCACATTTTTCATTTTCATCTCAAATATAAGGGAACAACCTGCTTTGGGGGAAAAAAGAAAATATTTTTAACGCACTGTTATCTGATACCACAGCAAATTTCTGCCAGCTGATCTGCTTTCCTCCCTCACTTACAGAGCCTGCTCTACCTGCAGGTAAGCATTTTTTCTGACAATTTAGCCAATGGAAAATGGTCATCATCATTTGTCACATACCACCTTCTATGAAGGCCCACTTTAAAAGCAGAGTTTCAAAGGCAGAAATACCTTTTGGAGCCATATACTCAGTGTCACTGTGTATCACCTGCACTGCTAAGACATCAGGATAGCATTCCCTACCATCACATAATCTCTGAGGTCAGCAGCTGCTCAGCACCTTCAGTAACAAAGAGTAAGATTACAGAGGAGGCTTAGCTGATCCAGGAATCCTCTTTGGCTGTCATGGCATGAATATGCCCATAAGACTTTAACTTGTCTTTTCCAACTAAATAACCCATATAATTTAAAAACAAACAAACCAAAAAAAAAAAAAACAACACCAAACCAACAAAAGTTCACAAAACTCCTCCATCCTTGTAGGATATGTTTCTTTACATTTTTAGCCAACAAATCTATGACAGTCTCTGTTTAACCATGTTTTGAAAACAAGGAAGCCTAAGTCTATAGCCCAAAGTAACCTGAGATGAAAATAAACTAGGAATCCAAACAACAGGCCTCACCTGATTTAATAAGCTAAATAGATGCAAAAAAAATGGTGACATGCATGGCATAAAACCCACTGTTGGCAGGAAGTTTAAAATGGCAAAAGGAATTATTTGCATGTAGCTTCTCCAGAAACTGTGGGTGCAGTGGGGGGCTGAAAGTGGTCATCAGCAGGTGCTTTGAGAAGAGAGAAAATAGGAAAGGTTAGACTGTGGTAACATCTCACTCCACACCTCCCCAGACTCCAGCTATGGCCGGATCATAGGGTTTCCTGAGACAGCTGTGGCCTTTTACAGAACACCCATAGATGGATTTCTCCTCCACATAATTGCTCTATCTCCCTTTGAACACCTTTTAAAAGATCACCTGCTGTGTGAGATCCCTACTTAATGCTCCAGTGCAGGATCCCTTTTCTCACTAACGAGGAGCTCCTTCCCATGAGCTCAAGACAAACACTCCACAGCACTTCTCTCATCTATTGGTTCTCATCTGGAGACTTCCTCTCCTCTCCTTGAACACATTTGAGGAGTGTTTAAAGGGTTCAGCCTTAGCTAGAAGCTGAGGCCTTGATCACAGCCCATCCAGGAAGCAAGCAAGCCAAAGAAACAAGTAACATTTTTCTACCTTGGCTCAGGGAAACCAGAGTGCTGCAAACCAAAGCTCTGCTTTTCCATTTAGACACTAACAGGTGTGTTATCAGTAGCCTCCCTCACTTAAAACTCATGTGATTCCAAAAACCATTGTTTCCTAATCTGCTGCTGATGCGGAGTCCATGCACAGGGCCCTCAGTGCAGAAAGGCTTTTCCACAAGAGGTTACTCCACAGTTACGCAGCCTCTGAACTTGAAGTAGCCACATATAAACATAACTAACCTGAGATAAATTAGCTGCATGCTACGTATTAGGATGAAATAGGAAGCTAATCATCATATACCTGATGAAAGACAGTAATTTCTTGGTAAGTAATTACTTGGTAAGTAATGTAAGCACTCCAATGTAGACTGATTAGAGACAAGACAAAACATTCAAACTGACCAAAGTGTTTTGGTTTTCTTTAGAACAGTCTTGACCCTACAATGGCTGTCACAAGTCCTAGACTTTGCCAGACAAAGCAGAGCGAAGTATATGTTTGAAAGTTTGACCGTTCCAGCAAGTCTATGAGTAGAGGAATTTCTGCACCTACAGTAATATTATCAACAAAAGATGACAGATGTACTGACGTACACATGTGAAATATCACTTCTGCCACAGAGCCTCAGGCATGCTCCATCACACTCGCAGGTTGCCAAGTATCTTGGAGCTAAGCAATTCCTTGCTTTTGCCTTCGTGTAAAACAGAAATAGAGTCAAAGATTTAAAATAGACCAGAATCTTCTGAGTAGTCATCACCTTCAAAGAAACTGCTATAAATAGTGAAACTATCGGTTAAGCAAAAGCAAACTTATCTCATCTGCTGTTATTATAAAGCCACAAGCAGTAGGATATTTAATAAGGTATCTTTATGCCATTTTGCAATAGCCTCAAATGAGCCAGCTACAGAAACCTCCACAGACTGCAAAACCCGAAGGGTTGTATTTTGTTCTAGTGATGATTACAGATAGCTCCTGTGACCTGATAACAAATACTCAAAAGGTGAGTATTCTGCACACTAAGCACCATTATCCAGAGAAAGAAATAACGGAAACTGTATGGAACTTCTTGACAAAGGTAACCACCTTTCCTGGATGTCCTTTGTGATATCCAGGAAAATCTCTTTGGCTCTTGGTTGAAAAATAAATTGGACTTTCAATACTGTGAGGGGGCAGGAGGTGTTTGGTGTGGAGTATCTGGGCAGGGAGGTACTGACAGAGCCCAGCCACAGGATGGTGTAACACAATCCAACCCTGCCCCTGCAACTGGGGGCATCAGCAGAAAGGCTCAGCAGGAACCCTCCACACCACTGGCCGCCTACCTCAGCCAAACTCTGCTTTGAGTTCTCAGGTGGCCAACACAAAGGTCAGTAATGCCAGCTACTAAAGAGGACTAAAACCCTGTTTAACCCTTTTGGAGGTGCCGATATGTCTGGATATGTGATGAGCCTGCCTCCTGCTGCAGATGAAGCCTGTGCTGTGCTTTTTTGTTTGAAGTAGGATTATCAAGGTGGAGGAATAAGTAAGACACCCTAGAGAAAGGTCCAAAGAGGACTATGCTGCTTCATTTTGTCTGTGAGTTTATCGACACTCTAAGGGAACACACTTAATGAACAATTTAAATAATAAAATTCCCATTTTTCTACCACTTCATAGCACTAAGGTCTCTTTACAAAGAGGAATACACCTTTGTTTTACATGTCCCAGGGGGAAGAAAGACACACAAAGCACCATAAAGACCACTCTGAAATTTGAGTTATAATATAAAGCAAAGTGCCAGTCTTTCCACATGTAAAACCAGGTAAAAAAATCACTGTTCTTCAGTGTTACAGGAAAGGCTCTGCTCCTGCTAAGTTCTGTAAAGAATTTAAACTTCAGAAGCATTAACAGGGGCATGAGGGAAGCGAACAAAGGGTTACCAACTTGCCTCCTCTGATGGCACCAGTCTGATGGCTGAGGCCGAAGTTTTTTACTTTACTTTCTCCTTCCAGCTAACAAGCTTAATTTACTAACTGTGCCAAGGGAAAGAATTGTTGCTTTATTAATGAATTTAAAAAAAAAATGCATGAAAAAGTGTTTTTCAGTTCCCCTGGCAGTCACTGTGTAGACCGTGTAGCCAGAGATTTAGATGTCATCAATTTTTTTTGCAAAATATTTTACACAACATTTTTTACAGTGCATATTAGATGGCATAATTGTTAAAGCTGGTAATTGGTTGGCTTTTTCCTCAGCTTCTTTCCTCAAATTTAATAATGGATGTGGGTTTTGGCAGGGATTGGGTACATACTAAGAAGAAACTATGCTTTGAAGTAGTACAGGAAGTACTTTCCTATCAATGACAAACTTGAGGAAAATTTTAAGTACACCTACATAGTGTCTGAAATGTTCTCAAAAGAAAAAAAAACAAAACTCCTCTTCTGGCAGTTCCAAAAGTCTGAAACCAAAATGGTAATTTACTTACCAAAAAGAAAATGCATGCATGTACTTGAAGAACTCAAATATTTGCCACCTAAAACTTTTACTGACAGAATACATTGATGAAAGAACTTAAAACACTTGTGCGGCGTAAAACTGACAATGGCTAAAGCAAATCACTGCCTAATCTGCCTCCACAACTGCCAAGATAACATCTGTAAAAAAGATACTCAGTCTGAAAGGAGCTCTTTCTGTAACTGCTACAATCAATACTACAGCAACATGAAAATTAGTTTCACTTGTACTTTCATTAATCTAACATCAAGTATTTTCTACAGAAATACTGCCACCATGAGTCAGGTCAGACAAATCCCATTCAACTTCTCACATTCAGAATTTATTCACTTAATATGGCTGTATATCATGAACTTTCAAACTGCAGCACAAAGCAAGAGATTTCTAAGTGAGTCTATTAATTTCAGTAAAATCTGAATAGTTAAAAGGAGGCATACTTGAGAGAAACAGCATTTGTGACATTTTAAAATATTCCTGGCTGAACATCTGAGAAGAGTATTACGAGGCTTTGCTAATGTCTGATTTTAGCTAACTAGCACGATATAGCATGAACAGGTAGGCAGCCACAATTCCACCATCAAAACATTACCCAGGTAATTACCTGTCATGTGGAGATGCTACAACTGCAATAAGCATTTAGCAGCTTCTTAGTATCATTTTAATGCACTGAACAGAAGCTACAAGAATTCTGATATTCAACCTCCTCCGGGTTTGAATACTGAATACAAGCCAGGAAGTCACATACAATTTTAAATCTCTTTTTACATGGCAGTGTATGCCAGAAAGACTTCACTGCTACACAAAGTTCATGCTAAATTCCAGTTCTAATTACCTTCTCAGTCAAGCACAAGCTCAGAAGCCATAACAGAGCCATAACGACCCTCTGCTGATCAAGCTTAACAGCTACACTAACACCTATGCTTGGAGAAAGGCTAAAAGAACCATGGAGCCCTATGAACTGCACAAAGGGCTTCAATTAAAATACCTCCCATTCCATGACTGTGGATTAGCTGTATCTACTTCTTTGTTTGATGGCTGAGACAGTGGAAAGAGACACTGTTAAATGCAATAAAATACAGACACTTCAAGGCAAGAAACAGAGAAAACAAGAAGGGAGAGAACTAAGGCCACATGCAAAAGTTAATCCCAAAAGTTCATTTGCCAAGGGGATGAAAGTGTAAGAGCACCCAAGCAATCTAAAGCTACAGTGGTACTGAAACAGAAGACTGAAAAGGAACAGTCATTCTCAACATGCAATATCCCCTGACTCCATTATTCACTTTTTCCTCCATTATTTTAAATGTCAAAACCAGGCAAGGTAAGGGTGTAAACAAATAATCCTTTACAAAAATACACCAAACTATAACAAAAACCCACTATATAATAGGACTGTAATTATTTCAGTAAAAACAACTCCCAGTCATATGTATAGAACTCAGGGTGCGCTGAGGACTGGCACAAAACATCCCATGCTCACCTCTATCTCTCGGAGTTTGGCACGCTTTTCTTCACTCATTTCTGAATATTTGACTGATGACTTGGATTCAGGCATTTCCTCTTTAATAGGATTGGAATACATGTGTTGTTCTTCTGACTTAGAACTCTGTGTGTCTTCTTCATCTTCACTTTCTTCCTCTTGACTTTACAGAAAACATACAGAATTATCTAAGATGTCACAGATATCTTAAGGATATATATATATATCTTATGTACTATTTCTCTTACCTAGTTCCTATGATTAGTTACTAGTTTTGAAATCTCTTAAGTTAAATTATGTAAGTCTGCAGCTACAAATTAGTCTCCATCTGTAAGAGATCTTTCTCATTTAAGTAAACTGTAAGTTTTTATTACTCACAATTTACACTTTTCATAGAAAGAGTGCAGAGGATTCATGAAATTTACAGTCATCAAATACATATCTACCTCAGCTACAAAAAGAAACCCACTCCCTCAGGAGAACCTCAAAGTGCTGTAATGGTGCTTTTCAGGTCCATTAAGTTTAACAGAACAATAGAAGAACAATAGAAGAACAGTATTTACTACTTTTGCTTTTGGGAGATAAACCTGAGAGATGGCAGATAGCCAAAATTATATTCCCAGGCTGGCCACTAGAGTGCTGCAGGACTCCATGCAATGCAGGAAGTATTCACAGCATCAACCAACAGATGCTCTCAGCTGCCTGAAGAGCAAAATAAAAGACAACTCAAAGCCAACTTCTGCTGGCATGGAGCCTACCAGCATCCAATGAAACACCTCAGAACACAACTCACTGTGCTCCTCTAAGCAGCAGAAGGCAGAGATTTAGATTCATTAATATATACCTGATAGTAAGATTTCCATAGTACTACCTTAGCTCTTACTATTTAATGCTGAATTCTCGAATCAGCATAAATTCAAAGATTATAGTTAACACCTCTACCAAAAGATTTATCATGTTAGAAAAAAATCACGGGGCTGAAAGCATGCTGCACTAAAATCCTAAGTTTTATTTTCCTACTTTCGAAATTTCAGTTTTGTTCTACTCATGTAACAACATATCTACCTTATAAGGAGTTCCAAAGACAGCAAACCTTAGATACATTAAATAAATATGTTTTCATGAGAATTAAAAGGTATTTACTTTTGAATTTCCTCCTCCTCAGATTCTTCATGTTGGTCAAAAAGCTCCCACTTAGAAGTAGTAACAGCTACAAGAGACAGTAGGATAATTTTAACAACAAAAAAAAGCTGCTACCACTTGAACAGAAAATTAGTATTTGCAACAAGACAGATATACTATATAGTAAGAATTACAATGTGGTAACATTTACCAGCATCTAGCACTTAATACGGACTTTTTATTTCACAGAAGTATTCAAATCAGTCCATTATCAGAATATTTACTATTCACAGAGCTAATCTCTCACATTGCATATCACGGTGCATTAAATCCTTCAAGAGCAGACAAGTATTTTTCAGTTTGTAAAATATTATCTTTCAAAGCAAGATTTAAAAAGACTGCCAGCCACATACACAGATTTTTTTATTATTATCAGTATTTATTCTTAATAAACTGGAAATTACTTTCACAGGTTGATAGGTCACTGAAGTAAAATAACCATAAGGGTTATTTTTATTTTTGGTTAAAAGTTCAGTGAACAAGTTACAACAGAAAATCTTACTATGTTACAACATGAATACTATTAGCACTTTAGCACAGATCAGCTGAAAATAATCATTACATGAGTTTTATTATGCTTTCAGATTACCTCAGAAAAGAAACTTTCAGAACTAACCTTGAGCTTCCAGTTCCGATTCATCCACTGCTTCCCACTTCGAAGGGGCAACTTTAAATATAGGCTCATTCTTTTTTGAGTCTTCAGCTGTATCCACTGGTGGAGAAAAGGATACAGAAAAATAATTTACAAAGCTCTCTTCAGAAGCTGAAACCAAGAAGTACTAAAATAACAAAATTAAATAAAGAAACGGATTATACAATCTTCAGTATTTGCAATATAAAGAAACCAGGGTTTAGATCCTGACATATAACACCAGAAGACATCTCCTGTGTTTCTGAAGCAATTATTATCTAAAGACAGTAGAGCATATTGAAATTAATCAACATTTTACAAAGGTATATGCCAATTCAATTCTAGGCTGTACTTCTAAAAACTACGTAGGAAGAAAAGATCAAAGACTGAAGATTCAATTTGAAAGTTGAAACATTTCGTACAAGGAACTCCATCCAGATCATCATCCAACGATTTAATTGGGACTCCATCCAGGTCATCAATAGGAGCAGCATCAATAGGAATTCCATCCACATCTTCTAGTGGAGCACCATCGAGCTCTTCCTCAATGGGAGCACCATCAAGATCATCCGGTACTTCCTGAAAGTAAATCATAGTCATTACTTCAAGTACAAATAGACATTGCTTTTCTTCTCTACTTCTCCAATTATCAAAGAACTTCCTTTTAAAGAAGCACTTCTAAAAATACCAAAACCTCAAAAAAAAACTACTTCAACAATTTTTGCTAACAAGTATAGTTGTTTATTGTAGAAGGAAATAACACACCAGTATCTTCCTATAAAAAATTACACACAAGAACTTGAAATTTGTCCACAATGTACTAGAAGCTTTCCGATATCTATATTGAAATGAAGAGCTATTAAGTTGAGGTTTAGCTCAAAATCAGACTTAAAGTCAGATAAATCATACTTCCTCGATATGAAAGTTTCCCCAAGACCAGTAAAATGAACAACTGACAAAAATGGACTATTTAGCAGGAACACAAATTTAAGGAACACGCAAATTATAAATACAGCTGTGTATTCTAACTTGTTCGGTACAGGCACTGTCCTTCACACGTGTGTGCTTGCCCTGCTCTTCCACTCTGAGAACTCAGCTTTAGTTAAATTATATTGCAGGCCTCCCTCCCACTGCCCTGAAAGGCATCTTTGCACACAGTTACAATGCCTGAAGCTTCACTCAGAATTCAGAGTATTTCCAGCACAAAGGAATTACCTGTCATTCTCTACTAGTCTTTACTCTGAAACACTTCCACAATATAACTCCACCACAGCACCTAATCTACAAGCAAGAAACATATGAACAGAAGAAACAGTATTTGCTTTTGAAAATATGTTACACCTCTATTTAGGAGCAAGGACTTGGAAGAAAGAAAGGTTTCTTCACCCTAAAAGAGAGAGCAAAATGCTCCTTGCCAGCCCTATTTTATATTAGCACATTTTTCCCCTGCCATCTGCAAGCATCACTCCTCGAGTCACTTACCTCTGTTTCTTTATCTTCCATGATATTTACAAGTCCCAAGAAAATATTCTGTAGTTTGATCAGAAATGGTTCTGGATAGATTGCCCAGTCCTCCCATGCTCGGAAGCATGTCATCACCCGTTGCTAGAAGCAAGAGGAAAAAATAAATGCTAAAACATTTGTATGGAGGAATTTTATGTGATGGGAAATAGACCACAGAGAACTACTACTGTATAAATCTATTCTTAAGTAGTTCCACAATGAAATATATTACAATGACACCATGCTGGGCAAGACTAGTAATTTTACAAAAATATGTATATAGAAACTACATTTTAAGAAATCTCACTTGGGTTCCATTTTCCCTTTAAATTTCTGTTACATTATCCATTTTGGCTGTTGCCAGTTCTACCCTCACAGTAAATTTCATTCTGCCCCAATGTTCAAAGCAGGTGCCTCTACCAAATCTAAGAGAAAATATCTGTTTATAAAATAAAATAACTAAAATTACCATTGGCTTATACATATTATTGAACTGAACTTGTCTTGTGTTCCTACTTTCATTTTGTTCAGCCTGGAGAAGAGAAGGGTATAGGAAGGCCTTAGAGCCCCTTCCAGCACCCAAAGGGGCCAAAAGAAAGCTGGAGAAGGATTTCTGACAAAGGCAGGTAGTGACAGGACAAGGGGGGAACAACTTTAAACAGAAAGAGGGTTGGTTTAGATCAGCTATTATCAAGAAATTCTTCAGTGTGAAGGTGCTGAGGCCATGGCACAGGTTGCCCAGAGAAGCTGTGGCAGCCCCACCCCTGGAAGCGTTCAAGGCCAAGCTGGATGGAGTTCCAAGCAACCTGGTTTAGTGAAAGGTGAGTCTGTCCACAGCAGGGGATTGGAACAGATGATCTTTAAAGTCCCTTCCAAACAAAATAATTTTATCATTTTTCTTTTTAAAAAGTATATTTGAGAAGATGTGTTTCAGTTCAAGTTTGACACACTAAATGTAACTGAAGATGTAGATATATTAAAAAAATCTGCCTCTCTTTACACATAATTTTACAAAGTTTTAAAATAGGAGATAACTAAAATTGACTCTCAATCTAGAGCAACTGAGAGAAGAAAGAGGACAACCAGGATGAAGATCTTAATACAGACAAACTAACTGTTCTGTAAGCTTTGTATTTAAAGCTTCTGAATGAAAAACAAAGTGCAGAGGCATCATGGAAACAGAAGAAAAGAGGTCAAGCATGAGAAGCAGAGAGCATTTGACCTCAAAAACCCCTCTCAAGTACCCATGGTCAGACTACTTATCAGAAAATAAGGCCTGACATAAAAAAAAAAGGTTTAGAAGTAACTTTATGTTATTCTGCCCAGGAGCTTCTTTCCCACACTGAGCACTTGCACACAAGTTCCCTTCTGAAACTGAAATACAGCTGGCCCAGGAAGAAAGCTAGAAGGCCTTGTCTGCAACTCAATAGACAGATATCCTGTCAACTCCACAACTGTACATCTACTGGTACACTTCAGCTGGCAGATGCTCTTCTCCTACCTTAATTTCAAGGCTATCCTTGCAAAAGAGAGAACTTTTTAAAAATTATTATTTTTAAAGACTAAATAGTAACCTTGATGTCTAAGCCACCTATCATAGTATGCAATCTCTTGTGCAGGAACATCTATTTATGTGACTTCTATGTCATGTAAATAACAATGAAATACATACCTTGAAATTTTCAGACTGTAAATGGCCTTGTATTGTACGGTAAGTAGCATTGAGATCAGAGAATATCTGACATAATTTTGTTTCAAAACTAGAATTAAACATATACATTTCTTTAGTTAAATTTTGTAATATATGTTTTCTGGACATACATAATTCATGAAAATACCTGGGACACAGGACTCAAAAGCACATGGTTCTGATCCTTATAGTAGCCATGAACTGAACTATAAAGCAAATATGATTACTATATATTAAATCACCTTGGACAACAACAGAACTGTGAAGGGAGATCTTCACATCTGCTGCAGTCTCTTTATACACCCTGGAAAGATTGGAGGACGATAAAAGGAGTTTTACAACCTTAAATAGAATGAAAGAATGGTCTCAAAATTCAATCTGTATTTAAAAAAAAAATTCTTAGTTACACTTGTATTCTAATTTACTCGGTGAGGCCCTCAATGAAAGCACAGTGAGCAATAGCTGCCCAGCTTCCCTTGAGCTTCTCACAATGTGCAAAAAAACCCCAGCACAACACACACATTGAAACAAGAAACATGAATTGCAATCACTAGTTTTGTAACATGCTAAGTATTTCCCACCGTGCTGCCCTAACATTAGAGAGGCTCCAGGAACTAGACACAAACATTTAATATGACAAAGATACCATTCTTTGGACATTTTTCCTAAATTCTGCTCAGCATCATAGAAATAAAGTACATAACATCCCCTTTACCCAAATTTTATGAAAAGTTACACCCCCCACTTTTTAATAAAAAAAAAAATCTGTTTTAAAAATTTACTTCTTTGCTTGAACTGTCTGCTATACCATATCTTGAGTATTATCTACAGGCTCTTTCTGTCAAGAGGCACATGAGGTAGTCTCACCTTTATGGAGTTCCATGCAAGCGGTCCCTTGCACAGGGCACATACATTTTTTGCATTACCAACATGCTACACTTTCATGCAAACAGATATAAATACCATCAGTCTGCAACAGTAGCAGCACAGAGACGTCTGAATTTCCTACAACCACATTTATCCAGAGATATACATATAGATATGAATATAAGAGGGCTTTTTTAATTGTCAATCACCTAAAATATTATACTTACAATTTTCTATAGTAGGAAGCATTGGCGACTTTAGCTGAAGAGTTGTATAACACATCCGACACTAGATACAATCTTGCGATCTACAATGAAGAACGGAGACATTAAGAACTCCAATTTAAAGTCTCCTGAAAATAAAGTAATTTCCACAGAAAGAATACAAGACAGTTTAAACTATCTGGAGGCACCTAATTAGAATTAAGTGTAGCACAGCTATATTATTAATAAACACGTTAAGAGGCAATTAGCCCCGTTATGCTATAGGGTATTAACCACTGTAACACATTACTGCAGCATTACCAAGGAGAACCATGGCATTCCCATTATAATTGCCTCATTTGAACAGATCATTTCACTACTTTTAATTTCACAAAAAGGCAGAATATTATTTACAAGCAAGTTCAGAAAGAATGAAAAATATGTAGCAAAATTCCACAGGAAGAGATCATACTTAAATTCAAGTCCACATTTTAGTACGAAATCTCAACACTACCTGAAACTTTAATATTAAATAATGCTTGTAAATTACATGCACATGCTGCTAAGTGAGCTCTTCCCCCAAAATACAAGAGTATAGAAAATCTCCACACCTTCTTAGGAAGAGGAGTCTTGAGGATAGACAATGACTCTGTAATGCAGTCCACAATTTCTTCAGCAGCTTCTGCATTATTTAGACAGAAAACCATTGCGTCACCAATGTCGTTCTTCCGAGGTGTTAATCCACGTAGAATTTCCTCTAGTTTGTCCCTCTGTCTGAAATGCCAGGAATTATAATACTTTCAATGTGAAATAAAAAGTACCGTTGCAAATTTCCATTTAACAATGGATTTTTGTTTTCCCATCTTTAGAAGAAAAGCAATTTTCAGTATTTTTATATTCTCTTGCCTGAGTTCTGTCAGCGGTTCATGAATTCATGTGTCCATATTATATGAAGTGTAAAAAATTCTCACTCAAGTATTGATTACATACTTGTAATCAAGGAAAAATAGCTGAGAAATATCTAATCAAGCACACCAGTATCGCTAATAAAGTAATTATCTTTCTGGATTTAGTTTAGCCCTAAACCAAATGGAAACATCTAAAGCATGCAAGTAATTTCTGCTACAGAATAAGAAACACTAGATTTGGAAAGCTAGTAAATAAACAATTATTTCATATTTTCCCTGACTTCCATATGCAAAGAACATTTTTAAAAGAACGTCATTTTGAGCCTTTCCAAAAGAAGGTATAGGAAGACCAACTGTGTAGTAAAACCTACAGAAGCATGACTGGTGTGATAACTATGATGAGAAGAATAAAACAAGCAAAAAAATTCCACACGTAACACATTTGTAACAACAGCAGCAAAATTAGGAAAAGCAGATCTCTATTTCTACTACCACAGGCATCCCCAGCACACTGACACTTCACAGCAAAGAACTCTGAAGATCTCTCTCTCCCTGTTTATTAACTGCTGCTCCCAATTTTAATTTCTGGTGAACAGCATCAGTAGTTTAAGATTACAGCAACAGTTCAGTTTGTGAGGTCATAACAATGGAGAGAAAGATGCTACATATCCTCAGCTACAAACAGCAGCAGAATGGGGAAAATCTCATCTTCCTAGTCCCTTTCAAATTAAGGGTTAATAACAATTGGAATGAAAGGTTCAGTGATGACAAATCTAACCAAATCAAGAAAGTATTTAGCAACAAGTATGATCAGAAGCATTGAGCTGAAGAGACACTTACTCAAACAAGTACCTTATGCTATGACAAGTAAGACAGCTTAGGGGATGACACATTAGAATGACAAAAACACAATGGGCAAGCCCAGGCAGAGTATCAAGGCAGCACCATCAGTCAGTGGTGGTACGTACTCTTCCTTAAGTGCACCCTTCTTGTTCGGTTCCTCCACAAACGCTTCTGTTTCTTGCTCTTCTGACATCCCATGCAAGTAGGGATTCAATGGTGGTGGTCTCCAGAAGGATCCATTTTTGAACATACGGAAATCTTCTGTCCTCCACTTGGTTGGAGCATCCCCTACAGAAAAAAACAGAAGCATTTTTACTTTGGTGTTCTTTTACTTCACTATGCCTGAAGCTATGAATTATCACTAAAATTCTACTTGCCTGAAGAATCGAATAAAGCTTCCATCTATAATACACATGGGCTGGAGTCTGGTTTTCAAATAAAAACCTAAACCAAAGAGCAAAGAAAAGACACAAAGCATATTACAAATCTTGAACTGACACAAATCTAAAGGAAGCAATAAAAAAAAGAAACAGAACCAACCAAACCCTGTTCAGAATCTCACCTCAGCTGCAGAGTGAACACAAGGAGCTAAAATCACATACACCCGCAGCACAGTCAGGCAGAACATGTGGAACTGCTACACACACTCATACACACACATGCAGTCTGCAGAAAGAAGAGCTCCCCAAAGGCACAGCACTGCTCAGAACTCAAGAGCAGAACAAACAGGGTCAAAAAGAACAACCATGCAACCTCACAGCAAAGCAGAAGAATCACCAGCACAGAGTCACTACAGGAGCAACTGTAATCACAGCACAAGTGATGCAGGAGTGTGCAGTTGCACACTGAGGTGACTCATCAAATCCTGAATGACCTGAAGTTTTCCACCACTAAAATGTCTGGAAGAACACTGGCAACATTTGATGGAGGACATGAGGGACAAGCCCATTTTTAATGGCCAGGATATTCTGACCTGCAGATTTTCTCACTTTGCATATAAAAATCATAATGAAGCACTTCAAACAGCACTTCAAACTTATTGCAAATAAAAATAAAACACTGCTAAAAGGTCATTTAGTGCTTCCCTGAAAACCGTTTTTCAAAGACTGCATTTCAAAAGAAATTTGGAAACTGGTCCTTTTTTATTCTATTAATGACAAGTGCTGGGAATTCTCAAAACCTCCCTATGTCAGCTGAAGTTTAACTCTTTTTAATTGACTTAGAAGAAAAATTGCTCCAGCTCTTGATAAAGGTTAGAAACTAGGCTCCAGGAAGAGTGGACTTCACACTGAGTTTGTCTGTCTAGGGGAGGAGGGGGATTTTTTTTAGTTTTTGCTTCCACTGATTGTGAATCCCTCAGAAGAGCATGTATTAAATGCTATTTATTTAAATTTACAGATATATATTACACAATATGTGTGCGTACAATTTTACTTACATGTACACATTAGTAACAATAGGAATAAAAGTGTGTTATTCCTTATTAAAGCATAGTACAGCCATAGGTGCAATTTGTAAAGTTTACATCTGCACATAAAGAGATATACAGCAAAGCCTACTCTTACTAGTATTTCAAGAATGCACACTATTAACAACAGTGAAAATCGTTGGTGTTATTTGCAAGTGCAGCAATGCAATAAGCACCTGAACATTGGGTTGTTGATTTCTCGGTTCATGATCATGGCTTCGAACATGGGCCCTTCCCGAACCACAAACTCTATCATTCGATGTATCAAAGCGAGCAAATTCCTACAACAACAACACAGTTAAAGAAAAATTGATTCAGACCTAACACTATACAAAACTACACCTAAGATACTACAACTGTGCAGGAGATTATTTTGCTGTATTGTTAAGAAATCTGCATAAAGATAAGGCAACATGGAACATATTATAGCTTTGCATCACAGACACGGGCATTATAAAAATCAAACCATGCCTAGAAGTGGTGGAGTAAGAATTTAAGAGACTTCCTCCTCCCTGAATTTCTACAGCTTAGCCTACAATCATGTCTTGCTTAAAAGAAGCCTGATACACAAATCAGACACATGGTGTTTAGGCCCCTGAACACCAAAGTACCATTAGCTCTCAAAAACTAAGCCCTCATCTACATTGTCTAGAAGTAAGACTGAAGTGTTAGCTGAAGTTCTAGAGGGGTACAAGTGGCTGAGTATTTTGCTCAAAATAAAACACACATACTTCTGAATATTCAACATAATCTGCATTCAGCTTTCAAACTATTCAAGTATGGAAGGAAAAGCAAATAGCCTTCTTGATGCCAAACAGGGCAATGTATTTATTAAATTTAGATCATCTCTTTTTGGTCAAGATTCAACTACTGGCATAGAACAAAACTGTCCATCATTTTGTGTCATACCATCCCATGTTCCCTCCCTCATACACCCAAAAGAATAAATCACAATTAAAAAAAAAAATCTGTATCACTTCATTCAGCACTACATCCTGAGAAAGGCAAGAAGTGGATGTGAAGTGCACATTTTTCAATGCAGAGTCACTTCTAAGCATGCCAACAGGAGACAGTCATAAAAGTCTTATCAAAAATAGTGACAGCCAGTTTCCACCCCTTTGGGGTTTTATGGAAACAGGGTCCTGAATTTTTAAAATAGATTACCTACATACAGCAAAAGCTTCACAGCACGTGTCCTTTGAATGTGATGCAAGCCGAAAAAAAAACCCCAATTTTCACATTTTTTAATTTATTTTCTTAGATGCAACAAATGGATATTGGTTCTTTACATGTAATTCATTAGATTTCTGTATAGCACTTTTTTAATGACTGAAATTCTATAATTGCTATATTGTAAAGTTGCAGGATTTTCTATTACTTCTTAGCAATGAGGTGACGATTTTCTACCATGAGTATTCCAATTTCTGCCACAGATCTAATGCACTAGATAAAAAAAGAAATCAACTTAAAAATATAGTAATAGAAACCTATTCCTGCCATCTGCAAGTGTTATTTTAAACAACATAGCATTGAATCTATATTTGCCTAAATAAAATCAAACAGCTACCAGTTCAATTTTTCCTGTCTGCTTTTTATAATACCAGAAACATTGCAAAGAGGACATAGTTTCAACAATTCTGTAGCCATTTTATTTACAGCAGTGTTCTGAAAGTCTAAACAGACAGACTCTTCTTGTTACACGAACTGTATTTGAAAACATCAGCAAGAAAAATCTACCATTAGCTTTCGAGCCTCTGAGCTATTACGGCATTCATTTATTTTAAGGCAAATACAGTATGAACACTTCTGGCTTCCTGCAAATCATCATTGGTTTTCATCTAATTTTTCTTTCATCAAGTAAAATCAAGTTGTACAAGAGCAGCTTATGCTTTAACAAGAACATCTGCTTCGTGAAGCCCTCCAATGTATGAAAATAGATTCAGCTCATCCCATATCGGAAAGAGGTTTTTACAGGCATTTTGGTATGTAAGATGTGACTACTTGGAAGTGAGTTTCTCAAAAAAACCCAATTGATTATACACACTCAAGGTTTGCTGTTTACAAAGAAGTAAGAGATGTTAAAAATGGCATTTAAAATTTTTAATTAAAGGAGAATAATTAAACTTCTCATCCCACTGAAGTCAGTCAACATTTCTGCATGACGGGATGCACTGAGTAATGAATGGTCTTAGCAATAGTCATTGGCAACTTCCAAAATCATCAGGAAAAGAATGACTGGAAGTGTTTTCAAATACAATTCATTTAACATGAGTTCTTATCATACAGGCTTTTAAACTGCTACAGTAAATAAAATGGACATGGAAAAATAAAAATTTTTCACTGACAGCTACTCTGTGAGCACTGTACAGTTTTACAAGTACTTGTTCTACTACTCAGTGTGTTTCTCAAATCAAGACTCCTCCTGGTCGCCCCAATTATTCAAGTCTCTACCCAACAAAAACTGTACTCCTAAAATGCCATCAAAAATACAGTACATTGGAGCATGTACTGACAAGTTTGTTAATGCACTATAACCAGCTTCACAAATCTTCTGCCCCCTCCCCCCACGCGAAAAAAAGAAAAAAGGGACTTTGTGACAATTAAGACAGTGTAGTAAAAAAACGATAGTGCATTATTTTAAAATGTCATTTAGCTTAAGTTGGCCAACAAAAAAAAGATTTTTCAGTTATAATAAAACCACATTTATTGGAGCCGATCGTACCAATGTCTGGTCAAAAACTGTATACTTTCCCAATCCATCCCATGATGTTTTCCTGGTCCCCCGCTGCCGCAGACAGTTCAGCTGGTGTTGCTCACCAAGGCCAATGTCAAAGAGAATTTGGTAATCTTTTGTGCTTCTTTACTTTTAAAACAGTGTTGTGTTCCTATGTTTGGGAAAAGGCTCTAGCTTAACTGAGCAAGAGTACACCTAGACTAGCATGAAGATAGGAACAGTGATGGGGACCAAAATGCAAAAATATCCTTGCAATAATACAAAAGTTTCTTTTTCAGTGACAAAAATTATTAACTGCTGCATTTAAAATTTAGCAGAAATCAAAAGTGATTTTCAACTGAACCGGTTATAAAATGCACAAGTCGAAAAATAAGAAAAGAAAAGGAAAGGAAAAAAAATCTTAAAAAAAGAAAAAACAAACCAAAACAAACAGAAAAAAAACAAAAAACAAACACCCAAACCCCCACAAAAACACAGCTGCATCTCAGTACACAGAGGTTTATGTCAGGACTTATGTTGCATCTGTAAGACAATATTTCACCCTAGTGTTCACTCACAAAATTACCCTGCATCTATCTCTAGTGCTCAAATTAAATGCAAAAGATAATTACTTAAGTCTACTCTCACTTAATAAAAAGAGCTAATAAGACAAGAATAGTTAGACTGTAAATCACACACATTTCTTTTAAGTGTCATAAAACAACCATTGCTCAGTCAAGCCATTACCTTTTCCACAACATCACCATTTTTCTTTAAAATTCCGAAGGGGAAATTTTCTATATTTAGATCAGTAATAATAAAGAAAAACATGTACCTTTCTGTTGGGATAACCACTTTGACTATGGCTTGCGACAGAGTCTGTATATGAAGTCACATCAGATAATAAACATAGAATATGTGAGTATTGTTAACAAGTAACAAGCAAAAATATACATATGCAATGAAAATACTACACATCTATCACAAACTTTGCAGGCAATCACTGCTGTGAATTTATAACTAAGCAATTACACAAAATTCAAATGGTTGTGTCAGTGAACCATGAAGGTTCACTAATTGCAAAGTATCAGAACATTCCTGTCAGAATGCACATTGAGGCACTGAATAGGAACTATGCTGAATATATAAGAAAGGAGTTCTTAAGATTATGAAAAGATTCTAAACTTTTTGACTTGGATTCATTGGTATTACTTTATTCCCAAGTCTTACAAAAAACATCCCTGATATTTAAGTGTCATTCAAAGAATCAATAAACTCTTACAAATGTAAATCAAGTTGGTTTGTGATTTCAAGATACTTACCCTTTTATCAGCTAATATTCCACAAAAAGAAAAGTTTGAAAACTGACTCCGTAAGTAGCATAAAATACTTACTCAATGTCCAGATTAATTACCTTCTACACAAAATACATCAACTCTTCTAGGGTAAAAATAATGCTACCCAAATTAAAATGTAGGATTTTCTATAAGGAAAACAATTTAGATACTGCAATTTGGCAGCCAAGAAAAGGGGGGGACGTAGGAGAAAAAAATCCAGGGAGCCTGGAGGGGGAAAATGATAGCCAGATTTTAAGCAGCACTAAATTAACCAAGAGCCAATATACTGTACCCTAACACAGACATGAAACTGAGCTTCAGGAATTAAGTAGGTTCCCCTGGGCTACAGCAGGGAGCCAGAGAATTTGCAGACTAAGGGCTGCCATAGTCAGCCTGAACAATGCAAATCTATGAAGCCATTGAAACACTGTCACAGATGTAGTATTTAACAACGAGATACGGCCCAGGGTACTGTAAGTTACCTTCTCAAAATCTTCCTTGTTTTTTGGAGGTGGTAACATTGGAGCATTAGGATTCTTCAATCTCTCCCTAGGCTGGGCATTGAAAGGCAGTCCTGATGGGGGAGGTGGCAGGGTGTGCTCCATCATGGAAGGTGGAATGTAGATTGGATGTGGTGGTATAGGTACAGCTTTGCCCCAGCCCAGCTTCATTTCAAAAGACATAATCATCTTGCCTGAAAAAGTAAAAAGGAACGCTATTACCATGATGCTATAAATTGTTTCTACATCACTTGAGATTTCTCCTTGATAAGTGCAACATTTAGGTTTGCCTGCCACCATTTACCTTTTGCTTACATTGTTGATTACTGTTATTACATCTAACAGACTACAACACAGGCAAATGAAGGCATATTACACAAAATGTTTTATTAGTCTTCCCCAAAGTCTGTCTTCAGGACACTACAGTACACAATTACTATTGTTTGACAACATTCAGTTGCCAGTAGAACAGTCAAGTAAAAACTAAAATCACTGCCAGCCTGATATCTACTGGAGTTACAGAATACTTCTCACTTGTCTGATAAAATAAACTGAAAATGTGCTTACAGTCTGCAAAGATACAGCCCTGAACTGAGAAATTTGTTTACCATTTAAATTCTTCAATGCTCTTTCAGCATCTCTCCTGTTCATAAAGGCAACAAAGCCACAATTTCTTTCTCTTGCTCTTTCTTCATCAGTTCTTGGCCACATAATTTTAACACTTGCTAATGGTCCAAAGCGGCCAAATTCTTGACATAACATCTCTTCATTCATCTACATGAAAAAGAAGTAAAAATTAACATTTTGCCACTGTATTTCTGTGACAGCAGTTCATACTATTGTCCAAATGTTCCTACTGCAGAAACAAGAATCTAAAAAAAACTGCACTTTTAACTGAGCACACTCAAATTTTTAAGATATGATCCACCTTGCTTAGGGATACCAGAGAAAAAGAATTTTAACTGAGTGAGAGATTGGTGGTCTAAACCTTAACTTTTCAGCATTATGTACAGAGAATTTATTCCAATGAATATCGCAAAAAAATTCGTCTGGACCCAAACATGCCAACACTGCACTCCTTGGCTCCAAACTTACTTGAGGATTGATGTTTCCCAGATATAAATTTGTTGTGCTTGGATCTCCAACATCGTGTGACCCTGGTGCATAATCATCCAGTACTAAAATAAAGGAAAAAAACAAACAAACAAACAAAAAGAAGTCATAATCCCTGCTATGCATTTAAATGACAACATTAAATTGAGTAAGAAAAGAATCTGTATTACCACCAGATGATCTGTTTCTTCTTGAAGGAGCATCCACTGAATACAAAGAAAAATATGTACAATTTAGTCTACAAGTCCTGTAGCCCAGACTAACATAAAAAATAACATCTACTTACTTGAACGCCGCTGCCCATCTGAATCAGACTGGGGTGGTTCAAAACGACTCAATCTACCTTTTGTTTTGTGCCTCTCATCACGCTCCTCTTGGATTCTAGGAAGCAAGTTTACAGTAAGCAACAACTTAAAATCATTCTGAGGTTTTTATTCTAAAATTTTGAATTAACTTTACAATTATGAGAATTTTAATACGAAACAATGAGTTTGTTACAACTTTCAAACTGCCAGTATGTCTGAATTTCTGTTTCCTCAACTGGAACATACTGATACCTGGAGAGACTACCTAGAAGAGAGGCTAAACAGAGTTAAAGGAATAAAGTAGGTGTTTATTAAAAGGCTTTCAAAGGATACACCTTGGGCAGTACAGGAGCCCAGCTGTGGCTCCACCCAAGATGGATGATGGGTCATGAGTTTTCACACTTTTAAAAGTTTTGGTCCATTTACATATTGGGGTTAATTGTCTAATTACAGCTTCAGGTTATGCACTCCCATCCTCCCCTCAACTCCCTGCTGTTTGTACTTCTGGGGCCTGAAGCTGCAGCGGTGTCCTTGATTCTCAGCTGGAAAAGGATTGCTCTGTCTGAACTGTGAGGAGAACCTGCTAACACTTTATATGAAGTTCAGTCACACACTAAGGCAGTACAGAATCTGAAAAATATGAAAGCTAAAACTTAAAACATCATATCTACCAGAATTATTCCAACTGCATACTTCCTCATACACATTGTCAGGGTATTTCATGTTTAAACAAAACTGGAAATAAGAACTGTGCTCTGAAAAAGTGACTCCAATTCCACATCTACTTCCAGTTAAGTGGTTAACTCCATAGACCACTCAGGTGACTTTTCAAGATGTACGCAACTCCTTAGTGTCTATTTATCCTTCTAGCTTTTCTAAGCCTTACTCATAGGCACACCCACATGACTATTTCCAGAAAAAAATGTATTTCATCTCAGTTTCTAACTGTGAGGACATTACTCACAAGTAACTATTTGGTTCCCTGCAATCACACCTTAAATCCTGATATGAAGACACTGAATCCCAGGAATACAAGGCTGTCAGTTCGACTCATTTACACCAACTAAGGAGAATGCAGCAGGGAGGCTCAGGCACTCCTCACAAAAGCCAAATATGGATTTAGAATGTTGTAACTACTGCTTTTTAATGCATAGAGATTCATTTGTTTTCCATCTCTAGCATCAGAATAAAATATGCCACTCAGCTGCACTCAATATGTGCGCTGCTCTTTGTTGTATTACAACACATTTGGAAGTGAAACAATCTGCTTTTTCAAGCATTATCCAGCCTGCTTTTAATACTATGTAAGTTGAAGTCTCTAGACTTGAATTACAACTCTTATTTCTGCATTATACAAAAGCTCAACCTCCTCCTACAAATTCCTCTGGATATTGTTTAGAAACACTGACAAAGGTCACTCTTTTCAAGAGTGACAGCCATTTCACATTGTCACCAATGTCTCTGCTGAACCCCTGTACTGGGTTTGCTGGGCAGGGTTTGGCAGTGGGGAGCTGCAGGGGTGGCCCTCTGAGAAGCTGCCAGAAGCTTCCCCCATGGCTGATGAAGCCAACACCAGCCAGCTCCAAGATGGACCCAACCATGGCCAAAGCTAAGCCCATCAGCAATGGCAGTAATTAAGCCTAAGTAATTTTAAAATAATTAGTTATACCATATCACAAGCATTTGAGGGAGAAAAAAATAAAAGCCTTCTCTGGAAAACAACTTAGCAAGAATGATCTTAAATAACGTCTGTAACACAAGACAAAAATCTTGGATCTTTTTTGTTTACAGTACAAACTAGCAAACTTACTGCTTTAATTCTTCTTTAAAAAGTTCCAAATTACTCTTTTTCTTTTCCTTCTCTCCTTTCTTCAAAGGCTAAAATTAAAGGTATATAAAACAACATTTCAGAAGACAAAATGAATAGAACGAACAATCATATAACAAAACTTCAGATAATTTCCATGCATATTTTACCCACAGCTTTCAAAATGAATAACTACAAGAGGAAAAAACAATGAAAAAAAAACCCAAAACAACAACCAAACAAACTCAAAACATTCAGACTGAGCACTATCAAACACAAAGCTAGAAAATAAAATATTGAGGATAATTGAAAATAAACTTTGTTACTTCTCATTCTCACAATGCAGCACATGTGATCAAACACTCTCTCTACTACATACACATTTAAAATAACTGAGGTATTTTGTCACTTTGTTCCATTTGGAAACTAGAATGCTGACTACACCCCTAGCAAACTATCATGCTGTAATGAATTTGATAGGTGTGTGTACATATATATGTAAATTATTTTACATATATATATTCAATTATTTTATCCACAAATGTTCTACTTGAAAAGGATTTCCTGCTCTTGCTTCCTTTTGGATGTAAATACAGTCTGAAAAATCAGTTACTTTAAATAGTTCAAGATCCTCAGGAAAAACTCTTGAATGACAAAGAAAATGGATACTGCAATTCTGGGTTTTTTTAAGAGTAATATACGTTCCTTAACTAACTCATGTGAAATATTATCTCCAACAACATTGCTTTTATATAATCAAATTTAAATGAAAACGTTTCCAATAGGCAGACATACAAAATATTTGTGTTACACACTACAGCTTTGGAAAAACTGGACTTCCTACTCACCCCAGGCAAAGTTGTTTGTTTGTTTTTGTTTTTGGGGAGGGTCTGCCAAATAAATAAAACCATTTTTACCTCATTATCTTCAATCACCATTGGACAGGGCAAGTGAGTAAATTGATTGCATTACTTCACAAGTATTTATGAAAAATTTGAAAAGCAGTAATAGTCTTACAGTACAAACACTTGCATATGACAGAACAGAGCTCAGAAAAATAAAAAAATGCTGCAATTCATTTCTGTTTCTGTAGAGCTTTACATACAATGAAAATCAAAACTGCCATCCAGTAGTAGCCCACGGGTCTAACACTGACATTTGTTTAAAGCAGGGGGGAAGTTATGATGGAACTGCCCACATTTATCACATTACATTACTTTCCCCCCCAGCAAGCAGCATCATACATGTTCCACTTGAGCTTTATAATTGTAGTGAGCTCTATTAAAAGACTTTTAAGACATTCAAGACATTCACTACACATACACAGTAGTAACAGTAATCATATGCAATTATCACTTGATTTGAAGACTGCTTGTTCATGTTTCTAGTATTTTTATTACTTTTTGTGATGAACCTTGTTTAAAAAAAACAAAAATAGAACTAAAAAAAAACCTCCATCAAAACATGCAGAAGACAAAATAAATAAAACAAGGTGTTCAGCTTAAGAACTGTGCAAGTTCTGGAACTCAAAGAGGGACTTCTAAAGGGACTTCTCAAACTTCACCCCCCTCAAAAAAAAACAAACCAAAACAAACAAACAAACTCAAAGAACCCTACCAAGAAAAACTTGGATTAACACAAAGGTCAATTTATTTTTCAGTTTAAAGTTAAAAAAAAAATAAACCAAAAACAGACGGTAGCAATAGGAATTGAGAACAATTGCTTCTAAAACCAGAAATTCTCAGGACTGACTGAAGAAGCTGTTACTTTCCAACAGCCACTAAATCCATACCCATGAGAAGTTTGTTCACATTAGCAGGAGCACAGTAAAAGGCAGTGCAGCAGCAGGTGAATTGTGCCACTACAGGGCTCCTGGGCCCCTGCACTTCAGCACCTCTGTCCATGCTACGGCCTGGGGCAGCTCCACACGCCCACCTTCGGCACACATGCACATACAACTACTCTGCGAGATCACTCGGCCTGTTGCTAGGCACTTCTAAATACATCAGCATGGAGCTACGATTCAAGTGAGAAACTTACAGGCTTTTTGGTTTCGATCATTAGGAGGGATGGAGGTTTTTCATTAGATGGCTGACTTGGTTGATTTTTTTGATCCGAGAATCGTGATGAAGGTTTATAGATTTTACCCCGTTTTTCATCTGTCTCATGCTCCTCTGAAATTAAAGACAAGTTGAAAGCAAATTTTATTAACTAATGCTGCACAACACTGTTCATCAGAAAGAATGCTGTTCTTTAGTCCTGGTCATTCAATTCAATATATTATTTCATTTTTTAAAAAGCTGATAATAAAAACTTTAGATAATTTAACATCTTTCAATATGAAGACAAAGAACATAGTTTGGATACTCTAAAGCAAATAATTTTTTCTTCTTATGGTTAAAACACGAATCACACCACTGCCTACCTCAGTCAAAGCATAAAGAAATTTTAGCATCAAGTTTTCTTTTCTGCTTCTAATGCAACATAGTAATTTTCAAATGCAATTCAAAGCCAATCTTCATCTTTACTCAAAGCCAAATGACCCACCACCTCCAAAAAAAGATTAGTTATACCTTTAGATGCATTAACGATTCCTCCTCTTACAAATGTTTTCACTTTATTACCATCACCTCCTTCAAAGGCAGCAAGGAATTCTTCATAAATTTCTGCAGCAGCTTTCTCATCCTCCTACATAGCAAATGTTAATCTATTTACTATCATCACAGAACAACCTTCACTAGACAGTTACTCTTAAATTAGCTGTGACATTTCTTTTTATTTTCTAGAGTTCAAGCTACAACTGCATCAAAAGCGTTTCAATTTTAGACAATTCAAATTTCTGAGAATTGTGGGCAGAACACAGCACATAACACACAAAGCCAGTGAGGCTGTGTGCTCCAATATGTTCCTCCCCAGGACTTTACATGGCAATTTAACATTCCAAAGATGCCAAACAGAAAAGCTTGAATCAAAGGCTTATGAGGCTGGAGCTTTGCTCAGCCTGACAGAACAGTGCCCATTCCATCTGAGCCTTTACGATCAACCCAGGTGGCTGAGAGACCAACAAACAACAGGACTACCGTTCTGTATTTCCCAGAGAACAAGTTAATTCAATGGATTAAGCTGAGATACTACATTTAGCACTATCATAATCTTTAGGCAAGTATTTCCAACAAGCCAGCAGGAGATAAGCCATTGGAATATAGTATGAGTTGTGTGTATGAAGTTCAAACCCCAAAAATTTCCAAACTTCCACCTGACCAACTACCAGATATGTATTTCCTCAAATGCAGACACTCACAAGTAATCCAAAATGCAGTATCAAATTTTAAGGTTTGTCTTAGATTCCAATAGTCAATAAGACAAAAAAAGAAAAGTTTTATGTAACTAACAAGGATTTGTACTGAAACAAGTAAAAAATGACAGGTACTCTGTAATTACTGAAATCTAATGATAAAGAGCAAAGGAAGAACAGAAAATTACCTAAGGTGATGGTTGCCTCCATCCTGAGCAATACATCAAAGGATTGTTGTAATTCCCTATTTCAGGAAGCCAGAGAACTCCATTTCTCACAGAGAAGGAAAGAGTAAGCCTCTCTGTATCACTAATGCCATGGATGCCAAAAATACTTCATACATGTAAAATAAAATTCACTGTTGCTCTTAGAGGGCTACAGTTGTCAAAAATAAGATATTTGGTGCATAAGCTGGTTGCAATCTAAAAGCAAACTTAGTTGAGCTCTGCATACAATGTAAAATTTTCATGGTATACCATTACCTTCTTTTTTAATTCTTCTTGCTCCTTCTTGCTCAGAGTCCGTTTGGCAGCACTCATTTTGCCAATACTGAATGCTTTAAGTTTACTTTCCATTAGAGGCTGCAAAGCGAAGTAAGGAAACAGACATCAAACTGTTTAGTGAACAATTAAAATAATGTTACTTTTGACCTTGGTCTAGACCAGTAACTCAAAATAAAGAAAAGCCTTCCTGTACTTACCTCTAAAGTTGTCATTATCTAATACAACTAAAAAAAAATTTAATCTATGGAGTTTTTTTTAAACAAATCATCCTTGGTTTAATGAGAAAGCTTTTAATACACCATTCAAACTAGATGAAATCTGAAGGATTTGCTGTAAGAGCCTGAAGATTTATCACTGTGCAGCACTGCACTTTCCAAACCTTCAGAAATACACACTTCCCTCCCCAACCCCTCCAAAAAGCTTTTCTGACTATTGTGGCCAGAATAATGTTTCTGCAAGGTTAGACAGGTAATGGAACAACCATATGTATGCTAAATTTCAGTTGTACTTCAAGGTAAAAATTAACAGCTTTGCTAGAACAACAAAATGGATTCTAGAGGTTTCCAGCTATCAGTTAAATGAAACACAAATCCTCACATTCAGCTCCTAGATTGTTTCTAATTTCTTTCCAAAAGTGGATGAAGGAAGCGCTCCACATAATAGTAATTTCTGGAGTATGGACATGGAATTCTTAAGGCTCTATTCTGATAATTAACAGGCAGTAAAGCAACAAGAGAAGAAAGACAAGAGGATGGAGAGCATGTTCCAAAGACATGGGCAGTGGGAAGTTAAACGAGAGAAAAGATATTTCTCTGGAAACTCCTACTTTAACACAGTAATTCATGAAGAATCGGCAAAACAGCAAAGGCCCAGAAGCTATGAGTTGTTTTCTAAATATTTGTGATGCTCTGTCTTACACACAGAGCACACAGTGATGCTTAAAACCATGATTTTTGCAACGACAATTCTTTTTAAAAAATCAGCTCAATAAAACATCACGATAAATAAGGTGAACAACTTAAATGTCATATTATGAAAAATATTCTGATACCAACTGGAAAGGGTTTCCTCTAGGAATAATTTTCTTTGTAAAGAGTTTTATTTCTAGTAACAGCTTCCTATGAAAAAAAATAATCATAAAAAAGCACCATGAAAACCAAACTGTTTGAAATATCGTCAATTTATAACCCTTTCTTAGCATCTCAAACACCTCTTAGATCTGTGCCAAGCATAGGACCAAGCAGCTCATATTTCTTTGAAAGTGTTGCCTCCTCATGACTGAAAGCAAAGCTATCAGTGACAAATTTATGCAGTGTTGTCTGTGATGTTATCTGGTGTATGACACTGTCAATGTGAGCTGCTGCAACAGGCTTATCAGAAGCTTTTCATTCATCTGTTTGTTTTTAAATTTAATAAAATCCAGTCTTCCAGGTGTCTGGAAAACAGCTTCTATTTCAGTATGACGAACAATATACAACCTTGGAAAAACATGAGCACACAGCTACAGTGCAGCAATGCAGGCAGAACAAGGACCACACTCCTACCCAAGGCTTATCCTGTCATCAGAAAATAATCTCTCACAGTAATGTCACAGGATACCTGCAGATCAGCCACATGAGTATCTGTTCCAGTGACATTAGGGAAGCAGCTGCAAGATAAAGAGCTGTGGCACTAAGATCTGCTCAGTTTAGAAAGGGTCTCAGGAAAAAAAACCACCTTCCAAGTGGCAGGAGCAATATAAAAAGATGGAACTAATTAATGCCTGCTAGTTAGATTCCAGTGGGCAATTATAACATTATCATTAGCCATATGCAGCTTCACAGAATTTCTAATAATAGAACAATACGAAACTTGAAGTCTTCCTCTTTCAAAAAATGCAAAATACTGTGAAAAGGGTAAAGCACATGATAGAAGCAAAGTGAAACTTGCAGCTGAGTAATCAAATTTCTGTATGAAAGAAAACTTCCATTTAAACAGAACACTGCTTTGACTGTAAGGCAGCAAAAAACACTCAAGTTCCAGTTCCATCAGCACAAAATACTTAGAAGAGGTTTAAGGGTAATTGTCCAAATTGTAGCAAGTAAAAGAAATCAATAAACAAGCTACTTCTTTATGAAAAGTTTCTGGGATCACAACTCCAATAATGTTCTTATAAGAAATTTAATAGCTGGTAATTGACTTTTGCATGTACAAAATCAAATTGAAATCCAAACCACAGAGTGAATTATCTGATATTAACTACCAGTTTTGGCTCTTGCTGCCTGTTTTCATTTTAGCTCAGAAACAGGTAGGTCTTCATGCAACAGACCAACCACACAACCAGGCAAAGGTCTCGTCACTGAGGGGTTAAGGGTGGGGTGTCCAACAGGACCAGGTTATTCCTCTTACCTTTTCCTTTACCATATTCTATTAGAAAGAAAATTAAAGGATGAAATTAGGGCCACACTGTCTCAGCTTTGAGAAGCCAACTGTATGTGAAAAGGCACTTCAATATCCCATGACTCCCAGGATTGATCACCTGATACTCTCAAGCATTCCCCAGTGTAAGAGACAAACCCATACAGAGTCCTTGCAGCTTCTTTCTGTTCCAATATCTATTATGGATGCAGTACCATGCAGCACAGCTTCGTACACTGGTGCTTGTTTTGAAAGTTTCAAGGAGTATTTTTAAACATGAAATCAATGGCTCATTTGCAAACACCTACAGGTTACATACCCAGTGCACCAGCAGACTCTGCCTGTAGCATGTAGTTTTCTCTAAAAACAGGTCTATTTTGACTGTGTGGGTTCGGCTGCAATTTTTTGGGTTTTTTTTGTTTAAGTGTTTTGGACTTACATGTGAATCAGCAGATCCAGTGGTATGTACTGCATCTGGCCCTCTGACCTGAGGAGAGAATTACAGGGAGGTGAGGCACACGACAAGAAACAACCTCTGGGTGGGGGGGGGGTCCCCAGTTCTTGGAATGTGATTTGCAATTTCAATTTCAACATCCAAGTACACAAGAACAAAGATATATATAAAGTATTTTAATTATATATCTGACCTGATCACCTCAGGAACAATGTCAATATAAGGCAAATAAGGGACAGAACTAAAGATAGAACATTAAAAAAATCTGAATTGCCACAGCTAGATTTTATAAATACATCACTGATGACATCACTGAGAAAAAATGTAAGTTAGTTACACTGATTATTCAAGAGTTGTCATTAAAGGCTGTAAAAGATTACATATAGTGCTTGACTACATTTGGCATCCTATAAAATAATTTCTGAAACTGTTTTCACTATATTGTTTATAGACAGAACCTGGCCACCTCAAAAACCTCAAACTGTGACTAGGTACTAACTGACATTATTACTTCAAACCCTATCTGAACTTTAACACCTAAACCAGCATATATACAAAATCAGGTTTTAAATGAGCTTAAGTGATGGAGAATGTTATTAAATTACATAATGCCTGAATTCCAGAAAACCTGACATAACACCTACTATTAAGATATTATTGCCTGATGCACAATTCATAACTTAATTGAAATTTAAGTCAAAATAACACATTTCCATTAGCTGAAATATGTTCATTAGTTACAGAACATTAATATTTATCCTTATAACTAGGAGTTTATCCCATAAATATTCATATATGATGCTCATTTCCAGTCTTTCAAATCAACAAGCACCAAATGCTACTTTAGAAGAGAATTTACTAGGCTTTGTTTTTATTGTGCATCCTACTTTTTCATCAGCCAAGACAGACACATTTCTCTTTCAACACATTTCTCTTTTCAAGAATATTCCTATGTTATACAGTAAAATCAATTTAGACAAAAATGGTCTTCAACAGAAAGCACTTCAGCTACCAGAGTTAAGTGCACAAAAGTAAAGAGCTACACAAAGACACAGCCCTTCCAAGGGAGAGGCAAAAGGCTTCTAGGAATACGTTTGGAGGTTTTTTCAAGAAAAAGAAATGGGGCAAGGAAAAAAATCATGGCTTCCTCTCAAAGACCTCCCAAATCCCCTTCCTTGCAGCACTGTGTATGACTCACAAACATATCTTTGCACAGAAGCTAATAACAAGTTGAGTTCAAATGCAGCAGTAGCAGTTCATTAGAACACACATGGAAGCAAATATCTCAAACATCATTTACTAATGCCATTTCCTGCGAACTTCTCCTCCTCTGTACTTGGTGTTGGATTGTTTTGTGATGCACAACTGCCTGTGGCACTCAGATCAGTAATCTGTTATGCACAGGTCTACATCCTGCATAAATGTAGCCAAAGGAAAGCTGTCCCCCGCCAAGAGTTTATGAATGTGTAGCCCAACATCACACAGATAAAGCCTACAATGTGCAAAAGAATTCCAGAGCAGGGAAACAGCATTCTTCCTGCTGCCAGCTGCCCCCCTGCGGCAACCAACACAGCAGCTGCAACTCCAGCCTTCCAAATACCAACTTGAGACCTGCAGTTAAAAAATCAGTCTCAAAGGTGGAGTGATACAGCGCTGCCTGCCTTAGTGTACCAACACGGACCAAGAACTGCTCCAGGAAAGGAGCTTGTCTGCCAACAGCAGAAACATATGGCCACTTCCTGATTCTCCACATCTGTTTCATTTGTGGAAGTTTTAGAAAGTGACCACTTCCCAGCAGGGGTGGCGCTGAAGCTGTTTACAGGGAGGACAAAAACAAGCAGTACACAGAGTAATGACAGTGGGAATGCTCAGTACTATGACAGATTATCCAGAGGAAGAACACAAAAAAAAGTAAGACACTAAATCTGCTTCTCCAACAGCAAGCATATGAAACTGCTCAGAAAGGCTCCAGTGAGTGGCAGCACAGAGAGATTCTGTGGGAGTCCAGCGGTACTCCCCAACCCACCAACAGGGACCATGGCACTGCGGAGCCACTCTCGACATTACGTGAGCAGCAAAATCTCTATTAAGGTGCACTCAGAAAACGTCTACAAGCAGTTTTACCTTTCAGAACAACTTTACCCCACAGTAACTAACAGCTTTGGAGAGCCACATTATCTTCCTCCTTCAACAATTCCTATTTTTTAGGTATTCTCTTCCTACATATAAATTTAGTCCTACCTTTGAAAACTACTACCGACCAGCCAAGCAACTGTTCTGACAAACCACAAGATGAAAAAGTTCTTGACAAAATTACAAATTGCTATCTGCCAGTTTCTAAATAGCAGTTATTTAAAAAAAAAAAAAAAAACAAACACAGATTCTCACAACACTGCACTTTACATCCATCTGCACTGCCTTGACAAAAGGGGCCATTTTGTTTCCTTAAAAGTCAGACCAGCTGCACTGACTCAGCGGAATGGGTGTCTTTCTAATAGAGGGAAACATTTTAGAAGATGTTTCCCACCTGTGTTGAAATCTGGAGCAGGATTATTTTTTCTGTTCTCATCATGTCAAGTAGCTCAACTGAACTTAACTGCTGAAAGAAAGACACACAAAGTTCTGCCCTACATGTGATGAGATGTGAGGACAGCTTCCTCCTGTTCAAAACACTGACAGAGAAAATGCAGTGAATCCAACTTTCAGTCACTGCCAGCATAAACAACTGACAAATGCCTTCTTACCCCCAATTCATTGCATCTCTGCATGAAAGCTATCTTCGTTTATTTTTTTTCCCTCAACCAGACTCCTTCACAGCTGGATCACTTTTTCCATCACTTTAATGCTGCACATTTCTCAAAGCATGTGCCAGCACAGCTGAAGTGTCATTTCAGCAGACTGCATTGCTCCTACAATAAAATACAACCCTGTCCTACCAGTCCTGGAGGTCAGATCACCCAAAGCTTCACTGCTGAGCCTGGCCAACTCTATTCAACTTCCAAGAGAAAAAGCAAAAACTTCAAAGGACCACACAAATGAGATTTATGACAAACTTCCATGAAAATGCCAAAGCAGAGTCACCTCTGAGATTCTGAACTTTACATTTTCTGCCAGCTTCATGAAAGCTTCCAAAGAAAAAAAGAAGGGAAAGGGGAGAGAGGAGGGAGAGGACTCTTCAAAATCTTCCTTCCTGCCCACAGTTTTCATGGTCACAAATCCAACTCTTCACGGTTTCTCCAGACTTAAACATCTCTTGGTAAAACTGGCATGACTGTGTTATTTTACACGTATTTAAAATATGCTGTATACAATACGTATTTTTTTTAATTAACAGTGATGTCGTTTAGTGAAACAACAAAGAGCAACAAAAGCACAAAAGCTGCCAAAAGAACCCAGGAGACAATCTGTGGTCTTCTAAATGCTGAACGGTATTTTTCCAACTGTAATGGCTACAGCTTAGAACATAAATGAAAGTCCTGTCCTTGAAAGAACCAATATCTCCAAGGTGAAATGTTTAAAAGAACATCTGATGAAAGCCACTCCTGCCCTGTTTCAACACTTTCCATTGATCCTGCCCCCATACTGGTCACACTGAACTACAGCAGTGGTAGATCGGCTGGTCTAGCCGATCACCCACGAAAGGGAGACATGGGGAGGTTCAGCCAAACCATTTCCCAACTCACAGCAGCACTCTGCTGTCCAAATAATGCCAGAGCAACCAAAGAGGACAATGTCTGGTAGGGAAGAAGCAGCTAAGGCTGGGACTATCAGCACGGACAGCAAGGAAAAACAAATGGGAATGCATCATAAATTAAGATGCCAAAATTCAGCAAAAGGAGGTTTCCAGCTTGCCTTATCCTTTTTCCTCTTCCTTTTTCTCTAGAAAAATAAGTGCTTGAAAACACCTGCAAATTATGTTATGGCTAATGTATTCAGTCTTCACAGTTACTGGAATAATGCAGATTAGTATCAGTCCCTATCCAAGTAATCGTAACTCGTAGACACAAAAGCAAATGGGCAGTGGCTTTCTCTGGAAGTATTTGTAAAGAATGGTATTCTATTAGAACCTTACACTCAGAGAGCAGGTACAGCTTTTGGGATGAAAAAGGGGAAAGTACAGCTTGGTCCAAGTGGAGTATTTCTTCTGCATATGGTACCCAATTTGAACAGCAATCTATGTAAGAGTGGTGACCATGCCAGACAGTTGCTATTCTCAGAAGATACAATAACAAAATGGAAGAGTCACTGAGCAGCTAAAGTTTCATTACATAAAGATAATAACTGAACATCTGTATCTGTCATTTCACAATCGAGTCCTACACCAATGTCCTGTGCAGTCTTTGGCAATGCCTATTTTCTGTTCTTTAACTATCCTTCTTTCCTACTTGGATTTCTGGAAATCTCAAGTATGAATCTCGCTATTCTAATCTCAAAGTGCCAAAGGAATAGTTAATGATTTTGCAACACATTTATTTCACATGGGAGACTCTCCAAGTTATTTAGCAGCTGCCAGTATCACAGAAAGCAGCTGCCACCACAGCGATGCAGGCACTGGGGCTCCATGAGCCTGTACCACCTTCAGCAACGCTTTCCAATCAGTGAACCTAACAATGTCTGGCTGAAAAAATGTGATTTTACACTAGAAATATATATAATCAAAATAACTGGGCCAAATTCAGTACTTGGACAACAAGACTGAAGAACACCAACCATTCTGAAAGGGAGAAATGATTTTATTTCAGGCACTAGGTCACAGTTCCTCACAGAGCAGAGAAAACAAAAGGTCACTGTGCCTCTCCAGCAGGTATCTAGAAGCCAGCAAAGGCACGCCTTGGAACTGCCAGTGAAACATATCCTATGGCATCTGGGAGATACACAAATAATTGTATTTGCAAAGCAAACATAACTTGCAAAAGAAGCCTACAACTTCAGTTTTAATTACGTAAGTAAATTAATCCTAAAATGATTAAAAATAATCAAAATGTCTGATAAATAATTCCGTCATAAAATTTAGCAAAATGGTTATTTGCTTAATTGTTAAACCATAAATATTTTCATATAGGCTCAACTAAAAATACATATTTTAATCCCTGTGTGAATAAACTACTTAAAATAAAAATAGTATTATTCATTTCAATACCATTTCTTCTTGCAGACATCCGAAAAGTATCTCAATGTATATCACAAGCATATATGGAATAATAAAACAAAGGTACTGAAGGGAACACATACTGTTCACACACACACACACACACACCCCAAAGATTTACTTTTTGGGAAAAAATCCTAAGAGAGAGGCACGTCCTATTTTATTTCACTTTCCAACAGAAACATTCTTATGGATCCAAGTATGTACTATCCCTATTTTCTATGGCACATAAAATAATACTGAAAAGAAGAAACAAGTAAGATGTAGAATGTAAAGCATGGATGTCTGGAGGGATAGGGAACTGAAGGGTGAGGGGGCAAGGCAAGGACAGGACCTCCTAAGCAGGCCCTGGCAGATGAACACATGGCTGACCTCACATTCCATGGGTGTCCTACTGACTTCCATGGGATGGAAGACTTAACTGGCTGAACACACCACTCTAGGAATGACAGCCAGGACAAAAAATAATTCCTATAAATTAATTATTACTGTATATTGTAAAAAAGAGTATCATCAGTACAGAAATAATCAATTACAAAACAAAAATAGTTTATAATGTAACTGCAAAAGAAAGGAATCACATCTGGGCTGATTTTCTGTACCAAGTTATCAGCTGCATTAATCAATAATTAAGTATTCTACTTCTAATTATACTTGAAATCCCAAAATGTCCTATTCCCTGAAAGCCACTGCCCACAATTGAAGACCTATTTTATTACTCAAGTTTTCTGTCGAGCTCTTATTTGCCATTCCAAGCAAAAACAAGTTAAAGAAAAAATTTCTTGGCAATATTTGGAACAGATCATAAAAGCAAAACAAAAATAAAACTCTAATAACAACTGAGTAAACACTCAAAGACTTGAAGTTCCTAGATTTCATTTTCAACTGCATTAATTACTAGAGTTTCCTAGCAGCAAAGTAACATTCTAAAAAAATGTAAATAATCCTGGTTTTGCTTAATAAAAAGATGGACAAAAATTATTCATTTATAGCACTAGAGATTCCTGAGCCATAACACAGCTTCCTCTTTGAATGATTTACACACTCACACACCAAAACCTGGGGGATTTATATAGCTCTGACCTAAAACCTGAAACGAAAGTGAATGAAAGGGAGTAATCCTCAAACCATCAGCCGCCAGCGCATCCCCCAAAATATCTTGCCCTCTACCAGCCCAGCAGGAGCGATGCTGCGAGCGCAGGCAGCTCTGGGCTGGAACCACCCGCTGGTTTCAGAGCACAGCTCTGGGCCAAGTTCCCAGAACTGCTGCACTACCTGTGTTCCTGGGCTGGAAATCCACCCAGGAGGAACTCCAGGAAGTAGAGCGGGTACCGTGAAAAGCGCGGGGAACGCCGCGGCAATTCCACGACACTTGTAATTTCATCGCACTTCAAAAGAATCCACTCAATCTCAATTCGTTTTCCTGCACACTCGCGAGTTGGAAACTAACCCTGAGCGGGCTTCAGCCCACGGGGGACAGGGCATATGAACTGAAATCCGTCGGTGGTCACGGCTGGGGCCCGGGCATTACGAAGGGCCCGCAGCCCAACCCGGGGACACGCGGGCCGGCACAGCGCCTCCGCCGAGTCCCGCGTCTTCCTCCGGGGCCGCCACGCGCCCGGGCGGTCCCGGGGAGCGGGGGTGCCCGGCAAGCAACCCAGAACTCCGCGCTGCCTTCCCGCCTCCCACCCCGGCCCGCGGTCACCCCGGGCTCAGAGCAGAGCAGGCCGCGCCGCCCGCGCCTCGCCGCCCTGCCGCTACCGAGCCCCGCCGCCGCGGCAGTGGGCCGCGGGCCGTGTTTCCCGAGCGCAACGGAGGGGGCCACGGGCCGTGTCTCCCGAGCGGAGCGGGCGAGCGGAGCGGAGCGGGCGCGGGCCGTGCGCCGGGGCGGAGCGGCCTCACCTTCCCGGCGGGTTTCTGCGAGCCGCCGGGCGCCTTGTCCGCCATCTTGCCTCTCCCCTCGTCCAGCCCTGGCGGCGGCCGAGCGAGCGCCGATCCCACCGAGCCCGCGAGCGGAGGGCGCGAAGCCGATGGCCGAGCCGCCGATGGCCCCCCCCGCCCCGCGGCGCTGCAGGGCCGCACCGTGCGCAGCAGCGCTTGCTGCTTCACTAACAGCGAGAAACGGAAATACCCTTTGGAACGACCCGAAATGTTACCTCGCCCTGAGAAAAGCCCCCGATTACGGAAAAGGCTGACACAGCAAATCCTTCGTTACCTGGTTTCACATCACACTGCAAATGCAACTTTATTAAACGCTGTTAAAATGGGGATTATAACCAGGAGTCACATTTATCATGAGTCTTGAATCGCCGTGCTTTCATGGATTTTCAGAGTAGAATAGGCAGGGGCTGTGATAATACTTAAGGAAAATACAAGAAGTTACACGGAAATTAATGGAAGCTTTAATCCACCACCTGCCAACACCCACTACCCTGTGAGCGGCAGGAGGGAGCAGGGCCTGTGCTAGCAACCACCTGGGGCAACGGAGAGCGAAGGTTCGGGAAGGAGGGGAAAAAAAAAAAAAAAAAAAAAGGAGAGGTTGAAGAGGGCAGAAAGTTTATAGAGGAGGGGAAAACTCTCAAGAAACCTCACCGGCTGCAGATGTGCGTCCAGCTATGCAGGGACATGGTCTGGTGAGAGCTGCTGCTCTGCCCGCAGCTGTGTCAGGGCGAGGGCCCAGCTGCGAGCGCTTCCATGGCAGCTGTCCCTGCGTGTCACCAGCACCGAGCAGGCTGGTCAGGGCGGGCACGGCCGGGAGCGCTCCGGCGGGCCGGAGCAGGGCAGCACGGGGTCCCTGCAGGGCGGAGGCCGCGGGTCGCTGTGCCGGAGCAGGGCGGGCAGAAGGGAGAGCCCGCAGCGTTTCCTAGCGCGGCGCGGCACCGCCAGGGGGCAGGCACGGCCCGCGTCCCGTGACTCCGCCCGAAGCCACCCGAACAACGGGAAAATAAGGAATAACCATCCCCGTCGTTCCTTAGTACGAGCCGCCTCACGCCGCAGTCCGATCCGCAGCGGGCCAGGCGGTGCTGCGGCAAAGGCGAGGCAGGGAGAAAGGCCGCGCGGCCACACGCGTGGCTCGGGCTGCCGGAGCTTCCTGCGGCACTCCACAAGGCACCGCGGAATATTCTGGTACCGGCGCGGCAGCCGAAGGTGCAGAGAGAGGATGTGTATCTGATACACCTGAGCACTTCCAGCCATAACCGCGTGCTGCTCCCGCCGCTGGCACGGTGCTGGGTCGCACCTCCACCCTAAGGAGTCTGCACGGCTCTCTTGGATAAATTTGAGGTGGAATCACTGAGGCTTGGAAGGAAGGATGGGGGGAAGTGAAACCCACGCATTAACAGGCACAATTCCACCAGTCTTTTTAGGATATTTTCAGCCCCAAACGTTCCCATAGAGGAGTCTTTCCACATGAAGGGATGACGTTGGTCAAGGAGCATTACGGGTGGATTAGGCAGGATTTATTGCTGCAGAATCCAAGCCAAGCCCCTCTCTTCCCCCGTCTTTCTCCATGTTTACTTGAGAACCATTTCACTGGCTTGCAGACAGAATTAGTATCATCTGTGACCTGCTCTTGGGGTGGTTTTTAACATAGTAGTGCAAACAGGTGCAGCAACGAGTCGAAATGGCTAGAAAGGGCCACAGGAGAAGACACTAGATGATGCTTAACTCTCCTGGGACCATATTAGTGAATCTGGCATGAAAGATTACTGACACTTCTGGATCAAAAACAGACATCTAGCTGGAAAGAGGAACCTTAGATGATAAGAGTTTTGGGGCCAATAATGTCTAGGAAATTTGTGCTCCATTTGGCCTCAATCCCTTTATTTTATCCACCTCATTAATCCATTTTAATTATCCACTTCATTGTTCAAAACCTCTGCTTACTGCCTAGCCTCTACACTCTTTTGTAATTAATAAACTGCACCAAATTAAGAGCATCACAAACCAGAGCATGCTGTGAAAAACAGGACAGATATAGTTAGAGTTTCAAAGGTCATCTCTAAAGATAATTTTTCAGAATGAACTGTACTCCTCAATCTCTGCTATTTATAACACACTGCGATAGTACAGTAGTACTTGTGTACAGTTAGTGAATGAGAACATGTTGGGCTTAATGGGAGAGCAAGAACAGGAAGGAGAGCAGAAAGAAAAGGAAGCAGTGAGATGCAGAAATCCATGGAGAATTAATGCAGGAAAGAGTAGGCTAATAATAACAACAATATTTAAAAGTAAATTGTAGGCATTTTTCATTATAATGCAGTAGGTCTGGTTGCCTGCAGACCTGGGAATTGTTTATTAACTATTGTTACAATGATAAGTATCATTAGGCAATGTACTTGGGAAAATCATGAATTATCATAAATAATTAACACTAAGCTACATTAAGTAAACCACATGCTGCAGTGTGTTACACTTGTCTTTCTGGCTGCTTTTTTCCCAGCTTTCAGATGAAAGCTCTCCACTGCTCTCAGGCCAGGCCAGGGCACAGAGCTGCTGCAATTCTTTAGCAAATGTGAGTATGAGGGAATGAGAGAGGAAGGATTTAGGGTGCTGTGGCTGTTCCCTACCCTGTGGCAAAGGAAACTTGTTTGAGGACATGGGGCAGACAGATTATGAGGAGGACAGAAGTGTAGCTGCTGGGTGTACAGGTTTGTAACTTAGTCTCACAGAGTGGTTCACGGATCACTAAAGCCACCGGCTCGGGGTGTGTGTGTGTTCCCCAGTGCTCAGGCAGCAGTCTTCCAGCTTCTTCCCTTATTCCTCCCTCCACCTCCTCCCACCTCAGAGACTGAAAACCGCCAGCGAGGATTCTCAAAATAGGCAGCTGCAGCTCCCCCGTGCACTCGCGGGTTGCTAGGGAGCTCTGGGTGCACAAGTGCAGAGCAGAGAGGAGAGGCGGGCAGCACTCACAGCCGGAGCACAGAGAGCCTGGGCTGAGATGCTTTAGCAGGGACCATCGGAATAACGAAAAAGAGCCAGAGGGGCTGTCTGGAAGAGGGCAATTTGCCTCTCAGGTTCCCAGCAGTCTGGACTTGCTGCCACTGCTCTGTCTGCTCTCTGTCCTCCGGCAGGAGCCATCTCTGTGTTACTCCATCTCTCTCAGTACTGTTGCTTTACCTTCCCTCAGCTGTGAGTCCTGCTCTACTCCTGCCAAGCAGCTGCTTTCCCTTCCAGGACCTCACTTCTCTCTCCTGGCACACGTCTTATCAGGGAAGCTGGGCTCTCTCTCCCCCTGGGATTCCTCAAGCAATGAGGCACATTACGCAAACCAGTCACAGGGGCAACATCTGACTTGTGCTGTCTGGCTGAGAAGGGTCAGTCATTTGCAGTGTAGTTTGCAGGCATTAGTGCAAGTATCAAATGAAGGCTTAATTTAAAAAGTTCTCCTGCAGCTTCTTGTCAGAGAGAATTAGCATACGTGGCTAGAATCCGTGTGCGCATCTCTCAGCTGTTTGAAAGCAAGGATGTTCAAGATGAGTGCAATGCCAGTCATTCCTTTGCCATGCTGAGACTCCCTCCTGTCAGGTTACTAACAGTGAGTAGCAATTTGTGCTCTGCAAAACACTCCCACTCAGCACATACAAACAAAACAATTTCTTAGTCATGCACTTTCTAAGTGAGGGTTCAGTCTTGCAACCCTTGCAAAGGACAAGTTGTACTTTGCTCTTACCATAAGCCCCTGGAATCTGGGACAGCGGTGGATTTTGACCATGGAAAACATTAAATATGCACCCACCCAATACATTATTCTTCATTACAGTGAAACTCATCTCATACCAATACTTATGCTCAGATTTGCTGCTGTCAAGAAAAAGGCTAGTTTTACCTCAAATCTTTCAAAACCAGGAACTCTAAAAAGACAATAATCAAACTTTCAGAGAAATTTTCTTAAAATGTGAAGTATTTTACCCACTTTGCTGTGTTTGGTGTTTTTTCAGATGGGTTTCATTGCTGGTTTTTAAAGCATAAAGGAAACAAACCTGAAGGTATTCAACTTCAAAGTAAAGAGGGAAGAAAATTAGAAACTCCTTCTGATCACTGAGACATTAAAATAAACATTGCTGTGCAGCCATTATGGTATTGGTTAGTATTATTCCTTTTACAACATCTACCTTTTCTCTTCTCCAGGTGAGGCTTTAAAATATAGGCATCACTCCCACTTCCATTTATCTATCAAGTATTAGCTTTATAAAGTATAATTGATTCTAATTAGTTACTCAAGAAGGAGAAAGTGACGCAAGGTTTCCTGTTCATCCAGTCTTAAAAAGATAGCAGAGTAGAATCTTTAAAGGAAAGTTAATCACTTCAGTATTAGATCAAAGCACAGTGTCTGCTAAATTATTACAAAGTATTGTAATCACTGAAGTAAAAAGTTACCCATCAAACCATTATTTGCAAGAGATTGATAGACATTCAAGAAAGGATTAAAAAAAACCCACAGAACAAAAGGACCATTTTTGTATGTCTGTGAATCTCTTCAGATGTTCTCCCAGAGAAACTGCAACCATAAGGTACAGCAAAGTAAGTTAGATAAGGCTAAAGCGCCCCTTTCTTTAATAGCTACTTTTTAAAAATAGAGCCAAATTCTACCTTCTATCTTGTTTAGTGGGGTTCCATGGAAGATGTCACAACAGTCAGAGCTACTAAAAAGATTTCAGTGCAGGAGAAAAATCCAGAGGAAACAGAGAGGGTAAATGTTTTTACTAGGATGAAACTTCTTACTGAGAAAGAAATCATCAAAGTCTGTCTTAGAAGCAAAGACGAAAAAAGAAAAAAAAAGATATTATACAGGTGGAATTGTATGGTAGAGGACTAAGTCAAGCAAGTGCTACTAAGACTGATATTTGCCAGCATGAGTTGAATTGTGTAAGGCTAAAGGTTTATCTTCAAAAGCATCTTAAATCTTTCAAACACCATCACTGCCTATTCACATTAGGACTTTCTCTCTTTTTAAGGTTTTTCTAAAATTAGTTTATTTATTTATTCAAGAAAGCTGTGTATTGTAGGAGGGCTAAGTACAACCTCTTTCCCTAGTGTGCTCTGTTTGGGTGCAAAATATGCATTTAGCTTTTTTTTTTTTTTTTTTTTTTCATTTCCTATCCTAATCAAAAGACATCATTTCACTGGGTAGGGTTGAAGTAATATGGAGTATTTTTAGGGCTTTTGATATTTCAGACAAAATAACACCTCAACCTCAGAAATTACTTCAACGATGAATAAAACAAAAGTACAATGTAGAAACAAACACATATTTGGTATTTTAGCACATGTTTTCCTTTGAGTCTTCATTCAGCACTGATTAACATTAGTTTCCATTACTTACCTCATTAGGCAGTACTTTCATCAGTGTTTTAAGAGTCTTCTAAAAGGTTATTTGGAGAGAAAGCCTGCAGAAAATTCTACACATGCTTAGATAAAACATGGTATATGCTGACCATGCCCTTCTAAATATAAACTCTGGTTAGAGAAATGCAGAGGCTCTTCATGCACTACATTATGTGGACTCTTCTCTGTGACCTCCAGATCTCCTGATTCTCCCTGGCTTACCACATAATCATGTAATACTAACCTTGATGGAGTACATATGAATAAGAGGCTATTTTGAGGTTTTAAGTGCTTCAAATTGTAAGGTTCCCTGCACACTATCCCACAGCTTGGGAGGAGAATGCTCAACTCAATGTAATATGTATGCAGTAGTCTTTATGAAAGCCCAGGATGTCCTCAGAGATCATTCTCACTGTGAGGAGTCTGCCTTGGAAATAAGCAAAAGACTTATACCATTAGCAAGGAGTTCCACAAATGTGGCTCCTAAGAATCAGTGTGTACCTCCACCAACACCGAGACAGTCCAGCGTCCACCAGATCTGTCAGTCTTGAATCACAAGCAAACCCCACCTGCTCCTCCCAGCCTGGACTGCCCCAGTGGGCCATAAACCCAGAGGGTGTCCTACCAGGCAGCCAGGCCTTACCCCAGAACTCCCTGAGGCACGAGGGCTAACAGACTCCCACCTCCCTGCACATCAGGAGACTGCAGAAAAGTCAGGACATGTCAAACGAGCCCTGCCGCCGCTCCAAGGCCAGCAGTTCCCAATCTGCAGTGGATGCTGTCATTCTTTGGACACCATCTGTTGCAACAGCTGCTGGTGGCTTTCCAACAGCCTCTTTAGTGCAGGTCTAAAACCTGATTGCCCTCAACCACCCCTTCTTATCTAACCTTGATGAGAGAGACTGAAGATCATGGTCACTTTGGCCCTCTACCATAGGGCATGCAGTGGCATCGACCACTACAAATGGCAGTGTCACTGCCATAGGGGACTGGGAGACAGGATCACCAGGGCCCTGCTGGGAGCGCCGGGGTGTGGTGTAGTGGGAGTGGCACAGGCGCAGGTATTCTTTAGCAAACAGCCCCCTTCCCACCGCCTACATCTGGAGGGATGCAGCACCCAGTCCAGCATCTGGCCTGTCTTTTCTTCACTGTGGCCTCCCTAGTGAAAAGCAGCACCATGAGAAGCCAGTCCTCTACCAGAGGCTGAGCATTTTCCAGTAATTGCCAAGAGCCTTTCCTCTCCCCAAATCCCACACTGCAGAGCTCCTGAGGAGCAGGGCCCTGCTCACTCCTGAGGCTCCCTGCAGTCTGAGCCCTGTCGGTCACTCCCTGAGGAGCGTCCGCCTGCTGTGTCCCTGCACTCCAGCAGGCACCCCTCCAAAACACAGGGATATTGGAGCATATTAAGCCTGCTAGCTGAAAAATGGCTTTTGTTTAATATTTTCGTTTAATATTTTACTCCTCATGTTGGCTTTTCAGCACTGTTCGGTTATGTTTATTTTCTTAGCTGGTCTCCTGTGTAATTTTTGTTAAGCTTATAAGAAGTGCCACCAGTCTGCCCTACTTTTGAATGAAAAATGCATTGAAAATCACTTTAAGCAACAGACTTTTAAGACTTTTTCTGCGAACTTAAAAAAACATTTTTCTGATTGCCTCCTTGTTCAGAAAATTTTTCACATTGTTGTGATTCACTATCAAATAGAAGATTTTTATAAAAATCTTTGAACAGAATGTCCTAATTACACTTGACCTCAGTTTCTACCATGTGACCACGGATGTATCTGAATATCACCATGTAAAACGTACTTCTGGCAAAAGAGAGTTATTGGGTGTTTAAGACCATCTGAAAACAAACAAAAAGGAAACACGTTGAAACAGCAGATCAATCCCTTAGTCTGGCTGCTACCTGCACCTGCATTAGTGACTTACCTTCTATTTCCTTCAGATGCCTTAAGGAACAGTAACACCCGTACGGCGCTTTTCCCCGTGTTTTTATACTTTGATTATGTAACTGCGCTGCTTGCATAACCACAACGACAATAAGTGTAGGATTTGTCTAAGGATCAACACGGAGTAACTCCTGCCAGCCGTTCCCGAGTGTCCTTCCCAGCCGCCCCGCTCGGAGCGCGCCGATAAGGTGGGTGCCGTGTGTGTCAGTGATGCTCACCCCATGCAGTCTGGCGGGGAACGTTTAGCCTAAAATAACGTTTGCATTCACTGCATGAGATGATGTCACCAAAGAAATCATGTCTCAGCGGCCTTACCAAAGCACACACGACAGACCGCCACCCAGCTGCCACTGTCCCCTGCTAGGGGTACTTCCCCGGTCTGTCCCAGCCTCGCGGGGCCGTCTCCCTTTTCCCGGGGCTCCCGCCCGGCTCCTGCCGCACGCGCGGGCGCAGCCGCGCTCGGGGCTGGGCAGGCGCCCCGGCGCTGCCTTTGTGCTTTTTACACCAGAACGGCCCGGCGGGCAGGCCCTCGCACCGAGCGGTGCCGGTGCCAGCTGACCCTGCCCCGGGAAAGGGTGTCGCGGGTCCGGCCCGGCCGCACGCCTCGCCGCGGGGGCTCTCACGGACCCGCCCCCCCGCGGTGGCCGCATCAATCATTAACGGCGGCTCGGGTGTCCAGCGCCTCCCACCCCGGGAAACCCTACCCGGGGCGGCGGGGGCGTCTCTTCCCGCTCCTCGGGAGCGCTGCATGCGCCGCCGGTTTCCAGTTACCGCGATGTCGGGCGGCGGGGCGGGAGGAGCCGCGGCGGTGCCGCCACTGCCCCTGCTGCAATGAGTGATGCTGCCGGGGGCGGCGGCGGGGGCGGAGAGGCGCAGAGCTACCGCGGATCCTCCGCCGGTGGCTGCGGGCGCAGCGGCTCTGCCTCGCCCGGCCGGCGGCGAGGCGGCGGGCCCGGGGCCGGCCGGGGCAGCAGCAGCATGCCGGCGGGCGAAGGGGACAAGAAGGAGGCGGCGCCGCCGCCGCCTCGCCCTGCCGCCCTGCTGCGGTGGGACGAGGTGCCCGAGGACTTCGTGGAGTGTTTCATCCTCTCGGGCTACCGGCGGCTGCACTGCTCGGCGCAGGAGTGCCTGGCCTCTGTGCTTCAGCCCACCAACGAGACCCTCAACTTCTGGACCCACTTCATCCCACTGCTGCTCTTCCTCAGCCGCTTCGGGCGGCTGCTGCTGCTGCGGGGCGCCGGGGACGTGCCCTTCCACCACCCGGCCCTGCTGCCCCTCTGGTGCTACGCCTCGGGGGTGCTGCTCACCTTCGCCATGAGCTGCACGGCCCACCTCTTCAGCTGCCTCTCTCCGCGCCTCCGCGCCACCTTCTTCTACCTGGACTACGCCTCCATCAGCTACTACGGCTTCGCCAGCACCGTGGCCTACTCCTACTACCTGCTGCCAGGGCTGAGCCTGCTGGACGCCGGCGCCATGAGTCGCTACGTGCAGCAGCGGCTGGGCTGGCAGCTGGACTGCAGCCTGCCCATCGCGGCCTACCGCGTGCTCGTGCTGCCCGTGGCGCTGGCGCTGGCCGTGGGCTGCACGGCCGCCTGCTGCCGCAGCCGCGCCGCCTGCTGCGCCTACCCCTTCGCCGTGCGCACCTTCGTGTTCGCCATGCCGCTCAGCATGGCCTGCCCCATCATGCTCGAGAGCCTCTTCTTCGACCTCCGCGCACGCAACCCCACGCTCTTCGTCTACTTCTACCGCCGCTACTTCTGGCTGCTGGTGGCCGCCTTCTTCAACGTCAGCAAAATCCCCGAGCGGATCCAGCCGGGGCTCTTCGACATCGTGGGGCATAGTCATCAGCTTTTCCACATCTTCACCTTCCTCAGCATCTACGACCAGGTGCACTACGTGGAGGACGGGCTGGCTGAGTTCCTTAAGGCACCCCTGGCTGCCCCCACCTACCTAGGCACCGTGGGGTATATGCTGCTCCTGACCGTCTGTCTTGCCGTGGTCGTCAGGAGGTTCCTCAACGTTGCAGACCTCTGCAAGAAGGACTGACCAGGATGGTGACCATCGATATGTGCCCACCATGCCAGTGACCCTTGGGCTGGAGACCCTTGGGCCGATGACCTTCAGACTGGTGACCCTCAGACCAGACCCACCATGTCCTGAAGAAGCTGTGAAACCTGGGGGAAACATACCTGTGGAAGAGTCAGGTCTCTTTCTTGGAGGTTTGCTGGAGAAAATGACCATGACAGAACTGCTCGTTAAACTACTAGGTTACCAGAGGAAGCAAGCAAATGCTTACTGGTATGTTGCTGCTTAGAGTATAAGCTGAAATAATTTAGCCCTGCTACTAGGAAGAATGCATGAATGGTGAATGCCACTTACTAATTTCATAACAATTAGGTCTAAACTAGCTCTGTATATACATATATATTTATATATCTAGCTATATATTTATTAGCTACATATATGTGTATATATATGTATACACCTGAAGACATTTGTGCAATGATTTCTCATAGACTTTTAATCAACTCCTATGTGAAATTTCCTAGCAGATTATGCACTGACATTTATCTTCCTCTCTGATATTGTAACAGGCCTTTGCAGCTGCATACTGGATTTTAAATGCAAACAAATCAATAGCTATCTATAGTTTCTAAGGTCTTGCAACCTTTTCAGACAGGGAACAATAGATTTAAGAGAGGAAAAACAGCTGTGAATTATTACAGAATTACCACTTGATGGAGAGACTTTAATTAGACAGACAGTGAGTGGTTGGGGTAGCCACTTGGATACTAAAATAAAATAGGATATGTAAAATAACCGAACCAGAAAGGGATGAAACTGGTTTGGAATGGGGGCAGAAGGACACTGCATAATGGAATGGCTCTTCCCTCAGCATGTCAGGAACATATGTTGTGCTAAGGGAGTTGCTAAGGGGTCCCTTTATCTTCCCGGTTAAATCACCCCCAAATCAGTCCTCTAGAGTCAAAGTCAGATGCCAGACTTTCTATAAACCCCTGCCAAGCTCGGTGGGAGTTCTGTGGATGTAAAGAGAGTAACCGATGCATGAGATCTCATTCTGGATCTTTAAAAAAACTACACGGAACTAGTTTCTACTGCTCTTTAATTAGAGTACTGTCAGATTTACCATCCTAAAATTAGTTGCCGAATAAGATAGTGCTGAATCTGAGTTCAGCACCTAAAATCTGGTTCTGCACGTACTGAATACCGGCAGTTTTTCATCATTCCCCACTTTGTCCTATTCTGATTAGCTGTGGCTGCAGCTGGATGTGTTGAATTCCTCTTTCAGAAGCTTTGGGCGAGTTCAAAGACAAGAATTAGGAGATATTTTCCAAAGCGGTATCTTTTCAGAGCAACCCGGATATTATTATCCTTGTCACACGACAAAGAGCTAAGTATAGATTGAATTTACTCTCTAGATACATTTTTGTAAACCATGTGCAGGTTCTAAGCCGATGCATTTTGCTTTCGTCAGGCAGAACAAGTGCAATAATATTACACAAGGGGATTACAAATCGAAGTTCAGGTGAGAAACTACTTGTGCAACCCATTGTAAAAAGAAGGGTGGTACTTCCTTAGGAAACCCTCATCAGACTGCGTAAGAGTGTAGTAGCTGTTTTACTCAGCTCCTGCTATAGAAGTGTATTTCTTGCTTGGTTCTGTCCCATTTTCATGGACATGGCTTCTGAATCCCAGGACAATGTTTTGAGTCCAGTACTAATCTTCTGTAAGAGAAAGTCCCCTTTGTTTAAAATGGGAATATAGGAAGGACTGTAGCCAGGGATTATGAAGTCAAATTCTTAACATGGGTCAGAGTCATCACAAACCCAATAACCGATGTGCCCTCTACCAATGTAACAGCTTTCTGAAAATTTCTCAATGGAAGTGTATAAGCTAAAAGAAAATTGCACTCACTCAATTTAGCTTTTTTCTCAACCCATTTTAAGTATAATGGTTTGAATATTTTAGATTCTTAGTGAAAGGTGAAAGTGGCCTAACAAAAAATATATACTCTTTGCCAGCCACAATTCTGTTGGTATGTAGTTTCTGGAAGGGTCAGATGTGGTCTTTTAAGGAGATTGACTAGAATTATCTGAAGTAGCAGTTCCCAAACTGGCCTCTTGAGTTATTGCTGTTGGCTCCTAGAGAACTGCATGTCCCTATGTGAGTGGCTGTGTTCAGTTTTCATTTGCCAACCTGCATTAAAAGAAAATGGAAACTACATGAAGTATTTAAAATTTTACCTATTTTCACTAACTTTAGTCATAAACGTAGCATTGCTTTCTTCAGCTTAACAAAGCAGAAAATGTTCTGCACCACTGGAGAGGAGGCAGGTTCACAACACTGTTATTCCTTGAAACGTGCTTTAATATTGTGAAAACCCTGAAAACTCAAAATAGAAAGCCAGTGGATTAAAACCTGCGACAATGTTGTGCTATGAATTTCCACAGCTGCAAAAAGAGGCCAAAAATCTTTGAGATGGGCTGTATTCAAGTTAGAATAATAGGGGCATAGTAGTTACAGCCCAATGACTCACCCAAACTAATTATGTTGAAAGGGTTTGCCTGGGAGATGCCACTAGCACGTCCAACCAGCAATTAAAAACTAAGAAATAAATCAGAAAGGCAAGAGATAGCAAAACATAAAAGACAGATTAAAAAAAAAAAAAAAAAAAAAAAAAAAAAAGATGGCAAAACTAGAAGGCAGTTCAGAAACAAGCAACAGTAAAAGCCAAATGTAAAAGACCAGGCTTTTAAAGCATACTGTACAATGAATTATATTTGTGCTTGTCAGTCACAATGTGGAGGACATCTCAAGAGGCAATGTCAAAAATGGCTGTCGCTAACTTGTAAAAATACATTTGATATTTGGAGTTGGGCCACACAGGGTCATCTATATATATCTCAACGACAGATAACAGTATAAAGTTTGGATTGCAACTAACTGCAATTTTACTGGAATTTTACTGCTGTTACAAGAGTTGCCTGTGAGCCGCAGTCACACTGAAGGTTTGGTACCTGGCTCTGATATTAAGAATATTGCTTCATTCAGAAGTTTCTGTTGGCAGATTATTTAGGCACATGTATGGGCCTGAGCACCTCATGGAATTATTTGTAAAAGCTGGTTGTAAGCACTGCTGTCTGAGCCACTGTAAGCAGGCTGCTGAATCCAGAGTGAATGGCTACAGAGGGATGTGATTAGAAATTAAGAGTTCTAATTAATGGATTTTTGTTTGTCTGGTGTTTGTTTAAAAAAATGTGACTACAAATTAAAAAGATACAGTAAGTGTGGAGAATATCTTGGGAAATGTTACCCAAGTGTCTGTGTCTATTCAGTGAAGGACACTTATGTAGGTAATTGTTCCATTTGCTATGTCCAATGGACAGAACAAATCTGAGATAAAAAGATTAAAATTGGAATAAGATATCTATAATTACAGTGCTTGAATTTGCTCACATAGAAATGAGTCAGCATTTGTGTGACTTGTAAGGATGCAGGATAACTTTCCTGTGTGAAAGCACATGACTTAAGATGTGTAAACATGTCCAGAGCTCAGACAAGAGGTCTGACCTGCAGACCAGATGCATAAGGAGATCCTAGAAAACTAACTTGCTTGCAGAAGTACCTGTCATAATGTTTTTATAACCTGCCATAAGGTCTACACTGTGGATACCACAGTTCATGTTTAAAACCAAAAAGGCTTTTCAGGCCTTTTTTAGTAGAATCTGTACAGGGATGGAAGCCAAGGTGGGGACTGGAGGACAGGGGGTGTGGCCGGTAACTGCCTGGGTGTCTTTCTGTGTTTGCTCAGCACTGACCTCCAGACTGGCACACCTGTGCTGTCATGAAGTGACTGTTGCTCTGGCCACTTCCCAGAGTGTTGGTGGTGTAGACACCATCCCTTGCATTCAGCACGTGCCTAGAAGTGCAATCTACACTGGAATATATTCAGTGAGCCTGGCTTCGGGGCACTTCTGAGTAGCCTGTGAGTCTCAAGCTCATCTTCATGTAAGATCGATAAACCTGATCTGCAATCATTACCCTCTTTTCTGTGGTGATACAGTATTTCTTCTGCAGTATACTCATTTGAATGTCACTATCCAGGATACCTGTGAAGCTCTGAGCAGCTTCATTAGCAAGACTGGAATCTAGAGTCTGGAAACAAAGGGAAGGGTTTCAGCTACATGCTGCACTTGTAGAAATGTAGCAGTTAAAAGTAGAAGTATGTTCGGTATTTTTGCTAAAATGATAGTTCTGCTTAGTTGTCCAAGTGTTTGCTTCTTATTTATTTGCTGAATCCAGCTACTTTGTCAGGTTTCTGTCAACAGTGCAGCTGCAGAAAATGACAATATGAAAGTTTTACTTCATTTTTAAGTAAACTCTCTGAGGCAGCACATTCATAGAGCATTATTGCACTAAACTCAGTTGATTACCATCCACATGCCTTACAGAAGCAAGTCATACCTGTAGTAATTGCCCAGATCAAACTGTTTTTCATTGCCTATGAGAGTAAAAATGACCAAGTGGCCAGTAACAAGCTGAGGAGTCAGGCTCTCCTGAGTTCTTATCCTTGTTTTGCCACTACCTGTTCTGTAATCTAGGGCAAGTTGTTTAAACTGTGTTCATTTTGAATGAATTTTAATTCACGTGAAACACTGGAATTGTACCAGGGTTGGATTTGACCCTTTATGTCTCAGTTTCCGCATCTGTAAGATGGGGAGAATATACCTTACCTACCTCGCAGGGTTGCTCTGAAGACTAGCAAATGTTTGTAAAGCACTTAAAAATGCAAAGACCCTCCCAGGTGCTAAGAAATATTATTGAACTCCAGCAGAATGTTATATTTTTCCTCATCTCACAGGGAGAGGAACATGAACGTTTCCAGATTATGAACTCTTGGGATAAGCCTTTGTCATTGCCATGCTCCTAGGATGTTCATATCCTGTGTCTTATGGAGCTGATGGCAAAATTTCCACTGGCTTCAATTGGGGGTAATCAAGACCCAGGCAGTATTAAACAGGCTGACTAAATGCTTAAGGGTCAGGAGTACGGATAAAACATACATGACTTAATATATGCTTTTCTTCAGAAATTCTCCCTGGTAAATTGTTCTGAGGAGCATTGTAACACCCATGAGGCCTCCTTGTTCTTTAGCCAAGGATTGTATTCCAGTTACTATGAAACAATGGAGCGGGTTTCCCATCAGTGTCTGTAAGACTATGATTATGCCTTGGTTGCCATTGGGAATTTTGAACTACATCAAACTGCTTCTTACCAGAGTAAAAACCTGAAATAAATGAAACTTTTAAGAAAAAAACATGTAATCATTTGAGAACATAAAATTACATTGATCAAGCAACTTTCTCTTTTTCCCTCCTGTTCTGCAAAACCAACACCATGGAGCGAATCCTGTGGTTGAGTGAAATCTGAACTTGGATCTTTTGACCACATGTATGTACTGTCAAGGAGCCCTGAATAAACATCCTATTAAACCACTCTGCCTGTCAACTGGAAGGGCTGATATAAAAAGCACCACAGAGAAGAGGATCATGTTTTTAAGAGCTTTTCTAACTGGCAGCAGTAGCTGAGGGGGGGAAAAAAAAGAAGACATCAAAGGGTTTGTTAGTAGTTTGTTAGTCAAGGCCTGTACCTTTAGAAATTCTCCCAATATCCAAGTATATTCCTAGCTTCTGTTAGCACCTCTTAGTCAGGGCTATATAATCAACACCCAAGTTACATCTGAAACTTTACTCTCTTCTCCTCAGATGAGATGCAAGATGGTAGTGTCACATGCACTGAAAGACACAGGCTTCCATTCAAGACACTTAGTGTCTTGGAATTGGGTATGGAATAAAGGTAAATTGTCTTCACATCTTGCTTAGATAGATGCTGCTTCATTCCACTGAATTCAGTAATAAACTATTGACCAAGACAAAGGAATCAGGCTGTTGCTAAAGTTGCCTGGAAGGAAACACCACCAGCAGACTTCTGCTTTCAGGGCAGTTGATTCCTGGGCCATACTCAGAATATGAAGGATTCTGAAGTAGGGCTTTGCTATTTCATGGGAATGCCTTAGCATTTGTGGTTGTAGCTGGGGGTTAATAGTACAGAGAAACAGTTTATAGGAAGTCAATTCTGTCTGCTAGAGGTTCAAGCTCACTTTAGTAGGAGTTATCATGTTTAAGGGGCTGTGCATGTAATGAACAAAAGGTGTGAATTTTGTGTGGTTCTGTTGGGAGGGTTTGAACATTTACTCTTTCTACACTTTTGGATGCTGACTACTGTATATGTAATGACTATGCATTTTTAGAAAAAAGGGTGTGATCTATAAATAAAGTTGATTCTGAGTTCATTTTTGCAGATATGCATTTATAAAGGTTTTTCGCATTTCTTAGTATAACTTACTGTGACACCTGTAGGATCAGAACTGTGTTAAGTGTAGTTATCTTCAAACACAGGTGACGTTAGCATGAGTATAAGAACATTCAGTTCTTGTACAGGGGTGTTGATATTTCTGGAAAACACTATACTAGCAAAAGTATCATGGCCATTTTGTTGTATTTTATATTTTAAAGCAATAAAATAGCATTCTTTGCCATTTTAATTCTCTGCTAACTAATTAATGATAGACATCCCTGTTCCACTAATATCATTAATATGTATTAGGAGATTAGTGTTCAGCCTACAGTTCTCACTGAAAAATCATGAAATTGGTAGCAATAACAGTGTCAAGAATCGCAGCAAAATATTGACTGCAAAATGAAGAGGTCTATTTGGCATCAAGTTTTCCATTTGGCAGAGTAGGATGGCAAAATACTGTTTTCAGTCCAAGTCAGGCACCAAAAAGCACTCAGTGAACTGCAATTACATAAAGTATCTGCCTTAAGGCTTTTCTGTCAAAATTCAGCAGGACCGCATGTATCACAGCATAATTGCAGGCTTCCCCTGGTACTGTGAAATGACTGAACACAGTGGAAAACTGTAGGGTCTTCTAGTTGAGGTCTACAGAATTCCTTCAAAAGTTCTAAAAATTCTTGAGATTCTTATTTGCAGACTTTGCATCCTATTTGAAATGTGGCAATGACTTTAAGGAGTTGATGTTCCAGCAAAAACATCCACTGCCCTCTTGGAAGCAAATACTTCAAGAGACTACATCCTGCAAATAAACAAATGCTTTACAAGACTGCATCCTCCTGTTAACACGTAAGGGTTTTCATAACGTTATCAGTAAACTCTGGATCTGACTGCTGGACATGAACATGCTGGAGGAAAACCTCACAAAACCGATGAAGCCAGTGAAGATGGCAAAACACTGAGCAGAACGGTAGGCAACAAAAGTTACAGCTTCTAGGACAGGTAATTTATTGAGGGCAGTACCTCAGCCTTCAGCTGTGGTGGATCCATAGTTACTCTGATAATCTGCTGGAAATCTGAAGGCAATCTATATTTTGTCACCATGACATCACTTCTCTGACAAATGGCCCTAAAAGTCAGGACTGTATTTGAGGAGGAACAAAGGAACATCTGACACACAACAAGTACCTTCAGATTTTATTCTCTCATCATAGGATCATGTGAGGTTAGCAGGATCTGCAAGTGGAGATGAAACACATTAAATATTAAAAGCTGGTAAAAATGTAAAGCAAATCAGTATTAATGCTAAGGCTAAATCTTGGCTGCAGTGACAGGAGCCTTTGGGGCAGACACTACAGATGCACTTTCTGCATCAGAAGCCCTCTACTACAAGGCAGATTTCTTATCAGCAGTGGCAGTATGCTTCTGTTAATTGGGAGCTGGAAATATTTCTCTTGCCAGGAGCACAGTGTTTGAGTAAATGATGCATGCTTTACAGAAGCAAAACAACCATGTCACACAATGTTTTTGGAGAGTAAGCAATTTTATTGAGTTTTCTAGTTTGAGTCTCTCCTGCCTTCAAGGTCTAATCCTTTCCTGTCCCTCCTGACGACACATGAAAATATAGTTTTCATTCATTTTTGGTGTTAAGTATAATATTCAATATTATACTCTGTTAGAAAATGTCTATTCCCTATTCCCTCTCCTCTGCTGTCCTGAGAAACCAGGCAATGCCAGATGTACAGGAAAAAAACTTTTTTGTTTGTTTGTTTGTTTGTTTGGGGTTTTTTTTGGTTTTTCCCCTTCTTTGTATGCTGGACTCTCCACATCCACAGTCCCGGGACTATGGAATTCAATAATGGCACCTACTAGTGTTCCAAAATCTAAGCTTTCCTTTTTAGCAGCACTTGGAAAGACAACTAGGAAATGTCAGCAGGGTGGATAACAAGCAACAGTATCTGTAGCCCTCAGAAATAATACAAATAATGAGCAAAAGGTAAACAGGTCCCTGGGGCAGCTTCTCTGATACCTTTGTACACACTGACAACATCTCTCATAATCCAAAATTTAGTGTAGCTTATAAGCATGTGCTTAAATTTAATAGGACTATATGTTTATCTTTGTTCATTAAAAAACAAAAGGGGTGAACTTTTCCTTGTGTTTAAGTGTGCTATAGAAGCAGAGCCCTAATGAGCAGACAGTGCCAGGGAAATGCTGCCAGCAAGAGTCTGGCACAGCAGATCCTGCCATCCAGCCTAAGGCAGTGTCCTACACTCCAGCACCCAAGACTCATATTCCCTCCTCAGCTGTAGCACTTTAAAGCACTCTCAGGGCATTGTCTGAAAATTAGGTATGTATAGCTAGAAATGCACCAACTTAGTCATGAAATAAAGCTGCAGACTTTCCATTTGGACCAATTACAATATTGAAGTATTGTTTCTTGTAGTATAGTAGAAAATCATAGCTTGAAGAAAAACAGTTTGGAGCAGCAAGTAACCAGAATCACTGAGCACTAAAAATATATTCACTAGCCAACATAGTTAAAAATAATATTTATTTCTGTAGAATATAGACTCTATACTGAAACAGAGAAGCCAAATATTCTATGAAGAACACCCCTGTCCCTAGCAATAAAGTACATTCCTTCAAGCTGTAACATTCTAACTCAACAGAAGCATGCCATCTCTTTTATTCTAAAGTTCAGATGTTCTTTGGACAATAAAAAAATAATTTGACTTAACTGTGTTCAGTAAAACACAGAGAACTGAGACTATACAAGAGTGGGAAACCTGCTCAAAATGCAATATTCAGGTCGTTAAAAGAATATTACTTAAAGTCCCAGCTAGCTTAGCACTCGGCAGCCCTATCACCTCAGAGGGAATATACAGCCCTTTGTATCTTCAGTATACAGCCCTGCAGCATCTTCAGATCTGCTTCTACTGACATGACATTATTCCAAAGAATATAGTGAATTGATATAATGACTGGCAAATAGTAGATACCTGCATTATAGTTAATCTGTGATGAGTATATTCTTGTATTCAGACATAAGGCTGAATTACATACATGAAAAAGGTGGTGCCCTACATACTTTGAGGTCTCCAGCGGTTACCAAAAAGACATTTTAGAAGTCTTCCTTATTAAAGGGAAAAAAATAAAATTAACCTCACAGAGTTTAAAAGATATATTGATTTTGACTTTGCTGGCAGATTCTTACATGGGTTTGCGCAAGCAAATGAACTGGTGGACTTACAAATATTACCAAGTGAAGTAATCACTGCTTTCCCTTCTGAAAGTCATGGTGACTTTGTCCAAGCAGGGTTACTGAAGACCCACAGTCAATCTGAACCTCTCCCCTTTACAGCAGTTGTGACTTGGAGTGCAAGTCCTCTGTGGAAAGTACTAGATGTTCACCTAGCAGTTTCCAACACACTTCATTGCTGCTTTTAAATAACCTCAAGAAATGTTATTCATTAGCCAAATATGCACATAGAGATAACAGTTATGATTTTCAGGCTCTGGAATTGTCATGATTTCTAGTTTCACTGTCAGGGCAACACCAGGTATGTCCTAGACATGAGTGACTTCCAACTTACTATTCAACATTCTTTGCTTCAAAAGCCATTTCTGTCCCCCATTCACTCATGAATGAAAAGATCTGCAACAAACAGCTGGTAAATGAAGTCTCTAAGGTGACAACTTCCCATGTGCACTATAATAGGTCAGCAGTAGCACAGTTCCCGTTGCAAGTGATTCCTGAGCTAAATTCCCAAACAAGCACCAGACTCAGTTCTCTTCCCTTGGCATTTTGCCCAGAAGGCTCAAACAGGCTGGAGAATGGTTCTGACTTGTGAAAAGCTCTTTTCCCCTCCTATTCCTATTCCCTAATCACATCCCTGTGTGCTGTACTGGCACAGAGGCTGCAGCAGGAATGTGGTGTGGCACAGCACAGCTCTGTGCTGCACCAGTCCATCTATGGCACGGAGTCGCATGGTCCCACCAGGGCAGCTCCCACACACGAGTCAAAGCAGCCTGAGAACCGGGCAGTGACAGCCCTGCCTGCCTGCTGGGCCAAGTGAACCTCAGAATAAAGAGATTCAGGCCTGCTGTTCAGAAGAAAAAGTTCTGCAACATTAGTCCGTGCCCAGCAGACCTGTGGAGGACACTGGGGTCAACCAGCAGGAATTTCCTAGACGAGATTTGTTTTTACTCAGCTTTAAGAAAAGAAACCTTCATTTTCTAACTCAGCCATCAATTGTAAATGATATAGAGAATAGAAATTTTCAGTTTCCCTGAGGTTGCTGGATAGAGCTTAAAGACTCAATGACAAAAAAAAAAAAAAAAAAAAAAAAAAAAAAAGGATATAAAAATATGACCACAGGAGGATAAACGTAGCTGGACTCAGTGGACAAACAGATAAAAAGGACTACAGGTTTTTTTGCAAGTCATGTGACAAAGAAGTAACAGCACATGACCAAAGAAAAAAATCAAGGAAAAGTCACCTTTAGTATCAAAGCATTCATTGAATACAACCACCAGACACTCCTTTTATGACTCTCCAGTCAAAAAAGGACTTCCAGTGGGAGGTGTATACATACAAATTAGTTCTAGGAAAGTAATGTTTATGTATTAAAAAGAACCACGTTTTAATGAATATGTATGATTACGATGGATAAATATCTTGTTGTAAAGCCTCACAACACACACAGAATAAAAAAAAAAAAAAATCTTCTGTGTGTCCTACACAGGTAAAGAATGCCTGCTTTCTAATGCTTCAAACGTGTTAGAAAGTTAATTCCAGCCGGTTTCAGTATCTTCAGCACTCCGAGGTCTGAGTTGGATCGAATCCTCAATTTCACCAGATTGAAATGAACAGGGCAAAACAAATTATTCACATGTATTGAAAAATATCGGGTAGTTCAGATTGTCTTAATCTGTCCCAGCACATGCACACGGATGAACAGGCGCAGAGCGGTGTGTGCGGGAATGAAGTGCGGGAATTGCTGCAGGGGCGCTGCAGTGGTTCTGGGAACGGCCGGCCGGGCAGGGGCCGGGACAGGGGCAGGGGAAGGGCAGGGCAGGGCAGGGGCAGGGGCAGGGGCAGGGAAGGGCAGGGGCAGGGGCAGGGGCAGGGGCAGGGAGGGCAGGGGCAGGGGCAGGGGCAGGGGCAGGGGCAGGGAAGGGGCAGGGGAAGGGGCAGGGGAGGGGCAGGGGAAGGGGAAGGGGAGGAAGGGGCAGGGGCAGGGGCAGGGGCAGGGCAGGGCAGGGGCAGGGACAGGGGCAGGGGCAGGGGCAGGGCAGGGGCAGGGAAGGGCCGGGGCAGGGGCAGGGGAAGGGGCCGGGGCAGGGGAAGGGGAAGGGGCAAGGGCAGGGGAAGGGGCAGGGGCAGGGCAGGGGCAGGGGCCGGGGCAGGGCAGGGGCAGGGGCAGGGGCCGTGGCAGGGCAGGGGCATTGGCAGGGCAGGGGCAGGGGCCGGGGCAGGGGCCGGGCAGGGGCAGGGGCAGGGCAGGGGCCGTGGCAGGGGCAGGGCATTGGCAGGGCAGGGGCAGGGCCGGGGCAGGGGCCGGGGCAGGGGCAGGGCATTGGCAGGGGCAGGGGCAGGGGCAGGGCATTTGCAGGAGCAGGCCGGGGCCGGGTCATGGGGCCGGGGCAGGGGCAGGGGCAGGGCAGGGCAGGGCAGGGCATTGGCAGGAGCAGGGCCGGGGCCGGGCAGGGGCCGGGGCAGGGGCAGGGGCATTGGCAGGGGCAGGGGCCGGGGCCGGGGCCGGGGCAGGGGCCGGGGCCGGGCAGGGGCCGGGCCGGCGCTCCGGGCCGCCAGGAGGAGCCGCAGAAGCGCTGCCGGCGTGGGCAGGGCCGGGGCCAAAGCCGGGGAGCGGCTGGCCGGCTCCGGCACGGACACGTTTTCTCCGTGTGAGCTGGGGCTGCGTTTTCTCCGCCGCAGCGCACAGGAGGGAGCACAGGAGCCCCCGCAGGCGCTCCGCCCAGCGCCCGCTCGTCCTGGCACAGCTGGTGGAAGTGCTGCCTTTGCGGCACCTCGACTGGGCACACCTACTGTCCCCTGAGCTGATTTGGGAGGGATGCCCCATACATAGAACATTCTCGGGGAGAAGCTGGCCGAGAGAGCCAAAAATAATGCCTTAGAGGCAGCTGCTTGCTGATATAATCCAATAGGGAAAAAAAACCTGTTTTGAAGGGGATGATGCCACCCTCTTAGACATTCCTGGAACTTAAACTGACCATAAATCAGTCAGAGTGAGAGTATGCATCTGGCATCTTGACCTCTTATTTAAACATATTGACTAAAATAAATTAATTTGTTCTGTTTCCTTTATCATATGCATATCACAGACGATGCAGATTAACCCACCTATTAGACTTACATATTAGTTTAAAACCAGTGTGACAAGCAATCAAAGAAACAAAACGATCAAGAAGTAAAAAAAAAAAATAAAATTAATTCTGAAAGATTTCACCTTTCAAAGTTGAGCAGCTGAAAGTCATCATCAGTTCAGAAATGGCTCCTTCCTGGCCCAGAACAAGTGAGATGGATGAGCCCTGGTGAAGCCTGAGTTAGCCATGAGGCACACACCTGGCTGGCACAATGCCATGACCAACCTGCCCCAGCCAGCATGTGGCACTGGATGGGAACAACCCTTTTACTCTGCTACTCAGGTTTCAGACTGACCCGTGTACATATTCCTAGCTGATGTCAAACAATGCACATATATTTCATGCTACAGTTTTGAACACCTTAAGCATTAAAATATACTTTCTGAAATACTTCAGTCCCCTTCTTGGCTCTAACATTGTGCTGTTAACTAGAGTATTTAGTAGTGCTATAATTCAAGCCCTGCTTACTAGTTTACTGCAGGAGTTGTTGGACTGGCTATGCTGTTTGTAGGGCAGAGCTGACACTTATCCTCTCAGTGACAGACACAGACAGACATGACCTTCAAGCTCTCCTGGGCAACTCCCATTCATTTTGGCCAGTGACACTTCACTCCCCACCTACTGCCAAAGATCATACAGCACCCTCAAGACAGCTGTGCTTTCCTGTCCACTGTTCATCTTTCAAATAAGTCTCTTTTAGGCACAGCCACAATCCAGAGCTGCCCTGAGGCTTTCAGATGATCTCCAAAGCCCTTGTTAAAGTTGGGATATAAGCAGGCCTGCTCCACTCTTTTCTTATTTAAAACCAACATATGGAAAAAATTTTTACAGTATTATGACTTCCTGTGCAAGCTGCCTAGTGATCCCTATATCTTGTGTTGGTACTGTGAAAGTCAGGAGCCTAATTGTATGGATGCAGGTGTAGCATCTCATCAAAGTGTTTCCAACTCTCTTTACTACTTTCTTCTTTCATTTATTTCTTTCCACTTTCTGACCCAACTTCACTATCTCATTCATTTCCCTTTACAAATTTTACTCCTGAATCCAATTTTCTTCAGATCTGACTCCTATGAAAGCTGAGCACTGACAACTGCCTTGAATGTGGGTGGAAGCTCTCTGAGATGAACCAAGGTGGAGCAGCCAGTAAGGCTGTCCATGCTGCACGCAGGGCACTGCTCCCTGTGTCAGTGCCACACTGGTGCCCGGCCTGAGGCTCATGTAGCTCTGCAGCTGCATGTGCTGCTGCCACACAGGCAGGACATACACATGACTTTCCCACTGCCTGTGGCCTTTCAGTAGTCTTCTCTTCCTGTCTTACACAGTTGGTGGCAGTAGCACTAAAGAGCAAATGATTCTACGTCCCACTTGAAATATGGTTGAAATGTGGCAACATGCAATCATGCTTGTACATTACATTTACGTTAAATCCAGTAATAACATATTTTATTCTGATATGCCATTGAAAACTGAAAGCATTTATTTCCTCACTCAACCCAGCTACAGGTGAAGCTTTTCTGGATGTTTCAGACACATTGTATAAACTAAGTCAACACACAACCTGTCTAGATACAAAATGCCCTTTGAGAGTGAATTCTGGTCTCTGAGAAATTTGCTCTGTCAATAGCAAGATTTACTGTTTTCATCATTAGATTTTGTTCTTAGGATATCACTCATCCTTTGTCAGATTTCGAATATCAATATGACCATTCCACTTGCAAGTCCAATCAATGAGCACTCAGAAGCTTCAGCATCTTTTCTGGTAACAATTGCTGGGATTTACTCTTAGGAGTATAAGAAATGTTCTGCAGTTCTTCAAGCCCCATCTTTTATGCACAATGTCAAATATAATGAGTTTCTAATAATAGAACCACCACAACCTGTCCAGAAATTCCAGTCCTGGATTTGCCACGGGACACATCTCATTAGGTTATAGCTAATACAGTAAACAGTGACTCTTCCTAGTGACATGATAAAAATAGAAAGGCTTCACATGACAGGGAGTTTTCTCATCTACAACGCTCTTCAGAAGGTTTTAGCAGGGCAAGTTTCAGTGATACGTTTACAAGTCCTCTTACACAAATTACAACAGAACTCTGGGGGTTTCATACAGCTCTTTATAGGTAGGAAGGACAACCATCTCCAGGTTATACAGATGAAAAATTTTTAATTTACAACCTCACTTATAATTGTATATTCAAAGATTCTTATTTTATGACTGGAACATAATAGAAGAAATAGGAATGTAATAGGGAAGTAAAACTTTCCACATTATCCCTTTCTTGAAACTTCTCACATTCCCTTAATTACTTCCATGAAGAGATCAATTTGCAAAAGTATCAGTTGCTTTGGGACTAGCTGTCAACAAAATAAAATAACATAGTTGTAAGCTGTTGCTCAGCTTTATTACTGGGAATAGTAATCCTCTGATCCAGCTGGTGTTACACTGCAGGTTCTCACCAATGCTCAGTTCTCTTAAGCGTACAGAGAATTCATGTGACACCCACAGACTTAACAGGAAGGACAAAAACGATGTGGAGGTGCCAGGCTTCAGGGGTCTCTGACCTACAATGCAAAACCTTCCTCAACTCATATCCTGAGCTGCACAGCCACAGCTCTCCAGAGATCCCAGCCTCATGCTTCCTTCTGTGCAGTGCCACCACCCCTGCCTTACACCCTCCAGCAGCACCAGAGTAAACTGAGGCAAGGAGACAGGCTTACACTCAGCATGCCAGAGCCACAGGTCACAGGCAGGAGCAGGGCTGGACAGAGATACGGAGGCATGATTGAAAACCCAGCTCAGACACCCAAGGACAGGCAGCTATAAACTAAAGCTGCAGAGAGCTTTACACCTGCACTGCCTGCACATCCTGGGCCAGGAGAGCAGCTTGTTTCCTGTGAGCATGTGGCCAGGGACAGCCTGCAGGACACCCCAGTCTGAAGGACACCTCAGCCTCAGCTAGGCAGTGGCTCACTTCCCAGGCAAAGGGCACTCATCCTATTAACCCAAAGTCTGATTCCTGGGCTGGGCTGGGTTTGGTGGATGGTGCTGTGGTGAATGCAGCAGAGCAGTGAGTAGAACAGAGAAATGCTTCTTCCTCAAAAATACACTCATCCATGGTACTTGCTCACAGTATTTCTGTATATATTGTAATGTCTGCACTTAGTTTTGTCCACATGCCAAATGTGCACTATATTCAGAATATTATATATATGCATATATGTATGTATATATGTGTGTATGTATATACATGCACAATTGTGCCTCCCTTTCTTCCCTGCAACACTGGGTAAATTGTGCATCCCTGCCTCAAGGAATTGAGGGGAGAGGCATTGAAATATATTTGAAAGACACCAGTTAGAGTGGTATACCAGTTTCACACTGAATTTTGATAGGAATGTAGTGTTAGCATCCAACTTTATGACCACAGTCACTGCCTCAATCTTTCTTTGACAGAATTTGATTTCTTCCTAAAGAAAAAGCCTGAAATGCTGACCTGCACCACATGGGAAAAATGCCAGCAGATTCAAAAATTTCCTTGCTATGTCTTTAGAATTACTAAAACTTTTAAATTTGTTGTAATAATCTATGTTTTGTTCATCTCTTACTCAAAATCTGGATGAACATATTGCTGTACTTTACAAGCATCAGCCACATATACTAGATTTGATGCAGTACTTGCTGCTTGGTCATTCTCTTTTCATCTGCCAGAGCCTATGCAATATTTAACTCCTTCACTTTTGAGTATTCATCACAATATCACTTAGTGGATTCTTACCTCTTGCTGACAGCTGTCTGTTCTTTACAGCTTTTACATAAGATGTATAGATGCAGAAATCTGCTGTGTCCCATCCATCTCTGAGTTTAAAGGTAGTCTTCTCTGCTTTTGCAGCAGCTTTCATTCAAAATTTTCTTCAAAAATCTTTCATCTGAAAATATATGTTTTAAAAGTTACAGGTCATTTATTGCTCTGCAGTCAAGAATTTCTTTCCAGATGTCAGAAACTACTGTGCTTTAATTATACAGTCCTCAGAAAGGCCTTCCACACTATTAATTTTTTTGTTTGTTTTATGAAAGTCATTTTATTGGCAAAACATATGACTAATAAAAGGGATATGACTCTATACTTACCATAATATGAATCATTATAACACTGTTTACAACTGAGCTTTAAAACAGTTTTCAGGCAGCTCTGATTTTGATGACTAAAGTTTAAACCGCTTAGGGTTTTTTACTCATTTTTTAAAGGCAGAGATGGTGAATTTCTAATTCCTGATGCCATTTTTGTCAAGCTGGGTGTCTGTACATCAGCCATATGCACAAGAACTATCTATGTTTTTTTGAATTCTCTAATGGAAACTCATACCAACTGTAAGAAGATGTTAGAAAATTGTGACACATTGTCAAATTCACAAATTGAGATAAAGTGAGAGGAGTTGTCCTCAGCCTGCACATAGTTTAAAGCTTGCTCCTTCTGCCTTAGCCCTGAAAGAGAATTTGTTGCTGGAAACATTGTCATTTAGCTGGTCCCATGAAAACTCATTTGTGCTGAAGGATCATGCCTTGCATGATGCTTCCAGCAAGACTCTGCACAAACATTACTGCTGCAGCTCCATACAGCCCTGGCTATTCAACTGGCAGGCAGATCTCAAAAGTTCTTTATTCCTGTCAGACACAAGCCATTATAGAGCAGCATTCTCCAAGAGACAGATATGCTTGTGGGACATATAAATACTGGTTTTCCTTCCATTGATGTCAATAGGAGCAAGGATGGAGGTATGATGTTATGAGATTCTAGGTTCTTAAAATATGTTCTGAATGATTTCTATTTTTAAGAGATGTTTTGATTTGGAGGATGAAAGGTCTGTTCACTTAATATGAGGAACAAGGTCTGTCTCAGAGATGTGGAAGAACATCTATTCATCCAAAAGCTTAGCTATTTCAGGAATAATCTGTAAATTATTTTTAGAGTTTGTTTAAACCGTTGTTAAGTATACCTGGCAGATTTCTGGCAAATGCATTATTGTTTCTTTAGACTTCTCCATTCCTACAAGGAAACTTTTTGGGAGACAGAACTTGTCACTTCTCCCGTTGACACTGTTCTGCTTTGTATAAATAATTACACATTCACTGGGACTGGGACTAACACCTCCACCCTCCCCAGGAGGGTTACTGAACCATCAGACTAGAGCATTGTTTTTCTCTCACCAGCTGGCTCCATGAATATTTAACTATTTTTTACAAAGTGGGACTGTTCCAGTGAAAGGAGCTGATGGCCAGGTCACTGCTGCGAGGCAGAAACATGAATTTGCAGAGGAGAGGAGAATTCCTCTCAAACACAGGTAGGAGTTAGATTTTGTGAGGCATGAACTTCTTCAGGAGCTCTAAGTTGATCCTCACTTTCTCTGTAGGATTTACACATCAATTTGTGTCATTGTTTTGACAACCGCTTCCATTAAAAATGCTTCTTTAGCATTAAATGTAATAGTTTGCACCAAATTAAATTTAATTTGGAAACTTAATTTTATTTAGAAATACGAAAAATCATATTCAGCTCCTCGCTACTGAGATTTTCTTTCTTGTCCAATTATTCAGTCAATTTAGCTCATACTAAATTAGAAAGTCTTCTAACAACATCTTGTTTGCCAGTACAGGCTCCACAAATTCTATGCCTTTTATTTTAGTCTAATCAAAGGTCAGGTAGATAATTTCTGCTTTCTGCTTTAAAACTGTGAATTTTATGAAGCATACATTTTTGTCATAGAGTGAAGGGTTTCTGTGAAAGGCAGAGCAACTTGGGAATCCACAACCTGGAAAAATTTCAATTTTCTTAACTGGAAAACATTCAGTTTAACAAATAGACTTATATTTTGAGGGTAGTTCGAATACCAAACTAAACCAAAACAGATAAACTGGGATTAGGAGTGGAACAGACTGCTAAACTAACCAAAACTGAATGGCAGATTTAAACCCTGATTCTTGTTTTAATACAAAGTAGCTGAAGAATTTGGAAATGGAGTAAAAATTGTCACAATAATCTTTGAACATGGGGGTGCAGTAAAATTAGAAGTCCTGTTGTGTTTGGATCAGACCTCTGATCACTTTCTTAGAGTAAAATCCTCTTGGGTCTAAGGGCATTAGACTTCAACTGGAAATGGATGCTGGAATCTTCTTCTGCATTACAAAAAATGTAAAAAGTGACAGCTGGTATAAATTCAGAAAAAAACAACCCAGGGCAGATTCGAGACACCATACACTGAGTTCAGAGTCTACTTAGTTGAATTAGATGTACTGAACTTTCACTTACATTTAAAGGAGATAATGGGATAAGGGTACGTAAGAGGAGACCCTAGTGTTCATAATGACAAAATTATTATGGAATCCACGGAGCCACACTTTTACCTGGGTAAAACCTGTAACCATGAGATGGGTGATAACAAAGAGACAGGCCAACAAACATTTTAGGATGGTGTAAAGGCAGTGAGTAGCATCAGCAGTGCTTAAGTTCCTGAGAGCCCAGAACTTTGAAAACTTAGCTGGAAAGCTGAATACAGAGCTGTTATACTGGACAGACAATATAATAATCATGATCTACTGGTTGCACTTAGGCTCCATATGAATCAGTTCTTCTCATGCCCTTTCAAGAATCTATATACCTTGCATCACATATCTACATCTGCACCTATTTACAGCAGGAATTCCCTGCTATTTGACACCACACAGGATAATTATTCTCAGTGCACTGCAGTACATCTGGAAAGCTGAAGGAATGCTGGCTCAGCATACCTCAGGCAAAGCACTGCACCTCTTAAAGAAGGATGGATTACATAAAACAGGAGCACAAGTGCAGCATCAGCCTTTCATGTACACTGAAAGCCAGGCATAATTGCTTTGAAATGGAAGAGTTACACAGTACAGCTCTCCAACTGCAGAACAGGTAACAACAGAAATTTAAATAAATATCCACAAATCCTTGCCAATTCTCTGATTCCCTATTCAAAGATGCTTCCCATCCACCAGAAAATGTCATGTGGTAGAGGCAGGCAGTCTTCATTCCTTTTCTGCTGGGATTAAAATGAAATTTGGCTGTTAACTCAAAAATGAGCCCAAAGACCAGGCTTAGATTCTGGAAAGACTTTTCTCATCTCAAGGTACACTTTCAGTAAGTGAGTAGAAGGATTTAAACATAAAGACTCTTTGAAAACAGTTGTCTGTGCTTAAGTGATCATGTCCAAACTAAAGTCAAGTATAGTTTAGGAACACTGAAATTAAAATACAAGATTATTTACTCAGTCTGGCTTCTTTTTATTTTTTTTTTTTTTTTTTTTTTTTTTTTTTTTTTTTGTTTGGTGGATATGAGAAATTTCCTCAGAGGCTGTTAAAACAAAAATAGTCCCAGGCTCTTGAAAGGATTAAAACAAGTAACTCCTGGAATACAAAAAGGATAAATTGTTGCTTGATTCTGGCACTGCGCTTTTGATTCCTAGTGTACTAAAGGACTGTTGCTGAGTTAGAACTGAATACAATTTACAAACATTTTTATACCAAGTATATATCTAATTTAGGCATACAATGCTGGTTCTATAATGCTTTTCTAGTGTTTAGCTACTTTTCTGATACATTTTGTAACTAAAATTACTATTATCTAGAAGTCTCTGGTCCCAGCTCCTAAAATTTCCATGTACAATCCTACAATTTTTTTAGCAACTTTTGTCCTTTAACATTTTAATTACCTATAGTATTTTTCCCATAGCAAGAAGCACTTATCTAGTACTCAGATGTGTTCTTTGCAATACCATGCTGAGACTGATATTGACAGTGACATATCAAATAACAGTGATTCTGTGAAAATCACTACCCAACAACATAATAGATCACAGATGTGTTTAAAAAACATACTACTAGGCTAAACTCTGGATTCTGGTCTGGAACGCATGTGTGCATCTCCCAGGGCAGTAATTCTGCACTTAGAAAAAGTAAACTCACTATTGTAATGCACATGGCAAATAGCTGAGTTCCAGCCACCAGTGAAATAATTTGGCCCCAGTTTTGCATTCCATGACCCCTGTACTCTGATGGGAAGTAGGCCGCAGGGACTGACTGTAATTCCTGTAGTCAGAACTGCCCAGCCCTGGTACAATTTATTGTTGCACAGAAACATCAGTGATGCAACACCCAATTTCTTGCCAGGGACTCTGTGCTGAATAAGGACAACTGAGGATCGAGCATGAAAATCAGAAGGAACCCAGGAAGTCTTTCTGTACCACCAATATGATGATGTACCTGGCAGACAATGACTGTATCAAGTTATTCCCTCACAATTACTTTGGCTCTCATGGCTTGGCCTAATATGCCTGTTAAAAAAAGGGTATTTTCCCTGTTCTGAATTTTTATGTTTGAGGAAGGAAGTCCTTCAGATGTAGACTCCCCCAATTTATCATTCAGATGTAGCTGTTGAGCTGCTCAATTAAGTTAGGGAATCCTTTTCAAGCCAAGAAAACAAGAGTAAGAATTATTACAGCTGATGGAAATTTTATTGTATTCTCCCACCTCTTGTTGCACAGGCTGTCATATAATTTGCACATTTTGTAAAGTGCTTTTTCCTCATTGGACCCTTTATGGTAATTTGGAAGCAGATAATGAATTTTCTTATCAGTAAAAGTAGAAAAGCAGCATTTTAGTTGGCTGAAAAACTCTTTCCTTCCTAAGAGCATTTGCAGTAAATATATTAGACCCAACTGTTCTCTTTTTTATGTCTAGCCCTATAAATAATGTAGAGAGAAATTCAGGAAAAGCAATGAGAGCATTGGCAGGAAACAATTTCTCACAGGGCTTAGTTCTGATTTCGAATCTGTGTTGCCAGTAACAGCAAACTTATTACATGTGAAACTGCACCATGAGACTCAGGTCTCAGGTATCACCTGTGCAAGAGTATGAGAGCATGTGTTAACATGTGATCCTCTTTAGAAATATCTCTATCCTGCAACTACAGAATTCAGAAGACAGGGAAGAACAAAAATGGTGGGGGAGGGAACTGAAGTTAGATGCCTTAATACAAACCCACCTATTTATAGACAATGTAAAAGTCTTTCTTGAATGCCAGAGAATTAAAGCACACACACAAAAAATAGTTACTTTCTTTGCTTGTGGTTCCAGTTTTCTTTTTGACAGCATTCTTGCTGAAAGCACACTCTCATCCTGAAAGAGACTTTGTGGAGCATCCCTTAATGCCTTTTGCAACTTTTCCTTCCCCACTTCTGCATGAAGACTACGTGGCAGCCTCTCACTGCCCACACTCCTGCGTGAATTCCCACATGCCTTTACCCTGTGCCTCCAGTGTCACTTGCAGCCAGCTTGAAGGGGAAGGTGGCTGTGACCATCACCAGTTTGTTAGCACCAGTTGTATCATGTAACAGCACTGGCTCCACACTCACTTTCTTCATTCAGGTCAGAGCTGAGTTTAACAGTGTCGAGTGGAGGTGGTGCTTTTGGAGGGAAAAGGATGCTATTATACAGTAGATTGTTCACAACAGCAGCTCTTTTCATGTCTCAATCTATAAACCAGACTCTGATCTAAGTCACCAGAAATTTATTTGTATACAGACATAAAGTCTATTTTTTCCATTTTAGTGATACAATTTTCTAGCTGCTCTCCTATTTCCTTCACAAGGACAACACATTTAGTGGTCTCAGGTCTCTTTCCCACATCCACCAAAGCTAAGGGAATCTGTTTTGTAATTTTGTTTCATAATATTATCCACTTGAAGATTTGCTGATTTAGATTACATCAAGACTGGCTAGCTGATCTGTCTTAGCTTTTACAGCTCTCTAGATAAGAATAGCACCCTGTGACCCTTGATGATGCCCTGCCCCGTGCTGGAGCTTGGAAGTTGTCTGCAGAGACTGAGGTGCCTTGGTCCTCTCCTGTCCTGTCCTGTCCTGTCCTGTCCTCTCCTCTCCTCTCCTCTCCTGAAAGATCTGCCCATGGGACTGCCTGATTCACAGGTACTTGCTGGCAGTTCAGAGTCTCTGCCTTTTTTTATTTTAGGGCCTTCTACCCCATACTTTATGCTTCTGTTCTTTTTATGTACTGAATATTTTCCTCAGATTATTATGTTTAAAATGCACTATTAGAGACATAGCAGTTGCTTAAAAATTGTTTTTTTTAGAATCCATTCTTCTGATTGGTACCTTAGCCATTTCTACAACTGCTGTGTGATATGGTCATTGTGAGTGCCTGCTCTTGGTCAATGGACCTGGGATGTTTCACTGGAAGTGTGGATACAACCTTTTAGGAGTCTTTTACTATGAAAGAGTATCTGTCCACATTATCAGTGCTTCAAGCATCCTGCTTGATAGTGGGTACTCTGGTTAATCATTATTAGATCTCTTTGGGTACAGGAATTTTTTGCAATTTAGCAGTAGTTATCTAATTTAAAATTTTTATATTATGATGCAAAGCAGTTCAAGTCACGATAAATCAGCACTATTCTCCTTAATATTTTCTTATGCTGGCAAATAAGCAATTGACTTTGAACAACAGAAGGTAAAACATTTTTTAAAAATAATTATTGGATACCAGTTTGTATTCCTGTAAAGAGAAGAGGCAAGTAGAAACTGATATTACAATTACCCAAACTAACAAATGGAAACACCAGAAAGTAATTTAGAAAAGCCATACCGAAAACCTGTACTGCTTTTATGATTAATACATCATGTCTGGTCTCTGCTAAATGCTAAAATGAAATATGAAGTTTTGCAATTGTGAAATATACATTACTTGAGGTAAAACTAGCAAAGAGAAAAAAAAGAAATAATTAAAGAATGTAAGCTTAGTTTCTACTAAGTTCCTAAATTCCTAAGGTGTGGGAATACTGTCAATACTACGTTTAGATTTGGACTCTCAGTATCAAAAGCACCAGGGGAGTAGCTGTCTATGGCTCATCACAGACATTTTTTCTATAAAGCCAGAAACCATATTGTCATTTAATAAATGAGCCAAGAGCAAAGCTTGACAGACCAAAAGAGAGAGGAGCAAAAATTCCAGCCTGGGGAAGGGTGGAGGCTCTGCAAGTTTTCCAGTGACAATCCTTGTGTGGGTTTTTATTTCTATAAAGTAGCAGATTCAGTTGAAGACGTAACATGGAGAACTCTTTGTCTTACAGATCTAAGCAAATTTGGGAATCCTAGGAACTGGCTGGGCATATCAGATTGCAAGAGTCATTTTAAGTGCTTGGATTATCAAGAAAAAAGGGATACTCTATTTTCCACTCTGTTGTATGTTTTCCAATGCTATTATGAAAAGGGACAACTTGCAATTTCAGGAAATACCAAAGTTCTTTTGGAAGTGAAAATATCAAGATCTTGGCACTTAAGACTGCACTGAGAGAGTTAGGCTTGTTTAGCCTGGAGAAGGCTCAAGAGCAGCCTTATTGCAGCCTTTAAATAAGTGAAGGGGACTTACAAGAAAGATGGGGGGAAACTTTTTAATAGGGCCTGTAGCAATAGGACAAGGAGTAATATTTTAAACTAAAAGAGTGTAAACTCAGATAAGATATGAGGAAAGAATTTTTTACTATGAGGGTGGCAACACCAAGAGAGGTGGTGGATGCCCCCTTCCTGAAAACATTCAAGGTCAGATTGGATGGGGCTCTGAACAACCTGCTCTAGTCCCTGCTTATTGCAGGGGTGTTGGATTAGATGACCTTTAAAGGTCCCTGCTAACTCAAACCATTCTATGATTCAAATGAAATAAAAAGTAGTTGCTGATAGTATTTATGTAAATTTAAATTAATTTCACAGTGTCAGCTGAACGGGACCTGTACAGAAACACCAAGGGAGTACTGAAAGGTCTTTTGCCATGGTACAAAATGCCAAGGTATTTTCTTTTCTCCACAGAGAAAAGATTTGGTGAGAAGCCTGAAATCTGGAGCATAAACTAACCTTCATGTTCAGACAGGTCATCAGGCCACTTCAGCCACTGCACAGTAACATCATAATTAACTTTGTCACAGGAAAGATGTCAGGGAGAAAATATATATGGGATAAATGAGGCACAGGAGGTTTGCACCAACATTTACAGAGTCTTTTCAAAGAACATCTCAGGGACAGTCTATCACACAGGGTTACATTTCAGGAAGAGGTTTCCACTTGCCACTTCACTAGTTGACTCATTTTCAGGCAAACAAGGTCTCACTTGCCAGACACTCATTAGCAAATTTTTCTCTTGTCATCTTTGTGTACAAAATATCTTTCTTCAAGTGACTGCTAGGAAGAAGCCCTCACCACTGGATCACCAGCATCACTAGCTGAGCCCAGGACTGCTGGCAGCAGGGGTAGAGGGGTCACTCAGGCTGGCATTTCTGCCAGACCACTGCAGGAGGAAACAACACCCTGGGATAGCAGGCATTTTCTGTAATTACTATGGCACTAGCTCTGTAATTCATATGTTAAATGTCTGTCACTAAAGAGTCATCATTCCAAGCCTGACGATCTGGCACCTTAGCAATATGTGACAGAAAATAGTTTTTGTTCTACCTTCAAAAAGAAACTACTGTAAAAGACCTTTTCTGCAATGTCAACTGTCAAAAGGCAGACATCTTTTGTCTACATTAATAAAGACAGTTTGCTTATGCAACTCTATACTATTTTTGTCATATAACCTATGCATCATTTATGCAAAGAATACATACACAAGGTAGCATAATTGCATGAGACTGTAAATCTACCATCTTTCGGGTTTGAGCTTAAGACCTTTCTAGCTGAATTTATAGCTACTACCTACAAACAGTTCTTAACTATGCATTCCATGGTTTTATCCCAAAAAGACAGGGACTCTAACAGATGCTGATTGAGCAGCTTCCTGACTTCAAAAATGAAATATCATCAGTATATGAAAGGGTTTATTTTATTTGGTTCCCTGCAAGAGTAGAGGACTGGGCTCAGTGAAGAAGAAAGGTCACTCCTGTTTCTGTGTTCCTAACAGATCATAATTTAGCTGAAGATTAATGTCAATGCTAACACATTTATTTATGGGTAACTACTTAGTGGCCTTTTACTTTTCTGTTCCTTCTGCAGCCATTGATGGAACCAGCCAGACATCTCTGGGTTAGTTCATGGGTGAAATCTCTCTAGCAACATCATTTACATTTGGTAAATGCAGTTTAATTTGAGAGCCTTGTTTATAGTCTGTCATTTACTAGTTGTGGTATTCATAAACTATTTAATAGTAAGGCACTAAAGAAGTACTTGGAACACCACATTCAGGCTGTTTAGGGAACAGACATTTAGGGTGTCAGGGAGTGATGCTGCTCTTTTCCTGATTGGCAAAGGTGCAGGAGCTTGGCTGCAAGGGCTGTGCCCGGGCTGGGGGCTTTCCCAACAGCCTGTTCATCACCTCAATTTGCCCAACAGGCCTGAATTGCCCCGTTGCTGCACAGATATGTAGATATGCTTGGGTGGCAATGCAGAACCTGTTAAGGCATTAACTGTTCAGAAGTTTAAAGCTACCTTTAGATGAGGCAAAATCTGCAGCAATCACATATTAAAGGATCCTCGAACACGCAATCCATGGGAACTAACCAATTTTGTTGGTTTTGCATGGAGCACAGCTCTTCAGCAGATATAAGGCCTGAAATAGCCTTCTTATAAAATAAAGGGTCTTCTCTAGACTAAAAAACGTTGGCAAAAAGCAGCAGTAAGGAACTCTTGTGTCTGTGCTGTGAGGACTACACAATTTTCTGTCATACACATTGATTTCCAGATCTAACAATTTTTATTATCATTATAATATATTATACCTAATATAATATAACACAATATATTATATTATGCCATTATTATACCTTCATGACTATACCCAGTGGTAGCAGTTTAACTTCTAGCTGCTAACCAGCATCTTATTGGTCATGGTGTAAGTAAATTTTTCCTTTTTAGCTTTCTTACTTCCCATTTCTGTCACTTAAAATCAATTCAAAACCCGGCTGCAAACAAGGTCTCTGCTCTCACGGTGTTATGATCTCTGTTTCCACAGCCCCCTTTTTGTGAGCTGGACTCCCTGCCCCAACCCTCTTCCAAGTCTTGCCTAGATGTGTCCTGCTCCTTCCTCCACCCCCACTGGGGGGATGTGGGGCAGCCTCTCCTGGGGCTGCAGGCCAGGCCCTCTCACCTGGCTGTCAGCACACCTGGCACTCCTAAAAACCTGGGCCTTGAAAAATCCACAGACCCCAGCCTCTGCTGTTTCTTGTCTTCAGTGCCTCAGTGCACATGAGAACACCGTTAGTGCCTCTTACTCGCCAGCCGTCTTGCAGGATGCCTCCAAAGATCTGGAACATTCCAACAGCAGCTGCGCCTCCTCTCCCTCAAAATCCCTCTTGGAAATGTAGTAAGCATGGATCCAGGTTAGTCTACTGCCTCCTTCACCTAGCATGGCAGAAAGCAGAGTACAGGTATCATGACTGCTCAACTGCAGCATCCAGTTTCTGTTTAATCCTCAGAACATCCTCTCTAATCAACAGCACTTCTTTAAAATTGTGGTAGTGGGACCACTACCAATACTATTTTGTATTTTGCAGGAATAGGAATGTTAAGTGCTTAATACATGAGCTAAAAATAGAGAATAGGCTTATATTCTGCCTTACATGCATGAGAATTTCTGTTTAGTTCAAGTCTTTGTTCAATTGGCTCTGCCTGAACATTTCTACAGACTTAGCTTCTTCTCCTGCAAGAAGTACTTAAAAAAAGTAAGAGGAAACAGGTTCTTTTAAAAGCAATACTCAGAACATAAATTATAATTTATCAATGTGATAATAAATAGCACTAACAATGTGGAGTTTTTCAAATGCCACGTTCAATAAGAATACTGTGTTCGAAATAAGAATACTGACTTAATTTTTAATTTCTTTCCTCAGTTAAGTAACTTTGGCCCAAAAACTGTAAAACACCCAAGTATTGAGTTCATCCCTGTATGTTCTGCCACAGCCTTTTAAAGAGTATCCTTCACAGCCAGAGCAAAACGGCTACTAAATGGGTCAGGATTACCCATTGGTAAACAAAACGAAGCATTTCAAGTTTACTTTAGAATTTAAATAAAGAAGAAATTTCAAAGCAGCATTACTATTTTTCAAGCTTTGGCGGAGCTGCAGACGATTGCACAGCCGGTAACACTGCGTTCATTCATGCCCGGGACAAACACGCGCACTGTGCCACCTGAGGACGGCAGCCGGGCGTCGCGGGGGGCTGCGGTCTCGAGGCGGGGCCGCGGGCGGCGGGCGCACAGTGCGCGGGGCCGGGGCTTCCCCGGCCGGGCCCGCACCCGCGGAGCCACCGGGGCGGGGCCGGGCACGGCACAGCGCCGCTGCCCTGCCCTGCCCTGCCCTGCCCTGCCCTGGGGGCGGAGGGCCGCCGAAGCCTTTGCCTCCTCCCCCGGCCCCAGCAGCCACAGGACGAGCAGGCGGCGGTCGGAGTAGCGGCGCCGCGGCTCCAGCCCTGCCCCAGTCGCCTCTGTCGCCCCGAGATGCCGCCCGCCGTCCCGCTGCTGCTGCTGCCGCCTCTGCTGCTGCTGCTGCTGGTGGCGGCGCGTCCCGCCGCCCCCCCGCACAGGTACCGCGCTCCTCTGTCCCCCCCGCACAGGGACCGCGCTCCTCTGTCCCCCCCGCACAGGGGCCGCGCTCCTCTGTCCCCCCCGCACAGGGGCCGCGCTCCTCTGTCCCCCCCGCACAGGGACCGCGCTCCTCTGTCCCCCCCGCACAGGACCGCGCTCCTCTGTCCCCCCCGCACAGGGACCGCGCTCCTCTGTCCCCCCCGCACAGGGACCGCGCTCCTCTGTCCCCCCCGCACAGGGGCCGCGCTCCTCTGTCCCCCCCGCACAGGGACCGCGCTCCTCTGTCCCCCCCGCACAGGGACCGCGCTCCTCTGTCCCCCCCGCACAGGGGCCGCGCTCCTCTGTCCCCCCCGCACAGGGGCCGCGCTCCTCTGTCCCCCCCGCACAGGGACCGCTGTCCCCGCACGAGTATCGCGCTCCTCTGTCCCCTCCCTTCGTCCCCCGCAGTCGCGTTCCCACCGCGCCTCCGTGGGGTGCGCGGGTGACTGTATCAATTGCCCATGACTGCATCAAGGCAGGGGTATTTCCCACGGAGCCCAGGCCCCTGCGAGAACAGCCCGGTGCCGGGGGATGTGTAACCTCTCTCACATAACGGTATAATGCAGTGAGGCATCCCGGTGTCTGCAGCTCGGCAGGGCGTTCGCTCACCCTGAGCAGTAGCTGTGGTTCCCCACAGGTTTTCCGGGGCTCCTCGCGTCTCCCTGAAGGATGTGCGGGGCCGGCACCAGCACCTGAGCAGAGCCCTGAGCACAGCTGGGCCACAGGGCTCAGCCCCAGGAGTGGAGCACAGCACGGGGGGTTGTGCTACTGAGGTACAAAAAAGTACCAGAGACTTCCTTGATTAAAACACATCTATTCAAAGCATAAAAGGAATGAGACGTAATTTTTTTATCAGTGCTGTTTTAACTACTATTATATGTACTATAAAAAGTTATTGCTAATGACTTTTTAATAATTACTTTTCCCATTATAATAGCAATTTGCAATGATATATCACATTGGCACACCACTGCTCTTAGGAAGTGAAAAAGGAGGGAGAGATAAGTCTGTTGCCTACCCAGAATTAAGGCCCAAGTAGTTAATTTTTTCTACACCTAAGTTCGCATATTAAATTCACGCATTCTATGTCAATAGTGATTTTATGTAAATAATTAAATATGTTTCATGTTAGCAATGGTTTTAAGTATTTAAGCTGTTGAGACAGTTTGTGCCTCTTATACAAAGAATAAATGAAATATATATATATTTTCTATTATTCTCAGGCCTACCTTTACATGTGGAGGAGTTGTATCTGGAGAGTCAGGGTTTATTGGGAGTGAAGGATTTCCTGGCGTCTACCCACCAAACAGCAAATGTACTTGGAAAATCACAGTAAGAATTTTTAATACCACAAAATCAGTGCTGAAGACAATGAACAGCTATTTGTTGTTAAACTGTGTTTTACATGGGGTAACGTATGTGCAATAATGAACTCAGAAACTCAAGGCAACTCAACTATCTGGAGCTTTTTAGGGTTGATGTAATATGATAATGGCAGCTGCAACAGAACTGGCTTTCCCTCATGTCAAAAGAAAATTTTCATGGAGTTCCCTAATGCACTGCTAATTGTTTGGAATTAACCGACTTACAAGCAAACATCTCCCCTTGGGTCACTGTGGAAAGCAATAGTGAGTTCTATCAAAGAAAAGATTTGAGGTGGCGATTATGAAAAGCAAAATTTATTGGCAAGAAGACATAAAAAGTTTCAGTCAAACCCAAAAAATTCAGGCAGGTTTGCCTGAAGTGTGCTGCTAGCAGTGTTCTGCCAGCCAGGACATCTTGAGTCTGTCATACGGCAGGCTGACAGCAGTAGGGAAGTGTTGTTACAGTTATAAATGACTATGTGAAATGGAATTATGTGGTACAATTGATATTTTGATGCTGAAATGAGTCTGTAGGGCAGAGATACCATATTAATGGACAACAGATTCCAGGAAACAACTAGGACTAAATACTCCTGTTCTGGATGTCCTTTTCCACAGACTCAAGAGAAAGGGATGTGAGTGAATGATTCATTTTCCTCACATCTGCACGAATTAAACCTTCTGAAACTGCCCACCAAATTTCCTCTCTTTTTTAGGCACAATTCACCAAGAACTCTTCTGACATTTGGGCCTACATAAAAAATAAGAAGGCATAAAAACCAAATTTTTGTGTTGACAGGATCAATAAAGACAACTTCAGTTGAAAGACTGTATCACAGGCTAAGTGTTGGCAGGAGAGTAGCATGTCACAGGATAATTGTTTCCTGCTACTATAGAGATGCTGACGCAAAGCAGGAGACATTGATCTGTTTACAATGCTCAGTTTAAAACGACTCTCATACCAAATGAGTGATGTGATTTTAATAATTTTATCTGAAAGATCCCAGTGAAGCTGCAGAGTTGCTTTCTGCACCTTTTTGTTGTGTTATTATTGGGGCCTAGTTAGAGGTCGCCTTTGATCTGTGTCTGACCTCATCCAGAAGAGGATGTAGAACATGGTGCATGCTCAGAAACTTGCTTCTTTGCTATTGAGAGGCTGAGGTGACAGCAATCAGCATGGCCCACCTTGTAATCTGAAGAGCAGATGCAAATTGCATTTGGAATCATACACACATGCCTTAAATAAAAAGGAAAAACATACAAAGTTAATTTAACAGTATTAGATGTTCAGAAGTTCCAAATTGAATCTAGAGGGAAATAATAATTTTGCTTATAACAGCATGAAGTTTTTACCATTAAAAAACTTAAATAACAAATAGAGGCAGCACTAAAGAAGCAATTACTGAATCATGCCATGTATCTGCCCTTCTTATATGGGGGTTAGAGGGAGAAGGGAACAAATTATCATACTTAGAAAGTCCATACAGAGTGGTTTCATTGCAGACTTCATGTGGCTGTTGCTAACAAGATGCCAGCATCCAGGTGAGCCTGGGAATGGTGAGAAGCAGTACTACAAAGCTGTAGAAGAGCTGTGTCTGTACTTGAGCTTTCATGACAATGGGAGGAACTCAATGGCTTTGGCCATTCCATGATCACCCTGACTCCCGGTTTTCTGCTGTGCTGCCATTTGAGTGCCTTCTGCTTGTCCTCTAGTTTGCCCAAAGCCAGAGAAGGGCTGCACAACTGGAGTAGTCCAGACTTGCTTATGCCCTCACCCTATTTAATCCCTGCTTTATTAAACAATAATGTTCACTATGTCAAGCTCATTTCTTTTCCCCCATCAACTGTAGAACGCTCTGTGTCTTTTGGGTGTGCAGGAAGGATGTAGGGAAGGCAAGAACTAATAAACTTGCAAGACTAAGCCTGTACTCTCTTTAAAAAGACCACGGTTTACCAAACTGCGACAAAGTGGTACGCTCAAGGGTCTGGTTAGCCTGAATTTAAACAACAAAATCCTTTCACCGAATACTGCTGAGGCTCAGAATAGCTTGCAATAGCACCCAAGTAAGAAAGCCAGTTACACTGCCACGAAGAAATACTCTGTAGTTACTGTTAGTCTTCCTCATTTAGCATCTGGTCTTAGAAAGTGACTAAGACATTTGCCTGTCCGTTTTAGCCAAGGGCTGTGAACACCTTCCCGAAAATACTCTGCTAATGCAGGATATAACAAGTCTGCAAGACTGAAAGAGACATTAATTCGTTTTGTGTCTGGGTCATGAGAAGCATGAAGCTCTTGTTTTCTCAACTACAGGATCTCATCATCTGCACAAGAAATGCAGAGAGGCAGAATGAGAGCTATTTTGTTCTTTAGAGGAAAATAGATTTAGAAGACATTACAGGTAATACAGATAAATCAATGTAGCATTCAGGCATCATCTGAAATCTTTCCAATTAGTTTGATAAAGGTGGAAGAGTCTCTCTAATTCAATTATGGTTCTGTTATTTCAAGAGACTGGGACTTTTTCAGCTGGCTAAAGAAAACAGCTTCTTTATTCTAAGAGCTCTAAGAAGTGTTCAGCACATGCTTGTGGTTCTATTACAACCTTGGCAGACTACCCAGCAGCTTTTCACTGCCTTTGCTAAGAAGTCATTTGTACAGCTATTTCCTTTCCTATAGTAACGTATATAGCTTTATCTAAAATATGCCATATACACTTTTAATACTCTGTAGTCCTTCTGGGCCATCACCTCACATAAATGTGTCACATAGTCCAAGAATCTGGACGGCTGTCCTGTGTTTTTCTGGCAGACTGCTTAGTTCTTATAAAACTCCAAGAACTTTATGTGCAACAATAATACTGAAAACCGTTGGAGTTACGTAAGGTTATGTTTTTATAGGTTCAGGAGCTGTGTTTTAGCAGGTTTGCTGACAATAAGCAAAGTTTAAAAAATTTACTTATCAGGGCAGTTGGGAATCTGCCCTGAGGAAGCAGAATATTTTAAACAATTTTTTCTATGTTTTAAGCATTCATTTTCCTATGTCTGTGTAAAACTGTCCTTCCAGTAGAAAACAGGTCTTTACACATTGGTTGTATTGCCAGAAAAGAAAGAGATGAACAGAATCTAGTGTCTTGCTCTTGTCCTAGGAGGAGCAAGCTAATACAAATTTATTAAAATTGAAGATAGAGATAGAGAACGAGCAGCTAGGTAGAAATCATGGTTCCTCCCAGGATGTAACTCCAAATAACTTCCACATTCATACTCAGTAGAGAGAAATAATACATTTGTCTTGCAGGTAGCTGATGTATTTTTCAACTCTACCTAGGACTGCTATAGCAAACATACAATCAGCATTTTTGTAATAAACATATATCAAAATATATTCAACCCAATACAGGTTTAAAAGTTAAGGAAAATATATTTATGAAAGTTGGCATTTAAAGGGTTTCCTCCCCCAGAATGATTATTTCAAAGTAGATAGTCTAAACCACATAATTTTGATGAAGAGGGCTCTGTATTCAGTCAGAACAACAGAAAAACAGTGTCACTTATTTAAAGGTAACTGAAGTTTGATTAACATTATCTAAAATATCTGCAATGTCTGATAACCAAAAACAATCTCAGGATTTTATTTTGAGCTGTGTTGTGTATGTGGAATAATCATGCCTTTTGAAGAGACTAGTAATCTACACAGAGGATTTCAGGGAACTATGCTCTACAAAAACTACCTCTAAAGATTTCTTTAGCCCTCCATAGGAGTAAGGCATCCTTTGCATTAGTTTAGCATCATAATTTTTTAACCTAAAGAAGTCTGTAAGAAAGGAAGCAGAGAGTGAGTATCGGTCAGTTGCCCTCTTTGTGACAAGGAGAGGCAGAGGATGAAGTGCCTTTGTTGTTGAAAGATACCAGCTGGATGGATAAAACAAAAATAAGGCACACCCTGCAGAGGAAGCATCACATCATTCTTCCTTTGACTCCTCCCTCTTTTTTTTCCTTTTCTTTTAAGAGCTGAATTCCTTCCAGTTCTTCCTCTGAGGTATCCCATCTTCTAACTGCATCAGGCTCAGATGTGGCTCAAAGTAAACAATACTGAGTCATGCTGGCCTTTGCTTGCTCCCCTGTGTTTCTCATGGAACAATATTTTAAATGTCCTGGGATAATCATTGGCAGATTTTAGCACATTAGTTCTCAACATTTAAAGAAGCGAAATGGTAGAAATCAAAGAAAAATACAATTTTGCAAAGATGCATGTACTTAGCACAAGATTTCTTGGGAGTAGCTGCAAACTGGAACAGAATGTGAAACCACCATCCTCTGCACTTCTGATTGTCATCTACTCAGACCACAAAATTTTAACTGATTTAACATACTGGAACAAATTTGCTATTTTTGTGAATGACAAATATTTTAATAAGCAAGTATATTTTTAAAATAAAAGTAATAGCAGTAAGTAGTGACTGAAAATAAGGGCCTGCCACATTTCTCTAAATGACTTACCTCCCAAATTCAGCTAAACATGAGCAAGGATTATTCTGACAACTAAAACCTGCAGCGGGCTCCTTGTTAAATGTTCATGACCACGTGGCTGAGTTTTTCCTACTAATTTTTTTTACAGACCGTCATGAAACAGAAGTCAGTACATCTATGGGGAACAGTCTTGACCAAGTTCAAACAGACTAAACTGACAGAAGCAGAGATTAAAAGCTACAACGAAATATAATTAGAAAGTGTAATGTTGTACAGTATAGTACAGCCAGTGGTGGAGAGAGGAGAAGGAAACACAACACTGCACAGAATGGCTGATACCATGAACCAGAAAACCTAAAACTGGAGTGAATGGCTGGCTGCAGTTTGGGGTTTGGCAGCCTTGCCAGTGTCCTCTCCCTTCTGAGCAGGGGTCTGTCCCACATCCTGGTTCCCTCTGTCCCCGTGGGGCAGCAGGAGAGAGTGCCTTGGAACGGGTGTGAGTAGAGCAGTGCTGGCTCAATGCACTCCTGGAACAAATCTGTCAGTGAGTGCCACCAGCATTACTGGGGGTAACCACTTGGCTAAATCTGAATGCAATTCAGCAAAAAGACCTTTTCTTACCCCAGAACCAGCCACCTCTCACATTTCTACTTCCTTCTTCAAACTCTGGGAGAGAGCAGGTACATTCCAAGAAGCAATTCATGCTGAGAAATTAGGGAAAAATCTTATAAGCATTGATAAAATTGTTTAATCTAGTATGCTAGAGCAACTTCTGCTCAGCTCTCAAAAACAGGGAAAGGAAAAGGGGAAATATCTTAAAAACGGAGAAGTTTTAGCCAAAGATGAAATACACTGCTATGGAATATATTGGACAAACTTAACTGTAGGCATGATAGTTTATTTTAAAACATGTTAACCTTTAAAGGTCACTCCATTTGCATCCCGTCATACCAGCTGTACACACTTATGAAAATGACTCTTCCACCCAAAAAAAGCATATGCTATTTTACCTACATACTTAAGGAAAAAAGGCTTCTCTCATCTAACCGCCTAAATTTGACTTTATCTAGCTAATTTTACTGTCAGCATTTCTGAACTGACTTGTCCAGTCACACAGAGTTTGCAGTATAACTGTAAATAATATTCAGGTCTTCTGGCAGGAGTAACAAGTTCATCTTAGCTCATTTTCTGTTAAAACGACCAAGCCTTAACGCTCCTTAGTGATTCAGTCCAGAAGACAAGTGAATGCAAGGAGAGATTTAGATATGAGAGCAGTGATTCAAGGAATAAATTCAAGATTAGGCGAGTTGTGGTTTTGTAGTAGTAGCAGTGATGTGTATCAGCACAGGGGCCCTGAATGCATTTTTGTGAGAACTTTCATCTTAGAAGGAAAGTTCCCTGAAACCAGCAGCAGGAACTGCAGTGGAGCTGGTCAGGCAGTGTGCACATGGCTCCCAGGAAGCTGAGAACAGCTCAAGCAGAAGTCTGTCCTGCTGCAGGACCAGTATCGGTCCTGGACATAAAAGCAGCCACAAGAATGAGCAACCTGAACACACCTACAACACATTTTTCAGTACATCTAGAGCTGCTGCCTCTATCAGTATCTTCTGTGGGTTAAGGCAGTCACTTCCACTTATAGCACTTCCATCTATACTTGACAAGCAATTTTTAACTGTTGAGACTCAATGTTAAAAGAGTTTGACAATTTCATATAGGAACAGTTTATTAGTTTATTTCAAATGAGTATTTTAAAATGAGTCACTGTTACAGAATGAAAAAAAAAATTCATGAACTCTTAAATAACATGGCTTAAATATGAACTTAATGCAGATATATTAAGTGTGTGTTTAAAGCAGAAAATTATAGTAGTGTCTCAATAAAGCAGAACAGCTGCAATTATTTTAATAGCTAACCACTCTACCATGATATGGATTGAATGCAGATAATTACACTTGCCTGTCTAGGGTATCTCTATACTTTAAAATACTGTTTCCCTTCAGTTCTGTTACACAGCATGAAGTGCTTTATTAGAATAGTTTTCACTTCTCACTATGCTGCTTTTTCTCTTAAAAGCTTGAAACGGTATCCCAGGAAATGTTCTCCTCCTTATAAACTATTATGTTGTCTTAATTTACATCCTTCTCTGTGCTTTTGTCTCTTTTGCAATGTCCACATATGCAGACATGTAAGAAGATTTGCCCTGCCTTATGGTTCCTCAGATGTTTCAGAAAACAAAACACTCTTCTATATTGAGGATACCCACTAATGGTTCTTTTGAATTCTCTGTTTATCGTTTTACATTGTCTTTTCAAATATAATTCTTACACTGCAGCCACTCCAGTAACTAAATATTAGGGTTGTATAGTGTTAGCTGTAAAGTTTCCAATTTTATTTATAAATGTAAGATGTATGTCAGTAAATAAAAAAACTCCCTCAAACTATGAAACTTGGTAACACAAATCAGAAAGAGAGGCATTTCACTTGTTTAAAATGGTAAATAGCTTCTTCCATATTTTTTTCATATTAATCTCATCTTCCTCACCTTACTTGGTGACAGGGAGCTGCATGGCTGATTCCATACTTTCAGCAGAAAATAAGAGAAACACACCAAGCTGAACTGGTTTATAACTAACTGCATAAGCTTGACTAGTGAATTCTCTGGATCAGAAATAAAATAATGGCAAGAGATGATCAGAGCTTCGTTTTTAGGATCAGTCCAACTTAGTTTAAAAACTGTTTTGCCTGGAATATAGTTGACAAAAAGAGCTCATATGACAGGAAGTGAAGAATATGAAAACAGTTACACAAACAGTGGGATCTGATAGATATGTGGTCACACTTGCAGATGCATCTCTCCCTCCTTCCCTGTCTCTTCAGGTCCCAGAGGGAAAAGTGGTGGTTCTTTCTTTTCGCTATTTAGACCTGGAAAGTGACAATCTGTGCCGCTATGATTTTGTGGATATATACAGTGGCCATGCCAATGGACAGCGCATCGGCAGGTTCTGTGGGACGGTGAAACCAGGGGCCCTTGTATCCAGCAGCAATAAAATGTTGGTGCAGATGACTTCAGATGCTAATACTGCTGGAAGTGGATTCATTGCAAAGTTTTCTGCAGCAGAACCACATGAAAGAGGTAATTAACCATTTTATATGTGCTGGAGACAAATATAACTCATCTCTATGTAGAGCCACGTTAATGCTTAAAAAGATGTGGTGCCACTGATATTAAGGATTGTGCTATTCAACGTACATATTAATTACCTTGCTTAGCAAATAGCAAAGTTTAACTGTTTAGCCATCTTAGTTCATCAAGTAGTAAAGAGAAAGGTTGACATGTCTGAGAGTAGTGAAAGAACTGTACCTAGTAGTAAACTGGGTAATAACTAGTGATTAAAAGGGCAGAGGAAATTCAATATAGATAAATGTTGCAAATAAGGGGAAAATAGCCTAACTTTGCATACAGTACAGCAGGTTCTGAATTGACTCTTACTGTCTTGGAATGAGATTTAAGTTTAAAATAGATAATTTGTGAGAACAGTAGTTGAGCATCAATCCAATGCTTAATAGGTATCAAAAAAGAAACAGAAACTAACAATTTTTAGAAAAGAAAATAACGACCAAACAATACCCAAAAATGACACCATTGTAATTCCATAGTGCGTGCACATCTTGAATAAAGTGTCTCTTTCTGATGTTTCCATCTCAGAACTGAATATGATAAAATTATCAGAAGGAATCAGAGGAAACAAATGTGATAGAGTTAGAACATCACATACACAAAGATCAACTGCACAGCATGAACTTCATGCTGGAAAAGAGAAAGTCAAAGGGACTGTAGAAGAGGGCTTTAAAGTAATGACTGGTATGGAGAAAGTGACTGAGGACCACAGTCCATCTCTTTCAATATAAAACCCAGGTGAGCAAGTGGCTGCAAAGGAGAGGAGAGGGTGATTGTTCTCTGTGACCTGTGAAGCAGTGCCAGGGGATATTGTGGATTGTCTGTTGTTACCCTGGTTTAAAACCACAAAAACAGATCAAAGCAAAATTCATTGCTTGGGAAGGGTATGACCAGTGAGAGGCTGGGAGGTCACAGGAAGGTGGTATTGCCCTAGTTAGCTACTCTTTTTCAAGGCTTTTGGTATTGGTATGACACTGGACTAGATTGGTTGTTGGGCAGAGACAGTGCAGGTGATGAGCAATTTATCAGGCCTTCCAGTTGTAACCTTGTATCGACAGCTTCTTGTAAGATACAATAAATAACTGTGACCAGATACAGTTAATAAGAAGGTCCATAGTAATACTGTAAATAAGGATTACAACCTGAGGGAGTTTTTAAATTGGAACTGAGGGCAGGAGATACGGAAGAAAAAGACCCCTCTTCATCAAGAACACTCCACAGGCTGCGGTTCCTTTGGGAGTGCCTTTCAGCCCCACCACCGCTGCCCCATGGGCTGCGGGGATGACTCCCCCAGTACCTGCGGCTTCTCCTGCCCCTCCAGCCCGTGTTGGCAGGAATGCTTCTCTCTGTTTGCTGCCGCTCGTTAACTGTATTTCCCCAGAGGTGCCCCCGGCCGAGGCGGGGGGCTCGGCCGTGTCCGTGGCGGGGGCAGCCCCTCGGCGCGGCCCCCACGGCGCTCAGGGCCCGCTCTGCTCCTCTGCAGGGGACCAGTACTGCGGGGGACGGCTGGAGAAGCCGGCGGGGTCCTTCCACACGCCCAACTGGCCGGAGCGGGACTACCCCGCGGGAGTCACCTGTTCCTGGCACATCGTGGCCCCGAAGAACCAGGTAAGGCGCCGCCATCGCCCTGCGGGCACGGCTCAGCTCCCGGTGCCTGCAGGGACCCACGGCTCCGAGCAGCCGGCTGCCCTCGCTGGGCAGGGGCAGCGAGCACAGGCACGGCCACGGTACTGCTCTGGCCATGGTACAGCCTCTCCCGCCCCAGGGACTCCTGTGCTTCCTCAGCAGGGCCACGCACTGGTGCGCGCCCCCAGATGAAACCCATTAGAGCATCTGTGACTGCTGAGGCTTTTTAGCCAGGGAGGGTTTAAAAATTGTTTTCTTAATTCAAAAAATACTATGCAAATTAAGTTAGGGCAGGTGATCATCTCAGCACCGAACATGATGATGACCAATGCTGCATTGGTCTAACAATGTCTGAGCATTTTTGGTGTTGCTGCAGTTTACTATTGAGGTACCCAGGTAGAGTTGATTGAATTTAATAAAAACAGTTTGTTGTATTTCATATTTTGAAAGGTTCCATTGCATAACATGCTTGCTTAATTAGCCAGATGCCATGGAAGCATATGTTACCACTTCATTAAGAGCTGAGGAGATGTGACAGCAGACTGAGAGGGCTCTTGTGCCACGCATGGCAAACACAAGCGTGTTCCCTATGCTGTAGGGTGAATCCCAGTCAGAGCTGCACATTTTCTGGTTGCTGCTGAGCCATCTGCTCTATATCTTAGCAGGATAGCAGGAGGGCTTCAATGATTGAATGTTTTGGTTGACAAGCATGCTTGGTAGGTTGCTTTTCTTGCCACATCCAGCTTTTAAAATTAATTTACATATGAAGATGACTTTCCTCTTCATCTTCCGCTCATGACTAATCCTTGAAATAAAAAAAAAACTGCCCCAGATAAATATATTCTTCTGATCTTTCCTACTTTTCTATTTACCAAGACAGTTCCTCCCTTGAACTGAAGCAGTGTGTCAGCTTAGTCTTTCCTGTAGTCCTTTTTAATCCACGTTCCTTGTTTGCTAGATACAGGTCATTTAACAATCCTATAGATAGGCAGTGATTTTAAACCTTTATCTGTAAACTGCAGATTATTTTGGTTCTTTCCAAATGTCTCTACATAAGACTAGGAACTTCTCCTAAGCACATAGAGAAGATTTGAGAAAGGCTGTATCAGCATAAAAATAAGGGCATTATATCCTGTGCCTTTTGATTATTTTATTCCATAATTCTGCCTGTTTCCAAATATATATTATTCATCTACTGCAACAGTGGTTGCTTGCATGGAAAAAAAGCAGAATTTTGATAGTGACAAAAGCCATTTTCCATGAAGTAGTGAATAAGCATCTCTCTTCAAGTGCACAGAAAAAGCTCCCCAGTCTTCCATTGGCCAGAATTTAGGTGTTGTTTTCTCTATTTCCCTTTCATAAGCACGTGGGCAATAAAACAAAGCACTCTTGTTTTGTTGCTTCAAATATGAACCATTAGTTACTTAATTTATTACAGAAGATGGAACTTTTCCTGATCATGAAAAGCTTCTTTTCTACCATGAAATACTTATTAGTGCAAAGTGCACTTATTGAACAATAGTGAAGTAGATCTTATGCCCTGCTGTTTTGCCTGCTATGGAAAAATTTAGCATTTCTATTCTCAGTTGCATTACTTCTTTCTATACCATCTTTTTTGATCACAAGGATGTTATTCAGATGGATATGCCATTTAAAGTGCATTTTTTCATCATGATACTGAGGTTTTTGAAACAAGCCTGTTAGTCATCTCTGAAATCAAGTCCCCCAAGATCACTCATACTTCATGGGAAACAGAATTATGCCTTCAGCATCTTAGTAGTGCAAAACTATATCCAAGCAAAACTAAGACATCAGGTGATAATAGGCTATCATCACTATGAATGTAGAACATGATAACTTTTACTATATCAGTAAAAAAATAAAGTCCATGCCATGTACAAATTACTTCTTTTCCTTTGTACAGTCTTAGAAGATTTAATACCATCCTTGTTTGAGTCAGATCTTTATAAAGGTTGATCTACAATCAGCACAAATCAGTCTTGTCATTCAAGCCTTATTTGTGCTATTTATGGGAAGGTGGTTTAAATACTGTTGTGCTTCATCTAAAGAAGCAACCTGAATGCATCTATTACCTCTGTTTCCATGCAGCAGTTAGGCTGTGTTTCCCTTCCTTCCCACACATGACTGACAGTCATTCTGCAGGACTTCATTTCAGAGTAGTAGATTCCATTTCTGTTTTCTTGTATATTGCTTTTTTTCCTAAAGTAAAAAATTCCATAGATAAAAGTCGTTGAAGATAGTAGCATAAGTTCTGGAAATACTAGAATGATACTAATTCACATTTATGACTGGTAAAGCTGCAACAATTATGGAAATATGACATGGAAACACTATCGTTTTAAGTACTTACTTTCTCTTGGGTTTAGTATTACTATTATCTGATTTTCTTTCTATCAACATTTTAATTACTAATGTTTCTAATTCTGCATCAAGTATATACAGCATTGGCAACCACAGTGATTCAGGCCCTGCTGTTAATGAAGTCAGTGAAATGCCTCATATCAGCTTTGCCTTTGCTTTTTTTAGTGTATCTTGAATGATGCAATGACAGTAAAAGCTCATTTTCTGTTGCTTACACTTGCTGTAGTTATTTTAAGAGCATTGTAACACTTAACACCTACTAACATCCACTCATAAAAATAACTTTATCAGAAGTTACTTACATACATTTGAGAAGAAAACGTTTTGCAGAATATTAGAGTCATATGATGAACTATTAGTTGGAGAGGTCGTGTGGATTAAAAAATTTTCCTTTATTGAAAGAAAAATTAAATAGTACTTCATATGAAGATGTCACTTGCAACAAGAAGTATTAATAAATTCTGCATGTCAAAACCTTAATGAATCATTTCCATTTTCCCTTTAGCTAATAGAGTTAAAGTTTGAGAAGTTTGATGTGGAGAGAGACAACTACTGCAGATATGACTATGTTGCAGTGTTTAATGGTGGGGAAATCAATGATGCTAAAAGAATTGGGAAGTACTGTGGAGACAGTCCACCAGCGTAAGTAAATTCCTTTAATTGGGGAATTCACTGCCACTATGTGTCATTTTGCTAATAGTTCTGTCCAAGGCTTCTAAAAGATTTTAATTTTTATATTAAACATGATGTTTTCCATCTCCAACTGAACATGTAGAAATTGCTTAGGATCTTGTATCTCTCTAGGTTTTCTCTATTTTCATGAGTAACCCTGTCTCCAACCCACACTCTCTCCTGTCCCACAAGCCTCATTAGACCACTGTATATCAACACCAATGCTAATCCCAATGCTACTGGTATTAGTGTGCACCAACATTAATATGTTTTGATTATGGATACTGAAGTACGAGGATCCAGCTGAGCTCTCTAGCCCCTTGGCCCATTCCTCACTTGACCTGACTCATTTTCCTCTTGGCCCTTTTTAAAAAGACAGGATACACAGACTGGGTCAGATTTTTCAGATTTGGCCTTGTAGTCCTGATGTTCAGGAAGCAGAACAAAGCTGTTGGCAGCTGATAATCAGTGTCCTCCTACATCCACCAGCTGTGTCAGTATTGCAGCAAGAAAAGTCTAAGCTGGGCAACCACCATGGCAGCTGTAAATCCAGAAACTTCCAGTTAACCAGCCCCTCACTCTTGGTTATGTCAGACCTGGCCATCAGAGTAAACTGATTTCTGATAATCTGCCAAAAAAAAATGTGAAACAATGACAAGTTTTTACTTCAAAGACCTCATTATGTGTTTTGAAGAAATCCTTGTTTATCAGTATCCAATCATTGATAAAAAGTGAGCCCACAGAAATAGTAACCCAAAGCATTTTATTTTTGGTGGCTTTGTTGAAGAGTTGCAGAATCCAGTACTTCATAAATTTTTATAGCCCTTCCAATTGTGCAATATCTTTTTCATTGAACGAAACCAAATTTTTAAAAGCCCCATTTACTTACTTCCCCTGTGTACTGAGGATTTCTTCAAAGTATTTTCCCACTTCCCTAATCTGACCCTTTCTATTTCATGGAAGTGAAGTCTGCAATGAAGTGACACAGAAGAATTTAACAATACTCAGATTGACATAAACTTCAGGAATCAGAGTTTCAGGTGATTAATGGAAATGAGCTTCATCCTCAAAACACCAGTGTGTGACATGCCAGCAAAGAACCATGTATTTTCTCAGGATTAGGCTGGAGTGTTTTGTTGTTTGGGGTTTTTTTTTAAGAATATTATTAATGCTTTTTGGCTTTAACATGCAAACAAATGAAAATATTTTATTTTGGTTTTCTATTTCAGGCCTATTCTGTCTGAGAAAAACGAGTTGCTCATTCAGTTTTTATCTGATTTAAGTTTAACAGCTGATGGTTTTATTGGCCATTATAAATTTAGACCAAAAAAGTTACCCACAACTGCAGCTCCACCTACAACCACAACAGTCCCTGCTACCTCAAGTAAGTCTTACTGGCTTTATTTCATTTCCTATAAAAATTAATTATTCCAGGACAAGGAGAGAGTTACAGGAATACAAAATAGAAATTATATTAAAAAATCAAGTTATACAGTTTTTTAGTATTTTAAATGTTGAAGGAATTAATTAAAATTAATATACTCAAGGGACTACTGGAATATACTCAATGGAGAATCCACTTAACTTTATTAAAGGAAATCTATCCAGGCAAGAGTTGAGTGTAATAGTAACTTACTCCACCTGAGAGAATTTTCCTGTCTCTTCTCAATTTTGGACAGTTAACTAGCACATTCCATAGAAAAAGGATAGGCAAATTTCTTTTGAATAAAAAGTTCTGAATATTTTGGGAAATAGTTTCATTTAAAAGAAACTCTTTCTTCTATAAAAGCTGATATGTAAAAATCTTACTGTATTTTTCTTCATATAGTTATTAAGATCAATCAGAATTGGTATAGAAGCCACCTGAGCCCTCTTCAGGTTCTGTCAACACCCTGTCAATATGACGCTCTCTCAGAATAATTTTTATTTGGAAATATTCAGGGATTGGAACTTACAGAGAAATATGTCTCACTAAAAATAAGTCTCCTTTTATATTTAAGACTAGACAGCATACATGAAAGATCAGAGCTGGATTTCTCTGAAGGTGTTGCCAAAAATGCCTCATTACTGAGATACTGAAGGGATAAATTCTTAGAATTTCTATAACCTGAATGTGAGGCATTTCAGATATAATTATAGCAGGAAATCAAATTATTTATGATGTTTTTGCAAGACATAACCTGATTTGTACTTAAAACACATCAAAAATCAGGGCAGCAATGGCTTGTCAGCAGGAAACCAAGAAGCTGTGGTGCTTTAATACTGCTAATGAAGGTATTTAAAATAGATGAAAATAAACATTAAAAAAATGAAATCATAGTGACCTGTAAATCATTCTGATGTGACTCTAACAATAAATAATTCAGCTCTTCTTCACTCTAAAGTACTTGCTAATGATGTTGGTTCAAACACTTGGTCTCAAGTAACCCAGGCTTTCAATAACATTGTATCGGGGTTGTTGCACAGGCAAGAGAGGTGAACTTTTCCAATTAACTCCAAATCAATTTTCATGACAGCATCAGTGTTAGAAAATAAAAACATGCAGATTCATCTGAGAGAGGACAACAGAGGCAAAGTGTTCAAAAGGACTTGTCAGGCAGACAGAAATAAGAAGTCCTTTCAAGGTGTGATCAGTTTTGCACAGTGTAGAACAAACCAAAGCAAATCAAATCTCTACAGGTCAGTTATATTACTGAGCAATCATCTGCTTTCAGAAGTGACCACTTTAAAGAGATTCATCTTACTGTCTTGCAAATAAGAGCTCTTTAAACTTGCACAGAACTTCAGGAATGAATAAAATATTAAATTTTAGTAGACTCTTTCAAGAATTATGTCAGTCTTTATGTAACATAAAAATATTAGTACTTGGAGAAATAAATAAATGCTATAAATACATTTGTAAAAGTAATGAAGATTAATCCAATACCTGTGGTGAGGTATTTGACTTCCTTATATCATTGGATAAAGTCATGCATTTTCCTGTCAGTGTGTCTACATGTAAAGTGGTAGGCAACTAAACTTTTATTTCAGTTCTTCTCCAGTTCATGTTTTGCTAAAGTACCTCACAAACAATAGACAGCCTCTCCTGACAAGTCATAGCAAAGTTGGTCACCAACCAAAATTTATTAAACTAAAAAAAAAAAAGAAAGAAGAAAGCACCCTAAAAGGACCAGTAATGCATAATCCCAGTTTTAAATTTAGAAAAATCAGAGCACTTCAATACATTTTTGGCAGCTACCATGCTTGGCATGCACCTGGGACTCATCTACCTGCTGGACTTCCTAACCTCCTACTAAGGACACTAACTTGAAAGACTCAAGGAACATTAAATTCTTAATTTTTGGTGTGCTGTGTGCAGCATGGAGATAGGAAGCACTTGCCAGACCTGTACCATTGACATAGTAACTTGTTTTTTAAAACACTTTTCCTTGTGGGAGGCATTTAACTTTCTAAAGACTCAAATAGCAAGCAGATTTGAGAAAAAAACAGCTCAAAATAAATAAAAAAATATGAAACCCAATCTTTAAAATTTGGATTTGAAAGGCAAAACAGTGAGTAGTGCAGATCTTCTAACAGTCATGGCCATTGCACTAAAGACAAAGTAATTTTTATATCATTTAGTTTATTCTTAGAAACTTGGAAAATTATTTAATTATAAACAAGTACAAGTATAAAAGTATAAATTAATGATTGATAGTTAGTCAGAAGTTATTTTTCAAAAAATATAGGCTGAATAAAACTTTTGCAAAATGCTCCATTCTAAAGTAAAAAACTGCAAAGGTACTTGTCGTAACTAATTTATTTTTTCTTGGAAATTAAGGTTAAGTAGGTATCTGTGGGGTTTTTTTAAAATCTGTCAGTGTCACCTCCATGTTTCCAATATGTATATCACTGACTAATTCCAAACAAATTTGAAAAGGACAGAAAAACCTTAAAGTACTGCATCCCAACATGTTACATGGAATGATGTACAGAGACTATGACCATCACCCAAGTAGGAAAAAGATGCAAGTGTGTTCAGTTATTTATAAACACAGCATTCCATTTCAGAAAGGAAATGCCAATCCCTAATGTTAAATACATACTTCAAACACTGGGTTTCAAAATGTCATGAAGAAAAACTATGCAACACTACCTGACATGAGGCTACGTGAAAAATTTGGGAAGAAAAGGTCAGGAATTTGAGCTCTGATCCCTTTCATCACAGTGTGGTAATTTCCAATACAAGACCCCCTCTCCCTTGGAAGTGTTACTGCAATATCATATTGTGGAACTTCAGGTGCTCTACTAGGGCTGTATGGCAACAGCAGGCACAGAGTTGAGAAGTGCCACACAAATCTGAATTAACATCCCACTCTCTCAGGCCTCTAGAACAGACACAGCTGAGACACCTGAAAAGATGGTGACTGGAGGTGACAGCAGAGAACAGGAATATTGTTACTGTGGTGCTCATCCCCTGAAATGCCAGATCTAGTTCAGGCATACATCAGGATAATTCATCTTTCTTCTTGTCTTTTTTTGAACATAATGCTTTTCATTTGTATCAAACGCTTCATTTCAATTTCAATTTACTTTTTGCTCTTCAAAAGTTGTGAAACCTACAGTTGCCCTGTGCCAGCGGAAGTGTAAAAGGAGTGGGACTCTGGAAAGCAATTATTGTTCAAGCAACTTTGGTAAGGAAGCAAAGTTTCTTTTTAATTATTCATTCTCTACTGTGTTTTTAGATGCAAGGAAGACATTTTTGGAGATATTCTGAATTAGGCACTGCACAGATACCTGAGACTAACATACCTTCTCAATTTGAGAAGGAAAGGACAATGTAAGCCAACCCCAGGGTTCATTGATTCAGTTACTGTATTGTCACCTCCATTTTCCATAACCAGCCAATATATGTTATGCTGCACCTGCTGACTGTTCCACCATACAGTGTATAATTTCCAAAATGCTTTGAAAAGAAATTAGAAGGGATGGAAGCTTCCAAGCACTGCTGCCTGTACACGGACATAAACCAAGCAGGAAAAACAGTGTCTTCTATGTATTAGCATGACATTGTCACTGCTGACATATTCAATTGTGTCAGGGTCTTTTCCCATATTAATACTGCAATCTGTTTTTAATCTTCTATAACATACCTGGCAATTTGATGGGAAAACCCCCTGCCACTTCCCTTTTTTCATTTGAAGCTGACTCTCTTACTGCTCTGCTAATCCCATGAGATTGGAGGTGATCTGGGGATAGGAAGGCAGTTTTGCCTGGTGCTGCCCAAGAGCAGTGGAGGGCTGTGGCTGCCCCCTGAGGCAGGGGGGACTCAGGGCAGCCCCTCCCTCCCATGGCCTCCAGCCTCTTCCAATCTGCAGCTACCACAGGCTGGTCCAACACAAAAAGAAACAGCTATGAAAAGAACCCAAACCATAAATGGTCTCCTCTTCCTGACCACACCTCAGCGCTTGTGGCTCAAGGTAAATGATATTACAATAAAGCTTGGTGTTTTCCTCTAGCATCACAGTAATAAATCACATTCTTCTCTCCCATCTTCTGTCCAATACTTTACATTTTTCAGTCTTTTCCATGACAGGAGTGAGAGTAAAAATACTTTATATGCTACTGTGAATACAAGGATATCCTAAGGTAAGAATAGGAAGAGGTCTGTTGTTCATAGAATATGATTTATTTTAAGTTTATTTGCAGACTTGTATTAAGTTTTAATACTTAATAAATGCCTCAAAATTTATGTCTAAAAATAATAAAAATATATCAAATATATCAAATGTCTTTTCTTCTAGTAATAACTGGAACTGTAATCACAGCAGTAACACGGGCTGGCAGTCTGCATGCAACAATATCCATCATTAATGTATATAAGGAGGGAAATCTAGCAATCCAACAAGCTGGCAAGAATATGAGTGCCAAGATTCTTGTTATGTGTAAGCAGTGTCCTCTCATCAGGAGAGGTAAGTACACAGTGATAACTGCTTTGTGTGTTTATAAAAGATAACAGGTATAAAAACTACTATTTGAAATATGGCTACAAAAATCAATAAAATTACCATGTTTTTTTCTATAATCAGCAGTTAGTATTACAATCAATTTAAAATAACCAGTAATCCAGGGGTTTATTGCATTTTTTTGTTTAACTGGAAAAGAAATAAGCTCATGTAGATCACAGGAGTTTGAAAAACTTCTTTCTTTAAAAGCCACGTGATGCAAGATAAAAATCTGATTTGGGTCTGTCAGATGAAGGTGAGATAGATTTTGTGTGTACATGTATGGATTTTGAAGCTAGTTTTTATACACAGTTGTTTAGAAGGGAAAAACAACAGCCTGCTAAACCTAGAAGAGCAGAATCTCACAGGAAATGGCAGAAATCAACAAGTTCCACTGTTGTGTATCTTCTGAATGTATTCACAGCTTTACAGAAATACTCGTAGTATTAAGCCCACTTTGTATCTGCAAACAGCCAGTACTGCTGAAAGCTACCTTAAATAAGAGATCAGATCAGATCAAACATCAACCAACATAAATTCCAGTTAATTGTGGTAAAGCTGTTAAATACTAAGGTGTTAATACTTTTTATTGAAGTAACTAAGTAAAAAATAAAACTGTTTTCAGCTCCGCCTCATAAGTAAACGGTAGAACACAAGAACATAAATGGAGCCATAGCAGGAAACAGTCAAAATAATTTAAAAAGCATCAAAAAAGCCCTGATATCATTCCAGATACTACCAGTGCTTAAGCATATTAACTCAAAGTCGGCAGTAACAAAGTGAAAAATTTGATCAGAAATTAGCTTTTGCTTTTAGTTATCTGAAAACTACACACTGGGAGACATAACAATGTCCTTGGTGGAACAAACTGTCTCCTTTTAGGCAGACGTCTGGCTCCAAACCACACACTTCTGTTTCTTATCCTAAATCTCAATGAATTATTTAAGAGCCATTACTTAATATCTGAACTTTTCTGTTATATCCCTGTGATACCATTCCTTCCAGGCAAAGACCCTGCAAATCCCCAACCCTTCTAAGGCATAAAAATACTCAGATCCAATAGAATTGTCCAAAGCCAGGTCTTACCACCCATTAAGTCCCCTTGCCTGAATGCTTCTGATTATATCTAGAGAGTATTTACATCTCTGGGGAGGGAAAGGGAATGAAAACATTTAAGTGCATTAGCACTTAAGGGAATTAACCTACAAGCTGAGCAAATGTGAAAATATACAAAATAATGAGACATACTCTACCCTGGTGTTAGTGGTTAGGTTATCCAGTGTTGATAGGCACTTCTAGTGCCTCAGACTCACTTGAAAGTCTACATTTAAAGACTGTCCCCTATACATTTAATTATGGTGTAGACACTTAACTATAGTTTGTTGTGTAACAAGCATGGCAGAGATAGGTAAGGGAGTAAATGCTGCAGGTAGGAATGAAAAAATGTTGGAAGGCATTGGTAACAAACAGTGAAATGAAGAGAAACCACAGGTAAAGAACTATACTTACCAATTGATGTCCCAGATTTCTGTCTTGTAATCTCATTCTCTCCTTTCTAGGTTTAAACTACATCATCATGGGCCAGGTAGAAGAAGATGGTAGAGGCAAAGTCTTTCCCAACAGCTTTGTCATGAGTTTTAAGACTAAGAACTCAAAGATCCTAAATGCCTTGAAAAACAAAACATGTCAAAATTGAACTCTGCAGCTGCGTTCTATCACCTGTCTTGAAAAATCATTTTAACTTAGCCCAAGTCATGGAAATGCACCTGATTGGCCCTTCCTTCCCTCCTGCCCCCGTGAGCACACCTGGCACAAAGTGAAATCCATTACATGTACAGGATGAGAACAGACCCTCCTAAGGCTGAAAGCCGAAGATTTGCAGCACAGCTCTCGGATCTCAAACATACAAATTCCAATTACTTGGAAGATGTTAATTTATAACTGTCCAATTTTTTAAGGAGTTTTGTATGTAAAATAAGAATTCTAAGTGCAATATTTATAGCAACTCGTTTTAACTTAGCTTTTTCTCTAAAGTTGTTTTATAACCTGTATTTCTGCATTTTATCAGTGCTTAATAAAATATTTTAAGATTAAATCATACACCAACTAATTATTTATTATTTATAAAGTGGGGCAGCTAAATTCAGGAACTGGTTTTGATTATTTACATGCTTTTGGTGGTTTGGGCCTTGCACATTGTAACTGACTCTACACTTCCTTGATTAAGGGTCTGATTTTCCTTACATGGAAGTCAGTGAATCACTGATCTGAACCGGAACTCTTAAGAGAATTAGCTGTAAAACACCATCATGCTTTTCTCCATGCTTTTCTTGATGACTATCTATGTAGTAAATGTCACTATTAAGTTCTGTAAGGTAATATGGTAGAGGAAGGTAGGAATTAATTTAGTGGTGGTAAGGTGCATATAGAATCTAAGATCCCTTTAAGTATTTGTTTTCCTTGTAAATAAATATCAGACCAGAATTCTTTGGAAAATCTGTGACCATGGGCAGGAAACTAATGAAATACACAGTCCCTACTGGAAGTACCCCTTGCTTACACCAGCAGGGGAATGCAGATTGCCATTCTCTTCATTGGATTCTCACAGGTTCTGCCAAGAGGCAGCTCCACAGTGCAGCTGGTCAGCACAGCAGCCTCTCTTCCGAAGACTTTATGGGTAGCTGGGCTGGGGACAAAGGGATCAGAGGGGGGCACAGAGGTACAAAGGGGCTGTGCTGGCAGCTCACATCCAACAGCTCCGTGCTGCAGCCACACTTCAAAGATTGCACTGCCCTACTGACCAAACCTAACAGCATTTCTCTGTGGAACCAACAGCAACATTTGTTTGTAAAGCAGATGTAGTGTTGTAATTTTAAAACTTTTAAATTAAAATTTTCATTTTCCAGCATTAATTCCTATGCAAACTAAGGGATTTTATGCACAGTGCTCTCTGCATTTCTTGGCAGCAGCCTGGGGAAAAGCAACGTGGAAATCATGCTCAGAGCCATCTTGAACTACAACAATCTATTGTTATTTATGATGACACGCCCATCTGCCACGCAGCCTTTTTCAGTGAGGCAAGAAATGTCTGGCAGCTTACTCACTGTCTGCCAAATGGAAGACAGGGAGAGCTCCTGTCTACTCTTCACAACACTCCCTTTACACCAATTCCTTTCCCAAATCACTGCACTGGTAGCAGCAGGCCTGAAACAGGGAACAGAGCAACATGAAGTGCCAGTTTTCTCCAATAAGAGTTGGTTACAAAACACAGGTAACAACTGTTACAAGTTTTTAAACCCAGTTTGTACTGACTGTAGACTTCAAACATTTGAAATCCAACTTGCAATCAAACAGAATCAAAATTATCTAATCACAATTTCTGAAATAATTTCTACAGAAACAACAAGACCATAGTTCAGCAAGAGCGTAAAGTAAGCTGACTTTGAGTAATCAGTGATTTTGACCTTCCTGCTCCAAATGCAGATATGAAAATTTTCATCTCCTTTTTTCATTTATCAAGACTAAGTTTGCTCTAAGACAAAACCATATGAAAGGGAAGAAAGAGTCTTTTCCAGTTATCTCAAAAACTTGCCTTTCATGACTTGGAGAACAATTTGTACAAGGAAACTCTGAATCCTATAGCCAAGAAAACTCCAGCTTCTCCAAAATTTTTAAATGTAACATTTTGTCTCTGCACCTGTCTGGAACTATTCTGTGAGTGTGCATAAGGGAGACCCTGGAACAGCCAGTATTAAACTGCCAAATGAGAAAGCAATAGCATGTTTAGCACATGTGAACTAGAAAAATCTAAATGATGAGTCAAAATTGAGTACAGAGCACTCGGTACTGATTAGTCTCCATATAGATTGGAAGAGCAGCTGTCAAATAAAAGAGATGTACAGTGTCATATAACTGAGGTACGGCAGAGAACAAACTTGTTTCTGTCTCTCTGCAGGTTTGTATTTCAGTGACAAGTAAAAACTCTGGAACTCACAATCCAAAACCCCCGAGAGCCTTGAAGTGCAACAGCTCTTCCTAAGGTCATCCACACTGTAGTAGAACACCATGCCACCAGACACTGACCAAGCTAGCTCTGAGGGACTCTGCTCAATGTATGAAAAGCACTCAGAAATAGCTCCATCAGCTCCTTTATTTCTACTGTCAACACCCCCATGTTCCCAGAAACAGCCATCCCAGTGCCACACAGCTGATGGTGCATCTAGGATCCAACCCAGCTGGTCTGGAACCAGCATCACCTCATGGCAGTGCATGAAGCCATTTCAATGAACAAAACAGGATGGGTCAAGGAAAAAGGCAGTAAACAACACATTAACACCAGCCACCTTCCTTAAACCTATTACCTCAACATGACAAAAAAATACTTTCAGTGTGGTAACTGATATAATGTGTTTGCAATATGACAAATATTAATACAACCATATCTTTCAAAGAACTTTTATTTGCTTCCTTTCTTGAGTATATATAACATACACAGCACGTAATATTGGTGCATTATTCAAACATGAGATCTCAGTCCAAATACAAAACTAAGTGATCCTCTTTGCTTTGAACCAGGAGGTTAACTTCCTATTCCCATGAAAAGCCAACACATATCAGAATCCCTTTATACACTAACACTTCTGGAAGCAGAGTATTAAAACCTAGTTCAGAAATACATAATTTCATAGTACGGAAAATATATTACCTTTACAAGAAAGAGTTTTATAAGAATTCCTTCAAAAAAGTAAACATTCATGTAAGCCTCTATTCTGTCAATCTCCCAAAATCAACTGTAGTCAAAGACCACAATGGCTACCTGTGCCTTCCTGACACATGACCATTTCAGAAGGGCACCATCGTAACAGTAAAACTGTCAATCAATCCTTTAGCTGTCATAAATATACTTACTTTGTAATTAAAAATACAGGAATCTCACATTTCTCAGTTACAGTTTGTCAGCTTGAATTATATATAAGCATATAAAGCCATATAGGAGGACCCTCTAGCACAGAAAATCCACAAAGCCCTTACTGTCCATTGTAAGCAAAGTCAGATAAACTATTTTCACAAAACACAGTATACCTGACATATAAAAAAAGTCTAGCTTGGCAACAATCCTGGTAGAAAACAGGAAAAAAGAAAACCAAATTTAAAAGTAAGATATGTAAAACCGGTGTCAAGCAGACCCTTGTAAAGAACATCTCTCCAATGACAAGACTCAATGACCTCACAGAAAGAAGAGTAGAATGGTTCACAGGAATTGTTCAGCACTGCAAACAACAGCACTCATGTGCTTGGCTTCATTTTCATGAAACCACAGGTTTTAATAATTCAAAACTTGATCTAGATTTTAAAAATCCAAGATACAAACATTAAATGTTCACAGATTAATTTTTAGATTCTGTTCCCAATCCTAACATGTATATTAAAATGTACTATTGAGGCACTGCTGAAAAATCCAAGTAGGGTTTGATTGTCTTACACATAACCATAAACATTTGAGAAAAAGTTGGTCTATTTTGTGTTCCAAATGTCAATGTTCCCACAAAAGTGAAAAGTCTTGCTGATTTGATTTGCTGTACTCTATAAACGTTAGTTTACAGTCAGTGTTAACATACAAAATTAGAACTGCCTCTTTCAGAGCCACAGTCTTCACATGCACTGTAACCTACAGTCATACGTGATTTCCAACTGTACTGGAAATTTTCTATTATTCTTTATCTGACTTTTCTATTAAAAATAAACAGGCTGGATTTTCATTTTAAAAAGTCTATCTTCTCCCACAACTTGAAAAACAAGTATCAAAAAAGAACAAACAGCAAAAATAGAAGAAAGAAATGTTGTGCTAGTTACAAAGCTCTAACACCTGACAGCCACAGACAGTCTGAGGAACATTTAAAAAACTCGTATAGACAAATTTTATAACACACACACCAAGATTAAGAGGTTAAGAAAATTAGTGTATCTGTTTTTGCATTCATTTTGACCACTTGGGCACCGAGCTGCAACTCATGCAAATGCATTTTCAAATGCTCTTTGTGCAGTAATCTTCTCGTCTATATGATCTGGCAACAGAATTAGTCAACACTTTCCCCTATGGGTATCTAAAAGAACACACCTTTTGTTTAGAAGCTTGGCCTTAGTTTCTTGGATAAAACATAGCATATTTAGAGGTACGAAAGCCAAGCAGGTCTCTCATTTCGTTCCGGAACTTGGACAGGTCCTGCCGCAGTTCATTGAGGTTTTCCACAGTGGCCTGATCCGTACTTTGCATCTTCTGTCTCATGGAAGTCAAGTAACGGTGGACTAAGCAACACATCACCTTTTGGTAATTCTCATCTCTCTTCTGCTTCAGATTTCTCCATTCCTTTAAACAAACATAAGATATTTACTATGGAAGTGATTTTTGAGCCCTAAAGCCTGTGTATACAATTCTACAGAGAAGAAACGTGAACAAAATAACAAAGCTGTTTTTTAAATACATCCTGATGTACCCAAATATACAATACATATAAATTATCCACAAAATCCAAATTAAATTATAATCTGCTGTACCAGCAAAACTGAACATTTTTACCTACCTGGCTTGGTAATTGTTCTGTGAGCAATCAAGAGTTCCATAATCCTGAATGTCTCTCAGTGCAAATTCCATAAAGTGCTTAAATTTGTTTATTTAATGCTATTTTTGTCAGCAAGAACATGCAAAATTAGTATGCAAAATTGCAGGGTATAAAAATGTTTATAAAATAAATAAAAAATCCCTTTCCTAACAATGAGAGGCTTCAGTGGGTTTTTTTTGGTTATTTATTCTGACACTTCTGTAATATATTTAAAACCAATTACCTTCTCCAAAGAATATTCTAACCTCACCATTTTTGAGATTAGCACATACTTCCCTGAGGTTTCCCTGTGTTTTCATTCAATCAAAGCATTTTTTTCAGACTATTTCTGGGGGAATTGGGGGTTGGAGGGAAGTGGGTTGAAATTCCCAAACCAGAAAGTTAATAAAATCTTAGTTAAGTAGAAATAAGTAACACTTATTTATCTTGGATGCAACCCATATTATTCTGCAGTTCTTATTTCTCTTAGTAGCGTTCACCTTCTCACAGGCAGCTTCATGCAGCAGCCTGTGTTTTCATTTCAGCAAGCAGCACCTTTCCAGCTGCAGAGCCCAGAGCTTGCCCAATCATTCCTCACCTTGAGGCTGTTCTGACGCTTCACTTTGCCACTTGATGTATGAGAGCAGATCCATTTACTGAGACTGTTGAAAAGGTAACAAATAGTCTTGGGAGAGGGTATAACGTTAAAAGGTGGAGGGAGCGTGCATTTATCATCGAAGTAGCTGAGCCAAAGCTTGGCACGAGCAAACTTCCACTCCTTATCCTCATGATTCTAAAACATCACAGAAACATTAACAGACAAAAGAAGCAGAAGTATTAATAGGTTATTTTGTAAGTTTCATTTTCCTGTACCTGAAGAATTGACTATTATTTAATTTTGATTATACAGCATTTTAATAGATAGATTACAGAGTATTTTAATAGGTTTGCTTGAATATTCTAATATTAAATACTTAAAACAAGTACATCTTTTTTCAATTCCCTATATACTCTAGAATAAAATCCAAAAGTTATAACCCCAAATGCCAAAACACCACACATATCAAAATCAGCATTTGAAAAGCCATTTTATCAAGAAAGTCATCAATTCCTAGTGGGCCAAAGCCATGCACATATTCGACATGGAAATTACAATTTTTTTAAATCAAAGTTAATAAAATGTTCTTGTTTGAAGGCAAAATATGAGCTCACAGACAGAGCTCATCCATGGGGTCTATAGATCAGGAGTTTACATATCACAGGAAGAAATCTGTGTAAAATCCAAAGATATGGGTAATTGGTAATTAAACAGACACCACTTACTGCTATCAGCTGAAAACTTTTGTGAAGCATTGCCACAAGGAGTTTAGTTAATACTATCACAACCACCACGTTGTAGGTCCCCACAATAACAGCACCCACAAAAGACTGTAATTCTTCACCGTAGCTAAAACGTGTCACAAAGATTGCCACGTGTGCCAGGGAGAATATGTACCAGAAGAGAGCAAAACATGTACCAATAAACCTACAGAGACAAGGACAAAAATCTGGTTAGGTCAACCTAACACCAGAAGTGTTTAATGTAAATTCAAGATCAGTGAAAAAATCCAGTTCTGTTTAATTACTATGGATTAAAGGCTAAGAGAACAGTTATTTTATAGATCTCAAACTCACGAATGGAATGTGTCATTGCTCTGTTGTTCGCAGAAAATGCCCGCACAGTCCTTTTCTTCATTTACAGTAAATCCTTTATCATAAAGTTGGGTCAATCCAATTGTGAATGAGAACAAGACAAGAAGAAACATGCCCAGAAATTTTCCAAAATCTTGTAGCATCTGCCCCATTGAAATCTGTGAAATAGATTTATTTCTAATTTTAGTAAAATATGTAGTTATTTTTATTTGTATTTTCTCCTTCAGCCTTTGATCAACAAAAAATATATTTACATTTTAAATATTTAAGTTAAATTTTGATATGCTAAACAGACCTTAAGGTCAGGAGATAACCTCGTGCTGTTTTTCAGAGAAAAATTCTAGATATTAAAAAAAATATGTAAGTAATTTTAACATGGCCTGTAAAATTAATATCCTGCAAATAACCACAAGCAATAGTATGTATACCTTGTTATTTATTTGCAATACCAATGGTAATAAGGAACTCACAGGTCAAGATGTAAATGAAATGTATTTGAACATAAATGCCATCATAGAAAGTTAAGAAAACACTTAGAAGAACACTGAATTAATCAAAACATTTGGAACATTTATCACTAATTAAAAAAAAAATAGTATACAAAAGCCCATCTGCAGAATACAAAATTAGTTCACTGCGGATTTTATGTTTAATTTTAAATAAACATGTGTAGGCACACAGAAACTGAAGGATAAAGCATACAAGGTATGAGAGAAAATTTGGATCGTTACTTTCCAATTCAAAATATCCTATACAGAACTTTGCAACACTAGAAATACAGCACCTTTAAAAAGAATAATCATATGCTTGTGATTTTTTCCAACACAAGAAAGCTCTTTTTGATTTGCTCTTGACATAAGCACGAATTTTTACCTAGACACAGCATAAACTGTTTATATAAGTTAACTAGTCCTCCTACTAGACTTCTTCAGAACAGTTTATCATTATAAAGAAATATATGCAATGTGGGACTAGGTGAATCTAATCTAATTTATATAAATCAGTGTGTGGAAAGCCAGTCCTATATGAATCAAAATCTGTACCAAATCATAGTCCAGAACTGTAACACAATTGCCAGGTTTTGCAAGTACAGCTTTACTAGGAGATGAACTGCTGCTCCCTCCTTTGCTGCTGGAAACTCCCCAAGTACCTCCTGCAGCAGAGCACACTCTGGGTCTGTACAGTCTGTGATGGCCAGGGAGATTCTGCAGCTGTGGGCAGAGCTCTGCACCCTGTGCACGTTTGGTCAGAGAATGACTGTACTCCCCATTGAACTGCTTCATCACATCCAACTCTTTAATGAAAAACCCCAACCCAAATCCCAGAGACAAAACATATTCCCTTTAACACATGGCTCCAGCCAAGACAGAGAGAGAGAGCAGATGAAGCAGGAACACACGAAAAGTGCAAACTGCCCAAAGTTGTTTCGTTTGGAAGAGAGTGTAATAACCCATCTCAAATGCCAGCTGCTTTCTTCTTCATAGGTTCATGCTTTCCCTCTCTAAGTATTTACAATTTCTAAGCACTTGAAATCTAATTATCTCATCTAGGGAAGTACTATTCTGCTGTCTGTAACAATAAAATCCACCACACACAGCCAATTTACAAACCTGGATTATAACAAGTTTTATTAGCCAATGTAACTGAAGACTTAAAAATAACTCTAAGAGCCAAGAGAACTCAGTAGCTGCCTTCCCCCACCCCCCCAGTTGGGTTTCCATGCCATATTTGATTACCACCATCTGAACTCTGTGACCTACTTTCAGAAAATACTGTATGAGTTGTTACACCAGCCCTACTGGCCAGCAGTAATAACGTAAGCTCCTGTGTGCCTCTGAATGGGCTGACTGTTGACTGTTTTGATTTACTTGGAAAATTTCATAATACAGTCTCCTAATAAAAAACTTGTGAAAGATCTAGTACATAAATAAATATGCACATTAAACAGCGAATCTCTTTAAAATGTGGAGAGACTTCAGTGTTCAAACAATTTGTAAAACCCTAATGCTTAGTGCAACATCAAGATTTTAGTATTTTTTCAAAGTGTGCAAGTACATTTCCATTATAAATGTGTAACAGAAAATTAGATAATTAAAATGTGGGAGGTTTTACTGTCATCATAACTGGAAGGCTGCAACAAATACCAAGTAAGAAGAAACCTGTTCTCCCTTCTTATAACTGCCAATAAATAGATGAGTATTTCAATACCCTTGACAGATTTATATTTCTGAAACAAAAGAAATTTGCACAACTGAAGGTGCAGCTTCAATGAGATCACAGACATAAACAGAAAGGCTTTTGGTTACTCTTCTTTGCTACACACTTATTCATCTATCTTTCTAGGGATAACAAGCTAAGGCAATTATTTGCATAAAACTTTACAGGAAGAACCTAATCCTTATATTTTTCAAACTGAGAACTTAGGCAGTATGTTTAGCTTAAAACAGATGAAAAGAAAAAGACAGTGTAAGTACAGCTATCATGGAAAAATACATTAACTGAGCTACACAAGGTCTTTCACTCTTTTTCTTACCTTTTCCCATCCGAATCAGTATGTTTTACACAACAGATTAATTTTTAAAAAATCAAACTGTAATTCTGTATCACTTCTTTCTACTTTTCATTTTCTTACTTAAACATTTTTTCCTATTTTCAACAAGACTCTTGAAAACAAATTAAGTTTAGCATTTTTTCCAAAAGTAATGATATTCACCTGGAGTGGTCCCAGAATGGAGCTGGTTGTGTACATGAAGAAGAGCCGCAGGTAACTAAGAACGTTGGCAAAGGCAAAAAGACCTTCTGCCACTAGTGTAGGATGGAACGCATCCCAGTCCTTCCTTTCAGCATAATCATGGAACTGTAACACAAAAAAGGACAAGCTGAGATCACTAACATTATAAATACAGAAATGTACCCATACACCTCTCCCTACTTCTACTTCCAAACAGGCAAGAGTGTAAAAGAAATTAACATATATCACTCAGAGGTGCTGTACCTCTTTCAGACAAAGGTATTTTAACAGCCATTCCAGACGGAGCCAGAAATCAGACAATTTAAATTCAACACCTAACTCTGCCATTCACATTCACTTGTTCAAACCATTTATTCCTCTGTTCTGCTTTCACTTCTACTGTGTTTTGTGCAGTTTATTGAAACAGGGACTTGGGCCCTTTATAAACATGTGCATTACCTTGTACAATAGGCCTCAGTCAAAAACAACATTGAGATGCTACAAAGAAAAGCAATGTACACATGCAATTGCCATGTGGTGACAGTTGATCTTAACCAGTTCTGGAAAGACTTATGAACTGGGGCTCCTTCAACAGATTTTATGAATGCCAACAGAGAATGGGAGTCACATGTTATATTGACATATTATCCACTAAGTACAACTATTCAACTTATTCAGGGAATATCCAGATTCCTAACTTTTGGTTTGGCTGAAAACATTTAGCATTTATATCACCAGCTTCTGCTGTCTCAAAATGGACATTCAAAAACCAAGGAATTCCCAGCTGCTTTATAATAACACCCAGAAGTCTGCTGCACAAAAATGGTAAGAAACAGGCATAAGTATTTTGTTACACACTGCAACTGCACGTGTACAAATCCTTCTGCTACGGCGTCTCTTCCTTTATTTCTTACAGCTTTGGGGCCTATAATGGACCTAAGATGCAAACTGAACATTTTTATTTGGTTTTCTATATGATTAATAAACTATAAAAATAAATCATGTCATATAAAAGGGGCAAACTCCCATTATATACCTATTATATAGGACAGGAGTCCTGCATCTTCAAAAAGGTTATAATTTAAATTGGCAACAATGGGTCTCAGCAAAGGAACTACTACTAGAGACATGCTGGTTTCAAATCCAATGGCTGGGAAAGCAGCCCAATGTGGCATTCTCCCTCTAGTTTTTTTCCAGAAACGAAGCCTTCCTTTCCAAATGATTACCAGCCCAGATCAATGCTCAGATAGGGATATGAGCCAAACACCAAGCTGGGGAGAACCAAACCAGTCTAACTGCCAGACAGCTGTCAACTTGCAGTTTTCAAGACACAATAACGGCGCTACTGCACTGGCTTGGACTTTGCTGAAATAGTCACATTTAGTTGGTCTGGCAGTTTGCCATGTGCTGTGTGGTTAACAACACATGGAACAGAATGGCAATGATCATTTTCAAAATTCATATTTTCAATCAAATCCAGATGGCTTTTCATAGAGACAAGACAAGGCTCCTCTATGGTCTCAGGGCTTTTACCTTACTACCAAAGAAAACCCCAACCAAAAAAAACTCCACCGAGCAAAAACTGATTAAAAATCCACCACTTATGACATTTATGTATATGTAATCAAAAGCTAAATAAAACTTCCTGTAACAAAAATGCACTAGGGCAATCCAAACACAGAGAATACTATTGGCTTTCTGCATAGTACTGAATGGAATCAGGCAAGTTCAAATGCCCAATCTGATGAGATGCATTTCCCTAAACAAAAATCAAGCCATTTGGAAGACCAGCCAGTTCTTACAAGGAAGACAGTAGCTCTGTTTGGGGTTTCCAAGTACTCGAACATACCCTGATGTGTTTTCTAACTCCCATTTGCCTGATGAACTGTGCTTTGAACACCAAGGTGCAACAAGACCTGAGATCTGGACAACTCCAGGGCCCATACCACAGAGAGCATTTAAAAAGCCTGCACTGCACCACATCATAGGCTATTACTAACCTTGTACACTTCACCACAACACCCTACTTCTAATGCCCCACACGTAACACATCTTCAGGTGTTCTGCAGCAATGCACTAAAATCATAGCAGCTCAGGCAGCCCCAGAGGAGCTTTGGATCTATGATGATTGGTACTTACCTTGTTATGGGCAACGACTTTGAGGGCAAAAGTTGCCAAATACAGGGAATTCATGACAAAACTAAGCTGATTGCGGGATTCTTCTAAAAAATCTTCTAAACCATCATACCAGAGCCTCTTAACATCACTCCACACCATTCCTGCAGGAAGAAAAACAACCCAGGGAAGTGAAGCCATTGTACGAAACAGGTATTATTTTACATATGATCACCATGTATTTCACACTTTAAACTGAATTTATTACACAGTCAGTAAAAGGAAATGGAGAAGAAGATGATATTTATACACTCGAGGACTGGAGTTCTGTTGCTTTATTTTCCTATGGAAGATATTTGTATTCATGATTTTGAAAGTTTATCAAGAACAACACAAAACTTGCTACTAACCTGAAATGTTAGAAATTCTGCTGTGGCCATTTTGACAACGATTTTTAGGGAGTATTTTAATGGGACTGTGGAATACAATAATGTAAGAGAATTCTTGATTCTTTTAATTCCAGTAGATTTTGCAGATTATTTTCTAAATATGCTCTTTATCAACTTAGAATATTTTGAAGGAATCAGTATAATGTCATTACAAAATAAACATTTAAGCTATAAATGCTATTACTATTTAAAAACTTGAGATTCAGTGATGTGAAAAATAACCCCATTTTAATGATTATGTTGCTTAGATATAATTTTTAAATCCTGCTTGAAATCCACATTAGAATAGTACATGCAGAAAGAATATTTCCTATAGCCTTTAATTAAATTACTGAGACCACTTAATGACACACTTTGTCTATAGCAGACTTGAAGGAACAAAAGAATTTATAAAATTATGATATTTAATTTCAAAGCAAAGCAGGAATCTGACTTGTACTCAAAATGTGAAGTTTCCAAGTTTCTTTTAAGACCTGCCTGTGTTTGTCTGTGGGATACTACGTATTTCCAAAATCTGCAAGAACTGCTCAACAGTTTTAATACAGCTAGCTCAGTGGTGAAAGGAACCACCATAACACAAAAATCCCCTCACCCTAAAATATCATATAAATCACCCTGAGAATTACTTAGATAAAACCTGTTGTTTTTTACTATATCACTGCTTTTTACAAGTCCAATGGAACAAATGACACGTATCTAATTACCTTACATTAAGAAAAGTAAATTTTAATGTAAAAACAATCTCATGCCAGATAACCTAAAACAAGGTAAAAGTTATGAACTTTCAACCAAAAGTTCTTGAGAACTCAACAAAAATTATACCTGTGCTCCCTCTGCTGCATCAAGCAGAAGTGACATGCAGCCTTTCTGGTACAGTTATGATATTGGTGACAATGACAGACAGAAACAGAATACCATATCATGGGAAAATAATACTTGGTTTTGTGTTCTGAAACAAGCATGAGGTAAATGCACACCTCCAATCTCTTAGACTGAGATGAAGCACACATACATAAACATACACAACATAGACTTTTATCTTCTAACCATGTACCAACTGCAGCAAGTCCAAATTTTGTTATTAACTACTTTTCCAATCATGCATTACAGAACTGGTCATGAAAGACTGAATTATTACTAATTGCTGATGTACCAGTAAACTGGCAGTTTTTTATATATATTCAGCAATTGTCATCCAATCCACTCAAATCATACCTACCAATAAGCCATATTATCAGAAGGTAGTCTATTCTCTCAAGGGCTGGTCCCATTGTATTCTTCTTATTTTCATTGTAGACAAGGGAGTACAAATTCAGTAATAACAGAAATGTGAAATATGAAGCTCCATGAATAATAAACTTCATAAAAGGAGTGTGAATTATTCGACCTACTCGAGATTTAGGAGCTAACAAGTAACACAGGGACAGAACTGGCCAGAAAATGCCAACCATGAGAACAGTCAGGATCTTCTTGCAGGTGTGCTTGCGCCGGTAGCCGGCCATCTGCCCAAACCACACCGTGTTGAGAAACTGCTGGCAGTTGGACTGGGCAACAAACTGAGGGGGAAGGAGGGGGAGAAAGAGAAAAGGAATCACTCTCAGGTTTCTTAACACACGTTACTAAGTTGCATCGTTAAAATTAATTTTCTAACTATATGTTTACCACACAAAAAAGTTGTTATTTTCCAAGCCTTGTAGCAAAAGCAAGCTATGCTCAAACCCAGAGGAACACCAAAACATTTCAGTGAGCTTGATGAATGCAGGCCAGAATGTGTAATGCTGGTTGTAGGGCATCCCAGAACTACAGCTTATGACTTTTAAATGCCATATTTCAAGTTTCACAAACAGTTTAAGCCTAGACACGTAGAACAGACAGAATCATATCATTCCTTCTGCAAATGCTAACCAAAAATGGATCTTGCATAAAAAGGAAACATCCACTCTATCCTTGGTCCTTGTACTAGAATCCCACAAATACCCATTTGCCATCCAGCATAGAAAACTTGAGTCATAATTTATGAAGGGACAAAAATGACAATAACCTACTGCATGGAGGAAGTTGCATATTGATGGCATATAAAATGCTGCTATTCTGGAACATAGGGGCTATTCAGTTATATCAGCACAGGTCCAACCTAATTACTGAACAGCACAGGCAAGGCCTGAGACAAAGCTGAACAGTTAATGACCAGTGAGAAAGGTGATAAATCATGTTTGGCACCTAAGGATCTATGCCTCTCTAGGCAAGGATTTAATGAGGAACTGAATAAATAATTACCACTACCAGAGCTGTTCATAGAAAAACAGTAGCCTATACTCCAATACAGAAAAATACTACACTCATCTCCACAGTAAACACTGAAGAATCACTCAATATCTTGCAGCATCCCTCTTTCACATACTGATACCTGTGTACTACCAACTCTTCTATAACTCCTGCAAATTTATTTCCACTTCTCCATCCAGAGGCAGAACAACAAAGTAATTAATTACTATCAAAATACATATGGAAAGTCTATCAAGTTACTGCAAAGACAAACCTCTTTTTGATTATACTTGATTGCAAGTTTTAAGCGACTTAAGTTCATCCTCTCTTCCAACAACCCTCGCTTGTCTACATGTTCATCACTGGAGGTGTGATTCAGAATCACCTCCAGCTCCCGGGAATTCCGTGCCTGTGCAAGTAGATCTTTAGCAAAGGTTTTGCACTGCTGAGCGAGCTCCTCGTAATCATTTCTGAAACACACAGAAGCAGTATATACTATTACACTGGTCCTGTATTTTCCATTAAATCATGAACTAGCCCTTTTTGGCTGGGATTGAATGTTATGTTAAGACAAATGAAAAGAAACCCCCCCCACAAGTCCCATGTCAAGGTCCAAGCATTCCTAAGGTAACTCTCAGTAGTTTTCACCATGTAACATGACAATTCCATTTCTGTTTAGCTTGCAAGATCACTAGAGAAAATCTGTCAAACAAACTTACAGTATACAAATTCTTATGCCATGAGTTCCAAACACAGAATTAAAGCTTAAAGTTATTTCGAGGACAGAAAGTATAGTTGTCACAAAATATGGCACCAGTAAGTAACCCCTTGGACTTTCCAATTGGACAGGAAATTGTTTGGGGTTTTGCTCTATTCCTGTCATCTGAAGACTAACGTCTATTCACTAAATATTACGTATAAATGTATCAAACACATGAAAAGAAACCACGATTTCCTTGTCTCACCTTGCACATGGTCCATTTTAATGCCAAGTTGTAGCACAAAAATGCAACAATTGAACCCTTATTAAGAAAGATAGACAGCTATAATGCAGACAATTCACATGTTGCCTAGGAAAGTAAAATTTTAGCTTATATAAACACTTGCTTTCACATTCTTGGAAAGCTTTTGTGCTAGTAAGTTACAAAATGGTAAAAATCTGCGTTGCTTAAACATGAAATTACACTATGCATTTTTTCATCATACAGAGCATTTTCAGCATGAAGTCTTCCACACACATATGCATATTTTAAATACATACACATATGTGCCCTTCAAAGTCTTACAATGAGCAAAATTAAGAAACAATACCCAAAAAAACTCCCAACATGAGTCAGGTCAGTACAAACAAGGTTTATACTGACCTGACTAATGTTGCATATTTCTACCCTGATACAGAAAAAAAGTGCAGAGTTCTAGTGAGATACTTATATGATTAATAGGTGTGTGATTTCCAAGTAAGTCAGCATTTAGCATAATTTCTGTTTATTTTCGCAAAGGAGAGCTGAAATTTGAACTGTTGGTACAACTACACACATTGAAATGTCCATACCTAAAATGATTTAAGGTAATTAAACTGTTGAAATGACTACTAATGAGGCATAAATTATATCACTTACTATGTCAAATTATCAGTTTAAATACTCCACTTACAAAAAATTACAAATAAACTTTTTCTAATGCATACATATTTCTACACCTGTAATTTCATAAAAATATTAAAACTGATTTGTGTTTTCAATTCTTACCTGAACTCTACCTCAACAAGGCTTAATTCTTTCAAGTCTGCACTAAGTTCAAAAGCTCTTAGGATTGGATCCTCCTCTGTCAACATTATTAAGGCAGGACTGGCCAAACACCGATAAATGTCAAGACGAAACCTGTGAGGAAAGAGCAGCAAACAAAATGAAGATGTTTTATTTCATTTTATTTCAGCAGCTTCAAACCAGAACCTGTTCCAATGGTTTGCCTAAAATGGCCAGTTGAAAGACAAAACAATTTGGTTTGTTAAAATCAGACATTAACGGCAGCATGCCCTGGAAAATACATGACATATTTAGAACCACTAAGTATCCACAATCAGCCAAACTGGTTCCCTCTTCTTTTCCTCACTACTTCCACTGTTATCAGTACATCAGCAGAAGTTCTACATTAAATTAAGAGCTGCTATCACAAATACTTCTATTGTTTGGCTGCTTTGGACACCCTGACATCTTTCACATACTGAAGACGATACAGGGAATAGGATGGATACCAGAATGTAGCCTGTGGTAGTTCAATACCAAAAACTCAAATCCTCTCACTTCTCTATTTTTTAGCATTTTGGATACAGACTGAAGTAACTGTGCGATAATTATCATGTACTGTAATTGCAGGACAATTACAATCTCTGAATTCTGTGGTTTTTCATCCAAATTCTATCTTATTAAATTTTATTCAACCCTCAAATATGTTCGCAAGTTAACCCCACAAAAATAGCTACCAGATTACTACATCCCTCTCTTCAGTTGAATTTTATTAAAAAGCTTTCTACTTTCAAAAATACTGAAGAAGAAAAAAAGGAAAAAATAAAAAAATTGTCGTTAGTTTGCATACATCCATTCACGCCACATAAATACTTTTTGAAACAGGATTCAAAATTGTCCACTTCCTAATTCTGGCTTACAAACCCCCAAGTATTAACTAACTTGAGGAAAATTTTATTTGCATAGTCCCTACAGCCCCAAGCCAAAGGTTGCTAGAATGTTTGAGACACCTGGTAGAAAGGAAAGGCACATGGTGACTATGCACAGTGACTAAAAGTACTAAACCAAAATGGAACAAAGCCACTGCCTCCCACCAGCCTTTTCAGGGACAACCCATCCCCAAGAACTACCATCCCTCACAGTAAGAGCTACAATATATTAAAGGAATCTACTCATAAACTTCACCTTAAAAAGAAAAATGAAACATGAATCTGACCCAGGCAATACCAGGGAATTTTGAATCTTTTTATTACGGCTTATGACTGCTAAATCTTACCTGGAATGTCGCAGACTATCTTTTTTGTTCTTGGCAGTGCACAGTGTGCACTCACAGCCCACAGCATGAGGTTTGGGTAATGATATGTCTTGCTTCAGCAGCATGGTGAGAATTTCATAATTGTTACGATGAGCAGCTAAAATTACTGGTGCCACATCCATGGTTGTTGAGTACTCTGGGTTCTGAATGCGTTCCATTAATTTCTGGAATAAAATATAGGAAGTATCTGGATTTATTACCTACAGTTCTACTATATGTAGACTGTTCAACCAAGAATTTCTTGTTAAGATATTTTCCAATGTTTCATAAGATGAACAGAAAGAAAAATATGTAATGATATTCAAACACCTGTCAGATAGATACTAAAAAAGAATAACAGATCCAGATAGTTTTCTGGTTAATTTACACAGAAATACTATTTTTCCAATAAACATGGGATATTATAAATTGTTATTTTGCTCCAGTTTGTGTACTACTGAAGTGCAGAAAAAAATCCTGAATGTGCCATACTATGTTACATAACACCTTATTCCTTCCCTGCCTCCAACTCCACTATGTGCTTTCAAAAGTTCTTTGGTAGTTTGGAATTGCAAAGGTAAGTTTCAATTGCATAATTTCAAAGTGAAGGTCTGATGTTTATAGATTTGCTCTGAAAATGTATGAAGCTTCAATATATGAATAAACACTTTATAAGTCAAGGCTGCTAATTACCTTGCAAACAGACTACTAGAAAAGATTTATAACCACTAGGTTTTTTTCTCTTCTGAACTAGGCATGTGTTTGGCAGGTATAACTGGATTCCGTAGGTGATAAAGCAAAATAATTTATTTCATCTTTCAAGACAAAAGAGGTTACAAAAATAATCCCTGGTGTCCAGATTCTATCACCTTACAGATGCAGAATTTAAGAACATTGTTTTAAATACTACAGATACCCAAAAAAAGCAATAGCCTTCACAGCCCCAGCCAAAAATCAAGGAGGAACAACACTTAACCACAATGGTTGGTCTGGAGGATCGTTTTGGTCGGTGATTAAGTAGAATGTCAACAGCTCCCACCACTTCTGAGTCAATAGCCACCAAAAGTGCATCCGAGGACTAAGTAAGGAAAACAAATCATATGTGAAAACAGCAGTAACTTAAACAGCACCAGGAGACAAGCCCAAGCCAAACTGAATTTTTTAAATTTGAAGTACTAAAACTATATTCTATATTATCACCAGGCATATGATCATGATACAAATTTAGGTTGCCATTGCAGGAGTTCACATAGCATTAGTGACAATTTGCATCACTGCACCAACAGCAGAGGAATCAATTGAATAAAACACTTTCCAGAAAAGATGATGCAGAAGACTTACAAAAATCAAGTTTAAAGACTCAGTTTACCAGATTAGACAGATTAAAAGCAAGTGTTAGTGCAACACAGCTCAGGCATATTTCAGCCTTGTATTTGTAATTCTGGGATACAGCTAGGAAAATAAGCTTTTTTGTTCTTGGCTGGTAACCAACCACTCTGCACCTTCTATTATGCTGAGATAAGCAGGTTTTTCATTTTCCCTACAGATGATATTCTTCTTCATTAATTTCAAAAAAATTCAGGTTTTTACTTAAAAAAATAAAAGAAAAAGACATAGCTTTTCTTACTGCCACTAATTCAGGTAAGGAAAAGCTTGTGGTTTTATTCATGCCCAATATCAAACAATGTAACAAAAGATGTTATTTTTCCCTGTCTTACATATTTAATCCATCATAGCTTCACCTCTCCTATCAGTAGCAGAGATGCTGCATGCATTTAAGGAAGTCTTGCTGGTAGAAAACTGCCCTGCCATCAAGCACAGATCAAGGTTAACAAGAAAGCACCACAGAAATATGTTTGCCTTAACTTAAAATCAACCAATATAATGTGACTTTTTCTGTTACCACTTATAAAGTTAATATACTGAACAGCCAAAGGGATTTTTACATTTTACACTTTTTAATATGAGGCACTCACACCACGTACTTTTTTTCTTGAGGATAATGTATGCATTATATCAGCAGCAGGAGTAACATTTAAAATAATACTCAAACTTGTTAATATCATAGAAAACGTTACTACGCATTTGCCAAGCCAATAAAATCCCACCAGAATAGTCAACTTGTGAGAAGAAACCACTTTCACAATTACTTTTTCCAGTTTACTGGAAAAAGAATTGAACTGTCTAAAAGGCAGACTGCATTGATGTCCAAACTCTGACACATCAACAAAGAAGATATGTGACTACCCTGAACATTTTTAATAATGAGTGGTGGATACCTGGCAGCCATAATCCAAAAGCAGCTGAAGTATGTCCAAGTTTTCATTTTCAATGGTTATAGTAACAGCATTTCGTCCAAGCACATCCACACAATTTATGTTCATTTCACCTGAGCTGTTTTCCTCTAACAGTTTCTTAACCATGTAATAATCACCTGCAGAAGTAAGGTAAGGATATCACTTCATACTATAACGCAATAAAAGAATAAAAGCATGTGACCATTTTAAGCACCAGCTACCATCAAACAAGACACTATTCTATAGCTGACAACAGTAACTGAGTGTATCAGACAAGTAAGAAGTCAAGGTAAATAAGCAGCCTCTCATCAGTAAGAAAACTAAAGATATTTTAGGAGATCTCTCTTCAGGAAAGCACTAGACTTGTACTTTAATCCACCCCTTTAGTTCCAGTCCTAAAAACAAACACACAAAAGCACGGGTGCTTTTCAAAAATGTCTCTGGGGTAAAAAACTACTTTGCAACACAGAAGACCATGACCAAGACAGATGTCAGTGCAGAATATTTACAGAAGTATATGTAGAATTCAGTAAAATACATACGAAGAGTACTGAACCAGCTGTTATACAGACAACTAGGTTTTGTAACTTTTTTTGTTGTGGAGCTCTCTGAGCCTCTGTTTATAGTTAAAGAGAGAAAGGCATGGCTCTCTGATGTTCAGGACAGCCTGCACGGGCCGTGCAGGTACGAGGCATCCCAGCCCCAGGGCAAACTTGCTAAGCTGGCTGGCGAACGCCACTGCAGAACCAGCCCTGTGGCTGGGGCCAGCCCGCCGCTCTGCCCGCGAACACTCCAGCTCCTGCAGCGCGCAGAGCCGCGCAGCACAGCACTAAGAGCATACCTTGGAGTCCCACGTTTCGGACCTTTTAAGATCAGTTTGATTTAAGGCCATGTTTTGACTTAAAGGTAATAAATATACGGTGAAAGCAAACAGCATATTTCAGAAATACAAATTTCTTCCCATCCGCCACCAGCGGTGCAAATCGCAGGATACCGGTCTCGCCTAACCTGGGGATGTCCAGATAAGTCCCAATTTTACAGCAGCTCTCTACTCAGAGACTCTTTTAACAGCGAGCACCTCCCAGATTCCTCCAACACAAACCGAACCCCCTCCCGAACGCGGGAGGAGCAGGCCCCGCACCTCTCCTCCGGCCCAGGAGCCGGGGGCAGCGGCGGGCCCGGACCCCGCGGAGCCCCCGGCAGCCGCCCGGCGGGACCCGCAGCTCTGCCGAGGGCAGGGCAGAGCGGGGCTGACAGCCGGCCGCGCTCGGGCCCTCGGAGCCAGCGGACCCTGAGGGGGGCCGGTACCTTTGTCGCAGGCCAGCAGGAAAAGCTTCTCATCCAGCGTGGTCTCCTCCTTCACCTGCCGCACATCCTTCAGCGCCAGCAGCTTGTTGGGCGAGGCCGAGGCGGACGGGTCCGCGCTCTGGTACAGGGCGGCCATGGGTCCGCCAGGCCCATGCGGCCCCGCCGCGGCGGTGTGCCGGCACGCCCGCTGCCCCTCGGCACCGCTGGCGAGCGGGGCAGCGGCCCCGGCCGGGTCACGCCGGGCGGGCGGGCAGGGCCGGGCCGCTCCCGCCGCAGTGCGCAGGCTCCGGGCCCGGCGCCGGGGCAGCGCAGGCAGGCGGGGGACGCGGCGGCCCGGGCCTGCCTCCGCGCGGGGCCGCGGGCCTGCCCCTCCCGCGGCGGCCGCGGGCCTGCCCCTCCGCGCGGCGGCCGCGGGCCTGCCCCTCCGCGCGGGGGCCGCGGGCCTGCCCCTCCGCGCGGCCGCGCGGGGGCCGCGGGCCGCCCGCCCGCCGGGGCACGGGGCGCCTCGGCACGCGGGGCGCCGGGCGGGCCCGCGGCTGCCTTTGCCGTCACGTGTTTGCTCCCAGCTGCGCCACTAACTGCGGCCTTGGTCAGCACAGGAGAGCGCTGCCCATGAAAACTCGTTTCAATTTCTTCCAAGTGACTTTGAAGTACTTTTTAAAAATATGAAGTAATTTGAAGCAATAGTTTAGGAAATACTGGCCTTCGTGGAGTAAGGTTCCAAGTGTCGGGCAGGTAAATACAATACTTCAGGATTCTGTAATTTAGTAAGAGATCATTTTTTTCTTACAGTATAGAGACTTAGTAAGCCTCCATTTAGGATCGCCCGAATGAGGACTTGGACTGAGTTGTGTCCAGAACTCAAATTCTGTACGAAACTCCACTGTCTTGAACTGGGAATAGAAACCAAGTAAATCAAGTCTTGTCCCAACAATGCAAACCAGTTAATAGGTGGAGGCAAATCGATTCAAATCCAAGCACTTAATTCCCTCCAGTCCCCGTTGTCCCATTATATAATGGAAACAGGATGGATGGATGCATCCCTTAATGTTACTGTATTGTGTGTGAGATAGTGAAGAGGTAAAACAGTCCAACTGCTCGCTCATCAGGATTCTTGGGTTCTGCCACACTTAGGACTGGCTTCAGGATCTGAGAGAAAGTAGAAGCTTCATAATTAATTTTGATTTAGTTTTCTTATTGTTTGGCTTTTGGTAACAACTTTATTAAATGTCCAACTCCAGCATGCTAAGTGAAAATTTACAGCAGATGAAAAAGGAGTACAAATAGTTACTTTAAAATTGCTAAGAAAAAACTATGGGTTTCATCTCATCCAGACAATGCACTGGTGTTTCTACACACTTTAGAAAAACAAAGGAATGATATATAAGGAAATGCAATACAGTAATGAGAAATCCCATAGTGGACTAGCCAGAGGTCTTTATTGTTTTCTTAATACAATATTTTATGAAAAGCTTAAAAAAACTCAACCAACAGCTTGTTTAGTCCAACTGTGAAACTTAGCACATATGCAGACCTAATAATGACAGGATTTTTCTGCTTTCTATTACAGTTTTTTTTATACAATGTGGTTTGTAAAAGCTTCTGCTAGGTAACAGAATAAAACTACTACATGTATTTAAAAGACAATTCCCACAGAAAAGTTTGATTAGTATAACCAGTATTCATTAGTTACCAGACATTATCACAGGCCTTTACTTGCTCTGAAGTCAATGACAAAACTCTCCTTGGCTCCAATAAGAGTTAAGCTCTCCAAGAATAAGGCAAGGATGATAATTTCTGTGCAGTTTGGAGTCAAATCCAACAGGATTGGAATGCACCTTGAAACTTGTATGACTACATGTAAGTAACACCCATAAAAATCAAACAGTATTTCATAATTGGTCCTGAAACAACATATGTGAAACAATGCAGGCTCTTACAGCGCTATGGAAACTAATACAAATGAAGCTTGTGTCATACGGGTTTTTCCACACAATACAAATCTATGATGTTAACTTGTTAATGAACATGTTCTGAAAATGATATTATCCATAAATAATTTATGTGTTATGAAACTGAAGAAAACTAATATAAACACATTAAAAGATAATTGATGAGTATATTTGTGCATACAATTTTTCTCATCTTGTACTAAGTTTCAGAACCCTGTAAACTGCGAGGCAATCATTGTGCTTAACATGGCAGAAAGTTATATTACATGTCTGCATTATTTTATTCTGTTCAATCCTCTTCCCATCAAACATGCAAACACTGTCATCACCATTTTTGGCTTCACTTCAACCAGATCATCTGGGAGAGCATAAATACGAGCACCGATTTTTCGAGCAACTGAAATGGCATACCTTGGAAAAGAAGAGAAAACAAATGCTGTTACTTTTCTGGCATCTACTAATGTGACAAATTTCACAACAAAAAACACAGATTTAAACAGCAGGATATACCTGTTTAACAGTACTTAGGCTCTACTAGAAAATGGACATGATTGTGAAGAAAGCATGTACTGGCAATTGTACTGGCAATGTTTTGCTACTGGTTATCAAAGCATTTATTTTGGTCAAAAACAATATGAGGTGTGGCAGACTATTAAGATATGACCTATCACCACAGTGAAATGGTGGTAAGTCGTATCAGCTGTGAATTTGAGTTTATATTTTAGATACACTAGAAAAATAATATAATTTACATTCTATTCAAAAGGATCAATATTAATGTTATCTTTCTCTTAACATATCAGTAAATCCTGCATTGCACTGTGAATTAGTGCATTTCCTGCTTTTCAGGAAAATATGAAGCATTCATTTAAAACTTACTTGGCATTATTCAATTTGTCTTGGTAAGAAAGGTCTTCTCTCTTAACCATTTCTGGACGAACTGCTTTTGGTGCAATGGCATCTATTAAATCTAGGACAGGTAAGCTAGTGCTAATTGATTTGTCCTAAAAGAAAAAGACAAGATTAGTTTAAGCAATTTGCTTGGATTACTCCAACTTCATAACACAGAAAACCCTACAGGACTTCTTGCATAAAATAGGCAAAAGCCTATTTTCTTACTTCATAATGAGAAGGTTTTTTCCACTCTTTATGAATTCTAACGTTCTTTTCTGCAATCAGTATTATAATGTTCACTGTACTGGTATCATTATTGCACAAATGGTTTTAATTTATTTCATCAAACTTCCCTCTTTAAGCCCTAAGGAAGGAAGGGAATTTTAATAGAATTTCACGGACCAGACTTTCAAGACAACAAAAAAGATCCTCACAGGCCCCCATACTTTGTGTATATTCCTTGTTTTCAGGCCATGGAACTATTTTCTCCAGTAGCTAATGGCTCACTCTTTTTATAATTTTTCAACTCAGATGTTAATCTGAGCAGCCTATGTTTCATATTTAATACACAGAGACTCTTAAAAGAGCAAGTCCTGTTGCTGCAGTCATTCCATGCTAGCTATCTGGGCAGAGAAGGAGCTGCTGATGCCAAAGCAAGCACAGCTGGTGCCAGTGCGGCTGGCTCAGGCCCTGCAGTGGCTGAGCACCAGCCACGGGGCACAGCTGCCTTTGTCACCAGGTCAGAACTATGACTTCCAATTCAGAGCCATCATAATAATCATACATCTAAAAATAGTAATATAATTCTGCTTCAAGATATTAAATATATGGAGCATATCCCCAGTTCCATAAAACACACCTTTATCATTTCTACTGTTTGAACTAATGGCAATACAATAGAACTTGGCTTTGATAGTCCACAGTGAAATACAAGGCATTTCTGCATTCTCTGTGGTCTGTTTGCCAATAATAATGCCAAAATCCAAACAGTCAAAGGCAATATTTATGTGAATGTTGTAAAAATTTAGTAGTAAAATATCAATACTGAATAGTGTTGCTTTACATCAGTACCTGGTTATCTTTATTGGTCAATCATCAGTAGAATTATCCTAAAACCACCATTTGAATTACCTTAAAAACACAACCAGTGTTCCCCCAAAAACACAGGCACACCAAAGGCAAGATATTGGACGGTTACCTTGTGATGCTTTCAACTTACTTAATACCACCATTATAAAAATTTATGTAGAAGTAAGAGACGCAGCAACATCTCATTAGAAAATGAAGGTGCTTGAGTTACCTTCTAAATGAAAATGAAACGTTTTTACTTAATTTTTTGATTAATAACGCTTAACTAATTCAAGTTCATAACATAGTGACTCAAATATTTAACTTGCTAGGTTCTCCCGTTTTGAATCACAGACACAACTGTTTCAAGTTATAAAATGAACCTGTACAAGAATGTTACATTTGTGTGCAATTATTCATCAGTCATTTCTGGAGCAAGAGATTCAGACAGACTAACACACCTGACACGTATATGACTCCTTTTGTTTTGAACACTTAAATAAGGTGGAAGGAACGCTTCCTTTCTCAATGTGTTCTTATTTGCCGAATGGGAGCAGCTCCTGTTTTCCCCCGGACTGCTGCACGTCAGCAGTGCCAAGAACGACACGAGGTGTCGCTGGTTACCGCGGGCTCCCTCCCTGGCTGGGTCACGCGTGAGAACATCCCTTTAACCAGCTCCTAGGAGAAGTGGCCATCTGCCCCCGCTGTTTCCAAAATCGTTTTTCTTGCTTGTACAAGCATGAGAGTGCCTATATCCAAAAACCTGGAAAATTTATATACAACATGCCAGGCCCAATCTTTAGACAGAAGCCCCTTTAAAAGTTTAAACTTCTTTTTCTTTTCTTTGTTGTTAGGCTTCTTGTTTTGTATCTTACTGCAGCTACTATAATTTCTTCTATTTGTCAAAAGATTTGTAAAATACTTTTGAAGATTCAATGACTGTCAGAAATATTTCCAAAAACAATTTTGCTAGCTGATGGGAGAGCCACTGTTAAAACCATATCATTAACAGATCAGGTTAAAAGTCACAGGTCTTATTATATGTGGGAATAAAAGTATATAAAATTGATTACCTTGAAACTCATAATTGAAGTTTTCTTATTTGCTTTTGCAAGTGTCAGATTCACCCACTTAATAATAATTTCATCATTTACTTTTTCGCCCTCTCCAAGGTCAGATAGTACATTCAAAGTATACCTTCAATAAAGAGAACAAGAGTCCCAGTTAAAATAAGCGGTAGAACTCAACTTTTCTTACAAAGCTATAAGCAAAGGTAAAATATTACTTCATCACAGTAGCAATGCCAAGTACTCCTCTTTGTAAGGTATCCTTACCTTACAAATGATATAGTACTTGAAATCACTTTTTCAGTGGTTACTGAATAAAATAATATCCCAAATCTTGTAATATTCACTGTAACATCTTCATGCATCTGTTTTACTCAGTACATAATAATTAATTTTACTTTCTAAGTTTAAATGTCTCCTTACCATCCTAGTAGGGAAAAGTGAAGTATGCAGCAGTCTGAGAACAAAAACCACTAAGTGTTTTGGGATAGGTCTAAGAAAACTAATTCGAGGAAAACATTTGCAATAGAACACTCCTTAATGAAATCACTTTATTTTTTCTTCCTCAAGACGGTAGCAAGATCTTGATGATACTTATGTAACTAGAGCTGTGATGGTGTACAATTTTTTACCCTTTTAACTTCTATAGTGTATGTATCGCCACTTCCTTGGGTTTTACAAATATTTAAATTACTCTCTACTTACAGAAAGATACATGGAATCACCATGAAATAAATTGAGCTCTTTTTCTTGCTGCAGGATTTATAATTTTAGTCACAGTTGCTAGTTTATAAGGTTTTAATTGTCACTATAAATTGTGGTTTCAATCACTGCACAGTATGTAAAATAACAAAACATATACAATTGTATCTTTGAGAACAGGGATATTTAGAGATTGTGCTCTACAATACCAGTTGGGTGACCTGAACACCACCCTTAATTTGCCTTGATATACAGACACACATGCACACATATATACACATCTATCATATGCACCTAACTTACCTTCTCATCAGCTGCCATACCAAAGCCAAAGTCAGAGTTGGATTACCCTCATTTAGATCATGTCCAGCAATACCAACCAGTGAGAATTTGGCTTTTGTCTTCCCAAGTTCTACTGCATAATTGCAATTCTCAATCTAAAAATAAATTTTGTGTGTAAATAATGAAAACGCCTTAATATTTCTGCAATACAGACCTATAATCTATGTTAAATTACTCTGGCCTACTGTTAACCACAGTGAGATCTGAAGCTAGAAAATATTTCCAGTCTAGCTACACTGTGATTAAAATAACACATTTTTCTCTATAAATGCAATTATGAAAGATTCCAATAATAATTTTTTCCACATTTGAGAAAACCAAGTTTCCACTAAGGCAGTGAGTAAAATATATTTGTATCAAAATTATACTCTGAAAGATATTGAAATGTGTTCTTCTTAAACAGGCAGTAATTTTATCCTCTACATTTCAGGCTTCACAACAGTTAGAAAACTAAGTGAAAGCTTGGATTCTGCAAGTCTTGCCCAAATCTTCTGGGCAGCATATAAAACTGCTCTGGGAGGAAATGCCTCACAGTATAGGAGAATCCAGCAACAACAGCCACATCAGGCCTGAAGCTTTCACTTAGAGATCCAAATCAGGCCAAAAATTAAACATTGCCAAAAGGTGTCCACATTTAGAAACTAAGGTAATATGGGCTATAACTGCTATTTATTCTTTGGGATAATATCTGAAAAATAGATTTTCCTTTTTTCCCCCGAGGACTCTCAGTGGGACAGAAATCTCAACAACACAGCCTGCCATCAGCACCGTGGGAGCCAGTGAAGCTGGGCTGCCTCCCAGAGCGCCCACCCACCTTCTTCATGTTGCCACCCAGCAAGGAGTACGGAGGTTTGTTGATGTGGCTCCAGTCAACTGGGACACGGGTCATGTCATACAGTTGGAAGATGATTAAAGCATCAGAAAGGTCACTAAACCAGAGCAAAACAATGTTTTTAAGCACAAAAGCACAGATTGACAATGCAAGTAAGTACTTGAGACTTCTCACAGTGTAATTAAGTTGCTGAAAAATTGCAGACAATTAAATAAAATCTGATGCCATTCTGTAAAGAAACTGGCCTATATTCTCTTGATTGATTCCTGCAATTATATACAGGAAATTCTGCATTTAATTCCTTTATTTTCACAAATCTTACTGAAGCAAGCTCAGCCACTGGCTTCAATTAAATAATTACTTTAATATTGCAGGCACAGTCAAAATAGCTGCTAAAAGAATTTTAATTTATTGATCTAGTTTTAGTTCTCTAAGGACTTTCCCAAATGTTAAATACTCATTCTTTATCTGCAGATGCTTAGAATTATTTTGCTAAAGAATAATCAAAACCAATGAAGTTATCTTGTGAAAGAAGAAGAGTAGGAAAAGTATTATTTTCCCATTATATGTTGCATTACTGATAATACCCATGAGCTACTTAATAAATTATATTCTCCACATTAAGCTACCTACAGATCACTTTACAGAGGTCAGAAAACAGAAATAATGAAATCAATACATACAAGCAGGTGTTCTCATTTTCTCTCTCAATCTCATTTTTATTGACAGGATTTGAATGAACTTCTGGCATAATTTGAAAGTGACCAGAAGCATCTAAAAAGCTTGTTATAAAGCCCTTAACCTGAGGGAATACTACACTGCTGAGCTTCTTACAGTCTACTGAAGAAATAAAAATTATGCATCATAAAACACAATTACCTCAACTTTAAGAAGCGTAATTCAATGTACAAGTGAGTGAGGGGAGAAAGATTTAAACCTTCTTAGGTTTTCTAGTTTATCTAGATAATGACTAGAATATTTGAGTCAGATACTTCTTACTGTGGTCCTACAGAACAGTTTTGAAGTGGAAACCTGGAAATCACTATTCTAGTAGAAATAAAACTTCCCCCTCTTCTTTACTTCTTTCTTCCCCTGTCACCCAAGGGAAGTCAAATCATTCTTTTAAAAAAAATCTTACCTGTATAAATGATTAACATATGGGCTTACACCCAGTGAATTCATCCAGTTTCTGAAAGTCCTTTCTTCCTTACTTTCTCCTATGGTGACAAATATAATTCTATATAAATTATTGGGAAAACACTTAAATAAGCAATATTTAAATGCTTCTCATATCCCTCACCATCCCCTCCCAGACCAAAATGAGTTCATGATTTCCCAAACAGTAGTCTACACTACAGGGCAATCCTATCCAATTCAGATTTGCTCAGTTCTGGGCACAGGGTAGGGGCACTACAGGGAGTAGTACTTTTAGACTACATTTATCTGAGTAAATGCAATTTGATAAAATACAGAAATGACATCTTCTTATTAAAAGTCAGTACTAACACATGAGTCAATACAACTCCACTTTCCCCTCATAGAAGTTGACAGTATTAATTTGCAAAGGGCCTCCCCAAAGCAACAGGTTTCATTTTTTTTTAGTTCTTGGCACTGAAAACATGGTGAGGCAGTGTTGTCTTGGTTAAATTCATGAAGCTATTTATACTGCCAAGGGGGGCAGTTATGCTCACAGTTAACCAGCAATTCTACTTATAATAACTGCAGAATACTCGTTAAGAAGTAAATCTCAACCTTCACTCGCCTGACTTAGATTAGGACTCATGTTTGCAATAATAAAAGCAATCTAACTCTCTTTCTCTATAAAGTTACAGCTTGAAATAATTCATTAATTTTCTACATACAACACTACTTAAATTTTAACAATGTCTCTGTGGCCATCTACATGTGCATCAGTGCTGCATAAACTGTTTTCTCTTGCATCAAAGAGGAGCATTTGAGAAAATATTTAGCCTGAATATGTGAGCTTGTAATAACCTCATCCCTTTGTTCCCCTGGGTTGCTAATACACAGTTAGTAAAACAGGGAAGACACTGAGGAGGGAGAAAACCTCTCCAAACAATGAAAGAGCAGGTATTTCCAGACTGAAGCACCAATATCTAAGCAAGATTTTTCTTTGTTGTTTTCGTTTGCTCCTTAGAGGGTAACAATACCACGTTTGTCTCATGAGGTTTTATTTAGCATGAAAACTGTCTCATTTAGTACTGCAATTCTAGGCTGACTACAGAATAATGAATGTTTTTGTAAAATAAAGCTACTGTGTAAACATGTATTTATCATTTGACTAGAAAGAAAATCTCTAATATTATCTTTCCATGCCTAGACCTATGTCATAACATTGATTTTTAGTTAGAAGTTACCATTTTGATCTAGGTCTCTTCCCTTTTATACAAAAATCTCTGGACTTCAGAAACTTCAGCTGTAGTTTACAGTTTCTAATAGAATAAATTTTATTTTAAAAGTTTCAGCCACCTTACCAGGTTCTTTCCTTTCCAATAATTATGAAATAGTTGATATTCATCTTACTGATAAATTTTCTAAATTATTATTTTTTCATATGAAATTTGATTTAGTACTTGTTTCAAATATTTAATTGTAAATTAACCAAAGAGCCTCTAATGAAACAGAAGAAACAAAGAAAAATACTATACTGCAAGGTCATCAGAGAGCTTTGTTTCACACATTTCTTGCCACATTAAAATTTAAAAAAAGAATCACACTTTATGACAAAGTTATTAAAAATAACAGTTTTTCCATTTAGAAAACAATCACAACTCAAGAATTATATATAATTTAAGTTTATAAAGAAAGAGCATCTTTGAGATTATATTATTTTGAAGCAAGTGCCTTGTGCTTTTTTAAAATTATTTTATGGTTACTGAGCATTGACTTGATTTGCAGTACCTAAAATACTGACTGCAAAGTGCTTTTAGGAACACTCTTCCATTACAAAGACAGTACCAAGGTTATTTAGTGAACTCTTACTAAAAACAGTGTAGCCCCAAAAACAGGTACTCAGCAACTGCACTCAGACTGAGGATTTTAAAACGCTCAGGAGAATCCAAAGTAGCCAAGCAGGAGCAAGAGCATGCAAGCTGGGCAGGACCCTTTTGGAAAGTGGGAGTCCAGGAACTAAACCCAGCATACAATATTTAATATGCCACTCTAAACAAATCCCTTTATCATGCAAAACATGAGTGTTCATAAGTTTTCCAGATGGCTGAGAACTGACCAATTTTTTTTCTCTATTCTTTTATTCAAAATATACCTTGTGATCCTATCAGGAGCATATCTTCTGCTGAGTGGTGCAGCAGATAGCCAAAATCATTGGAAAACTGCAGAAAGGGGGCAGAGCTACACAAAAGAGAGAGGAGCAAATTTGGTAGTATCCTTTATATTTATTGCCATCTCTTTTTTTTGAGATCATTACACTGTGGAACTGAGTTGAGAGTAGCCTTAGGGAGGGGATCAAGAATCCAAAGAGCTCCGAATATATCTAAGATTATCTCTGGAACACAACTAAGCTCAAGATACAGTTGCACCCAAAGTTCAGCCCGAGTGGGAGTAACCCTCTCATGGTGACAGCCATTACTGACAGCTGTCAGTAATCTAAGCAACAGCACAGGACATCTACACTGGAGGAAAAGTGGGTGGACACAAGTCCATCCTCTTCCTCCCCCCAGGAACTCAGCTTTCTGCATTGGTTTTGACTCCAAACTGCTGCTTACCCCACAAGTGAGAGGCTCCTTGCATCAGCAGTGAGGGTGGTGCATAACTAAGCTCAGCACTGCCCACTCCCACCCCACACAGCATCAAATGTTCATTTTGCTATGTCAGTACTCCTGAGAGATAGGCTCTCCATATCTCAATGCACATCACCAGACGTATTATAAGGGCAGATGTCAGTTTATGCACAGCATTAACTGTCTTTAACTGAGGAGGACAGCCACACCGTACTGATCAGGTGGGACCATCCCTGAAAAGATTGAATTTACGCAGGAAAATGAAGATTTTCAGGAAGCTCTGCTCACCCACGCATGCCTACAGCTTGACATCTCGGTTCATGGAAAGCCCTTACTAGCTAAACCCCCCAAAATACCTGTATGGCATTTGACTTACTGCAACTCTTGCCCTCATTTTATATGCTGTGGGGTTTTTTCCTTCTCTTTTACTTATGATGGCATATTAAAACAATAGAAAAATGTAAGAACAATGCAAAAAATCAACCAGAAAAGGACAGAGATGATTAAACAACAGGGAAAAAAAAGAACAAAAAATTGCAGAATAAACACTTTTATGGAGTACAGAAAAGTACTAAATACAGTACCTACATTAGGAGGGGTCAAATCTGCATTTCATGAAGCAAAACAGGAAAGCATTATAAATTATGAGTCAGATTTCAACAGACAATCATGATGAAACTATAAAGAAATCAATGTCATATTTTATATCACTAGCTTGAGAAAACATCAATATAAACACAGGACTTAATGGAAAACAAATAATACATTAAGAGGAAAGAAAACATTAACAACATTGTCTTTGGGCTGAAATAACTATTTCGATGGTTTAGATCTACTTGACACCACAGGAATTATTATTTGAGGGCAAAAAGAAGTCATCTACTTTTCTCTGAACAGATAATATTGGCATGATTATCTATCTCTAAAATATATACTGCAAATAGTAAGTTAAATTTGGCCAGTATTTATTATTACAAAATCATAGTCTAGCATTCAGCTGATTGTAACATTTTAAACTGGTTTGGCTGAGACTTTGATCTCATCTAAATGTTTCAGGAAAATCCAGAAACTAATTCAACTGTTTTTTCCCATGCCATTGAAAACTCTTACAAATTTAACCAAGTTTTCAGTATTTCAAATCAAGTCAGCAACTTTATCTTCACAGCAGAGAAGCTGAACTGAACATATTCCACCTACATAGAGCCCCTGTATAACTTTCCAAGAGCTGATATTTCTAACAAAACTGAAGCAGAGGAAGAGCAGACCTTTCCTTCAGTCATTTGTCCTGGCCAACAGGGACTGCAGTGACTGGGGATATCACAGCTGAAAAGGGAAGACAACGTCCTGTGCTCTACAACCTCTATCACATCACAGCTGGCACTCAGCTGAAGCTGGAAGAGCAAGAAGCCTGAAACAGGAAAGCTCTAAGGGGTCCAAGATTTGAGACACAGGGATGCAGCAGCACAGACAAATTATGATAAAACAGGAGCAAAGGAAGATGGACTCACCTAGATGGAAAGGAAACCTGCTAGGAAGAGTAAGAGGAAGGCACGAGAAGGCAGTGCAGAGGACTATGTGAACATTGCTGATGATTCTCCCGAGTGCAGCACCCCTGATTCTCACATTCCTTTGAGATCAGTGAACAACAGTGAAATACACTGGCAGGAGCCATTCCATTATCCTAGATTAGCTGGTCCACAGCAAGGGCAACAGCCAAAGATTGTTTCAAATTATCCCTTTATCTCTGGGATAAAGAGATCTGAATTGTACAGTTAAAGGCCAAATTCCCTGATACAATAGGATCTATACAGGCTGTAGGTAAAACAGATTAATATAGGCTGCTGATACGGAAGCCTTTTTATAAAAAAAGTTTCCTACTTTAAAAGGCAACAAACTAATACACACACACATATATAAATGCATTATGTGAAAAATACTTTTAAAGACTATTACAGTTGCAAAATATAGCACTGCAAAGAAAACCCAGAATTTGTACATCAGCCAAAATACAAATAGCATGGAAAGAAGCAAGAGAAACTGAAAGGGAAGTAGGAGGACAGTTTTTGCTCCTGAAAACGAATGACAGAAGGTTATTCAGGAATAACCATTTGGTCAGACTAACACAAGTGAACAATATACACACTACTGGGGTTTTCTACTAAGGCTTATGTTGGCTGCTAGTAAGTAAACACAGGCACCAGCACACAGGGATCCTGTATCACACCTAGAAGGAATACGTAAGTAGAAATCACTAATATTCTCATCTTCTCTATAGTTAGAAAGTTGAGTACCTTCTAATAAATTGAGATCATAAGATGAATTGTCAGGCTTGTGCAGGGCTGGATATGTGTTAAAGAGATTTGCAACAAAAGCCAAATTGAGCTTAGGGTTGCCTGCAACCACATCAGCTGGAGTTACAAACTGTCTGCATCCCAATTTATCTGCCTGTTGGAGCATGTATTCAGCCCTCCTCAAGTCATTTTTATCCTGAAAAGAAAAACAAACAGAAGTTAATTTACAGTTAAGTCTAGTACTAGATTTTACCAAATCATCAGGTAGGGAAATCTTTAAATGACCCATGTAATTTCCTCCCTCATTCTGCTCCTGCCTGATAGAGTTCTTACAGCCCATGACAATTCCCCTCTGCCTTCTACTATCCTTCACTTCTGTGGCTGTCAGCACAGCATTCCTCATGAATCACAGCAACTGCAGCCAGGAGTGTAGAGATGATATTTCCATTTCCAGGCTGTTGGTTCCTATATTGTGTATCCTTCTGCATGTACCAAAGGTTCACCATCACTGATTTAAACTTATATTCTCAAGCACAGTAATTCCAGATGATGCCCAAAACCGTCAGTAACAGCTTGAATGCTTCAAACTTGCTGTCCTTTTAATATTTTTTCCTCTTAATCATCATAAATTGACAGCTTATGTATTTTGTTCATTGGTCTTTACTACTAATATCAAGCTCATTACAAAACGTGATCATATGAACTGTAGGAAACTACATGGAAAAAATTAACTTCTACTCTTTCTCACTCTCAAAAAATCACAAGAGCAAACAATGAATTTATGAGAACTAAAGCATGTAAGCAAACAATCTTGCACATGAGTTTCATGATTATAATGAATAATGAGATTCTACTTTAGATTCTGATTGATAGATATATAGGCATCTCAGGCATGCAGTTCAACTTTGTATCAAATGCACTCTCAGAATAATCCTTCCAACAGGCGTTATGAAGCAGCTTAGACAAGTGCTTTCACATTGATGTAAGCTGGTTTTAGACCCTCTATCTCTTTACAAGTTAAAGCTTGATGGATGCCACACTTTCCTGCTGGTTTTTGGAAGGGCTCACATGCTATTTCTAAATGCTATTTGGTTAGAGGAAGGAACAACAGTTTGTGAAGTCTATTCTTTTTCCTTGTCTGAATTTCAGAAGAGAATTGAGCAGGATGTGTTGGACAACCCAACTGAAAATCAGTATGCACTACTCCAAGTACAACATAGCTCCAAACTTTGGACTGCAGGATGCATTATCCTGTTTCAGCAGCACTGTAGAACTTAAGGTTTTGCTCATTTAAGCTTTTGTAACATTGAGGAATCCGGCTGAGATTTTGCACACATTGGGAAAGAGAGGATTCAGAATGTTGGATATGTACACAGAAATCTCAGATAATTCCAGTCTATTTTCACATTTCTGGATACTTACATGAAATCCTGTAAAGTCAATTTTAATGGGCAATTGCTCAAGGTCATCTCCTTTGGGTGCAATCTGATTTAACAGATGGTAGTATGCCCTAGAATCCTAAAACAAACAGTGTAATATTAAAAAAAAAAAAAAAAAAAAAAAGAAAAAAAAAAAAAAAAAAAGTAGCCTTTCCTAGACATTTATTACTCTAACAGTCCAATCCAAAAGCCACAGGAGTCAGAAATACAGCACCCTAATTTCAGTCAATATAGATGAGGTCATACAGACATTTTACAACCCTGTTTCACATACAGCTTATCTAGATGACAGAGAAAAGGAATATCTGCTAATTATTCTGGAAAATGCTAGTTAAGTTATTCTTAATTTATTTATTCTGCTGAATATTGACTAGACTGTTGTAATTAAGATATTCATGGCTTACCCACAAAAAGGACCAATTTTGCAGTAACAAACGAGAAGAAAAAATAACCTCCTACTATTTACTACTTATCTTAAAACCATATATTTTTACCATAGTAGCAGTTTTCATATAAAACCCTAGTTAAAGTCTGCTTTAATAACAGCATTCTTGGTAGCATTTGAAAAGATGTAACTTGCAATTAAGGACATGGTTTTCTCCAATGAAAGGAGGTCTAGCCATCTTAGGGAAACTTCCTCCTTTGCTTTCAGTTTAAAAAAGTTGCTGTGCTCTCTTGTCAGCTGGGCCACTACAATGCTCTGCATGCCTTTGCAGAGTGACTGAAGAGAGAATTATGCAGCTCTGCCACCTGCCCCCAGGAGGCTTTCAGCCCCCCTGTCAGTCAGCTGACACTCCAGCAAAGCAGTGACTGGCAGCTAATAAGGTGGTGCAAATTATCCTAAATAACTCTCATAGACATCTTACAACGTTAGAGCTTCCCTGAATATCAGCTTATTGGAAATGTTAACTTTGCATTGTGATGTGATAATACAGGGATGAGCAACTAAATAGGATAGAAGAGATCAAAATAATGTTCTTTCGATGTTGAAAAATGCAGGATAAACCTACAGCCAGAGAAAGCAGATTACGATTGTATCTAAATTCTTCTGATCTGACAATTTTTTGCTATACATTGTATGTTTTAATACCACTGTGTTCAATTATGAGAGCAAATAACTACATACCTTTATGTCTTGGCTGAAGTTACTGATTTTCTGCCACCCTGCATTGGCCAGATGGTAATTCACCCAGCGTAGCAAGAGGTCTTCTGGGGAAAGCTTCATTAACTGATCCAGCTCTTCCCCTTCATTTAGCAAGGCAATAAGAGCTAAAAGCAAGTTTGAAAGAAAGCTGAAATCACTGCTATTGTGGTCTGAGCTAATTCCAAGGGGTTGACATTGCTATATCTGGCATTACTCTCACCTTCATTTCTGGAGATCTCAATATCAGCAAACAGGCCAACTTTAATGATCTGCCACAAGAGACCTAATACCAAGTGTGGTTTTCCTTCTTGCAAATCTTGTGATCCAATATTGACAACCGTGCAGCCAATGGCAGATGCTGAGTTTAGAGCCAGGTTTAGGTTTTCCTGTTTGGAATATAATAATTTAATAAATTTGTCAGATTGTTATTTTTTAGTAAAATTGATCACTTTAAACTTTGGAAGAAATAATGCATTAGTTCAATGGCTTCCAATGGAAAACTGCACTCTGGAGTATTTTTTGTGAACTACCTTGCATCTTACCAAAATTTAATGAAAACAACGATAGTGGTTAATATGGACCCCCCAAAAAATTGTGTGCTACTTCCTTCAGCTGGTATTGCTGAGGCATACTTTAATCAAAATATTTTTTGCACTTTCTAAGTATTAGTTATACAAATTAAACAATACTGCTCAAGGTATCAGAGGCTTGATCCTGAAAAACATGTTCATATGGAATTCCTGCATGGAGTCCAGTGCAGGATACTACTGACATCACTGTCATCCCATCTTAAATCTTTTGCACTATTCAAGCAATTGTTAAACTGTAATTGAATGAAGAGCATAAGAAAACCACAGCAATTCAAAACCCTGACACCCAAAGTAAAGCTAGTGATTGTCAAAGATATTGACAAAGTTTCCATGAAAAAATAGCTGGCAGCTCTCATCAATGTTACTATTTTCTTGTGTCATATTTCACTACCTACAGACGCAACAAACTCATGCATCATTGTCATCTTTGCTGACAATATTTAAATAAATAACAATTACAAAACCCACTTGGATGATTTAGAATATAGGGAGGTTTAACTTTTCATATTTTTATGTCACTGCCTAAAATGAAAAGTCTTCCATTTAAATGAGATTTTTCATCAGCAATTGTTTCTCATTGGGCTGGAAACTTATGGATCTACTTCCCTTTCCAGACCTGCTTTCTTAAACACAAACTAAGTTGTTAAAAACCGTTTCCGTCAAACTTCCATGACTTCAAACACAATTGAAAATAGATCTCCTCTTCTTCTGTCCGAGTTGCTTCCAGTATTGAAAGTACATCATCAGAGCCTTTCTGCATGGCTAAAATACAACCTGTTCATACACTTAAAGTCTAAAATTATTTTCTTCTGGTACTTGGTAAGGCAAAACAAAAACAGCTAATAGGGAAAGAATTGGAGAAAGCAAGAAAAAAACTAATTTTTCCATAAATCATCTAAGAAACAGGAGAATGCAGTAGAATTTATTAGAAAATACAATCTCACGCTTCAGGATTTTTTTATTACGTATAATTTTTCAATTTGTTTTTCTTCCCCCAGAAGAATTGTCATTAAAACAGAAAATATTTTACTTTTTCATTTGTGGCAAGTTCCTATCCATGCAGTACTTACAGAAACAGTGAAAGGAGTGAGTTTTTTCTTATTTATAGCCCTTTCATCAATTGTATCTGGTTGTGAAAAGTTGATCATTTTGCTAAGGAAGAAAAGCCAAAAGTTTATTCAAACTTCCAATTCTCAGAAAATATATTATTTGATTATAAACTACTAAAATTAAACTAGCTGCAAATATTTCTGACAAGATATATAAAAAAAAAAAAGATCATCCTCTCCCCTGTTAAATAATTGCACATTCATTCAGAATGGCCCAGATAATATGTTGCATTTACCTTATATAATTAATAGATGATATCTACAGCTGCCAAAGAAAGTTCCTGTATTATCCTGATTAAAACTGTAAATCGAAGTAACTTAAATGGTCTCTACTGTAAAACTGTAGTATAATCAATGTATTTCTGCACTACCTTATATCTACATGGATCTCAAAGACTAATTCACATCAATACTAATAAGGTAATCCCTTGTTCCATGGTGTGTAAGTTCTAGTAATCCCCTTTAACTAGAAAGTTACAGCAAACTAAAGTTAAGGGACCTACTATATGCCCTCTATTTTGCCATGGATTTAATTCAGATTTCTGTTCCTGCTATCCAATGATTTAATGACTATAATTAGTAACTTAAAAAAATACTTAAAATAGTCAAGTTTTCTAATTCTTTCAAGTAATTAATTTATGAACAGTTTAATTATCTCCTTTATAAACAGCCTGCACATATCTGGCATGTAAAATTATGGGTGTAAAGTGGAAAACCATTTCTATAACATATGCACAGAGTCACATTGAAAATATGCTAAAAATCACATTTCTATGGGCAAACATGTTTTCCCCACCTTGCACCAGGATTGAAATATTTAAGAGTGGAGGCTTGTTGTCTCAAGTTTTCTAATTCATGTCACTGTGATCAGCATTTAACCTTTGAGATTAATTTCTTTTCTTTTTCATAGCCTTGGACTCACCAAAGAAGGATGCCATCTGCAAGGGATTTAAACAGACTGGCATCTGATGGGTTCATGGGTAGGAGGTGCTTACAGTCTGGGTCATCTTGTAGAGCTTTATTTATCCAATTAACAAATGCAACTTTTTCTTCCTCTGAAAAGAAAGACAGCATTAAAAATAAAAGTTTAACATTTCCATGAACATGTCCTAGTAACAGCATCCTTGGGTCAAAGAGGTCCATCTGCAACTAAACCCCTTAGTTTCACAGAGGTCAGTTATTAAAAAAATCAGACCAATCAGAAAGAACACAAAAAATGGTAAGTACAGATTGACCTTTCTCCCATTGTACCCTCTAAGTATCTGGTGATTTTCTGAAGGATAACATAAAAATCACAGGAACATCATAGGGAAGGTATCCTCATGGCTGACTTCAAATTCAGTCTCTCAGCAATTACAAAGAAGAGGGGAAAAGGTCTCATCTCAAACATGCAACATCTCACTCCATGCACTGTTTAAAATGCAGCATTTCAGCCTTCAGCTGGACTTGAGAGACTGGCAGCCTTTTGAGACTGATCTGAACTGCTGAGCTGTCTTTAGCTTTGAGAAACCTAAGAAGTTTAATACTTCATTTTTAAATTCTCTTTCATATTCAGTGCATAATTTATTACTATGCATCTAAGAAAGCTTATTTGGATGACAGTCAATCAAGTCTCAGTATCCATGTTCCCAAACAGTACAGGTGGTATTCACCTCACCTCAAGAAGCACTTGACTCATTACACTTCTTTCATTGTCAGTGGGAAACAATGTGAAATTCTAGAGCACCCTTGAGCTCATCATAAACGAGATGGCTGGTGAGGCCATGCCAGGTGAATCATGCTCTAGTGGATTTCATTTCTCTCCACCAAAAATCAAACTGCATCTATAGAACCACCTCTGATGCACTACAGGCATTCTTTGGGATGGAGCACATCCCCTGCTTTGAGGATGTACCAGGTATAGCTGCTGCTGGAATCCTACTGAAAGAGAGCATATTGCCACCTTTGGCTAATCAAAGTAAGTCTTCCTCATATATAGAACCTTAACATAATCTGGAGCCACACAAATTCCAGACTTAATCCAAAGAGTTGCAATATTGCTGATTGCAATATGATCCTACAAGGTGGTTCACACTCTGGCCAGGAGCTGCAATGCAATTAGGCACAATTATCAACTTAAATTACATGCAGCAGGAGGAGGTAGAAAGAAACAGATCAAATATTAAAAGCAGCTTCTTCAGTGTGAGAAGTCTATGCAAGAACCATGTAGGAGTGAACAATTCTGTAATGGCAGAGACAGCTGAGGAGGTCAGTCCATCCAGAAAAGATATGTGGTGGTTTGTTAGTGGGGTTTTAGCTCATATTAGTTAACAGTGGGGAAATGAAAATGAGGATTCATTTTTTGATGTGAATATAGGAATAAGAGTCCATTAGCATATAATGAAGGCAAAAACTTGACTAGCTTCACTAGAAGTATGCCGAAGGGGCTGTTTTCCCTCCCACAAGATGTCAGTGCTTGTTTTCCTCTTTTACTCTCACAGATGCCCAGCTTGCCTCCAAGTGCAACTAAGAGTGAAACTAAGCAAGGACTGAACAGGGTTAATACGGTATCACCCACACTTACCTGTGTATCTCCACATCCTTTTGCTAATTTGTGCTTTTGTGCTAATTTTGTTTTCACCACCAAGAGTTTCCAGTTAGGCTCTGTTTCATCTGTAGTGCAAATTTAAAGAGCCTTCCTCCATGGAAAATTTGCCCATGTTTAATTATTTCTTACCTGAATAAGAATGTTGTGTCCCCTCACTAGATATTGCTGATGTTCCTCCAATTGCTGTAATGCCTTGCTTTTTGTTTATTGATTTTCGGAAAGATTTGCTAACATCTTTGCTTTTCAATTCCTGAATTATCTGAAAGTAAACGAACAGAAAGCATTTTGTGACTGGATGTACCTTCAAATAACTGTTAATTCATATAAATAGTCCAGAGTCAGTAGCTAGCTAACCTGACTTTGATATTTATATTGACTTCCGTTCTAAAAAAAAATAATTACTGTTTGGATATCTGTATTTATACTGGATGTCTAACACATTATTTCACAGGTAATATCTCTATTAAGCCATGTTATGTAAAAAAATAGACATACAGATATCTACACAATTTTTCCACAGACATTTTGGTAAACTGAAGAATACAACTAAAGATACACATTTTTCATGATGACAGTATATTTTTCCCACTTATTTTTGCACATGTTTTGCATGAAAAAGTTATGACATGACAGCTAAACATAGCCTTCCTTGATCAAGCTAATACTGTTTTCCACCTGCCTACAATCTAAACCACATTGGATATATTAGTATGTCCTAGGTTCACTCAAATACTAGAGGCCTCAGACTGACAATGAAGTCCAAGTAAAAGACACAGTTACTACCTGGAAGCAAATATTCGCATGTTTAGAATCTCAGCAAGAAAGATCAATAACTAGTTCAACAAGCAACCTTCTGCAATTAGCAGCAGTACTCTAACTTGAAAGCAAAACATAATCATCCCTAAGCACCCACAAACCAAAAGCCTGTTAAGTTCTTGTTTCTTTTAAAATGCACCAGTGAGTGATTCACATTTAGAAAAGCCTAAAGCTTTGAAATCTGCTCAGTGAAAGGGAAAACTTGTTTCTCATTCCCAGTAATAAACAGCCTTCGGTATTGAGATTAAGCAGAGGGAAGCACTACTAAGAGCATTCAGAGGCTGGTATCTAATTGTCTGCTCTTTGTCACAGTGAGCACTGACCCAACAGTTTCTACAATAGGTAGTCCTTCCCCTCGCCCTGAAGGAAACAGAAAACAAGACTGATTGCAACTACTGTGCTTTCACATGCTGCTGAAATCAGAACCATTAAATTAAATAGGAGTGAGAAACATAAAAATTAGAAAATAACTACAAAGGATATTCAAGGTTGTCATAGAAAATTCAAAATAATAGTTATACATAAAAATAGTACTTAGTTGTACAACTTAATTCTCAATAGATACCAGACAGTAGTGAAACACCCAAAGGGAAGGTCTTACAGAGACAAATTCTTCAAAGTTGATTTTCCCATCCTTGTTGCTATCTGTGACTAAAATGATTTTTTCTACAATCTCCCGGACTTTGTAACCAGGCAAGGGCAGACTTGCTTCTTTAAATAGGTCTTGAAGCTCGTAATCACTGACATACCCACTGTTGTCAATATCTGTAGAATGAAAGCACAAGTTGTTATACTTACATAAACTTATGCATATTCATGTACTAAGGTATGGTAACTGTTAAGAATAAATGAAGTATGATAAACGTAGTTCTAGGAGATGAGTGTTTCTCTTTGATATAGATAAGTAAGTATGAAGGAATCCTTGTGGACTAGAGAAACAACTGTTTAGGACTTGTGCCATCTTGTTATATGCTTTCTCAGGAACTATCTTATGATCAGAGCACAGATACAAGAAGATAGAAAACTTGCATGTAGTGAAGTACAAGATTTTCTTTTTTTTTTTTAAGACTCCAAATAAAATTATCTATAAACTTTCAAGTCAAAGGGACATCAATTAATGTATGCTGACTGCAATATTAAACCATTTGCAATCAATAAGCTCAAATCTGATGCATGCTATTATTAGAAGTGCACACTTTCACAAGAAAAACTACTTACACAAGAACTCTGCCTGACTGCATTTTATTTCTTATCCTAGTATCTAATAAACATTTTCTATCCTTTAAAACTTTTGATGTGGTTTGGCTTAACTGTGAAGAATAAGTCAGGGATGACATGTATCTGTTTCTTAAAAGTGACCCTCCTTAATCTATTAACTGACTCCACTGGGAGCAATTTGAGCTGCCACCTTCACTTACACTTGCCTCCCAAGGCCACACGGCAGGAATGTTCATGTACAACCAAGTATCAGAATGCTTTTTTTCAACAATAAATTTGAAATTGTGGAAAGAAATTAATGGCTTTATCATATAAAAATGAATTGAGTATCATTTGTGTTATTCATGGTGAATAATGCAGCAGCACAGAAACAATCAAAAATACCCTTTGTACTTCCACCTTTGGCCAATCTCTTTGCAGAAAGCTGTCTTGAATTCATCCCAGTATAACAAAGAATCATTTTACATACCCACGGTTTTATCCAAAGTAACATATAAATGAATCAACACATAACCTGTTCTATTTTTTTAATCGATGCATATTTCCATATATATGTACATACACATTTATACAAGCAGAATTTGAGCATGTCCAGTATAATAGCCTTACCTGTACAAGAAGTACTTTTAAAAGCAAAAAAGCTGTAGTTCATACACAGCACAGATGAAGTCTAATCAAATTCAAATCAAAAAGAAATCATATCCTGCCTAAGTAATGTTGGATATAACAGCCATCATTTTATATATTTAATGCTAATATCTTCCATGTTTGACAACAATTTTCAATTACTTTCATGATTATATTAAAGCTCCTGAAAAATACTAGTATTTTCCCAGCTCTGTGAATGATACATTTGCAAGAAATTTAAGAGAACATCACAATGAATCAGAAACAGAAGCAGATGATGTGGCCACTTTTCTGACTTGTCAAGGTGCTCCCACTTTTGGGTTTTTTTTTCATTTACTAGTTAAAAACATCTCTTCACATTGCATCTAGTATCAGAACTCAGCCCATAATACCAGAGTGGATGAATGCCTCTCATTACAAAAGGGCAAGCAGAGAAACATGCTCTCATCTCCAGCCACAATAAATTGCTATACCGTAATTTTTTTGTAATACATACTACACTGTGTAGCTTCTGTACAGCTTCATAATGCAGCCACATTTCACTGCAGACAAAAGACTAAAAACATGGGGTAAAAAAAATAATTTTGTGGGTTTGATACTATCAAAAGTTCACAAATCAATACACAAACTTGATGTCTGCATATATATTGATTCATCCACTGGCTTACAGACGTGTAAGACCACACATAATAACAGGGATGGTCTAACCAATAGAGGACATGCTCATGAGCTCACTCAGATTACCAGCTATTTTATTTCTCAAGGTTCATCTTTCATTGAGGGTAAGTTTCCATGATGACAAGCTGAGAGTTAAATAAATGCCTTCTCTCAGTTTACCAGTGTAGCTGTAAGCACTTTATCCATAAAGTCATTAGAAATGGGAAAAAAATTAAAAAACTAATGATGCTTAATTTTTATGTTTTACAGAAAGCATAAGGAAAAAATGCTTTTCAGTAAGTAGGAGCAGTACAGACAATTCTTAAAGCAGGAATACGAAAACATGCAGGCAGGGAATGGAGAAAAAGAAGGAATACAGATGGTGAAAACCAAACATATAGAAAAGCTGTCAGACAACACCAGTGAGTCTCCACATATGCTAACGTCTCTCAGTAGACTGATACATGTATAAAAGTGCTCTTTTCCTTGCTCTGTCATTCCAGCACCACCAGGATATAAACTACTTGAGCTATAGATGTCCTGATGGTTGTTTAACAGCAACTCAGAAATTGTCCTCCATGGATGTCTCTTACTCCCGTTAGAATTTCTGCTCTTTGTTAGGTATCAACAACATCCTGAGTCAATGGGTTAATTCTATTATTTATTGTGAAGTTAGTTTTTTTTTTATTTTAATTTTCCTGACTCTCTACTGGGCATCACGTGATACCTGTATCAGCAGAACCTGAATAATTCCCTCTTCGCTTCTCCATACTACTCATGGTCTTCCCAATCTCTAACATACAGCTTCCCAATAGTTTCTTCACCAAGTAAAGACTCCTAATATTTAAGACTTCTTGCCTAAAATGACCCTATTCCCCCATCATAACTGATTACAAACATGGTTGTTTGATTTCCTGAGCTGCACAGTTACACATTACCCCTCAGAATTGCAGTAAATAAGAAACAAAGCAGACAGGAACATTCACAACAGCAGTGCAATCTGGAAAAAAGGGTTAGTTGCTATATAATTGCTTACACTTTCTGTGTGCTCTGATTAATCTGTAAACAACCTGTCAAACACACAAAACTGCACAGTTATATATCAACATTGGCTAACTACAAAAGCTCAAAAAATCTCCAAGTTTAGTTTACTTAAAACATAAAATCTGATTAAATAAATGAAATTATTAGTTCACCAAATCATGCAAGTTAAGCAAAAACCAAGTATCAGTAATCCAACATAAAAATATATAACACCTGAAACTTAATGAAATGCTTTTCAGAATTAAGGAGTTGAAAAAACTGAACTTTGAGACCCATTATGTAGCATATACAATAATTCAAAAAATGTTACCACCCTGCAAGAAAATGTATATTTTCAGTGTTGAAGTTGAAAGAAATTAACACATGTAGTTCCAGTGAAAGTAAGGGGGTCTTTGTAAACAGTCTTTTTATATTTTTTTTAGATATTACTGGCAACACAGAGGGTAAACACAGCCCTATCAAAACCAAGTGATCCATTAAGATTTCTTCCATAAATCCTAAACAGTTTTGCAGTGTTAATTACATCCTTATGATTCCCTTATTTAAAACATACCTATTTTGCCAAATGCTTCTCGTAGCTCTTCAAGCTCTTCACGAGATATAGTAGTTATGTTGTTCTCCATCTTCAGACAGCAGAAGTGTCTCAATTGCTAATACCTAATAATAATAAACAGATAAGATATCAGGCAGGCTACAATTCCAGACACATATAAGTTACTGATCTATTCAACACGAGGTACCAGACCTGAATGACATGTCCAGGCCTGGCACACTTAAAATATTGCAAACAACATTTTAAAGTACATCAAATACCTAGCAATTCTTTCCACTGCAATAGTGAGTGAAAATTCACAATAGCATCACCTGTTTACTTACATTTGATATTTTCACTTGCATAGAATAAGCACTGGTCAGCAACCTCCCTCCATTGCTTGAGTGGTTTTCCAGCAATAAAAATCTCCTCTCATTTCAACGAACAATTTTTGGAAACATTAATTCTAAGTGGCATGCAGTATCATCGCCAAGCAGTGGTTAGTGCTGGGATCTAGTCCTACAAAGGACTGAGCACTCCAACATTTGCACAACATAAATCTCAGTGGGACATGCCAAAGTACCTGCCTACAATCCATTGGTGAACACTGGGGAGCCTTTCCACAACTACTCCACAAGGTACTCCTGAACTCTACCACTTTTCTAACACCCTGTTGTCTCCTAACACTGTCAGAGCTGAATGAAGGCTTTTACTGGGCAAACACTGGAGTCTCAGTGTGAATCCTTCTCTACTGACCTCCTTAGAAAACCAGAACAAAACTGAAGGCATCTTCACAAGGGTTGATAAAACTCCCATGAAAGATTTTGCCTCTTATCGAAGCTTTACTACAACAGGATGATTCAGATTTACTGCAAGCAAGTGCAGCTTTTAAAGAAGTCCTACGCAATTGTCTCAACACACAACTTTATATTTGCATTTGTCCATTTCCACCAAGCAGTGCCACTGGCACACACAAGGCAAGCCCAGGGCAGCACAATCCTGCCTGCACTAAGCTCTGTGCAGCACCTGGCTGGAGAAAGAGCAAGCACAGGGTGCTACAGGTGGGGTTGTGCCTGTCCTAAACATCCAAGTTTCATCTTTGCTTTTACTTTATAAGCCAGAAGTGGAAAAAAAATCTACCTCACATAAATATTTTCAAAGTTCTTTTAAATTTGCCTAAGTTTTCCTTCTGGTTTAGTGCTTTTGCTTTAGAGCCAAAAAAAAATTATATATTCCTGGAATGACCAAGCTCACAATAAATATATTCAGACCTGCTACATGCAGCTTTCTTCCCCAAAAATCGTGCATACCAGCAGAACAGGACTGTTACACATTGGACGACACCCTAGAAGAGGAAACATGACTTCAACAATTGGTTTTACCATGAATCTGCTGGATGCCCTTAGGAAAGACTGTACCTTTGTTTCCCACCTTTTGTAGAAAATATTTCTTCCACAATGCTATATAAACAGAGTTCTTAAACAACAGTGGGCTGGTTTAAATAGATCTTGTTTACTTTATTTGGGGTAGTATTTTCTGTGTCTTCACTGGGACTGCTCCTGTGGGTCACACAGGATATGGCCTTGAGTGTGGGTGGTAAGTTAAGTCTTTTTCCTTCATGTCACTAGATCTTTTTTAAGTACCAAAATCCTTCTTACCCATTTTGCTAAGCTTACTAACAGCATGTACCCATCTCCATACTAAAAAAATAAAAAATAAAAAACAAATTAAAATATAGGTTCAGAAAAAAAAAAACCTTTCACACAGATTTTTCTGGAAGTGCAAGTACCTTCACTGGGAACCTGATGTGGCAATTAATGAAATAATGAACTGTGGAAAAATTGGTGAAAAAAACCAAACATTTAAATGCAAATTACTAAGGGAATTTAAAGGGCTCCAAATCTAAAAAAAAAAAAAAAAAAAAAAAAAAAAGCCCAAAAATCAAATAGATTACACTTCTCTGAAATACAGAAATGGCATGACAAAGCATAAGTGAAATATTTAGCTATGCAAGTACAAAAGACAACTGCATTTTTGCTGGCATTAATGTTTTTAACTATTTACCATTATCATGACTCAGAACTTAGCAATTTCTGCAAAGTTGCATGCAATTAATTTCACTCCTGCCCTTTTATGATTAATAATTCAGATTTTCTGTCATAGTCTATTTCATAAAATAGCAGTCTTTGATTTCCAAAGACGTTGATTATTTCAGTTACACAGTAGAAACATCTGTTCTTGAATGAAGCAGGAAAATAAAGCTAATAACTGCTGTAAAGAGACAGCCTTAAATAGCCTATGATATCCTGGGCAAAATTATCTGCTCATTTAAATGACAGAAATGCTGCAATCATGGTTCAGGCATTCAGGAGAGACAGAGTTTGATCATTCAGAGACAACACCTAACTAGTCAGATATTTCAGACAATTCCTGTCCACAAACAGGGACCTTCTACCCAAGCTAATAAGTACCTTGTACGTCCAGGCCCATCACCACCTAAGATGACTCTGGGCACCACAATTCTGACAAGACTTAGCCTCCTGAGGAACCTGTGTCTTGGAACTATGACTACCTGTTGAAAGGTATATTCGTTTACAGAGAACATTTCTCTGTGCTCTGAGGGCGTTCACACGACACTTACATTTTCTGTAGTCTCTGCCTACATTAAACCATTTCCTGCTGCTCCAGGACAGGGTAGATTAAACACTGCTTTAATGTTGATGAAGTACCCTTGATCCTTTTTTTAGTCCTTGAAAACATGCTTAATGTGAACAGACGATATTTATGTAGTCCTAGCCTGCTTTCTATGCCTGGAAGTCTTTTTCAATCTAAAGACAATTCACTGGACTCTGCTGGAAATCATCCACATCCAACATACGACAGATACAAACTACTGTTGGTACCATCGTGGGATTTCTTTGTGTGCAGAGGAGTATCTGGGGCTGAGAAACCATAAAGGATGAAGTGAGTAGGTCAAAGAGCAGCTCCTGCCACATTTTTGACCTGTTATCAAAGCTGTCAGAAAAAACAGAGCAGTTAATTGGCAATCAGGCCCAATAGCTGTCTCCATCCATGCAGGCAAGTGGCAATTTCTTTTCCAGTTCTTTATTTCAAATTCTATTTGCCTCATTTCCACACGCAGCTGCTACTAAAGTGACAATGGAGTTTAGAATGCTGACTCGAGAGCTTATTTTCTTTTGTTGCTGTTCTTTTTGTCTGCATCAGGGACACACCTCCTCCATCCCTGCTGCAAATGCTGCCTATTGCTGCATCATTCTTGAAGCTGTTGTCTCTAATTATAGCCAAGAGAGCATCATTTGCATATACAGGTTGTGCTTTTATGTCAACAACCAGATGGTTATTACTATGAACTATCTGTAAGTACAAAACATGAAAATTCTCCTTCTCTTATTTGGCTTTGACTCTGCTCTAGATTTTAATGGAAAAAATCCCCCCAAAATACAGTTTAACCTGTAGTATTCCTGTATTAGTTATCCATGACTCTATAAGTCAATGTGATGAGAACAGGGTAGCTTTCGAGCACTATTAATGTTTTTTAATCTCTCACCAGAATAAATTAGGACTTCTATCAGTCTCAGTGACAAAATGATCCATTATAAGGTATAAGACACACAAAAGAAACTTTAAAACAAGACTATGCATCACATATTCCCTTTGGACAGTAAGGAAAAAGGAAATGCTAATTAAAAATTACTGGAAATATTTGCATATAATAAAGATTTGAGCAGTAGAACTAACATACAGAACGATAGCTTGATATAAACACACACAGAGAGGTTTCTGATGTTTTTCAAGAAGATAAAATGACCCAGGTTTGTTTGTTCTGTTGTTTTTTTTTTTTTTTTTTTTTTTTTGTGTTTTTTTTTTTTGTTTTTTTTTTTTTTTTGTTTTGTTTTGTTTTTTTTTTTTTTTTTTGTTTTTTTTTGTTTTTTTTTGTTTCCCCTCCCCAACTCATCTTAGATTGAAAGAACTTTTTATTTATGCCAGTATTATTCTTATCCTTCAAATAAAAAGTTGACTAGGGGCCAACTGGATTGATCTTTAACAGCATGAAAGGACAAATTGTTTTAGGTGTTGCACTGGTGGTCTGTAATAAAATGGCAGTAGAGATTACCTTTTCTTCATTTACTACAGATTAAGTTTTTATCTTATTGTGATAAGCCTCAATCTTCATGACAAAATGAATAATCATTAGAGTTCAGTGACTTTATAATTTTATTATTACTGTTGTTTGTCCTGGTATAGGATACAAAAAGATACCTTATCTTTTCTGTATTACAGGTAAGGCTGCAGGAGACATCATTAGGAAAGCCATGCACTGTATGGTATCCAGAAAAAGAAAGAAGCCTTGATTGTGGAACACAGCCACAGAATGCCAGGCTGGGATTCACAAGAATCAGCCTGTCCAACCTTTCTTGGCAAAAGCACTCTCTAGACAAGATGGTCCAGCAGCCTGCCCAGCCAAATCTTACAAGTGTCCAATGCTGGGGAATGCAACACTATCCTGGGGAGATTATTCTAATGGCTGACTGTTCCTCTTTGAAAAATTGTCTTGTGACCTATTGGAATGTCCCCGGGAGCAACCTGCAGATAATTACCCCTCATCTTTTCCACGTAACTTCTCTTAAAAGAGAGTAACTACCTTTTAAATACTGGAACATGGTGATAAGGTCCCCCCTAAACCTTCTTTTCTCAAGGCTGGACAAACCCAGTTCTCTCAGTCTTGCCTCTTATGGCAGCTGCCAGTCCTCTGATCATCTTTGTAGCCCTTCTCTGGACCACCTCCAGCCTGGCTGCATCTTTCTTTGGGGCAGGAATCAAAACTGGACACAGTAGCCCAGGTGTGGCCAGCTCTCTAATTAGTCCAGAAAGAACTAATCTAACACACCTGTAGATGAGCACTGGGCTCTATAAAGAAAAAAAATTAAAAATAGATCCAATCCAAATGCAGCAAAGAGGATGCTTGTCAATCTTAAAAATAGGAAAGCACCAAAAGGTCAAAGTAATTAGCTATATACATACATATATGTACATATATATAAAAGCATTGCAAGCACATGGCTAATTTTTGAAAGAAGAGACGGGGTATAATTATGGTATCAATTACAGTTATTAGCAGAGGAGTTGAAGAGCATAGTTCTTCCAATATGATACAGTCATTCTGAAGCTTCACAACCTGGAACACTCAAGAGATTATGTTTCTCAGCCCAGGCTTATAAACGTGACTGGATGTATTTATGATGATCAAAAGTATTTAATTACTAGGTTAGAGGATAACAAAGAAGAAATATATAAACCAACATATAACCAATAGTCCATTGGTTTTCCTCAGTCTTTTATGAATGGCATTACATAGTGATCAAGGCACAATTTAAGAGGGAAGAATAGTATTTTTCACTTTGCCCAAAACTGTACGCACTGACAGTTTGCTAAAGGAAGGCTATCACACCAGCCACAGTGGTAAATTTTGTGTCCACAACATATGTATCTCATGAAAGGAGGACTAAATGTACACTGAAATTAATTACTACATAGAAATTTATTCAACAGAGTACAGTAACTCTGGTCAGTAACAGAATCAACACTTCCTCTATGCCTTTAAGATAAACCCGGATGACTCATGAATAAGCAGTAAAACAAGCTGAGATATCTAATTATTACACTGGTCATGGGCCTGCTCTGAGTTCACTTACTGTGGTGTAAATACGGAACAATTTCATGGGGCTCTGGTCAGGATTAAGAGCAGCTCTCTTATAAGGCAGATAAAAGCTTACTTCAGAAAGATACCTTTTCATCCAAACAAAATGTCTCCAGCTTCCTTTGGCTGCTGAGTGTACACAACAGCCATGCAAATCTACCAACAGTATCAGTTTCACGCAGTTTCCTTTGCATGCATCATTCAAGAGGATCTCAAACAGCCTGTGCTTTGTGTTGTTGCATTCAGCACTCCAAATAAAATATATCAAGAGAAGTCTCACCTATGCCTATATCACCTGTAGGCAAGTAATTTTGAAAAAGGGCTGTTTGCATGCTGAGTTCATGGAAGAACCCTTCATGAAACATTCTGCAATCCTAACCTGTTTACAGTCTAGCTACGCAACATTTTGGGCTGAATTTACTCAAATGGATTATCTCAGATCACATGTGGTACATTCTGCTTTGGTTAATTAGTTATTTTTGTAAGATTTCTACAAGTTCCACCTGTTTCCAGCACAGAGCTGTGAGTATTGTTATCAAGAGGAAACCTGAAATAGTGACATTCTCTGTGAAACTGGGACATTGAGGTGACTAAAGTCAATACCACCAACCCTGCAGAGCTGTGCACACAGGTTACTACATTCTAATTCTATTTCCTGATGTTTATGAATACTGTCATTCTTAATTCTAGTTGTGGTTAGAACACTTCGGCAAGTAACAGAACAGCAAAGGAGTTAAATTTTTTGTTTCTGTAATACAGTGTGTCCAGGACTCCCTAACTAATAGCAAACCATTTCCAGGCAAATATATAAACAAGCTGATTCTATAGAAGCAGTTTTCTTTAGGACTTGAAAATACCAGGCAAATCAGTACTAGAAAATAGAAACAAGATTTTTCTTACAGATCTCTTGATAGGACACAACACTACTCTTTTTCAGAACACGAGATCAGACCATCTACAAAAGCAACCTACCCCTTAATCTGAAGTAAAATCATTCTACTGTTGAGATTTATGTTTTCCATGATGAAAATGTCAAGATTCAGTATCTTAACAACATTCATATTTTATGTAATTTAAATATATTACCTTTCTAATAAATTATGGAATACAGAATCAAAGAATACAAAACAAAATAATAAACGTGAGCCATAATACAACAGCAAATTAAGGGACACAAAAATAAAGTTTCCCTACAGAAATTTTAATATGGTTAGATTCAAAAAACTCTGCCCCAAACTATAAGTAGGGTACAGTGAATCTGCTAAAGTGGCACTTGCTCTCACTTTTGTTATCAACAGCCTTTAGCCTGGTGGAAGTTCAAAACCAGCATGTAGATGGTATCCAAATTCTGTTAGGAACAGTACTACTATAAGGAAAATAGAAGCATAGGAAGAATCTGAATACATTCTAGCCACAACTCTTAATTACCTTTCATGCTATCTTAACATCTTGCATGGTTTTCATTCCTCAACAACACAAATATTTAATCAAGAAAAAGAACACGAAAGGCATAAAGACTTAATTTTTAATGTAAACATACCAACTAGCCACTAATAAGACTGTTTCCACTAAAAAGTGTTTTCAGAATTCATTGTGAATAAAAGCAGTTTATGAAACAGAATAACAAGAATAGAGTTACTACATTCTGCAGTAGAGAAGAATGGACCTGTTAGGTCTTTTTGAAGACGTTTGAGCCTATGACTTGGTAGGCAAACAGCTTGGAAACACAAGTTGAAATGTCTGGCTGACATCAGAATCTCAGGTGGTGTGCTGCCAACCTAAAGCAGTTCAGCTCTGGAACATCCTATCAAGCCTTACAGCTGGCCTAAAGGAGATGAGTCACTTTGGCATTCAGGTACAGGACATCTTCCTTATTACCAAGGCAAAGGTACCATGCTTATTAAGAACACGGGTTTCAATTGTGTTCCAACAGCTTCAACTGGAGTCAGCTGGACTTGCGGATTTTCAGAATCTCTAATAATTATATCATAAAAAAAGAAATTAAAAACTTTGGGAACAAGTAAGTATAATGCAATTACAATTGTCTTCTGAGAGAGATAGAAGCAATTCTTGTTTAGTGCTGCCATGGAAACACAAGCCTTAGTGTAAACACAAAGTCTCAGTTCCATAGTTCATTACACAGAATGTTATAGACATACTCATATTTTGATTTTCCAAAAAGGAAGTAGTGCATCCAGCAATAAAATCTACACGCTGTTAATGACACACAATTGCAACACAAAGACAGGAAACAATGGGGAAAAAGTGTCAGCAGTGGGAGTAGGGAATTCCCTGGGGGACACAAGATCAGACAGAAGACCTTTCATTTGTTGAGCAAATCCTATAATAAGTGTCTCCTCAAGCCTATTGGAAAAAGGTACATTTGTAGAAACCACTAGGATTGTAACACATGTGACCTTTGTGGGTTCTAACCTTCCCAATGTAAATCATTTTAGTGTTGCTTTGCTTCCACCTTATTGTCCAGTCTAGAATACTTTTCACCTTCTACTGACACAGTTAAAAGCAGTGCTTACAAAGGAAATTCACAAGTCCTAGTATAAAACTTGCTGCCCATTTCTGCTATGTGAATTACACCTGAGAGATCCATTGTCATCTCTGTGTTTCTGATATATGACTACATATAGTTACTATCAGGTTCACTTCTATTTGCCATTAAAGTCATGTGTATTTCCAATTAAAAACTTCATTCCCATAGTCATCAACATGTTTTTCTTAGACAGCTCAAGAACATTACTTAAACTGCCCACTATAACTCATAAAAATAATGCTAACAGAAGTGAAGCAACCCCACCACCTCATCTTTTTATCCAAGAATCTGAAACTGGAGTTTTGAACATAAATTAAACATTTAAAGGCACTGTTCTGAAAGCAAAACTCCTGCTTTTCCATTTCACACATGGCAATGTATTTAAGCAATCCATGATTGCAGAACTACATTCAAATTAATTAGCAAGGAAGTAACAGTTAGAATTAAGGTGAATTGGTAGAAGAAATTTCTTTGCACATGTAAACATCAAAATGTTTATGCTGGTCCAAGAAGCGTTTGACTGAATATTGAACAGAAAAAGTTCAACCAATAAAATGCATTGTTTCATTTATCTGACATTCTTATCTTTTCTCACCATCAATATAATTTGCCTTCTGGATGGGTTGTTTGACAATCTCCAAAAATAAGTTTATTATACCGAAACCTATGTCCCATGCTGCCTCATCATTTGGCTTCTCTGTACACAAATGTGCTAGACCCTCCTTCCTGAAGAACTTTTCAAGCTCCCATCAGCACCTTTCCTGCTCTCCCGGTTCCAAAGGCTTCCCTTGCCTCACCCATCCTGTCCCCATATGAGTATCTTGGCTTGTGCATCACTTCTGAATGCATCCACACAGTGGCCAGGAAAATGCCCTGTCTCTAGAGGGCCACAGCTGGCAAGGACCATGCTTTCCAATTAACACTGGGAGCTGCTACCTCAGATGCTAAAGCCAAAAGCAAGGAAGAAACGCAGGCTGAACCAAAACTACAGCAGCCAAACACAGGAATTGTGGCAAAATTAATTCCTACGAAAGTCAAAGCATCATAGCAGTTTTAGCATGGAAATACATGTTAGAAGAAAAGAGTAACAGTAACAGAAAATTTGATGAGAAACTAGGAAATAGTTTACTCATAAAACCCCTTTTATTACCAAAAACTGCTCTGAAGAACAGAATTATTTTAAAGTCCAAATTTGGTGTCTCTGTGACATTTCATTAGAGCAAACTACACTAAAATATAAATGGAAAGGCTACACTACTAAAAGCAAGTTCATTCAGGAACTCCATCCTCAAGTCACTCTTTTGTGCTTAGGCTGACATTACATATCAAGTTTACAACAGCAAAAGAGAGAGTTAACAGACACACCAGCAAATGATACTTAATCTCTTTCTTTCTCAGTCTAGGTTTAGAAACATGCAACTTCTGTTAGCATGCAACTACAATGACAAATATAAGCTGCATTATTTTTAAAGGAAATTTCAGTTGGAAAACATCCTGAAATTCGTATTGAAATACCTGTATCAATTAAAAACTCATACTCAGAGCTCATTTCACAGAACCCTCATTTGACAGTAGGACTTTCTGGGTATCCCAATACTCTCAAATAAGAATAAGAGTTTATGCTTTAATTTTTCTTTTACTTCCTTAATAAACTATAGCACTGCTACTTAATTACTAAACGGAAAAGCTAATAAGAAGCAATAGTCTGGATTACAAAAATAACTTTTCCAAAAAAACCCACAAATCCGAACCTAAGCAACTAAAAACTCCATGAAATATGGAATGACACTTGTCTTCTGTTTTCAAATACTTCTCATTATTATCAGATTAACTTTTTAAGCCCTGCTTTCCAGTAACTGGAAAGACTTTAAGTTTGTTTTAGAATTAAACAGATTCTTGTGAATTTTCTCAACCCCACAAACAGCACGAAATTACAATTTCGCAAGTTACGAGTGTCAGTTTTTGAGACTTTGCTGGATTTTGCATTTTGTCTACTCCAATCAAAGTGTACTCACCTTCAGCTGTTTAAGCTGATCTTTTGTAAGGCTGTCAGTATTTGTCCCAAGTCTCTGTTTCTTCCAGGTTCAGTGCCACTTGAGAGACAGGACATACTGTACTCCCTATTCTATGCTGAGGAATAGGCTTTAGCCTTCTATGGCATTCATAACTTCAGAAAAAGATCTTTTTCTTAAGCCAACTAGAACATTATGAACCATTTTTCTCTTCTCTATGCATGCATATAACATTTAGTTACCATGTAACTGAAAGAGCAGAACTATGAACAAAGCTCTCGGTGAGAAAACAGCATAAGAGACAGAAGATGAGGGAGGTGTTAAAATGGCACAACTGCAACACTCCACAAAACTGCCTTTATTCTGCCCTGTGCCTGTTCTTTGGGAGCTGAAGCAGGAAACCTCAGCTTGCTACAAATAGTAGAACTCCAGCAGAGAGACACAGGCTAACTCTTACTAATGAACTTAGTTTTAAGGTCACCCCAGAAGTTAATCATGTGAATATCATTAAGAGTAACAACAGAAATGCATTCATTCTGCCCTCAGCAGTTGAATTTACAGCCACATATTCTTAATACTCTGGCTAATTGCAGTTAATAAATAGTACTGAATAGATGCACGGTGCCGGAATGTTTTCCAGTTTTCATTAATTATCAGATGGCAGTATGGCCTTCTGACACCCACTAATGCCTTCTTCAGCTCCACATGGTTCAAAAGATTATTAGATTAGACTGATCAGCTACTATACTGCAAGTAAGCCAGGATTTTGTGTCATGGAAAATTCATAGGTTATTTTTGGGTTTCTTTTTTCATTGGTCCAGCTAGAGGGAAAAGGAGGGTCCATCACAATACACAGTAAAAGCACCTGGCAGCATTTCAAAGGCAGTCTCTGCAGAGCCCACAGATGCCCAAGTGCTACCTGTCTGCCAGCTCACAGCTTTAGGGAGCTATGCTTGCCCAAGTGCTGAGGATAAAAGGAGCACATCAGCAAATCTGAGTAACTGAAGCTAAATAAGAGTATTGTTTGTACCTTCTAAACTAGAAGACTATCTGGGGCACGCAGGAAGCTCATTTACTGGCGCTGTAGTTCTTAATAACTAGGCCAGAATAAAATAGCTACAGTTGTTGTTGCCAACTGTCATTTTTAATCATATTTTGCAAATGAAAAATAACAACACTTCTGAGAAATTTTTTTTGTAATTAAATTATTCAAAATCTCAGCCTTAGGAATTGCTATGATTAAGAGATAACTTTATCATCTTTAATAAAAAACTATTTCTGATGCTTTGGTGAAAACTTTGCAAACTTTTTTGAAAACATCAGAAATAAAAACTTAAAAAAATAAACCTATCAATACGTTTGGTTTAAACAATTTCTTTTCTGAGAGTTTGAGCTTGCAACATGAGCAGACAACCCTAAGCATTTAAACATTACATTGCAGTAATGCAACGAAGTCATGAGTTTAAAAAAAGTCTAAACAAAAGATAGATCCAGGCACTTCTACTAAAAAATGAAAATCTAACATTTATTCATCTGCTGGAAAACAATGCATAAGTGTTCATGATTTTTGTTAATTAGAATTTGTGTTTCCTTTTTATAAATATAATGAAAAAATTCATCTTACAAAGTAATGTTAGGTTAATAAAACCTTTACAAAACAAAAAAAGTCATAGTTTAAAAAGTTATTTGTTGCTTTAAAATTCGCTACCTAAAGTCCCATAAAACGAGAAAGACAAATTATAAAGTTATCTAGCATGTACCAGCTAAAGAACAATACTTACAACACAGAAAATACTGTAAGCTGGATCACCTTTGTAATGAGGCTCTTTGCTGAAACACTGAGTCCTCTTAAATACAACGTATTTACATTTGTCTTGTGTTAGCTATTTTAAGATGGCCCAGGATAAAGTGACAATTGTTTGCTTTCCCAGCCTGCAGTAGGTGCTACAGTATTCCAAAGCTGCCAGATTACAGTCCAAAGGCTTCCCAAACTGGGAGACTTTCAAAGGAAAACATTAATATTTCTTAGACCACTCCTAAGTCATAACATTTGTGCAGATTTTGAGAGCAGATTTTCACATATTTAGCAAATGAAATACATAGCCAAAAAGTGACTCTTTGATGATAAGATGATCAACTGTGATCAACAGATAAATCGGTTTATTGGTAAATCTGCTCTCTCACAAGGACAAAACTCCTCTTTGGAGGAGATCATATAAAATAAGCATTTTATTTCATATAACACTTTAACTGATATGTTTTGGATTTTAAGTTACCTACAAGTCTACACCAAAGGAATCATCCTACTCCTACTGACCTTCACAAAAACTCAGCAACTGTCACTTTACAGGGTGACAGTTAATCAGAAATAACTCATATTTCTAAGTCTCCGAAATTAATGCTCTTGAATGTTAAACAATAACCTGTATTTAAATCCCCGATTTTAAGTTTCTAAACATGACACAGAAATATTTATTGTGCTGTTATTGTCACTCAACAAGTCGGTACTATGCTTACCTTTCCCAGGCTTTGCTGGTCAGTCTCCTGCTGGGGGAGGAGTCCAGTGGGAAGCAGTGACATCTTAATGAAGCCCTTCTTAGGTAGCACACAGACTCGAGTGAATCACTCATCCAACATATGCTTATTTCATTGGGGAAGGCTGATATGGATTAATCCTATTGAATTTAAATGCCTAGATCTTAATTTACTTAGTAAAAAGCAGAATGGCAGTTTAAAGAATAAACTATATGGCAGAAGAATCTGTTCCATAGATTCACCACATCAAAAAAATTCTGGAGGGAAAGAATGAAGAAATTTTGGAATGCAACCAAAATATGTGCTTCTATTATTATAGATAATTTCATAATTCCTACTTTCCCCAAGGAAGTTAGCCTATCAGACAGAAGTTCATTAAAAAGCTGACCCAGTAGCTGTCTTTCACACAGCACAAGGGCTGCCATTTCAGGGTCCAAGCCACCTTATGAAAACAAACACGACAGTGCCAGAAGTAGGGATTTGCTCTGGCATGACAAAAAAAGTCTTGTGTGGCTGCCAAGCTTCTCTTGGGAGCAGCTTTGGTGGAGGTGACCAAACCACCTTGTCCATGGTGAAGAGGCAAATCCAGAGGTTTGAGTTTCAAGCAGAATGGTCAAAGATTCTGGAAATTTTAAGGAGTGAACACACTAGTTTTAATTATTTTTAAAACCTCTGTTAATAGCAGAGCAATAAAATCCCTTTTGAGAGATCAAAGATATATAAATGTCAATGATTAAGAGGAACAAGATATTAGCTTTTAGAAGAATTTATTCAATAGGTCTTGCACTAGTAAATAGTTACCTCTATATGCAACTCTAAGCAAGTGACAACTAGCTCTTTTAAAAAAGAGGGAATTATTGATATGATTTAAATGATAAATAACTCTTTTTAAAAAATTATTGATATAATATAAATTTATGTGCTCTAATACTTTGTAATTTAGGATGTGAAAAATATTCTGCCCCATATAATTAACTACTCAGCCACAATTAAGTGGTTGACAAGTAAAATGAAATATATTACATGGAAAGGGAGGAGGAAATCTCACTAGCTTCAATTAGATATATCTTGATTCTATAAATCAAGCTTGGAAGGACTAGAAACATTGAAGTAAAATAATCAGCTCAATGGAAAAGTATAGCTTCATACTACTTTACATTGCCATACCTTTAGGCTTTGAAAAGAATTTCATTTCCCTTTGTCATAAGGTGATAAATTAGTGCTAAGACAAGCAGAAGGACATGTGCAAACACAATGGAATAAGGGGAGATGTGGAGTTAAAAGAGCTTGATAAATCAGTAAGACAAAAACATTCCAAACTATTAAATTTCCAGAAAAGAAAACCTATTAGAGAACACCTGGTTTGAAAGAAACAGCTAGATCCTGAATCTTCAACAGAAACAAACTCTTGAAATCACATTCAAATAAATATAATATTGCTGATAACATATGACTTAATATTTCAGCTTTTCTACATGTCATTGTTTTTAATCAGTCTATTCTAGCACTGATTATTAATGAGATGAAAGGATGAATACATTAATTGAATGAGAGTTGGAAATACTGGATCCAGCTTTTTTTTCCCCCCTAGTGACTATTATTATTAACGAAACATCTGCCAAGAGAGCCTTGAAAGTGGGTTGATAATCCTTTTCCCACCAAAAGCATGCATGGAGAAGCACACACTGTGCTTTATGCATAATTTATTTCTGAGGCTTAGCAATACCAGTCTCTCTGATGAGCTATTGTGATGCAGTACCTTTATTCTCCTTGGACACCTGTATGTAATACCAGAAATAGAAGTACACACCTCCACATAAAAACCTAGGAGTTCATCGAGTTACATTTAGAAGTAGCAAAACAAACAATTATGTAAATATTAAGGCTAGTAATATGACTAACATTTAGCATTCCTTGTACGTGACAAGATGAATCAAAGCTGAAATCATGTAATTAGTAAGTTTATCACAAATATACCAGAGAATAGAAAAACCATCCTTACTGTTTAATTTTCAAGCCCTTTTTGAAAGATTTAGCAACAGCAATGATTAAAAACCTTAATAAGGGTACCAGTAATGCAGAATGGGTTCTGTCAGTAACCTGGAATTCCTAATGCCTATTGATCTGACCAATGTCAGTTGTTATCTTCATTGTTAATATTGCTTTACAAATCACACCACCATCACCAGTTGACTGTTTGCTCCTTGAATGTCAGGCTGAAAATTACCTAAATAAGACAACACCTTCCAAAGAAGGTCTTTGAACCTAGGTTGTAGGTTGAACAGCAATTACAGTTGCTCAGCTCAGTATCTCTTGTCAGAACTACATTTACAATTTATTGCTTCCTTATTCTCTGTGACAGTACAGTGGAGCCTTTCCCAGGGATAGTAGTTTGTTGGGATCAGATTCTGTTACTCGCTGGTATTCCTGACCTACATTTATTTAATCTGTTTATGTAGACCCAGCAATTTTTGGAGCTTTTATGGAAACAATTACCAAGGATGTGAAGTATTTCAGACATCATGGTGAATGCTATGAAAGTATTTTATTCAATTAATTACTGCAATAAGAAGGGTGGAACTAAACATGACACTGAAACTTTACATGAAGTCTTGAGTCTAAGAGCATCCCTAAACTTTGCAGTTCAGGTATTTCCATATAGCAGGCGGTTAAGCTTATGTCTATTCTACTGAAAAGAATCCTCACAGAGTAATGGAAGCTCTAAGTACTGGGAAAATATTCACCAAAGAACAAATTTATATGCTACTCCACTGCATATAGATTTACAGATTTAATTTATATGCTTTCCAAAAAAGATGGAAAAAGGACAAAGAACATGAATCCCCCTTCTCCCTCCTCCATTGCACTGATTTCTATAGTATTCAATACCATGGCCAAAGTGAACATTTAGCAGAACCTTTATCAATATTCCCATACATAAACTCTATTCCAGTTTTTATCAGTACAGAACACAGAATCAGATGGACAATTATAGCTCCTAATAAGAATCTCAGAAAACAACAACTTCCCACTAAGAAAACTGGAGCAATGGTAGCCGGTACAGTTTTTCAGATTTTCATTGAAGAAATATTTGAATAAAAGAACCTACATAATTGCAACAGTTAGAATTTTCAAATGTAGTTTAAATGACATTTTAAATGCACACTGCACAATTTTCTCCTAGGAGAACTAGCATAGAGTTTAGACTTCTTTAAGGGATGTTTAAGCAACATTGTGGCTACAAGATTTTTTAAAAGAGTAAAGTCCAGTTTCTGTAAATTTTTCTTTAGGAAACTAGGCTCCAGGAATTTTAACTTCTCGTTCAAAAATTATAAACTCAAAAAGTCGATGATATACATGGGCACTGCTAGAAAATACATTTCTGTAAGTTTCCTCCCCAGTTGCTAGCCTCAAGAATAACATTTTTCTAGAAATACTGTGAAGCAAGAAACAAGTAAGAAAAAGAAATTGGCAACTATTTTTAAAAGTAGTAGTTGCAGATAAACAAAAAAGTAGTAATTGCTGCTATACAAATAATAAAACTAGGTTCCAAAGGAACATATACTCTAATATACCATTTCTCCAAATTACTAAATACTGTATTTTACACTATCGAGTAGTTTATTAATAGGCTTATTCATAGAAAAAACATGGATAAGTGCTTGTAGAACTAGGACCTGTCGAGACTGTATTTAGAAGTCAAACAGATTTTAGTGTTATATGTTTTCTTTTGCCACTTTTTTCCCTCTTGTACCTGTTAGTTTTTGCTTAGCTGGATGTATGTAATCTGATTTTAGGTTTCTGTCTTGCCTGTTGTCCTTACCACCATTTACTGTTTCCATTTTTTACGTTTTTGTTTGATCATCAGACCAGTATTGAGAGTGACACTTAGTTTTAATCTGTGCCACTGCATTCCAGCCCAGTTGACTAAGCAACAGAGGCAGAGATAAAGCCATGAGTGCTGAAATCCATGTTCTTACAGTGCACAGGAGCAGTGTCCTGTGTCCAAAGGTCAGGCACCTGCTCTGACAAGCACTTGCATGACTGCCTAAGGAAATGGGACTTCAAGCACTCACAGCCTCTCGGTGTTACTACAGCAGCTCTGCAGATGATGAGCCATAAGCACTCCCTGATACTGAGGGAAACTACTTACTTCAGCTCACAGGACCCCCATGCACCACCTCAGCTGCATTTCCCCTCAGCACCACTATCAGCCTGTAGGGCACATCTCCTGAAGGTATCAAGGAACATAAACATGCACTTACATTAACTCCTTTTGTCTGCCTGTAGGCAGCTGAGATTGAACTGCAGTCATGCCAACCTCCTCGGGGAACAGCTCACAGACATCCACAGAGCACGAGCCCCAGGAACAGTAATTATGCCTCAGAATTAAACAACAGAGGGAATAAAAGTACAACTAACGTGCTCTTGTGCTCTCAGACCTGCTGGTCCAATGCAAAGTCACTCGGTGTCTTCAAATAAGTACAATGACCTGAAGAGGCATGTGGTAAGGAAATAACAAAAGCCAAGAAAGAGGCCTGGGTGTGGAAGAATCATGCAACTATGCAGTAAGAGGACTGCTCAAGTAGGGAGGAGAGCAGGAAAAAAAAAAAGCATTAAAAAAAAAAAAAAAAAAGTAACAGCAGCTTTGGCAGAAATCTTGGTAGTGCTGTATCCACTGAATGTGACACTTAGTTGTACTATCTGTATGAATTTCTTCCCCTGACCCGAGTTCTGCAAGCTGGGCTCTGCTCATCTAAGATTCCTTTCACCAATACAAAACAGCTGCACTGGAGAAGAAACGAGAGAAATGTCTCCAGGCACACTATCTTCATCAGCAATTAGTCACTCTCTTCAAATGCACTGCTTCTCCTCCTGAGGGCCAAGAGACATAAAAGTGCAACATAATGAGATGAGAAAGAAACAAGGAGATGCTTGTTTGTATGCTTAAGAAAAGCAAGAAATGAAACCAGGTGTTTCAGGTGCTGTTCCATGGAGGGTCTATAAAACACTGGGTTCTGTGAGTGAGACTTCTTCCATCCTCACAGCCCAAGGAAGCTGTTATGGGCACGCTGATGCGGAGTCTTCTAACACCACAGTAGCTGGGGAAAGTTGATGGTATGGTGAGAAGTCAGCAGATGTGGCTTTACAAATGGGAAGTAAAATTTCCCGTGAAGAATAGGGAGCAGGAGATCTCTCTACTGATCTGTTAGAAGTACTTATTACAAAAAAGAAAAAAGCCTGAATTATATGCTCAGTAAATGCTCACAGAAGCTGTACCACAAATTTATGTAGTATTCTACCTGTGACCAAAAAAAGTATTTCTACAACACCTGTATTACTGATTTCACTGTTGACTCCAGAGACTTCCATGCAAAAGCACTTTTTAAATTAAGCACTTTATGTGCCACACCTATGCTTTACCAGCAAAAACAATCACTCTATGATTCAGTAAACGTAGCTTATTTCTTAGGATAACAGAGTCATCTTGAACTTCCTAATATACCAACAGTATCCTGCTCTCTCTTACGTTCATCAGGGATGACACGGGAGTTATAACTCTATATCAAATTGACAAGCAGTACAGTTTATACCTTCCTTAGTGTGACTGTCATTTCAGTCCTGGAAATTTACACTCAGAATATTGTTTTCACAATAACAGATACTTTAAATTGAAATGGTCTAGAAAATTTTGTGTTCAAAATAACACTGATAACAAAACCCAGATGTACTTGGTCTTACTGAACCATTAATAAACCATATACAGCTACAGGGTTCCTGCTTTCTCTCTAGGAATGACTCTAGAAAGACTAACATTTTATAAAGTCAGCTGGTAGAAAATATTGCAATATATGCTGAAAAACAAACTAAGATAAAACCCAGCTATATTTTGTAAAGTTTCTTGAAGTATTTTGGGTCCTTGCCAAGCTACCAGCCTTTAAAAGACCAGCAGAATTTCACTGAAATGATTGAACATGTATTTTGCAGGACAAAAATAACGATTTCTGAATTAAATATTAGCAATAGGTTCCCAAAAGCATTCATCTGAAATGGTTCAAGTAATTAAAACATACGTGGGCTGTTTTACATGCAAGCAACACAGCCCTAGCACAGTGGAAACAGGCAACAGAATTATCCTCCCAGAGGATTTTATTTCAACCCAGAAACAACGCTAAGCAAAGTTAATAAACAAATGCATTAAGAGCCGGAGCTCCTAATGAGAAAAACAAGCTCAGAGTTCAGTGTCCCCTCGCATACTCTCCCTGCGGTTCACACCTGCCCAACACTCCTTGTTTTATCCCTTTTTCTCCTGAATTCGGGACTCGCTGCCCAGGCGGGGCCACACGCTCCCGCTCAGCGCTGGCACCGCCCGGAGCCGCGCAGCGCCCGCCTCGCGTCCCTGCGGGGTTCTCATCAACACCTTCCGGACTTTACACATGGAAACGCGTGTAAAGAGACACAATATAAAGCAACACACGCTCAGAAAGTAACAGTGAAACAAAAAAGAAAAGCTGTATCTTCCATACGCTGCTCACCGCTACCTGTGCGGAGGAGCGCCCGGACCGCTCACCTGCCGAACGCGCCCTCCCGCCGGCTCCGCTCAGCCCCGGCCCCGCTCCCTCCGGACACGGCGCACGGCAGCACCCGAGACGCGGCCGCCGCGCCCCGCTCGCTGCCCACCTGCCCCGCGGCCGCGTCCCGCAGTGCCAGCTCCCCCGGCTCCCGCCGCCACCTGCTGCCGCGGGGCCGGCCCGGGCGGGGCGATGGCGGGGGCGGGCCGGGCCCGCTCGGGGCCGGGCGCGGCGGCCGGCGGCGCTGTCCCACACCTGACGCCAGGTGCGTCCCGCCTGCGCGGGGAGCGCTGCCGCGGCCGGCCCGCGGGGGCAGCTGCACCGAGCGCTCCCTCGGCACCGAAGTTTCCTCCTTGCCGTCCCTCACAGCGCGAGCGCTCCCTCCTCGCTTAAGCCTCTCTCAACGCTGTGGCGCTTCCTTTCTCCCATCCCCTGGAGCTCCCGCCCGTACTCCGCCAGGCGCCCGCCGTGGCCGAGCGGTCCCTCAGTGCTGCTGCCGGACCGGCCGCGGCTGGGAGGGGTGCGCTCAGCCCCCGCCGGGCGTTACCTGTCCGTGCAGCGCTCCGCACAGCAGAGCTCCGATGGGGCGGCGAGGTGCCCGCGGGAGCCATCAGGGACCGACTCGGAGCCGCCGCGGCCGCTCCGTGTGCGGGGACGAAGCGGTTAAAGCCGAGCAGCGCCGCGGGAGGAGCTTTGGGCCCTGTCGGTCGCCGTCCCGCCGAGCCCGCCCCGCGCAGCGCCGCCCGATTCAAAGCGGAGCCATGGCGGAGCAGGGCCTGGGCATGGCCTCCATGATCCCCGCGCTGCGGGAGCTCGCCGGGTAGGACGGGCCCGGCGGCCATCGTGTGTGTGTGTGTGTCTGTGTGTGTGTGTGCGGGTGTGTGTGTGTGGCGGGTGTGTGTGTGTGTGGCGGGTGTGTGTGTGTGTGGCGGGTGTGTGTGTGTGTGGCGGGGTGTGTGTGTGTGTGTGGCGGGTGTGTGTGTGTGTGTGTGTGTGGCGGGGGTGTGTGTGTGTGGCGGGGGTGTGTGTGTGTGGCGGGGGTGTGTGTGTGTGGCGGGGGTGTGTGTGTGTGTGCGGGGTGTGTGTGTGTGTGTGTGCGGGGTGTGTGTGTGTGTGTGTGGCGGGGGTGTGTGTGTGTGGCGGGGGTGTGTGTGTGTGGCGGGGGTGTGTGTGTGTGGCGGGGTGTGTGTGTGTGGCGGGTGTGTGTGTGTGTGGCGGGGGTGTGTTGTGGGGTGTGTGGTGTGGCGGGGTGTGTGTGTGTGTGGGCGGGGGTGTGTGTGTGTGGCGGGGGTGTGTGTGTGTGGCGGGGGTGTGTGTGTGTGTGTGTGGCGGGGGTGTGTGTGTGTGTGTGGCGGGGGTGTGTGTGTGTGTGTGTGTGGCGGGGGTGTGTGTGTGTGGCGGGGGTGTGTGTGTGTGTGTGTGGCGGGGGTGTGTGTGTGTGGCGGGGGTGTGTGTGTGTGGCGGGGGTGTGTGTGTGTGTGTGTGGCGGGGTGTGTGTGTGTGGCGGGTGTGTGTGTGTGTGTGTGTGTGGCGGGTGTGTGTGTGTGTGTGTGGCGGGTGTGTGTGTGTGTGTGTGCTGCGCTGGGGGAAGCGCGCCCGGCATGTGTGGCGGGAAGGGGAGAAGGAGGTGTGCGAGATGTCCTGCGGCCGGGCCCGCGCCTTCACCTCAGCTGGTCCCTTCTCCCGCCACCTGCCGGGGTGTGTCCTCCCTCCGTGTTCCCGGTTGGCGCTGGCAGATCCTGGCGGGAGCGGCCCGCTGGCCTCAGCGCCCCAGCCCGGGGCTGCCGCTGTGTGCGCTGCGAGCGCTCCCTGAGAGCCGCTCGGGCTGGAGCGAGCCGGGCTCGGGAGTTTTAATGGCAACTGTAGCTTTGTTTTGCAGTAGGCAGCGAGCTGATACGGAGGTACAATTGTATACTGAAGATGTGACCCTACGAGCCGTGACTGCTGAGGGACAGGCTGATCACTAAAACAAGAAATTTTTTTTAAAAAAACCAAACATCCCCATCCTCCACATAACACCAAGAAATCAATTTCCATTTATTTTTGAAGGGTCTGAAAGAAGACCGGTGTTTAACATTAAGTTGTTGAGATAGACTTCAAATAATTATTTTGTGCTTTAAAATTACTAGCATCAAAATATGATTCTTTTAATTTTAGTGCTAGTCCAGAGGAGTACAACACAGTTGTGCAGAAACCAAGACAAATACTCTGCCAGTTCATTGACAGAATTCTCACAGATGTAGATGTTGGTAAGCATTACATTCCTATAATCTAAAATTGTCTGCTTTATGGTTTAAGTAATTCCTGTCAAAAATAAAAGTTAAAAACTCTCATTTTAATGAATAATTATTACTTTTCTTCATACAGTTTGGAGTCACATAGACAGTTTACAATATGCATTAAATTATCTTCATGGATTAAAAAAAATACAATAAATAGTTTGGAAGGTTTAATACCATATCACAGTATTTTATATCTATTTTTTAAAATCTTATAAGGTGTGAACAAAATTTTTGAAGTGGTCTATTGCACTGCTGATTTAAATATTGTCTTCCTTGTTTTTAAAGTTGCCTTGGAACTGATTAAGAAATCAGATTCACAGCCAAGTTCTGTGATGTTGCTTGATTTTATTCAACATATCATGAAATCTTCCCCACTTATGTTTGTAAATGTGAATGGAAATCAGGAGGAAACTGAACGCAGTTGCATCGGTGAGTTTGTTGAAAACGTTTATGTTGAGGCTTGGTATTTTCAGGATTTAAATTTCCAGACAGTGGGATCATCCAAAAGAACAGAAAGAGGAAAAAGGCAGATATGTAAATTCAGCATTATAAATTTATAAATGAATATGATGATAGACTTTGAATATTGTGAATGGATTAGCACTTGTGCTAATGGAAATTTCTCAGGACACATTTTGACATTGCTCATTGTCATTGCATAGATATATTATTCTGTAGTGTTGATGAGATATGCTGTACATGTACTCAGTGCCTGAGGGTGTTTTTTGGACAGAGAAAAATGTCTGGAAATACCAGTGTAAAATGTGTGTCTTTCATTCCCAACCCCCATGTTCTACCCCCTCTTTTTCAATGGGATCTTCTGAATAAATATCCCAGTGAAGACTCTGTTTACTGAGCCTACATGCATTTTTCTCAAGGAGTTTAGTTTTGATGATAAGCAAACTGCTCTTAGGGAGGTACTCAATTGGATATTTTAGTTTTTATCTTAATAATAAAGATTCTCTTTTATTGTCCTAGAATTTAGTAACTGGATCATAACAAGGCTCCTTCGTATTGCTGCAGCTCCAAACTGCAACACATTGCACAAGAATATTTGTGATGTCATCTGCTCTTTACTTTTTCTGTTTAAAATGAAGAGTGGCTCAATTTTTGAAGCACTAACTAAAGACTTACTACAGCTTTTTCAAGACTTAATCATCCTGCATGAAAGAGATGCACAGAAGCATCTCTGGGGAGATGGACTGGTCTGGCCAGTGACCATAAAGAGATTTTCAAGCAATATAAGTGACAAAGTGGGATATTTAAGATTGGCACCATTACAGCTGATGGGTATGCCAAATATAGAATATTTGGAAGTCGTATTAATGTCTGTTCTGACAAATATTGTTGCAGATATGTTTTTTGTCAGACAAGATATTATTCTCTGGGGGATAGGCTGCTCCCTATTAAAGTATGACAGTCCAAAAGTTAAAACTTTGGCAATGAAGTTTGTGGTGAAGTTAATTCATTTAGGAGGACCTCCAGAGCAGCTGGCCAGCGTTTTCTTCATAGTCTTTTTTGAAGTTCTACAATTAGCACTTGAAATGGATGCTGAGGAATCGGAACTCTTTGGAGAACCACTCTTACTGTTGGTGAGGACGTTGCTGCCTTTTGAAGCAGATTCTTACAAAAATATTGAACCTGTCTACTTGAATATGCTGCTAGAGAAGCTCTGCTTTTTGCTTGAAGGGGATGTGTTTAGGTGTCTTCAGTCTGAAAAGCTGAAAACTGCTTTTTGCCATATGCTGCAGTATTTTCTGGAGTTTGTTCCAACTGGCTATGAATCTGCCTTACAAATAAGAAAAGCCCGTATCAGTACCATATGTAGAATTTTTGTGAATGTGCTTGGAACTCAGGAAGAACAAGAGGTAGGTTTATTTTAAAAACTGAATTTATTGTGTGAATAGATCATATACAAAAACCTATACCCATGCAAAGGAGACAATCTAGGAAATGCTATTTTTAGTTGCATGTTTAAGTTGATACCCCTTTTTTCTCCACTGTTTCATGTGTTTGTACAGGTCAGGGCTCCTAAATCTATTGGGTGTAGCTGGACTCCTGTGTTTTTCAGATGTATTAAACTCTTCATAAGCTATGCAGGCACAATTGTCTGTCCATAATCATAATGTAAGATGGGAGTAAGGCCCAGAGTGCACTCATATGAGGGGAGCTTTGCAAGTAGTGTGCAGAAGTTTGAGATGCTCTTACTTTCCAATCATATGCTCTTATCATTTTTACTAGGGACATGTAGACAGAAAAGTTTAGATTAAAATAGAGTCAATGGTTTAGGTTGGCGGGGACTTTTAAAGGTCATCTAGTCCAACTCCCTGCAATGCGCAGGGACAGCGTCAACTAGATCAGGGGTCAGAGCCCCACCCAAGCTGACGTGGAGTGTTTCCGAGGATGGGGCATCCACCACCCCTCTGGGCAACATGTGCCAGTGTGTCACTGTCCTCCTAATAAAAAATTTCTTCCTGATACTTAACCTAAATAAACCCTGTTTTTAGTTAAAAACCATAACAAGGTGTTGATAATGAGTTTCTGATATGCTGAGTTCCTCTATTCCATAGAGTCATCTGTGTACCCTACCTGTTTGTTAAACTTTGTGTGTCTGTGTGATGGCTTTGGTAGCAAGGTATTATGGCAGGAACTGGGAAACAGCTGAACAAGCTGCATCCTCTCTGGTAGCAGCACAGAAAACTTCATTGCTCTTAAGAGCTTTCATATTGTAATTAAGTTTTTTGAACAGAAAGGTTTTTATGAACTTTTTTACCATGTTATTTTGCAATTTAAAATATTAAGTCAGAAGCGAGAATACCACATCTTTAAGTAAGGCAGAGCATACATCATGGTATCTCTGTTGTTTGTCCATCCCAGTATCTGGTGAGTCCGCTTTATACAGTGTTAAAAACACAGACAGAAGAAATCTTTGAGGAGCTTCAGCAGAACCAGCTGGAGAGCTCAGATACTGATGGGTGGAGCAGCAGCAGTGACGAAGTTCCAGAGAAAAGACGGCGAATGAGCCTACCCACAAAACAGCCAAAGAAATCTCCTGCACCTTTAATGTATGATACCTAGTAACTACTTCTATAGTAATTTGGCTATTGAATTATAAATGACAACTTCTTGAGGCAGTTTCTTCTTAACGGATTGAAAGAGCTTTTGGGCAAAAATCTAAATTATATTTTGAGAAAAATCTACTGGTGGTTTTTAAGCCAGACTTTATTAAAAGAGACTGTTTTGAATGTGTTCAGTGAAAATTATTTTCATTTTTTCATACTGAAAACTAAGCTGAGAGCATCCATAGTGTGATAGAATTGTGTGTGGCTGTGTTGTTACACTGGATGTAGTTAAAGCAGGTCTACTTAAGTCAAGTTGTGCTCAGATGAACAAAACCAGTTATCTCAGCCTCTGCTTGTGCTGTGCTCCCTGATTATCTTGGACTTGTGCCTGAAGTTGATCTTTCTTGTCTTTAGGTGCTCAAAATTGGTTTGGGCATGCTGCACTCCAGGTGTGGGTTTGTGATCAGCCTTCAGTCTTTGAGTACAGCCCAGGGTGTAGTTGACCTTCTTTGAAACAAAGTCACACTGCTTTAATATTCCACTTTTCCTCAAGCCTGCCAGGTCATTTTCTCCAATGCTGCTCATTAATTAGTCGGATCTCAGTCTGCTCTATTGCATCAGGGGTTTTTTGCTAGTTGCAGGACTTGTCATACAGACCTTCATAAATTTCTTGTCAGCCTAATTTTGTACAGTTGAAGTCCTGTGAAAAAGCAGCCCACTTTTCTCCCCAGAGCTGCCTGTCTCATTGTAGAAAGTAATCGAGGCATGATTTGCCTGTCATAAATACATGCTGGCTGTTTCCAGTCACCTGCTTGTCCCTCATGCAGGTAGAAATGAGTTCAAGGAAGACTTTTTCCGTAATCTTCCTAGGAAGTGAGATTAGGCTGACAGGCCTATAGTTCCTTGGATTCTCGTTTTTTGCCTTTCTCAAAGATGGGTGTAGTGTTTGCCTTTTTATGGTTACCAAGAACTTCCAAGGACTGTAGAGTTATTCGTTTATAGCCTTTCAGATAAGTCTGATATGAGTCATAATAAAATTCAGAGTTAGGATCTTTTCCTTCCAAAGAAGACATTTAAGATAAAGCTTCATTTGGTATTTTCCTAATATTATGTAAAATGTGAATTAGCTCTGGTTTCGCTATAATTATTTCTCTTTTTTGAAATAAAGTATGTGTTGGAAAATAATTAATATGGTCAAATTACAGACTTAGCCCTGTAAACATGAAACTGAAGAGTGCTCTGTGGAATGCCATCACTAAGAAAGCTGCATCCTTAATATCTCTCCTTGAGGAAGAAATTCTGCCAGGGGATGTTCTTCAGACTGTGGAAGGGATTGCTGTAATTCTGCGATTGGCTGCTCTGTGCATAGTTCATTGTTCTCCCCCAGAAGATTCCACCAGGTAAAGGTACCAAGGGGAAACCATGGGACCAAGACTTTCTTGTAACTAACTCTCATTCCAAGTTGTGTAATTACTTTAATGCTTGTCAGTGGATCAGGATCAATATTGAATGGCTCCTGTACATTTTGAAGAAGTACATGTTCTTAGTAACTTCGCTTACAGGCAGTTAATATTAAATGTTTATCGTTGCATTGATGTGATTTCTGTTTTAACAGTAAAGAGCATGGAGTGTCTCATCCATGTCACTCTGATACATGTAAGAAGACTCCAGGTTCCTCAGATTCATTGGTGAATATACAGTTCAAGTGGATTTCCTCTGATTTTACCACAAAAGTAGTGAACATCTGCAGAAACCTGTTGGAGGCTGCTATGCAGATTGTTAATCTAGAGCAAGGGATTGACAAAATAGTAAAAATCTTTGATGCTTTGTTATATGCACAAGGTAAGAAACTTTAAGATGTCTTGTATTTTGTAAATTAGGAATTCATCTAACTGTATTGTTTGTTTTGGTAGAGGTACTGAAATTATGAATCTTGTGCTAGTATTCCAACTCTTTTACAAAAAAGGTTAAATAAAAGAAGAGCATTATTTTCTGTTTAGGGACCTTAATTTGCATTCCTTATTGAACATCATTTACTTCTTTTTTTCTGTACTTCTATTGATTTTTTTCTGATCAAGAGAATACACGGAGATAGTGAAAATACATAAAAAAGGAATAAACTTTAGCAGTTTTCTTTCAAAGACACACAGAGGCAGCATACTTTGCTATCTTTGTTCCACTCAAAGATTTCAAAGCTTGTGACCAGCTTCAGCAAACAAGGCATGCATGGTACCAAAAATATTGAGTACTTGCATGTTTTTTATTAAAGTAACTACTGGGATGTAGGACAGACTCAGTTACCAAGACTAAAATGTTATTATGAGTTCAGCTCAGTTCAGACACCCCAAAGTCCACCTGAAAGTCTTTGCACAAATCCAGAGGTACTGAAGTTATTTTCATTCTGCTGCTCATGTGTAACATTCTGTCATCTGTTTAATGAGATTATTAGGTTATTCTGATTTAGCACTACATGGTTTATTATTACATGCCTAAAAAGAAGGATATCAGCATGTGGGAATAGTGATACTAGTCTTTGTTGATAGAAAAAGTGATATTTTATAGCAAATTAAGAACATAAAATGTTTTATAAACTCTAGAGCTGAAAAAAGTATATTTTTTTGTTGTTTTGCTGTTTTTTTTCTCCTAGTGAAAATCCCACTGAGTGATCAGATTCTTGATGACTTATGTGGATTGTTGTCTCTGCCCTGGATTTACAGACATCCTGATGATCCTTCTTTGAAGCCATCTATTTGGGGGTTTGGTCCTCTAATTTTGAGTCAAAAAACTGCACAGAGTTTCTGTAAGTATGTTAAAGTATATAAAGCCTAGTTCCACTTTGTAATGATAGTTTTAAAGTAAAATTATTTTATTTGCCTTCTTATGATGATCGATGGTATTAAAAGTTTAAATCAAGTACTTATTTGCTTTGTTTTTTCTCTTTAGCACCCCAAACTCAGTCACACTGTGTGTTCCTTCTAACTCTCTTCCCAAGAAATATTCATCTGGAATGGAGAAAATCAGTTTATCACTGGGCATTACAAAGTCACCATGAAATAATTCGGGCTACTTGTGTTAAAGGATTCTCTCTCCTGCTTCATCCTGTGCAGTCCTGCAGCGTGATTCCCAGAACTCTTTTGTATGTATTAATGCACCTTTTCTGTCCTTGTGCAAGAAGAAAATTGGGCAAATAATAAATGAAGTATAATCACAAAAAGAAATGTTCATATCATACGAAATTTGCTAGATCTTGATTTCAGAAATCATCACATATCAACAGAGTTGGCGCACATGATGATGTCTGTGTGGCAGAATAGTGTTCACTTACCAATGTCAGTATACAAATTCCTTTGCTAGCTTGGAGACTCCAGTTTAAATTAGGGAGGGGAAGGGAGGTATCTTTACCAGTGAAGTCCATGTTATATTTGTCCATATCTCTTAAAATCTTTGCAGCTTCTGTGCCATTTTTAGATATGTCTTGGTGTCTTCTGTCCTTCTCTGTTAGTCTTCAGTTTCTTCTTTACATCATGCCAGCTTCCCCTTGCCCAGTGCTACTTCAAACATTTAACAAAACATGAGGGTCATCTTGAAAGGACAAGGATGGTTTAGTGAGACAGATCCTTAAGCTGTCCTGATAGTACTGTTAGTATAGTTAGAGAACTCAGACAATGTAGAAAAACAAATTTCTAGGTAAATGATCTACTAAAATGATTTCATTTTTGTTTCCATTTCAGAAATCAAATCAAAGATGAGTCTGAGCTGGTCAAAGAGGCTTGTGCTGCTATAGTTGGGAAGTTAGCTTGTTGTCTTTCTGGTCCATTCCATGTAAGACCTTCCTTAGCAGACTCTGCTATTAAGGATGTTACTCATGGCATTTTGTGTAGCAGCCTTACTGTGACTTCTGCTCATAGAAACACCTCTTCTGTGCAAGCCTGTGTTTTCGAGCCCTTTCTCATTCTCCTGGAGAGCCAGGCACCCAGTTCAGTAAAGCTAGGTATGTGGCTTTACTTTTAGTAACATTTTACACTTCCTTCTGAGGTACAAAGTCACTATTTCTGTACCTTTTCCCATTCCTTTTATTCTGTGTTGGGTTTTTTATCATTCTGTTGATGTTTGAAGCGTATTTCAATTGATATCACTGCTGATATTTAATGTTGTCAGTGATATTCCTTTTAAACTACCTTGGCTTAAATTTGATCTATGGCTATATCTAAAACTGTAATACTTGATAAAATCTGAATTTTAAATATCTTCTCTGACTTCACAATATTTATTATTTTGGTTGAAAAAAGTAAAGCGTGTTTTCTGGTTTGTTTGCATCACTGTTTTCTGCACTTTTAATAAATTTTGACGGAGTATTAAAAATGTGTTTTCCTTTCCTCCTCCAACCATGCCACCCAGCATTTATAAAAAATATTCCTCATCTTTGTCAACACTTGGATTTTAATACTGATGAGTCCAGTGTGAAGACTCTTGTTGGGTCTTTATTAAATCTAATGGAAGATCCAGACAAAGATGTACGAGTGGCTTTCAGTAACTGCATAAAGAACATACTGGAATCCTTAGACTCTGAAGAAGGATTCATAAAAGAGGTGAATTCATGTTTATTTTTGGTTTTGTTCCTAACTCACTATGGTTTTTGTTTCACTAGTGTCAAACACTAACATTAATTTGCTTTTGTTTTCCTATGTACCAGCTATTTGTTTCAAGGATGAAAGAAGCCTACACAAATGCCAAAATATCAAGAAATAATGAGCTTAAAGATACCTTGATTCTCACGACAGGAGATATTGGAAGGTATTTTTGATCGTATCTTCAAAATTGCCAAGTTGTGTCAGTTTGTGATACAAAGTGCCCTTTCTTTAAGTGTAAGGTTAAATTATTTAGTTTGAAGTCATCCTTTCCCCAAATCCATTGCAACTGTACAGAGCTGTTGATTCCTGTGGAACATTCCTCATTTTCTTCTGCCCTGTCATAGGAAGTACAGATAAGCCGTGCAAATACAACCATGACTCATTTTGCATGATGGCAATTGCATGTTCTTAAGTCATTTTATTGATGCAACAATTCAGTTTTCCTTTTTAATCCTTTTTCTTCTGCTTACTTTATAAGGGCATCCAAAGGAGATTTGGTACCATTTGCCCTCTTGCATTTGTTGCACTGTTTGTTGTCCAAGTCGCCTTCAGTGGCCGGAGCAGCATACACTGAAATCCGGGCCCTGGCAGCAGCCAAGGCCATAAAACTGCAGGCTTTTTTCAGTCAGTACAAGAAGCCAATCTGTCAGGTAAAAAGTGCGTGCTTTAGAAAGAGCATGTATTTGGGTTCTTTGTGTGTATTTTAAAAATGGAATTCCAGGTCAAAATTGCAGTATTGCTCAGGGTGAAATCTCATAGGACAAGAAAGAAATGATTTTAAGGATAAAAACTCTACAAACATTCAGGAATGAATGAGAAATCTTTGACTTTGTTGTGATCTGCCCTCAATAGTGTTGCTTCTGTGTTTTATTCTATAGATGCTTCATTCTGCAATAGAGACTCTTGCATTCTGTAGTCTTATTGCTGCTATCCTATGGTTTAAAATTATAATTGAAGTCAGCATTTCACAGGCATAATTCTGCTGTGATTGATTTAGGTTTTTTGTTATATCCATTACCTAAAGACAAAAAGTTCTGTTTAAAAGGAAATTGTCAAAAGCAGACTTCTCTAATTTTGAGTATTTTTAAAATAATGCAATATTTGAATCCAGGGTTGCAAAACTGAATGTAATTATTAAGTGGATGATAATCCAGTTCTGTTGCAAATAACCATAGATCTATGTGCAATATATGAGACAGACAAACAGATGCACAGAAAGACCGGTGAAAGTTTTGTGTTTAGTTTCATGAACAAGGGGAAAATAATACCTGTTCGTGTTTAGTTTCTAGTGGAATCCCTGCACTCCAGCCAGATGGTGGTGTTGAATACTCCATGCCAGGGCAATGAGCTGCAGAAAGAAACAGCTGCTCACCAGAGAGAAATGGCTCTGGACATGTTATCTGAGATTGCTAGTGTATTTGATTTTCCAGACCTAAATCGCTTTCTCTCAGTAAGTTGGTCAGTTCTTTTGATATTTTGTGTTTGTGCTTGTGAATTAAAATTTTAATCCACACTTTCTCTTGGGAATGCTGCAATTGAGAGCAGAAACGCAGAGGAACAGTTTTATCAAGGAGTTAGAGGGATGGCTACAGTGCCAATTCAAGTAGGATGGATAAGGAGCTAAAGTTTAGAATGCTCATGAAGTATATCTATATTAATCATTTAGTGCACTTGGAGGCACCCTTCATGAGGTGTGATTTTTTGCATGGTGTCAGCTTTCTTCAAAAGAAGAAAGCTACCATTCTGTGGATACAGATTTTTTTGATATCTGTTTTACTGGAATCCTAAGTAGCATCAGAATCATACTTGTGTTTTGCTTGTTGGTAGATGGGAAGTGCCCAACTGTTAAGTCAGCAGTGTTCTAGCTGAATCATAGTCTGGGCAAGTGTTGTGTGTGGGTATGTTGGCTTTTTGGTTTCTTTTGGGTTTGTTTTTTCTTAAGATTTCTTTTTGTGAAGAATCTGGATTGACACAAAAAGTGCTATCTCAGTTTTGTTTCTTGGTATGGATTAGATGAAGCAGCTCCTGAAGTAATTAGTTCTATCTGCATTTTTACTAGGTATTTTCATCTTATTAAAGTTTTTCTCTGTTCACATCTATGCCATAATTATGCCCAGATACATGTGTTGTGGTACTGACACAAATGGAACTTAGCCTAATCCTGGGGTTTGGGAGGGTTTGTTTGTTTGTTTGTTCCGTTAACTGTAGTTCTTAATTTACCAGCGGACCCTGCAAGTTTTGCTTCCTGACCTTGCAGCCAAGGCCAGTCCTGCAGCCTCCACACTTATCAGAACCATAGCAAAGCAACTGAATGTGAACCGAAGAGAGATTTTAATCAATAACTTCAAATACATCTTCTCTCATTTGGTCTGTTCCTGCACCAAGGATGAGCTTGAGCGGGCGCTGCATTACCTCAAGGTAAAATAGCGTTTGTTCTGTTACACCTGCAGATTAGAAGCAACAGTTGAAACATAGTGAGCTTTCTGCTTTATTTAAATTAAGGTATTGCAAAGCAGAGTTGGGAAATTGCATATGCAGAAGTTTGATTCTTATTATTTATGATTGCTTCCATTGGCTCTGAGGAGTGTTTCTAAGATATTTCACGAACTTAGCAAATTCTAAAAGCTTGGTTTGTCTAACAGTGTTCGAAAGCTTTTTCTTTGATTTATCTAACAAACCAAGCAGAGCCCAATGCCTCCTGTCTCTCAGTGTGCTAATTACATTGTGATTAAATGAAGACTTTGTGTTTTACTGTAGAATGAGACTGACATAGAGCTGGGCAGCTTGCTGAGACAGGACTACCAGGGCCTGCATAATGAATTGTTGCTGCGGATCGGGGAGCACTACCAGCAAGTCTTCAATGGTTTGTCCATATTGGCTTCATTTTCCTCTCAGGATGATCCCTATCAGGGACCTAGGGAAATAACCTCACCAGAACAAATGGTAAGGACATCAAAATATTCATGCTCAGTTTTTTCAACAATTTCTTTTTGGCCATTGTGAGACTGAAGGCCATTGTCCGAACAACACTTATTTCAGGCAAAAAGTGGAGGAAAGGCTGACATTTCCTATTAAGCATTTCTGTAACAGAGAGATCCATATCAAGTATGTATAAAACCAAACCAAAACAAGAAGTGCTTGAACAAACCAAAAACACACATGTAAATCCTAACATCCTACAAAGCATCCTAATAGGGATATCTGTCAAAAATACTGATATTTCTTAAGTAGCTATGTGTTTGGGATCCTTCCCACATGTATTTCAGAATTAGCATTTCATACCTGCTTTTTAAGTTCTTGGGCTTTGGAATGTGTTAATTGTAAGATGATTTGGGGGTTTAACTTTTTTTTTTTTCTTCTCCACAGGCTGATTATCTACAACCTAAATTACTTGGTATCTTGGCTTTTTTTAACATGCAGTTACTGAGTTCCAGTGTTGGCATTGAGGATAAAAAAATGGTGTGTAAATTTAATTTTGAATTTTAAAACAAAAATAAGCAAGGACTCTTAATATTCCAAACTTGTATGATCATGCAACTGTCGTGGAAGTCTCAAAGATACTATACTAGGGTCCCAAAATGATTCTTTAAAACTGATGGTCTCACTGTGGGTAGGGCTTCTGTGTAAGCTGAGAAGTTCTTGATTTCTTCCATGGTTAGATAGTGTATTATGTATTTCAGTTAGACATGGAGTATGCAATGAGTCTGTCAACCAGGAATTATAGAGGAGAAATCCAAGTGTATGATTTTTAGTGTGTGATATAAACACCAGTTGGAGGATGAGGGAATATGGGATAAAACTGGAATTACTGCATGGAGTTATATAAGGACACTGAAGAGTAAAAGTAAAGAAAAAAGATGGAAATCCAAGAGAAACTGGACTTCATTAGTTTTGGTTTTCACAGAACAGCTCCTTTAAGCTTTGCATTAGAGAGCATTTAGAGAAATGAGAGCTCACAGCTTGAGACAGAAAATTCTGCTGAGGCAGTGCTTCTAACCACAAGACTGGCCTTTTAGCCTCCCCACAGAGGGAGTGGAGATGATTTCTGCAGGAAGTTTTCAATGATAGAATGTGCATAACCTTTGCATTGATAGACTCTATTTTCTCTGGTGTTTTCTTGCTTTTTAGATATTCATGTTAAAATATTCTCATTTTCACAGCACTCATTCTTCCTGCTCTCTGAATTTCTTAATTTGTATAGCATTTCTTTTGCTGCACCTGCTATTGTTTCTATCTTTTCTTCTGTTTTTAGTTCTTGGTGAGTTTCCCCTTGCATGACCTTTTCTCAATCTCGGGTTTATTCCTGTGTTACTGATCTGTCACTTTGCTACCATGTTTGGTGTAGTGTTACTGTGACTGAAGTATCTCCAGCATCTCAGTATCTCTCTTCTGTCTTTCACTGACAGCTGAGCTATTACCTGTTCCCTGGTGCTTGACAGTCACTTCTGTGAGCAGTTGTTTGTCAACTCTGTTGCCGTTTTCTTGGTTTGGTTTTCTTTTAAATGAAAGTTTGTTTATTTCCTCTATATTTCCTAAGCCGCCTCTTTTCAGCTTGAGATATATAGTTAATCATGTCTTATAGAGACATCTATAATCATTAAGTCCTTTGGTGTCCACAGTTCTTCCATCATCAATCTGTCAACAGCCTAAATAATGTAGGGTTTTATTACAATTTTGTCATTAGAGATTCCCTTTCACCCCCTTTTTTTTCTAAACCGAAATCCTTTATTAAAACATCAAACTAATTTTGATGTCTTAGAGTATGTTTTCTTAAGCAAGGGCATCCCGATTTTAATAGAAAATATGACTCCTGAGTATGAAAATGTGTTTTTCTGAGTATCTAATACACTAAAATGATTTTCATCTGTCTAGGCTTTAAACAGCCTGAGGTCTTTAATGGTGCTCATGGGTCCCAAACACGTCAGTTCAGTCAGAGTGAAGATGATGACCACGCTGAGAACAGCTCTGAGATACAAAGATGACTTCCCAGAACTGTGTTGCAGGTGAACTGATGGTGTACCCAAACAGTGACATCCCTGCTATATCTGTCCTTTAATAGACTGGTTTTGTTCTGGACAGTAATCTAAACCCAGTGCTGGATTAGTTTCAAGTGTTTCTCATGACTCACCTGAAATGTTTCCTGCAGAGAAGAATCATTGATTTTATTGTTTTGTTGCCTTTTCTTGTTTAGAGCCTGGGATTGCTTTGTTCGAAGTCTGGACCATTCCTACCTTGGTTCCTTGCTCAGCCATGTGATAGTAGTGTTATTGCCCCTCATTCATATCCAACCCAAGGAAACCACAGCAATATTCCACTTCCTCATAGTGGAGAACAGGTACTGCACAAAATATTTTCAGTTTTATGGTTTAAATCCTGCAACAGGAATGGGGATAACCCTAAATTCAAGTCATCCAGCACTGAGAGGAAAAAACTTATTTTTCTGCTAAATAGTTGATGTTCTATAAAGCTGCCCCTTCTCTAATTTCTTGAAATGTAACAAGTGATAGCCTTAACTGAAAAGGGGGTTTTATATTTTCCTTATAAATATATATGATTCTGTGGCCTAGTTACAACACATTCAGACACTGAACCCTGCCAGGTTTTCTTCAGTGTGTTTATTGTGCTGATATGGAAAATTACTTCCTCTGTGGAATAATGATGATTGCTAACATTTGCTCTAAGCTAAAGAGAAGTGTATAGAATGGGAAATGGGGAGGAAATGAGTTCTTTGTTGTCTTCAATAATTAGTGGTGTCATTACAAAGTGCACAGATTATTATGTTGAGTAAGGTTTCATACATTCCCTTCAAATGGTCACACCAACTGAAAATAAAATCAAAGTTTAATACAAAATACTTTAATTCTCATGACTTAGCCTCTTTAAAGACAAGGTTGATTCATAATTCTTTTTCATTGTGTATTTGTCTCTTAAAGGTTTTTTTTTAGGACTGTTGATACTTAATATCTTGATTACTTTTGTTGGGTTTTCATTTTTCTTGCATTATATCCTACCAAGTTTTCACAATAAAAGGTAGTAATAAGAATAATAAGGCTCCTGTAGAAGGCCATAGCAGCAATATTGAAAGAGATTTCTTCATTGCTTTCTTTGGATGGGTTTTTAAGTTTTTTTTACTTCAACTAATGTTTGTTGTATTTTTTGCAATTTTTTTTAATGACTATTAGGGATGTAGTACGAGACTTTCTACATGAAATCTATTTTCTACCTGACCTTCCTGAGCTAAAAGAAGTTCAGGTTGTCCTTCAGGAATACAGAAAGGTACAGCTTCTTTTATTTATTTGCTTGGTTTTATTGTGTCAAAAGAATCCATGACAGCTGAGGGAAACATGTAAAGTATATTGTTAAGTGGAAATATATCTATCTGCCTCCACCACAGAATTGGTTTTGTGTATCACAGGCATAGTTTGAAGCATGTTCTGATTCTTGTTTAGTAATGAAATACATTCACATTCAACATTCTTGTTTCTGTAGCATCTCCTGAACCCTGACTTTTCATCTCTTTTGTGACAGATTATAAGATGACTTTTAGCTATGGGCATATATATGTTTAGATAACACTTTTAGCTATGGGCATATTCTCTTTACAGGGAGCAAAATCTGTCTCTTCTTTGGAGTACTGTATGGTCCATTTCATTTGCTTGCCCTCAGAATGATTAGGTAATAGATGGGAAGTAGCAATTGTTTTGTGGGGGTGATGCAACAAAAATAGAAATTAATTTGATTTTAGACAGACTTGAAGTAAAGCATTTTCTTCTGATTTTATAATTTTTATTTACACCATGATTATATTTACCCAAAAATAAAATGATATAAAAATATAATACTCAAAAATATATATTTTTTGAGTAAACTGTTTTTAGAAATAGGCAAGAAGAGAATGGTATATGGATATAAGTGAGAACGCAGGCAAAAAAGCAGTTGTTTCCATGTGTTATTACTTGTGTTTTTTTGAGATTCTGGTCAGTCATGTTCCTGTTCTATTTTAACTTGAATTTCTTATGTCATGTTCAGGAGTCCTCCAAAAGCACAGACTTGCAGACAGCCCTGCAGCTGTCTATGAGAGCTATTCAGCATGAAAACGTGGATGTTCGGATTCATGCGCTTACCAGCCTGAAAGAAACATTGTATAGAAACCAGGTATCCAAGACCTCCTTCAGTGGAGCTAAAAATAAATCAAATTAGCATCTGGACCAAAAGTCTAAAACTCCTTATTGTTACAGTGTGTTCACTTGAACTGGGTTATCTCCTCAATTCGTTAAGCTGTTTCTTCATGTAATGGGGCAAGTGGATTCTTTTTCATGACACCTCCATGTAGGTGGACTTTCAAATCCCTCAAATCTTTGTGATGCTGATTCAGCAAAGCTAATGTACTTTTTTTTTTCCAACTCTGAGGAAAGATGTAGCTAAGTCCATTTCAGCAATTTATTATGTGGGCCATTGTCTGTGGCTTTTGCATCAGGAGCCTCATACATAAAAGCAAGTGTGTGTGTGTCTGTGTAATATATGAAAGAATTAAGATGTGTTTGACCACATTACACCTTTTTTTTTTCTCTTCCTTCTTTGTCTTCCACCCTCAAAAATTTGAATCCATTGATCATATTCAAATAAATTTTATAGCCATGTACATGCTGAAGACACTGCCTTACAATTCTGTGGGTTATTAGCCCAAAGGGTGTATGTGACCCATTAGAAAAAAAAAAAAAAAAAAAATATATATATATATAAAAGTAATAAATCTGTACCCTTAGTAGTTATAGGATTGTGGGACACTCTTTAGCCAGAAATTTAAAAAAAAAAAATCCAGTTAAAAGAACAAATAATCATTGTGTGTACTTCTGGCCAACCAGTAATTCTTGCAGCTCAAGTCAGCAAAATCCTACCATGTCTTGCTGAGTTAGAGGTCTAGCTAAATAATTGAGGCAAATCAAATTTAATTAGTTCCACAGCTTGTGGAACTATTTGCTCTGTTATGTTGGCTGTAGTTTCAGTTTTCATTAAGCATAACAATGACAAACATCTTGATTTTTTTCTGTATTTGGACTAAATGTGAAACTGAGGAATAAAAGCTGGGCCAAAACAAAAAAAGAAAGGACTCCCAATTAAAATGATGGGCATTGATCAAAGGACTTGAAACCCTTGGCTTTGTAGGACTTGAAAGTGAAGTCCAAGAAATGGCAAATAGTAAGAATAGAAATGGCAGCAAACCCAGAAGGTGTGACAGCAGTTGCATGGGAGGAAGTATTGAAACACATTAGAAGAGGGATAAATAATGAAAAAGATAATTTAGAAAAGAAAATAGGTACTTGGTAAGACAAAGAAATAAAATTGGAATTTGAAGTTAGTAGAGAGGTGCATGATGATGAAATACAATATTGGCCTTGACAGCATTATTAACTGAGGCCCAAATCCCTCAAACATCTGTTTAGTCCTTCCTAGGGTGAGATGCAGATTAGTGCAATTGGACTGTAGCTACAACCTGAAGTCATGACTAAATGAAATCAGAATGAGTTACAGGTTGAAGATTTCCAAGATTATTTACAAATATGGTTGTAGAATAACTCATCTTTATTATTCATCTCTGTAGGAAAAATTGATCAAGTATGTCACAGACAGTGAAACCGTGGAGCCAGTCATCTCCCAGCTGGTAACAGTGCTTCTCATTGGCTGCCAAGATGCAAATTCCCAGGCTCGACTGCTCTGTGGAGAATGTTTAGGTGAACTGGGAGCCATAGATCCCGGCAGGCTCGATTTTTCAACAAGTGAAACTCAAGGAAAACATTTTACTTTTGTGGTAAGAAGCATTGCAGTAGTGTTTGATTTAGCATTAGGGGTCGTCTAAAAGTCCTTGGAGGAGGGAACCTTTTATCTCTAGAGCCTTTGAAAATCAGGACTTGCTGTCTCACCTAAAACAGTTTAGAGTTAAGCTTTAAGTGGTTATTTAAAGATACAGGTATTACTCTGTTTTAGTAAAACTGGCATTGTTTGTGATTAAGGCTGGCGTGGAAGATCCAAATTTTGCCTATGGATTGTTAATGGAACTGACCAGAGCTTTCCTTGCTTATGCTGACAATGTTCATGCTCAGGATTCTGCAGCGTATGCGATTCAGGTAAGATGTGTGGTTAGATTCTCCTTGTATTTCACAGATTATTTTCTGTAACATTGAACTTAAAACTATGCAATATAAATTTTCATTTTGAAGTATATGTTTAAGTATTTGAAACTTCACCCTGTAACAGGTTTAAATTATAAAGTACATTTAGTACTCTGGGTAGTTCTCAAAGATGATCTGCTTGCTTTTGTGTCAAAATATTTTAGGAAACATCTGATGTTTTAGAGGTAACTAATAGTCCATACATAGGGAATTAAGGAGTAATCCTGAGAGTGGTTTAGAATTAGTTCAGGTTGTGCAGGCAGAAATGAAAAGCAGTATTTCTAAGATGGTTTCTGCTTACACTTTTAAGAAGCAACTGAAAGGGTGCCTACCCTTATTTTCAGGCTCTAGTCTTTTGTGCTGGTTTTATTTAGTGGATGGGGGTTTTTGGTTTCTTTTTTGTTCTTGCTGGTTTTAATATTTAATATCTTCGTGAAAACTTCAGGACAGTTCTTTAGTCCAGGAGAAAATAGGTGGCCCTATGTAGTCAATGGTATAAGAATTTTATTAGCATATGCACAAGATTATGCACTTCTTGCACAAGGAAGAATCAGACTAAATTCTAGTCCTGTTTTATTGGCAGATGTGAAGATGTGAAGAATGCAAGATAATGTTGTCCAAACACTGACTAGAGAATCTGGGGAATCAGTAGTTAAAATCAAAACTGCTTAGTAACAGGAATGACAGTGTTGGATGACAGTTTTGCAGTTATGATTTCTAAATTAAGCATTCCATAACTTCTGTCTCATTACTTATCCTAGAATCATTCAGGTTGAAAAGATCATATTATATACATGGGGTTTTGTACTGTGGTTGTGAAAATTCTCAGTGTTAACTTGATGATGCAAACCATGCCTTTTCAGGAGTTACTGTCCATCTATGACTGCAGAGAGACAAACACTGACTGCCCTGGCTCCAAACTTTGGAGGAGGTTTCCTGAGCATGTGCAGGAGATCTTGGAACCTCACTTAAACACACGGTATGTGACAGCTTAAGGAATGGCTTTTCGTAACAGATCTGCTTTGGTTTTTTAGTCCAGGCTAGTATTAACTTCTTATGGTTTTGTGACTGTCACTCTTCTGGGAAGAGTGATATGTATATATACAAAATTGATGTAAGGTCTTTCTAGTAAAAGCTGAACTAGCACTTACTTGAATGTTATTCTCTCTCAATCAAACAAGCAAAACTCGGAGCTCATACTTTGCCCAGGTTTGCCTGTTTGTCACTAGAGCATTGGCTTATATGATGTTTTGAAGCTTTTGTTTGTTTTCTTTCCCCTCTACTCAAATCTATCAGCATCCTATTACTCCTACCTTCTACAGAAGTAGGAGGAGCTCACTGAGTTTTAATTTGACCTTTTCTTCACATTATTTTTATCATTACTTCAACAAAATGAATTATATTTCAGTTAATATATCAAATTATATTGGTGTCTTAACTTGAAATAATCAATGTTTCACTTGTATTTCCTCATGAAGACAGTCATGCTCACCTGTGATAAGCTTTACCTTTTTAGAAAACACTTTTTGGCCTTTCTTGGCTTTCATGTATGCTCTGGGTTTTTCCTGTCAAGAACTAGTACTTAAATATTAATCAAACTCCATTTCTTAAAACTGATTATGAATAGCACTTTAAAATATACTTACAAACAACCTAACAAGTTATGAGAATTTTTATTTCATATTTCATTTTAAGAAGCTCTAGAATAAAAGATGTTGACTACTGAAAGTGGGGGTTTTAGTTCTGTTTTTGAAGATTCAGATGACAGAACTTAATATTGTTCCAGTGAGGGAATTTCATAACTAACAATGTGCTGTTGTTTACTGTATTAAATGAAAAATTAGTTTTATTAAATGAATATTTCAAATTACAGGTACAAGAGTTATCAGAAGGCTGTAAACTGGTCTAAGGTGAAGAAGCCAATTTACTTAAGCAAATTAGGTGATAATTTTGCAGAATGGTCAGCAACTTGGGCAGGTTATCTTATAACAAAGGTAAGAATATAAATCTTTCTGTAAAGCTCTTTGCAAGACAGTTCTTGAACCTCATTTCAGTTTCTGCAGGTCAGGGATGGATGGGAGAATGTCTTTTGGGTACAGGTCTCTTACAGACTTTCCTGCTTCTTCAGCAGGGTACTGCACTCCCCTTCCCCAGCACTGCTTCCTGGCAAGGCTTTACAGGCAGTGTGGAAGCTAAAAATCAAGGAAAAATTGCCTTTGTCCTGACACTCTTGTGAAACTGAAAGCACTGACAAATGCTTGTGAAAAGTGTCTGAAATGCTTCTGGATTTACTTTCTCAGTTTAGGAAAGATTTCCATGTAGCTCCACAGCCCAGCACATAAAAAGTACTTGTACCTTCTTTTTCTTTTCCCTTTCCAATATTTAAGTGACCCACCGAAAATATCTCTTCCAATGTCACTGTAAGAAGTGAATTGAATTACAATAGCTCAGTAACTACAACTCTCAGACAGAGAAGAATTGAATGTCTTCATAATATCCTCCTTTCTGCAGGCTTTTAAGGGCAGAAGAGAGGCTGAGTGTAGTAGTAAGACTCTCAGCCTTAAGGTTTTTTCTCGTGCAAGTTCTCAGTGGTGTAAAACACATGGAGAAGCAGAAGTGTAAGCAGTGCTTACCTGTCTTCTTGTGCTGTCAGCAGATGGTACGTGTCATAGCAGCTGAATCTGGCATCCCCATTGCAGATTTAAGTCTGATGAACCTTCTGTAGGAGATGGGTATCTTAAAATTATTTAATGGACTAGAATTTGTGTTCACCAGCAAAAGGAATTCTATTGATTGTTTAATGTATTTGCACTTTTGTAATGATGCTTTTCCTGGAAATAATATAGGTGCGACATGATCTTGCCAGAAAAGTTTTTGATTGCTGCAGTATTATGATGAAAAATGACTATAAAGTGACAATTTATCTGCTTCCACACATCCTTGTCTATGTTTTGTTGGGATGCAGTCAAGAGGATCAACAAGAGGTGAGATGTATAAGATGGCAGTGCTTTCCACAGGAATGGTCAGGAGCTGTTCTTCATGAGAGCTGCTCAGCTCTGTATGGCCTACATGAAAAAATTGTTCAGGTGTTAAACTCCTTTTTGTGTATCAGTAATATAAATTTTCTGACAGGTTTTTGAATATATTCACACAAGTTTGTGTTAGAACAGCTTTTCCATGGATTTCTGTCAGTTTGGCTTAGGATGAGATATTTTGTAGTTAGCTATGACTGCAGTGGCACCAACAGCCGTAGTGGTACAAAGGAGGTGTGCAACAAAAACAGGCAGTAAATTGAACTTGTATAATTCCAAGGATTCAGACTCATGCTTTTTTCCTCTCCTTTGCATACAATCACAGTGTCATTGGATAAGCTGTTCATCTGCCAGATTCATGTGGAGCAGGATTCATAGATATGTTGTAGCAATGCAGGGGTGGGGAGAAATCATCCTGCTTTCTTTCCTTCAGGTTGCTTGAGCTGTCAGTGCATGTGCCCAAGTGCTGCCATTTTTACTGAGAGCTGCACATGTATTTAGAGAGATGCAAGTTTGCAAGGACTCTTTGTAAGCATGTGAAACAAAGGAATTAGAAGATACTGAAAAGTAGAACTTGTGTTCCATTAATTTGAAATTTCACAGCTAAAATACCTGTGTCTAAATATTGTGGGTGTGTAGAGGCATGTGAAGATGTTTCTTCTGTCAGCAAGTACATCCACAATAAGCATCTGTTATTTATATTAACTCACATTTTATGGACTAAAAGAAACAGAAACAGATATTTTGTCATGCCATTTATTTAAACAGAAGCAAAAAAAGTAGATCTGTAATCTTGTAACCAGTAGATAACTTCATTCTTACCAAATGTTGAAGTATTGTATTTGTAGAAGAGGTGCAGTGGCATTTGTTGTGTCTTGGAACCTCAAGACTTTCTCCCTGTATGGAATCCCTTGACAGCAGCTGCTGCTTGGTTTGCCATGTCTTCCTTTTGAGATTGTGGGATAACAAGATCATGAAAATAACCTCCAAAATTTTAAAATATAGACTTAAAATATCTAGTACTCTAGTTTGACTTGTGTGTTAATTGCTGCTTCCTACTGTTTTGCTGCGGGTCTGACACTGGTGTGTTTCCCCTTTGTGCAGGTTTACATGGAGATTATGGCTGTTCTGAAACACGAGGACCAGTCCAGCAGGAGGCTCGAGGACAGCGCGTCTGATCTGAGCCAGCTGAGCACGCAGACTGTGTTCTCCATGCTTGATCATCTCACTCAGTGGGCACGACATAAGTTTCAAACACTCATTGCTGAGAAAAATGCTGGCAAGTCTAGCAAAGACAGAAGTGATCTAAAAAGTGAGGGATGCTTGTTTTATTTAAAATGGTATTAACATTATTCAAAGAAGTATTTTATTTATGTTTGCAGCTTCACATTATGACCATTTACAAATGCTGTATTAGTATAATATGTAATCTTTTACAGTTTCTTAATATCATATTGTGATTTCCACCCCTTCAACCCCAGATGGATTGTTATGAATGCCTATTGCAAGAAATACAGATTTAAATTTTGAACAATGGAATGTTAATTTCTTGATAGTTTTCTAAGCATTCAGTTTAACTGAATATAATATTATATTACATATATATATACACTGTTTAATATTCTGTGCTCTCTTGCAGGATGTAGAAAGTTCACCAGAATTGTTTTAAATGAATTATTGTTGATAGGAGAGAAAACCACATTCTTTAATTAGTACAGTTATCTCATTAAATTTTTAAACGGGTTAATAGAATTTTGATGCATAAGGTAATTCTTATAAATGAAACCTGGATTGACAAACTTTTTAATATATTTCTTTTCAACAGCATCAAGTGAGGACTATGGAGAATACCAAAATGTGACACGTTTTCTAGACCTCATTCCCCAGGATACACTGGCTGTGGCCTCCTTTCGTTCCAAGGCTTACACGAGGGCTGTGATGCACTTCGAATCATTTATAACAGAGAAGAAACAGAATATTCAGGATCATCTTGGATTTCTTCAGGTTCTGAAGTTCTTTTGGGGTTTTGTTTTTTTTATTTTAAGATGAAAATATGTATGGTAAATAAAGCTTGGTCAAATTCTTCTTTGTGATGGGAAGAAGAAAAGACTTCTTTGGGCACTTATTGAATACAAGTGTTTAGTCATCTGTGTTTCAGCAATATTTAGTACTTTCTCTTGCTTGGCATGCTTTTTACATGAAAAGGAATGAATAGCTTTCTATTGTATAATAAAAGATTGTAAATTCCTGAAAATAATTAAATATGGGCTTGTTGATAGTATAACATTTATTGCTTTGAAGTTGGCTCTGTGCCTTTTGCCAGAAAATACAGCCAACTATAATAACACAAAAAAAAAAAAAAAAGCCAAAGCACATTTGAAGAAATTCCAAGTGGCTTATTCTAAAGTACAAAAAGAGCCAATGCTAAAGGTGTTGGAAATTATAGACATTATTTTCAAGAAGTATTTTAACCTGTGGGATGATCTGTTTGTGGTTTCCTATGGTTTATATTCCTCAGTGATATTTCAAATTTGAGAAAACTTAGTCTGTTGCTTTTTCACCAAAAGTGATCATCTTTATGCTATCATGTAATAATAGGATATTTATTTTGTTCTTTATACAGATGGTTTCAGGTAACTTCATATGGTACTCTACCAAAAATATGAGATCATAAATATTACTGTATACTAAGCAGAAGTAGGGCTCAACTTTGGAAGGAGCCTGGCAAAACTGACATCTTCCATGAAAATTTATTGCCAGTGAGTCCTACAGAGTAGTGTGTGCTCAGTGTTCGAGAAGTTCTGTGATTCTGCACATTATCTATAAAATAACTTCTTGTTTTTAATGGCCATGTCCAATTTGTTTTGAATATAGAAATTGTATGCTGCTATGCACGAGCCAGATGGAGTGGCTGGGGTGAGTGCCATTCGGAAAGCAGAGCCATCTCTCAAGGAGCAAATCCTTGAACATGAAAGTATTGGCTTGTTAAGAGATGCAACAGCCTGCTATGATAGGGCTATCCAACTGGAACCTGATCAGGTAAATAAAAAGCTTTTTTTTCTTTTTTTTTTTTTTTTAATTTTTATAAATATTAGTATTTTTAACCTTATTAGCTCACAGATGACTAAGGCAGAAAAACGACTTCAGAATATTTAAGTAAAATAAGAATCTAAATGTTTATTGTGCCATTTGCTAAGTAATTATTGCTGTTGGAAGTGGCTTATGAGCTTAAACAAATCTTTTACTGGATTTTTTGAATGTTCATATATCTTATGGTGCAATGAGTTATGCCTTTTTGTATTCTAAAAAGCACACAGATGGGCATATTTTTTCTTTCAGATTGCCATGAATTTCATTAATGTGTACGTGGGTTTTTCATTTGTTGTTTTGGTTTTTTTTTAACTCTATAGATTATTCACTATCATGGTGCAGTGAAGTCCATGTTAGGCCTTGGTCAGTTATCTGCTGTAATAACTCAGGTCAATGGAGTGCTTGCAAACAGGTACTGTAGACATCTAATACACAGTTCATTTGATTAATATGAAGCTCTGGTATAAATCTCTACCTCAGTAGCTATTTCTGCTCATTATCAAACATTTGAGGCTTATTAAACATAATGGAATTAGCAAAGCCAGAAAACTTACAGTGCTTTATCTATAAATTATTTATTTCAATAAGTCCAGAAATTTTCGTAGTTCTTGCCTGCACTGTGAGCAGTGTTGGTTTGTGGTTTAATTTCTTAGATAGAATTTTTTCACTGTTTCCCATGTCACTGATTCCATTGGTACTCTGTAGTCTAATAGGTAGATGGATTAAAAGCTGATAGTTTTTCATGTGTACCATGGAAATCAAATACACTCTTTGGATGTTGCATTCGTGGGATCATGTTCAGCTCTTATTTGTTATCAGTGCATATCCTTTGGTTTTACTACTTTCTTTACAAGCAAGCTTATCTTGCCTCTTTTCAAATAAGAGAAGTTTTATGTAAAGAACACTTACTAGTATAATATAGGATTAACATCCTGGGAGGACACAGCACAAAATTTTATTGCCTTTGTTTTCTCTTAATAGGTCTGAGTGGATTTCTGAATTGAACACTTACAGAGTGGAAGCAGCCTGGAAACTGTCACAGTGGGATTTACTGGAAAATTATTTGGCTTCAGGTAAGTTATCATTACATAAAAGTATTATTTCATTGCATTTCTAAACAATTGTATGTTTTAGTTTAATCATCTTGAATCAAGGGGCAGCCATTGTAATTTGTTTTGGATTTTAATGATAGGAAGGTTGGTTCTGACTGTGTTCTGGATTTTGTAACTGTATTTGATTTTAACCTGTATAGTCTTTGAGCAGAAGTTTCAAGTGTGTGTATCTTTTTGAGTCTATTTGGCTGGGTGGATTGTGGAGTTGAATTATAAAGTGTCAATAACATGCAATTACTTAGTTCTGAGAAGTTATTTTTCCAGTAGTATGTTAAGACTCATTAGCATGTTGAGGTTAAGCTGCTTAAAGAAGCAGAGTCTTCTTTTTTCTCCCCAAAGATGTGAAGTCCACTACTTGGAGTGTCAGACTGGGACATTTATTATTATCAGCCAAGAAGAAAAATGAAGCAGCATTTTATGAGACACTCAAGGTTGTACGAGCAGAACAGATTGTGCCCCTTTCAGCTGCAAGCTTTGAAAGAGGATCATATCAGCGAGGATATGAACACATTATCAGGTTTCTTATTTTCATGGCACTATTTTTAAATTCAGAAATCATGTAATCAAGTATGCAGCAGCAAGAATTTTGCATTTCTACAGTAAATGGTACATTTTTTGTCACCTTTTTTCTTATATTCATCCAACTGAAAAGCTTTGATTAATTAGGAAATTGTATTTATCCTCCATGGAAAACATTCACAATAAAACCATGTGGTATGGTCTTTCCAAATTAGCTAGCAAGCCAATGTAAACATCAGGAATAAAACGCAGCGATTTAATTCCATGCTTGAAGTAGTACAAATAGGCCAGTAACTACATTAACTTAAGAGCGTTGCTTTTGAGCCATATGGAGGCTGAAAAGCACTCCCTTTTTTATCAAGAAAGAGCAGTAAGAATTAAACCTCATCCCTTTTCTTTATTGATAAACTTCTAATTTGGCTGTAGTAGACTAAAAAATGAGTAGCCTTTTTGAATAAAGAGACTTAATCCTCCTCTGAACTGTAAATACATCCTTATGGCAAGAGATTGGCTGAAGCCAGTTGAAGTGTGTGTTTTAGTTACTTCTTAATTCTGTTTTCTGATGGTAATTTCTGCAGTGTTGTTTGGGTATTGAGAAAAAAGTGTTTCAAAGTCGTTTCCTTTAGCCACTGATCCAGGCTACTTGGAAGCCTTTCAGGGATCACTTTTTCTCTGTCAGATGTACCATTACATTTGTACACATTCCTCTCTGCCAGCGAGAACCGGGATGTTTGCAACCACTCAGCTCTCCATCTTTACAGTGACAGATGCTAACAATAATGGTATTTTAAAATAAATGGAATAACTTCACTTTAAGTATATTGCTTTTAAAATGGGATTTTGTTGTCCCTGAAAATAAGCCTTCTGATTTGTTTTAGTATAGTGGAGTCAGTTCTCATGAATTGTAAGATAAACAAGGATCATGTTTGCATTTCTTTGTAAAAGATATCACCTGATGGACTTCTCAAGTGACCAGTGAAGATGGAGAGGTGGGAACTTCTCTGTCCAATCTCTGGTCACTGTCCAGAAACTTATATATACGAGGTCAACAATAAACTAGAATCTCCTTCCTTTCTTCTTCTCTGCCTGAACACCTGTTGTGTGTGTTGCTGTGTGTTTCTATCTGTGTCACAGTAACAGGATTTCTTGAAAATGTCAGACTTTCTGAAGAATCGTTGCTGAAAATAATGGATAGAAATACTCTTTCTGAGTAGATTGACTTCCTCTCTGAGTGATCTACGTTGTCTCTCTGTTCAGCAGCTTGGCAAAGGAATATTAAGGATAAAACTAATCAGTTTATAAATCCTTGATTTTATGTGCTTGCTTTTGCTGCATTTTTACTTTTTAGAATAAATCCTACCGGTGACATTATTTACAGGGCCAACTTGTAGAAAGAAAATTGCAAAGACTTTGTAAAATTTGCATGCATCTCAAACAGCAATCCAATCTCACCAATATTTTGCCTTTACTTTGCTTACACACAGGTTGCATATGTTGTGTGAGTTGGAACACAGTATTGGGCCATTGTTTCAGCAACCAGATGGTGACCACAATAGAGATTCCTTGAACTGGTGTGCTCGTATTGAAATGACCCAAAACTCTTACAGAGCAAAAGAACCCATTTTAGCACTGAGAAGGGCTTTGCTTAGTCTCAGTAAAAGGTGAGGACTTGATTATTTCTTGTCTGTGTCATATTCTCAGTAATACTCTGGGTTTCCATATGCGTTAGAAGAGAGAAGATAAAGTTCTGGGAATTTGTTGTAGACAGAAGTAATCCTCCAATATTATGTACCTTCAAAATAACGAGGAGAAGCAGTGTCTAAACGAAAGAGAAGCAATAAACAGGGAGAAAGTGTATTTGTTTCTAGTCCTAAATGGAAAAAAGATGAAACAAATGTATTAAAATAGTTTAAAATTATCATTGTGAAGTATATAACTTCTTGAGAAATTCAATTTGTGTTTCAACAAATTGTGAGTTTTACTTCAGATTTTAAAGTATCGTTCAAAATAGAAATGTTTGATTTTCTGCAAAAATGTCCCTGAAGCCAGGATTACAGTGAGCTTGTTGGTCAGTGTTGGCTCCAGAGTGCTCGAGTTGCAAGGAAAGCTGGGCATCACCAGACTGCCTATAACGCTCTGCTGAACGCTGGGGAGTCAACGCTCTCAGAACTTTATGTAGAAAAAGCCAAGTGGCTCTGGTCCAAGGTAAGGAAAACAAAAGTGGAATTTAATTTCTTTCATGTAAGAAAATAATCTTTTTAGTTTTCTTCAAAAAAACCATGGCACACAGTCAACATATGTATAAAACAAGATATGTCAGCTGGGATTATCAACACATTGCAGCTGATCCTCCAGGTGCTGGTCATCCCTGTTCTGTATCCATGGACCTTCCTGGTACCTTTGTATAAAACTGGTGGATTACCTACCTCTGTCAGTGCAGCCCAGGCAAATTTAAGTTAGCTTAATAGTAGACCTCTTCTTAATTTGTTTTCTTTTAACTAATAGCAGTAGGCTGTTGTCTTAATTTTTACAACTTTCTGATGTTTGCATATTTGTAAGTACAGTTTCACATAATTTGTAACATAAACAAGTAAGTTTTTAGGCATTCCTCTCTGAGGAAGAACTTTTGATACACTTCTAGTTTGACCAGTAAAGTTAGAGAAGTATCAATCATCTTCTCCAATCCCTAGTCATTGTCCAAAATCTCTATATATCAAAGTCAAGAAATAAACACCCCTTCTTAGTACTCTAACACTTGACTGTGTGATTGTAATTTTTTTAGTGTCCTCTAATGACAGTAGGCAGCAAACGTGAGAGAAATTAGTGGTACACCTAAAGGCACAACCATGCTGAGATAACAAGGAAATACAAGAAGCATTTGAAGTCTGTAATAATCAGTTACCACAGCCATAATGGCCTAAAACACACTTCAGAACATAGCTTTGCCTTAATATTAACTCCAAGAGGGAAGTTTTGTATCTCTCTTATTTATAGTATATAAAATGTTTTCTGTCTTTCCCTTAGGGAGAAGTTCATGAAGCACTAATTGTTCTCCAGAAGGGGGTTGAGTTATGCTTCCCTGAAAATAAAGCACCCTGCAATAGCAAAAATCAGCTCATCCATGGTCGGGCAATGCTGCTAGTGGGCAGATTTATGGAAGAAACTGCTAACTTTGAAAGCAATGCAGTAATGAAAAAGTACAAGGTAATCTGGAATACTACTTTTAACAGGGCAGGAGCTTTGAATAATAATGTATTCCTTAAGTAAGCTGTCATTCTGCTCCTGATGATGGCAATGAAGTATAACATAAATGGGATTAAATAGTGCATTGATGTGTAGGAGGGAAGCAGTTCTTGTAAAGATTTACCTGTCTTAACCAGGTTTAATGTAACACATCAGTACAGGGAAGACTGCAGTTCCTATAATTCTTTTAAAATAAACGAGTTACAGAAGCATGGCTTTGTTTTCATGCTTGCACAGATTAGAATTCCTCACTAAAATGGGAACTACTCCACCTACTCAGAATGGACTTGGTGATCCATTGCACTACTCTTCAGTGTTACTTCTCTCTCTGGTAGTGACTTGTAACTGTGATTTAAATGTGCTTCTATCCTCTAAGGAACTAGGAATAGGGAAAACTGGTATGATCTTCTTAACACAGCACTGCATGCTTCATCTTGTGATGCCTGTGAAATACTTTTTGGCATTGATTAATATTTCCTCCTAAAACAGTAGGAGATGCAGTTGTTTATGCTTCCTTAAAAGCAGCATGTCTCCTGTCCAAGTTTTGGCATTGATATTGTTAACAGTTACTGCAGTCTTAATAAATAACATACTTCTGTAACAGTCATTTAGAGAAAAATGTAAGTGTCAAATCAAATGAAGGTTGAAATAATGTAAACAAATGAAATTTCAGCAGATTATATGAAAGCACTAATACTCAGTACTCTTTGCTAAGTATTGGCACAGGAGAGAAGCCAGTGTTATTAGAGAAGGGATGTGCCTCTCACCAATTACTTATTTTCTAATACATGTTACACGATTTTTTGTTTTTCTTTTAAACATCATGATTTAGAAGGAAAACAAATGTGAAAAATATGGAATCATAGATTCATTAAGGTCAGAAAGATCATCGTGTCCAACTGTTAGCATGCTGTGAAACATGCTGTTTCACTGTTCAAAAAGCCTTAAGAAACTCAGGACTGAGTTATTAGGATCAGGAACCTGATTTTAATGAAAGTATGATCTTTCCTAGTTCAGGAATCCCATACCATTCTGTCTTGAATTGTTTGTCTCCAAAACCAAAAGGTATTTTAAAAACAGACTTCTAGTTTGTAGAGGCAATTATCCTGAGGCAAAATTAGAATTTTTGGAGTTATAGGATTAACAATAATTTTTTTGCATGTACTCTGCACAAATGTAACTAACACAAAATTCTTGTTTCTTGAGAATATTTTTTAAAAAATTATTTTTAAGTTAGCATCCTCTCAGAAATAATTATCTCATTTTGATTTTGTTGCAGGATGTTACAGTTTTCTTGCCAGAATGGGAAGATGGGCATTTTTATCTTGCCAAATACTATGATAAATTAATGCCAATGGTAACTGACAACAAGATGGAAAAACAAGGAGATCTGATTAGATACATAGTTCATCACTTTGGGAGGTTAGAGGAGAACTTTGCTTGCTTTCTGTAAAAGGATGACAATTATACCAGGAAATAAACATTTCTATAGGAATATATTGTCTTCCACAGATTCAGACTGACTCCAATTTTTATGCACTATTGTAAAACAAAATAATACATGCTTCCTTTTTGTGTTCATACATAATTAATTTTACTTTTGACTAAGCAATTGTGTCTTTTGTCAGACATTTAATTATTTAATCTGTGGGTTTGAGTAATAAAACCAAACCCTTTGTATATTTTTTTGGTTGATGAAGATGCATTAAAATGCTGACATAAATTTCTAAAGTTAGAATGGAATATTAAAGAAATAAGAATGTAAATTTGTATTACTTCTAATATATATCATTAACATACTTTGATTTAAACATGTAATAACAGGTCTCTACAGTATGGAAACCAATTTATCTATCAGTCGATGCCAAGAATGCTGTCTTTATGGCTGGACTTTGGAGCAAAAGCATATGAATGTGATAAAGGTAGAACATTTGTTCCCAGTACATAGTTCCCATGGCATTCTTTTGAACAGATGATTGAAAGAGCAGTAAAGTGTATTTACAGTTCTTTGTTTAGATTTATTCCCTGAGGTTATATGGAAACAAGAAAGTACTATTTTTCTTGTAAAATACAGGATGTTAATATGCAGGAGAGTATTAATTATTTTAATTAAATCCTCCAGAAAATTAAATCCATTAAATCTTTTTTTCAAGTATATAATGAGACAGCATTGTTCCTTGGGTAACTGAAGTCATTAGATACATTAGATGCAAGGAAAATCCTTGCATGCCCCTGGTCACCACTTTTAAGGTGCCTCATGAGTGATGAGTAATAGTTTTGTACTTCTTTGGTACAGTAAAGTGTTAGGCTTTGGGGCTTTTTCTTCAAGCTGTTTTGTTCCAGTCTTTAAAGGAATTTCACTGAAATTTTCTGCCTCATTTTACTGAAATGAAGGGGAAAAAGAAATCTTGTAGGCAGCAGCATAAAGGCATGTGAAACACCACAGATGCACTTTGGGTGGGAGGATTTTGGTACAAATGAAAATTGCAAACATTGATTGCAGGTCTGGAGTGAAGCAGACAGTTGTGCTCCTTGATCTTGTCCTTATACTACACACTTAGGTCAACTGTGTTTGGCTGCAGGCACATCAGATCCTGCACTCTGAGGTGCTGATTGGAACTCAAGCTGGGTCCTCAGGGGCAGGGGTGGAAATAGGAGAAGATATACATATTCATCCCATGAAAAGACTTTCTTCATTTCCTCTCCACTAAAGAACATTGGAGTATCAGGCAAATACATGAAGTGTTTTTAGTCTGTTCTATGCCATTGTATCATTTTAGAGAAGTAATTTTTAGAGTGTAAGGAGATTCAATTTCCTGGTATTCTGCTTAGTTAAATAGCCTGTGTATTCAGTCACTGTATGCTGTGTTAAAAAGAACTTTACAGTAGGAGCTTTTTTGTTGCCTTCAAGGTTTTTTTTGCTTATGAAATTGCCAACAAAATATTTTTCTATAGCCTTGATTTAAATGACTCCATTTCCAGTGGATAGAACCAGGAACACGGTCTTTTCATTTTTCAGCAGGTCGTTCAGAACGTGGTCAAATGAAAAATGATCTGGCTAAAATAAACAAGGTGATTACAGAGCACACAAATCACCTGGCACCTTACCAGTTCCTGACAGCCTTCTCTCAGCTCATCTCCCGAATCTGCCATTCTCATGATGAAGTCTTTGCAGTTCTGATGGTGATTGTTGCTAAAGTGTTTTTAGCCTATCCACAGCAAGCAATGTGGATGATGACTGCTGTGTCCAAGGTACCTTGTTATGCATAGTGACACCTTTATTAAGTTTACAAAACTGTTTTTTCTCAGACATGTAAATATAACCTATTTTACTCTAAGCTGATCAGAAGGATTGGGAGTTTCATTTGTTGTGATATGTTGTAGAAGAGGATATCAGTGCCATCACTGCATCACTGTACATCATTGCAGTTTAAATGTTCCAAATGGAATGCTAATTTCATCCAAACTTGTGTGGTGTATTAGGAAAGAAAATTTGAATAGCAAATAGCTGATGAATTGTGTAGTTATGGGCAACAGATTCTGTTGCATTTACTAATTGTATTACTTCCAGTCCTATGATCAAAGAATCAACTTAGCAGATAGACGTACAACTAATTACCTGGCAGTAAGGTCATTCCAAAGCAGACTGCATACTATTTCTTTAGGCTGGTGAAATAACATTCAGAATACACTGAGATATTCTTAATATTGGCCTTTATGTTGTGGGACTCGCAAGAATGGTTTCAGAAGTAACCCCTACACACCCACCAACAATACCACATCAGCTTTTCAATTGAAGCACTTCCTTCTCCAGATATTAAATATGATAAGCAGTAAATAGAAGAAAGACTATCAATTACTGGGGAATTCAACTCATTGTTTAATAAATTTTAACTCCCTTTTTTTTCAGTCCTCTTACCCTATGCGTGTCAATAGATGTAAGGAAATTCTAAACAGAGCTATTCACATGAAGGAATCTCTAGGAAAATTTATTGGAGATGCCACACGCCTTACAGACAAACTGTTGGAACTCTGCAACAAACCGGTACTTACAAAAACAAACAAATTAATGCATGTCCTAGGACTGTTCAAGGATGTCATGCAAAAGCTGCTTCAGATTGCTTTCATTAGCCAATTCATAATAGTAACTATAGTAATAATAATAAATTGTATTAGTAATTATTACTATATATCAACACTAATTATTATTAATTCATAATATTACTGCAGTTTAGCAGAAACTGCAGTAAATTGTAAAAGATTTTAAATAGCTCTAAATTGAGCACACTTTAAAATATTTCAGTATATGATTGTTTAACAGTGTGTGGACTTTACATTGTTTTGTACTTTCACATATCATTCATGTCCATTATTTTTCAGAGTTTTACTGTAAAAATAGGGTGGTTGTACTTTTATGAACAAATTAACTTGATAATAAAGGTAGAATTAAATTAATTTTTAAATTATTATGTATTTATATTCAAAATGAAAAATAAGTCTGTCATAAAAGCCAGATATATTTACTTCTTGATTATTTAATTTGAAATGTATCTTGCTGTTCTTATTACAATTAGCATTTATTATACTAAACTATTTATTAGTTAATATGAAAGGGCAGTATTATTTTAAGTGTTTGTTAACTACAAATGTTATTTCTAACTTTGATCATCTTTTTATTTCAAGGTTGATGGAAACAGCTCTACATTAAGCATGAATATTCATTTCAAAACACTGAAAAGACTAGTAGAAGAGCACACATTCAGTGAAATTCTCATTCCCTTACAATCTGTAATGATACCAACTCTTCCTTCAATTCCTGGTGCCCATGCTAACCATGAGCCTTTTCCTGGCTGCTGGGCCTACATTGCAGGCTTTGATGATACGGTAAGGTTCTGGTTGGCACCTGCTTTTCCACTTCATGTTAAAAAAACATAGCTGCAAATACATCTCTGTTCTCTAGAAATGGGAGGAAGGAGTAGGAAATTCCATAATTACTTTTGTGGAAACTGAGTGACTTCTGTCACAGCAGCCTGAGGCAGGTGTGCCCCTTGGCACACATATAAAGTTTTGGTCTGAGTTTAAGTGCTGCAGCACCATGGAAGTGCCAACACAATTGATTGCAGTGGTTTATTACAATTACACACTTTATTTTGGATAATCTGGTACAGATGTTACTAAAGAACTTCATTTTTCTTTAGGTGGAAATTCTTGCCTCACTTCAAAAGCCAAAAAAGATCACCTTGAAAGGTTCAGATGGAAAATCTTACATTATGATGTGCAAGCCAAAAGATGATCTAAGAAAAGACTGTCGGCTCATGGAATTCAACTCCCTCATTAATAAGGTTTGATGAATGAGGCAATCAGGTGCATTGTACTTATTGACCAGGACAGAACACTGAGCTGTCTAACAAAAGAAGCCAGTTTAGATTGAGATAAAGTTCACTGGAAGAAAAGTAAACAGGTTCAAAATACCTTATTTCAGCAAAAACCAGTAGCAATTGATACTGTATGACTTCTTACAGACTTGTGAATACAAGAACAAATTACAATATTTTGCCAAAACAATTGCTTATTCCAGCAAAAATAGACAGCACAGGTTATTTACAATAAAAATATCCCTGCAGGCCTTCTGCTGTCATGCTTAATATTTCTTATTTTAAATTTCTTATTTAAATTCTTATTTAATTTCTAATATATTTTATAAGACATAGGTAAATTAATCTTTTCATACTAAAGTGTTGCCATACCTCTTATTTTAGTTCTGTTTTACTCTTCAGCAATATGCTTAAGGTTAAGGTACCATGTCTTCTGTGAGGTTAAAGCAAATGACATCATCTCTGAAACACTAAAAGATTTATTTCAAATATTGCTTTTGATAGATTTAAGCCATGTACAAGTTTGACTATTTTATTGCAAAATCCACTTTTTAAAAATTTACTTTGGAGAACGGATGCACATTTTGCTTTCATTTAACCTGCTGCAGACTGTGAAGCTTAGATTTGTAAATTCTAGATTGTGTGATTGGAAAGTAGTTATAGATAGAATCTAAATGCTACAGATCCATTTTGATCCTATCTGTGTAATGTGTTAATCTCATTTTCCTTTTGTGAATAGTGCTTAAGAAAAGATGCAGAGTCCCGTAGGCGAGAGCTCCATATCCGCACCTACGCAGTGATTCCATTAAATGATGAATGTGGCATAATTGAGTGGGTGAATAACACTGCTGGTCTACGAAATATCCTGATAAAACTTTATAAGGAGAAAGGTAAAGAAATATATTACACTATAGTAAAAGTCTTTTAGATATTTTTAAAGGTCTGGTATCTTATTAAGTAAATGAAATGAAAGGCAAGAGTGAGACTAAATTCTAAGAAGATATAGTCACATGTATTTTTATCTACCTTCAACATATTATTATTCATGTGTGTGGTAGACTCTTTCTCTTAAATGGAAGAGAGTTAGTGCTTGGAATGAACAAGATCCTTACAAGAACTGATACCACAGTCATCTTAATACTTTCCTACATAAGGTGATGTCAGTCATTTCAGCAGCATGGGGATATATGTGCAGCACTGAATAGTAAAAAATACTGTGGACTTTTTCTTTAGATTTGATTTGTTATTTTTCTTTTCTGTTACATTTATGTGAAATAATTAAGATAATGTACAATCAAGTCAAAGTTAGGAATACAGCAGCTTTCCAGAGAAAAGGTCAGATTTCTTTTGGATTTCTTGTTAACAAAGCAGCTTTCTGATCAGTGCAATAAAAGCTTGGGGAAAGACTTTCCTGTACCTCACAAGCAACATGGTTTATAGATTATTTTTCATTTGATCATTTATTTCAACTTTATGGAGACATTTATTTTCTTTAAATTACCATATTGTAATAGTACATATAAGGCTTTGTATTTGGGGATTTCTTCTGCCTAACTGAGGAAGTCTCTTGCAGGTATCTATATGACTGGGAAAGAACTGCGGCAGCACATGCTTCCAAAGTCAGCGCCTTTGCTTGAAAAGCTGAAAATGTTCAAAGAGGTCCTTCTGCCTCGTCACCCTCCCCTCTTTCATGAATGGTTTCTGAGAACATTTCCTGACCCTACTTCATGGTGAGTGACTGGGATTGGGTCATATACTTTGTTTATTTCCCTAAGAATTAATGGGGCTAGGGGATGAGGAGAGCTCAGGCCAGCAGTGCCTCGGAGCTGCCGCTCTCTCCACAGGTACAACAGCAGGTCAGCCTACTGCCGCTCCGTCGCCGTCATGTCCATGGTGGGCTACATCCTGGGGCTGGGAGACCGCCACGGGGAGAACATCCTCTTTGATTCTCTCACGGGGGAGTGTGTGCATGTGGATTTCAACTGCCTTTTCAATAAGGTGAGAAACGCCTCTTGCTGAATGTGCCCTGTATATTATATGCATATGAGTTATAAATTTCTACTGTCTAGGGGTTTTTTCAAAGTTTTTACTTTAACATATCCATTGTGTTCTTTGTCTCACTTTGTCTTGTATTTATACCCCAAAAAAGTCTGGGATGTATAAAGAGGATGTGATCATTCTGTATACTGCATTCAGTGAAAACCAGTCTTTTGATTTAGCCAGTATCAAATGACCTGATGTGGATACACTGAAACAGCCTAAATTTTAGACTGCTCATGTTTTGTGACTCTTCTCTCTCCACTATCACCCTCCAAACAAAACAGTCATTGCTACATTCAGAATTCTGCTGCTGTGGAGAATTTCTTGTTTTCTCTCACATAAATTCAGCACAAAAATTCCAAAGGTTCTGTAAAATAAACAGCAGAAATTGTGGCCAGATCGGGATTTCGAGTTTCAGTATTTCAGTTGGAAGATGCTTTTGGTGTGGGACATGTGGCCCTTTTAATTCAGATAAGTGAGGTAGAAATATTGTTAAGTTATTTCTTCTGGTTTCTTTTTAGTAAGTCTAAATTCTCCTATATAACAATTAAAAGAATGTTTTTAAGTTAACTTGCATATTATACAAGTAAAGTTAGCATTTTGCAATGAGACTACAGAGCATAAATATGTATTTAAGAGCAAAATTTTATACCCTGTATTAGTGAGTTAAAACGGGGAAAAAGGGGTTATTTGGACCATGTTATCTTTTATTCACTGTAATTTTCCCTTATCCAAGTAGGACTGTGAGCTGAGCAAACATCTCTTGCCAGCTAGGAAACTGCCACTTACAAAGATAGAAGAAAAAACCTAAAGCCAATGCAAATGTTACTTTTTAATAATGATTAAAACGCTTAGGGCATTCCTTTTTTTTTCAATGTAAAGGGGAAACTTTTGAAGTTCCGGAAATCGTTCCTTTCCGCCTCACTCACAACATGGTTAATGGGATGGGTCCCATGGGAACAGAAGGTCTCTTCCGAAGAGCCTGTGAAGTCACTCTGAGGCTGATGCGGGATCAGCGGGAGCCTCTGATGAGGTAGGGCAGCTGCTTTTGCTACAAACTCCTCAAAGCTGTCTGGTCGAAACCTGTGCAACTGTCACTGCTGGGGAATATGCCAGTTGCAGCATATGCCTATCCTGCACCTCACTCTCACATGGCATGGAGCTAAATATAAAGCAGTATAAATATTCAGCACTAACAACAGGCTCCTGTTGGTGTTCGTGTTTTGAAAATTAAATGTATTTTATGTATCATATCCTTTTTTAAATTTTCGTTATATTTAGTGTCTTAAAGACTTTTCTCCATGATCCTCTTGTGGAATGGAGTAAACCTGTTAAAGGGAATACAAAGGGCCAAGTGAATGAAACTGGAGAAGTTGTTAATGAAAAGGTGAGTTCAAAACAAACACAACCTAAAGTATTCAAATGTCAAATGTCTGTTATTGTTAATAATTACATATTTCCTAATTGAAACTTCATCTTTCTTTTTTCTTCCATTTAAAAATTTCCCTGGTTTTTCTTTGTTATCTCTGTTCACAATTTTTATCTATAAAGAGATTTTTATTTTTTTTTTACTCATAAAAATGTAATTTATTTCCCAAAGAAGCAAACCAAGAAGTGGGTAAATTCTCTTGTTAGTGTTACTAAATCAAGGACAACATCAGCAGAAGCAATGTATCTTGTTACCCCTCACTTGCACAGATTTACAGTGATGGTAACATCTGGAGTTCTTTCCATGTGTGTTTATGTGCTTTTCCTGAGTGGCTGTTTATTATTGAATAAGTACATGCCATGGTACATATCAAGAATTTTCTGATCAAAATTAAGATTTCATACTGTTTCTTTATTAGCTGCTGCTGAAGACTGTATTATTCATCTGAAGTATAGCTTCATTTTCATTATCTTCCCTCTGTGCAAAATTTCTGACTGTCCCTTTCTATTTTTATTTTTTTTAAGGACTATTTAATGAAAATAAATGTGTTGTAGCAGATAATACTTAGGAAGCACTGACAAACACCACAGCTAAGATAAGGAAAAACAATATCACTGAAACTGTATCACAACAATGAACTTACCTGGGCTATTTCAGCACAGGAGATCTCCTGGTCTTCCAGCAGTTACTAACCAGGCTGTTTCTACATAATTTTCTTTTACTAGACCACCCACATTGTTGTATGTTAACTGCTGTTTTTGGAGAGGTGCCAATGTTATGCTTGAGCTTTAAAAGAAAATGTGTGAGTGTAATTGGTATGAACTAGCAACTCCAGAGGGCCTTGGAACAGCTCATTTTGAGATGCTCAGTACAACCTCTTTAATTCAACTTCTTCATTTTCAGTTGCTCATGATTTTGACCTAAATTTTCCAGACTTAAATTTTATCCAGAATTCCAGGAACAAGGCTAGGAAAATGTTTCAGTTATTTGAAAGTAGTTGTATGAAAAAAAGATTTCTAACAATTCTCAAATACATTTATATAGGTCTTTCAGTCTTCTCTGGTAACTTTCAACTGTAAAAATGTAAGGCAAAAGTGATAGCTTGACAATATTATATCCATTCTAGAGAGATGTTTTTAAATGTGAGTAATCTTTGTTTTCAATGTAGCTGAAATAGGCATCTATATTTTGTGTTAGATTATAATATGATTTCAAACACATCCTAAGAAATACTGGTTTTATTTTGAGAAGGGGAAATTCATGAATAGTGCCAGTTTTTTTTTTTTTTCCTTCTTTCCAGGCCAAAACTCATGTGCTTGATATAGAACAACGGCTGCAAGGCGTCATTAAGACTAGAAACAGAATCAAAGGATTACCTTTATCTATTGAAGGGCATGTTCATTACCTCATTCAAGAAGCAAGTGACGACAACCTGCTCTGCCAGATGTATATGGGCTGGGCTCCATATATGTAAACTTTGTTCCCCTTGGAAAGATACCATCCACAAGTGCTGTAGCTATATTATTGGAAAAGAATCAATCAGTGGTACCTGTAACTTCTCTTGATTTTTGGCTTCAAGCAGAACACAGTTCTGGTCTTCCAAAATCTGTGTAAAATGTAGGGTGTCCTTGCAAGGATGCTATGAATACAGATGTGTAAGGTGTTAGGATGTACCTTTTGTACACATGCAGAAGGCAGTACTTAAAAACTGCTTAAAAATTAGACTATGCAAGGCTCCGCATCTTACTCTGATTATATGAAAAATTTTCATGATGTTGAGAGATGCACGCTATAAAATACATACTGTATATTTTTGTTAATATGTTTCTCAGTCGGCTTTGATTAGAAAATACAATGAAGTTTAATACTGATAGGATGTAAAGAGATTATTTCAGTTTTTGTACTTATATTCAGAAGAGCTTTCTAAAAATTATTAGTATTTCTTTCCAGCAGTAGACTTTTCTACAACTTTCTTCCGTGTAGCCTGGCTATCTCTAGGAAAGCTTATGGGATCTTAAATCTTAGCATGAGTAAACTGGTAAGATGGTACCACGTTCTGAACCTGTTTCCTTAGCCCTGAGTGCAGTGGTCTAAAAGAGCCTCCTAAAGGACACGGCACAAAGCTGGGAGTTGGAGGACCCTGGCAGTGTGGCTGTAAGGCTGGGGCAGCAGGAAGGCTGTGGCTGTAATATCCGTGCGCAGCCCCTCTTCCTGCCTGGAAAAAACACGGCTCTAGGGACTGTATTTCAGACTCCATTTCAGAAAAGGTGTTTGAACAGACAAGAGTAGACTAAAATATGGTTGAAAGGCAAATGCTGTCCTACAGTCATGCTTGCTCTCTAGGCATCCAAATTGTAGGGAAAAGAGGGGTGGGGGAGATAGGGCAAAATGATACCCTTTTAACCTACAGTAAGCTATCATTAGGATTTTTGTAAGTGGTTTTGTTTCTGCTGCTCTGAGAGACAGAGAACGCTGTTAGGTTTGATCACAGGCTCTCACTGTGGTGAGACATTCGAGTGTTCGTTTTGTTCAGTTGTGTGGGAAAGTAAAATAATGGGTCTGCAACTGCTTCTAGGGCGTTTGGTTCTCTGTCGATCTAGTGGGAAATCTAGAAGTGTGGTCACTGTCCCATAAACGTGACGAGTTTTCCAAGTAAAATATTTGGAACATACAATGGTCTTTTCCGGTGTTGTGTTTCAGCGCTGACGTTCTGTTGTTTTTCCCAGGCTTTATCTGTTTATCGGAACGCAGAGAGCCGCCCGGGGAGCTGTGGCACCGGGCGTCGCCATCGCGCGGGGAGCAGATCAGCTGCCCGGGGGCACGGGAGCCCGGGGTGGGCCGGGGCCGGGGCCGGGGCCGGGGCCGGGGCCGGGGCCGGGGCCGGGGCCGGGGCCGGGGCCGGGGCCGGGGCCGGGGCCGGGGCCGGGGGGTCCCGCGCGTTCCCGGCGCTCTCAGGCCCTGCGTGCCGGGGGCGGTGGTGAGGCGGGCGGGGACGGGAGCCGCCGGGCCCGCCCCGCGCCAGCCCCGCCCCGGCCGGGCCCGCCCCGCTCCGGCGCCGCTCTGTGCCCGCTCGCTCTCGGTGGTGCGGGCGCTCGGCCGCTGTCAGCGCGGCGCGCCGGAAGGAGGGCGGAGCGCGGCCCGCGGTGTTTGGTTCCGGCGGGGCTGTGAGGGCGGCGGGGAGCTGTGGCCATGGGGGTCCCCAAGTTCTACCGGTGGATCTCGGAGCGGTACCCCTGCCTCAGCCAGGTGCTGAAGGAGCATCAGGTGAGCTGGGGGCGGAGCGCCGCTGCCTGACACGGGCCGGCCCCCGGGGTCCTGAGCAGCCCCTCGGCGGGACGGACGGACGGGCCTCGTCCCTGGCCGCCCCTGCGGCACCGAGTCCCAGCCCAGGCCGGCTCGCCGACAGCCGGGGCAGTGCGGGGCGACGGCTGCTGCTCGGCGGGACCTACCATTCGGGACGGCCGAAGGTTGTGGGACGGCGGTGGGCTCTCACCGAGGGGCGCCGAGGCGTTCGGTGCCCCTGACAGCCCGCCCGTCCGGGCAGCAGTGCCCGGAGCCCGCGGCCGGCGGCCGGCAGTGGTTTCGGCAGTCCCGGACCCAGAGTGCGCCGTTCCCCGGGGGATGGCCGTGCCCGGCTGCCCCGCCGGGCTCGCTCCCCTCGCTCGGGTCCCCTCGGCAGCTCCACGGTGCTGCCTCAGTACCCGGCGGCCGCGGGGAGCACAGGGTCGGAGTTTACTCCTTGTTGGGCTCAGAAAAGTTCCAGCTGCTGACGGCCAATGGCGCGGTAATGACGAGGGACAGGTTTTACAGCTCCGCTGCGTTTCCTTGTTGTCGCCTGCGTCGGACAGTTTGTGTTAGCGCTAAGCCGGGAAGTATGTTCAAGGTTTTCGTTTCGGAAAACGAAAGCCGTAAATGAGACTTCTAACAGTCGGACAAAGACATCTTTTCAGAGATGTCAAGTTTGGTACCTGTTGGATACAGGCTCTTCTAATTATCATTTTCAACTGGTGTCACAGATATGGTTTTATAGATTAAATAAGGATGTTTGAGATAGGTGATAATTGAGAGTATGTTTGAATATCAATACATTTTCCTTAAACACCTGTGATTTTTAAAGATTAAATCGCTGTTGTGTAAGTGTAACTAAGATGCCCAGCTCAGGTGATTCCCAGCCTGGATATTTTGCCTTTCTTGCTAGTTTCGAAGCAGTTTTCAAAGCTTAGGTTTTTTCTTATGGGTCTTTGGGCTTCTCTGAAGAGTCTAATGCTATCTGTGTAGCAAGGCAGCAGCAGTTTATGCTGCCTTTTCTGCTGTTTTCTTAGAAGGCTGAGCTGCTCACACTTGTGCTTTAACTTTTGCAAAAGAACGGTGGAAAGCTGAGGAGGCAGCAATGTCTGCTCTAACCAGGAGCATGGCAGCAAGGGGTGCTACCCTTGATGTCTTCTGAAAGAGGCAGTTAGAACTCTTAAGATAACAAATAAACTCGTATGTACATACTGGCATCTAGAGAATATGCTAAGAGAAAAAAAAGCCAGAAACAAACCAGCAAATTAAAAGGCCTATCTCTGTAAAACAACATTATTGTGCACTGCCTGTGCACTGCCCTGCTCACTTGTCTGAAAGCACTGAAGGCAGTTTAGTTACCTAGTTTAACCATACTTAAGATCATCATGTGCAACAGAAGACTAGTTACAGCAGTTGAGTGGGAATCGTTCCTGATCCTGCCTCCTAATTCTCTTCACCATTTTCTCTTTCTAAAACTGTTACATTTCTCTTGCATCTGGAGAATAAATACAAGCCCAACAAGGTGGCTTTAAAGACGTGTCAGCAGCATTGCTATAGAAAATTGTAACAAGTTGTCAGTGCCTTTTCCTAGGTGTGATGATAGGGGGATTTTTGTGAACAGTCTTACTGGGGGATTAAGGAATAGATTTGTTTAATGCCAGTAGCTCTTGTGGTGCGTTTTGGTAACACAGATGTAGTACTGTCCCCTTTGCATCATACATTTACCAGTGTTTGTTGCTCTATATGTTGCTTGTGTACATTTGGGAAGGCTTTCTTTTTCCTTTTAAAGAAAGTGTGTCTGCTACAGATAAGGCTGTTAGAAGAGCAGAAAACTAGAAGGAAAAAGAAAATCTGTTTGGAAAATCTGGGTAAGAAATTGATGTTATTGCCAACTCTCTGCTTTTGGTGCTAATTGCTACTCTCTAGACTCAAAGGTGCTCATAAGCATAGCTGAAGAGACAGCACGAAGTTGTTGGGGAAGGAGCTGCTGAACAGGGGGAGAACTCTATAGGTTCTTAAGCCAGCTTTGCTTGAAAATATTGTTGGGAAACTGCATACTCAGTTTTGTAGTTTTTATTATTTGTAGTGCAGCTATGAAAGATAGAATTGATTAAATGTGCAGACTTATAAAAAAGAAAAAAATATCTTCATGAAAACAGTGGGTTTGGTTTGCTTTTTCATTTTACAATGTAGAAGATAATCTGAGTACAGGGACAAAAGTCCTGAGCTTCCAGAAACAGCCAGGTTCAAGTAGGAATCTGTTCAGGTGACTTGGCTCACTGAGAAAAATAATAGTAACAGGTTGCATGTGCAGGCAATCCCATACCCAGTGTTACTGTGCCTGCTGGTGTGCAGGAGGTTCTACAGTCTTCCCACCTCAGCTCATTTCCAGAGCACATTCAGGTGTGCCTCGGGCAGTGGCTGCATTCACCAAGTGATAGTAACTGTGGCATTTGTAGATTCCAGAATTTGACAACTTGTACCTGGACATGAATGGCATTATTCATCAGTGTTCACATCCAAATGATGACGATGTCCACTTCAGGATCTCGGAAGATAAGATTTTTGCCAATATTTTTCACTATTTGGAAGTACTGTTTCGCATTATTAAACCAAGAAAGGTTTTCTTCATGGCGGTTGATGGAGTAGCTCCAAGAGCAAAAATGAATCAGCAGCGTGGGAGACGTTTTAGGTAAGAAGATCAGTTCTGACTCTGTCTGGAGGATAGTAAACATTTAAAAGAACTCACTCACTGAAATGTATGCCATGAAAAATAAGAGATTGTGAGTGGTTGTGCCTTTGACAGTAGTTTTAATTGAATGAGGGTAACTACCTGTAAAATGTTAAATCAGAATTCCAAAGGGAAAGTTTCCTTGTTACATAATTTTTTCTGTGTATGTGGCACTTGGTGACAAGGAGAGCTTTCTCTTAAGAAATTTTCTGTGGAACTACTCTGCAATGGAGCTCTTGCAGATGTTTCCAAATGCTTCATAACCTGTGAGAGTCCTTGGTATTTACAAATGCTAGTTCTAGATATGCCTATTTGGTAGCTGTAGTGGAAGTCATAGAAAAAATCAAGTTTCTAATGAAACTGATTTCCTATTGGTACCAGTTATCATGCTAGCTCAGATACAGAGCTACACATAGATCAAGAATTACAATAATGTTTTGGGAGATTTGGAAGCTTTTTTAAGATTTCTATAAGGAGAAAAAGCCAGAGGTCAGCCAGTACAGGGATGGTGAGTGAAATGCAGTATAAACAAGCTGTGGGAAAGGAACAAGAGAAAACATTTTCAAGAACTGGATTTTTTTTTTGTGGTTTGGTTTTTTATGTAATTTTTACTTTAAAGAATAAAAGAGGTTGAGAGGAAGCAGAGATTAAGAGTTCTAAATAGAAAATTGTAGCAGAATTAAGAGCCAGACAAAACCCTAAGATTTTGGTGGTTTCTCTAATTCTGGTTCAGAAGTGTTTAGGAAATTCTTGGCCAAGAAAGTCTGGCATGATGTTTGTTAGTTTCTCCATTACTGGGTGTGATGAATTGTTAGTTGACTCATGACTCCCTTGGAATTCCACACCTGCTGCTTTTTTAAACTATGTTACAGTTATTGTTCTGGGGTAGCATTTTCAGATGTTTAGATAACAAATATTTCTTTTGTTTCAACATTAGTAGCCATTCATTGTGATCACCCACTGTGTGATCATCTTGGTAATCTAAATACTAACTGCATCTGAATAGTGACAGATTGTCACATTTCTATCAAAAAAGTGCTCTTTTTAAGACACCTTAGTTGTACAGAAAAAAGTTCAAACTCTATTCAGGAATTCAATTTTCTCTTTTTTAGTTTTAAGCACTCTTAGAAATCAACTATATATATTTTGTCAGAAAACTGTAGTTAGGATATTAACATCTGAATAAGATGATTCATTTCCTACTCTCTCTCCAATGCTGTTTTGTTTCAGATCAGCAAAAGAGGCAGAGGACAAAATTAAAAAGGCATTGGAAAAGGGAGAAACTCTCCCTACGGAAGCCAGATTTGACTCCAACTGTATTACACCAGGTAAGATAATTTGTCAGTTATTTAAATTCAAGTGTTTATAGTTTGTCATCTGTATTTTGGTACTATTTTCGTATTTCAAGGCATGTTTTTTTAAAAAAATGGAGGACAGAATCAATAAAGGCTTAAGTAAGTTTGCAAAAAAGTTTTAGCATATAGTAGGGTTGGAATACTGTCTCATTCTAAAATTTTTTTAGATTACTATGTAAAAAGTAAAATATCTTAGGAAAGAAACCAATCATCCTCTTCATCTCTGGCAGTTTTATTTGTTGGCATTTTTTTAATACTTCTGATGTGTAAATGCAAACTAGTGAAAAGCTGTAACTTAGGTTTCTGTTTTCAGGAACTGAATTCATGGCCAGATTGAATGAGCATCTTAAATATTTTGTAAATATGAAGATTTCCACAGACAAATCCTGGCAAGGAATAACAGTCTACTTATCAGGCCATGAGGTCATTTTTTTTTGTACTATCCTATTATAAATTATTTTTTTTTTACAGAATAATACTTGCTGATTTTTATTTTTTTTAATGTCCAGACTCCAGGGGAAGGTGAGCATAAAATTATGGAGTTCATCAGATCAGAAAAAGCAAAGCCCCATCATGATCCAAACACAAGACACTGTCTCTATGGCTTAGATGCTGACTTGGTATGTGCAAGCAACAGGGATTTGTCAAGTGTGTACATTTTTGATATCTTCCTAAGCTCATAGGATTCTAAAATGGTTTGAAACAAGCATGTGATTTTGTATTCCTGCAAACTTTTGAATTTGTAGTGAAACCGAACATCAAAATTTCTTTCTACTGCTTGAAAGGTTTAAAAAAATTTAAAAAGTAAGATCTTTCTGATATCTCTTTGTATTAGATAATGCTGGGATTAACAAGTCATGAGGCACACTTTGCGCTCTTAAGAGAAGAAGTCAGATTTGGTGGTAAAAAGGCTCAAAGGTGAATTGATTTAACTTTACTCCTCTTTTATTTATGATGAAATTAAATCCAAAACATACTGGGTGATTATAACAGGTGTGTGTTTGGTGATTTGGGATTTTCTTTATTGATTGCATAGTAATTCAATGAAGTCTTAGTTTATTCTTTGGGTTAGAAAAGTAATAAAATTAGAGAAATCAACGGGCTGAATTGTGCATTTGAATTGGATTACATGAAAAAAATATATGCTGTCAGAACAGCTGATATAAAATCCTTAAAGCTTTGGAGTGTTTTACTTTTTTCTTCATGTTGTAATGGAGCAACCTGGGCCATATTGATGTTGTTTCCATAACTGCATTATGCAGATACTAACTTTCTAAAATATATATATATATGTGAGGTTTTGTCCATGTAAGTAAATTATTAGGATAATTACTAAAATAAACTCTTAAAATGTCTGGGTAGATGCTCTTATTCAGGGTTTGCCCAATTGAAATAGCTTGTGGTCTCTAAACAGTCAGAAGATGTTGACTTGTTCCTGAGTTGAGAGTGTACCTGGAGCTGTTGGGAAGTAATGCAGGAATTAATTTATAACTGTTACTGTGGCTGGGTTCCTTCTTTGAAGGGCCTTAAGCATGTGTTGGGTACATAAAGGGAGAAGATGGGAGAGACACAAATAAACATTTCTGACACTGAAAGGATTTTGGATAACTCAGGATAAGTCATAAATGTTTAGATAAATGTGTAATTTTTGCTAATAAAGAAATGTTTTATTGCCAAGGACAATATGATGAGCATCAGAAAAAGGTTTTCTATTCAGCTTTTGCAGTCAACGTTTCACTGATACTCATGGGTAGTTTTGGCATGCAGCACTGCAATATTTTTTAAAGACCTTACATCTAATCACAGTAAAACCTTGGTTTTACCTTTCTAAAAAACAAAATAATGGGAACTAAGAGTATGATTATTTTTTGAGAGATTAATTGGTGAAAGGAAATCAAAAGGTAAAGTGTTATTTATTCCCTTCACCCTCCCCAGCATTGTTCCATATTGTAATTTGTGAATGGTTTTGCTCATTACAAGAATTTACTTCTGTAAGTTACAGGAACTGCCCTCTGTCAATATTGTCACTTTTATGGACACTTACAGTTGGAAATTTGAAAATCCTAAAAATATGTCCAAATTAATATCTCTTCATGATTTTTTTCATTGAGAGAAATTGCTTGTCTTATCAGGATTTTCAAGTCCAGTGCAATGAAGAGTAAGGTCAGAATGTCTCTGGAGTCTTATAGCATCAACCTGGTTGCCAAAGTTCTTTAGTACCAATAGGAAAATTGCATTTAAAAAGTGAAAATTAAACAGTAACAATTGGTTCTGAAGCCCAGGGTAGCTCGGAGTTTGTCTTACATGAATTTATCTGAAGGCTGCTATCACACACATCTTCCTTATAAGATTATTTCTGAAATTTGCTATTTATGTGTGAAGACACAAGTATTTATGCTGGTTTATCATTGGAGGTGGTCTCAGCTGTTTGTAGTATCTACAAGGTGAAATAATACTTTATTAATTTAAAATATGTAATTTAGGTCATTAATCTTTTGGTGTAGGTATTAACTGATTTGGGGCTAATGTTGGCTTAGGGTTTTTATTAGCAGTTTTAGTGAAGAGAAAAAAGGAAGGCAGAATATGTGTTGACTATTCCACCAACCAACAGTAGGTTTGTTATTCTTCTAGTGCCACAAAATAATACATACAGAGCATATTTTCAAGTTGAGCATATTTATCTCTTACAAGAAGCATTTCAAATGACTATAAATGTAACCCAGCTGGTTTAGATGTGGATCTGTGTACTCTGTTCTTATTCAGACTAGTTAGAAAATACCTTAAAATGGTGAGGCTTTGTGCCACGTTAGGCTAGTTTGACTCTTTTTTTTTGAGCAATGGGATAAGGATTTAAGAACTAGTTACTGCAGCATGGAACTCCTCAAAGCTCTTCTTTAAGTTAGTTCTTCTCCATACAATCATAGCTGGTGTTTAGAAGATTCCACTGCAAAATTTTTTAGACCAAACCAAATTAATCCTAAAACAGATACAAGGAAATGTTTAGATATTATTTCTTCTGCAAAGATACAGTCCTAGTAAAATTTCTTGGGTTTAGGTAACCTTGGACTTACTAATATTAATGCTGAAAGTGTGTTTATAAATAATTAACTTGATGGTTTGAATAATTTACAGAGTATGTGCACCAGAGGAAACTACATTTCATTTACTGCACTTATCACTGATGAGAGAATATATTGATTATGAATTTTCCCCAGTAAAAGTAAGTCCTTATGGAGCTGAGATGGGAAAAAATGTGTGAAGTCTTTATGCAAAAATGACAAGAAAAATTACACTCCCGTATGTTTTTCTTTTTTCCTTTTTCCTCCAGGACAAGATTTCTTTTGAATATGATATTGAAAGGATAATAGATGATTGGATCTTAATGGGTTTCCTTGTAGGAAATGATTTTATTCCTCATCTACCTCATTTACACATTAATCACGATGCACTACCACTACTTTATAGAACATACATGGCTATCTTGCCAGAACTGGGAGGTGAGAAAACTAAGTTCAGTTGTGGAAAGTGGAAGCATTAACATTGGTGTATTTATATTTGTTAGCCTTTTTAGCCACACTAGAATGTTTAGCATTAATTACACTTTCTTTAGAGAGGCAGCAAGATTGCATTTTGTTGTCTGTGGGGCATTTAAATGCAAGTTTTACAATTGTTGAATTGTTAGTTCAAAAGCATACTTAATTTTCTCAACAGGTTACATCAATGAAAATGGGCATCTGAACTTAGAACGTTTTGAGAAATATCTCACAAGATTGTCAGATGTAAGTAACTTTGAAATTTATAGAATGTTGAATTTAAACTCAATATTGTACCCTAAAATACACCACACTGTAGTTTTTAATGAACTGTTAAATGGCTGTGTTGTACAGGTGGTTTAATCAGCTGTTTTAGCATTGAACAGATGGAATCCAATCAGTTGTTGTCTGATCTTATGGCATAAGAGGAAAAAGATTGAATCATTTGATCTGTGCTTTAGCCAGCACAGTGCTTTTTATACTGCAAGTCAAATGAGGATTCACCAGTAGAATCATGGTCTGCATTTCCCATTGCAGTGTGTGGCAGTATTGGGCAGAGCTGGTTAGAGCAGGTGCCAGCAAAGCCAGGGATGTGGGTACAATCCCTCTAGGGCCATTCTTCTAACAGCTGGACTCCAGGATCCTTGTGGGTCTCTTCCAGTCACAATTGTCTGTGATTTCTGTGTATTCTTAAAGCTTGCTGCAGGCAGCCCTGCTGGTAGTTCCCTGTGGGGTAAGCTGTGGCTGAAGGTCTTGGAGGGAAGAATTGTTTGCAAGTTTTTGTTATGAAGATCACTAGTAAAGATCAAGGAGCATCTCTGAGAGGCAGGCATCAGTGTTGTTCATGAACAACTGGTTTACAGAAGGTAATCCTGTTAAGTGCCAGTGCAGTAATCCATCCTAGAGATAAGGTAAGGTGTAAGCCATATAGAAATGGAAAGGATTAAACCCTCTGCTGAACTTGGAAAGAGGGAGATCGTCTGTTGTCCCCGCTGCAGCCTTGTTTTCTGGTTTTTGGATAGAGCTGTGAAAGTGTTAGATCTGTAGCACAAGGCTGTATTAACCACACCCTCTACGTGTACGGCTTCTAGAGTTGACTGTGAAGTGTAGAAGTTATTTAATTCATTTTTGTTACACCTTGCTCCCTTACTGAAAGAATACAAAATATGGCTTGGATATATGTTACATATTGCTGAGAAATGGGATTTTTAGTATTAATCTATGTAGATGTATCTCTAGGGCAAAATGTTTATGTACAGATGACTCTAGATGTAATCAAATGCACATACTAAGAAGATACAGTTTATCTGACATGCTAAATTTGACATCCCTCAAATATTTGCAAACTTACTTTAATCTCACAGTTTGATCGTGAACACTTCAGTGAAGTCTTCGTTGACCTAAAATGGTTTGAAAGTAAAGTGGGCAATAAATACCTCAACGAGGCAGCTGGGATTGCAGCAGAGGAAGCCAGAAAAAATAAACAAAAGAAACAAAAGGTCAGTGTTTTATATGCACAGTTTCAGAAATGTTGCTTTATTTTGCAAATCAGCAATTTGATCTTAGACAAATTAAGTGGCATAAACCTCCATTTTGAGTTTTTTTCCAAACCAGAAAAGGAAGTAAATTGTAACAGTTTGCATTCTGCCTGTATGCATTGCTGGTTGTGAGTGATGAAATTGTTCAGTCAGGGTCAGGTGCTCATGATTTTTAAAGTCTCATAAACCTGTATTTAATGCTTTGCCATTCTTCAAAAGCAGCAGAACTTAACTTTTGTATGAGTTATGATCAAACCTGCTATGCTTCATAATTTTTAATGCACAGAATGCTGGAAGTTCCATATATTTCAGATGCACTATAGAACATTACTGTATGTCTTGGTATTTGCTAACTACTGGACAACAAATAGGGAACAAGCAATTTCATTGGTGAGCTATCTCAGATTAGTATTAATAATCTTGATATTAATCTAGATTGCAGTTCTTGATAAAACAGATTAATAAGGAACAGCACCTTGTATATACATGTGTACTGTTACTTAAGAGTATCTTGTCTCTGCCCCAGTGTCAAGTTCCCCACCATTTCCACTGACTGCCCTTCACTATATGCTTCAGCAGGGTGTAAAGTAGCAGAAGAAAATTCCTTTGCATTTAATCTGTTTCTGTATATTGTTATCCTGTTCTTTGTGTACAGAGCAGTTTTGGAAAGAGTAGCATTTTGGAACACAAATAGTCAGGTATTTTTTTAGAAGTAGTGAATGTTTTGAGACTGCTCCTTTTGTCTGATCTGTCCTTTTTGTCTGCTTAAATAACTTTCTTGAAGCAATTGTAAGAGAAGGAAATGGAATTTATAATAAACAATATTTATACATTTTGATTGTAGCAGTTTGAGTTGCAAGTTTTGAATAGGGTTTGTGCGTATTAACCTGTATTTTTACATTATCTCAAATATTAATTCAATAGGCTCAGGAAAATTCTATGTCTTTGGCTGCTTTGGAAAAAAATGAAGGTGAAGTGACCCCTAAAAGTAAGCGTAAATAATTTTTCCATACACATATAACAAAAAATGTATGTATAGATGTGAAAGAGCTGTAAGAATTGCATCTCAGAGATGAGCTTAATCTGGATGCAAGACTTATGTAGTGAGCTATTGGGAAGTGGAACTGCTCTGGTGAGAGAGAGTGGGCCTAAAATTTTAGAGGTGCTTCTTCCCTGCCCTGTATTTCCATGATGAGTTAACGAAATTAATGAACAAACCTTCAGCAATATTATGTTTTTGATAATTGTGTGCATAGGTATTTTCTTAGATGGGGGGACAGGGAACATATTTTTGTATGGTCTTAGGATTTTTGGTTATGATTGTTTTTAAACTTGTTCTACTTGTAGGAAATGCTTTTTGCTCATGTTTTGAAATTAATTGTCAAAAATGTATGAATATTACTACATGATATTAGATGATGTTGCTGAACATAATTAAATTATAAAATTCATTTTAGTGTTTTCTCAGATTTTTTTCTGATGGCTTGTGTTATCATCTATGTTCTTGTAATTGGGCTGAAAATTGGGTTGCCTGTATTAAAAATTCCAGAATTTCTCTGGGTAAAGATTTTGTTTGATTGTTTCATGTTACTTTCAGTGCAAGGAAGGTGTGAACACCTATAGCTTTGAATTGAGGAGTAAAGTTAAGGCATTATGTCAGAAGTGGATGTTTCAAACCTTATTGTAGTAGAGAAGTGAATGTTAAGCTTTTTCTTTCATGACTGGCTTTCTAGCGACGTTGGAAGATGAACCAGAAGATGATGATCTGTTTGAAACTGAGTTTAGACAATACAAAAGAACTTACTACATGACTAAAATGGGTGTAGAAGTAGTGTCTGAGTAAGTATATACTTCTTTCTTTATTCCTAAATGCTGAAGACAACTCTTTGTAGATATGTATTAAATACATACATTTGTAAATGTGTATTAGAGACTATTTTCAAGAGTGTGTAGTGACAAGACATGGCATAGAGGCTTCCAGCTGAAAGAGAGTCGGTTTACATTGGGTAATAAGGAAGCAATTCTTTTCTGTCAGGGTGGTGAGGCACTGGAGCAGGTTGCCCAGAGGAGTTGTGGATGTCCCATCCCTCACAGTGTTCAAGGCTAGGTTGGATGGGTCTTTGAGCAGTCTGCTCTGTGGAAGGTGTCCCTGCCCATGGCAGGGGGATGGAACAAGATGATCTGTAAGGTCCCTTCCAACCCCCAACATTTTGGGATTCTAATAAAAGAATATTCATCCCATGTCAAAAGCAGGGAACACATGGCAGAGTACTGCAGTGGTGGTGATTTTGCCTAATGCAGCAAGAGCTACAAATGAAGTTTTCTCTAATAAGTATTTGAGGACCAGAGAAGAAATGAATCTAGAAAATCATGCTATTATTATGTTCCCAAAATGTTTTATCTTCATCCGTCTGTGTAAGGTGCTAAGTACTTTCTGTATACCAGTGAAAATGAGAAAACTAGTAAGTATCTTTCCTTTTTCTTTTAAGTGCCTTCTTGGCCGATCAAGCTGAATGTTATGTCCAGGCAATACAATGGATTTTGCATTATTATTACCATGGAGTTCAGTCATGGAGCTGGTAAGAAAAAACATCAAATGAGAAACTGCTTAAAGATAGTGATATTTCACCTTGTATAATGGGAACATTTAATGAAGTTTGTTTTGTTTCTGATCTGTGAATACCACTGTGCTCTAATGAAGTCAAGTAACTTAGGGGTATTTTTAACCTGCAGGTATTACCCTTATCATTATGCACCTTACCTGTCAGATATTCACAACATCAGTGAACTCAAAATCAAATTTGAACTTGGGAAACCTTTCATGCCATTTGAACAGCTTCTTGCTGTACTTCCAGCAGCTAGCAAAGATCTGCTACCTAAGTGTTACCAGGTAAGATGTAGAATTAAATTGCATGATATTTCTACTGCTTACTTGTTGTCTGCTTTATTTTATTTTTACTCTATTCTTGGTGGTTTTGCATGTCTTGTTAATTATATTCTATCTCTACATTTTAGGTGTTATGATTAAATATTCTACTTGTTACTCTATGTAATGTATTGTAAAGTTAGTAATAAATACAAAATTTTACATTTGCTAAGCAATTTCCAGCTAGGCAGTTAAGTGTTTTATTCTTCTACAGCACTAAATCGGTTTTAATACCAGCCTTCCTTTGCCTCTCCCTACAGTTAGTGATAAATTGCCTTTGATATCATCTCTATTGTATTTTCCTAGCATTTGATGACTAGTCAAGACTCTCCTATAATAGAATATTATCCACCTGATTTTAAAACTGACCTAAATGGTAAGCAGCAGGAATGGGAAGCTGTAGTATTAATCCCGTTTATTGATGAGGTAAGTTCTTTCAGCATCTACTATCCATAAAAGCTGCATAACAAGACTGCTGAATTTCTTAATTAATCAACAGTTAGACGTGTAATTAAGTGCAAGTTTAAATTAACACTTGATAAGACCACAGAAAAATATAAGTGTTTGCTGCATGGGGAGTAAGTCTAGATTAAGTTACCACAAGCAAAGTTAGTTTCAGGTGTCAGAAGTCCTAAGTAAGGGCTGTGGACTTGGTGTTAATGTTTTTAATGAGCTATTCAAATATTTTGGTTCAGTTTCTTTGAGAAAAATATTCTGTTCCTATGTGCATATAAAAATAGAGAACATCTGTATGTAAAATAAAATAAACACTTAGAAAGAAAGCAAGCAAGTATTTTTACAGGAAATCTCTTCACATGAACACTGGTAAGAGGGAAGCATTGATGGAGAGCAGTAAAATAGTACTTTACTTTTGCATATAGGATAACAGTGTTAGACAAGTCTACCCTTTGGAAACAGGCTTGCAGAAAGGTGAATATTCTCCAAAGCCATTCCCTGGTAAATGTTCAGAGAGCATTTTTAGCAGAGACCTGAGAAAGGGTGAGGCTGCAACTTGGCAATGAGCACATTGTGTATCTGGATTTCTCAGGTTACTTTCCCAATGTAGTTTCTTCCATGCTAATTTTTGTTGCCAGTTTCACATGTGCTAATTCCTCTAAAATTTAGAAACGACTGCTGCAGGCCATGGAATCCTGTAATAAGGGCCTAAAAGAAGAGGAGAAACGAAGAAACACTCACAGTGCTTGCTTAATGTACTGGTATGACAAAGATGCTGAGTTCCAGTACCTGTCACCATGGCCAGAGAAATTCCCTGCAATAGAACAATGTCACACGAGGTAATGCTGGCATAACTGTTTTAGAGCATGCTGAAAGTAGAGGACTTTTACTAACATTTTAACCAAACTTGCATATGCCAATATGTAAACTGAGAAATGAAAAATACTGAATTAGATATTTCCTGCTTTGGATGGCACAGTAAAAATATGTATCCCTTCAGATGTTACTTTGCAAAATAGATGAACCACTGCTAAATTGTCAAGAACAAGCTCCTAAACTTTGTGTGGCCGAAGATGAAAGACTGGTACAAATATCTGATAAACAGAGATCATTTACTGGCATGCTAATTCCAGAGTGGTTTTTTTAAAATTTTTTAAATGGATCCAGTGCAGAGAATTAAGCACAGATTTGTTTTTCACCTTCTTCTCACTGAAGATATCCAGCTTTATTTCACACAGTCTGAAGATGAAATGGAAACACAAGCTTAACAGTAGTCAAACTCGAAGCAGAGTAGAGGAAGGCCTGTTGCTTCTATACTACTTATATATCTTATAAGTACTACTTATATATCTTATAAGTATATCTTATACTGTCTTATACTACTGATAACAGTCAGTAAAGAATGGACAGTTGTGAAAAGGAATGATACTATATGGAACCATTGCTAGTTAGAATTCGGTAACTAAAATTATTTAAAATACTGACTGGCATATATCCTAAAGTTTTGTCTTCTGATTAATAGTCTCTTCACAGCAATAGTATGGGATTTTTATAGTCCTTTTTGTATATTCCAAGTGACATAAATTAGTTGTTGAAAAGCAAAGGGTTTTTCAATTAATGAGTGAATGAGTAATTAATTTTTTTAGAGCTGAAGGTTGATCTGCATGAGCAAATGTTCTGCAACTTCTTTTATAGGTGTAAAACAATACCTCTGGATGCTTGGCATGTAGAAATAACCCAAAATAAGATAACTAAAATCAACAAGAGTGCATTATATTTTTGTGGATTTCCTACTTTAAAGCACATTAAACATAAGGTAAAAGATTTTTCTCTTCCAACATTTCAGTTGTATTTAATAGATAACTGCGTAGGAGCTCAAGTTTTATGTGCTGTTTTGTTTTTACCCAGTTCTATCTTAAAAAAAGTGGTGTACAAGTGTTTCAGCAAAGCAGCCATGGAGAGAACATGATGTTAGAAATCGTAGTTGATGAGAACTCAAAAGACCAGGTAAGCACTCAGCTCCTAAACAAAAGACCAAAGCCTAACAAAAAAACCCCAAAACACATCTGGACAAAAGACTTGTTAAGAAGTCTCAATTTGTTAAATAGTCAGATTTGAGGTGTTAAAATGCTAAATTTGTGTAGGAAACAGTCTAGAATTTTGGGTATCTGCTAAAAGGTTTAAATTTTTCCAGACTCCACAATATAAAATATCAGTCTCCTTCGTTGAGTTTCTGGCCTTTCTCTGTGGTAGCATTTAGATGTCCTTGGGTAAGGAGCTCGTGGCTAATGAATGGTATAAACACAAGGGAACAGTCTCCAGACCAGGGTTGTCTGCTCTGTAACTGAAGAGCTGACTGCTTTAAAAGAATAAGTGTTTCCTTTTAATCAACAAAGCAGATTTAACATCTTCCACTCTAATGAGGCAGTTTGATAGAGGAACTAGAGGGAAGAGTCAAAGTAGCAAGTGACAAGTGCAGAAAAGAAAAAACATCAGAAATAGATAAAATAAGGGAGAGAGGAGGAATACAATACAATATGATATGATTTTACAGTAGAGAGATAGAGTGCATATTCAAGATATATGGCAAGAAAAATCAAATAAGCCCAATTAATATATTAAAAAATAGCAGAGACTTGTTAGAAAAAAAAACATAATGTGAGACTGAATTTACAGATGCTAGCAAGTTGTGGACATAAATATTGTTCCTTTTTCTCAATATGATAAATAAGTAAAATATATCATACAAAATACTTCAGTAATCTCAGATTGTCGTTTTGTGTATTATTTATTTTTTGACGTACAGATTATCCCAGGTCTTCCAAGTAACACATGCAACATACTAAGAGCCACGTGTTTAATCAGGAATTATGTAATCTGTATCAAATATCTCTTGGTTAGAAAAAACAAGTTTTTTATTCTACAAGAAAATCTGTTATTTAACTACTGTAGTTTTTATTGCATGAGCAGCTTGAAAATAACAAAAATCTTTTAATATGTTAAACAATTAGTGATAAAGCTTTTGGGATTTTTTCAGATGGTAGAAAATGTTGCCAGTTCGGTACTTGGAAAGCGAGTTTTTGTTAACTGGCCCCACCTGGAAGAAGCCAGAGTTGTTGCAGTGTCCGATGGAGAAACTAAGTAAGAATTACCTGATACATAGTTCTGTGTTGTCTTACTGTTTTTTTTCCAGTTACGTTCCTTGGGCTCTACAAAAATTTCGAGTTTGTTGTAAACTAACAACAAATTAGTGCAGACGTAACAAAGGCTGCTTGGTGAAGAGTTTAAACATTGTTCTGAGGTTTGGTTGCCTCTGTAGCAGTCTAGTCTTTCACTGTTTTGTGATAGATGTAGAAGCTTGGGAGAACTCCTTCTTAGTTTTGAAGCAAAAATGCACATACAGAAATCGACACAGTGAACATTTCTATACAATCCTCCTTTATAAATAGTGCACGTACTGGTATTTTTTATTAAAAACTGCTGTGTCACCAATTGTGGAAGGGATAGAGAAAATTATGCTGCAAGTCTTCCACATCTTTAACAAGTCATTTCTAAGTATTTTGAGTTTTACTCACAGTTGGTTATGTCTAGGTTAATCTTATTTGGTTAAATTTCCTGTCATGATATTCTCAAGGTTTTATTTGGAAGAACCACATGGCACACAGAAGCTTTACATGGGAAATGCAGTGCCCCCAACTAAAGTGGCTTATGTTGGAGATAAGGAACAAAGCACGTGGGTAAAAGAAGTTCAAGGCATTTCAGAGCAGTAAGTAACTTAAAAAATTACAGTGTAGCTTTGCAATTTATGTCTTGGCTGTGTTTTGTTCCTGTGTTACAGACCTAAGTAGCACAGAAGTGCTGCTGCATACTTGATGATAAAGGTTAATCAAGTCTGCTTAGATTTAAAACAACAACATAAAAGAGCTTATGTTGAAATTTCGGAATGTATGGAGTCAGTTCTGTGGTAACTGAAGTTAGATACTGTTACAAAAGAACTCTCGAATGAGTTTCAATATTTATTCTCCCTCTCAATTTTTTGTTCTGGTGTTAGCAATCTTCAGTTGTAGGAAGTAAGTAGAATGAAGTAATACAGAATCAACTTGCAACTCAAATAGCTTAGCTTTGTTAAATTTGAATACAGCTTTTGCTCTTCTAGAGTGTGGGTGCTCAGTACACTGTAAATGAGTTACAGTAGTTTTGATGCCTTTTTGCTGGTCCTAAAATCACAAGCCAGACACAGTTATGTCATAGCAAGGGGTTACTTTTCTAAGGACCCTTAGGTGCACAGCACACTAGGTGGAGAGTGCCTGAAGATGCACCCTTAACCTAAAGCACATACAGCTTTTATGTCTTAAGCCAATTAGCATAACTGACAAGAACCCCCAATTAGAGATATAAGTGATGAGGTAACTCCCCCATGGTTCAACCCTTTCTGAATTCCCCCCCATCCCCCTTAGACAGGAACTAAACTTTGTTTATGAAAATATGTCTTGGAGAGCTGGTTTCAACCTTGGCTTCCCAGAGAATCTAACCTTGGACCACCAGCTTGGAGCTGCTGGGGAATTTGTTTTGTCTTTCTGTCTAACTGAGTAGGTAAAATGCTAGCTATGAATACTGCGATAAGCTACAGAGCTACAAACGTATATGTAAAGAATATAGGGAATATATAAAAGCAAAGAGGCAAAAATCAATTTGGCAGTAGTTTGGCATTTCATTATCTGTCATTTGAGCTAACTGATTAAATTACCCCTAACCCTTTCACTGTCAAGATTAAATGTGCTTAAATTAATACTCTGAGCTCTGTAGTGATGGCTTTGCAACAGTAGGTAAGCAGTTGGTTAAGCCATTTATTCTGGGTATTTTTTGTAAAATAAGAAGAAAACTATTAGTATCCTTTTTTAAAGAGGGTTTTTGTTTTATTTAATTTTACTTGAATAAATTAATTCTACCCGCTTGGTTCAGTTCTGTTTATTATAATCAAGCTAAATGTTCTGCTTTGCATTCAGGTACCAGAGAAGGAAAGGAATAATTATCCATGAAACATCAGTAGTTGTATATGCTCAGTTACTCACTGGTAATAGATATCAACTAAACCAAAATGGAGAAGTTTATTTGGAAAAGCAATGGTCTAAACAAGTTCTTCCTTTTGTTTACCAAACAGTTGTCAAGGTAAATATACAAGTTCAGTATCTTCTCTGAATTATTTTGGACACAGACTATGTTTTAAAGTGTCTATATAAACTTTTTAGTTGTTCTACTGGAACTGAACGATATTTAAGATTATTACTGTTGTCTTTTTCATGTAGGATATCAAAGCCTTTGACTCTCGTTTTTCAAACATCAAAACTTTGGATGATTTGTTTCCTCCCGGAAGTACAGCCTTCATGCTGGGATCTCCTTACTACGGCTGCATGGGAGAAGTTAGTTTCAGTGATTTGATAACTTTTTCCTGTAGATTTTTTCTTTTTACAAACCTAAAATAATCTAAGATGTTGTGTGACAGTAGTGGCCATTTGCTAGCTAAAATTTTTAATCTAGGATTCCCTGGTGGTTTAGTCTGAGAAAGAGAGGGATCTTCTGTTTTCCCTGCCCGTCTTGCTTGTGTAAGAGGAAAAAGCAGAACTTGAATGCAGGGGACTTTTTATTAGTTCTTTGGGATAATACATAAAGTTGCCATTTGTGTTATTTTCAATCATGTATTCCTTTGATTTAATGCTGACTGATTGGCTCTATGAGGAAGCAAGATACAGGTCAAGGCAAGGCGATGAATCCCAAAACATCTCTGTGCATACTGGAGCAAAATCGTTGATAAAGTTAATCCAAAGACTGTTATCCAAAGACTGCTGTTTTTAAATAGCACTTTGATAGCATTTTTAAATCTATTGTGTTTCTCTCCAAGGTTCACAATTCCCATGATGTGATCCCAGAAGGCAGAATCCGGGTAGTTTTTAATATTCCATGTGAACCTCAGCTTGATACTTTAATACAGAACCAGCATGTGAGTGCTTCTGCTTTTCTAGTAAAGGCTTAAACAATGTATCAAATAGATTTTGCAATGGTAAATGTCTTTAAGGGATATTTCCATATCATTCATTTGCCCTTTGTATAAAAATCCTTATCCTTAAGGCACTGCCAATATGTTTTGTTTGTTTGTTTTAAAGAAATATTCTGTGAAATACAATCCTGCGTATATTTTGGCCAGCCGTCTTGGAGTAAGTGGATATCTTGTCTCCAGATTTACAGGGAGTATCTTTATTGGAAGAGGATCAAAGAAGAAGTAAGTTCTCTTTGTGAATTTTGTCTGTAGAGAAGCTTCTAAATTCTGCTGTAACTCTACAGAATTTTTGCTGCTTTTATCAGGTGTACACTCGTGTGATTTGAAGCTTTCTTTGAAGCTTTTTTGCTGTAAACTAAGTTGATATGCAGTGTCTTTTTTCTATCAAAAACGTGTTAAATTTTTGTTTACTGGACAGTTCTGTTTGCTTTCTTATTGTAGACAGACATAAAATTGACTTCCTGGTTAGTTATTTGCAAAATTGAATTAGGAGTTTAAACTGACTTTGCCATATTGAGAATAAAAAAGGTTGAATGAGAATCTAATTTAATTCTACTTATTACTGCTACTGTAAAGGGGAGAGTAATTGTACCTGTAGCTTCTTTTCAGAACTAGTTAAGACTGCTTAAACTACATAAGGGAGGCAATCCATGTAGTCCTATGAATGTCAGAATCGTGGTTCTTCTCTAAAGATATGGTTGATGCCTGAGCATCTTCTTGTGATCTAATGTATACATTTCCTCCTGATGGATTGTTCAAGGACATATCCTTCTGCACCTTGGTAAATGCCAAGGTTGATTGTGGTTAGATCTCAGTTAAGGAAGAAATATAAAATATTTCCTACCCTCCTTTGCAATGAAGTATAAGCACACAGGTGAGCAGCTACCATAGCACAGTGTTTGGCCTGTGACATTTACAGCTGACACAATGGTAATAAGTAAACAATACAATGATTTTATTTTTTCTGTGGTTTAAGGCCAAGAATGTATGGTTATGAGGGTTTTTTTAATGTATGTAAACACACATATTATTGCAAATTAATCAGCTTTTTCTTATTTCCAGTCCTCATGGTGATCACAAAGCAAATGTGGGGCTAAACCTGAAATTCAATAAGAAAAATGAAGAGGTTCCTGGCTATACTAAGAAAGTTGGAAATGAATGGATGTATTCTTCCGCAGTAGAACAACTGCTTGCTGAGTATTTAGAAAGGTAAATTACTGGATATGAGCTTCGTCCAAATTACCCACCTTTGTATCAATCATTGGAATTTGTCCTTTGGTCACAGATCTTCTCAGAATGTTGAGTTTGTTTCTTTTATTCCAGAAATCTGTCTGTTTTGGGATAGAGTAATTTTGTTAGCATTTTGTCTTTGAAAAATTAGCAGTATGATACTAAATGAAGTAAAAAATAACCCATCTGGGCTTCACAACTTGTGAAGCCCACCAGACTTGATTCTAGTGGGGCTTTTTTGTGGTCTTTGCTGATGTGAAATTAAGTTCTCTTCCATATATTTGGGCGTTTTTAGGGTGCCTGAACTATTTAATTATGTAGCCAAGAACAGCCAGGAAGATATCTGCTACGAAGATGACATTTGGCCTGGAGAGGATGAGAATGGGTGAGCCATCCATGGTCCTTGTATCTTTTCTACAATAAGGAGAATGAAGACTGACATTGTGAAATTGGTAGCGATCATGTGTTGGCTGCTGTGTAACTGAAACCTTGTTGTCCTGCAGCAGCCTGATTGTGCAGTGATGGCTGAAATCATCATTTGAATGCTGTACTTTTCAGTCGTCAAGTCCAGTAAATGGGAAATATAATTCTCAGTGGCTATTTCATAATTCTTGCTTTTAAAATAACCTTCGGTAACTAGCTATGACTAGTCATAAATAAATTTTTTAAAAAGTAACCAATACTTGTGGTAATTGTCTGAAATCACTTAGAATTTGAAAAATAAGTCCTACAGAGTTGGAAGTATTTCGCACATTTTTAGTATGCATTTACATGGAAGAAAAATGGCAACCTTGGTTCCAGACATAGTATAGTAACTTGAAACAGCCCTAGTTATTAGACAATAAACCAAATCTATGGACTTCAGTTAGTAGATCTGTAGGACTCTTACCTGGTGATACACCAGTGTGGGTTTCCTCCTGCAGAAGAATCTCAGATTTTTACTCCATTTTACCGGACTTTTTCCCTGTGAAGTTCTTTCTTCCTGTGTTGCGAGAAACAGTGGGTCACAGAACCAGTAATCACAGTTTGTTGGCTGGATGCAAACTTATTTTGCTGAATACTTGTAATTAATTTAATAATATTTTTTCCTGAAACAAAACTTTAGGATATGGTTTTGAAACAGTTCTCTGTAATTCTGACTTTTCTTAAGTCATACAGAGCCTTTAGATTCCATTACTTTATGAAAATAGATAATCAGTGTGCCTGTATGATAATACTTGACTGATTAAATTTGGGAACATGATAAAATGCCTGGTTTATGCAGCTAAAAGGTTTCATTCATGCCATTTTTTATTCAGAGCTGAGAAAGTGCAAGAAATTGTTGCCTGGTTAAAAGCACATCCTGTATCTGCTCTGTCTCGCTCATCTTGTGACTTGCAAATTTTGGATGCAGCCATTGTTGAGAAAATTGAAGAAGAAATAGAGAAATGCAAGGTACCCAGCTTGGTGTCATTGTGAGCAGGGGTGATCCAAAAAGCAGTGCTCATTATTTTTGAAGTTCTTGAATTTGAACAAGACAATTGACAATTACTTGCCATTCCAAAGTAAAAGGACACAGAATATAATGTAAAATCTGGATTTGTAGTATCAATCAGAAATTCAGAAGAGCTCATTATTAATCTTTGTAAGAGACTTACTCTTTTAGGAGTGATTTATCAGCAGTGGTACATACTCGGAGCTGTGCCTTTTGGTGTTTTGTTTTTTTTTAAAGGAACAGCTATCAGTATATATTGAAAAATACTAAAGTGCTCTTTTTATGTGCAATCCCAGCTGTTCTTCTCTTGCAGTTACCCTTTGGTCCACAGGAAATTAGAAAGTTATTTTCTGAAGGCCACAGATGAAAAAAGTGGCCAAGGAAATTACTAAAGTAAAAGCTAAGGAAAAAACCAAATGAAATAATGGGCTGATTTTTTGAAATAACTTGCAAGAACAGCTTAGAAAATTGGTGTGAAATCTGGAATTAGACAACTAATGGTTTGGTATGAAATCAAAGATGTTTAAAAAATAGACTTACTCTAAAGATTTCATTAAAGCTCTATATCATTATTAAAAGAAATGAAAGAATTCTACATGGTCTTTTCAGGAATTTTGTTTTACCTATTCCAGTGCTTGTTGCTACCCTGGTTTGTAGAGACTTTCTGTTCCTTTCCTTTAGCAGAGGAAGAGCAACAAGAAGGTGCGAGTGACTGTGAAACCCCATTTGCTGTACAGAGTAAGTGATGTGAATGGGTTGGGGGAGGGGAGTTTAAGTTGTCCAGATCATATTTAATTTACCTAAGCTTACCAGCTTTAGGAGGATAGAATTTTATGACAGTATTGATGAAAGGAAAGATTTTATTTTGCTTTCTAGAAAATAATTTTGAAAGCAGTAGTCTGTCTGCACAGGGAGAGATCATTTTTTCTAGCTACGAACTTTGGTGTCAGACACTGACTTTCAGGTTTTTTCCACCTTCTGTCCTTTATGCTTCTACAGTTCTTACTGGCTCTATAATCAAGGCAAAATAAAAGGTGCTTTCTGCTGTCTCTTTTCCCATGTTCTACTTTTTATTCGGTTCTTCACATTAGACCAACTGCACATCTTGCCCGTGTTACTGATATAGGCAGGTTACATGTGATGTTTTGGTTCTGTCTGAATTGATCCTCTTGATCAAATAGTGTACAACACATTCTCAGGCAGAAGCAGTGAGTGAATTGCAAGGGAAAAAAATTTGCTTTGAATCTGGAGAGGAAAGGTTGGGGGTTTTTTTGGTGTATTGGGATGGGGACGTTCTATGTTACTTTTCCCCAAAAAAGTTTACTTTATAGTGTGTCTCAGATACTGTTACAAAAGCATTTTTATTGTAATCCTTATTGTTTTGCATACATTAACACAGTCTTTTGGTTATTGTCAGCCATTAGAACAGCAGAAGGGGGTTGTTCCAGATCGAGATGCAGAATACAGGCTGTTTGACCGTGTTGTCAATGTCAGAGAGAACTTTTCTGTTCCTGTTGGTCTACGAGGCACCATTATTGGAATTAAAGGAGGTAATACTGTATTTATGATTATAGCTATATAACAGCTCAGTTAGTAATGTGAAAGCAGGATTCAGGGTAGTGTTTGGTGTAATGGTTGTGAATGCATGTATTTCTCACTATGAAGTATATGCAACTTGAGGCTGTTGATGTCATATTTACTGTTAGGAATCAAATCTACAAGTCTTCTATTTTAATTTCACATGTTACGCAGCTTTTATTTGAATAAGAAATTCGTTTCCCTTTCTTCTTAATATGAAGAAGGCAGATCAGAAAAGGAACAAAATGAAGTTAATGGAAAATATGGGCAAAGTTAAGTGAAGTAGATGTAAACCAAGTATTAGCCTTAATACTTATATTGAACATAAAGCTTTATCAAGTATGATTTGTCTTAAGTAGTTTTACTTTGAATTTTTATTTTTATTCTGTGACAGTCCATTTCCTTTAAGTGGCATGGATTTATGCTTTGTTTGACAAGAAGATTAACCACAAATCTATTTCAGGAAGGATTTATTGACCCCTAAAAAGTGTAGCAGTTTGAGATTGAGTATTACAAATGGCTTTGTTACATGCCATTTTACTAGTTACTTTCTCATTCAGTTTGCATTTAACAGAATCTCAAATAGACTTCGATGCAATTTTTTAAAAATAATTCTTAGGTACTGCTATAATTTTAAAGGTGTACTAGTCTATTATTATGCAAGAAGTTAATATTAAAGTTGTTAGTTTCTGACTGCCTGAATGTAGAAGTGGCTTGCATCTCTTTTCTGCCAGTTTCTGACAACTGGGACATACTGCTATAACCTACAGTTCTATTAAGGCACATGGTACATTACTGTTGAAACTGTACCTTAAAGGGCAGACATATGTGAGACCTTGAGAAGCATTTCCAAATTCCCGTTAATGAAATTACTCAGAAATTATTTGGGCATCTGTTGTTCATTTTTTGTCTTTTCATTATTTGTTGTATAACTAGTATAGATAGATATTTACATAATACAGATGGGAGTAACTGTATAGGATGATGTTTTACTTTGTTTTCTGTAGCTACTAGAGAAACAGATGTGCTTTTTGAAGTTTTGTTTGATGAAGAATTCCTTGGAGGCCTCACTATAAGGTTTGTGTGGGGGAGTTCAGAGTCATTTCATACCGTTGGTGTAGATGGTGTGAAATTGTTGGCTTTGGTTTGGTTGGGTATTTTTAATGTCTCTTCTTAAAACTTTGTTTCTTGGCAGTGTTGGTCAGTTATTTCTTTTTCGTTTCTTGATTCTGTTTGAGTAGTGATAATTTTTGTGAAGCATGTTATATTGTGGAAATGTTCCTTAGGCTTTTTTGGTGTATAAACTTCTGACTTGCAGAAAGCAAATATGAACCAGCAGAATAAAGCACTAAATCCAGATGTCTTTCTAAAGAAATATGTAGAAAATAGGTTCTTATCAGTATGTATTCAATATTTAGATTAAAAACCAACCAGAAGGCATCTGTTTCTCTGAAGGCAGGACTCTGAACTCAATGGTTGATACTTAGACATTAAATTCCAACCATTAAAAACCTGAACTGTTCTTAGGAGGTGGAGGTGCTTTTGTTTTTAGAAGTGTGATAACTCTTCTGTATTGAAGTAAACACCTAAACTTCTAAGTGCTCAGATATACCCATCAGGCTTCATTTTACTGTTCTTACCTAAACTAAGGTTTTAATCATGGAAGTTAGAGGAGATTCTTCCCTACTACCTGCATTCAGCACTCATAGCCCTTGCATGTCCTCTAACACAGATAATAATACTCAGTGTTCAGAAATGCTGCTTAACTTCAATTTGTAGTTCTGCTGCTGAACCTGAAACTTCAGTTTTCGCTTCTGAAAAATAAAAGAATATTGTTTTCTGGTTCTTTTACAGACATATTTACTACAGAACTGTGCTATAACAATTCACTCATCTTAAAAATTTCTTTAAGCTCGGCACTGAAAGGTACAATATAAACTGAGAGTAGTGCTAATTACTGTTAGACAGCCAGAGGGCAAAGGGGAGCCATGGGTTTCAGGTTGTCTGCAATGCTACTAGATTTCAGTATTGCATAGTTTTCAGTCTCTGTTGTTCAAACTTGAGTCATTATCTTTTGGCATCAATGAAACTGCCTGAAACAACTATGGAATTCACTTTTCTCAAGGTGCTCACCTGCCAGAGGTTATCGCCTGCCCTCAAGTGCCTTAATTAACCTGTCTCATGGTAGTCGGTCAGAAATGGGAAATCAAAAGTTGATGGCCATAGTTAAACCTCAGCCAGCAGTGAATAACTACAACTCATATGCATCTGATCTGTCATCTGTATGCTCACAAAAAGTGCATCTGGGTGGCCTCAACCATTCTCCTCGCTCCCTTTTTGTTCCTACTCAAGTAAGACTTTTCTCGCATTTGTATAAAAATGTTTAGAGTCTGAAATATTGACATGGTTATCTTCATTGGTCCAAACAAAATTTAGTTTTTATGTCAATATATTAGAAGTAGAATAATTCTTATGTTGGAGAAATGAATTAATCTAATAATGAAAAGGACTAAAATTTCCTTATTGACAGTGGTTTTGCTCTGAGTAACTCCAGTTGCTTTTTTCAGAAAGATACATAGTTTGGAGTAGTGACACTGTACTTGGTGTCAGCAAATAGTGTGTTTGGACAGAGATGCTTTTATATCCTTAAAACTTTGATCCAATTAATGCTTCCTTATAGGCTGTTTGTCCATGCTTAGAAAGGGAAGACGTAATTTCCCTATTGGTTTTGCTCCTCTTTTATAATTCACTTTGAAACTACAATAAAGGAAGAAAAATTACAAGTGAATTGAGTTTCTTGGTGGTTTAATGACACTTTATTTTTTTAGGAAAAGACTTCTTTAAAGAAACCTTTATTAGTACCTTCATGGTGCTATAAGTGTGTTTGAAAACAGTTGTCTCATGTTTTTCAAGTCTTTACAAGAAAAAGTACTTTCCAAAAGGAAAATGTAAGACAATGAAACACTTAGGGTTTTTTTTTTTCTCTCTCGATGATTTAGCAACTGAATGGAAGACAGCATTACAATCTCAGGGCTGAAAATCAGGGCAACTTTAACTCACCCCAGAAAGGATCATTTCTGAGTGGCAATCAGAAAAATAAAGTGAGTGTTTGGATTCATTTAGTATTGGACCCAAATGTCTCTGTTTTGGCCCTCTGTTCAGGGTGGATGATATTTTCTCATGATTAATAAATTGCTTTGTTTTAGTACATCAGACGTTTTAGTTCAGATACAGACCGGAGCAGAACTGCTCTCAGTTCTTGAATGAGTATAATATCCTGTGTTATCCTTGTTTAGATATTAGATTTTTTTTAAATGTTTTTTAACACAGCTGGACTTCAGTTCTGCAGTAACATACCTGTAATGTAATGAAGTAATTGAGCCTTGTTGACAAGGCCTTACAAAATAAATCATTAGTAATAAAATCTTAGAATACTCCCAGTATGAAAGCATGGTTTTGAAACCATTCTGAGCTGTTATCTGAGTTTCATCATACTTTATTATCAAACGAAACTCATTTCAGTTTAGTAGTGATTCTTGGTAAAGAATTGTAACTGTAACCCACTACAACAGCTTGTTTCATAATTAATTACCTGCAACTTGTACAAGTGTCAGTATGAAAATATTTGTCATCTGAGGATTGTTAGACTTGAACGTTAAGATGTCTTGGTATGCACTTAGCTGTTTAAAAGTTGAATTTACTGTTGCTGAATTTGTTGTGGGTCTTGGTTTTTATTTCATCAGGCACAGAGTAATAAGCAAGATGATGAATTCTGCAGCATATGGCAATCATTGCAGAGTTCTGGGAAGTCTCATCACATTCAACAAAACATGCACGAGAAGGTTTGTATAGAAACTTTAAACAGCTCTCTGCATTCAAAATACGAAGGTACTTAATTTCATACATCAGTTCATCATATTAGAAAACTTCACATTACAGATAAGTCCTCTGAATGAAAGTGGGTTTATATGGAGTATGCCTAGCTCTGGAAAGGGGTAATCCTAGGGCACTACTATGTAAGTAACAGATACCTGGTTTTCTGGTTCAGCTTTGATGTTTGAAACCCTAGGGTGCAGTTCTACCTCAGGAAATCAAGCTGGGAACTGGCCATCAGTTTTATAAGCCAGGCTTCAATGATGGCAGCTTTAAATGTCAGCAAAGAAAACAGGAGCCTTATAAAAAATGTAAGTACTACAATTTGAAACTTCATTTAGGGGAACTACTTGCTTTACCTACCTTCATTGAAATGTCTGATGAGCTTTTTGGCTTTTTGTAGTTATTGGCAGGAAATAATTTATATAGTTTTATAAACACAATATTGCACTTGTTACTTTCAAATAATGTCCCCAGTGTGCATATTAGATTGTTCCATATTTAATCCTGAACCTTTTAGGCCAGTTGTTCTGTTGACTTGCCACCCATCTAATATAAAAATCAAACAAAGAACCACATTTGTCTTTGAAAATCTGCTTGTGAGCATTTTTTTAGAGTAGAAAATTAGATCTATTATTGGATATACTTTGTTTAATTTTATCCTAGAAGAAACTCATACGCCAAATGACCTATGAAGTAAGAATCAGCCATTTAATAAAACCATTCAAATTAATGCAATTCTGTGTATTTGTATGGTTACTAATTGTTTTGAGTCTTGACCATTACAGTTTTTAAGAGCATTTCAAAAGAGTGCATTCTTTTGTAGTTAAAGAAGATTCCAAAATTACAAGAGGTGAAAGTCAACCACATAATAAAATGTCAAACCAACAGGTAATTTTGTCTGTACTGAGTAAATCTATTCTTTTCTCTTCATTTTACTCTGATGTGATTTATCATTTTACAGATTTGTCTGTAACTGTCATCTTAGTTTATTCCTTTAGTTAGTAAATTTATTTTGGAGATTTTTTTTCCATTAGAGGTTTATAGATGGAATATGAGAGAAAGTGCATAAAATGTATGATGATACCAAACAACTGTCCTGTTCCTCTTGACTCTAAAAGCTATGCTGTAATGGGAAAACACAAATGCTAGGTGTTCAATAAGCTGAAATCCTCTAAGAATATTAGCTTGTGAAAGCTCTTTGCAGATGCATTTCTAATATGATTGTGTTATAATGAGTAATAGAGTATTCAGTAATAATTGCTGCAATTTATTTCAGAATTTCACAGGTGTGAATAAATACAATGTCAAACTTTTGAAGAGGAATGGAAGTCCCAACATGCCTTTAATTCAGAAGGCTGCAGTTGATGGTCCGTGCACAGGTGGAAAGGTAGAATCTAAGGAGTTGACTATCTTGTGTTCTTTGAGTAATTTCAGTTTCCAGTCCATTTTGTTCCAGTTGTTCCTAGTTACTTGTGTGCAAATTCATGTTTAAAAAATACAGCAAACCTGTGTAACTTGGATTGTTCTTTAAATCCATTCTCTCTTGGTCAATACTTGCATATTTTCATATTCAGAACTTGATGCAGTCTCTGGATATCTGTTCACACTCTGTGCAGACATGACTGTGACCTGCCCAAGCTAAGAGAGGAAAAATCTGAATGAGAATGAAACAAACCTCAAATTCATATACCCTTCCCCTTGCATCTGCTTGTAAATACACTTAGCTGATGTACCTTTTTCTTTAATTTAAGAAGGACAATGAACTGGAAAGCCTTCTAGCTTCTTTGAAAATATCCAAAGAAAATGAAGTGCAGACTTGTTCCAAAGAAGCAAGAGCTGCAAACGAGGAACATCTGTCACCACAGTCCTTTGCTATGGTCTGTATACTGCAGGAATCTTTCTATTGCAGTTTAGCATCTCCTATCTTAGCATTAATGCTTCTATTTAAAGAATTGCCATGAAACCTCATTCTGCTTTTTAAAACATATTAGTGATTTTTTAATTAGCTATTCTCAAAGAAAATTAGCAAACAGCTTTGTTTATGCTAAGGTGCTGTTACCTTTGCTTTGATAAAATATAACTGATTAGAAAATAAGTAAGATTCTATTAGCAGTTATGATAATCAGTGTTAAGAAGGTCATGTTATCTGAATGCCAGCATGTTCCTGAGTAGTTTATTTTATTTTTAAAGAAAGGAACACAGATGCTCAAAGAGATTTTGAAGATAGATGGCTCAGATCTGCAAACAAGGAATGAAGTGAAATCACAAGTTAATGATGTTCCTGGTCCCTCTAGTAGACAGGATTGCCATGGAGCCGCTGTGCAATACAGACCAACAAAAAAAATGGGTATGTTTAACCATCAGTTCATAATTCAGGGCTTCACCTTGTAGTGGCATTTTAGAACACAGTTTCAGCAGGGTACTGTTCATCAAAATATAGTAATAAAATTTCCATTTTTTAGTTCTACTTCTATATTTGGCTCTAAAACTCTCCTCAGATATAGTCTCTTGGGTTTTGTTAAACAATATGAAAATACGAGGAAAAAAGTCAAATAAGCTTTTGGGGTTTTTTTGTTGTCTTTTTTTTTTTTTTTTCTTTGCTAAAAACCAAATTGCCATCCTTTTAGTGAAGGAAATAATTGTGATACAGCCTTTTTTTCCCCCTTTTGTCAGCTGCTTATATGAACAAGCATAGCCCGGGAGGCCCCCAGAACACAGCAGCGATAGAAACTGGCGGTCACCCTTTCACTTGTCCAGTGCAGCCTGCACTGTCTACTGTTTCTGAGCTTTCTCGTGTTTGTTCTCTTCTTGGAATGTCGCAACCAGATTTCTCTTTCCTAAAAACACCACAGGTAAAATGTTATTTCTGCAAAAAGTACAAGTTCTCAACCTCCTATCAACTGTTCAGTATTAAATATTTGGACTGACCAGTGAAATCTGTCTGAAAATAAACCTTAGCTCCCTTTGTTGCCTTTTTTTTAAAACAAACAAATCTGTTTCACTCTTCCGGTTTGTTAGCAATACAAATTCCCTCAAAAATCTTTTCTCTCTGTTTTCTAGACCATGACAGTTTGCCACATAAAACTGTCAAATGGTTTATTGGTTCACGGACCGCAGTGTCATTCCGAAGCTGAAGCAAAGGAGAAAGCTGCGCTTTTTGCTTTACAGCGCTTGGTGAGGATGTAAAAAACCTCTTCAAATCTTTTTCCCTGTGCTCTGCATCTGTTGGTAAGTCTCTGTTTCCTTCTTCATAGGGTTCTATAGGAGTAAACTTTGCTTCGCCTCCACCTCCGCCTCCACCAGTGTTTCCAAATTACCAGCCACTAGGAGTTCCTGTAGCACCTGGATCGATTCCTCCAGTATTTGCACAGCCCCCTGGTAGGTGTTTGGCTAGAACACATTTCAAATAATATCACAATAGCCTCTAATTATGGTGGTTCCTTATATGAAAATTAATGCTTTCAGAAAGGCACATTTTTTGGTCTTCATGTGTGTACTTGTTATGTCTAAACAGGTCATGATCCTCTTTGTATCAACTTGCAGATTAATTCAGGATAAAGAATCTTCTATATTTATTATTTCTTTTCCTAAAGAATTTATTTATCCATTTAGTTTTAGGTGCTTTATCGATTTTTTTCCTTCAAAACAACAGTAATTATTTGAAAGCAGATAGACCCAGTCCTGAATTTGTAAGAAATAGCTTCCTTGATTTTTCACATGGATTTCCCCCCCATCCCATATAGTTAATGTTTCTCCATGCAATACTGTTTTTATTTGTCTATAACCATCTTTCACTGAAGTGCTGCATCACAATCCTCTTGTTCACTGCCAAACATGAGCATGGTAAGTAATCCCCCCCAAAAATTGCTGCAAGTCCTGCAAGGTGCTGTTTCTGGCTTCCAGTTGTTTTGTATTCTACTGAAGTTCCCATTCACAGCTAGGAATTAATGAGTCAACAATTTCATAGCATCCCAGAAACTCATACAGCAGCTGCTGCCATATCTGTTTTCCATGGGATTTCTCTGTTGTTGCTGTGTTCCAAAATGATGGCCTAAACTTGTAGCTTTCTGCTAATACAGTTGACTCAGCTGAAGATGTGGAGATCCCACATTATGTGCACTCTGGAATGCAGATACCATGACTTTAGTGCTCTTAATTGTGTTGTCATCTAAGTGTAGTTCAGTTTGTTTGGGGTCTTTTGATCATAAATAAATACTTAGCTATTTTGAAGTAAATATGAAGCTTTGCTGGAAAGATAAACAACATGCAGACAGATGTACGTGGGGTAGTCCTGGGCTCTTGAGGAGTTTGTTTGTTTTTTGGGTTTTTTTTGAGGAAAGAGAGCTAAAAGTTTCTTACTTTTGTAGGTAAAATGATGCCTCCATCATCTCACATGTTTGGTCCAGTGTCCTGGGGAACTCCAGTGCCTAAGCATTATTATCCTGGCTCCTATCCAGGAAATGTGTCTCTTGCAGGAACTATACCAGTTGGTTCTCACAACCAGTTTATACCTCTGCAGGTAAGAGCAGCAGGCTTGTCTTAATATTGTATTTTTGTAAAAAAAAGTGACTACAAGATGAATATAACAATAGCCCCCATCGTGAAGTACTCTTGAGTGTTAGAAAATTATTAAGATATGTATGCATGTTTTCTGAAAGTGGAATATTTGCAGGTTTTTGAGAATGCATTATGTTAAATAATATTTATTTAATTTAAAGGTAACTAAAAAAAGGGCTGCTAGCAAGAAAAACTTTGAACTCAAGGAGTTTCAGAGTTCCCCTCAAGCTGCACCACTAAAGAATGAACAGCCAATGTCTTCTGACCACATTCAGCAAGATAGTTCTTCAGCTCCTTTAAAATCTCCTCAAGCTGCTCAATCCACTGTTTCATTTCAAGACAATGTGGCTACTCCAAGTGTTCCTCATAACAAATCAACACCAAACACTTCCAGCAAGCGAAAGCCAAGAAAACTGGCTGTCAATTTTGGCGCACCAAAATCTTCAGAATAAATCTGGTAGCTAGGTGTATTTTATCTTTAACTCTTTCCCCACTGTTATGTTCTATCATTTAAAAAAATCAGAAATCTCTATTAAAAAGACCAGCCACTTTAAGTATAATATAGAAGGAAATACATTTTATTTGCTATGGTTTTCAGATTGTCATTAAAACCATAAAAATTATGTTAAAATTTTATTTTATTTCAACATAAATTAGCAAAAGCCAGGAAATTCTGACTTAGGGTTGCCATGCAATCCCTTGTGCCTAGGTTTCTAAACAGTGGCTTACAGACACTAGCAGGTAAGCAGCAATAACAATGGCAACCTTAACTCAGGTTGGATGTGCTTTTTGGGAGGGGTGTGGAACAGTAATCAGTTGGGCATCAAACATTGTTTAGCATGACATTTTTTACTCTAGGTTGATTTTAAATAGCGTAATAAGACAAAGTAAAAATTATTTAAATGCAGCTTTTATATTGGCACTCCATGTCCTTCTGAGTTGAATCAGTGTAATTAAAAGGCTTCAAAGAAACTGCCAAATCCACTCTAAGTACAAACTGCTGGGTTTTGTACTAGAGGGCAACAGCTTTTCAGCTTTCAGAACATAGGTGTTATTGTGTGTCTGGTATTGGAGTGGCAAAAACTGGTAGCTCTTGCACAATCTGTTCCAGGAGATTAATTTATAGGATATATTGAAGAAAAAACATTTTATTTGCAAAGTAGAGAGCCCTTTGGTAAAATACTTTCACCTTTTTTTAATCTACCAATTTAATAGTTTTCTGATGATAAAATAAAGTCATCTATTATAGATGAGCATAGCTTGTGATACCCTGATTTGTTTTCTAAACTATAAAAATGGCCAGAGTTTAAAGACACCCCATTTTGTTACTTTATTTTATGTCAAAGTTGTGTTTACGTACAGTCCATTTCTTCCTCTAATAGTCTGTGCCCTGAAACCTTCTCTATAGTAGGTTATTTTTTGTTACTAGTGACTTTTAATTTTTTTTTTAGTGTTGTGAGAGAATTTCTGGTGTTGCAAAGTTAAATTATCAGGAAGTGTTACTATTGTTTCTATAAGAATATTCAGACAAAAAGCTGACTTGAATTTTTGGACAGAACTATGGAATTTGTTCATATAGGAAAAAAAAGAAGGCTCAGAGGTCCTTGTACTGTTTTCAACTCACATGTACCATTCTTATGGACATTAATATAAAATCTTCAGTCTAAGAAAAAATTTGAAACCTCTGTTGGTGCTGCTTACTGGTTTAAAGTTCATTTTTCATCTGTTCTAGAAAAAGAAGTAGCTTTCCTCTAAAGCCCAGAAACCAAAACTAAAGCAAACTTGAGTGATTCATTTTGTTGCTTCTGTACAGGTTTCATTTTGGGTCTGGAAGTCCATAGACTTGACTTTCATTTGGTTTTTTGCCTCCATTTCTTGGTGTAGTATGAAGTTTCATCTTAATCCTGTGTTACAGTGTTTTTTAATTTCATTTCTTCCAAACAGTTGTTGGCTCAGCAGTTTCTGTAGAGTAGCAGCAAGCCCTATAAAAAGGATCACAGAGGAAAAAACAAGAATAAGAATTTTTTTTTTACATAGTATAAAAAAAAGTAGAACAGTCTTAAATTACATTGGTTTTGTTGTTCTCTTTCTGGTCATCTAGTCTCAAGAGGTTCAAAGTCATATTCTGTGAAGAGAGAGTTGTATTTTTTTGGTTTTTATTTGCATTAGCAACATGAGACTGATACAGTGCTGCCATGCCAATATTTTAGAAGTGGTTATATGACATTTAATTAGTCCCCTGTATCTATCTGAATGATCTGATCATAAGAGAAAATACCTGTTTGAAAATTGCCATGACAGATGCAACTGTGTTAGACTCTTGCCTCACAGAAGTTTGATGTGTCTGTACAGCCAATTTATGCAGATTTTTGAGAAACAAAGTTACAAAGGATGCTCTACTTATGTGTACCAGTGAACACAGCAATTTTTATTAATTATTCTACTTCAGACTAAGATTGCTGCTCCCTCTTCAAGTGGAATTGCTATGTGTAGTATATTTAGGTGGTTAAACCCTTTATTCTGTAGCTGCTGCATATTGTATTAGTCCCTGATTTTTAGTTTTTCTGTTCTATGAAAGTGACTGCCTGGTGCCCAGTTAATTACAGTTTTACATGTCCTGGTAGATGTGACATCTGCATTCATCTTTGCCATGTCCCCTCTGATTTCATTGTTATATTTTAACAAGGTCATTATGCTTAACTCGTACAGATATAAATTCAAGCATTTCTTTTTCTCATAGATATAAAGTATTTTCTAAGCACTGGAGTTTTTCATTAGATCTTATACAGAGCAGTATTTTACTAAAAATCCAAAAGGGAAGACTTTTATGTGCGCATTTTTGTAGTTTCTGGTTTTTTTAAAATAACTTTTCATTGTTTATCTGCCAAGTGAAATGTTTTAAATTTGCATATGAATGGATACAGAATGTATTTTTTGTGCTGTTTAGTGTTAAGTGTGCATTTGCAGATTTTTAGCATGTAGTTGCACAAGGACAGTGCAAAGATATTTTGGAATATGAATATATGCTACACTGAAGGAAAAGCATTCATAAAACTTAAATGCTATATAGAACTCTAATGCAATAGAGTAATTTTATAATCTATGTCTGTGTCTGCTTGGATTAAATATTGAAACAAGAAACATTACCTATTTTCACTGTTTTATTTCCAAATACTACATGGGAACTTGTGTATGGTCCAACCCAGAGGTTTGTGGTATTAATTAAATCTCATGAAACTCAATTTCCGTGATTCTCAGAAGCAGGACCCGCCCTCCTGATTGTTTTTTGTTGACTGTAACTGAGATCAAAATACAAAGTTTTTTCCAAAAGGCTGTTGGTCACCTTGCAATTAAAAGCATTTAACATGATACTGATCTTCCAAAAGATGTTTTGCCTTGTCACCAATTAAATAAAAAAACCCAACCCCATAGAAAAGTCAGTAAGAATATTTTCCAATAAGCTCAGTCCTAGTGATTGTTAGCAAGGTGGAGAACCAGCTGGTGGCTGAGAAAGAGAGTGTTAATGTCCTTCTTACACATTTTAGTGTCAATGAGCTTGTTTAAAGCAACCAGCATGAAGAATAGATCACTATTAGCATGACCAGCTGCTGCATCTTTGTAACTGTGTATGTAACTTGCTATATCTGAATAGACCAAGTCTGATTGGTGTGAACACTCAGGTCATATTGCTCAGCTTAAAGACCCAAGATAAAATCTTGCATTTCATAAACTGTTTTCAAATGATTAGTCAATGAACTCTTAACTGCTGTTACCCTGCATGGTGAGTTCTGCCATCTCAATATATAGCACTAAAGCAAATTCAAGGAAATTAAATGAAGAGATAACTTGAAAATATATCCGTTATTGCAGAGAAAATCTTGCATGGATGCTCCCATTCAAAAATTACAGGACTTTTGTTCCATTTAATTGAGTTGATCTGAACTACTATATAGATGATTCTTGAGGGTGAGGAGTCTCAAAGTAATTGTTACTTACAGTAAGGATGTTTTTTACTTCTGTTTGCAATGTGATCTCCTCATGTATTCCATAATCAGCCTTCCTTACTCCTGAGAGACAGTTATGTTCTTCTCTTTCTGTATCTGGAAAGGGGACAAAGTGACATCAAGGGCATAAGGGCAGTCTGAATACACACTCTTGGCCAAAAGAATTCAAATTCAGGTGCATGAGGACCCTTGAATATTGAGACTGTAACTGGTAAATGTTTTGAAGACTGATAGGAGGTAAGTGGCTGTTCTTTATTAAAAGAATCCATCATTCCAACAACAGTTCCTTACTGCTGTTAATTTTTGAGTGGGTGTTTACTCTTATTTTTCTATAATTTACAAATTTCCCATTTCATTTCTGCTTCGAAATACAATACAAATCAAAGGAATGGTCACAATGCCATCAAGTGTATATGGTAAACCTGATTCCTATTATTTGAAAGGACAAAAAAAGCACTTTTCATTAAAACTCTTTTTTCCTGGTAAAACTTGGTCAGTAAAACATCAGTGCATTGGCAGTGCTTTATTAAAGTTGATAATGACACTTAGTCTTGCATTTTGCATAACTGAAGTTACTTTTAATGGCTAGGTCTTACTGAAACAGTAGTTCTTAAGTGCTTTATCATTCCTTTAGCTTTTAGTATATCCATTCTCTTGTTCTAATTAAGCCTCTTGTTCTAATTAAGTTCTAATTATCGTTTTAGTATTTTTTTGTTAATTTCTAGACTTGAAATAAATGTTCTTTTAAAGAGATATTCAGCCCGGAATTTCCTAGGTACACATGACCATCATCATATACATGTACACACCCCACAAACACACACAGAGATATATGTATATACAGGAACTCAGTCACTTATTTTATTAAAATTATTCATAGTTATGTCATTTCCAGTCCACACAATAATTCCTTAAGAGGCATCCCAGGGGATGATGGATACTATCTTGTAATATACATTGCTGTTCTCCAAATGCAGATATTCCTTAGCCTGAGTAAAAAAAAATGGGCAAATAATGAAACACTAAGAGAGTAAGTGCACCAGTTTTCACTTCACTTGCTTTAGTAGATAAATTCTTTGCTTACAACTTGATTGTCCTAAAGTCCACCTCATTTCCTGTCAAAGTTTACTTGTGTTGCAGAGCTGGCAGAAAGAAATGACTGCTTGTGCATCAGGCGCAGTGCAAAACCTCCTGCATGTGGGCACGGATTTGATGTGCAGTTCTCTTGTGATAATCCTGGATTAACCAGTCTCATTACTTGCTCCCTTTGGGTCATACCAAACTGTATTGCCACATTATGAACCTTATCAAAGAATTAATCTGATTGGCACACTCTCCTGTGTTATTTTTCATAGTAGTTCATCATGGAGCCCCAAGAATAGCTGGGTTGGTACAGTTTGTAGTGTGAGGGTAGGATGATTTAGCAAGAATGGAAGTCCTTGAGAAACTGGCTGCCTAAAGTTCAAATTACCCACCAGTGTGATTCATCAAGTGTTCTGTGGTTCTGTGTTGACAGAACAGAGGGTGGTAACTTCTGGCAGAAGTACAAGAGGAACTGATGAGAAAGGGTCATATGGTAAATTATTGCAGCAACATTTGTGTAAAGATTATAATTTTCATTCAACAGTCCGTCTGTTAAGTTTTCAGGTGAGTCTTTATGAATGATGGACGTGGGCTGCATCAGCCAATGGAGCAACAGAAATTGGAAATTACTGGGCTTGCTCTTGTTCATGCGCAAACTGACAAAGGGCCCACCCAGGTCAATGCATTCATAATGTTAAAACGTTCAAAAAGTAGAGCTAAGTAAGTGGGTAAAATGGTGACTCACAGTTTGAGGAGGCGGTAGGAGGATAGATGCACCTTGACCAAAAAAACAGTTGTGGAATAGAAGAGAAAACCCCCATGCATCACAAATACTGGTCTATATCTTGCTCTACAAGATTTCAGTGTCTAGAATCCCGGTAGCAGTGCCAGTGGCAAGTTTGATTCATACTGTAAGCCTTGGGTGAATGAAGATGTTCCAATGTATCAATCACACAACAGAAATGCACCTGAGAATACTTTATTAAAAAAAAAAAAAAAAGGCAAGCAAGCTAGCTATTCAAAATACAGTGAATTTTGAAATTTTATTCAATAATCTGGTCTGGAAAATAATAAGACAGTGTCAGGATCATGATTTCTTTCTGGGAATGAGATCTGCTGGGTCTGTAGCAGTTCCATCTCAAGGTGTCTTGCTTGGCATCATCCTATAAAAGTGCATTTCTTGCTGACTGAAACATGCTGAGTGTGATGACATTGCTTAGAAATATTCAATATAACTTACTCTTGGTAGGGGTTTTGCTGTCTCTGCTAGCAGTATAGGCTCTTCTTGAGCCTGTTGTTCTGCCATTTGATTTGTTTTACTTAATAACTTTTTCCTTTGCTACAGCATTTTACAGGTCCCTGGAGTGCCTCCACTCCTTCATTTGGTTTGATAACCCAGTAAAAATAAGACCAGCCACGCTTTCCAGAGAGCAAAGAAACTGAGGATTTCAGCGGAGAAGATGCTGAAGTGCTGCCATGGCTGCTGAGGTACTTGGTGTGTGACCCCAGGTGTGCCTGAGCAGTGACGTGGCACCCAAACAGGAGGGCTCCAGGTGCTGCTATGGGTTATGCAGGCTTCTTACCAGCAAAGTGTCCATACATTTGCACTTCATATGGAATGAGTCTTGCCTGTGCTAAGATGAACTTGGAGCTTTTGTCACCCTCAGATTTTTCTCTGAGGATGACAGAGGTTTTGGATAGACAAGGAGGGCCCGTGTGGGAATGATATTATTTGTGACAGAACAATATAAACTAATGCCAGATAAGTCATGTATGGACACGCTCTGTACATATCAAAGCACGTTGCCTCTTTTATTGCATTACTTTTATGACATAACGAACAGAACAATAATAAGAGATTTGAATTTCATAAGCCTCTCAAAAATTAAGCAATTTTAATACATGTTCTCTATGATTATGTATGCATTGACACTGCAAGTTGGTTCATGTTATCTTTTTCCACCCATCTAAGGTCTTTGTTAACACATTAAACAGAATTTAAGATCTGCAAGAAGAAATTGACTTTACATGGTCACTTTCATGCAATCAAAAGGATATGTATTTGTTAAATTAGGAGCTTGTGGAAAAAAAAAAGTAACCCGAATCCATTTTATTTTTGAAATTTTGCTTAATCTTGCAGTGAGGCAGGCTTGTATTGATACTGTAAAAACACGAAGGTTATATAGATGCCTTTTTTCTTAAGGCTTCTTAATTTTTGAATGTTTGGAGAGGTTTTAGCCTTTTTATACCAGTTATACATGATGAATCAAATTGAGGGATCTTTCATGAGAAGTTTTCAGTAATTATTATGCTGTTAGTTTTGATAAATTCCTTTGAAGGAAAGTACTCTTCATCAGGTACTAAAATACTTGGTACCTCTTATTTGCTGTTTGTGAGTCAAAGACATTGTGACTTTTTAATGTGTTGTTCCTTAAGGAGGAGAGGTAAAGCAATCGTTTCTTGGCTTTCTCTTTCATGTGCCTTCACTTCCCCGTGATCTGTACCTTTGTCCCAGTGACCTCTGCGACTGCCCATGTGAGGTGAGAAGCCTCTTCTTAATGTGGCTTTCACTGTCAGTAGCATTCCTGATTTAAAGATCTAGAAATGGCAGACTTATCTCACATAATACTGTTCTGTTGTTCATTGTGTAGTTTTTTTTCTAAGAGGGGCCAAACCAGAAGTGCAAGGGGGAAATATTTCCAATGTGTTTTTTTGCTTTTGCTTTTTCTGCTCTAATTACCTGAGTTAGTAATTAGTTTAATAATTGACTAACTGTTCTAATTACATTTGGGTTGAAACTAAATTCTACTGGTACTAGTTTGGGGTTGAGCATTCTGAATTTTATTGGTTTACTGTGAGTATTTCTGGTTGTTTCTATTTAAAAATTACCACCTCATCTAAGGCCAATACGAGAACATTTCCGTCATTAACTCTGTTTCAAAAGTAATTTTAGATGCCATTCCCTCTGTAAAGCAAACCGATGGCACCAGAAATTTTGCTGCAGCTCATGACTTTGTGTAACTATGTGTAATTTGTTCATTGATTCTCAGTGCCTTCAGTGACAAATCCCAGGAGCAAACATACCTCCTTTACTGTGTAAGAAGTTGAGATCAGGCACTCCGATCACGGGGGTCAGCGTCGCACCGTGGGCATCTCTCCCAGTGGCGCTCGCTGAATTCAGTCGTTTAGAAAAGCCCTTAACATTTGCTCTTTAACTAAAAGCCTTTTTTTACGAGCATGTGGCAGTAGAGACTGCACAGACGGAGCGCGAGGCTTTGCTCTCGTGTTCTTGCTGTGTCCGTGGGCTCCCGGGGCTGAGGGCGCGGCCCCGCCTCTGCCCCGGCGGGCGGGGCCGCGGCGCCCGCGCTGCCCCCAGGCCGCGGCCTGCGCGGCCGCCCCCGGCGGCGCCACCTGCCCGCGCCGCGGCCCCGCTCGCCGCCGCGCCCCCGGCCGCTGTGGCGGGCCCGGCCCTCGGCCGTCCGCACTCCGCGCCGGGCGATGCCGTGCGGGCAGCCCGACAGCGGGGCCGCCCCGGCGCGGTACGTGCTGGGGGTGGACGTGGGCAGCACGGTGGTGAAGTGCCACGTCTACGACCGGGCGGCCGCCGTCAGGGGCTCCAGCTACAGGAAGGTGAGTGCGGCTAGGTTGCGGGGCGCGCCCCGGTCCGGAGCCGGGCCGAGCGGCGAGAGTAACCGGGGGCAGCACCTGTCTCGGGAGCCGGGCGGGGCCGAACGTGCGGTCTCTGCCCCGAGCGGATCCGACCTGCGGGCCCCGAGGGGCTGCGGGGGTTGCCCGTCGGGGCTCGGCGTGGCAGGTGCTCGCCCAGCTCGGCTGCTCCCGGGGCGCGGGCATCGCCTGATCCAGGGCGGGCAGGAGCGGCTCCGCGTCCCCAGGGGTGAAAGGAAACCCACAGCCCCCGACCCCGCCAGACCGCCGTAAGCACTCACCCCGTTACTTCGGCGCTCACCCCCCTCCCACCTTTACCGGCTACCTTTCTTTCGGTCGCTTTTCGACTAATCTCTGAACAAAACTGCTTTTGTTAGTACGGCATAGCTGAGATTTGCGTGGGACTTGTGTTTACACGCGTCCTATGGTGTAACAGCGCCGTGTGAAAGTGTCAACTTCAGAACATGAATTTCAGGCTGCTTTTTGGTTCGTACGGCTCGTGATTTTAGGATCAAGGCAGTCTCCAGAATTAACTCTTTACTGTTACCTTTTGCAATGAAAAGCTTGCAGCGAAGAGAAGTGTAAGAAATCTGACGGATTTGGGAGATGGAAGGGGCTGCTCGCCCTGTCACTGGAAGCTTCCCTGGCCTGCTGTGCTGCCACTGAGAAGCTCAGAGGCATCGAAGTCTGAATTAAGCAGTGCAGCAGAACCGGCTTTCTGAGACATCTGCTTTCCTGTTTGCAGCTCTGAAAGAGGTTTTACAGGTTCCTGTATTCCAAGAGTTTGGGGCTTCTTTATTTCAAGGGATTTTGAGCTTCTTTATTCCCCCTGAACAAAGAAGGTCTTCTAGACATCACACACTCATGCTGAACAATGTTTTGAAAATTACACTGTTTCTGTTCTTAAAAATTCACAAAATGACAAACAAAACAAAACAACCCAAACCCTAATGTATTGGCTGGTTTCTGTGAACACAGGGATTATAATAATGCTATTTGTGTTTCCCAAACAGGTAGAATCACTTTATCCTCATCCCGGATGGGTTGAATTAGATCCTGAAGTGCTATGGAGTCAATTTATTGGTGTTATAAAAGAGGCTGTACAAGGTAAGGGCTTAAACTTTGAGAAATTATTTATTTATCAAAATTAGTAATGTTAGTTACTTGGATAATGAAACTATTTTTGGCTAGTACAGAAAATCATCACTGTGCACAGGTCTGCAATATGCTTTAAGGCCTATTGAGTCATAATGTAAATTAGGTCACTTCAATTACTTTTTTTTTTCCTTTAACTGGGGCCAGAATAGGATTGAAGCAGAAGCAATGTGAATACTTGATTTATGCATCAGTGCCAGCACTTTGTTGCTCCAGCTTTTTGTATATGCATCCTTCCCCAGTGTCTGTTCCTCCAGATCCTCTGTGCAGGAACAGAGAGCAGGCTTGTTCCCCTTCTAGTGCCCCATTGTTCTCCTGCCACTTTGTATGTGCAAGTATGTGAGAGAACGAATGCAGGATGCTACAGAGCTGTGCTCACTCAATTGCAACGTAATATTCCTGCTGTTCCTATTCAAACTTTAAGTGGTTCTTACTGTCCCATTCCTGTATTACTGTTCTTTTTTATTTGTACTTTTCTATTTGTACTAAAAATTCCTAGTGCTCCGCAGACTAAATACATACAACTCCCTTTTCTGACAAACCTCTGATGGTTTTTTTTCCCCACACTTTTCTGGATGCTGTTCTAACCTAGCTCTTAGTCTCTACAACTCTCACAGCTTTTGTGTTAATCCACCCCCGGTGTTTTGCCATCTATTCTGGATCTCCTTCTGTGCCATGCTGATGCTGTGAACCTGTCAGCTTGACCCAAGCTGGGTCAACTGGACCCCAGCTTGCCTTCCCACAATGCCCCAACCTCCTTGGCCTGTGTGTGTACATTGCACTCTCTCATTCAATTCATTCAGTTCCTCCTTTTCAGCCCCTCTTGCTTGGTCTCCAGTGTGCTCTGCCTTCAAACATGGCTTATGGCAAAACTTCTTGTCACTTCCTTTGGAAGACTGCCTAAGGAATAGGGAAAGTAAATAAAAACCAGGTGTAAACCGAAGCTGATTATTTTGGGCTCTTTGTTTTGTCAGCATTTGGTCACAAGAACAGCAATGCCACCTAAACCCCCGAAGACCTTACTGTCTTACTTCATTTCCATTCTGTAGGACAAATGAGGAAGCACGACTTTTCATCTAGTTTTAAAAAGGGAAGGTTTCCTTGTGGCCAGTCTGCCCACTTTGTTGGCAAGTCACTTTTAAATGGGCGTGTAAGTAAGCATAACTCACAGTGCTGTCAAAAGCAGCAGTGCCACCCCCTTTTGTGTACATAGTTGTTTCTAGTCTAGGGCAGCTTCCTGAGTGGAATCTCTGTCTGGTTGTTTATGCCAGCAGAGCTTCACCAGTGTTTGTGCTGAGGCAAGAGAGGGTGTGGTAGCAGAGGCAGGAGTGACTCTCTGGAAGCAGAAGGAGCACTGTGACACTTGGGTTTGCAGGGCTTGCAGAGCTAAATTTGTGATCCCATGCACGTGTGGATGAGCTGCTGTAGCTCAGAACTACCTAAAGGTGGAAACTTCTGGCTGCACGGTTCCAACTCTGTCTCTAACTGTGGCACTCCATCTAAAAGACAGCTTAACTGAAGAATATCCATGCTTGTCATTAGGTTTTTTTGTCTGTAACAGAAGTTAGCTACACTTAAATGGGTGCATGATAGCTGACACAGGCAAAGTGGTGGGACCATGGAGATGGGAAGGAGTAACACATGCCAGTAGTCCTTAGTGAGCTATGCAAGTGCTTGTATGGCTTTGTCTGAAAAATAAATAGTACTGTTCTCACACCACCCACTGCCAGGCCCTCCTGCCATACACCCCTCCTATCAGCAGCACTCATGCAGGCAGGTGGAGCAGGAGGCCTTGCAAAAGCACTGCTTTAATTCTCAGCTGATTGAGGAATTGATAGCACTGCTGGCAGGAATGCAGGAATGCAAGGACCCAGTGGAAGGGGGGGTGCAGAAGCACACGTCGAGTTGGACAGCACAGGATGTGCCCTTTCTCTTTGAAACCCTTTTGGTAATTGTCACTGAGGATGCTGGGTGTAGAGTCTGCAGGATATGCTCACACAAATGAGCAACTTTGCACATGAAAATTAACATAAGAACACACATGAGCAAGACCTACTTAACCTGTGATTTGTTCAAGGAGCTGGATTGAGAGCCCTTCAGAGTAACAGTACTTAGGACATGGTGGGTAGTCTGTCATTTAAATGGAAATTTTTAATGCGTGTTTTCTTCATGTAATTTTGCTTCTGTAAGGATGGCTAGAGGTAATTAGCAAGCTGACTAGAGTTGCTTTGAAAATAGCTATAGACATATTTAATTATTTGCACTTATATTAGAAAAAAAGTTCTGTAACAGTTACTTGAAGGTAGTGTTTCACAGCAAAAATGCTGTATATCCAAATGTACACGTTGTTGCATTCAGTGGTACCTGGTTTAAACAAATTTATTGTTAGGAATTTTGAAATATTGCATAAGAAATATTTAAATTGGGACATGGCATTATCAAAGTGATGCAAAAAGTCATGGCATATTCACATTTATCTATTTACTGCCTGCCAGATCAATCTAGTTTTGTCTCTTTATATATGTTCTTTCTCTGAATCTGTAAAGGTACTTTCATTGGTGCTTTCATTCGCATTCATCCATGTGACATACACATTTTAATTGATTATGTGGGCACATGTAATCTGCCTGCCTGTTTCTGGGATTGTTCATGTAAAGTATCAACAGGATTTTCAGAATGTGGAAAGGGTCAGTGTGCCACAATTGTTTTTGGAAAATACATAGAGGTTTGTTTATCTGCTTTAGAATCAATTGTTTGAGTCAGAGCTCTCTGACATTTCACTGTTTTAAACACTTAGCTGGACAATTTGTAGAGATTTATCTTTTCATAAACTGTTATTTTCCTAAGTATTCCATAGGTTTTATACTTATATTAAAGAAGTTATGTTTTTGTTTGCTTCTTCAAATAAATGCTTTTTTGTGATTGTCATTTATTTTTGGGTTTTAGCTGCAGGACTTCACATGAGGCAAATTGCTGGTCTTGGGATCTCCACCCAGAGAGGAACATTTATTACATGGCACAAGTATGTATGTTGTGTGTTCTTTAAAATGAATTTGTATTCATAGACTGGGTGGAAGCAGGCTGTAGGAGTGTTGAACTCGAACGTAAAAACTGTCAAGTCCCTCACATTCTCCTGTGTTTGCACAGCAACACCTTAGAGCAGTTCACACCAGATTGTGAGTGTGTGGCCTTTTTGGTCTTTGTACATTGGAAGAGATGAATACATATGTATTTTTAATTCTGGTGAGAAGTCTGACACTCCAAATGTCTGTGTGCTGATTTAGTACTTCCTCAAATCCACCAGGAGGATATAGGAACTGACCTATAATTTTTGTGTTTATTGTGCTGATTGGAAATGGTGAATAACGTTACATGTTTTGGGCAATTTGTGTTTTCCAGCTTTAGATGTTCAAATACTGTTTTTCAGGAGGACAGGGAGACCCTTTCATAATTTCATAAGTTGGCAAGACATAAGAAGTGCTGAACTTGTGAATTCCTGGAATAGATCCCTTCTGCTGAAGGTAAAGCTTGTTGCTTGGCTATATTAGAGCTGTTTAACTTCTGTAACAAGTAAGGGCACTATATGGAATACTGCAAGTGTCCTGTTCACATGGTGATGTGGTGTGCTGTGGCCTAAAAACATTTAACTGAGCAATATTAGCATGGAAGATAGTTCAAGAAAAAAAAATTCAGTACTGGTAGCCTAAAGTATGGAAAAAGATACCTATAGGTCTAGGGCTCATTTTGTTACTTTTTAGTGTGTTATATTAAAACATTGCATGTTAACACCACTACAGCATAGATTTTGAATGTAGGTAGGTCTGAGTTGGAAGTGGTTTGGGCTTTTGGTTTCTTGGCTTGTTTTTTTCATATACCCTTTGCTCTGATTATCTATAGGAGGTACATTTTATGCTGTTTGTGGCTTGTGCTTCATAACTTTACAAGAGAAAGGTTTGTTCTCAATGCAAAACCAGAAGTTATTTTTCCTCTAAGTGGAAACTAATCAGCATAGTCACAATAAGAAATGAAATTATTTGGTTTGCCAATAGAAGTTACTTCTTTTGTGAAAACTCGATTAATGATTAAATTTTGGTAAATCTATTAAGTCATGATTGGACCTGTCAGCTGTAAGAGAACTTCAGCTGGAGTAATGGTATGTAATGCTGTCAGCCTCATCATGCATTGTGCTCACAGAGGTGACCAGTGTTGGCAATGCAGAGCACTGGCTGTCAGTGCTCCAGCAGAAGGTGCTAAAGCAGCCTTGCTTAGAGCTGCTCTTTGCTGTGGTGTGTGTTGCAGGAAGGCTTTCTGTTGATACGAAGATCCTTATGTAATCCTACAGAAGGATCCTCTAAAGGAGTTTTAACTGTCTAAATCTAATCTCATGTCAGCAGCTTTCATCTGTGTTGTCAGCCTTTTGAGGTAATTGATCAGTAATCTTTAAAGAGAGCAAGATAAAAAATTAAATAACCGTTTTCTTTTGAAACAGGTAATCCATGTTATTTTTACAGTGCTTCATTTCTTGACTGGGAATGATCGCTTTTTGGCACCCAGTTTTCTTACTTTTTCAACACATCAAACTTCTATGAAGTTGTCATGGGTTTTTAAAAACATACATGAGGTAAGCTGGAAAGGGAAAAACAATAGGTTTCTTAAATCATAATGATGGCTTGTAACTTGGAGGTGTTCAGGGCCAGGCTGGATGGGGCTTTGAGGGACCTGGTTTAGTGGAAGGTGACCCTGCTCATGGCTGTGGAGCTGGAACTCTTTAAGGTCCCTTTCAGTCCAGGCCATTCCATGACTCTGTGACTATTGGCTGTAATTGCTTCAGTTTGTGTTGCTTTTTCTTCTCAGAAGAACCATAATGATTTTTTTTCTGTGTTAATGTTCAAGCCTGTCTACCTGAATAGTGACTTGCATTTGTATGAAGTTTTCCTCTCATTCTGGAAATGTGTAGTAGTAAAAATCTTTCTTCATACATAAGGAGCATAATAAAATCATCTTATTTCACTTGATACATTTATACAATTAGTGATTGTACTTTGTTTTAAAGCTGTTTGCACTCTGGTTTTGTATGAAGCTTTTATTTATTTTCAGTGGAACCTCTTACCTTTTCACTCTGCATTATTCAAGTGTTTTGCAGCTTCACAAATAATATCATGCTGCACAATTCATTTTGCATTTTTGTGAATTGGAAAATGCCCATGGAAGTTGTGCTGGATTAATCTAGAGCACTAATGAGCCCTGAGCTATGTGTTGCTATATTCGTTGCTCTAATACTCTCCATGCAAGACCTTGTTTTCTTTATCTACCACTCTTTGACCACTGTTAAAATAGTGACTGCAAGTTTCTTTTCATAAGGCTATGATGCCCATACAGTAGAAGATTAATTGATTTACTTTTCTTAGCAACAACTGTATGAAAGTTTTCTTATTTTCTGCTAGGAGCATAAAGTTGTAGGATAATATTAGTTAAATAGCCAAGTTACCCTTTTTAAAAGAAAAGTTTACAATCAGAGACTTATTTTCTGAGGACATTCTGATTAATCATGAAGAAAATAATAAAATAAATAAATATGCTTCTCTTGTTGTGCCCAGTTTTAAACACTTTTTTTCATGCATGTTTTTTCCCAGGCTGAAGAAGCTGCCAAAAAAAACAACTGCTGCTTTGGAACGGTTGACACATGGTTACTGTATAGATTGACTAAAGGTGAACATTACAGTTCCTCTTAAATATCAGCAAAACACACTGGAATCTAAGAAATTATGTTCATTACTTGCCATTTATATATACTAGAATTCAGATTTTTTTTTTTTGCAATTTGTGCTTTTGTACATTTGATAAAAATCAAAATGTATTTACTGTTACAAAAAGAACTTCTGACTTAATTATTCTTTGGGTCTGCCTGGAAGGGAAATATTTATTCAGTGTAATCAGCCTTCTTAGAGTATAAGATTTAAAGAGGACTAACAGGGCTAATTGGAATTGATTGAAAAAAAGTACCTATAAAAGCAAAAGAACTAAGAATTGGTACAAACGTGGAAGAATTACAAGCTTCTATCCTGAAGACTAATGCCTGAGGAGTCATATTCTGATTGCTATGCAGTTGGTGTGGTGCTTTTGGCTGCTCTAGGCAGGTTTGTGAGAGGAAATAGGGTAATTAATGTGTGCACATTAAAGAGAGCAGCAGGTAAAATCTCTGTGCTCGTTGTGACATTGTGATTTTGCTCATACGCACTTGATTTATATTTCCCAGGAGTCAATGAGATATTTAAAGAAAACTCTTAAATATTTGGATGTCTAAAAATCTTGCTTTGTTCTATTTGTTTCGTGCTAGGTTCTGTGTATGCTACAGATTACTCAAATGCCAGTTCCACAGGCATTTTTGAACCCTTTACGGTATGTGCTGTTCCCAAAGAATCTTGTTGCTATTTATTGTGCTTCTCAGAGGGTTGCTAATGTTTTTACTTCTTCCATTTCGTTTCAGAAATGCTGGAATCCCACTTTGTGTAATCTACTTTCTATTCCAGTGTCTGTTTATCCACCAGTGAAAGACACAAGGTAACTATGAAGGCATAATTGAAAGAATATGATAACTGTTAAATTATTTGCTAAATTAATTATGATTAATTAAAGAAATACGAAATATTCTGCACAGACCAAATAATACACAGGTGCACAAAAAATTCTTTATATGGAGTTATATCTCATATAAAAGAGTATGAAGTCCAAAACCATTTTACTGTGTTTCTTCAAGTGATAGTTTTAGTGTTTTCTTTAAAATAAACCAGTAACATTACCTTTTATGTGTGATCCAGACCCAGGCTTTATGTACCTAAATTTCATTTTCAAAAAGGTCATTTTAATGTGATTTGTTTTAAGCTTCAACTTTGGATCAACTGACTCTGAAATATTTGGGGTACCTATTCCAATAATGGCAGTGGTAAGTGAAAATATTTTCTAAAATCTGTGTTTTTGTGCTCTATTTATTTGGCTTTGATTTAGTACTTGCCCCTTTCATTAGTATTCTCTGATAATTCTCTGTGACTTAACTACAATAGGATTGATTGTTGAATTTTTCTCCAAAAACCCAGTCTACAGCCTTAGGGGGAAGGAGGAGAAAGGAACAAGAAGGAATTTCTAGAGGTTGAGGTCCATTATGGTTGTGTGACCAAATGATTAAGTACTGAATGTAGGACTCTAAGTAACACTCTGAGACACTCTGGTAATGTTTGTGTCTGGCTTATAAATCAGTTGTTCTGTATAAAGTTACGCAAGAGTCCATTCTGGCTTGACTTCAGTAAGACTGAACGACTGTAAGAGTATTTGTTAATAGATCCACTTGTGGTACCTTTTATCCCTTCTTTATTTTTCACTTAAAAACAAGTGGCAAATAACATATTCTTTCCTCAGTAGTTAGAATTTGTATAAGAAAACCTAATGTGATGATTCGGAGCAAAATCTGCTTGAATTGAGCTAAATGAAAAAAATGTCCCCTAGCAACATGAATTTGTCTCATTTTAAAGATCTGTCGACTCAATTGGGCTGTAAATTTACTGCTTCAACATGGCAAAAACATTGGTAAATCATTTAATAACCATCATCGTTGAAAAATTGAGCATGGGATAATTTGGTACAGGAGGGATATCTAAGAAAAAGAAAGGCAAGACCTCAAGACTTCAACTTTGTATTTGGAGAAAAAGGAATTCAGGCCAAGCTACTCTGTTCTGCTCCCTGGGATTGTCAATACCCTGTTTATCCTTGTTAAATATTAAACCACAATATACTTCTTTTGTTTCCATAATGTTTTTCAGTGTTGCAGGCAGTACTACAGACATTCACCTTGTTTCCAAACCTGGTGTAATTTGATGCCAATGATAAGTCTGACTGTTATAATGGCCTGCTAATACTTAAGAAATTGTAAATGAGTCCTCTCTGAATGCTCAGTTCCTGGGTAGTTACTTGTATTCAGAACTCCAGAGTGTTTACAGAGATATTCTCAAACCAAACATTGCAGGTAGTCAGTAGCTAACTTGTCCTCTTGTTTTTGTTTATCGACAGGTAGCTGACCAGCAGTCAGCTATGTTTGGAGAATGCTGCTTTCACCCAGGAGATGTTAAACTGACAATGGGAACAGGTGGTTTCTGGAATGTGAATACTGGAGAGCATCTCTTTGCATCACGGGGAAGTAAGACAGTGAAGTTTTGGTTTTAGGGGATTTTATTCTTTCAGCTGTTCTTGATAGCTGTTAATGATGAGGGTACACAAAAGAATAAAACAGGGCTTTGTTTTTCCTTCTGTCTGTAGGTGTAGCAAAACAGCTTGGGAGTTCTTTCAGAAGAAAAGACTGGAAAATATTAATTAGCAATGTAAATTTTGGTTATCCAAAAGTAAGCTTCTCAGGAAGAGAACTTAAGTACCATCATTAGTAATTATATCTGCTACCTGCATCCTTCCTGTTCTGTTTTTTCCTTCACCTGTTCTTCATAACAGTATTGTACAGGATTGGAGAAAAAAGGGATTGGTCTTCTGGCTTCTCATATCAAAATGTTGCAGTGAATCATTGCAAGTTCCTCTCCTTGAGTCCTTGTGCATTGAAGCACCTGCATGAAATAATGCAGGGTTAGAAGTTACTAATTTTCTTTTAAAAAGGGCTTCCCAGTGTTTCTAGGGCTTAAAACTTTGTCATTCTGAATATCAGTGGTCTGTTAGGCTTGTTAATTTGTTGGAGATGGCTATTTGTCAAGAGAGCAATGCTGAAGATGATATTGAAGTAAATTTGCCTACACATTGTCTCTCTGTGGTATTTTTAAAGAGTTACTAATTTCAGGATGTCTGCTACTTAGAATGGGCTGGGAAGGAGGACAGCACTGTGGTAAAGAGAATTTACCAGTTCAAGTCTTGAAGGACCTTGTCAAATACATGAGACATGTCAGAACTGAATAGCACAGACATTGAATTCCCTGTGAATGCAAATGCTTTTTACGCTAATTCATTATGTCATTATTATGATATTTTTACTTAGGAAATAATACATATGTGGTCTGTTAAAATGTAATAGCAAAAAATATTCTGTACAGTTTTTCCGTTCAGCTATTGTATTCTGATAGGAGTTAAAAACTTCTAAGGCAGTGCTGTGAAACTTGTACTGCTTTAGGCAGTTACTTATGTTAAAATTATTTTCCCTGTGTTCTTTGGCTGTCATGGGGTATGGTTAGGGAGACAAGCTAAGTGCCTGGCTTCCTCAGTGCCCTGGGCATAAAATATAATGTGTTCAATCTTAAAGCTGATACATGTATTTAAGACTGCAAGATGGATCCTTGCAGCATCCTTGTCCAAGTATTCATTAGCTGCTGTTCTGGTTTCTGATCTACATTTAGCTCCTGCATATAACAGTTTGAAAAAAAGAAAAATAAAGTAGTTCCTTCCAGAACAGCCTGCCTCACAATTCAGTGATGGAATTATGTTGTGTAGGTTTAAAAGCTACCCCTGGTACTCTTAGGGTTCTTAATACCTCTGGTTATGCCAATTGTCATGGGGATCTCTTTCTTAAAGGTAGGATTATGTTACACTGCTGGAGGCTTTGGTGTGAGCATCTTTAGGGAGGCCACATGACAGATGGATGTCTCTGTCCCTAATTGGCTGCTCTTCTTTAGGATCTGTGGCTCGATTAATCTTTTGGGCTTTTTATTTTGTGGTTTTACCTTTAGTAAAAAAATAAATATTTTAAGGGACACCTGCACAGATGATCTGGAGTTATATATATATTACATTCCCCTTTCTAGAGACAAGTACAGACTTTAATCAGTGCTGTTGATGGCTTTATATTGTAAGCACCAGTGTGCCTCCAGCACTAACACAAGTTTGTGCAATTGCACTGGTGCTCCCACACAACTCATTTGGACACAGGCAAGCAAACTGGGGATGATTCTGTGAGGAACATATACATCAGTGAAGTCACTTGGAGAAAGCAGAGAGAACTCCTAGATCTTTCTGTTTGCCTGGTCCTTGTAAAGGTACACTGGGACTCGTTTACCTTTGTTGCATTACCCATGATCTCCGAGTCCTGAGCAGGGTTCCATAAAGCCTGGGTGATTTCTTCACTCCCGCAGTTACTGTGTTTGCTTGGGTGAAGTTGTTGCAGTGACCACTGACTAATTGAGTTCTCATCTAGTGACCTGAAAAGCCATTTCTCTAGCTGCAGTGCAAGTGAAACTTGTTTTATTTTTTGCTTTCTGTGTGAGGAAGCATTGCATATTAAACAGGGAATTAGAAATTAGATCCTCTTCTGTGAATAAGATCTGTGCTTTTAAATTTGTGTTACATTTCTTGAGTGTATATGTCTGTTTCAGTTTTGTGTTCCCCGTCTGAGACCCAAACCTTCATGCTTTATGCTTTTGGGAAAAATACTCTTACTTTTTAGAAACCCTTGGGGAAAGTTGGATGGACTTAGAAAAACACTGATAAATTTTTAGGTATGCACAATCTCTTGCATAAAAATAAAAGTAGGCAAAGATAGGTCTTCAGTTTAAACGCATTTTCTTTGTAATTTGATAGCAATTTTTTTAATTAACTTTGGTCTAACAACCTGTTGTTCAATTCTATTGTAATCCCATCACTAAAGTTTAAAAAAATGCATTTAACCTCTATCAGTGACTTCTTTAGTTTGGATTCTACAAAGGAATTGATATTTTTTAGGTGGGTTTGTTGTGAGGAATGTTTGTATATGTTCTTCATTTAACATTTAATTTAACTGAGTGTTCTGTTTCACACAAAATAATTAAGGTCTTTATCCACTGATCGGTTGGAAGATTGGGGAAGAAGTTGTTTACTTAACTGAAGGCTCTATATCGGACGTCGGCACTGCCATAAAATGGGCTCTGGATGTAGGTCAGTTCATTCATTTTATAGAGGGTGAAATATGTAACTGCTTCAGAAGCTGGCTTATGGGTTCATAGTTAAGTTACTAGATTTGATTTTATTATTCATGATTGTAGGAAGTAGCCTACATGCTTTGGACAGCAGAAATGCATGGTCTTTTTAGTAGGCACTCTGCTGAGTGTGTTTGCTGCAGGGAGTTTGGTTTGCACAATCATCTCCTCAGCAGTCTCTGCCTCAGAATGACCTGCATCACTTGCTTTTTTTTTTTCCTGAAACAGTTTACTCCTCACTTGCTTTCAAGAGGTCATGAGGTGTACATCTTATAACTAATAAAAGGTGTGATTTATATGAAAATAACATGAACTTTGCAAGTAACAGTGTGTTGCTTCACATGGAAGTAATGTGCCTTTTGGCTGTTGTTATTATTTTGTAATGAAAAATTTTTCATTCCAGTTTAATGACAAACTAAGAAAATTCTACCTCTGTAGTAGCTGATGTTCAGACCCATTGATAGGACAGCTGTTCTTGGTGTTCTGATTAGAATTTCAACATTTACTTGGCTTACTTAGAAATTTAGTACATTTTTACTAGGATGAGAAAAAAGTGATTAGTATCTTGAACTTTGGACTGTCTGTGAAGAGTTTTCATCATGTGTAACTCACCACAAAATGCCACATTTCTTGAAGGCGTCAGCTTTAGGTGCATATGTACATGTATGTGCTCTGGTATGTGCCCTTAAGGGTTAAGTATGACTCAGATTGGTCCTCACGTCTTCACCCAACATTTGACTAAGCCTAGAGAGTAACTGCCACTAGGCTTTGGAGGAAATGACTCTCTTCAATACACAGTTCAGTGCTGCAGACTCAGGTGTCAGTGCTACTTCAGATTCCATAATTAAAATGGTTAATTATCCATATGGAACTTATCTGTAATTAAAATGGATATCCTTGGTATATGCAGAAGGATAAAGGATTTTAAGCTAGTCAGTAGTAAAATGATCATGACCTACAGTTGCTACCTTAGAAGAAAAAAAAGGAGGGGACGTTTTAGAAATGGGATAAATAAAAGGCAAGCTGCTTTAAACTCTGTAACAAATAAGGCCTTTATTTTCTGAAAATATTGTTGAAGAGAAGCAGAATTCAGAAACTTTTATCAACATTAGAGAATGGAAAAACTTCAGCTCTGCAGAAGGAATTGGGCCAAAACACAAAGTAAGCTAATGGCCTCAGTAATGGTGGTGAGGCTCAACATGGATGAAGATGAGACTCAATAGTGGTAAAGGTTTGAAAACCTTTTGAAAACCTTGCAGCAAGGTAAACTTGGTTTAGTGGACTTCTTTTAGTGAAATCATATGACTTCTAAGAATTTTTAAGAAGTAGTAGTATGTGGAATTTCAGCATGAAGACAGTCTTACTTAATTTTTGATTTTCTGTTCTGGCATAGAGGTACTATGTGTATAATTCAGTAATAACAAAGACAACAAGAAGGAAAAAATGTGATTTTGGTTTATTAGTCTGAGCACAGTAGAATCCATAATTTTCCCACAAATTCATAAAGGTTACAAAGCTAAATTGAAACTCCTGATAAGTTACCAAAATGGGCTTTTCAAAGGTAAGTTGAACTAGATTAAACTAATTTACCTTTAATAGGAAAATTCACTTTTTTAGACAATTATAAACAATAGCTGTCATGTACAGGAGACATCTAGTCTTCTGTAAAATCATGTTATGTGGCCACGTAAGGCCATCATTAGTTACAGCTGTGGAAGAGGGATGTTAGTACAGGATGTGGGTGAAGAACAAGCCAAAGAGGAATGTCTGTAGGGTTATGAAAGGAATCATCTGTCTGGAGAGAAAATAAGAGCAGTGTCTATCCAAAAGTCATTATTGTAATAAGAGGTAATCTATTACCTTATGTGTCACTCCTAAAGATACTGAGAGTGCTGATAAAATATGGGTATTAAGGCCTTTGTCTGTAGTTGTTAGGTGGCTGGACTGACAGTAACGACATGGAGGGAAAAATATCTTCTATGAGTCTAAGGTTTTAGCACTCTTGGGGTGCCATTATCATTCTTAATTCTTATTTATGTTTTGAAGATTAAAAGGCTACAGCACCGCAGATAGGAGAGGGTCTTTTGAGTTTAGCCTTCATCTGAATAGTTTGAGATTATTGATGTGTCTGATGGACATGTAATAGAGGAGAAGAAATCATTTCCCTTAGAACATATAGTTTGAAAATATCATAAAAGGAATATTCTGACTCTAGATTTTTTTTCTTAATGAGACAAAATGAAGAAATTGAAAGAAATAATAACCTTGTACAACCTATGTGTCTTTACAGGAATTTTCACCAATGTAGATGAAACGGCAGAAATGGCACAGAGTATTGCTGATTCTCAAGGTGTTTGCTTCATTCCAGGTTTGCAGGTAAAAATATAATTAATAATCAAGAATATATTTTAATAACACCATTTATAATTGGTTTTTTACATTTTCAAAGGTAATAATTTATATCTTATCACAGTATTTATTCTGTACTGTTGAGTTTCTTACTGTCTGTTGCTCATCACAATACATGAATGCCATTGTCATACCAGAATGGTTAAATACCATTCCTCCCCTGGAGAAAAAGTCTGCCAAATAGGAAAATTAGTGATGGACAGATAAACTAAATTATTTTCCCCCAGTAATACAGGCAATGCCTGCAGAGGCAAACCAGTGTCACAGCTTTTCTGGTATGAAGTGCAGAGACATCCATTGAGGCAATGCTTCTAATCACTGTTCTAAATTAATTCATTTTATTCTGCCTTTTTTCAAGGTGTAGGTTGTAATTCATGAGAATATTTAAAAGTATCTTAGCATTGCAAGTCCTGGTGTTAGGAAAAGCAAAGATAATACTTAAGCACTTCTTCTGGGAATGATCAAACTCAGTATAATAGACTTTTCTCTTAGAATTCTTAGTAACTGTTTGACTTCAGTGATACAAGCTTCTCTATGTGTTGCTAAAAGTTTTAGTTAAGCATACTCAGTTTGATTATTCCCAGGACTAGTGTTTTTTTAATGAAGAGACTTAACCTCTTTATCTTACCTTTGTCCAAGTTCTGTATGCTAATGGAACAAAGCAAAGAAGAATTTAATTTCTTCTCCAGATAGCCCAGCTTCCTTCAGTATCACTGCTAACAGGCTGTAGTATACATCAATGTTTTTATTTCAGTATTACTTTTGAAAGTCAATTCATCTTTTTTTAGGTGTTCAGAAGGGGGTGTGTGTGAAATCTTGTTAGAGAACAGCAATAACAGTAATATGAGTGTACTCTGTCCTAGACACCTAGTGTACACTTTAAATGTATTTTAAATGGAAATTATGTGGATTATTAGTCTTTTTTAGTTTGTCTGATTTAAAAGAAGTCACTTAAACGTTTTGCTGTCAAAAGAAGCCATTTAAACTGTTCACTGAGTAAGCTAAAATAACACTATATAACCTCTTACATATTGTTTTCAATTTTCTTCTTTCACTATGCTGCCTGTAATTGTCGTAAGTTACTTTTTTCTTACTCTTTAACTTCTTTCACAAAAGCCTGCAAATACAATTCATTGAACTCATGGTGACATCTTTTCTGCAGGTTTCTGGGGATGACCCATATTTATGTGCCTCTTTCATGGGGCTGAAACCTTCCACTAACAGAAATCATCTTGCTCGAGCTATATTGGAATCTATAGCTTTCAGGTACTGCTTGCTAAATTATCTGGCTTATGTTTTCTTATGTTTGCTTTTATTTAGATCAGCAGTGTTAAATGGATACATAGACTTTTGCAGTTTGTACAGTACACTGTGGTTACACTGAACAGGAGTTTTAGCTGCTTCAGTTTTTTAGGGTTTTACAAATAAATTTGTGTATATTTGTTAGTTCAGAGTTTTTGTCATTAAGTAACCATATAAAGATTCTTAAATAATGTTGTTTTCTGCATGTTTTAAAAGTGTTTTCTGTTTCAAGTTTGTCCTTCCTTTCCTGACAGTGTTTTGTCAGAAGCTGTAGTCCTCTCTGTGTTTAAAGTATCCCTGAAGCTGGAAGTTCTATATTAGGTTTTGTTTCAAGTTTGAAATTTTGGTGTTTTATGAAACGAAGTAACAGGCCTCTTAAACATCTTAAAAGATGTGAATGGACAGCAGCTTCCAGACCTGTGAAGACCAAAGATGTCCCTGTTAGTCCCTGGTGATACACATCAGTATGTCATTGCTTTGCCAGCCCCCTGTGTGCCTCCAGCTGGAGCTGAGTATGATTGAGCTTGGCTCACACTCCACTATGGCCAGTTAGGGAGCACTGATGTGATTCCTTCCATGTAGTCAACAGCTTTCCTTTGGGCATAAAAATCTCCTGCAAAGAGCTCAGAAAAGATGTCTGGAAGAGGGCAGCATTCTCATTTGCTGCAACTGGTTTCTAATGCATTTTCCTTCTGCACTGTAAGCCTGAACATGAGATGCAGTAATTTCTGAACTGACATATGGGTGTCTTGTAAAGGATGTTAAGAATTCATCCATCTCATTCAAATACTACAGACAAATAACTAGTAAAAATGTAGAAATCCTTTATATTTAGATTTTCTCCCATTAAATGAAATGCTTTCAGGAGAAAGTCCAACTTGAAGGCTTCAGATATTCCTCTTACAGAATAGCTGGATATACTCCAGTTAGCACTGTTGGCCTACTTTCCTTACTCTAAGCCGCTTGTTACATCAACAATTGCACCTCTAGAAGCTTATCAGTAACTTTCAGTGGAAAAATGAACCTTCTACAGTGACTTGCTATAGAATGGGCCATGATATAGCCAAACATTGCCTTTATAACAGCGACAAAGCCCAAACACCAGCTTCAGTGGGCTTGGGCTTTTCATTTATGCATTCTAGAAAGTTTTCAACTATTGCAGCAGTTCTAACAGAACTGAGGCTTTTTTTGGCTTGCATTCATTTTCTAACTATGTAGATACTGAAAATACTTTATGGAACATCTAATGCTTAATTCAACTAAATACTTTTTTAAAGAAACAAACTGCTCTATGACATTATTGTGAAGAAGGTGCACATTCCTCTTCGAAGTATTCGGTAAGTTTCCTGTAACTTTTAAATTTGATATATGAGATTTTGATTTTAAACAGGTTTGAGCTCTATTATGCATTTTATCTTACTGTAAGAATTCTGCTGTTTAGAAGTAGATGATTTCAAAGTCAAATGTTAATGTAACTTAAACAGCAGTAGAGTCTGCCCACAGCTATTGGCATTAGTGATTGTTAGTAGGGGAGTAATGAACTGCTCTAATTATAAAAACAAAAAGAAGGCATATCCATATTTTCAGGTAGCACTAGAGTGCATATAGCAATGCCTACCATAGAGGTCATTCCATCTTTTGTCATCATTCTTTCTTACTGACATTTTCTGTGCTAGGTCTTTCACAGACAATTTTTTGAAGACATTGGTTAAAACTGGTTCTATTTGTGAGGGAAAGAGAAAGATTAGTTTTACAATTCAATTGTTAAGCCATTGGTTTTGCTTTAATCTTTGAAGAACCATGTCAAATTTAGTGAGGTAACTGTAACCCCTAGAATATGCTTGCACAATATTTAGCTGAAATAAACATTGCTGGAAGACCACTTTTAACATTTTGGTAGGGACCTTCTTTGAGCACACCAGTTGTCAGCAGCTCCAGCCCTCTGAGGCTCAGAAAGCTCTGCAAGAAAATTCCTCCCTCGGACAGCCAGGGGTCAGCATGGCACTGCAGTCAAGAGCAGAGTGTTCCCATGCCTCCTGTGCCTCTGCAAAGGAAGAATAGACTGGCAGGCATGTAGACAAAAATCAGACTTCCCGTGGAAAAAAAAAGCGTGTACAGAAACAGGAGGATGTAAAAGTTTCTGCTTTCCATCACATATTGGGAGAGAGCAGGAAAAGCTGAATAAACAGCCAGGGTTAGGGGTCTAATGAAAAGATGAAAAGTACCAGAACTTTGATTACTTGGGAAGCATTTTAACATAGAAAATTGTATCCAAAATTTTAAAAGTCACATTAAAAGTGCAAAATCTTTCAAAGCTCTTAAAATATGGGAAGTGTAGAAATACAGCCTAGGGAGCATTAGAATTCTGATTCCATTTACATTGCAATGTAAACCTTAAATTGTATGATCATGTTATTTTTTATTCATGGATATAAAATGGCAGTTTTATGTAGTGTCTGTATTACTTAACTAAAATCAGTATAAATGCAGCTTGTGGATTAAATGTTAAAATACAATGAGATACACTCATTGTGGGGTTCTCAGTAGGGTTGCAAACTACTCTACCATCCTTACATCCACACATCTTTTGCATCTGTCAGTTACTTTTGATTTTTTGTTGTTGTTTTTATCCCATAAATTCATTAATTACTTTTTTAGTTGTTGTCCTGTATTCCTTGTTTCCTTCCTGTGCTCTGGGCATCATTTTCGTTAGTACTCCATAGGTTCCTATTCTCTTTGCTTGTCTCAACACCATCAAGGAAAGCAGAGAGCAAGAGCCCTCAGCTTTAGTCCCCATGTCCTATAACTAAGGAGTTTTATTACCCAACACTTCCTATAGCAATAAACACTAGGTGTCTTCTCTGCACCACATTTGATAGAGCAACAGCTCCATACATGGCTGGTATTGGAGTACAAGAGCACAGTGAAACTATCTAGGACTTTCCAAAGATTGCTTTTTGTTGTAGTTGTTTTGTGAGAGTAATTACTTTGAAATCTCAGATGATTAAACATCAGCATTGATAAGTTCTAGTTTTCTCCATTAAATTGGTCTCAAATTAAGAAAATAGATGGAAGCCTCATTCTAAACTTCCTCTAAAAAAGAAGTAACTGTGAAGGCCTTGTAGCTAACTAATACAAAGATTTGGTAGTAAGGAAAAGGATCTTTCCAGATCTGAGAACATGTGAAAGGGATTGTTTGGTGTAATGGTTTTGACTGTTGTCATATTGTAGTGGTAACTATGTAAAGGTTCTGTTATAAACCCTAACATTTCAGCCAAGATGATGTATAGTTTTAAAAAACAGAACTTTTAGAGCTTTTGATAGTGTCCTGTGTCCCTATCTGTCTACCATTCTTCTTCAAGTTAATAGTATTTTTCCTTTTTTTTTTTTTTTTTTTGGCACCTTGTTCTGTTCTCTAAATTTACCCATAAAGTGGAAATGCATTTGTGCATGAATGACAGGAAGATGTATGCATAAGTGTGAAATACCAAAAGTTGTTTTCTGAAATGTTGGCAATAAGCACTTAACACATTTTTTTAACTACTTCTTCCTTTCTCCCTGTAGAGCTGATGGAGGTGTTAGTAATAATAGTTTTGTCATGCAGATGACATCAGATTTAATTAATAAAAAAATAGAAAAACCTGCGAACACAGACATGTCTAGTCTTGGTGCAGCTTTTCTAGCAGGCCTTGCTTCAGGTACGTAGACATTAAAAATATTTGGTTTTTTCACTTTGTAATGTATGTTGTATATGCAGCAGGAAAGATACCAGACAAAAAAAGGCATAACTTCAAATAATTGTAACTCCCCCAAAGGATTACTTTAGCCATTTTTGTGGGACTCTAAGGGAAATAGTGTTTATGTTTCTCTGTACAGTACAATTAGAAGGATGTATTGCTAGAGAAGAAAGGTGAATCCTGTTTTTGCTGGCTCCCCTTCCTTGACTCAGGCACTCCATGTCCATTCCCATACTGGTGCTGCCTGAATGGTACCGGGTGGAGATGGACCACGGGGCCAGGGAGCCACTGTGCTCACTGCAGCACTGTCACTGCCTCTGAGGCTGTGTCCTGTGCTCTCTGAACACAGCCCTTCTCCTTTGAGGCTTTCACAGGGATGGAAGTATAGAAGAAATTATTAACGGGAAAAACAGCTCTACTCACACAGAATTGTTTCATATTGTTAACCAGACTGAAAGCTACAAACTGTTGGTGGTTTTGCTTAGTATGTACCTAAAAAACATGTTTTTGTTGAAGTGCTTTGATATGTAAATAACACAAATGAAGTTAAAAACTGTATTCTTGGATAAGATTTATTCAGCAATTAAAATGCAAGAAAGTTGAGACCCTTGAGAGACAAGAAGGATTTAATAACATAAATTAATAGGAATCTGTAACACCAGCTGTTTCTTGCCGTTTATACAAATTTTTAAGACAGTAGAAATGCAGCTAAGCCTTGGTTTCTGTGGCCCTTCTTCATTGAGAAGGACCTGCAACCAAAAGCACTTTGTGGATGAAACCTAAGGGAACTTCAGTGTACCAAAGCTGTTCCTTGGAAACTGTCCCAGTTAAGCAGATGCGCTGTTGTCAGGATTCCAAACAAGTGGATTCTATTGGAAAGGATTTTCACAATATTAAAAATATGCTTCCCTCTGAGAAAGTTGTTGGTAGAGTCAAGAAAAGCTGTCATTATTTCTTACTGTGTTTCTGCTTTGGATCTTTTGGAAATAGATTAAAACAACTCAAAAATAACATATTTGCAGTTGAGCTGGAGAATTAATTTTCTGTTTATAGGATTTTGGACAGACAAAAAACAACTAAAGAAGCTAAGGCGAATAGAAGCAGTATTTGAGCCCAAAAGGATTCAGAGGAATACAGACCTGCTATGGATGCATGGCTGCAAGCAAGGAAACACTCACCGCACTGGTCGAAATTGGCATTTTAATTTTAGAATTAAGACGGTTTAATTCATATTTTGTAACATCTTGACATTAACAGGGCAGCAAAAGCCATAACTGAAATTTGTGATGGTGTATTATAAGTTGTGTGGTATTTCAGTTCCCCCCTGCTGCTGGATTACTTTCCATACTGTAATGAACTTTCCCATCATCCCTGTGGCAGCTGTGGTCCAGCTGCAGCATTTGTGTCCCTTCAGTGACCTCCTTTGGGTGGCCCAGCTGCTCAAATCCTGCCATGTACTGCACTTGGGCTGTTTCCACTGTGATGGGGTTTCTGCTGAGCAGCTCGCCTCCCTTCGGATCTTTAAAATCTCGGGTATGTTAATCATCAAGGAAGGGTAAGAGGCACATTTACTCCCCTAGGCATTGCTAAGAAACGAAACGATTGTTGGGGCTGGCTTGGGAGGAATTCAATTTCGTACAAAGACATTGTTTTGGTAGTAGCCTGTTACCACCTTTTGGTTGACACTAGATGCTGTGATCACGTTATTTGTGCACTACATCAAGATGAAATACAAAAGCATGTAGGCTTTCAACACTCCATTAAAAAAAAATCCAGGATTTTTGTAGCTGATACTTTGTAGCTAGCTTGTAGTTCTATTTTTAAAAGTTTTATAAAGACCAAAAGCAATCTTACCTGGAGTGGCCAGCACAGATATATTAAAACTAGTTCCACCTATGCTATCTAACTTGTAAAAATCTGTACTGTTAGTATCTTGAAGGCCATTTTTAAATCCTATTATTATTAGCTAAAAGGGAATAAAAAGTCTATTTTTGAAGCTATGAATTACTTTTGTATTTCTTAAATAAAATAATGTGTAGTTAATTATTCTTATATATTTGCTTATTTCTAATATTAAATTACTGTAATTTTCTCAGGATCATGTGCAAATAAGCTTCCAAAATGTAAAATGATTAAACATTTTAATTTCAGAATAATATCAAGTTCAAGCTGTGGGTAATTTGTATTCCACAGACACTGGAGATAAGAAATGTTTATAGATTTAACATCATTGAAAGAGGGCTGAAGAACTATAAGTTATTCTCTTGTGCTGATACACAGAAGGTAAAATCATACCCCATTTCCTCAATTTCCTTCAATCCTGTCCCCTGAGTTGGAACATCTCCTCTAGCTGTGTTTGAGGTGTGGCAGTCCTGCAGGTGAGTCAGGGAATATGGCAGTGCCCTGACCCAGAAGTTGGGCAGTGTGTTAGTTTAAGGCTTGTTGAGGAGTCGGGGTAGTTTCAGCAGGAGAAAAGGGGAGTGGTGGAGGGGGAGCCTGTTTTTGGGTTAGTGTTTGTACAGGTTATCACAGCAAGGGCTGTGGGCTGGCAGGGAAGCAGTAAAACTAGCCAATATTGACAAGTGATGTATTGGGAAAGGGGAAGGAGGGGTGTCTAGGAGGGATCTGACTGGCCAGGGGGAGCAGGGTGGTGTTCTAAGGCTGGGACACCAGACAGATTCTGCAGGGCAGGTGTAGCTGCTCAACCCACACCTCAGCATGTCCTAAAAAAAACAATTCAAAGGGTTTTTTTCAATGCACCCTTCATTCTGGGGTAAAATTTGGGATTTGTGAAAGTTCTGAAAGATGTGTATTGGTTTAGAATGTTTCATCAGTATGAACAGACACTCATGTGAATTGGTCATTGTTCCACCGCCTTCAAACTGGATAGTGTGTGTATATATTCATATATGTGTGTATATATAGTTGGTCTGCAATTTGCTGTTGAAAGCAAATGCAAGCTACAGCAGTGACCTTCCTTCCATTTCTCTCCTTGGGGGTTAAAATGGCTGTTTTTCATGTTCATAACCAGTTCCAGTCTTTGACTTCAGCTCATCAGTGCTTCTTGCAAAAAAGTAAATAAACCAATGAACCAAAAAGAGATCATGAAGTGTCTTTATTGAGGCTGGGTTAAGGTATTTGTTGAGCTGTGGTAACTAATAATAGTGCAGTAACCAGCCAACCTGGTTGCTTCTGGTTTGCTTCCTTTTTTGAGGTAGTGTGTGCCTTCTGCACTTCTGTCAGGGCACGTGTTATGTTAGTGGATGTGGTTGTACATGTTAGAGAGGGTTCCAAGAGAATACAGAATAGCTGGCATATTTGTATTGCTTTTGTGAAGGTAACTTGCATAATACTGCCAATATTGATAAAAGATCTTGTTACATGTCATGGAAGTGATTTATAGAGGATGAAAAGAAACTAAAACCACAATCTGCAAATTCCTAGGCACATACAAGATTTTCAGTTGTAAACTGTCCCATTGAAGTAAATGTAGAGGTTTGCTAATATTTTCCTAAGACTGACATTTAGGAACTTGATTTTATAGGCTGAACACCTGTTTTCTTGATGTTCCTTCTCTTCTTAGTGATGGGGACAGGATCAAAAATGTCTTTATAGAGCATTTAATGTTGTAATGCAAGAAAAACTAAAGTTTACCATGTTTCTAAAGCACATAAATAGTGTTTGTGTCCCCAGCTTGCTCAGTTGCATTCAGATTAATTTGCATTAGAGAAATGTGCAAAATGGGTACTGCACGCCTTGGATCTGTGCCTGGCTGCACTCGAGAAAGACAACAAATGTTGCATCGTGGCTTTGAATGGAACTAGTGCCGAATTTATTTTTTTGCTCCCAGGAGTGCCTTCTTTTTATATAGTCTCTGTAAGAACACGTAGCCCTGCTGTGCTGAAGCAGGTTTTTAAAGCGGTAAGGAAATGTTGAAATCAGTTGTTAGGAGTTTTCTAGGGCGCCGCTCTGGGCCTGGGTTGTGCGGGTGCCGGCGGAGGTGCGAGGGCGCGGCCGCTGCTCCCCGGCCGCGCTGTTGGCCCGGGAGCCTTTGTTCGCAGGGGAGCGCGGAGCTGAGCCTCGTGCTGCCGCCGGCTCCCGCGCCGGGCCGGGGCTTCCTGCAGCGCCCGCGGCGCCGGGCCCGCGGCGGGGCCGAACTTTGCGTCCCGGCACGCAGCCCCACCAGCGCCTCGCTGATGAGCGGCGCGGCCGGCGGCGGCAGCCAGCGCGGCGCCGCGCGCTGTGTGTAAATACAGGCCTATATATATTTATATAGTTGTGTATTTATACCTGGGCGCCGCTGGGACAGGTGCGGCCGCCGGCAGCGGGGATCGAACCCGCGGCCCATAGCCCAGACAGCCGTCGGCGCACGCCGCGAGGGCGAGGCGGCGGCCGCGGGTCCCGGCCGGCCCCGCCCTTCCGCCCCGCCCCACCGGCCCCGGCGCCGTGGATTGGCGGGCGGTGTGTGTACACACACGGGCTCGGGCCAATGGCGCGGGGAAGGCGCCTGGCGTCACGCGGCGCGGCGGCCAATGGGCGCTCCCGGCCGGCAGACGCCGCCAAGCTTGTGCGGGGGAGCAGGACCGGGCAGCGCTCGGCGCGGGGCGGGCGCGGGGGGGCGGCGGGGCCGGGCCGGGGGCGCTGCGGGCGCTGCTGCCGCCACGCACCGGGGCCGCCGGGGCCTCACGGCTCCGGGGCCTCCTCGTCAGCGGCGAGTGCGCGGCGCCGGCCCGATCGAGAGGCGTCGTCGGCGCGGCTGATCGCTCCTTGCCGCGGCGGCTGCCAAGGGACCGTCGCCGTCTCGTCGCCTCAGCGCCGCTGTCTGGGCCCAGCCCGCGCCGCCGCCCGCCTTGCCTTTCGTCCCTGGCCGGGTGAGCGGGGAGCGGGAGACGGGTGTAGGGGGCTGTGGGGGGGGAAGAGCAGCGCCTTTCTTCAGCGACCAGCGGCCGCCGCCCCGCTGAGCCCCGGGTAGCGCGGTCCCGCCGGCCCTGCCGCCCCCTCCCCGCTCCGCCGGGCAGCGCGCTCTCGCCCCACCTCGGGCCCCCGGTGCCTCCCGCCGGGCGGGCTCCCCGGGAGGGCGGGAGCCGGTGCCCGACACCTGCGGGCGGGCCCGGGCGGCGGTGACAGCCGGGGCGCCTCCTCCATTGTGGGGAGCGCCGGCGCGGCGCGCCGGGCCGCGGCGGGGCTGTGCGGGCTGCGGGGCGAGCGGCGGCCCGGGCCCGCGGGGGGAAGGCACCCGCCGAGCTCCCGGGCCCGCTCAGCGGCGCTTCAACTTCGTGTCGGGGCGGTTCTCACACCCCGAGTCTTATCGGAAGAGGGTCAGCCCGGCACAACAACAACAAAACTTCCCTGCCTGCCTCTTCCTGGGAGTTCCAGGCCTGCCCGGGCTTCCAGCTGTAAAGGGCTCAGCGGCAGAGGTGAACCCAGTGTAAACACCGTCTGTTGGAGCTGAGAATACAAACAATAGGAGGAAAATACGGAATAAGCAAACTTCCTTGAAATGTGGAAGAAAACCGCAAATGAGAGTGTGCTCGCTCCTAAAGTAAAGGGGGGTGCCGAGCTGTGTATCATAGCTTAAGCTGTTCTCCTCTGAGAAAGGACTTTGGGTTCCATTTTCTCTCTAAATACTTTATTTGAAAGAGAAAGTGAATAGTTTTAATTGATACGATATAGTATGCTGGGTAAAAATTTTTTATAAATTCTTTCTTGGTCAGTTTTCATAATTCTGAAAGCAGTTCAGTTATGTTTTTGATTCATTATTATGGCTCACGGTGACTTTTTTCTCAGCTACTCTCACTGATGTAGCCTAGTTATGTTGACAGAAGGTAGTGGAATGTTGGAGGTTGTGTAGTGCTGTAACAAATTGCAACTTGATATAATCTTTGATTCAAAAGTAATGTTATGCTGGTAAAAATTGATGCTATTAAAAAAGAAATGAATAAGTTTTCTGTATTCCTTTACCCTTCCCAAATTACCTTCACTTCTTCTGATTATATTATATCCTGTCATACACCAAAAAGGATCTGCATGAGTGGGGCAAAGACTGAGAGGACCAGTGTTACAGGGCAAATGCAGAACTGTATATATTTCACAGCCCATATTTATGCCAATGCTGTGTATACTCGCTGATGTTTTTTATGCAGTGAAATACTGAATTTCAGGAACTTCTGTTCAAAGTAACATACAGGGTGTTAAATATAGCACTTTGAAAAAAACATGGAAGACTAAGGAGAAGTTTGCTTTATAGAAAAGACTTGTCAGGAGAGGTGGTTGAGAGGAAAAAAAGTGAAGTTCTTCTCCTTTGAAAAGTTTCTTACTGTGAAGTGAGTCTAGTGCCTCTAGAAGAGGACAGAGTGACAGGTCAAATGATTTAGTTCTCTACTAGGGGAAAAAAAGAAAATTATTAAATATTAATAAGATTGTCTCATGGGTGAATTTAAGACTGATCTTATATTACTGTAAAATTATTTGGCTTTTTTTTTAACCATTTCCTCATTGAACAAAAAATCACTATTGCAGCATAGCAGAAAGAAACAATTTGACTTGTACTATCTTAATATAATTAATTTTACAGAGAACAGACCAGTGAGAACAATGCTCTTAATTGCTGCAGAGGTTCTGACTGGTGGCCTTACTTGACAAAGGGGGAAGGTACAATTTTCAGAGCAGCATCTTGGTAGCAGCTCTCCAGTGTAAAAGGCGCAGGCCAAGCAACCCAGCTGGGCAGCAGCAGTGCTGTTTGGAAGGGCATGTCAGCAGTGCAAGAGAATTCTTTATCTCTGTCTACTCTTGTCTGTGTTGGACAGCACTGTAGAGACCTCTGGTGTATCTGGACACGCTTCCTGACCAGTTGTGAGCACCCTCCCATGATCTTCCAGCAGCTTTGGCTAAAACTGTTAGAGATTTAGTGAAGAAACAGGGACCAGAATTCCAGCATTTCATCCTTTTTAAGGGTGTACAATGTTACTTGGTTTAGATGTGCAGACCTTGTCACTGTGCCTTTGAGAGCTGAATGTGAATCCCTAAATGCAGTATAACAGTAGTGACTTGCATGGTTTGGGGGGAGGTTGCTGCAGCCCATCCTGTGTTGACAGAAATGTTTAAATTTCTGTGTCCTAATGTGGAGCAGAATGAGTTCTAGTTATAGCCAGTCTAATTCAGTTCTTGGAATTGCATTTCTTCTGGTGTGCCACCTTAAAATAATGTTCTTAGGCTGTCTCTAAAATAGGGAAAATCAGCTGTCTGGTCTGCTGCAAGGCAATACACTTGCAGACTTTTTTTTGTGCATAAAGATAAGAAATCACTGTAATCAGATGGGTTTATAACAAAACTTTAGGTGTTAAGTGAAAAACAATCCCAATGTCTTGGTGTGGTAACAGTGCACATACCATGGTGGAACTGAGAGCACAAATGCCTGTGGCAGGATCTGAGAAATGAGGAATATGCAAGGAAATACTGTAAAAGGTACAGGTGTGGTAGGGAGTGACAGTTTTATAACAACTTCTTGGATTGATTCTTCATGTGTTTTGTAACATCCAGTATTAGAATGAAATTAATTATTTTTTCTCCTATTATTTGATTTGTAGACTATGACTTGTGCAAGAATCTGAGGCAGTATTAAGTGATTTACTTGCATAGTTTCACTAAAGGAACTCCTTTGCTCCTTGGTCCGATGTCCTGTGTGCAGTGTTAGTTTCCAATAGAGGGCTTTACAAACTGTTCAGATTTACCTTTAAGCTTTTCAATATTTATAGCATAAAAATCAATCTAAGCAAGTCAAACTGCAGGCCTACAATAGTTCGGTTTGTAAGACCATTGTATATGTTCATATATTGTCATATACATTAATGGAACTGTAACAAAAGGACAGGGTTTTAGAATATCATACTTCTAGTGAAATACAGAACAGTAATTAAACGAAAAGGGATGATGTTTGAAAATAATTCGAGGTCCAGCTATTCACTTAGTACTGTTGACAAAACTCTTTGCCTTTTGGAACACGGTTTGTAAAATTCATGTTCTGAAAATTCACAGCCTACTGTGAAGCAATTTTTGAGGATATTTGTCTTTACTGAAACCTGAAGTAACTTCTAGATTTTTGTATCACTGACTTGGTGAAAAACAATACTTTAGCCAGCTCACATCCAGTATTGGCTGTCACTATGGAGCCTGGAACCAAGCTGGGAAAAGATGAACGTTTCGTTTCGTTAGTGTGCTTGGTTATGAACTGCAGCAATTCAGGTGTTGGAACAGTTTCATTCTTTCTGACTTGATAATGTTTAAAGGAGAAGACAACTTGATTTTTAGTAACTTCTCAAATCATTTAAGCATGATTTCTAGAAGGGGTTTCTTTAGAGATGTCTTTGAAGGCATTACCCAGAATTGTCACAGCACTGGGATCTTCCTGGTTTACAGCCCATAGGATATTTGACTGACATGAACAGCCAGGTTTTTCACAAAACTTCTGAACCTGCTCTTAGTTAGCATGACCTGTAGAAATAATCCACTTTATAAAAGTGATGTTGTTTTGACTGGTTTTGTGTTATTTCAGTCAGTGGGATGTGCCCTGACCACCAGGCTTGACACAAGTAGTGGTCAGAGAAAACCGTGATGGCAGCTGAGACTGTGCTCAATTCTTTACTGACAGTGAATGGAGTGCCTGTGTCCAAAACATGGATTTTTTGTTAAAGTCTATAGGTCAAAATCAGTTTGTGAATGTAATTCTGGTCCTGCAGCTTAATTTATTTTTGCCTGTACAGCTTAGAGTATGCTCCTCTGTTTGGCAAGGCAGGTTTCTCCTGTTCCATCAGGTTCCTGTTGCTTTGTGTTGGTTTGGGAGGGAATAGCAAATGATTCAGTTGTGGCTTACAGCCTCTTTAGTACTTCTGTTCGACAGAGTCCCTCACTGACCTCTATTGGGTGACTATAGCAACTGTCTGGGTGTATGGGAGAGTTAATTTGATAGGAATTCATAATCCATTTACCCATGGGTGGTGTAAGCAAACGTGTTCTGTGTGAATAAGGGCCCATTTTCATTTACTGTTTTCTTATTGCAAATTTCAGGGTGGGGGGAAAAGAAAAATAAGGTCAGAAAGAAATTAGCAGCTTGCAACAGGTACCCACTGTCTTTAAGGCTGTGAACTTTTAGTTGTATAGAGGAATTCTTCAACTTGGTAGCAGCTATTATAATGCTATTTGTGGGAATTAAAGCAAATATATCAATATATATCAGTAATTGCTCATTAAGGCTTGTGAATGCCAATGCTAAAAGTCATTTGTGAACTGTAATGGTTATCCAAGAATATATGGTGGTAATGTGACCAGTAATTATGGATGAGATTAGAAACCACAAGTGAAAGTGAGCTTATGTCCTCAGAGTGAAATAAGAAACCTGTGTGTGCATGCGTTCTCCATTTCTTGGAAGGAAGGAGTTAGGTGACTTCCTTTTGTTATAAACTTGACCTTGAGATTTGTGAAATGTGAGAAATATATTTCTGTTCTCTTAAAGGTGCAATCAGTTTATTGTAAACTTCAGTTTGTTTAAAATTCAACTTACAATTGCAAATACATTCAAACATTTTTTTTAGATCAGTAACTTCATACATACAACTGATACAATTTCAAGCTGTGTATTCATTTGGTATAACAGCAGACTTACTACTCTATCAAAAGCAAATTATTTATCCTGTTTCTTGCTGTATAAGAAATAGAGGAAGCTGTGATCTGGAGACAAAAATACCCCCCTTCCTAATGGATTTTTGAAGTGTGCACACACCCCAGTGAACTCTTCAAAGGCATGCAGTAGTCTTCTTATGAGCAAACCGTATCGACCTTTTGTGACAATCCATAGGTAAATTTTGAGGGATCCTGAATGCATTTTTTCAGAAATGGGATTGTGGTGTGGTTCTGAAAACCAGACTGAAGTGGTCAGTCAGTGGTCAAATGTGAGGATTAGTCCTGTGCTGTGCATAGGCTGGGCTGGCCCTTGGAGCTGTCAGGGGTCCAACATAGGGGAAACTTTCTTCTGTCCCCGTTCCGCCCCACTGTTGGAGGTCTGACAGTACTGGAACTGAACTGGCTCCCTGAGGGGATCAGGTGGGAATGAGAGCTGGTGAGAGTGTGCAGCATTGGGAAGGAGTGGAAAGTGCAAGAAGTGGGTAGAAGTGGGAGATCCCTTGTAGCAATCTTAGCAGGAGTGGGATCTCAAAGCAGTGCAATATGTTTCATGGAACTGTGCCCTTCAGGTAATTTTGTGTGCTGTAATCAGTATTCGTGACCTTGTGCATCACTAGAAAAATCCCTTTTTGCCTTTGTACCAAATTATAATTAGAGAAGTAGGAAATTTTTTATAACCTTTACCCTTTGGTGAATACTGTCGTAACCTTCATCCCATGCAAGAGTAGAGTTAAATAATGGCTTTAAACCAGAGCCAAGCTTCTAGCAAAGTATAAGAAAAATGGAAGAAATAGCTACCAAGTCTTCATCATCAAGTTTTTTGTTGCCATATAACTTGGTGATCTTTAACTAAATGCAAATGTAAAATTATCTTCAGTTCACTGGATGTTAAGTTCCCTCCGACTGTGAAGCGTAGCCAAAAGTATATCTCAACGGTGTGGTTAAACTTTTCCATATATTTGTCAATATACTGATAATTCTGGAAGTTTTAAAATCTCAAAATTAAAACTTGCAAACCCAGATTAATATCTAGAATGTTCTCTGATGTATCATACAGTGTATGTAGCTGGTGTTAGCAAGAAGCTGGTGTGAAGTCTCAGTAGTCAAAAAGATGCTGTTTTCAGCTGAGCTTGAAAGAGGAGCCAGTGAATTCTTGGCAATGCACGAAGACCGTCTTACCAAGGTATTTTACAATCATTGCATAGAGCACTAATTTTTTTTCAAATGTCAATCCATTCTGATAATGAAATTTCTTAAGGCAGAAATGTGTTTGTGAAAATACAGTGTGGTGTTTACTCTGAAAGGAAGTTGTACCTGCCTCTTACCACTGAAGCAGCATATGTGTAATGTTGTGCCTGTATAGTAGTCAGCTATGGGCTAGAAACTCAGTGAGAGAACAGAAAATGAGCTTATAGAATAGATTGCTTAAAAAACCCTGCAGCTAAATTTCGGTTAATTTCAAATTTATCTTGGTAGTGATACAAGTTGTCTATAAAACTTAAAAAGACATTTTAAATCATGCTTTAGATGCTGCATAAATGTTACCCACTGTTCTGATGTCAGGCCCTATGTACTGAATCTCAAATTACAGTAAGCTGGTTTGGGGAATTAAAAAGACCTTCAAAGGCTCAAGTGCTTGGGAATTACTCCAGATGTTTAATGTAAAGTTCTCTTTCTTTGGACAATGAGAGACATGCTTCACCTCGTTGATTTTGAAAGAAACCATGAGTGCTGCTCCTGTTGTTAGACATGTTGTTTACTGCTGGTGCTGGCATTGAGCGTGTCTAAGAACATGCCTAGGAAACCGAGTCCCTCGAGGGAAGGAGCATCCAGTTCCAAGCTTCTGGAACTGGGACTCAGGGCTGTCATGACTGCTGCTTAGCAGAACTTGAGGGTCAGCAGTGCAGTTAAAGGGATGGAGACTTTGAGTACTTTCAGCTAGGGGAGAGATTGAATCCACCTTTGGATTTTCTTCCCATGTTACGTCATGTTCTCACTCAGACCTGTCTTCATCCCTGGGATCCTGGATATTCAGTAGCCTCCATCAAATAATGCTTTTTCTACTCATGTATACATGTACGGTCATATATTATGTACATGGGTTGTAAAATAGTAGGTACAACAGTAAGTACAGCAAATAGTGGGAGTACTTGGGGTGTAGCACTTGGGATCCAGTCCGAGAGTACGGAATGGGATCCAATTCATTTGTTGCCTCAGTATTTGCTACATGAAGTCCTTGAGAGGACATTTGCTTTTATTTTAGCAAACCACACAGGCTGGTGGTTCTTCCTCATGGAGCTGAAGTGCTACAGTTTGTACTCATTGAACTTGCAGGAATGTCTGTTTTTCCAGGTTCTTTGTGCTGTGTAAACTTGAGTCATAATTGCTGCTGTTGCCAGGAGGTGTCAGTTAATTTTTTCTGATGATGGATTGGCATTTTGCTATATCCTAACTACATGATGAGATCTTCACTTTCGAATTAGGTTCATGTAGTTTTATCTTAAGTTTGCATCTTGGTCTAAAGCAGTAATCCTCATTTCCATTTTGTGTCCTATGGTTGGGAGAACTTCTGTGCTTTGGATTCCTAGGTTGCAGCCTTTTAAGTAAAGATGATTAAACAATCATACTTTTAGATGGAATACTCTTCTTAAATTATTTTATTTTGTTAAAAACTTGTAATATCATTCAGTGGTCAAGTCACTTAGATTTCCTTCATTCAGTCTCTCTTATCACCTTGTCTGTTATCTACTAGGACTTTTTTGAAGGCATACAGTTGCTCACAGTAAAAGCTGAAAAAATAAGTTGTGATACCTGCCAGACCTTTGTCATGCACGTCATTGTGGGAGTTCCTTTCAAATGCTTCCTTAGAGCTACTTTCTAACATTATTTTCAAAATAAAAATTAGTGTGTCAGCTGAAGGTGGTGATTTATTTCCCCTCCTGTGTATGTGACTTGTTGAATAAATACCTTAGCTGGCTTTTTTGAAGAGCTTCATTGAGTAGCAAGATGGATGTTATATGGCATTCCTGTCTTGTTTTTTTTTCTTTTTTTTTTTAATCTTGTTTTTTTTAAAAAAGGAGTTGGATATTGAAACATTTTTTAGGAACAAACTGGTGAAACATTTCCTGGGAGCAGGTGGATTTCTGGTAAGTACTTAATAATTCTGAAATTTTGCTGATCACTGAGACATACTGAAGCAGCATATGTGTAACAGGTGGTCTAAGCCATGTAGATGCTGTGCATAAATTAGTGGTTTAAAACTGAGCCTGTACTGATTGGTAAGGAGTCTTTTTGTTACTGCTGTCTTCTGAAATCAGTCTTGTAATAGTTGAAAGTTAGTACTATGGAGAGGGATATGACAAGTATAAATTACTTTCTTGTGGAAAGGCTGGTGTTTTACAGGTTTCTTTTTCTTGAAACTCATCACACTTTTCCTCTTAGCTGATCCAGTTACCTGGAATAATTTTCTCTTTGCAATACTGTTTATCAAGTAAATGAAAAAAAGTGCTCCTTAGTGGTGAAAAAAATCATTCGAGTACACTAAAATATCTCATTTTTAAAATTTTTCCTCTGTTCCATAAAGACTTCATTATAACAATTTAGGTGATTTTACAATAGTTGTCTTCATTTGTAGATGTTTAGTACTGATGTAATATTACATAAATGGCACTTTCTGTTGGGAACTGGCCTCTGGCACTGAGGAAGATCTTTGCATGGTGCTGGTCTAGGTGAGGGTGTGGCTTGAAGTACTGATAAAATTTTAGAAGAGAAACCAGGGTAAGTTTGGCAAAACAGAGAACAGACTGTTATATTTTCTTACAGGAGTAATTTAAGACTAAGACTTTGGACAATAGATAGAAAATAAACATAAGAATGAAAGCAATGTTATTCTGCAGATAACTGTTGTCTGTTCTGCACTGTTTGTTGCACCGGGATTCAGCTTCAGAATGACCAAAACTTCAGAATAGATCTGGCTTTTAACTTGTAGTGGGAATAAGTACAGATAAAACTCCTGTACTGTTTTACTGTAACTTCAGCTTGATTACCTGGGCTTTTGTAAGTTTAATGCTCAAAGTGGCTTTTTAATGTCGGTGGCGTAAGTGATTGAAAAATATGTTCTAGAAGCTACAACTCAGTGTTTACAAAGTCAGACAGTTTGGCTGGCTCCTTGTACCTTACAGTATACGACCAAAAGACAAATTTATGGGAGTGGATTATAAACCAAGGCTTAGCTTATGAAGGGACAAACATAATCTTTGTGTCTCACGTGCTCTGGGCTCTGAACCTGTCTTTATGCAGTTTAATTTCAGTAGAAACCAGCTAAAGAAGAAAAAAGGTTGAGTTTTATATTTTCCTGTCTGTGTGGTGCAAGCGCATGCAGCAACTGGGGATGAAGAAAATCTCCATTTTGAGGCCATCTGTGTCAGGTCTTTTGTCTGAACCTGACAAGAGGTCATGGCAGATGGTGGGGTCACAAAGTCTGGCTTCTCTGGCTTGACAAAATGTGTTCATAAAGCTGGAAGAATCCCAACTGTTCATACTGGCTGAAGAGCATTGTGGCAAAGGACCGTAAGAGTTTATGGACAATACCTTTGGGTTCATTAAGCTTGACAGCAAATAACTCGTCAAAGATGAACCTAGTTTGCTTATCTGTAAATGAGTTAAAACTGCTCAGCAGTTATGTTCTTAGCTACGTTTTATTTGAGTAAATTACTTGTAAAGCCGCTTAAAGAGAGGGAGGTCAGACTGCAACATGAATTTTGGCCGGAGCTCCAGATGATGGATTTGGAGAGTTCGTCTGCAAGGGTCAGAAATGTCAAAAAAGAACAGGCACAAAGATCATACTTTGCAGATGTATTGTAAAGATTCAGTATTTGCTCCTTGCCATGATCTTTGTAGCTTTATGGCTTTGGATTTTAGGATTACTGCCAGATCCAGTAGCACATTTCCCAACAGTGGGAATAGATACCTCTTTATAGGTATCTATTGAAGCCAGAGAAAAACTTGTATTATTTTGTGGTGAAACTAAAATGTATGAGTTTTCACAAAAGAATGTCTTAGTAGAATTGTGTGGTCTTCACATGCTGGAGTAACTGCTTAATTATGGCTGCACTAAGGAAGATAAGTACAACTCAGTCAACAGGAAGTAGAGGACACCTCTAAGTTGAATAAAATGGCTTTCCACTAACAGTTTAATTAATATGATATCTGAATAAACCTAGAAATGTATAGAAACAGCTCAGAATTTAAAATTCTCCTGCGTTTTCCAAAACTACTAAAGCAGTGATGGGATATGATGGTATATGTCATTTGTTGCACACCCTACTGAAACAACCTGAAGGGAGGTGAAGACACTGGCCATCCTCAGACTTCACCTAGGTTAAAATACAGAGGAAATGGCATGAATTGCACCCTACTTTTATAGCTGGTGAGTTATGCTGTAAATGGTAATGATTCTTCTTTGTTAAGTAGTTTAGGTATCTTCCTGATTTTAATGAATTGATTCCACACTTCAAAGTGTGAAGAGTTCTCTCTCTCTCTTACTCATCCAAATGCAATTCAAATGTCTTTTGTAGTCCATTATTAACTGCAAATACTACTTATGAAGTACTTTCAAGGTACCTAAACACTTTGTCAAGTTAATTCTATGTTAAAAATGGTTTGTGCTGACAGCATTTATTTGTAACTTTTCTTCTGTTTTCTGTAAGACTTCTGGAAGCTTTCATTTAAAAATAAGTCACTTTAAAACTATTTTGGGTATACCAAAATTTTTGTCTTTTCCTAGAGTTCTAATATTATAATTCCAACCATATATATTTAATGAAAATATTTAAAAGATGAGTTAGAGCTGAATTGTTTTTTTTTCTTGCATGTTTCCTAAAAATTCTGAATGTTTTCTGTATATATACATTTCATTAAAAGCCAACTCTGTTGTTGGTGGCTAAAGAGACAGTGGAGAAAAGTAATTCACTTCCATTTTTAAAGCCAGTCTGCATTAAATGCAAAAGATTGCATGGTTTTAATTGCAAAACTTTAGTAATGATATAACATGGTTTGCTAGCACATTAACGTAGTCAGGCCTTTATCTAAGTTGGGCCTTTATATCTAGGATTTCAACTCTGCCTGTTCCAAGCAATGAACATTTTCAGTATCTCTGCAGAGCCTGACTATTGTGGTGATTATTTTATCAGAAGCTTGGGTTTCAACTAAGATGTTTCATTAACTGTCTTACAGGATGTTAAAGACTCTGTGAAGATGAAAAGGGATATCTTATGGCTTTATGAAATATAAAGCAATACTGTTTGACATGACGGCAAAAAATGTAAGTATAACTCTTCAACATGTGTTACTTTTCATATTGGCATTCTGCCAGTCACTTCTGACTTTCAAAATTGTGTGGACAGATATAAGAAATCAGTCACAAAGACCTTCAAATTCAGAAACCTTGTTGATTTTTGTATACCATGAGTATGTATTCCATCAACTTCTGCATTATTTTGATAAATTTAAACTGGTTAGAAGCTCTTTAAGCATGTGGAGTTTACTCAGCTGTGGGTCATGTTGTTAACTGAGGCAATGCTCTATGCTGTTTTCATATTGATCCTTTCAGGTCACTTCCAACTTGAGATATTCTGTGAGTCTGTGATTCCTCTAACATTTCTTCAAACTTACATGGAAGCTGCACATTTTGTTGAATCTTCTCACCCTGCACCTCTGTAAAATCCTTCTACTGAGTCTGAGTCTCAGATCTCAAGAAAGAATAGAAAGACTACATAATATTTTGCTACTGTTGCACAATTTTGTATTCTAGAAGACTGAAGGCCTTCTCCTTTCTTTGCTTGCTCATTAACCAGCCTGTAGTGATGTCTTGAGGCTCTATATTTGACTCCTCTATCCCAAGTTCTCAGGAAGCTTATGAAATGTCTTAACATCCTGACCTTAATTTTCTGCCTAATTAGCTGTGCTTCCTGAGGTACACAGCTTGTATAGAGAACAGTTCTGATTAATCCTGGTGATCAGTGAATTGAGTATGACTTTGGGCCCTGGGCAATTTGCCTGTTGACTGCCTTTGACAGAGCATCCTGCATTCTAGTTAAATCTGAGTGGGTTTAGGACCCACCACCACCAAAGTGCCCCAACAATCAAAGTGCAGGTAGCCTAGGATTGTGCTCTGCTCAGTAACTGCAGAAGCTTTTGTGCATGTTTTTAGGCTAGATTGGTGCCAATTATATAGTTTGGTTAAATTAATTCTCAAGTGTTGGAAATTTCTGTTGGCATTGTTAATAGCTTCATTTGGTGTGTAGTTCCAGGCTTTGAGGTGTCTTATATCTAACTTTTTGATTCAAGCTTACCAAGACACAGAATAAACTGATGTGTATATTCAAAGTCCTTTGCTTATGATTTCATAGATCATATTCAACTCCAGTACAAATAAGTAATTCTACTGATATATGTGGGACAGCTGCACAAATCCAGGTCATTTGTGGCTTTGACCTTTTGTTCAATGCAGTCAAAGGATAAATACCAATCCAAATAAAATCCATGGAGTGTTGTGTAATAGTCATAGAGTGGCATGTGGCATGGGTTGGAAGGGATTTCAGGAGGCCATCTACCCTGGTGCTTTGTCTAAAGCTCTTTGACACTGGAACTTGTTGCTTGGTGCTTTCAGGGTGGTTCAGGGCTCCATCAGGGCTTTGGGTGTTGAAAATCTCTGAGGACAGATGTGACATTCAGTCTGGGTAACCTATTCTTGTGCTCAATATAGAAATAAAATTTTGTTGTTTGCTTCAGCACAATCCTGTGGTTACTTTAGAGAAGAAATATTTTATTGGTATGCATGCTTTGAAATTTTGCATATCAAACTCATGCAAACCTAGTCAGATACCTAATTTTTATGGGTTTATTTTTCAGAAAATCAGCTGTTGGATGCAATATTCTTCATATTGCAGATGAATGGACTCAGTTTTCATATTTACCTGGTCCTATGGTGGTCACGTGCTTTGTGTCCTTATTGGTGGCGCTTCTTAGGGTTTTCCCAACCTTGGTTACCCAGAATTGCACACTCAGGGCAGGAGTGTCAGCCCTGGTGTTTCCTGATGCTGTTAGAAGACCATAATGCTTGCAAATTTGCAGAATTGCAGGGTTTAGATTCTTTATATGCTTGGGGGTTTCTGCAACTCGAAACCTGTTTCAAATGTAAGGTTAGTATTTGTTACAGTGTCAGAAATGGTTCAGTGATCTGCAGAGTGACTTGAAGGAGAGAGCTTCTTTGTGAGAGTACTTCCATCATTTTTCCTTTATGCTGAAGCATCAAGGAAAGGAAATTTTAAAGTACTGGAATTTGGGCATCTGCCAGGAAACTTGAAGGGTTACGTATCTTCTGTCAAATGTGCACATCAGGAAGCGGCCACTTCTGCACTCTGCCCCTCAGCTGGGCACATCTGCTCCTGCTGCATCCCCATGCAGTGAGCTATGGCTGGGATAGCTTTCACCTTGCAAGAAGCTATGTTGGACAACCTTCTGTCCAAGGCAGCTCGTGCTTCAAGCACATGCCAGAATGTTCCCTTGGGTTGAATGTGTATTCAGGATCAATAACTTTCCCCATCACGATTTTTCCTTCCTGTCTCTTTGAATGTGTGGTGGGAAAATTATCTAGGCTGGGCTCAATGCTAATTTTTTTTAAATGCAGGACCCTTTCTGGTATCTGCTTGTGGAATATTGTTTGTGGGTAATTTGATCTTCCTTAGAAAAATAATCCAACCAAAGAAGCTATGAATAATAAAATGTTGAATAAAACTTACAGGTTCTCTTGGAAAAGAGATGTTTATGTGCTTACCATATACATTGTACCTGGATGTAATTCAAATCACCCTGTTCAACTGGGTTATTTCATTCTTTACTTACATGAGAAAATGCGTTTTTTCTTGCCTGTTTTGTATCTCCTTTACCATCGCTCCTTCAGGTAAAAGGACACCAAAACACTATTAACAAATGGAGAAAACAAAGAGCAAATACTCCTGGTAAATTTAGTTTAGTTTACTCAATCAAGTTTTTAGTTTCAGTACTCAAACAAATGAGTGATATAACCTCAGCAGGATTTTTGAATAAGACTGTTAGTTTTGATTGTGAAGTTATTTGTCAGTGGTTCTCAGAGGGTGGCTGTCTTGCCATAGATAAGGGCAGTTAAAGGGCTACGATATTCTCCTTTTACATGTCAGCATGGAAGAAAGTTTAACTGCTGAGGTTGGTCACGGAGACTTGCCCAGCCAAGCAGTAGAGAAGGCTGGGCTACAAGGCAAGCTGCAAGAGCTGCTCGTGGCACTTGACCCCAACCAACACTCTGGCTGTGACTCTTTCTTTTCTTTCCCCTCACCCTGTTTGGAAACTTAGTCGCTTAACAGGAAAGGCAAACAAACCTCAAAGATGTTTAGTAGTATGCAAAGGCATGCCAAGTCCTTTTTTCATCTTCCATCATGGCTGGATTCCTTGTGCTGCAGATGAGCAGAAGCAGGAGACAAACTCCTGCCAATACCCAGTAATCCAGACACTCTGGGCCAGGGTTATAAAGTAGAAATATCACACTAGCAGTACAGAACGTAAGAAATTATACCAGTTAAGCACTGGATTGTTTGCTGGTTTCATCTTAGGAGTTGTTACAGTACAAGATTCCCAAAGGCAGTGTGTGGTCTGTCTCGGATAATAACATGGCCTGGGGCCTCCTGAACACTGAGCTGGAGTCCTATGAAGGTCTTGCTGTGCAGCAGTATCATAATGTTGTATCCCACATTGCTGCTTCTGAGCGCTTAGTTAGGACCATTCTTCTGCAAGAGAAACAAATTCTTTTAGATCTGCCACATTTCTCACTTCAGTTCTCATGAAATTCAGGTTTGTTTTCAAGCTCTTCTAAACTTAGATACAGGGATTATAAAAATCAGAAAAGCGCTGCTCTTTATAAATGTGCTGCTAGGACCATTGTAATGAAAACATTGTATTTCTGTGCAAATTGAAGTTCTCTAATTTTGTGTCATTTGGATCACTGAAGTACAACATACAACAACAAAAAAAACCCTCTCAAGTACTTTACATTTCCTTCTAAATCTTTTATAAATTAAATGTAAAAGTTAGAATTTTCATTCTGACACTGTGTATGTACATCATCTTCAGTGTTTGATTAAAACACTGATCTGAATTAATTGGAAAATGTACAGTTGTAGATCTACAGCAGAACGTTCAATCGGGAACAAATTTCAGTGCTGTCTTTGATGATGTTCCTTGTAATCCCTTCTTTTGGAATGAGTCGAGGCCCGTAATCTGACATGATATTTATCCCTGTGGACCCCTATTCTTTCCCTGAATTTAAATTTTCTCCATTTGTGCCGTAGTTGGTGCAGAGGCAGGCAGGGAGCCGGCGCCGCTGTGCGTGCGGGCGGCAGCGCAGCCCCTTCCCCTGCGCCGGGCGCTGCGCGCTCCCTGCGGAGCCTCGCAGCGGGCCCAACGCGCGGCCGCGGGCGGAGCTCTGACCACACGAGCCTTCCTGGTGCCCAGGCACGACCGACCCTGGAGTGCTGCTCCCCTCTGGATGGCTCTGCTACCAAACCCTGCTAAAAAGCTCTTCTGGTTTTGCTTTTATGTCTTCCAATCCGGGCCCTCCCCAGCCTGCCGCATGGCTGCTGCACCTCTGCCACCTGCTGGGAGACAGCCCGGGGATGGAGGGAGAATGGGCACCCCTCTGGGACACGGCCTCTGGGGACACCCCTCTGGGACACTCCTCTGGGACACCGCAGCAGCCCCTGCCCAAGTGTGGGAGGGTCTAGCTGGGTGTACCAGGAAGGGCAGGAAGAGCCAGTCCGGTACCAACAAAGTCTGAGAGAAACTGAGCAGCTGTAGGGAGCTTCTTGCAGGGCTTGTTTATAGAAGCACAGAACTGAACTCCTTTGGGCAATGCTTTACAGTCAGAGTAGTGCAGAAACAGCTGATTGTCTTAATTGTCTCCTGATGGGAAGAAATCTTAGTAGAAGTATTTTCAAGAGTCTATCACAGTGCTGTGTGCAGATTTTCCCCTACAAAAATTATTTGCTGAATACAAATATTAGTCTCTAATCAGAATTGAGAGACTGAACGCTTATAGCAGATATTCTTTTGTCTTGTGTAGCTTATTTAAATTGCTACTGTCTAATTTACCTAAAATTAAATGATGCTTCAACTTGAGTGTATTAAAATTCTTCAAGTGGCCCTAGCATAGGTTCCATTGTTACTACATACATCTGTAAAATAAAGCAAAATGTTTGCTCCTTCATCATATGATTGCTTTCTTTTAACTTGGGTAGTGGAATCCTTTGTCCCAATGATTTACGGAAATACTCAAATTTTATAATATTTTAAAAAGAGGTTTGGCTATGAGGGGCTTCCCATGTCTTCTCTTCCTCATCCCGGAGCTGAGATCTTGTATTTTTCTGTACAAACTACACCTTCCTATGCTTTGTGTGCATGCCAAAGTCTGAGTTGCACTACTCTGTTTAAGATTTAAGTTTTCCATGTCTCCAGTAATTTACCCTCAGTAAATCAGTGTATCTCTGAAGACTAGGGAATGTATTTAGAATGCATCAATAGTCACATCTCAGACGTGTAGACTGTGCAGTTCAGTACTGAGGCAACTGGCCATGGGTAGATTTCTTCCGTGTTATTGTTGGCAGTTACACCATAATAGCCAGAATGGGCTGCTTGGGTCATATGTAGCACACAGCCAGAATATTCAGTGGGTTTTTTTAGGTAACAACTTCATTAAAAGTAGAGTTTGTCTTTGTTTGTACACAGTAAATGTCCTGGATACCTTGCCTTGAGTCTCATGCTCTTGTTAGACTCTACTGTCCATAGGGTGATGATGTCTCATAACACAGAAAGTTGCTTTCATAATATTGTTAGTTGCATATTAGAAAACATAGAAAGGTTTATCATATTTTAAGACTTGAAAAATGTTTTGTTCAGGTTGGTGTGACTTCCACAAATGGAGACTTGAAAGGATTTATAGATCAGAACCAGAGTCCAACAAAAGGTAAGAGAATTCTCTTCAGTACATACATTAAGACTTATTTCACTGCATATGGTTGATTCACATTTGGGATACTCAAAATTTAAATGTTCAAAATATATTTCATACCATCCCCACTGGTATTTATTTAATGTCGACATGTAAGTGTCAGTAGCAAAGAAGGGAAGGTCTTCAGAATTTCAGAGAGGAAAAGAAAGTGTAGTAAAAATAATAAGATGATAAAGTAAACCCTTTTTTTTTTCATTTCATGATGGTGAATAATATGCTGAATTTCCTGATTTCTACCCCACCCATAAAGTTCCCTGATTCTGTTGTAGTCAAAATGGCAGAGAAGGCTAAGCATGATGTCATACTTCTAAATACTTCTATATGTTCTGCACAGTTTATAATAATTATATTTTGTCCTATCCTGTTTTATCTTAGGACGTCTAGATTAATCACTTTTGACAGAAAAACAATTTATAGTCATAACAGCTATGGTATTCCAGTAAAATAAACTCCTTATCTATATTAGAAAACTCAAGGATTTGCAGTTCAGGAGACATTTCAATCTACATTCTGAGTAAATATTGGTTTGCTGTTATCCAGTACATGTAATAGCAGGCAAGTTGATTTTTGGCTCATGCCATCAAAACTAAAGACTGAAAAAATTAGATGGTCTAAACAGAAAATGGCTGGAGCTACAGTACCTTCCTAGTTTTTTAAACTTTGCAGAACATGACAGAATGGTAGAGGTCTTTGAGAATTACTTATTGCACATTGGTGAGATAATTGCCCTTTGTGCTTCATCGTTTTGTGATTACTGTGTTGTGATGCTAGGGAAAAAGACTAAGTGCAACATTTTCAAATAATTTCTGAAATTGATTTGTCCAGAAAATAACTGAATAACTTTATAAAGTATGGGTCATTGCTGTTAGGAATATCCCAGTGACCTGTATCCCACTCTATCAGATTTTGCTTCTGGGATGAACAGGGCTTTGTGAGCTTCCTAGTGAAGGCAGTTTGTTTGGTTGGGTTTTTAATATGCATTATTTAAATTAAAACATTTGCTATAGTAAAAATAAAGGCAGTTTATTGCTACATATCTATGCCTACTCATAATGTGCTTGCATAGTATTCTTAGTCTGAAGCATGATGGATTTATATGTTCAAGGACAAAGGAGAGAGGCCATTTGCTCTAATGAAGACCTTCTTGAAAGCATCAGATTTCAAGGGATAGACATTTTGCTTAAAAAAAAAGTGCATTTTTCTTTTCTTTCCAAAAAGATAACTGTGGTGTGTCTTGTTATTTGCCTCTAGTACAAACAATATTGCATTAATGGAACACTTCAGATTCCTGCGCTGAACCTTGAGCACATAGAACACAGTTCTTTGCAAAATGTCTTCCTTTTTCTTAATGAACTCTGATCTTTTATTTTTCTGTGAAATCTATTGTGAAATTCTAGGTTTATTTGGTCTAATTTTGAAAAATGCTGTTCTGCTCTTGGTGAGCCACGGCCCTGTGCCTTTGCCTGGTAACAGCAGCCTGGCTGTTTGAGGATGCTGTTTCGGACTGCAGGAGGATGTCTTGAGACACCAAGTCAGCTGTTGCTGTTTCTGTACTCACACAGATACTGCAGTCTCTTTCCACAGCTTTACCACCACGAGATGATCTTTGTGTTGGGGAAACTTTCTGTCTTTGTCTCACTAAAAATGCCTAATCAAAGTAGCTGATCATGTGACCCTTGCACTTCAAAATGGATTTCTCTGCTTTTCTTCCATTCACAGGCTTAGTTTTCAAAATCTCCTCTTGCTGCAGGTTTTTCCCCTGAACACTGGGGAGTCACTCTGTTGCTGCTGTTGCAGTGTTTGATCAGGCTCCATTTATCTTCCCCTCCTTTAGGTGCCTGTGTGAGGAACACCATTGGGTAAAATAGTTTAGTAGCCCATAAGCACAGTCAGGATATCTCCTTTTTCCAAGTCCTTTTCACTTGATCTTTGACATAGTAGATTCTTACTTTTGCAGTCAAAATTGTTCAGTTGTCACAAAGCTGTGACAGTGAAGCTGCCGTGCTTCATTTCCTTACCTGAAATTACTAGTGATTGGAATTATTCCTGTAAGAGACCTGCATTTTAATTTTCCCAGACAGAAAAAAATGGCTCTGATTCTCATTGTTTAGTAAATGAATATTCTTGGATTGCTGAATGGAAAAGAGATGCTTGCTCTCAAGTTTTGGAGAACACAGATGGCTGTTTGTAGCCTTGGGGATGGATCTGTATGTATGTGTCAGGTATTCTCCTAGTTTTCCATCATGGATTGTGCCCTCTGGGAGATTACTCCTGGAGGATCCATGCTAACAAGACTGATGTGCTCCTGGGTGCCAGCAGAACTTTGCCGTCCAGTAAAGTTCATTGGCAGGAACTAAGGAACTGTATCCATCATTCAGGCAAAATCCTGGTTTAAGTGGCCATTCTGTTAAAATGATTCAATAGAATAGTTCCAGTTTGTCCTTAAGCATATGTAATTAGCCTTGTGAATGGATTGGATAGTGGCAGCTCTGCCTTTCTTTTGTGGTAATTGTTGCCAGCCATGATGAATTCAACCAGATGTATTGTAGAGTTCACGATAAAAAGCTGCAGGTGTAACCGTGAGGATTTAAAAATTAATCTGTTTGGGAGATACTCCCAGTCACGTAATTAAATGCTTAAACTGTTGTAATCCTGTTCTTGTCTATTACAACAATGGAAAATCAAACCGTTTTTCCGGTGATTCCAAGCAGAGGCGTGTCTGTGTTACCCCTGCCCCTTCGAAGCAGCCCTGCCCCGTGCACGCCCGGGGATGTGTGCAGCTCTCGGCGCAGTCCCGAGCGCCCCGAGCTGTTGGAGTAGCTCGAGTGTGAAGCCCTGTGATAAAAATCAAGCTTTGCAATCAGGTATCGCTCGAAAGCTCCCGGTGGTGGCCGATGAGCCGTCTGCAGCCCGTTCCGTTTGCCGTGGGCAGCAGCGCGGGTGAAATGCCGGGGCCGCGGCTGTGCTGCGGCCATGGGTACAGGATTTAGCTTAAAATGTGTAATGCAGACTCACACAATGCTCTCGAGGAACCTTGCTGTCCTTAGTACTTTTTTTTACTCTTTTCCCAGTTTCTAGGAGTTGACGTGTTGTCCTCCATTTACTGCTGTGGAGGGAGAAGGGAGTCCAGCCACAGAGCACCAGTCTTGCAACAGGCTCCGTGAGGGAGCAGCCATTAATCATAATTGCAGAGAGCTTGCTTTGGGTGGGAATCTTCGCTTCTAATACAAATTCACAATGAACTTCATTTCAATGCATCTTTCTATTACACAGTACCTATTTTTTACTAAGTCCTGATAGGGTTGGTGTTTTAAAAACTTAGTGCACAGGGCTGCTGTAATAGAAGTACTTCATTGTATGCTTGAAGAGATCTGCTAAAATGACCAAGTCATCAGAAATAGTTATCCATTGGTTTGTGCCTGATAATTTCAGATTCATACAGCTGTTAACTCCTATAGATTTTTCTCAAATTGAACAGTAAAAGACTGAAATTGTACTGCTCAGTGTAAGCCTGAAGTACATTGAAAAACTGTCTGCTCTGCTTTTTTTTTTTTTTTTCTTTTCTACAGATGTCTTTGATTTCATCTCTATGGAATTTTTAAAGTTAGGTTAGTAGCCCAGTAATTTTATGCAATGCACAAATTAAGAAATTTACCAGGAAAACACTTGCGTATTAATAATGTGATAATAATTCCATTTTTCTATGTGCTTTTATAATACTGATCTTGGAGATCAGTAAATGTCTTCGTGTAATAGAGGACCCTGAGGACACATCACATATGTTATTGCAAAATATCCTAATGGGCTGCTGATACCTCGCAGCTCTGAGCTGGGGTTTTGCCATCATGGCCAAGCCAGAGGCTGTATTTTTTAAAATGGCTGTTCATTGAGATACTTTTAAAAAGCGGACATTTGTTTAGAGCTCTGAATATGAAATCCAAATTACCAACATTTCCCTGGTGTTTTGTTTGAAAATTCAATGGCTTTTTTTGTTGATGTATGCTTTGTGTGTAACCCCAGCTGGTTGGGCTGTGCTCCCCGTCAGCCATGGTCTCCTTCAAACTGGCTGTGACAGATTCTGTAGATTCTCCAGTTGACATTGTTTCTGATTATCTTTGCAACTAAGCTGCAGACCTAACAGATTTAGTTATACAGGAAAAAAAATCACTAAAATCTCTTTAGTTTTGTATTTGTATAGAAGTGAATGCTGTTTATGTGAAATTAAGCTATTTAGGGTGGCACATAGTGATTTAAGCTGAGTTTGGTGAGCTGCTTAGTATGTGTATGTAAGCATACATGTACATAAACATGAATAACTTTGTGTGACTGCTTGAAGTTGAAGATCATTTAAATTGCATTTTTCTATTTGTGCGCCAGCAAACTTATTGCACAAATACCAGGAAGAATAATAGTTCTGTAGCAATGATGGTTTTTGAAAATATGAAATTATAGCAACACTGGTTTCTCTCCCTGAGAAGCAACAATAGTGGTGACTGAAGGAAGGAAAAATAATTTATGTAGAAGCTTTTGTTCTGAGAGAAACATACATATGTCCACTGGCAGATTCTCATTCTGATTTTGTTTCAGTACCAAGGAGGCTCAGTTTGGGATGGCTTTCTGGGTATTCCAGTTAAAGCCTCCCTTATGAGAGTTTTGAGTGGGTTTCTTTCCCATGTGCTTGGCTTTCCATAGGTAAATGGGAATAATGACGCTGACCTCCTTTGTGCCTTGGAAGTACTGCTGAGAAACATTATGTAAGAATTGAGTATTATTATACAAATCATTCCAGTTTGGTCCATCTGTGCTGACCTTTTCCATCCATGCAGTGAGATTACCGTGACTCAAGGCTGATGGGTCTCATTGTGCTCAGCTTATCACTGTACTCACTGCTCTTGTGCCCTGGGACATAAATCAGTGTAATCTTTTTTGTCCCCAAATGATGGGTGTTATTAAGACTTGGCATTTATTTAGAATTCGCTCATGTTTAAAGCCTTTGCAGTTGCTTTGTGATAGTACATATAGTTACTTTGATGATATTTCTGCTTTCAGTTGAATACAGAAATCTGTTGAATGTTTTGTCACATCTACTTCCTCCTAAATATAAATAATACCATGATATAATGATATCATAATATTCGAAGCAATTGAGGTTACTTGAATATCTGGACCATGGAGCTATTTGGAAAAAAGAAAATGGTAGGGAGGAATATTTTATTTGTAATTGATAGAACTTTCTGTTTACTATTTTTTCAACTGCTGACAAACACAACGAGCAGCCTCTTACTGTGAAAAATTTGGTTGCTCTTTCTTTCTGTGGATAAGAAATACCTTACTCATAAAATCAAACCGGTGCTTTTTCATCCTATCTGTATTTAAAAATATACACATTCACGTATTTATATTTGCCAATGAAGAAAATTAAAAGAACAAGGGCAGAGAAACATTTCTTTGAAAATTTGGTCAACTCTTTAAGTTTGTTTTGACAGTATTGCTGCCAAATGAGGGATTTGTGTAGGGATTAGAAGATGAAGATCCTTTTTATTGACAGTAACTGTGGCCAAAAAGACATTTAAACTCCCATCATATGTAAGCTAATGTCTTTAAAATCAAGTCATTTGAACAACCGTTGTATTTACTGAAGTTACCCAAAGGTGCCCATGTTCTTTTATCCAGGGAGCCTTGTGAATGAAGGCACAGTGCAGCAGTAGCTGATATTTAGTGGTTCATTACTGTTTTTTCCAGGGCTGCTCAGTAAACCTGGTGGGTCTGTGTGGCTTTGGCCATGGGTCTGCATGTGTGTGTGAGGGAAGTGCATCCATAGAAGGGTTGAAAGCTCTCACAGGTGCAGCTGGATGCCCCGGGTCCCAGTCCCAAGCTGTGCGCAGCGCTGGCCGCGGGGGTGGCCGTGCGCACTGGCCGTGCTGCCGTGCTCATTGTGCAGCGCTGCGGGCCCCACGTGGCCACCGACAGCCAAACGTGACAGCCCAGTGCCTCCTGCAGGCTGGGAGCTGCAGCCGGGACAGCTCTGTGGAGGAGCCCTGTGGTAAACGAGCTGGGAGCCAAACCCGACATCTCACAATTTTACTGCACTTGGCCATGTGACCTTCCACTGTCAGCACCAGAGAAAGTAATTTATTTCTTTTTCCTGGTAAGAAAAGGGATGATGAGAGCTGATCTTGGAGATAATGGGGTCAAAAATTTCAATTGCAGCAGAAAAGAGGAAAATTCCTACAGCAGCACTGGGAAGTGACGCGTCATTGACAGCAACAGCCTGAAACGAGGGGAGAGACTAGGTTTTGATGGAATATGCTGGCACAGCTTGGGAATTCCTGGGCAAAATCCTCTAGCAAAAGTAAAACTGGCAAGTGAGAGAACTATTTTGAGCTCAACATGGGAACACAGTGTATGTAAATAATTAATTACTGTCTTGTGCTCTCTGGCACTTCCACACAAAAGATGTTCCATAACACAGCAAAGATTTACTGGGGGGAAGATGGGTTTGCAAGTGTGGGAGGTTTATATTTGTTTTTCCAGGTGAATTACATGACGGAATAATTTATTCATTTTATTGAGTAGAGATGCAAGCTGCTTCTGAAGATGTTTTCAGATACCGATTTGCCTTTTGGAAATTATTAAGTAATAGTATTACTCCAGATGCCAAAAGAACCTACACAGAACATTAGAACATTCTAGTCTCAATTTGTTTGAATTTCTCATATATCTGTTGAATATTTCTTACGAAGGTGAGATTTTGCATAAATCTACATATTTTCTACTTTTGTACTGTAACTACAGAAGATCCTTTTTTCTCTCAGTTGTGTTGCTTCTGCTTCCTGTTGCAGAGAAGTTACTTAGTTGAATTTATCATTTTTCAGTAACCTAATGGAAGACATCGGTATACTAAAATGTAAAAAAAGAGACTGATCCTGATTCAGGAGCAAGTGAGAAAATTGGGCAGTGGAGGTGAACAGGTGATGTGAGGAAAGAGGGGAACAGGGATGTGTAACACCACTGAGCCAGCTTGGGCTGTGTGGGCTAAGCTGAGTGTTGGCTGGCTCCTGTGGGAGGAGGGCTGCTGCCTGTGCTGCTCTGAAGGGACCTGTCACCTCAGATGCCTTCAGCTGCTGTCTGCAGTGCCCGAGAACATTAGTAACTCTCCAGGAACCAGTCCTTGTCCTCATGACCCCAGCTAGACCCAGGCTGACTCTGGATTACCAGGCAGTGGCAGCTTTCCTTATATTTGGTTGTGCCTCAGACCCCATCCCTCCCCAGGCTGGATCAGGCTGTGTGTGTTTGATCAGTTCCCAGCTCTCCTGCTTTGAAGCTGTCACAAAGAAAGGAGCTGCTGCCACCACAGTGTCTGTGGGTAAGCCAGTGTGCTCAGGGTTTTGAGAGGCTTGTGCACAACAGTTTGAATACTCAAGGAGTAGCAGTGGTGCTGCAGTAGTTTTGTTTTAAACATTAATTCCAAATAATCTAGATACAAGATGCAATTTGGGATAGAGGAGAGCAGCAGTACTTTGGGGCTGTCAGCACAGAGCTGCCCTTCTTTGTGGGTGGCAGGATGACTTCGATCCATTAGCAGTTTGTGATCAAAGATGATAAACATCTTGGGACAAGAACATGCTGAGTTGGAGATGGCATGGGAGACTTGTGACATCCGGCTGCCTGCTCTGTGACTTCAGGTAAGTTGTAAAGGCATCGCTGACTCCATCTGTACAGTGGCAGGCTGTGGTTGGCTTACATCACTGATGCCTGGAATGCTCTGGGACAGTCAGATGAGGAACGGTTAAGGCTTTGAAGGTTTAGGGATGCCTATTTGTACACACACAACATATTTTGATTATGATTGTAAGTAGGATTTGTATGTTGGCTTCTTTTAAAAGTATTGTCATTAATTTTCCCTTCTAATGCTGAGGAATGTCAGGCTGTGTCCTCTTTGTCTTAAGCAAGAATAAATTGTTTCTGGAAATAAAATTCATGTAATTTTAAAAGTAAAATAGTGAAGGTGCAGTTTTGTGAGGTGTCCTTGTGACATCTCCTGAGAGGTCTGGAGGTTATGTGAAGGTGTGTTCACAGCAAATGAGACAACAAATCCAGCCTGATTCCAAAGCGTTAGACTGGTGTGAGAATTTGCAAAGTGTTTTTCACAAGTTACTAAGGAAGTAATTTAAAACTCTCCCATTCTTTTTAGGTAATATTTCAGTAATCGCATTGCCAGTTTCCAGCACCAACTCTCCAACTAAGATTTTGCCAAAAACCTTGGGACCAATCAATGTGAATGTTGGACCCCAAATGGTAAGTTTTGCAACCCCAGTAATTCCAGCTTGTGTAGCTGGCTGTGACTTCTGGTGGTGTAGGACAGGAACATGCAAGGAACGTGCTGTCTCCTGCCTCAGCCAGAAAGTGCCCCCACCATGGGAGAGGGGTGACCTGGGGGCACGCTGGGCCTGGCATGCTAGAACTGCCACTCCCAGCAGTGCTCTTGTATGTACCCTTAGGGGGTACCTATCCTCCTGGCTTTCAGTGGAAATTGAAACAGCTTTACCAGGTGACGTTTTAACTATTACTCAAAAGTGTATTAAGAAAAACCCCTCATTACTGATACTCCTTGAATGTTTTAAGTCATGTTCTCACCAGTAAATCTCCAGCATTGTCAGAGAGTCTTTAATGTGTTGGTAGAAATTCCAAACTTGTTGAAACTACTCTTTTTTAAACTCTCTTTTCCTGTCCAAGATAATTGCGTATGTATATTGATGTTCCAGGGATTTTGGATCTAATTTTGAGTATTTTTTTTCTGTTGGCTAGAGAGCTAAGTAGGCAATACTGTGAACAGTTGCTAGTAATGGGATACCTCATTGCAAGCACTTACCCTGAATCCAGGACCGTTTGATGTGTTTTATAAAAATGGTGTGCTGTTCCTCGGGGGGTTTGGGCAGAGGGGCACTCACATCAGAGGCACCCCGTGGCACTCCCTGCCTGCAGAGCTGTGCCCCAGCACTGGCCAGGGGCTGCCTGCCAGGCACAGCACCGTGCGTCAGCGCTGGTGCCCGTCTCACTGCGGCCCGTGGCACTGCACTGGAACAGTTCTGCCACCGAGGATGTGTCCTGGCACTGCAATAAATAGCCCACAACACGGAGAGAGAGCACTCACTCAATGCAGTTCCTACTCTTATGACTGACTTCCCAAGCCCTGCTTTTGGTTTCAGTGAGCTCTGCTTGCAGTTTATGTTCTATAGCAGGTAGGAGTTGCAAAAGACACTGCATGATGTGAGACACACAATTTTTTCGTTAATTTTTATTCTTTTATTCTGTTGCTTTGCAAGGATAGATCTATATTCAGAAAACATTTTCTTAATAAATAGCCATTAACACAGATTTTTTAAGACACCCAGCATCCAGCTGTATTGTGCCAGGCTGTTTAAAAGCAAACGCTCATCAGCTCTCAGTAGTGGCAATGTTAGCGCTCGCTCAGCGTCTGCCTGTGTCAGCAGCACGCTGCTCGATCACTGTGTTTGTTTAGGCCGTCTTTACCCGCGGTGGGTTGAGCCCCGCGGCCGCTCCGGGCCGCGCAGAGGCTGCAGGAGCGGCCGGGCGCCGCTAGATGGCGGCGCGGGCCGGGCCGGGCCGTCCCTGCCCCGAGCCCCGAACCCAGCGGGGACCCGGGGGGGGCCGGGAAATAAATACATAACCTGTGCTTTGGTTCCTCTGCAACTCTCTTTGCCCTTGGTTCTGTCAAGCCGTACATTTGCAAACAATAAATGAGATAAATTTAAGTCTTTAAGACAAAAAAGACGTGTAGTCACAACGTGTATCAAGGGGAGACGTGAAGTAATGCTTAACTAGCTAAGGAAATGGGGAATTCTTCATATATAATTTTTCTGCTTGTCTAAACAATGATTAATACCGAAAAAATGCTGTATACTTATCTGTAGTTTGTATATGTATATACACATTTGCAGTACCTATATATATCTCCTGTATACTTACAGCATATACTTACAACAGTTAGTTACCAGAGTGCCTTGGGATGCTAACACAGGTGCTGGATAAGTTAAATAGTAAAGGAAACGACAAAGTTTAGTACAGTCACTACTCAAAATGTCATTAATAAATGGAGTAAAGTAAAACAAAATTTTAAAAAATTAGTTAAGATATAAGAGTAAAAAGCACTGTCCAAGAAGCTTTGATATGAATCTTGCCATAATGGAATCAGAATAATTAAATGTGGTTTATTTTAAAGATTATCTAATCAATAGTGTTTTGTTTTTAAATACTATTTAAATTATTCCAGTGACCTACTGTGATAAATGAACTTGGATATGATTTAAAAGTCAAGACTGGGTGTCTTCGTGTTAACCAGGGTTCCTACAATTTCAACGGGTTTGCATAAATTTAAATTCTATCTATACCATAAAGACTTTACATTGAATTCTGTAAGTACAATTAGTTGACAGACTGCCTTGGGATCTTGTGAATGCTAGATACTGAGGGAATGCTCTGCCTGCAGCTCAGATTCTTTTGTATGACAATTACAAGAGACAAATCCATCGGAAAAAAAAGAAGGATGTATTGATTACATTGATCAAGAAGTTCCTTAGATGTACTCATGAAGAAAGAACTGGGTGTCTGCAGGTACAGATCCTATCTGCCATACCTAGGAATTACTTGGAATTGTTTGTCTGGTTCTTGTCCATATGAATAGTACAGTAATATGGTACAATGAAGAGGAAACTTAGCAGCATTGTAATGGCTTTGCTGTATGAAGATCTTCTGATGCCATCTCTTCTGTGTATGACTGCTTCTGGTACAGAATTATTGTTACTTTTCTTTGTGGTATGCTTAGTATGAATTTTGGGCTGTAGAAACCTCTGTTTTCTTAGGAGAGCTGTGGGTTTTATTGTTAAATTTTACAGATCATAAGCACACCACAAAGACTGACCAGTTCAGGGAGTGTTCTGATTGGGAGTCCGTATAGCCCAGCTCCAACAATGGTCACGCAGACACACATAACAGAAGCATCCGGATGGATCCCAGGGTAAGGCCTTTTGTCTCATTTGAGAATGTCTGAGCAGCTCTTCTGATCTTTTCCTTTATTTATATTGTTCAATCTGTACGCTGAGTTACATTTTCTAGTTCTTGCACAACTAAATGGATTATGGCACGCGTTTTTCAGCTTGGGAGGCACTTCTGATGGCTGGAGCACGTGAACACAAATTATAAGCACCAGTCACTTCACTGTCTGCTTTAATTGTGGTTTCTGACGGTGTCTGTTTCTTGGTGAAAATGGAGAATTACAACAACTCCTTTAAGAGAAGCCTTTATTTTTTCCATAAGGTCATGGTATATCCACGTAGCACTGCTATTGAGCACAACAGCAGGGGCCTAGAGGGGGAGAGACTGTCAAAACACTTCAATGGGTATTTAAGAATAAACCGTAATAGAAAATTTTTAATATAATCAGTGTGGTATTTTTATTACTATTCTACATTAACAAGAAGTTAATGTAACAAGAAGTTCTGAGGTGCTCCAGCCAAATATGATTTCCTTTATCTCTTCTAATTAAATCTGGTCTTTACAGTGTTTCTTGACATTTTGTTTTAATATCAGTACTGCTGAGCTTAGCTGTTGCAAAACAGAGATGTTAGTGCTTTGCCTCTGAAAAAGTAATATATTTCTGCATCTAGATTACTTCTAATCAGTGATGAATGTCAGTATTACCTTTTCAACAACAGAGGTGGGAAATGGAGCATCTAGGAAACAGCAGAAATGAGAGTGTAACGTTTGTACCTTGACTTCCTTCATTTTACTCTCTAAACAAGATCTGTCATAGGTTGTACTTTCCAATTGCTGTATTCCCCCCCAGAGAGTGAATAAACTGCAGGCCCAGACATGCATTTTTTAAGCTGATTTTTTTTGCTGAGTATATGTTCATTTCCTGAAATACCTTTTGAATGCTCTTAGTTCTGATTTTATTTGAGAAAGGAGTTGTCAAAGACTTACTTTTTCTTTGCAAATTTTGTGAAATGTGGAGGTAGATGTTCTTTCAGCACCCAGAAGAGGGACAAACTCTACTGTCTGGCCACAGCTTGCTAAACCAAAGAATCAACGTGCCTCACTTTCTGAAGTGTCATTCAGTGGTGGGGATTCCCAGAGCAGCCTTGTGACTGTGCATCAACCACCACCAAAAAGCACCATCCTTCTGTTTGTGTACTGTCCAAGTTGAGACACAGGATTTCCAATGAGCTTTATCTTTGTCTTCATCCATACAAGGGCTCGAGATGACTCCAGACAGACCAGTCAATAATGATCCGTGCAGAAGTCCCTACAATAGGTCATATTTTCATTTGAGGAACAGAGCTAAGGGTCTGTGGTATTCCTGAACTGAGGTAAACCCTTGTTGAAGACACTTCACAAGACTGCTTTCTTTACCCATTGTTCACTCCACAGACTCCAGATTATTTCCAGAACGAGAGGAGCACGTTTGGGGCAGGGCTCGGCACAGGCTCTGGCAGACTGGTGTGCAGAGCAGGGCACAGCTCTCGCTCACGCCGTTGCGGGCCGTGCTCGGGGCGGCCCCTGGCCCCAGCTGCTCAGCCCCCAGTTAGCACCATGGACAGAAATCCCTCTGGTGCTGCCGAGGGACGGGCCCCGTTGTGCGTTCTGGGTACGCAGCCCAAGTGTGCCGGCCTTCGAGCAGAGGTTTTCAAAGCCCTCGTTTGTGTTCAGCTGCCTTTGCAGCAGTGCCGGGTGTCCGGCTGTGACGCTGTGCTGGGAGCCCTGCTTTGGGAAGCGCGGGGAGACAACGTGGCCCAGCACAGCCCAGCTCTGGGGCCCGGCCCTGCGGCGGCTGCAGCAGGAAAAGGCAGCCCTGGGAAGCAGCTCCTGCTTGCTGTGGGGAATAAACAGGATGCTAAGGAATGGCCAGTGATTGCAGACTGTTAATGCTGTTCAAAGTTCATGGCAGCTGCTTCTTCAGAGTCTGTCTTCAGCTCTAACAGGAGCATGTTTAGTGTTTTACCTTGGGGTTTTGTTTAAAGATTCCTGAACATTCACTGGCTTGAAAATACAGGATCTATCTTATACACTGTTTAAAGACAAGACATTTTTCTTCCATGTGGAGGAATTTTAATAGGCATTTTCAAAGGAGACCAGCTTCTCCTTTTTGAGGGACTTTGAACATCTAGCTCACACCAGCACTTCCTGTAGTCCCAGGTGAAGTGACTTCCCTCACTCCCTATGGGCAAAGCATGGTAAAATTTGGAATAGAATTTGTCAGGCAGTGAGCTCTGATAACTTCCTCCACAAGTCCTAAGTACCTTCCCTCAAATCGTATCAAGCTCTGTGTGTTGTATTTTTCCCTTCCAATAAACATGTAAGAGCAAACACTAGAATCAGCTAGGCCCCATATACAGTGATTTTAGTGGTCTACAGATATAATGTTATTTTCAACTTAAGTTTGAATTGTCTTGTCTTAGGGAGCGAAAACGGACTCAAGAAATTATAGAGTCAGATTTTTCAGAAAGGTGAGTGTTACTGAATGTGTGTTTTATGTATAGAGTCATATCTGGCTTACTTCAGATTTGCTTTTCAGAAAGACGACTGTCCAGTTCCTGCTTTCAGCAGTTTTCACTCCTTCACATCAAAGGTGTGTTGGAGATTATTTTTTTTAGTCTGCTGGTGTTCCTTTTTACTCTTTTTTGCTTCTTTTACCTGTATTCTGTTTTCTTAAACACAATCACAATTTTGAAAACCATTCTTGTCTTTTTATTAGTTTCTTTAGCTTTCTACTGCTGATGGTGGCCCTTTTTCTGTAAAATAACAGCTCTTCCTGGAACACATTGGCCAATGAAACCATGAGACTACTTTAAAAAAAAGGAAAAAAAAAACAAACCCCAAAACAACACAGCTGAACTTTTTAAAGGCTTCTATCGAATTACACATCGAGATCTAGTTTGTGTGATAAAAAATCCTGCTCCTGTTTTTTTTCTATTACCATTACCTAAGCTCTTGCTTTTCTGGAAGAAGGTGAATGGAAAATAACCCTGACAGTTTGCCAGTTCTTAATTTGGCACCTTAAAACCCAGTGAATATGTACTTACTCTCCACAACAGAGATTCTTAGTATCTCCTGCTGTATTTTACATAGGGATGTCTGAGTCTTTCTATTTTAGGCACACACATGAGAAATCCCCATAAACCTGGCTTCCAGTCACATAAGCACCCTGGGAGATTCTCCTCTTTTTTTTGGTTGTTCTTATGTAAGACTGCCTGGAGATGAATTGCAAATCCATTTTATGCATCTTCCCAGCAGTATGTGTTCAAATGCTATCAATGTAGAAATAGTCAAGGAAGGGGCTCTAGTGAACTTTTTTGCCAACTTGTAAGAAACAAGAAACTGATGCAAAAGTTTTATTTCTGAGATAGTCCAGACTTCTGTTGCAAAATGTAGACCTTTTGCCTGTAACAAAGTAGGTTATTAGCATTTGTATTAAAATAGTACTTTTCTCTTTTCAGTAAGAGAAGCAAGAAAGGAGATAAAAATGGGAAGGGTCTGAGGCATTTTTCTATGAAAGTTTGTGAAAAAGTTCAACGTAAAGGAACAACTTCATACAACGAAGTCGCTGATGAGCTCGTATCAGAATTCACAAATTCTAACAGCCACCTAGCAACAGATTCAGTAAGCAAATATGTGTTGAATTTTGTTATACCAATACAGATTTGTCTGTTTTATCAAGGAATTCTGTTTCTGCACTGTCCTGCCACAGTGCATATTCTTCTTCACTTCACTAGTTCTCAAATATAAAGACTTACTCTTTGAAATCTAAAAATACAGAGTTAAGATGAAGAATTGAACTCCCTCTAAATTAAAAACAAAGTAGAGGAATCCACCAAAGTAACTAACTTTAATAAAAGGCTACTCTTGTATATGTGGTCTTTTCAGGCTTTTCAACTGTGCCAGACTTGCCATGATGGAATTTCCTGCAGAGGAAATTTCCTCCCATTGGCAACCAAGCATGCTCATGTGGTGTCCAAGGGCTATCACAGATGAAGGACCGTGGTTTAACATGACTCTGACCAGAACTGCCATTTTGGCATTTGATCTTCTCCATGTCTATGAAGGATGTGTTCAATTGCTTTTCCTTTTTTAATTAAATTCTTTCGTTGTAATTAGTATTGTATTGTTTTCTTAGCAGGCTTATGATCAGAAAAATATTAGACGGAGAGTTTACGATGCCCTCAACGTCCTGATGGCGATGAACATCATTTCAAAGGAGAAGAAGGAAATCCGATGGATTGGCCTTCCTACAAACTCAGCTCAGGAATGTCAGAATCTAGAGGTAAAGGGAGGTACACGGGAAATTATGTTTTGTTCACGGTTTTGATAACTGAGTTGCTCTTCTTTAAAAGAGGGATTTTTTTTCTCAATTTGAACCTGATTGGTTTTGATGCTTGTGCACTATGAAGATACAAATTTTGATATTGGAATAAACTGAGAAAATATGTTTGTGTATCCTTAGTTCAGTTTCATTTAGGATACATTACATTTAGTTTTTAAAAAAATCCAAGCTCTTTATTTTACAAAAATGTACATTGATTAAATCAGGGATTATTTTTAAGATTAAATTCTGTAGTACCTTGAATTAACCAGAAGAAAGTCAAAAGAATTTATAGTTCAGTTATGCTCACAAAATTGTTTACATTTAAAATTAGATCAGTTCTCAATGTCTGTACTGGGAAATACAATTCAAAGGAAATGAAATTGAAAAATAATTCCTGCTGGAATGTCAAATACTAGTTCTGAACTGCCAGAGAAAACAAAAAGAAGTTTATCTTTTCAGTTATTTCCATTATTTTTTTCAGCAGGCTAAGAGTTACAGTGCTTTTAGCAGGGATGCCAGAATTTATGTGCACAAATGTTGCCTGTCCTTCAGGCCAAATGTGCTATAAATAAAAAGCACAAGTCACTCTATTTACTGCAGCATGCTGTAATGGCTGTCTGCAAATACATCTCAGTTTGTGACACTTGGCATTAAGTATCTTAAAAGGTGGGTGGTGCCTCTCCAGTACAGAACAGTTCTTTTTGTGCACAGTCATTTACATCAATTGTCTTTCTAGATGGGGTAAGAGAAAAGCTTTACTGTCTTTGTCCATTACAGCAACTTGAAAAATACATCCATCCAAGGAGAATGTGTTCACATGTTCAATCCTTATGCTCCAGGATGTTTTTTTTTATTTCTGATAAATGTACATTTTGCATGCATTCATGTGAATGCCTTGTCTCCAGTGTAGGTTATTGTTACAAATATGGAACTTGAATCTAATTGTCTAGTTTTCAATAATCATATGCAATTCACTGTTTCAGGCTGTAATTACACATGCACAAAATGGAAGCCAGGCATATTTTTAAAAAATGTTGCTTCCCCTGAAGAAATAATAACAATAGAAAAGAATGTAAAACAAAGCTGCATTTTCACAGTGTGAAAATCAGAATTAATTTTGCTTTTAAAGCTGTATAAAGTGGCAACTGTTCTTACAGTGTAAATCCATAATAAGATTACCAGTACAAAAATCAGTGCAAAAGAGTTTATTAAATAGAAACCATGTCTGAATTATATCTGTTCTGCTTACTGGTTTTAAAAGTCCCAGCACAGAAAGCCATCTGAAAGATGCATTTTAAACATTTAAGCATGTGAGGAGAGAACCACTACAAAGCAACCTTGTAAATAAGACAGAGGAGTTTGGGCCATCTAAGTTTTAAATGACCACATCATTTAGTTTCAGTGCTTGAGTGAAAAGGTTATTTTAAGAGTTTAGTATTTTGGGGAGCCTGTGATGCAATGCTGGCACCAAGAGGATGACGAGAAAAACCCCCTTTCAGCCCCAATTACTGTTGTCCAATTCTCCATCATTGCCCCAGAGGACACTTCAAACACTGCTGTACCTGCAGGGCCAGCTCTGCCCTGTCCCAGCTCTGCATGTCCTGGGTACAGCAGCTTGCTCAGAGCAACGGGCCGTAACTAAGCTGCTGTAAGAGCTGTGCTCCTGTAGAAAATGTAACCTCTACCCATTTTTTTGTGCTGCAGTCTTGTCAGTTTAATCAAGTCTCAAACAAAAAGTGGTCACTGATAAGATATAGATGATCATAAGCCCAGCCTCCATATATTTATGTCTAGTAGCTTGCAGCTAGAAGAAGAGTGGGACATGCACATTTCTGAAAGAGTGGAGGGCAGAAGGGGAAAAGAATCCCCAGAGCATCCCCTTGAGCAAGTGTTTGATTTGGTGCCAATTGGCACTCAGTGCAAGACAGAAGAGGCAGAATGGGGGGGACTGGGACAGACAGAATAGTCTCTTAGTGTCTTGTAATAATTAAATCCTTACTGGAGTTAAAATGGTTGACAAAGAAAGACATTACAGTTTGCCAGACCTGTTTAATGGAGAAACTGTTATGCCCATGCAATTTGCCCCCATTTACAAAGAAAACTTGTTCAGTTTGGCACAAGGGAATGGACAAGGTAGCTAAGCATCTTGATGCATTTACATTTGTCTTTTAAGATAGAAAAACAGAAGCGGATTGAAAGGATAAAACAGAAGCGAGCCCAACTGCAAGAACTGCTACTGCAGGTATATTTAATTTTCTTTTTTTTTTTCCCATAAATGAAAATATCAAGTGCAAATCCTGCATGTTAGACCTTCTGAAGTTCTTTTTAGATTTAACTAACAGCTGTGACATAGTAAGGAGAAAAGTTTGAGCCCTGTGACCTTTCTGGATTCTGGTAGGGGAACCTCTTGCCGACACTCTGTGGTTCAGTTTTGCCTGCTGTAAACCAGCACGCTCCATCTGTGTGCTACAAGCTTTCCTAAGTATTCTGCTGAAGCTTTGCTAACCTCAGTGGGAATGGGAACAACTCACAAGTCCCCTTTGTTGACTCTAAATTCCCCCAGAGCTACCCTGAGTCATTCTTCAAATTTTCTCTTTGACCTAAGCTATGACATTGACAACAGAACTTGTGTAAATGTGTGCAGAGTTCTTTGGGGGGATATAGACATTTCTGGATCTTAAGAGTGGAAGGCTGGCAAATCCAACACCTTTACTTTCTGTCACATACCTTTGAGAGGACTTTTGGCTTTAATTGCTGGAATATATTTCAAATGCATCTTGTTTATAAGTAACATTTTAGAAATATAGTTATGAGCATCCCTTAACATTCTAGTCTGTGCAGACTTTTAGTAATTTAAATGTAAGCAAATGATTTTATGAGATTAAAAGGCAATAAGGCTGAATTTTTTTCCTGGTTCAGCTACACTAATACAAATCTCATGTAATTGATATTCACTGAAATTTTCAAATATCTGATGCTTCTTCTTTGTTCGTCACCAAAAGCTGTTCCTCTACTTAGGGTACAATTGGGATTCTCTTTGTCCGACCCAATACATCAGCGGTTCCTCCAACAGTAACATCAAATCACACTGGTGAAAATAAGGCAGCTCAGGCCCTCTTAACTTTTAGTCCAAATATTGACAGTCGATTCCCCTACTGTCCTCAACTGTCATTTGTGTTGTCGTGATTGTGTTGATTGCCAAATGGTTTACCAGTCCTTTGGGATTCTGGCTATCCATCTTTTTCCCTTTAAATGGAATAAGCAGTGCCTCAGGTGGATAAGTACTCAGTAGTTTTAGTCCCTCAAATAACGTTTCATAAACCCACACATTTTCATACATGTGCAGTCAGTTGTAAGAAACTGGCAGGCAGAGAATGGCATCACAAACAGCACCTGCTTAGTAACTTCCAGAGGAGAATTTCCAAACTAATTCTTTTGAGAGAGAGAAGAAGGTGATGGATGAGAAGGGAAAGAGAATAAAAATAACAGATATGGGAAGTGGGGGAATTTTTGTTTCAATGTCACTATCTCCTACCCTGAGGTAATTACACATGAAAAGTACCAGAGAAGACCTCTGACTCCAGAGACTTTTCAAAGGGATTGGGGAAGCTTGGATTCTCCAGCAAGCCTTATTGCTCCTTTCTTGTTTTTTCTCCAGGGAGAGTCAATAGTATATGTGTGCAAAAATTGGGTTTAACTATTGCTCCTGGTGAACTTCACTAGTGCCAAGGGAAAGTCAGGCCACAACTCACTTTTTGACAAAAAATTACTGAAGGTATTGAGAGCTGGTAAATAAGACCTATGAGGTTTCATTTCCTGGAAACACTGATGTCTGCTCTTTTATTGTTAGTGATCATTTTTTCTTTCTTTTGTTTTACAGCAAATAGCATTTAAAAACTTGGTACAAAGAAATCAGCGGAATGAACAGCAAAATCAAGGCCCTCCATCTTTGACCTCCACAATACAGCTGCCTTTCTTAATAGTCAACACTAGCAAAAGAACAGTTATAGACTGCAGCATATCAAGTGATAAGTGAGTGTTTATGGAATTAATTTTTATAATTTTATTTTCCTTGTGGACTGGAATATTTCCTCAAACAAGTGAGGGAAATTTTTCTAGTTTCCTAGAAGTAAACACTGTATTTATGTTTGCAGCTGTCACTTCAGGGTGTTGCTTGTTGGCTTTTTCAATATTTAATGCAACTGCAGTGATAATATGAATGTGAGTTTATTAACGGTGTTTTACAAGCTCTAATTAAAACAGGCTGACTTTCACTGTTGTAAAAGACACTTCAGGCTGACATTTCAAAGAGCATTCCCTGCACAGGAGAAACAACTGAATGAAACTATTTACTAGGACAGCACTACCTTTTAAAGCAACCATGTGAATTCTTACTCTTAGTATGCCATAAAAATGTATACAGTCAGAAACAGGAGGTTATCCATGTGACACAAAAGTAACATACTCCAGGTGATAACAACTTTGAAAGTGTTTTTTAATGGAAAAAGTTATGTGAAGGAAAAGATACAGAAATTTTTAATACTGCCTTTGTGAGCAAACTGCTACAGTTGCATTCACAATAATCTGAAAATCTTCCAGTTATGTAATTGTGGGTGCTTGTGCTCTTCATCCTGTGAAAATATGGCTGAAGTTTGAGGTGCTGGTATGTTAACTGGTAATCAGCTCACAATCAGTTTATTAGCTGAAAATAGCTGGCTTTGCTCTAATACTGTAGATTACAGATTTCACCCTGTGGTATGTAAATCCTGTACTGAACTTCAAGTCAATCACACAGCAAAAATAGGCAGGCTCTGGTAATCCACACACCAGCATGCAAAACAGCAATACTATAAAAGGTGAATTTTTGTAGAAAATTAGACTGAAGTCCAATGTATTCTCTGTCAAAACGTGTGAAATACTCTCATGGGCACTGCAGTTCAGCAAGTTGGGAAGTTTAGGGTAATTTTTTCATTTAGCATAATTATATCCTTATTCTACAGTCACACTTTAGAGGTCTCCCTGCTCTTTTAAATGGGACTCTACATTTAGCTTTGAAGTTGTTAAAAAGTTGAACAATTTCATACTGAAACTTCAGAACTGCTGCTTTGAGTTGTCAGAGATTAATCTAGCATTAGGGATCCAGAGCAGTGTAACACACTTCTATGCTCTCCAACCATGTGAAAGCACTCCTGCTGAAAGTGAGCACACCAAAATTACTGAAGTTGTTGATACTTCAATTTATATAACTCAGCTTTGGTAGTATGTCACGTGGAGGTCATTAAGAGTAAAACCCAAATTAAGCCAGCTTTCCACTGTGGTTATTATTTGTGCATCTAATTAGTGGCAGCAGCAATAGGTAAATAGTGCCAGAAACTGCTCTGGTTTAACCACTGGTACACTGATCTGCTAAATAAGGCAGTTAGCAAAGGTGGTGGCTTGGTTTGGAGAATTCCCAGTCTGTAGTTTATTGGAGAGTATTTGTGCTGCCTGATTCCAGCACTGGTCAGATTGAGTGCTTGCTCTGCACTTGGTTCCAGACTGAAAGCCACTTTTTAAAGGGCTTCCATTTTTCTTTCTTCTCCAAATAACATTTATATAAAGTACTGATGTTAGTAAGTTAAATGAAGAGCTAAACTCACAGCATTAGCTACTCAAAATTGTATTTATAGAGGAACTTCTAAAGGAAAGTAATTGCTTGGAAATGTCCTACATATAAGGATTTAATATCAGAAGGAAAATAGGTCTGTGTCCTCTAAAGCTTTTTCCTATGCAGGAACAGCCAAACAGAGTGAAATGTCTCACAAATTAAAAAAAAAAAAAAAAAAAAAAAAAAAAAAAAAAAAAAAAAAAAAGAGAAGTTATTGGGCAAGTTTCGTATAGAGTTTGAGAAGGTAGATGGGTGCCAAGCAGCATATTTGGAATGGCATTTTTGAAGTTGGAGTAAGAAAAGCAAAGTCTTCAGGTAAAAAGCAAGTAGCTAAGAACTAATTTTAAAGATGATGAACCTGAACAAGTAAGTCCCATTTAAACATTTTAAAATAAAAATATATTTAGTGTATATGGTACTTCTAAATACCTAGAAGTTGGTATTAGGAAAAAGGAAAAGTAACCAGAATACCTTGTTTTAAAGAAGCATTCAGACACAATAGATGTATCAGAAACTTGGAAAATTAGAACATCTCTAAGGGGAAACGCAGAAGATTTTGTACAGCATTGGAGATACAATGCTGTACATTAGAGAGAATGTGCAGGAAGTGGCCTCTTGTACCATTACAGAAAGAATTGCCTGTAGCAGTAGAAAATCCAGATTAAAATCACTGGTGATCAAATTTGCACTTAGCATGGGAAAGGGACAGGAAGCATACCCAAATTTTGTATGTGCTGTATTAATAGCTTCTGGACCTGACTTGTAGTACTAAATAATAACATGGCAGCCCAGTAGATCATTCTGTGAGAAGAAAAGTTGATTTCTCAGTAACAGCTGAAATCATGCTGGGAATTGCTAGAAAAAACAGTAAGGACTACAGCGTAAAACTAGATGCATATGGGGCTTTGTATGTGGAATACAAGACACTCTCATGTTCTTGGAAAAAGTATGGCTTAAACAAGAGAGACTCAGGAGGGAAGGCAGCAAGAAGGACTGAGGCTATGGAAAGGCTTTGACAGAAGGAACAGATGGGCTCCTTGGCTTAGAAAGGAGAGGACAGTGCACTCCCAGGTGTCTCAAAAATCACTGGCGATATGATGAACGTGCAAAGAGAATTGCTGCACACAGTTGCTTATTAAATTGAGACATTAAGAGAAGATACCAGGTGATGACAAAAGGAATGTTTTTGTAACAGTCTGTGCAAATCATAATATTTGATTTTTTTCATGCCAAAAGTTCAGAAGGGGGGTCATGTCAAGTGCCTGAAAGAAAATCCTCAAATAGCTGTAAACAGCAAAGTAGAAGAAGTGTAGGGATTTCCTGTATCAGTGACTGCAGGCTGCTAGAAACTAAACTGGAGAAATACTGAAGACTGTAAATTTCTCAGTTTGGAAACTTGCTGTTGGAGGAAAATAAGTTATTTTCTTTTCTAACATCCAGTACTTGGCCACAGCACATGGGAGAAGAAATGCAGAGCTATCAATAAATGCAGCTTTTGATCCTGTGCCATAAATTGGAATTCTGTTATGAGTCAGTAATTACAGCTTGGTGGTAGTAGCTTGGTATGACACCAAGCTGTACCAGTTTAGGCAGCAGCAATGTAACTGTAATGGTTAAAATTACAACAACACATCTTATTTTCCCTCTTAATGTGATTATGCTGAAATAAATAAAGGTGCATAAACAATAGGTTTTACAAGTAATATGGTATGAGCCACAGAAGAAATGCTGCATGTAACTGACAATTACAGCATTAGATTACCAATTGAAAATCTGTGTATAAACTCAAGAGCTGTAAAGCTTCCATAGCATTAGATTACCAATTGAAAATTCTGTGTATAAACTCAAGAGCTGTAAGGCTTCCAAGCTTCCTGGTTCAGGTATAAGGAATTAAGTACTAGAAAACACCTAGCAAGAAAATTGACATGTGACGTGAGCTTGCAGAGATAATGGAAGACCCACTAGTGAGTCATCTCTTAAAGACTGTACCTCACAGGTGAGTTGCTTTTCCAAGGATAAAGGTTTTGTCAGCAGAAAAGGAGGTACTGGGAACAAAGACTTATGTTACAGACCAGAACTGTCCAGGCTTTTACTATCTTTGATGACAGTGTAAGGCCAGTCTAAATGCCTCTACATTTCTTAAAGCTGTCTGAAGTTTATATCTCAATTTCCATTTTTATATGCAATTAAAAACATTCTGAGAGTCCTGCAGCAGAAACGGTGGGTTGTGAACACACAGGACTCTGAACAGACTGCTTTTCTATCTGCATCCAAAAAAGCAAAATTATACCAAAGTAAATAGGTCAGTTCACAGGAGGAGTGTTGCACATTAGAACAGAAAGTGAAATGTAAAAGCAAAAAAAACAAAATAGTTATTTTGGTGGCAGGGCTTCAGGTGACCTTACTGGTTTTAGTGCAAGTGAAGGTTCATGTTTAATAAGGCCTCCTTCTTCCCCTTTGAACCTACTACTTAATGAGGTAGAAAATGTTAAACTTTGGTCCTTCACTGGTGAAGTTATTTTAATTGAGAATGTGCCATTTTAAATCTGTAGGCATGCCACACGCAGAAAAGAGAAAGCATTTCTTGCACTTCTCTTTCCTTAAGGACCCTTTACAGAAAACCAAGACTCTAGATGCTTACCTCAGTGCATGCAAAAGCCACCGGAGAAAGAACAGACAAGAAAAGCACAGCTGTGCTGTTTTCAGAATCATCTCACTTTTAGTTTTTTACCTGCAGATTTGAATACCTCTTTAATTTCGATAATACTTTTGAGATTCATGATGACAGCGAGGTGCTGAAGAGAATGGGAATGTCCTTTGGGCTCGAAGCAGGCAAATGCTCAGCTGAGGACCTAAGAACTGCAAAATCACTGGTGCCAAAAGCTTTAGAAGGCTACATCACAGGTAAGTTAAATATTGTTCCTGATCAAATCCATGAAGAAAATTTAATTATATTAACTTATGTATGTAACATTTGAAGGTTTGTGGGGCTTAGAAGGGTTGATACATGAACCAGTTGTTTCACTGTTAACTTTGGAAGGTTTTTCTTAGTTGTCCTGTTGACTTAATGCACACTGATTTATAACAGTGTGATGTGGGCGCTGCATTATGAAGAAATTATTTCTTAAATAAGTTGACACCAAGAACAAATTTTCATGTGTTAGTATTAATTTTGAGTAATGTTTGGAAAAGCAAAGTGGAAGGCAGCTCTTCCCAAGGTGAGGAAAAGGAAAGAAAAAGAGCATCTTGAACTGGTTGGGTGTAATCCCTCAGGAGCCAGCAGGTGCCACCTGAGAACTAAGCTTCTCTAAATAAAGCAAGAGGCTGCAAAGACTTCAGGACAGGTGTCCCAGGCAGAGGCTTTCACCTCCCCTGTTTGAACACAAAACTAGAACTCCTTCAGTGTTGCTGAACTGGACTAGAGCTGCCAAAAGCTGCTGTCACTTCCTATAGTTACTGTCAGTGTGTTCTTCTTTCTGTACCCACTGCTTAAACTTAGCCCAGCATCTTCTCAAGTTTCTGGGGGGACTTTATCTATAAAGGAAGTGTTACCCAGTTAATTACTGTGTACAGACCTCTGTTTTTCAGGAAAGAGAACAAAGCTCTTGCCCTAACATCTCTGCTATATATAAATCAGAATTCCATTACATTCGATAAAAGTAGTACATTTTAAATGGCTTAACATTTCAAACTACATCAAACGTGCTTCTATTTATTAACACTTACTTGTGTCTTCTTGGTCCTCTTGTCCTGTGGGTTTTAAAACTAAGATTTTGTATTTTATTTCTGGTCAATTTTGAAATTACACTTGAAGTCTTTATAAGATGGCACTCACAACAAAAAGAGAAGTGGAAAGAAATCTTGATTTGTTCCTCGCAGGTTCATTCAACTCAGCATTATTTGGGAGTCTTTAAACATTTTCTTACACAGCAAGAGTAGGGAAATAGAAAGGTCATCTCTGGTTTCTAGAATTCATGGTTACTCCTACATTGTCATGATGGCTCTTTCAGGAACAATGGCTTCAGTTACTACTATACAGGAAAAACAGATTTGGGTCTCTTATTTATTCACTGAGTAAATTTACTGCAATCAAAATTGGTTATGATCCCAGTAGCTGACTCCATGGACAGCTGCTCTAGAAGTCAGTACTGTTCTAATACTTCAGAGTAGGTGAATTATTTCCTTTACAATGTTAGTTTCACTTTAGCCTGGTCATTTTTTCAGCTAATTCCTGACTTCCAAACACTAACAATAGTTTGTACTGTAATACTTACCAGTAGGACTAGAGAAGCAGTTGGAAGAATTCTAGGACTAAACCAGTTCAATTAAAGAAACTTCAACTTGACAAAAAGCATTGGACCATCTCAGCTTTGAAAAGCGGTAACTTTCTATTTGCATTAAACAGCCACATAAATTGCTTGGAACTGCTGAATTGATGATGTGCACATCAAAGCTTTGTTGGTGTATTTTCTTTCGAAGAGGATCGTGTGTTTCAGCCATTTTTCAAGTGCCCAAATTTGATCAAGTAGTGTCTTCTAGATTTGCTAGTTTCACAATGTTTTAGCAAATTAATGTATCTTTGTAATATGCATTTTAAATACTATATTGGTGTAATCCCCAGGTATGACATGCTACTGAAATCAGCAGAAGCTAAATCATATTGACCTCATAGAGAAAAAGATTCTGTGTATCTTAAAATATTTTTGTAACACACTTTGGTATTGCTTGACTGTCGTAACTGACAAAGTCTAAAACATGACACTTGCACCAGCTTAAGAGGACATCCCGAGGACACAATCCTAATTGTACATTCCTGCCCATTTCTGCATTTTGACCCAGATGTTTTACTGTGTGCTCTCCCTGAGATGGTTCCAGGTACTGAACTGCAGGCTTTGTCTGGCAGGAGTATGCAACAATTAAACAGGTAGAACTATGTAGCAAAAGGCTCCAACCAGAACAACTCAATTGGAAAGGAGGGAGTGAGGTTGCTGGGTGAGCAGAAATACTCCACTGCCTGGGACAAGCATAAACTCGTAGAACAGCAGCCAGAGTAACATCTGTGTCTTTTGGGCACATCTTACAGTCACTTAACACAAAACCAAGTCCCACCTTTGTTAGCTGAGTCTTGACCATTAGAAATGAAGCTGCGGATTTTTTTTTAAAAAAAAAAAAAAAAAAAAAAGCAGGAAATAAAAATTCTGAGGCACTAACAGTTTGGGTAACAACATCCCACTAAGGCAGTGGGCAGACAAAGTGGTACAGTTTAGGACTTCTTTTTTTCCCGTGTGAAGAAGTGCTCTGCTGTTCCTGTATAATTAGCCCTGACTAGAAAATGGGCTGGAGTTGGAACTAATGAGCTAAGAGCACCCAGTGCCTGAGCAAGTTTGTTCAGATGTCAACAACACTGCCTCACAGGATTTGTACATTAACTGCTCAAGTTATTGAGGGTATTGCTTTAGAGCCTTCTCAAATAAAATATAAATTTCTACAAGTGTATCTGCTCTAAGATATGCCTAGTACATAACTGTGGTGGTGTGCTTCTGAGCTGACCCACCACACATAACAATGCCACTAATAGACTGGACTGCACAATCTTGGGAAGGTTTATTCAAACTCCTTTCCCTGGTTTTAAGTGTAGCTATTAGTAATTGATCTACACTGACAGAAAAAATTAGTCTTTTCATTGTAGGCACACTTCTACTTTGACAGACTTTTCCACACTGGAAAGGGCTTCAACTCCCTGTCTTTCACAAACTTCTTATCCCTTATTCCTCAGAGCTCACTGGAAAATTGAATTTAGGAATATAAGGCAATGGAAATACAAGGCAGGGACATGCTTTTATGAACCACTGCCATTCTTCTACCTTGCTCTTCAAAAAGAAAACTAACGAGTTATTATCCAGAAATGTTAAAAAAACACAAGATTACTAGCAGTGTCTTGTTATTCTTCTGGAATATTCAACATGTACACACAGGTAAAATCCTTCAAAATACCAGGGAACAACACCATGGTACAGCTCTATTAATCTAAATCCAATGCAGTCATCCCAAATGGTTTAGCTTCCTCCTGCACAGAGAGGAGAAAGATGTCAGAACACGTTCTCTGTAACATGAAACCTGTATTTAGGGCAATCTTGATGAAAGACATCCAGCTCCATCCACATTCAACTGTTCTCATCTATTCTGTCCTCACAGATCACCCTAAAACTGCCACTTACTAACATTTGCTTTCATGTTCCAAGGACTGCTGCCAGGAACACCACCCTTGCTAGCCTTGCTTTGTAACGTGACATTTAAATACCTTGCTTTCACAGCACCACCCAAGGTAGCCTGTGGATCCATCCCAGTGAATGGTGAGCCAGTTTAGATTGCGGTGTCAACCTGCTTAAAACAGTCCCTGTACTAGGCAGCACTGCCAAATCTAGAGGAACTAAAGCTTGACAAGAACACAGAAGGACAAATGAGAATGTGTATGTAACAAACACGGTTATTTATCTTACCTGCTGTTATACAACAATTCTAGATAATTATGAGTAGTACAGTCCCAGTTACTGTCACTGTGCTGTCTAAAACAGAGGCTTGATTAGGCATAGAATTTAACAGAAAGGACTCTAACTTCTGATTTAATGCATCCAGCTGGAACCACATGCAAGTACCATGCAAAAGAACTAAACAGTCTTGATAACTTTGTTTTGATGTTAACTTTGTGTCAAGATGGAATTTGGGTAGGTGAATAGAAATGCCTTATCTAAGAAACAAATTAAAACCACACGTACACCAAAAAAAAAAATCCCATAAATGTAATTGGGTCAGTGGACTTGTTTTGCTGATTCTCTTGGCAGAAATGTGCTTAACTGAAAACAACTGACAGGCATAACTTGTTAGGGAATTTGGAAAAAAGCACTAGGGGGGTTGTAAGTAACCTCTTCACATCCCTCAGGGGGCTTTTAATAAACTACCTCGAGAATCTCGGCATTATTGCCAGACCATTTTAATGGTCTTAAACACCCCCCCCCCCCCATTTCCTATCCCCAGGGAGGACAGTGCCTTACTGATCTCATATGCAGTGTACAACAGGCTCTCTCTTCCATTCTTGGCACCAGCCCTTTGCTGCAGCCTGTCCACAGCTACTGCCCAGCTCTGGCTGGTGGCACAGTGGATGAGGGGGCTGCCCCAGCCTGAGAGCACCAGGCTGACACTGCCTTTGGCCACCAGAACACACCCAGTGACACAGAGACTGCCTGTGTCACTTCACTTGCACTAGCTCAAACCCACAGAAGGACAAGTCCTTTTGTACCTTCAACAAGGGAGGCAGCCAAGGCACTTGGAGCTGTCGGGGCATTTCACAGGGTCAGGCTGTGGCAGTAAGTTTCCATGAAGGAGTCCAGAACTTTTATTCCAGATCCCTCTGATTGCATACAGCCAGCAGCCAGGTGAATGTTCTTCAGACAGAGGGAAAAGCTGAGTGCAAGGCTTAAGTGCATCCACAAACACAGGATATAATTTCATCCCAATTAAACAGGACACATCTACAGTATAAAACTCAAGCTACTGGTACCTTCTAAACTAAATTAAGGGACCCTAACTGCAAAGAGAATGCAAAGTTAAAACTGTAAAAGGAAGAAAAAAATATAAGTAACTATCGTACATAGTTATGCTTTCTTCTAGATATGTCTGCGGGATTTTCATGGACAAACCAAGGGTTACTTTCAAGTTCAGCACAAGCAGTTTCCCATTTCGAGGCAGCTGGAGGTACTTACGATGCTAAATCAAGGTAAATAGAATAATTTTTTATTCAAGGATAGTTATATATGCTTGTGGTACTTTAGTAACCTTGCTATTTCATACCATTTGCATGCAGGAATTGAGATATTTTCCTATCATGGTTGATTTTGATTGTGTAAAAATCTCTAATTCTGTCTTCCTTGTCATTATATTTGAAAGGTCAAATCAACATACTTTGAATGTTGAACATACCAGCTCTTTGTACCTGTTTCATAAGAATAGAATCACTTTCAAGCCCCTTATCCTGATTAATCTTAAATTCCTGCCTAGGTATGGACCACAAATAGATAATTACACGTGGATAAAAGCCCGGTAATATTTCTGAAGAATGCATGTCTGCTCTCTAAATGCACTACTCTTTAAGCTCTCTTGAAAGAAGTTTAGTCCACGCAGCTTAATGAGAATTTTAAATTAAAAACCAACAACCAAACAGAAAAACACCATGTGCAAAACCCCAACCTAAAATACACCTCAGCAGCCAGACTTTGCTTGAAGATTACCTGTATCATAAAAAATGGAAATAGGGATTATTATAGGGATTATTATTTTGGAGCAGGCTCTTTCTCATAGCATTTAATCGCTTCATTTTATATTAATAACATTTCTGTGTATTAATGAATTAACTGTGATGGATTTCCTTTTTTTTTCTTCAGCTTAAGCAATTCTAAGTTGTTTATGAAAAACAAGTTTATGCAACTTTCCGATGTTTTATCAGCTCTCCTAACTAATAGCTGTGTTTACTGTAACACCTGGGGATTTTTCCTTTTTGGTAGCGTTTCTTCGACTAAAGGAAAAGCTGAGGCCAAAAAGAAAAAGCTTAAAACCTCATGAGAAACCCTCTAAAACGTCACCCTTTCTGTTGTTTTGCTAGTGAGACTCCAGGGTTGTGTTTGGATGCTGAAGTGGCCTTAGCAACTGGGCAGCTGATTGCCCCTAGCAGTCAGCAGTCCAGCAGTGCAGCGTCCCGGGGGGAGACGCCCTGCTCCTTCAATGAGGAAGATGAAGAGGATGAAGATGAGGATTCTTCCTCCCCAGAATGAGGACAGTAGAAAATGGAATATACAAAATGCTGCTCAAATATTCTTAATGGGAGTTCCTGTTTGGATTTTACTGGTTTCTTGCCTTGGTTTGCACTGTGTTTGGTGAACCAAAATGGAAGCTTCAAAACAAGTTTATCCATAGCTCAAATTGAAGAATTGTGTAAGTGAACACGGAGTGACATGCAGAGACAGAGCAGTGGGTTTTATAAACTATAAACGAGGAAAAGAACAAAGTCCCTGGAGATTTGGCAAAGTAAACCTTAAGTTCATCTTTTCCGTTTTGGGACTTCAGTCTCTGTCTTCCCCTTGTCTTTTTCAGATGGCAAAGAAAACAGTCAGTAAAAGCTGATTCTAGCTGCCTTTAGAAAAAGGGGGAGAGCACACGCAAATGTGCTAAAATCGTTATTTAACACTATCTTGTATGAAAGTGGCTATAGGGAAAAGGGGCTGTTAAAATGTTTGCTTTTTTCCTGTTCAACTTGCTGTATAGAAGAGTCTTAAAGTAATATAAATTGCAAGTGATTAAATGAATCTTGAAATAGTTTATATCCATTTTAGATACTCTAAAAGTAACGTTAATGTAATAGGTTCATATGTTCATTGATATTGCAGGCCTAATTTATTAAAAGTGATTATTCTTAGCCATTATTAAAAGTCAGGGAAAAAAAACAGTATTCTCTGCACCAGCTTTTTCAAGGAAAATAAGTTTAAAAATTGTATTTCTAGATTACAGCGTATTCAGTGCAGCTTCTCCTTTACTGTTCTAACTTTATATAATCCCTTTGATGTTAGAGCATGTCCTGGTTTTTTTTTCAAAAAAGACCTCCCAGCATATTAAGGATCTCAGACAGAATGTTTTCAAGGCAGTCTTTTCAAATTTGGGTGGGCAGGTCACATAACCTTTAAAGTCATAGGCTAAGGTTCTTAGCAAAAAAAAAAAATAAAATTTCAACAATGTATCATTTCATGTTTTACATTCTGGTCAGCTTGGATTCTGACAGAATTTCTTATCAGTTACTTCAGTTGCACTCACCTTAATGCACCTTTGAAAGTTGTATCAAACTGCTCAACATAATCTGTGGCTCAAGTTACCCAACACATATCCCATGTGAACTGTTAAATTAGACTTGCAGCAGGAGGCTGTGTTTTCCATAGCTAACATCCCATCCAATCGTCAAGACCTTTAAAAAAAACCCCACCTTGAATATCAGTGCAAAATACACTGCAGATGTACTCTTCCCATGGTGTTCCAGCATCCAGGACTTTGCCTGGCCTCTAAGTTAACTACTGTTCCTGAGGTAAATCTTCCCAGTGTTCCCACTGTCTGTAGGTGGTTACCCCGTGTCTCAGCTGTCTGAGGCAGCTGTCGTGGCTCTGTTCCTGTGCTGGAGGATGAGGCACCTTGTGCTGTTGCTCACCTGAGCACGGGCAGCAGCGACCCTGGGCTGCTGGCAGCATCACTCTCAGCCTGAGCTGTGTCCACATCATCTCTTACAGTGAAACCTGCACTCACTCAGGCCAGCAAGATCCAGAAGCACCAAGCCTGAGCTTGGAAGAGAGAACATGAGACTCCAGCTCAAGAGCTGCCTGGCCATGTACAGGAGTTAGCAGAGGGCTGGCTGCTCAGAGGACAGGTAAAACTCTCAGGAATAGACAGGCACCACCCACGTGTTTATATTACAAACTGAAGCATCCAGACAGAAACTTTTCGCAGAGACTTCAAACTCATGCACATGAGGAGTACCATGAGGGCAGCACCAGTACGTAGGAAAGGCTCTTCACTGAGCTGTCTGTTTTACACAAATGAATGGCAGATGCACAAACTAAAATGCCTGCCATGGTATTCACTCTTGGGGCAAGACTGTTAAGACCGTCCTGTGCTCATGGCTCACAGGCAACAGCAGACTGAGGGCTTTACACCCCCTCACTTCCACCGGCTCTGTGACACTACCTCCATACCAATAGAGCTTGACAGGTACAAAAGAATATTCTTGCTGAGAGTCAGTGCCTGGAGCCAAGTGGCTCACTTCTGAAATGGGAGGAGAAGGGAACAGGTACTCCACACATATTACTATGGAATAGTAATATGCTTCATGATTGATATTTCATTTAAACAGATCATTAATTTTATTCTTAAAAAACTCTATGCTTTTTCAAAAACTGCCCTGTCAGTCAGCTTTCATTGCAGAGGGCAGATCAAAGATCACTTATATATGCATGATCCTAAGGAATTCTTTAAGAGGGGAAATATCTTCCAAAGTAATTATACCTCCCTCCCCCCAACAACACATTAGGGACACATTTAACTTCACACTTTCTTCACACTTCCCACTTAAGATCTGTGTAAAAATCAAAACCAGCAAAACACTAAATAGTTCCTAAAGAGCAGCACGTTGAACTATAAGAACCTGGCAAAAAAAGGCTGCCAGCCCAGAAATGGAACGTATTTTATTGGCAGTCAGTGGGCTTTTTGCTTTACAGGGGGAAGATCTTCAGTGACACCTTTCCTCCATTGATGTATGTGCCCTTCAAAGCTGCACAGCTGCTTGCTTTCTGGCAAACATCAAACTATCAAATTTAAAGATAAAAAATAAGGGAGTACATAACATTTATTTGACAGTTGACCCAAGCCTTTAAAAGTTATTTTTCCTGGACTAGTTGAATACAAAGGCCAAAACAAGTTAGAACATTTAGAAGAGACTTCAAAAGTAAATTCTTTCCTTGGGCTTCTTTGTGCCAAGTACCAGTTGAGGGTGAAGTTCAACTGAAGCACTGTGGTCTTGTGGCTACACTAAAGTCTGGGAACTAGGAGAATTTGCGGCCTTACCCAGCCACAGTCACTTGGTATGATCTCAGGCAAAGCTTTCAGTCATTCCTGGTGATCTTAGCTGCCATATTTAAAAAAGAAACAAAAAACACACACAAAAAACCACAAACCAAAACAAGTAAATGCAAGACCTCACTAAAGGCAGCTGCTGCAATTGTGAATAACAAGGGGGTTGAGAATATTAACAAACCACAGGGCTCCCACTAAGCTCACAGCAGTGCTTGTGTTCAGCTGCTTCAACATACAGGCCCTCGCTCCTGCTGAGAGCCAGCAAATACTTTCCACAATAAAATGGTCATGACCAAGACTGGTTTTCCCATTTTCTGTTCAGTTCCCATCATCATCATCATCTCCTGTCTCATGCAATATCCCTGACATTCACTGACAGGAATCAGCAGCAGCTGGTACTAGATCATACTTCGTATAAGCAAAAGTTAACATTTAAATTTTTGTGCAACTTATATTTAAGATAAATATAAGTGATGTTTCGGTGTCTTGGAACATTCCCTCTTGGGAGTGCTACATTCAGGAGGCACTTGACTGTAAGCAATATAATGCTGCATGTAAATGCCTTTAGAGCTATAGTGCACTAAACAGCTTTATTTCTGGACTAACTTTTTGGTGCTTGAAAAATCTAAATTTGACTTACAAAAACTTGTCAGCTCCACTATCTAGATGAAAAACTACAAGTGGGAGACAGAATTTTTCTATTATGTGGATAGCTGATATAATGTTCGTGGATTTTGGTATTTAAAACTGTATTAAAGTGCACCAGTCTTCTCATTTCCACATTGGAATTAATGACAACAATCCACCTAATCTCTAGATACAGACAAGAAAGTGTCTGCATCTAGAAAATAAGATCAGTTCGACTTAAACTACAGTTTGCAAATACCCCTAAATCCTTTTGAGTAGCTGAAAATTGCCAAGGATACAGAATTCCCCCAGAAGGGCTTCTGCTGATCAACTATGTTAGCCTGAAGTAACATTATATAAAAAGGCCTAATAACCTAATTTAATCCTTTTTTGTTTAAAGGAAAACAAGGCCTCCAAGTTCATGTTCATACATGAAATGATGCTTGAATTTAAAATTCAACAGTTAAGATTTAAAAGCTCAAGTGCTCTTTCATTTGACCAAATCCACCATTTTGATTCAAGAGTATGCCTGAAACATAACCACATTTGAACTCTAGGCAATACTCCTTTTTGTAGTTAACAGGCCCTTTTCAGCTGAAACCAATCCAGGCAGTTGCTTGTAAAGATTTTCCTTTTAGTGAGTTAAAGATGTTTGGGGTTGGATTCACTTAAAAACAAATCCAGTACCACAGGGTATGGTATAGAGAAAGCAAACCAAGGTGTTCATTTCTGGAATTAAAAGAAATAAACAAGGTGGATTCTGCCTGACCCACCTCATTCATATCTTTTCATTCCAGGAATCTCAGGAACATCATGATAATAAATAACCAGATGTAATGAGCTGGTGAAAGACTATGTGTGCTTTTTTAATTTGTGATTTAAAAAATTCTAGTAATAGCCATACTTTGGGGTGCCATCCTTTTGCTGCAGCTGGGTCACTGAGGCTGTGAAGGTGTCTCAGGTGTCAGCACTGGGAAGTGATGCCTCTTGCAGCATTAGTGATGAACAGGAGAGGGAGAGGCCAAGGACCTGTTTATGGAGGTTTTTTCTTTAAAATGTGCCACTTCTTGAATTCTGGCCTCTGTCTGCAAGCAATGCACCAATGAATCATTTGTTAATTTGTGGATATCACACACTTACTTGAGCACATAAACAGCTCTAACTAAATACTTAATTTTCTGCTGGCAGGTGTTCACACAACTCAATCCTGATACCATAAAACTTCACGAAACTTATTCCTTAGACTTAACGAAGTTTCCCAATCAGTTTATCTCTTTCCTGTTTAGCTGTTAGAATTTTGTCTGGTGAATTTTCTCCCCACCCCCCCTCCTCCCGCTCCATGTATATTGCCAAAAAATACCCAAACAACGTTACTCCCAGTTGTTCATTCCATCTGCAAAGGATTACTGTCCTTTCAAGTCACTGCAGAGCTGCGTGTGCAAGAAACTCCCAGCTCCTTCCATCTGATTGCCTGAGGTGGCATCTATGGATCCCTGCCCAGCTGGCACTGACAGTGAGGGGAGGGAATGCCCATTAAAGCAGTCTGGCAGTAACAACTGAAGGGGCTGTTTATCACAGCTCTTCAGACATTGTGTAGACACTCTCCACCTTGAATACTACCTTGTCTGCCCACCCAGAGATCAGACAAAACCAAAATGTTTTCTTTCTGCTTTGACGGTACTGAAGAATCCAGCATTTAGGATATCCACCTAAACTGCAGGACACGCAAAATCCTTGTTCAAAATTGGCAGAAGTAACATCTGAGATCTAACCATCCAAATCCCAATGGAAAGCCTCCTGCTTAGGAACAATATGGAGCAAATAAATACTTCTGCATTTATCTAAGATGAAAAGCAGACTGACCTGGGTCAGATCAGAATCTATAACAGAGCCATGATAATTCCAAGCACATACAGGAACCTCCCAGTAGCCCAAACTTGCATCTCTTCCTAGCCTTCTTTATTGGCTAGAAAAGTGCAATCACTTAAATCTGATTTCTCTAAATGCCATTCTTAAGTACTCAGCACTCTCCAGGCATAGGTACTTTAGATATATGGACACCATAGGGAGAGCAGGATACAGCAATGTCAAATTTAAATCCAGTTGTAGATGCAAATCAAACTCATCTATGCAGAAACTTTTTCCAAGACAAAATGGTGAGTTGGTTTTAGCCCATTCTCACCTCCAGGCTGAGTGAAACACTCATCCCTCGCACTGCCTGGGTGCTGCCCATGCTGCCCATCCAGAGCCAGGCAGCCAGAGATGGAAGAACATCTCATATCCACAGCCCTTCCCACTGACACTGTCAGGTCACATACAACTACTCTGAATAGCCACAAAAGTTAAAACAATCAGAAAAGGCGAAGTCCAGGCTTTTTGATGGGTTTGTTAAATTGCTATTGTAACTTAAACAATTAGTAGATTTGGTTGTACTAATGCAGGGATTAAGTGGATCTCCCAGGATTTCCCCAGGAAAACACCAGCTGAATCACAACCCATCATACAAGTTTCTGAAACACTCCCTTGGCTCAAAGGCCATGCTGTACACACGAAAAATACTTCAGAGAAGCATATGCAAATGTTATGACACTGTTTCTCAAAAGCACCTACTGTAAAAAAATGAATCCTACTTTAAACAAACCTGTAACAAAGAGGATGTGAGCCTGTCCTTGTTCCTGAGGCCCTGACTGCAAACCATGCCCTGGGACCGAGGCACAGCCTTTGTGTTTGCATATCCTACCCGGCATCAGGAGAAAGCAGCCAGCAAGCACAGGCAGTTTTATAGCAGGACTTGGTTGTTAGCACCTGGGGATGATCTGGCAGTAGATGAGTCCTTGGCAAGGAGCACTGAGGCTGAATTCTGAATGCTGATATGCCATCAGCCCATGTTCTGAAGGTGCTGCAACATGCAGCAAGGGGTAGAAAGGCAGGTCTGGCCTTCTATTCCCCCCTTACAGTAGCACTTTTTAATATCCACTATATTCTATGTGGAAGTAATTGTAGAGACACTTCCTTTTTATACTTAAAATGTAGAAACCACTTAAAAGTCCATTAACTTTTTAAATTAAACTTTTTTTTAAGAGCAAGGCTAGTCATGGACAAAGCTATTTATTGACCTCCAACGATGAACTCAAAGCAGGGTTTTGTAAACATGGTGGGTGGGAAGAGACAAATCCAATTACAAGCATGCTAATAATACGGGATTTGAAGTTTTAATTAATTTTTTTAATTTACTCATCTTGCTCTCCCAACATGTGTATTGACACAAAGCGTCACACAAACATTTTGGTGGCATTTTTTCTCCCTTTTCTTGTGCTAAACTCTTGCATCTTCAGGAAAGCCCAAGTTTCCCATTCATCTTCATTTGCTGCATATTTCTGAATTCTGCATAGATTTCCTTCTTTCCAAATACTTATAAACTAAAGTTTTATTTTTGCAGAAAGTCTGCTATTAAGCTATGCTGATTTTTTTGTCCTGATCAAATAGCGTTAATTTCCACTACCACATTGCATGTGGCTAGGAGAAGTGTAAAAAAGAATGTGGTAGTATTTTATGTGCTTTAAACACTGACAAAGATATAAAGAAAAGTGCATATACAAAGTTTTACTTTCCTAATAGGAAGACTGGCATTAGCAAATAGTATATTTGAACCAATAGGAAATATTACTTTGTAGTAGCAAACACTTTGTAAATAAAAACTTGTTATTTTTTTAATGGAAATTTTATAGAAGCTTTTTCTGTATACTCAATTATCCCATGTTTACTGAAAATGCTGCAAGTGGGAACTGTACATTGCAAATGGGGGTGGGGAGCAGACAGTCTGACTGAGGTGAAAGCTGTGTATGCTTTGGAGAAGAACATCCAGTTTTCTGTGAACTGAAATGTAAACCTTAACTGTAGAAGAACTGAATAAAAGAATTTCAAGGCAACAGGACCAAGCTTGTCTTTGAGAAGAACATTGCAGAGAAAAGGTCACTCAAGGTTAACACACTGCCAGTCTGTGCACCTCGTTAGGAAAACAGGGAACTGCCCTGCTTTACATGGGAAATATTGCATTGTTTGGTTATTGATCACGATATTATACCACAATTATATCACAATCTAGCAACTGCATCCTCGTTTGCTGGTCATTCAGAGAAACTGCCTATGTCATTGTCCAGGGAGAGATGCTGGGCTTCTGAAATTGTTACATTTTGATAACTCACAAAATGTATAGGGATATTTTTGTCCCTATGCATTCAAGACACACACCTAATCTATACCTAAGAGAAGGCCCCAGAAATGGGGTGTGTTCCCCTGGTTTCATGCTAGCTCTATCCTGTTGAACACCCTTTGAACACCTATAGACTCCGAACATATACTGCCAAACCCCTTCCTCCGATTACGGTAGCAAGAATCCAAATGACAAGAATTTAGCCAGCATTAGATGCAGTCCCTCTTCATCCTCTGAGCTGGTTTTCCAACTCTGCCAAATACGAAAACACCAAGTAACATCATGGTACTTGCTTTTCCCCGTGTGCACAGAAGACCCACAATTCACTATTTTTCATCTCAAACCAGCTAAAAGTAAAGGTTACAGACAGTAGCAGAAGACTTGCAAAACTGAGTTCATTCTCATTCTAGGCGTTTTCACTAACAGATTTGGCAAATAACCACTTAAAAACTCTTGCAATGTCTTTTTTTATGGGCAAGAAACATGACTGCAGAAATGAGAGGATGAGAGGGTATAGTCTTTATATCAGCAAAAAAAAAAGAGATGTAGAGCTTATTTACAATGCTTAAAAAAAGAGTAAATCTAAAAATCCTTACCTTCTTTTAAGTCAGTACTCCATAAGTTGCTATCAGAATGATTCTGAACCATTAAGCTGATGGCAAACCTGGCTGGAATAAATACTGTCCTCTAAAGAATCCTTAGTTCTTTGTGCTGTATTTTCAGCTGGGGATCTCCTCCTCAAGAACCCAACAAAGCAACTGAGGAACTGTGAAAGCGTAAAAGCCCATTTCATCTTTTCTAAGAAGTACTCAGCATGAATCTCTAAGAAGTCTGCAAATAATACTCTCTGAAAATACAAATACTTTTGGTTAGAGTTTCTCTGACTATCCAACCCGATACCATCATATAAACTAGTTATGTTTTTCTACACCTAAGTAAATCTCTGTGTTTCCTAAAAAAAGGAACCAAGCAATGGTAACTGCTGCAGGTTAAAGGTGCTCTGTGCTAATAATGGAAACATTAAGACAACAACAAATATTGTCCGTGGTTAAAAATAACGGTATTTAAAACTATCTTGTTGCATTCCACACATTCTGTCAAAAAGCAAAAATATCTGAAAATATTCAGGAAAACCAGAATCCCCCCAAATTTGTGTAGGTTTATTATTCATTAAACTCTGTCTCAACCCCAAGTGTAGGATAGGAGATAAATGTGAACAATCCTTCATTGTCCGGGTGCCGTGTCACGAGTGCTGCCCTGAGCCGTGTGATCGTGTAGGTTGCTCCTGAAGAGGCTCAGCTGTGCTGCAGTGCCCGTCCTTCGCCTGCCGGGGGAGGGACCCGTCTGCTCTGGGGGTCCCACATAATACTTACTGAATTCCACTTCCTCCGACTGGAAATCATTCCAAAGGCTGAAAAACCTAATGTCGCTAGGACTCCTCCTTGCTGAACCACAGTTCAGGGGTAACAAACCAGAAGAAACTGTTCCTATATATTTCACAGAACTGCCCATCTGTAACAAAGGTTAAATCATCTGTCAGACTGCAAGTCCCAAATTGTTGAAGGCACTGCTACCCACTGATTCTTACAGCTACTTCCTGGACAACTCATTGCAGGCTCGGGTTTGTAACGTTTCAAGAATCCCTCACCGGCCACTCAGAAAACTCACAGACCCATTAAAAAACTGAAACCCATTGTCCCAGGCAAAGCCACACAGAAGTGATAGAAAACCCTGCAACAACGAGATGACATCAAAAGGAAGAAGTAAGCAAACAGAAGGGTTTGTGTTCTTCCAGAATAAGGCGGAAAACAGACACAAAATGGCAAAATTATCTAAGCACCACTTTTGTACAATACATTAAACCACACAGCCAATACTCTCCCTTAGTTCAAATTACCTGTGCTAACCCAAGTTTTCATCAGCCTGACATTAATGTCCAGATTATGCAGCAATGACAATATTACATACAAATATTGCATTCAATTACTCTGCCACCATTAACTGAACATTATTTTTCAAATATTAAATAACAAAAGTTACATTAAATGCCGTATTATGTAAAAAGCAGCAAACTGCATTTTTACAGCAGCTGCTGGAATAAGCAAGATGGATGTTTTTAATAAATATGCAGCATGAGGACATAAGAGTCTTGGCACATTAAGAAGTTAAAAAACGTTTCAAATGAGTAAACCCCACAAAAATGTCCTAGCATTGACCTGTGTATAATTTCAGCCTCCGGCTCTGCAGAGTGAAATTAAAACAGCACGCAGAGCTCCTAGTAACAGGACTGGGCTGAGTGCAGGGAGAACAAGTTCCTGCAAGGAAAGGCAGGGTGTGAAGGCACCACAGACAGCCCACGGTCACTGCCCACACCGCACCCACGCTGCTCGGTGGTAAAGGTAAGAGTTATTTTTTAAGGGGGGGGTTAAAAAAGAAACCCGTGGAGCTTCCACAACTGCTAGCATGTTTTAAAGCCACACCTTAATTAAGCATCAGAAAAAGAGGTGTTTGCATGTTTATGTGTTTTGCTAAGAGGCAGTTCTTGACCTTTAAATCCACTCATTTGGAATGACAGCTTTTGACCACAGTACCCGTATTACTCTCCTTTCTAAGAAACTGCAACTCGATGTCTTGAACATCCGGCCTGTATTGGCCGAGTTCCCCCGTTTGCCCCTGCGTGTTCCAGCGCCGGGGGCACCTGCGCTGCCCGGCCCGCTCGGCTCCCGGCGATGGCACGGGCCCGCGCCGCTTGCCGCACCCGCCGCCCGGCACCGCCGCCCCTGGCCTCTCCCCGCCGCGGCCCCGAGCAGGCTCGCAGCCCTCCGCAGCCCTCCGCGCTCAGCGCCTTCACCTCCGCGGCTCCCGAGCACGCACAGGCCGGAACCCGCCCCAGCGCCCGCGGGGCCGAGCACGGGCGGGCCGGCGGCGCCTGCCTCCGGTACCGCCTGGCACCGCACCCGCTCGCCGCGGCCCGGGCGGCCCTGCCCGCCCGCTGTCCCTGCCCTGCCCGCCCGCGGTACCTGCGCCCCGAGCAGCCCGGGCTCGCCCCTGCCCTCACGGCAACGGCCGCGCGCGCCAGCGCCGCTCCCAGCGCGGCCGCAGAGCCGGGAGCGACTCTGCGGGGACGGGAGCCGAGCCGAGCCGAGCCGAGCCGAGCCGAGCCGAGCCGAGCCGAGCCGAGCCCCTCCGCAGGGCCTGGCGCACTGGGAACCTGGGGGAACTCTGCTCCTAAATACGCCTTTTTATAAACATTACTGATTTCTGAAGAGTTTGAAATTAGCATCTTAACACTAAGATAATACTTGCACGCTATCATAACCAAGTCATTAAGCATTACCAATACTAAATTAACAAAACTGTAGAAAAAGCTGCTGTAACTTGCTAATAAGATGTAGGCTAACACAGCTGCTGGCTCTTTGCAATCAGGTTGGCTAGGCTGCTGTGAGCCCGGGGAAAGCCCAGGTTTTTATTGTTACTACTTTCAAACTTTCTCGCCTTTTGGTATTTTCTCATCATCCATTAGCATGACTAAAGCCACGTTCTAAACATTCTATCTAGGCTTACAAACGTCTGCTTAATGTTCTGCCAAGCTTCTACCTACTGTTTTCCAACATCAGGCAATGTATAAAGTCCATTAAATTAAGATTGGATACGATAGGGCTGCTCTGTCCAGAGGCCATCGCCAAATGACCGAGTCAACTGTATCGGAGCATTTATCAGACCACTATTTGCTGGCCCTCGAGCAGCAAAATGAGGAGCAGAAGCTTTTGCATTGGCAGAGACCTGCTGAGGTTTGTACATTAACTGCAGACCCTTCCAGTACATCTAACTGTACAACCCTCTGTGTGTCCCTGAGGTGGTTGGTATTGACCCATCTATTTATCTCTAGGAAATGGGTGATTGGCATGATGACAAATGGGCACATATACAACGAGAGAGGCAACAATTCCAGGAAATAAAGCAGTCCTGGATGGTGAAGATTTTTCAGAAATAACTGCAAATTCATTCATTTCGTGGAGGAGTGCCCATATTTAAAACCTTTGGAAAATCCATCACCAAGCAGAACTTTTTCTGACTAATGAACCATTCACAGTTAAAAAATACACTGGACAAAATGATAATTAAAAATATAATAATAATTTAAAAATATAATTGCAGCCAAGTATACCCCACTCTGATTACTAATGGATATAATCCCCCCCAACTGAGAGTTCTCTTGTTTCTATTCAACTGGTTAAACTTGTGTTAGGAAAGATTATATTGAAGCATCAGCAGCAAAAATAACCCAGTAAAACAGGAGATTGTCCTTTGCAGTGTTCAAATTCTTAAAAGATAAAAAAACTGTAAGTGAAATGTGGTGAAGTACAAGGGCATGGAAGAGAGTGGGCCAACAGACATTCCTAACCAAGTGGGTCTGGCTTCATGACAGACACGGGATGCACATACAGCAGAAAAAGCAGGCACCCTAAGGAATGATGAAGGTACTTATAGAATCATTTCTTTCCTTCTCCATTGGCATGTTTTTGCAACTCTACATAGAGAGTAAAATACTGCATGAATTGGATACCCAGGAATATGCTAAAGCTCTGAAACAGTGCTATGGAAGAGAGAAAATGCACGTGCTGTATCCTGCTCAGCATTCCCTAGGTTTGGTGTTGTTAAACTGAACAGGAGAATCTGCAGAGACTTGTGCATTTACCCCCAGCACCCACTCCCACTGGCCCTTACTGATCACCAGCAACCTCTCAGTCAGTGGAAGAGCAACTACAGATTCTTGCCTTTACTGGCAATGTACTGTGTACTGCGTTTGTTCTCAAGGAGCTTGGCAAGCAGGGAGCACAGAATGTGTTTTTTGCAGCGCAGAAGGAGTTACTGAGCAATGTGCCCGAGTTCCCTGCAGATAAGAGCAATGTGAGCCCCCTGACAAGCCAGGCAGGCAGCTCTGGCTCAGCAGATAGCAGGAACATGAACTAAAGCGGCAGACATCTCACAATTCCAACAGCCATTCATATCCTAGGGAGATTTCAGAGAGCTCTCCTGTCATGTTTTAAGCCACGGCTGCATTTTTCTTTGTCAGAGTGCATTTGCCAGTTGCACTGCTGAGTTTTCATATGCAAGTCAGCCTACAGCAGTTTCCAGTAATGGCATCTTATGCAATTTCTGACCTACTTTAACACACTGGGGCATTTGGAAACATGAGATATACTGCAACAGTTTTCTGCTTGACAGTGTGACACTGCAGCAGGCAGCACAAGTCTTTACACAAACAGATGGATCCAGTAAAATGCAGGTGACAAACAGACTTTAATTTTCAAGGTATTTGTCAAGCCATTAGGAACATCCAGATTAATCATCATACGTATTGTTAGCTAGAGACTGTGCACATTGTTTCAAAAAGATCAAATGGTTAAGTTAGTGAGCTGTTACATAGGCACTGACCTGTGTGCTCTTTCTCAGCCCTTCTAGGCTGCACTTTCCTGAAGAACACCTCAAATGAGAGCTTTCGTGTGTGACTGATGATAAACCACAACCTGGTTAGCAGTACAGCGATCTTCTCTCTCACCAGCCAGCTGTGTTTAGAAGAAAGGTATCTTCTTCTACACATCCTCCCAAACTCCAGCAATAAATGGAAGATCTCTGAGAACTAGAAGTTTTATCAAAGAACATCTTTGATACACTTTTATTAATTCCACTACCAAATGTGAACTTAACTACTAACAGGGACCTAACCCCACTAAAGTAAAGAGAGCATATAGAATCATTCCTACCATTAATTAGAACTAAGCCTTAAATGGGAGAAGTAATATGGAGAAATTTGGATTACTATCCCTTCATTCTTCATGCAAAACAGGACTCCAAACACACTTCACTGTGTGGAACTTTCAAATTTGTAATCTGATTAAGGTGTCTGACCACAGTTGTTTGAGTGAGCCAGCAGACACTTATCACTGCAAACTAAGCTGAAGTTCAAGATGTACAGAGCAGGGTAGATCTTCAGAATAATACTGGTAAGGTTGGTTTTTGGTTTTTTCCCTCCCCAAGTTCTGTTATTAAGGGAAGTTTTAAGTATGGTTGAAGCAAAGACCATGCACATCATCATGACTTTTCCCATGCAGACAAAACCATTAAGGCCAAATGACATGCAGTATTATTCACCAACAGCTACTTTATCTGATTTCTTTAATTGACAGTTATCACTCTTGCCGTGCCATTTCAGTCCAACTTGTACCTTACTACTACACTGCCTCAATGATCTTTCTTTCACTATTTTCCTGCAATGCCTCAGCTCTAGGTGAGGCTATTACTACTACTGAAAACTACATTTTAGTATACTCTTGCTTTGGGTTCAATTACTTTCTCTGTCAAAGAGGTTTTATATAATGTTATTTACTGAATTCTTGTTTTGTGTCCTTTAAGATAACTGATAAAACTAAGAGGTACTTCAGGCTTCAGCTGTAGATTAATGTATCACCTTGAACCTCAGTGCAAACCCTTCTATGCTCTCAGCTTAAAAAAAAAACCCCAAAAAACAAAACCAAAAAATTTATACCCTTACACTTACTTATAAGGAAGTTACTAGGCAACTATGCAACTTAAGAGGACAAAAAATGAGCTGCTCTCATTTTTTAAGAAGGCAGAGCCATAGCTGCAACTTTTCTCAAGAGCATATTAAGATTTGTAATCTCATCTGTGGATTTGTTTTAAACTAACATTTCCATCAATTGGTCTGAAATTTACAATCACTTCTAAGGAATGTCCACACAAACTGAAAGAGGAACTTGCAGAATTACAAGTGTTGTGCTAATTATGTGCTAACCTCTCCCGAAAATTGAAAGGCAAAAGAAGCATTAAAAAAAACATGGGAGTTAAGCAAAAACCCAATTCCTTACATTAAAACTCACCCAAGCTCTGATGCATTAGGTTTTTTCATGTTCACAAGAACACTTAAAATGTTAAGATAACTTGGTACTAAATAATAGCCATTAAAATATTTATAGTGTTAAGTGCATCTGTCCCATTTGTAATTAGGAGTGAAGTGGCAGTTTCTGAAGATAGAATCCACAGCCCAGCAGGTTTAAGAGAGACCTTGTTAGGGACAATAAACCCTGGAGGAGTTATCACTGTAGGGGCTCTCGTGTCAGAAAAATAGAAACAGCATAATATGCTCACAAGTCACGTAACATTTGGGTACTGGAAGGACATATTTTTATTCCATACAACCGCAAAGCAAATTTAAGAGAAGAAAATCCTCTCCAATACGAAATATACGCAGCTAAGTAAACTTTCCATACTTGAATGTGATATTTTTTGTTTCAAATACATTGATAACCATCAGCTTTTTACAGGAATTGTTGCCAAATCCAGATTAAACTCTTAACAATTCCCTTCAGGTAATGCAAAATCAAATGAGGCACTGCTTCCACAGCTCCATGCAATACTTACTGTTCAAACCATATAAAAAGACTTAAGTACATGCTAGTGAGCAAAACTTTAAAATTTCTTTTACTGGCTTCCTTAGGTGCTTGCCTGAGATTTAAAGAGACAAAAAAAGTCTTAGTTTTTGTCATGAATTATTAGAGCCATTTGATTCTAACTACACAGTGACATTCAAGCTTCTAGTAACCCTCATGTTAATGACTTTCTGATAGCTCTGCTAATGATTTTAAGTTAGGGATCAGTCACCAAACTAACATACTTCAAACTGCAACAACCTGAATTTTTGACTTAATTTCCTTTGTTTTTTTTCCCCTCCATTAAGACAGGAAGAAAACCTGCAGAAAGTATCTTACAGAGAAATGCACTCTGATCTTCTATATTAAAATGCTGCTTCTAAAGAGACAATGGCAGTTCTACATGTTTTAACTGAATGGCAACTTCTGGTGCAAGACTAATGTAAAATGAAGCTTCTATGATAGATGCTCTTTCTATAGTAACACTGACTATTCATAGTAAGGAAACTTTTAAGGTAAAAGAGAAGGCCCATTTTAGGTGTGTAGCCAACATCTGTAACCAAACAAGCATCAGGATAAAGATTCATGCAGCCAAACAGCTGAGGATAAAAGTTACTTCAGTGATTATCCCCTCGGCACAGCTAATACAAGTAAAGTTTCCAATACAGAAGTGATCTTCTTCAAAAGGAATCTGGAAGGAAACCCCATGTGGTGTTACCTAAAAGAAAAGAAATAAACACCAAACCAGAAAACCAACTCACTATTCACATGTAGAGGATGGGCTGAACTAAATGAAATAATTCTATTCCCCCAGTGTACATGGGTAGAACACAAGCTCACCTCAGGTCATTTCCACATTTGCAACAGCCTGGAACAAAGGGAGACCAGAGTTCTGTCCATTGTAGGTGAAACTTTTCCTATTCCAAACAGGTACAGAGCTAGATCTGACCTATAGGCAAAACTGAACAGTAGTTTCTGAACACATTTATGCCTTGCATATTCTATTAATACAATGCAATAAAAAAAAAAAAATCTCTAAATGAAATATTTTTCATGGTAGATGACATTAACGAAATATTTTTTTCTGCAAGAAAAAAAGCACTAGTTTCCAGGTATACTAACACAAACTGTAAAAATAAATTCATTTAAAGGCTTCAGTAATTTGATGGTAGACTTAGTGTGAATGCTGAGGTGTTTTAACAGTGTCCAACTAGCAAGATGATTAGCATTTCCAGTAGCAGAGAAGCCAGAGCTCTGAATAATTGCAAAGATCTTTAAGATTAAAGCTTTCAGCATTCTGAGGGTTTTGAAATCCACAGAGCCTACATACTCTTAGCATCTAGGATTTTTCCAGAAAACATCAAATTATGCATTTTTCTCCATCACAGAAAACCCATCTCATTTTTTAAGAAGACCTAAGTATACCATCTGATACAAAGTTCTTGTTCAGCTTCAAGCTCTATTTAACTCAATCTCTCCAAAAGTAATGACGAATAAGCTTCACAGAGGGGTAGACTTAAATAGGGCAAATCCAGGTTCAGTACCAGGTTCCTGACAACACTGCATTTAAAAAATTGTAGGAAATCATTCAGCAGAGCTTGGTGCTGAGAAATATATTTTTCCTTTTCAAATCTCCTACTGAGAAAGAGGCAGGGTGCAGGGGATTAAAAACCACAAAAAACAATATCCACCCTCCCCACTCTTGTTTTTGTTTCCATACAATTTGTAACTCCTTTAGTCTACAACTCTTCCTTCTACTATTCATTTGCATCCCAATTTTCTCTCTACTGCTGGGGCACTACTACAGCAGACTTTTCAGTACAAAAGGAAAGAGTTTTCTTTACTCTTGTTCTACAAGCAGCATCATCCCCAGCTGGAAGTAACTGCCCATCAGTGCTAAATGTCATCTGTCCTCAAGGAACCATCTTACCTACTGCATGATGGATGGAAATAAAGCTCATTTTGTCTCTTGACAAGCTTCTCCACAGCTTCCTCTGGAACCCTGTGTGTGTTAACATGGGGGGTGGCAGAGGGAGTGGAGCATGGCAAAAAGGCAACCTCAGTTGATGTGGACACACTGGCAATTTTACAGGTCTGAAATTAAGTCCCTGTTCCAGATTTGAAGGCACTCAAAATTACCTAGTAAGAATTTACCAGTATAAAAGTTAAACATTTCAGGTTTCTGGTAACACGGTAGTAAATTTAAATATTTATCCATAATTTAAAAAGAAGGCTAAGAAACCTTTACTCTGAAGTTCTTATAAAGGAACACAGTAATTCTATCCTAGCCTAATAGTCTGCACACCTATTTACAGGTAATTGCTGTATCCTTTACCTACTCAAGACACAGAAGTAAAAATGAGAAATAGTTCAGTTTAATTAAATAGTTTAACACTAGACTTACTACCCACATATATTTTATATGCTTATTTTCATAGATGAACCCTTCCAAAAGTTGTGTTTTTTTTTTCTCCCCCCCATCCTCTCCCTTCAACTGATAATCTTTACATGTTTACATTAAAAAAACAAACAAACAAAAACAACACTTGTACAAAATCTAAGGAGAACAGGAGTTTATTGAGTTTTACCTGTCTGAAAAGTGCTGGTGAAAAGTTGCCATTTCATGCTTTGTCTATAGACAAGGTTAAGTCAAAAGAGAAATTGTTGCAAAAAACAAGCTCATTTGAAAATGAGTGTTTCTCCAGAACTTCTTACCATTCCTAAGTGAACACAAATGTGAGAAGTTTTTACATGAAGCTAGTCCTTTTCATTGTCAGATGCAACATCTACACTTAAAGTCCCTCACAACTATTAAAATACTTTCAGGTAGTATTAATACACAGAGAAGCAATTAGTCATATCTTCAATAAGCCAGGTATCCCAGCTCTAAAAGTGCATAATAATTTAAAACATTAGTAATGGAATATTTTGAAAGAACATCTCATTCAGTATTAATGCATGCCATTATTACAAAAATATTCATTGCATATTGTAGGAACAACAACTTTCTTTTGTAGACAACAAAAAGCATGCTGAATGGTATCAGATCAATATAAATCTATTTTTAATGAGGTTTAAGACACTGTTCAAGTCCCATTACGAGCAGCTTCCTCCAACTGTGCATCAGTGTAGACTTGCACAGTTGTTAAAAGTTTTTCACTAATGTGGCTTAGACTGGTCCCAAACGTAAAGCAGGGCAGTAAGACTGGATCTTAAATTTTAGAAATCCTTCATTTGTTTAAATAAAACATTAAAAACCACTGTAATAATTAGGTATAAAACTTGTTAGGTAACAAATTTAGGCCTAACTAGCACAACATACAGGTATTTACACAAATGCAGATTTGCTGTGGTCTTTAATATTCTGAAGACATCAGAATATTAAACATTCTGAGGGCATCAGAATGTGAACCATGTGCTCAAGCCCACCCCCCAAGAACAAAAGACACAAAAACCTTGGGGAAGAGTAATATAAATTGCATGTCAGCTCAACTGCCCAAGTCAGCCCAATGGCACGGCTCAGCCTGGTTCAAAGTGAGCAGCAGTCACAAGTAAACAAGTCTGGCTGTAGTCATTTTAAATGCTGCACTTTAAGTTACACTGCAAGTAATTAACCCCAAATCAACGGGGTATTTCTATGAAGCAGTTGATGACACCAATTTTCTAAATAAATGGTGATGAAATACACAGAAAGTCGAAGATGAAAGAGTAGATGAAGATGTGAGATGTTAAAATGATGCAACAAAACAGATATATAAATTAAAGAATGTTTAATCAAGACAATCCTTTTTCTTTTTTTCTTAAACAGAGGTTCTTCCAGAAATTTTTTAATTGGAAAATCAAAGCCTATTCCCACAATAGTGAGGCCACTTCTTTCATGCAGCTCTGTTGTACAACTGTTACCAGGATCCTAAACTATTTAAATTGTTTTCTATTGATATTTCTGAACTAAAAAGTTTCAAAATATTGTATAGATTTTATTTGTGCTCCACATATTACAAGCAATTAACAACACAAAGAAAGGTTCAATTCCTCAGCTAGAACACCAAACTCTACACCAAGTTCTATACCAAGTACTACATGTACACAATACTTGCACAGCGACAAGCACAAGAAAGTACTAGTGGAGCACTTACTTTCAGATATCCATACCAACTCTTAAACTTCAGTTCTCCCACGCCACCCAGTCTACAACTTAAGGCATCTCCACACAGCCATCCATCCACCCACTCCCATACACACGATTTATGTTGGAGGTGTTTACTCTTACAAAGAAATCACTATGTCAATCAGGTACCATTTATTATTTATCCCTCTAACTGTGTCAGCATTGAGATATGACAGTTAAACCAGTGTTAAATCAATACAATATTTACAGAGCACAGCACATTAAGCTTGAGACACTCACTTGGAGGATAAAACCACATTTTAGAGCAGGACAAAGGTCACCATTATTATGTGTTCGAAAACAGCTATTTACAGGTCCCTATGACATAACTATAGTCTGTACACTGTTCCAACAGGGCAGGCAAAAAGCAGGATAGGCATTTATTTTAAGGGAATTTAAACACACAATTTGGAAGCATATTATTATGCTACCCTGAACGCCATAAACCACCTTAACATTCCTCAAGGTGGTTTCATATCCTAGGATGGCATGTCCAGCTGATACAAAACAGACAACACAACATTTACTTTGTGGAGGGTGTTTACTCCAGCTATTCAGACATCAGAACTTTGAAGGCAATTCGTCCCAGAAACTTGTCACGTTCATCTTGATTTTTTAAATTAGGTGAGCCCAGGATCTTACACTCAATTGCTATTTCTTCTTTGGTACCGTTGGGGGTAATTGCTAGTTGAATAGCCACTAGAGGCTGCAAATAGTGAGCCTAGTAAACAGAGAGATGGGGAAAATATTTGAGACCAGAAGAAGTTAGCATTAAATTAACATTTAATTCATCAGAACAGTTACAAAAAAGCTAATTAAGAAACCAACTTTTCAAAGTCCAATCTGATTCAGGTAATACACTTTTTCCCCAAGTCAAAAATACATTCTTCATACTATTTCTTAACTAATATATTCAACATAATTTGAGTCACAGACAGTATCTTCAAGAGGCATATAACTTTACCCCTTTCTATTTTATTAGGTCAAACTCTTCTAGAAACCTTCAATGAAAGAACCTCAGAAATGAGTGTCTTCCAATCCACTCTACTGACTTTTCTGCATGTTTTGGGTTTGGTTTGGCAGGATGAATGTAATCTCCTACAGAATACAACTTTTCTAGAGGGTTTGAAGTGTTGGGGTTTTTTCCAAAAGCATGACTCAACAAATACTAATAAACCATCTTCCCTTCTCTCCTACCCCATTTACTCATTCAGCAACAAACCATTCTGAAAGTTTAAGAGCTTCACACAGAAACTTCCCCTTGAACATCCTGACAGTATCGTTCTTGGTCTTTCATTCTTGGAGGAACAGTATCAATTGCACACTACTAAAAAGTTAAAATTTAAGAATGAGAATAGAATCAATTCCTTCCTTTTGTAAACCCAATATTGTACCTGACATCCAATTCAGTAAGAACAATTTTGTATTCTCTTGTAAAGTGTCTATGAATTAAATAGAAGCTTATTATACACTGCTAAGGCAGCATTTTATGAATGTTCATGAAACACTTCCATAATTTATTAATATTTTTAGGTCAGTACTGCAGACTGCTTATTAAGCAGAATTCTTTTCCAGGTAAAAATTCATGTAAGTCACTGGACAAACACAACACTACAGTATTATATAAGTATAAACCTTGAATTTTAATTGAACAAAATTTTGTGTTAAGACCTTTTCCCCTCCTCATTAACTTAAAAGACTCTTTAATACATTTCAGCTGGTTTTAGGCTATCCTCTCAAGCAAGGAACACATTATAGAATACTCAAAGACTCATCTACAAAGTATGATGTCATGGAAGTGATGTGCTAAAATCTGTAATATGAAGTACTAGTAAGAAGTAGATTGAAGTAGCTGCTTTCATTTCATAGTAGTTCAGATGAGAAATTTTCCTGTGCTCCCAGAAACTTCAGACTGGCAGGGAAGAAATGCAGCTAGCTGAGGCTCCCTCAAAACTGTGTAAGGGTCGTAAGGGTGATACCATACTTCCAGTTTTCTAAAAACCAGAACTAAAATTCCCCTGTTTCCTCAGGGAGAGAAGTCTTTTCACCATCAAGGTTTTTCCAAAGGGTTACACAAATTTCTATGATATTTTGAAAAGAGATGACACCAGAATGGACTTGTACTCAGTATAAAATTTGGAGAAGGAAGAAGGAAGAAAGGCAGCAACTCAATAATGTCAGATCATCTAAAAAAGGGAACATTCTCCAAGGACATTGTACTAAGCAGCAGAAGACAACCATCCTGGACCACAAAACTGTAGATATTAGTACTTTTCTGGCTCCTACCTGAATAAGAGCAGCAAGTTTATTCAAATCTTCTTAACTCCTTTACAGAATAAAGTAATTTAACAGTTCCACACTGATATAACATACAAATTCTGTTGCACAGCAAAGATATCAATCCAGACCCTTGAAACCTAGTCAAATACTCAGACTTCTCACAACTCTTCTAACTGCCCCTTCTTTTTTTCATATGCTAATATTAGGAGAATTAGGCCTCACATAAGCAAGAATCCCTAAAACCATAGCCCCTGTTCCACATGACGAAGTGAACATGAAAGGACAACAAACCAAAAACTGGGTGTGTGCAGTTGTGTGTGAAATAGTAGCTACAAAGTTGTTTTTTAAAATCATTTGCTATTCAAGCAAGGAATAGCACTGTGTTCTGCTTAACTTCATTAGTGTCTTTTCATAATCTTTATTTTTCCATCAGTATAGCAGCAAGATGGGAATTTTGTTAGTAAAGTTCTTCAACCCATCCTTGGTAGAAACTGGGTCTTGACATGTCAATGTCCACAGATGCTGGATTTTGCATTTTTTATGAAAGCAGTGCTCTCCTTCCCTATGCTTTCATTCCAAGAATGGGATGAGCCTGTACTGAATCCAGCTGTTGGAAGAACAGGCAATCTCTCTTTAATCTCCACGCCTAAGTGAATAGATGTGGTACCAATTCACAACATGGCAACAAAATGGAAAACACAGAACTACCCAGAAGTAACATGAAAGAAAATGGTGAAAAAACCCAAACTCCCTTTTTCATTAGTAAAAGCTATGAGAGGACAAAAAGGGTTATGGAACTGCTGCAAGTATAGAGTACGCTGGAATATTAACTGTCCAAAAAGTAACTTAATTTAATTTAATGCAAAAATCACTTTGGTGAAATTACAAGCACCCACCATGGTACACTATGGATTTAACAGATTTAGGTTTTTAAACTGCCTTTATCTTCAATGGTGAACAATGTTTTTTAGACTAAATAACAGTAAGAGGCAATATAATGTTTTATAGAAGGTACAGATTTTCTGCATACAGTGATCATAAACTGATGAAAGTAAATTAAAAAAAATTAACTAAATTCAAATTTCTGAAGACTGGAGTTTCAAAGACTGGAGTTTTACTTTATGTATTCTGTGTTCATAAGCAGTGAGTTTGTGGGTTTTACAGCAATAATTAAAAAATACCCCAAAACTATCTGCCACCCTCAAGTCCCTCTTCATAAAACAAGGCAACAGAAAACATGACATGCAGAGCCACAAAGAAATATAATTAATGACACCATAACAACTTATAAACTTAATAACCTATACAGAAACACCAAGCATTAACTATGAAAAAGTGTATTGTAATATGAAGACAGTTGACTTCTCCTGCCTTTCCCTGCATTCAAAAAGACTCCAGAAGATTTCAATGAGCAAAAAAGAGCAGCCACTCTCAAGACTGCTGGTGTACAGCCACTCTTCCATTAGGAAAATGCCATTTTGTTCATGTCTGCCAAAGCATGTCTCCAGCCTCATCAAGTGCTGTGCAACGTCTGCATCTGCAATATTCCTTAGCAGTATCTCATTACAAAACTCAGACTTCAGAATTAATCTGCTACTAGCAACTGCAAATGCACACAAAACATTGAAAGTGAAGACCATCATTCACTAAGGGATACTCACGTGCAAGCTTTTCCCATAGTATGGGAAGTACATCAAGTCCATCGCACCATTAGGAGGAAAATAATTTATGTTAACCACACCTTCTTCCTATAATTGCAGACAGCAACAAAAATAGAAGTAAACATTCGCTTGCATAAAAATGAACAAAAAATTTAAATGATAATGCAAAAAAGGGATTAAAAAAGGGCAACTGACTTACAAACTCAGAACAATTTAAACCAGATTTCCTTGGCAGTCATCTATTGCAGTAAGGATTAGCAGTACTAATTAACTTAGCAATCAAGTCAAAGACAGCTTGCCTTCATACTTATGAGTCAAAGAAATGGGGAAGGGGGAAGAGTATGCTTATCATGAGTAATTTAACATCCCAACTCCCCCATATATAATTAAAATCCCAAGTATCCCCAAGCAAGCCTGTGTATTTTGGTGAACCATGTGCTGTTTTAAAGCCAGGTTTTTAAGCCTCTCAAGCTTGTAATGATACAAGCCTTCACAGAGAACCACAGACACCTCTCTGCAACAGTGTCACTCCTTACATTAGGTGCCCTCTATCCTTCAAAAACAGGCCAGATAAGAAGAAACCCAAATGGTTAAAATGGTGATGTTGCTGGAGTTATATCACCACCTCAGAGGAACAATATATACAGATACAGGCCTTATCCCTCAATGGCCCCTGAAATCCCAAATCCTGGAATAAGAAGCAGCTACCTACAAAGTTGCTGCCTCATTTCTGACTAAGGAGTCACTCAACCCATAATATATACAAAATACATTATGTATGATTGAGCTGTCCAGACACAGGCTATCAGTATAGCAATACACAAACACCTCTTCCTATATACAACATTCTTCGAGACTGTATATCCTGGCAGAATATCAAAGTACAACAAGTTCAAAGTACTAGGAAAAGCCCACACCTAACGTGCTTTTCTGTAATAAATGAAATATATTGCCATAACCGAGGGAAATGTCATTAAAACAACCCCTCCAAAATGCTAAATATAAGTTCAGAACATCACTGCTTGTTCCATGTAATTCACAAGTTCAAAGAGTATTAGCAAGTTTCATTGTTTTTCCATATTACCATATACAGCAGCTGTAATTTTAAATAGATACCCTACAAAGTTCAGAAGAAACTGCAGTAAGATCAAAACATATTTAAGAACAAGCCAGAGCTCAAGGTTGCCTTCTTTTTACCTCCTCAAAAGAACATACAATATTTTTTTAGGATATGGCCACATTCTTATTCCTTTGCAGTCTAAATTATTACAATTGTTAATATATGTTTATTAAGTATTTTGGACCTTGAGCTTGCATATATAACTATTAAGCAGGAATATGTTGATTTTTTGCCATTATTCTTTATTTTATTTAAAGCTCATGCAGCTGAAAACACTCACTTTTCAAATATGTTGCTGAAATAATGATTGAATAACCAGCATATGGAATAACATAGGCAAAGTAAATAGGAGAGGTGCTTTCTGGAGCAGCTAAACACAAGGCATGCATGCAGTCATCACTATATTCTAAATATATGCATTAGGCTATCAGTGCAATAGCAGGGAGGCTCTGGGACATGCAGCTGCCTATCTAGTGCAACTGCTGGGGGGCGTTCCAGATCTTCTTGAATAAACAATCATAACAAATAACCCTACATAATTAAGTAAGAGCGAACCAAAAAACACCTGAACAAGCTGCATTTGCTGAAGAACTTCAAGAATCAGTCCATTAGTGAGTGTTACTTTTTCTGCTTACCATTTAGTTTCCACAAAGAGCTGCTGACAGTGAGCAAATCTAAAAATTGGACAACTTAGCTTGACAGACGGACTTCCACCTCACTAACTGGGTCTTAATTAAGACTGTAGTTCAGAAAGAAGGATTTACCAGACATTGAAATAATATACAAAGACTCAAGGAAAGAATTTGGCCAGGAATGGTCTACAATCACTGGAGAAGAAGAAGGGAAGAATATAAAGAGCAGTATTCATTAGTAGAAACTCACAAAAAGCAAGTTAACTCAGATCCTGAGTATGGTGACAAAAGCAAGGCACACAGAGTATCATTCATACAGTCATTCTTCATTCTTGTCAACTAGAAAGTGATACCTAACACAAAGTCAAGATGGTCAACAAACAGCAGAGAAAGATGTACTTTGAAATTAAGGCTTTTTTTCTTTTCTCTAGTTAAAAACAAAAATAACCCTCAAATTTACCAGTTTTCAGTAAAGGTTGTTTTAACTTGAAAGAAATACTGCTACAAGATGGACTAGCACATGTGAAACTGCTCAACTCTGGCCCCAAACTAAAGACTTAAAATGGTGACCTTCAAACTTCTTGGAGAATCTTTTGGTTTGCTTCTCTTTGTGGAGATTCTCAAGACTGCAGCATATTAGTTCCTACAGGTTCCAGGAGGAAGAACCAGCTGTAATGAGTGTCAGACACTGCAAACACTCCCTTCCCTTACCTACAAAAATTACAGTGATGACAGCTTCAACTACATGAGGGCAGAGGGGGAAGCATCCCCAGTTATAAGCTGACTCTGAAATCACCCACCTATCTAGATTTTTTTCCATTTAAAGAAAAATCCCATATAAAAAGTGCAGGGAGAATAAGGAAGCATCACCTCACAGGAGAATGCCTGAAGAACATAAATTTCATACTGAAAAACTTAAAATGATGTTTCAGGTAGCCATGACCGGCAGGATGTCCAGAAGAAGCTATTAAACTAATTTTGTATTTAAGAGACTTGTAAAAGCAAAAATACCATTTACAAGTCAGATGTGTGTAAAGTCCAGGCAGACACTTCTCCAAAGCACTCTCAATGTCTGTAGGATTGATCCACAGAAGTTCCATCTGAGCATGAGGAGGAAGCTTTTTCCTGTGCAGTGATGGGATACAGGAATAGACTGCCCAGAGAGCGTGTGGAGTCTCCCTCACTTGGAGATATTCCAGAACTGTCTGGACACAACTCTGTGCCATGGGCTCTAGGATGACCGTGCTGAGCAGCAAGGTGGGACCAGATGACCACTGTGATCCCTTCCTACCTTATTCACTCTGACTCTTAACTGTAAGAAATATTTAAAAACAGAGACTGAAAGGAAAATAAAAATCAGTGAAGAGTAAATGTACAGGATGAATTCTAACTGCTACCTAAGCTTTCCCAAGCAAGTAAATTATTATGAGCTAGGGTGAGAATAGGCTAATAAAGGTAAAATAGATGCACTCAAAGTAGCAAAGCCTGACATATACTTCTCTGGAAGTCACTAAAGAATACTAAGATAAATAATTTTAAAATTCAAGAAGATCACATTTGTGTAGATCACAGAAATTTTAAGTGGATATGGTAGCAGAATTTTGCACTTAAAGAAAAAGGATGCAAGAAAACACAGACTAATAATTTCTATGTATCCCAAAGGGTAAAAAAACACCACCATGATCAAACAAGTTATCAAACTTACTGTTTTGTTAGTGAAACCAGCTAGTAAGAAAAAGTATCATCTGCTTAGTATAGTTTTCAATTATTGCCTCATAGAGCATACATAAAAGAAAGCTGAAGAACTACAATCATAAAATAGGATTGCCATCAATATTTTATAAATCACTTGAAGATTAATTCTCAACACATAACAAGGCATTTCCGGTGGAAATGAAGATGACTGCTCTGGATCCTATTCCATGTTTCAATAAGGACTTGAGATGCAAACTCAAGTTCATTCATTGATGGCACCAAGATAAGTAGTGCAAAAGACCTCAGAGAACTTGATCCCTTCAAAATGATCACAATAAATGACAGAGGAGGGGCCAAAAATAACCCTATGAAATTCAAAGCTGTGAACTTTGAGAAATCACATCTTCAAATACAGACTGAGAAATAACCAGAAGAATTATTTAAACAGTAAAACAACTAAAATAAATACTAGTGTATTACAATTAGCAAATTCACCTTGTTTTCAATGTGATCACAAAGGGAGAAATGCTATCATTAACAATACCTCAAACTTCTGTCCAGTTTGGGATATGACATTTTGAAAAAACCTATAAATTAGACAAGTCAAAGAAAAAAAAAGTACTAGAAGAAGTAGGAGCTTAATTGTTTCATTCTGTTCAAGAGAACAATGTAAGGTTTGTGAATGGAAGGAAAGGAATCAGTCTCAAAGAAGAGGAGGAATCACCTTTGTTTACAATGGACCGTCATGAAGAGATCAAAACTTTTGAAGACCACAAAAATCAAGTATTAAAATCTGTACTATCACAGATATCTAGGATGAAGGCAGAAACACTTATAACTGTTTGTCTTGCTAACTGCTGATATTTCTCAGTTTACACTTTAATCAGTCACCAGAAGCTAAAAGCCAGGACTCTGCCCTTTGCTGAAGCTACGAACTTACCAATGCTTTCACTGCTCCCCAAGCAGTCTAGGAAAAACACCCATAAGTCAAAGTAATTATTATAATTGCAATAAAACATTCTGTGTAAATCCATTGGTACATAACAAATATGCAAAGATTAGCTGTTATTATAAGTAGTTTATACTTGATTTGAAGGCAACTTTTACTTGAGCGGTAACATTAGTTTCCACACACAGTTGTCTTACCCATCATTTATAAAATTGTCTAACGTGCACTTGCAGCATGGAGAAAAAATAAAAACATAGGTTATGAAATGGGAAAACAAAATATAACTCACAATAAATAAATAAACAAGACCATAAATACACATGTATGCATTTCCCTCAACTCTAACCAAGTCAGGTAGTTCAAACACACCTAAAGATGAAAGAAAAGCCAAAAAATGTTTCTATAAGTACAATGAAGAAATTAAAGACACTAAAACTAAGTTAGACATACAGTAAGATGAAAAACACAAACAAAAGTACAAAATCTCTAAGAAGGGAAGAGTAAAATAAACTACTTAATTATTCATCATAATCACAAGGAAAATAAACAACACACTTATTTATTACATTCTGAACTTACCTTAGGGGTACACTGTATATGTGGCTCTCCTTCAGGCTTTAATCCAATTACCTAATGGAGACAAAGTTAAAATATTTACAGACCTTCCTCCCCCTTTCCATTCTTACAGATTGAATTTGAACTTTTCCCTTACTAAATACAAGTTCCTACAGGGAGTAAATCTATCCAGTGTCATTTTTATCTGAATAGAATTTTAAACTGGGACTAATATTTAAAGTATTATTAAGTTAAATAGTCTACTCAGGTTAATTCAAAAATAGTTACAGTAGTCACAGAAAGTACTATTTTCTTAATTTGCATTTAGCATGTAATTTTAATGGCTCGAATCAGTTAGCAATTCAAATAACAGGTAACATAACTATAAAGTCAAATACTTCATAAAGTTTTCCTCACCTTTCATAGTTTAAGAGCTACAGAATGCATTACATTCTAGTTAAGAGTTCTGGAGCACAGACATGAAGTAAAACACTACTTTGAAGAGTGGTCTAGAATCCGTTTCACAGAACAGTAAGTAAAAGCAAAGAATAATACACTTCTTAAAACAGTATTCAGATTATTTTGGTGCAAGTAATCAAAGCCAATACTTGTAAGCATTATAATGCTCAGAAAGGTCACTTCACACTACTCTCTGAAATTGCTCAATGTTTCAGTAAATTACAGTGTTCGAGAAAAGCAAATATCTTGAGTAGCAAACTGAAGACATATTTCAATCCTTTCCACAGCAATTTTTTCATACAGCAGTAGTTGGGAGCACTTCTACTAAGAACTTAAAAATAAGTAGCTACTTACTCTATTCATTTTCACAAGCACACAGGGAGTTCCTTTAGAATAGCCAAAATTTGCATCTTCCTTCCCAGAGCACTGTCCAAGATCAGAGAGGTTAAATTTACAAGCCTTTTTAACAGCAGCATCACTCTGATCGAAGATCTTTCCCCGGACACAGTCTACATTCTGGGACTGCTTTGAATCATTATATGCTATGAAACAAAAACAGCTTGTAAATCAATAAAGCATATAAGTAGCCAAAATAAATTAGATGCCTATATAAATCATTATCACATTACTTCCCTAATAGTTTTCTCAAAGACGTTATCTTCAGAGCACTGTCTCTTATATCCATCTTTAACAAACACTTTTTCAAAGCCTATAGACAAGTAGCAATGTACTTGAAGGAAGAAGAATATTACAGAAGAATTAATACTGTCCTGCCTTTGAGATTGTAACAATAATCACAACTTCATTAATTTCCATACCTAAACTAACTACATATTCTAAGCCAATAATGTATTAAAGTACAATCAAGTTTTACCTGGAAATTCTACCAGTTTTCCCTTCGCACGTTTCTTTTACAAAGACACAGGAATACTTAAAAGTATTTCAATAATTAAAACTGTCTCTACATTTACATGAGGTAGTATAATTTGTGTTGTACTAACATCACAAGTTGTTTCCCACTTTCTTGTGTTTCTGAAGTGCAGAGCCCACACCATGCTAAATTTCTGCCATTTAAGATACTTTGTAGTTTCTTCTCCTCCCTTATACCCCAGCTCCCAGCTAATAATGTAAAATGGAGAAAGGGAAAATTCGTCCTCAATGCAAGACCCACAGAAGTGCAGGAGGGGCACACAGTCATGAAATGCAGCATTGCTCCCAGGAACCCTTAGCAGAGTTCTCAAAGAAAAGCTTACTCATAGAAGCTTTCAGAAGGCACCAAAACTATGAATATACGGAGCGATTCAAATATAGCTGTAGCTAACAAAGCAACTCATGCACACAGATGAGATTTCATAGCACCTTCTTCATTCTGACTTACAACTCTTGAGGGGTTAAACTTCTGATACTCCATATTATTAGAATAAGTGTACATATAGGCACATGCGTAAAATAATGTATTACAAACATTTTTTATTACAAGGATTTTGCCATCCTTCAGACTTGTCCTGTGTTACCTTTCCTCCATGTTCTAAATTCAGTGTTTTACTATTTCTGTATGTAGATACTGTTTATCAGAGTGAAAAATCAATAAATTGCAAATCATTCAATCTTTCTGTGCCTCATTTTTCAAACAGACACTCAAGTTCTTCAGACTAAAGTATTCTCACTCAGTTACAAATCATTTAGATTAAGACGAATCAGGTAAGTCTTGATAACTTTGTCTCTAAATACCAGACCTATGTTATTTTAAACTGAATTCTTCTGACATATGTAATTTCTACATCTTACAGCATTTAAATAGCCACATCACCAAAACTCTCCATTATGTACTGCAGTATTCCTCAGGCTCTTTGTCCAATACATGCATTATACTCACCTTTTTCTACATACAGACTTTTATAACACACGTATCTACAGTAACCCTGAACTTGCATTAGTCTCCATTAGTAATTAGTAACTACAAACAAGAAATGAAATAATGTACTCAAGATTAAGGTTCCTAAATTACTGGAGGAATTGTAAGTAACTTACATTCAAGGAAGTTTTGAAGTGTAGTAACATATTCTGAATATGACTGGCTGTCACTTCTGTTAAAGTAAAACTCCAATGCAGTGTCTGGCTTTGGTGAAATCATAAGTCCTTAAAAAGAAAAAGTTCAAGTTAGGAACTAAGAAATGTATCTTTCCTTCACCACCCTAACCCCTATTCAAATATCCATAAATTGGAAAATGTTTATCATCTGTAAAAAACCATTAATGTTACCCCCATAATTCCACAGTACTGGAAGGTAATTCATGTTTAAAGTCAGCAATAAAAATCAGCATTACATTCATTAACATTTAAATCCAACCCAATGTGTAATTGCAATTCACAAACTAAACCAAGTGATTAGGAAAAGCAAAATCAGCAGTATAATCACTTTCAATCAAAGATTTTTATTGATCCACTTTCCACACTCAGCAAATTAAGCTTCAAAATAATTGAAAAAATACCAAAAAGCACACCCAGAAAACCTTCACTTCAAGCAATAGTTCAAAGCTTTAGGCAATACAGAGTGAAGCTATGATTGCATTATTCTCACAGAAACACAGAAAAAAATATTTTTAAATTTTTGATTATGCATAAAGGTGGCCTTGAAAGTTACCCCAGTCAAAACAGACAAGTCAAGTTAGTTTTCAGTCTTCTCCTCCATCTCCTCACACCAAGTTTAGGTGCCACCTGTTCCACGGAGAACACAAGTCACTTGACACAGCCGCAGGGGCGCGGCTCGGGCAGGCCTGGGAGCCGGGGATGCTCCAGAGCTGCCCCTGGCCCCACAGCACCCACAGCTGCCTCTGGCTGGGGACACGGCAGGAGCCCCACGGCCAGCAGCCAGAGCTGCAGGAGGGACAGGCCAGGCAGCACCAAGGGCTGAATCCAGCCTCAGCTGAAAGACAGACGCGTGCAATAACATAAGCATGGCCTGCTCGAGAGCTGAACTGCCCCTGCTTCCCAGCATATGGCCCTGAAAGCTGCAGAATTCAATTTTAGGGATTTCTCTGAAGCAGGTGAAAGGAAAAGACTTCCACCAAGAGCTGTCACTGACACAGGTACCTGATGCTTCTATTACTCATCCTGCTTCAGCAGCAGATGAAATATCACTACACCACCTGATATTGCAGCAGAGATTAAAACTGTTTGATCAAAGCCAGATTTGACATTAAGGAACAAGCTGCAATTACACAGCAACTGATTGTATCATCTTAGGATGTCATGTAGTTTTCCTGTCCTCTGGAAAAAACAATTAAAACTAGATTCCTAAATGAATTAAATTTAAGGCAGAAAACAAAAAACTCGCAAAAAAAATTTAAACCAGGCCTTCTTTATAAAAAATAAAGATTTAAGAAAGTAAGACTGCAGTGGGAAGATAAAGTTAGGTTACTGTAGTTAACCATCACAGTAAGGTTACGTAAAGCATATCAAGAGAAGCTCAGCAGCCCAGGTCTATTAAGGATTTACCTACAGAAATAGCCAAGCTTCTCATCCAAAGGTAGAAATTATTTACAAATACTTGCAAAAACACAGATACAATTTAATGTTTTTTATTCTAGGTCTTTTATAGGATTTTGAATAAATCATAAATCCTCTTTTTTGCAATAACAGCAGTTAAATTATTTCCATGGAAGCCACAAGTAAAGGCCTTAATGACTGACAGTCCATATAAAACTACAAACACTATTTTGACTGCAGACTACTTTGCACCATTAATTTTCTGGCCTTCACACTGAACCGGGATTCAACAAAATAAAAGGCAATTAGTAGCAGGGCTGAGAAATCACTGAAGGGGTTTTACACATTAGGAGTTTTTAGGGGATAAGAGCTTATTATCTACAGAACTATAATGTAAATGAAGGACTTTAATGGTATTTTTCAAAGAGAATATGACAAAATAACTAAACTAGTCATCAATGAATGAAGAAAATTGAAGAGATTTACTGCTTCAGGGGAATGTCAGAAACATCCTATGAAGAGGGGACTGCTCCACAGAAAAAGCTATTTGAAGGACTGATGCATAGACAGATGCAGGATCTGTGCTCTTCTAGAGGAATAGAATTAACAGCCTCAGCATAGGATCACATCTAGGACTGTAAAAGAGATGGCATTATTTTACAATTCCAGGAGGGATTTACCAATAAGTCTTAAAATCATGTGGATTTGATTTACATTATTATACCCCAGTGTACAAAGCAAGTCAGATATCACTTATAAAATAAATCAGTTGGGAGATTTCCAAGTATGTTTAACATAAGAGCAGAACCTTTGATCTACGGCATCCGAGTTTTGTGTGTAGAGTTTAGGTTTTTTTAAAAGAATTTAAGCTTACAGCCAGGAACATTACATATCTCACTGCAAATGAAAAATGACATAGTTAAGGAGAAACATTAAAACAGAAACAAGCAATTTGATTAATGTATGAGTTACTAAAGACATGGTTAATAAAGATATTTAATTCAGAATGTTACAGGAATTCTTCAATTAAAAATTAATTGTGGCATACATACTTTTAAGAAAAACCCATCCCTTACGACTTATTTCTAAGTCAAGGAAAATTAATACCCTGAACTACCTAAGAGAAGTCACTCAAGTCCAGTGTTAAGGCACAGCTACCCAAAGCTACATCCACTACGATGCTTCTGACTTCCACAACAGACACAATGGAAATGAAGAGAAATGGTCAGCTAAGCCACTTTTTCCCCCTAATTTATTTTTCTTCTCCTTTTTTTTTAATCGTTATTTCCAGCCTCTAGCCCATTCTTAGCTTGAAAAAACAGCACAAATCCTCAAAATCCCTTACAACGTGACACTTGTTAAGAAGCCAGAACAGTACACCAAAACGAATTCTGTTCAGAATTCAGGGACGTTTATCACACTGGCCCATCTGCTACTTGCTCACACAAAGATCACTGTACCATCTTCAGTGTGGATATAGCTGCAAGATGATGTTCACTTTTAAGAGCTTTGGCACTCAACAAAAGGAAAAACCATTTAAAAAATAATGTCTCACTTCCACCAATATGTTATTATATAGGGGAAGACAACCACTTTATTACTCATTCTTATTTTTATGGGTTTGGGTTTTTTAACATACAGTTCCTTGAAGCAGCCAACAGTGACCCAGGTGGGCAGTACACAAAGGAAGAAGGACACTACTTTCAGTGGCAGCTACATGTTACACAGACTCAGCTTCATCATAAAACAGGAACCTTTCTCTAGTGAATACCTACGTAACAGGTCTACAATCCCTGAAATCCACAGACATTCCATGTCAGTTGGAAACTACCCAATACTGTAATAAAAACTCTGCAAAGGCCTCTGTCCTACAGTCCTTATATATTCTTGAGCTGATCACACCTACGGCCTTCCTGTATCTTCTGCAAAGTATCAAACACTAATCAAGGTGGCCTTCCATCTGATCCAAGAGAACTGGTTTAAAGTATCTTTAGAGCAACTTGATTAAATTATAAACCCACTTCCACATCAGCATGCTGTGTGGATCTGCAGGCAAAATTGTGGTCTACATGACAAATCCAACTGACAGGAGCTTAGAGGAAAAAACAGCAGAAGTCCCTACACACGCACTAAATGCTATTGCCTGAATTTATGCTATCAGACATGTATAACTTGCCTCGCACCAAGTTTTACCTTTGCAACCTTGCAAGTAACTGAATAATGGCCATGATTTCCCATAAGTAGTTCGTACTTCAAAAAAGCTCTCAAATGAAACTCAGTTGTTAAACCAGACAGAGTTCATGAAAAAATAAATACAGTGTTACCTGGACTAGAAATCCGGTCACGGTATTTCGGTATATCATTGCTCAGTGTCTGAAGCATAACCCACATTGTGAACGTGAAGAGTGCTGCTAGGAAGCCATAGAACACCAGATAGAACAGCAAGATCAATCCTGTAAAGAAAAAGCTAAAATTACTATTTTTGTTTCATCTAATTCCATTACCTATTTTGAAAATCAAAAACAGGAAATCAGCAGTACAATGTTTGTAGTTAGAAATACGCCTCTTGCATACACAGCATAATGCACAGTGCACAATAACACATGCAAAGAGGTTTCCTTAATACTTTCTGATTCTTAAAGCTTATAGGGCATTTTGGCATCCCTATTTTTAAGAGGGAAGCATTAAAAACCACTCTTTAGGCTATATAAGAAAGCTGGCAAAAATAACTAAGCAATGCACTAGAAAAAAAAAATAAACTGTCACTTGTTTACTGGAATTTTAGCTTTGCATCTGGTTATTGGGAAGATGAAAGAACTGAGGGAAAAGATAAAATTATTACACTGGATTCAGACCAGGCAGGAAGCAATTGGTGCTTTAATAACATAGTTGATATTTGAGGGAACTCCACATAGAGCAGTCCTTCACACGTCCTGTTACAAGATACTTTTCAAGGTGAAAATGCTTTCTGCCACATGTTTTTGAAAACCAACCAAGCCTTCTCTTCAGATTTATCCAGCCTAACACACACACCTGCTTTACCAACCTACCCTGGGGACCCAGCAAGCCCACCAAATTCACCAAATACACAGATATTACCAGCTTCAACTTGTTCCATTAACTGAGCACTCAACACCAACCTAAAAGAAATGTGCGGGATTCTGTTTTAAGGACTGAGCACCTGAGAACTTAAGGACAGACACATGCAGAGACTTTGTCAAAAAGAACAGGAGCTATTAAAAATACTGAGGAGACTGGATGCCTGGACTGAGAGCCATCTTTAAAACCATTCTAATTAAAAAACATAACCAAATGTTGAGACAAATCCAATTTTAATTGAATATTCCAGCTGTAAGGAGGCAATCAGAAGCCAGAGATGTAACTTGGATATGAAGAAAAGCACTTCAAAACCATTATGCAACATCCTACCATAGAAACTTGATTACATGAGAGAATCAAGTGCAGAACTTTTTAACCTTTCACAGAATAGGAAAGAGCAAAAGCAAACACAACTGTACCCTGGTGCTATGTACTGTCCACTGGAAGATGATAGAAGGAAGCCTAACCCCTGGCTCCTGTCCCAGAAACTATGCTTGCATTAGACTGGAATAGTCTCCACTGTAGTACGATGCCCAGAAACCTGTGACTGCTAAATATCCAAGTACCTGTTTTACATCTCCCAAAAGAATTCTGTGTACATCTATTAAAATAATGACGTGATTTCCAAATTCTTTACTGTACGTAAAGTTCTCAACAGCAAACAGATGAATGTCAGTGGATTTTTGGTTTGGTTTTAGCTTTCAGTCTCATATATTGAGGAAGTTACCTACCAATCTGCAACAGCCTGAAAATGATCAGCTATTTAAATTACATTTGGAACCACCAAGATGCAAGATCCTATGCAGCAATTAGAAATAGCAAAGTATGCAAACACAAAAGCAAGATTACTCTATAATGAACAAGACAGATGGACATCTATTGTGAATGATTGTTAAGGCTATTTGGAAGCTATTTAGCTGCTAAAATGAGAAGATAAAAACAAATAGTAGAAATTCTAGTTGAAAGCCATTACAAAAGTTGCATCTCTATTTGGCACAGCAGCAATTTGTTTTACCTATAAGCTTATAATTGATTAAACTGGATTCAAAACAGAACAAGGATATTCTGATTAATATCCAGTGTGTTCTGGGTATTACAAAACCAACCAAACAAAAAAGCTCCCTAACAAAACCTCTGGTCAGCTCTCATTTCGATCCGTACAAGTTTATCAACTACTGGATGTTTTCATCAAAGCATCTAGGAAGTACACTTTCCATCAAGTGACCAAGACATTTATTGAACAGCCCCAATGGAACAGAAGAATTTGACATGTAAGACAAGACAAGCAGCTACTGTGGCAAGTAGAGTAAAAGTAAAAAATCAGGGAAATTATTTCAGAATACACCTGTACTTTAATTTCTAAAACAATATGCCAAACTTCATCGGAAAAAGAAAAAACTGATGAGTATAACATGGGCGGTCAGAGCACCCTGGTGTGCAGATCTAAGCGGACATGGCCCTAAGAAGAGTCCTGCTTTGGGCCACCACTACCACATCACCTGCATTCCCGGCCCCGGAGCTGACCCTGCAGAGCAGGGGCTCCTCAGGGAGCTGAGAGGAGAGAAGGGGCACCTCTCTGCCGGGGGGTCACTGGTGCCCCATCCACCTGCACAGCCCCTCGCTCTGGCGGGGCCCGCACCCCTTCCCCACCAAGGGCAGCAGCGGGCAGAGCTGGGGACCCCTAGCACAGGGGGAACAGTGATCCCCACTCCGAGGTGGGGACTGCAGTGACAACAGCACCCCCCAAGCCCCTCTCGCTCCCAGCAGCAGCCCAACCGCCGGGGATGTGCGGTAGGAACACGGCTGCAAAGGCTGTTTCTATTCATGGCCCTGAAGCTCCACTAGCCTCTCCAGCCCAGCAAAGCATACACGTGCTCACACATAGATTATTTTTAATCTTTATTTTAATAAAGCTTGAAAATGCACTGCAGAACGCTGAACACTAAACTGACCCATTTACACTACTTAGCCACATTAAAAAGAGGGAAAAAACAAACAACAAAAATCCCCTTCACAACTTCCAACAGACCCAAACTGAGTAAGCTGCTTTTTGTGAGCCTATTAGTACTAATTATCCTTAGCTAATCACAGTGAGCAAGCCATAACCTGTCAAGAAACTCTGCCAAAATAACTTCACATAACACTGGATTTCTTGTCAGAAAACCTGATGTACCCAAGTAACAGTGAAAAGCTATCCTCTATATTGCCTCCAAACAAAGTACAGCTTCCACATCTAACATGTAACCCAATTCAATTTTTGTAGAATATCCTGTACACCAAAACGGTAACACAAGAAAAACTCAAAATTCTGCATTACAATCTACCTAGCTATTTTCGTTTGCTTTTCTTTTTGCAGGGCATCACAGTACCAAAATCACTTCTTCGTATCCTAACCACATCGACAAGCAAGCCAAATCTGAAAAACTTCAATTTCTGAACCAACATGTTGATACTGTCATTAGCTGGAATTCATTTGCAGGAATCAAAACACTCCTTCACTGTGAAAATTAGAATTTCTGACTCTGATGAATGCAAGGTATCACATACCTGGCCATCATTTCCATGGAATACAAGCTTTCCAAACTTTACATGGCAAAAACAACGAACAGCCTGTTACTCTGGCATAAACCACACCAGCAAATCTACCTGTATGTCATGCACAGTTAGATATATACTGGTATCAACATAAACACTCCCACAAACAGGGTAGCAACGATTCAACATTACATACAACAACAAAAATTAAATTCTGGTTTTATGGTTTGCACTGATTCTATCCACCTGCATGACTGTCCTTCAGCATCTTTAACAAGTGGGATTTAAACACCCAAGTGATGTTCCTACTGATTACTACCAGTACCAAGAACATCAAGGAGTCTTAGTCCATCTGCAGTTGATTCCCTCACTCTAATCTAACATAACTATACACATGAAATAATCACTAATCAGGTTTCAATCTTATTTCTTGGACACTCATGAATTACTGTTTTCCAGATCTGGGCAACATCAGAGGGAGGAAGATAAAGACAGTCCCATGTTATATTTTATGTCACAATAAGCCAGGGCTCCACACAGAATATGGCTACACCTCAGGAGACAATAAAATCTGTCAAGTGCAACACTTGCAAAGAACCACAAAAGACAAGGTCTGATGCCACAATTAAGCATTTAGAACACCCTCCCACCACCACAAAATACACTTACTGTACTACTAATATATATATATATATATATATATAATGATATCCATAACAAGACCAAGCAAGGTGCCTTTTTTCAGAGCCATCTGAGCCAAGGAAAATAAAATATTCCACTGCAATGGCAGACAGTGATGCCAGAATGTTTAATATTACACTACTCATGAAGAAAGCTAAATGACAATAATCCCTGCTCAAAACACCAATAAAGAAGACAGAATAACCATGTCAGTTAAAACTCTGACAGCACTTTTTCTGTCTTCACTTAATTCCAATAATTCAATGAAGACAAAAAAAAGAAGCAAAGCTGGATCCTTTGTTATGGCGGCCAGCATGAGTGTATTTCCATTGACATGGGGAAAGCTCTCCTAAAAATAATGTGTTGGGTTTTGTTGGTGGGGTTTTTGTTTGTAATCACAAACACATATCTGTGCACTAAAGGATACAACTAATCATGAAAAAGAAAATTCAGTAGGTCTGAATTTCTATGTACTTCAAGGAAATGCCACCTCTATCTCAAACACCTTGACATGACCAGCTTTACAGAAACACTTAAATACACTTGACATCTAGTGTGACCACAGATGAAGTACTGCTACAGTCTATATTGCCTTTCTCTTTGGCACATATTATTTTTCTGTAACCTCATGCAAAAATAATTAACTATCTAGTAAAACAGTGCACTGAGTTTGCAATGAGCATCTCATTACAAGACGTTTATGATGATCTCACTCCATTTTTGCTAACTCTAGACAGACACAACACCTTGCCATTTCAGGCAGACTTCAGGATGCCGATCTTCCTTTTCCTTGCTGGAAGGCCCCACCCAGCAGTCCTCCGAATCCTCCTTTCTCTGCTCCACCCGATTAAAGGCTGGCTGTACCCCAGACACACCCTCATTCCCGTCACCTCTTCAAGGGCTATCAGCACCCCTCACGCCTTGCTGCTAAGAACAGCACAGCCTCAAGTCAGCAGTTTTTCCTAGTATTTTCTGCCTCTTTTAATACAGAAAACGATTTTGCCGAATAACTAAAAATAGAAGAGTTGGGGGGGGGGGGGGGCGGAGTGTGAACAGGTTTGGATATCAACTTGTGAAAGATTCAAACTGAAGTACCCCCCAAATCTGCAAAAAACCAAGGTGAAAGTCTCCATTTTTATTTCCACAGGAGATGTATTAGAGTTTCCACCAAGATGTAAAAAGCAACGCTTTACCAAACTCTAAAACGCAACCTTTGTTACATGACAAATGAGTACAGGAATCACTCGTGTTTGATCTCTTCACAAATCCTGAAATGGCAGATAAGAGTCCTCCAATGCCACAGCATTGGGATGCATGGAGAATCATTGCCTTGCAGTTACCATTTACATAAGCCCCCGGGGTTGTGTCAGACTAGGGCAAAACACGAACATACTGTTAATAATTACTTAACGGTTTCTCTACTACTCCTATCTTATTTCTGCGAGGAAGCTGTCCTGAGACAAGAGAAATACGAACAGAAGAACCAGAGCCAGCTGAATTCTCATCGTGCTCCCCCTGGAGACACAACCCAGCAGACTGGCAACCAGAGCTCTCCTCCCCTACGTCCTCGCCTTTCAGCCCAGAGACCAGCAATACAAAAGGAGCTGTAGTCGGTGAGAGAGCTCTAAGGTCACACCTCTTCTGTAAGAGTAGGAGACTGAACCCTGCATATTCTCCTGTGCCAACAGAGCCATCCAGTTAGTGTCTTGCCATTAAAAAGTAAAACCAAATAGAAAACCTCACACCACATCCCAAAACAATCAAACTACAATTAAATTAAATAAGCACAGTATGTTAACCATGGAATGCCAAAACAAACAAATATTGATGAAAAAATACACTGAAAATATGGTGTCACTGAACATTCATTTCATAATGTCCAGGCTGCGGAAATGGTATATAGTAGTAACCATATGCCAATCACCTAAACAACTAAATAAAACTTCATTAAGATGTAAAATTATCTGACTTGCCTACACAAAGTAAAATTATTCAAACTGTCAACAGATACTTTCTCAAGTAGCTGCAGAAACTCAGCTACCAACTAAGTCATCTCAACTTCAAAGGTTATCTATTGGCCTTGGTCTAACTTGAACTAGTAACATTCTAAGAAGATTTATCCTACTAGATAGGTTTAAACAGAGAAGACGGTTTCATCTGTTTTTTTGTTTGTTTTTTTTTTTTAACAAACTTGCAAGCTATTTCAAACATATCTACAGTCTGTGCTGCTCAGACTCATGACACAGCCAGACTTCTGCAATCCACACACCCAGCCCACACACTTGAGGAAACCTGCCTGTACAGAAAGATCACTAGACAACAGCATAGTGGAAATTTCCTATCCTTTGCTATTCAACTGGCAGAGTAGCTGCAAGCTCTTATTTCCATCTGAATGGAGGGGAACTCCTGTCAGAGCTCAGGCCCTCCCCTGACAGACAGGAGACACTGGCACAGCAGAGAAAGCACTCCCCATTGCACTGTCCTCTTAAAGCTCCTCCTCGCTATTTCAACATCAGTATTCATTGAGATTGTGTCAAGGCCAAGGATGTATTGGCCTGTTCCTCAACACCACGCTGAGAGTCTTGTTGGTTTTGCAAGCACAACTATTAAGTACCCCAACTACATCCAAGTTTTGGGAGGAGACACAGCATTTTCTGAAGTCAGTAAATATGTCCCATGAGGGCTGAAGAAACATCCTAATATTAAGCATGTGTACAACTGTTTAATATGAGAAAACACACTCGGAAAATCCAAATATTTTTATTGGAAGCAACCAGATTACGATAACATGTTTTCCAGCTCAGAAGAAAGCAATAGGATGACTACCTGAAAATAGGAAAACAAACAGTGCCTTCACAGGCTTCACTGGAGAGTCTTCATTTAAAGCTTCCTTTAAGAAAATAAAGGGCCGAGAAGCCCTACGCCGAAACAAATTTAGCACGATGACGCACAACCACACACAACGATCACTTTCTGGAATTGGGGCTCATGAATATTTGGGGATGGGGGTTGGGGATTTTCCTTTACTCTCTCTCCCCGACCTGCATCTCCAAGTACAAAGGCAATTCGCGCTCATTCATTCTGGATTCCGTGCGCGGCTGGAGCGCTTGGGGGGGCGTCGGGCACGGCCGGAGCGGGGGAGCTGCCCTGGCACGCGCGGGCTGCGGGCGCGATGCCGCGGGCGGGGCCGCCCCGCACCTCGCGGCGGAAGCCCCGTCACGGCCGCACCGCGGCGGCCCCCGGGGTGTCCCCGGCAGAGCGGGCGGGAGAGCAGCCCACGGGCCCGCACCGGTTGCGGGGCGGACGCTGAGTCACCTCGGGACGCGCCCGGGAACTCCCTCTTCCCCCGACCCCCGCCCCCGCTGTCACGGACGGAGCTATTTTTAGACCAGCGATTGTAACGGACACCGGGGCGCGTGCGCCGCCACGGCCGCCTCACCTGGCGCGCGCAGCCCCCGCATCCCGGCCCCTCAGCCCCGCGGGGCCCTCCCGCCTGTGCCCGCATCCCGGCCCCTCAGCCCCGCGGGGCCCTCCCGCCTGTGCCCGCATCCCGGCCCCTCAGCCCCGCGGGGCCCTCCCGCCTATGCCCGCATCCCGGCCCCTCAGCCCCGCGGGGCCCTCCCGCCTGTGCCCGCATCCCGGCCCCTCAGCCCCGCGGGGCCCTCCCGCCTGTGCCCGCATCCCGGCCCCTCAGCCCCGCGGGGCCCTCCCGCCTGTGCCCGCATCCCGGCCCCTCAGCCCCCGGGGCCCTCCCGCCTATGCCCGCATCCCCGCGGGGTCCCCCCGCATCCCGCCCCCGCGCCCCCCCCACCTTCCTCGCAGGGCCCCGTTCCCCACCGCCCCTCGGCTTTGCCGGCGCCTCGCCCCGCCCTTGGCCACCGCGGCAGCCCTTACCCCAGCTCTTCGCCGTGCGCCCCAGGAACTCGCCGCTGTTGGGGTTGTAGATGAACTGCCGCCACTCGGCCATGCTCTGGCGGAAGGGCTTCTTCGTTTCCTTAGTCATGGCGAGGCAAGGAACGACTGCGTCGCGCACTCCAGCGGCAGAGCCTTCCCGGCAAAGAAAGCCTCAAGCAGCACCGGCTCCCAACCGCTAAGTAACTGCGGCCGCGGCGCCCGGCGGGAGAGCGGGCGGGGGCCGGGCACGCCGGGACCTTCCCCAGTCCCGCCCTCCTCCCCTCTTGGCGCCCCCGCGCCGGGCGGGCCGCGCCGCGCTCCGCCCACACCCGAGCCCCGCTCGCCGCGCGCGCCCCTGCCGGCCAGCGCCGCCCTGCCGCGGGGCACGCGGCCCGGCCCGGCCCGGCCCGGCGGAGGGGCCCGCACGGCCCCAGCGGCCCGGCCGCCGCTCCACGACTCCGCCGGGCGCCTCCCAGCCCGGCTCCGGGCACCCGTGACCCCTCCATGTGCCCCGCCGGTGCAGCGCCGGGGATGCTGCGCCGCGGGGCGGGTCCTGCTGCACGACCATCTTAGAGAAATGCCAAGAGACGGGAAGGCTGGCACGTGTAACCCCCATCTCGGCACTCCCCGTGATCCTGCACCACCCCGAAACTAGGGATGGCAGAACACGAATGTGCCGAGATGCTACAGAAGGGCTGTTGGAAAGGTGACTGCGGGAGCACAAGGGCTCCAAGGCGCCCTTGCTGTCACGCTCCTGAAGGTCCGAGTAAGAGCGCACAAGCCCCTTGCCCATCCCCGGCGGGCAGCACAGGAGCAGCCTCCATTTCCTGTGGCACGGAGCAAGAGCTGGCACGGAGCAAGGGCTGGAATTCTCTCTCCCCAGGAGCAAGCAGAGCAGCGGCAGCCACCGCGCAGCCCCAGCCCTGGGGGTCAGCTCCGATGTGTTCTCCCTCACAGAGGTCTCGGCCAGTGCCAATAATGGCATTAACTGGGGACTTTGCAAAACTCAAGTGTGACAGGAGAGCTCCTACATCAAAGCAGTGCTTAAAAATAGTAAGAGACCAAACACGAGTGAAAAAGCTACACCAGACTACATTTTAAAAATGTAAGAGAAACAATTTAAGAGATGTCGTATGAGGAGATACATATTTATCAGCATGGTTAGTTTAAATCTTTACAATGATTGCAATATTGCCTGAAAGCAGTAAATGTAAAGTATAAAATAGAATTAACCTATTTGCTTCTTGAACGTCTGATTCCAGTAGTCTCTACCGTTACAGCACATCATCTAAATCATTCTATTTGCCGTAGAACAACAGCAGAAAATAATGTATCACTCACTAATTACTCTGTGTCACACTACTCAGCTAATAAATTCCATTTCAGGCCAGAAATAAGCCATCTCCATTTTTATTTTTCTTCTAAATGTCACCAAGCAAAAGACTTGATTGTCATTCCCTTTTAACATCTGCTTTGCTGAATTATTTTTCCCAGTTTATTCAAATAAGTATCCTACACTCTGAGAGAATAACATGTCAGCAAAATATACCTATATCAATCTTTTTGGACTGGGTACCATATGGATTCCATAACATTAAGGTTTACTAGATGCAAAGAACTGTGGAAATTAATATAGATTAAAAAAATCAGATTGTCTCTAAGGAACAACCAAGTCCTACATTATGCAATGAACTGTCAACAGCTAAGCATATTATTATTTTTTTTTTAATTAAAGAAATTGTAAACCAAAGTATTAGAGGAGCTAGTATTATCCAGCATCACTGAAACTCTTCGGTCTTCATATCCTAAAATATAGGAATCTTTCTGTACTCTGCTCCAGTGAGTTTCAGAGGCTCAGTTTTACTATAATAACTATTATGCTCATTTTAAAAATCAGCGATCTCCTGCAGCCCAGCCTGACTTGGATGGAACAGTATAGATCCTCACCCCCACTGAAAATTAAACTGTTTCCGAGATGGAGGAGGGTCAATATCCTGACTCTGGACATATAAGCCCATGAGCTACACACTGATCCCAGGTAAAATAATAGAAGGGTCCCTCCATCCTCCAGCAAATACAACGAGCTGAATGATGACAGCCTGATCTGCCACAGGGTTCCTGTGAGAGTCCAGGTCTGGACATCAGCCCCAGAGCTGTGGGCTGTGTGGGCAGGGCCCTGGCCTGGCACTGGAACCAGCACAGCCCTGGCAATGCCACATCACAGCAACTGGAAAAGAAATAATGCATTCTAATAGGCATAAAAACTTGTCTTCCAGAAAGCAGACATCTTTACACATTGGTGAAGAAATGGTACAAAAACACCTGCAGCCACTTCTGATATTTACAATAGCAGGGAAATATTAGTGACAGTTCAAAGAGTACTGAAAAATTATCCAGGGAGCGGAAAACAAGCTAATGTAGAATATGAAGCTTCCCCATTCCAGCTTATTTAGCTTCTGAAAGAAAAAAAAAAAAAAACTTGACAAGAGACTGGATTACTTTGAAAAGGTACTTAAATATGGGAAAGAGACCTCGATGACCTTTTCAACCTGGCTGACAAAGGCAGTGGTATCCATTTGCTGGAAACTGGAGCAAGACAAACCTAATGTTGATATTACCTGACTATGAGGGTAATTAAACATTTAAATAGTTTATATCAGCAGAGATAGTGGGTATACCTTTGCTTGAGCTTTAAACATGAGAATAAATATACTTTTTAAATGTTTTAACTCAGGTTTGGAAGAAATCCAGTTGTGTGTGTAGGTGGTTCCTGAAACACTTGAGCTGGTTCCACAGAGAGAAATGAGGAAATGGCACTGTTTTTTCTGAATATGGGTGTCTGAACATTGTCAAGTATAGGCTCATCTCACAGAACATTCAGTGCTAAGAGTGCTCCTCAGTTTAAAATGTCTTGTTTCTCTGGAGAGGCAGCTTTATGTGTAGGGCTGATCTTTGTAATGGTATCATCAGTAATACTTATTTCCCAGATCACAACATGAAGAAAAGCACCTTGAAAGTAAGGGATGATGATGATGATAAAACTGTAAATCACATAACACAAAAAATTCCAAACTTTAAAAATATTGCCTAAACATACCTGCTAAGTTCTTTTTAAAAATTGTCATGTAGAACTCTGGGGAAAAAATAAAATATGATAGGAAGCAAGATTGTAATTGTTAACAATACAGACTCCATAGAGGGCAGTTCTTCAGCTCAAGGGTTTTTTTTGGTTTGTTTTTTTTTGTGTGTGTTTGTGTGTGTGTGTTGCTAAAGGGAATTTCACTTTGGCCCATTGAAGAATTCCTGAAAAGTAGAAAGCCATCCCCTTCTTTTCTAGTTTGGGTCTAGGGTGGACCACAGCATGACTTGCATATAACTTTGGCACAACTTGGATTGCTCCCTGGGGCTGCTGGAACTTCCAGAGGGGCCTGCCCAGTCTCATTTCAAAGCAGCTTTTGAATTGCAGGAGACGTACGCATCAGGCTCAAGTCTGCTTCTTTGTCTTCAGCTAAGTTTAAACTGGAATTAGAAGACATACAATAAACTCAGGAAGGAACAACTTCAAAAATATTGTGACTGAAAAATACTTTCTACTTCACTGTACAAAATACCAAAACATACGTTTTCATGAGAAAAATGCATACAAAAGACTTTCCACAAAAAATGAAAAAGAAAATGTCTGTCATTGTGAGAGTAGAAAGACTACAGAAACAGTTCTTGTGTTTGGGAGTCTGCCAGTGAATCAGAAAGGGCTAGTAAAAATGCATTCATTGTGCAGAGCCCCCTCACACTGGAAAAAACTCCTTTATTCACAAAGACAAGATTCTGCTCTCATATATAGCACGATAACTCCTGTGAAGTCAATGGGAGTTGACTTGTATTACGCAGAAATTTTTTTCCCCTGATATTCAGCATTTGTTTACAGTAGGAACAAGAGACTCTAACTATTGTTGAAAACTATTTCACTGCTTATTTTTCATACAAAGGGCTCAAAGTGAGGAAAGCTCAATTTGTAGGAATTTCATAACCATCAGGGGTTTTATCCATTTTGTAACATGTTGTCAGAGTTCAGTTTCAGATTTTTTCATGGACAAGTGCTTCTTAATGAAAGCTGGTTTGAGAAAAGTTTATAAAAATTAGGTATCTGTCTTTTGCTGAAGCATTTTCTGTCCTCTTGTGCTAATACTTTGTAAACAGCAAATGAGGGAGGGACCATAGGTGATTGCTGGCAAAGTCTGTCAACAAGACATCAGTGAAGTACAGGTCTGACACAGAAAAAAGGGAGCTGGGCAAGACAGCTGGCATTAGTTCATGGGTATCTCTGGGATGGGAGCAGAAAGGGCAGGGACAAATGGGAAGCTATTAAGGACAGGGGCTAAAGGGAAAAGCACAAGAAAGGCAGGGTAAGGCGTATGGGGCCAGAAATTCAGTTTAATGGTGAAACTCACATTAATTATCAAGTGCTGCTGAAAGAGATGGTCCCTCCTCTCCCTATTCCACTGTCCCTTCCAACCCTGGCTGTGATTTTAGCATTGGTGTTCATTTTACCCATGATGACCTGATTTAGATAGCTGAACTGAAAGAAAAGGAACTATACAAGTTTAGTTCCCTGACTCAGCTCACAAGGGAGACCAGGACAGACAGTAGGAGGAATGGGACGGACTACCCCTTTCAGTAGCAGCCCACAATTAGATTGGCAGAACCACATCCTGAGTTCAGCAGGGGACTCAGGCAGCAAGCCAAGGAGAGAGCCAGCACTGGCTAAGTTAGGAGACTGGGGCTGAAATGAAGAGTCTATGAAGACAAAACACTGTTGAAAAATTGATGTTGGAGGGAATAAAAGGCCTGGAGAAGTGAGATCAGGTTTGGAAGGAGGAAGAGGATATAAAGAAATTGCAGGAGTCTGTGCTTGCTGCAGCATTAGGTTCTGCCCTTGAAAATACATTAGAAAATACTAAATTTCACTGTTCCTTTACCACCAAATTTTCTCATGTAAATTATGAGCCAGTGTGCATATGTCATTGACTTCTGTTGTCATAGATGATGATAATTCTTTAGTCTTACCAGTAACCAATGCACACAGCAGGGAACTCTTTTGCAGTCATCTAATCTTACTGATAAAAGCAGTGGTATCATACCAACATGATAGTACTGACATGTCTCCAGGTCATTAAAAAAACAGGGTCAAAAAGATTAAACAACAACAGAGCAAAAGAAGACAAATGAATTTTGAACACCTGTAAGGCTACAAAATACAGTTTTTAAAGGGTTGACTCATACATGGCTAAAGACAAGCAAGAAGGACCTATTATAAACTTTCCTCTAAAAGGGATATCTACAAACAATCTTTGGCAGACAAAATTGATTTAATTTTTTCTGGTTTTTATCTGGTATGTCTGTTAAGATATCTGTCACATGAAAGTGTTCATCTTTTTCATTCCGTTTTCCTTCTGTATCTGCATTTCCCTACTGATGTAAATTTAGTTTATACAATGCAGCAGTTTGTGCAGATGACTCTGAAATACAATAGGCTGCCCCTCTAATTTACTTAAATGGTGCTTGAGAACTTGTCCCACGATGGGAACTAGTATTTTCAGTTTTCCCAGTCCAGCTTTCTTTCCTGGTTGAGTCACTGAATCCCTTAGTGATCTTGAACAAATCGTTTAATTGCACCCAAATCAAGCCAGCGGGATAAATAAAGTAAAAAGCAGCTTTTCCTTGCAAACCAAACCCTGTGCCTGAACTGTGCCTTCCCCAGTAACCAGAGCCCAGTGAAAGTAACACATTTCCCCTTGGGACCATCATGAGGGAGTCAAGCATTCCAAATGTGTTTCAAAACCTAGAAGATGGGTTCAAATTTGGTCTTGAAAGATATTCTTGCTAATCTAGTAACTAACATAATGGTTTTGCATAGAATAAAGAATCTCAAATATTTAGAAACATATGATTATAGTGTTTTTAAAAGAGTCACTATTACTTAAACATATTAATTTACTTGTTCACTTCAAACAGACTAGATCTCAACTGTTATGTTTTTTAAACTCTGGTGGCTTACTTAATGAATGCTTGTGACTCACAAGGCCTATTATTAGTCCATCTGAGCATACATTAGTGAAAAAAAATTACAGCAAGCCAGCTTTTATGTACTGTTTAGCAGAAAGTTCACAGTATTATATAAACCATTGTAATGTAGTTCCCCTTTAACTACTAAAATGTATTGTAATCTACTTGCTTTGGGTATGTTCCATTTTACTTCCTAATCCAAATAGTGTGTGTTACAGATATATACCTTAGTGATGGTGGCATCAAACTGAAGTTATAAAAATATTGAACCAGCTGCTACAGAGGAACAGCTCCTGACTGATATTTTTATCTGGGGTTATTTACTAAGTTTTGTGAGTATGTCTGCCCCTCAGTGAGAGCTAGGTTTGTTAAAAAACCAAGCACCTTCCTCTATCATTAACCACAGATTATACTGCAGATGCTTAGCATTTTTTCCATGAAGTCCTACATCCATCTGTTCCTGATAAATTCACTGGTAGGGAGTATCCCTATAGTAAGTACAATTGTGGAACGCCCACACAAAGTCAAAAAGCTTACAAATTGAGATAATATCCACTTTTTATGCTAGGCAGTTAATCTGCTTATTTATATGATTATGAAAAGGAAATTGAAAAAAAAAAAAAGAACTTTTGAAAATGAAAAATGAAAGTCAGCATCTTCTTTCTAGTCTGAATATGTGGGAATTCTACCATTAGTCTATTTTTGGTCAGACTTTTTAACAGCATTTTTGCTAAGAATGTGCTACCCTTACAGCAAATTATTAAACCATCTTGAACAAAATTATAAACTTTTAGCAGCTGATTTGTGTTGATTTTTAACTATCTGTGGTTATGAAAAGGCAGCAGACACACTGTAGTCTATAATATATTTTTTATAAAAAAAATTATAGGAATAATGTAAAAGAATCAGAGTTGCATAGGATCTGTGTGCCCATTTCTTTTTGATTCTGCAGGCTCCTGCATATTTCATTCCCAGTAAATGTCAATGGATTTTCCCAACAGGGCCACCAATAAAGACTTTTAATTATTTTTATATGTATTTTCCAATTTCTCTCACTTTTGAACAAGCACGTACAACTGGCCTCCCTTTCCACTGCTTCCTAATCATAATACAATCTAAAAATGTTTACCTCAAATTGCCAGATGCAATCCTTTGAAAGGAAGGAAACAATACTTAAACAGAACATCTAACTTATCTCTATCTACTTTAAGGGCAACAGTGGTTACTAGAAGAGGATGGGAAAATATAAATTTTTAAAACATGGTAGCTTGGGAAAGTTTTTTTTCAGATTCATACTGCAGACAAAACCAACAAAAATCCACACTTGAGTGCTCACATAATAAGCAAAGCTGTTGTATCTTCTCCCATGCTGGGAGAGATACTTGCCATATATGAATGGAAGTGTTTGAGCAGGAGGAGCAGGATCTAGTTCACTGAAAAATCAAAAGAAAACCCTGTCAAAATGTGGTCTGTTATAATCACAGAGCCTATGAGAAAATAAAATCTTAAACTACAAACAAGTCCTGAGTATTAAAAAACAGACTGAAATGTTCTACATCCTTGTTATTGCAGTTCTCTGCTGCTGTAATTGTAATGGGCACTTTGTTCTAATACCATCAATCTTCATTTTTTATTTATTTGCTAAATTGTTTGCTAACATGAGAAAGAGAAGATAATTTATTATAAAATCCCATCTGCATAGATTTGTGCAAATATAATTGCACATTCTAATGCTCAGACAAGGACATATTGATTATACCTGAGATCTATTTGTTAACAAATCTGGGGCCATGGAAATGGATTTTTTAGAGGTAATTCCACAACAGATAAAATAAAGTACTTACAGGCATCCTAAGGAGCAAACTTGGTTGTGATTTCTGGCAGAAATCATAGTGCAGCTTCCAGGTGTGGAAGATAATTTATGAAACAGCTGAAGGAATTGTATTTCATAAGTGCTCTGAAGAGCAGTGCTGTGTTCTCAGCATTCCAACACAAACGGAGCACAGCTGGCCACTGCACTGAACACACTGGTCATGCTAAGGCTGCTGCACAGCTGCTGTCCTTGCCTTCATGCCAAGAAGGACTACTCAAATTTGATGTATAGGAAAGGTCATTAGCAAGCTTGTTAGAGGTTATTAACCAATACTTGAGAGGTATAACTTCCCTGTGTAACTATAACAGAAAAATACAGAGTTAATCACATTGAAAACATTGAAGTGACTGAAAATTGTTATTTGTGTAGATCACAGGCAATGAATTCATACCCAAATCCCTCATATTTTGCCCCAAAGAATGTTCAAATAAATACCACACCAGGAAATACTAAATATCTACCTTAAATTTGACCATGAAATACGATTATAGCTGACCCCTCCTCCTTGGTAATTGTCAAGTGGTTGAGATGATCTCAGTAAGAGCAGATTTTTTTGGTTAGATTCTAAATCATTGTCAGGACCCACAGTGGAGTCCAAGTAGGGCAGCTATAATATGTGCCTTGTAGGTATGTGCTCTGTATTTTAAAATATTCATAGAAGGAGACCCAATTTCAAAACTTGGGTTTTAAATTAGGTCTCTTTATTTAATCATTAAGGATTCATACTACCAGGATAGAAACCCAGTTCATCTTATCTACATATATATAACCTTAAGTAAACTGGTAGACATGTAAACCGCTAACTGGAAACTGTATTTAGGTGGAAGGAGGAATTGGTTATGCAGCATAAGAAATTGTCAGCAATTCTTGCGAAACAATATTCTTGAACACAGAACTAAGAAGTTTTGGATTTGGGGGAAGCCAGTAGGGATTCAGGTTTTGCCATTTGTGCCATTTCCAAAGCAGAAAGACACAAACCCTCGTTTGCAATCCTCAGCAATAAACCTTGAACAACCTTGTAACTCTGTGCAAAAATCATTACTTAATGTCCTGCATTGCATTAAATTAAAAAGGTGTAAGTATTTTACTTTTATCATTGTTGTCTTTCAATTTTAATTACATTTTGGAAAGACTTCTTAACCTGTGATTGATGTGCAGGTGTAAAGTAGCAAGTTATTGACGGGACAAAGATTGTATTTCTTTAACTAGCTTTTGCTCTGCTTCTGGCTTATGCAGAGATTCTGTGTGCATTTACAGAGATTTCCAGGACTGGTTCTGAGCCTTTACCCTGTGAGATACATACTCTGCTGTTTCCTGGACATGAGATTTTTACTTCTTTTGGGTAAAGTAATACATAAGAAATCAGTTTGTAGAGACAATGATCTGATTAAGATTCCTATTAAATAAAAAATCCCCTTTCATGATAGTTTTCTAGGTTTGTGTTCAGCTGGAGTCAAGTCATGCTGGGTTCAGTACATTACTTGTTTTGCTTTTCAACAACTAATTTCAGAATAAATCCTCTTGGCACCTTGAAATCTGAAGTTCTTTTATTAGAACTCATGCCTGTTGCTCAAGTCAGAAAAGAAGGACAATGTTTTTTCATAAGGATGTGTCCTACCATACAGTTAAAAATATTTTTTTCTTTCTCTAAGACTTTTCCCTGTTCTAAAAAGGGTTAATATAAAGCATAAAGTAAATAAAAGTGCTGCTGTCTGAACTTGAACCAGCAGAATAGCCATAAAAATCCTTAGGGTGTCACTTAGTATTACACAGATAATACCAAGTGACCACAGAGACTCTTATAAAAAACACGTATTTTTTAATTGAGTTCTTCTGAGCACATATTCTGTGCTTTCAAGAGGTTCTCATTGCCTCTCGTGTCTCCCTTCCCATTGCTTTGCTTCTGCAGAGAAATAAAGGCTCTTTACATTGACAAAACCATTTGTGTTGTCACCAGAAACAGAAAACTATACAAATGACTGTGCAGTAATCTATAAATTGTAAGTTAAGAAACTGAGAAATTGGTAGGTAAACTATCCCTCTAGAGATGGATACACAAAAGTTCATTGCAGTTGGTTTAGTAAGTACAATTACTCTAGATGCCCTAGTCTTTGTCTGCTGGTTGTAGGCTTCAGGAGAGTTTTCACTTACTATTAGAAAATAAATAAAGGTCTTCTATACAGTCCAAATATTTTCATATCATCTAGGTGACCCAGAGATGCGTGTCAAAATCTGAAACATTTCTTCATTCTCTTATTTATCAGTTCTGCTGGTAGAAGCATTAATTGCAGTCTGCTAGCTATATAAAGGAAAAAACCAAATTAATAGAGGGTTGTTAACTTGATTTACTGTAAATTAGAAAGTATTTCCAAGGGGAAAAGAAAGATTCAGGCAGCATTTGCTCTCTTGCTATTGTAAAGAAAAAAAAAAAAAAAAGAAAAAAGAAAAAGGCATTGTTCATTTAAAATAATAGCTTTTACAGAATGAGTCTATTTTTCTCCTTACCGGAAGATTGCAGGAACAGAACACAATTAATGCATTTACTGCCACTCCTGATTAAAGTAAAGATTTAAGGTCCTGTATATCCTGTCTTAAACTGATTTTGAAATGTCTATTTTTCAGATAATGCCAAGATGATGGTCATTTTAGAACAATACTTTACAGTGTGGAACACTGCCCATTACATGGATCTCAGAATAACAAATTATCCCTGTGTCCATCCAGACAAAAACTGGAATATGTTTGTTAATACAGCTCACGAATTACAATGTTCTCCTCTCAAAATAAGTAATTTTCATTACTGTTTTTATTTACAGTTCTCCAATTAAAAAATTTCCCTCTCTTTTACTCTCAACTAAAGACTAAACAGATACCTGTAGATGATTAAGTCCTCAATTAATTAGCCCTGCATAAATATGATTGGGACAACACACTGAAAGGGTGTGCAAGATTTGTACTCTATTACTACACAGAAGATAATTTCATCTCACATATCTGGTGTTGGATATATTAGCATAATAAAATTAAAAACTTTCACATAGAGTACCCATGGCCAGCCTTTGACTTCAGACTTTACCAAACATCTTCATCATCTTGTTCTCACTGAAAAAGGACTAAGAACTAAATCTAAGAACTTGGGCTGCATGTCTGCTTAGAGAGTGCATTGAAATCACTAGTACCACCACTGAGGATATGGTGCAACTGCAATAACTAATGGTTTTAAAGGAGACCGAGTTTCAGAACTGATGCATTCACTTCAAAGGAGTTCAGTTTCTTAAATGGAATAAATCTAAACATTTTTTTTAAAAGACAGAATACATGGAATCCTGAAAATCAGGGTCGTATTTTTTTCAATAGCAAAAGCATTTAAGTAATCCCTGTGCAATAAGAGATCAACATTCACAAAGCCAGTAACTTTGATGCACTTAGACAAAAAAGTAAAATTTGGCTAGAAATCACCTGAGGTGACTCCCTGCTTAGAATTGTGTTTGCAGGTACATACCAAAATTTGAAAGTGAATCTGTCCCTACATAAACTAGGGCAGATTCTTAGTGTTGCCATTCTGCAGAGCCTGTTTCCTTCACAGCCATTAGCTTTACAGATGAAAAGGAGCTGTTTAAGGTGAGGAAACTGTTGGCAGCAAAATAAACTAGCCTGGCAAAAGATCAGGAGGTTTCAATCTCTTGGCGAGAAATCAAAGTTTCCTTCCCTTCTTTGTTTAAAACACTTGATCCGCCATTCTCTGAACAAAGCATATGGAAAATTCTGAAGATATTATCCATTTCTTTATTCCTTTCCCTGCCTGGAACACTGAAGAGCCTTTAGAAAGACCAAATATAAGAGTACATACTCAGTTTTGGTTCTCGTGGGTAGCAGATCCTAGATTAGGGTTATGAATTCATGAATTACAGGACTTTTCATCCAGGATCCGTCACCACATTTTCATTCACATCAAAAAGAAGATTACATCGTGATTTAGTACTGACACAGAAAGATAGGGAGAGGAGCAAAAATGTGAACTGCAGAAATGAGAAAGATCATGGGGGGTGGGGAGGTGTGTGGAATTTAGGAAAACCAGTATTCGAGCATTTATTCATTTCTTGATTTAACAGAGTAGAACTCTCATAACTCTCATTATGGGATGTCTTATACTAAAATGAAAGCATGAAAATTCTTAGGTCGTATCAGATAATATATTATTATCAGATTATTTTAAAAAGCATACAAAGCATCCTTACAATTTAGTAAGAAAACATTTTCTGATTTGTTCCTCTGTACTTGATGAAAAGATGCAGTTGAGCAATACAACTACAGAACACAGCTTCCCACATTTCTTCAAAAAGTACTGAGAATGTTACTGCTTTTAGTATTTATTAAATAAAACCAGATCTGAGTATCAAAAGATGAATAACTGTAGAATCATTACACCTTTTCACAGCCTATCAGAGAGTTCATCCTTTTTAATGCAATACCTTAAACTTGAAATTTTTTATGCAAGTGTGCTCTGGCAGCTCACTAGTTTGATGGTAGGTTCCAGATTTTGACACTACAATTTCTCACTTTCACTAATGTAGCATGGGAAAACAGAAGTTTACATATTGTACATACTGTTGACAGCACTGCTTAGCTGTCTTAATCAAATATCCAGAATTAAGTCTTTTCCTTTACTCTATGCAGCAAGATATTTAAATTGGTCTCTTCAAACCTTGCTTAATATTAGGATGAATATTTCTATGTAGATGCTGACTAAAATAGCCTGCAACAGCAATACAGTTTATTTACAGACATGGACAACAGTTGTACTAAGGAGCTGATGTGAGCTAAAATATCTCCTTTTTCCTTAAGAAAATATTCCTTAAACTACAGCCTAATTTTCAATATATGTTAATTTCCTACTTCTCATCTTTTTGGACACCAGATAATTACTGATGTATTACTATCTTCTCAAGGTATATCTGTTTTTAACAACTTTGTCACAGTTTTGGGGTCAAAAATAGCCTCTCCTCTGTTTGCAAAATTGCATTAATGTATCACATTCTAATAGGGATAGGATAGACGTTAGCCTGGAGGAAGGGACGAAACTTGTAAAGAACAGAAAGGAAAAATTCCTCTATTCTTAAAAAAACCAAACTTTGCCTAATGATTGTTGTCAAACCAGATTCATTGTTCTTGCATAATTAGGATAGAATAAAAGAGATTTATAAGCCAGATGCCATATTTGAGAATACTACTCTGTCAACTCGTCCTGTACAAGTTCACCAGAGAGTTTCCTCCTCTTGTTCATGACATCCTGTTGTCATGAACAAGACATTGTTCATGGTATTTGTTGTTTAAGGCATTATGTTTTGGAAACAGAAGCAAAATTCTTTTGCCTTGTTTGTAAATCAGGCCTCTTTCAAGTTGCTGCAGAGTAACAGGCTAAACTGGTAATTGGTGCTAGCAATTCTTCTTTATGATCCTGGTGTTATTATTACTGGCAATGATAATAATTATCCATGCTTACTATTAATTTAATTCCTTCCTACAAGGAAATGCACAAACTGAAACGCTTTATAGCCTTCCTGTTTGGTCCTGTTGCAGACATTCTCTCGTTGGTTCCACTCCAATTGTCCATTTCTATCAAGAAATAACTCTACTGTCACTCAATATAGAGACGCCATTCCTAATAGTGGGACTGAACTGACTCCATGCATAAACCTGACTTCTTTCTGCCCACTTTCATACTCCCAAAGCCACTTCTGCCTTCCATGATGGTGATGCCAGCAGCAGGCTCAAGCCCTCATGCCACTGCAGTGCTGTGCTCTGCTCTATGTCCTCTGAGAAGTCCAAGAGATGGGAACCATTTCCCTGTTTGCATTGATGTATTGGCACAGACTGAGCACTAAGCACTGCAGAGCAGCAGTGCAGTTAAAAGAAGGCTTCCACTGCTGTCCAAAAGGTGTGCAGTGGGAACAGAATGTATTGCTGCAGGAATGTTTGCAGAGAGGAGTGATTAACAAATCTGCTCTTACTTGCAGTAGCCCTTTTAGTGATTCAAAAGTCACGGGACATGTCTAGCACATCCCATGTCATGTTTGCTTGAAGTCTTGCAAAGCAAACATAACTGAACATTCTTGTACAATAGCTGTTTTTTAAACAGTTACTTCACTATTGTTAACTGAACTACAAGTTATGACAAGTGATATATCCATAGTCATCCCTTTGGCATTCTTTATAAAAACATGAATCACGGAAACATTCATCATGAGGAACTCCCATCATAAGGACATGTACACAGTGTGTCGTTCAGCCTGGCTGTATCTTTCCACTCTGTAAAATGTAACTGTCAGAACAACTTCAATGAATTGTACAGTCCAACATGTAAGTTTGGTAAAGCAGAACTGATAAAACACATGTCAGAATTCATTAGTTGTGTTTAACTTCAAGTAATGCTTGTGTACAGAAGAAAAATGAAAATCTTTTTGGTAGAAAGTAATTCTACCAAACACTGTAATAGCACCATATCAGTGTACATTAACCAGAAAACAAAACACTTGGAAGAACTGGCCAACTAATAAAGCTCAGACATTGAAAAGCATGGATAAAGGGCATAAACAGGATAAAAGAACTACTAAACCAGATTGTGCTTGAGCTTGGTCAACAGGAAAGGGAGGAATTAACCACTGCAGCTGCTCCAAAATTGTCAGAAGGAAAGGAACAGACTTAACATATCCAGAAGCCCTTTCAAAGAGACTCATGGGTTTTTTCCCATGTTTATTCCCCACAAAAGCCTTTCACCACTTAGGGTCAATGCTAAATTGTTTATGGCACTTTTAGCCTGTCCAAGATACAGAAGTAACAGTAAGTTTCCCTGAAAACTGAAATGGCTTCATTGAGAATTGTGCCAGTTTTCTGGTGGTGACAGGAGAGGGTACACAATGGGGTAAGTACAAAGGCCATCGGCTATGCCATATGAAAGGAAAGGAACTCAGGAGAAGGGTGCTACCTACACACATCACCAGGCATGTTTTCCCATGGATAAAGGTACTTGCATTCCAAGAGACACAGTGACACCCTCTGTGTTCTTACTCTTCTGTTCTTCGGGGCAAGAGATGCCAAAAAGATTTCCACTCCCTAAAGAAGAGGGCTAACTGGTAAGAATTTCATACTAGTTTTGCTCAGGTTCAGACAGCAATATAAATGAAACTCAAGAGAAATAGAAGCAATGATTTTCTAAGAAACATTAATCTTTTGGTCCATTTTTTAAAAATAAAATACTAGATTGAGTGTTACTTGTAATGAGGCAGTGCGGAATTGGAAAAAGTCATGTGCTGAACTGAGCTGGTTTTGTTTCTGTCCATGCACTCCTCACTGTGCCTGTGCAGCTCCCCAAGGCTGTTGTGACACAAAGCTCCAAACACAGTCCCTGAGCTGCACTGATCACAGGGGACCTTTAACCCAAACATTACACATGTCAGGTCTCATACTGTAAAGCACCAGTACCTTCTTCCACCTGTAGATTTCAAAATGGATGTGTCTGTCACTTGGAAAAAACATACACTTTGCTTTTAGCAGAAGTCCTAGAACTGGTAGGATTTTCAGTGCTTCTATGGTGCTATGAGCCATAGTTGCTAAGATCTTAATTAAAATCCTATTATGGAGAAAAAAAAATATAATAAAAATACTTAGTGTGCAATTCATTAAAGCATAAAGAGATTAAATGCTTTGGTATTAAAAAGCGAATGATAAAAAGATAAAAATTATCGTCATAACACCAAATAAGAAATTTATACTTTTTAAGGTAAATAGCATTAGCATACTTACTTATTTTCATCATAAATGTGGATATTCAGATCAGAAAAATGTTACAGATACATCATTAAAAGCTGTAAAAGTGACGATATTTTAAATACAGTATTATAAGCATTTTGTTTCTAAAAAATGTTGATATTAAAAGTATATAAATCCATGCATTACTTGAAAGCTACAACTGTACAATTTCAGGCATCTGCTCTAAGCACAGGTCTCGTCTTACTTCTGTATTGGCATTTGTTTATGGCTGAAGAAATAACTATCTCAAATATTATATTTGTTATGATGCTCTTGGCTTAATGTAAAGTTGCCTTCCCTAATAATGATGCCACTTTGAAGTGTACTAGGAATTTGCACACAGGTTCCTTTTACTAAATCTATTTCATACTGGAATATAAATGTGAACTACTTGCTGCAACACAAGGTATTTATTGACTAAATGAGCCTTTGCCATGAAACAACTGAAGGTACTCAGTATCACACAGAAATAATCTCTGTGAACAATGATTTCATTAGATTAATATTAATACCAAACAGCATTTTGTCTCTGTGCTCAGTGAAGTGAGTAATGGTAAGGGGAACAGAGGTAGTAGCAAAGAAAATCTGGACTTGAGATACAAGGGCAAGGTCTTTCTCTTATACCTTCTCAGAGCCAGCAGGAGTCTTGTTCTTATAAGAACCCATCAAGCCACTATAAATCTCACATTTTAGCCTGCAACAGTTAGAATTACCAAACAGTTCCAACAGCTGGACTGAGTAAAACAGGGCAGGAAAGACAGCACTATTAGTACAATGCCTGCAGAGTGGCCAGGGCACCCTGTAACCTGTCACAGATGGCATTTAATGCAATAGAGTTCACAATTTAGTTTTTTAGATTATATTAGCACTCAAATACATCTTATCTGCTGGAAAACGAGGCAGCCAAGTGTGACACCACAACATTGGCGAAGCAGGAAAAAGGGAAACAGCTAGAAGAAAAAAATTGCAGTTTCAAATTATGTTATTTCCTTTTGCCACAACTCCAGTAATCCACAACCACATGGTTATTTTCCTCCCCCAAAGTCATCCCTCATTTTCTATCATAAACATCTAGTGACCTGGTCAATTCTTCTGACTTGGGCCCTGCTCTTGCAACACTTGCACATATACTTTATCACATGAGTAGCATCTTTGGTTGCAGTAAGACAATTCATTGAACATATAAATTTTTCAGGATTGTTGGCTTTTTTTTAAGGTGAAGCAGGTTGTTAAAATAACTTCACAAGGAACTTTACAGTGGCAGGAAGAAGAAATTAACCAAATATTTCCCAGATTCCTTAAAAAAAATTTTGAAAATAATTTTTAAAAGACTCACTGAAAGTGCTAACAGCAATACCGAAATAATCTTTGTCCTGCTTCCTCTCCATGGTGCAAACAGAAGTTGTCCATGTTGTGAAAAGAGAATTTTAGAAAATTAAAATTAATATTTCAAACTACCACATTCTTCTCTGTCATACACCATGCCAAACTGTGCATTATCAGACTTCTGATGTGTTACTATGAATGATTCATGAAACACTTAACTTTATGGATCTCACTGATGCACATCCTGCTAGGGTTAGTAACACCACAACATTTATAAAACTAAATAAGCCAATGTTATGCACACATGGTGTCCCGAATTCACAAATCTCAGTATTGCAACACATTTTGAAAAATGCAGCCTTGCAGCACCCAGTATAACTAGGGATATATGATTCTAACAAGACATTAAATTCTGATTCTGTCTATACATAATCTCTTTCCAAATGGCAACTTAAAACTCAGTTATGCACTGGAAAACATATGGCCATTTCAGAGTACTGCTTTATGGTTCTGCAGGATTTTCAAAACAGCATTTCTATGCATTTGAGGTATATCAATTCAGGACAAAGGTTTGATGCCATTAGCACTAACGGGCCTCTCTTAGCTGTAATCAGGTGGTGGTTATGGGTTTTGTGTCGCTTTGTGTTTTGTGGGGTTTTTAAAATGCATATAACAGTAAAGTTTTCTGTCTTGGTTTCTTCAATATACTAGCTTAGTATATTTACTACCACTGTGAGAGCTTTCTGCAGGTGGGAGCAATGATAATAAAATCAATGGATGTCAATAGTGGATGCACTCTTGTAAATCCATGCCAGGACAACATCACTCTTCTCTCAACTACCTCTGCTTTTCACCATCTTGCAGGATCATCCTTCTCAATTAAAAGACCAAGTCAGAATTCAGCTTATATTGTTTTAAATTATTTGACAGAAAGTCTCCATTCAAAAGGCAGACAATTTTATGCTCATAATTCATTAGCAGAATTACCCACTAATCCTAAGTAACACTGTTCTTGATCTTTCACGTCAATATTAAATATATAAAGCACCGGAAAAGCAAATTTAAAAGGAAAAAAGAGCAATTCTTTTTCTACTCAGAACAACACCAAGTATTACCAATGTATTACTTAGCTGTGACTAAAACACTTAACAGTATTTAAAACTCAAGAGTTTGGGATGTGCTATTAGGTTATAACTAAATACCAGTGCTTTGTGCTGTACATGACAGACCTGAGTACAGAAGACAAGGTAGCTACAGGCTTTCCTCCTCTAAAACAGATGGGGGAGTTAATCCCAGTGTCTAGTTAAAAGAAGTCCTTGAGTTCAGTAGGAGGTTTGCTGTATGAAAACCAGAAAATGGGGTATTTGCAGCCTCCAGGACTCCAAGGAACGAAGTAGTTTCCACTTCCACTTGAGTCAATGGAAATTATGGCTGGACAGATGACAGTGACCAGCGTGTGCAGGATCCGTTTTAAAAGTTGTGCAAAGAACAACAACTGCCTATTTTCTTACCACAGAAAATCAGCAAGAGGCATCTCATGAGTAATACACTTCACCAGTAGCCAGTACTCATAACAATATTCCCAAGTAATTCAATTTAGGTTGTCATGAAATAGAAAAATAAAAACGCTTCAAAATTTGCATGAGAATCAATAAACATTTGAAGATAGTTTCAACTTGCATACATAACCTTTTCACCATTGCAGCAATTAACAGTACAAAGCATTTTGCAACTTCAATTAAAATCTATAATAAACTGAAATAAATGTCTTGTAAAAATTCAATTACAAATTGCTTTGGACTATCTATAGCTTAATTTATCATCAAATACAGAAAAATGATCAGGAAATCTGATATAAATTTAAGTTGCCAAAAAGAATGTGTATTTACTTATAAATATATTTTCTTTGTATATAGTATTATCACTTATAAGAATGCACTTAATAATAATAAATAAATGCTTTATTCCACTAAATTGGTGCAATCTTATCTTCACTCCATTAAAATCACTTCTGCAAAGAGTTTGATCCTGTTGTTCGTATTTCCAAGTGATATGTAGAGCTTTCTTTATATCTTATGACAATTTGAACATATTACAATAAACCACCCAAAAACTAACAGAATTTAACAGACAGACTGGCTAACCAGTAAGATTCCAAGTCTGACAGGGTATATGAGTTCCACTGTCTGAGATTACTTGGAAATGAAAAAATCCTTCCTGAAAACGGTAGAACAAAGAGGAAATGTTAGTGGAAATAACAAGAAAAAAGAAAGAAAACCAACTTATCATTGTATTCAAAACAGCAATCAGTCATTTTCAAAAGCTGTTGCCCCCTTCACTCTAACATTGCTTTTTGTATTTCAGACTTTCTATTCTAAGATTCTTGGAGAAATACGGTTCTTCATTTGATACATCTCCAATAACACAAAAATATGTCCTTTCTTAGAGCAAAGGAAAATAATAGTCTATTCAGCTGGTGGTCCTACATAGCCTGTCAATGTCACTTTACATTGTCTGGCTCTTCTCAAACACATGTACTGAAACAGAGTCAGAATATGGAAAGTTCTGAGGTGGTTTCTACTCTTTTTGGTAATGATATAATTATAACAACAAACAAACTCCTGACTTAGCTTCCCCTCCGTTTGCATAACCTCCAGAAACTACTCTGTTGGGATCATTCAGTTCATCAAAGAGTCCCGTTTCAATGACTTCTTCCTGCCAGGGTATAGGGACAGCACCTGTCGCAAACTTTTTGAAGAACTTCTTGTCTTTGTCATCAAACTCAATTCCTCGTATTTCAGAGAAGTCAGCAATGTCTGCAACATCTTTGGCATAGACAACTGATGGATCTGGCACAAATGGAGGGTCAATAAGGTTTGCCTCTAACCTGTGGAAATTTATTGTTTTGAAGAAGCTGTGTTTTCTTGGGTCATCATTTTCATTCCTACAATAAAGCAAAAGTTTGTTCATCAGTGTGTTTTGCTCTCACAGAGATACAGGGGTGTCTGTGTTTTGTACATGACAGTACTTTATATATTATATATATATATATATATATATATACACATATATACATATATATATACACACATATACATATACATATATACACATATACACATACACACACACACACACACACACACACACATATATATATAAAAATAATTCAAAACAATTCCTTCTTTCCTAACCAAGGAACTCTGCATTGTACAACATAAGCCAGAAGCCGGAAACATTTTGATCCCGTTACTTGTTACTGCCCCTCTCAGGGTAAATCAGCCCAGGCAAGGGGCCACGCAGGAACTGCAGTGCTGCATCTGGGATACCCCCTCCAAAGCTGCACTTCCACCAGAACTGAACCTACAGCAGGGTGGGGAGGGGGAGCATTGGATTTACTTCCCCACAAGGGAAGTTCAATGACTGGCTCTGTATCTGTAGGGTAAGAGTATATTTGTATTCTTACTATAAGGTAAGAATATGCATTAAACTGCAGAATGGGGTATATTGGGTTAATACATCCATAGATTGAGCAGCAATAGTCTGAATAGGAAGCTGGTGACAAATGATAATTCTCATTTAATCTTAATTCAAAGCATCTGCACATTTACATCTTAAAACTCAGTTACATCACTCAAATAAACACTCCCACTTATAGTGACTGTTCATTCAAAGTAACCGCTCTTATAAATGAAAATTTTTTTAGCAAGGGATTCATAGATTATGACATTAACAAAAGTATGTGTGCCACTGTCACAAACATAATCATTTATTAATACAGTTAAAAGCCTATAATAAACCCCAGAAAGTACTAAATCATTGTAAATGCTTAAGTTAAATAAATCTTTTGAAAAACAACTGCAGACTCAAGGAGAACTTCAGCTGTAAAAGAACTAGTGAATTGTTTCACTGTAGACTTACAGAGACTTGTAGGATATTTTCTGGTGATAAAAATCATCTGAGCCTCAAATGTGTGCTTGTTGAAGCATGACCAAAGACCACAACTTTTGAACTGTGCCTCTAGTGTCAAGGCATGCAAAGTCTGAATTTGGAATTCTAGAGAAAGGAGGAGCAGAGAGGAGCACTGTCTTTTCCACACCTATGCATTCTTTGTTTATTTATGGATGTAACCAAATTTGTCTGTGTTTTGGTCTCAGAAAATGGTAGTTCCTAACAGATTGCTTTTTTCTTTTCCAACCTCCTTACAAAATCAAACTTAGCAAAGTAAGCCCTCATGCATTACTAGACAATGTTTTATGAATAAAATGTAATGCAAACCTTTGGCAAGTCTTTTTATCTTGGCAAATATGCAGAAGCACCATATAGAAGCAGTAGATTTGTGTGATTATAGAAAATATTTATTTTTTAAAATCTTAATTTCCATGCATGCAGAACAGCTCGTCCAGCTTGGCACTACTGCCTGTTCCTCATGCTGCCCTGCTGTGCTTCTGGCCTGCCTTGGTGCTCCCTGGGCACAGCAGAGATGAAACCACCAGCCACTCTTCTCAGCCCTTGCTAGAAAATTGTCACTTGGCACCTCTGCTGCCCAGTACTTCTGAGCAAGCCACCACCAGCCAATACCCACTGTACACCACCATGAATGAGCAGGATGCCACAACCTGAAGAATGATGGATGCTGCCATCCAGGCATGCTGAGCAATGAAAAATATTTTTTTCAACTCCAAAGCACCATATGAACAAAATTAAGGATCTTGACTTCTGCATATCCATAGGCTTGCAAAATCATCTCCTACCACACCTCGCCAGTGATAACCAAGTACTTGAGCAGCCTGACAGATTTATTTACATTCACTGTTAGCCTGAAATGCATTTCAGCTGCTGCTGGTGTCTTGGGACACTGGTGAGACAGTAGTGCTGACTGGGCAGATGCAAAAATCTCCCTTTATTTTGCTTTTCCTTTCTGTAATGTAAACCAAAAAGCACTAGAAGCTGGTGGAGGCTCCAAAATGGATTGCTGCAGTGTTCCTTGTCCTGAAACCATAAAAAGTTAAAAATGTAAAGCTACATGAATGCCATCTACTGGAACTGAGACATCTTCCAGCTAGCTGGAGAAAAACTTGAGCTCATTCTCTGTGAACTGCATTTTTATGTAACTTAAATAGGAAGAGCAAATTAACTCACATGAAGTTGGTCAATTTTGTATTCTTCCATTAAAAAAAATTAAAAATCACTTTACAAGTTCAGGATTTGCGATATCAGTCTCAAAAAGCTTGAGTGAAGAAAAGGGGTACATCTTTCCTGAGTTAGCTAGTGAAATCACATCTTCAATAGGAGAGTGGAGTGTTTTAAAAGGTCAGGTATACAAAATAAAGCTGTCTTTGAGCAGCTTTAAGTTATGCAACAGGCACTTCTGTGGATAACCCAAGCTCTTGTTGTCCTTAGGAGAATTACAGTGCTAATCTTTACATAACACACAGCTGTCCTGAATAGTATCACCCTGTTTAAGAGGTATGTGCAGGCTTTTATTCTGTATCATGCTCAGGGTATACCTCCTATTGTTCACCTTCTCTAAATGGCACATCAGAGGAAGGATATCTTAAACAGCAGAAAATTAAAAATACTATGTGCAGTAACCTGCCTGTGTATATTTCTCATTTAGCTGAGAAGTTATGGAACATCAGCAGACAGAAAGATTGGAAATTATTCCCCTGGAAAAGGCCATGTGGTTACAGTAAGTCAACAGTCTATTGCTGCTTTTGTTTTAGACTTGTTGAATGAACTCAACCAAGTCACTCACAATTTCTAAATTTCATTTTCTCCTACTCTGAAATTTGTTTACTTCACGAAGTGCTGTAAGTCAAAACATCTGCAAAGTATGCTGACTTTAAGTTAGAGTGCTCTGAATGTTTTTGTGTTATATTTACTTTTAAAGTAAGGTTTTAAAACATAGTAAAGTAATACAGATTTTGTATTAAACATACTCCATGTGCTGATGAAAATAACTTTTTTCTGCTGTCTTGCACAGTTGATGGGAAAATTCATTAGGCACAAGAGTAGCTGTCTGCATTTAGCAACAGAATATTAAGAATATGTGTATTAATGATATATCATCTTTCATTAGTGTTGATTCTTTCAGACAAATGTTTGCCTAACATTTTGAAAACCTGTTCCACATTGTTATGAAATATAAATTTGGGAGATTATCTATGTGTTTTCAATGAGATCCTTTGTCTATTCCACCTTTAGACTGGAAAAGCACCTGATACATATATCTGTATTCACAGATGATTAAAATCACAGTGTATTCTAAAGAGAGGTATTATTGGTTTCCTATTAATTTTTTATATTTTTATTATATTTCTTTAATTTGTCTATATTGCAAATGCAGATCTGCAATCTAATTAGAAACACACTAAATTATTTATACACACACACACACACACACATACAAGAGTGATCAGAGCTATTACAAGTTAAATATTACAAGTTCTAGCTTTGCCATTCTCTTCTTATTGAACAGTTCCTTGAAACTGCTAAGTCATGGACATATCTACCAGTCTTCATCGACCCACAGCCACCTCTGAAGTGCCCAAAAATGTTTCACTTTATAGGAATTTGTGCCAAATATTCTTTTTCTCCCTGGGATGAGTCAGGATGACCAGAACTTCTACAGCATTTTTAAAAGCACTTCAGCAAAGCAGAGGGGTTAAGGTCTCTTCAGTAAGAAGCCAATGACGCAGCCTTGCAAATTAGATATCTGCAGGGAAGAGAATCCACATTGCAGATTTGGATTTCTGCCCACATCATTCCAGTAAGCATTCAGTGTGCACTAGCAGGGATGCAGGTATCCAGTTGAATATCCTTTATCTTTAGAAAAGAATGTGTAAGAAAAAACTCTTTTGACCCTTTCTCCAAAAACTATACAGACTAACACAGAAAATAACAAGAAGGCAACTCCTATGAGTCCTCTGGAGTGAGGATAGATGACAACACTATTGCAACAACATTCCTTATTTCCATATTATCTTCAAAACTTTCCACCTCTTTCTTCCTAGAAGTGAAAGGGAAAATTCATTACTCTGTAGAAAGCAAAGATCTAACACATTTTGTGCAATAAGTAAAATAACTATATTGTTTGCAGCTTTAATCTCTACTGCATTGAGATTGAGAAGGCATACCTGCTTCCTAAACGGTCCTCTTTTTTCTTAGCCAAAAACAGCTTGCAAATATCTTTCACTTCCTCTGTAAAGCTGGCATGTTCAAATTTCACCTCATCTTCCAGAGTTCTTCTTCTAACCTCATCTTTATTGACCTTTTCTTTGTAATCCTTGAATGGTGTTCGCCCAGCAACCATCTCATAAATAGTACACCCCATAGCAAACCAGTCCACAGGATAGCTGTAGTCCTCTTCCTTCAGGATTTCTGGAGCCATGTAACCATTTGTCCCAGCCTATTGCAAACACACAGACAGATTTACTATACAATGTCAATAGTGAAATGCATACAATTAAACAGACTAGTCTATAATTCTCCCAAAATATTAGTAATTCTACTGATATATTTTGTATCTAGAAACCCTGACTTTTTTAATCTAGAAACAGTGAGGTATTACTTTTTTGGCACACGGACCATATCTCTCTTTAAACATCTTGGCACATAGGAAAATTGTCTTAAATATGCTTTTCAAAGGTGAAACGTCAGTGCAATTTCTACCTAAAAGTGATTTATTTTCAAATTTATGGCTAGCTTGCTTTCTTCATTCTTTTTTTGTTGTTGAAGATATTCTTAGTTTTGTTGTGTAAACACAAGTAATCAATTTGAAAAGATTTTAAAAATACAAAACCAATCACTGATTCCCACCCTGTACAATGGTTATTACTTGTCCAACACATGGCCCTGCTGCCAGTAAGAAAATTCTCATCAAGCCAGTAGCTGAGCTGCAATGAAGAAGTCCTCAGCCACCTCCTTCTTGGTTTCTAGATAAATGTTCTACCACCAAGGGCCAAGAAAAACTTCTAAAAACCACTGTAAGAAAGTAAACCTATGAAAGTTATAATTCATAAATTACACACATTTTGGGTGAAGGAACAAGTTCATACTTCCAGACTGAAAAAGAGATTTCTGAATAAAGACTATTTACAGCACTAAGGGCCCCTTCTCTGCAAGAAGAGATGGCCACTCTTTGAGAGGGGCATCTGCCTGCTTCGATCCCAGCCCAGGCCTGCCACATTCCCCTGGGGGGACAGGCTGCAGAGTCTGAAATAGCTCCTGCTGCCTGTCCCCAGGGAGCTGATTCACCTGGGAGGGCAGGGAAGGGATCAGCTCTCTCAAGGCTCTCTGCTGCAGTTACCTGACTGAGGATGTGGGATTTCAACTGCAACAGCATCTCCTCAGCTGAATCCACGTTTACTGCTGTGTCTCAGGCTCTATATTATGTATTTACCAGATGAAGCTAACAGTGATAACCATGTCAGAAGTTGCTTGAACCCCTCACATCTTTTTGAAATACTGGGACTGATGTATTACCAGTATAACAATTTAAAATAAAAAACTGTCTGCTCAAAATCCCACTGAAGCTTACTCAAGACGGTCATTATTACTGCTCTCAGAATACAATAAGTGACAGAGATTCACTCCAAAGCGAAAGAGTTGGAAAAAGGTAAAGCTAAGCTCACTTGGACAAATTGTATTTATAAAAAACACAGCTCAACATCTTAATTTTATTTTATGGGGTTGGATAACCCCTCTGATTTTTGAAAATTTAGGCACAGTACTTCTAAGTCAAGCCTCCCCATAAACTTCAGCTTGTGTCACTACACGTTATGATATATAATGTCTCTACTGTAAACAATGTGTGCAAGAGGGAACATTTTAGCATCAATTAAAACATAAGCATAACAGACAGAAAATTAAATCCACTTTATTTTCTCTCTTTGTACTTTTTTTTTACTTTTAAGGATATAGAGCAAAATCCTCCATATGATTGAAAAACAGAAATGAGATGAGAAGAACAAAAATATCAGTCAGGTTGAAAGCAAAAGGAAAGGTTAAAAGTTAACAGCTGCCTCCCTCACTAAAGCCACAGAAGTACAGAGGAGCAGCATGGGCACTGCAGCTGCTGACATCATCCCACAGGCAATCTGTACCACTTACACTGGGTTTCTCTAACTAAAAATACTGAGAGGTACCCTGACATTATTAGATTTTTAATTATGATTACTGATCTGTTCAGGGAAGGGGATGAATGCTCAAACATGGACCACAGACCCCAGATCCATCTGGACTCAGAAAATCCTGACGGGAGAGGTTGAAAGTAGTAGAGAAATTTTCATACAAAAGCTTGCACACAGAACTCACTGTGGATTAGTAAACACAGCTCTAAATGGGTTCTGGAATTTCTTTTTCTTTTCTTTTTTTTTTTTCTTCTTCTGGGAAGCAATAAACATTCTTATTTTTACTGAGATGAAGCTAGGGCACTAATGCCTTGAAGAACTATTGAGTCACATTATCATCAAAATGTGCCCTGACAGCACAATATGGTCTTTCTGATAAGAGATTACTTTGGCGCAACTTAGCATCATCATACAGAACCTGGACACATCTGAAATGGAAAAGTCAGAAATCTACTGTCACAGAAGTGTCTCAAGGCAGCTCTTTTCAGACTGTCTCTTTCCTTCCACTTGCGTCTTCTCTTCCACAGTTGTTTTTTCAAAAGAAGTAACTTCTGTCATGGGCATGTTCAACATACCCTCCAGCAGAACACACCATCTGGAAGAACACCATGCTTTGACATAGTGCTTGTGTTTCTCCAGAACAGAGAAAACAAGGCTATCACCACAGACCAAAAAGAGAGCATGACCACAACTTAACAGAAAACAGAATGGACCAACAACAACCTCCCTTTGGACTAAAGTGACTGCCTGTGGATGGGCTTAAATGTAAACAAGAACTAAACTTCAGCATTCTACATTAGCAGCACTGAAGTCTTGAGCTGTTACTTAGTTGATCCAACTCCATCTGAGGACATCTAGAAACATCATTCCTCTAATATGCCACTCCATTCAATTCAGAATTTCATGAGAGCTGGTTTTCTCCTAGAATTTCATCCAAACTTGAATCTAAAACCAAATCTCTCCCAACCTTGAAGCTTTCCTTCTATTCACAATGAAGGAATAGGCTAAGAAGCAGGAATCTAAACCTAATCTCATAATATTTGAGACTTAAAACCCACTAAAACATGACAATTTTATAGCAGAAGCAAACACATTTCCCAAGTAGTGAACAGGGATTTTTAAGGGGGAAGAAAAACAATGAGGGGGGAGAAATACATAAAACTCTATTTTTATCAAAACAAGAATTTGAAAAAAGGAAGAAAAGAGCTTAAATTTTAGTCTTTTCCACTTATTTATCTATATGTGTAGTTTTGGTAGAATCATTTGGGAAGAAAGATGCTAAAGCCTTTAGCAATTGTTGTATGAGAGAACACAAAAAAGGAATTATTCAGCACCTGGAAGAACATAGATCCTTCAAATGAATTAATTCTATCTTTGGAGAGTAGGCAGCATTAGAGGGAAGGTAATACCTAACATCCCTACACTAATCATTATGGAGAACAGGATGTAAAAATCAGATCATCTTTCCAGGAAAAGAGATCTTAAGGCAACAGGAAAGGCAGCCTCAATAACCTCAGGAGAGGTTTATCTAAGGAGGCAAAACAGAAGTTTTGTGAAGGGAGTTTTCAAACTGTTCAACTCTCACTAGCAGTGAAATCTGAGCAGCAAAAAATAATGTATTAAATGGAAAAGTTATCCACTGATTCCCAAAACAAAAGTGAATTAAAGTAGATTACTCTTGGCAGGCTGTGTAGTAAATAAGTATACTGTAAACTATACTGTAGTGTAAAAATGAAAAAGAAGGACAGAAAGCAAAGAAGTTAAAAGCTACCACAAAAGATAAATGCATTATTTTTTAAAGGGGTCTCTTTCCCATGGGATGGTATTGAATATTTAATTCAGTTAGAATTATCTGACCATACCTCAGAACAGATATCTCTAAGTATGGGATATTGATATGTCTATCACACCAAAAAATCACTATGTTTGTATGATTTTGTAGATGTTTTCATTCAGTATAATTTATAAGTTCAGAAGCTGGATATTAACTGAAACACTTTTTTTTACTAGATCTTACTTACTTACATGGATAAATTTCACTCTTTTAATGGAAATAGAGAAAATAACCGATACTCAAAGTTAATTCCTTTGTTGTCAATTCTACACTACTAGGATGTTCACTGGGTTTTGACTGAGACCAAGCACATTATTCTCCTCTTTCCTGTATAATTACTGGCAACACAAGGAACCATCTGAATGTATGTGTTAACTAATCAAGTGATCTTACAGAGACATAAACACATAATATTACACCTTCACTGACCTGGAAACATCTAACCGGACACAATAAATAAAACTATCACAAAGAAGACTAAGATGTTATATTATCACAGCTTTTTACTAGAAACAGAAGTCTTATGCTATTGTAGAGGCACAGAACCTTTTGAAACTTACTCAGTACAACACTAGCTGTTCTTTGCTTGCTCTCCATCTAATATTGTCTTTTGTGATAAGCAGGATGCCTTACTTGCTTGAATTATAAAAATAGTCATTAAATTTCAGTCAATTAAATTTTAATTGACCTGCTTTTGAAAAGGGTCCACAGATCTACTTTCCCTTTATTTCACTATCTTGAGAACAACTCGAAAGACAATTTTTCAGTATTCCTCTAAAATGTAATGACCAAACGCTGCCCTTGGCTACATTAGCAAAGAAGTTCTGTTGAGTGAAATTATTGCTCTGAGTGTGATTTGACAGGGCATAGTAGAAATGACTCATCTGAGTGTATACAAATGTTTCTTTTGTGAAATGCGATCCTGCATAAATTTTTCAAAGGTCACATAATTATAATCTTTGGGTAATTCAAGCCGTGATCGCGAGAAGCACGAAGCGCGCTGGGGTCGCAGCGCAGCGCTCGGAGCAGCAGCGGCCGCAGCGGCAGAGCCAGCGCCGCAGCACCGCCCCTGTGCCCGCCGCCGGCAGGTGCGGGGGACACAGCGCTGCAGCGGGCACAGGGGCACAAACGGCATTCACGTCTTGCTACCTTTTCCCACAGATCTCTGCAAAACAAACGCAATTGATATAACAAACCAAACAGTAAAGCAAATCAGAATGTCTGTCTTTTGTTTGACATGGCACAAGAACTGTTGAACAGAGGAAAAAAAACAAGCTGAGTTTAGCTCTATCAGCTGTTTCCTGGGGCTCGGTCCTTCCTTCCTCCAAGGGGTGCCACTGCCTGCTTTGTTCTCTTGTCCAGCTGTTCCTCCACTCCTTCAGCAATGGCCTTAATAGACCCTGCAGGAATGCAGGAACAGACCACAGAAATCTCTTCCCTGCACCCAAACTAACAAGCCCTAGATGTGGAGAACAACGCTGATCTGCCTCTGTCACTCATTTCACCATCTTAATTCTCCCAAGAGTCGCTATGAGGAGGAACAGAGCGTAATTTAAAGGAATTACACAGAATTGCAGTTCCTCCACAGTTTCTCACCACATGTTCATACAATAACAAGAAACCAGCTGACCCAATTAATAGGCAACTTTTTTTTTTTTTTTTTTTTTTTTTTTTAAATTTTTTTTTCAAAAGAAGATAAATCTAAATAGGGCAAAAGGCACTCTGGAAAGTCACACAGAAGAAAAGATTCTGGCATATTGTTAGTGCTTAGCAGAGGGAGGGACCTTCCAATGGGATAGCCCATCATGAATTGGGCTACTGATTCAGAAGAACAGAAGGACGACTCTTGAGAGCAGCAGGAGAAGAAAATGAGAAAGACAATACTGGAGCTTAGGAACTAATGAATCCCACATGCTTTTGTAAGATTCAAGACCAAACTTTTTTTTTAATTTTCACGTAAGTAGACAATTTTCACAGGGAAAGCTGTGTGCTTTAAAAACGTCCACACAGGCAAAAGCACAAAATACAGATTTTTGCCGTATTAGAAAAAAAGAAAAAATGGGTTCAAAGTAACGAACTGGAATAGTTAAAAATCCAGCATTGTTTTTTAATCTTTTAAGCTTGGCTATCAGTAATCACTGAAATGAAGGACATTGCACAACAAAAGAGAAAGCCACTCTGTGCAGTAGGAGCTGCTGCCTGTGTGCTCTTGCTTGGGAAGAGACAATAGACACGGTTACAACACGGTTTCAGTTTAGATTCATGCTATATGGAAGTCAAAGGGATAATGGGCTTGAGAAAGGACAATCCAGTAACTAAGCAGCAATTTTAACTTTGGATTCTAGAGAAGCTCCCCACTTTCTTCCTACATGATCACAAGATAAACCTTTGCCTCAGATCCTGACAGAAGAGAGAACCTGCTAACACTCCCACCTCAGTGAAGTGTCATCAGAAGACATCAGAAGGCATTCACAGACAGGGAAGCAATCAGTCATTATTGGATGGAGCATTTAGGACAAAGAGAACACTTGGTAGAGTTATAAGCACACAATTAGAACTTAAGAATTACAAGGATTCTCCAGTCTTCCTGTATGATTTTCTCTTTAATTTCCTTTTAAATTTCTCCTGATCATTTCCCATCTATAATGTAGAATAATAATACTTCAGAGATGTTTTTGGTTTCATTATTTAATGACCACAGAATATTCCATAAAGAGTGTTAATAAGGGAGAAAACTCTTTCAGGATTATGACTAACGTTGGAGGTACCGTTCTTTAAAATGTAAATCCAAGAAGATGGGTACTGGCTGCACCAGACCAATGGCCCATACGGCCAGTTCACTGTCTGTGAATTACATTCAAACAAATGAATATATAGGGAAGTCTGTAAGAACCTGGTGTGTACGTTGAGACTTCTCTGTACTTCCCTAGACTCCAGCTATTTGCAGTTCAAGGGCTTCCAAAGACAGAAAGGGTTTCTCTCAACAAAACATGTTTCCATCAGTTGTCCACTCTCCCCCTGAACCTAGATGAATTTGTAGAGCCTACAAGACCTTTTGCAAGAGTGTCCTGCAGCTTAACTACACTATGGTTTAATATTTGTTTTAAGAACCACCCACCTGCTTCCTTTCACTGGCAGATTTTAAACTCAAATAACGGGCAAAAACAAGCCCCCAGTTTTCACCTGCATGTGTCTGCAATTCCAGGATTTTACTTTGTTTTCCTAAAAAAAACTAATCGCATGTCTGTTAACTGAAACTACTCATGACAGCAAGTGGAATGTCACATGTGGTCCAGTAAGAACAGAAGTATTACACTCCTCACCATCTCACGACTTACTGTTTCTGCAATACTGCTTCTGGTCAAAGCTGTCAAATGAAAAGTTCAAAGAATTACAGTGTCAGCCAAATGCTGCCTTTCTTATCCAATGAAATAAAAAACATCTTTGACTATGATGAGTCAACATGTGGCCAACTAGATGACTTACCCTAGGGATTATTCAAGCATGTACACTTTTTACAGAAAATGCTATAGCATTTATTAACTGTCAGATTAAGCTGAATGAGGAACAATGGTAAAAGTCATGCCGAGACCTTGTGCTACATCATAAAGGGCTCCAGTGTCATTTCCTGACAGAAAAATGGATGGCACGCTGTGTGTAGAAAAAGTATTTCATGGGACATATTGCATACCCTTAATTTGAGATGACTACAGCATCCTTTCTGCCACATCCAAAACTGCAGGAGGCAGAATTGTACCACAAAATCTTTTTTTTTCCTTCACTCTCGAGATCATGGCATTTGTATAATTAATTTAGAAAATATTCTAAGATCATTGAGCCCAAGCATTAATCCAGCACTGCCAAGCTCACCACTAAACCATGTCCTTAAGCCCCACATCTACATGGCTTTTAAATACTTCCAGGGATGGTGACTCCACCACTCCCTGGGCAGTCTGTTCCAGTGCTTGACAACCCTTCTGGGGAAGAAACTTTCCCTAATATCCAATCTAAACATGACCTAGCACAACTTGAGGCCATTTCCTCTTGTCCTATCACTTGTTCCTGGGAGGAAAGTCCAATCCCCACTTCACTACAACCTCCTGTCAGGGAGTTGTAGAAAACAGAGAGATCCCTGAGACTCCTCTCTCCAATTCCCTCAGCTGCTCCTCGCCAGCCTTGTGCTCCAGACCCTTCCCAGCTCCACTGCCTATCCCTGGACACACTCCAGCACCTCAGTGTCTTTCTGGTAGTGAGAAACCCAAAACTGAATACAGGATTTAAGGTGCAGCCTCACCAGTGCTGAGCACAGGGGAACAGTCACTGCCCTGGTCCTGCTGGCCACAGGCCAGATGCCACTGGCCATCTTGCCCACCTGGGCACACACTGGCTCATGTTCACCCAGCTGCTGACCAAAAATCCCCTTTTCCCACTGGGCAGCTTTCCACTCTTCCACAAGCCTGTAGTCTGCAGGGGGTTGTTGTGATCCAGGTGCAGGACCTGCTGCTTTGCCTTGCTGAACCTTGTAGAGCTGCCATCAGTTCATCAACCCAGCCTGTCCAGATCCCTCTGCAGAGCCTTCCTGCCCTCCTGCAGATCCACATTCACAACCAACTTGGTGCTGTCTGTGAACTCGCTGAGAGTGCCCTTGATCCCCTTGCCCAGATCATCAGTGAAGACATAAAACAGGGCTGGCCCCAGGACTGAGCTCTGGGGAGCCCCAGCAGTGAGCAGGTGCCAGCTGGATGTCATTCCATTGCCCACCACCCTCTGGGCTGGCCATCCAGCTCCAGGAAAGAGACTCCTGTGCAAGCCATGAGCAGCCAGGCTCTCCAGGACATGCTGTGAGAAACAGTGACTGAGGCTTTACTACAGTGCAGACAAACACAGCCACAGCCACCTCCTCATGCACAAAGCACGCCACCCTGCCATGGAAGGAGAGGAGGCTGGTCAAGCAGGACCTGCCTTTCCTAAGCCTACGCTGGCTGGGCCCGATGCCCTGGTTGTCCTGTATGAGCTGCATGACCACACTCAGGATGATCTACTCCATGACCTTCTCTGGTACCAAGGTCAGGCTGACAGGCCCGTTGTTTCCTGGATCCTCCTTCCAGGATGGGCATCCCATTTGCTAACACTCAACCAACTGGGAACTCCTTGGTTTTCCAGGACTGCTGGGAAAGTCATGATGGAAGTGACTCAGTGAGCACTTCTGCCTGCTCCCGCAGGACCCTTGCATGGACCCCAACTGGCCCCACAGACTTTTGTGGGTAAGGCTGCATTCTGTAACGTACGTTTCAGAGCTTAAAAAATCTGATCCACCTGGCATGACAACGCACCTCCTAACAACTGCGATTATCAACACTTTTAAGAACAAAGTTCTGCTAGTAAAAACATCATCAATTTTACATGACAAACTTCAAAATGTGTAAACAAAAGTTCCTCTAATTCTGAGCAAATGAAGAGCTGTCGTTTTTCAAAGTGCAAAGGAAGAAGAAATTTTTACAGAATCTTATCCAATAAGAATGCCATGTGATAATGAACAAAGCTCAACTGTAGAAGAGCTTGCTGAGTTATTTTTTATTTCACAAGTCTAAACCCTCCTCCTGCTTTTCAGCTGCCTTGAAATTAAACTGCAAGTTTCAGGAACATCTAAATAGATTTCCTTGTGTTTTCCTAAGAAATAGAATCTTATAATAAACAAACATACAGGAGGGCAAAAGGACATTTTGAGTAAGATTTTAACCAAAACATGTTTTTCCTATAAAAATATTATGATGTCCTTCAAATATATAAAACATAGCACAGGAAAACTGTGAAGAAGCCTAAAACCTCTGAAGATATGAATGCACTTTTATAAATACTACAAAAATATGTTTATATTATTTTTCACAGTTATTATGTCAATATTTAAGCTTTCTGGCTCACATGCATCTGGCACAAAAGTTCTTCACAATTTACATGCAACAGTTGCTTTTCACAAAAGCCATACCCAGTAAGAGCAGAAAATTCCTCTCTAAATAAACAGCAAATACACACTAACTTCTGGAAAAATGGAATTAACTTGGAATGAAAGCTCCTCATTTCTGTCATATGCAAAAAACCCCTAGTGCTAGAATCAATCTAGTGTGTACATAACCAGACAAAACACTTTGCCTGTGTAAAAGCCATCTTCGCATGCTCTCACTTTCTCCTCGTTGTCTACTTCAATTATGTAAGACAGAGAAAATGACATTTAAAAAGCCTTAATTTTAAGATACAAACTAGTTCCTGCAGGGTCTGATCAACATATCAGATCAGATGCAACAGGCACATTTATAGTCATAATGACATTTAAAGTACTGAACAGTTTTATTACCAGCGATAAGAGTTTGTCTCTGTTTCCAGCGATGTCAGTAAGAGCTCTGCCTGAGTAAATGTGCATAGACAAATTTCTGGGTAGATTGCACAGGTGCATGTAGCTGTCCTGAGAAGATCCCATATAATCCATGTATGCTTAATGAAGGAAAATTTTAAGTAACTTTCAACTGTTTTCTACTTTTATTTTCAAGACTGTTATTATTCAAACTTATGTATTTTAACTTTGTTTTGGTGTGATTTCTCCATTCTAGGGCCAGCTGGCACTTCACAGAGGCAAATCAGCGCACTTAGTGAAATTAAAGTTTTCTAAATTTTGTTATTATTACTGTGTCAATTACTTACAACTATAGTGTAAGTTCAAAGTACATTCACACAGAAAGCTGGATGTTCCTCCTTGCTGCTTTAGCAGTTGAAAAGAGAGGGAGAAAACTAAGGCTATGTATCCAACTCTTTCAAGATCTTTCTAAGGAGCACTGATTCTGAAAGCAAGGTATTTTTATTTTTAATAGTTATGAGCAATTGGTATGGAGCACACAAATGCTTTCAAAAGGAGTATATGTAATGGCAGTACTTAAAGGATACCAAGGCTCCTTCTTCACTTACATAAGTATTGAATCATCAACTGCACAATGCTTCTGCTGAAGCATAAAAACACTTGATTTGTTATTAAGACCATGTTGAAGTCATCCATCTTAAATTCAAAAATCCTTTCTACCCACTTTTCTTTGGCTGATAAACATTACAATTTTGTAGAAACCTTCAGTGAAAACTTGGAAAATGTCTAAAACAGGAACTGATTGACAAGCTTATTACTTGTGCCATGTGATAACCTAATCACCTAATAAGATTTACAAAAGGGATTAATGGATGTATGGGTGATGTGCATTTATTCATACATGAGAGGACAGGAATTTTTTTCTGCTTTGAAAGCCAAATAAATTTAATTTTTAATGGCTATGAGAGTGGACAAAACTTTCATAAAAAATAGTGTATTTTTTATGAAAAATATAGAATTCATCAAAATAGTGTATTTTTTTCAATCCTTAATGAAATCAATACACAGATAAATCCATATATTATATACTATAGATCAGTAGCAATATCCCTTAATTAATGACTGAAAATTGTAAGCCTTAAATTGTCAGTTGAAACCATCATCTAAAATCTAAAACCAGCTTTATGATATTAGGCACTTAGATATCAGTACAATACACATTTGGCCTGGAAGGCATATATATTCCTCTTTAGCTTATAGAAATGTCCTTATAAAACTATGTCTGCAGAATGGTGCAACTGATTAAATTTCATTTGATAAACCTGTCTTGGAGCCATACATTCCTCTGGGTGAAAAATGAAAAAGTGATATGTATAGGTTTGGTTAAGTGATAACAATCTGGCAGTCATACTCGAAAAGCATGTTATGATGTAAATTTTCAGATAATTTTAAGTCAGAAAGTAACTATGATTAGTAGACAAAAATTAATTTAACAGCACCATTCTTCTTTTACTACAGAAGTATATGATGAAGCTTAATGTAAATTTTGTAAATGTGTTCCTTGGTCTTCCTGTGTACGACATGACTATAAGTAACAATAATATCCAGCTCCCATATAACATTTTTAGTAGCTTTCAAATATGACTATTTTACAGAAATGCAAAAAAAATCAGGGAATTATTAATTTAACTCATTTATAGTTATGATACACAAAAATGAAAAAAAAAAAATTTTCTTCCATCTCCTATTTCAATGTAATATATGAATAAACTGCCTTTAACTGAAATTCCTTACAGCACATTACAATCATGAAGTACATTATTCACTGCAGTTTTTGCTCTAATAAAAATTAATATAATGGTGAATAGAGCTTCTAAAAACAAAAGAAAAGGCACTAACAATTTGATGGCTGTCTCAGAAAGTGAGGAACAACCACCTTGTCCAATATTGCTTTGAGATTCTGTCCTAATACCAACAGAAGTGGTTACATATTGCTAAATACACTTTTAATTTTGAGGTTTCTTTCCTTCTGCCAAACCTCACATATTTACAAGTAAGAAAAACTGCCCTTTGACAAAACTGTTTGTTCTGATCACAGTCACTGCATGCCTCTCTAACTTGCAGAGCACTGTAAGTTTTATACCTTTGTGTTCACTGATGAAAATGCCATGTTTACAAAGAAAATAAAATTCTCATTTCACATAAGCTCTACTGAAAAACCTGCCTTAGCTTCCACAGAAACTGTATTTTTGTATCCAAAACACCATGCAGTTTAATTTTTAAATTATTTACTATCTATACATACAGGATTTTCCACATTTTCTTTCAGCAAGAACTAAAACCACTCACAGTAAAGACTTCTTCAATTGCCATGAAAATAAAAGATTCTTCAAAATTACTGAATTTAACAGAAGACCATTAGTGGGTCCTCTCTTCTACTGAACTTCTAATGTGAACTTGGGGAGTTGAACATAGACCAGTTTATAATGTTGCTTCCATTTCTTCTTATTCTTAGAGTATTTCAGACATATTCTCTCATTATACAGATCTTTAAGCTCCAAATACCTTGAGAGAAATGTCTTTTTCACAGTTAAAAGTGAAAAAAGTTGTTATGTATTCAGCTACCTGAATACATATTTCTTATCTAAATCTCCTGACATTATTACAAATCCAGGTTAGTTTGGGATGACCACAGGCACAGCTGAAGTGCTGCACAATCTAATTCACAGAAAATCCAGTTGGTCATCCATCTTTTTCTTCCTACGCATGTAGACAGGCATGGACATTTACAAACCATCAAGTCTGCTAGATTTTCAGGAATTAATTTCTGGGGAGAAGGAAGGTTGGAAATAATTTATTATGAAGCACCATGCACACCTGCATGCAATGCAATCAGCAGCATCACTTAAGAGTAATGTGTAAGAAATTGTATTCTCCTAGGAGCAAAAGTGGAATACACAGGAGTCATATCTTTGACTGCTGTTCATTAAACAACTGGTTAAATCCCTGACTATGCAATATTCCATAAGGCACAAAGCATCAGCCTCTCTAAAGTCATTGGTTCAAGAGCTTATCTTGAGAGAAAAAGGTCAAGTAGATTCTACTGTTTCTGTGCAAAAGAAGTTATTTTACCACATGCAGCAGCTAAAGAGTTAATAAACCAAATCTTCTTATGACCTGTCTCTCAGAATGAAATTACTATATTAGGTCTTTAGCAAAGAATCAATTCCAGGGAATTAAGTCTTGGACTCATAAGGCATTAGAAACAGAATGGTTTCACTTGCCACTGCCCATATTGAAAGAATTTGTACTCACCCTTTGGGTGATGCTTTTTCCCTCTTTGACTTGCACTGCCAATCCAAGATCAGACAGTCTGCAATTCCCATTATCATCCAGGAGGACATTCTCTGGTTTCATATCCCGGTACAAAATTTTGATGGAATGGAGATGCAGAATCCCACAGGTGATCTGAGCTGAGTAAAAGATGATCCTTTTCATTTCCAAACCCCTTTCTCCCACATTGTAGATATGATACTTCAGATCCCCTCCATTCATGAGGCTCATAACAAGACACAGATGGGTTTTGGTCTCATAGGCGTAAGCTAGTGTGACTATGAAAGGACTGTTGACCTTCTCCAGGATCTCTTTCTCCAAAAGTGCCATCTTCTCTCCACTTTTCTTTTTCAACCTTTTTTTATCCAGTTTCTTGCAGGCATACATCTTGCCAGTATTTTTGACCTGGATGGCACAAACCTAGAGAAGATGCACATGGAAAGGCAACAAAGGAATTTTACACAGAGGCTGGAATATCAAGGGTAGCAACAGGCAGGAACTAGGGAATCACTGATGACTGTTAGTAGCTGCTGATGCTAACTTCTATGAAGAGTGTATTAGCACAGAAAATAAGGAAAAAACAAGCACACAGTTCTATTCTGGATCAGTAGTATATGGTGGCCCTGATGCAAAGTTCTTGAGGATGCCACTAGTAGACATGCATTAGCAAACAGAATGAACAACGACAGGAACAAAAATCTGTAACCATGAGAATAAGCAGCATATACAGATTGCATCTGTACAGTGAAACTCTCTTGAGTCTCAAAAAACCTCCATACTCTAGTTTGGGAACAGATCCTGATGTGTGTTTTTCCCTAAACTGCAGTTAGGAATTACCTGGGAGTGTGTGAGATAGCACATATAGATGATGTCAAGGAGCAGACCAGTAGTTAACTACTGAAATTTACACACGTAAAACTACTTATATGAAAATTCATGCAAGTCTTTGCAGAGAAGCCTGCTTTTTTACTAGCATAGATACAGAATTCAAAAACATTAAAGTAGCTTTTATACTAACAAGAGCCTCTATCACAGTATAAATAACCCAGCCTGATTTCTGGAAAATGGGCAATCTGAAGAGGCACATTTCACAAATCTTCATACAATGGCTTAATCCACTGCTCTTTGCAAACCCACCTCCTAGTCTTGAAAGGGGAGAGATGACTCACATCCTTAAAAGTACAAGCTCTTACCTCTCCAAAGCCACCTTTGCCCAGCACTCGGAATTCAGAGAAGTATTTATCAGTTACTGGCTGCTTCTCAAACACTTTCCATTGGATGAATTTGTCATAGAAAGGGCTGTTCTGAAAGTCCTGGAAGGGCTTGTCTTTAAAGAAGGCTTTGGTTTCCTCCTTGGCCAGCTGCATGACGTTTTCATAGTCTTTTGCAGTAGCTGCTTTGCATTTGCTGACCAAGTCAGAGCTCATGAAAGACAGATAGTTTTTGGCGCCTTCCTTAAGAAAATTGGTGACAATATTCTCCATGGTACTGTTCTTGAGATTGTCCTCTGCCAACTCCCAGTTTGCCATCTCATCCAGGAAGTCCCTAGCTACCAAATATTCTGGGACTGTCTCTAAGAAGTCTCTGAAGAATTTCTTGCCAATGGGCTGCTGTTCACAGATGTTGTCATAGTCAACAGTCATGGAGTCTCTATGTTCTTTGCACTCCTCAATCTTGGGCAGTGCAAGGCTCTTACGCCTCTTTTGCATTTCCTTGGTGTCTCCTTCTCCGCTCTTCCTTGCCTGGAGGTAGGCAGTGTTGGCAATCAGGTTGTCGAGCCCCCCCAGGTCACACATCTTGGCAAGCCCTTGGGGTGGCAGAGCCTGATTCAGACAAAATGAGTAACTGGCCCAGGAGCTGTGCTGTAGCTGCACTGCACTTCTCCCCACTAGTGGTGTGTGAGGGCTTCTGAAAAACACCAGAGAGACTAACTGCTTTTGCATTAAATACCTCTCAAGGATTTTCACTAAGTACCTTTAGGTATAGGCACCATTTGTGGAAAGTGACTGGTAAGAGGTTTCTCGGTAAGAAGCTTTGAGTTTGCTATGTATAGCTGAGAGATGACATCCTAGGCAAACCTTCCCACTGGCAGTACCGAATGCACGTGGTTCAGCTGGTGTTTTTCAGAATGGGCCCTGATAACTTTAAATGTACCAAGGCTCCCTCTACCTGCGCTGTCCCTGGCTGTTGGGAACACAGAGATTCCTGGCTGCAATACACGCACTCTCCAACGCAGGGGCACTTCGGCCACAGACAGCAGGACAGGCCTGGATCTCCCCCAGTTGACATCTAACACCAGCAGACTAACAACTGGTTTTATGGTTTTATCACAAATCTGCCATGCCCAAAAGACCTTGACACAGATGAACATGAGATATTGAGCTTTAAATAACTACACAATTCAGTGCTTCGAGCATTCACACCTCCAAACTCAAGTTATACTCAACATCAGTGACTGAGCTCCACAGACAGTTCACGCAAACCCTCCTGCCTCGCGTGGCTCTGTCTGAGCAGATTACATGCAGAGGCTAAGAAGTGCTGCTGGTCTAAAAATAATGATCCTTATGTACGAAACAACACAGGTCTGACTTCATCTCTTACCCCCAAAGAAAAACACTTGGATGGCCAAATTTTGCCAAGACACTTCCACATGTTGTTTTGGCCTCAGTTTATTTTCCTTGCTGAGCTTTGTGACAGAAAGTGGTTGGATGAGAAGGTGGCAACAGCATATAGCTAAGGTGGCATCAACAAAGGGACAAAGCTGATTATAATCCAGTGAAGGTAAATTACACCTGACTTCACTTGCTGGCTGCCTACCAGGAGGCACTTTTTTCCCTTCAGAAGAATAAAAATTATGTGTGGCACTCACTAGGATAAGCCCCCTTCTGCTGTGGGGTCAGGTGATTTGGCTGTTAAAACTTTCCTTAAATATAAGGAAGGTATTATGACAACAAGAAAAGATGTAACACTGGGTCAAGCTGTACTCTTGAGGTCAAGGTCACGTTTCTTTTTTCTTTTTTCACAATCTTAGAGCAAGCTGAAGAGCTGAATCACAAAAACTAAACATCAAGAGTAATAACAGGCACCTTTCAGACTCCCTATAGTGAGTGTTAAGCCCTTCTTGGCTGTTTTTTTTGCCACTCTACAGCCATGCAGTATCTTGTTTTTACATGCTTAATCCTGTCTGCATTGAGTTCATTTGACATAAAACTCATGCTTGCACTCTACAAAACTCCCTCAGAGGTGTGTTTTTCTAGGAGTGATGGAGAGGGCCATCCATTGCAAACTGCAGTGTGAGCACGAGCCCAGGGGGAACTGTAAGGTAGACACTTGAAAGCCTGGCCAGTTCTGCCAGGTGAGAGCAAGCACAGGGCAGGAGGTTACGTCAAGGGCTCCAGGGAGCAACCAACAGCGTGGGCAATGCTGCAAGGAGCCAACGGGAGAAATGGGGAATTCTGCTGGTGGCTGTCCTGAAAATGGGGCCTACAGCAACACATTCCTGTAACACCCTGGGTAGAGAAAGGCATGAAAGCAGGGGGTAAAACTTTAATTGCAGCTTTTTTTTAATAAAGCTTTTAATTTCCTAAAATTCAGCAGGGTCTTTTTTATGTTTGGCCAGAATACCCACCACCCTCCAAAGAGCAGCAGGACAAATGGCTGATAGCTGGGGCCCTAAGGCTGAACTCAAGGTTACACCAGCTATTGGTACATTCATACCTAAGCAAATCAGAAAAATACCTAATGTTTATGGCACCTGTGTAAGACAGACACATTTACAGCTCCAAAGACCATTCTACTCAATTAATTAGAATCTTTCCCAGTTTCTATGGAACATAATTTTTCTCTAAAATAACATAACTTCAGTAGAAGCAAAACAAACAATATACTCATTATTCCAGTCACTCTTGAGATTTGCTTGTTGACTTACCCAAATATGCTCAGCGTTTATTAAACACTGCAGAAAAGTAGATCAGCATTCATCTATTAGTTGATAATGGCTATTTAAGGTAGTTTTATCTGCTCATAAAACAGTACATTTGGGTGAGAAGCACAACTTATTTTGCATGTACAAGAGGTGAACAATTACAGAACTGGAGGTGGAGATGTACTAACAACCATGCTAATCAGGCATGTCAGGGTATGATTTGGAGAAGTTCTCTGCTGTAGAGCTCATAGAAAGACTTGGACTTAGGCTAATCTCTGAGTCACAGAGAAAATACACAGGACATAATTCATTACGCTGTGTTCTACATGAACCTCAATAACTGGTCAACGAGATAATTATAATATGCAAAGAGACATACAGAAGTATCAGGCGCTTTGATTTCAGCATTAACTTTCCTAATACCTCATTTGTGTCAACACCCCTTTGAGCTGACACTTTGGAAAAACTCTTCCACAACTGTAATTTTCAGCTACTCTTGCCACGCATGTGACATAAGCTAAAAGCAGGGGTTGGTACTTTCCATATTCACCTACAAACCAAAGAGAGATTACGAAAGTCCTCTGATGGGACTAGATGGCATTACCAAAGGTCACAGGATGGAGCCTGGGACCAAATGTGGACTGAGAAAACAGGTGGTAGGTAAGATACAGTTTGACTGTGACAGTTAAAATTTATTTTCACATCAACTCAGATTTCTTTTTTTGCAAAAATTTTGGGAATACTTTTACACAAACAGAAATACTCCACAACAATGTAAATGCTATAGGCACTTCGTTACTACTGTTAATATATTTTACATTTGTTTTCAGTTTTAAGACAGACATCATCTGGCATAATAACAACTGATGTGATACAGTATAAGAATGACTCAAGATTTTTTTATCTCAGTGTGTAATTAAAAAAGGCTACATTTAAAAAATCAAAACATCTTAAAAACAAGATAACAATATTAAACAAAACCACAGTAAATTCTGCAATATGCTTGATGACACAAAGACTGGAACTACTTTATACAGTGAAGATAAACCTCTTTAAATGTACTTATAGACAGAAATATGTTTACTGAGAAACACATTAAACATTAAAGATAATAATTTTGAAGTATACAATGCATATTATATTGCTTCAATTTCACCTATGTTGATTAACCATTTTATTAAGCCTGAATTAGTTACAGATTTAAAGCAATAATTACATACATTACTCCATTACATATATTTTTAAAATCCCACAGCATATGTTCAGATTCACAGTAATTTGGATATTTAGGGAAAAGTTAGAAGCAAGCACTTAAACAGCTGTGAGAAAAAAAATCAAAGAAGATGATAAATTCAGGACTTCCACAAAAATGAAAAAATTCTTCCAAAACACCATGACCAATAAAAAAAATAAAGAAATTTCTATTAAATTAATTTTCATGAAATCACAATTTACCATTTTCCATATATTTAATTAGTGCCTCCTTTCCTTGGGTTATTTATCACTTTTGTTTGCCTCCTGTATTAATCAGCTAACCAGCAGATTGTCTACACCTCTAGTTAATGGATATCAAATACATATCTTTGTAACAAAAATCTTTGGATTAAAAATACATGTCTCCATGATCACTAACAGAAATATAAATAAAAAATATTAACATGGTTAAATTTTAATGTTATGGTTGTAGAAATCATGTATAGAATATAACAGAGCAACAGACTTAGAGATACAACAAAAAAAAGTCATAAAGAAAACCTAAATTGAAAGTGTTTAATAGTGTGATGAAAAAGCACATAGCAAATGTTTTACACACTGTAAATTTTAGATTAAACCCCAGAACAGTTTCCTAAAAAGACACAGTTTGTGTTTTTGCATACAATAGTACTTAGGGAACATTTTCTTTATCCTGACAGTAAACTATGCAGTGTATCAGACCAGGTAAGATGACCCTTTCAATTTAATTCATTTATCAATGGAAAAAGACTAAATGCTCTGTGTTTAGGATATAACCTGCACCACTAAGTTTCTATGCTCTGTTACAGACAACACTTTAATCATAGCAGATACATTGCTGCAGCATCTCCTGTTTCAGTTGTGGAAGCCCTGCAGGGAGCCTGAGCATGGCCTGCACCAAACCCACTGTGGTCTGGGCACAGACAAAGCAAGGGAGTCGCGTCCTGCTGGACACGTTCCGTTCTGCAGGAGCACAGGGCATAACACACACACCATTCCAACAAGTGCCACAGAAAGAAACCCTTCCAGTTTTTATTTGCCTATTCTCTGGACTACCCAGTCCTGCTGGCAGAGGGGACAGCGATTATTCTGTTTCACCCACAAGGACATGCAGCAGTTGTGGAAGGAATGGTTGCATTCTCCCCAAACCACTGAAAGAGAAGAAAGAACAAGTTCCAGTCACACTCAACTGTTCAATCAACACTACAGCAAGGTTCAAACTCTCTCTCTCAAATATTTATAACTTACTGGAGACTTTAGAGACAAAAGAGGTCATCACTGATTTATCCACTGAGATTGGATTATTATGATCATCCTGGTGATAGTCAGTTCCATCATCAAGCCTTTTATTTACTTCCAAATATTAAAAAAGAAATGCATATATTCTCTCCTTCTTGTATAAAGCATCAGGGTTTTGTGACTGTATAAACACATTTAGCAGTTCTGCCCAGGAGATAAGGGCAACTATTAAAGCTTTTCCCTTTATCTTCCCCAGTACCAAAATTAAGCCAATGCACTACTGACTCACTATCACACCAGAGCATATTACCAAATCCTCACACGAAATGCACTGTTTGAACTGAAACGTATAATAGCAAGGAGGCACATGTGACACAGTATATAGTCTTAAAATGGGACTTTACATCAGGAGTTATTCACAGGCTATAGTGTTCCAACACGACAAAAATTGTTATCTGCTATTCATTTACTCCTGAATTATATTTTAAAATGTACTTACTTTGCTTTTTTCCTTATTAGATTACATTTTCCTCACAGGAGCACAAGGGTACCAATCAAAGGTGTGTTGTAAATTGTACTTTTTTCTATCTTAAACAGGATACTTAGCAAGCCAATTAAGATATCTAGAATAGGAAAATCCTATTCCCATTAAAACAATCATCAAAATCCCCCAGTGGGGTTTTTTTTGAGGCAATACACTTCAAAACACAAAGCTCAACAGTGTGGAAAGGTTTATCATTGGTTTAAAAGTTGTCATAGAGGTTTAAAGCAAACTCTTTGAGATGGTTTTCACTATGTCTAATTTAAACAGTCAGAATTAAGACCTTCTTTTGCCTATATTGGCACTGAAAGTATGAGTATGTTTAAACTGAAGTGATTCCACTTTTGAAAATGAAAAGTGAACAACCAAGCCATTGCCTCCATTATCTCTGAATAATGAGTAGGAAAAATACCATTTTCTAACTCAGACATTTATTTCAGAACAGAGGATTTTTATTTGTACTACCATTGTGTTTTCTGGCATGCATTTCTGAAGAAAAAAGTAGCTTTTTCCTACCCCTTCAAAAATGTACATTTTGATCTCAAATATGCTCATGGTTAAAGAAACCTAAACCTCTTAGTTGTGTATGTGTTGACAGGAAATTGGAAGCTGTTTTGTTTTACAGCACAGCTGACATGAAAACTAAACTTTTAGTACTCAAAAATAAAGCATAAAGTATTACTAATGTAAAAAGACAATACAATGTAGAACAAAACACCAGTTTACTTTTGAGCATTAATAAAATCAGTATTCCCTTCAAACTTTAAAATGCACCATACTGAGAGAGGCTTCAATTGAAAAACAAGCGAATGAAGTCACTACATACCAACACAATCTTCTTGTTTGTTTTCAGCTTGACATCTAAGACAGGCATCTAAAAGTAAACAAGAACAAACTCAATTTGATTCTCAGGATTCCATCTTAAGAATAGGTTTGTCAGAGGAAAATATAAACTCTAATACAAACTTACAGATATAAAAATCTCAACTTCTGATGTCTAGTTCAGCCCCTTAACATTAAATAGCCCCCTTAAATTCTAAAACTATGCAAATGACAATGAAATATATATCTGAAAGAGATCAGAAGGACTCTGAACTCTCCAGCATGTTTTGTTTATTTTCCATTGCTTTGGTATTTTCATAACTTTTGCTGAAAAAAAGCCTTCTCCATTTTGTAGATATAAAAGCCCGCAGATTTGTGCCAAGGCACTCAGGCATATTAAGACCAGAGCAAGCACAAAGCCAAGCCCTAATTGCAGGACTTTGTTTTTCGGATGTCAGCATTTCCTTTTAAGGAAGTCATTCACAATTTTGATTTTTTAGGCTGTGCATCTCTCACCACAACTCCCACCACCTATTACTTTTTATAGTAGCTTCCCTTAACGAGTACCTGCATCTAATTTTCACAGGAGCCACACACATACAAATATAGTGGTACATTTGATAATGTATGCTAATAAATACGGAGCAATATCTAATTAAAAATATTTATCATCTTTATGCAGTCCAGTCTGTGGCTTTAGGATTGGATGGTAGGTCCAGGACTCAATAAGACAGAAGAGTGACAACTTCGAGGCCTCCCACTGTGCCACACAATACAGTGAAAAGACACCTTTGCTTCTCCTTTGCTCCAGCATGGGCTGCCACAGACACACACGCACAAATCATGCACCAAAGAAAGTGTTCAACCATTATGTGAGCAAACATATCATCTCCTCCAAAGAAAAAGAACTAGTTTAAGCAAGTGTCCTGCAGGTTGGATGTGGCTTACATGTCACTAGTTGGACCACATTCTCCCAGAAGACAAAACCATAATGTGCTATTGGTATTTAGATTTGAGTATTTTTGTTGTCTCTGCCAGAGAAGGCCAGTACTTCTATTTTAGACTGATCTGCCCAGACATTCCTCCTTTGGTAATAGAGAACAAAGAGGAGAGAACATCTGCCCTCTCCTCACTGAGACAAAAGCAAAACTTTCCTGTTGTCTGTTCCTATAATTTATATTTCAACAGCAGTTAAGGGCCAAGGTGCTGGGAAGATTCAGCTGAAGTGCTTCAGCTTGTATCATGGTGTGTGGGAGCCTACTGATCTGGGGTCACCGCAGAAAGTCACAATCAATCAGCTGTCCTATGGAGCCCTAGAGCTGCCATTTCAGACAGCAGCAGCACGGAGAGCCAAGGACAGAAATCACTGCCACCACACCAAAGTAACCTGTCCCCACTCCTACATCATAGCCCCAGGGTGTCAGTCTGAAAGGCTCAGGACAGCAAAGCCAGTCCTGCTGCAATCCTGTGCTTCCCAGCTAACACATGCATTTTTGCCTTTCCCCCACGTGCATCTAAGACCACATTGATTCAAGGAGTTAAACCAGTAGAAAACTGAGCCAGCTAACACCTCCTTCCCTGCAAAAGTCAAACAAACTAACATTCAACAAGTGCCAGTCTCCGTCTGGCACTGCCTCCCACCTAAGGTTACTGTAGACGCAGTGGCTCTACAGGAGCCAGACCCGCTCTGGCAGGGTCAACGCAAAACTGCCAAACTGAAGTCAGTAATGATCAAGTTTCACATTCTAACAATGTGGTTTGTTCCCAAAAAACGGTTACTAGATTTTTTTTTTTTTTCCTAGTTTCAGATTAACAGTACTCCCTTGGTCTAGCTATGAAAAAATATGACCTTTTTTTTCCTAACTTTTGTAATAGCTCTGGGTAAGGTTTCATTAATTTAAGACATTTTTTTTAATAGATTCCTGTAACAGACTAGCTACAATGGGGATAAACACATTTTAAAAATCATAGTTTACACGGCAAATGAAGCCAATATCATATTTCCAGAGTGGTCTGTGTTGACCAAAAAAAAAGCAAATAATCTTCAAAACATGCTTACATAAAAGATCAATCTCCCACCACTTCACATCACCTTCCACAGAAGGTTCTCTGCCAAAACATTTATGAGAAATGACAGAATTGAATATTTTGTCTCGTTTATGTTAAACCAAATCCTGACTTCATTTTCAGTATAGTTCCTGACCCTACAAAAGCAAGGTGCTCTGGAGGGAATCTTGGATCATTTGTCCTGCCAAAGTGTTGCACACCCTACTGAGAGGACAGTTATATCTAGGATGACTCAGCTCAATAGTAAAAACTGGATATGCACACACAGTAAAGGAAGAATTTAAACTGTTTTCTAACAACCAAGATAAATATTATATTTGACAAAATCGTCAGGAAACAGTAATAGGTATCAACAACGAACATGTTTACAAATAGTCTCTGGATTTCACAACCAAATGAATTAACCTCTTACTCAAGAGATTTCTCAGTACATTTATGTGTGTGAAACTGCACCAGTAATCACGCTTGTAAAGTAGTGTCCGACACCCTGGTTTAATAGGTTTGAAAAATGAATTTATATGTACATCCGTAACTACTTCGTAAAAAAGACGCAAACAAAAAACCCTTAACAAAACCCACCCCATAACCAGCAGCCCCACGCATGCAGCGCTCGGTTCAGCCCGGCTGTCAGTCAGTGCTTGCGGGATTTGCCCGCAGACGAGCATCAGCCGTCAGGACGAAGGCGGCATCCAGAGCAGGGGACGGTCCCCGAGCAGGCCGGCGGGGCCCGGGCCCTGCGTGCGGCGGGGGCGGCGCGGCCCGGCCGGCCAGGGGGCACGGACGGGGCCGCGGGTGACCCCTGGGGCGCGGCGGCCCGGCCCCCGCGGGGCCCTCCTTCTCCTCCTCCTCCTCCGGGAGGGCGCGGAGGAGGAAGCGGAGGCGGGAGCGATCAACCCCCGCTTCAGCCGGAAACCGCGTCTGTGCCCTGCGCCCGCCGTGCCCAGGGCGGCGGGCACGGCCCCGGCGCGGCCCAGGCCCCCCGCCCCGCGGCCATGGCGGCCCGCCCGGCGCTCACCCATGACCTGCACCCGGCAAATGGCGCAGGTGTCGCACTCCACGTCCCAGCTCCACATGGCCACCGCGTTCCACTTCTTCAGCGAGAACATCTTGTCGGGGGCGCCCGTCTTGGAGCCCGCGGAACCCGGCAGCGAGTGGGGGGCGCTGGGCTCGTCCCCGTCCTCCACATCGGCCATGGCGGAAGGGCGGGGACGCGGCGGCCGCGCGGGCGGCAGCGCCCCCTTGCGGCGGCGGCGGAGCCCCGCCCGCGGCGCGAGCAGCGGGACGGGCCCGGCGGGGCAAGGGGCAGGGAGGGGCAGGGAGGGGCAGAGGGGCAGGAGGGCCGGCGGGGCAAGGGCAGGGGCAGGAGGGGCAGGGGCCCGGGGGGCAGGAGGGGCAGGGGCAGGAGGGGCAGGAGGGGCAGAGGGCAGGAGGGGCAGGAGGGGCAGGAGGGCCAGGAGGGGCAGGAGGGGCAGGAGGGCAGGAGGGGCAGGAGGGCAGGAGGGCCCGGCGGGGCAGGAGGGGCAGGGGCAGGAGGGGCAGGGGCAGGAGGGGCAGGAGGGGCAGGGGCAGGAGGGGCAGGAGGGCCGGCGGGGCAGGAGGGGCAGGGGCAGGAGGGCAGGAGGGGCAAGGGGCAGGAGGGCAGGGGGCAGGAGGGCCCGCGGGGCAGGAGGGGCAGGGGCAGGAGGGGCAGGAGGGCAGGGGCAGGAGGGCAGGAGGCAGGAGGGGCAGGAGGGGCAGGGCAAGGGGCAGGGGCAGGAGGGCCCGAGCAGGAGGGCAGCGGCAGGAGGGGCAGAGAGGGCAGGAGGGGCAGGGGCAGGAGGGGCAGGAGGGCCCGGCGGGGCAGGAGGGGCAGGGGCAGGAGGGGCAGGAGGGGCAGGAGGCCCGGCGGGGCAGGAGGGGCAGGGGCAGGAGGGGCAGGAGGGGCAGGGCAGGGGGCAGGGGGGCAGGAGGGCCCGGCGGGCAGGAGGGGCAGGGGGCCCGGGAGGCAGGAGGGGCAGAGGGCCCGGCGGGGCAGGAGGGCCCGGGGAGGCAGGAGGGCCGGCGGAGCAGGAGGCAGGGCCTTACCGGGGGGCCGGGGCACCCACAGCGCTTTAGGGCTCCGTTCGTGTGTCAGAAGCACACCCAGCGCCTGTGGGCATCGCTCGGGAAGGGTGTTCTACTCTGAGCTCAAGTGAATCAGTCACCACGTCAGTAAGTGTGGAGGGACAACCTGGCCTTGCACCTCTCAACACATCTCCTAAGACTGCGAACAGAATCAGTGAAACACTTCAACAGTGGCGTGCACCTCGGCCACCTTGGTAATAAAGTAAAAAAAGTTAAAATTATATTAAAAATTTTATGTTTGTACATAACTATCAGTTCAGAAGCACCTTGAACACTATTAAACACTATGTGAATAAGATCTTTTAGCTTGACTGATTCACACTTTTCTCAATCCACACTGTTCGATTCCCTTTGCCAGCTCCACTCTTCTAACTCATCATTCTTTTCAGTCCATTTTCAAAACCATCACGGCAATTCTGAATTTGAATTACTGGGACTAGATGTAAGCCAAACAGTTTTAAATTAAAAACTGCTTTTTGTAAAAGCTCAAAAACATATACAGACTTTTCCCTTTGAAAATATATTGCATTTTTATACCCTTTGCATGGATTTTAAAAATTTGAATGTATCTCTTCCCAAAGTTAAAAAAAATCTGATATTTAAGTTCATTTCATTTCTGCTATGTAAAATGTCAACTACCTCTAAGTTGACATAAAAAACCCCAAAACAACAAATCCTGTTAGAATATTGGGGGTTTTATACAATTTGCCTTGTATCCCTTATTGACGTAATTCTTCTTCAGTTCAAAGAGGAAACTATGACAGAGATTGTAATTGTATTTGAGTGCTGTCACGCCATCACATATGTGCAGTACATGATGCAAAGTCAAATATAACCCCACTCAGATTAGCAGTGAAAATAGAGCAAATATGACACAGGCACCTCTGACTCTGTCCATACTGCCTGAGAGAAATAAAGTGATAGCTTCCCACTTAAAAATTATTTTGTTGCTATTTCATCACCTAAAGAGCTGTGTAAGAAAAATTTCAAGCCATTTTTGAGAAGGACTTCTGGCAGTCTGTAATTCATCTCCTGTGAAGCCACACACGACATTAAGGAGGTCACACAAGGGAGAGTGGCACAAATCACAACAGCTCTTTCAGAGGGTTTTCCCTATGTACAAGGTTTTAACTGTAAATAAAACCCACATTATTTCAGACTGGGCATTTGCTCATCTCATTTACCAAAAACATTCCAAATTGAATATCTAAAAATGAGAACTCAAACCAAGTTTCTTTCAGCCCATCAAGTGATTGTTCAGCTAGAATTAAAGCCAATTGTGTGCTATAGAATGGGAAAAAAAGAACTTGTCAGCTGAGAATGCAATATTCGTAATACTAAGTATCCAAATTTGAAATATTGATTTATATTACACAATCTATAATCAATTAAATTTCTGTCATAATTTCAAAGTAATGATGCAGTATAATTCATCAATTCTGTCTCCATGTAAAAAATACTCATTCAAAGCTCCAAGTGTTTGACACCCAACTTACGGAACTGCTCGAAGAGTTCTGTTCATACTCTTACTCCCATTTCAAATGAATACAGAGATACATCTTTGCCTTGTAAGAACATTTTCATTTTCTGTACAACTTCCTAAATTCTGAATATTGCACAGACAATATTTGAAAGGATATACAGTGCCTTGCATAGATATTCACAAATTCTTTGACAATGGAGATGTCTGGAAAGAGCCTGATTTTGTTCCTTTTTTTTTATCCTTTCTTTCCTCTTATCGCTTTTTGACATTTTTGTTGTTTTTCAATTTGTTTACTCCAAAACAGAACTGAAAACACTTTTATTGATGACATGGATGAGGGTACTGAGTCTTTCATTAGTAAGTTTGCAGATGACGCCAAGCTGGGAGCATGTGTCAATCTGTTGGAAGGGAGGAAGGCTCTGCAGAGGGACCTGGAATGGTTGGATGGATGGGCAGAGTGCAACAAGATGAAGTTTAATTAGTCCAAGGGCCGAGTCCTGCAGTTTGGCCACGATAAGCCCTGCAGTGTTACAGGCTGGGGTCGGTGTGGCTGGACAGTGCCCAGGGAAAGGGCCCTGGGGGTGCTGGTCCAAGCCGGCTGAACAGGAGCCAGTGTGTGCCCTGGGGGCCAGGAAGGCCAATGGCCCCTGGCCTGGATCAGGAATGGGGTGGCCAGCAGGAGCAGGGAGGTCATTGTGCCCCTCAACTTATCCCTCTCTACAGCTCCCTGAAAGGTGGGTATAGTCACATGGGAGTTGGTCTCTTTCTCCAGGCAGCAACTGACAGAACAAGAGGGCACAGTCTCAAGCTGCACCAAGGGAAATATAAGCTGGATATCAGGAAAAGGTTTTTTACAGAAAGAGTGATAAAGTACTGGAATTGTCTGCCTGGGGAGGTGGTGGAGTCACCATCCCTGGATATGTTTAAAAAAGACTGGATGTGGCACTCAGTGCCCTGGTCTAGCTGAGGTGATAGGGCATGGGCTGGATTCGATGATCTTGAAGGTCTCTTCCAACCTAGTGGTTCTGTGCAAATTATTTTTATTAAAAACAAAGCTTTTACAAAAATGTCAGGTTTATGATAATGCAAAGAACAGTTATCTAAGTACATGTTTATCTTGGTCAACTGATGCATCTGCTGGACTGTATTATCCCACTTACTGTTTGTTCTGTCAATAGATTAACATATATCAAAACACTTGAGGACTGTGTCAATTTATCTGCCAAAGAAAATAATTTAAGCATATTTCTCTGCCACAACTATTTCTTAAACTCTGGTCATCTGTGTCTCTTTGTGCCTCTTTCCCAATAGGAATATTCTACATGGGTCTATTAATGGCCAGTAGGGCTGAGTCTTGGCTACATTGGGGCTGCAAAAGAGGAAGACAGCAGAGGGAGCAGCGCTGTATGAGCACACAACCACCTGTGACAAACTCACCTGAAGCAGCTCCTAAGGATTTACTGAAGCTGCCAGATGAAAATTGCCAAAATGGAAAACAGACTCCAATGCTGATAGGTACAGTTTCTGTGAAAAACAGAATTGTAGCAGTCATGCAGAAATATAAAGGAAATCACAATAGGATTTGTCCATTCTACTAGAAGTTGCTTGTTTCTAGGATCTAGGCCCGATTTGGATTTCATGTGCATGCTCTTTTAAACACAACACGGGATCTGTCCTTATCACATGTGAGTAAATGTTGCAAACTTTGTCATACAGATGCCCAGGAATTAAAGACAATGTCTTGTAAAGCATTTATCATACATTTATTAATATAATATTTAGATTAGAAGAGACCTTTAAGATCATCTTGCTCAATTGTTAACCCAACACTGCCAAGTCTACCACTAAACTGCGTCCCTGAGTGGCACATCTACAGATCTGAAATTGGCATGCCCTTTTGTTGTCACAGGTTAGAGAAAACTCAGGTCAGTGGAATGGTTAGAGAAGGCAGCATATTAACAGTGAAAAGAAAGGACCAGTCTGCTATAATCATTAAAGAACATGTACAATTCTTTTTTTTAAGGTTCACAGAAAAAATTTCCTCCTGTACTTCCAACTTGATATTCCTCTGCTTTCTAATCTCTGCAAATGAATGTAGTGACTACTCATACTGGGCCTTAATACATCTTACCTCAGATTAATCAAAATTAATTCCAAAATGGCTGGAAGGTTTGCACTGTAACTCCTGACAGAAGCTTCCTTGCCGGCGACAAAGGACAACAGGTCAATTCTCTGCACAAGGAAACAGAACACCTCGGGGCATTAAAAAGTGCTTGTACAAAACTTCCTTATAAGCACAGGAGGGGAGAGTGGGTGGCAAAAAAGTGCCTGGATTACATTAAAAAACAAAACAAAAAAACCAACAACAACAAAAAAAAAAAAAAAAAAAAAAAAAAAAAAAAAAAAAAAAAACCAAAAAAACCAAAAAACCATCATTTTATCCATATGCAATATATTTTTAAATAGTTCTGACAAACTCCACATACAAAGCACAGGAAATGGAACACAAGTCACTAACAAGAAAAAAAAAAAAAGTCACCTAACCCTAACAACACAGTACCAACTGTCTTTCAACTCATCATCTTAATCATTACAAACTTTCAAAACTCTGTCAAATTCCTAAGGCTTCCCCACATGCTCTTACACTAAATGATGAACCAGCACTTCTCTCCACAACCCCCAATTCAGAATGCAACAATGCTGCAGATGCCACATGCCCCCGGTGAATTTTGGTGGGTTCTGCCCCGCCAGCAATTAAGATTCTCTCTTTATCCCCAAGATCTGTATGTAAACCCCAGTCATTCAGGTAAATGCTAACCTTTTAAACAACCAGGCCTCAGTAAACACACAGCTTATCTCAGGTTTGTTGTAATTTATTTCTGAGTTATTCTCAAGCAATGTTACAAAACATTTTAATGTCTTGATAAGAAAATAAAATTTAAATAAAAATACATTCAACAATACATCATCATAATAACATTAAAACTTTTACAATCCTAACAGAACTAATTACTGAATAACATCACTTTTCTAGACTAATCAAAATGAAGGCAACTTTTATTATTAATCATCCTACTTGTACCTAATTGAATTCTAGAACATCTACTGCACTTTAAAACATTATAAAATGAGAAATCAAATCTTTATGGTCACAAATATTCAATGGCCTTCTGGGGTTTTTTCGCAATATTCCAGTACCAAAGCAAAAAAAAAAAAAAAAAAAAAGTGCATAATATAAACCCCCAACATTGCAAGAGTATACTACTCAATTTTTCATAAATTTGACTTTAAACACAACAGGAAATGGCTCCAAGGAAGAGGGCTTGCCACAGGGTTAATTCATATACAACAAAACCTAATTCTGACATTCAACCACATTCAACTTTGTTTAATGGCAGCTTTTGACTAATGGCAATTAATCTTTACCTTTACCTTGGCAAAACACATTTATTGGCATTGCTGTATCCTCCCTCAGTTTTAACTGTTGGCAAATAAAAGTCCTGTTGAACACATCAAATGTGTAAAAAAGGAAGGCAAAACCAGCTGAGGTGATTAAATGATTGTGATGTTGCAGATCCTAGTACTGCATCCCAGATATTCTGAAATATCTTTGTATCAAACCAAAGTAATTTTAACAAGTTACATTCATTCCAAAGAAATTTCAATCCTGTCTTGCCACCTTGCTTCCATTATAGAAAGCCTTCTTACAACAGTATAATAAACGTGTGGTAATTTCAACATCTTGCTGTTTTCAAGCATTGTGGATTTCTGTTCTAAGTTGCATTCCTAATTAATTTGGTCAAATCGTGATTGGAAAAATGAAACAAAACCAAAACTAAAAAAACCACCCAGCAAAACAACAAAAGACCCCATAGAAAATGCTTTAAAAATAAAAGTACCACATACAACTTTTATTAAAAATAATATTCCAAGGAGTACCATTGTATTTAATACTGATGAAGCAAAGTTGCCACAGTAATAGCTTTGCTTCTTCCTGGTTATATACATGTACTTTTTCTCAGCAGAAAACTAACTTCTCAGATGAAGTGAGCAAAAATTAATTTTACTGAAGTCAGGAATGCCAGTTTAAAATTGTGTTAAGTGGCAAATACAAATCCACATAACTAAAGATACAAAAATATTCACTGAAGCATTGCTTAAAGACAAAACAAAGTTGATCATTCAACTGATCATAACAAGCAGATACTACAAAGTATCTAAAAAATAATCTGGGATAGTCCAGATATCTAAAGTGCTTTGAGTGATTATAATAGAGATTATTTATTAGATCTGTAGTCAAAAGTTGAGCTGGATGTAGTTATTACTTTTTATAAAAACAAGAAATTAAATCATACATGGGATGATGTTAATTGATCAGTACTTAACCACAATCTGTTCACACTTAAATTTTTCTATCTGTAGGCAAACCTATTTAACAAGAATGTTACTACCCTGCATTTATTTTTAGATTAAGAAAAAATATGTACCTCAAAAAATGCTAAAGGAAATAGATAGTGGTCTAATGTCATTCCATATATTACTTACTCCAAATGTAAACAAGAGGTACAAGGTAAGTTCCCTGATTTCTTCTTTAGTACTTAATAACACAACTAACACTGGTATCTCCTGCCCAGATTATTTGCAGCATACTGCATGGTTCTATAGAACTTCAACTGCAGATAAATCAAGTCCTGACAACACCTAATACAAGTTAAAAATAAGTCAAATGTATCGAGTGTGAAGCTTCAGATCTTTTCCACATCCTAAAATCCTGGGATTTCTATTTCAAGATCCATATCAGCAGGGCAGGCACTCATGGTAAACTCATGCAAGTTTGCAGTGTATGTACTGAGATGTTATCCAACCAACAAATGCAGTGTGGATTTTCATCCATGAAAAAGCTTATTTGTTCAGAAAGTTCTTTCCAATAAGACAACAATGGCAAAACAACATTTAGATTTATTCACATCTGTTACTTCAAGAACCTGGAACTTCCAAGTTCTTCAGCAAAATGAGAATAAACCTTGAAGAACAGATTTCCAAGAAGGTACTTTTCTATTAAATATTAAATAGATTGTCAACACAACTAGCATTTATGTTCATTCTTAAATACTTTGCAAAAATGCATATAATGAATTAAAAAAAGAAAAACAAAAAACCAAAACACTCTAGAACATTTCCAGTTTCTTTTTTCATCCAAGTGGGCCAGTTTGTTTTGGTTAGGAAACTTTTCCAACAATCGGATTTTCTCTGCAAAGAACCAAAATATCATATGTAAATATTTTTAAGATTAACATTTGCTTTCTAGTTCTCATCATGTAATTTTAAGCAAATTTATCATGCAAAAAACCCAATTTCTACCATTAATTGTGAAATTTAGTGCTTTGCAAAAACGTCATTTACATTCACACGGGACTTCTAAATCACAGTCAATTTTTCTGAATAACATGGGTCAAACACTAACCTAGGCAAACCAAATAAGGGTTTGAGGTTGTTTTTTTTTTCCCTGCTGAATCAATCCTTATTGATGCAAAGAAGAAATGTAAAACCTTGCTAGTAATGTTCCAGAGGCATAAGCCAGAACTGAAGAGAATTAAAGAATGTGCTCTGGAATAACAATGTACTCCAAAGAACAGGTTTTACCTTCACAAGAAACAGGATTTATCATCGAGTATGGCAAGTGAAATACAACCAGTAAATATCCTATGCTATGTTTCTGCAGAAAAATTTTGACAAGTTGCATGTAATTTGATACTTTAATTATTTAACCAAAATTTTGGAAAAAAATCATTAGAAGGCAGGCATAGTGTTATGGATAAATTTTGTGTGCACTTCAAAGTTGCAAGGATTTGGCTTACAGGAATCTCAACAGGAACAGATGAACCCAAACCAGAAGAACAGAGGTCTTCAAGACGTGCTAAAAGGCTGCCATGTCTGTGTTGTCTAACTCTACCTTTACCTTCATTATCACTACCCCAACAAGTCTGGACTCATCCCATAATTTTTTTTTTTAAATACACATTAATCAATGTCAAAGTTACTTAAGATACTTACTCACTACCATATGTGGCACTAGATGATCTCTTCTTCTGGTATTTTTCATGTGATTCATTCAGCTTTTCTACTATATCTACTATCTGCTGAAGTGTGTGAAAAGTGGCTACAGAATCTTCAATGGTGAAGTTAGAATAATCATCTGATTCTTTCCGAGGACCTTGATAGACTGCTATACTTCCACAAGCCTCTGCAAAAACCACCACAGGCATCCCATTTAGTATTTCAACAATTAAAGGACAAATCTAAGCCCTATGCGAATGGTAACTCCAAAATTCTGAAATGTAAACTTACTCTGGCTTATACATAAAATGGATTAAAAAAAAAAAAGCAGGACTCAGTATCAACTAAATGTATTTACAAGTCTATAGCTTATTCTCTGCTGTTCAGCATCTTGAGCATGCAGCTCTCTCCTCATTTAGAGAAGTTCAGCGCCTTCTTGCAGCAAAACCATGTCCAAGAGAATTCAGCAAAGGCAGAAAAGCAATCACCTACAGTTGCAGTCTCTCTGTTTAAACTATTAAATATATTACACATACGGAAATTCAATTAGACCAATGCCTGATATCTATTGTAAATAAATGCCTGAAGAACATCAGAAACCAGGACACTGTGAAGATAAAAATTCAATCTCTTTCTTTACTTTCAGGTGAATCGTTTAATTCAGTTAATTGTTCAAAATTATGTTCTTGGCCTAGAGAATTAGAACTGAATATCAGTGTAATTCTTCTTCAATTATCATTTGAGTACCTTCCAGCTTCTGTAGTTTAGATCTGTTGATAGTGAAAAGTGAATAAATTCTTTCTGTCTCTCTATCTCCATCAATCTCAATTTGAGTATCAGCAGGAACATCTCTAAAAGGTGAATAAAGAGACAGGTAATCAGTATCAGTAATTCTTGAAAGCAAGTAAAAACTGATTCTTTTTCAATATACATAGCCTTTTACTATGTTTATCACTCATAGACAGCTTTACAAAACTTAGTATGTAGTTTATATAACCTACCCAATTAAGGATAAATTTATTTTTAAAAGAAATCACAGCACGTGTTTATTTTCAGAAAGCAGCAGCTTCTAAAATGACATTAAAGCATTTTAAGACGTTATTAATTTTTCTCACATAGCTACAAAACCCAAATGATTTGTCAGAATCTGCATCCAAGATTATTTAGCTGACTTTCTTAGGGCAATCCTTTAAAATATGTGAAGTTCAAATAAAAAAGTTGTATAAAACAAGACAAAGTCATTAAGTAGAGAAGACTTCCAAGCTGAACTTTCTGCAGCAAGTATTTTAATTATTTCATACAGATGATCTGGGTGTGTCACATTTCTGCATTCAACTTGGCTCCTGAATTAATTACTACTAATTAATTATTCTCCTGCATGAGAAGACCTCAGCCATCGGGAACCCGTGATTTCCATGCTTCGCTGGTTACCTGCACAGGGTGGCACACCAAATGACAGCAATCCAGTGCTCTGTGCCCAGGCCGTGTTTGTGGAGCACTGGCCGGAGCCCTGCTGCCCCGTTCCCGCCGCGTGCCTCCGTGCCCAGCCCTGCCCGGCACTTACGCGGTGCAGCGAGCGCAGCCCTCCGTGCTCTCCACGGTGGCCTTGCAGCACAGCCAGCTCCCGTTCAGGAAAGCAGAGGGGTGGTAGAAGCTCAGCCTCTTCTGGTTGCACCTTGTGACCCGGCAAAGAGCCTCTATCCACTCACTGGCTTCTACACAGTTATTGGCTTGGATATAGAGCGGCTTTTCTCCATGAAGTACTTGGAACATCTGTAGAAGAAATACATTCTGCTGAGTAAAAGAAATCTAGTTACTGAGTAACTTCAAATGTGTTGAAATAGATTTCAGTGCTCAGGCAATTCCACAAACTCAAATTAAGACAGAAAATGAGACAAGAAAGAACAGCAGACTTTTCACCTCTTTTAACTACGCAGAGGAGAAAAGCTCCACCAGAAGAGCTCCCTGTGTTCTGTCTACACCACTTCCTCATCTAAGAAAGAACCCTTATAAATTAGAACAGGATGCATCTTCTGTCCTCTTCATTCACATATCTTTATGTGTGACCCCAGATTTCACGAAGCATGACCTTCATGCTTCATATCCTGACAGCAACAGAAGATTCCCAGGAGCCTCTCCTTTAGCCATCACTGGCCTTAGTGACAGCTGTTCTTTTATCACTGCCTCAGATGTCTGGATTGATGTAAGAACAGAAATAACCAATGTGTTCCAGGGCCAGAAGGAGGCCGTGAGCACAGACAACTGTCTCAGCTGATGAGGGGATTGTAAAAAGTTCTCACCAAAAGGAATAAATACAAGTTTGGTAATAATACATTTCTAGTGGTACATAATATAATTTCAAGTGCTTTGTAATAAGGTCATGTAGTTTTAACTTTCATTACAGAATTTTGCATGAGGGACAAAGTTAAAATCAGTCAGAAAACTTGGTGCAGGTAGCCAAATTTCCAGGTTCGTTTCCATGTTCAGAGTACTTGGAGATACTGCATACATCTTGTTATTTCTGATCCATAAAAGACTTTGCTGAAGTGTTTAGTAATGGTATTTCATTAACTCTGTATGCTAATTACAATCTTTTATTTAAAGAACATATCAAGCATTACATATAAACTGTCTTTTGACCCACATTTTTCTTGTTGAAGGAGCTCTCATCAAGTTTCTCCACTGCAAGGATGTTTTTGATTGGAATAGTGAAAATTGGTTCTTTATCTGTAAAAAATTGTAAACAGAGGAGTGAAGCAATCTTTAAGAACTGTTTTATAACCTCAGGGCACTGACACTGTAGTTCATTCTTGAAAAATATGCATTTTTATTGTTGAAAAAATAGGCATGAGTCAGACAGAAGCCTCTATTAACCAAGGCAAAAGTTACTAATATACATCATAGGTATTTTAGGAAAAGAAAAAAAATTTACACTTTTAAAAGCATAAAAAAGATATAAACACTTAGACAATACTGAAAAATAAAAATAACTGTAAAATAAACATTATTTACCTTGCTGTTTGTGGTATGTGAATTCTCTACTTGTTAGGCAGAACCATCGCTTCTTGAAATTCTTTTTACCAATTCGAGTCCTTCCCTGAGCTCTCTTGTACATTTCTCTGTAAAGATAGAATCAAATTAAATGAAACCATTAATCTTCAAACCATTTATTAAGATAAGACATTACTGTTTCATGCAGCCATGTAAAAATCTGCTTCATTGTACATTAAAAAAATACCCAACTACTTGTTCACAACAGATCCTCCAGATTACCTCCCAATACAGTGATCATGAACAGGATTCCAAAAACAGGAAAGGAGTTTGAAAAACACACAGTCCAGACCGGTGCTTGTAGCAGTAAATTTGGAGGGGATACATAACTTATTCAGATCAAGAATTCCAAATTTTCACATAAATGTGTAAGGTGTATCTAACTACAAGATTCCCTCTTTCCTGCCACTTTCTCCACGTGATTGTACTTGGTCTTATCTGGATCAGAAACTGAGTATCAATGAAATGACACTGGACTTGGCTCAACAGCAAGGGCAGACAAACTGCATTTAGTACACTTTAATTTTTGACTCTCTTTTGTTTTGAGCAGCCATCAATTTATTACTATAACCAAGTCTTGATCTACTACAATTTCTTCTTTTGTTTCTATTTAGTATCTTAGTAAGGGACACGTTTCTTCCTTGTTTGAAATTTGGATGTTTCACAGAAAAATCTTTTCTTCTTATAAGCCTGCTTCTCAAATAGATTAAAATATTTTTCCCTATGAATGTTGTTCAAATCATCACCTATTCTCAATGAATATCAAGCAAAAGACAGTTCATTTCTTAGGACGAGTGACTTTCACCTCAATCTATATAACAGCACGCTATCACTAGATGTTAAATATCTCAATTACAGGGTAGTTTTCTATCTTATTTTAAAGGGAGAACATTTAGCTGGCTGGGCTTATACAGGAGGTATAATAATTCTAAGGTAATAACATTCTTTAAAAACACATTTTTGCAATCCTCAAAACCCATCACAGAGCACACACTGAACTGTGACAGTAATGCAGTCTTCAATAGATTTTCAGCTGCTTTTAATTACTTTTTAAAGTATTTAAAAGACAAGTTATGAAAGTTTGCAGCTGTTCTTTTAAACTAATTCTACACACTAAGAATTGTCTAAATTACAAATATAGTAATTTCTACAATATATCAGACATTTTAATAAGCATTAATCTGAATCTGGTATTAATGAAAAAAGACTGAAGTAATTCTATTATGGACAATATAAATTCAAGATGTATTCACCCTTCTTTTAGATGTACTGGCTCACTCACACCACTGGGCTCTTTACTCTCAGTAGAGGAAACATCATCCAGGAACTTAAGGGAAAAAACCACAGGGAATGTAAATACACAATATTCAGAAACACAAAAAACCCTAAAGCTATTTTGGAAATATATATGTACAGTTTCTCCTTGAACAGAACAGTTATTTTATGCAACAGATGAAAACACATGGCAGGGTCTTGGAACAATGTAACAAGGGATGCCCAGAAGTCACACAAGCTTCCTTTAATGAGTTCCTAAACAGCAGAGCCAATAAAATATCTTTCAAAAAATGTACACTTTACTTTTTAAACTAAATTAGCTTAGTTCATTATGTGTAACTCTTGTGTATTTGACTGTATTGGTTTTGCTACAGTTTTTTTGGTTTTGGGGGTTTTTTATGTCTGAAACAGACCACAACTTTTCTTTTTCTCTCTAGTAGAAAACTGAACACTAAACACAACCTTTTTAATAATGAAGATTGATCAGATACACCAACAATAAAAAAAATACAGTTGAAAGGTACCTTTTTAACAGATTCAGTAAATTTTTCTTCTTGAAATGTTTTGAAAAACTCACACATAAATGTCTCCTTGAAACTTGACTGAAAGGAAAAGTATATAAATATAAATAAACTTTCAATACACCGAATGTTTGAAATGATAAAGAATTTTAATAGCCTTACAAGTTTGCTTTTGGTCAAACTTCCCCAGCTCCCCAAAGTCTGGATGGCTTTTGATATAAGAGTTAAGGTTCTAGAAGTCTGTGCATCCTGAAACAATGAAACAAAATTCAGAAGTCATATTTTTTCACAGTTCCAGGTAAAACTGATTAAAAAATTAAAATGTCAAAGAAGTTATTATATTACACAATGTAGTAAATCTGGTACATCTTCATTCCTTTTCTTTGCCCCAAAAGGAAAAAAAAAAAAGCATATGAAATATTGTACGGTTTATTAGCCACAGCATAGTGGTTAATATTTTAGTCACTACCACTAGAATTTAATATCAGCACTGGGGAAATATTTTTACCTATGAAACATCTGAAACCCTCAAATCCTGTAATCATTACTACACATCTAACAAACTTCTGAACAATAAACAAAATGAACTACTGCTGGACAAATGGTACAAGATTTCATAATAAAAAGTGAAATTTTAAACTTTAACACTTTTATTTGTTTGCATTTTAATACAGAATTATGAACACAGTCTCCAAAAGCAGCCTCACTGCTCCCTTTTAGATGTTTAACCCTCAAGTGTTCAAATTCTATAAATTTTTTTACTCAAAAAACTGGATAATGTCAAATAAATTAATTAAGTTTATCTTTTTCTTCTGAAGGCACAACACACCTAAGCAGATAAAATAAGGTAATAATGATAACCTCTGGGACAGCAGATTTTATACATTTTCTGTATTTAATGTGAAAAATAATAGAGGTTTTTTAATCTTGACATTCCTGTCTTTGAAAATTTTTTGTAATGTGTATCTTCTTGACAAATGAAAATGGAAACTTTGTCAACCCATTGTAACTAGTGGAGTCCAGGAAAAATACACCAACCAGTTACTGGATAATGCTACAATCTCTGCTTAAGACCCAAATGGCAATAAATGTCTGGATGTTTAATTTCCTTGGTGGAAAGAACGGAGGCAACTTAGGTCCTTACAGGACCCTGAGTCATGTTGCTATTTCATCCAAGAAGCACATTCCCAAACAAAGCACAGCATCTTTAATACTGAAAGCTCTTCCACATCATTTGAGAGCATCCCATAAAGACTGAAATATGTGATGCTTAGAAGAATTGCAAATATCTTATTTCCTTTGGAAACTGAATGTAGAGACATTCAGTCATCTTATTTCCCAGTCACTGAAAGTAACTTATGCCTTCCCACTCCAACAGATCTGAGGGTATGAATAAAACAGAACAAAGCTTCACAAGACTTACTGGATGGTGAGGTCGTAAATGAAAAGTATGAGGGGAGACTACGGCTACAGCAAAGAAACGAAGAAACACAAAGCTGCTCACTGCAGAATACTGTACATGAGGGTCATCTGCAGAGAAAAACCATGAAATGTAACATGCACTGAACTGAATAGGAAATCATGAAGACAGTTAACATAAAAATCCTTAAGAAGATAACATCACAGGAGACATTTATATTTCAAAATAGAATAGAAAAATCAATGAAGTGCATGAAATGAGAAAGGTGGTCATGGTAAGAAATGTTCTCCTTATAGTGGAGTGTTTATTGCTTATTCATCTGAAAAGAAGTTCTATTCCCACACAACTGGCTCATCAGCTCCACTGGGAGGAACAATGAGATGACTGCAAGCATTTACATACACAGTTGATTAGGTCTGGCTGAATGCTGCACCCAGAGATAAAACACCGCAGCAGCTGCCTCTAAACTCCAGGGCTATTGGATTTATTCACCTGGAAAGCTACTCACTGATAACTCAAACACATTAATGCTGCATGACAACTACACAGGACACAAATATAACTGCAATTCTGAGTTGCATCACAAACCCCATGTTATTATATAATTTTGATGATGTAAATGGGAATTTTTCTCATTAAATATTTTGGGTATATTTACTTTTATACTGGGAAAGACAGTGAGGTTACATTCTTACTCTAATGACCACTTCAATCTGATCTGGTAAGTCAGATCTGAAAGGTAAGGTTTCCTGAAAGGACTGTCTAAACTAGACCAATTTATGGCTCAGTTTCAGCAATAAACACGAATCAGAGTAATGTTCCACATTATGAGGAGCATATTCTTCACCTGTAGCTTATTACAGGAAATTTCAGATTTTAATTCACTGAAGTATGAGTATTTCAGACCCCACTACATTACTCGTATATTAAAACCATTTTGAAAGAATAAAGCTATTCTAATACTGGTCATATTTACAAATCCGTTAAATGATTTTTATTATCCACCCTCCTCAAAACTACCCATAAGTAGTTTAGCTATAGTAGTACTAAAGCTAACTTGACAGAAGTTATGAATGTGCTGGTCATCATTAACGGAGTGACAGTTCATGTAAAGATGCAAAGGCCAAATTGATTTTCAAGTTCACATCTTGCATCTTTAGAAGCAATATACAGAATAGCCCTTAAAAATTTTAAGTATCTTTTTACTTTTCTACTATTATCTTGTACTTTTTTTGATGACTTCTCATTTGCTGCTATCTTACAGTTTCTGACTTGCTATATTTTTCTGTCAGAAAACAAAAAACGCCTCTTGATTGACCACAAAGTTTCACTATAACTTACAGACTGACAGAGAAACAAATGCCCGACTGTCAAAGTTCAGGGCACAGCTTTAGAAAAGACAAGAATTTTAACAATCCCCATAAGGTACTGCAGAAGTTTTCAGTCCGAACACCACTTTCAGAAGATTTTAGAAAACACTTACTCGGAAATCTTTTGGCAGCCAGATGCCTCAAAGAATAAAAAACATCACACATTAGGGTAGGACAACTTATACTCGACCGCACTATTTCACGGAACACTTTGTCCACATAATAGCGGAGATTTTCCTGCAATTATGAAAAAAGGTACTTTTTCAGGCCATGAACATTCACATTTCTCCTTTTTTTTTTTTTTCCCCTCGGCACAAACATAACACTGTCTGATTATTTGATACCAATTTTTAGTACAATGCCTATTTTAAAAGCCTCATAATGATTATATGGCATTACTACTGTTAAAAGGTCGTTTAATGATATTTACTTAAAGTATGTAAGCACTGCCTAGCAATATAAACTACCTATCAATACCTGGTTTTGTAATTTGACAACAAGGAAGGAGCATTTCCCACGTGTATATTGTGTATATTGTGAACGTTAACTTTATTGCAGCAACTATTCCTTAAACAACAGCATACTCTGGTGAGAGGGAGGCAGCCAACAAAACTTCAATGAAAAATGCTAGAGCAGTTCAGTACATCGTAACTGAGATGCTGAGTACAGGACAACAGGAATCAAAACACCCAAAAAACTGATAAGAATGACTGTCATCTTTAGCTTCTCCTCTCTGTTCCATTTTCCAGTGGACCTTTCCATTGCTGTGTTCATAAAGAGGATAAGAAAATACAGCTTTTTTTTTTGTTTACTCTGAAAACAGTTATATTGGTACTATGAGTTACACATTTTCCACTACAAAGAGCTGATTTTAAAAATACTTTTCTTTCAGATTTTGAGACCAGTTGGGAAACTCACCATATTAATTTCCACATTATCCCCTTCTCTTAATTTGATGGGATCTATTTCACAGGGTTTAGGAGACTCACATATCTGAAATAAAGGAACAAAATTCAGGAGTTCACTTTTTCGGATAAGAAGTATGGAAATGCACCCGTTTAAAACCAGATTCTTAGATTCGGGAATAAAATTCTAAACAGGCCCTAACCATCCGTAACAACATGCCATGACCATCCTCACTTTTGTTTGTGCCTTTTCAAATGGATTGATTACATAAAGCATCACATGGGCAAATTCTGCAATGTGTTGGAGGCTGGAACGACTTTCATTGACTGTTTATTTTGAAGCATCTGGAACATAAATAACAAAACACAGCTCCTCCCACAAATTATTGCTCCATGAATTTTTCCCTCTAGGATTCCCCTACCATGATACCTACCACAGAGCTGAAACAAGAATGCCTATCCAACAAAGATACCACAGGGGGCTGAGCCTCCCCAAAGAAGTTTCAGTAGGATAACTCACCTCATCAATAACAGGTTTCAGAGTAACCTTCAGGTAGTGCTTCCCCACTATTTTCATCATTTCATCTACACAGCGAGTCGCTAATGAGTTACCTCTGAAGATTGTGTTTGCTTCTCTGTAAGAAAAATTATTGTATTTGAACAGGGAAAAACCAACATGTTCTGTTACAAAATTCAATTTATACTCTCTCTTACTATTAATTATTTAAAAAAAATATTTGTCATATATTTCAATCAGGAATTCCAGAACATATACACCAAACTTGCAACAGCACTCAGTAACAAAAGGAGTACAAACGAGAATATTATTACAGCAATTACCAAGCCCAGGAACATCAATAAAACCATAAGAAAAGGCCTAGAAATTTTATACAATTAAAGTTATAGTGAAGTATGGAATGTGAGAAAAAACAACTGGAGAAAATTCCAAAAAAATGAAAATTGTACCTCAGCAATATGTAACTCCTCCTCCAGTAGTCACGGTGAAAAAAAATCTGGAGCTACAGTACGCTGCTACACTATACCAGTAAACCCAGACACTTAAACCAAAATATACTTAATCCAAGGTTACATTTTTATTCATTACAGCTATTGAAGAAAACTGACAGCCAGCTGTGCAAAGTGTATCTTTCTAATCTGAGAGATTTAGTTTAAGCTCCCTTTGTCACAGTTCAATGACAGTGGAATGTGTGTATGAAAATGCAGTTTTCAAAATTATTTTCTATGAGTCACCTCTTTCTACACAGTTAAGCTGTCTCATATTATTTAAATCAAGACTAAGTGCTTTGAAATGAACTGTCCTGTGGTGACAAAATCCCTCCCACATGTCCACTGGACATGACCTGGCACGGCAGTGGTTGCTCCTCACATCTGCTTTATTTCTCTCCTAACCACAGAGCTGCAAATTCACAGACCACATGCTGCTACTTGGAAAAGCTCCTGTGCTTCCAACTTGCAAGGCATGCAGGCCACATTCTTAATTACATGGCGTCTTGGCAGAAAATGAGTAGCCCTCATTCAAGCCAAGTGTTAAAAGAAACAGGTAATATTTTCAGCAATTTAAAGATGTTCTGTGGAGTTCCATCTAAGTTTACAAGTTCCGATCCAATGTGCAATAAAATTTGAAGAGTGGCCAAATAAAGACATTTAAAATAAAAACTGTATTCTAAGACAAAGTTTAACCAAACTGCCCAGCACCCTTAACTCTGGCTCCCAGCTTCAAAGTAATTTTAAAGAATGTTTTTAGAAACTAACATTGAAATATGAATATATTTAGCCAGCTTTACGCAAGAGAAAGAAAGCAAAGGGCTTACTTATCAGTATTGTACCATGAAGCCCTGTGAAACTGTAAGATTAATTTTAGAAAGCACGACATCAATACACATGAAATACGTACTGGGTGTCCCTCAGATCTAGTTCTGCCACTGCTGCTACAAAGGGAACCAGCTTATGGTGGTGCAGCAGCAGCCGGACCAGAGGCAGCACAGCATCGCACTTGTCTCGGCACACTTCACTCAGGATGTAGGCAGCAGATGCAGAAATAGGCTGTGAGAAAACAGAACACGAAATCTGAGTAGTTAAATGTTCTTTGTGTATTTGAAAAAGTACAGGTCAAATCTAATGAGACTATAGACTTAGTCTGTTAACAGAGTTAACAAATATTGCAGTTTCAATATTTGCTGTGTAACATGGCAATTAAAAGCTTCCATTCCAGATACTTAATTGAAAATTAATATTATCTACTCTATAAATACATTTAAGAATGGAATTCAGTAGCTACTCATCCTACTCATTCTCCCTAAAGGGTTAAACTATGGCTTTGTCACAAACTCAAGTCAGAGGCAGAAATCAATTGTTTTACTACAATGTCATGTATCTTTATAGGACTTTCAAAATTATAATCAGGGGACATTACAATAAAGTTCTCACCCTTCTAAAGTGTTTGTTGCCACTGTACAGTTGGGATTTTCAATACAAAAACTAAATTATTTCAGTACAAAAGACAGCTGCTGACTGCTACCTATATACTCAGCTATTCATGAATCCCAGCAAAGCAGTGTTTGAAACTGGGCCAGCAAAAACTTTAGACACATCTGCTTCCTCTGTCAGTACTTCACTAACACTGAATTGACGAAAAGCTGTAAAGGACCTGAGAATAAAGTCTGGTTACTACAATTTGATTCCTGTCCCTTTGTTTTGCAAACCTTCTACCACACTTCCCTCTTTGTCACCATGTCCTGGTGAGAAACCCAGTTGTGCTGATAAATGTCCTGGGGAAGGCAGAAGCAATTCAGAAGTTGAATTTGAAATCAATTCTGAAGCAGATCCTTTTGGTTAAATACCTGCCCTTCAGTGCCAATAATGAATCAACGTCCCTGGAAAACCTCTAAACCCAAGAAGCCAAAAGAAAAATACAATGTTGAAGAGAGCAACCAATGAGATGAAAGTATTTTATCTCCTCCGGGCACATAGCTCAGGTTATTTCCCTGTCTCCACTGATTCTTCTAAAATAAGAAGAAAATCCAGGTACTTTGGAGCAGAATTAAAAGCTCTGGAAGCTGTTCATCTAGGTGTGACAGAAGTAATTACCACAAAGAAACAAACCCAATTATCTAGATATGAGTAATTCATAATGTCTCATAACTGCATAATTAATTTTTAGTTTTAGTTATTTTCATGAATTAGTTCACTTTCATGAAATTTTCAACAAAAGTACCTGAACATCTGAAGATTTTAGCAGCAAGTTCCTTAGAGAAGTGTAGTACTCAGATGGAAGTACACAGTCTTCAGTGTAACAGATATTTAATCTAAGTGATCCCAAATCATCAGTTTTAGAAGACTTGTTTCCATTTTCTCTTGGTTGAAGTAAGTACCTGTAAGGAATAGCACAATTACAAAATATTAGATACCTATTTCATTCATTTGACTAATTCCATAATAAAGCAAAGTATCACATTTAGCTATTTCAGTATACATGGATTATATCTGAAAACTAGCAAAAAAAATCACAAAAAAATCCCCCTTGAGACACAAAAGTAAAAAAATGAGCAGCATTTAATTCATCTTTAATACATAATGGAACTTACATTTACTTTCTCACATCTTTGCAAACAGTAAAATAGGACATACTTTTTGTAGATTAAAAGGGAATAGTAGGAATAGTTTAAGATTACATTGGGACATCTCATTTTACATCTAGGTTATATTTAGGGTTGGACACTGTAAATGAAACAGGTAGTGCGAAGAATTTAAATTGTCTTGTCTGAGACCAGAAAAGACACATAATATTATTAACAGGCTCCACTCTTGAGAAACAAGATACAGGGGAAAAGCAGATTCTTAATACAAAATACATTGAACAATTCATTGGCTGCAGTTTCACTGCATTCCAATAGGAGGTGCTGCCCTACAAAAATGTTAACAGCTTTTAAGTGGTGTCACAGTAGTTTCAACACTCACTCCAACAAACTGAAACCCCATCTCCAAATACTCTTTTACAATATATTTAGACTTCCACATCCAGGAGATAAGACTTCTTTTTATATAACCAGATGCAGTGCCCATGAAGGTATGCTAACATAAAATAAAACTGATTTACCAGGAGTGCCTCTCCTTAACAGCATGACTCTTAAGCTTATTTTCCAAATATTTAGTAGTAGAGATAATTTTTCTGCTGTACTTCAGCTGCATTCAAAAGCATATTATGCAAATTAATAATAATATAAAAGATTTGTTATTTTAAATCACAGAACTGTTTTTGATAAGCAGATCATACTTGGATATGAGGATGTTCAATGCAAGTTGTGCCTACAAAGCATATTAGCAGACACTCTCCAGAGAACTAGACATGAGTTAGGTCAATTCAAAAAGCTACACAAACACAGCTCACTGGCAATGAGCCCATGCTGATACAATCCTTCTCTCAGCAGGTTGTTAACAGAGGCCTGGCTTTATGTTAATATGGTCATACAGCTGTTGATGAGACACTGGCAGAACAAGCCCGTGTATGTGTCTGCAGTACACTGTGCAAAAAACCCAGAGATTCCAACACAAACATCTACAGGATCACAGTCAAACACCAGGAGTCTTAGTTCAACATCCAAGGCACTCAGAGCCTGAGGTGGGTACAAGGAGCAGAGCCATAATGGTTCCTTGGCTGAGACATGTGTTACGTTCAGTTCCTATTTACCCATTTCCTTCCCAAGTTTCTTCTGCGTAGATATGAAAGCACTTCCTCCGTGCTTTTTCCTGTACTAAAAGGTTGGCTAAAAGCAGAATATTTTACACATTTGGAGGCACTCAAATCTCTTGCACTCATCCCTTCCTGCTGCTAAGCATTTGGGACAGTAAAGGAACTAGAGATGGGCTCCTGCTCCCAAAAACCTCAGAGGGAGAGTGCTGAGATGTCCCACACACAAGTGTTTCTTTCCTGAACTCCCTTCATCCCTCACCCTTCCAGCTCCTGTGCCTGCTCCCCTGACATGACGTTGGGCTGGTTCTGAAAGATACTTCCAGACCCACCCCAGGAAGAAAAAAAAGCCATACTTCATGATCAAATAAACTCTTCATCCATCATTCTGGAAGTCTGACTTAGGATTTTAATTACAAGTGATGTAATTCTGAAAAGCTCCAGGTTTGTTGGGTAGGCTGAAGAGCACACTAGATCACTGAAATCTAGCAACCAGACCAAAAGACAGTTACAGTGCATCTTCCCTTCTCTCTCCACACTTCCCCCTCAAACACACCAACTATTCTGTGACTGTGCAGATGGGGAAGAGCAGAGCTAAGTGTACTGGCTGACGAGGTCAATTTATTGAGCGGGGAAACTCTAGAAGCATGCTTTACCTAGATTAGAACAGGAAGACATGGTTTAATAAATAGGTAGCATAAAACATATCCTTTGCAAAGGAGAATGTGCAAGACACAAGCAAATTCACTTCTGAACCACCATTTCTCACCATGCTTGAAAGGAATCATTTCTTAACACCTTCACAGGAACTTTAATTTCTCCTAGAAAGATGTCTTGTACCAGATTCCCATTATTCCATAGGTCAACCCTGAAAACAAGAACATTGCTTAATTTTCTTTTCTCCTAGAGAGAAACGAGCAAGTTTACAATAACTGCCTTACACCACTAATCCACATGCATGCAGGCAGCAAATGTTAGAAATCTCACTCCATTCTAAATAAATCCAGAAGAATCAAACAAGTGTTTTATTAACCCGTAAAGAACACAGAAAGAAACAAACAGTGAAAGTTAAGACTTGCAGACCTTGCTTCAGTAAGTAAAAGTGATATTGGCACAATATATGGGTTCTGGCAGTCTCCACCCCCAAAACTGTGCACATTTCTTCTCAGGTAATTCAAGTGAACTTTTTAACCAATATATTTAAATATCTACCTAACTGCAGAATCTGGCACACTGCAATGCCACACCAACACATGCGCTTGTTTTTCCAAGCAGCAGCTCGTACGCTTACAACCTCAAACAGAATCAGGTTCCAGACATGCATCCTGGGTTTGTTCTATAACTTCTTACCTCTCTGACATTTCTGACAGACAGCAGTTGTTAAGAACAAAAAAACCAAAAAAACAAAAAACAAAACAAAACAAAAAAAAACAAAAACAAAAGACAACTAGATTTGTTGGGGCATGACTATTTTTCTAAATATATTTGCATCTACAATGAAATATGCAGTTCTAATCAATGAAGCTAATAGTTAAAAAATGCACATACCAAGGTAGTTCTATAAAGGCTACTTGGATTAACTGCTAAATTTTCCTTCTGATGCCTGTAACAAAACATATGCTGGCCCTGAAGTTTTTCTGTCATTCAGCAGATTTGGTGCGAATATGTGCAGGAGCACAATAAAGAAAAGAAACTGAGTACAGGGCTCTCTGCAGTTCTAACTACATTGCATAAATACAGACAGACCTGCTCTGAGGGTAAAGCAGCAGAAAAGGGGAGCATACTTTGAGTATTTGCGTTTGCAAGGAAAAGATGAAACAGGAATGTTCCTCTAAAAAACAAAGTGAAATTGTAAGAATCTCATAAAAGAGGCTTTCCCCTCTTTTTTTATTAAACCAGCCAACTATATTTGAGACTATAGACTAGGATCAGGTATGCTGGTATCTTTCAGTACAAGTTCTATTACCAATATTCTGCCCAAATTAATATAATTTAATAGAAGGTACTCATACCTCTTTACTCATAGGCACAGGAAGTAAGTTCAGGGTGCTAGATATACTCAACCAATATTTACTTCAAAACAAAAAACCTCATCTTCAGTAAGAAATGCAAGTAAAAAATAAAGAGAATTTTTCTATGTCATCTTTTCTACAAGTCTGATCAGTAATCCTCTGGTGCTACACTAAGATAAAACAGATATTTATTGTCTTGATGATAAAATATTATGTTTTATTACTGATTCTATGAAATCACTTTCTAATCCACATAACTTACCTGACTTCTAGTTTTTCAATATCTTCTTCTTCCACCTGAAACTGGGACTTTTTGGTGTAACTGCTGGACCTGGTTACCTGCAAGTAAATTCCACCTATTGGCACACATTTTGTATTATGGATATCAAAAATCAAAGAAAACCCTCCCTGCCTCTAGCATAGGTAAATAGTGACTGTTCCTTATACAAACTGTTGTGGTGCGATCATCCCTCCTTTCCCCACCCCTGCCAATCACTGTATCACTCCTGGAATTCCAGAAGGGTGTCAGTGATCGGCAGGTTCAAAAAGATGCTCTCTACCCCTGAAGAGACATTGGCCATCCAGGTGTCCTTTGCCCCTTAAGACCTCCTCACCTGTACCTGGTTGGTGGCTTTCTGTCCCGTCCCCTGCCCTCCCCCCTCTCCCCTGGTTAAAAGGATGAGTGATCACGCAGTAGGAGTTCGGTTGGTGTTGTTAGGAGGTTCAGAGACCCTGCCGGCTAGAATAAATGTTCTGGATTGAACCCTCCATGCAAACCGAGTCCTTGCCTTCACCATCACCTTAAAGCTTCTCCTGCAGAGGCAATCCTGGAGTGAGCCTCCCTGAGGAAGCTCATCCCGCTGCTCCCTGAGCCCGGCGTGCCCGGACTCGTCTCTGCGGTCCCAGCTGTATCACCAGCTGGCCAAAGTAGCTCTGGGGTGAGACAGCACAGCAGCCGCTGCTTGGCTCAGCAGCAAGGTCCAGACAAGCCGGGAAACATCCCGACAGCAATACTGGACACTCCAATACAAAGGAAAAAGGTCAGTTGGCCAAACAAACTGCCTTTTGCCAGAAAGCACGAGAAAAATGGGTCAAGAAGGGTTCATGGTGGAACCTACTGAAGGCTAGCTGATATGAGGGAATTACAGTGTAGATCTACTAGAAAAAACAAGCAGTATGACATGAAAGTGGCAAAAAAATTCTTTTGTTTTAGCATGAGCCCCATGAAAGCATTGAAGTCAGTTCTGAAATGTTTAAAGAAAGAACAAATAAGAAGCCCATTCTTCTTGCCCTAATTACAACACAATTGTAACCTCTCATCTACACTTTCCTCATTTCTCAACTGACTGCATTCTCAATTTAACACCAATAAATCATAAGTCAAAAAGTTACCGGAGTGGTTTGGATCGCATTTTTATCCTAATATCTTATTTTGTAAGAAACCACACTCACTATTCTTGAGCAGGTCAACTGAGACACACATGCACTGAAATAGTGCATAGGTATGAAACTACTACTCACTCAAGTCCCACAGCAGGACCAGGATTTATAGAAACGCAGTAAATTAAAATACATTTGAGACACGCACAATAGTTGTACTCCTTCCAACTCTCAGAACTGCATGCTTTAAATACAAATCTGATTTTTATTACTGATACATCTGATATGAATCAAATGAAAATTTAAACACATAATTTGTTTATTGTCAAATAACTCTTGTAGAATTGAAATCAACTCCTAAATAACAACAAAGTTACCTTTGTTTAATAAACTTTTTCAGTTATAATCGCTGTATTGCTTTATTAAATAAATTAGTTGTTTGGGTTTTTTAGCTTGAAAATATTTATAAAGAAGTCTATGGGATAGGTTAAAGTTATCCCAGAACTCCGAATGGCAACAGATGATAAAGTGATTCAAGACAGGGAATTACCTTCCTATATATTCTTGTGAGAAAGTAATTTTTCACACAGCAATTAGAGGGGAATGCTAAGGTGTGGCAGACAGAAATTTACGTATGTCATTCACTTACATCTGAGAGGCCAGTTAAAGCTCTTCAATCTGCTTGAAGAGAGCTTTCTGGATTAGGTACTGCTATGCAGCTTGCTTAAAAATATCTGAAGGGTTGCATAAAATAGATAAACAGGAAGAATAGCACACAAAAAGTTACCTCAAAGTAAAAAGTTTCGTTAAACTGCGGATTGCTTGTTTTCTTCTTAACTTTGGTCTTCTTTTGGTCATTCCTGTTCCAATGTGGTAAAATTTTTACCATAGACAACTTAAACACACAATTATAAAGACATTCTACTGTCAACAAGGACCCATGCATTTAAGTTAAAACATTTTTTGTTATTCTCTAGTTCACTTTGATCAATGAGGAAAATCTTAAAATAAAATTAGTTCATCTTCTCAACAGAGTTTAAAGAGCTAAAATTTTAAATGCTATATCTAGCTAAGTGTGCATCTATCCAACTTAAAGCTTGTATATAATTTCACAAACAGGTAAAACTTACACATATTAATTAAAATACATCAGCAACTTCTAATGCATTTACAATTTAAATTTATTTACCACTGCCTGAAGGTAATGAGCACACTTTTCCTTGTCTTGTTCAACTGCAGTTTCTGTTTTTCCCACCCTCTTTTGCTGGTGAAATACCCACTACTTCTTTACAGACAGAAGCTTACACCCAAGACACTGAAGGTTTTCTTTGAAAGCAACTGCTGCTCATGTTAGATACGAAGCAGCACAGGGTCAAACAAAACAACTGCCCCCACTTCCTTGTGGGTTGGTTTTGGTATTTTTTTGAATTTTACAAGTTTTATAAAGAAATACAGTTTTATTTATTTATTTAGCAAAGGTAGTATGTATATTTAAATATATTTATATATTTATTTAGTATGGTAGTATAAAATGGGTTTCCAAAAGAAAGAAGTATAAAATATATGAAGAAAACAGACAAAGGAGAAGAAAAATTGTCCTAAATATCAACTACTTATTGTCAGGCACTGGACATATAAATATTCCAGTCATGGTACATGAGTCACACATGCATAAGATTGAAAAACCTTAACCATGAATTTCTGTCAGATTTGCAGATATTCCCATACTAACAGGGTAAATATTTTGTGGGACCAACATTCTCCCAATTCCATCCATATCACAGGACTCTAACAGAAAATTTACGTTATTTTACCCTCTTTACCACTGAATCATACTTATGATTCCCATGTATAAAGGGTGAGCCTCCCCAGTCCTCTTAGGAAAAAACAAACAAACAAACAAAACAAAAAACTCCCCAAGGCAAACCTCAATAATGTGATTATTTATTACCAAGGAGTAAAACAATGCTCCATGCAGAGCTTACTCAGGGACAGTCCCTCCAAAGTCTTTAAGCCAAGAGAGTCTGGTACAACACATCCTGGCACTATGCTGACAAAAGCAATTCCTCAGCACCAGAGAAAGGAAAGGGTCTGATGTGGCAAAAAAGAAGCAACTGGAACTTATCCTCCCTATTGGGCAGGGACTTGCACATAGTAAATGTGTGGGATGGGGGGTTTTTCTTAAATAAAAAAACCCAGCAGTTACTGAGGATTACTGATCTCAAACAACGAGACATTTGAACGGTGGGGACTCAGACATACACCCTGAAGGTGTTCAGAACCTCTTCTCTCTGTCTCTTCCCAATTACTACACAGTTGCTGCAAAGAAACTCACACATTGAGAAAAAGAGAAGAGAGGAAGGTGAGTGAGCAACTGACTGTATCATGACAGACAGGAATCTCGCAAAATTAACAGGAAGTACAGTGCAGAAATCAAGACTCCAATTCAAAACATAAGAAAGAACTGAGTCACAAGTGCAGAGCATTCAGACAGACCAAACACCATCCCAGCCTTGAGCATATGGCAGGGAAGGGGAGAGAACAGTATCCATGGAGATGTGATGCACGCATGAGAGCAATGGAAGATTTTTCTGTGTTTTCGAGATTTTGCTTACAAAAACCTATAACTTTCTTTTCCAACTCTACATCACAGCATCTTTAGATTTATTTATTTTATACTAAAATGTTACCTGGAAGGCCCCACAAGAGAGATTGTTGCATAAGGATCACAATTCTGTCCGTTTATAAGAGGCAATCCATGGCACTCCTTTATGCTACAAGGAAAAGGCAAACAATACATCAGTGAAGCAATTATTTGGCTTAAAATAATAAAACCCAAACAATGCTTTCTTTTTGAAAACTTTTTATGTCCTGCTGTATTTCACATAGATATAGCTATACACTGATCCAACATACTGCATGTACCTGAAGTAGATCCCTGGATGGTAACACAAAATAATACTCAAGTATACAGTCAGACTTGGGGGGCTCTGTGAGAACAGCTCTTGGAATTGCTTTGATAAAGACATTCCAGTATCACACATTAATGACAAAATCCTGAGTAAAATGAACTGCTATACGGTAGGAGAAATTGCAGACTTCATTAACTTTTAAATTTGATTTCTCAAGGCCCACAAAAAGCTATCTGGCTTCAACCAATGGCAACAACTGTATCTGGAAGGCATTGAAATGGACTGAAATATTTAATTTTGGATAAATTACATTCTGAGTTATGCTAAGAAATGCAAAGTCAACTCCTGAAATGATATTTAAAATTAAGCATTCAAAACTATTGTCAATATAGTTCTAGCTCTACCTTTGAAATAGTGTTTAAGGTTTATTTTCAAACCTTTTTCACAATAGTCCATGTTCAGGATTAAATAACAACCAGGGTTAAATGGCCCTTTTAAAAGTACTGTTTTCTTCCATAATTCATACAGTAAGTGATAAGCTGGTGCTTAACAGGTACGCAGGGACAGTTCACCAGTCCTGATGCAAAAGGGACAGGATGGTTGGCAACTAATGCTCATGGAGACAGAGAAACCTTTTTTGGACTTTTTCTAAAATACTGCAATCTTTGAATCACCACAGCAGCAACATGGAGCTGGGTCAGCAAGCTGCCTAACCTTCGGATGCTGCCCACATATGAGCATTAAATAAAAACAGCTGGAACAACAAAAGTAAAGCAGAAGAGTTTGCAAATTCATAGCAGAAACCAGACTTTCTATCAAAATGATGCTCTAATGTAACCGTACACATTGTAGTCTAAGTCCAGAGACATTCAGCAGATTACAAAATTTCATAAACAAAACAAATGAGATCTGAATGTGGTATTCCCATTCTCTTTTAAAATCATGTATTTTTAGCTGTATTGCAGGAATTTAAATTAATGCAAGAAAGTTTCAGTTGCCATAATTTGCTAGTTTGAATAAAATCCAACTTAAGGCAACTTAAGAAAAAAAACCAGACTTCTCTAAATTCATAGGAACAATTAAGTAAATGTTGTAATATCATAATGTGAAATAATTAGTTGTGCAGATAAAGTTATGTAGCTGCACACATTTTTAAGTGCTTTATGTACTGTAGAAAAATGGTGTTAAAAGAATAATGATCTGCAAATCCAAACACAAGTGTGGAAACAACAGACACTAACACTCCTGTGCTGCCTCAAAAGTCCACCTCTTTGGAATATGCACAATTATAAACCAGATGGTATTTCCCCCCCCCCCCCCCCCCCAAAGTCCCTTTGTCTTAGCCAGTTCAGGGAACATTTAGTGCTGAACCACTGCACAAGCATTTGTTATTTTTCTTCCAGTTATCAAGCACGTGGCCTTTAGCATTTCAATAATTTTTGAATCACAATGAACACTACAGTGATTTCAAACCCACCATTTAAATGGGTTCTTCAAACATCCAGTTGTTTCATAAGCATTAATTGATTCCTCCTCCAACACACAAGTGGCACAGAAGAGTGGTAACAACATTAAACTGTATAGACTTTTCAGTCATTTGGGGTATGTGATCTGAGGCACGACTCGATTCTTTCAGACTGACAGGCATCCTGCAGCATAAAACACTGCTGCTCCTCCGGCTTTGCAGTTTCAGATGCGAGTGCTGAGTGTACCTGCAAATCAGCTGCAATTCAACCTCACTGGAAATTCATAGCAGATGGATCAGTCAACTTTATCTGAAGAGAATTCAGCTGATTTAACAAGAACACCACAATTTCTCTTCTTACAGTCTTTGACATGTTCACCAAGCTCCTGGATTTCTCTAGCAAACAGATACAAGTCTGTGAGACTTTTGGTTACACAAACAGCTTGTTCTGTTCTCTTGACCACAACATACACTAAACTAAAGAAAGGCTTGTTTGTGATTTCCTGTGAGTTGAAAAACATTTTACTGACATTTTACTGCAAACAACTAGTCTGCAGCAGAAGTACAATCTCTGAATTCATCCTATGGATCTGTCACTCCAAGTTGATTTCATGCTCCAGCTGGTCTCCCTGTGGAGGCAGCTCCAGCTTTTTGCCTCCTGCCCAAGTCCCAGTTCTGTTGACAGCAAGTATGGTCTGCCTAGTTTAAGAGCCAGCCTGCCCTGGTCCAACACTCCCCTGACCATCGACTCCTAATATCCCCAAACCCCTCTTCCACACCTATCAGGCACAAAAATTTATTCCAAATTTACCTCATCTCCTCCCCTTCCATCTCTTGCTCCAAGTCAGGTCCATCCCTTCAGTCTGCAGGTACTCTGGAGTCTGCCTTTGCCACATATGTGACTACATAACCAAGTCAGCTGAACTGCTGCTTCTGTTTACCACCCTCACAGGAAGCTTTTAGGTTGCAAGCCAGTTGTCAGTGTGGCAAACTGAATAACCCCGATCATTCAGGAGCCCTCCTAAGCTCCAAAGGGAAGCAGCCACTAGGGATAGGAAGCCTTTAAATCAACTCGGCACTACCGAGCTGGATTATTCCTCCCCAGGGACTGTGCACACTGCACTGAATCATTACTGATACTTTTAAGCTACTAAACAAACAGCCTCCAGTAAACATATTTAAAAATGCTGCAGATGTTTGAAGTGGCTAAAGTGGAGTAGACTTAACAGAAATGGAAAAGTTGGAATGGAAATGAACGGAACGCAAAAAACCTTGCTCAGTTTGCAAGACAGCAAATTTCACAGGAATACTGCCTTTCCTCAAAGAACTGGGCAAAGTGCTGCAACTGCAGTCTCCTTCAACAGGAGAACCACCACCAAGAAATTCCAGCAAAACCACTACCAACAAAATGCCAAACAATTCAACAAATCAAAAACCAAAATAACACTAAATATACACTCCTATTCTGACAACCATCATAAATACATTTCTAACATACAGTAAAAATATTTCAGCATTGACAAATCATTTCCTCTACCTAGCTAGACAGTTGTCACTCAAAAGGCATAAATGCACAGAGTTTGAAGAAATAAACAGGAACTTAGAAACTTTTATTTAATATTTTAGATTATTATATCCTTATGTACCGTCTCTGCATTAGGTAATAGAACTTTGGTTCTTTTCTCCAACTAATGCCCTGTTCCAGTACAGTGTAAGATGTTTCAGTACATATTAATTCTCATCTCAGTAAGTTGTTGTGCAAGAGGAGTTTCATACAGGAAATGAGAGCCTTGCAGATACAACTGGCATATATTCGGCTCAGAAGATGAAAATAAGTCCTTAAAAAGACCAGCCCACAATAAAGCCCCTCAATGACTGACTCCACCTCCATCACTCAAATCAACTGAAGTCCTCCAAGGACAGACACTCCCTAACTGCAGGCATTAAGATCTGTATGTACACTTCATAAAAATTGCTGTGTTCGCTAGAACAACTTCATTCACACAGACAAAGTATAAACAACAGTAACAAACTAACAGGTCACCATAAGATAGCATGGTGTACCATTCATCTAGAAAAGTACCTGCAGTGAAGTCAAAATCTGGCTGTAATAAACCATTTCTGGGCTTTGAAGTATTCACACTGTAAATGCACAAATCCTTTCAGAGATAAAGGGCTGTTAATCCCAGAGAAGGCAGGTGCCACCACTCAACTGCCTAATTTGCCAAGAAACTGTTCAATATCATCTATTTCAGCAGCAGCAAATAAGCAAACAACAGCCACACAAACTTGTTTCTTAGGGACTCCCAGCAAGAGCTGCAAGCATGCATTTGTGAAATGTGCTACTATATACACCATTGTGGTTTCAAAAAAAAACAACCCACTGAGTCAGCAGGTAATCTCTTGCACTCTTCCCCCTCCTCATTCACACATTAAAAAAGGAAACAATTAGTATGAGAGACAAAACAAAGTTTCAATTCAGTCTGTGAGCATATCTGCATTAAACTTAATAGCAAGTGTGCAATTAAGAAAAAAATTATGTGCAAAATCAGGACTTAGCCTGCTCTACTGATGCCTTAAGCTTTCATATTTTCCAGATCCTGTACTGCACTGGTATATAACTCTGAACTTCATATAAAGTGTCGGCCAGTTTGCCAACACAGATCTTCACCGAAGGAAGATTAACTACGCTTTAGGCCAAAAAAAGCAACTGGAATTGAGTTTTTAAATCAATCCTCATCATAAAGCTCATCTAGAAGACCTGCAGAAAAAGCTTCTACAGTCATGTTTACAGACCCAAAACAACAGGAATTCATTGCCTAGCCAGTCATTGTTTTGGTTCAGCCACAAGGTGACAGGGGACTCCAGCTAATGCTCAGAATAAGAGCCTTTGAATTACTTGCCATTGTGTGTGCATTTAACACCACGTTTCATCTTGTGTGATGAAAGTTGGAGCTACTATTTTTCATCTTTGTAGAATTTCTGAACTCTCAGGGAATACACAGTGGAAAACCATTGGCAACTTAACTATTCACAGAAGTATCTATAATTCTCCTATCCTAGAAAAAAATTAAGTGGTGAAGGTTTAAAAGCATCTCAGTCTCACTGCAGTGAGACACCATTAATTTGAACATGAAGTAAAATGCTGCTCCTGAACGGCAAGTCATTGTATGTCAAGAATTATTTTTTCAGTGATTTTTTTTCTTTTGGCCATTGTTTTCCAGTTTAGAACAGATAAAGAGGAGTCAGGAAAAGACACAAATACATTTGTGTCCACTCCTTGTCTCTCTTTTACTCTATCCTGGCTCTGCTCCTTTCTACCTTTCAGCTTTGTTAAAGGAGTTACTAATTCAATGTCTTCTCAGGGCCTCGTGACTAGTGAAACATATCAGGAAGTGCATCACTAACTATTTATAACGGGAAATTTACAAAACAATCAGGGTTTTAAAGAGTTTAGTTTTCTCTTTAATACTCCCACATGTATTTTCTGTAAGTTCCTCATGATTTAAGATCAAATATGTCTCAAAAATGCACTCACATGCATTTCTGTAATACCAGATTCAGTGAGAGATTTATTATTTCTCAAACTCTCGCATGTACCTCCAAAATATATTTACCTACAATGTATTACTAATGCAGTAAATTATTTCAAGGGAGGCAGCACATGTGGTAAAATCCTGCAAAACATTTTTAGTTTGAGGAACTTGAGTACATTTCATAACCTCAGACACCAGCACTGATGTAATACTGCAGTGTTTAACGCACAATCCTCTCCCACATGGCACTAAGTGGGTGAGTGCAGCAACCAAAAGACAACCCTGGCTTCCTTTTGATCAATTTTCTCCATCATAAACAGATCCTAAGAGAGGGCACCGTGAGTAAACCACTTCCTACTCAAAACTGCAATTTGCAACAGTAACTTTCTAATGCAACTTTTCTTCATCATAGGAAAAATCAAGGCAAGTTTTTCAAATAAAAATCCCACTACACCAACTTGAAGTGCATGAACATATACAAATATAAAATTCTCTAAAAATCAAGCAAGTTGGGAATAAAAAAAAAGTCATAAAGCTCCAAAAGATTTTGGTGGTGAATAGTCCATGGGGAAAAAGATGTTTTAATTCTGCCTTGTGCTGCAAGTGGGATACAAAAATAGGAGCAGCAGGACTCCCAATGGAACCATGCTACTACCCCACTACAAAAGCAGATACATTCCAAATTACATTTAAGTAATAAAGATACCTTGATGTCCAGCAAGTTCCATCTTACCTGAATTATGAGCCTAAGCCATTAAACCATCACCAGTTTCACTAGCTTAGTTCTAGCTATCCCAGAATAGCTTTCCCCTTCATACCAAGCAAGAGAACAGCAAACAGACCACTTTGCTGGGTCCTGCTCCAGCTCAACTATTCATCTGGGTTTAGACAGTTGACTAAGACAAGAACATGATCTTAACTTCATAATGAAAATTACCTGAGAAAACAGACCAAAAATTTACTGTTTCTATGACACTCTTTGACATGCTGTAGCATTTTTACACTTCAGAGCCAAAATTAAGCTTGGTAGTGAAAGCTCCTTAAGTTTTTGCTAAGAAGCTTTACTGAAATGTGGCAAACATGCTACTCCAGAACTATAACTCCTGTACTTCATTTTTCTGTAAGAATTTATCATGGTTAACCAGAAGAAAATAATTCTGAAGCAAAACAAGCAATAAATTTTACCATGCCAACCCCCAAAAAATACCACCAGCAGCAGTAATTCGATCAGTATCACCAGTACTGCAAGTTCTGGCTGTCAGCTGCACTGCATATTCCCAGCTTTCTCACCAGACCAAATTCAACTGGAATTACAAGACACTAATCCTAGTAGCCCCAATAAAAGTAAGGGCTTTGGCAGCAGAGATAAGCAGCTGTGAAAAACTTCTGCTGGAGTTCCCTAGACATATACTCATCTCCTCATAAGGCAGATTCCAAGGAAAGTCACATAAAAAGAAAAATGCTACTGGTACCAAAACATGCAGACATCCAGCATCAGGAAAGACAAATCCCATAATGTTCTAACTACCAACCAAATATTGAAGGATTAATGTATTTCCTTACTGTACTACTAGTTGCTGGCACACAGATCCATTGTCTGTTATCAGTTCATTCAGTTTTAATTCAAGGTGAACTTTTCCCTGAAAAAAAAAAAAAAGAGGAGAGAAACACAAATAGTTTTAAAAGCATTTATTTTAAAAGTAGTTTACAGTTTAATGTAGCTTACAGTTAGAAGTTATTAATGTAATTCCAATATAACCACTTGAAGAAAATACCTCATCTAAAGCACATATTCTGCAAGTAGAGCATGATGGATGCACTTGAACTTTGAGAAGATGCTACAGAGAAGCACTATCTCATCTGCAGGCAGCACAAGAATCAGTCAAGCCTTTACAGATTTAACACACACAAGTGTGTTCCAGCATGAGCAATTACAAGAACCAGAGCCTCAGCTATTTTGTCCCAAGCATGGGATGAACCCTTGCACAGACATGAATTTCTTAACACTTCAGGAGAAAGTTCTAAAATGACCTTGGACTCTGAAGGCAGATAGGTATACCAAGAAAAGCAGAATAGCATGCAATAGGCATAATAAGCAGCATTTAATATCCACTGTGAAATCCTGTCCATCACACCAGTCAGAAGAAACTTTAGAAATGCACTGTGCATCCCAGGGCAGTTTTCAACTATCTCATGAAGACTGCTGATGTACTCAAAGAACAGTAAAACAACCAAAGAGAGGAAAAGCTGGCATTAACTGCTAAACCCAGTTTCCTCCTCTTCTTCTTCTGATATGGCAGGATGTATTTAAGAAAAACAATCCATAAATCACGGCACAGCACGGAGTAACTTCAGAAATCAGCATGGGCCAACCTACTGTACCCTCTCAATAAAAGGCTCCATAACTTTAAACCATGATATGCAACTTTCTTGGGATGACCAAAATTTAGTACTTGAATCTTGCTCCAAACAGTTACCACTGAACAATACCTGCTACTCCTTTCAGTGCCTGGCTGTTTCGGGCTGGCTTTTACATCTAAGATAAGCACACCCCAACTTTCCTCTAACAATGTCCTCCTTGGTATTCTCTGACTTTGTCTATTTGCTAAATGGAACATTAGATGATACTGGTCTGTTCACAATCAAAATTCTCAGGGAAGGGTTCTGGAAGGTGATTTACAAGAGTGGCAAAGGAAGCAAGTCATAATCTGAACTACAGCTTTGCCTTTCTGCTAAAATGGAAGTAAAACCCTTAGCTGACCTTGCACACATTTCTATAGCAGTTATGTTTTGACATAGAACTGCAATGTTTTTATTGTAAATCCCCTGGGGCAAAGGCTGCGTTTCCCTCTCTGCTCCTCACATGGCAGGAGAAATGAAGCATCTTTTACAAGGCAGTTCCAAATGTAACTGCTTTGGGATGCCTGCCAAATGTTTTGCAAACTGTTACTACAGGGACAGGAACACAGGTAGATTAAGAAAGTATTTGTCAAGCAGAGGAACTCCATTACAAAAACAGATTTGCAGGATAAAAACAGGATACTGAGAAGCATGCCAACAGCCTTACAAGGCAAAGTTTTGAAAGACAAATGAAAAGACAAACATTATAAGAATTTATTAAAATAGCTGACTTCACTTGTTTTAGAAAACAGATGCTGTGAATGGCCTAAACATCTTCCTTTTGCTTTTAAAACCAAAATCCACAAACTGTGTTTTACACCGAACAGCAGGAGTAAAACAGCACACTGCTGCTCCTGAGAACCACCCGTGGATGTAGTCTGCTCCCAGCTCAGTACCATCACGACTACAGTAACATGGCTCTAATTTCCCCAACATGCATGGAGAGTTTCAGAACATTTTTGCCATTTTGTTTGTCGAGAGCAGCGTGACGGTTTCCTAAAGTTGCTGATCTGCAGATCTATATCAGAACTTCTGACATAACATGCAACTGAGTTTTAAATGTGGCTCTACAGAAGGTTTTTACTTCCAAGTAGAGAAATCAGCCATACTTATACAATAAATAATAAACAAACAGTGACTTTGTGTGAATACACTTTGCATCTGCAGATCTCAGGATTGTTCAAAGGCAGGTAGGTACCATTTTACCTCTACAAATGGATTAACAATCAATTTTCAGGTACTCGCTATAGGAAGATGGAGTTTTATTGATACGGATCCTATCGATTTTAAGAAAAAGAAAAGTGAATGTCAAAGTAGAAACTGCCTTTCAGTTTATATCTGGAAAGTGCTTTCTAGAATTTTCGGAGTGATTACATGATAGAATTCAAAGATGACAATGTGTAGCTGGACTAGATGATCTCTAGGTCCCTTCCAAATGAACCACTCTATTCCATTCTATCATAACTCTGATTTTCAACAGAGAAGAGGAAGTGGTATTCAGAACTTTTGAAAATCTGTCTCCATGTAAAGCAACCACATGCCCTCCTATACCCAAGAGCTGCAAGCTAAACTTATGGCTCATAAATCTGTGGAAATAATAGGAGAATTCTGTGCACATTCTGATCTTGCAAAAGTACCCAGGATTCTCCCTACCCAAAGGGACTTTCAGGTTACTAAAAAAATACAAACACTGTCAAGTCTAAGACTTTCGCCCTCAGGCAAATCTGGAAAAAACCCTATTAAAATCAAATAGTTTATCACAGCAAGAAAACTAAGAGATTCTCAAGAATTCTGTTTTGTCCTTGAAACCAAAAAGAGAATTGCTACAATTTCCAGAGCTCTCTCACTTTTAACTATTATTCCTAGAACAATCCTGTTTGAGGAACAGGAACCATAGGCTGAAATAAAACTGAAGTGCAAGTTGTTTGATATTGAATGCAGAAAGTGTTTCAAGATAAGATACATGAACACAGCACAAGTACCTCCAAGTCTTGGAGACTAACCATTTCAATGTCACAGAACCAGCCATTATCTCAGTTAACACCAAAAATTACTAAAAAAAATTATTCAAGAGTTTTTGGATCCATTCATGTGCCTCAAGTATGTGATTCCTCTTAAAGCATTTCAGACATCAAAATACTGTTAAGACATTTCCCAAACAGTTACTTCATGTTTTCTGCCAATTTTAAGCACCATGAGGAATAATACCAGCTTAGGTGTAGAGTGCATTATTCTCTAACCAAACTGAGGACACAACTGCCTCACAAGAAGCACAGATGCTAAGCCCTGTCTCCTTCAGCTCAATGTAATCTTCTACTACCACATGTCCTTATCTGTACTTAACTTTCAAAATGTAAAAGTGAATTTCATAGTTACCTGAACCTCTGAATTAGAATCAACAGGTTGAAGCATAAACCAGTTCTCTTTTCCTGTATAGTTGCATAAATCTTCTTTTTTGATTGACACCTTTCCTGAGGGAGGGTGGCAGGGGAAGAGAAGCATAAATATTACCTTCAGCTGAATAAATATTGAATTATGTTTGAAATTTCATTTTTTCTAAACCCTCTTAAGTTTTTCTTTAGGTTTATGATGCTATATGAAGAACATAAAACAAGGAACACTATGGGTAAGTAAAGCAGAAAATAATTTATACAAAGCCTGATGGCATTAATTATTATTTGTTATCCTGGATATCACCAATAAGAAGGTAAAATAAAGAATACACTTGAGGCTGGAAATAACACAATAGATTTGCAAGAACAAAAACGGTGTTCAAGAATGTTTAAACAGGAAACTGAAGTAGATGCCTTTTACTCTTCTGATTGCTATTTGGAAAGCTGTTATTATATCAAATTATCTGACATCCTGGTGCAAATTATTTCCTTCCTCAATTCAAGTAACGCAAAGGCTTCTTCCACAGCAGACTATTAGAGCTTTGTAACAACTGTATCCAAAAAGCAGCTGCAATAAAGTCATTATGCAGTGGAGGGAGAAATAGAAATCTACCTCCCGTGATTTTTCACTTAAGCTAAACAAGCTGCTGCCAAATGGTTTGTAAGTCACTAAGTTACAGGTTGCACTGGCAGGGAAAAATTATCTATAAATGGCTTTAAGAATTATTCCACATTTGTAATTATTGCAGAATTATTCCACAATTTATTCTTTAAAGATCTGTAAGTAGTGACAATTATTCAAATATTCCAATAAAGCAAAAGTGGAGAAGAAACAAAGAAAATGTTTAAAAATTTATTCAGACCATAATAAGACTATAGAATGTCCTACTAGCCAAAAAACCGAACATATTTTAGTACAATAGAATGAAGTAAGGAAACAAAATACTTCTTTTTAGAGTTTAAAGGAGCATTTAAGTGCACTATACAAAGTTTTGAAAGATGCTTCACCAACAATTGTATCCCTAATCCTCCAGACAATGCTACTGAAAACGACCAAGTGTTCTGCAAGATGCAGACAGCCCCTCATTAGACACTTACCTATACGCAGGTCCTTTTGTAAAACACTTTTATCATAAATGTAGAAGGACAACCACTGGAATGTCCTTGGAATCTCAAAGTAAAACTCCTCTCCAAAATAAGGACTGAAAAGAAAGATTTGGAGTAAAAATTGTGAAAAACTTTATACAGTTTATATAGAAGATGAACATTAAAAAGCTGCATTTTACTGCTGTCCCAGCCCATGGCCCTTAGCACTACACTGAGCTGCCATCAAAGGTGCCCAAAACCATTTCAATACAAGAACACACAATAACATGGCAATGCCTTCTGTTTGTTTAATCAAAGGTAAGAATCAGAGCACACAGAGAGTGGTGTCTCCTCTGCAATTTCGATTCTATTTTTCTACCCTGAAATTATTCTAGCTGGTTCTCTAGACTTCCTGAGACATGCATAAGTTTTGTTTCATTTTCTTTTTCAGTACATGATTAAACTACATTTAAACACAACTTACTGATTACTTAACTAACTAGCATTTGTTTAGCTCTAACTTCCATGTCAAAACTGCTGCTGCTCTAAGATTCAGACCTGTAAGAAGTCATTATCACTAGAAACTATAAGATAGAACAGTGAAAAAGAGAAACGTTAATCTCAAATACACATGGTTTCCCTCATGCCAGAACAGTCACCACGTGCCTCCAGCTAAAGAGGTCCAATATCATGTTTACAGTTCACTGTATTTAACTGCCATTGGCACAGCCCTCGACAGGAAAAGACTCTGGGTTCCTCTACATTACACATATTTCATACATGTTGGTATCTTTTCTCCCAAAACTGATACTCTCATTAAACTTAAGGAGGACTTAATTGATGTAATCAGAGGCAGCAGTCATAAAATTGTACTTCAAGACTGAATAAAACCACAACGTTATTTGTGTTACTGCAATTCATCAATTCTAAAAGTCAACGAGATCCACAGAAAAACCCTGCTATTTTAGAACAACTGGGCTCTTTAAGTAGTTTCAGTAACAATGTATTAATATCAAGGGGAAAGATGTTCATGTTCATGAAACTACTTTTATGCAGAAAAGTACTGTGATAAGTTATACCAAACCCTGAAATAAATGTTGGTGTTTTTTTGTTTCCCAGTATCATTCTGACACTATTGCTAAAATACTTTCTTAAACTAATACAATTATGACAAATATGCTTATGTTTGGAATAAGCAGTTCATGTTATTACCCACCCAAAGGATACCAGGAAGAACAGGTCAACATCCCCACTATCTTCCCTCCAAAATAATCAGAGAAAAAGAAAACACCACCCCATGCTTAAGGACAATGGCTCATTAATTAAATTAAAAAGAAGAGCTGATAACGAACTTGAAAAGTGGAAAAGAACACAGATGAAAAATCTAGTATTTCAAATGTCTAACATAAGATTTTTAGAAACAAGAACTTTAAAAGCAGGACTATAAGGAATTCCACAAGTTAAAATGTTCTTTTTATTAAAACATGGACCTTTTACCACAAGGTTCAAAGCAGACAAATCAGTATTAGCCTTTGTACTACACTGCGAAATAATTTAAGAATTCTCAGCTGAAAAATTCAGCTGTGATTTTTCAGCTTCCCTCTTTTTTTTTTTTTTTTTTTAATTTCAAAGCCAACAAATTCTGCTTTGATTACAAGGGCTGGGTTCTTCTTGCCTGCACCATGACTGAAGGTATAAACTCACGAGCATTACCTTTAGCAGCAGTGCTGCCCTGAACAGCCTCAACTTCCTTATTACCATCATTGCTCATTTTAATTGTATTGACACAATAACTCAGACCAAAGTCGGGGATGAAACAAAGGCTTATTTTAAACTTAGGTCAAGTCCATGATCTGCTCCCTTTCACAGCTATACAAACGAAGCTGCAGCAGTACAAAGAAAGAGATACAGCAGGAGTGAACCAGAATGAGCTGGCACTGGTGTCAGGGGAAACTCTGCTCTAGCTCAGCTTCAGACAGACACCCTAAGGGACCAGCAGACTGCAGTGCACGCCAACGAGTGCCAAGGGCTCAAGTCCCTGCTCTGTATGGACCTAAGGGACTCCATTATAATTAGGCTGGGATAGAGATTAGAAGCAGAGACTTCAAAAAAACCTATTTAGCACCTTTATCTTGCACCTAAGAGAGCAAACTTCGCAGCTACACATATCCCCCAGCCCCCAAAGGATGAATGGCCATTAACATTTTTATTATTATTTTGACTTCAACAGTAGATTAAGTCTCAGATTCCACAAGAAAGAACAAGTCAATAATACGTGGACAAATAGAATGTAATACATTATTTTACTCTTGTTGATACGTTTTTCTTTACCTAAATTAACAGCGGTTATCAGTTGTTGATTCATCAGAAAGTATGAGGCAGAGAGAAAATTTAAGGTAAAGAATACAATCTTTAATTTTATCTTTTACAAAAACTTCTTTTTTTTTTAATTCTTTAGTAAAGAAATTCTTAGGTATATACAAAATGGGCTGATGAAGTACAACACTTCACACCAATGAGGAATAATTAAAATGGGGAACTCACTGATCCTGTTCCTCAGGGATTCAGTCAGTTTAGTACTTTCATTTGTGACTTTGATGCAAGAACTTTAAAGACTGTGACAGATACAAAATTAGAAGATAGCACTAATTCAAAGGACGACCAGACTGCCGTACAGGAAGAACTGGATTACAGTAGTATAGAAGATGAAATTTCACTGTGTAACACACTCCTCTGCTCTTTCCTTCCTTTGGAAGTGTCCTCCTGTGAGGACACTGACCAATACCCCAGTCTGTCAGTTAATAAAAGCAATGGTTACATCAACAAGGGAATTAATTTCTGCTATAATCTTGTACGACCAAAAAGTTCAGTTGAGGAAAAAAAGAAACTGAATTTAGTTTAAATTAAAAAAAAGACACACACACACATACCACAATCCCCCTTCCACTCCCCTGCCCATTCCTCATCTTTGACCACAGACATATGAGGCGGCTCACAGATATTCTTTCAACTTTCCAAGGGAAAAAAAATTAAATCTTTCTTCAGAACCCACAGAAATCCCACACCATGTGAGGAAATATTTCTTGAGTCATCAGCCAAAATATCCCTCTTTCACTTCAGTATTAATTCATGGTTTTTTAACTTTGGAAAGTCATTTGTTTTACATCTGCACTCCAACAACCCTCCCAGTGCTGACGGAAGGCCAAACCTATTTGCACATTTAAAAAGTACACTTCTTAATAGTCTTCAATCACTGTAGTCAAAACTAATTTTAATTCTAGTGATAATTACTTCCACAGACATTTAATTAGTTGATATCCACAAGACTAAAATTTAAATTACATCTCGTATAAATTTACAGCCCATAATACAGTGACAAAAACAGACTGTGAACTGTGTGTAAGAAAAACCAAGCAAATAATATGAAACAAAACAATGAAATTCAAAGTTGCATCTATGACTAAAATTATACTGTACTACACCTTATTGAAAAGCAATTTATAAAGTCTTCAGGTTAATAAGAGATTGGAGCTTTCATCTCCTGTCCTGTACCTCTAGGTTAGTACGGTTTCTAGTTTAACACAGCAATAAGAAATAAGATGTAATTAAATTTCAGGAATGAGAGTCATCATTCCTAACTGCATACACAGTAGCAATCAAGTGCAAGCACCCAACAGTGGTTGCTGCTAATAGAGGAGTTATTTTACTGCATTTCACTGGTTTATATGGAACCATCTCCTAATTCAGAGGATGGAGTCACCTATGAAGTCAGTGGAGAGAAAAAGGTGAAGAGCAATTCTAAACACCAGGTTCTAACTTTTAATACAATGTTGTCATCTTACAAATATTAATTTCATATCACATGAAAAGTTCTCTATTTGTGGCATGTTATTTGAGACTCCTCTCTCCCCAAGTGTTTTGTAACATTGAGATTTTTTTACTTCACTTCCTCTGTAAAGTATTAATGACATTGCAATTTCAGTTAAAACTTCAATACTACTAAAATTTTTTGATGGATTGAAGGTGTTTTACTTTATCAAGTATTTTATTATGCAACCATTACTTCTTTTATCAGGTGATGAAAGCACATAAATTTAATAATTTTAAAACAGAATAAAAATGTCTGTGTACACATCATATGTAACAGGTCTTGTTTCTAAGCATACTAGTAACCTTTAAGGTTTCCATTATTAACATCAAAATCAGAGAGAAAAGAGATACGTTGGGTTGGGGTGTTTTGCTCATCAAACTACTGCCTATCTGAAGGGGAAACGTTAAGTTCCTGCTTTATCAATACAGTCTCTAACATTTTTCTCTCAAGAGAAATTGATTCAATACTCATTTGATACTCAATTGATTCTGTTTTGGTAATCAATCTCAATTGCAGCCTGTTAAATTCTGAAAATTTTATGGATCTGACTACAGCAGTTACAGATTAGGAATATAAGCAAAGTATTTGTTCCTGATTGTACATATGTGGCATTTGCTTTTCATGCAGAAGCACAGGGAAGCTCTGAAACAATGTTCTGAAAAAATTTAATTCCCTATTTGCCATCTGAACTCTTCCTCACCTGTAAACATCTGGAGAGAGAGCTCAAAGAACGAACACTAACAACAAAACCACTGGAAAAAGAAATTAAGAAAACTTTCAAGACTTTGAACAGACTCTCAGGGTTTTAAAAGGAAGGTTTAAGTCACCTCCACATAACTAAAACTGCCACTCAAGATATTCTGAACAATGGAGCTGCAGTGATGCTTTTTTAGGGTCCTCTGTGAACTTCAGAGTTTTGAGACATGAAAGCACCTACACTACTGCAGCTGTGTAATCCTGACTTTTTGTTTGAGTCTTTTTAAGGCTCTAAGACAGCAGCAGAGTCTACAGCAAATGGTGCCCAAGGAAGCAAAGCAAGGCATTCCGTGTGGGTCCTGTTGCAGTTCCCAGAACAAGAATTACAGGAGAGAAGAGGCCTGATCAGGGGACACCCCACAGCACAGAAAACTCATACATGGCAAAGTTCCAGTTCCTTCATTCTAGAAACAAGTTTTACCAGATACACAGTAAGAGCAGAATTTCACCAATACAGTTCAACTGCTTGCCAGGAGTAGGAAATGACATGGGGAGCAAGTATCAAGTAGATTTCTTTCCCTAGAAAACGACCTAGCAAGAAAAAGAACATTACAATGCCTACTGGAACAGAATAGTGTAATAGTGTAATATATTCTAGCATACTTCATTTAAAAGCTCATGAGACTCAATTTTGACTTCCTGCAACACTCCCATGATTTACACATTGCTGTAACATCTCCGAGTAGCTGCCACAAGTCAGTTCTCATTTTGAAGTAGTCCAAGCAAAAGCCATACACGCTGATATTGTGCAGTCTTGTTTATCATAACCATGTAAAAACTGAGCTTACCTTAAAGATTTTTCAACTACCTGTGTACGAAAAACTTCTTCCTGGTCCAAGTTTATGGTACAGAAAAAGTCTCTCATTTTATTGGGCACTAAGTGTTTGGCGTCATCTGTAAATTAAAAAAAAATACTGTAAATATTGGAGGGGAAAATCAAAATATTAAGCTGCAGTTTTAGTGTGTTGGAAAAATTTAGTTTTCCATTCAGCATGTATTTTGATATTCATTTTCAATTTGTAAGCTTCAAGAGGGCAGAGAAGTTGCTACATCCAGGTTCACATGGAATGAGAGTCGACAGGAAGAGACACACTCTGACTCATGAACACCACTTCCTGCAGCACCTGCACTTTCCCTTGAAAGGTCTCATCTCTGGCTTGACCCTGCACGACTTGCTAATCTGAGACACACACAGCCTGAGGTCATATGGCATTAGGTCATAACACAAAGACATGATCTGCCTGAGCTATTGTTCACTTGGTATTTTCTCCGCAAATACTTAGGCTAAAGGAAGCTGATTAATAAGAACTTGCCCATCAAATCTTTATTTCATTTTCCACAATGAACGGCAGATTTTGACTCGGCTGAGCCTTGGAAAATATATCCCTGAGTACTGTGCATTTTTTCCTAACCAGTAGAAAGGAAAATAATCACCTCCTAATTCAATGCAACGTGGACAAGAAGTAAAGGAAGTTTCTAATAAGAAAGATCGGCAGCACAAGAATACAAAGATTTGCTGGATATTGAACCTGGGCCACTGCAATTACATGCTGGACATAAGGCAGATCTCTTAGGAAATGGTTCCCTCTAAGCTATCACAGCTAAAACCAGTTGAAGAAGGGAAGCTCTTCCAAAATCCAGATGTTACAGACATCTACATTCATTTATAGCAACACTCTTCTCTGGATTAAACAGTGACTTTCTGCCCAGATGTCTCCTCCCCCTCTGAATGTCTGAAGACAGCAAACAGACCCTTTTAATCTTCTATTTTGCTAGAAAAAATTTAAGCTTTTCTGGTACTCTCTCCCATGAGACACTCCCAAACAGAGCAGGTGATCTGTCCTCATTCACTTGGTTGCCCACACCATGGACAAACAGAATTGCATTAAGTCTTAGGCAGGACCTCTCACAGTAGTGTCCATCCTTGCCTGCTGCTGGAAATACCTCTCCTGGTAACATGTGGAATCAACTTTGCCTAAACATTATCTGTTTATATAAGATATTAAAAATAGGATGAAAAGTACATCAAAGTATTGAGTTTTAATTACTTTTATGTCTGAATAGCATAGGACCTTTCAGAGAGCACAGCTTGAAACTAAATTTGAAATGTCATACATGTTTATTTTTTAAAAATGCAGATATGATGCACAGTGAGTAAGCTTTATTCTCCATGCTGGTAAGATGTAAAATCAAAGTTGTTTTCTCTCTCCTCCACACTCTTTTTGTTATAGATGGTTAATTTAGGTTAATGTATTACAGTCTCGGAAGTTAAGTAATGCCAAGCACTGGAAAGGCTGCCCCAACTGTCTCTGAGCAGAGAATGTGACAGTTTAACAGGAACACAGACTGAACTTCAATCATGACATTTTCCAGGTCAGGGATATGTACATTGATGGAAAGCATGAACAGACACTTAAGGAACTTCCACAGTTAAAACCTGTGCTCTCAGAAGCATCAACAAGCTTTTCATCAACTTGGGTGCAGGAGAGCAGGAAGCATACAGATTATTTTTAAACACCACACTTCATGCTGACAGATTGAGAGATGTGAACTGAACCTGGTTTTAACGGCTTAAGACTCCAAAAAGGAACTAAACTCCAAGTTACCCTTAAGTGAGATATTGCAGGAGAACCAAGAAAAGCATCAGATTACCACTGCCTTCATTTTTTGTAAGAAAGAGATAATTTAATAAAGCATATGACATATGCAATGACAAAAGCAATTCATCAACCTGGATGTAATCCCTGGAGACCTCCTGATACCAAAAGTTTGTAATTAATAAGCACTGGATGTATCAGCTGTTTCTGAGAAGAATCTTTATTTTTTAGTTAATACTTGGCATGGTCCTATTTTCCCATAAAATATTTAACATTATTTAATCATCACTGTACAGGCATAGTACAGATTATTTTGAAAAGAAATTATAATTATTATGATTCTGTATTTTCTTAAAAGGAGTAAAAGTTATATATTTCTGAATAATTCACTATTTGTATGTATATTATAGTACAGTTTTTCAGTTTTAAAAGAAACTTTCCACACAGAGGAATACACAAAATACAAGTTTTAATTTCAGTTGGTTAGAGCATGGTGCTCTTAATACCAAGGCTATGGATTCAATCCCCATATGAGTTGTTCACTTAAGAGCTGAAACTGATGATCCTTGTGGGTACCTCTCAACTCAGAATATTCCGTGAGCTGATTTTTCTAATGAGTTAAAAACCTTTATTTTGTAGCCCAAGTGTGTGGATTTAAAGCACAGACAAACTTTTGGTAGGAAGAGGATCCTCAACCCTGAGTTAAAAGTAACCTCAGAGCACTTGTCAGATGAAATACAGAGCATGAGATTTCACATCCTTTCTAATACCTCTTAGTATCTGTGACTGTGGGAGACTTTACACCCACATAACGATCCAACTCTTCCAAGAAGCTTATTTCCTTTTAAAAAAAAAAAAAAAATGGCTCAAGTCTTCGATTACACTACATCTTCTTTTTTCTGAGAAACCTAAAGCTATAGTGGTTGCATAAAAATCACTTATTAACAACATCGGATATCTGCTTGAATGTTTACATTTTTAGTACATATATGTAATATCCTTTGTTGAGTAAAAGTGTGCAGTGTCCCTCTCCTAAATTTCTTTGTTCTGGGTTCCTGCCAGAAGACTTTTATGCACACAAACTCTGAAGTATCTGCTTCACAGGACTAAACATATTATATAGCAACAATAAATTCCACTCCAGGAGTGCAGCACAACCGAAGATAACCACGCACTATTAAAAACACAGCGCAAGTTTGAAAAAGAATGCACCCTGAATTTTGTCAAATGAGCTCTAGGAGTCAACAGGGACATTCTTCCAAGTGCTTCACTAACGCAGGTTTCAGTAAACACTCCAAAAATCAAGGCAACTAAAATCACTTACTGTACTTCTGTATGGCATAAAATGAAAACAGCCTGAAACCCTATTCTACAAGACATGCCTAAAGCTATTACCTCTGTAAAGCATTTTTGTCATTACTATGGCACATAAAATAGAGCCATCAATACAAACACATTGTCAAAAAGGAAAGACAGTCTTTTACTGGATTTTTGGTGAAAACCTGTTTAAGAGTAATACCACATGTTCCAAAAATATTACAGACAAGACCAGTTCATCTCCCCTCACTTGAAAACTGGAGGCAGAAGACTGGCTGCAAACACTGACAGCCCACAAACACAGGGCAGCAGGGACTGCAAACATGTCCTTATTCAGGTTCTTCCCTGCTAGGTATGCAATGGCTGCTTAAGCCACCTTTAAGAACACATCTCAATTCTAAATCTGGTGTAATGATTTGTATAACATCACTAAATTTAGATTTTGCCACCAATGTGTGCACAGCAAAATGCAGTATAAATAACAACTTTCTGCAGATGGTGTTTTCTATACATGCAGAATTACACAGAACTGACATTACCTCACTAAAACTACCATGCTCTCTCATGCAACATATATAAAATGAGTCAGGGTCAAGTTTGAATTGCCAGCAAACCTTGGGCACCAAAATGTATTCTCCTTGTAAGAAACATGCTATAAGGAATTCCTTCAGACTATGAACATCAGCTTTCCAAAGTGAGGTCTGCTTTTGCTAATCCCTCCAGATCAAGGAGGATTACGTTATTACATTTGTTTATTATTGTTCATTCAGAGAGTTTCCCCCTACAAAACAGAGTATTAAAATACCAGCAAGAAGTTAAAATAACACAGTGTTTGTTGAGCAAAGAAGCCAAAAGAGCATCTAGGCATCAGAAGGCTCCCAAGCTTCCAGAGCATATTTAATTCATTGAGTTTTTAAACAGTTATTGTATAAGTAGGTTTACAAAGTGATTTTCACACTGTTTCAAGACATCTCTTGTATTCCAGCTGGTACTATCCACTCACTTTTCAAATGGGTTCTTACAGGTCCATCTTTAGCAATGAACTTTTCACATATTCCCCAGGAAGAATGTCATAGTCCTCTACTTACAGACACTTTTGTCAGTCATCTGAACATTCAAAGTTACAATACAACCACAAGCTCAATCCACAATGCATAAACGGCACAATAAAACTGGTTTCAGCATAAGTCTCAAGACATTTTGCTTTGTTTTTTAATGGTTAGTGGAAAACTTTCATCAAGTTCAAGTATCCCAAAATGTAAAACTCACTGAATGTTTGTGTAATCCAGTGCTGACAAAGCCTTACAAAAAAAGATAGGAAGCAGAATAGTATCAAAATATAAGCCAGCTTCAATAATCTTTGGCAACCAACTTCTTATGTATTCCTAGGAGGCAGGTCATAGTCCTTCTTCCTAGGGAGTACTATGACCTGCTTCCTAGGGAATACATAAAATGTTGGTTGCTAGAGATTACTGAAGACAGATTAAGAAAGGTGGGGCTGCTCAGCCTGGAGAAGGTTATGTGAAGACCCCAAAGTAACCTTCCAGTATCTCATGGGAGAAGCTGGAGAGAGACTCTTCATCAGGAACTGCAGTGACACGATGAGGAGTAATGGGAACAAACTGTAAGAGTGGAAATTTAGGTTAAATATACAGAAGAAATTCTTTACTGACACAGGTTACCCAGACAAGCTGTGGATGCGCCATTCCCGGAAGTGTTCAGGGCCAAGCTGGATGGAGCTCTGAGATGGTCTAGCAGAAGGTGTCCCTGACCATGGCAGCAGCATTGGAATGAAACGATATTTAAGGTCCTTTCCAAACTAAACCATTTCATAATCCTGTGGTTCTATGAATTCATGCTTTAACCCCAAATCTAACAGTGTGCTTTTATAAAGGCCTAGCTGGCATGTATTATTTCTATGTTAATTGCTAACAGCAGCAGATCTCAGTTTGCGTTCAGCTTTGCCTACCCAACCACGTCCTACTGCTCGCACCTCAGACTCAAAGCGCCTCCAGCTCCACTCTAGGCCATCTCCTGTTTTCACGACCCAGTCTTCTATTTACTGAAGACACAGTAAATACACAGTAAATCTAGGCTGCATGACGATATTTAAGTAAACACGACTCCACTCCTCCACCAAACCTAATCCTTCAACATGTTTTCACAACCGGTTCTCAACCCCAGCGCCGTGCCCGATTCAACTTGTTTCGCTTCATTCTCAAAAAAGTCGATCGGCTGCGTGAGAAAGGAAACAACCGGGCCGCGTCCGAGCGGTATGAATGCACTGCGATACCCCGCAGGAAGCCGCCGCACATCCTGTTTCTCCCACTCGCTTTGAAGTGCTCCCCAGCCGCACCGCACTATCTGCGCGCCTCCCCGAGCCCTGCTGCCAGCCCATCCGCCGGCTTCCCACGTTACCGAGGCTATCGGTATTGGCAGTCGGCACTTCCCAACCACCAAAATAAGGTCACCGGCCTCTCTCTCCGCCTCCTCCCGCTCGCACACACGCTGCTCAGAGGCACGGGAGTACTGGTGACCGCTTCCAGAACAGCCCTTCACCACCAACTTCCTGCACATCGCTAATTTCGCAATTTCAGCCTGACAAACAGAGTCTGGATGCCCGAGGTCCGGGCGGGAGGGGACATTTCTGTTCGCCCGCTGACTCCAGCGATCCCTCGGAGCCACGGATGCTTCCCTGCCACTCCGCGGCCCCGCCGCGTCCATGTATCCGTCCGTATATCCATCCGTCCATCCGCGCACTCACCCATCCCGCCCCACTCCCCCGGGCGCGCAGACCCCGGCCCAGCCCCGTCCCTGTCGTCGCTGCCGCCACAAAGCCGCTTCGCGGGGCCGCCGCAGCGCGGCCCGACCCGCACCCGGCCCGCGGCGGCCGCGGCCCCTCGGCGCCCTCCCGCTCCCGCCCCCGCCCCGCCGCCTCCAGGGCCGCCGCGCCAGCGCCCGCCCGTCTCGCCCCGGGGAGGGAGCGGCAGCAGCGGGGCCGGGGCGGGAGCCGGGGCAGGAGCGACACCTGAGCGCGGCGGCCCCGGGTGCTCGACCCCACCGCAGCGCCGCACTTACAGATCTTTCCCCGCAGGTTCTGCAGCACCCGCACCTCGTCGCCGCCGTCTCCTGCCGCCATCGCGCCAGCGCCGCCGCCGCCTGCGCAGTGCAGCGCCGCGGGGGAAGGGAGGGAGGGAGGGAGAGAGGCAGGCAAGGAGCGGCCCGGCCCCGCCGCCCGCCCCGCCCCCGCCGCCCGCGGGCACCACCGGCCGGGGCGGGCGGGGGGCGCGGCGCCTGCGCCGGGGCTGCTTCTCCCGCCGCGCTAGCCCGGCTCGCCGGCCTGGGGCTCCGCCGCGCCGGGCACCGCGGGGGCTCGGCCGGTTCCGGAGCTTGCCCTGACCGCCTCTTCCCCTGCTCTGTGGGCAGGAAGACAGGACAGAGCCTTAAGCTGCAGCAGGGGAGGTTCAGGTTGGACATTAGGATGAAATTCTTCACAGAAAGTGTGATTAGGCAGTGGAATGGACTGCCCGGGGAGGTGATGGAGTCACCGTCCCTGAGGCTGTTTAGAGAAAGGACGGACGTGGCTTTCAGGGCCAGGATCTGGTTGACGAGGTGGTGTTGGGTCACAGGTTGGACTCCATCTCAGATGTCTTGTCCAACCTAATTGGTTCTGTGCCTCCCACCGGGACAGAGGGCTCGGCAGCCCGGCACGTTGAGCGCTGTGTTCTCTATGCTGAGATTAGTCACATTAAACAGCAGGTTCCTTCAACGGAACGAGTGGCAGGTCCGGCCATTTTGGTCTGTGGCGTGCCAAGAACCATTCCCCGTGTAAAGCACGGCACGGGCTCCGTAGGATCTCCTCTGCTGTCACTAGTTCAGCTTCGGCCGTGTGAGAAATGCCATGAAAGGAGCAGGAAAGGGCCCGGCTGCCAGCACTGCCCCGGGGAGCAGGTGTCGCCTCCCTGCGGAATGCCACAGGCAATGCTTCCCTCAGGAGTCACACGGCACCCAGAGGTGTTCGCAGGCTGCAGCAGCTCGCCTTCATCACGAACCGAAGGGCCTTTGCATCACGTTTTCTACCACGGATTCTTGAAGACACTGATCCTAATGTGAAAGCCTGGAATCTGACTTACACCCGGACTTCACCCCAGCCCTGCACTGGCGGTGGGTGTCCGTCTTGGGCCTGCACAATCCACCGGCCGCCTGCAGGTGACGAGTCCACTTCGGGGTCACTCTGGGTCAAACTGAGGGAACATCTGTTCCCAGACCCTGGAGGCACAGAGTCTGGTGAAAGCCTTTAGTGACGGACATATCCTAAAACACAGGTGTCTCAGCTGGCTAAAGCTGTTTCAGGAAGCAGAATAGGACTAGGGTTCTTCACTCTACACATAAAGGCCCTCTTTAGTCTGCTCTGCTGTTAAAGAGAAGTTTGGAAAGTTGCAGGCCAGCGTCTGTCATTGTCTCTAACTGAAGTCCCCTGCTGAGGTGCTCTGGCCATTTTTTATTTCTCCCGTACAAACCTTGCCATTATCACTATGATATGGTATGGAGCCATATAATGTCATTATTTCTTGATGGCTTTTCCTGCATTCAACTTCTCCCTCACTGCTTCTTCAGCAGTGGTGACATTCCTTCCTCATCCCCACACTCCACGTTGTGGCTGGGGAAGGACATTGTGTGTTTCAAGGCAAGCAGGGTAGTGGTGGAGAATAAACTGCTACATCATACCAGTAACAGGTGGATTTGTGTGAATGCAAAACCTAAACCTGACAAAGACATGAGTTTGCATAAGCTGAATTTTAACCTGTTGGAAATGATAGGTTCCTCTACACTACAAATTGAGGATTGGATTATCTACTGTTGGCTGTCTAGGCTGGCTGCCCTGTCTGGCTGGTGGCTGGTGAACTGAGGCTAACCTGGGCAGAGTCAGAGCTTTGATCTGGGAAAGCAGCAGGGCAGCACCCTGAGAATGGAGATGTGTGCTTGAACTGTGCATTGCCCCACTTTGGAAGGTAGAGTGACTCTACTGCCTCCATATTCCCTCAAATGTTATGACTACAGCTGGGGTTTACTGCTTCAATGTAGCTTCGGCTTTCTTTAAAGCACTGACCTGCATTATCAATTCAAGTTTTGCCACTGTCTCATTCCTGACAGAGTTTTATTTTAAAACAAGTTTTGCTTTAGTCTAACATACAATATTCAGAATACTGTTTCAACTGCATAACACTCATTTTTGGCTTCTTTAAAGTTTTATTTTAGGGGTGTCTGTATGACAGGTAGGTCTGTGCAGCTACGGACATGGCTGAAACAAACACTTTCTGTACTTAAGAGTGGGAATGTACCATGGGGAACCTCTTCTTGTGAGAGAACTTCACAGCCAAGGTGCTGAACTGTCGGTGATAGCTGCAGTGTTAAGGGAGTTCAGAACAAATAACAGTAATGATAAGGCATAGTGGCTTACTTCAAATGCTTCTGCCTGTCATTTAGCTGTCATGCAGCCTCATTCGACAGAAGATAGCAGTATCATTTACTACATTAGTTCTAACTTTGGGTGTATCATAAATGAGGACTAACATTTTGTTTAGATGCACAAACTTCATGATGATTCACTTGTCTTTTTAATTAGCATTTCAAATAGAGAAAAAAAAAAAGTATTACTATTAGCAAACTTCTGAATTTTTTTTAGTTACATACGTCCTGACAACCATCTGAAAATGACGTGCATAATTTAGCTTAAGTTTGCTTTTTTAATGCAGGTTACAGATGAGTGACACCTAGCTGAAGGAGGAAGTACTTTGGATATGCATGGTCTTCTATTTTGTACGTATCTTCATATTTTCATATGCAATTAGATATTTGCATTTTGAGCTGTTTCTTGACAGTAGAGTGTGTAAAATACACAATCTATACTACAAGGTTACTAGCAGAATTGAAAAGAATTTTTCAAGTTTCAGGTCCTCATGAACATATTTAAGATGCTGCAAAGTATTAAACAGAGTTCACCTGTGTTTCCAGCCCTCTGAAACACTAAGCAGGTCTATTCTGTTCTGAATTGCATTCACCCCATAGGATGCCAGGAGATACCATCACTTCCCTTGAGCTTTGGCATGTTCTCAATTCACTGTTCTGATCTTAATGAAGGGACTACTTGGTAACTGTATTGCTTAATCTTCCACTGAAATAACTATTAGAAGATATGTATCTGTGGATCATATAGATAAGTGTAAAAACAATTTAAAAAATGGAGACTTACAGAAAAATAGGAATATGTTATTTTAATTAAGCAAAAACAGAGTTATAATCACTCTTTCTAAAAATAAAATTAGACTCTTTATCAATCCTTAACATCTGCATTTAATATTTTCTTCTAAACAAAAATACAGATGTGATTATGTAGCAAATTACAGTCTTTGACAACGTATAGTATTTACCTTCTCTTACACTTACTTTAACTCTAATTTGGTCATTAATAGTTGATTCATTACTGCAACATGTTACTTGTAGTAAAAGTGCCACAATTGAACTATAAACATAACATTGCCATCTTAAAACTGCTTTGCTATAAACTGTAGAGAATATACAGTGTTACAAAGTGTTTTTATCAAAATATACAAACCCCCCAAACCTAACACAAGCTAACAATATTCTTCTTATGAACTATACAGTTATATAAAATATTTGTAAAATTATCTTTGTATTTATAAATATTCTACCTTATTTGCTTTGGTCTATATTTATCATCATACAAGTCCACTTAGAAGATATCTTTGTGTACTGTCTTTGAAATATCATTACACTTTCCTGTGTGTATTATTCTATTATTCTTATTTAAATGGAACCAAAGCTGCCATGAATCCAGAATTTCTCAAAGGGTTCATAGCATTTACCAGTGATAGAATAAGTAAGTGGACTGTATTATTACTTCAATCAATACTGTATCATCATTTCAAATGTAGTTTTATTGTACCCAAGCTATAGTTTCTTTTAAAATATTCAAGAAGACAAAGTTAAGTAACAAACTGTGAACCATCACGGAGAATGAAGTCAAGAACTACTAACCCTTGTTGTGACTTAATTTCTTAACACTTCACAGGGATGAACATACATGACTACTGGAAATGCAGATACGGTACAACAGAGCCCTATCATGTAAAATGCAACTTGCAGACATACACCTGCTTAGACTTTTTAAAGCATCTGTTAAAATCAATCACACTTCCACAAAATGGTATTAACTGGAATATTTTGGTGTTGTCTTTCAGAAGCCAGTTCACCCAGTTCTCAGTGAACTGTGCAGCTGCAAGGCTCACCATAACCCTTCAGTGTGGCAGGATGAGGGAGGCAGGAAGACAGACACTCCTTCCTCCAGCAGCTTGCTCCCAGCCCTCCCTCTCTGCTGTGGCCATGGGACACTGCTGGAATGGCTGGTGGGATCACTGAGCAGGGACATCTGAAGGTTAAATGTTGCATTTAAGGCATGGAGATGACAGGGAACCCCACAGACTGGCCCTGTATCTGTTTATACATGGGGATAGCGTCAGGGATATATATGGAAGCAGGAGTCTTATTTACCTACTCCTCTCAAAATCCAACTATTTATGGGGAGCTGCCCTATTGTTTGTGTCCAGGCATTATTCCAGGATGAGGAAGGAAACTCTGTCTATATGTCCCTCTTTTGAGAAGAACTATATTTTTAAAATACAAGAGCTGTAGACCCACCAGGAGGTGGACATTTCTATACAAGATTTCTGTTTCACCAGAACAATTTTCTTTAGACCAATGCACCTGAAGAGGTCACCAGGCCACTGACATGGGGATTTATGCAGTTTGGAAGACTGGCTATAGCAAGTTCCACTGCACCTTTATTAAATGTCTCAGGGATATATAAATCTGTAATAGTTCTCACACCAGCACTCAGGCTAAACAGTTATTATGGTAATACAAAACTTAATATGGAAAGGAAAAGAGTAGTTTAAACTCCTGAATATGTTTTGTAAAAGCTGAGTTACAGAAAAGCATGGCAGAACTCAAATGTACTTCGGCATACCCAAGCCTATGAAACACCTCCCACCTTCACTTCAGAATGCACAAGATTACAATTATTTCCTTTATAAACACATAACTTTTGTTAGAAAAAAAAAACCACAATATATGGTTTCTGCAGCAAAAATTCCTTCTACAGAATATACCATGAACCTACTTTATTCCTTTTGCTTTGAATGATACTGACTCAAAACCAGAACTGTAAAATAGTTCACTGACTAGTTTCTTGTAATGTCAAGTAGAAGGGTTTGGGTTGGTCATTTTTCTTTCTCTCTATGCTAGAGTCTGTTGTGGCAAAAGTATTTTGGGTGTTCCAAATTAAATTTGTATTATTGCAAATACTAGTTTTTTCTGCGGTTTTGTTTTTTTTTTTTTTTTTTTGTTTTGGTTTTTTTTTTTTTTTTTTGCATATATTGACACACATTTAGATGAAGAAATTTAATCTTACTGATAGGTTTCCCCATTCACTACATCTTTATCTTCTCCAATATATAGTTTTGGATTTTTCTGCTCTTTTGCACAATTGCTACTCAGAGTATAACTTCTGGAGTTACATTTTGTGTATTTTTCACTTTGCTTCCTTCTGAGCCAAGGAAATGTGGATTTTCCAAAAGTTTAGTGCTTTCACTGCAAAATTGTTCTTTTCTATCTTGTGTGCCTGGACTTTTGAATAGATGTTTCTTCTGGTGCATTCCCAGAGCAGCTGCAGTCTTGCAAATTTTGGGGCACTGAAAGCAAGCATATCCTTTTCCATTATGTTCACGTACGTGCCTTTGCTCATGGTTCCTTTTGGTAGAAAGATACAAGAAGCTCTGAAAGCAAAACTGACAGTGGTAGCGTTTTTCTCCAGTATGAATTCTTTCATGTATTTTGAGTGTTTCATTTAAAGTGAATGCCTTGTTACAGTATTGGCAGACAAAATCTTTGACACCCAGGTGAATACGTTCGTGTTTCTGTAGATTTCCAGGAACTGAGAAACATTTACCGCAGGTTTTGCAAGTGTAGGGCTTTTCCCCAGTGTGACACCTCATATGCATTTTTAAAGTGGATGGACTTTGAAACTGTTTTTGGCATAACTCACAAATGTAAGGCTTTGAAGCAGCTACATGCCAGTGTACGTGTTCTTGAGCTTCTGCTGTGGAAGACTGGTCTCTTTCACAGAGCTCACAATGAAGATTAGGCATTTCTGTGCTCTCCTTCTGACTGACCACCTTCTCCTCGGGAGCATTCCTGAGTGCATAGTCTCGACTGCATGTGTTGTGGCTTTCCATACTGGTATTCTTGCTTCCGTGCTTTTTCCTCCACTTTGTCTTTTTCATTTTCCTTAGCTGTTTGGATTTCTTTTTTGGTTTGTAATTATAGTAAGGTCTCCAGGGTTTATCACTGGAGTCCTGGTCACTAACATCATCACACATTTCTGTCAGCTCCAGGCATTCTGAGCTGTAGAGTCTAGATGGGCTTTTTTCTTTTACCTCCATTTCTGGTTCTTCAATGAGATTGTCCTGTTTGGACTCGTGTTTGGATTTTCGGCCCCTTTTACAAAACAGCTTAGATCCTAATATATGTCTTTTTACAATGGCCTCATTACCAATTTTTACTGTTATCTGACAAAGTGGCGCAACATTGCTGCCAGCAGAGGTTCCAGGTAAGGCAGGCTTTGCAATGTATGTTTCGGTTTTACCAGACTCTTGGACAGTATTTGTAGTTTTGCTACATGAACCTCCAGATCCTGTCACATGCTGCGTATCCTCAGTTGCTTCTGCTCTGTTGCACAGCAGTGTTTTCTTTTTGTCCTTAATAGGTTTTGATTTTGTAATGCATTTGCTGTAATTATCTGACCCATTCTTACAGTCATCACCTACTGACTGACTGGGTAGGTTGTTTGAAGATTCTGTCTTACTGTTTTCTATGGAAGTGACTGTTTTACTGTGCATTATTACTGATGAAACTCTGCTACTGTGCATTATAACAGAGGGTGCAGAACTGCTGTAACTGATGACAGAGGTTGAATTTTCATTCACGTTAGCTAAAGACACAACTGAGGAATCACACTCCTGCGAACCCGAGTCATTCACAGCAGTGGAAACTCTTTTTTCAGCTGGGAAAAAGTCCCTCTGCAGCTCAGAATTTAAGATACCTACTCCCCAAGAGGAAGAATTCTGAGTATTTGTGGAAGATGCTGTATCATTACATGAAGATCTATCCAAGACAAGAGGTCTGTTGTTTGACATTATACTATGTTGAAAATTCAGCGGTGGTAGCTCAGAGCTAAGAGAACTCGGAATGAAACAGTTAGTAGAAGCAGTTTCGTTAGCCTGGGTACTTGTTGGAACATTTTCATAGGAAGAATTTCGATAGGATTTATAAGGCATTCGCCTGCATTTCATAGGTAAGAGTCGATACAGTTTGTATGGGTACATACTTGGTTTTAAACCCCCATTGGCTGTCTTTTTATTTACTGACAGGCGATGGTCAATTGCATGGAAAGACTTCTGGTGATTTTTCAGTATATAGTAAGTCATGAAGGTCTCCAGACAGAAAATGCACTGGTAGCGCCTTTCTCCAGTGTGCCAGATCTCATGTCTGGTGCGGTACTCAGCTAACGCAAAGACTTTATTGCAGTAGTGACAAGGGTATGTTCTTCTCCAGGAATGCACATTTGCATGTCTTCGAAGGCTGGACAATGTGACATAACTACGCTTGCAAACAACACAAGTGTATAATATCTGCCCATCAACGACTTTAACCAAATGATCCGTTTCTGGTAAAGTGCAGTTTGCATTAGAACAATCGGTGATGCTGTTTTCAGACAACAGAGGCTCTGTGTTTGCACAGGAACTTCCATTCTGTCCCTCTGAAGCTGTACGGTTATCTGCAAAATTTTGTTCATTTCCATTGTGAGCTGATGAGTTACTTGATCTCGTGCAGACTTGTTCATGACTTTCCAGTATATTTAGATTTGCAAATTGTTTGCTGCAGTATTTGCATATGAAAGTCTCCTGATGCTCTGAATGGAGCTGAAGGTGAGCAGTGAGTAACACCCGGTCACTGAATGATTTTGCACAATAGTTACAACTGTAAACAGGTGGAGTGACAGTCGCCCCAGATGCAGAGACATTAGAAGTGTTTTCCTCTTCTCTGGATACATGCAAATCTCCTGCTTTATTTTGAGATTTTGGAAAGGAAGTAATTGTCTGATCAGTAACTGCTTCGTGCTGGGCTTCTGCAGTGGTTATGGTAGAGGCTGGTACTTTTGCTACAGCCAAACCAGTACCCTGGGGCTTTAAGGTTGACTTAGGAGTACTACCTGCTTGTTTTCCCTGCTGAATGACTGGGGTGGCTTGGTGATTTTCATAGCGGTCCTCACCCACCTGGTATGAAGGGCTGCTGTCCTGGTCAACAAAAAGTGCTCCTTGAGAAGTTTCTCCCCCAGAAGAAACTGCATAGGAGTGCTCAGCCAAGGTACTGGCCGATTCAGCATCTTTGCACACATCGCTTCTGTCGAGGCTGATGTTGGCAGCTTGTATTGTCTCAGATACCTTTTTAAAGCTGGCCCTCAAATCCAGGGGAGAAAACAAATTGTTTTCTGTTTCAAAAATTGAGAAGGCATTTGTAATTCGTGGTCCATTTGTCACAGCAGAATCTTCATGTCGCTTTTCATGTTTTTCCTCTTTGACAGTCCCTTTTTCATTAACACAGTATGAATAGGGACAGGGGGAACTTGAAAAATTTACATCTGTAAGATCTTCTAGAAATGATATTCCCAGTTTTTTCCCTGCAGCTGCAAGGTCCATTACAGTTTCCTGCCTCTTAACAACGACTGTGGAACTGTAGATGTAATTCAGTATCTCTGTAAACACTTCAGCTTTGAGATCATCTAACTCCAGCACATGACCTGAAATACAGATAGTACGACTCCAAAAAATGTTTTTAAAGTAAAGGCTTGAAGCTGCCAGCACATTACTATGGGCTTTAAATTTGGTGTCTTCCACAATTATGGTGACATCGCATAAAATACCCCGAATGCGCTGTTCATTTAAAATGGAAAGTACAGTGTCACTGTGGAAGTCATCCTTGAGATCCTTTGAATGGGACATGACTGTCATCTACAAGAGAAAAAAAAGTAAATTAGAAAGCATTTTTCATCCATTTCAGTTACAGATTAAGTTTATAGTTCTCTATTATTTTATACATATATTTTAGTTTATTAACTTTTAAAGTTTAAGAATGAAATATTATTTGTCATAATATTTCAGATTTAAGTCATCTTATATTCTCTGGTGCCAACACTACTGCAGGAAATGTCTGTCCAGATCAAGGAGGCAGGAGCACCAGCAGCTCCTCAGCAGGAGGCAGAGGATGCCTCCCACTCCCTCCTGGCTTGAACCTGCTGTCCATCCTGTGCCTTTCACTGGGAGTGCAGCCAATGACTTCTGCTATGCCAGCGGGTGCAGCTGCTCAGGGTCACCCCGAAGGACTCCCTGAAGCCTGGCTGGAACTCCCCAGCATGCCACAGAGGGACGTGGCACAACCCAAGGGGAAGGCTGTGTTGCCGAGGCTCTGTGCAGAGACAGGACTTTGCTTTCTGGGTTGTTTGCCAGACACTGACTTTTCAACACAGCTGCATCTGACCTCCTTACTAAGCTCATATTTAATCAGAGCAAGAGAGTCTCAGTTTCAGGATAAGGCTTTATAACCAAACAAATGCACAAGGAATACAGTTTGGTAGACAAGTGAAGTACCTATAACACTGTTTATGTAAACGGATTTTTTTTTTTTAATAGTGATTAAATTCACTCAATAATTTACACTACTTTTAAAATTACTGAAAAGTTCCGCGTAAAACAAGTGGAAAGTAATGGAATAACAAGTAAAAAATAAGAGAGCTTTTTTCTTCAGTTATATTTTAGATTTAGTGTTCACACTATAATTAGATAGTGTGTTCTTAATTTCTTTCAAATAGTAAGAATTAATTGCAATAATAAGTACCATTAAATAACTGCTAATATATAATAATGAGGTTTAATGCTGACAAAAATTATTTAGTTAAGCCAGGCTGTTACTATATGAATATACTGTTTCATTTTATTGAGAAAAAAATATGCAAAATAGGAATGAAAACTATTCTGAAAAAATATATTAATTTGGCAATTTAATTTGAATTTTGACAATTTTTGCCAAGTGAATTTTGTATCTGGTGAAAACTTTTCTTTAAACTTGTAGAAGCAAAATGCACCTTAAAGAATATTACTGACAAAAATTTTGTAAATTTCTAAAATATTATAACCCTCTAAGTTAGGATTTACCTTCTAAACACTCCATCTGCTGCTCCAAACTTTAGCTTTCAGCTTTAAAAAATTTATGATGACCCTTACGCTCAAATACTTTATGTTAAGAATGCCAATATATAAGACGGGTTTGATCCAAATGGCAAAATGAAGGTTTGACTCATATTCATTAGGCAAACACCAATGGCCATTTAGAACATACTGGCTCATTCACCCAAAATATTGGGAAGTAATCCTTTCTGGAAAATAGGGTCTTTATCACTAAGTTAAGTAATACAAGTCATACACCCCTGCTCTAACTCATCCAAGTATACTTAAGATACTTTTATCACAAATCCACAAACTACTTCCCTGCAAGTCAAATTACACAAACAGCAGCAACAACTTTACAGTGAAGACAAATCCTACAGACTATGAACAAGACTGGAATTCAGTACATTACAGATGAAGCTTGGAAGTAAAATTTTTACCTTGCAGCATGGCCATTGCTTCTATCAAGAAAGGTGTTGTCTATGCAAATAGTAAAAATTTCTAATAGACTTTGATGGCAGAGAATTTTTAATGCAGAGAATTCAGAACAAAGCTGTTATGCACAAAAAATACCTCTGATGTTTCCCATGATATGCCATGGATGTCAAGAAATTAATTCATCAGTATAGTGGTGAGAGAAACATACATGAATATTACTTTGATTATTTGATCACTCCCAGCAGCCATAAATCTTGATGCAATGTTGTACCTTGAAATCTTAAAATCATAGCTTATGATGGTTTGTCTACAACACTAATTTGGCTTAAAATAAGGGATATTTACTCATTTGGCAACCTGAAATTCACTAGTAGTGCTTAGCTACGGTTATCTGCTTTGGTTGGGTATCTGAAAACCCAGATGTAACTGTAGATAGTTTCTGGCATATGGAGTCTACAGAAAGCATACTGACAATTCTTTTCTTCCAGCAAACAGCCACTATTCCATAATTGATTCCTTCTTCTCATTGACAGCGTCTGAGATTACATCTGACTTGCTCATGTGATGTAGTATTAGAAACCAACTGTCAGACATCAAAAACATTTCACAACAGGAGCTATTGATAGGGTTATTTCCTGAGTATAGGAAATAAATGATGTCAACTCTACCTCCCAGTGAACTGCCCCACAGGAATTTGCCTGTGTTTTTTCTGCTTCTTTACTGGAGACAGCTGGTTTTAGTTCAAAGACACATCATCTGACAGACTGTTTGCTAAGTGTATCAGACTGCTACTGCCATGCTGAGAGGCATAAAAACCCAAGTGGGTTTAGTACAAGTCTTATTTTTCAACAAATTATTTCAAATTTTATCTTCCTAAGGACAAAAGTGGGTATTTTAAATTTCTACTCACCATGTAAATAGATTGCCAGCTTTTGCAGTCCTGGATAATTTGGTATGCTCAGTAAAATAGTAAACTAGATTCCCTGTGTCAACATTGTAGAAATGATCATCTGCTATTTGGTAATTTATTTTTTTTTTTTCTGTGTTCTAAACCATAAGCTAGGTATCTCATTGAAAAGTTATATAGAAAAATTCCAGAGCAAATCAGTTTTCAGAGCCAACACTTTTTCCTTCTTCATCTCCACCTACAAATACCTCAAATAGTCCATTTATTCATGTCTGTAATGATTCTCTACTGGCTTCCATTTCACCTGTCTTGCGTCTTGCATTTGTAAAAAACATGTCTCAAATGCTACAAAATCAAAATTCCCTACCTAGCACACACAAATAAATGGAGTATTTTAGGAATATTTTACATTCCATTTGCAGTTCATACTGTAAAATGAAAACCTGCTCTTCACTTTCCTAGGGAGCACTACCAAGAGCCAAGATACATAGAGATCAAACTTTTCAGATGTGCTAGTATTAAATATTTTCCATTAAAACACTGGAAAGTTCATTCAGAATGTAACTATTCTTCTGTATGATTTTATTATAGAGTTACAGAAAAAAATTTAGTTTTATTTGCAAATTTTTCCCAAAACATAAATACCATTTGACCTATTAAAGGGAACAAAACTCCTCAGCCAAGTAATCCCTCTTTTTTTTTTTTTACACAAATCTGTCAGTTAATTGCATACTTTTTACTCTCAATCCAGACATAAATAATTTTTTAGGAATGTGAACAGTACCTTTGTAGCATTACCTAATGGTCTTTGGTACATTTATGAATAACTTCAGGTTCAGAACAGCAGAATTTGTGATTGGGAGTTACAGTACTATTTGCAGATTTTCTGCAAAAACAGTAACAGACTTAACTTGTCCTTAAAAGTTGTTGAATCACTTGGAAAAAATTATTTATTCATCTGAAACTTAAGTTTAATGGTCAGTAGGTTTATGGAATTGTACCTTTTCTGACATCAACAGAACACCACTCCAGGACAACAGCCACAAATGAAAATATGCAATATTAAAAGTTAATGTCAAGATCAGAGATTGATTCACCCAAACACAAATCTGACTACTTATGCCTCACAGATGACACTGCAGATTATCAATAGAGAATTCAGCTCTACATGGACACAGCTGAGAGTAGAAGATACTGTGAATTTTTATATTAACATTGCTCTAAAGTCAACAAAGAGTTCACAAAAAGTTTTACTAGCTCATGAATATGAAATGCAAATTTTTACTACCAAAGAGAACAGTCTAGGAATAGTCTTTTAACTTCTGCTAATGTTTTGAAATCCACTGCCGGGCAAGTGTACCCCATCACATATGAGATTATTCTATTCCACCTCAGTCAGCTAAATTTGAAAGACAAGCTAGTGGCGTAACAAAAAAACTCCAAAGCATTAGGGACAGTTGCTAGTACCCAGGCAAAATCAAAACCAGCAAGATAAATGATGAACTGCAGTAAGAATTCTCAGTTTTCTTACTCCATAGATTTCTACTGGATTTTAAAGTGCTAATAATATGGTACTAACCAACCGGACACCACAGAAATATGTTCATTCCATACCCTTCCTTCGGTTCACTTTCCCCCCACTCTGTAAAGGAACTCTGAAGTCTCTGTTTTGTTTCCAGCCGACTTCCCCAGCTGAGGAGGAACAGTCACCTGTATCTAAGTCCCCTAAAGGATGCCGGTTTTGTTCTAGAGCCGAAATGGAGTCAGGCATCACCAACAAACAAAAACCCCCAAACAAGTACACCCCCCCCAAACATACATCCCCCGCAACTCTGATGCTTGCTTACCTGGAAACCTACTGTCCAACCATCTGCTACGGCGACTGCCCGGTTTTTTATGGGGTCATTTCAGCAGTCCCATGTCGGCAGCAGGGCTGCCTGGATCAGGGAGCTGCAGCCTCCCTGCAACCTCAGGCATGCAGGGCCGTGTTCATGGTGTCTAACGATGTTAATGATGTCTAATGATTTTCAATAGCTCGCAGGAGCGTGTAGCTTAGTGCTCACATTACAGAACGTTACTTCTGCAACCGCATTGAGAGACTTTCTCTTTGGACTCTCGCTCCTCACATCCTTCCTTCCCTGTTGCTATAGAAGACCATTATTTTAAACTGGTTTCTTCTCAGCCTCGCGCCTTCCTCTTTTAATTCAGACAGCTGGGGGGGGGGGGGGGCTGGTGATGGAATTCAGCCTAAGAGTATGTCACTGTTAACAGACCTCTGATGGCCCGCGACGAACCATTCTTTCAGAGCTGTGACTCTTTCCCACTATTAGCATCCCGACCTCACTTCTCTCACTCCCCGTTTTACGCTTCTCATGACCTCTCCCCACCGCACGGCACAGCCCGTGCGGCCTCGGCAGCGCCTCGCTCGGACACGTCGGACGAAGCGGCGCCCGGGCGCTCCGTGGCCGCTCCGTTCCCAGCGGCACGGCCCTTTCCGCCGCGGATGGGCTCCCCCGGCCCGGGGCTCCCCTGCCGCCCCCCGGCCCGGCCGCGGCCGCCCGCCGGGGGCGCTGCCCCCGCGCAGTGCGGCCGCGTCCCGTCCCGCGCCGTGCGCTGCGCTGCGGGCTCTGCCCCGCGCAGCCACGGCAACGCGGGGCCCGCGGCTGCCGTCGCCTCCCTTCCCGCGCCGGCTGCGCGCCCGCGGGCCCCGGTGCGGCGCGGCGGCCTCGCGCCGCTTGTGCGTCTGCGAGCGGCCCCCCCGCGGGCCCCGCATCGCGCCCCGCTCATGGCGCTGCCGCGGTGCCGGCGCGGCCCCTCCCGCGGCAGCCGCCACTGACCTGCCGCCGCTCCGTCCCCGCCGGCGCAGCCTCGGCCCGCGCGCAGCAGCGCCGCGTCCCCGCGCCATTAACAGCGGGCCCGCGGGCTGTCCGCGGGCGGCAGGCGGGCGGGGCCGCGGCCGGGGCCGCGATCCCGGCGCGGCAGCGGCCGGACGGCGCGGCCGCCATTTTGCTGTGCCGCTCCCGGCAGCGGGGTTGCCCGAGGTCTGGCGGGCAGGGCCGGGCCCGCGCGCTCCGCCGCGCCCGCTGCCTGTGCCGCGCCCGCGGGCGGCGGGAGCCGGCGCTGCGCGGGGTCGGCCCCGCAGCTGCTGAGCGGCCGCGGAGCGCGGCCGGCCCGAACCCTGCTCCGCGGCCATCAGCGCTCCGCGGGGCGCGTCCCGGAGAACTCCGCTTGGACACAACACAGGACTTCCATGCCAGGCCTTTCTGCCAGGAAGAAAGTGTTTCTGAGCATGGATAGCTCTGTGCTACCTTCTGCCACTTCCCTCCAGAAAGCAGAGATGAAACATAATCCTTGAGAAAAAATATCTGAAATAAATGACATTTAATTACTGAATTAGACTTATTATTAGACCTTTTCCTTATTATATTATCTTTTTAAAAGTATGTATAGAAACTCAAATAATATGAGGAAACTTGTTTTAAGCAGTATTCTTAATCATAATTTAGGCTTCTTGATATTTTTTACTGCTTCGGGAAACAACACTACCATTAGTGCTTCATAAGCAGTACCAAACACTCCCTTAGATAAAGAAGGACAGAGCTTGATTTCCTCTGTCCAGGTGCTCCAACACATTTGGTACTGTCCTCCCAGATACCGTCTTAGCCTCTCACTGCAAATAGTCAGCAAAGTCTCTTTTCTTAAAACTCAGAATCATGAAGCTTAGAGAAAAACTGGGCTTTGAGACGGGTGAAAAACCTTGTTAGATAAATGAACAATTTGGGTTTTGTCTTAAAGCTTGCTTTTATCCAAGGCTAACCTATGTTTATTTTTACAATGTATTGTGTATAACACTTCACAGGACAGAAACATTATTTTCAAATCTTAAACCTACACATTAAAAGCACTGAATAATAGGAACTGATTCATTTTAGGGGAAAAAAAAAAATCCAGACTATGTTTTTATCTTAGGGCTCTCTGCGACCAAAAACTATTTATTTAATCTCATGGCAAATCGAGTCACGAGATGATCAGTAGCTGTTCACCAACAGCTGTGAGAGAGGGAACAAATAATTCGAGAGCACGGTGGTTTTGATTGCAAAGGCAGAGTGTGTCCCAATGTTTTCCCGATGTTCACTTTTATTCCAACCTACATAATGGATAAACAAAGTTTCATACTTACATGTAGGTTACTTTTAATCTTGGACTTTGCCTATTGCTTATTTGCTGATTATTCCTTTATTACTGCTTTAGATATGTATATGCATAATCATATGTATTAATAAAGATTTTTGACACAAGTGTCATAAAAAGTATTTGTGACAAATGTGTTGTCAATAACAATACAATAAAATGTATTAAATTAAACCTGTTGTAATCCTTTAAAGGAAAAAAATGCCTTCCTAAACAAGCATCTTGAAACAAATTTAAGGAAGGTTATTTATTCCCCCTAAATCTTAATTAAAATTAATTATTTTAAATTGTTTTGAAAATCAGATGCATAACCATCATTTGTATAGCTGACAGTCCAACTTAAAGACAGTAATTTATTTCTACTTAAACTCTGGGTGCTCTGTCAGTCTTAGTATCTATAGGCAATATAACAGATAGAGAGAACAAAAAAAATAGTCATCAAGTTTTCTCTCTTTCTTAAGAAAAGTGTTTTCTTAAGGCAACTTTAGCTCCTCCACTAAAAAAAAGGAATCACCTCTTCTGTGACTTGTAGTGTAATTGATGGTACTAATTTCCATATATATATATATATAAATGAGCTATTGGGAATTCACAGTCCCATCAGCTCCTCGTGTGTTAAAAATATTCTTCAGAAAAAGAAATTCTTTCTAAGACTGTCTTGGCCTCATCCAAGATTTTACATAATCATTCTAATGTTTCATGTAAAACCAACTGCATGCAAAGAAAATGGAGGTACTGGTGCTGCAGTCAGACCTACAGTGATATTTGGGAGAAGTCGGACAAGGTCCATGTGCTCTGCAGCCCTGATTCCAGAGTGTAAGCCCCAACACTAATGATGTACTCGAGAAATAGTGAGCTTGCTAGAGTATATGTACCAATTCCTATTAAATGTATAATTGATTACACATAACAGCACACAAATGCTGTGCTCCTTTTAGAAGGAAGTCCAAGTGGTTTAGCAGTGGATTATTTTTCATGTAATAAAACTGCAAGATCTAGAGAAAAAATTCAGCAAATCTCTTTAAAATGTATAAAACAGTTCCAAGGTTACCGAAATGGTGGTGTTGGAATACTTTGCTGAAGTCAGATAATCTCCACTTCTGCAACTTGTGGCATGTGGTATCCTTTCTGTAAGAGTATTTCATGAAAAAATCATGCCAATATTCCTCTTTAGTCAAGCAGTTTCAGTTCTTTAGCAACAGCAGAAAACAACATATAGAGCATTAATTACTCAGTCTTGCAAATTCCTCATGAGCAACAGGAATTTGGCTAGGATTTGACTGGTTTCTGTCTCAGTGCCTAGACCAGCCTATCCATGAGAAAAGCACTTGGATAGACTGTCATTTTCATTGCTCTGCCTGCTGAGATGAGAGCGGCCAGGGGTGCTGCTGAGAAGGAAACACAACTCCTTTGTATCCTCAGGCAGGCCAACCCTTCACTCAGGAGTGGGGAACAGCAAAGACCCAGCAGCCCCTTTGCAGTCCATGAGCAAGGGAAAGAGTTCCACGTGCAGCCCCTTTCAGAATCACAGAACCACTAGGTTGGAAGAGACCTTCAAGATCAAGTCCAGCCCATGCCCTAGCACCTCAACTAGACCAGGGCACTGAGTGCCACATCCAGTTGTTTTTTAAACACATCCTGGGATAGAGACTCCACCCCCCTGGGCAGACAATTCCAGTACTTTATCACTCTTTCCTTAAAAAACTTTTTCCTAATTTTCTATATTTCCCAGCTTAAGACTGTCCTCTTGTTCTGTCAGTTGCTGCATGGAGAAAGACCAACCCCCCACATGACTATACCCACCTTTCAGGGAGCTGTAGAGAGTGCTAAGGTCACCCCTGAGTCTCTTTTTCTCCAGGATAAACACCCCCAGCTCCCTCAGCCCTTCCTCACAGGGTTTGTGTTCCCAGCCCCTCTCCAGCCTTGGTGCCTCCTCTGGATGCACTCCAGCGTCTCCATGTCCTGAACTGAACTGAGGGGCCAGAGCTGGACACAGCACCTGAGGTGTGACCCCACCAGTGCTGAGCACAGGGGCACAATGACCTCCCTGCTCCTGCTGGCCACCCCATTCCTGATCCAGGCCAGGGGCCATTGGCCTTCCTGGCCCCCAGGGCACACACTGGCTCCTGTTCAGCCGGCTTGGACCAGCACCCCCAGGGCCCTTTCCCTGGGCACTGTCCAGCCACACCGACCCCAGCCTGTAACACTGCAGGGCTTATCGTGGCCAAACTGCAGGACTCGGCCCTTGGACTAATTAAACTTCATCTTGTTGCACTCTGCCCATCCATCCAACCATTCCAGGTCCCTCTGCAGAGCCCTCCTCCCTTCCAACAGATTGACACATGCTCCCAGCTTGGCGTCATCTGCAAACTTACTAATGAAAGACTCAGTACCCTCATCCATGTCATCAGTAAAAATATTGAACAGCACTGGCCCCAGCACAGAGCCCTGAGGGACACCACTGGTGCCTGTCCCCAGCTGGATGCAGCACTGCTCACCACCACCTCTGGGCCCAGCCATCCAGCCAGTTCCTAACCCAGCAGAGAGTGCTCCTGTCCAAGCTGTGGGCTGCAGCTTTTCCAGGGAATGCTGTGGGAGACAGTGTCAAAGGCCTTGCTGAAGTCCAAATAGACAACATCCACAGCCTTCCCCACATCCACCAGGTGGGTCACCTGGTCATAAAAGACCAGGTTGGTCAAACATGAGCTACCCCTCCTAAACCCCTGTTGCCTGGGTCTGATTCCTTGACCATCCTGTCTGTACATGCTGCATGATGACACTCAGTAGAAACTGTTCCATAACCTTACTGGGTACTGAGGTCAGGCTAACTGGCCTATAATTACCAGGATCCTCCTTCCCACCCTTTTTGTGAATGGGTGTCACATTGGCCAGCTCCCAGTCATCTGGAACCTCACCAGTGAGCCAGGACTGTTGGTAAATGAGGGAGAGCAGCTTCGCAAGCTCATCTGCCAGCTCCCTCATCACCCTGGGACGGATCCCATCTGGTCCCATAGATTTATGAATATCCAAGTGGCTCAGCAGTTCTCTGACTGCCTCCTCCTGGCTAACAGGGGGACTACTCTGCTCCCTGACACCATCTACCAACCCAGGAGGACAGGTGTCCTGAGGACAAGCCTTCTTCCCACTACAGACCAAGGCAAAGAAGGCTTTAAGCATTTCCACCTACTCCCCATCTGTTACTGAATTCCCTCCTTGATCCAATAGAGAACAAAAGTTGGTCTTACCCTTCCTTTGCCATTAATGTATTTGTAAAAACATTTTCCTCTTATTCAGCATCAAGTGGAGGGAGAAGGAGCCCAGTTACAGCAGCTGCAGCAGCCCCCTGCCCTTCCAAGTCTGGTGGAGAGGAGAGAAACCTGGGGCAACCCACTTGGCTATCAAACTGTGTTGATCTGTGTACGTGCACCCAACCAAGTCTTTCTCCAAGAAATGCTGCTTTCTTAAAATTTAGGCATGGCCTAATCAGAGTCCCATCAACACTAAACAGGACACATACAAGCAATTTTTACAGGTGTCACTACATCTTTTTCACCAGTCTAAAAAGGAAATTGAAGCAAAAATAACATAAATCCAAATTCTTCTCTTGCACAAAATACAAAAGCTTATGTCATACTGCTACTAAGAATCAGCTGACTTTACATATTGCTCTCTCTGAACAATCTTAGTATTATTTTCCATTTAAGTAATTTTTTTTAATGTGCTGCTGACAAGACGTTTTCTAGCTGCCTACACTTGTAGGACATATTAGTCCTTAGCCAACAGAGATCAGCTGCAAACATGAAGCTATGTTTACAGAGTGACAACAACAGACATTCTTCTGATGATGACTGTTGTCAAATGTAGTGATTAATATATTTGAATAACTTTAAAGAAAAGAGGCAAAAAAAAAAAAAAAACTTGTTCATTCAGAACAATTACTATGTGGTATTCTGTTATCAGAAAGGTAAAATAAAAGTATTTGAGTTCAGCCTCCATTTCCCAGTTTTCAGAGGACGCATCATCTGAATTTTCTTGGGAGCCAGCATCCACAATGCAGGCTGGGGGCTGCTGCTCTTCTGGGTGAGGTATGTGGGGTGGCAGGCCAATGCAGCTCTTCTTGCCCTTTACTACAGCTGATGTGACAAATCACGATGGACTGAAAATAGAGTTCAATCCCTGCCCCTGCAAGCACCTCATTCGGTTGGTCTGCCAGATGGCTGGACACAGAACTGGTCTTCAAGTTGTTAATTGTCTACCACTGGCCTCTCCAGTATTCCTTAAAATTTTGCAAAATAATTTTGGTTTTGCTGTTGTTTTGGTAAACCAAAACCAACATACAAGTGATAGCTATTGCTCTGAGCCATCGCTTCAGCGTGGCAAATATTATGATAACTTAGCAGACACACAAGAACTTCATATGTTCTTAAATATTCTTATGCTCCATTTTGTGCTGACCAAAGGGGTCCAGCCCAAGGCTTTGGAAACCTGCAGGTAACCTGCAGGGAAAAGCCCTCCTCCTTTTTCATCCTACTGCATGTTTCCAAACTAAAGGCTGAAGCAGGGCCTCTGTTCATGCAGTGGAGAAGGATTGTAGCAAAGCAGATAGTGCTGGCAGCACGAAGAGAACTGTGATGGCTCCAGCTCTGGTTTGTGCTGCTTGCTCTGCCACCGGTGTGAACTGCTCAGATCTAAGCTCAGCTCGGGTGGGGGACAACAACAACAACAACTACTACAACTACTACTACTACCACCACCACTACTACTACTAACCCAAGAGCTGGCTTGCCTCTCCCTAATAATTTCCCAAACTCTTATTCACTCAAAAGCCTTAAGAGTAGCCTGTGATGGTGCATAACCACATTGTTTATGGTTCAGGATCGTGGAAAGATTTATGTGGCAGTGTTTAAACTATCTGAAATTAATACTAGATTCTGGTATTGATTCTCAACTTGGCTGTTGAGAGTTATGGAAATGTTGAACATCATCAGGATAATCTTCATTTCCTAAATCTGATGGTTACATATGAAGTCTACTCTCTTACTAAGCAGTCCAAAAAAGTAAATTTGGAAACCAAACCATTTGTTGTTGGAATATTTTCATTCATTTAAAGGAAAATTTAATTAGGCTACTTGTCTCCTAAGCAACTTCTCAGATAATACCCACTGAATTTAAACCCAAGATTTTCAGATTCACATTTTCCCTATCTTTTTAATTGATAGGATTTTAGACTTATTTCTTAAAAAATATGATTTGGGGATAACCCAAAGGGTTGGATACACTTTTCATTTCATATATAAATTAATACTTTAAGAAGAAAGGCCAAAAATATCTTGTACAGAAACTTGCTGAAGTCAGTGCACAAATTTCTCAGAAATTTATCTAAGCTTCTTTTTGATCCGGGACTGAACACTTGCACAGAAAGTGTGAGTGCTGTGTAAATGCTACATCCAGATATTATTCCTAAAGTCCATGATCACCTGTAATTTTGACTTTCACAACTGTTTCTTGACCCCTGTCTTCTCCTGTTGTTGTCTGGCAGCAGACAACCCTTGGGTTGTCTTTGCCTGGATACATTAGATAGAACCAGAGTGCTACGAGCAACACCAGCTTCGTTCTTATTTAGTGGCTTTAGTTTGTCACTGCGTAAAGCAAGACGATCATGCTTGCTTCTGAAAGCTGGTGCAAGATTCAAATTGAGAATGCCTAAACATTTCTGAAAGACACCGTTACCCATCATTTTCATTCATACTTATGGCAGTGCTATAAGTATTCAGAATCCTAGAGGAAGGTTTCCATTTGCAGACCAAGCCTACCATGCCAATTTTATCCAGCTATTGCAAGCCCAACTGAAAGTGCAATAATTGAAAGTCACAAGAAATATTTCCATTGAAAACATGAGAGGCTTTGGTTAAATCTTTTAGTACTAGGAATCTACATTGGGCCATGCCCAGATATCTTTTTATATGGTGATTTTCTAGATGCATGCATTATTGTGAGCACATGGTATGTAAATGCATTGGGCTGCTTAATAAGCATTCACTGACACACATCTGCAGCTTTGCTAATGTACCTTTTATTCCTATGTGGTTGTCAAGGAAACAGGTTATGGCCCAGTATTCTGTCTAAAATATACTGAGCAAGTGTTCTATAATAATTTACTTAAAATAGGTACAACTTAGGTTTCGTAGCACATTGCTTCTGTAAATGCAGGTAACCTGAATTTATCTAATTGTAATGTTTCACTGATTAGTTGAAACCACCAGTGTCATTTTATTGTCTCTGAAAATCTATTATATTTTCTATGTCACACAACATTGCATATTAGAAGTAAATTTAATTATAGAAAACATTTTGAGATATTCTAAGAACTGAAGAGGGCTTTTTGGCTTGTGGGGTTGGAGTTTTTTTGTTTTTAAAAAATTTGATTCCTTTCCATACATTCTGACTGGTGACCTTAATTACTTATTTCAATTTAGAGATACCATAGTGAGAATTACTCTGATGCAACAAAGCATTTCCTACCAAAATTTGTGCAAATAGTGCCACTGAAATCAGTGGGATTTCTTCCTTTCCTATACTCTTTGGTACCAAGGACCACATTAAAAATTAATGAATTAATCAGAATTTCACTGATTCTTTCATTCAATACAAGTATATCTTAAATCTAAAGCACAGATACCAGGTATACTTATACTAACCCAGATTACTATTGGACATTCACAATAACAAAAAAGGAAACTGCTAATATTTTAAAAAGCCGTGTAAAATGTGAACTGTTATTTTGAAATATGCTTTGTGATTATTTATTACAATACTGTATCTGAATCTACAAACTGCTCTTTCCAGCTCATGAATCAAGAGGCTTTTTACTGTCCCTGATTAAAGTCATGTATAAAGGTAGAGATTCTATGAACTATAGCTTAACCAACCCAACAGTGTCAGAAACAGGCACTGGCACTGAGAGTTCCTTTGCCTTTCCTGTGTGGCACAGGTTTGTAATGAACAGTTGTGACTGGGATCCAGAGCTAACACTCTGGCATACTCAGAAGGTTTGTGTGCCTACAAATATGTTTGGTTTGTACAGATCACTGGAGGCTGTAACCTGTTTCAAAAGCTATTCTCTCTGATTTTGTATGTTCAATCTCTATGGCGATAGAAGATCCAGTAGGAACTGGAAAAATCCAACAATATTGACATGAGAATAGAGCAATGTGTTATCATAGTGAGAACAAATCTTAAATTATTGTAATAAAGTAGAAATTAACAGAAAATATACCCAGGTAATGCAGTGGTAATTGTGTTAAATAATTTAGTTCTATTTCTATGTGAGATTACCCCATAAACTTACCCACCTAAAATCAGGTTGTTCTTCTGTTAGAGTCTTTTAAAAGTGGTATTGACAGGTATTTTCAGCAAAACCATCTCAGTAATTTTTGTGAACTGTGTGGCTACAGTGTATCAGCCTGCAAAGGGAAAAATCCAGATTTAATGACTGAATTATTAGATGAGTACTAATTTCCACATACATTGTGTAATTCATCAAAATTTTCCCTGGGGTGCTGTAGGGCTCCAAATCTACATCTGAGAATTTTAGAACACACCAGCAATAAACCAGTAGCATTAACCAAACCTCTGCTACATTGTTTTATTATGGTTTAACCTGTGTAGTGCAGACTGGACAAAATTATATGTTCTAGACTGAAATGTAAGGATGTTTTCAAGTTTAATTATTTTGAAAGACATTTTCTTTCTCCTCTTTCTCTTCCACCACTTTTCTTTTGATCTTTCTTGTCACAGATTTCACCACAGCATCTGTGATAATGACATTTCTAGGCAGCTCTTGTTCTCTGGAATACACTTCCTGTATTTCGCTGCTTAAATACTTATTCATCACTGTCAAACATCCTGATTTTATTGTTATGTATCAAACATCCTAAAAAGGTTTTCTTGTAACAGTATAAAAATTACGCAGAACTAGGTTTTGTTTCAAAGATACTGAAAAAAATGAAATTGTTCCATAGAGAAATTGCAAAATCATGCAGATAAGGCCTTATGACTCAGCTGATAGGCATTCATACAGCAGCAAGTATGGAGCAGCAATTAAAAATACTCCATCCTCCATTTGCAAATACACTGTATGCTCTTAGCAATAACATTGTACAGGAAATACAGGATCCATTCCTTTGGCCTGAAAAGGTACGAAGGTGAGCTAATTCTTTTTTTGTTGGTTTAGCCTTGTACGTTTTTAGTATATGTTAATTTGAATAAAAAATCTGTAGCTCACATCTGCCCTTAACAAAGGCCAGAATGAAAGAAAATTGCAATAAGTCTTTATTATTACCTCAAATTCCAATAAAGGCATATTCATAAATGTCCAAAATATGATAAATAGGAAGCTTAAATATCATGTTTGGAGGAATCCAATAGTAAAAGGTCTTACCAAAGTGAAAGATTTCCCAAATTTGGTAATAGTGGAATTCAAATACCATATTATCCATAATAAAGCCCTTTTAATGCTTCATAAAGCAATTTATGTGATAAAGCACAACAGACACTAGAAACCTCAAAAAGGTTAATTGGTACCTATGCATTACTAGCAGAATCTGTTTAACAGTCTGACAAATATTATCTGAACACAGCTAGTTTCCCACTGAGAGACCTGCAGTTTCAAATCAAAATGAAGTTTAGAGGCAGAAATAACCTTAATTAGAAAGACCATTGAAAACCAAGTAGGACATTTTTTTGGGTTGATTTTATTTTTACTCATGCTTCGTTTGGATTTTCTGCTAGGCAGAAATGGAATTTGCATGGATAAAAGAACAAATTCCAGTTATAAAAAGGATGGCTCAGTGTCAACAATTAGACTTCTATGATAAGACTGAAACACATACACACACACCCCCAACCCACAAAAAATAAACCCAAAAACCATAACAGGCCCCCCGACAATAACATTTGCAAGCTGTGCTGGAGGTGGGAAAAACTGCACCTGCTCCTCCATGCCCTGGTTAGCCCCCTCAGAAAAATAATAAAATGGATGAAGTTTACAGAATATTTTTTGTGGCACCTCTGGCTACAACATTCTGACACTCTGTATTAGCTGGATGTAAGTGCCACTGAAATACATACAGCAGCCCCATATAACAGTCAAACTGGAAGCACCTTGCTAATTACTGGACTCCTCCTAAATAAAGAAATCAGTTTCTTTCGCTAGAAGAAATTACTTCGCAGGCTGCCAATGAGTTTTTCTGGACTCACGAAAGCACTTGAGTTCAGTCATATTCATTACAAGAGGACTTGCAGCCCTTAACAAAGAGCAAATCTGCAAATGGACTTAAAACAACCGAGGGAAATGTGCTCATGTAACAAAGCTACTTTTTAAAAATGCCTTGAGTGGGTATGTTTAAACACAAAGATACAATAAAAACAGTTTATTTCTAAGTGCCCCATCTTTTCTAAAGATAAGTATCAGAGGCAATAAATAGATTCGACATAGCATTTGCTCAGCATTTCCTTTAAAAATAACCACACAAGAAATAAACAAAGAAATGTACTTTCTTACTACCTTTAATGGTGCCCTCCATATTAACATATTAAACAGGAAAATAATCAGTAGAAGCAAGCTACTGGAGATAAATTACAAAAAAATGCAGGCTTTAATATGTCACTTGAGATATGCTTTCTGTTACATTTTCAGTTCTGCTTCTTTAGGTGGAACAGAGGAATACTGGAGTGTATTAAATTATTCTTAAAATTATGAATCAAATTATTTTATTGTCATCATTAAGTATTTGCCTATTACGACACATGATAAGTCATGTTCCTGAACAGTTATACTCTGCTCATTTGGAATGCACTGAACTGGTATATTTAGAAGTAAATGAGAATTAGTTTAATATTACTCGTAGTGTCAAGGCTGTTATTGATAATTGTCTGTGCCTCTAAATACCTCCTCTGCATTCACTTTCAGTGCTGAGCCTTCTTCCATACAAAATATACTCAGTCATTTTAAAGTCAAGGACATGAAAGGAAAATGGCTTCCCTGCTGCAGAAGTCTCATTGCAGTAGTGAGAATTTCTCAAGTCACGTACAAAGGGCATCGACGAGGAGAATACACTGTGTTATAAGCTCAGTGGAGACATTCGGTAACATCTGATCTGTACAGGCAGTTACCTGTGGTATACATAATATTTAATTTTACTGGCACTGTAAAAAATGTTAGCTAAAAATAGAAATAAAGAATTATAATACTTAAATTTTGCAAAATCTATAAGGTCTGCAAATTACCGCAGACCACAAGTGATCTTATTCTCTAAAGGCTTGTTTAAGGTCTGACAGGAGTTCTTTTGCAGTATGCTTAAACACAGTTCTTTACCTGAACTTCAGAATGGGTCCACTATTTAGAGAAAGGTTTATCAGCATTACTGTGGCTGAATTCAGCAGACTTGAAAGGTTTAAACCTTCTGATTCTCTGCATTTGTCAGCTGCTAAATGTTTTAGTGGTATTTTTATAGTTGTGATGATAATAAAACTATTACTTTATATACACACAGTACAAACCTTGACCTACATTCAAGACTGGGCTAAATTAAAAAAGAAACCAGGGTACGTTTCTGGGAACAACCAATGCAAACCAGAAATAAAACAGGTTTTTGTGTGTACAGCTTTATAAACATGGCATCGTTTAAGAACTGATAGCCGCATGGAAACATAAAGTGAAATCACATTCTCAGTTAGAACTAAGAAGAAACAACTGCGACATTTCCATTTGCATTGTGATATTGCTATTAAAGAGAATAACATCTTTCTACATCTCTACCATTGAACCTTTTTAAAGGATTTGGTTGCCAAGGAAACTGGTTCTGGCCCAGTACTAATCTGAAAGAAATATATTATAAAAGTTGATGTAAGTAATACAGTACTTATAATTATTGTTATTCTTTATGCTCAAATTCAGGTTTTTGTACTTAAGGCTGTTAAGAATTTATTTCATAATTTTATTTGTGTGAAGTAAAACACATTTCAGTGAACTGATACTCGGTTTAAGCTGACAGGGCCATCTATATCAATCTCTCTCTTTAAAGTTCTCCTACCTTTAAATAACAAGAAATACTGCAGTTTTATGTTTGTAGCCTATACTGAAAATATAAGCATTAAAGCATATTATTCTTTATTTAATATTTCGCACAAAACACAAAACCGCTTACGACAGAATTAAAATATTTTTCTTTTTTTTAAACTTCCTCAATTTTTATTTTTGCCTTTTAGCTGCAAGTTTAGTAATGCTTATAGTCAGCTTTAAAATGTAATGGAATCAATAGGGTTTTCAAAAATTCTTTTGTTGCATAAGCGTTGCCACGCCCTTAGTACATATGATTATTTTAACAGACGTGATTGCTCCACTTTCACAATAGATTTTAAAAAACCAGATAAGAGTAGCTGTCATGCCAATATGAGAAGCCAACGATTTAATATAGGTTGTTTTCATTAACAGTTTAGTACATTTTAAAACTGAAAGCTACATTCCAAAGCCCATTTCATGTTCTTGCAACACTGACCAAGAAAACAGTAAAACATGCAAATCTCAACCTACCTGCATGTACCACTTAGAGCAGTGTTAACATGGCAGTGCACCCAGCCATTTTTATGTAAAGTGATGGAGATAAGTTCTGTTCTTGGTCTTCTTGATAATTTTTTAGAAGCAGTTGTCAAAATTCAGATGGTAAGCAGCTTGAATAAACCGTGAGCAGGAGAACTGAGTTTATCAACAGGGAAAGCAGGAGTGGGAAAAAAATAGTCCTCATCCAAGGTTTTCCGAAACTGCAAAACAAGGTTGGCTTTTTTTTTTTTTCTTCTCCTCAGAGGGTTCAAAGCTTGAAGCTGACCACTGCAAAGGCCACTTGTCACATTTACTGAAAATCAACCTATTGATATCACAGCTGAAAATATAAACTCGACAACCAAAGCCCATTGCACAACGTGGACTGCGTAAGAGTTAAAAATAGATTTGACGTGCCTCCTACCTGCATAATAAATATGTAAGTTTCAAGTGCTTTAATTCGATATTCACATTAATTAACAATACAATATACATTATTTAAACTACAGTAAATGCAAGAAGAAAAAGGGTGACACCATCTGGAAGCACAATTTGCTTTTTTTTTTCCTTTCCAAGGGCTAATAATGTAGTTTGAATGTGATGACAAGCTAACAGCTCACCACATTGCAAATGAAAAAAGAATTCTTAAGGTGATGCTCAAATATCTAAGCCTGTAATGAAGCAAAATCCAGTCTTCACTACTGCATGACATGGCACACAGACCATTTACATACTCACATTTGAGATACTAGGCACAGTATAATGAATTCAATACACAGCATGCACACAGCACAAGCAATGTTAATCCTGCCTGCCATTTTAGGCTTGCAGGAGTAAGATACATACTGCAGCACAGCTCTGGTAAGGGAAGAGGCAGGGGACAGCTCACCTTAAATGCAGTATCTGATTAATGTTGTAAGTGACATTGCGTATCAGCTACAGAGTCTTGGTTCAACTGGGTGGGAGGGAACAAAGAAAATTGTCATCAACTGGTGATGCAAGATGAGCTCCAGTCACTAACACTGTTAGCAAACTCCAAATTCTACAACGATACGGTAGTAGGCATTTCAAACTCTTATCAAAATCTCCTTGTGCAATGGCTGAGTCGCCTGCCGAGGAAAACAAAACAGTCTTCTTGCTTATTGGAGAAACGCTGCATCCACTACAGCAACATCCTCTCAATGCAGAAAGATTTCATGTCGCACATATTAAATCCTGGATGCATTTGCTGTGCTTTCTTAATTTTTAAGTTTCAGTATTAAAAAATAAAATTAAAAGCAAATGATAAAAAAAATTATATAGCTAAAGGTCTAATGTTCAGACAAATAAAACATTTCTTTTTCTCTCCTTTCTGTTTTCTGTCTTTTACAGCCCATCAAAATCCTGAGCAGTATTGACAAACCACACGAGCACTAGGTCTGACTGCATGATCAGCTGTCTGTGTCTACGCTACACCCTGTTAACCACAAGCAGTGTTAGAGCTAAATATATCTGCAATGCAGAAACAGTAGGTGCTATGTGGTATACAATTCTGATTAGTTTTAAGATATTTTTCTATCCTCAAATATAACAAATAAAACAAAATTTGCTGCTGATCTCTGTCAAGCATGGTATCTGTCAGACTTACAGAACATAAAAGCTATCCTAAGTACACTGACCTAGATAACACTAAGAAGACTTAAGCAGCGTGCAAGCATACTCACTGTCAAAGCAAGGAAAACGAAACGATTGTCTAATCAAACTGAAAGCAACAACTCACAGTATAAATTCCAAAATGCTACGTACTGTATATGCACATCTCATGTTATTGGAAGACGCAAAGCTCCTTTGTTTTTTTTTTTTTTTCTCGCCAGCTTTTCTTAGCTACGGTTGCACAATGACATTCTGACATCATGGAGGTCAATGCAGATACTAAAGTGCTGCCGTCTTTAAGAAAAAAAAACAAAAAACAAACCATAGCTGCAAAAAAATAATAATGATAATTAAAAATTTCACATCAACTACTTAATGTCTTTTTATTACGCCCTGAGATTAATAGCATGCATGTTGTTCAACCGCATACGTTAAATTGGTATCACCCTCTGCAGAGACTGCAAGAGTAATTGTGGGAATTAGATTTTTGTAAATGTCAAAAAAGGGTTATCATCTGGAAAACTTAAAAATACAATAAAATATTTTGCATGTATAATGAAAAATATGCAAAGAGAAAAGCATCAAAAACTGCCAATCTGATTTTTAAAAAAAATGCCTAGTAAGCAAAACTGGTGCTATTTTCGTTGTCACTCTGTCTCCAAAGGGAGAATGAGAGAACCATGCTGCAGTTTGCTGTAACCTGAGTTACCTTCCCAGAAGGCTAAACCATCAGGTGAGGTAAAACAAACCATAAGATATACCTGTTTAGAGAACAAAATCCCCCCCCACTCTGTCAGTGACTTCTCTCAGCTCTCTATCTCTCTACCCGCAAATACCGCAAGATGATACCCAGCGCAAGAACAGAACTGTGAAGATTAACGTGTTAGCTCTAAAAATATTCTGCTGGAAGATTGCTTCAGGTAACCATTGTTTACCATATGTATAAGTAAATCTAGATGGTTTCTGACCTACTGCAGAAATAAACAGCTCCTTGTGAGGCCAGATTCGTGCCGAGAAGCGCTAGCTTTCATTTGACCTGCCGATACGGCTCAGGAAGAAAGCAGCCAAATTTTCAAACATATATTCTTTCCCTAGGAACCTGTGTACCTGATGATTTTTTTTTTTTTTCTCCAAAAGACCACCTCTTTTTAAAAATGAAGACTAATATCAAGTATTGTATTAAAGCAGAAAATGTTGCACAGCAAAAACTAGGCTGATGTACGTATATATTCACTTCTTTTCAAAAAGTAGACAACATGATTTTGCTTTTTTTCTCCCTTCTTCTTTCTTTTTTAATGATTAAATAGCTATCTGTTTAATTTGGAGATTTTTCTTTGGGAAGTTATTTGGCATTTTGTTCTCTTTCATTTTAAAGACTGGGAATGAGATGTTCCTAACAGTCAGTGCTTTAAAATATTCAGAATCCCCTTCCATAAATAGCACATCTGTCACAGAAAGGGAATCCAGCCAACAGAAAGGCAGAACAGACCAGCAAAAACAACTGCTATTCCAATGCATGATTACGAAATAAGTTTGGATTTTAGCAAGCCTTTATTTAGATTTTTTGTTTGTTTTGAGCTTTTTAAAGTATGATTATATAGAGGCCACCATATATCAAATTTAAGAATGCTAAATAGGGATTAATTTTGAGGGGGTTTTATGTTCATCTCTTAGTCAAACATATACTGTCATGTTAGTTTAAAACCATGGCTGAGTTCCTATAGATTTCAAGAACGGAATACTTGGGCTTTATGGAGCAGTTTGTTGAAGTAAGATATTATTATTTCAGAAGCAAGTGGTAGTTTTGTTTAAAGACAATGATTTCCAGCAAAAGACTGATTTCAGTGGAGTCTCACAGTAAATATATCTGTTCCTGCATTCTTGTAGTCAGCATTCTCATTCACCCAGAGAAGTAGTGTTCTGGGACAGACACAACAAGGTGATTTGGGATTTAGGAAACATTAAAAACCTGCTGGAAGTGAACACTGCAAAGGAATAAACATCTCATGGCGAACAGGGGAGTGAGTTTGTCCAAATCTTTCTGCATACCTCTTGCTTAATGGGCCATTTTCAGTGCTTAGCAATAGTTTTGCAGGCTTAGATTTGCAATGATTTTGCTTCAGACTCAACATCATTTCAGCTCAGAAATCAGTTTCTAAGTCCTTCTACAGTTGCGCAATGCATGCCACAGTAAATAATTTTTAAAAATTGCACTTGTATGTTGCACAAAGCTTTGCTCTCTAAAGACAAATTTTTCAAGGTTGACATATATTAATACTATATTGTTACTTCTCAGTTAGCAACTTGGATTTAAGTCTAACATGATTTGTTCCAAAACTGTTACAGTCCCAAGGGACTATCTCACTTGATTCCTTACTTCAAAATTCCCTGCCTCTGCTGGGTCAAGACTATCTCTATCCATGCCATAAGCTTGTGTTGATTCTGTATTCAATCAGCTTAAAGTGAGCCTATTTCAAGTATCCACAGTGGATCTCACAGGCTATTTATGTTGCAGCCTTTCCCACTTTCAAGCATCCTACTTGTAAAGACGCTTCCTCTTCCTTCATTTATCATCACTTGAGTGCAACAACATCTTATCTCTCCTCACATACTATAGCTTATCAAAACTGGTGAGGAATGAAGGTTCCAACATCATTTTATATTGTGCATCCTCCTTGTGGGATATGGTTTTTTAGAGGAAATGTCCTAGTCCTCCACATCAATCATTTGGCAAAAGGAGGTAGTGTGGAAAGATTCACTTGAAGTCCCTAAAACTGCACTGATTTTTGTCTCAAAGTATTGACACACCTTGTCTTCTTAAGAAGGAAATTTGAAGGAAATTCGAAATTCCTTCCTAAGAAGGAAAGTCTGATAGTCTGGGAAATCTGCCAAGCACCAACCTCGTAGCAGTAAATATCTGGAGGAAGAGTAGAGGAGACTTTGAGAAAAAGAGGACAAACACTTTTAATTTGATATGGATCAGCTCACTTCTACCTATGTTTGACCCAGGCCCAAGCTGGACCAAGGGACTAAACTGTGCCTCTAGCTATATAGAAGACATGCTGTATATGGGACTTCTGCTTAATAGAAGTGAGCATGTTTAATAAGTGAATGAACAAACCTTACATACACTTGGGTTCATTCACACTGTAGTATTTACAGTTTTGTTTCTTTTGTTTTTAAAATGTTTGTCAAATAAACGAGCAGCATACAGCAATCAAGGGACAGAATCAGCCCCAACCCTCAAGAAACTGTAGTCACCTGTGTGGTGATTCCACCCCTGTGAAGCAATGACAAGGGGACATGCAGCACAGCTGGGAATCCAGGGTGGGTGTTTCTAAAAGGGCATTCCAGAACTGGCTACAGCCTTTCAGCAAACCTGCTCTTGGAACGACTCCTTCAGCCTCTGAATTTAGCTGCATTAATTATGTTGGTATCTTCATTCCATTGGCGCCATTGCATAAGACACATTATTGATGAGCATTCAGTCTGAAATTAATTAAATTTTGGAAAACAAAAAACCCACACCCTTGATCATGAACTAAAATTCTCGGACCTAACACACTCAGGAAAGCATCCATATACCCAGACACTGGGCCTAGTAATTAACCTACTGCTCAAATGCCTTCTGTCCAAACTCCTCCTGCTACTTCCTTCATGAAGAAGCTGCTTTCTTCAGTACTGAAACCTCTACCGGTTGTTGTTGGGATAGAAAACAAGGCGAGGGCAGGAAAAAAAGGACCGAAGGTAGAACCTCCAGAGTTTGCCTTGCCAGAGCCAAAGTAAAGCACAGTTATGCCTGATCTGGTCAACATGCCCTAGCTGTACACATCTAGCTTAAATTGCCCCAAGCATACAGACTAACTCAGTTTAGTGCTGACAGTTTTCCCAAATTTCCCACAGTTCCTTCTGTGTCTCTGTATGGCTACAAAGTCTTCCATTATTTGCTGGAACAGAAAACAGTTGTTCTTTGTTATTCCTATGAATTATTTACACACCTTCATTTTCAATTGTCACACTAATACAAACGGGCCATAAAAAATAACATCTAAGTGATCTAAGTTGCAAGTTTAGACTCCTGCTATTCCTGTTACATGGGGATTATTTCAGCTGACTTTTAAAAGCAGCATTTAAAGACGATTGCTTTTATAAAAGGCAAGTACTGAGAATCTAGAAAAATAGCAAGTATCTGAATATTATGAAATATATTTAGATACTCCATTGTATCAATGTGTTATCAATATGCATTAGGAAAACCACAGGCCTTCCTGCACTGAAGGATCACAGTGTACTAAGATACATTGAGGTGCTGGATGTTTTTCTGTGAAATGCTTCTAACAGCCACTTATGGTCTAGTAAACTATAAAATCTTATGGTCTTAAACTATAAAATCTTTAAGGATAGAACACCTGAGATTCACTATAAACAAATGGCAAACAGAATGTCAAAAAACTGTAGAACCATCCATGAACTCTCAGGAAAATGATACCTTTACAGATATTTGCATTCAGGTTTATATTACAGGCTGTATTTCTGTATAACGTGGCACTCACAGTAATTAGCAATAACAACTGGCTTTGTCTTGGTTTTTCTCTGAATAGTGCTTTAATTACTGATGAGCATGGTCTCTCCCTCTAGTTCTACCTCCTAAGGCCCTGCTTGCTTTCTAAACTGCAGCCAGACACTATGACAAAGGTTTCAAATTTCTGTTTCTTACCACTCCTGACTAATTCACATGATTAGTGAATGTAGGTATTGTGTTTTTATCAAATTTACTATGTCCGTACCAATTTTATTTTTCTCTGTACAAAACAGCACAATTTGCTTGTGTTGATCAGCTTATCCATATTCACATCACCTATTTCTTCCAGTTTCAAGGGGCAAACTTTTCTTTTAGAGAGTAACAGACTCAAAGATTTGATATGGAAAGAGGCTTCACTGAGTCACACAAAATCCTGAAGAGAGATTACAGTCATTTTATCTGAATCATCCTTGGTAATACTAGACAGCAGACAAGACAGGCAATAAAAATTAGGTTGGAAAAAAAGGAAGTTTCTCAAAGTATTCAATATAAAATCTCTTCAGCCATTTTACATTTTCAAATCATCAAAAAAATTTCTTTTAGAAACACATGATTGAAGATACTTCTGGAACATAAGACTTTCAGAAGAACCAGTCTGTGACTATGATCTCAATTATTCTTTTTTTTTTTTTTTTTTTTTTTCATAAAGCTTTAGTAGGGACTGTCCAGCTATTTTGAAGAACTAACAAGAATAACACACATTTCTCATTATTAAAAATATTAAGAAATCACTTGTGAAAAATGCAAGTATTGGAACAAGCAGGAGTAAGAAACTGATGTATGGCAGCAGAAGAGAAAATACTTGAAGTCCCACAAAAGCTGTTTAGCATTCGATAAAATAAAATGTCACATAACAGGACAGAGTAATCTCACTGCTTAAAACCCATGTGTAGAGATGACTGCCTCACAGCTCCAAATAATCTTACAAATGTACAAATGCAACAAATAAATCCATTTCAGGCTCACATGCTCAAGCTTAGCTGTCCAATGTGCTGCTAAATGTGGGCTTCTCTTTGAGGCCAGTAGATCTCAAAGCATTTCTCCCAATTAGTTCAGTTGTGAAGCTTGTTCTTTCATTTCTTCCTCTGCTCCTGACAAATGTGAGAGGAATTCTAAGCCTTTGCCTTCCAGCTGCTAACCTGGTATGTGTAACCAAGACCCAGGAGCATTAACAAGGAACCCCCCAGATCATTTCCTCCAACAGTACAGAGTGAGATTTGTCTACTCCCACTCTCTTCCACTGCCATAATTCCCAAAGCTATGACTATTTATTGCCCTGACCAGACAGGTACCTCATTTTAAAAAAAGTTGCTCTACAAATCACAGCTCTCTGCAGTCTGAACTAGTTCAGCAAGAACTGAGGTCAGTGTAAATGAGGGGCTGTTTAAAAAGCTTTCAGCGCTAGATCACTTAGAAAATTACATAATTTCTCTCTGCACAAACTCCACAGCTCTTCCATTTTACAGAACTGAAACTGTTCTGATGGTTTGAATGAGTCAGGAAGATTGTGGGAAACCAGGAAATCCTTCTGACTGTCCTGGGAAGATTTATAAGTCACAAGAATTTAGATAGCATGATAATTAGTATGTCACACAGTGAAAAAGTAGAATTTGTGGATTTTAGATGTGAGATCAGGGGACAAAGATGGAGGAAATGGGGTGTGTCCCTGGGCTTCTTCTTCATCCTCTTGTTCTCCATCTTCTGTGGTGGTGTGGCACATTTGGATTGGTTTGGAACAAAAGTACACTGTACAACACAGTGGATAGATATTGGAGAATTGTTATAAATAAAGTACACGTAATTTTCAGTATAAAAGATAGTGCCGTCCCAACGGTGGACAGATGACCACGGGAGGACAGATGAAGGGGGCAGACGAAGATGACCAAAGGCAGACAGACCAAAGAGGAGAGCACTGGCCTGCAGAGAAGCTGTGGCAGGCCAGGGAACGAATATGAGATAAGCAAAGAATAAACAAATTCCTGAGAATGAGAAAACAGACGACTCGACCTCTTCTTCAGACGCAGGGCTGGGGGAAAATAGAAAGCTTTCACAGAGACACAGACAGAGACAGAAACAGCAAAACAAGAGAACGAGAGAAAAAGAAAAAATAATATATATATTTTAGTAAACCTTGTTGGGACCCTGACAGAAGATAAATGGACACACTAACAGAAAGCTGTATCCCATTAAGTCCTTAGGAGTTTCAACGAAATTTCAGGAGCTGGTGAGCAATGGCAATGCTTTGTTAGAGTGCTGAAGTACAAAAGGCTCTATTAACAATAATAATACACTTTTACAGCATGTTTTATCCAACAATCTCAGAGATCATTACAAACATTAATTGAGCCTAACTATAGCCTGTGATGAATTAGCATTATTATGCTAATTTTATGGATGGAAAGAGAAAAAGACAGAGAAGTTAAGTGATTCACTCAGGAATAGAACCCAGCACCACGTGCACAAGGGGGTTATCCCAACCAAGAATTGTTGACAGACTAATCCAAGTGGGATGTCAGATAAAGACATTATAAAACACTCCCAAAATCATGATGTAATTGCCCTGAGGAATTGCTCACCAGCAAGGGAGTAGTGGTGCTGTGGATATACAGCAGGTAAATTTCTTTCATTTGTTCATTTACTTTGAAACGTTACTTTGAAAGTCTCACTGAATCACCTTTGCAAGAGGATTCATAAGCACCAAGAATTTTTTACTGGTTATGTTGGTTTATTCAGGTACATAACTAAAAGTAGGAGAATATTTTAAATAATGGCCATAAGGCCTGAAGCAGTCATCTGTGTTATTCGCATCAATTCTGACTTCAAAGAAGAGGACAGCATGACTGTATCCACTTCCTTTAAAACATCATGCTGGATATAGAAAGGAGGAAAAAATGGTTAAAATAATAAAATGTCTCTCCAAGTACCATTATCCTTCAATATTTTTAGATCTTGGGAAAAAAAAAAAACAAACCAAGAACAAACAAACATTCAAAAGCTGCTTTAGCTTCCTTTTCTTATTGAATCTCCTGGAAAGCACTTAATCTGGCACTCATTAATCTTAGTCTGATTTAATGTAGCTCAAAATAAGAGGTACAACAAAGTTGAATCTTTGCCAAGCATCAGGGAGTCTATTTCAGCCAAAAATAATCCCTAGCATTTCTTCCACCCTTTGTACCATTTATAATTTACTACTTACTTAACACTGGTAGTTTGTTTCATGTGCCTGCTTGGTTTACTACTCTTCAGACTGCCTTTTCAATGATTCCTAATGTCCATGATATTTGATACATTTTGAAACATTACCAGTTTATCACAATCTTTATGCAAATGTGTCGTTAGTCGCCCAAAAATTATTTTAATTAAGTCCTTAACAGACTTATCATCATTAATAGCAGAAGAAAGCAAATGTTCTCTTACAAATATCCAACAGGGAACAACTAATAATTAATGAAAGATATTTTCCTCTACAACATACTGAATAAATTTTTTGTGATTACCATTTTCTCTTTTCATTAATCTTCTTAAAGGTTTCATACCTGGTTATGCTGATTATGCCTTTTATTTGCTGGGCAGTTCTGGCTCTATCAGTTTATATGAATTCTTTCTCTTCTTCCTCATTTCATAAAAGTTAAATTAGTGTAACATAGGAGCTGAACACTAAAGACATAAGCAAATCAACTGCAGCACATGCTTAGTCTCCATTTCCAACTAACCACCATCTTCCCTGCCAGCAGTATGGTCAATGGTGGGAGCTTTATCCTGGAGATTTCACTTAGTGCCTTGAGGATTCCATAAATTAATGTCTTCTGACCACTGCTGGTTCAGATATACCAGTCATGACATTACTTCCATGCTGATTCTGACAGAAGATGACATTTGGACGGAACAATAAAAATGCTGAGCAGTAAAAGAGCCCAAACCAGCCAATCAGGACTAAAAGGGCTCAACCTCACACAATTGAACAGGCAGAGTCAAGCACAAAACACTTCTGTTTTGACCCTCTCCTTGTTCAAAGTGAACTGAAAGCAAACCCTGAGCCCAGGACCTTTGGGTTTAGATGAATATTTTTGTTGCTTTGTTTTCTTATACAAGAAGGGTCTAAACAACCACAGATCCATCTACATTGCCAGTTGCAGGATGTAATTGTAGCGGTACCTTAATACCTAAGCTAGTTTGGGTAGTGACAGAAGGGAGGATTGCTCACTTCAGCCTAGGCCAATCACGCAAATTCCTGGGATCCCAGACCTGGTGGTATCACAGTAAAATCCCACATCTTGGTGATCTTGCAGGTTTCCACAAACACTTGAGGCTGAAGCTGTGTCAGCCACGCTTCTCAGCATGAGGTGTTTGTTCTTGATTCAGGTAAAGAGTCAAATCCATTCCTTCAAGAACCAACTGCATAATTTTTGTTTGTCCTGATTCACTGCCTTGCTGTGCAAACACTTGTGCTGGATCAGGGAAAAGGGGTGGGAACAAATACCTGTGCTTGGGGAGGTGGCATGACTGCCTCTTTTGGGAAGCAGCTCCTGGAAAAACTGACACCACCTTAATTGTGTCTGCCCCCTCTTAACACAGCCTTGTAATTCCTTTAAACTGGGTAGGACTACCTGCCCAATGGTAGGACACTGCTCCCAGTGCCTGGTCCTTGTCAAGGCTGGCTGCTCCCTAGGACAGGGAGATGGCAACAAGCAGAGCAGGGGGCTCACCAGACACCCTCCTGTCCTCCTGTCCTGAAGTAAGGGAGCAGGCTAGGGGTGGTAGCCAGGGTCAAACCAGGTCATCAAGCAGGTTCGGGACAATGAGGCAGGTCCAAGGTCAGGCTAAGAAGTCAGTCTGCAGGTGAGGATCAGACACAGCCCTGTGACTGACAGGCAGGTCTGTGATGCCAGAGCAGAACTGAGGTAAAGCCAGGAGATCTAGCCCTGTGATCCCCAGTCAGGACAAGAGGACAGGAGAGAGCCAAGGTCAGTCTGGGAAGTTAGTCTATAGGTCTGAGGCCAGCACAGTCCACAATGCCCAGATCAACAGGACCTGTACATATAGGCACAGGTATGGCTGTGGTAGAAGTAAGTATTGAATGTAAACAGAGCCTCTGAGCCCATGGGTAGGGCTGTGGAGGAGGTCAATAGAGGCTTATTAGTGTCATCAGGATCCAAACAGTTCTACTCGTTCCTCTTCCTTGTGTCCTTTCCTCCCACCTTCCTCATTCTAGCTTAGTGCTTGTAAACACCAGAACTGGTGCTGTGGAGGTGGCTGGAACATGAGGCTCAGGGCTGAGAATCAAGAGACGGTGGTAGATGTGGCAGTGTGGTCTAATTTGGTCTCTGCCGCTTGTGAAACTACACTCAGCGTCTTCTGGAATAGTACAGATAGGAATTTTTTGATTGCAATCACCTCCTAACATAAAAGCAAGTGTATCGAAAGTGTCACTGCTCATAAACATCATTATTGAATCATTTTTAAAATTTATATAGCTGTACTAAATTATCTATATGCAGCTGGACTAGATGGTTGTTGTGGGTCCTTCCCAGCTGAAATATTCTATTCTATAGACACAGCTGTGGATAAACTTATACTTGCCTACAAGTACTGGAAGACAGTCACTGTCTCTAAGAGCATAGTCTGGGCCACAAACATTAAAATAAAAGAGAACCAGTCACAAGGAAGAAGAAAGGGAAAAGGAAACAATGTCTTTTTTTTTTTTTTTAAATCAGAGCTTGTTTTTTCTTTCCACACTCTGTGTAATAACCCAGCAATGGAATGCAAATTAACATTCATGGTTTTTTTTAAACAATAGCCTTTGTGTTCTGAACCACACTGCAAAACAGAACAATACAAAAAAGCCATGATCACAAAATCTTTTTCCAGCAATATGCAAACCAGTTTTGTTGGAAACATCTAACTGTGAGGGAATCTGTTTTGGAAAGTAATAATGTAAGTCCAACTTCTCTTTACTCAGTGGAGAATGTATTTCATTTTTTTCTCAAGCTGAATTTCAAATTGTTACATCACGGCAAATTTCATGAATTCAGTATGGTCCTGGGCTCTAGGTCTAGGCATCCAGGCTGAGCAGACATAAGCAAAGGCATAACTTGATTTCAAGGATTTTTGTTATCAATTAAAAATGCACTGAAAAGCACAGTATTTCATTCTCAGAGACCTGACCACTCACTGTGCTTGCAAATACAGAAAACAGAATATATCACCTAAACCTATTGACTTTTGAGTTGAAGACACTGAGAGCGAATATTCATGATACTTGATTCCAACTTTACTTCTGAGTAGGAACACTAAAAGGTAAAAATACATGTTAAAACATGCTTTCTCCTGAAAAAAAAATCTAAAATTTGTTAAACTACTTAAATGATTGCAGTTACTGCTGGCAGATATCAGCTCCTTTGGAAAAGTGTTTATCTGCTGCCATATTAAACTGCTGTGTAATCTCTATTTAGGCCCAATCACTGTTTTCAATCCACATGTGTAAAATATCCCAGCCTATCTTTACATGTGGGCAGAACCATACTGCCTGAGAGACCGTCCTGGAAAGTGTTGAAAAGTTTTGTAGGACTGTAGAACATCTGTCATGAAGGTGTCACAAATGAGTAGTCCATTGGTACATTAGTAGCATTTGGCAGAGGTACTCCAAATATAGCAAACTGAGAGCTCACCTGCTCCAAGGGTGTCCCACTCTGGGGGAGAGGCTGGGCACAGCCTGCTGTGGTCCAGGACAGCTTCAAGGGTCTCACTTAGGACCACTGTTTATAGGGTTGCAGGAGAGTTGGCTTTAGTCATAGTAATTTTCCATCCTGGCCACAATCATGGTCAGTGACTTTCTTTGAAACTTTGATAATAGAAATGTTGTTCCACTTGAGTTGTTATTCAGGCACAAAAAGTAATTTTCCAAGGCTATTCTTGGAAAAATAGGAGCTGACAGCATTTTTGATAAGCTCAAGAAGAGCTTAGTCCAGGTGCTGTTCACTAGGGCCGAGCCTTAACAGGTGTTTCTGAGATGACAGTGCAGCCCAAGGAGTGGGGGAGGATGCACCACCACAGAAGGCAACCTTGAAGATACACTCCAAGCTGTTTCTGTCTACATTCTCTGAAATGATAACCACCAACAGCTGTCACCACTCTGAAATCCTCTGTATAAATCATGAGAAGATATCCTCTCCATTAGCAGTGGAGAATATACAAATTAATGAGCAATACCAATCAAAATCCACTGAAGGGAGAAGGATCACCACAAGGACAATTGGTTTGTGTGTGTCTTTTCTACACAGCATGCAGTTCTCAGCCGGTTTTAGCCTGTGGTTACCTACTGTGGGTGAGCAGGTTGGCTGCTGCTGCTCTTTCAGGTTCTCTGCCTCTACAAAATGGACCAATGTCCATTTGACAAATGCAGAGGAACAGCAGAGACAAAATAGTGTATTTTGCATTATGCATTTAAAACATAAAAGCACAACAAAGCAAAAGGAGCTTAAGAGAGCTTTTTAGAGCTCTTTAAGGGATAAAGTCAGAAATTAGCTACATCCCTCATTAGCTTTTGCCTACTTGACAAAGATTCTATTGGCATTACCTCTTACTTTTATAAGGAGGAGCTCTATTGGAGAAAAGGATTTGATGATTCTGGAATGGTTAGCATTTTGTTAAATATAACATGCTGAGCATATTTGTTTGAGAAGGTCTGTAGTTGCCTTAGCTTGTGGTCTACAAGCATCTTACTATGATTAAACTGCACAAAATCTGGTATTATCTAAAGGTTTATAAACTGGAATTTAATTTAATTGCAAACTCTGCCTTTAAAAGATACTGAAATTACTATTGTTATAACAGCCACCATAAATTTGCAATAGTGACTGAACTTAAGACCATCTACTTCTGGGGCTGTAACCCCAAAGAAGCCATAGAAAAGAAAAACTGTGGACTGGTTCCTGATATCCAGGACCTAGGGCTTTTTGCCAAGACAACAAGTGCTTGTGAACAAGACACTCAGAAGAGAGACCCCATCGATCACTCAACTTCTGTTACCAAAATTCTGTAGAGATGACTGTTTCCACCACTATTCAGGTTTCAGTTTGTGGTTACTCTAAATCTGGTACTGCATTTGCAATGCAGTTAAGTGATACTCAGAACAGGCCATGTCATTCCAGTCTTCACACAGACAGCAGTTTTTTTCCACCTGTCAGCTTGGACTTTCCCCACCTCCCTGTAGCAGGACTCTTCTAGTCTCTCCTGCTCTGATTCAACACTGGGAATAACAGGGTAAAATAAAAGAAGCAAGATTTCAAATTACTTGTGGTGGAAAAAATATTAATAATTAAAAGCTGTTTTATTTTCCATCATTTGTCTGGAATAATTTTTAGGTTCCATTGCTAATATGGAGCTATGATATTATATAGCTTGTTTTCAATTTTTTGCATAGTAATTCAGTGATGTTTAAATGTGTGCATCTCTAGAAGACCTGTTCAGGAGTTGTGAATGTACAGATCAGACATCCTGTGTTGTTTTTGACATCCTGTGACGTTTTCTTCCCCGAGCTCCTGGGTTAAGCAAGCGCTCGAGCGGGTCGGCCCCGGCCCCGGGGGCTGCGCCGGGCGGCGGAGCCGGGCCCGAGCCGCTCCCGGCAGCCGCAGGGCTCAGCCACACACCAACCTCGGGCGGCTTCTGGGTGTTACCTGCACACCGTTCTCTCTGCTGGACTGCGAGGCAGGAAACTTTTTTTCCCTGTCATACCTAAAATTCAAAACTCATTCCAAAGCGGAACTCATTATCAGCTGGCTTTAGTTTTCAGTCTCTGTGCAAACTCTGCTGTACTTATGATGACGGCAATAAGCTAAAATAATGGCCAAGCTGAAAACAGCTTATCTGCTGCCTGACCACAAAAAAAAATTGACAAGTGGCTGGGCTCATACTTCCTCTTTTATATATTTTTTTTTTTTTTTTTTTTTACTTCAGGTTACAAAGAGGGATCTCATTGGCTCATCTAAGCTCACTGCTAAATAAGCAGGTTTTTACTCCTTTTTCATCTGCTTGTTAGATCTGCAAAAGTAAGACCTTGTACACAGGGCCACTGCTTTCAATTTTAAATGTCACTAGTTGCGCATGTCGATATGTAGTGAGTGGTAGAGTAACTGAAATCTTACCCTGAAGTACAAAGTAACCTTTTTCCTCATGACAGAGTTATGAGATAGGATTTGGGGATCTTACTAGTAGGAAGTGTATTAGCATTTATTTTAAAATAATTTTTAGCTTCACAGATCTATATCAAAGCTAAAAGCAACATACCCTGTAAAGTTGATCATTGAAAGGCAAGTGAACACCAGATTTGCTTTCCTTTAGTTTTATCATAATTTAAAAGCAGAAAATTCATTTTCTGGTGTCTATACTTATGAATGATGTCTTGGACTTGACAATGATGGAAAAAATTTCAATTAAAAATTATTCTAGTTTTTCAGATTTCTGTGTCTAGGTAGCCTCTTTCAAAATAAATCCCCAAGGATTTAATTAGCTTTATCTTACTTAAAAATGCAACTTCCAGACTTTCCAGAGCATACAGTGAATGTAAGGAAGCAAGAGGTGAAAAAATATGCATGTCGTTTCTTCAACTACAGCAATTTTAGTGGTCCTACAAAAGCAATGTATCAGCATTGTTAGATCAAGAACTCATTGCTTTAAATACATAAATAAAAATAATGTGTTTTTATTTTTTATGTATTTCAGAATTCAACAGTAAAAGGAACAAATTAATAAAAAAGGGTAGTTCACTGAAATCTTAATAAAACTTCATTGTTCTAAATGTAATGAGTAAAGAAAAAAAGAGTGTATATCTTTTCAGATATTAAAAACTATTCTGAAACTTGATTTTGCATTTGGAAGGACTGTTAAGCGGAACTTACTTTACTGCTGTTACTTCCCCATCTAACAATAGTTACCTTCAGATAGATTCCGTCGTATTCTTTATAACCATAATTTTGACTGCCAGTGAAAGTAGGTTTGCATTTCTTTTAAAATAAATCCTGGTTTAGATTTCATTTAGCAAACATGCAGCATTGTCACATGCCTACTCATCCTCTGTCTTCTGTTTGGTCTTGTTTCATAGCCAGCTTCATAGTAGTAGGGTTATAATAACAAGGATATGAAAATTGTTAAAGGAGTGAAGCAGTTCATCTTCCCTTAAGTTCCAGTCAGTGTCAAAAAACCACTTTGTGCAGGAGTAGCCAAGACTCTCCTTTATTTTACAGTGCTGATGATCATAATTTCTTAGAAGGTGGAAAGTTATAATTTTACATGCAAGATCAATCACCTAACACAGCAAACTAAATAGCTGCAGTGTTGTTAATGTTTGCCATGTGGTAAGTAATTGCACCAAGTCTTTGCCTCTTGAGTAGCTTGGTTTGCAGCTCTTTGTTTCACTGACCATAAACCATAGCGTTAAAACATAGTGCAAATAACAAAGTAAGAAGGGCTGTAAAATACTGTTTCCATGGTGTCTTCCAACAACTGTGATCAGAAATAGCAGAAGGTGCAAACTCGATTGTAGTCCATGAATAATGATAGTTTTTCTGGGCTTTTTATTTTAGATATTTGAATGGCCATCGTTTTTCTTCTCTACAGAAGAGGCATTAGTCAATTACAATGATGATTATATGAACTACAATTAAAACAATTCCAGCTGCTCTGACAAAAGTAGCTCCAGGCAGAGTTGGCTAGGAGGTTCTGTTTTGATTGTTTCACATCTTGAGGTGTTTCCTTTCTGCCTTCTCTAAGTACAGGCAAATAGTTCTAAGCTTTGTTATAATCCGAGCACAAATGACGACCTGGCGTTTCACTGAGCACACCGGTGGTAAATGCTGCAGAGATCAGCGTATGCAGCAAGGGCCATCAAAGTAAGAGGTCTGCTGCCACTTGCTTCTTGTACTCCAAACATTGTCCATACCACAAATTGTGGAGGTGTCACATTAAGTACTTGTAGTGTTCAACAAATTGCACCAAGGTCACAGAGGAGGGAACAATTGAGCAGGTGATGGCACAGAAGAAAATACTGCACTTATTTCTTCATTTGAAAGCATTCTCAAACTATCTCTGGTATTAGCAACTTAAGTGAAATAATAAAAATGTAACAATCTGTTTAAAGGAACAGTTTTCAGTACATTTTCTATATGCACTGATACTGAGCATTTGCCCTCAGCTAAATTATTAAACATATTCATGATCTTCAAAGGCAGCTCCCAGGTCCTGTAAAAAAAAAGAAAACCCCAAAGATATCATAATTTGTACTGTTAGCTTGATGCTATTTCTTCTCACAACCGTAAGCATGATTAGCAGATATTCACAAGACAAGCTTGCCTGCACACAAGTAGCAGATTTTACTGTAACTGTTACATGTAATATATTGGTTTTCATGGCTGAAAGAATATCATACTAGAACCTCTAAAGCACGTCCTTAACTTTCTCCTTTTGATGGCCATTTAGTGGATAGGTAACTATACAGTGTAAGGAAATGAAAAGTATCCTTTTAATAGGGATGGTTTGCAAAGCATTTTTGATAGGTATACTGATTCACAGAGCCTTGGAATGAATACAGTTGGAAGGGACCACAGTGGTCATCTGGTCCCACCTCCCTGCTTTAGCACATTCATCCCAGAGCACATGGCACAGATGCATGGCATCTGGATGGTTCTGGAATATCTCCAGTGAGGGAGACTCCACACCCTCTCTGGGTAATCTATTCCAGGGCATGGGCTCCTGCACAGTAAGGTTCTTCCTTGTGTTCACATCCAGCTTCCTGGGTATCAGTTTCTGCCCTTGGCCTCTTGTGCTCTTGCTCAGCACCACCAAGCAGAGCCTGGTCCTTCCCCTGAGCCCTCCCTGCAGAGCCCTGTGTCCATTGGTGAGGACCCTCAGAGTCACCTCTTCTTGAGGCTGAGCAGGCCCAGCTCCCTCAGCCTTGCTCGAGGAGAGATGCTCCAGTCCCTTCATCATCTTTGCAGCCACTGCTGGACCTGCTCCAAGAGCTCCATGTTTCTCTTGTGCTGAGGAGCCCAGAACTGGACACAGCATTCCAGATGTGCCTCACCAGGGCTGAGTCAAGGGGCAGGATCACTTCCCACTAATTTGCTAGCAATGCTTTCCCTAGTGCACCATTGACAGAATCTCATTTTCCTCTGGGCCACAAGGGCTCACTGCTGGCTCATGGACAGTGTGCTGTCCACCTGGACTCCCAACTCCTTCTATGCAGAGCCACTTGCCAGCAGGTCAGCCCCCAGCTGTCTCAGTGCCTGGGGTTATTTTTCCCCAGGTGCAGGATCCTGCATTTGCTCTTGTTGAACATTAGATGGTCCTTCTTTACCTACCTCTTCATCTCCAACCTGTCAAGGTTTTTCTAAATGGCTGCACAGGACTCTGGAGTATTGGCCATTTCTCCCAGCTTTGTGCCATCAGTGAACTTGCTGAGAATGCATCTATCCAAGGCATTGATGAATAAGTCAACAATACTGTCAATAAGTTAAACAATACTGGGCCCTGCATAGAACCTTGGGGGACACCACTAGTGCCACACCTCCAACTAGACCCTGTGCCACTGATTACAACCATCTGAGATCTTTCATTTAACTAGTTCTTAATTCATTTGATACTACTTCATGGGGCAAAGCAAGAACAAAGAAAGAGATTAACCTGCTCTCTGAGCTCTCCTGGTGGTCCCTCAACTGGCAAGATCGGTAGTGCAGAGAAATAAACTTGCAATACAATAACCCTAATGTCTAAAATATATCAGCCTACAAAACCACTTTAGACTCTTTCACAAGTATTACATTTACTAGAAAAACAAGATACATTCCTGATTGTATCTATCTGGCACTCAGTATGACATAATCTGTGCTGAATGTTTGCTTTCAAATATCCAAACAGATGTCAGTTCTGGACAGTATTTGAGGTAAAATTTTAGTCAGCAGGATATGATTTTTCATTTAAAAACAAATTGACTTTGCCAGTTGTCACTAGTAACTTAAGAAAACCTCACATATAAAAAAAAAATCTAAGTATAAATATTATGTACACAAAATTTTTGGAACTATTGCAAGTATCAGTTCTGCACTGAAATTTAGCTGTCTCAGAAACTTGTATTTCTGATATTTCAATGCCTCCCCAACATCTAACATATTCTTAGTTTTAGTGAAATGCAGAATATTTTAAATGCTGGTTTTACTTGAGGTAACTTTTAATTTATTTTTATGTGATTTTCAGGCATCTTTAGATGCTCCCTGAATTTAACTAAAGCATTACTGAGAAAACTGAATTTAACACTTGAGAATAGAGATAAGCACCCAAAAAAACCCAAAACAAAACAAAAAACCCACAAAACCAAAGAAGCTATTTCAGAGGCAAGAAGGGTGCTGGAGGGTGCTGTAAATGATCTACAGAGTCTCAGATTTGTCTGTGTGACCATCAATTAAGAAAGTACTTCTGTACACAAATACTTAGTTTAACCACTTCCAAAGCAGTTGGGTAATTTCAGAGCATATTTCCTTTTTTTCAAAAGTCATATAACAGCTTTGGTGAAAGCTTTCACTTTGCCTATGGCCAGCTGTCACTCAGCTGTTAGCCATAGGCTTCCTCCTGACAAAGTTTACAGGCTGCTTTGGAGAGCCCAGCGACCTCATTTTTATTACAGCAAAGACCAGCCTACTCTTGGCTGTTGGGTAACAGCAAGCCATAACACAGGCACTACATACAGTTTGTGTATTAACAAAACCCTAGAGCAGATTTTCCATAGTTCACCTGCAGTTATCTTCCAGAATACTTCTGAATACAAACAGCTTATGAATGGGGGAGAGTCAGTAAAAGATGTTGCATGGTTCAAGAAGGTGACATTGAGTCTCCATATATATGTGTGGCCTTTGGGCACATGGAGAAGAGATAAGCATTTAAAATGATTACATGGGCTGCAAAAAGTCTGTGGAAAAATACAGAGTATATGAAGTTTATTTTGATGAAAGTGTCAGAGACAGACATTCCATGTATACAAGCTTTACATAAAAAGAGAAATATCAGTATTTTTCTTTTGTTTAAAAGGGGCCGGTGACTGCAGCTTCCCCCCAAGGGGCTGAATCACCACTTCCTGTCAAGTTGTTAGCACTAACACATCACTTCAGAGTTACAGCCCCAAAGCTTCAAGCTGCTCCACACAGGCCAGCTTCTGGTTGTACAGCGCAGTCCTTGAGCTGCAGTTCAGCAGTGTCAATACTGGTGTCTGGAGCTATTTTTAAAGTGCACTGCACTGTCACCAATCAGCCTTCTGGTTTCCTACTGTAATCTGTTTAGCAAATGGTGCGTTTAGCTCCCTCAGCCATATATATATATATACATATATATATATATATATATGCACGATAGGCACTCAGTCTTCTATTTATTGTGCAGAATGATTAACTCATTGAAAGGATGCATTAAATAAGCAGAAGACTGCTATTGTTTTTGTTAGAATTCTCGGAACAGACATTACAGAATTAAACCACTGAGTCCTGTGGCTGTCAGGGGCCCTAGAATGTCAATTTATATGTGCATAAATAAGGAAAGCTTTGCTTAGTCGTCCATCTATCAGTTGGTCATTTCCTATGTATGAGCAAAAGAAAACAGTGGTTAAAGGGTCTTCTCTGCAGTTGGATCTGTACGCTGATTTAGATCAGTCTGCAAAGCATGTGATAAAATTTCAATTCATGAATTTTTACAGTTCTTGTAACAGAGTCATGGGCTTGTTCATGCAAGTCTTTACCTACAACACATGGAAGGCTTCATCTTGCAGATTTTCCAATATTACAAAAGCTTAAAGAATGTTACAGTGAGTTTGATAGGAAGAAGCCTGTTTGTACATCAGCAATGTTTCTACATAGAGCTAAAGCTTCATTTTAAAAACATCACAGACTTCATTTGGAGTTTTTAATTAGACTACAAAAAAGTAAAATTCTTTCATTTTAGCATTTACACAAAATAATTAACCCACTATATATTAGTTGTGTTATTTCAGGCACTGTCCATGGACATTACAATGATAACATATTGATAAATAAATTGTGTTTAAAGGAAATCAAAATCAGATTACCACTCTAACATGTCTTATACTAACTTCTATCATTGCTACACACATTGACTTTCAAAACTCCAAACTAATTTTGACTAAATATATTTGGAAATATTTAATAATCTGAAAGCAACAACCAACAACTGTGGAAACAAAAGGATTTTTAATACTTAAATATTTAGTGTCTGAAGTGGTCTGGTAATGCAAATCAAACAGAATACACACCCAGCAGAAGCAAACTCCCCGTGCTCGAGGGGCAGTCCCATCTGGCATGCAGGACCTCGCGTTCACCAGCTGCTTAGGCTGTGTCCTGAAGTGTCCCAGCGCCAGGAGCCCTTCCTGCAGCCGGGGCTGCGGCTGTGTGCCCAGCGGAGCTCCCCCTTCAGCAGTGGGGGAAGCTGTGACCGCACTGGCTCCACACTGTCAGCGCCCAAGAGCCGGCAGCTCTAAGGGGGCACACGCTGCAAACCCCTTTGTGCTCCAGAAGAATGAGGGTCTCCTTCTGACAGCCCCACCACATCCCACAGCCCCTAGGGATGTCTTAGGTAACTCAGGGTGTTTTAAAAGGCACTGGAAGCCTCCGCTTAGGAAACTGAATTTCATCCCAAATAACACGGCATGAGCAGCCAGCTGCTCTAATTCTGGCCTGTTTCTAACTGTAATCATGATATGAGAGAGACTTCAAACAAGGAGAAAGGTGGATTACAATGTGAGATGCTAGGAAGGCATCGCTTGCTAACAAGTCGTGCTGATGTTCAGATAAGGTATTTCTAAACTGTCTGTAACACCAGAAAGTTGACTGGATCTATTCTGAAAAAACTATCCACATGATGACAGAAAATTATGTGTAATTCTAGCTAAAATAATGTACTCTCTTCCACAAGAAGCCAAAGGGTACTGGTTTCAAGTGGACAGGACTGGTTTCAGATGAAAGTGTGGGAACTGATGCTGAATGCTTTCTAGTCTATTGAAGTTTTACTCAGACTCGTGAGAAAGAATGTTGTTAGCTATAGGCAAAATGTTAAGAAGATAGGACATATTTTAAAGTATTTTGATTTTGTACCAATAAGCTATTCCCAAATTTAAGAAATATCATTTGTAGACATTTCACAATACAAAAAGAGTATAGGAACATGGCGAATTTAAAGGACAAGAATGATGAACTAAAAATATTTCAGAAGTAGGAAAATTTGATAAGTTTGAACCTACTGAGGCAATATTTAAAGACATATATGACTCAAATCTTAGGGTACAGACTCACTGAAGAATATCAAGAACAATTTTCAAATATATCTTGCAGAATTTAAATATAAAATTATATTTTCCAGAAATAGTTTTTCTTACTACTGAGAAGAATAATCTGGTGTATCCCCACTCTTTTGATGTTTAGCTACTGAGTATATTCTTTGAGTGTATCACAAACTGTAGTCTTAAATTCATCCCTTTACTGATAAGAGTTTCATGTAGGGAATACCCAGACTTTTATTTGGAAAGACAAATTTTAAAAACAGATAAAACATCAGTTTCAGCAGTACACTCATGCCTATCAAACCCTGATAATAAAAGGAATATGATGTTACTTGGCTGTATATTCAAAGAAAGTTAGCTTACCTTGGATTTTGTTGCTGTTCAAATTGGAGTACTTTTTGCATGTTTCCTTCTCTGTATTGCTAAAATATTGGTCATTGTAAAAGAAGAAGCAAGAGAAATTAAAGAGAAGCAAAAAAAGAGAAGTTACTTGGAAACCAAAACATCTAGAATGTCATTACATACTTAGAATGTGAGTCCTTCTAGAGGCATTTACAGTTTTTTATGTCATCACAGACTCAAAAAGTAACAGCAAGAGATATAAATACTGTAATAAATACAATAACCTCACAGCCATCATAGATTTACTATAGCCTAAAATTTTACAGAAACAGAAAAAGTAATAAACCTCAGCACCTCTTACTTAGAATGTAATTCTCCTAATTAATTCGTTGTGATAAAGAGAATACCTGTTAATAACCTCAGGCATACAATGCACAATTTAGCTGCCCTGATTCACAGAAAAGGGAACATATACAGTCATTGTCTTCTTCTTGTTAATGTTGTTATTGGAGATGACATTTTATCACTGTCAATATATTCTGGGTTCTCAACATGTTTTCTAGCATTCCTCTCAGAAAGCATTACAAAAATCCTTCTTCCACCCAGATAGAATAGGAAAAAAAGTAAGATCTTTTGATATTTTTCTTATGGCATGAACTATATAAACTGTTTAATTGCATGTTAATTAATTCAGCTGTCCCTTCAGCCAACTTAAACAGCTCAAAGGCAAGACTTCAAAGTTGTTTCAAAAATTTTAAAAGAATTGCCTAAAAATACTTCAGAAATAAAATATTTTAAAATGCTTTAATAATGGAATATTACAAGCAATATAAGAACTAGGGAATATAATAGCCCATGGGAAATAGATTGATTCTTACCAGGTCAAGACTCAGTAAGATAAGTATAGACAAGCAAGATGAAGGGTGCGATTGAGAGAACATCCTTCCTTCTCCATCAGCATTACCCATTCTCATTGCTTATTACTCAATTCTGCATCTGAGATTGAATCACTGATGTTTTTATGAAGTCCTATGGTTTTCCAGGTGAGGAAGGATCAAGAGAGAATCTTCTAAGTGCTGTAGAAATATAAATATATATATAAACTATGTAACTGAAAAATTAACTCACCTTTAATGAAAAATCAATCCTGGGACTCTCTTCCTCACTTTTGAGAATCTCTAATGTTATATTAATACTTAAATAGTGAATTTTAACTGTGGAAAACAAAACATAAGTGGCCTGGTGAAACAACCAAAAAACCTCCATATTTTTCATGCAAATTTTGGTCCCAAGCCTTAGAATGGCAACAGCCTGTCCCCCCAAACTAGCTGTCAATAACAGTTCTAAATAGGTAACTGTGAGATGGTTATCCTGGGTAGAAAACAGCAGCAACCAGGGGTATCTGCAGCAGTACATTTTGTATAATGACACAGGCACTGGGAAAAACGTGTCTCCCATCTTCTCTACTTGTTCTGAAGGCTCCTCCTTTGCTCCAGCCACCAGAGGCAGAATTTCCTTTGGCTGGTTCTTCATACTGACTGTACTTTGTGGCTGTCTGCATGCACAAGTACCTGCTGAATCAGACTAACATTGCTACAACCCACTGCATTTTGTTGATACTTCTCAGACAGGGCTCGTTGTTCACATTGTGACTTAAAAGGGGCTGCAACACGCTTTCAGCAAGACCACAGTGGGCTTGCTGGCTTTGGGCTTTTTTTTTGGATATAATTTTATGAAATTGAGGTAGTAAAATTATTCCAGTTGATGGAACAGTTAGAACACATCTGAGAAGCTATATTATTGCTAGTTCTGAGGGGAAAAAAACAAATAGACAATATGCTGCTTCTGACCAGCAGAGAGGATAGGGGCCCTGCTCTGCCATGCTGTTGTCCAGCTGAAGATTCTCAGGGTACCACTACAAGCCAGGCTCTCTGGGTGACAGTGAGCTAAGACTGCAGAACTGGTAAGGAGAGTTGCAGCAACACACAGCCATCTTTCAACTAACATCCTACAAAGAGCAGTCGCCAAGAGCAAATTAGTTGATGGCTCTGTGTTGAGGCAGTTAGCAGGGCTTTTTACAGCACAGTGCATTTGGGGTGCTGTAATTGGGGTTTAGTAGGAGTGCGCAAATTCAGGAAGTGCAATTTGCACCTCCTTGCGCCAGAAATGGAGTGAGTCAGATCCTTGAAGCTTCAATTTCAACTTTGCTGCTGCCTCCTCATTGTTCTGACTAATACAATGATTTCATACCCAGCTAAGTACGGTAAAAGCCAGCTCCATGGCCTCTAGGCTAGAGCCAGCTCATGCTGGCGTCAAAGCTAAAAGACTCCCACAGATTTCAGGGGAGCAGCTGCAGGCCACTCCAGCTACCTTTAAGCAAAATTATTAACTGCACTAAGAAACACACAGATCAAGATACTTTTAACAATACAACACACAGCAGCAGAAGTCATTAGCATATCAATTCTTAGGTGTCAGATTTGGAACACCTGAAAGAGACCAGAAGTTCTAAAAGAACAAAGCAGATGGCCATAAGAACTTCTAACATATTAAAAACCAAGAAACTTAAAATGGGCAGCAATTTGAAATGCAAATCTAGCTCTCCTAAAGATATGAAAAAAGCCCTAGAAAAGTGCCCAGTATGGTTTTGGCCCCAGATGTCCCCAGTTACAGCATGTCCCAAATGCACCGTGTTCACTGCCTTAGCACATCCTCATCCACCACCACAGGATCAGTGTCCTGTGTTAACTTGGTATGACCTTGGTCCTGGGCAATGGGCAGTACTGAAACCTCTGTCTTTCATGAGGCTTTTTATATACACACTGGTACCTTCCATGGTCAGCGTAGGCACTTGCAGAATACAGCCTCCTTTCCAAATAATTACTTACTCTAATTAAAGTATTTCAAAAAACATTTTTTACTAATGGGTAGGATGTTTTCCCCTTCAGTTTATAAATTAACTTCAGTAATTTGTGAAGAATACTGAGGATGAAATGACTTAAAATAATGTAACATTTGAAAGATTTAGTAACAGTTTTATTTCTCTTTGTTCTCCCACTGGAACCACGACTTGGCAATGAATTTGATAACTGTTTTTCCTTCTGATCTTGTGTAAGCCAAAACCTTGGTCTGACAAATGATACTGCCTGGAGCTCTGGCAGAATCAGGCCAAGGGCCTTGATGCTAACCCTGCAAAAGGTAATGAGGCTTTGTAGTTGGCTATTGGCAGAGTAAGATTAGATTTGGTTCTGTAAGGCTGTTGTAGCTCCAGAAAATGAAGACCTCATTATTTAGTAGTGTTCCACTTAGTCCACGACATTTTTTCTCATAAGGTCCGCGGTGAGACCCAGAAGATTCCCCACCTCTCCAGAAGAACTCCAAGGGAGAAAGACCATGGTAATTTGACACAGAGGTCAGACTTTGCATGTACTTGCTGCACAGTATTCTCTCGTCTCAGAATAGTGCAGCTGACAGCTAGGATCCTCCTTTCTAACAGATGTCAGGTGTATTTCAGTAAATATCGAAACTATGGATAGCTTTCTGAGCCTGATATGAAAACAGGAGTTTCTAAGGTTTCCTGCACACAATTTGTAACCTCCTTAGAGGCCCCGATTATCAGCCTTGCTTGCCTATCAAGCACTGCTTGCTTTTTGGGTCAAAGAGGCACCAAAATGGGGTCAGAGGACAAGCTCATTATTTCCTGTCTTCGTAGCAGTCTGCTCCCAGTTTATTTCTTGTATCTGCTGTGACGAACATGGCTCTGTTTGGGAAACAATGTCATGTTTTAATGATTTGCAAAGTACTATGAATCTTGCATATTAAAGATACTCAAGAAGCATTAAGAGCTGCTATTTAGTGCAGCAAAGTTTTATAGAATTTCAAGGATATAGACTAATTACGTGTTGAACAATAAGCCCCCATTATAGTGGGCTTACTTAAATAGCCCATCAAGACTTCAATAAATTGGGAATAGCATGAGAGAAATTAACATAGGATTTAAAAAATCTTTGAAATCTAATTTGCTACATCTGAAGTAGCAATGTTTTCAGATTAATCTTAGTTAAAGTAGATAAAATAAATATTTTAAAACCCCAATGTATCCTTGACAAATAATTAAACTTTCAGAATCCGTAAGGTGTCTGACCCCAGCGTGACCCGCCGCCACTGCGCTGGTGTCACCGGCGTCACTCCCGACCCGCAGCGCCCAGAGCGCCTGCCCGCTGTGTCACATCCCATCAGACCCTGGTGTACCCTGCGGAGCTGCTGCTCCCGGCCGGCAGAGCGGCGGCCGAGGCGGCTCCCGGCTCCCGGCTCCCGGCTCCCGGCTCCCGCTCCGCACGGCCCGGCGCGGCCTGCACGCGGCGCCCCGGGAGCAGCCCCGCCTGAGGCGGCCGGCCGCTGCGCCACCGCGCCCCCTGGCGGGCGGCTCCGCACGGCGCCTCCGCGGGCCCCGCGCCCTGAGGAGCGCCGGCCCCAGCGCGGATGGCGGGAACGCTGGCCCGCAGAGGCCCCATCAGCGGCCCTATCAGCGGCCCCGCAACGGCCCCGCAACGGCCCCCGCAACGCGGCCCCATCAACGGCCCCATCAGCGGCCCCATCAACGGCCCCGCAACGGCCCCATCAGCGGCCCCATCAGCGGCCCCACACGGCCCCATCAGCGGCCCCGCCCATACGGCCCCATCAGCGGCCTACGCCCATCAGCGGCCCCATCACGGCCCCGCAACGGCCCCATCAGCGGCCCGCCGGCCCCACAACGGCCCCGCAACGGCCCCATCAACGGCCCCATCAGCGGCCCCATCAACGGCCCCATCACGGCCCCATCAGCGGCCCCAACGGCCCCATCAGCGGCCCCATCGGCCCCGCAACGGCCCCATCAGCGGCCCCCGCAACGGCCCCGCAACGGCCCCGCAACGGCCCCACGCGCCCCAACGGCCCCATCAACGGCCCCATCAGCGGCCCCGCAACGGCCCCATCAGCGGCCCCATCAGCGGCCCCATCAGCCGCCCCGCAACGGCCCCATCAACGGCCCCATCAGCGGCCCCATCAGCGGCCCCATCAGCGGCCCCATCAACGGCCCCATCAACGGCCCCATCAGCGGCCCCGCAACGGCCCCATCAGCGGCCCCATCAACGGCCCCATCAGCGGCCCCGCAAGGGCCCCGCAACGGCCCCATCAGCGGCCCCGCAACGGCCCCATCAACGGCCCCATCAGCGGCCCCATCAGCGGCCCCATCAACGGCCCCGCAACGGCATCGCTGGGAGCACCGTCCCCTCAGCGGCCCGGCTTGGGAGCACCGGCCCCACACCGGGATGGCGGGGGAAGGGGCTGCCGGAGGCGCTGGAGCATTATTATTTTTAGGGACAGTAAAACGTTGTGGTCAGTGCTCCTTGCAGGAAGCCTCATTAAACTAATTATAGCTTCTCATTAGAGCCTCACTACGTTTCTGTTAAGAAATACGTTCAATGATACAAAGTGGCAGAAATTTCAGACCAGTAATAGTATAAGCTGAATAAACCTTCCCTTTTGAATAAAACCATGAGATGAGGGTCTGCAATATTTACCCTAAAAGACAGTGCCCCTGGTCGGCAGAAATCATCATCATCCCAGTGGCAAGAGCACGTTAACATTTCAGATCACAAACAGTGCTTCTAAAACGATGTTTGTAGAGGTTAACAATCATTTCCTTCCTCAACCTATCATAAAGTTGTATTAAAATAACATTTGCATTCCCTATTAAAGCAACTCGGTAGATGACCAGCTGATTTAGATTAGAGAACATTTACTTGTTGGTTTTTTCCATTGCAGCCACCGCAACAGCAGGACCAGCACCTCCAAAATCTGCCTGGGCCACCGGCAGGGCCAGTCACCGGAGCTCGAGTGCATTTTGAAACCAGGGCGAAGTGAACAGCTGGCTCGAATGAATGCCTGCGAGCCCACACCCTCGCTCTCCCCCAAATAACAATGTTTATTGCATTCTTACTGCACTGAAAGGAAAGCAATGAGCATTTGGGAAAACAACATCTACGAGCTGGCGTGTGGGAGGACATTACAATGTTATCCTGTCCAGCAATCTCTTACTTCTCTCCGTTTAATAATAAAAACAGTGACTGAACAAACGTCCCTTTCACTCTTTGCTCCTCTGCTTTTTGTTCTCCGACACTCTCCCTAAAACAACACAAACTAACTGAGCCGGTAATAGTTTGTCAGATTCCAGAGTCTGGGATGCATTTTCGCCAACCTATCTCTATCAGAACGGAAGTGCAGCGTCACTGCCGCAGCCACAAAAGCGCAAGAGGTCCCCGCACATCCCTCTGGCTCCTTTCATGCAGAATTACGGATAGGAGTCCATACAGACGTCAATCTCTGCCATCTCTCCTGTGTCATCTCTCTGCACTCTGTTCCATCCCCCTCTCTAAGTTTCTGTGCTACTTAAAGCAATTACAACTGGAGTGACTCATTACACCACAAGTCTTGGAATCACTCCCCCCATACAAGACAATAAAAGCTCTTCCTCTTTTCTATGAGATCCACTTTCTGCTGGTATTTTAGTGAGATGGGGGCAACTCAGACAGAACTGTCGTCCAACATTTCTCAAGTAACTTTTTATCCCTTAGTGACTTGGTAGGCACAACAAATACACAAACTCAAATGAAATGGAACTGGAATGCTCCCAGTGACACGCAGTGCAAGGCAGTGACTTGCAGGTGGGAAAGCATCTCTCCCTGAAAGATGAAGACTCTGAAGTTACCTACATATACATCATCTTACAGATTCCCTTGAGCTGACAGCTTCCCCACCTACCTGTGTGAAGTTTTATATGGCAACAATGAAGGGAAAGAAAAGTAGTAATAGAGAAAATGAGATAACAAAGCCACAAAATAGAAAAATATGCTAAAAAGAAGCTCAGCAGCAGGGTTAGAAATCGAAATTTCCCCTGAATACAGCAACAGGAATCCAGCCAAGGAACAATGGTTGTGGTATAATTTGGAAACTAGAAGAGGAATAATTAGAGGCACATCGTATTTAATCAGTAATACATAAGAAGTATTTTCTAGCATCCTAATTACGGATTTAGTCCTGTAAATCTTTACTTGCATAACAAGTTTGTATTTGCAATGAATACTACATACTTGGAAGATGTTTATGCTGTTCTTTAAAAAATTGTTTATTAGGAGACTGAAACAAAGCAGTAGAATGTAGCATCTAATTATGAAGAAGAGGATACACATCACATCCAAGTATTGTGGCACTTTCCTTCTTCTTTTAAGGTGAATACCACAAATGCTGAAAACATTTGCATTAAAATAAAAAGTTTGTAATATAAGTACACGTTTTTTAAACTGAGGATCAGTCTGACAAATATACCAACAAGCGAGCTGCTCCTGTTCAACATAAGCATGCTGTATTGTACTTCTGAGATTAAGAGCTATTTTTAACCTTTAATGCTTTATTGTTGTTTTAAAAAGTGCTTAGATGTATGTAAATATTTACACAAATAAGTATTATACAACCCATAGAATCACTTAAAAAGCAGTGCACTTGCAGAAAAGTACTAATATGAAAACATATCATATTACAATGCTATTATATAATATTTATGTTACACATTAAATACAAATTATCGTATATTCTTTTTCAGGAAAGCTTTCGAGCTCTGACAGCATTTGACGGTTTACATATGGAAAAAGGAAAGAAAACTATTTTATTATCCTCCACTAGAGGGAGAGAGAGCAGCTCTTGTTGCTGGGCAGATTTTGCAAACTGTTTAATTCTGCACCATTTAAAGCAATGATGTCAAGTTTGGGGGGAAAAAAACCCCGAGCAATTTAGTCCATTATATTATCAAATACGAAGTAACTCCTAAAATACCAAAGCCCCAAATCTAAAATTTCATTGCTGCTAGGTTGCTTTCTGGAATCAATACTACACCATGCTGATTCTTTAGATATCAATGTTAACATATTTATTAAAACATCTGAAATAAATAACAAAAGCAACATAAGTTTTAATAGTTACTAATTTGATTACAAAACAAAATTACCTATATTGTATTTTCCATTATGTATTGGATGTGAAACATTCCTACAGGTACTGCATTATTTTCACTGCTTCCTTGGAAATCAGAGCATGATTTCTTCCACTCAACAGGTCACCCTCAGAAGCTCAGAGAAGTCTCACCTCCCCAAAGACAATTTGACAGTAACTGTTCAGAGTGTTAATGTTTCCATTTCACTAAATACCCTGATGATCCAGTCCATGATATCCACACAAGTACCTGTCACTTTTAGTCGTGGTCCTGCTGGTTTGCAGTTTGTGGTAGGATAAGAAAACAAGAGCTGGTGTCTGTGTGCCCACAGAACATGTGGGAACTGCCCCGGCCCACAGAAACACGAGACACTTGGTTTAGCTTAGAGTATTGAGCAGGACCAAGCTTCTGATGCTTTTGTAGGGTCGTTTGGAAAGTGGCACAGGATGTCCAGTACCTGAAGGACAGCCATAATTGAAAGCTGAAATGTTACTTCCATTTAAAACCCACTGCAGAAATAGTAAAGAAAGGCTGGGAGGGGTTAATATGTCAATTGTCAAAGCAATAATCTAGCACTGGAAGTTTAAGTGACCTTGATAAGTGGTAAATATTTCTTTAAATACTGTGACATGGGCAAACTAAGCACAAGACAACAACTGTTCAGTTTGTGGTCATATAGATTTCAAAAGAAGCCCTCTGTTTATGGTTCAAGAACAAAAACTTAACAAGGAAACGCAAACCAGGCCTTGACACGCTTGAATTTAATTCTGAAGTTTATAAAATGCTCACAAATAAAAAAATCCCATTAAATATATTTCTATTCTGCAGTCCTGTTTATATTTATTTAAGTTTTCTAAGGAACTGGAAGCTGTTTAATAAGACATTCCTCTTCTCTATCTCTGTTTAGGGAAAACTGTAGTTATTGACTGCAAGAGCGCTATGGGGACAGAGATTGTGAAAACCCCAATGAAACAAGCAAATGATATTGGAACAATTACTGAGAAGGAATGGCTCTATCTTAGACACATGATGGCAGCTTTTGTTCAAATGGTTCTGGCTGAGTTGTCACAGCGATCTCTGTTGCAGGATCTCTGGGATTTTTGGCCTAATGGACATCAGTCACACTCCAGCTCTCCAAAAGAGCCCATGCAGCTGTAGAGAGCATGACAGCAGCAGAACACTGAGCACACCCTGCAGCTTCACACAGCATGAAAATCCCTAGTTCAGGTACTGCTGCAGAGAACTTTATGAGATATGAGCCACTAATGGCACACTGCAGTTTAGTTGTGAGCTGAGGAATTCACCTGCTGTAACTTGGCTGAAATATTTCCATCTCTCAATTCAGTGGAGAACAGTGTCTCCTTCTGTCTCTAATCATTGTTTATCTGCTCTGTTCTCATGAATCATAATACCAGTGCTGTTCTGGTGTTTAAAAAATATCTTTTTTTAAAATATATTGCTTTGGGATTTTACCAAATCAAGTAATTAAAATGTGTGTTACGATTTCATGAGAGTTTTGATATTTCACAAACTGTTTATAAAGAATTTAATACTTTGGCTGTGGTGCTACAGCAAATAAAAAGGGAAACAGGAAGGAAGATCACATGGTTCAAATCAATCTCATAAAAACTTATGATTTACAAGTGCAAATGCTGTTTTATATCATGTTTTCAAAATGTTTACAGATTGGAAGATTCTTTTGACCAAAATCTGTCTCTCAAGTTAAGCATGAAGAAAACTACAGAACAAAACTAGGTATACATTTTAAACCTTATGCATAATCTGCAGCAAACTCAAATTTATTGGTTTGCAAAAGTCACATGCAAAACATTTACTTCATAACCACTGGAGCAAAACATTTCAAGAGCAAAAATTTAGAAAGCTACTGCACACAGATTAATAATGTGATTTGAGTGCCAGAAAATGAGACATAGCTTTGGTACCACTGAAATAAATACCTGAATTTATATTAACTAGCTCAGTGCTAATTTGACCTTGCTGGAATTTGCAGTTAATTTGGTGTATTTGCAATAGGTGCAACCCACAACCAAGTCATGCACTGAATGCTCTGAGATCTCTTACTTGCCCAAGTCTGACCCAGAGGAAGTGACTGCAGTGCCAGTGTGAGTCATGTTGGAGGCCCCGAGTTTTCTGTCCTCACATGGTACTTCAGATGTTCAGCCAGCTGCAAGCACACCCTTAAACTCAGAGGTTTTAAACCAGAAAAGTGAGATATCATGAAGTGCAAAACATGCAGTGTTAGAATTGCACTTAGGACTAATAGGATTTTTCTTGATAAGATAGTTTATTTTAACGTCTCAATATACAACTTCAATTGCTAACCTAGAAAGCGGAAATTAAATAACAGTACAAAAAGGGACTGTTTTATCACTTCTTCTTTTGTTTTGTGAGCAAGTACCATTCCTCCTGTGCTGTGATTTTCTGAATCAGTGAAATAACTATGAGTTGCAGAACACACATTTTCCTATGGACATCTTTATCTACAACATGGAAATGTAGGTTTGCTGTTGCTGCTGCCACTGAAGGGTGTGGGTGGTAGCAGTTCAGTTCAGAAGCAGCAGCCACCGTACATCCTCCTACCCATCCATTGTACCCTGCCAGCTCTTTAGGCTTCTTCTCCAACTCAGTATCATGTTCTGCTCACTTTCTCCCTTCATTCTTGCTGCACTTCTTGTGGCAGGATGAACCTGGCTTCAACCTCTCATGTGAGACAATACTCAGTTTTGCTGGGGGAACCTCTAATACGAATCTTGACAAGTCACTGATACAATAGCCTCTCCACTCTGAGGCAGGACTGTTAACCTCTGCAGCATCCCCAGCTGCTGAGAAACATCCTTTGGTTCTTTTAAAACAGTCCAGGAAGCTTTCACATTTCTCACAGGATATACAAAGGTTTTTTTTACACGATTTAATTGTAAGAGGATAGCCTTAGATTAAATACTACAAAGAAATTCTTCCCTGTGAGGGGGGTGAGGCACTGGCAGAGGTTGCCCAGAGATGCTGTGGCTGCGCCATCCCTGGAAATGCTCAAGACCAGACTGGATAGGGCTTTGAGCAACTTGATCTAGTGGATGATGTTCCTAACCACAGGACGGGGTTTGAAACTACATGATCTCTAAGGTCCCTTCCAACACAAAGCATTCTATCATTCTGCACTGTCCTCCAAAAGGATCTAAGGAAATTGGACAGGACCTTCTGTATCTGTAGCTGTTAGACTGGCTTTTCTCTTGGAGAGAGAAAAGACAGAAAATACAAGAATTTATTCTCCAAATGAAAATATCCATGCCAGCAATGATAAAAATGTTGCTTTGTCCTCTACTTTTGAATTCCATTCCCATGGCCTATCCTCAGTACTGGGTGAACTTGAAGACAGCAAATTAGTTCATTCTTTCCCATTTGAGTAAGACTCTGCAGCTATCATGGGAGTAGGCGGGGGAAATTGCTGAAAATGTTCATACTTGCTCAGAGTATTGTTTGATAATGTTGTTTTGTGGCGAATCCACCAAAAATACCAAGGATTCTCCGCAGACAGGCAGTGGGAAAAGAAGAAAATATGCATTATTTCTCTTTGGCAGTTTGGAGTTACCAAAATGAAGAGAGGGAACAAGCTTTTAGAGTGTCGTAAGAAAGCTGTACTACTGTGCAGCCTCTATGCCAAATCATAATATTGTTTTCTTTTTTGCCTTTTTACCCAGCACCAATGTAACATGCCCTTGCAAATAAACAGAATTCTTCAGTCACACAAAGAGGCTCATGGAAAACAGGAGTCAAAAATCTATAAATATAGTAAATTATCTTTCCTTTTAACAGTAGCTGTGTTCCGAAGAATTGGCCAGGTCATTTGGTGATACTTTGTACTGGTTAAAGTTCAGCGGTTCAACAAAACTTGGTGAAGGATTTTTTTTCTGTTCTCTATCTTGGTGTTGCAGCAACCAAACTCCTGTTTCAAACCTTTTCTTCCTTATCAATCACTGCAGCATTACCACTTCATGGGAAGCAGGGTGGCAGCTTAATGAGAGGTTAAGGGAGGACAGTGATCAGCACTACAGCAATAGTAGAGGAAAAGTGCTGGGAAAATTAAAAGCACTTTATATTTTATCAGTACACATTTCCAGAGGGCTGAATGGTCTGTGAGATCTACAGCACAGCTGCCCTTTTGAGCAATGGGGATTAAGCAATGGTTGATGCTGGAGAGTATGGTCTGAATGAATGAACTATTAGATGAGTTAAAACTGGCTGGAGTCCTGGGCTTGAAAAATAGGAATCAATGGGGTGATGTTTAGTTGGTGACCAGTACAAGCAGAACACTCAGGGTCAATACCGGTGCCAGAATTGTTAATTACCTTGATTTTAGCTTGGATAATTATATAGGATGCACCCGCAGCAGATTTTGAGACTGTGCTAACTTTGAAGGGTGATTTTCAAATCAAACAGCAGAGGTCCAGTTGAGAGGCCTTTGGGAAAGTTAAAAACGGAGGCAACAGAAACCTTACAAAGTGTGATGAGGAGTGCAAAATGAACACATGGGGTTGAATAGTGCCAGGCACCAGTGTAGGCTGCCAGAGAAGCAGCAGCAGCAGCTGAAGAGCATGTGGCTGTCACAGTGGGCACTAAGCTGAATATGAGCCAACAGGGTGTTTTCATTGTGAATAAAGTGAACCACAGTCTGAGCTCCACTAGCACGGAGCACAGACAGCAAATGAATGGAAATTATTATCCCTCCTTATTCAGTGATAGTGACTCCACACCTGGGATAATGTGTTCTGTTTGGGGTTCTCCAGTTCAAGAGGGATGTCAAGAAACAGGAGAGGGGCCTGCAGAGAGCTGATGAGATGGTAAATGGCCTACAGCATACAACTTGTGAAGAGATTTAGAATAACTTGGGCTTGTTTGCCTGGCAGAGAAGAAAATGACAGGATATCTGACAACAATCTAAAACTACCCAAAGGGACTCCTGGAAAAGATTATTGAGCTGGACTCTTCTCAGTAGTAGTGAATGGCAAAACCAGAAGGAAAAGTCACCAGCCAAGTCCTTGGAGTCCACTGTATGCATGTGATTGTGCAAGTCTGAGGCTACACAGGAACATATTGCCCAGAAAGGCTGGCCAGTCTCTATCCTTAAAGGCTTTCAAGGGCAGCTTAAGCAAGGCCCTGACTGACCTGCAATACAACAAGTCACAGTCCTGCTTCAAATGGAAGGTTGGACAGGGTGGACCCCAGAGACCCCTTCCAACCACCACTTCTAGGACTATGATGCCACAGTGACCCCCAGACAGTAAAGAAAATTGAGTTATCAATTCTTCCTACTTCTGCCTTCTTCCCTCTCTCCCTCCATTTCTCTTTCCCTCTAAGTTCTATAATGACATCTAATTACCTTTATATTTAAGGGACTAGTAAAACATCCTTCCTTTTCAGTTGGGGTTACTCCGCTTGCCATTCAAGCATTTTACACAGTTAAGATTTCTAAGGCACCAGAGTCTGTCAGACTTTGTTTACCTCTTATTTTACTGGATCAGGCACCTTATCTTTCTTAGCTAAAAACTGCAGACTTTTTCTGATACCATGGGATTGTCCTCTCCATTCTTGCAAAATAAACTTTTTTTCCTTACTGAACATAATTTGTACTCTTGCTGTTAGACCTGTGCAGTTTAATGTTTACAATTCAAGCAGATTCACACATAGTCATTTTCCCAGGGGACAACATAAATCCAAGACTATAGCACAGAACCACTGTGGTATATGAACCAAAACTGCTGAAGCAATATGACACAGCTGAGTGAATTCTCCATCAGATCAAATCTCTGTTGGCACAAGGATTTAGGCACACAGGCAGCATCTCAGGTACTGGAGGCACTGGATTAACAGCCAGTCAAATCTTTTTCTGTGGCGAACTTAATAAAGGATGCTAGCATATAAGATAATTCATAAATCCAAGTGTATGTGTCTCAAACCTGAGTAATAACACCAGTCAATAAGCAGCAAAATTTCAAGTGCCGAGCCCCTATCATTAAGCCTTTTAAGAAACCAGACTCCAGTCAAAAAGCCAATGCTAAGTTATAAATTAAGTTCTGGGATGCCAGTGCCCATACACTGTTGGGGAAGGTATTATTGTAAAAGATGAAATAACCAGGGGACATGTGTACTGTAGAATGACACACCTTTGCAATGCACTATCACAGCCTTTTAAAATGGAAATCTAGTTTTGTTTATGAAAGAGACATAAATAAACCAAATAGCAAGTCTCTGACACTAATCTAATTATTTATTCTGCTAAAGGATTTCATTTTGAAGACTACAATGCAAAGTAGCTTAAGTTTTACATGGACTGAAGCCTTAGTGATAGTCATAGTCTGCCACACATTCGAACCCAACCCAGATTCTATCTGATTTCATACTGATATATTTGATAAATTATATCCATAATGGAACAGCATGTTTTTTTAATGAGAAAACCAGATCCGACTTTCATTTGTCAGTAGGTGGAGGAAGGAGTCAAGTAAAAATGTAGAAAAAGTGTTTTAAAAGTCCCAAATTCATATTTTTAACCCTCTTCAGAACATTTCTTCTCTAACAGATTCTGTGCCATGTTTTGCACATAGACCACACGTGTAACACCGTTAAAACATTCCTGTTGGCCTCTCCTCATTTTGTCTTCTCTCAAGATTCTTGTATCTTCTTGAATAGCCTTCATTTGTACTAATCAGTGCATTGCTAGGAAATCAAGAATCTCTGAGAATTAAAGTTATGTGTGGTGGCATACAGTTGCCTCAGCCTGAGTATATTCACTGCAAATAGACCAATGAATTGCAGAATGTAAACCTCATTAGTCAGGTTACTTAGAAAGATTCAACTGAGAAGTCTGAGAAGATACTGGTCTGAAAAAATAATGTATTTTTACAGCTCTTCTCCCAAGGGTGAAATTTTTTTGAAAGTTATTTATTGTGGAGATAAAGTACCATACAGTGAAACTTCACGAGCTGCATTGTCAGGGTGGTTTGGATACATAAATTCAACCAGCCACTCTGAAATAAACATGCTCAACTGCCGTTAAAATCTCGATACTGGCTGATTTTATTGGATCATATCCTCCAGCTCTCTGGAATATAAATTTCCGGCCATAACCTGTGCAGCAATAAACTTCATTCAGCCACAAGAGTGTGCATGTGAGAGGACTGCAAATCTGCTCCTCCAAACCAGAATTAGCCGGTATCGCAGGAATGAAAGAGTGTGGAGATTTGAAATTGCAGAGAATGGAGACAAGGCGGTGCAGAGGACGAGCTGCCTGGGGGGCACGCGGCCCCAGACCGGTGCCGCACTCCTATGGAAAATAAACCCCAGGGCGGCGAGAAGGGGCGAGGCTGAGCTGGCGCGGGCGCTGAGCGGAGCCGGGTGCAGGTGGACACCAGAGCCCGCAGCAGCCCCCGGGGTCCCGGGGCGCGGAGCAGCCCCGCGGGTTGGGCTGACAGCGGGGATCGGTGCCGAGGCGCTCAGGGACGGCGGCGCTGGCGGAGCTCGACGCGGTGAGTACCTCGGGAGGAGCCGGGAGCCACCACACGGCACCGGCACCGGAGGGGAACGCGGAGCGGCCGCGCCACCTGCGGCAAAAGCGCGCTGGGCTGGGCTGTGCTGGGCTGTGCCGGGCTGTGCCGTGCGAGGCTGGGTTGTCCCGGGCTGTCCCGGCGCGGGGCTCCCGGGGCCGGGGGCCCCTCGGATGCGCGGCGGGCCGGGTGCGCGGCTGCCGCAGCGGGGTAACTCGCGGTCATCTTTTGTGCTCGGCGGGCGGGCGGTGCCGCGGCCGCGCCGCCCCCGAACGCCGCCCCCGAACGCCGCCCGGCCCCGCCGCAGCCCCCGCGGGCCGAGCCCGCGCCCCCGGCCCGGCCCCGGGCTGCGCGACAGCCGGGCCGAGCCGGCCCTGGGGCAGCCCCGCGGCCCGGGCGGGGGCGGCCGGCCCCGCCCCAGCTCTGCTGCTCCTAGGTGAACCGAACTGAAGCGCTGGGAAGGCGTCGCCTGTGACGCTCTCAAAGCTATTCTCTAGGGAGAACGTCTCCTGCCTTCGGGCTGCTCCCGAAACAGGCTGTACGAAATAGAGGTGCCCCCCTGATATAAGCTGCCCATTCCCTTGGTGCCAAGGGGAGAACACTGTCCGCTCTGTGAGCCAATTCTGCTGTCCCCAGAAGCGCCACGCGTGGCTCACGCCGGAGCACAGCAGCACCGAGGGGGCTCCGGGGAGCAGGGCTTGGGAAACATCCCTCAGGGAGGGGCAGCAGGCCAGCAACCCCGGTATGGAAACATAACTGCTGCCGGCTCTATGCAAACTTGTGACCCTGGCAATTAGTTTAGCCTTTTAAGCATTTAATGTCCCTGATTTTTTTGTTCCTTTCTGGGCACGCATTTTTATGCACTGGGGCTCTGACTGGCATTGGTGGCCGGTGTCCACATCTCCGTGAAGTTGCTGACGGCTGCAGTGCTTGGCACATTAGCAAGGTGAAGTCAGACTGCCGAAACATATGACAACCAAAATAAACCTTGTTTTTAGCAATGTTTCCTCTGTATGCCTTCTGCAACCAAATAATTATATGTGGCATGTTTACTGGGAATATTACAAAGTAAAACTAATTACTAGTTATAACGCATTTATGAGTTATCCATTGGAACTGCCTTTAAAATACAATTTTATTCCATAATTTTTAGCACTGAGTCAGTCAAATACTGGAAGAAGTTGACCAAATATTGTAAATTATTCATCATATGGACTTTTTATAGCAGGAGCAGATGTTTTTCAGTGATCTAGTTGAACTACAGGCTAGCGAGCCATAGCTCCACTGATGGTACATGGAACTTGGGTGTTTTGCTGCTAACTTAGGTCTTACTACAGCACCTGCATTTGTCCCTAAAATGGCTTATGAGTCAGGTTTTAAAAAAGCTCAGCATCTTTGGAGTCATTGGGCCATTTTTCTAAGAGGTCTGCATATTTTGTGTGCATATAGTCTAAAAAGCTTTTCAGGGGAAAAAATCATTTCGTTCTTTAATAGGTGACTAAATAAGAATCCAGATTCTCCTGCCTTTAAACAAAATTCCTTTTGAGGGGCTGTAGTCAAGCATTGTTACTGTGAGTGGGTCTTCCCTGCCTTGCTTGTTGGGGAAACTGGCTGGCTTCACAAATCAGCTGCTGTCATTTCCATTACAGTTTCTCTAGGATTTCACAATTGCAAAGAGTTCATTTGGCTCTTCTTGCCTCCCATGAGCCTGTTCTTGGCAGTGCTGTGTGGGAAGAAGGTTGAAGGCAGGTAAGTGCCTTTCTCCTGGGTGCAACAGGCCATGGGACAATCGGTCAGTCCTGGGGAGGGGATCCAGGCATCCAATCCTTGCTTTATCCAGGGACACAGTTTGTGCAGTTATTGGAGATGACTTCCCTGCTTTTGAGTGTATTCACTCTGAACTTGTGACCTTAGTGAAAAGTTAATAGTATGAAAATAATAATAAGCAAGAATTCAGTTCAAATGGAAAATATATGCATTTTCTGAAGATTTGTGGGGGTTGATACAAGCATGACATTAACTTGTATCTACTCAATCTAAGCCAGTTCTGTCAGCAAGACTGCAAAGAGGAGTGTCATAACTTTGCAGCTCAACATCAATTATTTTTCTTCAAATAATTTAAAATATGTTCAAGATGTGCCTTTTTTCCTGTCCAAAGAAGAATTTTTTTGTATCCAGTATCAGGATTCAGGTGTTCACAAAATCAGTCAAAAGTATAAGAGAGAAAGGTGAGGCTTTACATTTAATTTACATTTACATTTTGTATTCCATTATCTAAGATGCATTGTAATATCCCTCATACATTTTCATCAATCTTATGCAGAGCATGTGCAACAGCTTGCAATTTTCCTCCATTCTGCCTCTTCTCATTATTTCCCATTAGCATGATTATTCACTGTGTTTCTCACCTTTTTGCACCTAATCTCTCTCTGCCTTGTGAGTGGGCTGAATCCTCTGTAAGGAGTCCTGTAACCTACAGCAACAGAGGATCTGGCTCCAAGTACACTATTAGGAAAGGGTTGAGATGTCATCTTTAAGGCCTACCTTTTGCGGCGCTATAATTATGACTAAGGCTGTCCTCTTTAATTTAATTAATAATATAATTTAGTAATTGTGACCAGGCTGTCCTTTTATGGTCAGAAAAACAATTTGCACCACTGCATGGCTCTGACTTGTTCTCCTGCTGCCCATCCTGCTTTAAAGCCCTGCAGGACCTCTAGAAGGACGGCTAAGCACTCTCCCCATTCTCTGTTTCCCAGTTTGGAAAGGAAAACCTGGAAGGCATTTTTTTCCTTTTCCACTGGCAACTCATCAATTGATTCCAGCTTATCTGCCTGTGCAGCAATTGTTAAATGTGCACAGTTCTTGTTCTTTCTCACAGTGTCACCGATACCTCCCAAGTTAGGGCTAATGAATTACAACTTAATCACTAAAGAACAACCATCTATGAAAAATTTGCTACCAGGAGTGCAACATATTTTAGCTGCAGCTCACTTATGTGGCAGATCAGTGTGCTCTTTAAAGAATCTACAAGCTCAAGTTGCCCTTAGTTACATGTGATTACCTGCACTGCAAGGAAGGGTCAGGTGGCACTTGACTACCAAGGGAACTTAGGCAGCAGCCAGGCTGGAGAGGCTGCACATATCAACAGGTGTTCACTGGTGTCTGGGACTGGCCAGCTCTGACTCCAGCTATGGATTACTGCAGAAAGCCTCAAGGCCTTCTCTGTGTGTTTATCTAGCAATGAGAAAAAAAGTAAAACAGTATGGAAAGGTAGTAACTTGAGAAGCAAATGGTACTCATGTATTTAAAAACAAATTTTCAGTTGGTACAGAACCTGTGTTTGTATGTTCACTGCCTGTTTGCAGCAGTGAGGAGCCAGCTCAGAGGCACACATTCTGAGGGCTCACAGGAGACATAAGGAGCTTTTTGAAACAATTTTTGATAATATTTTCCCCTTTCCATTGTGGTGAAGCTGATGTTTCTTTTTATTTCTCTGGAGAAGAAAAGAAGACAAAAAATTACCATGTCTGGTAATTTGTATCATTGCATTTCTAGTCTCCATGGAAACCTATGTGATGCTCCACAGTTGGGTAAGATTTGAATCTGTTGAAGCAGAAATCAGATGGAGGGAAGACTGGATTCTGCACCTTGACCGTTAATCAATTAAAAGTGGTTTTGAAACTATTTTTACCCTGTGTTGCAATCTTCACTTAGAGTAACAATACAATAAATCAATAATCAAATTAAGCTGGTGTTTCCTGATCCTATGTATCCTATGCATGTAATTCTGCCACTCAGTTTGAGTCTGATAGGCATTGACATTAGTTTGGAAGAATTCTTTGGTTTTAGTGGGATTATAAGGATTAATACTATGGAAACTGAAAGAATAATAGCAAACCGTTGTCACATTGACTCTAATAAAAAGCTTTCCAAACAATCGCCTCATTGAGATTTATGTAAGCAAAATATTTTGAAAATTAGGGATCTTAATTCTTTATCTTTTGCTGTCTTCATTCTTCTTCTTCCACTGCTAAGCAAGAAATACACCCCCAAAGTGGTTTCCTCTGTAAAGATGTGGTAGCTTCATCTACCTGCTGCTTCAGGATCTCCTTTACTCCAAGCTTTATGAACTTGAATACAAAGGCACATCATCTTACTGGGATAGCAGAAGGTGACACAAAGAAGTAATATACAGGGACACCAGTCTTTTTTGTGACCATAGTCAATCCATGAAGAGTGGGGGCTCTCAGCCACATAAAAGTAAGTAAAACATATAGTAATGGAAATAATGTAGCCTACTGTCGGCCTGTAAATATTGTTGCATCATAGCCATGATAACAAGTTACACAAAGAAATAAATTAATTGGACAATTTTCTAAGCATTTTATATCTGAACGATGAAGTCCCAGTATTCACTACAACTGCACTAACCACAGTGGTGAAATATGATAGTGATTTATGGCATTCGCTATAACCAAACTACAAAATCTGATTATTTTGTATTTATTTTTAGGTATTTACTGCATTTGCTTCAGAATACTGTGGAGAAAATGTATGCTAGTCGAGAGGATATTGGATATGATTTTGGAGATGACTCAAAAGTTGGAAGTAAGCCAGTTAAACCTAATCCAAACATCGATGGAGGATGGGCTTGGATGATTGTGCTTTCCTCTTTCCTTGTGCACATACTCATCATGGGTTCCCAAATGGCTCTTGGAATACTCAACATGGAATGGCTTGAAGAGTTTAATCAAAGTCGTGGCTTAACAGCATGGGTTAGCTCCCTCAGCATGGGCATCACACTTATTGTAGGTATGTGCCAGCATCGCTTATTTTAAAACTATATAGATTTTCATAATATGTTTGCCATTCATCCCTAGAGACTTTTCTTATGGTTGTCCTGAGTTGACCTTTTAAAGCCACCAGGACAAATTTTACAATCTAGATGGAGAAAGGGAAGATGACAAGGATGACAGTTAGTCCAGGTGACTGCAGGAGTAGGAAAGGAAGCCTGTGACTTTCAGGTCTGACTAGAATTAAGAAAACATGATCTGTGAAGCTTGGAGTCTTCTCCATACTCTCTATCTGTGAGGATAAAATGTTGAATTTGCACAGTTTATATTTGTTTGGCAGCTGAATGAAAATGTATATTTTTAGTTGTAGTTGGACCAACCCAAAATAATATCTGGAGGTAATGTTTGTGTATATATGTACATACACACCTATGACTTCCTAAATGAAGATTGAAAAAGTTGTGTTTAGATCTGCCTAAATTATTCTACTGAAAACAAGATAAAGTGCTGAACTTTGGTTACTTGTGAAAAAGTCTTGCACTCACACAGCATCAGCATTGGGAACAAGTATTTCAGCTTATTCCTCTGTTTAAACTGTCCCTTCTTCATGGGTCTTGCAGGTATTTGATAAGTATTTAATCAGTTGGTTGTATTTCTCTTTCTATGTTTTTAAGAAGTAATATGAAAAATAAACTGAGTTGCATGAGTTTCCTGATGTTTTAACATTTTATTTAAAACATTAAGAATCTTAAGGTGAAAAATTCATAGAGCATAAAGAATTAAATAAATAATTTATCATTTCTTTCCTGTTTTTAAACAGGTCCTTTTATTGGTTTATTCATCAGCATGTGTGGGTGCCGCATGACAGCCATAATTGGAGGGATACTGAATGCCCTGGGTTGGATACTGAGTGCCTATGCCTCAAATGTGCACTACCTCTTCCTCACCTTTGGAGTGACAGCTGGTGAGAGCTGCACTAATGTTTGAAGGTTCTTTCAATTATTTTTGATTCATTTGAAGCTTATCTGAGTGAGTAAATAGGGAAAGCAGACTGTCAAGTTATTCCAGCTCTGCTTTCACACTTTTTACAGCCTGTTATCTTTTCAGGAAACTTATTTACTCAGTGGACTGAGCCCAGTGACTTCTGTTGTTGTTTAAATTTGCCATGTGAAGGTGGTACTTTTATCAATTTCACCCAAGTGAATATATTAGAGGACATTTTTAATTAGGGGAATTACTGTAACCCAAACTTTGACAAGTAAAATTTAAAGATTAATTTTATATCTAGTTAACTCCTCTCCTTGTCACAGGAAAGAATAACAAATGTTTTCTCCAGAAGTTGCTCCACATTAATAACATACTGGATTATGATAATTCTGTACTGCTTCAAAACCCATTTTAAAGGCTGAAGTGGGTTACAGCTGGCAGGCCGCTAAGCTGCTCACAGTTGCTTGCTCACTCTCCCACAGCAGGATGAGGAGAGAATCAGAAAGGTAAAAATGAGATAAAGAGTTTAGTAGATAAAGCAAAAGCTGAATGAACAAGCAAAACAAAGATACGGAATTCATTCACTACTTCCCACGGGCAGGCAGGCAGGCAGACAGGCAGGCAGGCAGGCATTCAGCTATTTCCAGTAAAGCAGGGCTTGGCTATGTATAATTGTTACCTGGGAAGACATTGCCACAACTCCAAGCATCCTCCCTTCCCCAGTTTTATTGCTCTCATGGTATGGGATGTCTCTTCAGTCAGCTAGGGTCCCCTGTCCCACTGCATCCCTTCCCAGCATCTGCTGCTCCCCACTCACAGGGGGTGAGAAGGAGAAAAGGCCTCGATGCTGTGTAAGCAGGGTTCAACAGCTAAACCATGCCTGTGTTAGCAGCAGTGCTTGGGTCACAAATCCAAAGCACAGACCTGATGAGCTGCTAGGAAGCAAATTAACTCTATCCCAGTATCACTTAGGATAATGCATGGGGCTGCATTTCATACTCAGTGTCTAATAACGGTTATGCATATTGTATCAACAACCACTTAGAGCAACTAATATTGCTACAATTTTTAAAATCAAAATGACTGAAGTAATGTTTTGTCATTTTAATGAAATTAGATGTCTAGAAAATCTTTTGACAAGAGCTCAATCAAAATACAAAATGACATGTGGGTTTAGGCATCTTCCTTCAAACCCAACAGATCCTTAGTGCCTGAATGCTCAGTTTCTAGCAATATATTTCTTGTGAAAAAATTCAGTTACTTGAAGAAAGTTATGTAGAGGAACCCAGTATTAACTACTTAAAGCACGACTGCATTTTATTTGCTGTTCAATTCTGAAGAGAGATACTTTTAATAGACATGAAACAAAAAGGTGAAAGTTATCCATGTAAGAAATACAAAATTTGGGTTTTAATTACAATCTGAGCAACACTGAGCAGTTCAATGGGCTTTGAAATGTTACTCACTCCACAGGTAACAGTTGTTTGCAAATGAAGCAGTGTTTATGTTACATTTGCCAGAGGGAAACATCGAGAAAAAAAGGGATTGTTTGCAATACTAGCTATTATTTGCAAAACAGCTTCAGTATCCCACATTCTTTAAAACTGTTCTTTCATATAATTTCATGGAAGTCTACAGAATTTCTATACATACATTTTTATCTAGCTTTCTGGATGGAGAAATACTGAGACTAGCAAAGATCATGGTAATGTCCCTTTATACCACCATACCACAGACTTCAGTAACGTTGTAAATTCCTGAACAAAGAACAATGATCACAGAGAGGATCCTGCCTTTTTCAGAATTTGTGTAAATAGTGAATATAATCAAGCAGTTAGGAATATACACAGTTCTTCTTCAGCACCTGCTGCTTTTCAGAGCCCAAGTTCCTACTCAAACTCCTCAAATACATGTCAGGGTCACTATGGCTCCACAGTTACTGAACAAGGACAAGAACTCAGCGTGAATCTTCATTGCTGGGGAACTTAGGTGAAAGCAAAAAGATGTGCTCACTAAGCAATTCTGGTCACTGATACTATCAGATGTGGGTTTAATAATTGCAGATATTTAAATAGGCTGTGTCTATGTCCCCATAGTAAGTGTCACTGATTGGTTGTGGGACATTTGTAACTTTCCAGCGTTGTCATGCTGACCTGAGATAAAGATTTTATATTCCATGTGATTAGATTTTCCAGCAATAAATATCAATATTGCATTCTTGATGTAACGAGTCTTGCAGATTTTGGAAAACATTACAAGACAGAAATGAACGCTAACATCGGAACTGAATATTTATTATTGGTTTTACTACTACGTTTACACAAAAATTAGGAATAAAACTGATTTTTTTTCACTGCTTTTTACGTTGTTGACAAAAAGTTCAGATTTTTAATTTTTTTTTTATAGGCATTGGAAGTGGAATGGTTTATCTGCCTGCAGTGGTCATGGTAGGACAGTATTTTCAGAAGAGAAGAGCACTTGCACAAGGACTCAGTACCACGGGAACAGGGTTTGGAGCTTTCCTAATGACTGCCTTACTGAAGTACCTCTGCACTGAATTTGGGTGGAGGAATGCCATGTTTATCCAGGGGGCCATCTCCCTGAACCTTTGTGTCTGCGGGGCACTTATGAGACCACTCTCTCCCAAAGACCTCCGTGAAAAATATGTGAGAAGTGATAGTGAAGAAAATCGGGCAAAAGCACTGTCCCATTCTACAGAGACTATAAAATCTAATGAAGTCCTTGGTGAAGAACCAGAGAAAAAAGAAGAGGCAGCAAATGAAGAAGTGCTTGGCAGCGTGCAGCACATAGAAATTGGAGGTAAATCTGGAAGTGGAAGGAGCATGTATGGACTGCGCCTCTTCAAGACAGTGAGCCAGCTGACAGTTACAGTCAGGAAGGGCTTTGCACTCTGGTACTCCAGCTACTTTGGAGCTGCATCACTGTTTACCAATAGAGTATTTGTGGCCTTTATCATTTGGGCTTTGTTTGCCTATAGCAGCTTTGTCATTCCCTTTATTCACCTTCCAGAAATAGTCAAGCAGTACAACATATCAAGACAGGACAATGTATTTCCTTTGACATCCATTATAGCCATTGTTCATATTTTTGGTAAAGTGATCCTTGGAATCATCTCTGATCTCCCATGCATCAGCACATGGAATGTCTTCCTCATGGCTAACTTTACCCTGGTCACTTGCATTCTTACTTTGCCACTAATGCAGACATACATTGGCCTGGCTGTGGTTTGTGCTCTAATAGGATTTTCTAGTGGCTATTTTTCTCTAATGCCTGTTGTGACTGAAGATTTAGTTGGAACTAAACACCTTGCAAATGCTTATGGCATCATCATTTGTGCCAATGGAATATCTGCTTTGTTTGGACCACCCTTTGCAGGTAAAAAGTTTAAATTGTTAATGAACAGATGCTTGTGTAATGACCGTGTGACTCTTTATATTATTAAACTTTCTTATGCTATGAGCATGTGTAGTTAACAAAATCACAGCTACTCCAGAATGGACATAACATCGAGCTTTACATTGTACAGATTTACAGATCACATCTGCTGGGTTCCAGCTCACTGCCCTCACATTGCAAATTAAAATTCTTGGACATAACCCCAAATCTATTACAACCTAACCTTACAATGGTATGTTTCCTTAAAATAGTTATAATACAGTTTTATTTGTTTTTATGAGAAAGGTGCTCCCCATGAGCAAAAAAAACCCTATTTTTTCATGTTTTGTACACTAGATACACTATACATACTCATTCGTTTACCCACATGAAGAAAGGTGGTTAGTTCTCAGGGTGGGCAGCTGTTTGTACCACAGCATTACTTCAATGTGCTGTGTGTTTCTGTGTGTCCACACTCCAAACTGCCAATTGATATGTTGATTTAACTACTTTGCCTAGCCTTCCTTCAGCCAGAAATAGCTACTTTGGGGACTATATGGCTCATAACCTCTTTACTGCCAACCCCAGGAGAAGGGAGAAGTGCATGTATTCTATCCCCAGAGTTACTTAGGTTAAAACACACATTCATTATAAATTTCCTCATAGAGAGAGGCAGAGGAGTACAGAAGAGATACAGGTACTGATTGTCAGTACTGTATCAGACTCCAGATCTCTTTTTCAGAGATGCTGCTTTGAAGAAAGCTGTGAGAAATCTAGGGAGTCATGGCCATGGTGAGCCAGGGGCAGCGCTAGGCTGAAGGAAGCCAAGAGCAGCATGAGCAGCCCAGGGAGAGAGATCCCCTTCTCTTCCCCACCGCTGGGTGAGCGACAGGAGTGAGAAGAAAGCTCACTCAGTGCCCCTTGAAAGCAGCAGTGTTTGACTCTGCCACGTTTCCTCAGCACCTCCCAGCCTGTGCTAAACCTGTCTCCATATTTGCTTTTGAAGCAAATTGGATGCAAGTTCTTGATATAAAGATAGCTTCTGATTTTGTGGGTACATAGCAATGTAGCCAGAGTGGCATAAGGGAGTTTGCTCACTTGGGTTCTCAAACCTTCCTGAATAAGCAAATAAGTAACTTTAATGAAGTAAATTTTATGTGCTTTTGCAAAGGAATTGAGGCTGGAGTGAGAGTCATTGCAGTATTGAGACTGAATCTCTTGAACAGTCTTCGGTTGGAATGTGAGACTTGGAGACAGCTATGGGGAATGTGTTTGCTTGCACAAGGCACAGCATTTGAACTGGCCAGTATTTGGCATTTTACAGAGGCAGTGATAGGGAGGAGAAACTAATTGGTTTAGGATTACAAAATGTCCATTTTAAAATCAGACCTGTGATAACTTGATTGAAAAATATTTTTTCCCCAAAGCACCTGTGGATTTGACAGAAATATCATGAAAGAAATGTGGAGTATTTTTTGTATTTTCTCATGAAATGTACCTTTTTGTAAAGCTTTGAAAACAAATATGTTTTGTCCTTATTTTCCAGGTTGGATCTATGACATCACACAAAAATACGACTTTTCTTTTTACATAGCTGGATTGCTCTACATGGTGGGAATAATATTTTTACTTATACAGCCTTGTATTCAAAAGAATCAGCCAAGAGAAAAATCCACAGAAGAAGCACAAGTATAGACCAAATTCCAGAAGTTATTTTTTACAGAATGTTTTTGTTTTCACATTTCTCTTGTGTGACAGTATGAAGATGTTTTTTTTATAGAACCAGCCACATTTAGCTGCACTTAAGTGAAAAGAAAATGTGCTCCATAATGCTTATAAATTATTGGAAATATACTTTTAAAAATAATTAAGATATTTTACTTTAGAACTACCAAATACAGTGATTAAAAGCACACTGCTAGTATTTTACTATTAGAATAATGCTAAGAACCCTTACCCTTGCTTCTCTTTTAACTTTTCACCATTAACCATTGGTGAAAATCCATTGACTGCAGTGCAGTTACTCTGATTTAGTCCTATGAGAGAATTTGGTCAGGAAATGTATGATTTATAAAAGTCCTTTCTATTATGTATTCAATCTGATGAAAGATTAGTTACTGAGTATATGAAAATGATTGTATTTCTTGCCTGGCTAGTCAAGTACTGTTGAAATGCTACTATAGTTATTCCATTAATTCAGCATATTAAAATTACTATTTCTGTGATGCAAATCTGAAGAAAAGTTCTCATATATTTCTGAAGTGATTCAGTTGGACTCAATAGGTCTCTCCCAAGTCAGTATATTCTGTGATTCTACTTCAATGATTTTTAATTTTATTTTTTTAAAGTATCAACTACATCTAAAGTAGCCATCCTCAATATATAGGCTGCATTTTAAATAATTTGACACTTAATGCACCTGAAGTAAAAAAGTTAAAAATAAATGCAGAAACAGGAAACATATGGAAAATATCATCGTGACTGGAAAATGTTTCCAAAACCAGTTTGAGTTCTCTGGCCCCTTTACCTAATTAGAGTTATCGTAGAATTTAATGACATTGACACTGACTCCTTCCATGAAAATGAACTCCTCTACAGCACACTAAATTTTGTTACAACTTAATTTAATTGTTCACAAACTCTGTTACATATGAGCAGTCATATTTCTGCTTGTAATGCTATGAACTGACTAAGAGTCATCATGTTCAAGAAGTTTATTCACTAGAAAATTAGATACTGCAGATCATGGAATAGCTAAAAACCATTTAAAATATTCAAATAAATTTTCTTGACATTAAGGATCTGGTAACCAATGCAGAAGGTGATGTATGGTGATACAGGGCATATTTTTTTCAGGTTTGTGAGGTGAGTCTGATGTTAATTTTCCTATCAAATAAGAACCACTGTAAGTTTTTATCCTCTTAGCTTTGTGAAAGTATTTTGCATGACAAGTCAGGTTCTTAGTTTAATATCGCTACATGCTGCTGGAATTCCTTAAAAAGTAATTGAAACTATCCAATTATATTGAAGAACTATTGGGAAACAGTTCAGTATGCAACAATATCAATATCCTTATCTTTATAGCTGCAAGGTTGGTTAACAAAAAGTTCTGAATGTGTAAGTTCTATATTGCGATTCACCAGCTTCTTAGTGTTGCCCTTCTACAACTGTTGGCAGGGACATACTTTAAAGTATTTCTTAAAGATCACTGAAATGAGCCAAGTTAAAAAATAAAACCTTAAAAAACCCTGAATTACTTTAAGATTTACATCAGTGCAATCATATAGGGTAGTTATGTATGGCCTTAAAACTCACATAAGACAACTGAGATGGCACTGAACTGCAGTACACGATGTGAACACACAGTAACTTCTGTAAATCAGCTTTTGCTACTGGAGAAAATTTGCACATAAATTTTCACATCAGTTCTTTGTTACAGGTTAAATGTATTCTTGGTGGGAATGCAGCTGATGGCTCATTTGAACTGAGATATCTTTTATTGGTGAAATATATATTGAAGTGATGATTTCCCTCATTTGCCTTTTTTTTTAAAGATATGTATCCTTCATACATAGATCTTCACTTTATCTTTTGTAAAAAGCAACTTTATTTGCATATTATGGTAATAAAAAATATGTCGTTCAGTTGTGATATCTGCAACTATGGCTATATCTTGGGCAGAAATTTTCCTTTCCCAAAAATATGCTTTCTGTTAAATTATAAAGTTAGTATAAGTGAATGCAGAATGAAATTTGTATTTCTCATTATCCTAAAATGAAATAATCACAAAGAGGAAAGAACATATATGGAAGTGTTTCTTATACCTAAAGATCCACAATCACTGAATGTTTCCAGCATATTGGTAAATAGTTGTAGAACAAAAAAATCTTTATTCTAAATTAGCAAACGTTTAAGTATTACAGCACTGATTTATAAAGAAACAGAATTATACAAGAAACCTGTATTCATAGTTTTTAATCAATTTATAAAATTCAAGTTTATTACTTGGTATGTTAAAAAATTGTAAACTCCTTACACTCTTCAAATATGAAACTTATATCCAAATACTGAAATCACTGTTTTTAATACGTGGGTCCTAAATGTAGTCAATTGTAAATGCTGTATTAATCAGCCTCTATAAATGACAATGCACAGCATCTGCTATAAGCCATGGAGTATGTGTAGCATAGATACAAAACAGACAAATCAGAATGAAGAAATACAAAGTAGCCACAACCTGTTCTATTGCAGTAACTGCTATGATGCTGATTAAAACACAACTTCAGGATACCTGACCTATTAAACATTGTAATATCTACATGTTGCTCCTGGTAAGACATATTTTGTTTTTCCTCTTTCAATCTTTAAAAGGTCTTTTTTCCCAAGTAAAGAAGAAAAGTCCATGTGTCTGACCCCACAAACAGCCATGCCTTGTAACAATTGCTTCAATGGAACATGCACCTTTATTCAGCTAGTTTATTGTTCTGAGTACATTGCTCCTGCCTCCTTTGGAGCTGTAGCTGACATTTGTGAGTGCGAAGGTCCCAGCCCACTTCCTGTGGGGGTCTCTCATTTCAGGCGTGGCTGTGTCATGCAAGCTCTCCACAAGAGCTTCCCAGAGCTGTCACATAACTACTTGTAAGAGAAAGCAGAGGCTTAAAATCATTGTTTGGCTTACTCACTGCTGATTATTCTATGCCACAAAATGTGTTTAGACAGCACAGAAGCCTTGTATGAAGGTCACTCGCAGTGCAAGCTGCCCACACATTTTGAAAGACGCAGTGATAGTTTAAACTCACAGGAGATCAGCACAAGTTTTGCCCAGGGTTGCCAGTGCAAGATAGCACATAGATAGCACATGTTCTTCTGTGAAAAATCTGAGAAGCTATTTTTGGTATAATATCCAAGGCCCTTCTGTCACTGTAAAAAGAAAAAAAAAAAAAAAAAAAAAAAAAGAAAAAAAAAAAGCAGCTGTAATGCCACATACTTTCCTGGTATATAATTCATACAGCTGCTCTGAAATCAACCAAGCTGTGTAAGCTGATTAAAAAAACAACTGTTAGAATGTAGAAATTGCATCAGAAATACAGACCTGTTTTCAAGGTAAGTAAAAGAGACCTTGGGGTTTGAACAGAAATGCAATTTTAGAAAACTTTCAGATGTACTGCAAGGATTAAGCCTGTTTCTCAGGAGATGCTTCTCTCAGAACAACTCCATAAACAGAATTAGGTGGAAATAATATAAGGAAGGAAAAAAAAAGATGCAATTTTTTAGATGATAGAACCATCACAAAAAAAAAAATAAATTAGGAAGGTACTCTGTATCATATACTGTCTACTCATTGTAAATTATACAAGAACCCAGAAACATTGATTTTCCCCAAAATGTTCCACTTTTTCTACAGGTGCAGTTGCAGGAGCCTAAGTGCAGCTGAACTCAATGACTCAATGGCAAGTTGTGACAGAAGTAGAAAAGCAAAAATCCTAGTGCAACTTTTGTTACACACTGCAGATGTAGCTGGATACTTTGAACTGCTTCACTCACTATCTGCAGCAAAGCTGTCTCAGAGTTATGTGCGGTCCTGTTTGTTCTTATGCAGGCATACACAACATACTAGCACATTCCAGCAGAGCAAAAGCAGAGATTATGCGGGAAAAAATGCATATAAGTGCTGAAGTGAAAACATGTGAACCTTTTAAAAGTTCTCTTTACATTTCTATTTATTCTTTGCCACTCGCCAATCTTCTTTGCCCATGTAAAAAGGACAACATGAAGTTAAAAACACTATAGACTGGTTTTTGATTGCATATTTTTATTTCCAAACACAGTGCTCTATTAAAAAAAATACAGGAAGAAAAGCAAAGCCGATTATCCTGGCCATTCCCGTGGCTGTGGATAAACCCAGCCGTTCCCATGCCTGGCACTGTCCCGGCCGTTCCCATGCCCGGCACTGTCCCGGCCGTTCCCTGGCCCGGCACTGTCCCGGCCGTTCCCTGGCCCGGCACTGTCCCGGCCGTTCCCATGCCCGGCACTGTCCCGGCCGTTCCCTGGCCCGGCACTGTCCCGGCCGTTCCCTGGCCCGGCACTGTCCCGGCCGTTCCCATGCCCGGCACTGTCCGGCCGTTCCCATGCCCGGCACTGTCCCGGCCGTTCCCTGGCCCGGCACTGTCCCGGCCGTTCCCTGGCCGGCACTGTCCCGGCCGTTCCCATGCCGGCACTGTCCCGGCCGTTCCCTGGCCCGGCACTGTCCGGCCATTCCCTGGCCCGGCACTGTCCCGGCCGTTCCCATGCCCGGCACTGTCCCGGCCGTTCCCATGCCCGGCACTGTCCCGGCCGTTCCCATGCCCGGCACTGTCCCGGCCGTTCCCATGCCCGGCACTGTCCCGGCCGTTCCCATGCCCGGCACTGTCCCGGCCATTCCCTGGCCCGGCACTGTCCCGGCCGTTCCCTGGCCCGGCACTGTCCCGGCCGTTCCCATGCCCGGCACTGTCCCGGCCATTCCCTGGCCCGGCACTGTCCCGGCCGTTCCCATGCCCGGCACTGTCCCGGCCGTTCCCTGGCCCGGCACTGTCCCGGCCGTTCCCATGCCCGGCACTGTCCCGGCCGTTCCCTGGCCCGGCACTGTCCCGGCCGTTCCCTGGCCCGGCACTGTCCGGCCGTTCCCATGCCCGGCACTGTCCCGGCCGTTCCCTGGCCCGGCACTGTCCCGGCCGTTCCCATGCCCGGCACTGTCCCGGCCGTTCCCTGGCCCGGCACTGTCCCGGCCGTTCCCATGCCCGGCACTGTCCCGGCCATTCCCATGCCCGGCACTGTCCCGGCCATTCCCATGCCCGGCACTGTCCGGCCATTCCCTGGCCCGGCACTGTCCCGGCCGTTCCCGCGGCGGTCCCCAGCGCGCTGAAGCAGCCCCGCCCCGGGGCGCCCTCTGGCGGCCGCTCGGCCCTGCGGCGCCCGGAGCGTGCGGCCGGGCTCGTCCCGAACACCGCCAGGAACGGCACCCGGGACTGGTGCCGGGCACGGCCCAGGACAACAGCTCGCTGGAAAGCGTCGGGGAAACATACAGTGCTCACACGGTGGTGTGCATGTTAGAACTTCTGTACTTTGTTTCTTTTGACGCGGAGCTTCTTTTACAGGACGGAAGAATAGCGCCTAGTGAAGAATGTAAAATCCTCTGAAATGCACATTGAAAGCATATGTATCTCCTGGAGAGGAGGATTTATGCTCAGAACTCCAGTCAGAGAAATGCCATGCTTGGTGTAACAATGCAAATACCTGCTGAGTTCAGCCTACGAGGATGCACAGCATGGGACGGACAGACAGAGCTCCCACACTCCACTTTACAGTACTGAGTGGAGAGAAAGTTCTATTTCCTCAGTTTGGAAATCTGAATATGCTACTCTGTAATTCCACAGAAAACAGCATTACACCTGATGTATAAATTAGTCTGGAAATAAGAACTCATACTATTTGGGAAAATTTTTAATTCCCTAAATATACTGCTGAAATGGGAGAAAGGGATCATGGTTTTACTTGTTCTGATAGATTACTGCATTATGTCAAAATAATATTTTTATTATTATGCAACTTAATTCTTTCTAGTATTTCTTTAAGTTCCAGAATATCCAAGGCTTTGTGTTAAACTAATGAAGAGTTTACTGCCATCCACAACACCTTATCCTACTCCAATCACACTCTTCAAATGACAGATAAGTTCCAAATATACTGACAAATAATTCCCTGGTCTCTCTTCAATCCATTCTCTTCCTCTCTCCTTTAGTTATTTTTACTTCCTTATTCTCCATTCAGTTGTTCCCCAGTCACAATATCAACTGATTTATCTTCAAACTGAAATAAAGCCCAGAACTTCAGCAAGCTTATCTACTCCCATCTGGCCTTCATCTCTCAATTAATGACACGCTCCGTTTTCCTGTCTTGCCATTTCCTCCTCTGTTTTCTTTGCCCCGTCCCCTTTTTCTTGTGCTCACTTGAACTCACTCTCACTAAAGCATTTGTAACGCCTTGGTAGCCACATAACAGGAACAGCAGCACAGCCATGTCCTCTGGATCTGCCAGACCGACACAGAACTTTTCCTGAAATCTTGTCCCACAGAGCCTCAAAATAATACAAATCCTGTGAGAATCTCATTCTGATCAGGAGGTACTGTGCACCAAACACGTCCCACTCTCCATACAAGTTTAATCTGCCTCTTTGAAGTCTTTCAGAGCATATTCAGTTGTCACAGCAGAATCAAGAGAATTAAACCCGCTTTTAACTTCCTCATAAAGTCTCACTGTTGCTTATGTTCTCATTAATTGCTCCACCCAGAAACTGACAGGCTTCATTCCAGACCTCTACAGCAACCTTAGGAATAAGAATAAAATTATTTTTCTCTTTAAAACATTTGTCTTCCTATTTTCCATAAGCTAAAATCTTTTTCTCTTACTGAATTACTGTAGCTGCCTTTTTTCAGGCTCCGACAGGGATGGAAAATACAATTTTGAGGTATTCAGACCCACAAAATACCCATGATAGCTCTGAATGTTTTAGCTTTCCTTCCCAATTTCCTGACCCTGCACAGACCAGGCAGCTGGAACAGTTGACCTCCCAAAGGCCTTCCCAATACATCTTCTCTCTTTTGCACCAACAGATTGCCCCTCCTCCTGCAGCTTCCAGGCTATCCTTCCAATACCTTACCCCTCACTCGGCATGGAGAGGTTACCCTTAGCTCCAGATGTTCAATATTGGCAACTTCTGTTATTCACTCTAAAGTTTCAAATCAACATGTACATACTATTTCCCATAATTTCTGAGAGCTGGGAAGAGCTTCCTAGCAAGTAAGCAAAAGTCACCTCTTTCTCCTCCTGTGTTTCTAACAGTTCCTTGCTGCAAAGTCTACAAAAAATACTGAAAAAAAATCTCTTTCCTTGTGCTCATGTCTTTTCTCAAAGACATAAAATGTAAGGAATTTTTGTTTGGTGATGAGTCCAGTATAAGGGATTTCAGTCTGTGGGTGAAGTTTCCAGACACCAAATAATACAAATCTTAACACAAAGCAAAGGTTTCACATTTCCAATACTTAATCCTGGAAGTAGTGTGCGCCACCCAGCCATGGGTTGCAATGGAATTACCTGGATCATTGTGTTTATTATAAAACAGAAGCTTGCAGGACAAACACAGCTCTTTCTAAGATCTGTTTTTTACTGCAGCCATACAGTTTGATTCATTTATTGTCTCAAAAAAAAAAAGATGATCTGGCAATCTTTACTTGTTTTGTCGGATTGGTCAGGGAGCATGGCAAATAAATGAGGGATGGGTACGATGGATTGCCTGAGAATTAAAGAACTTTAATAATGCAAAAATAATGAAGTGCATAAGCCATACACTGTAGAGGGCAGGGTCCACAGACTTAGAGATGGGGTGAACACGATATAAAGGGTAGGGGAACCGATCCTAGAAGAGAACTAGGAAACGTGACCATACATGGGGAACATAGCTAACCAATCAAATAACCTTGTATGTAACAGTCTCATATACAGACCAACTCCCATCATCCACATCTTCTCACTGTAACTAACTAGATGTTCCGCTTCCTATCATGGCATTTTCTAGGGCTAAAGATCGATGCCTTCTGCACAGGCAGTCGAGGCCAGCCCATTAGCCTTCCTAACCAGCTCCATCTCCACACTTGGCATAAGTAAAGCAGACAGAATGATGATATGTTAAACCAATGAGATCAATCAAAGCCAACAGCAAAGCTAATAATTTTGATTTTTTTGGTTTTAAATTTTTACTGTTTCAAATTTGTGTGAAACTTGAGAAAGTCTGGGAATATCTTCAAGCTCCAGAAAGGAAATGATGTACAGGAGCAATGGAACAGGAAGCTGTTCCAGGAAGTCATAGCTACCTCGGCACAGATTGAGGACATTCCAGGACTCTGGCACTGGACACTACAGCAATCTGAACCGGGAAAAAATGAAACCAAATCCAACAGACAACAGATTTGTAAAAGCCTGAAATTACTTTCCAATAAACTCAAGTTATGCAGAACATCTTTAAAAAAAAAAAAAAACAACCCAACAAAAACCAGCCCAAAAAATAGTCAGTTCATTTTTTCTATATTTTTCTAGAGAAAATATTATTTAATATGAATGCTCAGATTCACTTTTGGATCAACTTTTACATGATATTGAAGGCATTTCCCTTCTACAGGGATGTGGCATTTCATGACTCATTCCTTTGTGATCCAGTACAAGTTGCCCTTCTATAAGACTCCTACCTAATGAGCAATTGCCCATCCCGCAGTCAGCCGATTATTTCTGCTTCTGCGTCCTACTTGGAACTTGGCCTTTTGCCTTTGCCACTATTTTCTTCAGATCACTTATCTATTTTATCAAAATTTTGAAATAAAATTACTGGTTCACTATAAAATTGAATCCTGAATTCAATTTGCTACACTTTTAATGAACAATAGTGGTATATTTTGAAGCTGCATGTTCTTTCCTAACAAAATTAATGCAGCAATCCAGATTTGTACAGGAATTTTTTCCTTATTTTCATGGAAGTTGAAACTGTACTGACTATAGGCCTATATTGATGCAGCAGTTTTCCTTCCAAAGTATTTTGTAAGAATAATTACAGAACTCAAGCTTATGTGAATACCTTTGAAAGAGCTTTGAAAATGACACGATCTTACTGTTAAGATGTTGAGATTTTTTTCTTTTTTCCCAAATATTCCTGAGGTAACTATATGGGAGGAAGCTATCACCTTATCTTCCTTCATGTATTTCTGTAGGTGGCCCAATATTCTGCATCTCTCTTTTCCATGCTGTGTCACACTGCAGAATCAGTTTGCTGTCAGTTCTCATTTGCTTTTTTGCGTTCCAAGCATCTCAGTTCTATATAGTTGGTAATTTCCCTCAAATTCCTTATGCGAGTACAAAATGAACTACACAGTAAACTAAAAATGGTCAGGCTGCTCTAATTCAAGCTGACACAAAAGTATCTTCTCATCTTGGGAATGATGAAGATAAATAATATTTTCACTGTACATCTGTTTAATGTTGAATGATCAACAGGCTACCACACAAATATTTGTGGATTTTTTAAATTAGAAATTATTTATTTCTAGAAATAATTTTGTGATCTGGTTTGGCTATTATAAAATAAATTTAGTATTTAATATTTTTTATAAACGTTTATGAAGCTAAGAATGAACTAACTGTGAAAATCTATTGAATTTTAAGTTTTCTATGAAATATTCATTCTGAGAGTACTGGAGAATATTTGATGACTTTTAGTAATTGTTCACTCATCCAGAAATATAAGAAGACCTCTCTTCTCTTGATTGACACTATCAACTGATTTTCCATCATTGCAAAGCCAATACAAAACCTTGCTCTATCCTCTTGGCTTTATGAAGTTATGAAAAGAAGCGTAATGATACATAATTTCACTGCCCAAAAAGAACAGAAAATATTTAAAAACAAACATGGATGTTTACAGCTGTATGGGAGTTCTTATAAATTTAGTAAAATGGTAATGTTAATAGTTCAGGCACCTTATAAAAAAAAAGTTCTCTAAAAATCCCAATCACGTGAAAAGAAATAAAATCATAGGGATGATAATCAGGAGCTAATGACAGGAAATACCAACACTTAACAGGAAAATATTTTAGTGGCAGAAGTGTACCAAATATTTAGCAGCAAACCATGGATCTGGTGAGACGTATTTATTTGAACCCTCAGTTGACAAATAAATCAGTATGGATAAATAGAATATTATTCCAAAATATACATACATATCCTCTTCCATACATATATGTTTGTGGAGAATTAATAGAAAAATAATAGTGTGCGAATACTTAGGAGCAGAAAAGCTCTTAACAGGAGGTGAGAACGTGTGAAAACATCTGATTGTGTGGAACAGCATGAACTATAGACAGAATATCAGTATGACAATTCAACTCACAAGCATAGTAATTTACAATTATAACTTGTAATACTTCTATTTATGTTAGCATTTTTCTAAAAAGAAAATGCCTTTATTTTATATTACAATTTTAATAAAAAATAGAGGGGAACCCCCCAGTTTCAGAGATACTTTTAGAAGGAGGAAGAATTGCCACATTTTAGAAAAGAACAGCAACCCTGGCTTTCAATACTTCCTATAGGGTAGGAAGCCTCTGAACCACCAATAAGACTTTTCAAGAAAAAGCAGGTAAATCTTATTTATAACCTACTGAATTATTTTTAACCAACTAAAAGCACAGAATAACAGCAGAAAACTGCTTGCTAACAATAATTTAATTATCTAAATCACTGAACTCATGTAACGTGGAACAGATGTTTCATTGTGACATCATATTAATATCAAATGCTGCAGGAAAACCTTACACCACAAACAATGAGTAAAAACCAAAAAACTAGAATTCTTCTCACCAGCATATATTCACATCTCAAATCTATTTTTATAAAGTAAATACAAAAAAAGAGGTCAACAAAAAAGTATAGAAGACTACTTTGAAAGCCAAATATATAAAAAATTATGAACAATTTTGCCAAGAATGAAAATGTGGTACAACTTTTTGCTTCAACTAATGAAGCAATTAGGAACATCTGCAAAACCCCAGTATAATATTTAAAGACTCTCTGAGCCTGAGCCAAATTCAACAGGCAGTCCAGTTTCTGTTGGTTCAGAACATATTCATTCCCCTTCTAGTCAAAGCAAGCAGTTATAACTGAAATTAAAGATTGGTTTTGTTATGGACTGTGAGTGCTGATTTAAACTTTTTCCTTGGTTTGTGCACATATCCAGTCCCTTGAGCTCAGAATGTGCAGCCTTTCCATCCATGGAACACTAACAGGGCTCACTTGCAGCCCTACCCAACAGCCTAAGGTGCTGTTATTATTTCTATCAAGTTCACTTGAAATTGATTAGTTGCAAAAGATACAGCAAGGAATCAGAAACACAAACATAAAAGCCACAAACCTAAACATAGAACTACAGGCCACATGAAGTCAGCAGGGCTAAAAATCTCTCAATTGTGCTGTAGAAAGTGTTAGATTTTAATAGGAAAAACATAGACAATGTGTTGGTTTTATCTGGGACTCTGAGCTGTTGTAGAAAAGGTTAAAAAACTCCATATAGTCCAGTGTTACTATTAATCTTGTTTACTTCCTTCCATTCAACTGAGTCACGACTCTACATTGTCATATCTATAGGTGGGTTCCTGACATGAGTGATAAAACTGACAAATGAAAATATTAGTGAGGTGAATATTTATAAACACACTCACATACATGTGTATACAAAATAAAACACACTCTCTTTTTTCTAATTTTTTTTTCCTACTGGCATGCCAAACAGGAAAATTAAAAAAAAGGCAAGTCTTTAGTTAACTGTCATTTAACTTCCATTTACTGACTGAAAAACACAAAGTACAAAGTTACTTTTACAAATCTTAGCTCTGACAACAGTGGTTTACATCTCTCAACATCAAATTTAACTTTAGAGCTCTCTGGTATTTCAGTGCTAAAATGTAGGTTTTAAAGTTGAGCGATGTTGTCCCTGAAAATCAGCCTTCTGATTTGTTTTAATATAGTGGAGTCAGTTCTCATGAATTGTAAGATAAACAAGAATCATGTTTGCATTCCTTTGTTAAAGATCTCACCTGATGGACTTCTCAAGTGACCAGTGAAGATGGAGAGGTGGTAACCTCTCTGTCCAATCTCTGTCACTGTCCAGAAACTTATATATACGAGGTCAACAATAAACTAGAGACTTCTTCCTTTCTTCTTCTCTGCCTGAACACCTGTTGTGTGTGTTGCTGTGTTTTCTATCTGTGTCACAGTAACATAGCATTAAGTATTTGTAACTCCCAATGAGTTGCATTCAGTTTAATCACAAATTTTCAAATTAAAGCTCAGATTCCAGATGATCTGCTAAGGCAGGCCTACACCAATCATTTTTATATTTTTCAAGTTTTTCTTTTATTCTGTTGATATCTCATATACAGCAAAAGTAAATAAGTTTGAATAAATGCTTAACATCTTTATCTGAGTGTCAAATATAGCCAGGTAAAATTTATCATTTTGATGGTTATTCTGGCTAATATATAATTTTATGGGATAATCATAATGGCTAAATCATGTATCTGATTGCATACATATAAAATAGCTTTGATTAACACTCAGAGTTATCCACAGTACTCTGTAAAACAACCTTATTATGTGAATAAAAGGAAAAAGAGTCCTACTCAGTTACATAAGTTAATTTTATTTTACAATACACAATCTCTAGTTCTTTGCAGCGAAACAGTTGCATCTTTGAAGGTAAAAAAATCCCCTATTCACCCAAACTATATTCTAGAATTCAATATATGGACAATAAATGATACCACTGAAATATTTGATACAGTGGAATTAACATTTCTGCAATGTACATGCACAATATAGACTACCATGTTGTTAAAATAACACCATTTCATACACGAGTGGTAATGAGGATTCAATGCAAAAGGGATTATAAAGCCCTTGTCATTTTGTTTCACAGATGATGTTACTACCTGGGAAGGCTTTAGAACTCAAATGCTTGCAGCCCAGCACAGGAATAATAGGCAGTGAATGCTGTACTGTACTTCCTAAAGCTCTTTTTATCTGTAGCAGGGTAGGAAGAAGCACCACACAAGGCTTCTTCCATTCTTATTTGTGGAAAACATGAGGTGAGAATAAGGTCAAAATAAAACTGATTCACAAGCAGAGAAAGAATAGACATCTCTAACATGTTCCTCAGCTTGCATACCCTTCAACATCGTTCATAAGAACACAGTATATATGAGAAAACCCCACTATTAATGGAGAAAAGAAACATGTTTAATAGGCTTTCTCCTGGCCTCTTAATGTTACTGTTGGAAGTGACATTTCTTTAAAATAAACAAACAAACAAACCCATTTCTCAACATGAAAATGCCAAGTGTAATTGAACCACAAAATATCTTCCTGCCCCCAATGACTAATGACTAATGACTATTGTTTTTAAACTTTTGAACTTGCATACCTAACAATGTTCTACAGATTAAATCTATTAAGTCTATACAGAAAATTAACTATAAACAATTTAAGAAATCTGATTCTTAAAAAAAGCAGAGCTATGTTGCATTACAGATTACAATGTATCAGGATCTGTTATAAAATACATTAATCAATACTTTTCAGTCTGGGATATATAGTACAACAAAACAAAGTGTATACAGATAGCAGATACTCAGTCTGCACTGCTGTAAGCAAGACAAACTTTTTACAGTAAGTATTCTATATACATTTTATTATTTTGTGTGTATGAGTGAATTTATATGTAATGTAAGCTTAAATATGTGAGTGCCCAAGACCATATTTATTCTCAATACTAGAGTGAGCACATGTGTGTTTAGACTCTTGAAAGATTTTTATCTTCACAGAATCTAACAAACTCAAAAATGGAATATAAGTCAATACTCTGCAAATTAAATACCCTCATCCATTACAGCAGATGTTTCAATATGGGTATAAAAATTTATTTTCTTGCAGTATTGTTGTATGATTCCAAATTTTTGTATAAATTACAAGGCATTTTAATAGGAATTTCAAAAAAACTACAGAAATACATACTTCCATAACATTGCCTCCTCTTAATTGCTGTTCTAGGAAGCACACTGCCATAGAACTCTGCTAAAATGGAAAGATCAGGCCACATACAGAGATGCAGGAAAAGTAAAATATTCAAGTAATTTTACTGAACACCACTGGGATTTTTCGAAACATTATTCTTTGATTTAAAGTCGGAAAAACTGTCAATAGACTGCTCCATTAAAAAAACTTCTTTATGTACAAATACCCAGGACAAATTGCAGTTACCTTGGTAATTTTTTAGCCTGTGGTTATTTCAAATAAAAATATTGCACAGATTTTATAATACTATACTATTTGCATAGATTAAAAGATGAAGAATGGAAAGTGTTATGAGTGCATCCTTGTTACCATGGACACATTCCATTCTCGATGTTATTTGAAGGTGTAAGTGGCAAAGGAATTCACTACCACACTGCTTATTCCATTGGTATTTTCTTCATTAAAAAAGAGAGAAGAGGATAGGATGAGCAAACCCAAATCTAAACATCAGCAACCAAACAAGGCTTCAGGTAAAAAGTCACTGCAATTTTTTTTAACAAATAGAACAACTAAAATATTTTAAATTATTTAAATTTAAAATTTATTAGTTAAAATTATTTAATTAAAAATATTTAAGTGAATATTAGCAAAAAATAAACTATTTAGGAAGTATCTATTGTCAAAATGAATCTGAACTGTAGACTACCAGAAGCATAGAACTCTTTACATTGTATGAGAAAATAATATTTGAAATTTGTCATATGGTGAGCCAGCTTTTAAGGATGTGGGTCTCACTCTTCCTTTAATCTCATTCGGAAGCTATAGAAGTAAAGACAAGTCTCACACGTCAGACTCATACTGTATAATAAGAAACCTCTGGGGGAAGCTGAGACAGATGGTGGGAATTGTGAAACTCTGTACAAAGGCAAATAGGAGAAACTTTCTTCTTCCCCAGTACACATTTTTAGGATTTCAAACTTCCTCAGATTAGTTTTCTTGCTTTGCTTAAAACTAGTAACTCCAAATACAATTTCTCAGATTACAGGCTACATGGAGGTTAATTTTTCCCTTAAATTATTCTCCTTTAGATAGTTAAACATTCATTGGAGAAGGAAGGTGACTATGGAATCTAGAAAATAACATTGTTGAGGTACAGGAGATCTAGATTCAAATATATTCCTCTGTCCTAGGTGAATGGCCTAAATCCCCAGTCTTTGTTTTCATCCTTGGATTTTTCACTACAGTCCAAGAACTCATTCCACTGTGAAGGAGCCATTCTGTCTTCTACAGAGAAAACGTTGCATTCTCAGTTAGTCTTAGAGACTTTATTTCTAATAAATCTCTTTTCCCAGACTATTTTATTCTATATTATATTAATACTCCATCATATTTTTTTAAAAAAACAACCTGCACTTTTGGTTGCATTTTGTAGATTGGAGAAGACAATAAAAATTTGATTTCAAAATTAGAGTATTCAAATGCTTCTGTCACTCATTTTATCACTTTATCCCATTTTCTCTTGTACAGTGTTGTTGCATTTTTACTACAATTTCAAATGAATCTATTTGTTTTAAAACAATTTGCTTCCATGTATTTTGGTTAAGAAATTGCCCATTTCATCCTCACTTAAATCTTTACAAAATAAAAGTGGAATAAATATCAGCATTATTGATATACCTTAAAGGAGATAATGATAAATTATATATTTCTAAAATTTTTACTTATGAAAAGGCATCCTCTTGTCATAGTTCTTTCTCTTACTCTAATATAGTTGTATCTAACTGAGAAACTGATACCATAGTAGAGGGTTTTTGTACTTTATAGTGACGTTTTTCACACAGTTGCATTTATATCCATATGGCAGCTTTGTATAGCCCAGCATAAGAAATAAAGGAAAATTTGAGCTGGACAACAGAAATCTTTAGGCTTAGACAAAGCTACGCTCATTCTGCAAGTGAATGAAGCTGAGGCTTCTAGGTCACTTTAAAAAATGCAAAACAGGTACCTTAAAATTTTACTCAATTTTCACCAAGAAGAGGCAACCATGTCTTGTGTCTAAACTATGGAAGCAGCTAGCACTGACAATGAACAGGCATTTGCAAAAGAACTAAAATAAAACGTTTCATAACTTTATAAAGAGCTGGAGTGAGGCTATCTTTAGGCATGGACACTGACCCAGCTGAAGCCAATGCAATTTTGATCCCTGTGGGATAAGCTTCTGTGGAACGATAACACACATGGGCAATTGTTTCATGTGAGGCTACCATGGCATATTGTGATTAACTTAAAAGCAAGAATGCAGATCTTGTGGAACTGGAGAATCTGTTAAGTCTCCTTTTTCTCTTCCTGCCTCCAAAACCAGTTAGACTGCTGGTAATGAAAATATATGACTGGCCAAAGCCTATTATTTTGAGAGTACTGATTTGGTTAATGTGCAAGAATGTGAATGCTAGCAAATGCTGCCTGGAAGAAGGGACTATACTGGTTTCAGGGACTGGTGCTGATATGTAGCTCAAAATTACTGGCAGGGTTTGACCTGCAAAAGAAAGTAAAATGGACTATCAGGAGGTTGCAGTTAAGGAAGTCCTAATTTATTTGGGTTCTCAGAAGTTTTTGAAAGACAAGTTTTTAGGAATAAACACAAAAAATGAAACACATCTGTGTGCAATAGTGCAAGAGTCCACAAAACTGAAATAAAACTAAAGCCATGCACTGGTGCCATTCCACATTTCAGGGATGAACAATATGACATTAAACAGGTACTAGTTGCTGCCTTTTATGTCTGTGAAATTGGATGCTTTTTGTTGTTTTGGCAATTTATTGACTTTCTTCTCAAATTTCAGGTAGTGCTTATAAGGTCCCTGCTTCATTTCACAACTGATATTAGATCTCAACATCTGCACTTGCTATAATATAGCAAATAATATAAATTACTATTTGTCTATACTGATAGGATTACATCTCTACAAGACAATAGTTTCCTTCTGATGTGCACTCATGAGAAGAAAAAGTAGGTTTATTTGGCATTTACTAGACATAGTCCATTTTTCAGTCTTACTAAGAGATATCCAAATCATATATGCCAAAGAATCTAAAGTGTAAAACCTAATACCCAGCAGTGCTAAAGTAACTGTTCCACAAGAACCCATACACATCAAAACCTTATACCTAGCTGTGCTGAAGTAACTGTTCTACAAAAAAACCCCCGTATGCATCGAGTTGAAATTCTGGACAATAGTGTGTACTTGAAAGTTTGTACAGATTCTTCTCAGGACCACATTAGTCATCATGGAAACCCACATACTTTCCTTCCCTATGTCTGCTTTGGTTTTGGAGAAAAAGAAGTTTTACTATCAATAGCAAGGAAAGCTAAAACAATTTAGTTAGCAAACAAAAATATTTTAAAAAATAATTTACCTCAGAGTTCAGAGGTAAAGACAAGGACACACAGAAAAAACATAACTTTCTAGTGTTAAGCCAAACTGTTCTGTGCGGTACTTTTAACAAATACTTCAAGTGCATGAAGTGAAATGTCTCAATTCCAAAATTTCACATGCAGCAACTATGAAGCTGGTAATTTTTCCCTCATTTCACTCACACTTTGAAACATCAACCCACTTAAACCAAGAGATTAGCTTTGCGTGTGTGTGTGTGTGTGTGTGTGCATGACTACCAAAGGCTCCCACTTAGAGCATCTGAAAACCATTTTAATAAAATACAGGAAGAAGATAAAATAAAAAGCTCAGAAATAATAATTGTCTTTTGCTTTGGGGAATGCAGTAGTCGTATTTGAGCACAAAATCTGTTGTCTTGCCATAGTCTCCTCCCTTTCTCTCAGTTACACACCTGGTTTATTCCTATTTTAGTATCATCCTCAGCTTTCCCAGAGCTTGTGGGTGGGAGAATAAATAAAAAGTGAAGAAAGTAAGAAAAAAAAGAAAGTAGGCAAAGCTGTTTATCACAGCTGCTTACAGCACAGGTGTTTTGGAAGCTAAGGTCTACCTTTGTATGGACTTGTGCACACAGATCAGAGAGACAATACAAGAGTGAGACAATGCAGAAGGGAGGGGGTGTGTTGAAGGGGAAGCAAAACTATCATAGGGAATAAAATATTACTCTAGAGGATCAGTCTTCAATTATGAGCATGATACTTGCCATTTATTAATGCGATTAAACAGGCAGACCTAGATCAGACCACCACAAAGAGATTATTCCACTACTTAATAGACAAAACATGCAAGCTAAATGCAAGACATAACATTCCTTTCTAGATGGGTAAGACATTGATGGGTTTAATTCAAAACCATTTATTTCAGTTTTGTCCTCCTTAATTCAGTTTCAAGGCCTCCCTGTTGCTTTGATGCTTTGAATCGATGCTTTGAATTTATTTTTAAATTTTTTTTTTTTTTGCGTTTGTTTCCTCTTCATTAGAGTAAAAAACTCCAAACAACAGAATGGAGCAGTCAGACTTTTGCTATCTGTATAAAATGTCCTGAAGTACTGCAGCGTTACCATGTAAAGTAATTTTTAGGGAATCTGCACCTCTTTTAGCAGGGTCTGTACATATAACTGGCAATTCTTTTATTACAGATGAAATCTTAGTTAAATCATCCCACTGCTTGGATACTTCTTATCTTCCTGATTTGCATATATCTGCCACCAGTTTAATATCTGCTGAAAACTGTTTTTCTATATTCTTACGTGGGCAGCTCACTTTCAGCACTGACATCTCCTACTCTAAATTTTGAGGAATATCTATTGCACCGGCCCCTAAAGTCCCATCATATTTTTTAAGAACAAACAAACACTATCATTGTGTTTTTCAAAGTTCCGTTGTTGCCTATTTACAGCTTTAATTCCATCTCAAATGAGAAGAGAGGAACACTAAAGAATCTATCACATGGTGCAGGCATTCCAATATACTCGACTCCTACGCATGTCTCCAGTTTTTAGAAAAAGCTGTGTTAACCAGTGTGCCCTTTCTCTCCATCAGTTATCAGCCCAGTACTACAGTAGCATATGCTACCTGTTGGTTGTTTTTTTTTTCCTATTTCTTCAAACACTAGGATTTTTTCAGTCTAATTTTAATTACTCATTTTACATGAAACTCAAGATTTGTTACCTTTAGGTTTCAGTCTCACTGTAAACTGCATAGGACGAAACAACTGTACAACTCAGCTGTAGCACCAACTTAGCAAAAGCTGAAATCTCTCATTATCATGTCATGATAATTTGATGTGCACATGCACATTCAAACATACACTGCATTTTCTGTCACAAGTATCTGCTTGCTTTTTTTGATGCTTTCCAGCTACACAGCTTCTCTTGCCTGCAATCCCCATCTGCTGCCATTCCTTTCACTCTATTGTTCACTATCATCCTATTATGTTATTTAGAACTCTGGCTTCAGACACTCTCCCAGGCTTCTGTTTCTACAGTATTATTTTGAGTTTTTCAACAGATGATTTCTATCATTCTACTGTGCAGTAGTATTGCATCTTCTAGTTCCCACCCTTCTCCACATAATTTGTATAATTCAGGTTTCAGCCAACAAATGACATTTACACTGGTTGTACCCAGTGCACAATTTTACTCTAATTTCATTAAGTCCATCCAAAAGCTGCAGGCACTTTTACTTTGGTTTTATTTAGGCTTATTTCAGTTTAACACAAACTGATTTAGTTTATACCAAATCAAAATCAATCAAATCCTTAAAATAAAACACCACAGAGCGACTTTGTTTAAAAATAATTCCTAGGTTACACTGGTGCGTCTTTAGATAAGACCTTTCATAGTCTATTTCACTTTGAGATAAAAATTTGCAACCCTTCTAGCTTTGCCTTCTACACTTCTTCTTTCCTTTGAACACTTTGTTGAGTGCAATTAATTACTTTTAATAAATGACAAAAAAGTATGAATATATGGTATGCCTAGTCAAGTAAACATATCTGACAGTTCTTCATCATGAATGTTACTGTGTAAACTACTCTTAGTTAATAAAGTGACAGAAAAAAGAAATAATCATTTTTCCTAACTTGAAGCAAGAAAAAGGAAAACAAGACAACAGGAAAGAACACAAACTTATCTTCAGTAACACAGAAGTAGAATTACTCCTGAGGTATCTCAAGAACAAGATTGGTAAGGATTACGACCTAAGTAAGGCAAGTGAAAAATATACCTATATTTTTTTTTTGTTTCTAAAGAACAAGCATTGGCAATAAGGATCATGTGAACATGACATGGTTACAGCAAGAAATGTTTACATTATTTAGCAGAAAGTAGTTGTGATTGCTTACCTTGAGAAACTATTACACCTTTATGACCTGAAAATCATTCTTGTCAGGAAGGAGTAGATCAAGTATGATACTTTTAAAGAAGGGCACAAATATTAAAACCATGCATAAAACTTAAAATGGGAGCTTAAACATTTCAATTCTGTGAGATTCTGCTGTATGTATATTAAGGCTAGTTATAAGTAGACAAAAGAAGCTGGGACAAAAGTAAAAAATACATCTCTAGGCTACCAGTGATATAGTAAAAGCAGATTAATAGCAAATTAACTAAGATTACTTTATCATCTTTAACATGCCTTAATAGAAACTGATATGAGAATATTATAATGTATCATCAAATAACAGCTCATCCACTACAGAAAAAGAATTTTATAAGCACACACGACAGCACTGCATTATCAAAGGCTCACTAAGAACTCAACTTCACAAGCAATAATCACTCCATATCAGTTATATATCTAATTTCAAACCAATAAATGAATGTTTCACAGGGTTAAGCATTTGGTAATGTTTTGGGGGGAAAAAATCCAAAAAAACCCCCCTCTGAAAGAGAATTGAATCTTCTGGGAAGGTAAACCCCCACCACTTACACTGCTGTATGTAATGTCTTCTGTAGAGAAATCCTGCTCCACTAATAATGAAGGCCCTGAAATTCCAGCATTGCCAGTGCAACACATCACAAATTGCATTTCAGTTGTTAAATCCCAAATTTTCCTGTGTTGGTTCTTGGGTTGTATTACATCTTCAATATTACATCACTGCAATATTGCACCAAAGAATTCCCAAATATTCCCCGAAACCTTATGGGTATAGGGTAAGATCCAGTGACTGCATACACCCAGAGGTGACACATCACAGAAGTAAGAGGTACCATCAGGCATCCAAACCATAATATGTCACAACACTGCTAAACGAACCTATTTTAGCTTTGGACAGAAACACCTGACAACAATATTCATGTTCTTCCAGTGCAGCATTATTTCCCCAGAGAAACAGTCTCCATTTTCTCCAAGCAGCTCTACTGTTTACTTTGGTGTCTGAATTAAAGACAGAAAAAAAGCAAAGGACATTTCCTTATGTATTTTAGGCTTAACAAATATTCTCCTGATAACAACTGCTTAATACTTTGTGATACCATTACCATGAAAATGTTCGATTCTTTTGGAAATACACCTTTTGAGCATAGCAGAGCACTTCCTGAGCTGGGACAAAATGGCTGCCACCTCCTGGTCTTAACAAACTATACTTGAAACATTTCTACTTTAAGACAACAACAAGAAGTTCCTATTTTATGCAGTTGAAGTCCTCCATACAAATAGCTCATAGTAAAAATATAATTTTTTAAACTCCCTCTTGAGAAATTTCTGCGCTCTTTTTGTTTGCTAAGAACACAAATTGTTGTTTGAAAAGTCAAAGAAGAGACTGGGATAGAATCTGGCTAGGCAGTAACTGGTATGGCATCCCTCAGGTTTCAAATGCTAATAAAATAGTAGAATTTTAAAAAAGGTTCATCTCCCACAGATTTTTACTTTAAAAAAGACTTATCTTTCAAAAAATTGTTTTGTGTAACATGAAATTAATTTCAGCTCAATTACTATTAGAACATCTGTTAATTTCCTCCCCCCCATCCATCTGGCTTAAGCACTTCAAAAGGCATCTGCTGTCAATCAAATAGGTTACATATCAAATGTCATCATAGACTTACCAGTTAACTGTATAGTATCTTTTTCAAAATGGAGGAGCTATCCTTGAAGGTTTAATAAATCATGAAAGTTCCCACAACTGAAAATCAGCCAGCCCACCACTACAAGGATCATTATTAATGTCTCCTAAAATTGAAGTTTTATTGAAAATGATAAGGCGTTGGGGTGTTTTGTTTTGTTTAGTTTTTGTTTGGGTTATGCTGTACGTGGTGTGGTGGTGATTTTTTGTTTGTTTGGGTTTTTGTAGTGTAGGACTTAGATAAATCAGTTACAGAACTGGGTTGTTTATTGAAAAAGGATTTAAGTGCTGTAGGTTCAGAATTTTTGCTTGCAAGTAAAAAAGCCAGAAAAACCCCTGTATTTTTAAAATTGAAACAACTAATTATAGGATCTTTTATGCAAATACTGTAGTACTCAGTATCCAAAATAATGTGCTGTGCTCAGAATGCATTGATTTAATCAGAAACTGATTGAAGATGTAGAGGCGAACACTAAACAATAGGAGCAATGAGGGGTAAAGGACAAAAACATTCATCAGAACTATTTGCCCAGTTACTTACACTGTTTGCTCATCTACATGTCCTGTGTGTATCTTTTAGAGAAGTCAGTTGCTGATCTCTGGCCAAACACACAATTCTGTAGTGGCATATTTGACAGAGTTCAGTTACCCTAGCTGTTACAGAAGCAGACCATGTGTGGAATATTGCGGAGAACCACGGCAGCCTTGTGGATGTACCATGCTGGTCTTTTGTGGGTAAGTAGCTGAACATTTTACTAACATGACAAAATCTTCTGATTAGTGTAGCATTCATTAAATGGTGACAGATGCTAGTATTAATTACATGTTGAGCGGATCATTTTCCCATTACATTTCTTTTGTTACCAGCCTCATCATTCCAGTTATCAGCCTGCCCTATAAGCAGATTAAGCACCAGACTTTTTTTTAGAGGGTGGGGGATGTGTCCCTATATTCCTTGTTTGACCAAAATGAGTGACTGATCTTTCCTACACTACCCCACCATCTGGATTCCTCTCTTACACTTTTCAAAACCTGCACTTATCATCTGTTAGACAATTTCTAAGAAATGTTATTTTTAAAGGTTATTTTTGTGTGGCTCTCTCAAGCCATCTTACATTTAATGTTGGAAGCCATAGGATTAATCACTTGCCTTGTACAAACACATAACACCTATTGTTTTTTGCAATAAACCTTGCCAAATTATAACTGGCATATCAAATATTAATTTGGATTTCAAGACTGAAAAACATGTACAGTGAAAGGTACATGTGAAACAAGCTGCCATCCCTCATGTGAGTCTTGAACAAAAAGGTTCCCATTCTATGTAATATGTACACGTACTCAAACAAAATGAAAACTATACACCATTCCCATGAATACTGCAGGACTCCTAGAACACATTTTATGGCCAAGAATGATTTTTTATTTATTAACCTTATTCTGACATGTACACCAACTTCTCCTTCATAACAACTCAGAGCAGTCCTGGAGAGGAAAAAAGAAAACAAATAATAATAAAATATTGAAAAAGTACAAATGGCAAAGTCATTCATTTGGAAATAATTTCTGCTATAAATCAAAAGGTTATAAACCAAAAGTTATCAGAGGAGAAAGACATTGGAATAATAACTAATCGAAGGGTGATCAAGAGTCATTGCTGTGATTTTGGTAGAGAAAGTTAAATCCAATCATAAATTTTAAATCACCCAGGATTTTCTGAAGACATGGGGAAGTAACAATGCTTTTGCACATGATATTTGTTAGGCTTATTATTATTAAGAACAAAAGTATTAGTGGGAATAAATGCAATTAGAAGATGAGGGTGATCAAGAGGCAGAGATTCTGTTTCACACGTGGAGACTGAATAAATAAAATAAACCCTATTCAGAGTGCATATTTATTACACACACATATATATATATAATACACTTATATACCGCATTGTTACCTACACACAAGATATCCAAACAAAATAAATGTAAAATAATCTGCATAACTGCACTTCTAACCATCAGAGAAGTGATGATCTGGAGCAGTTGTTCTGTGCGAAGCAGCAGAGGAAGAAAAGCTTCACTACCTTTGAAACACATCAAATCCCATTTATGCTATGAAGATCTATTATGGAGCTGGATGAAACAGCAGGCACTGGGACATGATGACATGAAGTTGTCTCTTTCAGTCTTATATTTCTGCAGTGGAACTGGCAGATGCCCACACAGGGGAAATATGTGGAATAGTTTCTGTGCATTTTTAAAATTATGATTGCTGACTTAAAATAGTTACTTGAAAAAAAAAATTTCACTGATGGCTCAGAAGATCTCTCCTTCTACACAGTCCAGCTGGGTGAACTGTATTCTGTGAATGCTCATTTATGCAACTAAGTTTCTTGCCCTAACACATTCTTAAGATCTTCTGTATTTGTACAGGATTTCTGGTTCTGTGACAGTTTCGCTTTATAGCCAGGTGACACCTGAAAATCCTGGCCATGACCACAGGTACACAAGCCTTGGAGCTTTATAAGACATGCCCAGTAAATTGATAACTTCATCCTGAAGGAGTTGAATTTTCTGCTCATGTAAAGCCCAAGTAGACCATTCAAAGAAGGGCAACGCTGGACAGAATTATGGGAGCCTTCATACAAATCCCCTATGCAGCCACAAACTCCCCTTCTTACTTTCAAAGAAAAACAACAGTTCTGAAACCACTCACTTCCAAGAATGGGGCTATTCAAAGTAGGAGGTTTTAGCATTCATGTAACCCTGTGTCAGGTTGGAGGCTTAGACTGTGAGCCTTTCAGGCAAAGACTGTTATTTATTAGGAGACTGCAAAACAGCATACTGGGAATGTGAACCAACAATGAGGCCTCCTCCATGCTAACCCAGGATGGCTAAATATATTTTACATGAGACACAACTTGGGACATCAGTGATGCACATACCTTCAACTGCTATTTTTGATACAGGTCTCTTCTCAGGAGATTCCATAAACTGTAGAAAGGTTAACTAGCATCCAAAAGTTTTACATGTACAGAAGTTAAAACTGGAGACACTACTTATGTGAAGGTGCTTTGAGAAGTAAGGAATTAAAATCTGAGCGAATTGGGAAGTTTGCTGGAATCAGATGCACTAGCTTCAGAAAATATAGTGATATATTCAAATACATACATTCACTGCACAATACTCAAAGGATCTTATTGCCATAAAATCAAAACTGAATTCTTCAAATGGTCCAAACCAGTCATTTTTCAATGACACCAACTTCCTGGTAATGCTTTGTACAATGAATATTTGCAGAACAATTTGAATTTACTCACTCTGACAGTTATGCAGGTTTTTTTGCATGGTTTATGTTAACTGACTTTGGTTTGTTTTCAGGATATATTTGGGTAGCTAAAAACAAACCCAAGAATAGACACACCTGAAATGTGTGACGGGAAACAGATATGAGAACCAAAAACCTGAAGACAGTAATAATAATAAGGGCACTATTTTATTGTCTGAGTGCAAAAACGAATAGCAAAGACCCCTCAACACTCAGTCACATTCCACAGACAAACAGATGACTGGTAGGATTCCTAGGGGGTCAGTGGGACAGGCCCACTACAAGACTTCAGCTACTCAAAAGCACGTATTTCCCAGTTATTGTGCAGCAGTTCTTCCCTGAAAGAACATATGTTCGTTATTTTGGTTTACTTTATGAAAACAAACTGAAAACTTCCTCCTAGTTTAAAAATAAGTTGTGGGTTTTTTTTGTTCTGGTGAGACATTTAAAAAACTTCCTCAGAAAAGTTTCTGAAACTTCATGTCTTCTATACAGTACGTCCAGCTTGAGAAAAGCCTTTGTGTTTGTCTCTCTAATATAAATTAAGTAAACTAAGTAAAAAATGGGTCCAAATGAAACAAAGGTTATAGTATATTTGCATTTTTATCTCATAATCTTTTAAACTCATAATCAGATTTGTTGAATTTCATTTGCTTACCATCCAACATTTCTCATTAATGATTCTATTAGATTGCTTTGAAAAATACTCATATCACACCTTTTGTAGGATATTTTAAAACAAAGGTTCAAAAAACTCTCCTAGGATATTTCGCATTGCTTATTTCCCTGTTTGAAAAACCAGTTATCTACACCGGTGAAAGGCAGGACACCTAACATCTCCATGTAAAATGTGGAAAGTATATACAACCTTCTCATTCCCAGATGTTAATCTTATGTTCTTGGAATGATATGTTATACTATTCTTACCCCTTTGCCTTAAGTATGATTACTCCAAAAGTGCAGCTAAACTTACCTTTCTTTAGAAGGAATACTTAAGCATTTGTTGTTAATTTGCGTTAAATATTGCACCACATTTATTTGTGAGGCATTTCTGAGAGTCTGTTTTAAGGGTAGAAAATCACGATTTGTATGTACTACTTCGCAAGTATACTAACTCACCATTTTGAAACATTTCTATGTCCTCCTTTCCTCTGGTTCCTCACCCAGAGCCCCATCCCAAAGGCTCGGGAAAGTCCAGGTAGAAGGAATCTCCCACGCACCGAGGCTCCTCGTCTAGACGCACTTTAGCCCATGCCTGGCCATAACTTCTCTGTAGCCAGCCCTCAGGCAGCCAGGCGTTCCCAGTCCTCAGCAGGCCAGGCCAGCTGCACTTACTGCTGGCGCCTCCCGGCTCGCTTCCTGGAGACGTTAACGGGGCCCCTCGTGCTGCCCCGGCACGGAGGGGCTCCTTCCCCAAGGACAAGTCCTCGCGAAAGCCGCTGCCACCTCAGGCTGCCGGTCTGCCTGTCTTCCTTCCTTCCTGGGCGGCGGAGAGAGCGGCGGCCCGAGCGGCGGCCCCGCCGCCACCGCCGCCATTTTGGGACGCTGGCGGGCGGTCTCCATGGCAACCAGGAAGGGGCGGACATCGCGCGGGGTCACCGCTAGCCCGGCCCCCTCTTAAAGGAGCAGCCGCGGCGGCCCCGCGGTGCCGGGCAGGGTCTGACCCCCGCCGCCGGTGCCACCAGCGCCCCGCGCCCCGGCCGTCCCCCGGCCGCTCCGAGGGTGGACATTCCCGCAGACCCGAGGTGACGACCCCGGCGGAGGGATACCGACCGCCGCCAGCGGCTCTGCCGAGCGCAGCGAGCGGGCCGCGCTCCGGGCCGCGGCGGGGGCTGCGCGGGGGGCGGCAGCCGGGGCAGGGGCCGCCCGCCGGCCCGGGGCGCGCGCGGGCCCCGGCGGGGCCCCGGCGCCACGAGAAAGTAGTCCCGCGGCCTCCCCCTCGTGCCGCTGGAAGGGGTTCGGCGGCGGAGGCGGCGGACGAGGCGTCGCTCGGTGCTGCGGCTTCAGCTGATAATTGAAGGGAAGCGAGGCGGTTGCTGCCGGGAGGAGGGAGGCACGGAGCGTCTGCGGAGGCCGCACCGGGACGAACTAGGTACCCGGGGCCCCTCCGCTCGGTCGGGGGGCGCCGGGGGGGCGGGGGGGGGAAGGGCGCAGGACGGCAGGGCGCTCGCCGGGCCCCTCGGCGACTCCGGGCCGGGCCTGTTGTGTCATCCTGGTATTAGCCGAGCTGCCCTTCCTGGCGGCCCGGGGCAGGGGGAGGGGAGCGGCGCCATCCCGGAGCATTGTTGCAGATGGAGGTGGGGGGGCGAAGGGGAGCCGGGAACGACACGGCGCCGCGCCGGTGAGTGTGCGGGGCGGGCCGGAGGGGTGGAATGGGGCCCTCGCCGTGGAGGGAAGGGGTGGAAACGGAGCTGACAAAATGGCCAGGCGGTCCCCGAGCCCGCTGCAGGGACATCCCGAGCCCCCCCCCACCCGGAGCAGGGGTGCCGGGGACACCTCGCCTCTTCCGGGCCGCCCGGCAGCGAGGGGGGCGGCAGCGCGGCCGCCCCTCCGCGGGCCCTGTGTGGCTGCTGATACAAAAGGGCAGTGTCAGTGTTGACACTGCCTTGCCGAATTCGATGCCCTTTCCCGTCTTCCCTCCCCCACTCCGCTTGGCCCTCTTTTCCTTAGTGGTCCTTTCTTTCCCACCCCCCTGCTATTTTTCTTTTCTGCTCTCTAAAGAAGCTAGGGAGTATATTAAAGGAAAAAAAAAAGCAATTCTCTTTCTTTCCCTCCTGCCCAGCTCGGTAGAAATGCTAAACAATCGGCCGACGTCCATATTTCACAACCTTTTTTGGGGGGAGGAAGAAGGTGGGCAGAAAACGGAGGCGACCGTGGGGTCGGAGTCACAAAGCTGGCTGCCCACGAAAGGGATTATTTTCTCAGCTAAATGTTTTCGAGCTGATGTTTTTCTGTTTTCAGTCAAGAAGCAAGTTGCCTGGTCCTTGCGTTTGCTTGCATAATGCGTCGTACTTGGAGGCTGATCAAACGCTGGGTTCTGCCTTTCCTGCCTGGCTCTTCCTCCTTCCCTTTCCCCGGGGGGCTGGGTAGTGGGACAAGTTGGGGGGGCCGGTGGCACTGGGGCTCCCGGCTGCTGCCCCGGTGATCCGGGGCAGGGAAGGAGCCGAGGCCGGGGCTCTCGCCAGACCTGCAGGCCCGTCTTCCTGTGTCCAACTTTTTTATTGTTCCCCCTTCCCCCTTCCGAGAGTGCACGGGCGCTCCGGCAGGCGGGGGTTTGCACGGCTCGGCAGTCCCAAAGTCTAGACGGGGAACCGGAAAATAATAGGGGAAAGAATGGAAAGTTATGTCAAGGGCTTTGGGGGAAAAACATCGACGTATCGAACAAAGGTCCTGCCTGTGTTGGATTGAGAGGCCTGCATGTGAGGCCTGATTGTGTCGCATTTACACACGGGGAAGAAATGAGCGCTTGGTACTGGCCTAAATTTATTCTCTTAAGTCTGGCATGGAACTTAGGAACGCTTTCAGAGAGTGTGTACTTTGTTTTGGGTGTGTTTTTATTATGTGTAGAAATCCAGTAATACTTTTTATTTTAAGTCCTATTTTTTCACTACAAAGACTGTTCAGCTTGAGTTTTTTTCCTCTTCCTGCCTTGTTCAGCAGAAGTAATATTGATTCAGAGCTTCTAACACTGTAATGCAAAACTTTACTCAGACTGACTTCCACAGTTTATATTGTGTATAATGTGAATTTTGAGCTTTCTGGTGCTTCAGAGGCTGCCATAAAAAGGAGTTGAGTAGTTACCAGCTGATAAATTTAAAATACATCTATCATAATGAGAAAGAAGAGTAATTCTGAGTACTTAGATTAATTTTTCAAGATTTTCATGTGGGAACTGACACTGTGGATGTACTTCTGTGAGGCTTTAAAAGCTAGCAAGCACTGTTGTGATTTTTTTTTGTTTATCTCTGTGTAGTCTCTTCCATTCTCCCTCTTCTCTTCCACTCCCAAAACTAGAGTTCTAATTTTACGGGGTTATGGGTTTTCTTTTGTTGTTTTTTGGTGTTTTTTTTTGGTCTTTGATTCTGAGGTCTCTGAGATTTATTAAGATTTTTGTTAAGCTAGAAGTTTTTAAACAAGCTTTATGTATCTAAAAATATACGTAATGGACATGAAAGCACTGGAAAAATAACTATAGGTATTGTTTGATAGCCTACTTAATACTCATAGGAGTTAAATGTATTTATGAAAATATTAATATTTCAGTTTTTGCAGCTGATTTTAACAAAATACACTGTATTTGAACTTAGAAGTTTAAAAACAGTGGTCTAGTGAAAAAAAAATCTGTAAATAATGCTTAAAGTTTACATGCTTACATGTTTTTAACTTATGATTATTTCTGTAGTTGTAAAATGCAGCTGATTGTGGAGTGGCTCGGTTCTTTTGATCTTGAATGCAAATGTATTTTTTCTTTTTATTGTTTGGTGTAGCTTATTGTTGTGTTAAAAATATAGGTAATCAGATTTTTTTCCCATTCTTAGGGTCTTTCTGAGAAAAATATGACGAGTAAACTTGAATTAGCAGCCTTTAAGTCTTCAGTCTCCAGATGGTTTCATTGGTAGGAACCTAAACATGTCTTAGCTGTTAGTAGAAAGATTGTAGGTCATCCACAGTGTGACATTACTGCTTATTAATATAGCAGATCTAATTCAGTAGGAGTTCCAACCTGTTGAGTAAGAGCTTAGAAAAATGGAGTCTTTTGATGTCTTGCAAAAGTTTTTCAGGTCAAAGTGACCGTTAGGGGAAATATTCTGCATCTTACCAGTAAATGAATAATCAAAGCTGTCATTCCTAATCAGGAATCATGCACAAGTTTGATTTTTTTTTTTTTTTAAATTTTCCTTTTCATATTGTACTTTGACTGTCTTCAAACCCGGAGTGTAAATATTACAGAAAATGTAATGAAAACCTGTTGTTATAAAATGATTCCTAAATTTGAGGCCTGAAGCTATGGATAGGTGACAACAACACTATTCCTTCTGCAGCAGTGTATCAAAAATAAAATGCATTTGTTTTTAAATGCTGTCAGTAGAGACATGATCAATGTCCATGTGGATCCTTACATCACTGATAAGTACAGTTACTTACTCTGCAGCAGTCCAGAAACATAACCTGACTAAATTCCTTTTGTTCTAAGTGATAAAGCTGAAGCACAAGTCAGAAAGTTAGTAAGTAAAGTATGTTTTTAACTAATTTGCAGCTAAATGAATCTCACAGGTATCTGTGTTAGTCTTGTATTTATAGGCCGTGCTGTATTTTCTAACAAACTAATTGGTAAGCATCATGTAGAACACTTTTGATCATGGATCTGTCTTTTGTCACATTGAGGCTAAATTATTGTGACAAAGTATATTCAAAGACTGAAGTTGTACAACATGGTGAACTATGACATTGGCAAAAATTTAACCCAGAATGTTTCTGGGTTTTCCCATTGGCTTGTTGGGTGATGAGTCTCCTGTTTATCACCTGTCAAATGAGTAGCACTCCCTAAAAAGCACTTTGTTGACTGTTATGCTCTTTTCATCAAGGTGTCACCACCCCATTCAGTACTGACTCTGAAGGTAGTAGTACATACTTGTTTTTTTTTTTTTTTGTTTGTTTGTTTTTTTGATAGAGTAACATATGCTTAGTTTTCTGAAGAAGTAATATTTTAATTGTGCTCTTAATATTTTGATCACTATGTAGTATCACAACAGATTTATGTCAGTATATGAAGCAACTTCTTGCTGAGAGTTTCCATAGCTCAGTTTAGACTTGGGACATGAGGTTGGTAACTGCAAAACAAAGTTGTATCAACTTTTTTCCTACTTATGTATTTTTTTTCAGTTTATGAAATAAAGTACTTCTCTAAGAGCAAAACTATTTTCAGAGTTCTCAGTGGTAAGCAATAATGAAAAAATGCTTGTATATAGCCACTTATCTCAGGATCCCTTTTTTTAACAAAACGTTGCTGAATTCTTGCTATGAAGCTATATTCTGTAAAAAGGAAATTTTAGCTACATATCAAATGTACAGTGTCTGGGGAGGACAGGGCTAAGGCAACTGGCTTCTCCTGCCTGCTTTCAGATACCAGCAATGGTTGCTTTAGTTTGCAGTACAATTGGAGGAGCAGTTGTTCTCCTAATCCTGCCATCATTTGGTAGAGTCCAACTGCGTATATGTGCAGTCATGTTCTCCTTCTATTCTGTCTGGCAGCCAGGGTTCAAGCACACAGGACCAATCTTTATACTCTCCTTATCTACAATGAGGCTTGTCTTGCAAGATACTGAGTGCTGCCAGTCTGACTTGACTCCTGAAGGTACTTGGTACAAATATGGCAGCAGACTGCCCTGAGAGCAGTACATGGTCAGCTCTGGAAGGAAAAATGGAAATAGTATTTTCATATAGGAGAAATGAAAAAATTAGGTGTATCAAAAAAGTTATTCATGATGGTTTAATACTGGACTTCAGTATTGGAGATGCATGAGAAATACTAGCAATGACATTCAAGCCATGGTTGCCCTTGGTTGCTCCAGGAAAGCCTCTCTTGTTAGGATTCATACAGTAAGCCTGTTTGGAAAAAACCTCAGGAAGTTACTTGGCCCTTCTCACATTTGACTTCTTTTGCCCTTGAATAGTTTTTCATTGATTACAACTTGATAAAAAGAGCTCCATCTTCTTGAGTGATGAGAAAGGAAAAAAAACCCCAAACCTACAAAGGTAAGCGTGGAAAAGAAACTGGAATGATTCTGTCAGTGTATAATAATACTATGCTGGCTCATGGACAGGGGGGGAAATCCCATTTTCTCAAGTGTTTTCTGAATGATTTGCTTTGATAGTGTCCACAATAAAGCGCACATGCTGAACTGCAAAGATCTGACCTTCATAAAAGGTATGAAAGGGTCAGAGTCATCTTCTGGAATGTGAACCTTGAGTTGTAGGGAGCAATTTGGTGTTTCAAAATGGAAGCTCAGGTCCCTGGTACGTTTTTGAATGAGGTGGCTTTAAGATCTGAAAGGCACATTTATTTTGCTTTCAGAGCAACAAGTTGGCAACTTGTGTTGTATTGCATGAAGTCTAAATAGCTAAACTTATTGTAAAGAAGGGCAAATAGTTGCTAGACTTTTGTTAACCTGGAAATAAAAGAATACAAACATGTTCTTAGTTTTCTGATGTATGTATGTTTTTTTGGGGACAAAAGTGTTAAACTTTCAGGGGACTGTTGAGCTCCGAGATGGGCATAAGACTTAATACGAGCAGTGTGCATACACCTCCTTCAGTTTTTTGGCTGGCTGAAGCATGGTTAATACCAATTTTTATTAATACAGAGAAGTAACTCTAATTTTTTACCTTGATTTTTCAGGTGCAGCTTTTAATAGTAAAACTATTAGGAAAAATAGGTCTGTGACAAACTCATGCCCCAAGGTAACTAGGTGTAGATTTAGCTATGTCTGCTTTTAGAAAGCATGTATGCTATTTTGTTCTCCCTCATTTTTCTCCATATCTGTGTTTTGTCTTATTTGCCTTACTTTTGAGCTTGTGATAGTTTTGTCTTACCAGCTCTGTAGGAGAAGCGATTTCTCTGTATGTGGGCTTTATGTGCTTGAAGTCTGTTCTGTGCCTCTTCTGTAGTCCAAGACTGCTTAGATGTAAAAGTACAGGTAAATAAGTGTGATAATCAAAAATGCACTCTTGTATAGTATTTTCTTAGTTGAAAACATTCTTTAGGTTTTTTAGGATCAGGAGCAACATAAATGAGTTGAGGCACCAAAAAGGGAAAGATGGAAACAATGCTAGTTACATTAGTCAGGGTGGACTCCAATATCCCCCATGCCTGTCCTCCTCCCCCTTCCCTCCAACCCTAAAGAAAAGGAAAAAACACCTGCATCCCACCCACTCATCCACTCATCAACGGATTTGAATTACATGTCCTTGATACTGGTATAATGATTAGTGGCTTACTTTAACTCCTGCAGTTAGTGAGGAGAAGCTCTCTTTACATTATAATATGCCTTTGTGGAATATGTGGTAGATGTGTATTTTTGAACAAGGTAATGTTGTAAGATGTGATTAATGTCAGGGCTAGAGGATGGCATCTTACCCAACTTAATAATGTTCTGTGTCTTCTAATGTCAAATCCTTTATGTAATTAGCTTATTCAGTGTAGGGAGTGTCCTGTCTTGGGAGGTGTGTGCAGTGTAACTGAATCTTCTGATCATAGGTGAGATTGTGGCTATGCATGTAAAGAGAACAAATGAAGAGAGTAACTGAGGGCTCTTATATATAGGCTGTATGCTGAATTTAGACTTGGAACTCTGCCTTCCTTAGAGAGTGTTTTCTTCGTCTTTATTTTGAGGATACACTTCATTTGTAATCAATTTACTGACTGCAAACTAGTTTCTCCTTAAAACTTCACTTGTCTTGAGCTTTGCAGTTGTTTCAGGTGTGATGGCTCAATGAACTTGCTGATTGTACAGGGGTGAGGGCAAGGTAGGAAATGGCTCAGCTGAACAAGGGCAGCAGACAGTCATAAGCTGTGTGAATAAACCTGAGTTGAACAGCATCTGGGAAGCAGCTATATGGCTAGGTAGGTACATATGACATCTTTAAGTTAAATAGCTGGAGAAAACACAATTTCAGCTGAATCTTATTTAATGAAAGGGATGGAAGCTGCAAAGCTTCATCAAACTCTAAGCCACAATTCCAAGTGTTACAGCTTGTACTTTAAAGATCTGCTGCAGTCTATTCCACGGTGTTTTTCAAGTTTATGCGATGAGAGTGGATGCTGCCATATCGTACTCTGGTAGTAGTCTGCCTGTTGTATTTAGTAGATAATATTCTACAATAAAAGACTGGTAATAAAAATTAGGACTTGCATTATACCATAAGAGCGTGGATTAAAGAAGTTAGTTTCACTCCCTTACTCAGTTACCAGAAGCTTGGCAGAAGAACGGATCCATTCCTTTGCCAAAAGTAAGATAGGAAATACGCCTTTGTCAAATTTCCTTTATGGCAGCTCTTAAGTTGATATAGTTCTGCTGTATATTTGTAGACTTGCAAATGAACATAGCCTTGCTGGATACCTGTTTCTTTACAGCCCCTCAGAACTTTCACCAGCACTTTGTAACTAGAATTGGAGGAAGCACGTTAAGGGAAATGCCATTGCACACCTCAGTCTGCACATTTAAATGCTCTGTGGAGTGGTGGAAACTGAGGTCTCTCCAGGTTAGCTGTGAAGAGGAAAGATAAATTTTGTGAAATTTATGATGTGGAAGAATGGTACCACTTTAATGCCTTCTGTTAATGTTGACATATTTGGGCACTATGGCCATACTTTTTTTTAGTAGTTCAGAGGTTCTTGACATATTGTCCAAATTAAACTAGAGTTGGAACAGAATGGGCATTGTAAATTCCAACTGTATTGTGCTTTATGGAGGAGAACTCAAGTAAGCTAGAACCTGAGAACTTTATATTTAAAAACTTGAGGTAAATAGACATGTAGTGATGAGTTAATTTTTGGGAATACACTTAAGCTAAATGTAAAGTTGCTGTGAGACTCCTCTGAAGTGACAGGCAAAATAATCTCAATCTGTCACTTTCAAAATACAATGCAGTGACTATACTTGTTGCTATGCTTCATGGCTTTCAGAGGTTGCCTGGAGTAAAGTATATTCCCTGTATGCTTTTCCTCTGTTGCAGACTTAGCCAAAAGCTGTTAAAACTATTCTTGTAGTGGAAATAAGATTCCCATTAAGTAATGAGTCAATGGATAAACAATTGTATCACCGTTTTTCAAAACTTCTTAATTCATGTATTTTATTCAGGTGAAATCTCGTACTTGAGTGCTAACTATGATTCTTGCTGGTAGTGCCTGTGGTGTTACCAGACCTGTTATCAGCAGTCTGCCTGTGCTAAACTATTGTTGCTTCTTTTTGTGTCATCTGTTTGTTGCAGTTTCACATCTACCTTGCAATTACTGGAAACCCTACTAGGACTCATCTGTACTATTATTTTAATTTAATTAATTTTGATTCTATTTTAGTGGTGTTGAAGCATCTTAAAAACTTTTTTCAGAAGTAAGCCATGTAGATCACTCTGCATCACCAAATTGTATAGTGTGTTTTAGTTTAAAAGGTATTCCCCTTCACTAAGAAATGGTTTATTCCTTAGACTCAGATTTCAATACTGTTTTCCTTCACCAAAATGACGTCAGCTAACTTTGAAAAGTTAACTCTGTAAGATGGCAAATCAAAACCAGATAGCAGGTGATAGTGCTAATTGATCTAGCTGCAGAACTCAATTAGTATTTTGACTCTGTTCTGTAACCCATTCTGAAACATTAGTTGAGTTGAATGTTAGCAACTCGGTTTTAAAAATTCTCTGTTGCACTTAGACAGGACTCCTATGTCTTTTTCTGCTAATTCTACATGGAGCCCTTTCCACAAAGGGAATAACTGGTCTTGTTTTTGGAATATATTAACTTTGGCAAGTTTCCTCCCCCCACCCTCTCCTCCCCTGCCCCCCCAGCCATGTGGCAGATATCAAACATGAACATATGGGCACAGAGTGACACAGCAATAGAAGGATCAAGCTGGATAAACAACCTCTGCACAGACTATCCCTATCCAAAAGTGTGGTATATGGTTTGTGGTTTTTTATTTTTAAATCCTAGAACTCGCTGCTTTCTGCAATAACTTGCTTTGTGGAGCACTGTCTTCTGCCTTCCCTCCTCTTTCCCAGAAGGTGTGGGGACAAGTTTTCTCTCTTCAGTCATAACAGCTTCAGTGGTAGGTACCATGGGGCAAGAAGAACAGGAAAAGCTTCACAAATTGTAGATAATAGAGGTGTTGGCTTCTTTGCAGTGTCTTCTGACATCTTGCATCTTCTGAGAAAGAGAATGGCTGTTATGATAGCAGGAATGGTGTTCCAGTTACTTCCTTAGTTGAAAGAGCCAAAGGGGACTTTGTATCCATATCCAGTGGCTTTTTGTAAGGAACCGAGCCTTTAAAGAGACTTGTACCTGAGCAGCATGAGCATCTCTTCTCTCTGGTGGGCATAGTAGGACAACAGAACTTGTTAGTTGTCTGTAAGGACATGAAGACTCTGTGGGTGTAGGCTTAGTAAGAAATCTCATACTTGCCTTTTTAATTCTTCAGTCCTCCTGGGATATTCTTTCAGCATGTCGTGTCTCAGAATTTAGGATTATCTGATTTCCAGCCTGAAAGTTTCTCTTAACTGTTTGCCTGCTAACTGTATCAATACTATCCACTCTTTCTTCTGTTGATGTTTTAGTCTTGGCACTTACTGAAAATATTTACAGCCTTGTTACCAGGCTAAATAATGCAGGTCTTATTAGTGAACTTCTTTAAGATCACCCTTCTAGTTTTCAGCTGGAATTCATGTCTCTTGAGAAAGGCCCACTGTGATGGGATAGAGTATTCCAGAGAAACACTGTTTGTACAAGAGCACTGAGAATTCTCAGTTACTTGGTAATTATGTATACCCCTAAGCATTGGTTCCTCTTTCACACGTCCTCTCCCATTCCCCTCCAGCATCATTCTGGGAGGACCTGGAAAATGTAGTCACTAATGCTTAGGTTAACTGACAGGGTTCAGCTTACAGTAATGCTTTTTGGGTTCAGTACAAAAGTACAGCATCTCCATATTGAGTGGTAATATTGTACTTCACAGCATTGCAAGTGTCTCTTTAGAATAATTTACTGTTCCGTATTTTGATATATCCTTACTATTTTGGGAGAGGGACAGAGGAGAGAAAGGGGAACGTGCAAGTTTTGATAACTTTTGAAAAAAAGGGGAATTCTGAGGGAACAGCTCTGTTTAGATAACCATATCATGTGCATGGTTATTTATAAATAAGCAAGGCTGTAATAATAATAAAGCTTTCGTCTTAGTTTATAGTTTTCTTCTATGGGTAATAGTCTTCCATCATTACAAACACTTGCTATTAAGTTTGTGCAATGATGCAATCTATTTGGATGCTACTTAACAGCAATTTAAATAGTCTTGGGTTTAACAAAACAGAAATAAAATTATGAATGACCTCTCTTCTGTAAGCCAGGAAATAGTAACAAGTGTCCAGAGTTCTGCTGTGCTGTGCTGCTTTTGGAGTCTGTTGATGTTCTCTCGTTACTGAAGTATGATTTCAAGATTTAATACCATTATAAGTTAAACGTTATTGCCTGCCTTCAAGTGTTAAAAATGTTTATGCACTGACAGCTTACAGAGACACTATTTTTTGGTTGTTTTTCAAAACCTTGGGCCTTCGACTCTGCATTCAGAGTAACTATGGATATTTAAGTCTAGCTATGTCTGAATGGTAGAATATTCTTACTTGAGTGTGTTTGCTGTAACACAGCTTTGAAGCCCATGGGGTAGATGCTGTAGTCCTCACCAAAGAGTACTTCTTTTGCTAAACTTAGAAACTTTAGTTCAATGAGAATACCTAATTTCATGGAGTATACAAATATTATGGCACTGCTGACACAGGGAAGGAAGGTAAGCCATCCTGTGAAAAGTACTTGGAAAAAAAATGTGCTTTGTTTCTCAGGAAGGGAGAGGGCCTATTTCTGGAAATACAGTCAGCACTAAGGGTATCTCTTTAAATAGTAATCTGTGTTATAATGCAAAGAGATGATTCTTCCTTACTGTATTTTTGGTACTGCTTTAGGTTGGAGGACTTTAAATGCCTGATTTTTGTGTAAAGTGCCTAGTTGCCATCTAAAGGCTGACTTGAGGAGAAAGAGTGAAGCGCAGAAGTATGTACAAGTGTTCAGTTTTCATACCACTCATTCTAGCTGTGTTGTCATAAATGTTACAGCTGTACCAGGAAAGATAGTTGCTCCTGTGGGGAATCTGTGCTTATGTCCCTTAAGGGAAGGCATTCTAAAGATACTAACCTGCCATGCCGAAGCTTTGAAGGACTGAATCAAGGAATTCAGGAACCCATAGTTCTGTGCCTGTAGATTCAGGAATGCTGCTCAGAGTGTGACAAGTAGATGAGATGCAAGCTACTGTATTTCCTCAAATTTTCACCTAACTCTGTAAGATGTAGCTGAGTAGTGGCTTGTGAACCCCTGTCCTTGCTTTATGTATATGATCTACCTGGTTAAAAGGCCTACTTCATAAGGATCTGGGCTTTCTGTTGACAACATCAAATGCAGGATGTGACTAGTGCAAGCCCAGGCCTGTGGCAGCTAAAAGCAGCAGCTCAACCTATGGTAGAATATAGTGATTTAAATGTCTAAGTTTAGCTTAGATGCATCCAAAAGCAAGGTAGCTTGTTACTACTTAACAGTATTCCAGGTTATGACAACAAACTAGAAGTGAATTAACTCTTGGGGTGTGTTTTCTCGATTGTTGGGAAGGTTGGTGGCCCAGCTTTGAAGTGGGAATAACTCGAAAGTACAGATTTGTGACTGGCTATCATTTAAACTGTTTTGTTCTTTGTACTTGAATAGACTGGAGTAGGGTTTGTGGTGGGAGAGTGGAGGAGAAGCTGATGTAATTTCAAGTTGCTTCATCAGAATTTGAAAAGCTTGGCTTGTGACAATTGGTGATAGATCAAAGTGTCCAGTTTTAAATTGTCTGTATCATCTTGTACAGATGTAGTCTATATTTATGACTAGCTGCCTAAGTTTCATGTGCTGAATTTTAACATGAAAATGGTCTGCACTGGCATAATAGTGAAGCGAATGATCATACTCTATCCCCGTACTCTCTGAGGTGTGTGGAACTTCAGATAAACACGTATAATAGCTGGAAACTGCCTTCTGTGTACTACACAAGACTTCAATGAAGGTTTGGATTAGAGCAACTAACTTGCCTTCCTATTTTATGTAGGTGACCATACTCACTAGGATGTCCCCCAAGAACTGTATTTGGGATCTTTAGCTTCCATCAGTACTTGGTATTCCTTGGGAGATATAATGGAGTTTAGCTGAGCAACTGCATAGTGCACACTCATGGCTCTAATGCCCTCCAGTCTGGCCTGTTCATTTTCTCTCCTTAGTCTGTGCTGTAGCTTCTAACTACAACTGTGCTGTAACATAGGGAGTTAAATATTGTATGAAGAATATAAAGAAGTGTAATCACCACTAAGCTTAGAATTAATGGAGTTACAAAAAAACCCAGAGAACAAATAAGGATTTGACTCAGAATGTCTGTCATACTTGAATATGTACAAATTATTTATGCTGTCATTTTAATTTAAAAAAAATCCATTATAAAACACAGACTCTGATACCACATATGAAATGCTTTCCTTGAAAATGAATCAGTACTTCTGAAACTTTTAGACTCTTATCATACAACTGTTTAATATAATAAATGTTTTGTCCTTGATATAAGAAAAAACAACTCTAGACTTCTGTTTTGAAAATGTGTTGTTAGATGCTTTATATCCTCTACTTTCTAACAAAATAGTTTGAATTAGTTTTTTGTAGATAACTGCATGTTTGGAGAGCAGCATTTTCATGAATTTTCAATTCTGTGGAAGAAGTTTGTGTTGGACAGATCAGGCTGTTTTCAAATAGCAGTACATGATGTCTTTGTCCCAAAACTGGTCTGTCAGGGAGCATTTAAATACAAAGCAAACATACAGATAAATTTTGAAAAGCATCGAATAAAGATGCAAAGTCAGTGCAATGAATTTGGCATCTTTGGTAGCTAGTAGGGGTTTGAGTGTTCTCCTAGCACCTCATCCCAGGAATTGATGGGAGAAAATATGTATTTCCAAGATTTGATGGCCAAACGGAGGTGTTACTAGAATGCTCTTTTGCTCATTAATCATACGTGGGATGGGGATGTGCATGCTCTCAGCTGAATGTCTTTGTTTTGCAAAACAGATGGAAGAGTAAGAGAAGCTGCAGCCTTTAGGAAATATGTACATTTTACATTTGATATGTAGGATACTGTGTGGAGAGGAGGGAAGAAACTGGGCTCACTTCTGGGCCTACAGCTGTTTTCTTTACAAGCCTCTCTAGTTCATATTCTTCCTTTTATCTTTCCCTGAAGCCACAACATTCTCTGTGTGTTTTTTACTAAAGTGTTGTAAAGAGTTACTATCTTGCAACATGTTGAAGCTGCCATCTCCGGTTAAATACCCTTTTGTCTTCCTTACTAGTTTGTTTTGTTAAATGACTTACAAGAGGATGAAATTAAAGAGGGTGATGTGAAGTAGTTCTGGAGTGTCTTATAGATATTCTTTAAAGAAAAAAACCCAAACCATGAAAACAAACCAGAAAGACAAGAAGTCTTGCATGGGAGTTGAGTGAATTTTACTTCCAGTTCAGTGCCATATTAACAGCATGGGGTTATTTTTGTGTTTGCAAAAGTGTATTTTAGAACATAGCAAGATGGATGCATTGCGTTGCTCCAAGGTATTACATCGTGATGTATACGCTTAGAAGAAACACTGTCTTCCTTTCCTCCTTTCCTCACTATATTCTTTTTCAGGCCTAGACAATGCCAAAAGTAATGTGTTCTTTTGGGGGGCAGTAGGTTGTAGGTTTGCTCATAGAGCGTAGTTAATCATTAGTGTTAGATGAAAGGTCACCAGTATAGGAGACGACTCTTTGAGTATTCCGATTGGGTCACAGAGCAAATTGCAAGAGCAAAGGCTTATCAAACCAGCTATTGTAATGTCTACTTCTTAAATAATCATTTTGATCAAGCTATAGAAAACTTACAGCTCTGCTTGTTCTTTTGTGAGTGTCTCAGGGCGGTGAAGAGATTGTGTTCTGATATGTGTTCTGTATTCATCAGAGAGCAGCAGTTTAGCTGAAAGGTAACAAAAAGCCTTGAACAGACTTAGGCAGTACCTCTTGGAATATTTTGTTGGCAGAAAGTAAGGAGCCTTTCTTCCAGCTCTGAAGCGCTTGACTATTGACAAGGAATTCAGTCTTTTACAAACCTGGCCATGCCAGGACCCTATGAAAAACACCTCATTGGTGTTTACTAGTGAGCTGTAACATATGTGCATAGTTACAGTTGTTCTTGTTCAAGGAAAGTGTGTGGGTAGCCTGGGAAAGATGAGGTAGAAATCATTGGTGAGGTAAAGCAGAAAAATGTCCTAGTGGTACTTGCACATAAGGGAAGGAGGAGAGGAATTTGTAGCCGATGTATGTATTCGGTGATGTTGTGTTCTTGTCTAGCTTAAAACTAAGACTAAATCTGGCATCCTGCTAAAAAGCACTTCAAAGAGCTCTAATGTTTAGTTTCCTCAAGTTCAGCATCATGTACGACACCTTGTTCCCACAACATTCCCTTGTTTTATTTATGGAGCACTGAGGTGTATATGTGCACAGTGGAGTAGATACTTGTCAAAAAAATATGCCATGAAGTAGTTTAATTCCTTCATAAAGCTCTGTCTTCTGACAACTTTTTTTGTGACTGTGAAAGTTTGAACCTTCCATAAATACAATTGTGGGAGAAAATATTTTATTTTGTTCCATGTATTTAACATGAAAGAATAACTGAGCACTGTAAAGTCACGATCTTACAATTTGCAGTTTAAAGACAGCTTAATCCTTAGTGTTTAACAGCTGTTTCTTGGGTTGTGACTTCGTTTTGCTCAGCTTTACACAGAACGTCTGTTTATACAGATATGTGGTAGGCAGTTTGGTTCATGATTTCATACCAGGTAAGTGTCTTTAATTGTGCCTGTGTTAGTAATTTGGTATGTGTATTGGAGCTTGCTCCTAATTACATCACTCTAAGATATAATGTAAATGTATAAATTTTTCCTGGGTCACAGGGTGTGTCTGTGGCACATAGTTCCAAGATGCTGCTGGTTTAAACACTGCCCTGTTTAGAAGAGTTAAATGTGTTTTAGTCCTTTTGTCGTTAGTGTTCTTGTGATAGCAAAAGATCCATATGCAGATCCAGTGTTGAGGAAGCCGGAAACTTAACCTGTTTTAATTGGATTTCTTCCTCAATGACTGCAATTAAACCATTTCCCTGGTTGTGTCATGTGGTGTAGGACTCTTGCTATGCAATAGACCTGTGACCTTTTCTCTGTAGCATTTGGGTGAAGTCTCTGTTCTGGAGAACAGCATATAACCTGCTTGAGCCAGTGTGGGAAAGGAAGCCTCAACAGGCATTAGCCTGAACAAGTGTCTAGACATCAGTGATTGGAAAAACAACACGAGAATTCCTGAAATCCTCCTAATTTGTCTCAAACTTGTCTAATTATATTTTGAAGATGTAAAAACTTGAAGACCTGTTCTAGGTGAGTAGAAAACAGATGAGTACCTGCTACCTGGCCATGACAGCATCAGTTATTTTTTTGAATTTGTTTTTATCTTTGTAGTTTTCTCTTTAAGACATGCTACTATTACTGAACAGTTTTGTAGACTGGTTTAGAGCTGAAGCTGAGTGTTAATCAAAATGAAGACCCAGTCTTCTGCTTCTTTACCTTGTTTTCATAATACCCTTAGACCTGTGGTATTGAGTTAATCTGTGCACTTTTCTAATCCACATCTACAAGTCAACTGGGTTTTGTGTTTCTTTTTCCAGCAGTAACTTCTGTGACGTCTGCTCTGAATTTCTTCAGTCTAGGTGCTGATTAAAGGTCTTTGCTTTGATTTTGTTTGGTTTTTTGTTTTCTTTTTTGCCTGTACCCTTCTAGTTGTCTAGGAGATTGCAGAGGTAATCTTGTGTTGATTCATCTTGTGTGAATTTAGACTTTAGGTCACCAAACCATGTTTTACTAGCCACTGGGCTCGACTGACCAGGTCTCTCAGTAATTTAAGACAGCTTGGCAAAAGTTGATTAGGAATTTGGCAGCTCTAGAAAAACCTTCCATGCTGCAACTTGGGGTGCGTATTGTCTAACAGGCTCTGCAGGTAGGACATGGCTGTGCACCATATCAGTACTTGTCTTGTGCTGTTGCACTTGGTTTTGCTTCAGGCTGCATGTGCCAGATGCAGGTGAATGGCAAACTGCAAATAAGGTACCATCTGGTCTGTGGCATTAGAATAGGGAAGAGGCTTGGTGTTTGAGCAGTAGATTCTGCATTCAGACTCGGTGTTGTTAGTAAATGCAGCCCGGCAGCTCAAAGGCAGCTGGGCATTAAGCATTGGGCAGGGCAGATGTAGAGTGGCTGATGGTTTTGAGTACTTTTTGGTTCCCTTACATGAAAGTACTGAAATAAGCTACTAAATTGGGATTTGTACAAATCACTCAGCTAATTTTTTTTTTTTTCCTCTGCTAATAAATGTCCCCTTTCCAAATTTAGCCACACCTGTTTTACTTGGTCTTTGCTTGACTACCTGCTTCTAGCTTGCCTTTTCTGGCAGTGTCACTGATCTGTACTTCATGAAGGATTCTGCGCTTTGATTCAAGTTCTCACAGAAGAAAAAGCTTCTCATTCAAATGAGTTCCTGTCTTCTGAGTAGAGTCGTCTTCATTCTTGCCAGACAGTGTGGTTTTGTTTTTTAAGTTTTTTTTTATTATACTGTTAGCGAAAGCTTAAACCAGTGTTCAGATAGTGAGTGACTTTTGGCCCCTACTAAACAAGGGTTTTTAGAGAATCTGAAAATGAAGATCATGTAAGATTTTACTTCTATTGCTGATGATGTTTTCTAGTTAAAAGTCTGCAAGAAATGAAGAATTCGCCTCAGTTCACTTTATGTAGAGACAGCATGGTTTTGGTCTGAATTTGGCTGTTGGGAAATGTCTTCTTTTCTGTTGGTGAGAGTTGCTTTTGTTTGATTTTAAAAAGGAAAAGAACTATTATTTTCATTATTACAATTTGAAACTACACTTCTGTTTGCAACTAGTAGCAGAATTACATCCTGAGGCTCTCATAGTGTAGTCTTTGTCAGTATGTAGCAGTAGTTTTAAAGGTCCTGTAGAGGTGTAGTCAAGCTCTTACTGGAGGACTGATTTGGCAGAAGAATTTTGCTCTGTGGCACAAGTGTACAGAAGATGGAACTTTGAACATAGCTGTTCCTCACTTTTTCTTTATTTATCAGTGGTAGAAGGGAAAACATCTGTCAACAAAGATACGAAACCTGGTTCAGTATTTTTTAGCAAACATTTGCTATGTTTGTGTGTGGCCTGTTCTCTGTGTGGGCTAACAAATCTTTTGTTTTACTGACATGGCTTAAATACCTCTGGGCTGCTTCTTAAGCTGAGCTGTCTCTGGCTGGCTACTGTTATTTTCCTTGATACAGAGTGACTCAGGAGTTTCTGGGTTCTTATGCTTTTGATAATCTTTATATCTATATAGTAAAATATTTAACTGCTGAGGAGTTGACTGGATTATTCAACAGAACTTAACATTTCGTTGGTTAAAAAGCCAAAATTTAGACTGAGAAATTGCTACTAATTTAGACTGAGAAACTACAGGTGTTGTAAACGTGAAAATACTTCGTTGGAGCTTTGAGTCTGGCTCTCTGCCACAGTGAGAGCATTCCCTTCCTTTGTTAATAAATGTTAGTCAAACCATATACTAGAGGAAAACTGACACTTATCTAGTTTGGACATGATAAGAACGGTGACATAGAAAGATGTCAAATTTGGGTTTTTCGGAGAAGAACAACTTTAATATTAGAATTTTTTTGTAAGGGCAAATTCTTTGAGTGAAGTGAGTAAATGTTCTAGGAGATTATTTTTATAGTTAACTGTATTACTTGCGCACTCAAAAACAAGAGGAATAGTTGCTGTTGACAGCACTTTCAATATATAATGTAAAACTACAGAGAAGCAGTAGAAAAAAAATGAAATGCTTTCTATTTTTCCTATATTCTCCTTTGGATGAGGATCAAGGATCTGACTGATAGGTGTTGTTTTGGGAACCAAAGTGCAGTCCAAAGAATGACACAAATTGTAATATTTCAGTCCTTGATGAACATAAGAGAAAGTAGAGATGTGGCAGAACTGAAGAGGAATGCCCTGAAGAGACCATTACATTTGTTCTGTGCAACTTCCTTAATTTTTCTCCTCAGACTTGCAGTTTCTGTTTCTCCAGAGGAAGAAAAAGGACTGTAGGAGTGAAGGCTTTTACTGTCTTAATGTTAGGTAGCCCTCTCAACCATCTTACAAGAGTTGAGTTAAGATTTAGACCTGGTTTTAATTTCCCAATGCACGAATACAGTGATTTTTTTTTTTTTTTCCTTCAGTAATGAAATGAATCTCTGGATTCCTGTGTATCATGGACCGGGGACACCAGTTCTACAATCAGACCTGATATATCTCAGCTTGTCCTTGTATCCCGTGCAAGCTTAAGTTTTTTTGTTCCTTTAAGCTATTCAGATAAGTGGGAATGTTCTGCTGTCTAACTTTTTTCAGGTGCTTAATTTTTAGGGTTTTTTAGCTAACTTGCAGCCCTCCCTTCCATTCATAGGTTTCTTTTGGTTCTTCAGCTGACAAGTTAGTGGTATTATTGACTTCCAGTGTTACCTATGCTTCTCGGTAATTTTGAGTAATGCCCCATTTGCTATTTTTCCATAGCTCAGAAGGACTTACCGAGGTTCAGGCTGTGGCATAAAGGCCAATCCCTTGTTTTATTTCTAAAGGAATGATGGTTGTCAGTTCTCTGTAATATTAATGGAATGAGATTTTGTTTCTTCCAGTCCCCTGAAGAAGTCTTCAGTTTTCTTTTCCTGTAGCTGCAAGGTCTCTGCAGTCTCAGACTTCAATTCAATTGACCTGCTTGGAGCAGGGGAGATTATTCAGCTTCTGCAACTCAAATCATTTTCACAAAACTGTTCTTACCAACACTGAAACATGTCATACATGTATCTGGATTTTTTTCCTAAACAATACTTGACTTCTCATATCTTCTAGTCCTCTCAGAAGGACAGTAGCCAGAAGTCAGTAGGTAAATGTGCTACTTTGCTTGCTTGGGGTCATGGTATGGATGACCTTTTGGATCACATAATCCTGACAGCCTGGGCATTCCTCTAGCAAGTTGTGCTGTGCATCTTTTCAGAGATATTTTCAGTGTTCTTATTACCTGTGGGAACTTGTAATACTTCTGGTTGTAGATAATGAGTATTTGAACTGCTAGTTAGCAGTAAGATGTCACAAATGTAGGCTTTTTTGCTCTTCTCCCTTCCTCTTTGATGGGAAGACTCTCTTCCCAGTTGTCTCTGTTGTTAGACATATACGCATAAATGCAGTCTGGAAACTTACGCAGTGGTTACATCCTTTCAGGCTCTGTCAGGATGAAACTGCCATGCCACTCTCTTGGCTAGAAGGGTGGGCAAGGGCTGAGCTCTTGAATGCCTGGGAAAGTGAAAGCTGACTTCCTAATGTAGCAAGGCGCAAAGTTTGCCTTAATTTTCTGATGGCTATTTGTTGTAAAGTCAGTGGAACAGGGAGTAACTCCTGTTCCTTGACTGATTTGTTTTACTTTTTTCTTTATGTTGAAATCACTCCAGTGATTCTAGAGAAGCTGAATTAAAAAGATCTCTTCCACTGCAAATGAATCTAGGAAGAATATTTTACTCAAGTTTTCCTCTTTTTGTTGGCAAGAGCTTATGTATTGTCTAAAGTTACTCAGCATAAAAATGGGTGTATGAGCTGGTCCTAGTCTATAATATCATCAGGGATTGGACTCCTTTGAAGCTTATAGCTTATGTGCCCATTTTTCTTACTTCCTCGTAGTCCAGGTTACTGGATTGTGCTTTTGAGGGCCCAAAGGGGAGGGAGGGCTTTCTGAGCTCTGTGTGATGGCAGTGAGAAGCTGGGCCATAGTTAGCTCTTCTCTCAGGCAGTTGTCTTTGGAAGGGATGGGGGAGTGTGTCCTTGGGTATGTGTACATCTTACACAGATCTGAGATCTCAGGTTATTTGAACTGATATTTATGACATGAATTTCTAAAGTGTCTGATATTCTGATAGTGTCTCCTTTGCATGATTTTGTATAAGGTGATGCTTTAATACCTCAATTTGTGGTTTTTTTTGTTTTGGGGGTTTTTTTTTTTTTTTTTTTTTTTTTTAATTTTTTTTTTTTTTTTGTTTCCCTTTCCCCTTTGTTTAGGGTAGCTCTTGTGATTCACCTCTTGCTCAGGACTCGGTGTATTTTGTCAACATGATTAGCAATTGTCACTTCTCAAAATGAGATCTGTCTCTTGTAATTTGAGGTCCTACTTTCAGCAGATGGTTGGACCATATTATCTCAAGATATTCTTTCCAGTGAAGGCTTTTTTTAATAATTCTGATCTAGCTCTTGTACTTACTTGAACTCTGCATCAAAAAGGCATCTGGTCTGAAGAGGAGTTTGCCACTGAATGCTGTTAAACTCTGCTTGTCTTCCCATCAATACCTTATTAATGTCTTCAAAGAGAATTGACAGAAGTGATCCAGCTATATAAATCTGTAGAAATTCTGTGCCAGAGCTGTAGCAGTCTATTTCCTTTCAGCTATACATGCTCATTTCCAGAAGAAACTTCCTTGATACCTGCTTGTATGTCTTCTTAGCAGTGAGGTAGTGTTTCATCATTACAAGGCTGTAGATCTTGTATATCTTGGACATTTTTATGTATGTACTGAATTTGCTCTAGTTAGGGTGTCTGTGTGTGTAGTTCTATGTGTATTTCTCTAGATCTTCTAGATCTAGCATTGGAGAAGGAAAATACAAAAAGAATACAATCCAGCCTAATTTGTGATTCAGTATTATTTTGTGGTTTCTGTATCAAAGGAAGTTATTCTGATAAAAGGCACCATGTGAGTTTTACATCATTAGATGCAGTGCAGCAAGGAAGCCTTAATGCACTCTGGCTGGCATCTTTGAATCCTGAAGATAACTTATGGCTATTCATGGATAAGGAAATTGTTAACCTTGGTCTTCCTATGTTGAAAAAAAGAAAAGTTTTGTCATTTTCTGAAGGCTCAAAGGTTTCATTCTGCTGAATAACTTGGGATTTGCATGAATGCAGATGAAATGCGTACACCTTACTATGCCTTACAGCACCTTGCAGCTCATGGGAGAATGTATTTTCCCATTGTTTGTGTATAGAAATTTACTGTCAGGAAGAAGGGAGGGATGCCAAGAATTTAGGTTGTTGCAGAATTTTTTTCCAGGAAATTTTCAGTATGTTATTGTATCTGGTCTCTAAAATTCTTCCATGAGCTACTTCTACAACTAGAAGGGATGAGAGGCTGCTAAACTGAGAACATAAACTTCTGCCTATGTGGAGCTTTAAAACCTGTTTCAGGTGAAGACCTCAGTGGGAAAAGAATGAGGATGAGTAGATAACTCTTGAATTGGAGAATATAGGGAAGGAGAATATTGTGTCAAAATCAGCTGCAAAAGACTGAGTTTAAAACAACTCCCTTGACTAAAAAGTCATCTTAAATTAAGTCAGCTAATGAAGCAGAAGCAGTAATTGAGTACTTGCAAGTGCTTGCTTGTAAGGCAAGTGAAGAGGTGTGTATGTCTGCAGGTAAATGAGGAGAACCTTGTAAACAGTGAGCAAAAATGAGGTGCAGCTGAGATCAGTTGAAAATGATGTAAATTAGAAACAATTCAGCAGTTAGTAAACTGTAGACAGTATTTTTTTCAGTTTAGTCACAGTTGAAGTCTGAGCTCTTAAATGGTGTTGTATGCTTATATATTTGGAATGTTGCTTCTATCTTAAGTGACAAGATTTATCACAAAAACAGCTGATCAAGTAAATTAATGTTGTCTACATTGAAGTAAAGGAATACAAATATGAAGTGTTAGGCTTGATATTTTCTGATGTGTACTGAACTCTGGGTTCTGGCTGGCAAGATGTGCAAGCTGCTGGAAGAAAATGTTCTGAACTTGCAAGGTATATAAACATCCTCCTTTCTTTTCCTGCCTTCCCCCCTCCTTTTGCCTAATATTGACTTCAGGGCAGTCTGCAGTTTTGAGGAGCTGGATTGTTGCAGCAGCATTAAGTAAGGCACTGTTTTTTTTGGGCTAAACTATGAAAGAGGAAGGGTGCTGACCAGTGTACTTAGCTCAACTCCAAGCAGGTAATAGGTATTATAAGCGAGCATTATAGGCAGAGGTGCTAGGCATATCCTGAAATATTTTGGAGAGTGCAAGAGTCTGAAAAAAACTCTTGCATTACAAAGATTCTTGCAAGGAACTTCAAACCCAGAACCGCCATCCAAAACAGAACAAATCCAAACAGAAAAAACACCCTAAACAAGTTTCCGAGCTCAAGTAGATTAAGAAGGCCCTTGTGGAAGAGTTCAGTTCATTTTTTACAGGTATTGTTACTGATCTACCTTGTTACACTATTAGTGTCCCTAGAGTGTGTTGGAATTCTTCAGTTTACTCATTGTCTTTTTCTCTCAGTAGCCTATGTCAGGGTAGCTGCATTAGTTCCTTGTATCCTTGAGGGAGTGATTTGGATGCTAAGCAAAGGCAGATATAGCCTGTTGTGTAGTTCTGTTTTCCCAGTTTGCTTCAAAAACATGGAAGCATTGTTAGTTGTTTCCTGTTGGCTTTTCCACAAGAAGAAAGAGAAGAAAGGTAAAGGCTTCACTGCAAGCTAGCAGGTGGTTTTTGTCTTGGGTTCCTGTAGAACCTCTCCATATGTTGACTATTCATTAGCTATAGTGTTTGCAGTGGGTGTGTTAGGTCTACAGAACTTAATTCTAGTTGCATTCCTGTACAATAACAAAGATGATTCTAAATAGTAATCAAATCGTGTTTGCTAAAACTCAAAAATACTATGCAGTGTAATAAGTACTAGATAGCAGTGTTGTTACATGGCTTCAGAAGATATGTTACAGGTTTATATGAAATGCTGACTTTTGGAATTCATCCTCATTCTAAAAAGTCTGCTTATGATGGGAGCCTCTGCAGGCCCATGCTTTGGTGTCACCATAGCTAGGAATAAGGAATTATGAAACATTAGCTAAAAAGATAACAGTGCAGATAACACTACACTAGAAGGGGACCTGAGCTTTAAAAATCCTAAATAACATTATTTTGGAAGCATGGAGGGTCTGATGTAGCTTTTTGGTCTTGTGGGTGTGAGGAAAAATCAGTGTAGCTGTGTAAATTGTCTTAAAATCTGGCAGGACTGCACTGGCACATTCAGCTGGTCTCCCCGGAGTTGCAAATATTTTTTTGAATGTAGGTGTCTGACGATAGGAAAGAAGAAGCCAAGTGCTTGGAGTGAGCTTAGAGATAGAGGGACAAATCTGAATGAGAACAGTTGAGATTTAGGAACCTCTGGGCTCTTCTGTTGTTGCTTTAGGATACGGAAGATGGAGTTGTGAAAATCTCTTGATTACTGGGCTAACTGGGCACATGGTATTGTGTTGCTTGCAGTGAGAGTTAAGTTAGTGTTTTGATGTTAAAGGTCACAGCTGAATCATGAAGCGGCATTATATTTAAAAGCAAACTGGGAGTCATATGGCAACAAGTACACAATAAGAAATGCAGTTAAGTCAGGAGGTATCAGTATAGAAGATAGTTCTGGACATCATCTTTACTTGACAGATGCCTTACAGGATAAAACAGTTGTCATCTCATTCTTCTACACAGCTGAAAATATCGTGTGTATGACAACATGTTGTGCTACATAACTTGTAAGTGCAGACTACTAAAAGTGCCTGACTAACCCTATATCATTGTTTAATCCCAGCCAGCAATCAAGCACCAGGCAGCTGCTTGCTCACTCCCCCACCAATTCCAGTGGGATTGGAAAGGGAATTGAAAGGGTAAAAACTGGAAAACTTGTGGCCTGAGATAATGACAGTGTAATAGGAAAAGAAAAGGCAAAGCAAGACAAAGAAATAACTGCTTCCCATGGTCAGGCAGGTGTTCAGCCTGCTCGAGGAGACAAACACCAGCACTCTAAATGTCCTCCCCTTCCTCTTGCTTCTTTCCACTTTATATACTGAGCGTGAAGTCATGTGGTCTGGAATATATCTTTAGTCACCTTGGGTCACCTCTCCTCACTGAGTCTTGTCCCAGCCTCCCATGTACCTCAAGTCTCCTCACCAGCATGACTGGCAGTACAAAAAGCAGAAAAGGCCTTGGTTCTTCTAAGCACTTTTACCAATAACAAAAACACCTGTATTATAAACACTGTACTCTTTTATCAATGCTGTGTTCAGCAGAAATTCAAAACACAGCCCTGTACCAGCCACTTTGAGTAAATTCAAGTCTGTCAGAGATAAAACCAGCACACCCAGGTACATCAGTGTTAAACTCAAGTTTTAACAGTTTTAAAGGGAGGATCAGAATTGCGTGTGTGATGTTTTCTTCAGCTGGCTTCTTGTGGTGGTGTGTGGAGTCCACTCTTTCCCATGTAGGGCCAGAACATGTGGCTAGCATAGTGGAGGTCTAACTGAGCACTGCTCCTTGCAGAATGAAGCCTGCTGGAATACACATTTTCATTGGTGCAAGATGAGACAGTTGTCTGTGGCAACCATTTTGTAGTATGACTGAAAGTTTGACATTCGTACAGTTTCAGTGCCGGCTGACCTTCATGTAGAAGGGGACACTCTCCCTCCTTTTACAAGTTGCACAAAATGTGCCTCATTTGTGATAGTAGAGAGGTTTTTTTCCATTTGGTGTTTGAATACAAGGAAATAAAAAGAGCATGTGCTACCGTGTTTGATAGTGCCTGTGACCGACTTCAGCTGGACCCCCTAGGTAGTGCTGCACCCTTCCTCAGCTTTCAGCCTGGTTGATGCTAGGCTTTGTTTCTTGCATTGCTATTCTGAATAGAATGCTACAAGTTATGATCTCCTCAACTTGACTACCTGGCTACACCAGCAAGCTGGCATGATTTCCAGCAGTTGCAAGCTTTTTCTGTTTCACTGTAAATCTTCCCGTGCTCTAAAGTTTAAGAAGTTGTAGAATGATGGTGTTACATGTTCCTGAAGAGCTTTAAAACTTTTTTAGTGGGAATATTGGCTTTGATTAAGGAGTTTGAAGAAGAGGAAACAATTGTGAAGAGGGAGAGCTCACCTTTTGAGTAGTAGTGTTAATGGCTTTCTCAACTTAGTCATCAGGACTTCTATCTAAGAGGCTCATCAGACAGCTGTATTTTGTGGAATTGTGTATTTTGTGCTTTACTTACGTTCTTTCGAGTTCCTAAGCACAGGGTAAAAAACCACAACCAAAACGACTGAAGGTAAAAGTGATTTGTTAATTAATTCTACTTTCTCTGTTTGCTGCTATGTTGAACCTCTTAGTAGAAAGAATATCGAAAAACTTTCAAAAGATAGTTTTGACTCCTGTGATGTGGGGATTAGGATGGACAGCAATTCTTCTGCCTTACTTGTATTCTTACTCAATTCCTGAAAATATTTAAAGTATTTCTGGCATGCTAAGTGTGACCTTTCAATATTAGGTTGTATTATTACAGAGTAACAAGACTGAATCTGAGCTAGTAGAATCAATAATTTCCTGTGCTGTGCAGGTGTACGGATGATACATTCCCTCTAGCATCAAATGTGAGGTAATGGTTTGCATAATACAAGTTTATAGGCCCATTTTCTTTGTCCTGCAGTAAAACTGCATCACTTGAGATTTTTTCTGTGTTCCCCCTTCCCCTCCTGTCACCTTTGTTCACTTCTGTATCCCCTTTTCAGAAGAACAGACAATTATGTTCAGCTATTCATTGTTTTTACTGACAAGACCAGATCTTGAAAATTATTTCATTTGAGACACTTGAATTTCAATCTGAAGCTGCAGTGTTTTAAACTTTTTCGTGACAGACTTTTTGTTGCTGTGCTCTGGATAAAATAGGTACCAAATCAGCATATACACTACTGAGTTCTTAAACTTGGGTTACTTTCCTTCTTACAGCTTCTTTTTTTTCACCTGCAAGTACCTTTTTTTACCAGATTCCACAAAATTAGAAACAGTAAAACTCGATTTGCTGGTTGTGGTCCTGTTGCTATGCTCTACATGAAAATAGCAATTTAGCACAGGATACTGAAGTCACGTCTCTTCACTGAGGAATTAACCGAGGCCTGTTCTTGAATTATGTCTGTTTCTGAGGACTGTGGCTGGGGGAGGTGTGTGTGTTGTGTTATGATGTCTTCTATGAATAACTACCAAAATAATATCTGTAGACCTCTAGCAGTCAGAGAGTAATTCTAAAAGTAATAATACAAAGCCATCATAAGATTTTGGAAAAAAAAAAAATGGATGCACTCAATAATCTTTCTGTCTCTTAAAACTTCTCCCTTCAATTTAGCTCTCATGAGCAGAACTTCCTGATTATAAAGCTAGATCCTTTTTCCCGAATGACTATATATCTTGATTTATATAAATGAAAGTTGCATAAATCAGACTAGAGAAAGAAGCTGTTTGGAAAGCACTGTAGTTATGCTGTGAATACTGCTGCTTTTTCCTGAAATGGGCTTTGTAATCTCCTATGATGAAAGTTAAGATACTTGGTAACTGCTGCTGTCTATCAAGCACTGAGTTTTTCCTTAATGTTGATAAACACAGATTCTTCTAAATTTTGTTTGTCCTGGCGCCTTATAAATAGAGAAATCTGCTAGAAAAGAATTGTCATCACAAAATCATAGAAGAGTTGGTAGTTTGGGTCAGAAGAGATCTGTAAAGGTCATTTAGTCCAGTAGATCATCTCTATGCTATATATTCACCAAAACCTGGTTGCTCTGCGTTAAGGATCTAAATCTTCTTGAGAAGAACCTTGTCCATGTGTCTTTTAACTAAGAATTGTTTGAAAGTTTTTGTCTTCAGTTTTTGCTTAACCAATAACATTACGTTTGCCTCTGGAGGTATGGCAATGAGCCTTCATGCCACATATCTCATGGCTTTTCCTCTCTTGTCTTTCAGTGAATGATAGTGTCTAGAAAGGGTATGTCCCTTCAGGAGAGAGGTGCCAATGTCCAACCGGCCTAATAACAATCCAGGGGGGTCACTGCGACGTTCACAGAGGAACACTGCCGGGGCCCAGCCACAAGACGACGCAGTAGGAGGAAGGTATGACTGCTGTCTGAGTGTTCAAATGTGTAACAGTGAAATGGATGTGATTTAGAGAACAGTGTGTTCCACCCTGCAGTCCAAGCATTGAAACATGCTTAAAATCTTTTTGCCTCTGAAATGCTACCTGTACCGTTTACTGCATGGGATAAACCATGGATAACTCACTACCATACATGCTCAGCTAGAATAGCAGTAGTAGAGCTGTAGGGGGAAAAGCTGTTTTCCATAAATCATAGGCAGTAACAAATTCTTTCCCCCTTTCTTCCCTGATATTAAAAATATGGGAGGGGGATGACAGGGAGAGTCTGTTACTGGGAATCTGGGAAAATGTGATCTTCTTCGAGAAGGCTGAATAACTGGTACTGTTACCTTTGTACTGCACGTAAATCCTGTGCAGCTGTTGAATAATTCAAGAAAAAAAAAAAAGGTTTGCCATCATTTAATATGCCTGATTTAGTGTGCAAGTGGACCAGATTGTATTTGCTATGTAAGTGGTTGCCTCTGCAGTGCAGAACAGAGAAGATCCTTAAAACTTTTCCATGGATGACTATATTGTTACTGCCGTGAGTGAGGCCTGTATGGATATGTGTTGCTTTACTTTCTTAAAAGATGAGTCTAACGAAGAACGGTTATGGGTGTGATGGTAGGCAAGTCTGTCTATACTCCCTCACATACATTACTGGTGCAGTTGAGGCATATGTACCTTGGGCTTGCGGTTTTTTTTTTTTTTTTTTTTTTTTTTTTTTTTTTGGATGGGTATTAAAATATTACAGGCCAGTGGCACAAAAGTTTTTTACTATGAAGGACCTCGGTTTAAAAATTTTAATGCAGATTATTTCTTACTAGTATGAAGTCTTAACTGAGAACAAGTTGAACAACTGTTGAATGGGTGAAGAAGGCAAACTTCTAAGGATCTTTGGGGAGAAAAATTCAGTCTGAAAAATGCAGCTTCACTTTCTCTAAACTGAACAAGTGGAAGAGCAGATGATAAACACAAGGCTTTTCCTCTCAAAAAATGTCGCATAAGAAAGGGGAAGTTGCTGTCTTATGTAGCTGATTATTTTGTAAGCTAGAATTGGTTTCAGAGGATAGTTCTTTTAACAGAGGCATAGTGAGCCCTTCATGCCCTTCTGCCTATTCTGTGTTGTCTCTGCATCTCAGTGGATGTTTAAATTAGGTGCTGCCATACCAACTCTTTCCATTTACATTGAACGTCACCTGGGGCGAATAAAGCTCTCCCTAGAATAAAGAATTGTCGGCAAGTAATTTGGAGATGAGATTGGGGGATTCTTCTTCAGATATCTGCTGTTCAGATTTTACAACAGACTGCCAGGGAGAAGCTCCACAGTGAGTGAGTCAGACAAACTGAAGAATTTTAAGGGTAGTGCTGTTTTCTTTTAAAAAAGTCACTTATCCATTGTTTTGGTGCATTGTGATCTGTTATGCTGTCATACAATGATTGACGATTCACTTGTCTGAAGTGACTGAACCTCTTTCACCCCTCACTGGATCTGTGCCAGGCTTCCATGAACAAGAGTGTATTGCTCTCTTAAACTGTGTTAGACCTTTATCAGAACCAGAGCTCCTTGCTAAAGTAAAGAGGATGGAAGTTTACAGTCCTCTTTGAATCTGGGTCTCTTTAGAACAGGATCTCCCCTGCCTTTACGTTTCTGAGCAAGAATTTTGAGCTGGCAAAACCCATGAAAAGGCCTGCTTAAAGCATGCTGGTTAATGTAAGATTTAAAATTATTTTGTCGTCTTTTACTGTCATCAGCATCTCCTTTTTAGTAAGGTGCTGGACAGAAATGGCTATTGTACAAGGGCTAATGTAAGATAGATCTGTCACGTCCTTATAAAATTTGTAGGTGACATGGAAAGAGGTTCTCAGATAAGTTTATAGCTGGTGCCTGTCTTTGGACATAAACCTCACAGGACAGGACTCGCCCTTCCATGAGTCTTGCATGCAGTGGCATAGTATGTTTCAGTTGCTGAAACATACTATGCTGAAAATGTATGCTGAGCAGTATACAGGAGGGTCTAGAGTTCGTAGCTTGATGTGTCTTGTTATGCCTTGCTGTACTCCATTGAGAAGCATTGCTTTGGCTCCTCTCTTAAAAAAACCCAACAAAACACCAAGCAAAAAGCAATGCACCTTTTCTTACATTAAGGTTTTTTTTTTTTTTTTTTGGGATGCCTGAGACAATTTATTTTCTGTCTTTCTTGCATTTGTTGTCAGTAAATGAAACTCTACAGTTTCAGCAGTAAAATTGCTTAAAATAGAATAAATAAACTGTGGAAAGACTAGTTTCAATAATATGCTCATATTGTGCAAATAACTGAACTTGGGATGTATCTATGTTAGTATTTCATTTGGAGCTGGGACTGTTCTTTTGAAGCCAATCAGTCATCCTCACCTGCTGTGTTTTGTCCGATGTGGAATGGTCTTGGAGCACTTGAACTGGAATCTTTTTGAATGAAACTGAGCTGAAAGTTGTGCTCTGAGAGCAGTTTGTGTCACTTGTGGTTGTAGTCTGGTATGCTTTGAAGTAGAAATCATTGAAATACAGAGATGGTGGACACTGATCCTTAATGGCAACTGTCTTGCTTTATAGATTTTCTTCTTTTGTTCCTTACTGATGTTGTGCAGACAGTGAGATTTCATTCAGCCACTTTATTACATCTACGTTATTTCTTACCTTCCCCCAAAAAACAACAAGCACACGAAGATTAAAAACTCCCAACTCTCCCCCTTCCCAGTAAAAAAGAGGGAATTGGACAGTAATGTGACTTCTGTAGAGGGTTGTTGCTTAATGCCTAAAATAAACCACAAAGTTTGTAAGCAGACTTAAGGGCCACACCTTCTCAAGTGTTGGAGGTTACTTCACTTTGGTCATAGATATGCAATCATAACCCTTCGAGCAAGGACAGGTTTCAATACTGTCTGAACTTGTGTACTTGATTGCATTTCTGCTTTGTATAAATAGCTTTCTCAGTGCTGGAAGTGCAACAGCTTTTTTCTTAAAGCTTTTTTGTGGCTGAAGTGCGTGCATTTTCAAAATACAAATTAAGTGACGAAAGCTTGGAGTGTTTATGCAGTTTGTCACTCATAATTTCAGACTTGGATGTGAACACAAATAATCCAAGGTAAGCGTGTGGTATGGCCAGATGGCCTTGTAATAGCCTTAGATTTGCCTCGATCTCTTTTATGCTCTGGCTGGAGTGAGTGCAAAAGACTTTAGTTGTTAAGGTGTTAAAAAAGAGAGAGTCAGGAGAATGATAGTGTTGTGAAGCTGAAATGCTAATGTATGTCTTTGTATAATCTTTGACACTTCTACAGCTTAAAGGTCTTCTGTTAAAACTCTGCCAATTTAACTTGCTGAGCTGCTACTGTTTGTTTTTATGAAGACCTTGTAAGTTGCAAAATTCTCTCTGGTCGGTTCTAAATGCAGAATCTCCCTTCTGTTACATTGAGTATAGACAGACTGGCTTAACCTGGAAGCAACAATGCAAACCCATTTTCCTCTAGTCTGGGCTTGTTTGATGTCCCTATAACATCAATATTTGAGTTGCAATGAGCAGGGGGCGTCTGTAGTGGTTTTCTGCTGGAGTTTTACCAGCCATTTCACACTCAGCATAGTAACTTGATAGGAGCTTTGAGGGTTTGATTTTGAGGTGCATTGTTTAAGGGTACAGGCAATGATACTAGGCTCAAGGAAGTGTAGAAAGACAGGTGCTGTTTATTTGCAGTTTGTGCTATAATAGTGATGTGAGCTTTTCTCTAAAAGAAGAAAGGGGCCTGTGTTTTAAAAGGGGTATGTGAACTGGTGGTAGTGTCATTCCCTCCCCATGTATGCAAGTAAGTAAATTTGCCTTGGTGGAGTTGGACTAATGTGATTCTTCACTTTCTGTTGTCAGTAGTTATGTTGCAATAACTGTGATTTGGATAGATTTCTGCTCTTGTGAGTATTATAGTTCTTACTAGTTTTACTACCATTTTGAAAAGTATTTCATGTTTACCTCCGAATTTAGAATTACTGTTACAATGGTACCTTTATAAAGGTACAGCATGAGCCCTGTCTTTTGCTTTGCAGGTTTTAAAGGAGGCAATAATGATGCTAAAGTTTCCCTTTGCAGCAGTAAACTGAAGCAGATGTGTTAATGAAGCTTTCTTTTCATAGGGTAGGAGGAGAGGGTGGAAGGTACTTATTATTGTTTTCTTAACTATATAGTGACATTGTTACCATATGTGTTGAAGAATTGTGCCCTCCTGGCTTAGTTCCCAGCGATGCCATAGGATTTACTTTGAATGGGAGCAATTTGGAAGTGGTATTGTGAGGCACACAATAAGATCTTTTCTGGACATGGAGCAGTGGATTGTTCCTTTCAGTTGTGAGCAGTGTGTTGCTGTATCGCTATAGAGTAATAGATGTGGTCCCATGTACTAGAACTTCTTTTTACCACTGATGCAAAAATTATTTTTTTTTAATAGTGGCACTAAATGACAGCAGTGCTTATCTTTTTGCGTATTGTTAGCCTGAAGAAATCTGTAGGAGTAGTAGTATTTAAGTAGCATATCACTTTGATATAAATGACTGCTAGGCTATTGTTCTGTATTAAAGTAGGATACTTTATAAGCAAATTTTAATGTTTTGGAATAAAATATATACATGTTCTTGTGTATTTGGAATTGAAGGCTAAATGAGATCCTTGTTAGCTGCGTGTAGAACTTTGATATAAACAGGAGTGTGTTTGTTAGTTTTATAGTTTTTGTTCTAAACAGGATTTGTTTTTGGACCAGTCTTCGTGACTGGTAAAAACTTACCTGAGATCTGTAAAAAACTAAGTGATGTTTGAGTTGGTAGGGAAGACATTTGGAGTATTTGTGAGGAGAGAAAGTAGGTGTATTTCCACAGCTTTTTTGCTATTGCTTTTTTCTTAATCTCATTTTTGACAGAAGTAAAAGGATAGTATTTGCAGACTTTGTTTGGAAGCATTTAATAGCTCACTCTCAGCTGCTGAGGAACATGACTTAGATTAAACACTTTGTTTATTAACTGACTTCAAAAGGTATCTTTTCTTTTTAGTATGTACAGAGTAACTCTCTGAGAACAGGTTCTAGTTGGTTCTTTTTTATGGTTTTGCTCAGGGCTGGCATTTTCCACCATATTGTTTATATAGCACAGCAAGCTAAATAGTGGTTAGCTTGTCAACTTCTCTATGTGTGTTAGTCTAAACTTGAGTGTTGGCCTGTGAATTTAAAATGTGCATCAGCAGACAGCTTTGCCCAGTTGAATGAAGCCTTGGACTTGTTTATGAAACTGTCTTTAAGTTTGGGGAGGGAAGAAAAACAAAAAAAACCTACAAAACACAGCTTGAAGGTGCAGCAAGAGCTCAGTCTTTCTGGAGCTGCCCTTGAAAGTGGAAATGGATAATACAAGCTCATAAATACTTAGCTCATAATTTGTCACTAATGGGCAACTTAATCTCTTGAAACACTTGTTGCTGGAATGACGATTCTTAGTGAATGGTACGTTAATGGAAAAGACTGAAGAACTTGTAATGGTAAATTACAAGTGAAAAGCCTTGGATTATAGACAAAAGTACATGTAGCTTACAACTTTAAAATCAGCCTTCCAGCTGTGCATGTATCTTTTCTAGCACTTGATTGCTCTGCAAGCATTGCTCCTTCTGAGCTTTAGACTATTCTAACTACCTTTGTACCTTAGTTTTAAGGAGACCTTAAGTAAACTGCCACAACTTAAGTATAAATTGGAACAGTGATACTTGTTGGTGTATGGTTGAATTTTTATCTTAATCTTGTAATCAAATTCTCAGTATTCTTGTTCTTGTATAAACCTGAGAGGACAATTCATGTCATGTTCCTGTTGACTGACATGCTACTGCATGCACAGTTGCTCTTATGTTGTGGACCTTTTCTTTGCAACATATGTGAAGTGAATGATTAAACGCAGAGTGAGAAGTGAGAGCACAGTAGGTGTTTTAAAATAAAATCTCAGTTGTAACTACCTGTTTGTGATGTTTCAAGAGTAACGTTTCTGCTCAGAAGGGTGTTTGTACTGATAGCTTGATGAACAAAGAAAGCGAAGCTAATGCTAATACTCTGCAAGTATTCATGATCCCTAGGATATGGCTGTAGCCTTAATAGTCCACACAGATTGGACACTGGTATGAAAGTGTATTTGTAAAACTTGTGAGAATCAGATGGGTTTAAATGTGAAAGGGGAGTCTTCAGTGCATGTTTTGCATCTATTGTTTTGGCAGTGTTTTAATTGAAAAGCACTTCAGTTACTGTGTTTTGTGACTATCTAAAGCAAAACAAAAAATCTTTACAGGACAGTAACCTTTTAAAATATACTTCAGAATAAATGAACCCTGATCCGTTTAGCTTACATAAAACTTGAGATTCCTGCCAAGTGCAAATTATGTAATAATGTCTGTTACTCCCATAATAAAAACATTTCATGGGGAAAATTAAATTTCACGCCTTAATCTTTTGTTGGGAAAAGGAAAATCGAAACACTCTAATAGGTGAAACATTCCCAAGTTTACCTTGATGGAGTTTGATGTTGTGACCTCAAGATCTGTTTTATTTCACTTCTCATAGTAAACAGTATTTCTTATAGTATGATAAATAAAATTAGTTGCTGGAGTATGGAGCAGATGCTGTTAATTAGTCTTTTCAGACTGTCACGCTCTTAGATGAGGCCCAGAAGGTGTTGAATATGTACTATGTGCCTTCATCTGAGTAACTGCCTAAAGGAGAATAATTCAGAAGAAAGCATGAAGGTTATCAAGAAAAGGTCTTATTACTGAAGTTTTACTGCGTTGACTCTTAAGTGAATTAGCATTTGGTTATCATCTGGATGGTTAGACTTGGTACTTGTTTTATACTGAGATACAAGTTTGTGTTGAAATCCTGAAGAGGACGGGGAAGCTTTGTGGTCAGTAGTATACTTAGCTCTGCCTTTACTACTAGACTTCTGGTGTTTCATTGGAAGAAGCTGTTTTAAGGCTTGTGGAACTCTTACCACTTCCATTTAGTCTCTTGGGCTAAGCTTTTATGTTTGGGGTCACGACACTTAAACTCATGATGTTTGGGAGAGCAGGACACGTAAATTGGAAGTCCATGTTCCTCCCCATTTTCCGTGGATGTTTGCAGAGCTCAACTCGAAAGCTGTCTAGGCCTGGGTTAATGGCATATGACCATGTAATCAGCAGTTCTTTAACTTTGAAACATTGCTTCTTCAGCATTAATACTAGACTGGTTTGAGGTTGTTTAAAGGTTAGTGGTTCTTGGGGCTTCTCTACAGGTAGGATATGTGCAGTAGAGTTTCCCTGGTGCCAGCTGAGTCAAAAGTACGTTTTATTCAGGGAAGTGCAAGTGAGATGTCTCATGCCTTAGCAATTATTTATACCATCCTGTTTTAAATGCTGATGAGTGCTCTCTTCTGAGTCTTACAGATGGTAATTCTGAGTGGGTTTCAAAGTAAATGTGAAATATATGAAGATGTAGCTTAAGTCTTGAATTTTATCCATGGTGTATAGTATTATCTTTGTCCTTCAGGCACAGCTCATACAATAAACCATTTTTTCAATGCAGCTGAAAGCTGCTTCGAAGACCTCTTACAGCTTATCTATGTGAGACTCATTCCTGTCTCTGGCATCACAAGTTTCCTGTCTCACTTGACTGCCTTCACTTGGTGGTATGCGTTTCTTGATATCTCTTCAGCTGTTACCAAACAGCTCTCAATCCTTTGAACTGGTAGATCTTGCAACCAGAAAAAAACTGGTATGGTTGAGCTTTCCTACCAAGTGGAACTGGCTGCATTCCTATTCTGAGCACTTGATTTTATTTTTTTAAAACTGAAGAGCAAAGATGTAAATAATCATAACTGTATAAAGACTTAAAACCTGGAATCTGGAGTTAGATGAGTATATATCTATTTTTGAGGAGAGATCTTTGACAGATGCTCTAGTCTTGTGCTTTACTGTGCTAGTTTAATGCTTAAGTGAATAATTCAGTAATCTTGCACACCAGAAAGATCTGAACTTATCTGCAAAACTCGGATGTAAGAAGATGTTTTATTCATTTAAAATGACTAAATAATTGTGTGCTTTGCAAAACAGTTACACTGGTAGTGATTTGTAACTGCATCAAGTGGTTCTTTTGAAATGCTGCTTTAATATTAGGAGCTGATATGGAAAAATTTGTAGCTGTAAGTTAATGTGTAAATGCTCCAAAAATAAACGATATTCCACCTACAGGTCTGTATCTATATCTTGGAATCCTGATAGCTTTCTGTTTTGACTTTCTGCTAACAGGTCACATTTAGGGCAGGCAAAACATAAGGCACATAGCCCTCCTGAGAGTAGAAAATCTATTTCAAAGACACCCAAAGTGCAGTCTAATACTACTTCAGAGCAGTCCAAGGGACACTTTTCTAAAAGGTAATTGTGCTTCATATTCATATGTTAACCAGTGTTATCTGCACTTCAAAAATTTGTGTAATTACTGAGTTATACTGAGTTCTAATAAAACGTATGACTAATGGATATTTAACTAATCAAGGTATTGTGTTCACTGGATATAATTCAGTGTTTCCAATTCTGTTTGTTTTTTCTTTTTCTAATTCACCAACTAAGAGCATTCCATCAGTGATGGGGAGAAAATGATTTCTGCATAACTAGTCCTGGAGTACTTGCAAGGTCTTTCTCCCCTTCTTCTGCTTCCTGTTGGGGGAAGATTGCCTGAGGAGTTTAGAGCAATGTTCAATACGAATTGAAATGTGCAATCTAAAGTAGGCCTGTGTTCAGGGTAATCATCTTGTTATTGCTTGTCTGCTCTTCATGTGTTTCTTTTATGTACCCACTGGAACAGTTTTCTATCACATAGAAGAGAATTTTGCCATTTTTGTATATGATCCACTACATCAGTTTAAAGATTGATAGAAACTATCCTTTCTTTAAGAGACTAACTTGAACCAGAATCCAGTTATGACTAGTTATGCATTACTGAACACTCCTTACTCTCTTGTGGAACTGATATTCTCAGACATTCAGTTAATAGCATCATGGCTTGCTTTTTTTTTTTTTTTTTTTTTTTTTGTTTAATCAATTTGACATATAGATATATATATAACAAAGTAAAATCTATTGAAGTTAAGCTTCCTTTTTAAAAAAGCAGTGTATTGTGCTTTTTTTGTGCCATCTACTTAGTATTTATTTTAGCAAATATGTGCAACATGATTGCATACAAGCATGTGGGGGTTTTATTTGCTTGCTTCAATGTAAACTTAACAGTGTTTCTTACATGCAGTATCCTTTATTATTGAAGAATTATGACATTTATCATGCAAAATTCTTACAACTGTGAGGCTTCTTGAGTTCAACTCTAATGCTGTTCCTGCTTACTTCTACAGAGGCTGTAGTTCGTCTGCTGTTTTAATACCACAACAAGAAGATCCAGAGAGAGTCAATACTTCAGAAAAGCAAAAAACGGGGCAAGTGCCTAAGAAAGACAATTCTCGAGGAATTAAACGCAGTGCTAGTCCAGATTACAGGAGGACCAATTCTCCTAGCTCTGCTAAAAAACCCAGAGCACTACAACACACTGAAACTTCCTCAGAAACTAACAAGCCACATACTAAATCTAAGAGAAGACACTCAGACCAAGAGCAGCCCAAGTCTACACAATTGCCATCAACAAGCAAGGCTCACACCAGAAAGGGTGGAGCTGCTGGTAGCTCCCGAAGTCAGAAAAGGAAAAGGACAGAGAATCTGTCGTGTATAAAGAGTGGGTCATCAGTTGAATCAACTGGCACTGAAGAAAAGTCAGCAAAAGTCTCCAAGCTGGCTTCAAAATCGGTGACCTCAGCCAAAGCTGGGTGTAGCACCATCACCGATTCTTCTTCTTCAGCTTCCACCTCCTCCTCCTCTTCTGCTGTTGCCTCTGCTTCTTCTACTTTTCCTCAGGGTGCCAGAGTCAAACAGGGAAAGGACCAGAGTAAGGCTAGACGTTCCCGTTCTGCATCCAGCCCCAGTCCAAGGAGGAGTAGCAGGGACAAAGAACCGAGTAAAACAGGTGGCTCTTCAAAATTTGACTGGGCTGCTCGATTCAGCCCAAAAGTCAGTCTCCCTAAAACAAAACTGTCTCTACCAGGCTCTTCCAAGTCGGAGACATCAAAACCTGGACCTTCAGGACTACAGGCTAAGCTAGCAAGTAAGTTGTTCTTTTCTGGAAGAATAAACGCATATGTTTTAAAATCAAGTCTTCTAAACAAATGCTTCTGTTTTTTCAAGCTGCTTGTGATCTTCCTAGTAAAATTAACTTTTTTGTATGTTCTGCTGAGTTAAGTAAAGCTGTGAATGAAACTGTTTACAGCTAAAGCAGACGATTTAAGTTCAGTCAGTGTTCTGTTAAGTTGCTTCTGTGTCTAATGAATCGATTTTAAAAATAAAATACATGCCAAATAATTGGGTGTTGTAATAGGAGCATATATATTATCAAACACTCTTGATTATATTCCTTTTGTCAGATTTTTATTCCCCCTCATTTTAAGTCTGCTGTTCTGAAGTGGGAATGATAAATGGTGAAAAACAAACAGACCATATGTGGTTTCTTCTTTTGAACTTACTTTTCTGATTCTTCCTTGTTGTGAGACTCTGATGTTTAAGAACTGTAGTGTTGTAAACCTGGTGTACATAGTGCTGGGGATATTAGTCACTTTATCTTCTAAGTTGTTCTTATGAAGTCTGACTTCTTTCTGGTGCTTGTATAGCAGTTACTATTCCTGAATATGATCACTGAGGAATGTAGGCTGTTTCCAAGCAGAGCACCTGCTTGCTTGTATTGCAGATATACTTGTAGCTCTGTTGGCTTGAGCAACATTTTTTTTAAATGTGTTTTGCTGCCTTTGTGTACTGAATGATTTATTTATTGCATGCATTCTCTAAGACTTGATGTAAGAGATTGGATTCCTGAGCTTGCTTACTATTGTTCCTTTACTTAGGCATGATTGCAAGTAGCTTGTCCCAACTGGGACACATCCATAGTTAACACTAATGCTGGAAATATGTGAAATAATTCAAAGCAACTGGTGTCTTCCTCTATAATCAACATAGGTCAATTTAATTTAACAGGTGTGTTTTGGCTAACGTGTATGACTGGAGTATTGATTCTGGAATGACCTAATAGATGAAGAATGGCATTTAGGGGGGAGAAAGGAGTTATTTGCTTTGCAGCAAAGTGTTTTTTTTTTTTGTTCTACCTCTGCGATTCAATGCTACCAGGTGATGAATTCCAGAATCAAAGCTCTGAATTTATACAAGGTGAAAGGAGAGGGCTAGTGAGTAGAAGTCGAGTAACAATGGGAATGATCAACAAGTTCTGAGAAGTCAGGCTACAGGCAACGAAGAAAAAATTTACATCCAACAAGTGAACAAGAAGATGAAGGCAGAGTATTATTCATGTGATAAGTTACAAAAGTTCTTGAAAGAGTGCAAAGGGGAAGGGTGGAATAGCACAATGTAAAGGGCTGTGTGTGTACATGTTGCATACCTTGAAAAACAGTGTAGAGACTGTGAGCCTAAGCTGTTACTGCAAAGATTGACCTGAGAAAGGTACTTTGGCTTAACCTTCAGGTCATAGAAGAGCTAAAGGTCTTTTGCTAGAAGATAAGACGCTCAACTATATGTGACCAAACCACGTTGGTAGGGACTGTAGGTGTGTGCATGTAAAATGTTACTGCTAAGCAGCAGAAAGCATGGTGAGAGATGTTTCTACATGAGATAGAGAACCAAGTTATTTTCTGTAGATGACATTTCAATTTGAGGGAGTGGAAAAGTACTACTAACAGGTGATATTAGGAAGTCTGAGATGTCTAATGCCTCTTTACCATAAATTGCAGCAAAACTTATTCTAGTAAATATCATTGATCACCAAATATCACTATAAGAGCCCATCCTAGAACAGAAGTTTCAAATTATGATACTTTCAAACAGTCTCAGTATTTCAAATAAAGCTCTCTGACTACAGCTTGAGGTGATTTTGGAGTCAATAATAACTACTGTTAGCTTAGTCTTAAATAAAAAAAAACTTGTGTGACATAGACTTCCAAATTATTTGGACAAATTTCAAGTATTTTAGCAAAACACAAATTTTGCATAATGCTGAGAAGTGTCATGAAAATATGAAGAAAATAAAACACCAGGCTAGGTTTGTGGGAAAGAATGGAGAAGTTCAAATTTGTTTGTTGTAGCAGACTAGTAGCCTTAAAGGATAAGGGAGCAGAAGAAAGTGATGTCTCAGAAATATTAACACCCTGGGGCTTTATAAAGCAGTAAGGCAAAGAGTGATCTAGATGAAATTGAGGTGTACACCCTTCTACCTAAACAAGTCCTTAGAAGTCATAGTAATTCTGTGTAGAAGCTAAAAGCTTGAGCTTGGTAGGCTTTTATAGGTGTATATATTATGAAACACATTTGGAGAAGTCTGAAATAGGATTTATAGAATTAATGTGAGATTAACAGAAAGGCAAACATAACTGCAAAAACTTCGGGAAGATGATAGGTGGAAGTGATTCTGTGAAAATAAGTGGAGGAGGAGGGGGATTATTGAGACTAACATAAGATCATGGAATGGTTTGGTTGAAAGGGGTCTTAAATATCTCATTCCAAACCCCCTGCCACAGGCAGGGCTACCTTCCACTACACCAGGTTCTCAGAGCCCCACCTCTGGTCATTCATGTCTATATAAATGCAATGTTGTTCCTTTCTGGAGTTGAGGCAGTTCAAGGAGTACAAGAATCATTGTTGGGGCTGTGATCTTTGAATGAAAAATAAGAGCAGCTGATCCAACTTACTCTACTGAACAGAAGAATAAGATGAAACGTGGCTGCTATCTTGGCAGAAGTTTTTCACGTGCTGGAGAAGAATACCCTCCAATCCTCCTGGATAACTAAATAAGTGTTGCATCCAGCCCAGGTGACTTTCAGTGTTAAGCTCTACACAGCAGTCTCAGTAAAAGAGCAGTGATATCACTGAATAACACCTAAAGAATATGCTGGAATAATAAAAACAGACTAGACTGAAGTTCTTCACGTCTCTTTCAGTAGTTGAATATTTCTTCAAGGGGGAAGGGGGAAGAGAGCAAGAAAGCAAGTTTGTCATTCTGTTCTTGTGACCTGGCTATTTTCACATCCCTTTCAGGCTGTATCTGTTGTAGGGGCTTTTTAAACATTGCAAATCAGGTCATGTTACTGATTATGTAACAATATAAAATCAAGCTTAATTATGTTTCTGTTATTAGGAAGTCTTTGCTGTCCTTTGTGTTGTCTTGTAGCCCTTAAGTAGGAAGAAGCTGGCAGCAGTGGCTGGGACAGTGCTAAGAGCAGGGTAACTTAGGATAGCTGTTCCTGCCTGGGAAGTGTCTATCTAAGACTTGGAGATTTGGGGGGGTTAGGGAGGTAATTGGTGTATGCACTGAAAGGCCACGTGAGCATAGAGATGGAGTGTGAGTGGTATATAACTCCTGGCTTTGAGGAGTTTGGCAGAGGTGAGGGAGAAAATAGTCAGAAAATAGCTCTGAATTAGTTTATTTGGGAGTATGGGTACAGTGCTGGCTTGGGTGATGGTGGTTAGAGCCTTAGAATTGTGGACTTGGGATTGAGGCAGTAAGATGGCTTACTTGGAGATACTTGGTTTAATTGTGGTGACAGGCTGTGTGGGGCCTTATAAGAGTTGGCGATGTCTGGGTTGGTACTGAGGGAGGGTAATAGTGGAATACTAGAATGACAGCCTTGCCTTCCCCTGCTACAGCTCTTTTTACCTTATCTCAGTTAATGATATGAGCAGCCTTGCACAGAAGCTGAGCTGAAGTCTAAAATTCCAGTCTTAACAAGTAAATCACTCCTGATTGCCTTTCTGAACTGCAGATGAAGGGCTTTCTAGGTTATGAACTGGGGAAGTTTGTCTTTGTTTTGACTTGGGTAATACATTCAGACTTAGTAAGTGATTGCAGTACAGCTGCATTCAGAACTGTTCTTTCACACAACAAAATCTTCCTTAAAAAAATGCTGACAAGTAAGCACACTTAAATGTGAAGTTAAGATTTTTTAGTTTGATTTGTTAGGCTGCACTATTTCAGGTTTAGCCTGTTTGAATGTGTTTTCCTTATGACTCATTAACATGAGTGCTTGGCATGCAAAATAGGATGATGTCAGGGCATAAGCAATATGTCTGCCATAAGAAGTATGTGAGTGCTTCTGCTTTAATTCTGAAGTTTACTTCTTAACTTTTTGCAGGTTCTGAGTATAAGATGTTTAAGCCTGATTGTCTTTGAGGGGTTTCGATTAGAGATCATTTAGGTAAACTTGACATCCACAGATCTTTGGGCCCTGATGGGATACACCAACAAGTGTTGAGGGAGCTGGCAGATGTTGCTGCTAAGCCACTCTGCATCTTTTGAAGGTCATGGTGAACAGCAGAGATGCCTGAAGAAAGCCAGTGTCCCTTCAGAAAGGGCAAGGAAGAGGACCCAGGGAACTATAGGCTGGTCAGCCTCACCTCCATCCCTGGAAAGATGATGGAAGAGCTCATCCTGAATTGTCATCTGTAAACATGTGAAGAAAAAGATTATCAGTAGCAGTCAATTCACCGAGGGGATATCAGTGGATTCACCGAGGGGAGATAATGCTTGACTAGTCTGATAGTCTGCTGTGATGAACTGGCTGGCTGAGTAGATGAGGGGACAGCAGTGGATCTTGTCTGTCTTGACTTCAGTAAGGCTTTTGACTGTGTCTCCTGTAACATCCTCATAGCTCAGGGAGTGTGGGTGCGATGAATGACAATGGACTGGGTTGGGAAATGACTGAATGGCAGAGTTCAGAGGTTGTGATCAGCAGTGCAGTGTCCAGCTGGGGGCCTGTAGCTGGCAGTGGTCCCCAGCAGTCAGTTGGGGTTCAGTCTTGTTCTGCTGGTTCATCAGTGACCTGGACTAGGGGCAGATGCACCCTCAGCAAGTCTGATGCTACAAAAGTGAGAGGCGTGGCTGATACACCAGAGGCTGTGCTGCCATTCAGTTAAACCTGGAGAAGCTGCAGAGTTGGGTGGAGAGGAGCCTAATGAAGTTCAAAGGCAAGTGAAAGGTCGTGCACCTGGAGAGGAATAACTTCACACACCAGTGCAGGTTAGGAACTGACATACTGGAAAGCAGCACTCTGGAGAAGTGTGAAGGATGGGGGCCCTGGTGGAGAACAGGTGGTGTTTGAGCCAGAAGTGAGCCCATGTGGCTAAGAAGACCAACCAAATCCTGGGATGTGTTAGGAGGACCACTGCTAACAGATCAATAGAGTCCTGCTCCTATACTCTGCCTTAGTGAGGCGTCACCTGGAGTGCCGTGTCCAATTCTGGTAACCTCAGTTCAAGAAAGACAAAGAACTACTGAAAAGGTCCAGTGCATGGCTCTGAAGGTAATGAAGGGACTGGAGCATCACTCATGAGGAAAGGCTGAGATATCTGTGCCTGTTTAGCCTGGAGAAAAGATGACTTACTAATGCACACAAATACTTCAGGGTGGTTGTCAAGAAATTGGGGCCAGACTTTTTTTCAGTGGTGCCCAGCACCAGGACAAGCAGTAGAGGACACGAACTGAATACAGAAAGATCCACTGAATAAGAAGAAAAACTTCTTTAAGGGTGACAGAGCAGTAGAATGGGCTGCCCAGAGAGACAGTAGAGTTTGCTTTTCTGGAGATCCTCAAAACATGTCCGGACATGACCAGTGAACCTGCTGCAGCAGTGGGGTTGGATGATCTCTGAAGGTCATTTCAGCCCCAGCCTTTTTATGGACCTGTGACAATTGCTCTGTGCATTACAGAAACAGTGCTGAATAAACAACTTATGGAGATGAACATGAAGCCAATTCCTCTCAGAGCCCTTGCTGTCTGTGACAGTGTGACTGGTGCTCTCCTCCATCAGGCATACACAGGGCATCTTTAATCTCATTTTCCTGAAGGCTGCCTCTGTGCTATTTACTGGTGAATGCTTGCCACTTTCAGCCTCCCATAACTCCTAAAGACACAGGACTAACCTGCAATTTGGAGGCTGTGCTGGCCATCCCAAATTGTAATGACAATGTGAGTGAAAGGAAGAAGGCTCAGTCTGAAGAAATTAGCAGTCTTGAAGTTAGGGTATTGGGAAGACTCAAAGGATTTTCAAAAGATCCAGGTGGTGAGATTGACTTAAAGTTGATTAAGAAGGCTTCTTAAGGGCAGAGTGACATTGAACGGCAGGAAGGGAGCATGCTGTGAGAAGACTTTCTTTGCTTTCTCTTTCAGCCTTAAACTTAATAGAGGGAGGTGGAAGCTAAGTTGTACCCTGGTAGTGCTTAGAGACAGAAGTAAAGACTTGGGAAAAGAAACACGTAGAAAGATCTGACAAGTAAAACGTTCTTGAGCAGCAGGAGAAAATGCTCAGGGTGTGATGTATTCTGCAGCTCACACACCAAGCAGTAACTGGATAACTGTACATTCTCTACAACCCTCTGAGGTAATTCAGTTTAAAGAGATGGCTCAGCTAATTTGATGCCACTTATGGAAAAGGACAACCTTTTTTATTGCATCTTTACCTTCTGCTTGGTGGTGTCTGTGCTTATCTGACCCCTAAGCAAGCTCAGCTCAACAAACTGGCAGAATACTAAAACAAGAAAGTGTATGTCAGTTGTGTACTTTGTAAATCTTGGGATTGATTTGGGGAAAATAAGAGATGGATGGGCCACACTTCTAAACAAAGGTAAGCTGTTAAGCTGGCTCTGCTGCTTTCTGTAACTCTTGCCCTTAGCAGAAATCCTGTTTTGATACAAGCTAAATTAATCTTCACATACAGTGGATGTGTGGTGTCTCATCAATAGCCTGTTACTAAGCTAATAAGTTACCTAATTTTGGTTCGACTACTTAAAAATGACTACCCACAGATTCGAAGTAGTAAATGGTGTGTTGACATAAAGGATGATAATGTGCCCTTTTTTCCCAGTGAACTCTACTGTATGAAGATGATTCATTTGTTCTTCTAATGTAAAGCAAAAATGCATTTCACTTTGAATTTCAGTGTAGTGTTACAGGCACTGAGTAACCTAGTTTTCTGTATGTGTTATATGTGAGAAAGCAAATCTCTGAACTCAGTGGGGCAAACACATTTTACCTGTGGAGTAGTACCTAGTGCCAGTTGAAAAGTGCATTTTCTAGTGTAAAATACAACCAGCTCTGATGGAATTTTATTGTATCATTGTATTTCTGAGTACTTGAGAAGTATAGCTCTTGCTACAACCATTTCAAGTGAGTTTTGTCTTGTATTTCTACCTAACGACATGTTTTCTCCCCTGTCACACCTCTGTGTGTGTGTATGTGTGTGTGTGTTCCCCCCCAGGTATTACATATACTATATGTAAGTAAGGTTTGAATAATTGTGTTGTGGTAACTTAAACTTATAGCTTTGGTTTCAAACCATATCTAGTAAAAATGCCACTACTTCTTGAACATTCAAAAAAATTACCTGTGTTTGATATGTACAGACCATGAGGAAATTCAAGTAGCTGGCCTGCTTCAGTTTGGTGCTTGATGGCTTTTAAATACAGACCGTTTTTGTTTTCTTAAGGCTGCCAAATTTCTTGAGTTGCTAAGCCAAGTGTGTGGTAAATACATGAATATCAGGTTAACCTTCATCTGCATAGACCTTAACTGCACACAGCATTGTGTTTCTGGGTCAAGTATGCTGTGGTGTTTGAAAGAACACACTATTGGCCAGATCAGTAGTAGTTTTATAGATCACTTTTCCTTTTTGCTTAAATACCCAGTCAGAGGCTGCATAGTTCTCATTTCATCCCTCAATACCACAACTTGGCATTCCTGGAATGTTTTAGGATTAAGGAAATAGGAGTTGATTTGATAACTTCTGAATTCAAATGCATTGCATGTTTAAGTATGTTTTATTTCTGCTTTGTTGCCAGAAGAGGGAGCAGCGATCTAACTTATTTTTCAGAATTGTTTGCATCTGTTCCAGTAATATGTCTGAATTTAATGTTATTATGGTCTCTATATTTATTTATTGTGGAGTTGTTTGGATGGGGTTACTGCAGTGTCAGACCAGGCCTGATAAAAATTATTTATTTTCACTGTAAATTACCAGTTTTGCGCAGTGGAACCTGCCACTGGGTATTTCACCCGGGTAGTAAGCTTGCTGAGAATCATCTGAGACTGTTGTATTGCATGGGGTTTTTGTGTGTTCAGCCTGGTTCTGTGGTGGGATGTTACCAGAATAATGGCTTTGTCATCTAGAGCAAATGTTATCAGTTGGGTCAGTTTTCAACAGTGCAAATCCTTGTAAATTAAACCCTGGAGCTCCTTTCCAAAGCTGTGAGGATGTGCTTGCTTATTTACATCGAGGATGACCTTACAACAGTAAGAGGTGCTGAAGGGCTGTAGTTGAAATAGGAACAGAAATAATACATGGGATGCATCTCAGCACTGACAGTGCTTTTACTCCTAGAAGAGAGCATGGTTCTGATTGAAGAGAGATCTTTTTAAGCCATATTAGTGTGAATAAAACTGACTAAAATTTGAGACTGCAGCCACCATTGCCTTCCCTCTTGGAATGTAGTTTCTTTTTTTCTGCTGAAGGCTAAAGCATCTTCTTTTAATCATTTAAACATAGAAATAATACACTTACATCCCATCATGTGATGCCTGCTTAGCAGGAGAAAGATGATCTATAGCTGTAGTATATAGCTTGGTAAAAGGTGCCTACACAAAAACTTGGAGTTTAGTATTACTTAATGAGTTAAAGTAAATGTCTGAACCTTTCTTTTACTTGTGTAGCAATTCAGTGTAAGCTGACTAAAATCGATGCGGCTTACTGTAGTTCTTATGTAGGAGCTGTTCTACATGGAGGTTTCCTGTACACAAAGGTTTCATTTCTTTGTAGAACTGCTGTGTATTTAAAGACTGATTTACTCTCAATTCTTTACATATTGCATAGGTCTAAGAAAATCTACAAAGAAGCGCAGTGAATCACCACCTGCTGAGCTCCCCAATTTACGGCGGAGCACACGGCAAAAGACCACGGGCTCCTGTGCTAGCACCAGGTAAAACTTGGGGAAATAAAACTTGATTGCTACAGTGAGTTGGTATTCATGTCTTTATTGTGCATGAAAAATGGCCTTGTCTGTCTCTGACTTGGCTGATGTAAAAGTAGCTGTAGCTTTTCAGGCCTGCTGGATTACTCTGTACACCAGTATCATGGGTAGCACATAGAATTTGTCACCATCAGACTTCCAGTGAGTCCCTCAGCTGTGGAGGAAGAGAAACAGCCAAAGCCAGTATCATAAACATAAGTAATCTTGTCCTTAGAAAGGTCTTTAAGAAGACAGACAGTCCATCATTAATATTGAAGTAGATAATTATTTTGAAAAATAAGACTTTGTGGTACCACACAGGAATCAGTTTTAATTGAGTGCACTGTTAAGCTGACTCAGTTTGTCAGCAGTTTCATATAAACTGCATCTAAGTACTTAATGTACTTCCTGGTGCAGAGGAGAAGTAGTTCCAAATTAGTAATTTTAAACAGCTGGTAGATTAAATGGGTGGGGAGAGTTAATGTATTCCTGTGATGCAATAAACTTCTGTACTTGCATATATTGTGGGTCTAAACACAGGAAGTCTTAACAAGCTTTATTTTCCTTCTCATGCCTAGATTGTTTAGTACTTCTTGCACTTCCTCTTTTCCCTCTTCCACACCGTTAAAAAAACACTTCTGAAGTCTTGATTTTGTTGTCACATGTGTATTTGACTGTTTACTTTGAAGGCATATATTGTAGTAATGAAGGCAGCAGTGTTTAAAATGGCAAATCTAGGTAGGCTCATCCTCTCAAACTTTATCTGACACTGAAAACCAAGTTGAGTGTCAGAATCCTCTTCCTGCTTTCAGTAGTTCAGAACTTCCTCTTTAGATGATTATTCTTATCATTGGCCTTCTCAAATACATATATGATTTATGACAAACAGTTACTTTAAGCTTGCTCATTTTTGCTGTTTATATTTTAGTAGACTGCCTGGTATTGAAATGTATAATGTAAGGACCTGTCTGTAATGCTTTAGTGTAAACCAGTCACTGCCATGGTGCAGGGCAGGGAGTGTACAGAAGGGTTGGATAATTTTGAGAAGGTTGATTCTTCCACAAATTCCTCGTTAGTGCAGTGTTGTGGCAGTGATGTACATAAACATTATGTAGCCTTTAGTAGCTTACATTAATAAGTCTCTTACCTTAGTTTGTAAGGTCTCAAACTTTGTTTTTCGAACCTTTAGTCGGCGAGGCTCTGGCCTGGGCAAAAGAGGAGCAGCTGAGGCTCGCCGACAGGAGAAGATGGCTGATCCTGACAACAACCAGGATGGAGTTAACTCTTCAGCTGCACGCACAGATGAGCCCCCCCAGGGAGCTGCAGGTAAGAGGGAATTCCAACTGAAGAACTTTCAGCATAGTTGCTAGTATAGAATTCTTTGCATTTAAAAGTAGTTAAATGGATTAAGTTCTGAAGAGAAATTATTTAAGCTGGTGAATAATGCTGGAAGGTTTTTGAGAGGGACCCTTACATTTGATTATGTGGGGTTTTTTTTGCTATTTAGTACATGCTTCAGTTACACTTTTTTGTAGTATTCAAACTATATACAGTAATACAGATGTTTGTTTTTAAACTTCTGCTACTTTAAAAAAAAAGCAACTTCAGCTGATGAAGTACCACCAACTGAAAAGACATCAGACTGTTTAGAATACAGAAGGCGTGCATTAGCTATAAAAGCTCTATTGAAGCTGCTCATAAATATTCTACAGATTTTGTTGAAATTGCAAGCATGTCTGGTCTGGAGAAATTTGTGACCAAGTTGGATACTGTTATGTGCACAAGTTCTATTAGATGATAATTTTATCTGGTCCTAATTAGTGAGTTCAAAGGAGCCGTGCAGTAATTATGTTGAATGGTAGAAAATATTAAATGTTCTATGCTTAGAGCTGGCTACAAAGTACAGAAAGAAGTAATGGAAACTAAGTACAGCACAATACTCAATTAAGAAAAGCATACATTTATTAAGGATTGAGGTAATTCTGTCTGAACTTAATTTTATGGACTCAGCTGTATTTTTTTCATTGTCTTGTGTTGATAAAGCCATTCCCTTCAGCTTTTGGAGAGTACCAGTCTTCTAGACTGGTGTGTTTTAAAATGGAAGTTTTATATAGGAGTTTGTGTGGCAGTGTTAAATGTAGAGTGTGCTTTTGATGGCGAAGCCTTTTTTTGATGTGAATTTTTTGGCTTTAAAGACACTGACTTGTATTAATCTCTTGTTTCTTTAGCTTCTAGTTCTGTTGCTGGAGCTGTAGGTATGACAACTTCTGGAGAAAGTGAGTCAGATGATTCTGAGATGGGAAGACTACAAGGTATAAATGCTGTTACTAATATACCTTTTTGGTTGTTAGCAGCCTATGAATAACCATACCTCCACAAATTCTGTATGACATTCAACTGGGAAAGGCTGTATTTTGTTTCACCGTCTGTGAATGTGTTTTTGCTTGCGGTAATTCTGAAGTAAGGATTTACAAGCCTTAATTCACAAAAGATGCAAGGATGTCTGGAGGGGGGTGGGGTAGTGTCTTTATTCATTTAAATGGTTTATAATACCCTACTACTGATGATTTTCTAGGAGGAGGTGGGGGAGGAGTACTGAGAACTCAGTTCTATTAAGTGTGTAAGCTCAAATATGAAAATCTTCTTTGCAAGCATGTTTTAAGTTCAGAGGCCAGGTTAGGCCTACTATACTCTGCCTGCTTCTGGATAACATTTGTTTTTTTTGTGCTTGTCATTGATACCCATGTTGCTGTAAGCTTTGATCAAAAAAAGTCTGAATGTTCTTAAAATGCTTGCTTTTGTGCTTGGGCTAAAGGAGTCCAGTCTCTCAAAAGCAGAGTATGGCAGGTATAAACTCAGTTTGCATGTCCTGCAACTGGTCTAATGATTTTGCTACTACATTGCAGGCAGTCCTGAGATCATGATCTCCCTTGCAAATGGCAGGTTTTTGTTAATCTGAATATTTAATGTGGAAGTGAATGCTGTCAATATCAGTTCACTTGCTTTATAGTTCTCAGTAAGTATAGGTGTGCATTAGGAATATTGACTAAATTGGTTTTCACTATTAATGATTATCAATCAGCAGTAGTCATTGCTGACTTATTGGTTGCAATAAGGTTGCTACAATAAAATTCAGAATCACCCACTCAGTTTAGCTGAAGTAGCAGTACTGTAAAGTGTTGAAAATCAATCCAAAAACCCCACTAATACTTAGCAGAGTTCTTTACTCTCTGCTCATCAGCAAATAAAGCTGTTGAACCTGTTTTTCAGTGTACTTTTTTCAGAGTAGTGGTGCCTGCAGGTCCTGAAGACATAGGAAGATAAGCTTAACCGATCCTGTGTAGTTTGAGTTGAGACTTTAAATTACAGCCTGATGTATCTGCTGTTCTGGCTCTAGGCTTATAACAGTTTGAGAGGAGATTACTTCTGAGAAATACACAGCTGTGGAAACTCAGCGGGTGACTTTGTAAAGGACCTTAATGCTCTGATACAAACAGAAATCAGTTACTTGTTCCTTTAAGGTTTTCTTTTTGGTGTTTTTTTTCAAAATCAAGGTAGCTGAAATCACCTAATCCTAACTCTTAAAGTATCAAAATTCTGGTAGTCTTAAATGATAACATCACGGAATTTAAGCTTTTAAAAATATACATAGAAGCTTTGACAATGGCTGTTATCCTCTGTTTGCTTTTAGCTCTATTAGAGGCTAGGGGTCTTCCCCCTCACCTGTTTGGCCCTCTTGGTCCTCGGATGTCGCAGCTCTTCCACAGGACAATTGGAAGTGGAGCTAGTAAGCAAAGTTTGTCTAATTTGACTTAATTCTTTCCACTTCCAGACTAGTTGAATTCAGCCAATAGTAAATCTAATATTTGTATTAGCTTCATAGTTTAATATAGTATTTTATGCGTTGGAGACTTGTATGTCATGATAGTGCTAGACCACTTGTCAACAATTTTAATTTGTCTGTCTTCCTTTAAGGAAGAAAAATTTGCCTTAGCTGTATTTCTTTGCTTTTCTTTTTTGGGGCATCTTAATGTTCCCTTCTAGGTGGGAAGGGAGGGTTCTTGCCTTTTCACCCCTTCCTTGTCTTTTTCTTTTGCATGATGGGCTGCTTCACAAAAGACCTCTCCAACCCCGTTGGGTTTTTTGCTAGCTTTAAACAAATACTTAAGCTAGCTTTAAAACAATTAGATAGCAGTTCTAAGTCATGTTGGTTTTAGTTTCAGAAGTGTCCTAGGTTTCAGACAGAATGAATTTCCTTCAGACTTTGTGTCAGTGAGAACGTGGGTCCTTAGACTTGTTGCATCAAGTCTGCGCTAAGCAGCTGGATGAGATGCGCACCTTCCAGTCCAAGTCTGGCTTCCCAGGAGAGCCAGAGGCAGCCTGCTACACTGCATGCCGAGAAGAGGATGGGGTCTCAGGGCTGCTCTATGTGCTCTGTTATCTGGGAGGTGTTGCAAAGTCCTTTGCTGCACAAAGGTGGGATGGTTTGGGTTCTGGCACCTGCTGTAGGTTGGCAAGATGGCTGTGCTGAGCAGTGTGGCGGACTCCCTGTGCTGACCAGTCTGCCCTGGAAAGGCAGCCAAGAGTGAGAATTTCTCTTTCCTATTCCCCCTTTTTATGACAGGGAAAGGAAATGAAACTACAAATACAGAGGAAAACAAACTGTCTCTGGTCTTCCACTCTGGCAGAAGTATAGCATAACAGTTCCCTCAAACACTTTCTAATACCTTTTTTCTTAAATTTTTTTCTGGATATCTAGGTTCTAAAGCTCAACAGCTTTTACAAGGTCTCCAAGCCACTGATGAAAGTCAGCAACTACAGGCGGTGATTGAGATGTGCCAGCTGTTGGTTATGGGAAATGAAGAAACATTAGGAGGATTTCCAGTCAAGAGTGTTGTACCAGCTTTGGTAAAGATTTAATCTGATTTCTGTTGGAGGATATAATGTTTCACTCAATGTCTTGCTTAAATTCAGTCATCATTGTTTATGTTGTCTTACTTCTAAGTGTGTATGTGTATCTATCTTATTATGGGCTTGAGAGGATGTTTTTCTAGATTTTGATTGTCCTATTAATATTTTAATAGCTCAAGAATAGGCAGTGTTTCTTTCAGAATTCTTATTAGCAATCAAAATCCTGAGTCAAAAGCTACAGTAGTGATTTGTACCTTTTTTATGATGATATCTAGGTACATTTTTCTAAACAAACAATACTTTTTTTAACAGATAACACTGCTGCAGATGGAGCACAACTTTGACATTGTAAGTCGTTTATAATATTTTAAAAGATTTCGAAATATAGAAATGTTATCTGAACTTAAAATCAAATATCTGTATGTTTAATAGATGAATCATGCATGTCGGGCCTTAACATACATGATGGAAGCACTTCCCAGATCATCTGCTGTAGTGGTAGATGCAATTCCTGTCTTCTTGGAAAAGGTAAAATGAAATCAAAACAGCATGAGGGGATTTTATCCTTTGTTTTAACTTTAACATTAAGATGGTGCTTGTTTTCATGGCTTACAAGATAATATAAAATGCATGACGAACTTCTGAAGCCAGGCTTAATCTTTGCACCCACCCTTATGGAATATGTTCTCTCCTTCACTGAGAACTTTTTGTTGGATTGGTGTTGCAAACATACAAAATTTGTAATTAGATGTTGCCTCTTAGAGTAGCTCCATGGCTGAGGTAGCCTTAAACTGGCAGGCTTGGTCAGAGGTGGCTTCATTAGCATATGTGTCTTAGTAGAGGCTGTATGTCCAAGTGTTGTTCAAAATGATTATTTTTGCAAATCTGTTTAGAAATTGATGTATAAGCTTCTTTATTTCCTTGCAGCTGCAAGTTATCCAGTGCATCGATGTGGCAGAGCAGGCGCTTACAGCCCTGGAGATGTTGTCACGCAGGCACAGTAAAGCCATTCTGCAGGCAGTAAGTATAACCAAAACAAGGCAGTTGTGCCTCTGCCACCTCTACATCTTGGTGATCTTCTGTGAAGATGAAATAAGAAGACAACTTTCCATGACTCCAGCAGTACTGAGAGTGAAAATGTTTGTTTGTTTTGTTACAGGGTGGGTTGGCAGACTGTTTGCTGTATCTGGAATTCTTCAGTATAAATGCACAAAGGAATGCACTAGCAATTGCTGCCAACTGCTGCCAGAGTATAACACCTGATGAGTTTCACTTTGTGGCAGACTCTTTGCCACTGCTAACACAAAGGTTAACCCATCAGGTAAGAAGTTGTTAAAAATGGAACACTTTAATTTTGATCTGAAAGCAATTTAAAGATGTCTCCAGATACCTGGTTCTTTGCTGTATATTATTTGCCTTTGCAAGGTGATAATTGACTTCAAGTTTCTGTACTGTCAAGTTGTGATATACCAATGTACATATGGACCTTTTGTGGTTCTGTAAATGTGACATTTTATGAAACAAGACAAATAAGGTACTTTAACTCAAAACATCAGTAGTGGCTTTGTAGTCCTTGTAAGAACAAGCACATCAGTAAGAGGAAGTCCAGTAGCATTACTGGTTTCATTTTTTCTTGACAGATAGGTTACGAAGTTCTCCCCAGCTTTAAATTCAGAACACCCTCAGTTTCAATTTTTGTGGGTTTTTTGTGCTTTTAACTTTTTGTAGGGAGGTTTAAGGAATTTTTACAAAGTTCCTGCTTTTGTATGATAGTTTGAAGTGATGAATCTGAAATCAGGGGCCTTCTAAGGGCTACATATCCTGCAGTGCTGCTATGTTCATAAATGAGCACTTAGAATGACTGGTGTGCCAAAAGTTGTTTTTGGTGATCTGCTTGGTTGGCAGGTCCCTGTTAAAAAGTTTAGAAAGGAGAAATATTTTGTTTGTTAACAAATGCAACTAATTGGAAGCTTCCAGGTAATGGTTTTGTGTATTCTTGTGCTATTCTTAATTTTGCCTACATCATCTTGCTGAAAGACTACTTGAATCTCTGAGGCAGCTTCTAAGAAGCCAAATGACAGCTTTAGATTGTACTCTAGAAACAGGAAGCACCATTCTCACCAGTAGTAGGGACAAGTACTGATCCTGATCTCTGAAGACAAGCTACAACCCGCCAAAGTAAGATTTCAAGAAATTTTGAAGTGGAAATTTTCTGGAAAAGAATCTTGAGTTAGCTCTTAACAGAATAGTTGAGCTTGAAAGAAAGCTCCTGTTACCTAATCCAAGCTCCCCTGCAAGGTGAGCTAGAGCAGATTGCCCAGGAGCATGTCCAGATGAGATGATTTTTTTTTTTTTTTCTGTTATTAAGTATCTCCAAGGATGGAGACTTAATCTCTCAGGCTAACCTCTTCCAGTGCTCAGCCACCCTTACAGTTAGTGTTTTATTATGTTCAGGTGAACTTTTTTGAGTGTTTCATTGAACTTTTCACTAGAGCTATTTTCAGGGCAGTCTTTACTTGTGTCTTTGAATTTGCTATGTTGTCTGTGCTGTATATCAAAATCAAGCTTCATGTAATCTGAAGAACAGTAGCCTTCAATCCTGCTTATTTATAACTTGTGTTACTTTGGCATTGTAGCTCTTTTCCCTATTGTTTCCTCCTTGCAGAATCCAAAAAGAATGTTTGAGGTCAATTTATTCATCTCTGAAGGTGTTTATGTTGCAAGTGGGGAGTGTTTCCCAGGGAATATGTAGGAAGTACAGCTGTGTCGGGAGGTCAGTTTAGCCTGTCAGTGAATTTAACAGTTAGAGCTGTAAGGGTCTGTAAAATGTGGTTAGACTGGCTCTTTTGGAGAAATTTTATGAATGCCTCAAATGACAGGATGCTCTAATGAAAGCTAAAATATTTCAATTTAAACAAAATTTTTTGTAACAGGATAAAAAGTCTGTTGAAAGCACTTGTCTGTGTTTTGCACGGCTAGTGGACAACTTCCAGCATGAAGAGGTAAGAGTGTGGATGGGGATGCATTTCTGCTTTCTTCTGCACCCACCCTGTTTCTCTTGAGGGCTCACCTTTAAGAAACTAATGCTTCCCTTTTTGTTGTTCCCTCCCGAAGAACTTGCTGCAGCAGGTTGCTTCCAAGGACTTGTTAACAAATATCCAGCAGCTCTTGGTCGTGACACCTCCTATCCTGAGCTCAGGAATGTTCATCATGGTGGTGCGCATGTTCTCCCTGATGTGCTCCAACTGCCCACGCTTGCAGTCCAGCTTATGAAGCAAAGTGAGTTTTTAGTCCTCCATATTCTAGGGGCCTGTGCACAGTCAGTATGGACCTCTGTGCATTGGATTATATAAATAGTCTGTTCTTATAATTTTTCTCTCTTGCTGTTTCCCCCTGGCATAAAAAGTTTAGTTAAACTTGTTGAAAGTTTTTATCCTAGAGGGGTTTGGATCCTTTTTCCTAGATCTAGCTGTTGTCATTGCAGTGCTCATCTAATTTTGAGTCTGTATTGACTGCACAAACTATTCTCATTCCAACACAAGCTGAATAATTCTTTTAATAATTTTTACCAGGTAGAGGAACCATGCGCTTTAAGTACTTCTTCTAGGGGAAAACATTAATAGAAGTAACTGCTGTAGAGCTGTCTTAGTTGTTGCTTGTTTTCTTTGTTTTGTCTCAGAAATTTTGATTGACCACTTCAACTGCCCTGTATCTTTTCCCTGTTTTTTTCCATGTCTTGTATATTAAGTGATATTTCTCCCCTAGTTTTTTTTTCCTTTCCTTAAAGGAAACGCAAAAAAGTCACAAACACCAGACCTGAGAACAAACACATTTCTTAGAATTCAAAGAAACACTTTTGTCCTATAGTCCGCTCTCTGTATGTTTTGGACAGTAACTGTCTCGTCTTTGTAGTGTCCAACAGACAGTGGACTCCATATCTGATACAGGCAGTCTCATGAATAATAATTTTTATAGATATTGCAGAAACACTTCACTTCCTCCTTTGTGGAGCCTCAAATGGGAGTTGTCAAGAACAAATTGACCTTGTTCCACGAAGTCCTCAAGAACTTTATGAACTTACTTCTCTTATCTGGTAAGTCTTGCAGTCCTAGGTTTTGGGTGTGATTGGTATGTTAAAATCTTTTAACTTCACTAAAATAAGGCAAACAGTTTTCAGCTTAGATGGACTTCATTGTATGCTTCTAGTAAAATACTGTTTTAATGTTCTTTACAGTGAGCTGATGCCTTGCCTGCCAAAAGAGGGAATCTTTGCTGTTGATACTATGCTAAAGAAAGGAAATGCACAAAATACAGATGGTGCAATATGGCAATGGCGAGATGACAGGGGTCTCTGGCATCCCTATAACAGGATTGATAGTCGAATAATAGAGGTAGTAATTCCACACATTTGTGTGGAGATGCTTTTTCAAATCTGCGTGCGGTTGTATAGGGAATTGAGTTCTTTCTCTGTCTTTAAAAATACCACTCTTGATCTTTCTGATCTTGAGTAAGAAACAAGTTTCCTCAAACATCCTACTGTAATACTGCACTGTTTTGGTGTTCAGCCATACCAAATCACTTAAGCACTGTTCTTACTGTATTTCTGTCACTGTTTTTCCTACTGTGTTGCCCCTCTCCTCACCTTTCATATAGTTTTTTTTGTTGGGGATTTCTTAACTTTAAACTCTTCCTTGATTTTAGGCAGCTCATCAGGTTGGTGAGGATGAGATAAGCCTGTCTACGTTGGGGCGTGTCTATACTATTGATTTTAACTCTATGCAGCAAATAAATGAGGATACTGGAACAGCTCGTGCCATTCAGCGAAAACCAAACCCTTTAGCCAATACAAACACTAGTAAGTACAGCTCAGGAAACACCTGGCCTCTCTAGCTGTGGCTAATTTTTTATGTTGGGTGCTGCAGCAGTTTACTGCTTAACTAATAAATTTGTTATGGCTTCTGTGGAGCATCAAACTATTCTGATTTAGATGAATGAAGAAAGCTTCATAACAGAAGTTGTACTGTTTATGTGTGTTTTTAGTGTGTAAACTCCTCCTGGGACCTGAAAATGTATTGAATTGGGAGGGAGCTGGAGATGTTCCTGGCTTGGGATTTCTGGAACAGTTCTGTTCATACAGCTCTTTTATTTAACGAAGACTCTGTGAGGGCTTCTTACTATTACACAGAAATACGTAAGGAAACTGAAGAAAAAAGATGAAACTCCTTGGAAGAGGAGGGGTTTTACCTACTTACTCACTTTGACTTCTGGTTCTTCAATTTTATCTTCTCAGTTTGAGAGTTAAAACTGAATTAAGTCAGTTTTAACAAAAGAAAGTAATCATCAGAGCAGAGATGCAAAGATCTGTCCAGTGATTTGTTGCTCACTTTCTCACAGGTGGACATTCGGAATTGAAGAAGGATGATGCTCGAGCACAGTTAATGAAAGAGGACCCAGAACTGGCAAAATCCTTTATCAAAACACTGTTTGGTGTTCTTTATGAAGTATATAGTTCTTCAGCTGGACCTGCTGTTAGACACAAGTGCCTTAGAGCAATTCTTAGGATAATTTATTTTGCTGATGCTGAACTTCTGAAGGATGTGCTGAAAAACCATGCTGTTTCAAGGTAGGTTCATTAACTGCTGCAAATGAAATTAATTTTGAGCTTACAGCTCAAAGTTGTGATTACTTTTTTGAATCATCTTTTTCAGGAGAAAATTATACTTTTAAAGTCTTTCTTAGTTTTCAAAAGCTGAGGCTGCCAGCTCTGCAGGAATTTTTTGCATCACAGATTTTGCCATAGTTGCCAATGCTAGACATTCTTACTTAGAAACTTAGGTGGCCTCTGGCTGTGTGTCATAGGCATGTCTAGTATTACCCTTTATTGGTTTTTTCATTTCTAAAACTTGCCTGTGAAATTCTCTGAGGGTAAGATTAACTTTTGAGGTTATGTGGACAATAACAGACACTAGCAACATTCAACTGGTAAGTTTTATTCATGAAACCTCTCCTGTATGTTACACATAAAGTTGGGGATCTGAGGATGCAACTGGAAAATAAACCAAATAGTTTTTCAGAGACAGTACTGAGTTCCACAACATCATGTTTGTAAAAGACTCTCCTTTATGCCATGTTAAAACTTGGTAAGAGTGATATAGGTAGGAAGAGAACTGTTTCAGTCCTTTTATTGATAGCTTTTATAAAAGCACTGTGAGATTTGTTTGCTTTCAGTCTCCAGTGCCGTGTATGCAAGATGAACTGACTTGATTTAAAAAGAAAAACCCAGCCAAAACCCACAAAGCTAATTCTAATAAATTATCTGTTTTAGTCATATTGCCTCCATGCTGTCGAGTCAAGACCTTAAGATAGTAGTTGGAGCCCTGCAGATGGCAGAGATTTTAATGCAAAAGTTACCTGACATTTTTAGTGTTTACTTCAGAAGAGAAGGTAAATCGTGGTTTCTTTTTTTTCCTCTTCACCTCTTTATGTAGTATTTTAAAAATGTGTCCACTCTCCTCAAGCTGTAAAAGTTGGATGTTGTTCTTGAATAGTCAAGGCAGATCTGTGCAAGCTCCCCTCATATTCCTAGGGAGGAGCTGACCCAGACTGGAGGAGATGAGCTCCTGTTTTCAGAATCTGAAGTGAATTTGTACAGGTTTACTAGATACTAGTGAACTTACTTAGGATGAAGATGGCTCCCTGAAGTTACATGGGAAGTCTTAGTGGAGAAAACTGATGAATCTTTGGCAGGAAGTGTTTGTACTTGGGGTTTCTTTAGCTACTGTTCATACTGCTCTAATTCTTTATTTTTAAACTGTGTAGGTTAACTTTTTGAAGAAAAGATTGAACTGCTTTTAAAGCCTTAGTGTTGGTGGGTGGGGTGAGCAAATACCGCCCCAGTCAAGGCAGAGGGTCAAATAACACTCAGTTTTACATTTTCAAACGCAGTCATTCCTGCCACCGCATCTCTACCCCCCTATCCTTTCCCCCTACCCCAGACCAACCCCTCAAAAAAGATGTTTTCTTTCTCAAAGGGGTAATGCACCAAGTGAAAAACTTGGCAGAGTCTGAGGCTTTGCTAACAAGCCCCCCAAAAGTCTGCACTAATGGATCAGGAACGCTGGGAACCACTACGACCATAAGTACTGGGACAGCCACTGCTGCCAGCAACGCAGCTGCAGATCTGGGCTCTCCCAGCTTGCAGCACAGCCGGGAGGATTCCTTGGATCTGAGCCCACAGGGGTAAGTGCACTTCCTGAACATAGTCTGTTTGTTCTGGCTTCGGGGCTTTCTTGTGGGGTTTGGAGATTTTTTTAATCTTATTAAAAAAAAATTCTGGAGTGACATGGCCTGCCCACATTATTATCTGCATTTCGCTGTGGTATTTCCCTCTGAAGAACTAAATTAGAGTGGTGGTCAATTTTGTAGTGGGTAGTTTTGATTCATTTTACATTAAATGTTTAAAAGAGGAAAAAAAGTAGTGACCTGGTACTTAGGTCATAATTATATGAAATTATTTCCTGTTTTGGGAGAATGTCAAGAGCAACAGCTTGTCTCACCTAACTGCTGAGGACAGTGATTCTTTCAGAGCTATGGAGCATGGTTCCTTTCTGCTGGAGACTGAGAAAAAAGAAATTATCTGTAGGTTTTGTTGGAAAGTGTTAATTTTGAACACTTGTAGAATTAAAATACAGTGTAGTAATCAATTACTAGTTTGCTTTTACTTTAAAGGTCAAATACTTGTCACTTTTTACAAGAATTGAAATACCTGAACTTGTGAAGTGTAGTGATTGACGAGTAGAAATGCTACAAATTGTTCAAGTGTTTTCTGGGCTTTTATGGTGGGTCGTGTCAAATATCCAATGTTGGTTGGTGTTTATTCAGTAGAGATTTGTGGATTTTTTTTTCATTTTAAGTGTATTCAGATAAATGGATTAATAAATGGTTACACAAAGTATGAAAATCATGAAAAAACTATGTTTAGTGTCTCTTCTGGCTGTATTTGGCTGCTCAAAATAGAAAGATGACAGCCAGCAAAACTCTCTTTCAGGATGGTGTTTGTCCTGTCAATTATAGAGTTGAGGCCCCTGCTTCTGGAGCAGAAAATATCCTTGTTTATGGGGTGGAACATATTCTTTAATTCTCAAGGAAGTAATTGGCAGATGCATCTTAAACTGTGGGAGGGGTGTGTGCATGAGTATATATTCATGGGCAGAAATGAATAGCTTTATTTTTAAATTTGGACAGACGACTGAGCGATGTTCTAAAGAGGAAAAGACTGCCGAAACGCGGGCCAAGGAGACCAAAATACTCCCCTCCAAGAGATGATGACAAAGTAGACAATCAAGGTAAATAATTCTTAAAGTGTGATACTTTCATCTTCTTTTAAAGTAAGCTTATAAACTGCAGAAAGAGCTGACTGTAATAAACCTGTTGATTGTCTTAAATTTTGTCTTTATGTTCTCCAGCTAAAAGCCCTACAACTACTCAGTCTCCTAAATCTTCTTTCTTGGCAAGTTTAAATCCTAAAACATGGGGAAGATTAAGCACACAGTCCAACAGTAATAATATTGAACCAGCACGAACAGCAGGAGTGAGTGGTCTTGCAAGGGCTGCTTCCAAGGATACCATTTCCAATAACAGGTACATACACAAAAGAATCACAATACTTGTAACATGACGTTGACTATGATCAGGTTATTAAGTAGCAGCTACAAAGAAGTTGGAGCTTAACCACAATTAAAAAAATTCTGGAAAAAGAATCAGAAAATTTAGGTTGAGAAAATAACATCTGAATAGTTTAAAGTTTCATGGTGGGGAAAAATTGGAGAACTGAGAAAAGCAATGCAAGAAGTGATTCTGTAGAGAAAAGTACTTTACGTGTTGGAGTAAGAGCAAAGGGTTTTCTGTGTCTGCTGTTTAACATGGAGAGAATTATGCTCAGGCTGTATTTACTTGTAATATTGATGTATGCAAATGCTAAGTGTGGCTAAATGCCTTTTGTGTGCTTCTTTACAGAGAAAAAATTAAGGGCTGGATTAAGGAGCAAGCCCATAAATTTGTAGAACATTACTTTAGTTCTGAAAACATGGATGGAAGCAATCCTGCACTAAATGTATTACAGAGACTTTGCACTGCAACTGAACAACTCAACCTCCAGGTCAGAAGTGGCAGACTTAGTTAGAATGGGGGAGGAAGTAATTTCTTGCCTTGACTTATGACTCATTATGACTTGGGCTAATATTTTAGAATGAGTGTGTAAGCTCTGACACACACCACTTACGATAAAAGACCAGTCCTAGCAGTGTGTCATTTGCATAGCATTTTATTTCAAATTCAAAAGTTCTACAGTTAAGTGTCAGGGATTGATTTTTTTTTTTTTTTTTCTCAAAGAACAATGCCGTTTGTAATAAGAACTTTGAGACTGGGGGGAAGAAGAGGGAAGTAGCATTTTGTTAAAATGACAGAAGAAATACAGATTGGGGTAAATGCGGTAGCGTGTGAAGAGCTTCAGCCTGTCTTTTCAGGCAGTTGTGGTCCTTGATAGGTGGTCCAAACGTGTAATTTCTAAACCAGCACAAGAGCTGAGCTGTGTTCTGTGCTTTGATCTGAGCAGTCGTTAAAACATGAAGCTTTCCCTCCTCCTCTCTTGCACGGATGTCACATAAAACATCCACCAGTCTGAGTTGTTGGGGTTTCGTTCTTTTTTTTTTTTTTTTCAATAGAAAGCACCCCAGCTTGGAGCTTATCTTTACCTTGCATAAGACAGAAATGGGACCTCGTCTTTCTCTCCAAGTAGAGAAAATGTAGATGTTGCCTGTAATGTCTCCCCTTGAACAGAGACATGCTTATCCTCAGATTATTTGCCCTGCATTGCTGTTTGTATTAAGTTGCTATACATTCTGGACTTTCCTTTTTTTCCTTCTTCCTTTAGAGCTGTTCCATGCAGTAGAAAGAAAACTAGCATTTCTTAATCCCTTAATACCTGGATAGTAAAACACTCTCTTCCTGTTTTTCAGGTGGATGGTGGAACAGAGTGCCTTGTAGAAATCCGTAGCATTGTCTCGGAATCTGACGTCTCCTCATTTGAAATCCAGCATAGTGGGTTTGTTAAACAACTGCTGCTCTATTTGACATCTAAAAGTGAAAAAGATGCTGTTAGCAGGGATATCAGATTGAAAAGATTTCTTCATGTATTTTTTTCTTCTCCAGTAAGTTTTCTTGTTTATTTTTTTTGCATTCTTAATTGTCTTTCTCACAAATTCTTTCTCAAAAAACCATCTGGGAGGTTCTGTGTTAACCTTATTTTAAAGGTAGAATACAGAAAGCATGTTTTGTTTGTCCAAGTTGTATAACAGTGCAACTTGCACATTGTTCAGTGTCTTTATAGGTCATGAACTTTTTTGAATACCCTGTAATTACAGAAAGTTCCACACAGCAGTGGAAAAAATGCCAAAATGGCCAATTGTCTGAGCCTTGAACAATTTAAAAGTTGTTTCTGTCTTTTAAGAAGTTGATATGGAAAGAGTTTGGACAGTAATATCACATAGGACTAAATACTGCAAGAAGCTAATGTTCTGTCTTTAAAGGAAGAAATTTGAAGTGGAGGAGGGGAAAGCAGATAACTAAAACTTCCAAAAAGCTTGTTGCTCATGGTTAAGGGTGAATATTCAAAATTTGTTGGGCTATTCAGTTGAAACCAGGAGACAAAAGAACATACTTTGAAACAGGTCTTTCAAAAACTTTTGTCATTTACTCATCCTGATACTGCTGCTACTTTCATTGAGAGCAGGTATTTGTAATTTATGGTATACATTGTTTAGGATGGTTTAATTCAAGCAGGTAACTAAAGACTAGACTGTGTTTCAGCTTCCTGGAGAAGAGCCCCTTGGAAGATTAGAGCCATTAGAAAATGCACCTTTGTTGGCATTAGTCCATAAAATGAACAACTGCCTCAGTCAGATGGAACAGTTTCCTGTTAAAGTGCATGACTTCCCTAGTGGAAATGGAACAGGGAGCAGGTAAGGATTAATGCTCAGGTAACAGTTTTGTTGGAAGCTTTTGTTTTTTAAAACTTGTTTCAAACAACACTAAAAAGATAAGTACAAGTAGTAGTACGATTACAAGAGGAGGTAATGGAAACTTCTGACCCTCTTAAAGACAAGCAATGACAAAGTTATTTTTTTTTTAGTCAGTGGAAGATGGAATATTTTACTAAATGTTTGCTAACCATCTTGAAACTTGTCTCATTTAAATTGGGGGTGATAGATAAACTTTAAATGCAGTCTCAAAATTTACCCATTAGAAATCCAGATGTCTTCCTTGTCCCCATGTAACAAACACTGGAAAGAAACAATCTATTTATTGCTTGGATGCTGATTTTTTTAACAGAGTAATTAAATTGCAGAGTGTATTACAGTGCCCAGCTTCATTATTCATACAAGTTCTGTCTTCTAGTGTGATAGTGGATTAAGTGATAAGTCTTGCCTGTCAATAGGTTTAAAATAGCTGTAGACCTGCCCTGAGACTTAGGATACAGAATAAATTTGGAATCCAGCTTGGTAGTTGTGTTTCAAGGAACAAATCTGAGAGACTAAAACCGTGTTTCTATGATTTCTTTTCTACACTTATGTAAATCATCACTAGTCTTTATTATGTAAAAGTGAATTTGTTTCAGTACAGTTGCTTATAAGTTTTGAAAGAATATCTTGGTGCTGGCTAAAAGCTCACCATGAGAGGAGGAGCATTGAAAATGAATAATTTTTGCAAACTCTAAATTTAGAAATGCCAAAGGTCTTCCATGTCTCAGGTATAAGGTAGTGTGGAGAGGTTGTTTTGTTGTTTTTTTTTTTTTATTAATGGTGACACAACATTTAATTTGATGTATTGGAGCCTCACACTATAGCATTAAACTAACTAATGCTAAAATTCAGTACTTGTTTTTAATGACACAATCAGTGGGAATCCAGTGCTGAGATTTCTTATTAGAAGAAATTTGTGCCTCTGTACTGGTTTTTGCAGATAGTATGTGCTCTGTAATCCCAGAATGCTTCCTTACAGATAGTATTTTTGTAAAAAGCGGGATAACTACCAAAATTAAAAAGCTGCTAATCATAGAAGCAAAATCTGCTGTTTTTTGATAGAAAATGAAACATGGGAAGCCAGAGTGCTGTAGCATTGTTTGACTACGAGTTTTACTGTGGATTATGTCAATGAGGATTTTGAGGCATTAAGTTTTGGTAGTCTTTTACTAGCACCTGGAAATAGAAGCAGCCCAAGATAAGAGGCTTGTTGTATAAAACCAGCTAACTTGAGTATTGATAGTTTGGTGAGGTAGAATGTATATATAAACAATTCTTGGCAAGAAAAAAACAGAAGAGCTTTCAGGTTTTCTCCTTAGGTCCCTATTGGAAAAAATCTATTTAAACGAATACTTGCATTTTCCATGCCCTTTTCTGATCCTTGTTCCGTTGCACATAAACACAGTCTAAATCTCCTGTGCTATCAGCTGGCCACTGAATTACTTCAGATTTCAAAGATGGTCAGTATAGGATATATTGTAATCAGACCTCAGGCTGGGCTTTCTCTCATTTCATGTAGCTTCCAGATTTTGTTCAACTTGAATTTTGGTATTCTTGTAGAAGAAAACTTTTAATCTGTTTATCCAAACCATAGTAATTTATTTTTAGAGAAATAGTCTGACAAATAATACTCCAAACAAAATTGTGAATGCATGTATAAGCCTATTTTACTGCATTTTTAATGCAAGTATCATTATTAGCTTCTTTGTGTAGCAACTTTATTCACAAATTATTTTGAGTTTTTCTCTTAACAGAGGATCCCAAGCTTTAAAATTCTTCAATACACATCAATTAAAATGCCAACTGCAAAGACATCCAGATTGTGCTAATGTGAAACAGTGGAAAGGTGGACCCGTGAAGATTGATCCTCTGGCTTTGGTACAAGCCATTGAAAGATACCTTGTAGTTAGAGGTATTTATATATTATACAGTAACTTGTTTTCCTTTTTGTAGTAGTTCCTGCTGTCAGTGTAGAGTCTGTAAAAACCTGTGAGGATTATGCTGAAGACAGACGGAAGGTACCTTGCTCACAAGGAAGGATATTAAAGCTGTAGAGAATCTTCCTTTTCTGGGTCAAACTGTTTGCTGTGGTAAAACAAGTATTATTACTGCTTTACTGTCACAGTGGCTGTAGCTTGGCAGTTTTGATACTGAATTTGTTCTAGCAGTTCTGAGTCTTGCTGTTTTTAACTGATACATTTTGGAACTGTTTTAAGGTTTTAGAATTTCTAACTTCTAAAGTCAGAGTACCAAGGCATTGTTACCTTTCAAGAAAAAAAGCAAATAAGGATGTTTTTCTTCTCTCTTGCCTCAGGCTATGGCAGAGTTAGAGAAGATGATGAAGATAGTGATGATGATGGGTCAGATGAAGAAATAGATGAATCTTTGGTATGCTTTTGCTCTGGGAGTATGGGGAGGGCTGTAAAGAAAAGCTGATGCAACAAGTTTCCTAACTTGTCTGGTTGCTTTTGTGTTTGTTTTCTTTTGTTTTGTTCAGGCTGCTCAATTCTTAAATTCAGGGAATGTGAGACATAGGTTGCAGTTTTACATTGGCGATCACTTGCTGCCATACAATATGACTGTGTACCAAGCAGTCAGGCAGTACAGTTTACAAGCTGAGGAAGAGAGGGAGTCTACAGATGATGAAAGCAACCCTCTGGGAAGAGCTGGGATTTGGACGAAAACGCACACCATTTGGTAAGCTGCTGAGAGAAACCCAGGAATAACTTCTCCAGTTTACTAAATGTATATACGTCAAGAAATTTGGAATATAGCTGTCTGTCTGCTCTTTTATCCCTTTGGAATCTGTGGAGCTTTGAACTTCGTGCTGTGCTTGAGATACTTAAAACTTAGTAAGAATTCATTGATAGCTCCTCATGTTCTTTCTAGCTCCTGAGTAAAGCTGATGAACAGGAAGTGGGGAATTTTAAATGACACCTGGTAGATGGGGAGAAACCCTTCTTAGTGTTAGGTAACCACAAACACTCGAGAATGTGCAGTATGGAACTAATAGTCAACTTCATGCTGATTTTCCCAGCTGTTTGCTCTGAAGGTGAATGTGTTCTTTGGCCATACTTTGCAAGAAACATTGACACATGACTGTGCTGAACATCTTAATGTTTAGCAGTCTTTCTTTTTAATATTGAAATGTGCTAAAGAAAAGAGTGAGCAAATAAAAATCCATAAAACAACCAAAAAACACTAAAACCTAACCTAACCCTAACTCCAACCTCAATCACTTTGGGGTATGTTTTATACATACACCTTCTCTCCTGCCAGTTCATGGAGCCAAAGGGTCCCTGGTTTTTCTCCCTTGTGAAATACTTTGCTTCAGAGGCTGGATCAAATCCCAGTGCAGTGTTCTTGTCTTTGCTTTGAACTGTCATTCGAGTAAAGTTCTGGAAATCTGAAAACTAACACCTTGAAAAGTGCTTTTGTTTCCCTGTAAGTTAGCTTTTCAAAACCTATTTTTAAGTTTGATTTACTTTATAGGTACAAACCTGTGCGAGAGGATGAAGATGGCAATAAGGACTGTGTTGGGGGTAAAAGAGGAAGAGCACAAACTGCTCCCACAAAAACCTCCCCTAGAAATTCTAAAAAACATGATGAATTGTGGCATGGTAAGTGTGATGCCTTGCTGTATGTTAGATTTTCTCTGTCCTTTTAGAACTTTCACAATGTTTGCTGCCACTATAGTGTTTCTTCTAAAGCAAGCATAGTATAAAAATAGTAAGCATCTATTTTTAGGTGTATATTCAAACCAAAAGTAAGATATTTACTGAGTTGTTTAATTGAATTGTTGTAGTTAAGTGAATGCCATGACTTATACTGCCTAGGCTCCTAATAATTAAATCTTGGGAAGACTTCTAATTGAATTGTTTTGCTAACACGTTGTTTTTCCCTGCTAGATGGTGTATGCCCTTCAGTGTTAAATCCTCTGGAAATTTACCTCATATCTACTCCACCTGAAAATATAACATTTGAAGACCCCTCATTAGATGTTATTCTTCTTTTGAGAGTTTTACATGCTATCAGTCGATACTGGTATTACTTGTATGATGTGAGTAGAGCACTTTTTAAATCACTTTGATACTTGGTTCAGGACAGAACCATCTGTAACATTTTAACAACCTTTTCCCCCTGTCCACTGCCCCTCAAGAAGACAGAATAATGCAAATACTGCCATCTTCCCCTACATGTTTCTCTGACTTCTGAGAAGATGAAGGCTGTAAATTCTTACAGTCATATTTTTTTAATACTGTGTTGAACACAATATCCATGCTTAGTCCTTCCTTAAGTTCAAAGACCAACATTATTCCTGAAAAGGAAATTATTAGTAAACATCTATTCAGTCCTTCTTTCATGTCTGAGACTCTGGATGAACAAAACAGCAGTGAAAGTTTTTTTTACTTTCCATGATAAGCAAATTAGAAGCATTAAGTCTTTTTTAACAAAGACTTGCTGTTTCTTTCAGCGTTTGCCTAACTAGAAGTATTGATTTTATTTAACACAGAATGCAGTCTGCAAGGAGATAATTCCAACCTCGGAGTTTATCAACAGTAAACTGACAGCAAAAGCAAACAGGCAGCTTCAGGATCCTTTGGTAATTATGACAGGAAACATCCCAACTTGGCTGACAGAACTTGGAAAAACATGGTATGAGCTATTTGCTGTGTAGTGTATCCAGTTCCAGTTCAATGGGAATATTGGCTGGGCAGCACAGTGCATCATCCTTACAGGACTCTTAGAGAGTGCAGAATGTAGTCACAGAAGTCTTGCCAAGTTAGAGTGACACTTGGGTGGATGTTTACACCTACACCATGTAGTTTAAATCACATTCTGAGGGGTACACTTATGTGCAGAGCTTGGACCACTTCTTACAGGAATTGCTGAGCAATCTGAAGGTTTTCCATTGAAATTTTGATAATTCAGGTGGGGTTTTTTCTCCCATTAAGTTACTTAATAGCATTCTTATCACTGTCTTGGCATATTCAGTATGATACAAAGGAAGATACATTGATAAATGATACTGGTTAAAAGAATCTAAATAATTTTTATGAAGCTATATCTTCATAGCTACTACTATGAAGTAGTATCTTGATACAGAGTACAATCTGTAAAGCTCTTGCACTTGGAAGAATGAGAAATCGGAGCTGACATTCTTGAGTTTTTCAAGTGTGTTAATTGCAGCAATACTGGCAATGACTGTGGAAATGCATACTCTGAGAAACTCTTTAGCTTTTCATTTTAGAAATAACATCTCCAACTTGCTTCATTAATGTTCCAGATTACAGATGATGAGCAAAAATGTATATTCTTAAACATCTCCAGCATAATTTGTTCAATAAAACTGCCTTTTCACTTAATGCCAACAGAGGGACCACACTGTTAACATACACATGCTTTGAGACTAGTAGAAGGATAAATTAAAACAAGAAGTTTCTCTGGTAGTCTTGCACAGATTATTAAAAGTATTTTTTGCAAATGGTGGAAGTTCGAGTAGTGGTGCTGCTCTAGGCAGGTTCTCATGTCTTTCTGCTGCCAAATATGTTAGCTTGAGCTTTAATCTTAGATCTGTTGGATTTATTAATTGTAGAACAGTAGTGAACAAGGAATTTTATTTTCTCCTGAAACTTTGCACAGCCGAGGCATTCAAGTATTTTGAGTTACTTTTCAAGAAGAGTCAGAAGTTTTTGTAATTTTTTGTTTCCTTCATATAGTGCATTTCTCAAAACTCCTGCTTCTAAGCATTGTAACTAAAACTAAAATGTGTTCTGGTGGGCTTCCTTTGGAGGCTGCTTTCACTACAGGGTATAATAAAGCACTAATTTTGGACATACTACATTTCTGTTGTGTTTTAACCCAAATGCTCGTCAGAGATGCTGCTTGGAACACAGCTGACTAATCCAATGCTCTTCACAGCCCATTTTTCTTTCCATTTGATACCCGCCAAATGCTGTTTTATGTGACGGCCTTTGATCGTGATCGAGCCATGCAAAGGCTGCTGGACACTAACCCGGAAATCAATCAGTCAGATTCTCAGGATAGCAGAGTGGCGCCGCGGCTGGACAGGAAAAAAGTAAGTGCCTCTTGTTTAAAATCCAGTGAAGGATCTATTTATTTTTATATTGTCTTTAAGAATATCACTGTGAGCAAGGCTCCTTTGTAGACGTTGATGTTTTGGTGGTACAGTGAAGAGGGGAAGGTGGGTTTTGTTCCTGCAGTCCCCCAGCAGAAGGCAGAGTGTCTTCTCCGTGCTGGCCACATGAGGGCAGGAGGGGGCACCCTGACACTTCCTAGAACTGAACTCCAATAGTGAGCTCAGTTTTAGGCTGCATTAGTGATATTCCCACATACTGGCTTGGAGACCTCTGTTCTGCTTGATTCTCAGAAGAATTCAAGTACTGGGATTTAGACTCTTAAATAAACCAAAATGCTGTCCTTGTATTTGGGGAAGGTAAATCACCTGACACAACATAATAAAAGTAAGCTGTGTTTGTGTTAAATTTGAGGGAGTCTTGGATATCTGCCTTGCATCTGGAGATATATTTTCTTAAAATAAGGTTTGCTATATATGCTATATGATCTTGAATACCTGTGGGGGGAAACAGCAGGAGACATGAGAATCAAGTTCAAAAAGAATGTAGCTTCCCACATGTCAGAATCTAGTTGGGATTTTTGTTTCGGTTTCAGCATCTTTATTTTCTTCTCTACATGTTAGTTTGAGGTATATAACGTCACATGACAATACTTTGCTGTATCATAGTCCTATTGCCATGTTCTTGGCAAGAATAATACCTGTTAGTTACACTGATGTAAATGTAAGGCATTGCTTTCTCATTTTATATTGAACTCATTCATTCTAAACAGTTTTCATATAGAAGCAAGAATTATTATCTCAAAGCATAAGCTAAAAATTGTTGAACCAAAGTGAAACTATTGGCATGGGGTGGAAAAACGTACATAACTGTTTTTTACCTGTTGTAACTGCCTTGGGAGCTGGAACTTAAAGCCATAATTTCACTACATAAAACTTCTCTAATGTATAGCGCACTGTGAACAGAGATGAGCTGTTGAAACAGGCAGAATCTGTGATGCAGGATCTAGGCAGTTCAAGAGCCATGTTGGAAATCCAGTATGAGAATGAAGTAAGTAATATCAATGCAGTCTAATTTAACCCCTTTTTGCTGAAGATTAGTACAAAGTAGCTACAGCTTTCCTAAAATGGCTTTGTCAGACCCTTTGTCTTTCACATTGCTGATGCTAAAGAATTTTATCCTTTAATTATCCCTAATCTTCTTGGTTGTGAATTTTAGTTGCCAGGAGAAGCTCTTTCTGATCTAAATTTCATAATCAATTGTAGTCAGCAGAGCTCATTTTTTTTTTCTAACTCTTAAGCAAACAACTGTGTGTTTCCTCTATGATATGATCACTAGGTGGTTAATACTTTTATTCCACTGTTACTTTCTCTGGTATGTGGTCTTTCCAGGCTGCCTGTCACATTGTAAATGTTCCTGTAGTTAGGTTCTGTAAGTGCTTTTTGCCACGCAGTCTTTTTTATAGTAAATAATGTATAGTATTTCTAGACTAAATAAAGATTTTTGTATTCAAACTGACCTAATGGACTTCTCTGTTTCATTCCCACTCCTCTCCCCTCCCCTCTGTCCCCTGAAGGTTGGCACTGGCCTAGGCCCTACACTAGAGTTCTATGCACTTGTATCTCAGGAACTACAGAGAGCAGACTTAGGCCTTTGGAGGGGAGAAGAAGTGACTTTAGCCAATCCAAAAGGTAATTGCTCTACTACTTAATCTATAAATATTGATTAATATTGAATTGATCCTAAGTTGACTTTAGTTATGTAAAGAGCACCTCATTTTGTGGTCAGATAATGTTGCCTGGTGACAGTGTGTAGATTTTTGTGAGTTTTGTTGGGGGTTTTGTGTGTGTTGGTTGGGTTTTTTGATTTTTTTTTTTTCAGGAAGCTTAGGTTGAGGTTATCTGAATGCCACACTTGCATTTTGAAAGAAGTTAGCAGAGTAAATATTGAACTTCCTTTTTTCCTTCTTTCTTCTTCAACAGGAAGCCAGGAAGGTACCAAGTACATTCATAACCTTCAAGGCCTTTTTGCACTTCCTTTTGGTCGAACAGCCAAGCCAGCTCACATTGCAAAAGTTAAAATGAAGTTCCGCTTTCTGGGAAAACTAATGGCCAAGGCAATCATGGACTTCAGACTGGTGAGAATGAAATGGAAAATCTGTTCTAAAAGGGTCATATAAAAGCGTTGGTTCTGACTGTTGAGGGATAGAAGCATTAAAAGTTGAATGGTATGACTTTCAGCTTTAGAATAAGGGCAGTATGAGGTGGGGCTGGGAGGAGGATGAGCATGTGGCTGAACTTCTGTGGGGGGAAAAGGGTAATACATGTTGAAGATCTTTACAGTGGCTTTTGAGGTCATGGAGTAGAAAGGAAAAGCCGTTATCTGTGTGTTGCAATTTCTTTCCAGTCTTCTTTCATGAATGTTTTGGGCTCGTTGTTACTCCAGCTGCTGATGCTTTAGTGTATATACTCTGGGGAGTCACTTGCGTTTTCTTGACTGTACGTTTCTGAGGCAGAACCACTAGGACATGGTGTTTTGGTGTGTACCAGAACTGATACAGTATTGTAGATCTGGCCAAGAGATGAAGTAATAAAGGAGATACTTTTGGAAACACTTCAGTACTAAACAGTTCAGTGCTTTGGTTTCCAGGTGGACCTTCCTCTTGGACTTCCTTTTTATAAGTGGATGCTACGACAGGAAACTTCCTTGACATCACATGACTTGTTCAGTATTGATCCAGTAGTAGCCAATCAATATATCATCTTGAAGACATTGTAAGACAAAAGAAAAGACTTGAACAGGATAAAACTCAGGTGGGAAAGTAACCCTAAGAATGGACCCTTTATATGTTTGGATTTTATGAAATAGCAGTAATTCAGAATGTATCATAGGACTTGAAACTGATTGTAATAGTGATAATTAATTTGTTCTCACACAAAGTAGTTTTTATGTTATTAGATCAGTGGCTAATAATCACAAAGTAGTAATTTTGTAAAGTCTATCATGAGAAATTAATTATGAGATTCTTCTGTGTGATTAAATACAGTCTAGAAATATCTAAACTGCCAGATGTTTGTCTGACTTCTTTTGGTTCACTTTAAAAATACTAACCAACCTAAATATTGGAGGAAAAAAATCTATCCTTGCTTGTTGGACAGTCAAAAGTTTGGGTTTTTTACTTGTTAGTTTAATTGAAGTTTCAGATTTTTATAGAAGTGCTTTTTATGTAGGGTTGGGTTTTTTTTCCAGAAGTGCTGTATGCAGAACTAAGGTGAACTGTCATCATGCATGAGCATTCAGGTTCTTTCAGACACAAATTAATTTTTCAAGGATATCTACTCTTAGCTGAAAATACCACAGTTCACAGTGACACTGGTGATACAAGGTCTTTGGCACACATGCTTTATCTAGTATCCAGTATTAATAAATGGCAAGAAGTAATAACCTAATTTATACTCCTAATACATCTTCTTTGTTACCAGTGAAAGTGTTGCAAGCTTTTCTCACTCTCTCTCCTTGGTCATGGCTTTTAATTTCCCAAGAATTTGAAAATCCTGAAACCTGGTGGATGAAAGCTGAAAAATGTCAGTATGCATGCCAAATATGAATGCCATAACTGTTTCAAGGGAAAAAACAGCCTCTGAGCTGTAGCATATTTCACATTTCCTTTTCTTGCAGTAGTGTTTTCTAGGTAGTTTTTCTTCTGGCATGTTACATAATTCCAAAACTGCTAGAAAAGTGTACTCCTGTGATCTTCCCAGTTTATCCATGTTTATCTGGGTTCTCTGGGTTTATTGTTATATATGAAAACTCCAGAAGGATAGCAAGGAAAGCTGTAACAGTTTTAATGGTCATACTCTTACAGAAATGTCTGATTAGTCAAAGCTGCTTTAGAAGTCATAACTTTTGGGTAAGTTTATTTGAATTAATGTTCTCATTGGTTTTCACTTCCAATTTTCTAGACCAAAGAAAGTCTACAGTATGCATTGGAGGCTCTGACTATGAATGGCTGCTCAGTGGAAGATCTAGGGCTGGACTTCACACTTCCTGGGTTTCCAAATATAGAGCTGAAAAAAGGGGGAAAAGATACACCGGTCACTATCCACAATTTAGAGGAGTATCTCAGAGTATGTAAAAACAAACCTATGACTAAAATTTTCTTCTTTCTTGTTCCCAGGTAGTTTGTTTCCATACAGATTTCAGTTGATTCTCATGAACTAGGCATGTGATAATTTTCCTACACATGACTTCTTTTCTGTACTAGTTTATTACTACAGTAAAACTGCTAGAATCTAATTGCACCTGACTTGAAAATTGTGTAGTACAAAAATAGTGGTGGTCTATATGTAATGAAGTCATCAGAAGTTTGGCTTTTTGGAGAAAAAGTATTGTAAGTGGATTCACTGTAAGTGGTTATGATAATGATTTTTTAGGAATAGTGATTTAGCAAATCTGCAATAGTGATCTAGCATCTGCTACCTAGTGGCCTTTGAACTGCTGTTAATAGTAGTGTAATTTTTTGGGTTTTTTTTGGGCTCAGACTTAAGAAAACGTCAGCAGTTGTGAGTCAAAACTAAGGCATTAGTTTTTTTGTCCAAAAAGCCAAAACCAAACCAACAAAAAACCCAAGGAAAACTGAATCAGTCAACCAAAGAACCCCAAACGTGTGAAAAAAACCCAAACCCTAAAAGGAATAAATAAGGAAAAGACAACAAAATGTTGCCAGAATAGATTGACAGTACACCTGTGTATTGATTCATTCCTATGTCAGAAGGGATATAGAAAAACAGACAGTTGCTATTGCTGAACAAAGGTAGGAAGCTGTTTCTGTCTAAGGAAGTGATAAAGAGAATTGGTTAAAAACAGCCTGGAAAAGAGATGGGGAAAGACAGGAAGAGTGTAATATTATAACATGAAGTTGTGAGTGGGATGGAGGGGAGGATCACTGTATTTCAGTTACTAAATAATGCATGTCCTGATAGGCTAGGGTACTGCCAATTTCACTCTGAGAACTCTTAAGTTTTGAAGCACTAATAAGAAACACATCTGATGTTTTGGTAGAAACAATTCAGTAAGAGTCATGTAAATTCCTGCCTATCAGCTGAGAAATTTTGCAAAGCAGTTCTGTAATCCTTACAAGTGAATATTGAGCAGTTTCTACTCACCTTATAGTTCCAAACTGTTACCTATTCACTTTTTATGTATTTATTCGTTAAAACTAAATTCTGCTAGTCAAGAATCACTTACAGAATTGAATATATTTGGATTTAAAGCTCTTTGCGGACTTAACAGAGGAACAATACAAACTTGCAGTTTATTAGAAACAGAATTTTTAGTCTTTACTCAGTAATGTTTCATTCAAGCATTCCAGTCTGATTTCCATAGTTTGCAGTCTTTTTTATTTCTTTCCTAAGTAACTTGTATAAGATACCTGATACACTGAGAAAGGCTTATGGATGGCTCAGATGTCCTGTAGTTATCCTGCTGCAGGCTTCTGGCATTGTAAAGGAAAAGGAGATTACAACAGAAAACTTGCTTTCTTCCTTCTGAAAACTTTTTGAACTATTTTCTTAAAGGACCTCTTTGCAGATTTTCCTATCTTTGTCTTTATAACTTTATAAACTTGGTCTGAAAGAAATAGAAAATATTTCAGAGGGAAAATTAATGTGCTCTCCATCACAAGTATGATGAATGGTGTTTTAGAAACAATATATTTAATTGATCAGCTGGCCTGTATAGCACCCTGTGGGTCAACTGCCCTGCTCTTCAGTATGTCATTTTCATTAAAATCTTGTGTGAGGATTAACATGAAAAGTATTTTATAAAGCTGGAATATCCTACTGTTGCTTTTCATGCCTCTCCTGCCATCGTGTCACTCTTCCCTCTACTTCCCTGCTTTCTGGGCAAGGACAGTTCCCACAGGAGCTGCCTTTATCAGAAAGTAGAACTGCTTCAATTACCAATATAGTGAAAGACTTTATTTTTTTTTTTTTAGTCTTTTTCTTTCTCCTCCCTTTTACCATAAAGAGGCCACCTTGCTTGTTCTAAATTTATGAACATAAAGTTTCAGTGGTGTATATTTTGTCTAGCAATTTGATCTTGTCTTTAAATCTGCGAGAGTACAGTGCAGCTTAGTTATTCCACATGGTCCTGATCATAAAAAGCAATCATAGTTGTAAGCGACTCTGCTGTTAGACTAGTCACAGACTGTTCTGTGTTGTAGAAGAGGTTTTTGTGCTGCTGGGGCTTGCTATCTTCCTCTGCAGTATTAATTATGGTTTGTGAGAGTAGTGCAGTGTATCTCACATGAAATTCAGTGCCTGACTCTTCTATTGGAAAACTTTTCTGCAGATCTAATGAGCTTTTGTCTTGAGAGCTTTCTGGAACCAGTAACTCTTCAGTTATTGGGATAGAGTTACATACTTGCTTCAGGACTCCAGCAGGACCTATGAACTTTTTAATCCTAGTCAGATGCATCCATAGATGACTTTGATCAGCACCACAGGCCAGAGCTTTTAACACATTTTAAACTAGTAATTCTGTGTTGGCAATACATCTTTTACAGCCAACCCTCGTTTCCTGCTGGAGTTGAGGACATTCAAGGCAAGTGTAATCTTCAACAGCACTGCCCAACAAAATAATCTGAACTTGGACTGCAATCTGCCATGTAAAATTCCTTAATTTAGTGGAGAAATACTGGCTGCATGAGACTTATTTAAAAGAACTCTGCTCTCATTTGTGTCATATACCCTTCTTCCTCCCCCCCCACTGATTGTTATTGCAATATGTGCTGTCCACTTTGGAAGTTAATTTAATGATGAGGAGGTAACTACAGATACAAAACCAAAATAAACCAGAAAAATTGTTCTCAAAAATCCTAGATTAGTGTCTTACTGTCTTTTGCATTATGATTCTTAACCATATTTCGAGTAACTTGAAATGAAATTATTTCCTTTGTTCCTGTGTGTTCTTGTAATATTAAACTACTTAATCTATTAAACAGGCTAAAATTACGTTTTAAAACTGAATATTAGAATAGGGACCCATATATTTCCATGGGGGAGATTAAGATAATACTGCCAATGATGCCCTATGGATTGCTTCAGGTGCTGCATTTTAAGTGGGTGAGAGAGAACACCTACGTAAGGCGTCTAAAAATAGCAAATGTTCAGATTTACTTTAAATTATGCTGTTAAATAGGTTCAGTTTAACCAGCTATTCTGAATTCTCTTTGTTTTGTTAAAAGCAAAGGCAAATAAATACTTTAAATTCTGCAAAATGTTCATGTTAAGGGTAATCTAAATTATGAATTAAGGCAGAATGAGGCAATGCTGTAGAGCAGCTCCATGAATCAATGTGTACACTGTGGTAATTCTAGTGAGCATATGGCTGAGCTGCTGGAATTTGGCTTCTGCAGTTGTACTGTTTTGTACAGTAGTGATCACTGCATGCTTCCTTTGTTCAAATTGCTTTTTAAATTTTTTTTTTCTTTCCCTGCAGTTGGTTATATTCTGGGCACTAAATGAAGGTGTTGCCAGACAGTTTGACTCCTTCAGAGATGGATTTGAGTCGGTGTTCCCCCTTAGTCATCTTCAGTACTTCTATCCTGAGGAGGTTGGTGAAAGTGTTTTTGCTGCTGCTTTATAACCTTTATCTGCATGTAGGGCTGGTCTTAACCTGGGCACAGGGCACTTGTGACAGTCTGACATGGCGTTTCTATGCAGGTTTAGTAAAACTTAGTGTCCCTGAAATTCCACACTTAACTCTTAAAGATTTCTCTGTTCAGTAGTCACTTACTTAATGCTTTTATTATGAACAGCTCCATTTTCTTTAAATTGTGGGTATCCAGCTTTTCTGAGAAGTGCTTTAATTTATGTACCGCAATTCATTGTTCTATGGAGTATGGGTACTCTACTTCCTTGTATTGCAGTACCTCGGAATAGCTGTAGATAGATGTGGATGCCACTTGGATCTTCTATTAAAACAATAAAACAAGTAGTCAGCTCTTCAGCAAAACTTCAGACAGTAGGAAGAGATTGAGATGAAAGGGAAAAGAATAAGGATAGTTGGTCTTGCTTTATTCTCGCGACCACCATATCAATTTCCTTGTAAAATGCTCAACACTTAAGTGGACTGAATTGAGTCACAATTATGGTTCTCTGGACTAGAAGAGAGAACATTTTATTCTTTGAGAGAGTCTGTTTGACTTTGAGGGGTTTGTTTACCTTTATAAACTCAGACCTTTGACTTTAAGAACAAACATTAAAGCACACTTTGGAACAGCGTGTTAGCCAAGCCTTTGTGGAACTCCTGTGTTCCTGGTGCTTTGCAAGGCAGAGGGGAACACTTACTCCTTGTTTAATTTTACAGTTGGAGCAGCTCTTGTGTGGCAGCAAGACAGACACCTGGGATGCAAAGACTTTAATGGAATGTTGCAGGCCTGATCACGGTTATACACATGACAGGTAATATCATGTTGGTCTTGTTAAACAAAAAACTGAAACAGTAGAAAGTACTTCCTTGAAATAAGCTTCATACACTGCTGTTCAAGCTAAAGGAATTATGACATTTATTTAAAGATGTTCATACCACGCTGAATATGAATCTGATGCAATTTTTTTAACTATAAACAAAATAATATTCTCTTGGTTCTTTTCCCTCCTCAGTCGAGCAGTGAAGTATCTCTTTGAAATTCTCAGTAGTTTTGATAGTGAGCAGCAAAGACTGTTTCTTCAGTTTGTGACAGGCAGCCCCAGACTGCCTGTAGGAGGTAGGTTTTCTTTATTGCATATTGCTGTGCATGAAATCACTGTTGTTGATGTAATTCTGAATAAGAGTTATTTCAGTATAGGAAGAAATTCCTTAACTTACGTATTTGAGAGGTTCATACTAGTTTCACGTTTCTAATTTCAGAAGTAGCTGGGCAGACTTCAGGTATAATTCTCATAACCTTTGTGTTAATCTCATGACACTTCCTACAGGTGACTCTCTAGGTTTAAATTGTTGCCAGAAAACCTGTCAGAGGGCAAAAGAAAGTTCAAAATTTAAATAAAACTTGAACGCTCCTAATGCTGTATTTTTTGGCTGGAGGTGTGTTAAATTATGGCAACAAAATGATGCATTGTAACCTGAAAACCATAGTCTCTTTTCTAGAAAGGAGACAATACTTAGGGGTACTATTAATCTTTTTTAATTTCTCCCCCTTTTTAATTTCAGCACCTTAGGTAAGAGACAGTGCAGTAAACAGACATTTGCTGGCTTTGCTAGGGACTATTGTAGAATACACATTTTACTGTATTTTCATATGAGTGCTTTGCAGGACAAAACAGAATTCATGCAATTGTTCCAGTATTTACATTCTCTGGGATTTGGGGGAATGACTTGATTATTCTTTTTTTCTGAGTATCCTTTGGGAGCTCTTCTATGGAGAACATCGTGCAGACACAATTGAGTGTTAGAAGTATAGAAACAATAGCTGGAGTAAGAATAATCAGGTACTAGAGTTTTAGACGATTCCTGAGAATCTTAAAATATGTGTGAAGCAAACAAACTTAAAAATATTATGATTGGAATAGAATTTTTACACATACATAACACAATTAAAAGGAGATTAATCCAGCTTATTCCTTTATTTTAAATTAATTTTGGAAGATGAATCTGCAGGCAGGATTTTTTTGGTATTTTTAGCTTGTTGTGCAGCTTTAGAAAGCCATATTTTGAACTTGTAGAGATGTCCAGGAAGTCAGTTTTGTGATGCATACTCTGTCACTGGGCATGACTGCAGTCAGCTGTGGGTGCTCAGGAGGAGCAGCCTTATTCTAAGTGTCTTTTCTCATTACTAGGCTTTCGAAGTTTGAATCCTCCCTTGACGATTGTACGGAAGACATTTGAGTCCACGGAGAATCCCGATGACTTCTTACCCTCAGTAATGACTTGTGTGAACTATCTCAAATTGCCGGACTATTCAACTATTGAGATAATGCGTGAAAAACTCTTGATAGCTGCAAGAGAAGGGCAGCAGTCATTCCATCTTTCCTGATCACAATGAAAAATGCAATGTCTGCCTGTTACAGCAAAGAGAAACTCATGATTCTTTTCTAAATATATCACCTGAGTCAAGGAAACGTGTTACGCCTTCTTGTTGTAGAAAAACGGCTTGCAGATTATAAACAAAGACACTTGGTTGATATCCATTAAAAGCCCCTATGGACTTAAAGTGATCAGGCCCTAAAAGTTGTTGTGACAAGGTTTCTTTAGCAAGTTCTTGTTTAAATTATCATTTATTTGATGAGTGAAGTTTTTTAACTTGCTTTGCTGTGTGAAATTTAAAAAGGGATGTTTTTCCAGGCTGGAACAATAAATGTCGCTGTGCAGTTTAATACTGGGCTGTGTGTATCCATCTAGCTAAGTCTGAAGTTTTTCCTCCAAAGACAACTTTTGTACATAAGTACAGAAATTAAAATACACCATGTATTTGACAAATCTAGTTTAGTAGACTAGTTCTGTGTACCCTCACCTGCCTCTAATTTTACCCATCCTCATGTATTGTCTGATGTGCAATTCACTTGGTTCTTTTTGTGTGCAACATTCAACAATTGTTATGTTTTGGTTAGCATGGGCATTTAACTGCTCTATGCCTCTTTCTCTGATTAAGATAATTTAAATTTTACTGAAATCAAATATATATTGTCAATATAATTCAGCCTTTGTAACTAGGTAGAACCTTTCTTATAGCATAGTTTTACTGTAGTGGTAGGATATAATGGCGACAGTCGTTACCAGAGTGCTCCAGAGCTGTTTACACAGTGATTCAGTCAGCAAAAGCCTCGTACTGGAGGCAAGGAAGAATTATTTCTTTCATGTAGTTGAAGTCCAACAGCTTGGGCTGGCCAGTGTGTATTGTGGTAAGGCCCAGAGCATTTCGAATTGATGTAAAGTTTTTTAAAAAGCAAATTAGTTGTTTCATTCCCTGTTTAAGTAAACAGTTTTCCTGTTCTTGATCTTAGTTCCTGGCTAATTTTGTAGAGGGTTTTTTTTGTTGTTGTTGTTGGGGTTTTTTTGTTGTTTTTTTTTTGTTTGTTTGTTTGTTTTTTTGTTTTGTTTTTTTTTTGTTTTTTTTTTTTGTTTTTTTTTGTTTTCCCCCCCCCCCTCCCAGTGCTAGCTTGGAACAAGCAGTTCAGCCTTTGTCTTTTGACACAGATAAAGCACCTGTAAGCAATGCTCTGTCCAACTGTTTTATGTGCTGATTTCTCAAATCTGCAATAATTTACTTCATCAGGTTAATGTTTTTACCTGAATATAAATAAAAAAGTTTGCTTCACCTTTTTGTTCATAGTTTTGTACTGTATGCCTAAAGCTCAATTGTGTAAATTACTCTAATGCAAGTAAATCATCCTAAATCTACTTGGCTAACAACCTGCAACTTGTGGATGATTTACTACTAAAACAAGACCTTTTAAGACCTCCAACTTTGAGAGAAATTTTTTCTTTTCTATGCGTTCAAAAAACCGGGCAATTAAAAATCTTCCTGAGATGTACCTGCTACATAGGTAATCTTTATGAAAACGTGATAGTTAATTACTTTTATTCAACTTTGAGAAATCAAATTTCCTTTCAGTGCTTAGAAATTGTTAAATTCTGACTAATCAGGCTAGTTATTTCCCCTAAACTAACAAGTTTTCTTTTATCCAGCTGAAGAACTTGTACTTCCAGAACATGTAATGGACATTCTTCCAGTGAACATTCACAGAATTACCTGTGCTTGCTCAGACCAGTGCCATTGAAATGTAATACAGACCTGTCATGAGCATGAGTAGAATGTGAAATCCTTGCACAAAGAACCTGATAACTGAACAGTTTTTTATTACCGTATTAAACCCGACTGAAGGCGCTTCACCCTGTACATACAATAATGGTAGCGCGCATTGCGCCATAGTTTGCATCCAACTTCAAGGCAGTGTTTAAACTATGGACTGGTGTTTAAATTGTTCTGATAACTTGATCAAACTGAGCACAAACAAGTGTTTATAGTGTGTGGATAGCAATTTGTTCATTTTTTAAGGTTCTATATTTTAAAAAAACTGACTTGTGTAAAAAAAAAAGAAAAAAGCTAATATTTTGTATTAAAATATCACGTGTATTGATACTTTTTTACCCATGTTGTCTCCCTCTAGAATTTGGCTTTCATTGACTTGGAAATTTTGAGGAGCTTTCAGTTTTGATAGTGTAACGTGTAACTGTTTCAGTGGGAAAATAAGTTGGTTACCTCTTTAAAAAGGAAGGGAAAAAAAGTACCTGTGGTGATGTGACTTTGGTTGTTCTGGCTGTTGTTCTCAGCACAGACTGAGGTTTTTGTTTGCCTGGAAAGTGAATGAAACCCCTTTGGGTGACACTTCGTTTTTTCCTACCAAGGACAGCTTTTAGTGTATTAAAAGAGCAGTCTGGCTTAAAAGGTCAAGATAGTAAAGTGCAAGAATAAACTGGAAAGTTGCATTTTGCATGACTGCAGTACTGTCTTACAAACAACTATATACTGAAGAGTAGTTCAGAATAAGTGGAGGGGTGGTGCAAGATCTTAAGGATTCCTCTTTTCAGGAATTTTGGATTAAGGGAAAAGCTTGCTAAAATCAATCCATGGGTGTGTGTAGTCATCATACTGCACTGCTTTATATACCTTTATAAGGTATAATGAAAGGTACAATCAGAAGTCTTATCTTCTAAAATAGATGAATTTTTTCAGTATGGTAAGTTCAGCTGGTTTTAGATAACACCATCAGCTACTCTTTTGGCTGAGTTTTGTGTCCTGTATTAACAAGAGCAGCAAAAAATTATTCATGGGCCATCCAGACACTGATAGCTGCTACTGAACTTGTGCAGTATTTTTTTGTTGTTGTTAGATGTTGGCTTTTTACCAATATCTCTTGTTTGGGGAACACTTTAGTATCTCATCTGACATGAGTTAGTTATAGTGCTTTTTCATGTTCTCTAGGAAGGTAAGAACTAATTCTCATCATGTGTGAAGTCCCCATGCCCACTGCCAAACTTAATCAGATACTCAAATTTCCATATGCAGACTGCTTGCATAATTCAGTTGTCCAGATTCTTCCTTCTTTCCCCTCAACTGTGTGCTTTCTTCTGTCTCCTTTCCCTTACTGAGTTCTCCTCTGAGAAGGTGTGTGCCTAAGGGCAGAGATTGGTGAAATTCCAGGTGCCTGTGACACTTTTGCCCTCTCTTCTGGCCCCTGCTGGAGGTAGGTCTGTCCTCTCTGGCATTTCTGGGACCTGGCCCCACTGTCTTCACATGCATAGTGCCAGTTCCCATGCTCTGAGCAGCCTGTACTCTGCACAGGCAGGAAATAAGGGCCTACCTGACACGTGAGAGAATGCCATGGTTTCAGTACGAACGTGCTTCCCCCAAGCCAAAACTTTGCTATGGCTGAAGCTGTTGGCAGAATAGAGAAAAATGAAAAACTTTGCTGGAATGGGTTCTGGAAATGTGGAAATTCAAAAGGGGAGGTATAATCTGCGAATTGGTGAGCTTTTTCAGGGCTTACCCTGTCTTTCTCCTACTTCACTTTCCTGGTCTTGATTGCTTGAACTGGAAAACATCTGTGCTACGTGACTGCTTCCTGTGATCCTGTGGGAACTTCCCACTCTGTTCCCAGTGTGCCGTATCTTCCACTGTGTTGTGTTTTTAGGAGCTTTTCTCAGGTGAGTGTAGGTGGTTGCCCCAAGAGTAGGAGTGGTCAGCCCAGCCCAGTGCAGCTGCACAGGCAGTGCTTGATCAGAACTGGTGGTTGGTGCCTGTTTGTACAGAAGATGAGGAACATTCCATCCTCTGCTGCTTGTGACTGACAGCAAATGGCTCAAAGAATGACTGATGCCTCTAGAGGAATAGCATGTCCTTGTCCCTTGGCACTGTAATGTGCCTGTATTGATCAGGTATGAAGCTGCTTTGGGGGCAGAGGGAAGAACACAGGTCCTGGGTCTCCTCCTTTCCTGTCTGCATCTGGGGACTAGTGATGTCTTGGGCTGTAAGCAGAACTAAGAATAGTTAAGATGTGTCCTGTATTTTCAAGGCACAAGATTGTGAAGATCCTGATAGCTCTGGATCTAATTTGGCAGCAGTTTCTGGAAAGCTGGTTCAAAGAGGAAAAAAGAAGAGCAAAATGCTACAAGAAGACACAAATTCAAAACAAAAATCAAGACTACCCTAAAAGGTGCAACAGCAGCCCCTCTCCCACCTTCCCTTCACAAAGGGGGAGGAATTCCCAAGTCCTATGATACTTCTCCCATGGGAGAGCACTGCCCACCCAGTTCAAGCTGGAAGCAGTATGTTTGGGTCAAGCAGCATGTGTGCTCTGGGTTTGGTCTTGTCAATGTCTGTCCTCTTGCCCTTCCCTTTAGGCTTAGGATTGCTACACACACACACCCCCTCCATAAAAGACTGTAGTAGATAATCCTGGGGGAGAATGTGGGACAGCAACGACCCTGCCCTCTTGCTTGAGAACATGAAGAGCTGGAAGGAGATTTCCCATTGTGAAATGTAAGCTCACATGCTGAAAGCTAAGGCAGGTTCATGCTCTGGAGATAGGCGTACTGCAGTTTTCCTATCTCAACAGCTACATCTCAAATTATTTTACTCTTCCTTTAGCTGCTATCCAAGGTGTTCCAGGCTAAATATAGGCCTGGTCTGACTGCAGCTCAGCTGTTCTTGGGGCTTCTTGCATGCAGAAGCAACTTTGGCAGGCAGGGCAATGCAAGCGCTGATCTAAAAATAGCCAATCTAAGAGGTGGCATTTTATTATCCAGCCTCATCTTCCAGCACTTTTTATAGATTATTGCTTTAATGTATCAGAACTGTCAAAATATTGGCTAAATAGTGGGAATTTGCTGGTTGATTACTTTTTTCCTCACAATGTTTCCCATAGTCTGTGCTATGCTTCTCAGGAAAAAAAACACAAAAAACCAACCAACAAAACAACCCCTCCCAAAAAAATAAAATCCCCCGAAAACTTTGTGCCTTTACTTTGTAGCTTGTCATGCTTATATTCCTGGGAATACTGGCGTTCCTAACCATTCAGAAAGGTTTCCCATAGATTTGACATTTCTTGATATGCAAAGGACCAGCTCTTGTTCTGGGGCACTAAAACTATAAATATTATTTGAAAGGGGGGAAAAAAGTAATTTTAAAACTTAATCAAACAGCAAAATTATTCTATTTTAGTAGCACTGGGTTCTAAGAGTGATAATTTCCAATTTATGGCCAGCATTTCTGGCTACTTCTGCTGGACCAGAAGTGGGAGGGAAAGGGAGAAACTGGCTGGAGAGCAGCTCTGCTGGCTAGGCTGTGCCCTGGCAGCCAGGGAAGGCAGCAGCAACACATACTGCTGTGATGGGAGCACAGCTGGTGAATCAAGGGAAGGGATTATTTCCTTTGTTTCATAGCACCAGAGGAGAGATTGTGAAGTCCCTGTGGGTTTTTTAAAATCCAACTGGATATATCTCTTCGTTTTACTAAAACACACCACAATTTTAAAATGAGCTCTCTTTAGAATTTCAAGTCAGAACTGTATGGACAGCATCAAACTAAATTGATACGCATCTTACCCTTGCACTGTTTGTGCTACATCAGTCCCATCAATTTAAATACAGTCAGTGGGAGAAATTTATATGCAGAAAGGTTTTCTAAATTTTCTGATAAAATTAAGGTCTTAATTTCAGCTGCAGATTATGGGTAACCTCCACTTCAAAGCACTCCTTTTCAACTGGCTGAAAAATACAGGCCTCAATTACTTTATACTTTTCAAAATTGTTTCAGTTCTCCAAAGTTTTTCCAGGTTCCTCTTTTGTTTTAATATTAAATGACTTGGCACTTACCTGTTATGATAAACTGTTATGACTCCATGTTCATCTCTGCCCCAGGAAGCACCTCGTCATTTCCAATTTCTTCTGGAGTAAGTAGCTAACATGATTTGACAGCACTTATGGAGAGATGCCATAACTGCATATAGAGAGTTTTCTAGAGAGAGTAGTTTTCACAGGTATTGCAAGAAACAGCATCCCGAAAATAGAAAGATAGGAATTAGGGATGTGAAATGGACAAGATAGGAAAAAGTTCTACTTTTGTCCCGTATGTGGAGTTTGAAAAATGCGTACTGATAGGTGAGTGACCAGTAATGCTGTGGATGTCCATGGAGATACTCAAGACGTTTATGGTGAGGTTACATCACTCCTGCTTTACTGTGTTAGTGCAAAGGTACTTTAGTGATACAGACCTGCAAAACACATTTTCTACCAAAAGCTCGCTGTGCAGTTTACAGATTAATTAAGCCATGATCCTAAGAAATGTATGGGGAAAGGAGCAGAGTAGGATTGTTTACTGTAATAAGGATCCTATGCCTAATGTTGAGACCTCTGTATAGCCCGTCATTAACATTTGCTATTGTTGAAAGCTGTTGGCAGAATGCAATAGGAAGGCCTGGTTTTGAATTGGTATAGATCCTGCGAGGCTATGACAGGATAAACAGAACAAGATATATCAAGAAACTACCAATTAGTTCAAATCAAGTAGGATTTCATTTTGTGTATCAGTTATTTGGCGAGAGGCATTTATGGATCCACCAAGCAATATTTGTTAATGAAGTTTCATGGAAAAACATCTGTCTGAAGAACAACAGTGAAAAAGCAGAGATGGGAGTTAAAGCTGTACAGACAACACGTCATAGGAGGAACACAGGTGCTTGGTGCCCTGTCTCTCAGCAGCCTCTGCTGTGCCCTAACTGGTCTCTGGCACATCTCTTCCAAAAGGGACAGCAGAAGTGATGTGCATGTTGCATTAGGTAGGCAGTGGAAGCTTTACAGCTCTGGAAGTTTGGAAGCACTGTTAGAAAAGGGCCAGAGGCTGCACAATACAAGCTGTACATTATGCAGCTGTATGTCCTTTTTATCCTCTCATATCCTTGTTATTTTTGCTACATACATTGTTAGAATTACTGTCCCTGCTCTTGTGTTGCTCTTTTTCTTCTCACAGTTAATTTTTCAGTACTAAAAAAAATTCAACTGCTTCCTTCATACTAATAATTTAAAGGTTTTATCCTTCTGTGCTGAAGCAGACTATTTCTGACCAAACTACAGTCCTGATGTAATAGCACTGATGTCCAGATGTTTCATATCTGTTAAGTCCAAAATAAGGCTTTTAATAATTTTTCCAAGAGACTTCCTTTTTTCCTTTTTTTTTTTTTTTTTTTTTTAAGATAAACCCATCCTCCCTGTCACTCTGGCTTCAAAAATAGATTCTTGCATCCACACTGGATCTGAATGTGCTGATGCTTTTTGTAGATCTCTCCTATCCACATACATCACTCAATGCTTTTACTGGATGCATTATGTAACTAGCATTTTTGTTTAAGTTTTCGTTTTCTGTGTTAGTAAAGACAACGATGCTTATTCCCATGCAGGGGACAGATACACAGACTGCAGCTTTGTCTGTGTTAATCATCTCTTTTCTCCATGTATATTTCTCAGCTCGCTTTCCTCCACCACATTAAATATAAACTTCTTGTCTTCCAGTGCTCTGAGAAGGAACTGTTCCCTCTCCTGTTCTTCACCTTGCACTTGAATGTATTCTCAGGCTGCCTCAGGCAATTTAAAAATCTTTAAAAATTTCTTTGTCATAATATTTTCCCCAGAAATGATCATGAAAAATGACAATTGCTGTGGATGCTTTTGGCTTGTTGTGTGGTTGATACTGTCTCATTATGCCCTTCATGACAGGTTGTTTTTCTGTAGTGCCTGACTTTACCTCCTTTTGTGCTTCAATGGTAAGAAAAAGTAGAGAAGTCTTCTTTCCCTACTATGCACAGCATCAAGTAGAATGTGGTTAGAAGAAGAATGTCTCAGAACTGCTATCCAGTCTGGAAATGGAACTAAAAAATTACCAGCTGCTAGAGATTTACTTTTTAATTTTATGTGAGAAAATAAATATAAATATTAAATTTAATCACAATAATTCTAGCTTTTAAATAATTCTTAAATGGAATTAGGCAATTCCAGTTAATTGTCAGTGTAAACACTTCTCAAAGATGATATAGCATTTTCTGTTATTTCCTTTAGAAGGTCTACCTATTTGATTCTTAATCATGAGAATGCATCTCTCTCACACTGGAATTAATGTGAAGATCAGAATAATATATGATATTATATAATCATGTCTTTTACACATCATGCTATCACCATAAGAGTTTTAGAAGGTGTTAAGAAATCCAGACCATATCTTCTTTGTGTTACACCACATCAAGCAAATCAGATTTCCAAAGGGTGAATCTGCACCTCTCATTCAATTTTTATCATAAAATTAATCTCAGTTCAATGTAATCTTCTCACTTGGCCAGGGCCATTTATGAAATTTACTGAAAAGTTCAAGTTAAGCATTCCTCCACACAGCTTGCCTCGTTTTGCCTTTGTTGGAGCTTTCTTTAAGTGCCTGTGTTTCCCCTGCAGAGTCTCAGGGATTAGGTACTCTCCATTTGCTGGCAGGCTGCACACAGCATTGGGATATGCTGTGCTGCTCCTTTTCTTGCTGCTTTCCACACTGAGCTACAACACCTCTGCATGGGGCTGAAGCTGTCAAATGGATGACACAGACTATTTCTGCAATATGCTTTGATTATGGATAGTATAAAAAAGAATCATGTGGAAAGCCAGACACCATTTGAACTGTCCCTTGCTCTGTGTGCAGTCAAAGATAGCACTTTGGTTTTTATTCACAATTTCTATGTCTTTATTTAAAAATCTTTAGTAAACTTGCAAATATCAGTAACTCAGTTCCTTCGGTTTTTATACATGTACTTTTTTTTCAGAATTGATGATTGCTGAGGGAAGGAGCAATTTTAAACTGATCCTGACACTGTCTTCAGCAAAACCAACCAGCCATCCTCCCAAAAGCCAAAGCCTCATTTCTAGAGCCACCACCTAATGCAGAATTGCCTGACAGAGTTCACCTGTAGCTCCTGCACACACCAGATGTGTGTGTGCTAGATATTGACACAACCTGATATGTATCTTTGAGATAACACGCCCAGTTTTTATGACTTAGATTCCTCATTACTTGAGCAAAAATAGGGACTTCAATCTGTGTGCCCCTTCTGTGGAAAATCCTGTGAGCATATTCTTTGAGGTTAACAGACATACAAACATTTTAAATCAAAAAAAGTAAAAAATTATAAAGCTGATTGTGGAATGTAGATGAATGATTCTGCATTTGATTATTGACTTGCTAAATTGTGTAACAGCATCAACTTTATAGCCACTTACAAACTAAGCAAGAAGATATTAAGAAAAAATAAACAATGTGCTGTTGCTCTGTTTTTGTTCTAGACAGTGGGATGGGATTAATAGTTATCACTGCTGTATTAATACAAAAATGTCCGGGGTGAAGCTATAAAGATGAAAGTGAGCTATTTATTGGTTTAGGTATTGTAGATTTCTATAATTTTGTAGTAATTTCAGAAATATAAAATATTCATATGCAATTTATTAAACCAGAACTAAAATTAAAGGAAGCCATTCCACCCATTAGTGTGTTATGTAGTATATGCCACCCTAAAAAACCCCCCAGGCTGGCATTTTAAAGTCACTCTCTAAGGTTTTTGATTTGAGGCTTGATAAGTCCTCCATTGCTTTCTGTCTGATGATGTCAAAGATTGAATGATTTCAGTACTAAGGCACAGATTAAGAATCTTTATATTTAGAGGCAACAAGAACAGCCAGGGCTCATCATTCAGCCATGATTGCATAACACCACTGCTGACCCAGTGAACGCCTCTGGACAGTCCCTTTCCTCCTGTGATTACCAAAAGCAACTGAGAGCTTTATATTGAATTAGTAATACATTTTACATCAGATATTTATCTGTTTGGTTGTTTATTGTAACTTATGTGCGTGTGACTTTGCAGGCTCTTGCATTTTATTTTGAAGATTTTTACAGTATAAGGAAAAGCCCATGTATTTTTTGGCATATTCACTATAAAATCTTTACAGGCCCACATAAGATGAATGTACAACCTGTTTCCTCAGAAATCAGTAATGGTTAGTGGGAGGGAACTGCAAGAAGAAAATGTATATGCAGTGGTTACACAAGGAGAGATGGTGAAGATTCTACTTTTACTGCCATGATATGTCCATGCAAGCTATAGCACATTAGTCTTAATAAATAATGACCACAAAATATTCAGCTCATCTAAAAGCATGTTATAAACAGCTTTATCTTTATGTAGAATCATCTAAAAAGTAAAAATGCTATGTTAATTTTTTTATTGACATGTAGTGCCTTAATCTGTGAGGAAAAAAAGTAAAATTAGATCTGGTGACTGAAAACTAGAATAATTCAGATTAAAATTATGATTGCTGGGAAAAATATACCTTGAGTCTTCATCACTTGTGGTCTTCAAGTAAAGACTGGATATTGTAATTTATGCATATTTCTAGTCTGAGTACAAAATAAATGAGAGGTTCTTCATGTGGGAGGCCTCATGAAAACTGGCCCAGAACTGTCTTGCAACATTACCGTTTTGTTTTGAAAAGGTTTTAAGAAACAGTGGCTAGAGTTTCTAATAGGCTGTCATTAGCTCTGACTGTGGACTGTGTGGAATGCCAGCACAGCCACTGCCTCTGCAAATACCACTGATACCTTGAATCTGTCGAGTCTACGTTGCCCTAAATTTGGGTTGAAATTAAGACCACATTGTGCACAGTGGCCCTCTTTTTCATGACAATCAAGTCATACTGGCTTCATTGTTTTCCCATAAACATATAATATTTATTGTCAATTTTTACAGAAATTAGAGCTTGGTTGTTCTCTCTAGCAAGGTTGAGCATTGTGTAAACCAGTAGTTCAGAGCTTTAGGATGAGTTTTGTACTATCACAGCCTCTCTGTAGCTGTTAGGCAAGAATCCAGCTTGTCAGTTAAGTCTTTAAATTGTTTAGGGTCTAAAACTTGAGCTGTAAAAGTGGGGTAAACCCCTTCCTCACCTCAGGAGAGGGATGAGGAGGTGGTGAGTCATGATCAGCACTCAATTAACTGGGACTCTGAACATCCAGCCTTTAAAGGAGTAAAGATATTTTGTGGATCCATATTTATTAAAACAGGTGCATACAGCATTTAATAAGAGCAAGTGCCAGGTGCTATCCCTCGGTCAGGGTAAATCCCAGTATCAGTCCAGGCTGAGGGATGAAGGGGTTGAGAGCAGCCCTGATGAGAAGGACTCGGGGATGTGAGAGGCAGGACATGACCCATCCACGGCACTCACAGCCCAGAGAGCCAAATGTGTCCTGAGCAGCATCCAAAGCCTGGTGGGCAGGGAGGGCATTCTGTTCCTCTGCTCTGCTCTGGTGAGACCCACCTGGAGCACAGCATCCAGCTCTGGGCACCCAGCACAGGAAGGACATGGACCTGATGGAGCAAGTCCAGAGGAAGTGGCCAACTGCTGTTACAAGAAAAAGCTGAAAGAATTAGGTTTGTTTGGCCTGAAAAGAGAAAGATTTAATGTGACCTAATTGTGGCATTCCAGTAGCTGAAGGGAGCCCAGAAGAGAAGTGGAGAGGGATTTTTTGACACAGACATGCATTGACAGGACAAGGGGCAATGAATTTTGAAAGAGAGCATGTTTAGATTCGATACTCTGCAGAAATTCTTCTCTGTGAGGATGGTGCGGCACAGGAACAGGTTGTCCACAGAAGCTGTGGCTGCCCCATCCCTAGAAGTGTTCAAGGTTAGACTGGATGGAGCTCTGGTCTAGTGAAAGGTGTCCCTGCCTATGGCAGGGGTTGGGACAAAAGGATCTTTAAGGGCCTTTCTCACCCAAACCATTTTGTGATACTGTGATCTCTTTTTGAAATAAATGCTAAAGGAGAGAATGAAACTGAAAAGACAAGCCTGGACTGAGCCATAGTCTACTAATTATAAAGACGTATAAAAGAACAGATATTGAAAAAAGTGATATTTTGTTGTGAGTTTCAACTCTAGTGAGATTGATATTACTGAGCAATAATAAACTGAAAAACTTCAAATGAATACCTGAAAAAGTTTTGAAAGAATAATTGCATGAAAGAAAAAAATGCAACATATAAATTGTGTTTTGTATTTTCTGTAAAATTTTGTGCCGAAATTAAAGCAATAAAACCAGTTCTTTATTTGGGGTATTTTTTACTGTTGGCTGCCCCTTGAGAATCTCATGTACTGCTCTTTTGTGTCTACTAACCAAACTAAAGCATCACCTTTTTGTTTACTGCTCAGGAAGAATAACAAAAGAAGCATAAAGCCTTAGAACCTGTCAGTAAATTTATTTTTTTGAGGGGAGAACAAAGAGGTAGGGTCAGGTGTCTATTGGCATTTTTTTTTTTCTTTTGCACAGCTTTTAATGTGTAAGGTTTCCAGTCAACCAGAACACAGATGTCACACAGATGTCACATCCTCTGCCATACACACCTTGAAATTCACAGAAATAGAAAAGTCATTTAATTGCTGGATATAAATATAGCTCTTCTTCAGATATATTGCTTCCTTGAAGTTCTTATGGGCAACTTCTTCTTCTGATTGCTGCCATATTAAGCACAACACTTGAATTACTGAAACATCTCCATAAATTCTAGGATGAAGATTTAAGGTAATTCTGACAATTAATTCTGATCCTGTGCTCTGCACTTACTCTGTTTCTTTAACTAAAAATTATTGTCTGTATGCATGGTACATATTATGAATTATTTTCTTTATCTCTACTGAAATTGTAGTTACATCAGATCATTATTTGAAAGCCTAAATCACAGCTTAAGAATAGAGCAGAAGATTGTAAATGGCAAATCCTATATATACATTCTTAATTACTTTGTTTCATCTACATCATAGGATTTAAAGACCTTAAGCTGTACCTGTGTTAGTTGCAACATCTGTTTTGTGAGAGATTTTCAAACAAGTGAGTTCAAACGTGGTATAAACATGCAGAATTCTACTCATTGCAGTTTGCTTAGAGGTAGGTCCAGATCATTTTTTTCCTATGATAGATTTCTCATTTTGTGAAGTACAGTAGTATTTGCTGTGGTGTCACACAAAATGATGATGAAAAACACTATAAGAGTATAAAATCCACATCTTGGCTGAAGAGTGCTTATGTTCGAAGGATGTGACAGCTTTTTGGTGAAAGGTGTGATAGCCATTGAGAAAATCTTTGTTAACTTTTAGAGAAAGACCTTAGGTGTCCGAGAGTTGTTCTGTTTGTGAAATATCTATACTGTGTATATTTTATCTCATTGCTCTAAAAATATATAAAACCCACATAGGCTGATGAAAGCTGCTGTGATCCAAGCATACAGGTGAAGATGTGGGAAATGCTGCCACTCCTCAACTGCCTGCCACTGATAAAACATATGTCATGAATTTTCACAGCACGGTGGCTTTGTGCCTCCTAGTAGAAGAGTTTAACTTCTGCTCTATGGATTTTGTCTTAAAGCACAATTTATGACTCCCAAGAATTTATGATTCCTACAATAAAGAATGTTTCTCCACCTGGGCTGGCCGCTCTCTCTCGGTATTCATTGTGTCAACACCTCTCTACTTGTACCACAGTTCCCTTGCCCAGCAGACATTAAATAACAACACACACAGTGCACACAAATCAGCAGGCTTATCACTGTTTCTTACTGCAAAGTTAGCAAACAAAAAGGAGAAAACATGCTATCTTCAAACAGCTTAATAAAGGGGAGCAAGTTAAAATAAATATAAATGCAAGAGCTGGGTAGACAAGCAGCAGACAAATCCCCACACATTTTCAGGGAGCAAGGTGTGTGCCAGTCTGTGACAGGAGAGAAGAAAATTAACAATTATTCAGGTACACACAGAAATAAAACAGTATTTCCCCCTCACCCACCTACAGCAGTAAATAATGTACTTTTAAAAATTCTGTCTCTGTTCAGTGCCTTAAACTACTTTTCTCCTATGGTTAAAAACTGCCCTCACAAATCCAGGAAGGGAAGACAAAATAAGGTCTAATGTGAAACACCTAAGTATGTTCCTTCCAAGGTGAGTATTCTTACTGAATTCTGTCGGCTACTGATGTGTTTAAATGTGTACTCCAATATTTTGATAAACTGAAGTGTTGGTCATTCAAAGTTAAATTAATAGTTTCTGTTCCAGTAAACTCTACGTGGTTGGAAAAGAAAGTTAAAAACATGCAGTGACCATTTTAAATAAATGCATTTAAAGCTTATGAAACAGAAAGTTAAACAGTAATAATTTCAGCAATGATTTTCAAGGGGATGTAGTTTTTATTTTGCCTGCTATTCAGAATGGGATAGGGAGGACAAAAGGCATTTTTTTGAAATTAGACTTCAGTTGCATGAGTGGGGCCCTTCTGAAATTTCCCAAGTGACATTAAGATCCCAGTCGTTGTGTAATTTGGAACTGGAATTCCCTGAGGTGCTGTAAAACAGGCACAAGCTGAGGGAGGCAGGAGGAAAATGTCAGTTTGACAATTTCAGCTTGACCCAAAACAAGCAACAAAGAATCACAGTCCAGACGCTGTTCAGAAAAGGCTCAACACATTAACTTTCTTATCCAAATTAATTCCTATGCTAGTAAATAAAAATGCAAGCAATAGTCGGTAGTTTTAAAGAAATTCATTGATATTTAGAAAAAAGATCATTGTTGTCTTAGGAGACATTTAAAGCATGTGACTTCCTTTTAACAAATAAGAGAGGGTTTTTTTTTTGTTACTAAATATTCAATCAGAACAGATAAAAAAAATCTCTGCAAAATCTCCTTCAAGCCACTAGAGGATGAGTACTTCATCAAAATAAATAGTTAAGCTGTAATGTAGCTTATCTAAGCCACACTAATAAGCTATTAGACTTGTAATACAATTCAAATCCTAGCAAGTGTAAATGAGGGATACAGTTTGAATCCTTATTGAATACTAAGATTAGCAATTTGTTTATGGAAACCTGACTATAAAATTATTTAAACTATGCACATTGGAACATTAAGAAGCATACAAGAAACAGCATTTCAAAAAATCACTAGCTAATTAGGTAAGCATAATATTTTCTGTTGTAAGGTGAAATATTTCCATATGAAAATAACGCAAACATTGTTTTTATATTCTGTTAAAAGCTAAGAAAACTGTGATGAAGGTATGTGCAATCTGACTCAGAGCACTGTGTTAAGTTCCTGCTTGGTTGGCTGCATTCACCAGCATATTTTAAAAGTTGTTTTTTTTCTGCAAATACGAGGCTACTCCACCAACAGAATTCATTGTCTAGCATAGCTGTCAGTCTTGAAACCGTATTTTCTAATACTTATCTAAAATGTCTTACTCCTAAAACCCCTCAGATACAGACCAAAATTATCGAACCTTTGGGGGTAGAGGAGCAACTGGAAAAAGGGTCATTACATAACTGACCGGCCATCTCTGTTAGGAAGGTCTCTCAGCGGCTCAACACCATTAGCATGAGCAGAAAGAAAGATGGGTCAGGTTCGAGAGGAGAACAATTTTTCACATTGTCTTGTCTTTGTTTTGATGATTTGTTCTATAAAATTTTTAGATAACTAGCCAAAGCTTGTTATTAGCAAGTATCTTCGACAGCCTGTGTGGAAGGGTGAGTGCAAAAGGACAAACCTTATTGAGAAGGAGGACAGAGAGAATTACAGCCCTGCTGCTTTAACAGCAAATCCCAGAGCAGCCTGGGATATATACAGGTTATTTCAGAGCACTTGGAAGATAACAGGGAGACAAGTAGCAGCCTCTGTGGACTTAGGAAGAACAAATCCTGTCAAATGTAAATGGAGTCGGTTCGAGCGAAGCGGTCACTGCGCGCCCGGCCGCAGCCGCCGCGAGGCAGCAGAGGAGCCGAGCGGCACGAACGCGCTACGAGGAGCGAACCGGGCTGCGGGATGGAGGGGCAGAGACGGCTCCCGAGAACGGGCGCGGATGGAGGGCAGAGACGGCTCCGAGGAACGGCTGCGGGATGGAGGGGCAGAGACGGCTCCCGAGGAAGGGCTGCGGATGGAGGGCGAACGGCTCCGGGGACGGGCTGCGGATGGAGGCAGGACGCTCCGGGGAAAGGGCGCGGGATGGAGGGCAGAGACGGCTCCCGAGGAACGGGGCTGCGGGATGGAGGGGCAGAGACGGCTCCCGAGGAACGGGGCTGCGGGATGGAGGGGCAGAGACGGCTCCCGAGGAACGGGGCTGCGGGATGGAGGGGCAGAGACGGCTCCGAGGACGGGCCGGTGGAGGGCAGAGACGGCCCTGAGCACGGGATGGGGCAGACAGTATTTGGGGACAGAGTATTGTGGTCAAGCTGCTTGAGACCCTGACGAATTTTCAGTTCAATTAGCATCACCAGTTAGATAGAGCTTTCGGCCATACGTGAAGTGGGAAAGTTTATGAAAATTGTAACCAGGAATCCTCCTGTACTGTACGATAGGAATGTGAGAAGTCGTTAGTTATGAGAAATTGAAATACTTCACTTTTGCAGAAGCAAATGAATAGAAGGCCAAAGAACAGCATCTTTCTGCTCTCTGTTAGCTGATTTACGGATCTCGTACCTTAGTTCTAGTGAGAGGGAGAAAAAAAATCCCCAGAAGACTGGTAAAATATAAATCGATTTTTAAAAATTAGCAGAAGATAACCTCACTTGAGAAAAAAAACCAGGTTCTTTGAAGGATTATTATTATTAATGTAGTATTATTAATATTGTTATTAATGTTTATGCTTTTCATCTGACCTTGCTTCGGTCTCAGTAGAACTTTAATCAGCGAATTACACTTGTGAAACAGTAAATAAACAGCAAACGATGAGCTGGTCTTACGAAGGAGTGTCCCTTCCCGGCTGTCTGCCGAAGCTAGGCCAGCGCTCGGTCCCGCCGGGCTCTGCCTCGTCACTCGCCCCGGCTCGGGCAGGAGGCCCGGCAGCCCCGGAATGCCCGTCGGGCAGCTCAGGAACGCGCTGCTCCCGTTTTACTGCGGGCAGCGCAGTGCCGGTCCCCGTGCCCGGCAGGGGGGCACAGCCCGGCCGCCGCCGCCCCGTCTGGGCAGAGGCGGCTGCTGCCCGGCCCGGCGGCTCGGCGCAGACCGCAGGCCGAGCCGAGCCGAGCCGAGCCGAGCCGAGCCGAGCCGAGCCGCGCCGAGGCCCGAACCGGCCCCAGCCCAGCCCCAATCCCAGCCTCAGCCCCAATCCCAGCCTCAGCCCCAGCCCGGCTCAGCCCAGCCCATCCCCATCCACATCCCCAGCCCCAGCCCAGCCCCAGCCCCAGCCCAGCCCCAGCCCATCCCGATCCACATCCCCCAGCCCCAACCCCAGTCCGCCCCCAGCCCGGCCCGGCCGCGCCCCCCCCTCCCCTCAGCCCGTCCCGCCGGGCCCTCGCGCCGCGGGCAGTTGGCTCCCCCTGGCGGTCCCGCGGCGGCACGGCAGCGGCTCCGCCCCGCCCCGGCCCCGCCCGCCCGTTGCCCGGGGAACGCGGGCCGGGAGCAGCAGGGCGGCCGCTGCCTCCATCCCTCCATCCCTTCGTCCCTCCGTCCCTCCTTCCTTCCCTCCCTGCTGGCGCCAGCAGCGGAGCGGCGCCCGCACCCGCCCGCCCCGCAGCCATGCCCCGAGCCGCCCCGCTCCTGCTGCTGCTGCTCGCCCTGGCCCAGCGCCGCGCCTGCCTTCCCGCGCCGGCCAGCACCGCGCCCCCCGGCCGGGACCCCTGCCTCAGCCAGCCCTGCCGCAACAACGGCACCTGCTCGCCGCTGCCGCCACCCGCCGCCTCCAGCTGATCCTGCCCCAGCCCCCGGCCGGCTACAGCTGCACCTGCCCCCCGGGGGTCACCGGCGACTCCTGCCAGGTAAGGGACGCGCCTCAGCGCCGCCCGCCCGCCGCGCGTCCTTGTGCCTGTCCCTGCCCTTGGGTGTCCCCGCGCTCTGCGGGGACAGGGCGAATGTTCTCCCGCTCCCGCCTCGCCCCTGCCCCGTCCGCGGGCGGCTCTGCCCGCCCTGCCCCGCTCCACCTCCCGCCCTTCCCGCTGCCCTGCGCCGGCCCTGCCGCCCCGGCCGGTCCCGGTCCCGGTCCCTGGCGGGCCGTGTCGCGTCCCCCACGCGCCGCTCCCCCGCTCCGCCGCCTGCTCCGTTCCCGGTGGCCGCGGGCACCCGGGGCTGCGGCGGCCCCGGCGCTTCCCGGGCTTCCCGAGGGGCTGCCGGCCCTGCGGGCTGCGAGCCGCTCCGCCGGCTGGCTCCCGAGCCGGGAGCCGCGACCCCGGGCGTCAGGCGGAGCGGCCGCGGGCTCCGGGCTCGGTCGGGGTGAGAAGGGATGGATGGGGCTGAGCTCAGCCGGTGCCTCCCGGGTTAATGTCAGTACCTCAGCCCCCCCGCCGCCCAGACCTCGCGGGTTATTTAACACTGACTTACTGGAAGGTGAAAAGGATGGTCCTTGGAAGCGGATGCTCTGTTGCATTGAATGCTAATCCCTAAATCGTGTCTCCCGTGGTCATTTTTATAGGCTAGGAGTGCTCGCTCCCACGTTTTGGGTGCCTTTTAGATTGATTTTGAATTCTGAAAGATCGGTACGCTCAGAGTAGGGATAATGATCTGAAATACAGAGAAGCAGTAAGCAATATCTTTCTCATGTGCTAGGTCGTATTGGGACCTAATGTAATAACATATTTGAATTTAATTATTGTAATACGAAATAGGTGGTGGTTTAGTTTTGGTTGGTTTTTTTTTTTTTTTTTTTTTTTGGTTGTTTGTTTTTTTTTCCCTCTAGCATTAAGGATCTTTGTTATCCTGTTAAGAAATTCACAAACGCTCAGTTTTGTCTATCTCCAGATAAGGCAAAGCAGGTGCAGGTACACAGAGGTTGGTTTCCTGCATGTGTATATGCTGGGGTACTTTCTGTGACAGTGGTGTACAAAAGGTTTTGTGGATGGACAGCCGCTGCTTTATCAGTGCTCTCGCTTGTAAGTGCATTTGACGTAGAAGCAAATGACTTCAAGTAATTTCAGTCAGCTTTTTAGTCTTTATTTTCTTGCTCCTTTGTCGTGTAGTATCTGAACTATACTGCTGAATAGATGAAAGGGATAATACATTTACTGAAGACTTAATGTGTAGTCGAGTGTAAGAGTTATTGCAAAGTAGCGCTATGCACAGAGTTCTCTGCTTGCCTTGAAATGCCTCAGATGGTTCAATGTAACAATGAAAGTGAAAATATTTACACTAATGAGATTCTGTAAAATCGGAGAGATGAAAGTGGATTAAATAGATTTCTCTTTGGCTATTTTAGATCTTGTCTTAGGAGTTTACTACGTTTCTGTCTCTACAGAGAGAGAAAGAGAGCGCTGTGTGTTTGCTTCTGCACGTTGGTGTTAGAGTGTCTGAGATCGATGACTGAAAAATTAATGACCCTTTTGAAGACCTAGTAAAATGTAACACTTGCTGCCATCACACCTCCTGTGAAGTGTTGTGCCTGGGGATCTGGGTTTAATTGTTTTTCTAATAAAAGACATAGGCAATGTTTTCATAGCAGTTATGCATTCTGTTAACTAATAACAGGAGCCTTGTGGTGTTACGTTTTGTTTCTTTTTATAAAATAGTGAGTAATGACCCCTGCAAGGAATACTGATAAAGAAATGAGTGCCGCTTCTAGCTACCACATCAGCAGTTAAAATGTGGATACCAGGTAGTTCTGGAAAGTTAATATAGTTTTGAAATGAAACTTTAACTGGAGACCAGGCAGGGGTTTTTTAAAGGTGTAATATAAACACAGTACACCCACCTTTGATGTTTGCTCATTTTATCAAAATAGGGAATAAATAAACATTGTACAAATGCATTACTTCTTGTGTTGCTCTGTCATTCAGACACCTCAGAGCTTAATAGATGCCTAATGGCGTAAACTTCTCCAAAGAAACGTCATGTTTTCTAATTCAGTGACAGTAAATAACCATAATGATTTAAAAATAACTAAGGATTTTTTTCATGTACCGTTACAGGTTATGCGAAAATTATTGGCTAAATCAGGGTATCACTGAGATATACCTAGATATGGAGTTTTGTTGTAATGCTGCAGTTGTTACTGAACAGTTGGACTCCTAGAGGGAAATGCCAGGAAGAGAAAGAATAGCAATTATTGTCTTTAAATACTCAGATCATGGAAACTAAGTTTGGATTTTTGGAATTTATGGTTGAGCTGGAGTTCTTTGGGAACTCCTGCTTCCTTGAAAAGGTAGAATTACTTTCATGTCGCTTCTTGTAGTGAAGGCAACATTTCAATGATTCTGCTCAGATGTGTTGAGATTTTAGAATGAAGACAAAATGTTCTCAATGTGCCTGTGAGTCAGCTGGGCATGGTGAAGTTGATAATGCAGAAAGATTGCTGAGAGTCAAACTTGGAGATTGCACATCAATTTTAACCCTGAAGATTTTGCCGTAACTGGTTTTGATGCATCTGTGGATGCTGGTGCTGGCATGGGGAAAGAATAAAACTGACATCATATACACATGAGGTTCTTCTAAAAGTCCAGAACTTTCCTATCACCACGTGATGTATTTTACTGGGGCAAGCCAATTACATGATTTCATGATATAATAGCTTTAGTAACTCATTATTTATTTAACAACAGAAATTACGGGTCCTTCTAGTACATCCATCCCATGAATTATGCATTTGTATATATATCTCACATTATTTATGGTTTGAATATACTTTGCTTTGCAAACTTAAGGTTTTTTTTTTTTTTTTTTTTTTTTTTTTTTTTTTTTTTTTTTTTTTTTTTTTGTTTTGGATTATCTGCTCCCCCTTTGTGGGACACCGCTCTAATTTACCTCCATTTATTTTCATGATTCTGAATTTTTTTCCCACTTCTCTTTACAATACTTCTAGTCTGTAAGAGAGACATAGAATTACTGTGTTGAAGTATTTTAAACTTTGGTCTGAGCAAAGAAATCACATTTCTTTGTATTCATGTATTCCCAAGGAAATCTTACAAAAAATTGTAGTGAATTCAACTGCCTTTTTTCTGTGGGAATTTGAAATTGGCCATTTCTCAGGTTTATGCTGAGAGAATTAGATGAAATAAACTGAAATGAACAGATACTAAAGTTCCATTAACTTCATAATCCCTAAATTTTTATTAGTGTTTTACTTTTAGAAGCAATCTTTATTTCTAATGATTAAGGTAATGACTACTCTTTTTTTTTGATGTGTAGAATCTAATAAAATAGTTTTTCTTGACTAGGAAAGTTGAATGTAAAACTTAATTCGTGTTAGTTCCTCATGAAATAATTTTAGAGACATAAGGTACAAAGTAAGTAGTTAGGAAATGAAAAACCTTCATGATCAACTTGGTAATTTGCTTTAAAATACAGAATTGGAACTTAGCTAATTGCCTTGAATTGCATGATGTTTATTTGATCCCATGCTAGTGCTAATTTCATTAAAAGGCTATCACATGAAGAAATATTAAATTATTAATGTATTTTACAATACTGTCATACATGCTTTGTTTTAGTTGCTTGCCTTGTGGTTTTTTTTAATTTAATTTAATTTAATTTTTTTTCTCTCCCTTTTGGCTGATAATTTTCTCTTGTTCTTTTACTTTGTCACTTTTTAATCTATTTTTAGTTATTTTATAGATCGTCAATAATCAAAACCAGAAAACAAGCAGTGTCCAAGCATACCAAAGCAGCACTCTGACTTTGCAGCAGTCTGATTACTGATGACTGAATGTTCCACTTCTGAGCATGACGTGGGAGCCTCCAGTGTAGTACATTTTTGAGTTGGTGTTCAAGTTATTCTTTTAGTAGCAAAGAGATCTCTTTGGTCATGGGGATGATTTGTTGTGTTACTCTACTGGTTGTACTTCCACACTTAGAACATAAAATATTTTTTAGACATGATTCTGGACATTTTATTTAAAATGAAACTCTAGAAGGATGTAGCCTGAGTTTAAAAAAGTCAAGGAAGGAACTGATATTATGAAAACTGGACAATAGATTATATTTTAAATTTTTTTCTTATAATTATTTTTATAATTTTAAAGGTTATTTTTATATTTCACCTCCTGAATTTCTGCCTGATTGTTCTTCTTCATTCCCACCCTTTTGTTTTTTACATTTGAATTTACAGATGAATTTATTCGTGTAATCATAGTATTTGAATATCTGTAGACTTTAGTGCAGTGATTTCAGGATTTTTTGTCCTTTGACCCCTGCTTTTGTATTTTTATCTTGTTTTGGGGTTTTGCATCTTTTTTCTTTGTTTTTTTTTTTTTTTGTTTCTTTTTTTGTCTCTATAGATTTTTAGTAAAGCATTTAATGCTGAATGCAGAAATCCAGACTTTGCAAACTGCTGCAGGAAGAAGGATTGTTGTTTCTTGGCTCACTGGTCTAATTCTTCAATTCTTCAGTGTGAGCAGTATGAATTTCATTGGCCAGGTTATTTCAGGTTGCACTGGACGGTGCTGTGTAAAAGGACATCCTTTAATCTAACTGCTAAATCACCTTGGTGTCAGTATCCTGATTAATTCCTCACATGATCCTGTTTTCTATTAAGCACTGACATCTCTTCTGAAAGGTCTCTAATCCTTAAATTAATAATGAATTCTCTAATATATTTAAAATGCTATTTTTCCCATTCTGGACTCATTAATGGAGGGTATATACTTAGATTATGTGTTTATTGTGATTCAAATGTTTTGTGACATGACCACTCTGCTCTTTTTCCTTTAGTAACTGTAACATGTAGAGTTAGCAGATGCCCTCGAATTTTCTTCTTTTACTTGTATGTCCTTTAGCCTGCATTTTGGGATACCATGTTGTCTCCTGCTGACTAGCTCTGCTTGCTCTGGCACTACTTTCAAGAGGCAGAATTTAAATATTTGCACTGATAGATATACTATGTGTGAGAAGAGGCTGTGAGGGCTCAGTTTATTTTCCTTGGAGGCAGCAAAGGGGGTTCCAAGTGCTCTTCTCAGCCACTAATGGATGGTCATAGGGAATAGGAGCAAGATTTTTCCCAGATGTGATCAGTGAAAGGAGGAGAGGGGAAACACTGTTATAGTAGGGGAAGTCCCAGTTAAATATAAGAAAAAAATTAATTGCAATGATGGTGGTCAAACACTGGAATAGGTGTTTAGAACAGTTGTAGGACCTTCATCCTTGGAGATTCTAGGCTCTAGTGGCCAAAACCCAAGCACCTTGATCTGAGCAGGGCTTGGAGCAGAGAACTCCCTCAGGTTGCTTCCAGTCTAAACCATTCTGTATATATACACCCCTGTATTTTTTTCTCATTAGATTTTGCATTTGTCTGTTACTGTTGTCCTGTTCCTGCCTTCCCTTTGCTGGACATCTGAATTATCTCCCTGTTGTTATATATGTCTGTTTTACATCAAGTTTAGACTGTACCTGGATGCTGACAAACTTCCCGGCATGCTAGCAATGGTACTGTTAGATATCTGAAAAATTAATTTCGGGGCACTTGGTTTACATCTCCTTTAGTCACAGATGACTATATTCTCATTTCACAGTCATTGTTGAGGTTTATTTCAATTTACAATTGTGTGTCACAATGGAACTTATGGGTGTAATTTGTTTTCTGTGTTTTCTTGTGGTCTGCAAGTGCAGTGTTGTTCAGGTACCTCATGAACTCTGATCTCCAGGGTTGCAGTGGAGCTGGTGAGGCTCTGCAGTGTGGCAATGTGTGATTTCAAATAGCACAGAATAAATGGATGTGAAAACTAGTTTCTCCACCCAAATTATTTTAGCTGTTATAACATGTGATTTCTCTTAGTAGAAATGTATTTCCAGTCAGAAATTTAAGCTTTTCAAATTAGCATCTTGCCTTGAAGCATATAATGTGAAAATACATGAGTAAAGAAAGTACTCAGCAGTTACCTAAACAGTCAATAAAGAATTGTGCTGCGATTTTGCCATGGGATCTAAACAAATTTATTGTAAATATCTGTAGAATAAAACTGGAATAACGTAATAACCCAAACTGTCTCAGTTATATAAGAGGTTAGGTTATATTTTAGGTATCATCTACACATTGACCTTTGGAATCTTTGTATCATCTTTTCCAAAATGCTCTCTTTAAATTTGTTAAGAATAGTTCTTTTTAAAGGCTAGTCGGGTCATTACATATGGTGCAAACTGTTTGGTTCTGAAAAATACCATCATATAAATGAAAGTTTCATGTGCTTGCTTTCAATACAATAATTTTTTATGACAAAAGATTACAAAAAGCTGGATCAGGTGTAAAGTAACTGAATACTAAGCAGAAGATATGCTTTGCTAAGATGCTTCAGCTCTTCATATGTTGTATTTTACTGCAGTTTATAGTCATTGATCTAAGAGAATCAGTTTGCAATCATATCTGCTTAAAAACCATCACTGCTTTCTTTCTTTTGAAATAATCTAATGTGATGTTGTCATGTGTATATGGTGTAGCTCTGGAACTCCTCTTTAGTGGAGCAGGTTGCCACTAGAAGTGGAGTTGTATACCTTGATTCAGTGTTACAGGAGGCAGGATGGCACATATTGCCCTCCTGAGAAGCACTTGTTTGAGATCAGTAGCTTCAGAAGTGACATTTAGCAGGATCTCTCTTCATCATGGCGTCATGAGTCTAGAAATCTTAGAGGATGATTAATTAAAATTAAAATTCTGTTTTAATAGGCAGCTATGGGTCTGCTGAAAACAGTGTCCACTTGTCCACAAAATAGGTTGGCTGGTTTGCAGCTGCCTTTGGTGCTCTCACAGCTCACTCTGTTCTTGTTAAATATCCAACTTCCTTGATATTTTGGGTTACATTTGTGTTCCAGTTAATTCCACAGTTTAATTGCTTGGAAAAAAATAATTTTGCTAGTTTTCATTTTCTGTCTTTCTATTTAATTGCATTCCCCTGTTGTATTTTTTTTCCCTTTAAAAATGAGTTATTCCACTCTTCCCTCTGTGCATATAGTGAATATTTTTCTTTTTGCAATGTCCTTTCTGAACTGAATAAGTCAGTTCATGATATTCCTGTTGTTTGTTGGTTAATCTAGAAAAGGGTTTTGTGCAATGCTAAATCCCATTTTTATTTGTGCTCAGAGGTTACTTGTTCTCTTGACAACTGCACTAGAGGGAAGGCTTTGATAATATTAATTTTTTTTTAACATACATTTGGTTGATGTAGTAAGTTGAGCTCAGCAGCCTGCCTATGGTGATCCCCAAATGAAAGGATCCAAATTTCTGGTGCACCTGCATCAGTTGAAAGTACATTTTTTGGTAAAAGTAGGGCTAATTGCATTAAAATTTCTTAGTGGCATTTAAGTCAAAATCTGAAGGTAAAAGCAATTTATTATGTACATTTGACACCGTAGAGCACTGTTTATTAAAATAAAGTCTTGAGTTGTTTTTTAAGGAAAAAAATAGTTTTTATTCACCTTTTTGTTTCTGTACAGTTTTTCCAATTTATATGTTACTGGAATAAAATAAACTCCAAAAGAAATGTTTTCTGGAGTGAAAATTTTTATTTGTCAATATGAATACACAAAACATAAATTGTAGTTGTATTATTAGAAAAAAAGATGTTAAACTGTGATTCAGTTGTAATTTTCCAACCATTTTGTAACAAGAGAAAGGTACATCAAAAGAAACATTGAGAAAGCAATGTTTGCTTGATCAGAACACACTTTAGTTTTTCCACTGGCTGAGTGTAATCTCTTACAAAGCAGCACTCAGGCACTAAAAAAGCTGATTTGTGTGCTGCATATGGAGCCTGCTTGAGTTCAGCAACACATATCACTGCCCTAAATTATTTTTCAAGTTGACCTTGGTTTGCTTTACAATAATACAGGCTGTGACAGTTATAAGGTATTTTTAGTATTGTATTCTGATGTAAACCCTGAAAAAGTAGCTGTAAATTCTATAGAAAGGTCTGGAATTGATAAATAGTGACTAGGAATGGCAATATTTGGATTTGGTGCTTCGAATTCTCACTGCCTTGCTGAGTCACACTGGGCAAAAACTCATAGAACCTTTTTACATTTCTCCTCTATAAATTCAGTTAATCCTGGGTGTTCAAAAGGTTAATCTGTGAATACATACAAAGGCTCTAAGAATGCTGAGTGAGAAGCACTTCATAAGGAAGCATAGTATTGAAATGCCAGATTCTGAATTACACATCAGTGATCCTATCAGGGTATATTTAAATTCTAATGAAAAAAGCCTTCTTATTAAAGAAAAAAAAATCAACCATTTGGACTGTTTTTATATCTGGCAAATATTCAGTCTAGCAGTTTACAGATTAATTTAGTTTCATAATGTTCTTTCCCACTGGAAACGGTGCAATATATCAATGACCAGCATTTCAAAGACTTCTGTAGCAAAGGTGTTTGTGAACAAGGTGCTCTTGAATGAGGTAAGAACAGAATTCAAATTGACAGTGAAAGCAGGCTTGTTTTACTGAGATAAGGTCACTGAATGTTAATGATTTTGAGAACTTTGTTGTACCTCATGTATTAGTTGCAACAGCAACTCCATTGTCAGTTTGAGAAGGCTTTGGGGTAGCTCTAGGAACAATAGCTGTAAAGAAAGTAACAAGACATGGTTTCTTTTCTTTCCAACAAGCCCTTCTTTCAGCCTAGGTAGCCCTTATCTGGTCCTTTGTGCTGGATCTAAGAAAGCTGAAGCTTATTGACGACAGGTGTACAAGAGGAGGAATAATTTCAGTCAAACTTCAGTCAGCCATGCCTATTCTGAATAAATAAATAAACTGAGTCTTTGGGAGGAATATCCCTAAGTTTTGGTGGGTGTATGTGGTATAATCTTCACTGAGCCTGTGTGTTTAACATGCGATTTAAAGATGTGCAGATAATGTCGCAAGGGAGCAGAAGCTGTTCTAGAAAGTTGTTCCCTTTTATGAGCAAATAGTACTTGGTTCCCTGAAATCACATTGAGGTAACTTTATCTACAAGATCGAGAAGGCAGAAATAGATAGCACCCGAGAAAGTTCAGTAGATATGGAAAAAATTGAATAGTGTGGGATGGACTACTTGTTCACTTTTGTGCAAACAGGAGAGTCTGAAAAGAATCTCGTGGCAAGGACAATCCTTTAAAAACCCAGCATCAGTGAGACAGCTAAATACTTCTGGGCATCAGCTATTAATGAAATCATGTGGCTAAAGAAAATAAATGGACAATTTTTTGTAATTTTCCAGACTTGTTACATTGCTGTGATCTCCCTTTGAAATATATATGAGTTGTGTTTGTCCATAAGGACAGTAACTATCACCATGAACCACATGACAATTCTTAGGTTTCTTATTCAGCCTTAATGATTTCTGCATTCAATTTAGCAAAGCTGTTAAAATTCATGCAAATTTCATTTTTATCTTTGCTTTAAAGGTGACGTATGGTTTCTTCTGCTGAAGACATTAAGCAAATTGTTAAATACCTTTATCAAAATGAAATTAGTGAACGAATTTCTATAATGGCTAACCAAAACAAAATTTTGTTTCATACCCACCTAGCAGTCTATTACTAATGTGTGATTGACTATATACTTGTATTCTATTGTAATCTAATTTTCAGGCAAATTTAACCATTTTCAGACAAATGGAACATTAAACAAAAGGAGGAAGGCTGTGGAAAAGTCTAATAATAGCTTATGAGCTAAACGCCTTTTGCGTTGAGACTTCTAATTCTGCTGTCTGCTCACAAGAGATTTTTCTGGCATTTATGGTGACTATGGAACACCAAGGTTGTATTCTTGAATGTGGGGATCTGAGAAACTTTCTCATTTAAGAATGTATCTGAATTTTGGGGAGTTGGGTTACATGAGGTTTACTGACATAGGCAGGTTCTGTAAGATCAGATATTTGATTAATTCTTTTTAAGGCTACAGTGTACTGTGTGATGATGGCATATGTGACAACTGAAAAAAATGGTGTTGAGTCCCCTGGGAAATTAACATGTTTAATTGAAGGAAGGACACATTGACTTAATTTACATAACTGTAATAGACTCTAATGTTAAAATTTGTCTACCTATTGCCTTTTAAAATGGAAAGGTACTGAGCTGATGTTATAGAAATTCTTTATAATCTTTGTGAGGGTTTGTGAGGACCCAGCTTGTACAGAGGATTCTAAAAATGTGGAACATCTTTAGAAGGCTGCTTGGGACTTGACTGTGATATCACTTAAAGCTGATGTAAACTCATAGTCGTTTCTTTGTCTATGAAAACAATAAATGTCAGTTTAGAAATTGTTATTTCAGTAACCATTTGAGCTTTTGTTTCTTGGAATGTACCAAAGAAATTCTCTAATGTGAAAGAATGCAGGAACAAGGTCAGCTGTGCCACTTGATTCCAAACCACCTTTCTCCCCCGTTAACCATCTTCCCCTGCAATCATCAAATTTCATCATTTTCTTTTCTGCAGGTGAGTGAGAAAGGATGGATCAATAGTTAGAGTGATTCTGCCTTTTCACAAAGGCCTGCTTAAGAACAGCAGGATAGATCTATGAGTTACATCTCTCTGATTATCAAGTCCTGAGGGTTGCAGTGTGTAGCAAACCGGGTATGGCCCAAACTTCACTGTTTTTGATTTAGGAACATGGAGGCTTTTCTGTTAATGTAACATATTTGTGAGTGATTTAACCATATTTTATGTTTACATGAGATGCAATGTAAAGCATTATACTTATCAATTGAAGGATACTCTGGAATGACAGCTGTGCTAACAAACCTTAGTATGTGACATGCAGCAAAAGCAAGTGTAGCATCCTAGTTATTTTGCATGATGTATGTGCTCTTCACTTTGTAATGGGTACTGCAGCATCTTCCAACTTCAGATTTCTATAGTTCTGAGGACATTTTTCCAAGATACATTTGCATCCAGCTCTATTCTGTATTCTCAGATTTTCTAAGCTATTTGCCTACGGTGTGGGAGTTCACCCCACTTGGAGGTGGGGCCTTTTCTACCAGCAGCTATGAGCTCTGAGAGCTGCTGGCTGGCACAGGCTCTTCCAGGCTTCTTGGCAGTGAGCAGGGCAGTTTTGTGAAGCTGAAGTTCTGTGAAGTCTTCAGAGCTTCAAGTTACCCTGGCAGTCTTATGGCTTTGACATTCTCTTCTCTGAGAGTGGGGCTGCAGCTGAGGGCTTCAAGGGGCAGCTCTGATCTTGGAGCAGAGCATTAGTGCTGCAGTTGGGAGGCAAAGTGTCTGTCAGAAACACATCTGTGATTTGGCCTCCTCTGACCAGAGCTGCCAGCACAAAACTAATTTTAATCAATGAATTGTCATTTTCTGATAACCCCTAGGTTCAGCTAGAAGTTTCTATCATTTGTGGTGTCTGGAGAGAAAAGTTCCTGAGTATTTAATGGTGTATTGATTTAGACGTTAACCCTGCCATTACCTAACCTAATTTTGGAGATAACTGTAAAACTGTTGAGTACCAATTGTTGATCTGCACAGTTTATTTTTCTCAGTCTTTTTAAAATAACAGAGATGAGGTTTTCTGTTTATCAAGGGAATTGTAAAGGTGTTAGGTTGATTGCTGATCAGGCTGAGCTGATGAAACTTGTATCCCTCATTTTAGAAGAGTTTGCTTTCTTTCTAAAGACAATCATGTCAAACCCAGAGGGAACCAAAGTGTACGTAGGGATGTTTAAATGCAGAAACTAATTTGCAGACATTTTACTGCAATTATGGATGAGTAGAATAATATGTCATTCATAGTCCCTTTAAACCTCATGAAGTAAGTGGGATGAAGATGAGTATGGAATAATGATGTTGTGTGTTTGCATTTCTTTAGTTAAGACATGAAATACAGGCAGTATTGGGAAAAAAACCCAAAAGTTTAACTTTATGAATTACTTTTAAGCTTGTGTAACAGATAAGCTGAAATATATGCAATAGATATTCACCATAGAATGAGGAAATCAATACATTCAGGCTTAATCACAAAGCACTTGTGTCTGTGCTCTGGAGTTTGACAGTTATAGAAGCTTTGATTTCATGTACAAAATATGCTCTGAGCAAGGGAAGTTTGCATTGCTGTGTTGGCTGCTTTGGAAAGGCAGAACTGGGCTGGGGCCCTGGTCTGACATCCACATCACAGCATGCTGCTCCTGAACCACAAAGCTGCCCTTGCCTTTGACCTTCACAGGGTTTAGAATACTTTTGAGGATACTAGCTAGATGAGTAAAAATGTACTTCAAATAGCCATTAGAAGGCAATCTATTTGAAATATTTTCTAGGTATGTTTTTCTGGTTTTCTTCTACTGTTATCAGAATAACATCTGTTCGATTCCCAGTTTGTTTGATGCTTAGGCATCTGTTCACTGCAGTCACAGGAATGTAATTTCTGTAGCTTCTGGTGTTGTCTTTTAACTGTGAGTTGCATAAATAAAGTTAGCTGCCAAAAATAGTTTTTATTTTCTTCTTAGACAAAGAGGATTTATATGCTGATAAAGTCTGATAGCCTCTTTTCTTGCTTGACTTGCATTTCAGTGGAATTGTGGGATTTTCCTTTCAGTACTGACAGTTCTTTTGGTATAACTAAAAGGAAAGCTGGTTTGAATTTTCCGTGTCTCAGCTAGGTGAATTCACATAATACATCACAGAATTTGACTGTTGGCCTTTCCTTTGGCACCTGCCTGTACTCCAGGTCTGAATAAATGCATTAATGATGCTGCGTAGTGTTCCAGGTGTCCTTAGCACTCTCACAGGTATGAAAAGATTATGAATTTCTCTGGTCCTATTATAATGTTATGTACCATTGTTCATGTGGATACAGCAACCCACATTATTTTTAGCCATCTGCATGGATTTTTGAATTCTGCTTCTTCTAAGGCCACCATTGTTCTTTAGTACAGAAGCAGACATAGTTTGATATCTGCCATAGGATTTCATATGAATATAAATATTAAAAAGTAATTTTTAGTTAGGCATTAAGATATGAATTGGGATATACAAGAAGCAGATAATTTAGAGAAAAATAATTTTCACTGCTGATGAGCTTCCAAATATAATAATCATATTTATTCTCCTTTCCTTTTCTTTTTTCGTAGCAAATCTTATTTGCATTTCTGCAGAGAATGCTAGAGAACTAGTTAACTAAGAGTGATCCATTTAGTTTTCATTTACTCCTATTAAGCAAATTATGGTCTTATAAGTAAAATATTTTTGTTCAGCAGGAGTAACCTCAGCACTGACTTACCAGCTAGAAATATTGCCTGTTTTAGTTCTGAAAAATTTAGTAAAACTTGCTCAATGCTTGACAAGTTTAGTAGATTTCCCTGTTTTTGACTATCTTCTTGACCCTGACCTTCACTTATGACCTTCACTTTTGACCTTCACTTGTGACTTTCACTTATGACTTTTACTTATGACTGTTAAGTAGTAGTGTTATTTCATAATGTATTTAAGTCTTTAGCTTTTTTAGATGTCATTTGTGCCTTGGCCAATAGCTAATGTGGAGGTCACATGCCTTTTTGCTGAGGTCATATTGCATAGTCATGTACATCAACTTGGAAGTGTGAGTGGCTTGCATCTCTTCTTATTCCAGATTGAGCGAGAAGATTCTTCTAGAAAAGAAGTTTCTCTAAAATTCCGTTTTGTTGGGAGTCAGTCATGATAATTCTTCACTGCTGTTAATTTTTGGCTTTATTTATAAGATTGAATTTCTGAGGGACTAAGTCCTTCCATGAGTTTTTCCAGTTGTAATTACAATTTCATAATTGTTTTACTGTTTCTGTTTATTCTGGAAAGGTGTTCCTGGAGCAAGTAGATGGCTCCTATCACCAATGGGAATTGAACTTGCAAATCCCATGAAGCACAGAGGCTTCATTCTGAACAAATTTGTTTTCAATATTTTACTATAAAATTAAAAATGTTTTGTGAAAAATCAGATGACAAAAGAACTCTTACTAGGGCAGCAATTCATCTTCTCGTTTTGTTTCAACTAACTAGACCAGATAGCAACTTCCATATTTTCTACACTTGTGATAACTCAGTGCAGATTGATAATGTAAGTAAAATTTGAGATTACATTTTTGTATGGGTTTTGGAAGAGATTTAGAATGATCTATTGTTGAAGCTGTGTAACAGTAACTTCTTTCTAGCAACATTTAAAATAATTATCTACAATGATGCATTTGAGCTTAACAGTTGAATTGGACTCCCATTATTTATACATATGCAGATACACCCAATGGTGTGGCAAGTGTGGTTTAATTTTTTAAGTGGGTTGTGGTGCTGCTGACAGTCTTCAAGAAGCTCATCTCTCCAGGTACTCTGCAATGGCCTGAATAGAGCAGTGCAGCTCAGAGGCCTTGCTCTGAAACCTTCAGTCATTTGCTGTGCTGGATAGATGTGGTAAGCACAGTTAGTTCTAGGTGCCCTTGGGTTTTATGTCTTTTTTAAAAATGTATCACTGTTGGGTGAGTTCTGTGTTGGATTCTTTGTGAAGATAAAAGATTTGGTATAATTCCAGATGAGATGAATGAAGAAAGAAAGAAATAAGAATCTGTTTTGCAGACATATTTAAATTCCTAATTAAAGATTGTTTCCATTGCACTCAGCTCATTGTGGATTAAATGCATAGACTGCAATAGTGATCTATATCTGCTAGACCACATTGTTGGTCAATTCAGATAAAATAGTTCTGGCTACAAATAATTAATAGATGTAAGAAAAAAAACCCAGTCCTAACCCTGCTTGTTCTTCCTTGCCTCCTGCCCGATCTGTTAACGTTGCTTTTTGATCTAAAGGTTTGGAAACTTGGTATTGCAGGGCTTGATTTATAATCTGCCCCTAGAAATTTTCTCACAATTTTCTTCAACATCAAAAGTTTCTGTATCTCTATAATGTTGGAATAAGATATGCTCACATTTCACTTTGGAAATCTCTTGATCTTATAAGAAAAATATAGACCTTCAGACACAAAATGGACTCTGTGTTTTTCATTCCAAATATTGCTAACTTTCTTTTACAATTTTACAAGATGGTGACCTTTTAGAGCTTATAGAGGTCTTTTTCAGAGCTGATAGGCACTGTAGACTTTTATCTGCAGATACTAATTTACTTTACTAATTTACTTATTCCTATCAGATTGATTCTGGAAATGTTTTGGTAATTTGTCCAGAAATCTGGTGTATTTTAATGCTATGTTTAGTTGTGCCAAGGTCTTCATTTGGTCTCTGTTTGTACTTAGGCCTTCATTTTTTCCCCCTTTTTTTTTTTATTTTACCAGTTTACCTTGTCACAGGATGTTATTTTGGTGAATTGTTTTTTTAGTTTGTCTTAATTACTTGTGGAGTGGTTCTGAATCCCTGAAAGTGTTCCCTTGTGTGGACTATAACCTTATGGAATGATCAGTAATGGTTAAAACTCATCTCATGATGATGAAACATTTTTACTCTGCAGTAATAAGCACATCAAATGCAAATTTTATTTTTCACTTAATTGCAGATTTTTGTTTGTGCATCTGTGACAATGCAAAGCTCTTCTTTCTTCTACTAACTTCCTCCTTGTGCATTTTTGGGAAGTTTTGTACAGAAGGGCTGAAGCTGGAGTGGAACGGCTTTGGTCAAAATCTTTGTCCTGCTAGTAGTCACTTTCCATTATCTGTTATTGGGGAAATAGCATCCTCCACATGGAAGAAAGCTCCAGGGTACTGATGAGGATCATGTGGAGTCACCTACATTTGTCTGCGTAGAGCTGAGCTTTATTTAGAATGGTTAATGCTGATCAGGAGCTAACAAAGCTCCTGACTCCCTGCCAGCTCCATGCACAATTACCCTGGTCCCTGGAGTGCAGAGCTGAGGCACTGCAGCTGACTGGTAATGCAGCATCATGCCAGAATTAACCCTGCTGAGCCAGCTCCAATGTTTTCCCCATCTGTAGTCTGCTTATTTTCCACCCTAAAAAATCTGCTAACAATTGAAAGCTGAATGTAGTCATCAAATTGTCCACATGAAATTCTCTTATTTTATGTGAATAAAATGAGCCAGTTCTGATTTTGTGTCTTAGGAAGTTTCACAGAATGCTCTGTACTAATTACAGTAACCTACATATGCAGAAAGCTTTCTTCTGCTCATTTTTCTCTGGCTGCCAGGTCAGCTCTTTATAAAGGCTGATGCACATCCAGCTTTCTCCCAGCTGTTTGCCTACAAATTGCAAGTCAACATTTGATTGTCAGCCAATTGCCTTTTCTGGTCTCAGTCGAAGTAAAGAATTTTTCTTTTACAAATAATATATGTATAAATAATTATTTATTTGCGAATAATAAATGAAATTTCTTGGAAGTAAGAAATTCCATTTATTGTTTGTAATAAAAATCGCTGTTTCTCCTTGCCACTCTGGCTCCCATGCCAACACAGACTTCTGTAACTTGGTCTGATGCAGAGAATGAGCCTTCTTCAGGAGAATCTCCTTACAGATAAGTGTGCATTGTCTGAAAGAAGCCAGGCTTGGTGCTTGATGGCTCTTACAGCTTCGTGGTTGGTACATCAGAGACACAGTGTCTGTGGAAAAGGTAGTTCTTGCTCATATCTCCATTCCTCTGTAGTTTAATTTCAGGTGTCTGCTGAAGGAAAAAAATCAGATAGTTAATTTGAAAAAAGGAGCTATCATATAGATTCACAAAGTTTATCCTAGCATCTGTTTTTTAATTAACAAAGAGAAACACCTCATAACTTTTAAACAATATGTGTGAAATTTAGGGATCAGAATATGTATATGTAAGATGTAACTATTTAGACAAAGAAATTTGTATAATGGGTTGGCATTTGTAACAAAAGGATTTGAACTTGTAATAGCTGTAGTAATAAAAAAAAATATTCCAATAGTTATCAGAATGTCATCTGGATGTCATCTCTTCTTTAGGAAAGCATATAAAAACTAAAAGTTAAAAATCCAGTTCAGCACATTTTTAAAATCAGGGTTTTGAAAACTGTAGAGTTTTGCAATTGATGTGTTTTGATGTGTTTTGATTTATACACCAGTTCCTGACAGATCCTTTAACTGGACCTCCTGCTTCCCCTTTCGTGTCAGTTCAGGCCAGCTGGTAAGACCAGTAGAAGTGTTCCATGATACCAGTTTTGAGGGTGGTGCCCTGAGAGTGTCTTAGGTGTTTGTCTAGCAAAATTACCCTCACATTTCAGTAACTTTAAGTGTCTATGAGATTGTGCTACAGTGTGTCCTAATTCAAGGTCTTTGTCTCCTTAGAATTAGCATAAAAATGTCCTGTTGCATTCTGAATATGGGTTACTAATTAGTTACAAGTACTTCTGTTTTCCTGGCTTCTAGAATTAATTTTTTTCATATTATATATAATTTATATAATGATATTGTTGTTGCAATACAGTGAAAAGCATGAATGACAAGCATTGTTCTGTTTATCTTGAACCATAATTCAACTCTGTTTCTTAGAAATTCAGAATTATCTTATTCCTGGAAAATGCATAATGTTTTATCTAGGTTTGCATTTTGTAATTCTGAAAGTAAACCAAATTTTTTTTGGTTGTTGGAAATAGATCCATATGATGATAAGAAGTGACAAACCCAATTTGATTTCTCAAAAGAAATGCTTCTTCACTAGACACATAAATGGACACTGCATATTCTTATCTAAGTTTCTTTGGGGAAATTATTGGTGCTGTCTTAACTGAATGGTTGAATGCTTAGTTGATTTTTTAAAGACCGAAATAAACTTTCTCAGTTGTAATCCATCATTTGGAAGAATTGTTCGTAATGGCTCCAGGTCTATAGACATCCACAAAGTAACTGTTCTTACTGTTTTAAAATATGTTTGAAAAAGAATTATTGTCATACAGATAGTCCAAATCAATATGGTAACAGGTTTTATTTAACAGGTAATAGATAGGTATCTGTTAAACCCTAGGATCATAGGCATGTTTTACATGCTTTCTTTTTTCAGAAGACACATTGGATAGTTTCAGACTGCGTGAGTCCAGTTGGGAATCATTGCTTTATTTCACTAGATTTTCCTGGGTTGTAAAACGATGGAAACTAAGCAGCACCTTTGGCTCTTAATTGCTTGAATCATTCATGCATTAAACAATGCACATGCAAAGCAATTAAATGCTATCAGTGTGAAGTCTATTTATACAGTTTTGTTGTAAGACCAGGAGAAGAATTTAAAATAGCAATATCTAATAACAGAGAATGTACAATAGAAAGACTAAATAATGTGGAACAATTCTTTCCGCAGATGGTTTTGCAGAAGGCACACATAATGTTTAGCAACATTAGTACCTAGTGCCTAAGATACTAATGTTGCTGAACAACAGTATTGAAGGGCTGTGATTGCTTTTTGTAGCCCTTTTTTCAGTTTAGCCAGGCTGCGGTCCTTGGTGCTCCGCGGTGTAGCAGAACACGTGTCCTGCCCCGCCCCTGCCCAGCCCAGCCCAGCCCAGCCCTGCCCTGCCCTGCCCTGCCCTGCCCTGCCCTGCCCAGCTCAGCCCTGCCCTGCCCTGCCCTGCCCTGCCCTGCCCTGCCCTGCCCTGCCCAGCTCAGCCCTGCCCTGCCCTGCCCTGCCCTGCCCTGCCCTGCCCTGCCCTGCCCTGCCCTGCCCTGCCCAGCTCAGCCCTGCCCTGCCCTGCCCTGCCCTGCCCTGACCAGCTCAGCCCTGCCCTGCCCTGCCCAGCCCTGCCCTGCCCAGCCCTGCCCTGCCCTGCCCTGCCCAGCTCAGCCCTGCCCTGCCCTGCCCTGCCCTGCCCTGCCCTGCCCTGCCCTGCCCTGCCCAGCTCAGCCCTGCCCTGCCCTGCCCTGCCCTGCCCTGCCCTGCCCTGCCCTGCCCTGCCAGCTCAGCCCTGCCCGCCTGCCCTGCCCTGCCCTGCCCAGCCTGCCCTGCCCAGCTCAGCCCTGCCCTGCCCTGCCCAGCTCAGCCCTGCCCTGCCCTGCCCTGCCCTGCCTGCAGCTCAGCCCTGCCCTGCCTGCCTGCCCTGCCCTGCCCTGCCCTGCCCTGCCCTGCCCTGCCCTGCCCTGCCCAGCTCAGCCCTGCCCTGCCCTGCCCTGCCCTGCCAGCTCAGCCCTGCCCTGCCCTGCCCTGCCCTGCCCTGCCTGCCCTCGCCACTCAGCCCTGCCTGCCCTGCCCTGCCCTGACCAGCTCAGCCCTGCCCTGCCCTGCCCTGCCCTGCCCTGACCAGCAGCCTGCCTGCCCCTGCCCTGTGCCCAGCTCTGCCCCTGCCCTGCCCTGCAGCTCAGCCCTGCCCTGCCCTGCCAGCTCGCCCGCTCAGCCCTGCCCTGCCCTGCCCAGCTCAGCCCTGCCCTGCCCTGACCAGCTCAGCCCTGCCTGCCCTGCCCTGCCCTGCCTGCCTGCCCTGACCAGCTCAGCCCTGCCCTGCCCTGCCCTTCCCTGCCTGCCCTGCCCTGCCAACTCAGCCCTGCCCAGCTCTGCCCTGCTCTGCCCAGCTCAGCCCTGCCCTGTCTGAGGTCTCTGCAGTCCAGGTGTTCCCAGCTGTGGCCCTGTAGCTGCACCGACAGGGATGTGATTCCCAGGGCTGAGGGCAGGTGCCCAGGTGAGTTCCAGCCGAGCTGCCTGTCCTGCCCCACTCCCTCCAGCCCAGGTGGGCCCGGGTGTTTCTTGGTGACACCACGGCTGTCCTCAACCTTGGCCCGCTGTTGATTCTCGGCGCTGGCCCAGGGGAGCTGCAGGATAAAACTACTGCGCTCAGGGGCACAATTCAGTGATCAGCAAAAGCCTTCAGTCTGGGAAATACTTCCATCTGTAGCACAAATTCTCATTGCAATCTCTCATCTGCATCCTTTCTTTCTTACTCCTGCAGAATCCTCACCTCATGGTTTGTATTTTCTAGCTGTTTCAGATGTGCACAGTCAATAAAGCCAATTTACTGTCACCTCTTATGTTAAAATTAAACTGAGAAAGGTTTATAAAATTAGAAAAAATGCAGTTAGGCCTGGAGGTTTTCTAACTTGTTTATGAGTAGGAGGAAACAAGTGTACTTTGCCAAGTACCTTTAATTGTAAAAATGTCAACAGTAGGTCATTCTGGTATTTTCGTGTGCAGGGAAAGAAGTAAGATATTATTTTCTTGTTGTGGGTGAATCATTGGGATTTAAAATGTTTAACCATTTAATTTTCAATCTGCTGATTTTAACAACAACAGAAAATTTTGGCATATGCTTGACACTGTGCAGAGATAGTTTATTTCAATCTTCTATTTACATGATGACCTCTCGCAGGAAAGAAAGGGAGGGGGAAGGAAAAAGGAGAAAGAATGGAAGTTCACTTAGAGAAAGGGCTTGCTTTGCTTACAGTGTTACTGCAATGGATGGTAGCACTCAGGTTAGATGAAAAAAATTTAATTTAAGAAATTACATTGTCAGCTAAAACTTAAATAATTGATTAATTTCTTGCACATGTCTGCATCTGTGTTGAAAATGAGTAAAAAATATTTATGAGTTTATATTTAGGTTTACTTTTTTCAGATGAATTGCAAAAGTTCTGCTTTGGGCTGGAATGCTGTCCAGCTTCCTTTTCACATTATCTGGATTCTGTGCTGCCATTAACGACAAGTTGTTTTGCTGGATTGCACAATTTCAGGGAATAGTGATAGTTTCTCTTCAAAACCATCAACCATTTCAGATTATAATGTCCATCATCAGGAAAATAAGCTTTCTACCTTGCACTTCTTTCATGAATGCTTAGTCTAGTCCAGATACTGGGATGTCCATGAACTGGTTCTTTGATGTAATAAACCAAGCATGTATTCCTAGACTCTGCTAAAAATACGAAATCTTTTGAAGTTTTGTGACAGTTGTAAGAAAAAGTTTTTGGCCTGAAAGCTGCACACAAGTGTGCTTGAAATTAGAGTATTGTAAAGCAAAAAAATAATAACTGATATTACCAGTAGCATATGCAGTGACACCATTCCTATTCCATTGCATTTCATGTGAGATTTATATATAAGAAATTAAATCTAAAAGATTTACATCCATTGGGAACGGATTATGTTAAAAGTAACAAACAGGGTTTCTTTTTTCCTAAATTACAGAAAAGCAAATTTTCTGACTTTGAAACCTAGCATCAAGGCTTTTCTAATTCTGTGTTCTGTTATTTTGATGCCACTTTTCTTTTGTGCCACTGGGCTAGCATAGTATAATGTCACTTCTCATTTCTCCTACTTTGAACGATTTTTTTTTCTTCCATATCAAAGATGGAGTTTGGTGGCAATTCCTTGTTAACCTCAGTTTGTTTACGGGTTTGCTTATCCCCTTTAACAATACTTCTCAGTCTTGCTCGATGTTATACAGAAAGTAGAAAATAGTAAGAAACATCCCTTGCTTAGTATTAAAGAAATAATGTTTCTAATAAGTCTAGAAGTGCATTATTTTACTCATCTCTTTCTGTCCCTGAAGTATCTGTCTCTCCTTTTCATATAAAACGCCTCAATGTTCTTGTGGTGGTAAAATTTGCTATCACTATAACTGCCTTGAATGCTTCAGGCTTTTAGTAATCACATGTTGCTCTTCCATTTCTCTCTTTGCTTTCTGCTTTTTAGTAGGTAGACATAAGATTAAATGTTAACATTCTTTAATAGACATGTTTGACAAGCACAGAACTTAATGAGGTAGTAACTAATGTTTTTAATAACTTTTTATCAAAGTATTTACTTGGGGGTTTAAATCTTATATGTCACATTAGACCTGACTTTAATATCATATTTTTAATTAATAAAGGAGGTTTAATGAAGGTATGTTTTTAAGCTAGGGAACATTTTGTGCTATGTTGTTTTGGTTTCATTAAAAAGTAAATGGTCCTACACGTAAGATTCAACAGATTATGAATTCTCAATTATGGCTTGTAATTTGAATAGAAATGGGGAAGCCTGGCATTATGGGGAAATTGGATCCAAAGTTATGACAGTAAGAACTAGTCTGCACTTGGTTCAGTAAAATGTAAGTAGATACCCTTAATTATTTTGTACTTAATAGAAAAATCCCCATCACCAAGCAAAACAAAACAAAAGAATTACTACTTTTTCATCATAATCTGCTTGAGAACTTACTATTGAACAAAACCTTTGTTCTGATAAAACCACCGCCTTTTAGAAGGGAGCACTGTTTCACATTGAAATATGGAGAATTTCAAAGGCATGCTTTTTTCTCATACTCTTAAGAAAGCAATGAATGTCTGCTTTGCATAAAATAGCAACAGCTAGATAGACAAAATTGTATGATATAGTGAAAAAAGAAATAATTTTATAATCAGATTGAAAATAAGAAAATTCAGATTAATTTTTTGTTCTTTGATTTTATCATCATATGGATGATGCATGGGTTTACACTTGATGGGAGGATTCAACTTTAGGTCTGTTGGAGAATTTGTAAGAAAAATGTATAACACAATTTTTGTAGTTTTTTAGAATGTTCAGCATTGAGTCTTTTTATTTCTAGGAGAAACTTGTGGTTGGGATGCTAATTTTAATAAAGGATTCAAAAGAGTTACCTTCAAACTCGCTATTTACTAGAAGATCTGTGTTTGACCGAGTGAAAGCAAATGCACGTGAAGCGATATTTCTCCAGCATTGTTATTCTGTAAGGCATTTTCTTCCAACAAGAAAGTAACCCCATTTTTAATCAGTGTTTTTTATGTTGCCGTTACTGCTTTTTGCTCGTAGTTCCACTTTTTTTTGAAGTGAAACAATTTCATTACTATCCTTTACTGCAGCCCTTTTTTTTTTTGTTGAATATTAAATACTGTCCTGGTCTCAATTCAAGCAAATGTCACTGAAAAGACTTAGCTGGTTTAATGGATAAACCTTGTAAACCAGCAAACAGTTTATAAATAATGTACTAATATTGGTCTGGTGAAAATTTAATTGACGAAATTAGTCTAGTCAGCATTGCCCTGCCTAAAAATGTGGAATGTATCAATAACAGTCCAACATAGTATTGATATTGCAGCAGATTATATGGGACAGGTCTGAAGAGGTTGCCAGAAATTATTAGAAAAACATTCAGAAGAAATCGTTCTCCAAAATCTTGTAATGTGCTGTCATAACCAATAATTTTTATTGCTTCAGGTGTATGCACATTTTAATTGTTTTGAAATTGAATAGAGAAGCACATTGTCAGTGTATTTTCTGAAAAACGAACTTCTACCATAGGGGCAAAATTAATGAGAAGCTTCTGAAGCTGGTAAGCTGATGACCAGAGGCTGTTAAATGCAGTGTTGCCTTGTTCTTGCTCCTGGGGCATGCAGATTCTATCAGGAAAAGTGTGGCTTCAGTTACCCCTTCTATCAGACTATCAGGATTTGATTTCTCCTGCGTGTATGGGTTCATATATCAGGATCAATTAACCGAATGATCTAATAGTGGGACAGCACTCCTCTCCCCCCAAATTCACCACCCTGGTGCCCAATGTTGGCTAGAGCTGTGATGGTTACTACATATTAGTTAAAAAGTAGTAAAAATGAGGGACTATTTTGTGAATTTTCAGCCCACAAAATGGGGGAATATGTTTTTATATGTAAGAACGTTATGTGACAGCAAAGCTTGTGGGCTTTTTTTTCCCCAACATGCATTAATATTCATCTCTGTCACGTTTTGACAGCTCGCTGTTCATTGTGGATATCCACTTAATAGTGAAACAATGCTAAATGACAACGAACCCCCAACTTAATTAGGTAAACTATTGGCTGTGACAAAATATGCTTCAAACTCGTTTACTTCTACATTTAATGTAGGTTGCAGGTTTAAAAAGATGATTTATTTTTATTTTTCCTCCTAGAGCCTCTCACTTTTCGCCCTTCCTGTAGATTTTTTTTTTGATGGGTTACCTGAGGTAATTCTTGAGACAATGCAGTTCCAAATATAGAATGGCCACAATAGAATTCCAAATGAAAGCTTTGAGTGTGTTCCTGCATGTTTTATTTAACAGCTTCTCAATTTAGGGTCACATGTTTTGGATTCCAGCTAGTTAAATTTTTAGCAGTCTTTAAGGATGTAATATAACATACAAAGCTCTTGCATTTAGGCATTCTCATGGTAGATATTCCCAGATACGATAGCCGAAAACCAAAATGTATTTTTTCCTGAGCTACCTTCAGATAAAAGTTTTGAGTTGTAATCCTGTTTCCCTTGGATGTAGACACCTTTCCAAATAACAATGATCAGTGAGTGAGGTGTCTCTTCCCTGGGTCAGATAGTTTCAGGCAGACAATGTAAAACACACTCGAGAGCTCTTACGCTCCTGTTGAGAGCTGTTCGCATTGATTTAGCTTGGGAAGGGCTGGGGTTTGTATAGCCTGTGAAATTTGGGTCATTTGAGCTGACTGCAATAACCTCCCATATATGATTCTGACCTTGCAGCCGTGGTAATCAACCAAGACCATCGTTTTCTTGTAACTCTGCATATAATAGTTCATGTATGTTTGTAGTATCTATACAATTACCAGTGAATGAGAATCCTGCTGTACTTTCACAAACACAGAGGGAAGGAATGATTCCTATACGAAAGAACCATGTTCCAGTTTGTCCCAAAGAAAATGGATGGTGGGACATGGAGTCCTAGCAGTGTTTGCTCCATGGTTGGTTTGTCATGACAGTGCAGAAAAAGCAATGCTAAAGGCTTGATTAATAAGACTTGAACAAGAAATATTTGTGGCTGTCTTTGGAAGTAAATGGGAAAGCTGCCTGTCTCCAGTCTTATAATCCTCCTGCCCTATCTACCCTCTCCATGTCTGCCTGCAGCATTGAAAGTGTAGGAGATGGAAGCAAGGGTTCTCTTTAGCGGGAGTATATGGAATTCTCATAAAATGAGAACTGCACAACTTCACAGACACAATTTAAGTTGAAATAAGTATTTTTGAAAACCTATTATAGAAAAGTCCCTGCACAAAGAATGTATTAGTTTAACAAAACCTATTTCAGTTAACCTGGCGTGACTTTGGTAACTAGATTCCATGGGAATTGCCTGCATTCTGCTAACCCTGTATCAGTCGTTCATGGTTGCTTTATAAACATGATTTTCCAGTTATAGAATATTTTATATAAATGTAATTCTTGGCATTATTATCCAGTTTTGACTAATACATGTTTTGCAAACTGCAGAGCAAAGTATCTGTCCTACTGTGAATGGGCATCCTCTTCCATTATTTACATATTCAAATGATTGTTTCCTCCAGTGTGTATCCTCAAATGAAACCTCATAAAAAGTTTAAAAACCTCTGATGAAAGAGTTCAGTTAAAATACCTGTTTTATTTAAAAATACCCATACTTTTTCTTTCTTTGCTTTACAAAATGTAGAAGTGTAACTGCTTTGGTGAGTTAAGGCAATTCAGAGATGTCTAAAGTCTTATGTGACATGAGATAAAGAACCAAATTACACAGCCTTGAAATATGACAAGGCAGACTGTTCTACTGCAATAAAGTAGATTTTAAAAATAAAAAAGTCCCAGAACAAAATAATTTTCTTCTTACCCAAGAGACTGTATTATTAACTGGTTATTACTGGTAATATTTTTTTTTAATGTAGAAGCTCAATAAACAGCCTGAGCTTTTATATGTTACTGAAAATAAGCTGCTTGATGAAGAGGTCAGCTGTAGTTTGTGAGAGTTTTCCTAGTGCATGCTTTTCTAACTTGAGTGCTTTTATCTCCTCTTCCTTACACACATCTGTGGTGAAAATTATCCCCATTCTTGGATCATGATGGCATTTTTTTTTTGGCCGCTGGACCTAATGTAGGTCTTTTCCAGGAAGTTCAGCACTGCTCTCCCCATGTGAAACACACTTCTGTTGCTTTGGACACATGACAGAGTTCATTCAAGATTGCTAATGGTTTCTGTCCCAGTGCTACACAAGAGTGTGTTGAGACAAGAGATCTCCAGAATGTGTCATAAATGTAAGGAAATGGGAGAAAAAAATTTAAAAAAATAAAATTTCTGAAATACGATAAAGAAAATAAACTGTTTATTCAAATCCACATAATCTAAAGGAATAGCGTAATCAATCTTCATAGTGTCAGGAAGGTTGGGAAATAATGCAGAGCTGATAGTAATGAACTGAACTTACAGCATCTGTCTTCTCATATCCATTTCCCACTGCAGTTAAAAGATGAGGAGCCCTAAAAGAACTAAATTAGAACCACAGTTTTTAATTTTGAGCTGTGAGGGTTTTTTGCTCTTCATATGAGAACGTAATGAGCCACAGAATACAGATCACAGTTTTGCTCATTAAATTTTAGGAATGTTCATTTCTTATATGTATTTATAATAAGTAGTTCCTGTTTATAATAAGATACAGCACGATGCTCACTAAAATTTTATAAGGCAAGATGGAAATGAGTTGGTTATACCTTGAAAATACAAAAAATATGAATGTCTTCTAAGGATGCAACAGCCTTGTTAGGAAAATGTACTTCTGTTGAATCAGTGGAATTGGAGCACTTACCAAAAATAAAAAAAAAAAAGAGGGGGTGTTGGTGGTCCATGCTTCAGTCCTGAAAAAAGTTCTTTCTACATTACATTTAAGTATTATTCTCTAATGTTTGTGGATGTATTTGGAGGCATTGGCATATAAATATACTGGAAATATCTTTTAGAAGGGATGTGTTTCTGAGGATTATACAGGTGCAGGAGGGTTGCAGCTGTAACTGCATTTTATTTATAAAATATGTGTACTATGCCTTATAATTACTTTTGAAATTGTATAAATGCACTTGTATGAAGGAACAAAGAAAAACTTTTTCCTGTGTGTTTTCTTCCTTTTATTTATTTTAACTTACTAGAGTTATGAAGGGTGCTTTGGTGGTGATTGGAGCAAAAGTATGGAACAAACAGATCCAGAAATCTGGATTAAATTAATGAGTGAGTTGAGATTAATTGCTGCAATCTAAGATGCTGACAAAGTGGATTCTAGTAGGGTTTTTCAGAATATTTCTGGCAATTATAAATTTCAGTGTGAGATGCAGAAAGGCCACTGTCTATTTAAGCCTACTTTTATACAAAGGAACTTTGAAATTGTTGTGGTCCATATTTTTTGAGAGTTTTCATACTTAGAACATTATTAGGGAAAAATTACTTCTTGGTCAAAGAGAGGAGAAATTAAGTTGTTTAATTAAAATGAAAGGTCATTTTTCTGGCCCAGTGTTTTATACCTGTCAGTTACAAGCAGTAGCCATATCTAGAACAATTTGTCTATGATTTTTTCTATAACAAAATTAACTATAGGACATGTTATGAACCCTTTGCTTTTGTATAAACCATGCAATTTAAACTGAAATTGTTTTTTGTAGTCCCACTTAATAAGCAAAACGGCTTCTATGTGGAAAACTATAAAATAAAGCTGATTAAATTAATCTAATTTGATATCTTTTTGAAGCACAAAAGCTTGGTTTTCAGTGTTTTATGACAGCACACATGCAGATGACATTTGTATTATATGGTATGAGCCTATGAAGCAAAATCCACGTTGTGCCTGTTTTCGCAGAAGTTGGATGCTTTTAGGTTGTTGCTGTCAGTACTGTTTTATTCTGAAACAGTGAGCATGTGAAAATATCCTTAATTTTTTTTTTCTTTTAACTCCAGTTAAAAAATAATATGACCCTTAAGCATAGATTATAGATAGGGCTAAGAGTTCTATCTAATTCAATGTTAGATGACAAAAATCTTGCAATTTTACTTTATTTGCTGAAAACACCAAGTGTTTTGACATGGGTGAACTTTGTGATGGCTTCTGAATGGAACTGCCTATAACTGAAGATTTTATTGTCAGCTGTAGCCAAGATACATTCATGCACACATAAGTCTGCTCATGCTTATAGACTCTTAAATGTTGGAGGTAAGCTAAGAAATTCTGATGAATTGTTTGCTGCTGTCAAAGCCCTGGAGATCCATTACAATTGCCAGTACTGGGAGTTGATAAAAATTGAAACAGCAATACACAATTCTATGCCTAAAGAACAAGCCTCTTAGAGCTAAAACAAAATAATTGTTAAATCAGAACAGAAGGAGTTTGGAGAAGTTTCATCAGGAGTTTCCTTCACTTGGAGGAAGTTACCTCCACACATGGAGCAAAGTTATCTTTGGGGTGGCTGAGAATAGAGCTCCTCATATTAAAGTCCAGTCACGATGGAGACAAAATGTAGGCAGTGAGACCGGGTGGCTTTAGCATTGTAAACACTTGAAGATCAGCATTCTTGATGCATCTAAGAAAGTAGCTCATGCACAATGCAGGTCCCAAGAGTACTCCAGATTTCAAGAGAATTAGGTAGGATGATGGAACTATTGTCTTCCCACTTTTCTCTCCGTTAATAAGATGAAAGTAATGCTCACAGGTATTTTATGTGCTCTCAAAGACTCAGAATGTTCTGTGGTGTTCTCTGCTTGTTCTGCTGAACAATGCTGGTCCACTTGTTAGAGGACCCGTGAAGTGATAATCTAAGAAAACTCATGAGCTATTTTTTGGATGATTTCTGTCTATGTCCTTTCTAAAATTCTAGGAATTCCATGGCTTTTTCATGACTAGACTTGCTCATTAATTTTTATATGGGGTATAGAAGTGTCCCCTTCTGTACTCACAATGTCAACAGAAGTTACATTTGTTTTTTTTTTCCTTTGTAAGCCCATGAAATCTGTGAGGGACAATGCTCCTGAATGACTGCCTGGATAGGCAGAAAAGGATTAGGAGGATAAAAGTACCAAGCTAAGATTTTTTTTCCCCCCCTAAATCATCCTTATTTTTATATAATAGAACTTCACATTTTTACCAACCTCTGTTTTCAGAGCCCTGGTGAGAATGGCCCATTTCTCTCCTTTTTCAAAGGAGCACCTTCCTGCCAGACTTTATATCTACAGGCTCTTGCTCCAGCTGTGCCTTCAGTTCATCAATTACAGCCAGTTCTGGGTGCTGCAGAATTCTGATAATGAGACTTTGTCATTTTATACGGATCACCACAAGGACCCAAGGACAGAAATCAAATAAGAGGAAGCAATTGGAAAGGAAATGCGAAAATTCAGTATCTTTTAATAGGGAGTAATTGGGTGAAACTTTTAATCCAGAAGTTTGATTAGCAAAGCCTTGTTAGGATTTAAGACATTATATTTTATGGCCTTTCCTTTCTGTGTGGAAGACATTTTGTGATGTTCATGCATTCAGACACTTTGAAATGCAGTGGCTTACTGTTCCTGCCAGGTATTTCCATGGAATGCAGGTAGAACAAGTGTTAGTGAATATTTAACATTTTTGCAGGTATAATCACTGTGCAGAAGACTGAAAGGTACTCTCCTCCTCTCCCACATTTTAAGCATCTTCTTGTTGGCTTAGAGACGTAGTATTTAGCAGCCAAAAAGATCCTGAAGTCTATGAAAAAATCTCTGTAGAATCAAAGGGATTTTGCCTAGCAAGTGGATTAGCAGTATCATTAATTTGTAGAGTTTTCTTTGATCCTGGAGAGATTTCAAAATTATGAAGATCCACATAACAGAGGATCCAAATAAAATTCTATAGGTCATTAGTAAAATAAGTATTGATGGGAGCACTAAAAGGCCAAGTCAGACTTGGATCTTACTAGGATTTAACATTATATGAATACGAAAAAAAGATTTTGAACATAGTTCAGAAAATTAGTCTGATGTAATTATAAGCTTCTGATATACCAACAATAAGAGGTGAATTCTGATGTGTGTGCTTGTGTTAGTAAAACTCATAATTAAATTTTTGTTTTCATTCACTGAAAACAAACTATTCTGAAGAAAGTGCAAGATTTCAAAAAAGGAAATGATGGGGATGCGTGCAAATGAATATCAAGTTTTGTAAATGTCAGATGCAGGCCCTGCTATCACGTTTTTACTTTACTTTGTTTATAACCTGTAATTTAAGAATGTGTTTTAACCTACAACACTTTTGTATGACTTCCGGTTTATTTTCAAAACATTACTGTATCTTCAAATTGGTGGAACAAAACATAAATCCACTTCTGTTTATGAAGAAATGAATATAAAAAGTATTCCATTATTTTCTGTGTCTTGAAAGGCTCAAGGGCTCTGAGTAAAAAAAAAAAAAATTGAACGTATTTTAAACTGGAATACTTTTTGGGACAGATATAGACAGTGAGGTGAACTTTTTTTTGCTTTATGTGTAATATTCTCTTAACCAATGTGGAATTTACTATTGTTCCATCTTATCTATGTGAAATTCTTAAGGAAGTTAGGCTGCATTTTCTTTAAAAGAAAATTGAGAAATGTAAGCTTTACATTTCAAGGAGCAAATTAAAATTGTGCCTAAATGTTGTTATACACAAAGTTTGTCGATTTGTAATTGTGCAGTTATAGCAAGTGTTTAGAAAGGAATGTATTTCCACAAAGACATGCTTTAAGAACTTGGCTTTGAGTGACAGAGGAGTGGGGGAGGAGGGAGTTTTTGTCTTTGGCTAAAGCAGGACCGAAGCGGTGACCTGCAGCAGACACAGTCTGCAATGAAAGTTTGTGAACTCAAGAAATTCAAGAATGAGTTACAGAAACCTTAGCTTGAGAGTGGCACATTCCCTAATTACCAAGACACGCTGTAATGTATTCTATAGATCTAAGAGGATTGTGGAAGGAGTAAATTCCAACTTAGTTCAACAGGCACTGCTGTGAAATGTCACATTCTCCCATATTATCATTGTGGGAAAGGAGGGTGAGTGCAACAAGGTAAGAAAGGCAACAATGGATGGAGCTGATGCAGTAAAAGGTCATCTGTAAGACAGAAATATCTCATCCTGAAGATAAGTCTCAATCACTCTTGCTGCTGGACAAGCAGAGAGCATATTTCACATATATGTGATTTTTTCCCCCTTCTCTTGCATAAAGCCACATTTCTAAAACAGTTAAGCAGATTTCCACTGTAAGACTACAAGAGCCTTTATAGGATGGACCAACATTAAATCACAGAAATGTGGCCCATTTTTAACAATCTCAGGCTAAGAGGATCTTTTTTGTATGTTGAAGAGAAGAAATTTTATTTTGTATTGTATAAAAGTAGATGGGCTCTGGCCCCATGAATCTCAAATAGGGTATTTTTCTCTAACACCACCCCCTACCTCCCAGCTTGCTATGTATGGCGTTATTATTTTGAAAGTTATCATTGCTTTTAGAAACAGTAAAACCAGGAAAATCTCTGATGCATTTTTGAAGCCACAATTTTAAAGGTAGATGACAGTAATAGACACTGAACTAAGTGATCTATGGAACATGTTTTTGGTTCTAATTAGGCTGGTCATATGTTTGTGTTTATAAAATAATTTATTTTTTAACTATTTCAAATTTTGCTTTTCCTCTCAAATATTTTTGACAATAACCTTAGTTGCTGTCTTTCAGTTTATTTACTCCTAATCCTTCCATCCCTAATGCAATTTCATGATGCCAATGCACACTATATGGTGCTTGGCTTTTGGCCTGTGGGTAAATATTGATTGTAAGAAAAATTAAGGTCGATGTCCTGTTGGTTCAGTTTTTTTGCTGCAGAGATCAGAGAATCTGTAGTATGAAGGAGTGTGCAAACATACATTTTAAATTCCTGTGATTTATCAAGTGTTTTGACTTTTTCATATCAATTTTGGGAGGCTGTATTTAAAGAATGTGGGATGTGTTTTTACCAGTATTTCTTTCCTCAGCCTCAGGGTTATTGTTTGCATTGTTAGGTCATTTCTGTACTGCTGGCTGCTGTGGGGTGTAACTTGTAATGTTTTGACAAGTTATGGAGAAAATACTTGATGCTAAATCAAGAGAATTTCTGCCATCTAGCTATACAAGTACTTGAATATTAACAATGCAGGTGTCACACATTGCTTCAGTTGTAGGGTGTCAGTATTTCTTACAGAATATAAACTCTGCTGTCTTGTCATGTCACTAAGTATCTTACTACTTGCTTTGTCAATAAGTAGCTGTTCTGTCTCTTGATTGTTTTTGTAGTTTTCAACTAGAACTTAAGCTCAGTTTTTCTTCAGTATAATATTTTACACTAGTTGGGTGGGGTTTGTAAAGAGAACTGACACGTTTTACTAGGTCAGTTTGATATAACAGGGAAATGCTGACAAGCTAATAATTGAGTCTATTAGGAATTCAAAGGAAAAATGGCATAGTTTGTGGGGTGTAGTCGCATGTAATATGGAGTCATATGCACTTTTTGGTAAGAGCTCTTTACGGGAAATAAAAACTACAAGGAGAAAATGTTGAAGTATTCTCTGGCAGCAGAAAAGGAGTTAGTTAAGATTACTGTAAAAAATGTTCAGTGCATTTGCTTGTCTTGGGTAGTAAATCTTGACCACAGAAAGGCTGATGAAGATACAGGATGTGTCTACTGGGATGGAGATAAAAAGACAGTTTTATTTTTGGAAATATGTCAATATTTCTATAATAAGCAGAGCAGGTAAATAGGTGAAATAAATATGTTGGCTTTATCTGAAAAAAAAAAAAGAGAAAAAGATAGAATGTATGATAGTGCTTTGTTTTGCAAGATCATTGCAATTTGAAATCTAATAAATATTGGTGATGAAGAACCATTTTAAATCACAGGCATAATTTTCTACTTAAAAATAAGTACAGTTGCAGTAGGGTATATCCTAAATTGTGAATGTAATTCAAATTTCAACACTCAAGAGTGCATTTTTAGTTCCAAGCTGATTATATCATGGGACAAGAAAATATGACCGGTTACCAACATATTGGAAGTTATTGTAAAGGAAACAGAGTAATTATTGTAGGCATTTTACCAGATGGTTTGTCATCTAAAAACAGCATTGCTTTGTTTTGCTTTGCTTTTGTTTTTCTGTCTTTGCAATCAAAGAGTGAGCAGAAGGAACATACCCTAAAGAAATTTAGGATGGGAGGGTGCCATGCTTCAATCTGCTTGTAATACCAGCCTTTCAGTTTCAAATATTTATCTGGCAGATCTCTACATGTTTATGGTGGGAAATGGCTTTATTTTTCATGTTCTATGTAGCACAGCAAGGGGTTACAGGCATACCTTGCTGCCCATCTACTGGTTAATGAGGGAGGGGTTTCTGTGGTTGGTTGTTCAGTTAGTACAGCCAATTTTTTAAGTTGCATTTCAGACATAAATAACATTGACTGTGCTCCACACAAGACTAAAATCTCAATGCAAGGAAGTCATAATTCAGGCTGATCCTTTGCTTTTTAACCAGATTCAAGTTCTATTTGAGATCATAAATTAAAATGAAATTGCTCATTATTTTGTTCTTACTTGACATTTTTGTGTGCAAGAAAAGATTCCTGAATGTCTTCATCAAATATGCAGTTTGTTTGAGTAATGGATAATAGAAAAGTAACAGAAGTGTGACAGACCAAGCTGGAAATATACTGGCAAAGTGATGCCACAAAGCTGTGCATGAGCCACCTGCTTTTATCTTACCTTTTAATCTGTTTCCAAATTTAATACTAATTCACAAGACCAAGAAGATCCCTTAAAACTTTTCTGGCTTGCAGACTTCACTTACTCTCTGAATCTATTGAGAACCAAAGTGTGACTGCCAGGACTGGACTGACATTTAACCTGAATGTACCTAGTCACTAAATTTCAGTAAAATTGTCATGACAATAGTTCATTCCTGGTAAGCTGTTTTTTTTAACTTAAATAGAAGTGAAGCCATTGGCAAAAGGACAGCTTTGGATATAATTATGTTTATAATTTGTTTCTATTTTGTCTATAACTATGTTTTAGATCCATGTGTTCTGGCTAATTATTTGTGCAGAAGTTGACCCTGGGACTGAAAAAGTCCATTTTACTGCCTGTGCCTGTTTAGGCTTTCTAGAGTTCTATCCCTTTGTTCCACTTGATATGGCAAAAGCACATAGTGAAATAGAATTCAGTCTTGATGAAAGCCCTAATGAGCAGAATTTTTTATCTGATTATCTGATTTAAATGGGAATTTAATGTTTCATTTACTCTTTTTTTTTTTTTTTTTTTGCTGTCACAGGAAGTCAGGGATTTGGCAGACAAGACCAGAAGAGTAGAAGTCACTTTTTATGTACTGTATCTCTCCCCCTTTTAGGCTTCAACGTAATTTCAGTAGTGTTTCACCAATCTGGACTTATTTCTTTCAGGGGTTGAGACCATGAGGATTCAATATGTATTTGATTGCAGAAGTTTTTTTGTATTGAGACCACAAATGTATGGTGCTTCTCTCTTTCTGTCCCTCTCCACAGTGTGTATTTTGCCCTGTAATTCAAGGAGGTATTGATAGAGGGTGCATATGAAGACTGATTATCAAAAATTGACTGTAGTTTCTCTGAATCAAATTGAGGAATGTTAGGATAATGGATTGTTTACTGCCAAGGGATGTTGATCCTTCCACATGAGCTTGTAATTCAACCACAGATCATTTGAGCAGGGAGGGAAAATTGTATGGATTTGGTAAACTAGCAAAGCAGACTCTAAGGTTATAAAGAGGGGTGCTCTATTTTTTAGTGATTTTTGGAGAGGAGAGTGGATTTTGCAAGCCTAAATATAAGAAAGCTTTTGGATTGACTTGTAACCCAATTATCCTAGTGTAGCCTGCACAATGGAAAAGGGATTTGTTCACATACTGTTAATTTTCCACCCACTGTACTCCTTTTCTTTTCTTTCCCCCCAGTAAAGTGGGTGCATGTCTGAAATCTCTGAGTGTTATTGACTTCACTGTCAGAGGTCAGTGATTAGCTAACGAAGTCCCCAGCAAAATCCCCTTTGAGGACACACCTCAGACTGTTCTGAGCTGGAAGGGACCCACTATGAGAGGGTTTCTCCTGAAACAAGTGCACAGATATTTGGATGACGGTGTCCTTCAGACAGGAGATTAAAGAGGTTTGGGGTGCCTGTGAAAGGGTGCTCAAGGATTTGAACCCAGAGAGTCAAGACTAAAACTGGAGCAAATTAAGGGTTAGGTTTAGGGTTTACTTACTTCTTTGTAAGAAGTTCAGTCTGTTTGTGAGTATCCATCAGAGCTCATAGAAGATATCAAGAGTTGTTGGCATCTTAATTCCTAATACCTGTTAGGCAGGGTAATGATATTTTCTAGGATATTTAATGATTCTCTAATTCTGAATCTTATTTTGAATTTGCCACTTGTACCTCTTTACTCAAGGATGCAACTCTGCATAAATGCCCATTGCTCATTAGAAGCTCAGTTCCAACATATGTTTGATCATCAAGACCAGTCTCTGAGGGTGTAATTGCAGTAGATTTCCCATGATGGTACTTCAATTTATTATATTTTAGCATTTACAGAGAATGTACAGAAAATTTGATCAAGAAGCAGTAGTATTGTGATGAAGAATTTTATAAGAATGTTTTTTTAAAGGTGAGCAGCAGCCCGATTTTTCCTGAAGAAGAGAGAAATGGGACTATATTATTTTCAGAGTGTTTCTATTCCAATAAGTAGGTCTCAGTAGTTCTAAAAACTCTTTCTGCTGTGCTCTGCAATAAATGGATTGTTACATTCCTCCTACATATTTACTTTGTAAGTAAAAATAATAATGGAAAGTTTATATGATATACATGCATAAATAAAATTTTCATCTTTACACTTCAGAATTTATTTTTTTACGTATTTTTCTTCTTAGAACATAATTTCAGAAAGTCATGCTTTAGTATTCTAAGTATTTTGCAACTGAATGGTTCAAGAATGCATCTGTAGGAGGAGATTTCAGCTTAAAGATACAGTACCAAATCTAGCAAGTATAGCTGACTTGTTTTTTAAATTTTTGCATATTCACGTGTAAAATATTTATGTTCTTCAGTCATTGCAATACAAATCTATTTGTGGAGGCCAAAAACTGTAGCACTAGCTATATCTCTCCCTTTATTTCATTTGTAACTCAGAATCTCATTGCAGTTGACAAAACAATGTTAAGCCCATGATTCATCATCTTAAAATATTAGAAAATCAAGCTGATTCTGTGACTAGAGTTTTTGGTTAATTAATACTTCTTTCTCTTATTCTGGCAAAATAAATTTATGTCTGTCCTGGTCAACTGCTCTTAGCTTCTTTTGTTCTTGCTCTAAACTCTCTGGCAGTATTTATTTCCTAATGTATTTCAGAGTTGACTCCTTTCTACATTAAACAAGAAATTACTTGATAAAAGAATATTTAATTTTGATTTAGAAAACCCACTCTTGTTTTGCACAAAAATATTTTTATTGGCTCTTTAATTAAAAAATAATTTTTGTAATGCAAAAGGTAAGTCAGTTCGAAGAAGCTTGCTGGATTTAATACCTAATCACGTCATGGTTTGTCTCCTGTCTATAAAGCAGCAAACCAGAAGCAAGACAAATGAAGACAAAATAACTTTTTTTTTTTTACTTTTCTTTTTGTTCTCCATAGTTTTGTGACTCTTTTAGCTACTTACGTAAAACAATTTTTGAATCAACTAACAGTGAGAGAACAAGGACTAATGACAAAATTTATACCTCAATGAGGTCATGTTATGTTCTCCCATTTTGCAAATACAGCATTAAGAATCTACTCCATTGCACTTTTTATCCTCAGAGGGAAAAGCAGTGGTGTAGTGCCTTAAAATATCATGTAACAAAATAAGATGTGTAGGATATGGTGCAGCAGAGATTTAATGAGCTGGTTTTTTGTCCATCACCAGAAGCTTCCTGCAAGGCATGCCCATAGGAGTGGTTTAAAATTGGTTTTGTTGTGGTTTTTTTTTTTTCCTATATTTCATATCTTTTAAAAAGTTTGTTGTAGTATAAATGCGTTTGCTGAAGGTCAAGGACAAAATGCTGATGCAAGATGTGTGTGTATAGTTTTCAATAATTTATGAAAAGCCTGGCATTTGCCAAAAGATGCCATCTCATCCCATGATGTAAATGCATGGAATGGACAAATTGAGTTCTGTGTTGGGCTGGGTGGGCACCCAGTGACAGATATTGTGCAAAAAGTACTTGACTGTTTTGCTATTTGTATACTTGGTGTTTGGCTGCCTGTTCCAGTGCTTCCTGAATCACCATCTTTCAGCACAGTTACAACAGGAGAAGTGGCATTTTTAATATTGTGACTAACACTTGTATCAGAGCTAAGCATTCTGAGCGATAGTGTCCAAGTACCTCACTAATGCATGACGTGGAGGCAATATGCTGGGTGATACCTCAGAAATAACCTAGAATTCTTTTACAGGAAATACTCAAATTCTTGTAGCTGTTTCAAAAGGAGATAAGTGCTTCGACCCCTAAAAACCTGATAATCTGGGGGAAAATAATATCAATAAACACTTCTCCTTGCCTCTAGAGTGCTCTCAGACACTCTTATGAGTCTTACTATCTATTATATAATAAATTGATGTAGGAGACTGCCTTTCAAAAGCCCTGATGTTTACCACCAAAAATGAATGTTTTATTATAGGAATTAATGGAAACTTGAAAAAAAAAAAACTGCACAGAAAACTATGAATAATGTAAGCATACGTGCAGGACCCTAAGTGATGAAAGGCTGCTGGAGTGATCTGCAGGAAGCACAATTCTGCTGCTGTTGCCTTTGTGTTCCATACAAAGCTTCCCAGCATGGTTGTGAGCAGAGCTGGAAGTCCTTGCCCTCACAGTTCCTGTGGGTCATTGCTGTTGGGTATTGTACAGGTGTGCAGGGGAATGGGGACATGCAGAACCTCAGAGCGGCTGCGTCCAAACCAGCCAGCACAACTTGGGCCTTGAATAGAGTGAAACATGGGTCACATAGACAGAAAATCATGTATAGTGTCAAAACAAATGAGAATTGCTAAAAGTTGCTTTTAATATTTTGATTACTGTGATGAAAGGGCCAGAGAAAAGAGCAGAAAAATATCACAATACCTGTATATAAATCCAAGATATACCCATGTCTGCTACTCTCTCTCCACATCCTAAAGGAATACTGAATGAAAACAAGGTGTATGAAACACCTTCTAAATATCTCAGACTTTGCTTGTTCACCTCTTTCTCAAACACAGTTGTGACAGAAGTCTCTTAAAACCATAAGTGATTTGAAGAAGAGCAATGCATTTTCTAAATATCACAAAAAAAGGCAGAGGGACGTATAACAACATCACCAAATTTTAATCAGACAGAAGATCTACAGTTATTACCCGTAAGATTTTTTAGATGCTATGAAGTATTGCATCAGAAGATTTTAAGTCTAATTCATAGCATCAAATCATGAAGGGATAAATTAATATTGGTATTACTAACTAAAATAGCAGTTTTCTAGTCATTCAAAGAGAGTAATAATGGATTTGGAGAGGTAAATAATATGGGGAATGACCTGTGACATAAATTTCAACTTGTCTGGATACAGACTAATTCATATGGGTAAACAACCAAAAGAGAAATTTAAGTGACAGAAGTTGTAGAATGATATCGTTTAACACCCACTCTTGTTCCGAGAGTTTCTAGTGGACTGTAAAGTGACAGCATGCACACGATGTAGTTTGACAGATATAAAGTCTTTTGATATCTGACCTCAGAATAAAATTCATAGGGGAGCTTATTTGGGTCACAGCCCTGCTTTCTGCAGTGCTAGAAAAATGGGCTGTACAGTATTGTGTCTGATTTCATAGATTCCAGTGTGCAGACCAGCTGAAAGAGAGACTTAGGCAGAAGCACCCCTATAATGATTTATGCCCTGCAGGGACAAGGCCCCTTCATTTGTGCCCTTTCATCTAGAAAGGGCACAAATCTTGTAATTTCTTTCAGCAGCTGTTCATTAATATTGTAATGCATTTGGTAAAAGCTGGGATCTTTAGGGCAGATTTAAAATGATAGATGATGAGTTTGTTGCTGGGCTGAACCTTGACTCACTTTACCATTTCTGCCACGTTGTCTTTCATCATGTTGAACAATGAGTATGCATGGCATGGTCTTGGAGAGACCAGTAAGAACATCTTATAATAAACAAGTTTCCTCTCGACATCTCTGATGTGACAGTGAACACACTGAGAGGCAATTCCCCTATTTACAATGACAGCTCCCTGCAACTTGCTTCGGGAGACCTGAGATACAACTGTCCCAGACAGGGAGGCTATGCACCAGATTTTTATTTCTCTAGACCTAGAGTTTGTTTAAATTGTTCTAGCAGGAAGCACATTCCTCTGCACTAAAGAAAAACCTGTGTATATAATCAGAAGGTCTGAGAGTGATCGAGTAGCTGAAATTAAAAGAAAATAATCCAAACCTAGTGTGAGAAAAAATTGTGCTGGCATAGACTATCAAGAGAAGACCCTGAGCAATTGTTACTGGGTGGAATGGGAAAAATGATAATCCATTTTATTTTAATAAAATTTTAGAAGGTCTTTTGGACCTCAAGATAAATTTGTTTTTAAAAAAATAACCCCAGAAAGGATGTTCAACTGACTGGGCAAAACTGCTATTTCGTATGAGGGTAAAAGAAGCACTGCCTCTCACCACTGAATAAAAAGACCTAATATATGGATCTGCAGACTGGCTTATTCTCAAGGTTCAGGCATATGCTGCTGTTTTCATACCTTAACAACTTACTGTGTGTTAGGTGCTGTGAAGTAGCTGAGTTCACCCAGGCTGTCATAAAATGTGAGATACAATGTTGTAGATAAAGTGCTTTCACAGAGAGGGATGGTGACAATGGCCATGAGTGCCAACGTGAGTGAGTGACGGGGTTTAGCAAGTAGGAGCAGAGAAATTTTGGGTTTCTATCTCCATCCCAGCATTGTTCAAATAACTTTCTGCAGTAAAATGGTAAGTTCCTCAGGGATGAGGACGTGGATGTTGATTTGAAACTCTTTGGACATTGCTCTTTATGTGTGGGCAGGTGCTTTGCTACAAGATAAAGATGCCCCTAGCCCTGTCTTAAAATTAAAAATCATTTTTGATAAGAAAACTGTTAGGTTCCTAATCCAGAAAAGAAGGCTTTGAATCCTTGTCTGCTATAACAACGAGAGAGCTGAAGTCAGCTTCTTCACGCTGACTTCTCTTTTCACCTGCTCTCTGTAGATACCAGATCTGACATTCCTGCAAATGTCAGATGCACAGTGTCGTTCAGGTGAATTAAGTGCATTAATTAAGTGTATTTAGTAGTCGATTTAACTCCCAATAACTATATAAAAATGTAGCTGGGTCTTGGAATTCTAATCATGAATCTGGGGGATTAAAATTAAGTATATATTCTATAAAGGAAAGAGTTTTAAAATAGAAATCATGGGGAGTAACATAATCCAACACCGAAAACCAGAAGTGTGTACTGAAAGAGTGCCCTAAGAGAATACATTCATGGGTTTGCAATTTTTTTCATCTTTTTTTCAGTAGCTCTCCAACTAGACAATATTTTAACTTTGGATGTGACAGGATGTTTAAGTGTGAGAAATAAGCAAAAAGTCAGCAGGCCCCATAGCTGTGATTTACTGTGCTGTCAGTAATAGTGGCTGCAGTGCAGGAATGTTGGTTGTTTGAAAGTGCTGGAAGAGCCATCACATGCTCATCTATTTGACTCAGTGCATAAGCACTTGCTGTTTTATTGATTGCCAAATGCCTCAGCTGCCAAAATGTCTCCTTTTTGATGTGTTATGGCTTGAAACGATAACAACTGCTTCTTTTCAAACTCCCCAAATTTTAATTGTCTTTTTCATACTTGATTTGGAAAACGTGACATCAGTGAACTGCTGTTTATGTCACATCTCCTAGGCACCTTATGGATGTGTTTATTATCTTCTTCTGCTTTCACAGCCTCCTGTGAGCAAAAAGCTTTGAGAGTAGCCAGTTGTCACATCTGCTGAGTTTTTCGGAATTTCATGCACTACTGGTGGTTCAACTGCAGTTTTATGCACAACTCACTGTGCTGTTTAGTCCTTGTCTTGTTTTCACAAGAACTGCATGTGTATTTTGCTGTATCTCGCCTAGAATAGTGTAAAGCCTAAGAAAAATAGAGAAATGCCCTGAGTACTTGACCTAATGAAGTCCATTTAATATGAATTTGTATCTTGAGGTTGATTGATGTTTATGCTAAATAAACTGAGAATGCTGTTGCTGTTGCTGAGCTTTGGAAGGGTGCTCTGTCTTATAGATAATTAAATGTAAGCTTACACTGCACTTTTTGTCACTTAGAACAACTACATAGGCTTGATCCTTAACATAGGTGCTTGTTCATGCAATGAAGGTAAAATCTGTAATTATGTTTTAGATTTCTAGAAAACTCACAAATCTGTTTTCTTTAATATTTTTAAGGGTGGACAAATATGCAAAACTCAACATTCCTGGAGAGATTATAGCACTCTAACAGCTAAAATTTTAGGAATTTAAGATCATCTTACTTGGAGTAGGATAAGTAATTTCCTTAAGTAATCTTGAAAATTCAAGTAGCAGATTGTTTGGTTTTTTGTTTTTTTTTTCATAAAGATAGGTGGACTTTATTTGTGCCTGTGCTAGTCCTGATCTCATTGTAACTCAGAATATTCATGGAAGAACTTTAAGATTTTGAGATTATATTAGTAACCTTAGCCTATGACCCATATAGTTAATCTCAAACTTTTACTTATTGGAATTAATAAATCTTTCGTTCAAAAAATTTTTAAAAAATCTTTTGCATGCAAACTGGATACTTACTTGTGTTTTTTTTTTTTATAGAATTCTACTCATAATTTTTTAAGTCAATTAACTTATTCCAGAATAATATTATATTGTAGCACATTTACTTAATTTCAGCTTTACGCTAGCTCAGTGTAGAAATAAAAAATGTTATGAATTCTCATATCATTATATGTTTTGTTGTCCTATCATAAAAATATTTTGTGCACCCTACTGTTGCTCAAGAAGAGTTTCTTCTAAAAAAGGAAAACAATATTAAGAATATAGATACTATTGATAATTTGGTGTGTAATATTTTAGTAATGAAATTATAGCATAAGAGCTAAACAAACAGGAGTATTGTGCCCCTGTGACAAATGGCATACTTTGCCTTCACAGTTACCCCTAGTTTTGCCACCAGTAATGAGAGAACCACTGGGGTCCCAATTCACAATTAGAGCAGGATGCCAGCCCTTGCTGAACACAAAATGAGATGATTCTGTGGTAAAAATCACCAATGCTGATCTTCAGAGATCTGTTGGCACTTCTTAGATCCTTTGTCTTAAGGAGTTGATATCTTTGGGATAGATATCTGACTTCATTTTGGTTTTTTTGAAAAACTGTCTTTGCTGAGTTTGGGTGTTGCTGAAAAATGCAGCAAACTTGCTTGGCTTATCTGCTTGGAATGTAACATTAAATCTGCTGTATTAATAAAAATATCAAACAATTTCAATGTTTTTTCACAACAGGAGAAAGGCAAATATAAATTTTTAAAAAAGGATTAAAATAATCTGATGAGAAAAAAAGTAAGGTGCTTCTCAATAATTGTTTATGTACATGCTGCCATCTGAGTTCTCTGTGGTTACTGTGAAGTGGTTATTTTCCTTTCACTGAGGGAGACAGAAAGTGATCTCAATTTACTTTGCAGTTATTTCAAGATACCTTGAGGTAAGAATGTGCCTGAGGATAGGTAGTACAAAGCAGTTGGTGTCTGGTAACTTATTACACAAGGGTAAATCAGCCATTTGCTGGAGCTCTGTTTCGAAAATCTATCACGCTGTTCAAATTCTGCCTTGTTATGTTTGCTGGTTTTTCAAATAGATTTGGGCAGCCATGCTTTGGTTCGCAATTAAACAGACAATTTCTTTAGGCATTTTCTTTCCTGCTTCACTGAAGTAAAAAAAATGTTTTATATCTGTGTATTACATTCACTGGGAGTTTCATTACTCTGGATATTCAAAACTCATGGAATGAGAATTGCAGTTTGGAAGAAATCCAAAGTTCTTATTGTTGATGGTGTTTCAAAGAATCATATTCTGAATTATCTGATAAAAGTAACTCCTTATTAGATTTATTGATAGCTTTCTTCATTGGTTGGGCATAGAGTTGAATTGCTACACGAAAAGAGTAAATGGTTACTTCTAGAAAGAAGTTGCTTATATTCTATTTTCAGTATGATACAGTTATTGGCCTTGGCCTTTCAAATTTTGATTAATTCCAATTTTATCTCTTAGCTTGTAGTTAGTTCCTAATGATCGAAGGTGACATAGCTGCAAAAATCTTGCTTTATGTAATATTGAAATTTTTTGTCCCTGCTTACACATTTTTGAGGGATGGGAAAGAAAGCCCTTATTGCTCTGGCCTCCAGGACCTCTGTATAAAGCACTTTCTATTGCTTTGTTGTTGCCCATTCTATTAAATACCTGATACTCAGGTCTCGGCCTGGGGTAGTTCATTGCCCATAGTATGAAACAGCCCCATAATGGCACAGCCTTAATGGCACAGATTGTGAGGTTCCAGTTCCTGTAGGGCCTGGCTGTGATTGCTTGGTCACTGCAGCCATCAGGCCATGTGTCAATGTGTCCTGGCACGTGTGGTAGAAGAATTACTGATGAAGAATCCCTAAATTCACACAGAGAGCACATCCCAGGCAGCTTTCAGGGAGCAGCCAGTTAAGGTGGTGGTACCTGTGTGATCATGGTGCTGATCATGTTCAATTTTTACATCCTCACGTGACAAAGGGCTCTCATTCATCCTGACTCTCCTAATCAGACTGTTTTCCACACTTTTATTTCTGTTGTGTTCGGTCACAGTTGGAAAATGAGTGTATTCTTCAGCACATCTGTTTTGAAGTAAATCTTGTTTTGAAGAAGAATAGTGTCTAAAGATGCAATATTAAGATGGTTTTCCTGTCTATTATGGGTTAATTAGAAGAGTTAATATAACTTAGGATTTTTTCTTAACTTTAAAGTTTGCTGAATAATTCTGTAAATACTTCTGTTCACTGGAGCAAAGAAGTGTTCAGAAGAAACCAGAATGGCCACAGAAAGGAGAGAAAAGAGAGAAAGACTAAGAAACAAACCTGAATAGCTGCAGGTTACAGATTTAGCCTTGCTCTACAGGGATGTATTTCTTGATTGTATTTATTTGTATTTCAGTGCTGCTTGAGAGTTCCTATTGCCTCTGTCTCTGTGGTTCTCATCCTGAAAAAAAATTGCTTTCTAACCAGCCAACGCAGGCAGTGTGAGAGAGGAAGTGTAATCCCCATTTTAGAGTTGGAAAGAGGCAGAGATGGAGTCTGACTGTCCTCAGCTCACACAGGATGTCTCTGGGAGAGCCAGAAATTGAACCCAGATATGTTGCTTGAGTCCTACTGAGTCTCAAGACAGTCTTTTCTCAAAACAGAAGAAAATGCATTTATTTGATATACTCATCTCAGTGCTTTTCCTGTGGATACTATTTGGAATATCTGGGCTTTTTTAATTATCTTTTTTTCTTGCTTTTCATTTCATAGTTAGCACTTATATTTAATGTGAGATGGAATGGAATTTACAGCTTCATAGTGTAAAGGATTTAATTAGAATAAATTTTAATAATAGTTTGAACATAATTAAACATTTTTTTTTCAAAGAGATTACATTTCTAGATAAACTTTATTGTCATCGCTATGTAAAAGATTTAAATGATTCCATCTCTTTTTCATAAATTGATGCATATGCAAAAAGAGATGATATTTCAGATGTGTGTAAAAGGAAAAATATTTTCCCCCTTATTTTATTAAAAGCAGATAATGACTCAGACTGTAGGTTTTAATTATTTTTTTCTAAAGTACTCAGAAGTTGATAATTTTTAATGTACCACGGCATGTCTGATCCTGGTGATATGTGGTTGGTGGATCATCCCGTGATCTCATCTGGGAGAGGAGTTGTTTGATTTTGTATTGGGAAATTTCTTCAGCAATGTAGGTGCAAAACCAGTTTTACTGATTTAGATTTCTCCTAAGATCTCTTTTACCACAACACATGAAGGAACTACCTAAGTCCCAGCCACTTGAATAACTCTACATATTTGAGAACCACAACAATTTACCCTGTAACTGGAAAAATTATCTCAGGGAGCCATGGAAAGTTGAAAACTTTGGATTATGTCCGTTTTTAATATCTGCAGGCTGTTTCAGAGGTAGTGACAGCTCCTGGACACATATATATCAGTCTTCGATATCATTGTGGCAGCTTGGCTTTGTTAGCAGCTTAACATTCACTATGTAGACTGAATTTAAACAATCTGCTGAATTCTTAAAATGAGGACTGGATTTACTGGGTTTTTTTCCCCATATTTTACTGAAGTTGCAAGCTGGTGTAATATTGTCTGTGGCTGTAGGCAACAGCAATAAAAACTGACCCAAAAGTTAGTTTTGTTCTAACACATCTAAGAGGAGAGTTGCAGGTGGAAGACAGGTTTGGCACAGTGTTTGGGAGCTCATCTGTAGCCTTGGCTTTAGACTTACTGTTCTATTTTCTGAAGCTCTCTGGAGGATCTACCTGGACTGTCTCCAGGTGGAACAAGTAGAACTACTTTGAATAGAAGGTGAATGAGCATCAACTGACAAATTGGTGTCATCACAAGTAGTACTGGCAGAAAGATTTTGCAGATTTATATCTTGCAGTGTTTTATCTTGAACAGAAACTTTAGGAAAGAATTGGACTGGCTGGCAAAGGATCCATGTTTGTGAGTGTGATACTTAAACAAGCCCAGTTTATATTGTACCATATTTAGTCTGCCTTTGGAAAATTAACTACGATATGAAGGGCACCTTGCTATGCATTTGTCTTAAGATTCTATTGGAAAAATGTTTCAGGGATTACAATTGTCCAGGCATATGGAATAGTAATTGCATGCAAATACATTTCATGTTTTTTAGCTTGGCTCTGTCAGCTGCAAAGGCTGGCTGTGCCTATTTAGTCAAGGGATATATTATAAAAACAGGCAGACTATTAAATGAAAAAATGGAGATGAAAACAAGAGGCCTAAATACAAAATATACTTTCTTAATAGTGACTATGGAAATTCTCTACCTAAAACAAACCTGGATTTTTTAGTAGTGGTCATACTGATTTAGTATTTTTTCATGGGCTCTATGGAGTCATGTTACTTGCTGCCTTCTTTTCTCTGTGCAACAGTCTCTGAATATGCTGTGAGCTGCACGAGGAGTGGCTAAAACAGGAGCTCGTAATTGTGTACTCACAGTATATTTACAGTCAGCTCTTAGTTATGAGACTCAGGTGTTTTGGTTTTTTGTGGTGGTTTTTTTTTGGTGGTGGTTTTTGGTTTCTGGATTTTTTTTAACTGTTTTTTTTTTTTGAAGCTTCAATTGTTCCTTGAGGGTTAAGCCTTGAAATTTTGCTAGCTTTAATTGTGATGTAGCCATGTTGTTCACTATGTCAAAATGTTTCTCAGATCACTTGGCTAACCATTGCTGCCACCTTGGTGAGCACCAGAGAAACCACAGAAACATGGCAACCAACACAAATTAATAAATTTTATTTGCTTATCTCTTTTTATCTGATAATTCAAATGTACTCTTTAGTTCAATAGAAAACCTATGCACAAAGGACATTGATTTGTTTTGATGGGCTTATTGAGAGACAAATGAGCTTTTGAATTACCAGTAACTAAGGAATGAGAATGATGATAAAATCCTGTGTGCTTTATAAAATTAAGTTCTGAAGAAGTCCATGGCTGAAGTTCAACATCTATTAATATTTTTTCATTTTTCATCCTATATAAACAGTTTTAATTATTTTCACATCCACTATGTCTGAAAGGGTAGGGGTGGTTCCGAAAGCACAAGGTGTTCTTCAGTACGTGGCTTGGGCAACACTGATCAGGAGTTAATAATTAATTAAACACATCTGTTTCCAGTCAAACAAGCTCAAATCAGTTTGCATCAAATAGCGTGTATCACACAGCATTTTTTATTATTGTGCTCGTAACGTGAATGGATGCATTCAAAATGGGGAAAGTGCCCTTTGTGACTGAAAATGTTATTTTTTCTTTCTTGTTGCTAGGTTTGCAGATAATAACCTTAACGTTTTAGGTGTTACAAGAACAATTGAATTACTAACACAAAATAGGCTTATTTTGAATTTGGATTTATTGCAAAACATGAGTAAAGAGCTTATCCAACAATAGGAAATCTGCAGTTCTTTGAAACTCAGATCTAGTCCTAGAAACTAGAATATGAAAAAACTGTTGCAAACAATTTTTTAACTGGGCTTTGTTCACATGTCAACACACTTTATCTTCAATACTCTTAAAGGAAAAGAAAATTTCTATGAATATCTCCAACACTTGACAGTGGAGTAAGATTAAAATGTAACTGACAAACCATAGAACAGAACTAGTCCCTTTCTGAAAATTATTCTTTGCTTATATTTCTAACATTTCTAGTATTTCACTTAAATATTATTCTGTGGAGAGGAGATTTAGAAATTGTTCTTTGAGAACTCAGATGTTCTTTTGATTTGCAGGGGAACGAGACTTTAAGGAGATAAGCCCTTCTGATCAAAAAAATCCATGCTTCCTTGATATGTCAAGTATATATATAAACTTGCCATATAGTTGAGTGTTAAAAATGAAGAAGAGTCAAAGCTTGACCCTGAAGTTTAACGTGTCACCTTATATATATGAGATGTGTCCCCAGCAAAGTAAATAACATTCTGAACTGTGACCAAACCATGAGATAAATTAGTAGACTATATATCTTGGCCTGTTCTCTGTGGCCTCTAAGCCTTCTACATCAGCCAGGACAAAATCTGACATTCATCATTGGCTATCTCCAAAATTAAATTTCATAATAATCTTTCCTCTGTTTTCTGTCCAAAGGTGTTAGAGAGTCTGGGGTATACAAAAATTTGAGCCAAAGAAAGAATTCCAGCTGAGGTCAATAATAGTATTGTTTTCTATAAGGAGGTTTTATATTAGGATTTAGTGGCTCTGACATCAGACCTTTGGATTAATGGGAAGGTAAAAGTCCTAGTGTAGACAAAATACTTGTTTTTTACATTATCGATATTTAAGGTTTATGTAATTTTTGAGATAATTATAACAAATATTTAATAATAAATAACTGCACTTCTTTACTGAGAAATATAATATGAAGCATTGCTTATGCAGGGAAGAGTAATATTGTACAGGGAAGAATGGGGTAACCTTTAGGACTGGAACGCTTGGGTGAAATTTGCATTTAAAGATGAGGAAATGACTGATGCCAGTGATGTGTTTTCCCTTTGGTGTGAAGACAAGTGAAGGGAGCTGCTGCATGGTCTTGGTTGATGACAGGGAGCCAGCAGTGTGACTTAGCTCTCGTTAAGGCAAGCATTTCTGCCGTGTTATCTAGGAAGCTGTTTCCAGGACAAGCAAAAGTATTGACACTTTGCAAAAGGCAGTGCTAAACTTTGGAGTCCCAGGTGCAAAAATGAACACGTGTCTGGAAGGAAGGGCTTGTTCTCCCCAAGGAAATGGGGAGAGTACGGTAATTTTTCCAGGAGATGAAACTTGAAGAGTTTGTAGATGTACTCTATAAATGCAGTATGGATGTAAAATTCAACATAGAAAAGGGAAGACATTTAACCTCAAAGTCAATGATGACATAAGAAACTACAAAATAGCTGTAGGTAAATTCATGATAGAAATTAAATGCATGCAAGCCTTGGACAGCATTTTTCCTACATCACTGAGCTTAGTCTGTTCCCATGCTATTACATTATTATTTCCTTATGCTGTTACAAATGTTGTTTCAGAAACAGGCACAGTTTTGTCCCTGCTTTCTAACTCCTGTTAGAAGCTTTCAGCACCCAAATGAATTGGACTCTGAAACTGCTGTCCACAAAATGAAGTGTAAGGTAAAAGGGCCAGCTCTTTTACAAAGGAAGTTGTGTCCACAAATAGGACCGTGTGATGTGGTTAGCTCTGACCACACAGAGATAGATGCTTTGTAACCTGCTGATCTGTATGAGTGCTGTGCCCTTTCCTATTTCTGTTACTCCCTTAAATTCCTACATATCTGACGTTTTCCCTGAATAGGTTACTCTTTTAAGTCTGCTTTTGAAAATTCCTGATAATGAATGGTGGCCACGTTCCTTCTTTGTGTTTATCTCTTTGCTTGAATGTGGCAACAGTGAATTAGCATAAATGGTCTGAGGAAAGTAGTTAATATAGATTAATTTGTATTCTTCTTTAATCCTTTGAATTTGCCTCCTTGAAGATACATCAAAGATGAGTTGGGTTCATAAATATCTTCAGAAGATGAATACAGTAGGGGGAAAGAATCCTGTTTTATGGTATTTTTAAAACTCAGAAATAAATCCTTTATAATCAGCAACTGACCTATATGCTATGTTTTTTCCAGTTTGTTTCAGACCCTTGCGCCAGCAGCCCCTGTCACCATGGTAACTGCAGCGCCAGCGCGGGCGGGTACCTGTGCCTGTGCAGGGACGGCTTCGAGGGCGCCACCTGCGAGCGCCCCCCGCGCGGGCCCGGCCGCGCCGCCGCCACCCTGGAGCCCGACACGCTGCCCCGCGCCAGGGCCACCGCCGCGCTGCCCGCCTGGCAGCCCAAGGCGGGCCAGAGAGCCGTGGATCTCACATGGGACGAAATAGAGGTGAGAGTCTTCTGCCGAAGGGAAAATTCACCGACAAAATGACACTCCGGGTCCGGGGGGCCCGGCTGGCTTTGTCCCCCAGGCTGCAAGCAGGTCCCTGATCCCTCAGCGTCAAGGTGGAAATAAGGGTCCGAGAAGGCACTTTTGCAGAGGTGTTTATTCTTCTCAAGGGGATGCAAAAGAGGGCGCTGGACCCCGATGCCGCAGCTTCGAAACTGAATGACAATGGGCTGTTGCCATCGGGGGTTGGGCCCCGGCTGGCAGGGGCTGGGTCAGATACAATGGCACGGGGCGCGGCCAGCCGGGGACAGACCGAACCCATCGGGAGGGTAACAGCAATAATCCACTGGGGAAAAACAGCTTTAACCAAACTGAACATGCGCAACCACACCAAAAAAACTCTCTAAATGTTGGTTTCGGGTTGTCATTTTTGCATGGTTTCCTGATGTCCTTATGAGGAGACTGAAGATACGGTCTCTGCTCTGAGTTAATATGCTGGTAAAATTGAAACAAAACCCCCTTCGATCCAGGTTATAAGTAATGGAATAAAGTTGGCTAGTATGTTGTATTAGATACTTCTTTGAAATGGGAGAATATTGTTTTTTCCAGTCAATCGTGTGTCACCGTATCTCCAAACACCAAATAAATTTAGGAAATTCTAAAAGTTAAAGCAATACCTGTAATATATTTTTTGATATTTGCCATTATAATCACATTATGCTACATGTTCCTGCATTATTAAGAAAACATAGTTACTTGAGGAGTAACAGCGGTAATTAATACATTACACAGGGCACAACTCTAGGGATGCAATGATAGTGGTGGAAACTTTCAAATGTTTAAAATTTTAAACATTTGTTGTTACTCTTACAAACAAATCCCTGTCAAAACTTAACAATCTGTTAAAACTACACTGGAAAGCACACATATGATCCTTAAGAAATGTGATCTTTGCTTTCCACTGTGTTATACTCTGCCCTTTTATAATGCTTAAATATTTTGCATGGCCTCACGTACCTGCAAGAATTAAAAAAACTGTCAGACTTAACCAAGTTATTGTAAAAGCAATGATCACTTTAGTACCAAGTGCTAGGACTAATGAAACTTGTTGCTGAAAAAATATTTTAATTTCTGTAGGCGGAAGAATTTTTGTGACCTTTTTTTTATTCAGAAAAGCTTTTTAATAACTGTAATTTTATTTCAGTTTATTCAGTAATAAATAGGTAAAATGTCAGTTTGTCTTCTTTTGAAATGTTTCAATGAGTTTGATTCTCCTGAGGTGTTTTAACACACTACATAATGAGAAAGTGAGCAGCCAGGCGTCTAATCCTGGAACAAGTGTGTTTTTCATCACTCTTTGCTAGCCCAAACAAATTTGTTGACATTTCCACTGTTAAATTTATTTAATCAATTTTCTGAAAGTAGAATCAGCATATGTAAAATACATGTTTAGTTGTTAGAACTCTCTGATTTTAGCTGAGGTGTAAGTATTTATAGGGCTGTATTCCATTTCAGTGGGAGTGCTGATGGGCAATGTCTGGACCATAAAGCTTTATTTCCTGGAATTCGATCTCCCATATCTATTGTTTTACAGTAGAACATATGTCGGGCACCAAGGATGGAGTTTGGAGAGAGCACTGAAGCAGAAACAAACAATGATCTGCTCTTATTGCTTTGTTTAACTGCAGTCTCATCTCTGCTCAGGTGGTCCATATGTCCTGATCAATTAAGGGCGTGTTCTTCCCTTATTTCCCTTATATATGCCCTTCCCAGATTTCCCTGGTGCATCTTCCTCAGTCTATGGTCTGGTGTTGTATGAGGAGTATTTCTGCTTGGTTTGCATTTTAGGTAGATTCAGTAAGAATTTCAGTCAAACAGGTCAGTCACAAGTGGGTATTTCAATAGCTGAAATTCACCCTTCTGCATGTCTTCTGTTACCTGAGAAATACTCAGATGAGATATCAATTCCTACTGCATGACTAGCACTGGCATGGAAATTACTTGCTATCCTATTACAAAATTGCTTGTGTTGATATGTTTTTAATACACTGTGATGGGTCTTGTATTTTTGACAAGGTCTCCAGTGTGGCATAATGACCTTCTACCGTGTTCTTTGGAAGTCACAGCCAGAGAGATGATTATCTGAAACAAAGAGATTTCAGTTGCTGATTCAAGACATTGTATCTGATATAGATTAACTGAGGAGAGTTGATTTGCCTGAAGGTCTGTGTTCCAAAGCCTCTTTGGTGGAGGTTTCAAAAGTAAAATGTGTTAATAAGAAAACCACTACCTTTCCTCACAGCTATAAGAACTTTGCAAAACTTGATCCTTCTTCCCTGGCTTAAAAGGAAGAGAATAAAGTAGCTGTAGGTTTTGTATTGCAAAAATGTACTGTTTTGATCTTTGCTGAGATTCAGAGGACAACAAATGCCAGTATTATGTTGTTTATTTTTTATAAATCTTCCAAGACAGTCTGTTTTCCAAATTATTCTATACTGATACTGAAAGTGAATTAATGTTCTTCATACCCTTTTGTCAGAGACAGAAATTTTGCCAGACTCTTTCCAAGTGAGAGCTCTCACTGTCTTGCAAGGACGAAGTTTCCATGAAATCTTTTCTGGGAAGTTTTGGGAACTCAAAGAATGGACACCTGAGAGAAGTAAGCTGTCTAGGAGAGGCATGATGTGTGCTTACAGTTGGACATGTTTTCTTTATTCCTTGGATACCAGGGATACAGCACTGCTTGCTGGAATGAACTGTCTCAGTAGTGTCTGTATCAGTAGGTAACATACAGATGTCTTTGATGCAGTTTCATTTCTTAGAGTGGTCTTCATAGAAGAAATTAATCTTAATGTGCAGATTAAGGCCTAAAACCATAGATCGAAAACAAGAATATTTTCTCTTAGTTGATTTTCTTTAGTATAATACAATTTATCTTCGTGCTCATACATTGAAAGATAATTTTTTTTGTACTTGGGGCAACTGGTTCCCCTTGTAAGAGATCCAACTAATAATCCACATTTCCCCAATTTAATCATCTTTTGTGTTACAGTGTATAAAAGATATTTATTAGCCAGTAATGGAGGGAAAAAGAAACCATCTCATTAATCCTACTCAATTAATGGATTTAACAAAGGTTTCAGTGTACAAAATCAACAGTAAGAATAGCAGTACCATACTCTTATATACAGCTTTTCATAATAGACCTGAAATCCTTTTCAAAGGAAATCAGCTGTATTATTCCCGTTTTACAGACTGAGATGCTGAAGCACAGAGCAGTGAAGTGATTTGCCAGGTGCACAGCCAGAAATTAGAATGCTGAGCATGTGTGTCCTAGTCTAACCTTCTATTTATACTGCAATTTTGTGCTCAGATTCAAGGGTTTGGAACTAATGATTAGAGGCTACAATAAACTTCTAATTCCCCTTGCAGTGGGGACATCATTTGTTTTACATGTGTCCTTAGTCAGTAAATTGCAGGTCTTTAAAAGAAGTGTGGTCGAATCTGGTGTAAAATCCTGAAAGAGAGTGTTCCTACTCTGCAGCAATGCCAGAATTATTCCTTAAGCATATTCTTGAAACAGGAACCTTTAAGTCTCGACTACTTTATGTGTTGCTAAATGTTTGTGCATTTTTTTTGTCAAAGTATGGTATGGGTGCAGGAGGAGGAACGGAACAGAATCTGAACAAAAGCAGAGGAGAGATCCATTTGAGATTGCTAAGTACAGAATAGAAACTTGATCCTTAGAAATGACATCTTAGGAAGATCTTTACATAGAAATGGGTGAAGGTTGGAGTATATATGCTTGCCCTTTTCTTACCCTATTTTCTTGGCACTACCTCTTATGATTGCTGTTAAAGTGCTGTAACGTGTGTAATTTCGGTTTGACTTAGGACAGCTCTTCTAACTATAAGATTTGTTTTGGAAATCTCTACAATTTTTCTTTTGCTCTGAGAAAAAATTATTCTACAAACACATAAGGAGAATGAAGGAAGCACAGATTTTGGTAAAATAATACTAGCTTTCTTCTAGGATAAATCTCTAACTTCACCAACTCTCTCCTCTACAATATTAGTTTATGGAACTTTCTGTTTATATACAAATACCATTTTCATAGACAACTTGATATAAACATCTCTGGATAGGTGCTACTCTTTATTATATTTATTTTCTAAATAAACCCCTGAAGGTCTCTAAAAGCTAACTATGCTTAAACAAAACTTATGTGAAGTTCATACAAACCTCAGTTTATTATGTTCCATTACTAAATCATGTTTAATAGATAGTCATAAATACTCGTTTTCCTAAGATCAAAGCTCTTTTAAGACAGAAATTTTAGTGAGTACAATTACATCAAGATATTGAAGGTCTTCTCTTCTGAAGCTGTGTTGGTGGGTGGGCTCAGGAGTTTTGGTTATCCAGAGCTGTTTTTGAAAAGTATCTGGATTCATTTAGCTATTCCTTCAGGAATCATCCTGTTTTGAAGTCCTAGAGAGTATGAGGGAAGAAGAGAGGGGAAAAAAAAAGAAAAAAAGCGAGATAGGTTTCCTGCCTTTCCATGTTTTGGTGTAGAAATATCTATAGCTGACTTGACAGTCTAAGGTGGACATTTTATGTCCCTGCTTATCCTCCAGTGACCTGAGCTCATGGACTAAATGCAAAGATTTGATTATGTGGACTTTTTGCTCAATGAACTTGTTTACACAGTGTTTACCTTTCTTTTCAGAACAGCTCCATACACTCTGGAATAATAAATGAATATTAATTGTTCATGGAAGCAATGTTCATTGAATGACTGTGCTGTGATCCAAGCAGAGGATAGGCAGCTAAGCCTCACACAGCTGCTAGCTCACTGCCCCATCCAGTGAGATGGGGAAATAATTGGAAGGGTAAAAGTGGGAAAACTCATGGGGAGGTGAAGACAGTCCAGTAATTTAAAAAAAGGAGAAACAGAAAACAACAAAGAAAGAGCCTGAACAAATCAAGTTACGCAAAAAGCCCAGTTATTCACCACCAAGTAACTGATGCCCAGGCAGTCTGAGCAGCAGCAGTTCTTGCCAACTTCCACCTCCACACCCAGCTTTATTGCTGAGCATGACCTCCTGTGGTGTGGGATGTCCCTTTGGTCAGTTGGGATCAGCTGTCCCACTGTGCTCCCTCAGCACCCCCAGCCTACTTGCTGGTAGGGCGCTCTAAAAACAGAAAAGGCCTCAGTGCTGTGTGAGCACTTCAGTGAAAACTAAAATATCCCTGTTATCAATCCTGTGTTCATCACAAATCAAAAACGTAGCACCATGCAAGCCATTGTGAAGAAAATTAACTCCATCCCAGCCAAAAGCAGTACAGACTGAATGTCACTTTTTATGAAGCTGACAGCGGATTTGTGGATGGCTTGAGACGAGAAGGCAGCTTGCTAATGTGATAATCTAGGTAATCTATCTGTCATTGTGGAAGAGCACCTCCTGTGCCTGCTGATGCATCTGTCTCTTGGCGTGATGTTGGCACTGATAGTCTGTGACAGAAAAACAAAGTTTTAATAATGTTATCTGGAGGATTGCTGTGCACTGGAATGTGCTGGATCCTATTGGTTCTGTGGCTGCTGACTCTACAAAGTGGGTCTTGCTCAGATGAGCAAAGAAACAGACTGCCAGCAACAGCATTTGCTGGGTGGATGTGCAGCCTTCCTTGCACCAGGGCTCAGTGCTATGATGACTGGTAAGCCTTCTTCATCTGACACTGTTTTTGGATGCAGTCTGTCAGTCTCCCCTGGTGTTCTTCAGAGAGGCACTACTCCTACTCTAAACACTTCTGCTTTTCTCTCCCACTGGTGAGATATGTTAGAAGTAAACCTTGATATTCTTTCTGTTCTGGTTGTCTTTCAAGCATTGTCCCATCTGAAACTGAGGACAGAAATAGTGCAGTGATGTGGAAGTCATGCTAAATGACCCTGGATTTTTCTGAAGCAGTAGTATTTTCTGTGCTATGGGACAAGGGTACTGAAATTGCTTTTTCTTTTTTCTTTTAGAATTTTGTTCTGAGTTCAATTTCTGTACTAGAAGTGATCCTGCTTTATTGCTTGACATCTTGACAATAAGTAGATAGTACTAGGTCCCTCTCTTACAGTTCTATTCTGTTGCCTTTTTTTTTCCTGCTTCTCTTTTCACTTTCTATTTGTCGACAGCTGTTCAAGATTTATCGTTAGGATATAACCTGTTTTATTTCTTTCCCATATTATTTTTCCCTTGCATAAGAAAGACTGCCAAACACATTATATTTCTTAGAAAATAAAGGTATACCTCTTGCCACACTTACAGGGTCTGAAGAGAATAAATCCTCCAGACCCTATTCTGATCGAAAAGTACTTACATGTTCAGATAAGCCAAAATTGCACATTATGAAACTTGATTTATTGAACTGAAATTTAATATGAAATCTCTTGGAAGAAACTCTGAAAGAACTAGCATTTACGAGACCTCATACTGCATTTGTCATGACAGTTTCTGTCCTAGTGAAGAACAGAAAGGTTTTGTTTCTAAATGACCATGCTGGTTTTCATGGGGTACCACCCCAGAACATAGCCTTGCTTTTCTCAAAAAAACTAATTTTCTCACTCCTTATGTAACTTCTTCTGTCTTTTCCAATATGTTTAAAATTTCAGGTTTGGGTGTGTTTTTTTTTTTTTTTTTTTTCACTTTTAAGCACAGGTCTCTGCTGTAGGATGAGTTTGTATCCATCTTTTTATTTAGTTCAAGAATTATGTGTGCATTCACATATTAATTCCAGATAGTTTGCTCCACTTTGCTCTGGCTGCAAAACCACGCAGAATTGTCTGTTTCCCCACTAGGAGGTAAAAACAGTAGAACAGCTTTTTGAGATGGAAAAGAGGTTGACCAAAGAGAACATTCTCAGAACAGGAGAAAAGTACCTGAGTCACAGGTATCTATGTGTGCCTGAATGTGCACACACATGTACACTTACCTATTTGTGGTAAATTTGGGGATGTTTTCAAAAGAAGCACTTTCACTGTATGCTGGAGTGGGGTTTAGTGAATGCTGTGGTGTCACAAAATTACAATGGCAATTAACAGGAAAGGCTTAAGGGGCAACTGGCTCATGGGGTGAGTTTTCACTGACAGCATCCCAGTGTAGGTGAGGTTGAAGGGCCCTCTGGATTTTTTCTAGTCCAAACCTTTCCTCCAAGCATGGTCAGCTAAAGCAGGTTGCTCAGGACTTTACTCAGCTGAGACTTAAAAAACTCAAAGGATGGAAACTCCACAAGATACCTGGGCAACCTCCTCCACTGTTTAGAACTACTGTTCTTCAGAAGTATTCATTAATTCCTTGTTAATAGGGTAGTGAGGACTTTCTAAGGCTCATATGAATTTGGCCATTCCACTTACAGACTACTTTTAAATTCGAGGAAAGCGTGGCATATTTTGCAAGAAGTAAAAGCCTTATGCCAAATTCATACTTCTATGAATTTGAGGTTGAGATACAAAAGAAATGCAAATGTATCACGGCAGCAGAATGGCTGGATTTTGCACTGTCAGGATTAGTCTGCCCATGGTGATAAGGCCTTGTAGAATTACAGATGTCTGCTCAACTTTTCAAGACATCTACTATGAAATTTCATATACAATAGCTACCTTCAGAGAACGAATTTCAGCACTGAGAGGCTGCATAGATGTAGGCTTAGAGTCTGTATGCTCTTCTTCTTAGCCTTATTGAATTAAAGTCTAGTACACTTAGAAAAGTAATAAAGTCACTCACTCATGTAAAAAATATTGCCTTGGGATTTATTTATGTATTTCAGCACTTGTTGAATTAAGTGTATATCTCATTATTCTGGTTTTGTAAGGCAGGAGAGTATCTGTCTAGCTCAGGCTATTAAATTTCTTCAGAAAAGTTGTAATATGGGAGAACAGTCTTTTGCTCTCTTAGCTACCAGCCCTGATTTTCTTTGCATTCTCTTCTGTACCACTGCCATGGCCTGGTAAGGAAATCTAACAAAATCATTGCTGTCTTATTAAGGCCCAGGTGGAGATTATAGGAGTAAGAACTCTCAAGATTTCACTCCTGCTCTGTCAAATGATGCTGCTCTTTTACCTATGTAAAGTCTAAAAGCATTTGAAGCAGAAATATAGTTTTTATATATTATGTTATCTTTTAAGAAAAATATAACATGATTTAGATACAAACTTATAGAACATTTATTTAAAGAGGAATTCTGCATTTACTGCCAGCAATTTGATATTTAATAATTTTAAACTCTAATTAAGGTATTGAAGAACAGTCTTGGATATATTCTCTGTTGACAAAGGAGCTTATTTTTGTAATCGGCTCCTAAACATACTTTAGACTGTGGAGGGTGCCTGAAGGTTTTGTTTTCTTTGGTGACTATTTTTAAAGTAGCTGCATCATTTGTGTAAATGTTTATAAGTCTGTTCCCCAAGAACCTTCTCACTGTCCTGACGTTTCTGTACTATTAAATGCTTCAGGAGAGTGTTGGATGTCATTGAAGTTATGTTTTCTTTTGATTGTCTTTAAATGACATTAGATACCTACTCTATTTATATTTTTTATTTTAGACTAGGAATGAACTTTATTTTGTCCTCTGAAAATCATTAAAGTATATTTCCCAATGACTTCAGGTTTAAATATCTCCTACCAGTTCTAGCAGCCTTGGGTTTTTTTTTTGTTTTTTTTTTTTTTGTTTTTTTTTTTTTTTTTTTTTTTTTTTTTTGAGAGTGAAAATTACGTATTGTTTTCATCTTCTGAGTGTCCTTTATTGTTTTATTATACTGATTGCCTTTACCCTCATTCGTCAGTAGTTCAGGTTTGCAGAGTGCTCTTTTAAGACATGAAAGAAACACACTTAAAAATCTTCATAAAAATTTCATACAGCTGTGAAAAAAACTGCAATTTGTTTCTCAATTCAGGTGTCAAAGCTGTCATTTTTTGTCTCCACAGTACTTGGTTGAAACAGGACACTGCTGAGACAAATTTTTTCCTTATGGGAGTTACTGCTTCTTCCTATGTTTTTTGTCTGATCCAAGTATCAGTGTCATTAATACATAAAAAAATTTAAATTCCAGCTGTCGAAACATCTTGGGTTTAGCATCCTACTGGTTTAGATAGTTATTTCATCAGATTCTTAGAGCAGGAAGTCAGGGCCAATTACAAATGGAGTTCCTAGAGAAATACATTGAATATTACAGATCTCTTAACAGAAGAGTCAAAATCGTGTGTTTTGCCTTCACTCTTCTAATTATCCTTGCAATATTTCTTATGTGTGCTTTTCCTGCTGAGTAATCCTAAATTCTGATGTGATTGCAAACGAAAGTATTTTTTTGTTTGTTTGTTTTTTTGTTTTCAATGTTGTGAAGGTTAAATCTCAGGTCTTGTTCTGCATCCGCTTTGTTGAGCTCTTGCTTCTATGTTTCTTTTATTTTTATTCTATCTGCAAAGACATCAATACCATTTAATTAAAAAACTTCTAATATTAAACAGTTAGGTAAATTAAATGCTTAAATTGTAATTTTCCTCCCCTATGTTCCAAGGTAATAGGACATGAAGTTGTAAAAGTATAGAAAAACTATAAAAATTAGTGTATTTTAGATGTAGTATAAGACTGTATGAGAATAGAGAAACTTCTTTTTTCCCTTTGTTCCAGTAGACATGCAGATTATCAAAGAAAAGAAGGTTTAAATGTTGGCAAATATAAAAGGAAGTGTTAGCCAAGCTAATTTTGGATGCATTGTACTTTGACTGTTAGGTCCATACTTTTGACTTCTGAGATTTAAAAATTGTAATGGATATATTATAATTTTTCAAAATTCACTTGAACATATACAGTAACATTGCATCTCACTTTATTTTCATGAGCTGTATGTATTTGTATTATATACACCAGGGAATTCAACAATTAATTGAGTGGTCTAGACACTGAGAAATCATTCACTTGGGAAATGTGAATACTGAGTATTTGCCTTGCCTGAGTCAAGATAAGTGTCCTAAAAATTATTACTTGCATCATATTCTGGACTTCTGTTGTTCATGTATTTACATGTGTTTCATTTCATTAATGTAATATTTAAAATGTGAATTTGAATTGTATTTAAATTTACAAATTTTATTCTGGCTTTTGCTTTGATGTAAGATTAATTAATGGAAGTCTGTCAGGTTGCATTTTTGCATTTTCAGAAAGGTTGATGTAAAACGTTTGCAACCATTCTCTATGGTTAAAAGAATAGCATTGCAAACTGCCTAGGAATTTGAAGATTAAACTGGTTTGTTGTTTTTTTCCAGTGTGACATTTCATAGGCAAGTTGATGAAGATACATGAAAAGTTATTTAACACTTCTGATGATATTAAGTGATAGACTCAGTTATGCCACATAAAGTATTACTTATTTGAAATAAATGTACCCTTGGAAAGACTAACCATTTTCAAACTGTCTCTAGGAAATTATTACTTCTGAATATCTGAATAATTAGGGAGTCCCTGTAATTCCTATATCGCATGACACCTTGTATCTGGATCTGGTGTGTGGATCTAGTTAATATAGTAACTGATTCCTGTGTCTGGTAGGCATCACTAGATTTGGCAAACACGTCCTTTCACTCTCAGCGTGGTCATCATTTTTAATCCATCTGAAAGCAGTGTTTGTCCAAGCATTTTTTACTTGGAAAGAATAGTAATGGGCAAGTAGGAGAGTGTTTTTAAAAGGAAACCTGTGTTTGGAAGAAAACATTTTTCAATATAGTAGAAAGGCAATGTCTGTATTTGTTACTATAAACCCTTCAGTATTGCATAAATTAATGATGCACTCTTTCTTGGATGTAGCAAACGCTAGAGCATTTTTTTAATGTTCTAAAAGACCAGAAAACTATTCATCTTTTTAAAATATATTCATTTTTAAAGGAAGATGCCTTTAGAAGTTCACACTTTCGTGCATGAGTTTTTGTTTAAAACAAAGAAGGATGGTTATGTGAATTTTCAGCACCTTTGTTGGCAGCATAAAGGCTTCAGTGAATGTTCCTGAGTATTTTAGGACATGACACTGGACTAATAGTGTAATTTTAAAAAAAAGTCTTTCATGTTTTCTTCAGTCAGATTGTATGGTGTATTGTTAAATAAAATTATTTTTATTTTCAGATAACCCCAGATGTGGCTTGTGGAAATGCCAGTTCCAATACTTCTGCTGGAGGCAGGCTTATCTCCTTTGAAGTTCCACAGAACACATCAATAAAGTGAGAATATTCTTATATGTGATTAAATACAAAAGCACTTTTATTTTCATTTGACTGGATATTTTAGACAACAGTTTTTCAGATAGGCAAATTTGTCAAATGACTAAATGAGAGAATTCAGACAGACTACAAGGATGTAGCAAATCCATGATCGCTCTTTGCTTGGCATAATTTCTCCCACATATTTCATGTTTTAGAAGATGTAAGCATGTTAGCTGTCTCTGGGCTATCATAATGTTAGAAATTAGGGCATATGTGTTGAAGATGTCAGTTTGGAGAAGATATGACATTTCCTTTCTACTTCGTGCAGTGAACACTTTTTCCCCCTTTAATCTCAAGTGAACTTGCTGGTAGAAAGTGTTATTGTTGACTATATAAGTGCATGTATATTGTACATTTGTATTTGATTTCTGGGTTATTGCTTTGGGTGTCATCATCAGCTGTGAAATCTTTGTGTATGTCCTAAAAACCACGTTTCTCAAAAAATTTGGATTTATTCTGTTATTCACTTTTCAAAATCATGCTTTTTGGATCAAGTACTTGTTTTGTTAAATTTAATTAACAGAACCTGACTTCCTAGAAAGATCTGATTCTGTCAGCTGGGATGAGGCATTTTCTTATTGGAAATTTTATTTAAAAAAAAATCTGCCAACGTAGTTCTCTGGCTCACAGCTTTGCTGCAATTTTAGACTTACATTTTCCCAAAATAGCCTACTTTTCTCATACTGTCATCTTATCTTTCAGAATCCCATGTTTCTGTTAAAAAAGGCCATGCTCACAGGAAAAAACAAAGTGATGCAAGCAGACAAGCTGCAGGCAGTTCGGAGCAGTAACTGTTAAACGTGGGGGCCGTCCCACCCTTCCCACGGGGCTTTGAATTGTGCTCATTCATGAGCCTTAAGCCTAAGTCAGGAAGGGATCTGGGAGTGTGGATGCCTTGGCTGGCTGGAAGCTGAAAGCAAACAAGTGGCTTTTCTTGGAATCAGGAAAAAGCTGGCATTTGTGCATTCTAAAGTTCTATCTAAGAGCCTTGCTGGAGAAACCCCGTTTAAAGGAGGTCACAGAGTACACAGTTTTGATCATTTTTACACTGTATATATTTAGTAGAGTTTCATACCTGGGTAGATTAGTGCAAGTCAAGATCGATTTTTATTTAATTTCATTTACCACCTTAAAGGCCCAAGTAATTTATCTGATTCAATAGCTATCTGTGAAAGGAAAATAATTTCAGTTTAATAAGTTGATTTTGTTTTGATTGTCATATGAGACCTAAACTGTGAAACTAATTGCTATCCTGTTCTGAAAGTGAGACGGTCAGCTTTTGGAGTAGCAGTTGGGGTTGTTCATAAAGAGGGTGAAAATAATGTAAAGAATTTGCTTCTTATGATGCCTCGTTGCAACAGTTTTTCAACTTCTGTCATGCATGATTACAAAACTTTGCTTTTCTTGTTTTGAAATCAAATAGCAAGTGACAAGGGATAAAGTGCCTTGTTTTTTTAGCAGAATTGAAACAATTTCAGTACAGGAAATTGTGGAAGAGAACTTCATCTCTAGGTATTTGGAGGTCTGTTTTCAGCAGGAGAGAATTACCAGTTTTTACCAGTTGGATGCAGTTGTGTTTGTATTTTTGGAGGATTGCTCAAACTCATTTGGGATTTCTTCATAGGAAATTAATGCAAATATTTGGGACCTTACCAGAAATATGACAGATTTTTTATTGTTTCTTTATGGAGGTGAGTAGGAAAAAAGTGAGTACAAAGACTGGCATAATGCAGCTCCCTAATGGAGCCGACAGTGCGGATACAGTAGTAGACTTTATATCCAATCTGTCAATATTCAGGAAGACACCATGGGCTCAGTGACCTTGGGAGCATTACATGACTCATTTGATTTACAAAAATAAACTGTCCTGAATCATCGATCTGGTGTGTCAAACAAATGAGGATTTCCACCAGGATCTGTCTCCTGGTATCGAGCGAACATTGAATATTCTTTAGTAAACAACAGGGCTGGATGTACTTCGGCTGCAGAAAATGATGGCACTGTAGGATGGAGGTAATACTCAAAAAGGCATAAATACAAAAACTGAATCAGGATCCTTTATAAGGATATACTTTACTATTATGTGGTATTTATGTAATACTTTTCTTGGGCATTAAGATGGTGACCTTCAAGTATCAGAAATTGTGACTCTGTATGATTTAATTCCATAAACTATTATGGCAGTCTTACAATTGAAGCATTTTTAAGATTTGTGGACATGCTAAAGGCATTCAGGATTTTTCCTAATTCCATACTTGCTAGATTTAAGTTTCCCATCTTTTTTAAGGTTCAGTTCTACAGCGATGTACTTCCCAACTACACTGATTTCCCTCAGTGTAAACATTCTCATAATTTCTTTTCTTAGAATAAGGCAAGATGCTACTGCTTCTCTCATCCTGCTGTGGAAGGTCACAAGCACTGGATTTAAACAGTGTTCACTTATTGATGGCAGAAGTGTCACTCTTCTCCAGGCACTGGGAGGACTTGTGCTTTCTGAAGAAATGCTTGCATTAGGAAACAACTACTTTATTGGTGAGTAATGTGCTGAGTTTCTGTCCATCACCTCTAGGTGAAAGCTGATGGTTTACCCAGCATTTAGAGGAAAAAAGGACTAATTCCTTTAAGTGCTGAAAGATCCTTATGGGATATTGGGACTGTGTTTCAGACATTGGTTCATTCAAACCAGATAAGAGCCACCCTAAATTCTTACACAGCTGGCACTATTCACTTTTAAATCTACACGGTCATTTCTGTTTGATACCTTGAGGTGATGCAAATTATTTTATATGTTCTGTTTTAATAAGCTTTTGGCAAATGCTGCAGTATATAATTGAATGTTTGAGGTGTTTCTTTTAGGAATTGTGTCATGGGATGCTTTGTGAAGCAGCTTAAGCCTGTAGACAGGAAAATTGAAAAAAATATATTACAAGATCAGATTTCCTATTTTAACAGTGTTTAATTGCACTACTTTTTTATCTTCCAGTGTTGTCTCTTTGAATATGGAACCTTAGAAATATAGTGTTTGTTTCACTTGGCAATTAAATGTTAAGCATCTTTGTGGAAGGAGTATAATGAAAATAGCCAGATATATTATTTTTAAGAGTATGGGAAATAACACAGATTTAATGCTGTATTTATGCATAGGCACAATAGACTTAATTAAATTGAGATTTCTGGGCAGATGTTTTAATATACCAATGACATGAAACTAAAGTCATTGTAATAACAGCACTCATTGTTATCTGCTTGAAATGCTGTATATTTTTAAAGGATCTATAAACTTCCACGATTGTTATTTGAAAACTTACTATGCTAAATGTAAAATTAAAAACATTCTCATGTAGAAACACTGGGAAAAATTCCAAGTGTGTAGCTAATACAGAAAATCCCCAAATACAGAAATAGTATCTTGTTCTCTCCTTTTTCAGCTATCACTTTCCAAAGATACTGCTCGAAGGTTGTTAGTAGAATAATTTAATTCTTATCATCAGTGGTTTCTTTTAGCAATGTTTATTTCCTTCAAATAATTTTCCACTTTCTTTCTTTTAATATTATTATTCCTTCTAAGATACTTAGTTTTAGGCTTTTTTCTTTCCTTTTAATCTTGTTTTGCATTTAATTTATCAGAGTTAAAGACATCCTCTTATGTCTCTGGAAGAAATTTTTGCATTTGCTTTTTGGTAGTTAATGTATGATAAAAGTATCCTGAAGACAGGATAATTGGTAGCTTTTAAGCAGTGGTGAAAATGCCTAAAGGCACAGCTTAGTCTAAGCTCCTGAGCTGGGGGCCCAAGTTGCTCTGGTAAGGCTCTGCATCACTGTACAAGCCATACAGCGCAGGTTATTAATTTAGATAACTAAAATATGTATTGTGTTACTCTTTTATAGTTTGTCTTTTCCTACCCATCTCTATAGAAGGATTTCTGTCACTGGGATTCTTACTTAGAATTTTTTATTGTGTGGGATAACATGAGGTGAAAATGTACCTTTTCCTAGATGAATATAACATGAGGTTGAGTTCCTAAAATGGTTTATTTCAAGCAGTACAAGTATTCTGAGACCTCTTGCTTTACTTCCATGTGGTTTTCAATACTTTCTTTGGTCTTTCTTTTTAATTTCCTGATAGCGAAGTTCTTTGTAAAATTTTCCAGCTGCTGAAACTAAGGCATGAACATTTTAGTTTAAGAAAGAGCCTCTGAATCTCCTTCTCAGTTGTATGGAAATATTCTGCTTACTTCCCATCATCAGTTTTTGTCCAGTGAAGTCTTGGATGCAAACTTAAGTAACTCAGTTATTTGGTGTGAAAATGAATTTTATCTTCACTCAACTGAAATCCATAATTCTGCCAAGGTTTATAGAAAAATAATGTGATCTTTACCTCAGATTTGAGCCAGATGTGTGGAAGAGGTCTGTCAATTTGACGTGCCTCACAAGTTTTTAAGCAATTAGCTTTCAATAAGTCACTTGAATAACGTTTTTCTTATAGACAAATTACCATGTTTCTTGATAGACATGAAAAGCTTATTCTAAGGTACAATAAGTTAAAGTGGGTTTCTTTATATAAAAAAACTCATTAATGTTGCCAGTGATTTTAATGATGATTTTTAAGCTAGAAAGATGCGAGGAGGCCACAAGTGCTGTAGGCTTCTGTAAGCAGTCACACAGTAAGCCTGTGGACCATGTCAGTCGATACATTTTCTTTATATAGTTTCCTCCTCCTTCCCTCACTCTTTTTCTGTTTATTCAAGTGTGATTTTAAGGGTTTCTTCTCTTAATTGATGAATTTTGTACAAGGGCATCTTTTTTAATCTTGTAAAGAATTTCTAATTAGAACTGTAGAAGAAAAATGAGGAAGATCTGAGTGTGGTTTTTTTTTTTTTTTTTGGTTTGACTTTTTTGTGTGTCTCTTTTTGATCCATATCCTTTTTGAGTCATTTCTCACCACGTTCCTTCCAAGTTTTGTTACTCAGCAAGGTACTTTAATTGCCTCTTGCAAATCTTTCTGAATCAGTTATTTATGTCAAAGAAAAAACATTTAGGGAAATAACGTTTTGTGTTACCTTGTTGTGACACAAGTTTAAAGTCATTTATACAAGATTGAAGAGACTCAGAAGTCAGCAGTAATGTGCTGATTTGCTCATCATGTCGTTCGGGGCACAGTGTCTAGAGGTTGGGAAGAATGCTGTTTCTGAGACCTAAAAATAGACCCTGTCAGCAAAGAGCTGTTCACACCCAGAGACAGTACCTGCACTGTGTGAGAATGAAGGGGAGAGTGGAGCACAACTCGCCCAAAAAGAGCACTCTGTGTTCTGTAATGGGGCTTATAAAATGGCTGCTGCATCTGCGGTCTCTTGCAGTGCAGGGGCAGAGTGATGGTGCTGTGATTATGCAGCATGATTGTGTGGTTTAATTACAGCTCTGACCTGGCTGTGGCCAGCAGAGCACTGGCTTGGGCATTCCATAACATGCGCCTTCCATGCTGTGCTCAGAGGATTTTTAGAGTTCTTCAGTAAGATTTGCTACTACACATGTGCCAGTCTTCTAAAATATATTTTTTTAAATTATTAATTTTTTTTTAAAAAAAGTTTTATTAGAGAGTGCACTTATTAGCCATTGGGAAGAAATCCCAATATGGTTCAGGCTTTGAAGTGTGAAAGTGAGTTGTGTGGATGAGGAGTAGGATGAAGCACATGGCCCATGCCAAGGTGCTGGTGGCTTTCAGTGCCAGGTCACTGGTAGACAGTCTGTAGAACAAGCCAGGTGAGCTATTCCTCCTGCTCAGGGTTTGCAGCAACAATGTTTCTTTTGAAACCAAGACTGTAAAAAAAAAAAAAAAAAAAGTGTTTAATCGAGGGCATTTATGAGCAGGAAATGTTTTCAATATCTATTCTGTGGAGTGCTATGGGTGGACATCAAGGTTGGCCAAAGACATAGTGAGAAAGGGAGGCAGGAGGGATTTACTAGTGTCTTTAAATAAGAGATGGAAATTAAGGTTCAACATTAAAAACATTATTGAAGGCAGGCTTTCCATTAATTAGTCTTACAGATTCGTACTCTTTGTCCCAATATTCTTTGAAGCAAATGAGTGATTCCTGCATGAACTGTTTATGATATTTATAAAATGTCTCATCAGTATTTGTTTTATTTCTGGATCTTCATATATTCAGTAATGGTACTAGCAGTACCATTCAGTATTCAGTAATGGCTAGCAGTAATGGTACTAGGACATTTGAAAATGAGTTAACTTCAAAACTTTATATTGTTAGAGTCACATGCCTATTCTTCATTGCAATATATCTTGAAAAATTGAAATCAGATGAAATACATTTTACAAGTCTGAAAAAGTGAGATAAGAGTTCCCTGATGCACTGTCAGTTGGTGGAGGAGTCTTTCAGAAGTTCTCATGAATGCTAATAGGTTACAGCTAAGGATCTCTGGGATGAGTTGACAGTGCTGCTTGTTATGTGTTTTGAGGGAAATCTAATCTACCCAGCATTGTGCACTTTTCTCTTTCAGACAATAATATACTGGATTTTGGAACGTGTATATATTTTTCTATACAAGATTGTTGCAAATGCAGAAGATTTACTGAATTAATTAAATAATAGCTGTCTTGAGAAAAAAATGATGCATTAATATTTTTCTTTAAAAAATAGAAAAGGCCTTTGAAGGGCTTTGAAGGACGTTCTCAGCTTGTATTGCATCTCCCACAAAAATCCTTTATGATTTGTTGCATGCATTTCTTTTATCCAAGCATGCTATCACGCATTGACTGAGAACTGGAACATTAATTTTGAGAACATAGGTTGCTGTCAAAATACTGAAAAAACCAAACCCAATGTAGAATAGAAACATTAAAATATTTCTCTTTTTTAATGCTCACATTTTAGAAGTTCTGTAGTGATTGTACACCACCTGCTTCTGCACGAGTCAGTTAATTTACCCTGGTGCTAAATTAATATACCTGTTTACTGAGGCAACAGTTCTGTGCTTCAGGTGTATCCAAAGGTACACCTGTGGCTGGCAGACTTGCAGTCAGGCAGCTCTAATTTCACACAGTTTCCAGACTGCTTGGAAAACTGGTGTATATGCACCTGTGTGGCTGTACAGATAGCAGATCATATTTAACAGTCCAGTTAACAGCTAGGTCACAAAACAATCATAGCTTCTTAGCTAGGAATTTAGAGACTGAGTAATAATTCATGGAATCATAGAATATGCTGAGTTGGAAGGGACCTATCAGGATCACCCAACTCCTGGCCCTGCACAAGGCACCCCAAGAATCCTACCCTGTGCCTGAGAGTGTCCAAACACTTCCTGAAGTGTCAGCTCTGGTGCTGTGAGCACTGCCCTGGGGAGCCTGTTCCGTGCCCAAACATACTCTGGGTGATAAACTTTTTCCTAATGTCCAACCCTGATGCAGCTTCATACCATTTTCTTTTTCATACCAATACAAAAACTGCATATTGCATGATTATTCCTTAGTTTTAGGAAGTGTTTATTTGGAGGTTTTGGGCATAATGTAGAAATGGAGCTGGCAGTGCCAATTCTGTGTGCATGCAACCTCTTTCCTTTCTTTCTCCTAATAGCATTAAAAAATGAAATTGTATTTCCAGGTCTTTGTCATGGCTGTTAGGATATTATTTCTGTTGCAAAAAGACCTTCTTCCTATCAGTTTTCATGATGAAATGTTGGAAAAATTGCTCTTCTGCCCAGGGCTGAAGTATTAATGATGGGAGCTCTCTCAGAAAAATAGTAAAACAAAAAGTTGGGCATTAGTATTTTACCTCCATTTCCCCATAGGTAGTATGATAGAAAATTTGTATATAATTGTGAAAAAATGCTTGCAAATAGCTTGAAATTACTTGCTTTTAGACTTTGTGCTTTATTTAGCAGTTCCATGGTGCTGCTTGAGCAGCTGCTTAAAAAGAAAAAAAAGATGCTGTTTAAAAAGCAGCTTTCATGAGATATTGGTACATTAGCTTTTTAGCTCATTGTCTGCTTAAAAAATCAAAGGACATTTATAAGCAGAATTGCTATTTCTCAGATAAGACCTTGCAGATAATAAGGTAGAAAGTTTAACATTTAATATGAATTAATATTTTTATCTGAAAAGAAAATAAATCCTCCAGCACAATCTTTAAATTATAATGCTTATTTTCATCACAGCAAATGAAAACTGATGTGGACTTGTCAGTTGACATTACTTGGCGTGTCGTCTGGTTTTCTGGTTTTCTCCAAGATGTCCTGACTTTTAAATCAATATAATATAATTAGCTGCTTTAAACTATAATTATCAAGTGCTTAAAAATATTTCCTTAAATAAACTGTACAAACTCACTTGAAAATAGGTGCTCTAGCATCTTTGTGGTGAGATGAAGAGTACTGATGCCATTCAAATGACAACACCTCTAAGGCAGCTTGCTTGAATTCCACTAAACTATTTGATGTTTGGCTTAAAAAGGAAAATTAATGCTTGGCTTCTGAAGCACAAGATATCTGCTGCTTTTTAATAAGTGTGGGAACCATATGGTTCTATGTCAAGAAGGATAATATTTTCCAATCCAAAATGCTGTCCTGCCTTTCAAATGCAACAAAGTTTTCTTTTCTAACTCTGCCCTGAGCAGTTATTTACTCTTCTGTTGTTCTTTGATTACTCAATGAGTCTCCCTGCAAGACCTCATCATGCATTAATGAGAAGTCACCACCAATACTAGTGCAGCTGTATTGAATAGTCAAAATGAACCAGTGTAAAATATACTATGTGGAAAAAAATAATATAGAGAGATAATTTGAAACAAGTTGGTCTTTTCTAACTCTTTTTATCTGGCAATAGGATTTCAGATTAGGAGGCAAATTGTAGCTGGGGCTTTGAGATGATGTGTTTTGTGTTGTTACAGTCCTCTAAAACAAGTACACTTCTGTCTAAAGAAAGCAATTTACTGCATGTAGAAACTGTTTTCACTTAAGCAAAAAATTAAATAGGACAATTTTATTTCATAATAGGAGATGTGAGAATTGAATTCACTGAAAGCCGCGTAATCAAGTTACTCTAGCTTTAACAAGTTGCCATGTGTCAGCAGAGCATCTGTGTGAGCTCCCAGTCCATGGCATATTTCAGTCATTTGCCTTAACTCTCTTTCACTCTGGACCAAATTAAACCCCTGTGCCCTGCAGGTGCTGTGGTTGGAGTGCTCAGGCTGAGCCTGTGCCCAGCTGAAGTGCAGAACCTCCATCCCTGTGTGTGACTGTTCTGCTCCTTTTGTGCAAGGCGGCCTCGCTGGGGGGAGTTGGTGACAACTGCTCCACTTAGTGGGGTTCTAATTTTTAAGTGTGTAATTTGCCTGGAAGTGCCCTATTGTCCACAGATTTGAGCATTGTGCTCAACTGAACATTTCCCTGGGGTTCTGGGCGCAAGAGCTATCCTTGCAGAAAATGGCCTTTTGGTAAACAATAGCAGCAGCAGCAAAGTGCGAACAGCGAGAAAAGCGCAGTGAAGTGTTAATTTCAATGATTTCTTTTAAAATATGGCCTTGTAAAGCAAAGAAATGAAGCATGCAGCTGAAATCCAAACCATTCTGAAGAATGCTGTTGGCCAATATAAGAAAAGGTATCTTTATAAGTATGATAAAATAAATATCCTGTCCTTTATGATCAAGTTGCATGTATCTCGTCTCACATGTAAATGGCTGTAAACATAAGAGTACTTACTATTTTCATAAATTTTATCATGTTTTAAGCTAGCATTTAAATAATTTTTAGTCTTTAGAGTAATCTTTAATTAATCAGTAAATGATACAAAATTAATTTTTATTGACTGCTATTTCTAGCAAGTAACAATGGGAAATTATTTTTCTAGACTATCTATGGGGGGGTTCGTCTACTCAAATTTGTAATGTTTGGTGAAATACTTTCACTTGTTTCTTTAATTTTAAGATTCCTCTTTCTTCAAATTCTGTGACTTAATTCACAATCAAGATACTATTTTAAGTTAATTACATGGTTGTTTGCATGATAAGATCTTGAACAGACTGCTTAACCTGATCTGTGGAATATGGATACTAGTGCATAATTGGTACATTGTGCAGTGTACCAGTGCAATACATATTTTAATAATGCTTGTAAAATGCATTGAGATCTTCAGCTAGTAGTGTAACATACTGTAACTTGTATTTAAAAGTAGGGCAGCCACTCATCAAGCCTCTCAGTTGAACCGGTCACTACAGATACATCCTAGCCAAACTTGCCATCCCATCTTCTGCAGCTCCCCTTAGTGCAGCCCCAGCTACGCCACCTGTGTTCCATCACACTCAGCTGCATTTGTGAAGTGTGGAATCAGAGATTCTAGTGGTCTACATTTGGATCCAAAGTAGTTCTCTGCCAGCTTGGCAACTTGGCTGAAATGCTGACAAATAAAGATAAGCTGGGAAATTGTGATACAGGAAATCTTTTGAAAGAATAGTCTTGTCACCCTTTGCTGGGCTTTCACCATTATTTTGGGCCATAAGCGGAGTCCTTGAAGCTGTGGGAGAAGGTCACACTTTAAGCTACTGCCACAGCTCCATAATAAGCTGAATGCAAGTGGCTTTGTAAGAGTGAGTGTAGTCCTGCTAGGTGACTGTTTCATAATTCTGTAGTGGGGTTTGGTCCAGTCAAGCAGTTAAGTTGGATAATTGTTTAAGTAACAGTGAAATTCAAAAATTGACATTTGTTATAGAAGAAATGTAGTGGAACATGGGACTTTGCTTGCTAAGTGAATTCAACCAGTTTGCGCAGTTCATAAATATATTTTTGCCGCCAGGCCTACAAAACTGAGCTCCAGCTTGAAAGGCAAGCTGTGTGCTGTTTCTTCACAAAGTTTTGGTAATAATTTTCTGACACGCAGATTTTGCTTTCTTTTACACCACTGTAACACTATCATTGTCAATCTGCCTCTGATAGAACTGTAGTATTGTTACTGAGGATATAACTTGGGCAGCAGCAGCACTCTTACCTTAGTGGTTATGCCTGAGAAGAAAGCGTTTATTTGAGTTTAGGAGCCCAGGCCGTTTTTCTTGTTGGTAATGAAGGAAGGAAAGCATATCTATCTAAAAACTGACTGTGACTATGAATGGAATTTGGAGAAGAAGATGAATGCAATGAGGTTTTCAGTCACCTCCCAGGAAAAATTCTTTAAATTGCTGTTTCATGTGAGCTTGTGAAAAATAAAATATTTGAAACAGATCTTGAACTTATTCTCATTAGAATCCATATATACTTTCAGAAACAGTATCTGACCAAGGCTTCTCTGAATAAATCACAGTAAGCACGTTGTTCTATATAGAATTTTGGAGAGTTGTGCCACCTATAAATAGCGCTATTTGTGGACAAAATAGCAAATTTGCTATTTCAGCTGTATTTTTGTATCCCCAGATGCTATGTTGCCTAGCAGCATCGTTAGAGAGTGATCTCGGATGTTCTGTATGGTGCTGATGGCACTGATATACTGCATCAAAGATTGCAAGTGGCACTGATTACCTGTTTCTCACTTCTCATTTTCTTATGTATGATAATCATCCTGAGGCAAACCAGGAAAGGATTCCTGACCCATTTCTCATAATCTGTAGAACAGTATTGGTGTTAGGGTCCTGAGGGGATTGGTAGACCTTAATGACCCTGAGTATTAGTGTCATGGAAAGGGGAGTAAATGTTTGTCCATTTGTAAATCAAAAGCAGGCCTCTTCTACTTCAACATGAAAAGGTAAATTTTCAGAATTATGTGCATCATGAGAACATCTTGTTATGCTTTTTCATTTGTTAGGTCTCTAAAACGAGTTGAACATCACTTGTATGAACAAGACAAGGATTGAGCTTACCTACTAGATTTGCTAGATGGAAAACTATTTGAGATTGTGATATGTGGTGCCATAATAGAGGGAAATTATATAGTTAAAGTAAATTTCCAACTTCATGCTTAGATCCAAAAAGGCACTGAAGCATGGTGGTGATTAGTATAGACCTCTGTTTTCATAGTAATTTTTATGGTATTGAATATTAGCTATATCACATGATACATGGATATGAAATAATCTTTGGATAAAATTTGGACATCATACATTTTAGGTGGAAGAACTAAAATTCAGATATTCCTTTGTAATTTTTTTTTTTTTTTTTTGAGAGTACTGTAAGAATATAGTTCTTGTTCTTTCCTAGCTTCCTTTCTTTAAAGTATTCTTATGTCTGCAAAGTTCAGTGGCCATAAAAGAAGAGGTTGAGCATATTGACCACTCTTTTTTAGCTTGCTTGATAGCATTTTCTCTTGTGGTGGGAGAGATGTGGTCAAACAAAATATTCCTCTGGACTCTCTTACTGTACAGGTTAATTCTATGACTTTGCATCATCTGTGGATGGACTCTCAGATATACTTATGTAGCTTCTGTCCTGGACCAGTAAGGTTTATAAAGGATGCTCAGTATGCTCTGATAACAGCAGTGTATTTTCTAGAAGCTGAAATCTGATCTGGAAGTATCACAGCTCCACTATGTTACTGCATGACGAGAACTGAAGATATGGTGCAGGCACACCAAGTACTGCTGCTTTGATCCTGAAGGACTGATACAAGTTGCTTTTCTTCCATTTAACTGTATCTCAGTTTCCCTTTTTCCAAGTAAAGAATAGCTGGCTGTGGGGAATGGGTGGAGGATACATGTCACCTTGTTCTGGGGCCCTTTTTAGTTTTCCTGCCATCTTGACTTACCAATGCCCTTGGTGCCAGGGCTGCTTACTGTGCAGGGGAGCTGTAGGCACTTAGTGTCTTTGAGAACTTCACTGCTTTGCAAAATGTTGAAGTTGGCTACTGACCCCAAAAGCATTTGGTGTGGGAAAGTGTTGAGAGAGAAAAAGAGAACAGATGGAAACTGATAGACATCCTACTGCTGTCTCATTTCCTTGGGAAACCAGGCTAAAAATAAGTTGGAAACTTGAGGACTCATACTTTGTTGCGAGTGTCCAATCCCCTTGGTAATCATTCTCACTCATCCAAGAAACCTTTAGGTGAACTCAAAGATCTACACTTCTGTGAACTGGAACTAAAAGGATAATCTACTGTTTCAACCAAAGGTGAATATCTTTGGAATACATGTGTTCACTGTGTAGAATGCAGAGAAATACATTTGAGCCAAATGCAAAAGGTGTTGGTGTGTGTCAGAGCATGTTGGGTGCATACCAAGAGTTAGTGAATGATTTCTAGAGAAGTGTTTTGTCTTTTGCTAACATTATGTGCAATACGGTAATCTTCTGGGTGGTCTGTTAGCTTCAGTCTTCCCTATTTTGACTGTCCACTGTATACTCTAATTGACTGTACACTCAATTAGTGTTTGAGTACTGGTAATCTGAATGGCATAATATGATCTGAAAGTATATGGACATAATGATGACACCTGTCACATGTCAATCTTTTAGTTTGACTTTATTCCTTAGTTTTCATTCTTAGCTATCTTGATGTGAGTGTGACAGGAGCACCCATACATTGTGCTCCCAGACATATGTGTGTGGAACTGCTAGGGTGGAATGAGGTGTAGTGTATTTTACCATGCATTCTGCCTAGGAAATTGTGCAGGCATTTCCCAGACTATCAAATGTGCATGCAAAAAGCTTGAAAATGCCTCCTCTGCAATCTAAATGACTACTCACATCACATAATCATTTATTAGGCTTGAGAATTGTTTCTGTAATATTACTGTAAATAACTCAACCCTGAATTCTGCAACTAAAAATGCTTTGATGCCATTATGTTTTAGCTAGATTTAGAAAACCAGCAAGGTTGAACGGAACAAAATTACCTTTTGGTATAAACTGCTGTAGTATTTTTCTCCAGACCTGAATTGAAAGTAGCTGTAAATATAGTTCTGAAATCATTCTCCCATCTAGAAGTTAAAAATAGAACTTAGAATTCACTCCAGTTGCTGTTACGGGAATTGGGGAAGGAATTAATTGAAGTGCTATGACCTGAGTTAAACAGGGTATTATATTTAGATGGGCAGACAAGCTTCTTTTAGCCTTAAAACCTAGAGATCTCAGAAAGTTATATGCAACATCTATACAGTGAAAATAAATACCAATGTTTGTATTTTCCTAGGATTTACAAATTAGGTGAGATAATTAGAAATTGCAGGAAAATGTGTGTCATTCCAGAGAGAATAATGATTTTTTCAGTGGTTTGCCTAAGGGTTTTGATACCAAAATAGTAACAAGATTCAAAGTACAAAGAAGGTTGATTTAATATTTCTTTAGGGAACTGTCCTGAAGAATATGTAACAATCTGCTTCAGACAAGGAAATGTGAACCCAAAGACATTTTCTAAATACCACATTCTTCCAAGCATTCACATATAATTGCATGACTGCCAGTGACAATTGCATTCAATTGTTAAAGAAAAATTCTGGCTGCATCTTTGAACAGATGGCTAAAAGAGGGGTATGTATTGAGGCCAGAATAAATTGGCTTGCTTTGAAGAGGTCATCAGATTACAATAATCTTCACTAGCCAAAACAGACCATTAGGCATTTGGAACTATACAAAATACATGTGGTTATTTGTTTTTTTTTTTTTTTAATCTGATCTTTTAGAATATTCAGCTAACTTGCAGAGGCTGTACTCAAGCCAATGATGTCTATGTAGGACATGAGATTTTCCTGTTTGAAGGTAGGGTTTAGAGATCATAGACAACTAACAGCTGAAGGAATGCAGCATTTTAAAAAGTGAAATCTAAAAATTAAGAACAAAGAATGCAAGTCTTCCACATGATTTTGTGTGGAATTTGTAGAATTAGTCATGTTCGACACTTCCATATGCAAAATGTAAGTAATTCTTAGCAGCTGTTCTGAAAGAGAATTCACTTGAAGTTCTGTTTCATGAAACTTTTGTTTGTTCCTGTTCATCAAAAATATTTTGTTTTACTATTTTTTTCTCTTGACTAGATGTTGTGGTATCTCCAGTCTATAATGCAAGAAGTTGAACTGCATCTTTGAAGCTCCTTAGAGGTTTAGGCTGTAAATGGATTTTGCAATTTGAAGTGGAAAATCTGAGAAAAAACATTCTATGTAATACACTACATTTGATTAGTGTTGTTCTTTTTAAAATTAAGGATATTTGTTTTTAAAAAAAACCCATCAATTTTTGCTTAAATCTGCTTAAATCTTCTCTGTATTTTCTAAAGAAAAGGAGATTCATAGAATGGTTCTGTGCCTGCAACCTTCCATTCTGGTACTGCAGTCTTAGACCCTTTGGAGTCTACCTGCATGGAGGATAGTGAAGTCAAGGTCTGACAGTCTATGGAGGATCTTTGGTGGTTTTTTGTGCATAAATTCTGCATGCAGTATATACACTATACCAGACCCACATTTTTGTGTCAGCGCACATTTATTCTGCCCAGCAGACCACATGGGAGGGCTGTGGTCCAGGAGTCTATAATCAGTGTGCTGAAACAAGGCAGTTCAAGCACAAGTGAAGTACAGGAGCAGGGGCTGTGTATTTTGACATGGACTCTGACTTTATCCCATATGTCATGGGCTGTGTGTGTGCCCCATTTTGTCTTTCCTGTTGTGTTTCTTTTATTTTCCAGATAAATCTGTTAGGAATATATGTTATAGTGATGTTGTTATGGTCCAGTGTGTTTTAATAGCTACCAACCACAATTTTTTTCATTCCATGCAATTACAGGTCCTAGCCAATGATTCATGAATCTTCTTGTTCCTTGTCCAGTGTTCCTATTTCCATGTTTAGTTCATCTCTACCTGCTGTATCAGCTTATAGAGAGATTAGATCAGACATTGAATAATACCTGCATTGCAAATACACAAAGAAGTACTGTCAAGTGGTATAAGTATATTCTTGCAAACGTCATAAAAAACAGAGCCCAAGGAATTCTCCATCTTCTACCAATGTAATGAATCTGGGTGCTTTTTAGCTCTGAAAGTAACTTTTATGAATTAATTTAAATGTATTTCTCCACAAAATTGGATTTTAATGTTCCTTGTCATTAAAGAAATTAAAGAAATATATTTTTTAACTTTTCAAAAAGTAGCATGCATAGGCATTTAATTTTGAAACCTAAAAATTGTAGGTTTGAGCTCTGGACGTAGAACTGCCTTCCACCATTCTGCCTTCCTTTTTTTAATCAATATAATGAAATTTGTCTCTAAACTGTATTTTAATTTGTATTTACATGCCTTTGCATTCAGAGAGGTGTGTGTTAAGTATGAGCAATTCTGTTCTTAGTTGACAGTTTATTTCAAATCAATTTTGTTTGTCTAGCTGCAGAGCATTAACAGTATCAGCCTATTTTGTCGTATAACAAGAATATTTTCTCTTTTTTCTTTTTTTTTTTTTTTCAAAGGTTTTTTGAATGATTCAGTTACCAAGTGCATTGTGGCTCTACGCTTGACTGTGGTGGTGAAAGTGAGTACCTGCATGCCTGTGGGAAGCCATTCAGACAACTTCCCGTGTTCAGGGAAAGGGAAATGCATCACCAAGCCAGATGAGGTAAGGTCAATTTACCAAGACATTCCTGTAATGTGGCAATTCCATGATAATTTAAGCACAGGGCAAGTTGTCCTTGGTGTTTATACCTTGCAGCTGTGTAACAGGCGTTGAAAGCTCACAGGTGTAAATAACAACAATATTTATCTGCTATGGCTGAAAACCAAGCACTTGAAGTAAGAAAATAACAGAAATGAGATGCAAAGATTCACACCCTGCCCTTGCAATGAAAACAATTGTCCAAATCAGGTATAAGGGAATTTGTACTGCATCTTACAGTCACTGTAGAAGAAAGTTTCTCTAAAAGAGGACCCTGGTGTGGGCACTTGGGATCTCCAATCTCCAGACCAATTTGCTCAGATTTGTGAATAAAACTTAAACCTTGTCATAGGTTTTAGGTCAGCTTTAATTTGGTGCTTCTCTCTCCATGTCTTAATAATTGCTTACTCTGAATGGACTGACCAGTGCAATGGAGTTGCCTGACCATAATTAGGAGAAGTAATTTGGTAGTGGTTGCGAGGTTTCCTGTACAGCTTGATCCTTTACATAATACTGCATTGAGGGATTATGATTGCAATTCCACTGGACACTGAGGATTTTGTGTGATCCATCAACATAAGAAAGTAAGAACCAAATCTGTCAAATTTCCAGTCTGAATTCTGCTTCTACAAAACCAGACTGGGCTTTTGTGATCTAGATACTGTATACTCTGTTACCTTCTATGCATGTTATTTTTTATTTCATGGATTAAAAGTCATTTACAGCACAAATATGCACAGTTAATCTTTGGTTTTATTAATATTCATTTGGGAGATAAAAGCAGTAGTAATTGTGGAGTAAATAGTAACAGCTGTGAGCCCGCTGTGAGTGCAAAAAATTTGGCATATTTAGTGCATTCACTTTTAGTTCATCTGCTACCATTTTCTGATTTAAATTCTCAATAAGCATGTTTGATAGAAAATGGTGTTTTGAATTGTAACAACAATAATTAAATTACCACAGTAATCTATACATACATGGCATCTAACATCTGGAATAATTATCTGTTTTATTTCTCAAAAATGAATTTTGTAAAATGCTTGAGGTAATGTGTGAACGTAATTATTGCAAGATGAATTTAGAAATAAATGCTCCTTTACTATACCAGCTGGCTGGTATCCAAATAAATTATTCATTCAGATACAGCATTTTATTTCATAAGTCCAGTTTAGTTTTTGTGCTTTACTGCATTTATTATTTTTGTTTTATAAATTCAGAATTTTGAATTTAACTTACATAAATATGTTCAAGTTTACTATGCATGACAGCATATCAAAATATTGGTTTTTTCCATTTTTTGTCAATTTGAGAGTTAAATCTTTTGATAGATTGCCTAATTTCATATATTTCCTTGTTGTTTGTCCAGTTTTACGACTCTTAATTTCTCTCTTGTTGCGTGTCACGTTGCAAAATAAAAATAAATTGCTTCCAATATCTATGCAGATGAATTACTGCTTTTTTATATTAAGGGAAAAGCGTATACAGTCTCTAATAATTACCCACATGTTATTAATCTTTTAAGATGTAGCAAATAAAGTAAAATTTTCTTTCAAAAACACAGACAGATTGGCTTCACAGCAAGAAAGAGAAGCAATTATTTAACTTAAAAGAAGATAAACCAGTATCTGTATGTTCCTACCTGTAATCTTGACATTGGAAGCTTTATATGTTAAATCCAGAACAGTGAGTGATGAGAGAGCTTTGCCTTGTGTACATGCAGGCTGTTGTTTTCTTTGGCAAGTGAATAGAAAAAATTACAATTGTTAATATCTTTCCACTGTTCTTTCTCTGAACCTAATAACAGGAAAGTTTATTAAGGCAGTGTTTTTGGTATAATATGCACTAGGCTGTAGTTGACCAAAACCCTGTGGCTGAAGCTGTGGGACACAGAAACCATGTCAAAATCCACTTCTGGAGTGTCTCTATCAATTAATGACAGTCAGAGACCAAGAATTAGCAGGATTCTTGATATGTCTAAATACATTAAAAAAAAAAAAAAAAAAAGTAAATATATTTATATGACCATAAAAGCTATCTTTAAATAAAATTTTAACTTGAGAAATGCAATTGCTTATATTTTTGCTGTTGCAAACTGCACCTGAGTTTTCTAGAACTTGAACAAATGAGGAATGCTCCCAGTGTTCCTCCCAAATACCATCAAACCTGTGCCAGGTGCCTGCTGGGCTGGGGTTGCTTGCTAGAACATCAAATACAGTGACCAAAATGATGTTAATTTATATCCAGCCTCCTACTCCAGGGGGAGTCAAAGCACCATGTTGTCTTTTTGTCTGTACTGTGTTTTTAAATCTATGAGCTTTCCTTGCTCTTTAGCTTATAGGCACATCAGAGAACTTCAGACAGGAAACTGATTCATGCCCAACATAAGATAAAAATAGAAAGTGTGTATTTCATTAAGTAAAATGTTTTTGTCATTGTTTAACCCAGATTAGGTGAGATGTGCTCTAAAATATCTTGATGATTTCCCTATGATGGAACAAGTGGCTACCAAAATTACATTCTCGACATGACAACCATTGTGTTTCCCATGACGCACTTCTTTTTGCAGAACATAAACTTTAATTTCCTTTAAATTTAAAATGTGCCATTTGTGATTGGCTGTTGTTTTTATCCATAACTCATTCTGTTTTGCACAGTCTAGTCTTGCAGGATGCAAAGTAACTTGTTAGAAGAATGCATAAAAGGCCCAATGCCGTGAGCAAGCTCAGAGCTCTGCTGGCTGTAGTTATTGCTTCCAGAGCCAAGAAGATTAATGGCTGTCTTTGGGGTTTTATGTACTTCATAGTTTTAATTTCAAACCTAGTAGAATGTAAAAGAATGTAAGAACACATCTGCTTATTGGAAAATTGAAATGTAGTTAACAATCTGCAGTGATAAAAGCACTGGGGGTTACTGTTGTGTATAGAGCGCATATAATTGTAAACAAATGAATTCTGGTCTAACCTGGGAGTCTTGGCCAGTTTTTACTCGTTCCTTGCTGATCTATAACTTGACTTCTACTCAGCTAGATGCTTTTTATAGAGTGTGGTTATGAAAAGCAAAGTTCTAGTGCAAAGTTTTGTTTTCAATTGTTGCTTTTGAATGGAACGTAAAATTCATCACTTGGAGCAAAGTTCTGTGAAGTGAGGTGCTGCTGAGCTCAAGTGACGCCTTTCCCTTCCTTTGTATGTTTTGTACCTGTTTTGCTAGCCTGCTTGCCACTTGTCCACAAGGGAAACAGGAATGTGTCAGAAGTGTAGCACTGGTCTTGGCATCATCGCAATATAAATACCACTCTCACATCCAAACACTAGGCTGTACTGCAGGATGAGTTAACAGTGTGATGGAAGAGAAGAGTTTTGGTGTTAACCCAAAGAGGAGAGATTTTGCAGATGTGAATTTCCAATTTCATGTAAGATTTTGAAGAGAACTTGGGCTATCCATTGATTGTGAGTGCCACAATTTTGCTTACATAAGAGGTTGTTTCTCTCACAGATTGCTCTGTTCCATAACTTTGGCTCTCCCATATAAAATATGGATGGTCTGACTGTGTAAATACAAAATTTTATTGTTAGATTTAGAACCCATGAGATTTACACAAAAATATCTGGCCTCAGCCTGCACTGAGAAATAATATATTGAATTGAATAGCAATGGTTTCCATGTCTTCTATGCAGGCTGGAAGCTTTGGGATAGATCCAACTGATAATAATCTGTAAAAAGGCAGATTATAAAACAACTCATGTATACCTGAAGGTATGCTGTCCTGCATATAGACTGATTTTCCATTCCAAAGTATGTAATTATCATGGAAGATTTTGCTCAAATATTATAGTAACCCACTGTGAGCTGTACTAAATACTGAAAGTCTTTCTTAGTAAGAAAGAGTAGACATTAGTTTTGTTCTGGCTATCTTAATAACTTCTTTGCTATAGTAAAAATAATAAAAAGGATTTATTACTCTCCTAATTAGAACAGCAAGAAATACTATATTCCAGATATATTTATATTATGGTACAGGTTGGATAATAGCTAATTATTTTTTTAGATTATTTTATTGCCATACAAAATTATATGATAGATTTGCACTTAATCAACTAAAATACACAGATGATCTCTTGATTGATAGTAGTGATATTAATTAGTGATATTAATTCTAGCAATAGCAGTGTGGAGCTGCTTCTTGACTCAGTTTTCATCAAATATACTAGTACATGTTATCTATTCAGGAAAAAAAGTAGTATAAATTGGGGTAAGTGATGATAACGTTACCTTCTTCACAGACTAACTTGTCAGCATCTCAGAACTGTTACCTGCCATTAGATATTTCGGATTGAAGCATTACAATGCTTTTCTTTTGCAGCTTTCAAACCCCATTTTTTAACAACTCTTTATGGTAAATTGATCCCTATATCAAACTCTTGGAAAGATATATTATCTGAGTCTTTTTTTTAACTTCCTATTTCACCATCATTGTTGAAGCAATGACTGATTTTTGCATTGTTTAAATGAATTAATACCTACCTTGTAATGATGAGCTTTTAGCGCAGGCAGAGCCATACTGCTTGCATCTCTGTAGACAGCTCACATGAATTATCTTTAAAGATGGTTACTATGCTATGTGAGTATAACAATTTTAACTCTCTTTTGCTTGCCTGTCTACAGCCTTGTTTGGAAACCTGTCATTGATGATGTGTGAGCTGTTTGGTGAAGAGGCTAGGGTAAATTCCAGAACATGCGTAGACTGTACACTTAAGAAGGGCTTCTTGCACTCCTAATAAATAACATACTCATAGGTTTGAGTTTTGAAGATGTATCGTTGTTGTTGTTGTGAAAAACACACGATACAAAGTTCTTTAAAACAGTTTGGAGAGATGAATTTGATTCTGTTTATTTAAACAATGACTCTTTTTTATATATTTTTGATAGGCTATTGTGATTGGTGTATGAGTGATAGAATTTCACTCACATTGGTTAAATTAGAGGGATATTAAAAGAAAGTTTGTTTCATAGAAAGGATTTTAAACATAAGTATTGTTACAGAAATAAAACTTAATGTTTATGTTCAAGTTGTGGGAACAAGTTTTAGAAATTCAAAATATTAGGAAAAAACAGAGCTTTAGAAACTCAGAAGCTGCACACCTGAAAGACTTAGACTATATATATTTATTCTTGTATAACTCTACCAGTGTGATATTTGTAAGGAAGAGCAAAATCTGGAGTTTACTGAGTGAAGTTTTCTATTTATTTGAGGATGATTATTTTCCACTTAAGTCAGAGCTGTTTATTTATGTGAAGCAAAAGCAAGCAAAAACTGAAGCCCCCATCTCTTTGTTTCTTGTTCCATGTGTGTTCCACTCTTTGCATTCCAATGTTGTGCATGGGACAGCTGTGTTCCAGCACTAAAGACCCGGCTTTAGAGGAGATGAGAGTGAGTCATGTTGCCATCTAGTGTTTAATGAACAAAGATTCAGATGTCATCTAAATGCATACCACAGAGGAGAGAGCTTTCCTTGCTTCTTTCCTTGGAAACTTCCTTGACAATCTTAGTCACCTAAAGAGATTTTACATCTGATTTTAATATTTTATTACCAACAGAAATGTGCTATATCATGCCTCTTGTAGGTACTTTAAACCTTTAAGAGGTGTAGTGGTCTTGGTTTTTATTAAGCAGCAAAGTTTGGAAAAGGTAATGAATACAAAGAAGACATATTTTAACAGAATTTAAAGGGGGTGTTACTGCTGAAGTACCACTGAAGTGAGCCTCTGGGAGGCTGTCATGTGAAGAGTGCATATCTGTAGTAGGATTTTGTTGCAGTAAATCTGCACATTATTGATTCTGGCAGTTATTTCAGCTTATAAATCTAATTTCTGGAATGGAAGAAAAAATATTTAACGATTTAGATATTATGGATCTGATCCCAGACTCCTTGTCTAGATGAAATGACCCAACATCATTAAAAATTTGCGCTGAAGAATTGGTGCAGGTGTAGCATTTCAAGGAGTAACTTTGTTCAGTTGATGTATTTATGGCAACTACTGTGGTTATGAACAGGAAAACCAAACCATCTTTGCTCAGAAGTGTATTAAATGAAAACATCATCTTTGAAAATATATTGTGAAGTACATATCCTCTTTGTTTTTAGGCAACATTTTTTTGTGAGTGTGAAGATGCATATAAGGGTTCCCTGTGTGAAGAATTTGATGCCTGTCAGAGCCAACCCTGCCAGAACAACGCAACCTGCACTGATGTAGCACAGAAACACGACAGGAACAACTTCACCTGCAGCTGCCTGCCTGGTAGGTTTTGAATTCTTGAATAATGCAGCTTTGCTTGACATTTGGTGCGTATCTTTTTGCAAAGCAGTGAACTGTGCAACTTCTGATACCAGAACAGGCAGAAAATGCAACAACATAAGGGCAGTGGAAGGTTCTTCACTGGTGAAAAATGAAGAAGCTTCATTGGTTGAAAGCACACATCTGAACCTTAACCCCACAAGGGAATTAGTCATAACTAGTGGAACTTTAAAAACACAGCAGCAAGATTTAGTTTACATCAGCTTTTTCTTTACTTTTTTTTTTTTTTTCAGAAGTGTTCTGTGACCACCACACATAAGCTTAAGTTTAGCTTTTAGGTTTTTTTAAATAATTCTTCTTATTTTTTAAATATCAAATTTCTAATGTCATTCAAATGGCTCAATCACATTGTTAACTTCGGTGGTTTGTGTTTCTACCCATAATTATTTTATCCACTAAAATTTGTGTCCACACTCTAAAAAACAGTCTGGACAACTAACTGTTTTCATTTAAGTCTGAATTTCCAAAAAATACTAATTTCATATGGAAAATATTATAGAAAGTTTTAGGTAAGATTTTAATTATCTTATATGTCTCCATATGCAAGTTTCAGAAACATTTATATGTGAACATGATCATGTTTTCCAAATTCTGATAGAAGGAAATGTTATGAAGTTAAATATCAGCACAAAATGCAGAGGTGTAATGATTCTTAATGTGTATCTGACCAAAAAACTGCCTTTCCCCCCTTCTCTGGTGATTGTTTAGTAGCTTTGCCTTTCTAGCCCTTGCAATGTATTTGGGATGCTATTCCTAAATCATATTCTCTTTCAGATGGACAAAACATGCACTATAGGTGGTAATAAGATAGGACATATTTATTTTTATAAATGTATCATAAGATATTATCTCTAACGAGTTTTACTGCAAGCTGTAATGACAATTGCAGGAAGTCCAATTCTTGTATCAAGATTCAGAACAGCACAATCATTTGGCCTTGGTGCCACATTCTCTTGGACACACACTGAATTCCAGGGTAATGCTGAGCCTTCACAAACTTGGTAACAGTTCAAAGATGGAAGAATGTTTAAATGATTTAATCACACTCAATAAATACTGTGTTACAATTCATGAAAATAATGAGCTGAATGTGCAAACTAAAAAAGCTGTGAAGCCTATAGATGAAAGAAGTCAGTAGATTCAATCTTCTATAATACTTCATTGTTGCTTTTGTAAAATTTATGTGAATTTGAGACCAGTTAGAATTACATAAAATCACTAGTTTTCCAGAGTGAAGCTGAGATCCCTCGGTCCAAATGCTTAAACCCAGACAAGAGGACCTGCCATATGAGACCACATTTTTGGCTTTCACCCTTATTTCTTTCCTCCAGTTTAGGTGATTTAATAGAATCATTATAAAGTATACAGCAATTTCTTTTTCCAGGCTTTGTATTGCAGAGAACAGAATTATAATTTAGTTCTCTATAGTGTATAAAAGTGCAAGGTACACAGAAAGCCTTACAGATGTTTTTCTGTAGTAGTGCTGCAGCAACTCTAATAATCTGTGTTGACAGCTATTTTATGGTGACATCATAAATTTAAACAGGTGTGGGTCTTACAGTGCACAAAAAACATAACAATTTTGATTTTGATTGCATTAAAATAATTATTTAATAAACCCATGGGTGTTTCCCCCCCACTATTGTTTGATTTGGGGAGTGTTCACTCTTATTTTTACTTTTTTCTCCCCTGTCCTCTGTCTCACCTTGGGTTCTTTCTCTTCTATACCTGTTCATCTGGTCATAGCTTACTAGTCTTTAACACCAGCCATTCAGTTAAATGTGCTCATTATGGAAGATTTTCATAATTTTTTGTAGGGTTCCTTTTTAAAAAATGTGTCTCTGTGTAGCATGTAGGGTTTTTTTCAGTCATGCATCCAAGATATTTTCTTGGAAGTAATTAAAAATTGGAAAAGGGGAATGTGTGGTATTCATTTTGAAATTTAGCTATGGAGTGTAGAATAAATTAGATTGTGTTTTAAGTTTGTTCATTTTTTGGGGATGTGTTACAGACATCAGACATATGGAACAAAGCAAACTTATGGTCAAATAGTACAGTACACACAATCTGTAGCTTGTGAACTTACAGAAGCTTATTTGGAAGAGTTTGCAACTGTGCTGAGCAGTTCTTCACAGCTCCCACTTAAAATAAACACACTTTTTGAAGCCCAGAAGTAGGATCGAATGACAGTCATTCAGCATATGCACAAATAATTCATAGTGTTAAGTTCTGTTTAAAGCTTTGCTAAAGATTATTGACTTGAGATTTAAATTGCATTTGAAAACCATTCCAAAATTACTTTATTTATTTGGTTATATGAGTACCAGTGAGGATCCAATATCTATTGCCAGTTCACTAGTGGTGTCAGAGTATTGCTGTTGATAAAATACAATGGATGTAGGCTCTAGAATTCTGCTATTTTTTGATGCTTGTCCCGTGAAGTATACGTTTTAATTACAAACCTCATTTTATAAGAAATGAAAGACTGTCTTGGGTGCTATTGCTTGTATTGGTTAATTTGATTCAAGAAAAGTAATGTACCATTTGAATGGCTGAGCAGCATGTTTAGTGGTAAACCCTTGGTTTTGCTCCATTTTCTAAATATTGTGAGCTGTTTTATAGGTTACACTGGAGAGCTGTGCCAGTCAGAGATTGATCATTGCATCCAGCAGCCATGCCAGAATGGAGGGACCTGCTCATCCCACCTCAATGGTTCAGCTGTCAGTGCCCAGAAGGTAACCAGCAAACACCTCTCTAGTACCTTGTACAAAGTGCTGGTTTTTGGGGTGTACTTATCCTAAATTTTCAATTATATTGACATGTAGATATGTATATTTAAAGGTTTTTAAATTGTGCCTTAGCTTGTAATTGTAAGCAGAAAAGAAAACCAGATGAGAAATTTTGGTATAATCATAAGAGGGTATGAAGTGTTGTAGGAGTTGTGTTTGTACGTGGGCCAGTTGGCTAAAATGTGTGAAAAGTAGTAACTAAAGGAATTATTTCAATTCCTCAAAGTTTTAATTAATTCTCCTTTTCATTTGGACATATTCCTTTCTTGACATGAAAGCTTCTCACTGATTCTCACTGGTAAACCTTGTAAATGTGAAACAAGGACACCCCAATGCCAGAGTGTGCTTTTATAACACTGTGCTGACTGCAATGACAGATCCCTAAATTGCACATGAAAAAATTATCATGAGTGGAAGCTTTCAATTATGAAGCCTCCTATTAGTTATTTATAATTAAGATTAAAACTTTGAACTAATTATACTTCTGTCCTTCCTTGATCTGTAGATGTTGGTTTTGTTCTGCTAGCACTTTAATGCTTGCTCTAAGGGTGCAAGTCTTTGATAACTACTCTGGTAATATCTACTTGCTTAACAATGAAGATTATTTGTAGTTTCTTGAGGCCAATTCCTTGCTTTTCTAGAGTGTTGTGCTTTAACAACTAACTGCTACGTTGAAACACAGACTGACATATTGAAAACCATGCAGCTCTTGCATGTGGAAAATTTTTGGAAATTGTTTCCCTTATAAATAGTAGTGAAATTCAGGAGAAAAAAAATGAGAAGTTAGACTTGATCAGCAATTTACTTGCGATCTTCTTAAGAAACCTGTTCAAGAATCTTTAAGGATGCAGTGCAGGAAATGATCTTTCCAATAATGTTGGGAAGACCAGCTACTGGGATTTTTGGTGGTTTTGTGTCTGCCACATGTTTCTGTCTGTGGCTCATTAACTGCTCGCTCCTGATGGCCTGTTAATGAATATGCTGATCATCCTTCAGCTTCTGTCCTGCTGCCGGAGGCTCCCTGGTGTGTTGAGGGCCCTGGGGGCTCTGCTGGGCTGTGCCAGCAGTGTGACTGTGCCGTGCCAGGCAGTGTGGACCGTGCCGTGCCGGGCAGTGTGGCCGTGCCAGTCAGTGTGACCGTGCCGTGCCAGGCGGTGTGGACTGTGGCCGTGCCGTGCCAGGCGTGTGACAGTTGCCGTGCCGGGCAGTGTGGACCGTGCCGTGCCAGGCACCGTGGCCGTGCCGTGCCAGGCAGTGGTGACCGTATGCCGTGCCAGGCAGTGTGACCGTGCCGTGCAGGCAGTGTGGACCGTGCCGTGCCAGGCAGTGTGACCGTGCCGTGCCAGGCAGTGAGTGTGCACTGTTGCCGTGCCAGGCAGTGTGGCCGTGCCGTGTCCGGGCAGTGTGGTGCCGTGCCAGGCAGTGTGACCGTATGTGCCGTGGCCAGGCAGTGTGACGTGCCGTTGCCAGTCGGGAGTGTGTGACTGTGCCGTGCCAGGCGGCCGTGGCCATATGCCGTGCCAGGCAGGCCGGCCGTGCGCGTGCCAGCCGTGCCAGCTGCGTGCCTGCAGGCTCAGCCCTCCTCCTCACAGCCCCCCTGCCGAGGCCGCCGTGCCGGGGGCCCTGGGGCTGTGGCCGCTCGGGCTCGGTTCCCGTGCCCCTGGCAGTCGCCGGGAGCGGAGCGGGGCCGTGCCCGCGGCAGCGCTGCTCCGGCCATCGCCGTGCCCTGCGCTGTGCCCCTGTGGGGAGCCGGGAGAGAGAGCCCTCCCCTGCGCCTTGCTCCAGAGCTCTCTTCCCGAGGAGACTCACAGAGGGGTTCCTGCTGTTCCACTGCTTGGGGGGCAAATTCCCACCAGCAGCAGCTTCTTTTGCTGCAGGATAACCAGATCACTGGCACCTCTTCTCAGTTTGCTCTGTTTAGGTATCTGTGTGTTGAGATACTTGATTCCTCAGTCTCGTTGCCTGCTTTGCTCCCTGAATATTTGTCTTCTGCGGCTTTCTTTTCCATTCATCCATATTTGTGTTTGATAAGTTTCCAATTGTTTCTGTCTTGTGCTCTGCTTTAAGTTTAATTTCGGCACTGTTATAGTACTATATATATATATATATATATATATATATATATATATATATATATATATACACTATATATACTGTTTAGGCTTTTTCCTTCTGGGCACATTGGTATAATCTTCTTTGTATTCTGCTCCTTTTATTTGTTGGCTCTTCTGTTTTGTTAGTGTTACAAGCTCGTGCTCCCTTTCTGCTTGGAGTCTTGAGGTTTCCTATGGTTTCTGGTCTTGCCCTAAAGACACGATTGTGATTTTTGACCCTTCCAGAGAAAATAAAAACCCAAGCCAGTTTCTTAGGGACTTCAAGAAGAACCTTTCTGCTCCTAGGCTTTGTTAATAGGCAAACATGTTTTTTTGGTCATCTTTCTGAAACTTTCTGTGCAGAGTTACCAGTTCTAGTCTCCAGTATTATTTCCATATTTATGAGAACAGCTGTGTCGTAGAGCAAAGATGGAATTTGGGGAAAAGCTGTTATTCTGGTTATCCATTTATGTCTGATGTGTTCACATGTTTTCAAAAGCACTGGGGCAACAAAAGAAAAAAGGCTTTTCTGAAATAAACTTAAAAATCCTGTTAAAATCAGGTGTTGTACATTGACCTGCATTATTTCCAATGTGGAAAAAAGCCTTTGCGGGGGGGGATAGAATGTATTGGAAATCGCTGTCTGGACTGGCCAGGATTATTTCTCTTAGAAAGGCTACTTTTATATTAGTTCATTAGACACAGGAAAATAATTTTTAGGTTTGTAGGAACAAATGACATCTTATGTGTAGAGTTGCTCTTCTTGTGTCAGCCTGTGATAACTCAAGAGCAATCCCAGAGCTTCTCCCTGACTCCCTGATAGTTGCTAGTGGTTCAAAGGGTGAATGTTTCCCATGAAGTTACTCGGCTGGGCTGTACCTGTGATGAGGGCGAGTGTTGGCACAGAACTGTCTGCAGGGGCCCATCTATTGCTCTGGAGCAGCCTCAGGGGCATGTCAAGTAGTAAGGTGTTGCTTCTTCATTTTGTTCTGGAAGGTCTGTTGCCAGTGAGCTGAAGAATTCAGATATCTTGTGGAAGGAAAGAGAGAGAGTTGATTTAACAAAATATATTGTCTAAGTTTACTAATGACTATCCCTTGATCTTTCTTACATCTTTTGAGGTGTTATCCTTTCACAGAGGCATAATTTAGGAGCTTTTGTTTGTGTTTTAATCTCTGAAGAGATTCAGTAATTTTTGTAAATACAGCGAAGAGTAGTTAATTGAAAACTGCAGATGCAGTAACTTGCAAATTTGCCTACCAACCTCCAATTTTCTAATTTAAGTGAGGTCTCTTGCTCTGCTGCTATTCAGCTGTACTTAATAGTAATCACGTGTTGAGAAAAGGCTTTTCTTTCTGCAGTGCTAATTCAGCACAGTGGGGAAAGGTAACCAAGGAGCCTATGTTTGTGTAGGAACTACAGTCTGCAGATATATTGTGGATTGGAAAAGGATAAGAAAATCATGTGAGGAAAAGAAAAAGATGGCAGATAAGGGGATGAGATGGAAACAATGAGGAATAATCTTGAGGTTGTACATTTCTTTTACAAGTGATATCTGTGGTTCATGGAAAAGCATGTGGTAACTGACAGAAGGCCAGATCTGAAGCACTGAAAAAGCAGCCTACCTCAGTTGTGAACAATTCATGATGATTCTTTAGGCAATTTTACTGTCTTAAGAGTCCTTTAGCAAAGAAAATTTCATTATGTTTATAGATTCCATTTTTTATGGGATACACTGTAGGTTTTAATATCCAAAATATGTCAGAAAATAAACTATTATCTGGAGTTCTTGAATCACATGTACTAAAGAGAAAATTTGATTTTATACTTGAATTTGTAGTGAAGAAGCTTAATCAATACTGAAGACAAAAGAATTTGTTTAAAATTTTGACACTGTTACTGTGAAAATAATGTTTGGATCTTGTACTTGCTTACAATCGGTAGGGATCTTTGATTGTTTTATTAATTTTATGTCAATAAACATTCATTTAGTAAATGTTACTTGCAAATGATCATGCATAGGAACTTCTAGACATTCTAAAACCCTACACATACTAAATGTTCCAACCTGAAAATGAATATTTGAAATTTATATTCAGAATCATTCCATCCCTATCACTCTTAAAAATCTCCTCTCATTTTCTTCCTCTTATTGTAGTGTATAACAGACTATTGTATTGACAGTAACATTAACAGATTGTATTTAAACCAATTGCAGTACTGCTCATCAATTTACTCCGTTTTCTCTAAGCTTCTGAGAAGTTATGTGTATTTCCAAAATACCCTGAAGTGGAACTAAATATACAAATAATAATTGGAAACATAAAACCCCCCTGTTTGGAACAAATAAATAAATAAATGTTGTTGCATTAAATTAATAAATAGACATGATGAAATAAATCAGCATAAGTTTTAGAGATGTTGAAGCTAGTTATTTTTATTTATGTACTTATCAAATTCACAGAAATCTTTGTTAAAAGTTAAAATAAAAAAACCCACAACTGTATGGAAATTGCTTGATTGTGTGGTGAGGAAATGTGTTCCTTCTGGACACAAATTTTATAAAATTAAATAGAATTAAAGATGTGGTACTTGTGTATATAATATTTGTTTTATATATTTTAAATATTTAGAAACCTTTTGTTAATTTTGCTCATATGATAATATTAAATTAGTTTAGTAATGGACTATGGTTTAGTACAAAGCCAGTCAGTAATGAGCAAAGTGCAAATCATTTATAATAAAGAAATAAACTTCTGTTGCAAGATGTTTCTGAAGTTCTGTTCCATGCAAGTTTAGTGTTCTGATGATAAGTACAGATTAAGTGCCTTCAGTGTTATAGGAAAACATTAATCTTTGATAAAAATAGCTTATATTCAGCTGGCCAACCCCATCAAACTGGCCTGGGTTCTTGAGTTGTTCCTACATGCTCTATGGAGGTCAGCAGCTTGGACAGAAGGGGCAGAAATATTTTAATTTGGGTTAATATATTTTTGAAAAATGGTCATCAGCAATAATGGATGTCAGCCATCCTCTAGAATAAAAGAAGACAGAGAGAAAACAATGCTATGATAAAGAATTTAGCATATATAGATTACCTGAAATTCACATTTTAGCATTGATTTTATTTTACTTTTTACAGTTTCATTTGAGTAGCTGCAGTTAACTACTGCTGGCAACACACTGAGCAAAAGCGCCTTGAAATATCTGCAGGTATTTCTGGAAGTACTGGAAAGCAATAAACTTATGAATGCTCTTATTATGGTTTCTGTGGTTTAGAAAGAGTTTGACAGCTGTAGAAGATGCTAAGTTGTGATTCATATGTGTTGATTTGCAATAGCAGCTAGAAAATGCACATTGTTACCATGGATCTTAATTGACTGGGAGAACAGAAGTTATTTACCAAGAGTTAAAATAGTGTAGGTTTCAAGGTTTTCTCTATTTTCTCTCCTTCATTGTTCATGTAAAAGCCGTTTTCCCTAGTACATCTTGCAGATGTCATTCTAACTTCTTTAGGTTTACATTGAATAAAGTTATTTATGATCATGATCATAGGAAACTGGGTCACACAGCTGTTGCATATGAAAGATTTCCCAAGGTTACTGTTGATCAGAATGCAGAATTCTTCATCTTACCATAAGAGAGTTTAATTTACCTGAAGAACATTTTGTTGTTAATTAAAATTTTTTATGGCTGTTTAGTTTCTGGTACTTTCCACTAATCTAATGTTTTTACCTGGCACCTTCCCAAATTGCTCTTATTTTTAATAGACTTCTCCTTAATGCTTGAATGGGTTTAGCCTCTATTCATCTTTATCCAGAAAGACTTAGCTGGAGCGAATTTCAATCAAAATCTTAAAGCGTTTTAATGATTTCTTGATCCTTCTGATTAGTAACTTTTTTCTCTTTAGAGAATTCTGATGAAATATCATTTATTTCTATTTCCTCACAAGACAAATTTCTATAGGGAAAATAATAAATTGCTTGTATTTCTTTTAGTACTTATCCCTACATTTCAAAGTTAAAGGTTTTGTAATCCCGAGCCCTAGCAAATCACAGACTTAATTTTTCACATACTTGAAATTCTTGGAATTGGGTCTAATGTAACTGACAAGTTAGTTGTTCTACAAGCTGTATAAAAGGCAGTTCTGTGGTGTCTTCAGAAAATGTTTGACTTCCTTGACTTGCACATGGCTCTTTTGCTTTCAGTAGCCAAGTAATTAAAATCTCACTGTGATAAGAAATTTGTCTTTTATTTGGAGCTTTTCTGTCTCTGAAAACATATTTCTGATCTAGTTCCTATCACTGCCCTGGAGGTCTGTAGCAATTTATAAAGCATATTTCCTAACTCAAGACTGTTACTCTTCTTGACAGCCGGCCAAATTACCTGATCCATGTAAGCACAGACATTGTACTGTGGGTTCTGCCAGTATAAATATTTTCTATTATTGCCTTTCCCCTTTACCTTATGTGTTATTCCTTGGTAATTTTTGTATTCAGATCTTCCAAATTACCACTAGACTTTGCATTTCAGTCATGTCCCTTTTATACCAGCAATGACTTACATGCAAGGTTGGGTCCATGTTAGCTGGTTGAAGAGTAGTTCAGAGGATATTTTTCTGCAAGTAAACAATGATGGTTTTTTCATCTGGAATTTGATTCTCTTTTCAGTCAATACACCTCTGAATTTGATTTTTATAGTTATTACTTGCATTATTTGTTTTCAACAATCGGGCTGGTATGGATTTGAATATACATTCAGAAATGCCAGAATAATAGATTTCCCTGTTTTCTGCTTTGAGTATTCTCAGATATTTCACTCATGCTTGAGATTTGAACTTCCAGAATCACCTAAACGCATTTCACAGTGCAGTCAAAAATAGCACAAGGGCAACATGTTTTGGTATATTTTAAACCTGCATATGTTCTTGAAGTGCTTTGTCACTTGAAACATTAGCCATCTGCCAGTAACCTCCTCTTTGGAGGGAAGATTACTGCAAAGGCTGTAGTGAAGTGGCATTAGTGTCACTGTGTGACCTCAGATCTCCTCGATCCTTTCTAATCTGGTTTCAGAGTCACTTGAGGCATTTCACTGGACTCATTGGCTGATCTCCTCCTGGTAGTAGTTAAAAGACCTTGCAGATTATTTTAAATCTAAGGGTTTATTACAACAGCACAGGCTTTCTTAATTTGTCAGTGAACCATTGCTGGAATTACATCCTTGCTTTTGGGGTTTCTGTTCTTTGCAGTTTCTGAGTTTTCTGAGTTAATTATCATCTACAGGAGGGACCTCTAGTACAGGATTTTCCACAGTATTTGTTTTTAAGCTCTCTCTGTTCAGCATTGGTGAGCAGGTGGTCCTGACAAAGCCCATGAAGCAATTGGAGCCATAGGATAGCAAAATGGGGAGGACAGAAGGCTCTTGCCTGTTCTTCATCTGTCCCCTGCCAGACCTGATTTTCTTTCCTGGTCGTATGACAAAACTTAGAAGTCCCATCTGTAGGTTGTGTCTTTACACCTTTCTTTTCTTTTATAAATTAGATTATTTTTTCCATGTTTTTCATTCCGTAATTCTCATGTAAGACTTATGGACATCTAAGGGAAATGTGGTGTTGAAAGTCATTTTTCCAGCACCTTATATTTTGAAGGTGCCCCTAAAATCCTGCTGCCAGTTCTGACCAAAAAAATCCTACTTTGTCTGGAACTCACAGAGAAATTGTAGCCTCCCCATCTTTTCCTAGTCCCATTAATATAAATTTTGTTAATTCTGTGAGTAGATCTCTGCAGTATGCTCTGTGTGGATTACTCACCTTTGTTTATTGTTCCACTGTAATATTAAGAGGTTTTTTACAATGTAAGATATTCCAGGGAACTTTAAGCCTGAAAAGAAATGGTCTGTACAAATGGACCAAATAGTTATTAAAAAAAAAAAAAAATTGAATGGAAAGGACAGTTGGCTCTTTTATTTGGAATGGTTTAGAGTTTGAATATGCTTTTCTGACTTGCTTTAGGATACGATAACCATGCATTGTGTTATTACATACATGATGGATGTATGTGTATGTATAGATACAAGCTCTAGTTACTGAAGTTTATTAAAACATTATTCTTCCCTACATCTGATTAAAAGTTCCCTTGCACAAGAATATCCATTTCCTTATGTCTATTTTTGACATGGTGTTGCTTCAATAAATCATTGTCTCTCCTGCTAATGGAAAGTCTGTTCTTGTAAAAGGTATTCTTGAATTATTGAAACTCAATGAACCCAGGTTCTGTTTAAGAGGTTGTTACATTTAACATACATGTTAACAGTTAGGAAAATAGGTCTGTTTGGGCTTTTTTCTTTTTTTCTAGGCTAGCCAGCTCCTGATCTTTAGAAAATCTCTTCTGCTTTTCAATCCAGATTCACTCAGAAAGCAGATAAGCACTGTCAATTTCAGCAAATATTTTTGCAATTCACTGCCTTAATAATTTATAGTATGATTTTAGCTGAAGGATCTCTTTTCATAGAATGTTAATGGGATAAACTGGAGTTTATTACCTAAGAAGTCTGTATTTTTATAATATTCATAGACTTTAAAAAGAAAAGAATATAGATCTCTCAATGGCTTATGTTTAACATTTAGCTAATTTTGTATGCATATCAGGATGTTTACTTATCAAATCCACTTATTTCTTTTAGGGTTTTTAGGAAACACTTGCGAGGACAAAATAGACCCTTGTGCGTCATCTCCCTGCCAGAACAATGGCACCTGTTATGCAGACAGGCTTGCCTTCTCCTGCAGCTGTAGTCCTGGATTTACAGGACCTACGTGTGCTCAGCTGATTGACTTCTGTGCTCTGAACCCGTGTGCACACGGCATTTGTCGCAGCGTTGGAACCAGCTACAGATGCCTCTGTATCCCTGGTTTGTACCAACACTTACATGCTCTATAAATCTTCTAATATTTTTATATGTAGGTTCCATATATAGCTTAAAATGACTTCCTTTTCTTCTTTTCAGTCTATAAAACAGATTGAGCAGATGTTCTATCTGTTCAGAGTAATGATAGGAATCTACACATTGCACTTGGAAAAACCAAAAAATTGCAGAGTGAGCACTGAAATACCCACTGAGATCCATATGGTGTGAGTGAACTCTGCAGCTGTATTACAAAACTGTAGTCTGTAGGATAAATCTTTTTAAGGCAAGGCATCGGCACTGTTGGAATTACAAAATCTGGTAGAGCAAATAGAAAATGTGACGCTGGTCATTAGGGAAAGAGAAAAACAGACAAGGTGGCTGAACAAAGGTAGAAAAGAAAAAATATTGGTTACTCCGAAGGGTCTAGTTCTGCCATCCATGTTTACATAAATTGTCTCTCTAGAGAAGATCCAGCAGGGCTGCTCAGGTGAGTCAAGTGAGGAGACTCATCTGGGAACTGTTTGACAGCACAGCCTGACAGTTGTGGGGTCTTTGTAGCAAAAATGCATACAATACAATAGTAGTGATACCTTATAATGCATTTTTTGACACCCTTGTCGTTAATAGTAGGAAAAACTAGACATTTCTCTTTCCAAGAAATCCAGGGAAGTTTTAATCTTCTTCAGCATGTTCTTTGCCTGTAGTTCAAACAAATAAAAGCTAATCAAATATTCTTGGTCAAATAAAAGCTTTTTTCAGAACTTTGTCACCTAAACCTAATTAGAATTCCATTGTTTGTTTTTTCAAAATTATTCTGTCTCTCTCAGGACTTAAAAGTAGTCCTAGGCCACTCATGTTATGGAAATTTAATTTTATTTGAACAATATTTATACTTTTAAAAGTTAGAGATGAGAAGCCTTAGAGGTTGCATCCAGGACCATATGTGGCATGTTTTTAGTTAAACTCTTCTGTGCTGCTCCATGTATGACATTTGAAAAAAAACTATTAATTTTTTCCAAACATTTTGTTGGCTGCTGTAAACTTCACTTTTAAAAATAACATTACTTGCTTCACATAGAGGTGGAACTAGAGGCCAGAATAAATGAGCTTGTCATTAATCTGTCAATAGTTTAAAAACTTGGGTAACTTATTTCAGGAGGTCATTTAAGAACTGCATCTAAGTGGCAGCAAGATAGGGATAAACAGAATATTTCCTTCTTTTATACATTTTATGCCTTTCCATTGTTATAAATCATAGCAGCAGAATTTGAATCAATTACCTGCAGATATTTTCCCCATGAGTTAAAAGGATAATAGATAAATGGCAGTCAACTTCTGTGTAGATCAGCACATAGGAGGCACCGTGAAATACACTTTGCCCTTGCTTTGGGTAATTATTGAGTGTAAGGCGGATAAGAGCAATTAAACTTGATGATTCCTAGGTTGCAATTCCTTAAAAAAACCCAAAATAAAGTAATGACCACAAATCATAGCCTGATATATTTTTGGTGTCTCTATCAAAAAGCAGGCTGCTGGAGTGGGTGAGTAATGTACTTAGGTCTCTGGGATATTAGGAAGCTGGATTTTATTTACAATTTTGCCTGAAGAGACCTTGTCAGTATCTGTTACATTACTTGCAAAGTGAATGAATAAAATTTGTGTACAGTTTGGAAGCATTATCAAGGGTTAGTAATAAAGATAATACCAGGAAAGAAATGGTCTCTGCCTTGTGACCTTGAGGCTTTCTGACTTGCAGGCTCTCAGCATCCATGTCCCAGCTCCTAGACCACTGGCTTCTCTGTACAGGAGGCTTTCAGATATATCCCTGAATTCCTACACATAATTTTTTTTTAGGTACTTTAATGGAAAGGTTGTTAAATGACATTTTAGAATTCTTTTCTGTATTGACTATCTGACATGTCTGAAAAACAGTTTTAAAAACTTTGGAATCTGTCACTTAAAGTTTATGTTCAGCTCTAGGATGTAAAGGATGTATTTTTTTTTTTTTTAGTATTTTACAGAGGATATAATTTTCTGATACAGAAACAAAGTGCCCAAGAGTTTTGCATATATGCATCACCTGAATGCCATCCCTCCTTTATGCACTCTTTGACAGTGTCAGTTGGGTTTTGGATTTTCATCTGTGTTACTTGCTCAAAAATTAAACAAGAGAGAAATTTTAAATTGTTTCAATTAGTCCAAGGTCTGTGCAAGTCTCCTTGCTTGGTAGGCAGTTTGGCTTCCTTGTTTTTTTGGCCAGTGTACAGATTTGAAGAATGATAAATGATAGTGGTTATACTTGCATAGCTGCACAATTTGCAGAACATGAACAACCAAACACTTGCTACTAATGTTGTGTGTGTGTGTGTGTTGGCTTTCAGTGTGGGCTTTCATCTAATAGCTTGTGGAAGAAAGCTAATTTGTGTAAGCTAACTTGGAAAGCAGTCTAATACTTTTGAATGTTCCTATTTCCAGAGTGGAAGGAAAAGTGTGTAAGTTATTTCCAAGCTGAAGATACTTCAAATGTCTGCTGAGGGGCTCTGTGGGATTCCCAGTCCTATGCAACTATACCTATGTTGTACTGTGGGTGTGATTTTTCAGTTGAACATGAAACCTTAGCTTAAATCTTTATTTACATGCTTACACACCCTACTTATTAATACTAATCACCTCACCCTTTACAGGTAACAAAGAAATATTTAATGTTTGGACATTAGATTCAGAGTTTGTGTTGTGTTTTACTTCTTACCTCATATTAAAGAACTAATTCTAATAAAAGTTCTTCTGCTTATTTGTTGGGTTTCTAATCTAGTCTGGTTGGTGAAACTTGTGGGACCCCTTTGTCTGTTTGTAGAATGTTTATTTAGTTTCTGGATCCTGACAGTTTTTTCCTCCTCTTAAATCTTTTTACTCTTTATATGTAATTGTTTTAATATAGCCACCATTATAAATTTCAAATGCAAATATTTAATATAGTATTTTAAATTTTTTCTGGTCCAAAGTGGAGAAATGTATCTAGAAATTGCATGGCTTAATATCACAGCAAAGTTTTGGATTTGGGTTTTTTAAAGACATGGATTTTGAAACTGAAAAACACATGTACAGACATTAACATCTGCCCTCTCTATAAATTTATATGATGGCATGTATAGAACATTTGGAAAAAAAAGAAAAAAGGTGTTTCAGAAAAAGTGCCACAGGGTGCAAATAGTGGCTGCAGCTTTAGAAGTAGTACCGTGGAGAATGTTCCCCTGATTTTACTGCTCGTGCAGCCTAATAGACAGTTCTAGGAGTATACATTAACTTTAGTGCCTCAGCAGAGGCCAGAGCAATTTGTCTGCAGCAGCTGCAATTTCTCTTTTCTCTGTCTTTTCCCTTCCCACGTTTTGTAACTGGGGCAGGATATGTGAGCTCTGGAAGAAGTGACTTTAGGTTAATTCCAGTTCCTGACTGTCTCTGAGCCCGTTACTGCTTCTGTTTCCTCATCTTGTTTCCATTTGTGTGTTAAGACAACCTTCCATGCAATCTGGCCATGGCTGGTGAGCATGGCTTCTATCTTCCTGCCATCTGGAGCATTCTTCTCTCTTTCTCTTATTTAATTGCTGTATAAGCTCAGACTTTAACTGAACTCATAAATTTCCTGGCTATATAACATGCAACTCTGTTAGTGAACAGCCATGTATATGAACTGATGCTGTTCCCTGCAAAATAGAACTGTTTTGCATTGTACCCCATTAGACCTTCCCAGAAAGATGGGATTTATGTTCTGCTGCCTTGATTGGGTGAAATGTTAAGTATGGATAAGCCCAGGGAATCACTATTGAGGAGTTAGCATCTAAAAAGGCTAAGAAGATTTCAGCTTTGTTCTTTATTGATTTCTAAAGGGGAGAGTAAGCTTTTGCCTCTTTCTTTTGTTAACCTGAGTGTAGATATTCTTGAGAGCTTGCTCTGCTGTATCTTTTGCTCCTGAAGGCTTTGACAAAGCCCATGTCTTCTCCTCATCAGCCCGTGTGACACAGATTGTGGGCTCCCTTTCCCATTTCCTCCTTCTGCAGTTTTTAACAGCCATGTGCAGAGACTGTGCAGTTCAGCATGAAACTGAAGGCCATGCCAGAAAGAATCAGGAAAATAACGTGCTCTCTTTGAGGCACCCTTCTTGTTGCTTAAGAAAGAGGAAGAAGAGTTTGGGGATCAAGAGGAGAATGGCAACAGATCTGTTTCTGCTTTTGTAAAGACCACTAGCAGAGGGATGGTCATATAGAGGGAAAAGGGGTTACATAGGGACATTTCTATTTTAGGGTTTTTTTAGTTTCCCTGTCCATTCCTCAGACTCTGAAGCCTCACATCAGAATTAAACCTTCATTTTCAGGTTCTGCTTGAGTTCATGAGGTTTCTATTACTGAAGGCTTTTCCAATTTCATGTGACCTGGAAAAATTGCCCTTTTTTTGAAGCCACAATGCCTCCTGTGGGGTTTTTATCCTGTTCAGGACACAGTAGCTGGAGAAGTGTTCTTAATGTAGGTATTTTTTCCTTCTGAATACGTCCACAGAAATTTTGCACACCACAAAAATGCAAAGAGCTGCATTTGGCATTGGCTGTGGACACAAAAGCAGCAGAATCATAATGGTACTAGAAAGAGAGGAAGCAACTACACTAGAATCCATTACTCTGAAGTTATTTATGAAAAATGCTCCTGTTTCAATCTAAATTCTTCAACAAAAATGTAGAAATTATTTATGTAGTCTTTTTGAAGATATATGTATGAATTCATTGTACTACAGGGTTTATATAGCAGTATAATTTAAAAGCAGTAATACAGGGAGAAATGCTCACTAAGAATGACAAGGTGCCTCATCTCCCTGAGGAGAAGCATGCTTTTTCCTTCGGTGGTCCCACGGCAGAACATTCTCCATCCCAGCAATTCCAGCAGCAGAAAGCTGGTGGCCCTAGGGTGAGGAGCATGAGGGTGAAATTGTGTGTGGGTGAGACCTGCCCTCTCGTGGAGAGAGAAAACATCTCTCCCTGGCTGTGTGCAGGGTCTGGCAGCATGGGCTGACTGCAGCCTGATCAGGTGATACCATAGTTCGTATTGATTTTGGAAACCAGGCAACTATTTAGTCACAAATTCCCTTCGTTCTCATGGAAAGGTGGGAAGGGGAAAACATTTTTTTCTGAGAATATCTAATTACATCAGTGTTAAACACTGGGAATTCCCATCTGTTTTTCTTTCTGATTCTCCCTTCTGTTTTTTATGTTGGCTACAGATCTCACTACATAAGGATATTTCGTATACTCATAAGCTAAGTAAACTTCATTGTAGACTAGCAAGAAAACCCATAACATTTAGCATAATTAATTCTCTATTGCCTGGCTGACAGCTTTAGAGAAAGTGGTTCCAAAATGTTTCTTAATACCTTACTAGTCCAACTATTTCCTATGAAAGGACAATTTTTTGAGAATCATAATGGATGGTATTGTCTATATAACTTGAGTAGTACTAACAGTTGTATCTTCATAAAATTTTGTTATGAATTATCCATAATAGGGAAGGAGAGGGTAAATGCAAATGGTGTCTGAAGGCAGCATTTGTCCTATTTTCTATGATTCTGTGAGAATTTTGGAGAAAATTTAGACCAGGATACTGAATAGAGATTGATTGCCACTTACTAAGATGAGAATGTGCACCTCTCTTTGGTTATTTTTTCATGAAAGATACCGTCCTTTCATATCTATGAGTTTTGCTACTAACTAGAGATTACTTTAAGAAGTAAAATCACACTGTAGAATCTACACTTTGTATTTTAGGCCTTTTTCCTGGCATCTGTATTCATGCCCATTGGATATTTATTCATTCATTGTACATTCAGTCATCTAATTTTTTAATGTAATGATGAAATCACACTTTATAAGCACATGAACACTGTTCAAGTGCATAGTATTATGTCATAGTCTACCCTGCATCTGTAATTTCAACTATTGTTAAGACTAATGATTGTGTGGGACACTAAGTAATGAAGAAGGTGCTGTTTTCAAGTGGATTAACTCCTTCTTTCTTATCTCATAGTGCAAATAACTCAGTGGCTGTTAACAGGCTGTGTAGCTTTTCTCTGCTTCTGCTTTCTGTGTTTGCCTAATCAGCCTGTAATACCTGCCTATGTCTTGGGAATACCCTAAAGATGGAAGTACCTTAATGCTTCTACAATGCTTTGACCTTGTACAGCATTAACGCTAAAACATGTAATCATGCAAACTACTGTTATACAGTTATCACCTCTTTGATGAACAGCGGCTTTGATGCAAGGATCCAAAGGAGCTGGGAGATAGTCCATAATCCTGTATTACTTTTAACAATCAGAGAGTGGGTATCCACATTGCTGCTCTGGCCTCTGCCACCAGCCTCCATCCTTACACCTCATTGTGGTTTATCACAGGAGCTGGGAACTGTCTCAGAACACCGTGCTTCCAATATTTTCTTGGTAATTTTCACCTGGGGAACAGATGCCTTTAAAATCAGTGTCTTAATATATATCAGTTTGCACAGTATTTCTATATTAGCAAGCACCTGCCCACTGTCCATAGTTGCCTAATTGTTAATATTTACTGCAAAGTGTTTCATAAGGTTTTTTGTTTCCTCTCCATGTGGTTTAGGTTACCATGGCCTTTACTGTGAGGAGGAATATAATGAATGCCTCTCTGCACCCTGCCAGAACGGAGCCACCTGCAGAGACCTCGTCAACAGCTATGAGTGTGTGTGCCTTGCTGAATATGAAGGTAGGCTGGGGTTTGCAATTGTTCTCTGCATTTTTTATGGTAGGTTCTGTTACAAACACAGACAGACCATATCCTGAGCAGAAATGTATCCCTCACGTAAAATGAACAGAGACAAACTTCAGTATTGATCCTGATCCCTTAATCTTTATTTGAATTAAGGGTTAAGATTTCGCTCCTTTGTGAGGAATGCATGTCCTAGTCTGGGCACAAATGGATTTTCTCTGTTCTTCTGAGATGTAGTTTTTTCTGCTGTTTTTAAGATATGTTATAAAGTGATGAGATTTTTTAAAAAAAAACCATTACTGTTAAATAGACTTTTTCATCAGTTTCAGAGCCTTTACACAGAGAGCTTTCAAATTAATTTTTTATTTTCTCCAGTGAAGTGAGCTAAAAACACAATGATAAAAGATTAGTATTTGAAATAGATTAGCACAAAGGAGTAGAAATAAAAGCTATCTTGATTGTTCCTTTAGAAGATTGTAAAGCCTAGAAAGAGTAGTAGGTCTGCGACTGCTTTTCCATGTTAACTGCAGCTGTTCTTAGATCTGTGTTAAATAGAATCCATCTTTGGCATTTCTTAAGAAATTTATAAAATAGATGAGAATAGTATTTGTTTGGTTATACAAAATCTTTCCTCTCACAGTAGATTTCAGCTGTAAACAAATTAATACATATCAGTGGTCTGTGACAAGTCCTGGGGAAGGCTAAAGTGGTATTTTTTTAGTGCATTCTGTGTTGAGTCGTGCTGTGAGAACACTTCAAATGTAATTTTAAATGCTATTAGGATTACAAATAAATAAATAAATATTCTACACAGAATGACTATGTTTTAAGGAACATTGCTCCAGCATTTACTCATTAAGCTATCAATCGTTATCTCTGCTGATAAGTAATACTCACTTAACAGCTGCTTGAGGCTAAATGTGTTTCACACTGGTGACTGCACTGCTCTTTGACTATTGATACAGAATCCATCAGTTTAGAGGCCTGATGAGGAAATGACCCTCAGCTTTCCATGACATTTTAAGCAGCACTTAACCATAATGTTCACCATAATGTTCATCTTTTCTTCTCTCCCGACCTGTGGGTGCAGCTGGAAGCACTGTGCACAGCCCATTGTGCTGTAAATGAAAGCAGGGCACCTGGGTCTGTAGGCAGCTCTTGCTGATCACTGAGCTCCCCTCATTAGCACTCGAGGTGTTCAGTGGCACCAGTGAACAGAGGTACCCAGCTCAAGATATGATGTGGGCCATCAGAGGCCTCAGTCTTGGCACAACCACCCCAGGCCTGCCCATGTGCAGTGCCCCTCTGCCTCCACCCCCCGGGCTCAGGGCTGGAGCTTGTGCCAGCAGGTGCCCGTGGGCTGCTGCCTCTGCTGCTCCTCACCCACAGAATGCTCCACTACAGTGCTCTGCCTTTTTGCTGCTAACACTGCAAATGTCAGCAAAATGATTTTGGCAGGTTTGTAGTGAGCATGTGTGTGTGTGTGTGTGTGTGTGTGTGTGTGTGTGTGTATACATATAAAATATAAATATAAAAGTAAGTTTTATCTGAACAGTAGGCCCCAAGAAAATAATGCATATAGCAGTGGATTAGAGTCTGTCTTCCTGTCCCTAGGTGGGAATATGCTGTTATATGTTTTGTATGCCAGGTGCAGCTTGCACTGTCTTCTGCAAGGCAAACCTGCTGGATTCACAACATCTACCCTGGGCATGAAAGAGGGAAGGTAGTGGCATGAAGTAGAGCCATCCAGTTATTTATTTTTAGCTATACATTTGAATAATTTTTTTTTATTACCGTAGTAATATTCCTCATTTCCAGCAACAAGTAATGAGAGGCATCAGAATGCTTATGTACATTATTAAATAAGTTATTATATAAAATTCTTAGTCAAGACAATTATTGTTGACATGTTACTGAAAAATTTTAGATAACTGATCAGTTTGTGTTTCATTTATATGGTTTTTCTTAGACATCCAGTAGTTCTTCCAAGCAGAAATTGCCCTGCCTCTCCTAGCCCACAGCCTGTGGGAAAAGCAGAGAGGAGGCGTGTGTGTAAAAAATTTTGCCAGCATAAACCATATGGCTTTGGTGTTACAGCATCATTAGCCCAGGAGGATAGGTTTGGAGACTGCACACTCATTCAGGTGAAGTCAAGTTATCACATGTACAGATTCCAAGCTGCCAGTATCAGTCATGTCAATGGCAATTACTGATTTTTCCTTTTCAGGAAGGCACTGTGAATTATACAAAGATCCTTGTGTTAACATCAACTGCCAGAACGGTGGCACTTGTGACAGTGAAGGTCTAAATGCCACATGTGTTTGTGCACCTGGATATGCAGGCAAGTGATTTGTGTGTTACACATAACATCTAGTTGTCATTGTTCACCGTGTCTAGAGGAAGGCAAATGCCAAGACTGTGTCTCCTCAAGAAAGGAATTAATTTGGACTTTGCTGTATTGTGAGCTGTCTAGTGAGAATAAAAAATTTTTGATATTACTTACATCTGCTTTGAACTTTGTAGCAAAAAAAAAGCCTGCTACTAAAGCAACTTCACAAAGCTTACAGCTATTTAGCATGGCTTATGACATTACTACTTGAGACTAGATTGCATTTTAAAAATAGTATTTGAAGATTTCCAGGTAACCTAATATACTAATTGGACACTGTTGAAACTGGAAAATGTTTTAACAGGGACCTTAGTTACTGTGTACTCAAGAAACAGCTTATTCCATTATCTTAATATGCAATTACTAAAAGCCTTGAAGTACTTGTTATGAATCAATTTACACTTTCAGAGTGTAAAAAACTAATTTAATCTTTTGGCCTTGGACTTAGACTGATGTGATTGGTGTAATCCAAATATCTGTTGTCAAGATAATTTACAATCTGATGTTCTGTTAGTCATAATATTTGGTGTTATCCAATGTGACAGTAATAGGTAAACCCATACAAAGCTGGTTTATAGATCAAATTGTGCTTTTTGATCTGTTCTAATAAAAGGGCATTCTTTGGAAAAGAATTAGCTTTCCATTGTACAGTGTCAGTTCCTCAGGCACCAGTTATCTACATTATTGTATAGAATATCAGAATATCCATGATCATCTGTTATACCACATTTTCTTGGGATGGAAATTGTATTTAGAGAAATGAAACAGAGTCTGTATGAGGTTAGTCAAGTCCCTTAATCCTCAGGCTTTCTTTTCACCTGGTTGCATAAGGGTAATACTTCCTTCTTGGAATCCTTTTGATGTTCTGAGAATAAAGATGTATTGCACTATAATGTATTTTGCAGCAAGAGAGAAGTTAAAAGTCTGAGGATGTACTTGCTACATCAGGCACTTGACATACATAATTTTGGTTTTGGTTTTATTGGTTTTTTTCCTATGTAAGGTGAAGAATGTGAAATTGATGTAAATGACTGTGACAGCAACCCATGTCACCATGCTGGAACTTGCATAGATCAGCCTGGTGGTTACACCTGCCATTGTCCTCATGGATGGGTCGGTGCAAACTGTGAAATACGTAAGTTTTATAGTTCTCTAAACATTTTTTTAAAATTGTAAGTTATATTAAAGAAGTTTTTATTTATCTCTAAGTACCTATCTGCTCAAATACTCTGAATCATACATAAATGAACAAAATAATGGTAAATTAATTTTATTTTTGGCCATAGAATTTCAAAAGTGATCGTGAAAGTTAAAAACTTCTGTTTCTGGGCACCCTACTTTGAGATGTGTCAGACTAGATTGTCAGGGATGCTGTCTCAGAGCTGGGCACTCAGTTTGCCTTTTAATTGGGAATATGCTTCACATCCTCCCTGAACATTTTGGGTCAAGTGTGTTTCATATCAGTGTAAACACAGTCCTTACAGGCTTGTATTGACTTCTGGGCACCTGCAGCTCTAGTGATGTTTCAGCAAAACAACATGGAACTTGCTTACCTAAGGAAACTGGTTCTATGTAATTGTGCTGCAATTTGTGTGTGCAGGCATTTACCAACTTTTTCAGGAATAACTTTTCCAGCCATAGGCTAATTTCCACCAAATTTGTTAGAAAGAAGAAGGACTCCAAGACAATATATTTCCAGAGCATTCAGTAAGACTTGAGAGAGGTTCCACTGGAAGAAACAGCTTCAGTGTGATATTGTTCCTCATTTTACAGAGAAGCTTAACTGTAAGGGCATCCTTATGGCACAGTTGAGAGTCCAGGAGATGCAGAAAGTATGAAGTTCAACTGTGGAAGTGTTAAAATGGAAATTAGGCTTCATTAGTTCTGCTCTTCACAGACCTGCTTTGTATTTCCCTGATGTTTTGTTCTTGAGCTAGAGATGTCGTCTTTGCCAGAAAATTCAGCTGTGTATTTAACTGCTTGAATGCTCAGATACTGTGGTCATAGATCCCTTTGAGTCATTATACAGGTACACAGGTTAGCACAGTTAAGGTTGCAGGGATAGGTGATAGATTAATAAAACAAACACAAAGGATGTATTAAAAATGTTTTCTATGTCTCATTTACACGAGGATCATGTGAACCTTCTATTTTTTACTCTCTTTTACTTAAACTTTACTTAAACACATCCACTGCTTTTTTCAGATTGATTCTACTCTTGATGTTCTTGATGTTAGTCCTTACTTTATCCCAGTACATTTAATTTCAGAGCTTTCTGGTGTAAGCAAAGACTGCAGAAGACTATTGCCATCTAGCCCAGAGATGGTGACAGCCCTGCCTTTTTTTTTGTCTGTGAATGGCTCACACACTTCCCTGGGTGGTACAGAGCCAGTAGACATTGGGAGCACACCACTCTGTGCTGTCTGTGTGCCATATTGCTGATGCTAAAATATGCTCAGATGAGCTTTTCCTGACAAGGCTGATGTTGGTGACACCTGCAACATGCATGTCCAAGCTGATCAGCAAGGCAGTTTAATTCTGCCTGCCTTTGCTATTAAGTAGTTGGCTGACAGACAGGTGAGTTTAGTTCTTGGAGAAAGCAACAATCATCCTGGAAGTGCGTTTCCTGGAGTCCCTTGATGAAGTAGCAGTTACATTTCTGTTATGTTATGGATTGCCAAAGGGATACAAAGGCTTGCATCTTTTCTGAGCCTACAGATGTGCTAGAGGAATTCAGTGGTGCATGTTCTGGAGTGCTCTGGCTGTCATGCCCTAGCCACTCAGAATTTGGCTATTTGCACCACAGGTACACAGTGAAGTGCATGTAAACATATAGGAAAAGGAGAGAAGCAGAAGAGAGGGTGGAAGGAGCCTCTCCTGTCCAGCTACTCAATTATTTCTTCTTTCCCCAGTTAGAGGGGATGCAAGTTCTTTTATCTTAGCTGCTATGAGAGAAGGCAGGGAATTACCTGAATGCTAACTGACATTAGTAACACTGCAAGGCTGATTCTTCACCAGAAATATTCAGCCTTGTCTTGTTCATGGCAATTGTTTTCATCTGAAGAGGTTGAAATTACTGAGTTTGTTATCCAACACATGACAGTAGCTAATAGAGTGTATGTATAAAATAATAACAATAATAGAGGAGATATAAAAATACAGTGTAAAAAAATCTGGTTTGGACTGGTCTTGAATGAAAACAGGGGAAAAAGATCTTCTTATAGCCACAAAAAGATACATTTTAATGAATAAATATGTTTAAAATTTGAGGGTTGCCTGTCTCTTTTTTCAATAAGCTCCATTTCAGCATATATCTGATGTTACCTTGCTACCAAAGTCACTTTGCCACAGCATGAAAGTAAAAGTGCATGTCATTATGGGACACCATAACAGAATATGCTACCCCAAAACAGATAACCATGGACATGCAGCCTCTCTAACCAGTGCAGTGCCTTATGTGCAAAGCTGAGGAAGCTTTCCTAAAGAACTCGGGTTTTAACATGTATATAAAGGATTATGCAAAGAAAGAGGGATTGAGTTTTGAAGAAATCACTTCGCAGAAAGAATTTACAAGTATTTTGATCTGCAGATTTTTCTTCTACAAGTCCATTTAGCCATGTGAAGATCTTTGCACTTGCTGTCTTTCCCAGAGCTGTGAATTAACAGGCTGATGGGAACTTAATTCTAATCATATCCCGAAAGGCTGTATCGAGCTCTTTTATAAACAGGTACAGCACTTCTGAACTCACTGGAGTTGTGACAGTGATGCAGTGGATTTCTTTCAGCTCTGCAGTTTGAATCTATTAGTAAATGTGCTTCTGTTCATCTTTCCAGTTCTCTTTGCCATATTTATTATATTCTTTCAGTAGTTTGTACATAATGGTTAATAATGTGATGGAAATTAAATTTAAACACTGCATACTGACTTCGTTTTGGACCATCCTTCTCAATGCTAGAAAAAGACACAAAGCCAGTTTTATCAAGAAACCGGTGTTTGGGTGACATTTGACTAAATAGATCACATTATCCTTTGTGATTTTCTGTTAGTGGCCATGAAGGAGCCTATTGGTACTTAATCTTTTTTGTAGAACTACCCTATTTATAGTTCCCCACTTTTCACCAGCTGGTTTAGCTGCTTGAAGTGACTACCTTAACAGGGTTTCAGGGTTATCTTCTTGTCAGACTGTTCTTTTTAATTTCCAAGTGCTGTATATACAACAAACTAGACAAGATGTACGTTGCCTGGATGAATTGTGATGTTTTTTAATATCATCTTATGGTCCTTACCAGTATTAGCAATTCCAATTAAATAGGATTAAATTGGTCTTAATTATAAAGAGGATATTCTTCCTTTAAAAATGAAATGCATTTGCCTAAAATGTTAATGTAGCATTCACTGTAAAAATGCTTACAAATATCTCATATGAATTCTCTAATGCCTGCTGGTTATTTGTTAATATCATTACCTTTGTCGCTTTTGTAATTATTAGTGTAGTTACTGAGGTATGCCAAACCATGAAACTAACATTATGAAGAATTTCTAGTACAGACCGTGGTGTGCATTGAAATCTTATTCTTAATGAATTTTATGAACATTAATATAACAACAGAAAATACTGTGATTTTGAGCTGTCATATGCTATTTCTAATCTCTGGAGTATAAGCTGCTAATCTTTATATTTTGATACGGTGAGGAAAAAGGGAAGAAACTTTTCTCATCTTTGTCATCCAGAGATGGAAGACATGGAATCTAAATCAGAAGTGTCTTGCCATATATCTGCACACATTAGATCTGAATTCAGCTTAGTCTGACAGCCTGACAGAAACCACTGCGTGTGACAAATGTGCTGCAGAACAGAAATAGAAGCCCATCCCAAAATGCACAGAGCACAGCTGTATTCCCTTCCTCTTATCCTGACTGGGCAAACTGCAGCAACAGCGCTTTAGAAACATTAAATCATGGAGTGATTCAGGCTGATCAAAACTTTACTGACCTCTGAAGCAGATAAGAGAAAGAAACATCCAGTCCTTAAACTCAACTCACATTTGTGGACAAAGTCTGGGCTCCCCTGAGCTGGGAGGGGCTCCAGGACAACCTTCTCTACTGTGACAAAGAGCAGCCATTTCTCCATACTCTGCCCAGCTGAATCCCACATTACAGCTTTGGGCTTTCTCACCACCTCTCTCTAAAACAGATTTCTTTTTTTTCCCCTGTCCTTGTACATTCCCTGCATTTCTACCATAGATTGAGATTTTATCCACAGATGCCGCTAAACTGGAGACTTCAACTCAGGTGCTTGAATTATCTGCCATCATCAGCATCCTTGAGAGGTGGCTTCTGAGAATATCTTAACCTCCCAAAGCATATGCTTGGAAACCCTGTTCCCAGACTGTTTGTGATTGAGTAAAGGGAGTTTCTAAATCAGTGCAAAGCAGAAGAACATTTGAAAAAGGAACAGGCACCTACTAGAAATAACTTTTGCAGAGTTCTACATTTTTGTAGTCAGGATGATTCAAGTCTTTTCCTGTTTTGAAATAATATGAGACCATAGGCTTAAAAGACTGCCAAAAATGAGCCCTGGAGGGAAGTACAGGTTAATTAGAAATATTCTGACCCATGCTAGAGAGAAACAGATCTGAGGACATAGGCAATTAATAGAAAATCTGTTTGGCATAGATGTAGTTTGTGAATCAAGAATATTTATACAGAAGATCTCGAATACATAAATACAAGAAGTGTCTTCCAGATTGGATTTGCTTTAAGGTCTGCTTTGAGAATCTCAGGGAAATTATGCTTGGGAAAAGACTCCAGTGGTCTCTCTACTGTAGGACCCTATGAGGTGTCCTTTTTGTCCTTGAAATGCTAAAGTCTTTGCAGTCTGGTGGAGATAGGAATAAGAAAGTCTGTCTTTCAAATTAAAACCCAAGTCTGTTTAGTACATGTTAAATAACACATTTTAGTGGAAGGCTTCACTATTAGAACAAGCTGCACAAAAGGACTGGTTGGTTCCTAGAAGCTTTTGCATAAAACCTGCCTGCCTTTAGAGAGCCTGTAGTATAAAACAACATAATGCAAGAATAACTTGATGATTTTTTTATTACTTGGGTTATACGGGGGATCAAACTAGATAGGTTTTAAGGTCCTATATGACCTTAAAAATGAACAGAAAAAAAGTGGGTGAAGGTTCCACATAGTGCTGTTCAAATTTGTAGCATGTTAGACCTGGCAGTGTATTGGTAACAGAGCCTGGGAAAGTTCAAATTACCTATCTCCATAGCTTCCAAAGTCAGAAATATTTAAAATTAATATAATAAAATAGTTCTATTCAGCAGGATGGATCTAAATTATTAATTAGCGATAACCTTTTCTTTCTTATTGGCAGATCTGCAGTGGAAATCTGGGCATATGGCAGAGAGCCTAACAAATATGCCTCGTCACTCCCTGTACATCATCATCGGGGCCCTGTGCGTGGCCTTCGTCCTGATGCTGATCATCCTGATCGTGGGCATCTGCCGCATCAGCCGCATCGAGTACCAGGGCTCCTCCAGGCCAGCCTACGAGGAGTTCTACAACTGCAGGAGCATTGACAGTGAATTCAGCAGTGCAATCGCCTCCATCCGGCATGCCAGGTTCGTGCTGGGGGTGCCGATGGCCTGGGAATCTGTTCTGCTGTGTCACAGCCCGTGCGCAGCGCACCCGAGTGCTGCTGGCAGAGCCACTGGGCTGCTCTGCTGGGAGGGCACCAGCACTGCCCCCTGCTCTTATCTGAAGTGTGACAATACAGCAAAGCTCCTCGAAAGCAGATGGAATTCTGACTTTATTTGGTGGGACAGGTGCAGAGTTCTTAGCCTGTCAGATATTCTGTTAGGGATGTCTGCCATGTAATATGATCAAATAGGAAAGGCACATTGATTTTTGTGACTAATTTACCAGATTACTCAGTGAGAATATCTTCACATCACTCACTTTCGTGCTCCTATTTGCCTTTCTTACTTGCTTTCCAAGAGACAGTAATTTTTTTACTTTGAAATTTAATGGCAGGGCATTGAATGTCAGAATAATACAAAAGTAGAAGTGGGAGGGATTTGAGGCCTCAAGTGCAATCCATGGCATTAATATGGCATTGAATATACCTAGCTCCCTCCCGACAATTGTATTTAAAAACTTCCAAAGGACTTAAATAGATTTAGAAAGGGCTTTCCTAAAATCTAATGTGGATTTTCTTTGCTATTAACCTGGCTGCTTCTTTCTTACTGCTCTTCAGGCTGTCATGAAGGATAATTTATCACTGTTCATAATTTATCACTGTTCACTTGTATATGAGGTGCTGAGCCCTCCCCCCTTCTCTTTTATGATAAAAATAAATAAAGCAAAAAAACTTCTTTCTTTCCTAGGTTTAACTAGCCCATTCTTTCAGTATCTCCTCCCAGATCATGTCAGCTTCTTTATTGTCTTCCTGGATGAACTCCAGATTGTGTTATTGTGTTTATTGTGTTTCTTTTTTTTTTTTTTTTTTTTTTTTTTTCCGAAGGGGGTTCCTTAAAGCTGGAAGTAGTCATCTCTCTGAAGATTTATGTGCACCAAATAAACTGAGAAATCACCTCCTGCATCTTATTTATGGCATTCCCATTCATACTTCTGAAAAAGAAACTTGCTTTACTTTTTTTTCTCTTTTTTTTTTCTTTCTAGTGACAAATTACATACTTTTGTGACCTGTTAGACCTTTTCCTCGTCCCAAGATCCTCTGTGTCATTTTTTTTCCTAGCCAGTATGGTTTATTGTTTGACATCTCTTTTAATAGGGTAGAACTATCATTTTTGGTGTTTCTTTTTCCCCTTTCTTCAATTTGTCAAGATCAAATTCCATCAAAGTATTCATGTGTGTTACCATTAAAATGCTCTTAAAACAGCTGAGGGAGACATGTTCCTTGTGCACTGACATGGAGAAATGTTTACATATTGGTTGGCGATTGCTGGTAATTAATTTTCTTAGTGTTCCAGTTCGTTTCAGTGAAGAAGAAATAGGTTAAATTGTACCACTGCTGAATTCTTCAAAATTATCTGAAATGGGTGAGATGTTCCCCCAGGCTCAGTTAATCACATCACAGCTTTGGGTAGTAGCTCTTCCAAGTATTCCAACTTCAAAAATGTTCTTAGACTGGGATAGATTAATGATGATTTTTCAAATCCATATTATGTAGTTAGAAATTACAGTATTGTCCGTTGAGGGCTTCCCTGTCTTGGATAAGGTATTTCTACTTAATGCAAATGAAAGTAAATGTTTTCATTCCAAACAATTTTCAGTGCCTCCAAGAATGTGATGCCTTATAAAAATCCAAAATAGAGTACCAAGTCAGGTAATTCATGGAGGTTTATTGCAAAGATATTTTGGGTTCAGAAAGATATAAACCACTGCTTTGGTTATTTCAATCCAGGAAAAGGAGCAAAACTTTTATAGTTATTTTTGCATAAATTCTTAAACCTACATATATAAAGGTCTGAATTTTCAGAATTGCTGAATCTAAGAAATCTACTTTCAAATAACAAAAAGTTCAGCGTTTTCTGAAAATAATTCCCTTTCACAGTTAGATACCAAAACTTGCTAGTAATTTTGGAAAATGGAGGCCAAGGGAAAAGTTAGTAGATTATTTTCTTTAAAGGTAAAGTTTCTGGTAAAGTCAGCAGGTGTCTGGGGGTGTGGATGCCTGTTGCATATTCAGTAAATTATTTTCAAATTACTTGTTCATGATGTTCAGCATTTTTTTCCTATTTTTTTTTAATAATTTGATCTTTATTAACCAAGGTACTTGCTGTAAGACAAAACCAATGTGCTTGAGGATCATTATTAATCAATGTCTACTTCCAGTGAATGTTCCTAGGATTAGCAGGTCAGAACTAGGTAGTTTTCCAAGCAGATGAAGCAAATTGTCTTTAGCATTCATTATGCAGACAGTAAAGACATATTCCTTTTATGTTAAAATTTATAGATTTTAAAGTTGGAAGAGAGCAGTGTAACATAATAGTTGACCACTGGCTATGGAAACCATAAGATGTCATTGAAATGGAACCAAGATCTGTTATTGAAATAGAATTGTTCGCTTTAGAAAAGCAGTCACACTGAGTTCATGAATTATCTGGACACAGTCTATGCTGCAGTTAGTTCTGTGTGTGCCCAGATATCAGCAGCCTTCATGCACCACTTACAGTGTAGTTTATTTACTTTTTATTTTCATATGCCGATCGGTCCTGTCTCTGTGTCAGTTGAAGAGTCTGGTTCATCAGACTCTGATTAAGTTCTCCTGTCACAGCAGGGTCAGCTTATCTCCACTGCATGCTCACCCCATTCCTATGGAGTTGCCTGTGTTAGACTGTGGTATCCTAAGCTTTCTGAATTGGATGAGCATCAGCACACGCTCATTTCTTACCATTTCCTGGCATAGATCTCTGTCAGCTGCCTTTTTGTAAAAGTGTGAGCATGTGCACATACACTCTGGTCTCCACATCACCTGCCAATTGCTTAATATTCATCCTCTGCCAGGGTTAATTTTCTGGGAACTCTAGCATTATAGCTCGATTATTCTAAGCAAGGCACAATACCACTTGCACACCTGACCTTTTCTCTGAATAACGCAGAGGAAATAAATCTTCTCATTCTCCTCCTGTGAAAGTCAAAAGAATCCCTTCTTCTTCTCAATATGCTTGATCCTTTTTTTAACTTCTGGTCTCTCTCTTTTACTTCTCTTGTTTAAATTTTATTTGTGGACTCCTTTTGCTAGTTGCTGGTTTTGAGCAGAGTAGCAACATGTGGTTGGTTTCTTTATTCTCTTTCTGGGTAAACTGAACTTCTGCCTGTCCCACAGAAGTCGGAAGGTACCATTTCCTTGGGGTTCTGCTGTCCAATGTTCTCAAAAATCTACTTGAGTGGAGTTGTTGAGATTAATAACTCTATAGTTAGCCATCTCTTGAAATGTTGTTCTAAGGAAGTGGAGGAACAGGACCATTACAAATGTGAAGATTTGCAGTGTCTCACACACACATACACACAGAGACAGCTGCCTTTGCCAAGAATTGCTACAATGAATGTGTACTGTCCTCAGAATTGTCATGGAACCCACAGTTTCTCTCAAACTACACAGGTCACTCTTGTTCAATGCTTCATTGCAAAATATATTTTCTGATTGTTATTTTGTGTAGTTTACTTTGTGATGTGTATTCTTGATATACACTGGTAAGCATGTCTGATGATTGAAACACCATCATCACCCACGAGTGGACATGCCAAAGCTAAATGTTGAGCCTGAAGAAATTCCCCAGTGCTACTGTTACACTGTTTACCAACCCAAGCACATAATTGTTCACAGTATGGCATTGAAGCTAACATTAAAATGGTTATCCATCATGTCCCTCTGGTCTTTTTCCACACTCAGTGCTTCCCAGGATCAAGATTTCTCCACACAGTGTATACTCTTTGTTAGATGAATAATCTTGTGTTTTGTTGCCCCGGAAAAAAAATCTTTATTCACTTGTTTGCCTGTGCTTTTGCTGCAAGCAGGCAGTTAATTGATCTCACACACTCTTTAGCAGGAAACTGCATCTTTTTGCTATTGATTAGCTGTTGAATCATTGCCTCTTGCAGATTGTATTAATAATTGCTTTGTGTGTTCCTATGCACACCCATTGAACAGAGTTCCCATTTAACACTTCTGTCTTTAACATGAACCTCTGAGGTTGGTGATAACTCTTTTTGTTTACTGCTTTGGGCAGTGACTGGCTTCTGAACCACCTGATCATAGCAAAGTGGTTGAGCAGCTCCATGGCTCAGCCAGACCATAAACAGCTTGCACATGTGCTGTGCTCTTTTCTCAGCCTTTTCTAATTAGGGGCACATGTCAACCCTGACCTACACAAGAAAACAGATTTTGTCCTGCTTCACTGTGTGCAACAAGCCATGTGCTCTCTACTGTCAGAAAGGGCAGGTAGACTTTGACTGAAATCTCTGGAGAATGTTCACCATCATTTGTATCTCTGCAGAGCTCTATTTCCTTTAAACCCTTGAGGGTGATGGTGAAAAAGGGTGATTCAGAATTTAATGCTGCCTCTGATTTAGTAAGATGCCATGACTTGATTCGGTCATTCAGTTCTTGAAATTTTATCTCATTTGTAGAAAATCAGTGTTATATATCATGATGGGGATGAGGAAATGTGACCTGTCTGTATTTATTAAAATAACCTATAGAAGAAGGCAGACATTCATGCATGGGAATGAATCTAGTGTAGTCTTATGTACAGCTAAAGCACTTTGAAAAATGAAATTGTTACCGTACATATCATAATGCTTTCAGCCATTTCAGTTTTATCTGCATTTCTAAATCACTGAAAACAGGCAAGAATGAAATTGGAAATCATGAACCTGCATAAAAGTCTTGGAAGAAAATCAAGTTAATTTTGGTTTGGGCTAAATATTATCCTCAAAATCTGAATTTTCTGGATTTCACTTTCCAGTGTGCATGACGTAAGTTAATATAGGCTTAATGTAATAGATAAGTGCATAAAATCCTTAGTGTGGATGACTACATAAATAATTCTGTTTCTGTGCTTTCTGTACTGTTTTCTCTGCATCAGATCAATAAGGAAAAATACTCGACCATTTTTTGCCTCATTTTCCTGTGATTTCTTTTGTTACAGAGAATTTATCTAAGCTCTCTGACTTTGTTTCTTATCACAGGCCATAACTCACTGTGTTGTTGCTTTGAACTCGTTCATATTTCTGTTTGTCACCAAAAGTTTTCTTTTATTTCAGGTTTGGCAAGAAATCACGACCTGCAATGTATGACGCAACCCCCATTGCTTATGAAGATTACAGCCCAGATGACAAACCTTTGGTTACACTGATTAAGACAAAAGATTTGTAATCTAGTGTATCTTTTTTGGATTATTTTTCAAAAGGATGGGCTACTAACCTAATTTAAACATTTTTAAGAAGAAAGCATAAGTAATTTAAACCATTAGATGCTTCAGAATTTTCTGTAGAATATTTAAGAACCAATTTTCTGCAGCTTTTAGTTTGGAAAAATATTTTAAAACAGAATTTGTGAACTTTATGATTTAAATTTTAATGTACCTTGAGCTCTATAAACTATAAGCTTATGATAGTGTGTGCTTTTTTCTTGGTAGACACTATTACTAAACCCAGATGAGTTTCTTGTGGTTGTTACAGAACAGAAAACAATAATTAATGAGGAATTCTTTATGAAATGTCAGTGCCAGCTTTCTCAGTAGAGGTAGGAAAAATGTGAAGCATAATATGATATATAATATATCCATTAATTAAAAAAGTCTAAAATGTTTGTGTTGTGAAAAAGAAACTAGTAAAAATTATTATTCCTAATCTGAATGAATTAGCTTTTTGCCTTATTCCATGCATGGATAGATAACCTATTCCTCCATTATTTCCTGAAAGTTGCTAAAACATAATCTTGAGTTGATGTTTAACATTTTTGTAATAGCTATTCAGGCTAGACCTTGTATAATAATTAAAGTGCCTCTTGAGGCAAAGTAAGGGCATGATCCTTTAAACATTGAAATCAATGAGAGAGCTTCCATTGACCTCAATGGATATGGGATTGGATCCTACAATTGGACTGAATCTATATTTTTCTTTAAAGGTTAAAGTTTTTTATATTGTGAGTAAACTAAGCATATGGTTTGAGTTGTTTGTTTCCTAAAGGTTGTTGATGTACAGTATTGTTTCATGAAATATTGTGTATTTCTCATAGTGCTTCTTATTTAGGATCAGTATGGGGTTTTTGTGGCTGTATTTGATCGCTTATGGGCCTCTTAAATTCTTGCTTATTTCAGAAAATACTGAATAAAAGTTAACCAGTGAAGATTGCAGCTGTTTCTTTGTTTTTCTTCATTTCAGACTGAAGTGTTGTCTATAAATTTGAAAGGACGTGAGCATATGATGCACTATAAATAATGCCAAAATATGATATTCCAGCTGTTAATCTGAAAAGGGAAAAATGGTTTTTATTATCAAGGTAATCTCTCAAGAGTGAGAAAACTGCAGCTCAGCTCCAGAGTAAAGGCACAGTCCTGGATGGTGGATGTGCAGGTTAGTAGCACCATTCCATGTCTGAATTACAGAAATGCCAAATGCTCCTCAGAAATCCAGAGTACCTTTCCTGATGTCCTGTATCTGCTACCGTGGGCCTTCAATGATGGTGGTCTAGGACAGTAATTATTTAAAAGAGGATTGAGGAGCCCAGATCCAAGTTTAAACTAGATTTCATTCTTCAGGCATGGTTTTCTATGTCAGAGGTTGTAAATTTGCATCCGGTGGCCATCAGATGATTGTTTTCTATTGGTACATTTTTTTTGCTGTACAGGTATGTTGAAACTTTTCTTTACTGTGACTTCTAGAGGTGTTTTGAGGACCCTTAAGAAAGAAAAATCAAGAGCAAGCTGTACCCTATACCATTTTTGGTAACTTGTGCAGAATAGGGGCCCTGTTGTTGCAATTGATTTGTTAATGGAAGGAAGGGAAATACTAATTCTTCAGAATTTTTGGCCTTTTCATTCAATAAAATATTGGCTTGCAAATCTATAGAAAGTAGGGAAACAACCAACTCTGTTGTTCTAGGGAACATACATATTCATGGACCATATTTTACAAGAGAGATGTTGCAATGAGCAGCAGCCTTTCTGCATACAAATCACACCTTGGTAGTGATTCTTGACCAACTTATATTTCTCTCAATTGACTGACCTGAACGATAAGTAATTTGTGAGGAGCTATTTTCCTGTCAGCTTGAAGCCTCTAGCTTCTGTAAATCATCCTGTGCATCCTGTGAATTGTATTCTGAAAATTACTTTGTCTCCTTCCAATTTATTTTATTGAGCTCTGATGGCATGTTATGCATGCACTCGTGAGATATTTGTGAGGCACTGCACTGCCTGCCAGATGGAGCTGCCCTAAGACCTGGAGGGAACAAACCCATCTTGTGTTTGTATCCCAGCTCTGCAAGAACAAGTTGATTCCTGTTTTGTACACCAGCTCGTGTCCTGAGGACATACATGACTGTGGACAAGGGACATTGTTATTTCACATCCTTTTCCCCAACCATATGAGGTTTATTCTGTACAGGGAGTAAGTACAGATGTATAGCAAATACCACTGGCTGTTAATATACTACACCTTTTTTTTTTTTTTTCCTGTTAACCATCCAGTTGCAGAAAGGGCTGATTGTATGTAGTCTTCCCCTAGCAATGGGCTAACAGTCTCCAGCTACTCCTGGACAAGACAGAGACAAGTCTCTGGGCTTGTCATTAACCTCTAGTACTTGTGCACTCTCCAAATTTGGTTATTTTTTTCATTCTCTTCCATCTGGAAATAGGAAAACATCCTTGAGGGTTTTTTCTTCAGAAGAGTTGTGATACCTGTGCTAATAGGAAAATGTCATCATTTACATGGATTCTGGATAAAGTCAGTCCAAAATTATGAAGACAGTGACCCTATCCATGTGGTTGGGCTGATTGCAACATGGCATAGATACAAGGCCTGAGGGAACAGCTGAGCACAACAGCTAGAAAACACTTGTTGGCTAAAGCCATAAAAATTATCTGCATTAGAACCTGCAGGTGTGAACCTAACATTAGCTGAGAAAAATTAGACTATTGCCACAGGTTCATCCTCTCTTTGTGTCTTGTCTCTGGGAGGTGCTTTGGGAATCTGCATTCCTCCTGTGTGGGTACCAGAGGTGACACCCTGCAAAACCCTCAGGTGAGAAGCCTCAGTCCCACATCAGAGGCAGTGTTCAGTACCAGATCTTGCACTTGGAAGAAGCTGGCTGTCAATCCTTCCTACCTCCAACACACTTCATCTTCCAAAGACACAGTGAGAAATGAAGATGTTGAGGGGTGCAGGTAGCTTGAGAAGGAGATGAGGACAGGGGCCGTGCCATGGGGGGCTCTTTGGATGAGGTCCCTGGCCTTTGTGTAGCTGAGTGCAGAGCATCTCTCCCCCTGGGGACCCGAGAGCCTGGCTGTCCCTGTGCCAGGTGGGATGAGCACGTGGCAGCAGAGGCCCTGCCACGAGTCACAGTGGGCACTGCCAGCCCCATCCCTCAACTGGGCAAGCAGGAACAGGATGAAAGAAAGGCCTAGAGATGTGGTCCTGACTTGGCTGAACCTGCAGGAACTGCTTTCACCTCTCTAACCCTGTTCCTGTCAGTCTATTGAATAATGGGCTCGGAGGGACAGTCGTGGCTGGGGAGGGGATGTGGGGAAGGCACATATGAGGTGAGAGATTGCCAGGAGACCTGAGTCTCCCCTGCCTTGGATAACCCTGTGCATTGTCAGTCAGGGCTGGGTAACATCCTGCACCAAACCCAGCAACCTGATTCTGCTGCTCTCCCTCCACTGCAGCTGTGGCCAAATGTTGCACTGGTGTGAGGGGAACGAGAGCTGAAAAGAAGCTTCAGGTCAAAAAAGTGCATCCTCAAACAGTGAAAGTCTCTTCTTGGTTAATCCCTTTGAAAACAATGGGATCATAAAGACAATGTGTGTGATGATTTGGGGGAAGGTGGCTTGGTGTCTCCGTGCATCTAAAAATATAAAAGATGTGACCATAGGAGTAAACGTTGCTTGTTTTAGTGAAGTCTTGTGTTGTGACACTTCAGTCACAGAACTGATGTTTTCATCTTGTCTCAGCCTCATTTCTGGAAACAGCATGTCTTTGCTTCAGCAGGGCTTTGTTGAGAAATGCCTGAGCAGTTATGACATTCCTGAAGATGTGTAATTTCTTCTTTGATAGCAATAGATACCTGATGAGGAATAAACTCAACACCTCTGAAAATTATGCTCTGTGTGAATGGCTGAGAGGAATTGGAGAGCCACTCCTCACTTGTGTTGCCAGAGGGAACGTCTTTTCCCCTTCATGTGGCTAAATCCTTCTGTGTCCAAAATTTCTCTGAGATTCTCTTCTCATGTTGCACACAACCACCCAGCTTTTGCAGAGCAGACAGGCACATTGCATCAGACAGATGCAAATCCAGCCTGTCCTCCCTTTGGGTGCCTCCAGCCTGGTTTCTGTGGGAGGTATTTGCTGTGTGACCAGCTTTGGGAACCTTCTTTTTTCACTACTGCCATATTTTTGAGGTTCATGTGCTGCACAGTGCAGCTGGCTGAAATTGCTGTTTGTATGGTACTCTGCTCTTGTATTCCTGACCTCACAGGGTGCAGAAGTACAGTCCTCCCATGGATCATGGAGGGCAGCTGAAAGCCAGGTTAATTCAAGGAAGAGTTTAGCCTCTTATGCTATGCTCTGCTATGAATAGTTAAAATAGTGAGTGCATTGTCTAGAGCTAATGAGTTCAAACATGTTTTCAAAATAAAAAATGGGAGTCAGGGCAGTCCAGTGTGTGCATAAACCTTCTCTTCAAACCTGCTGAGACATGTGCACTGGCTTACAGCTTTTAGGCATCCTTTATTTTAAAACAAAATATAAACAAAATTCTTGTTTAAATTTTGTTTTCTCTCTCAGCAACTATTACCCTTAGGAAATCCTCTGCAAGAGTAGGGGAGCAGTGAGAGAAGGGCAAAGCACAGAGCTGGTGCCAAACAAGAGACATGGAGCTGATCTGCTTTGTCTCCTCTCTGTAAGTTTGTCTTCTGTCCCTTGAGACTTTGGCTGGGCGTCTGCCAAAACACTGTAGTTGTGTGGGGTCAGGAGGGGTGGCATAAGGCAGATTTGACATTAAAGTCCATCTTAAGCATCTCATCAGGGAGATGAGAGCAGCCAGAGTCTGGCATCTGAGCAATCAGATGCTGCTGCTACCTGAGAATGCTGGAGACAGCTGCCAAGATGGGCAGTGTGATGTGTTCTCAGCTCCCCCTCAGTCTGATGTGCTGGTCACTGGAAAAGTGACCTTCAAAAATCATCTTTGCACTTCTTGACTTCCTGCTGTTTGCACTAGAGCTGATCCCTCTGGTGCAACTTCTGTGCTGCAGAATCCCCTCTGTAGCACCCAGCATCTGAACCCTTTATACCCTCATGTTTTGGAATGGCTCCAAATAGGTGAGGGTGATTCCTTCCAAAAGGACAAGGGTCAACCAGTGAAAACAAACTTCAAAGCAGCTATGCCACATCCAGCTTCATCTGGGCTCAGCTGGCTTCTTTTCTTCTGCAGTGCAAAATGGATAACAAATATGACCTCTTTGGAGAAGTCAGATTTCTCTGTTATTATGAATTCCAGTTTCATATCCTCCTTTTAAGACATTTATGATAAGATGATTATTGTAAATAAGCTTACCCTTTAGCAAAGAATAAATCATCAAATAGGCTTTGTTTGGTGAGATCTTGGCAAAGGAATGTAAATAAATAAACTAACTGAATAAACTTCTTTATCTGATGTGCTGAGCAGAAAAGGCAGCAAAGTTAATCATTTAGGAAAATAAGCTGGACCGCAGTGCTTTCTTCAATAACAGACCTGCCTAAGGGAAACAATCTGCTCTATCTTGCTGACCCTGGACTTTTTGCTAGCATCCCACAGATCACAAAAGATCCACTCTGGCAGCAATGCTGTCTTGTCAAGGAGATGTCCTTCGGCCTAAATTTTTGATTTGTTTCTTTTCCTGCGGATCAGTCTACTTCCAGTCAGAGGTAGTTCCTTGGATCAAAACAGAGAACTCTAATAAGGAGTAGCTGTGGCTACTCTTGGGACTAGAACACACACAGACAACAATCTGAATCTGCAGGGTCTTAAACTTTGGACCTCATTCATGTTTCCATATGAGAAAGTTTGCATGTGACTCTGCATGGATCTCAGTCCAACACCACTCAAGGAAATGAGTGCGACTGTTCCAATTTTCACCATGGTTTTTTATTGACTTATGGATTTGAAGTAATCTGAAGTAAATCTGCCTGGAATCTGAGATGATAAGCCACATACAAGATGCACAAGGTAACAAAAATGCATGTAGCTTCTGTGGAAAACAAACAGCCTAATGCAGTGGAGGTTATTTTAGCATGTAGGAGCTGCATTAGCAATTAGTTTGTCAGCAGAATACTTAGTTCTCAGCCCCATTTTTAATTGTTTGGTATGAGATCACTGCTGGTGTAGTTTGGTGTCCTTGAAGCTTATTTTCTATATTGTATTGGGACAGAGAGAGCACAAACAACAGGTTCCAATTATGGTTCTTTCTCGCTGAGAACAGAGAAATATATAGGTAGGTTACAGAGAGCAGAAAGCAGCATCAGCTCGCTGGAAAGGGTGTTTGTAGATCCCACTTATGGCATTGATATTATTCTACAGATCAGTCTGTGGTTTGATTTGCTATGTTGCATCTGTCATGTGGAGAGGGTAACCAGCCAGTAATGTGTCATGGTGCAGAATAATGTATTGCAAGGATTTTGTACCTAAAATGTGCTGTACACAATGTCTTATTTGTGGTCTGTACATGACACCAGTTCCTCCTATTAATTTAATTTGAACGTTTATTTCAGTTGTTTTGCCTTTGTATGGCATTTGCTAGAAAGGTCTTTCAAAACAAAGCTGGCAGAAATGTCATGTAACTAAGGTCAGATCTGCTTTCACATGTGCCTGTTATGCCATTTCACTTTCATCTTGCTATGAATTTGGACTTGAGATTGTTCTACATATATAAGATGATGACCAGTTATTTTTATCTCCAGTACTCATCACGTTGCTCCCCCCTTTCCCAGTGCCTTGTCTTGTCTGTGTGCAATAAGGTCAAAGACAGGAGGAGATTTTTAGAGTGCTGAATTAGGTGTGGAGTTTCTCAGTTTTCCTCTTTCATTAATTTCATTTCCATGGAGAGAATATTTTACAATTCCATGGAAATGCCTTAATCCCTGAGAACTTTGAAGGGTAATTTTACTTTAATGCATTGAGAGTTAAAATAAGGTAGTAAGCTAGCAGTATTTACAGACATGTCATTTAAATCAAAATGTCTCACAGCCGTGATTTACTTAGTGATATATGTTGCTGAATTTTGGAAGATTTCATTTGGAATACATTATTCAATGGTTTAGATTATTGAATGGTAAATATGGTGATGCTTTGATAACGTTTTGGAGTTTCATGCAATAAACTACAAAATTTCTGTAAAAACTGGTTAATACTATCTACTTTTCCCTCACTTTAGGGAATGGCCATCTGCAGAGAAAACCAAAATTTCCATCAAAACTACTACCCTACCGTGGCATTAGGTGTGGCACTATCCATGTTTTTCCAATTGTTTTTCATAAGCTGATTTTGCATAAGCAATAAAGTCATCTTCTCTTTCCCCATAAGGCAGTACCTCTCAAAGAGGGCAGAAATTGTGGACAGAGAATTATTAGACTTCAAATTAACAGTTAAATATGATCATCATTGAAAAGGAACTCAGCCTTGAGATTTCTGAGAATTCATTGTCTCTCTCTTTTTTGTTTATGTGTTGTCTCTGACTTACATCCCGCTTCTTCAAACTCTAGTGTCAAGGGTGATTTATGAGTGCAATTTTCTGTGTAATATTATGTAGCAATAGTTGGCAAATCCCTTCCCTCAGCACGGGGATGTATTCTTCTTTGTCAGACACCAAAGAGGCACACAACCCTTGAGTTTCTTTAAAAAGAATTCTTTTTGACAGGAAAAATGCAAATCCCATCTCGTAATAATTAATCTCATAATTACTTATAGATATGTTACATGTTCAAAAACTGCTCTGGCCATACAGCATTAGCATTTCCATGTGGTGGACCCCCTGGGACCCTTCTGACTGTCTCAGGTCCAGCTCTGTATCCAGTGTCTTGCTCTTTGATAAAACAAGCTCTGCACAGTGCTGAGCAAAGCCTAGGAGTCCAGCTGCATTGCTGTACTGGGCACTGTTTGGGATGTTCATTCAGCTGAATGAAGGACCCTGGAGGTTTGTTAACTTTCTGTTATGTATTTTTTCCTCTTCTAGGGTTGAAGTATTATTGCATTTAAAGAGCTCTTTGAGTTGCAAGACTTGGTAAAATCTTGTGTGATAAGTTCAAGGCATCAGCCTTATAGTTTCCGTGAGGGCTCTGCATTTACTCTGGTTCCCAAAAACTTAGAAAGGACTGAAGTCCACTAAATTATTGTACACAAGAGGATGATTCTTGTGCTTTTCTGGATGATTTGTAAATCTCTATTTACAATCTTTATGCATATTTGCCAGAAAATCAGTTCACATCCACCCAGAAACACGTTAAAATCCTTCCCAATAATGAGCGCAGTGCCCAGGTTAGGGACAAAGAGGGTGGCCCTTTCCAGCTTGCCTGTCTGCCTTGTCTTAGTTGGGACTGGGGTGAATTGAAGTATAGTTTCATCCTTGAACTCTGCTGTTTCCTGTCTCACAGATTTTATAGTCTATGACCACTGCAGAACAGGGAATATGTGTCCCTTGTCCTACAGTAGTCTTGGGTTTCTGCACCTTTATATGCTCAGCCATACTCAGCCATTAGGGTTCGACTGGTACCAGGTGATGGCAGTGGGGGACAGAGAATGCATTACACAAATGACACCAGTGCTGCTGCACTCTCTGCTGTGAACATCTCAGCAGTGTAATTTGGAAATTACTAGGGTTCAGCTCTTTATGTTTGTGTGCACAGTCACTTCCAGGAGAATTTGGGTTGTTGCAGGAGCACTCTACATTCCCATGCTTGAGTGGGGGAAGGAGTAGCATCTCCTGGATTGCCACACAGCTGACCAGTCTTCCTAAGCCTATGAATAACTGCTGAGGATGTGTCACTGAAATAGGAAGTGTGGCTTCTAGTAACTTCCTATTTTAACGGATGAAATTGGGTAGCTGGAATGGTGAAATTTAGATGACACATTGCCAAATCTTCTTCTTGCTACAAGGATGCTCTGCAAACAAAAGTTTTGATTTAAAACTGTCAAAAGTCTCTTTTCTTGGTAAGTTTTTTCTACTCTGAGGGAATATCCAGTGCATGTAAAATTGCCCACAGTATTATTTATCATTTATCATTCTTCATTCATTTTTATAATTTCAGTCTCCTCAGTGCTCACTCTAAAAACAGCTTATCTATATAGACATGATTCTTCGCTCATTGTTAAAAATCAGAAGTAATTTGAACGAAATTCACTGAATCACATCCGTGCAACTCAGAAAGTGTCATGATCAGGAGCTAGTGGGATGCCATGGATTTAACTTAGTCTAACACTGGTGTAAGGGTCATCAGGATCTCTACAGATTTGTGGGGGTACGTATTTCTTTTTGTCAGACAAGTAAGTACTTAATAATGATTAGGGGTAATTAACAAATAAAGACAATACACTCAAAGGTGCACAAGGTTGACAGGGGTCTTAACAGATCTTGTTTCAAGTTTTTCTGGACTAGGAGAGAACAAATGTGTAAGCATCTGGCATGTGTCAACCCAAGATTTTCTGGTGTTCATTTTCTGCTGCTTACAAGATTAATTGGTGCATTAAGAGCTGGTCTTGAGCGTCTTTAGATTGTTAATGCAAGATTTGCTGTTGGAGGCTGCCTGGGAAATATCACTGTTCCTGCAGGGAGGCGCCTGGCCAGCAGCTGTGCCAGTGGTGACTCGGTGAGAGCATTCCCTGGCGAGGTGACGATTAATCCTCGTGTCCCGTGTCCCTGTCCTCTCCTCTGCCCTGCATGCATCGCTGCCCCCATCCCCCTGGGTACTTGGCTTTGCAGGCTCCGAGCCCCGGGTTTGCCCTGGTGCCTCCTCGCTGCCCCTCAGCTCGGCATGCCCTTCCTGCCTGCGCACGCTGCGCTCGGCCCGCCCTGCCCGGCCCTGGGCACCGGGGCCTGCCCGCCTTTCTCCCGTGCGCGCCCCGTCCCTGCCCCATCCCCAAGCCGGGATGGCTGCAGTGCCTCGCCTGGGGGCTGCCGATCGCCTCCGCCTGCTGCTCGCCCCAGACGCTTTTCTCGCCGCCTGTGCGGCCCAGATTCCACGGCCTGAATTCCCCCGGCCGCCCTCGCTGCCCGCTGGCGCGGCGCCGCCGGGCACCGAGCCCAGAGGCCGCAGCCCCGCAGCGCGGCCGCTGCCAGCACCCGCAGACTCGGCCTCTCGGCCCCAAGGTTGGCTGGGGGAAAACAGCCTTGGTGGTACCGACCCGAGAGGCTCGGCCTGGCCAGGAGATCAGCTCTGTGTTTGCTGGGACACTGACAGCCCTTATTCCCTCGCTCACCCGCGCTCCTGCAGGGGCCATGGAGGGGCTGCCTGGGAGGATAAAACTCGCTCCGTCTTTCAGTATCGTATATTTTGTCCTTCACAGAAATGTTGTGCCCTTTTAAATTAAACTAGACCTTTGAAGCAACCTTCCTTCTGCACTTGTTGACCTGCCATGGCTTTGGTGCTTTATTTTCACTGCTCCTGTGAGCAGGACTAGTGCTGTGCCAACAACATGAAGGAAAAGTAAGACCAAATATCTGCCTTTCTAAAGATGAGACCTCTAGAGGTGAGAAGATAAAAGGGATATCACATAAATACGGACAAATACATCACTACCTATGCATTTCACACTTTTATGTAATGCATCGACCTCCAAAATTGAACTTTCAGAAGAGGAAGAGAAGTAGCTGTCCTGGTGCTTGGGGAAGGTGGTGGGGCTGTTACAGCTGAAGACTGAATCAGAAACACAACCTCTTCTGGCAGCAGCACAGGTAATTAAAGACACCTGATCACTATGGGAACGCCAGCAAAAGCTTCCCTACCAAATTGGAAATCAGGGCCTCGTTATCCCTGGCAAGCACAAGGATGGGTGGGAGAATATGGTATATCCAAATCTGAATTATCTCCCTTGACTGGGATACTTACTGCTGGTTCAGTTTCACAAATCATTAACACCACACTGCTTCAGGTTATAGCGTCTCCTGATGCCATTTTAAAATACCTGAAGGGGGCATGAGGCAGATGCATTGTGAGCAGAAGTTCCCTCGGCTGAACCACATTTGGTGGAGCTGCACTCCCATGTCTGCATAATCATCTCTATGCACCTACACAATCAGAATGAAAATGATTACTTAAATAACATTAGGGATTATACAGTAAGCAAGGATGCAAATAAATTTTCTTTTCAAATTACCCAAACACAATACTGAAGGGAAATCAAGGCCCTTTGAAGATAGTGGTCTGTACTTTGACAAGTATTTTAGTGAAACATTCTTACTGTTGAATTGCTGCTAGGTTAACAGTGACCATGCCTGAGGAGATCCCAGGTAAGGACTCAGAGCCAGACCTTTAGGTGCTGCTGCCCCCAGCAAAGGGGGTGTATCTGTCACTACATGTACATTGAAGTTGCTTCTCAATAGTCTCTGAACTCTGTAAATGATTGAGACCCCTCAAAGCCCAGGTTTGTGCTGCCAATGTTAACACACTGCCAGTGCTCTGATGCTGCCCCTGGCTACCCTTGCCTGCATCCCATGGCAGGCTGTGGTGCTGGAGCCCCAGCCTGATTGTGCCCACCCCAGGTAATGCCCTCACTGCAGCTGCCATGGCCAGACTCCAAAGTGTGCACCCTGCCATGGGAACTGGAAATCCTGAACTTGGGTGTTGCCTCTGCCATATTTATATGACATATAGTTGAGGTCACACCATCCCAGTCAGTTTTGTCGTCTGTATGAAGTTCTACATAAAAATACATTTACTGTTACCTTGAAAGTTAAGATGTAATAGTTGTCAAAGAAAACAGTTTGGATTACTTGGATAGTATATTTTGGGTTGCTTAGGCACTAAATATTTTTTCAGAGATATATTGGAAAGCTCAGATGATGTGTCTGGTGCCATCTATGCAGGGTAGCTGCATATGCTTCAAATGATTTGACAAAGTGTTGAAGAGTAACAAGTGTATTTAGATTGTGGAAGTATGCTATTAATTACAGCACTTTACAGAACATTAAATTTGTTAATTAGGCAAACGTACTCTACAAAGGCAAATACAAGGTAAACTGAATTAATAATAAAAAAGGAGATGTGTTTAATGACTTCTGTATGCTTTGTAAACTTGCATAATCAAAAAGAGGATCTTGCAAACAGGACTTGCAAAAGACAGGAAGTCTGCAAAATATTTGGGGAAGCACCATTTAAATAACTGAATGACTCTTCTAGTTGTGTTTCAGTGAGATATAACAGTGCCCCTAAAGCTAAATGGAGTTTTTGCAGTCAAATAATTCAATGGGATCAGCAATTGGACAAGTTTAGTTAATTAAAAAGGCAATGCTAGAGTTAAAACAACAAAAAATATTTTTCTTTTCAAATGCAGAGGAGCTCTGTTGCTATAAAGACCTTAAATTAAATAATCCTCATTAGGGGATGAGATGGTGCAAAGAGAAGACAAACTCAATAACTAGAAGCCATTAAAAGACACAAAATATCCTGGAGTCACAAGAAATGCTTCAGATTTACTACCTGAATAAAAGTGAAATTGGTCCTATTGCCTCCAATACTCCCTTTTGAAATGCAAGATCTCCCCTGGCTCCAGTATTTCTGTCTTGTGAGCACTGAAATGAAGGAGACTGAGAGAAGTGGGACCAACCTGTGTAATATATTGCAGTATTTGGAAAGAATTGTCTTAACTAATTCTGAGAAGAGAAACTCCACAATTTGGCACAGTAAAAGGAAAATTAATAGAAAAAAATCCCTGTATCTTCTTACAGGCACTTTCTGGAACACAGTACATCCTGGAAATAGGAATTCACACATTTATTTAAGTGAAAGATTTCTGACTGGCTTGGAGCAGGACCTTACCTAATGCAGAACAGCTTAAATACCAAATAAAAATTGATGCTTGGATTAAAATATTAGAAAGTCTAGCTAGAAGTGACCTCATCTTAGAGAGATTGTGACATGAACTCACCCAAATTTAATGAATCATTTCCTGAGCTGGGCTCTGGCTGGTGCCTGACCGCCCCAGCAGCACCTGGCTCAGCTGAAAACCGAGTTTCCTGCAGAGGTGTCAGGGGGCATATCCAAAAAGGCAAACTAGCTGAATTTTCTGAGACAGCCCGTGGTGCAGAGCATACCTGGAGACTAAACCAACATGAGCAGAAGGGCTCAGTAGCTCTCTTGTCCCCACAGTGCCACTTGTTGCCTTGGTGAAGGGTAAGGCTTGGTGAGGATGCTGGTGGGGGGCTCAGAGATTGCTTTCTAATCAACCAGTTGTATTTCAAATATTTGCAGCTGAGCTTCTCCACCCCATGTGTGGGCATATTCCTACCTTTCTCTCATACAACTAAAGCTTGAAGCCTACAGCATTAATTTTCTCGTTTTCATATCCATTTTTGAAACTAACTGATTCATTTGTTCTCATAATGTGCCACCCATTTGGTAGCAAATGCAGATTTTCCTCTCCAATTGTTTCAGTTTGTATAAAAGTCATGTAAACTAAAAGGCAGCCTCCAGCCCCAGGGTTGGTCTTGTCCTGCTAACTGCAGATCCTGAACTTCCTTTGTGGGCCCTGCTGCTGACAGCCCAGGTTGTGCCAGCTCCTAGCTGGTTCAGGAAATAGTGGTGGGTGGATTTATCCATATGGGAAGGATTGATGAAACTGCTCCAGAGTTCACCTGAGGAAGAATAAGGCTTTTAGAAAAGGCCCTCGTACAGGAGCATAGGCACCAGTTGGAAGAAATGGTGTGACAGGGACATGGTGTTTGGAAAGAGCTCTGGTGGGCATCTCGGCCAAGAGCTGGTGCATAATTAGCACTTCCCTTCCTGGAGGGACGTGGGTGATGCATCAGTAAATGAAGCTGCAACACCTGAATTGCTTTAATTAGGCCATCACTGCCCAGGTATGTACTGGTGGAGTTTTTCTAGAAACAATCTAAAAGTTCATGTTCATAGAGTTTTGCTCTGATCACATCCAGCCTTGCTTGGATCCTGCAATGTGTCTCAATGTGTTGGTCCTTGAGATGGACCTGTGGCAGAGCTGTCCTGCCAAAGGTCCTGGTTTGTCCACAGGTGAGCCCAATGCCTATTTTTTTAAAAAGATTCCCTTCAGTATTGCTTTTCCTTGCTATTTAAAGCACTGACACTGAAAGGATACCCTGTGTCCCTGGGGTCACACACCCACAATGTCGGTGCCGGGCTTGCAGCCTGCGGGATGTGGTGGTCAGTGCTTGGGACAAGTATGACAACTGATTCCTCTGGGTTTTTAACAAATCCTCCTGCATCCAAGCATGAGGAAGCACCCAGGAAGCCTCAGGTGAGCAGGGAGGGCCAGGGGCAGCTTTTGTGTGTGGAAAAAATGTTCCTTGGTGCAGCTTTGGAACCTGCAGAGACTTTGCTTTTCTGCAGCATTTCTGGCCTCCACAGTGAAGAGCAGTCCCTGCAGAGCTCTGCAGAGTGTGTGTCTGTCCTTGTGGGTGCTGGGGCACAGCTGGGCTACTGGGCACAGCTGGAATGCTCGATACTGTGAAATAGCTGAGTGTGGCCTTGATGCTGGTTTGGTGCTGGCCCCTTGGGGGCACTGAGTGGGCAGAGGGGATCCCGCCCCCGGCTGGTGGCTCCCTGTGTCCCCTGACCCCACACTGCCAGCAGCTGCGGCCTTACAGAGCGATGACACGTCCTACGTGCTTGGCAGCAGCTTGAACCACCTGCAGAGGAAAAAGTTTCAGCTGCAGCGAGGCAAGCGTTCCTTGGGGAAGGTTCTTCTGGTGGGTGCAGCGCACGGCGAACGCCGAGGGGGAGATCGGCACCGCTGCCCGAGAGCGCCATGCGGGGCCGGGACACGCCGGGCTGCGGCAGCAGCTGGGGGAGGCGCTGTGCCGCTCACCACGGGTGTGCAGGTGGGATGGGAGCCGTGCCGGGGGGTTGGATGCCGTGCCCAGGTGGGATGGATTCCGTGCCCAGGTTCGATGGATGCTGTGCCCAGGTGGGATGGATGCCATGCCCGGCGGATGGGTGCCGTGCCCGGGGGATGCCGTGTCCGAGGACCGGCGCTGCCGGGCGGGTCCGCGCGTGGCCCCCACGCGTGGGCGGGACGGGGGCGGGGCGGGGCGGGGCGCGCGCCCGCAGAGAGGCGCGCGCGGCCCCGCTCGGCAGCGCCTCCCGCCGCCGCGGCACCATGTGGCAGCCGGCCACGGAGCGGCTGCAGGTAGGGGGGCGGTCGGGGGCCGAGCCCCGGGGCCGGCGGGGCTCTGGGGGGTCAGCGGGGCCGGCGGAGCATCATCCCCTTACCGGGAGTTTGTGGCAACTTCTCCCCCCGGCGGCGCGGGGAGTGGGTGTGCGGGGACACGGGACGCGCGCACAGACGGACGGTGCGGGGGCCGCTGCCCCGCGGCATCCCGGGCGGCGCTGCCCGGCGGCTGCGGCGCTCCCGGCGGGGTTGGCTGCCGGCGGCGGGGCTCGGCGGGGGCCGCGCCCCTCAGGGGCTTCTCCGCCGCCCCCTCGGGTGAGGGGCACCCCCGGCCCGGCCCTGCCGGACCCGCGGCGGCGGGAGCGTCCCTCGGAGCGGCGGAGGCGCGGAATGCCGCGGGAGTCCCCTGCCAGCCCCCGCCCGGAGGTCGGGATGTGCCAGGGTCGCCGGGGTCCCCCCGTGCCGCACCCTCCGGCGGCGGGCGGCCGTGCGGTGCCGGCTCTGCCGTTCGTGCGGCTTGTGTGCGGGTTGCATAGTCCGGGGAAACCCGAGACAGGCAGAGAGCGAGATGAAATAAAACTCACTTTGTAGTTCCACTGCGTCGGTTTTTTGTAGTTTTCCAGAGCAAGTGTCGAGTGAGAGAGAATGGGACGTCTAAAATAGGAATCAATGAGCACAGCGGATGACAAGAAAAGGTTATTACTACTTTTCCAATTCGAATTGAGAATTTACTTTGATGTCTTTAAGCAGAAAATTCAGCAGTTTGATTGGAGTTGATAGTAGAGCCAAGCTGAGAGATCCATGAGTCTTCATCTTCACCAGCCAATAATGGGAATAATTCCTGGTCTGAAAAAGCTGTACTTTTTCCCACAATAAAAAGCTTGACTTTTAGTGGATAGGAATGACATACAAAGTTGATGGATTCCGGGGTAAAACAATGTGAGCGTATGATTAGTTATTTCTTTCCCTGTGTTAGTCAGAAGCCTCTCTGCTAAACACAAGTGGCTGGATGCCCTGAGTGAAGGAGTCAATGGTCTTGGGCGCTGTGGAGGCAGGGGTGTTCCCTGAGGAGATGCTGATGCGGGGGACAAATCTCAGTTGAGGCTGCACTCATCAGCTGGTGGCAAAGAAGGTGAGGGAAGGAAAAAGGGAAAGCCAGGGTTAGTAGTGTTATGCTAGTCTGGATTGTACAGAATCGCTTTGTGTCCCCTTTGTGGAATTAGGGAGGTGTTAAAATAACAATGTACTATTATGACAAATATCTGATACTGCCTATAAAGAGCATGCAGAGCTAAAGAGAACCAAATTCTTATGTTTTGCAGAATAAGCTTGTGAGTGTAACCTTGTTTAGCTGTATCCTGTGTGCTGTGAGGGATATGGCTTTACGGAGTGGGAATGGCTTTGTGCTGTGGGGAACCAGGGCTGTCTGGAGGGGGCATGATTGATCACTGGGCCTCTCAGTTACCTGTTGCAGCAGAACCCAAGCCTGAAGCAAGTGGAGCCTGTGCTCCTCCCTGTTTTTGAAAGGGAGCCACAAGCACCAAAGTTATCAGCAGTGTCTAACTTTGTGCAAATCTACTTTGGTTGCTTCTGGCTGGAGTCTCCAGGCATCCCGAGCTGATCAAAATGCTGAGTGCTTGTAAATGCACTTTTTGCCAACAGGAGTTTCTGAGGAAATACATGAAAAACCTTTAGGTGCTCTAAAAAATAAAGAAATCAGGGGGACTCAAAATTGCAGAATTAAAGACGCTTTGGACTTGTGCCAGCTCCTGAAATGGGGAGAAAGCCTTGGAAAAGTCACAGGGAAGCCCATAATAGTACTGTGTTCACACAAGGGGCTAAATAATAATGTAGTGAATTATGGACAAAATTAAGGCAGTGAGGGGAAGGATGCTGGGTTACTAGGATGAGATTCTGTAACTGATAAGTTAATCATAATCCATATACATATGAGCTAGAGTTACATGGGCAATAAACTATCCAATAACCTCAACCCCTCTGAATTTTTTTTCTCCAAAAAACCTTTGAAACCTGGTTCTTTTAAGTTGGCTGATCTCCCCTTGACATGTTGTGAATCATCAGCCTGGCCAGAACTACTGGCAGTGCTGCCTGGTCCCCTGAGGAGAGCTTGTGCAAGGTATAAATGCATCTTTTTTCCCTTCTTCCTCCCCTTCAACATCATGATTTAGTTTCAGGTGTCCTCTGTTGCTCTCCCTCTATCCTAGGCTCCCTCTCTCCTGGAGGGGTGTGTTATATGCCTCCCTTCTGGCATGTAACTGCTGTGAAACAAATGTTGGTGCAACAGGGGTGTTGAAGACTCTTTGCTTGTCCCTGGCATCACAAGCTCTCTCCCTGGCTGACAAGAAAGTGTTGCGAGGCTCTGGATGTGGTTTGTAGTGGGGCGGTATGTGGTCAGTGGGTAGAGTAGATGACATCTTATGGTCTGTATTAATGTATTCTGGGATTTCAGTTATGCCAGGTCACTACTGTAGGGTATTTAGGGGATGTATAACAGCAGATACAGCCCTGTCTTTTACGTCAGACTGATGTATTGCTGCAAGAAGTGTGGAGCAAGCCCAGCTTTCCTGATGTTCTGATGTGTGTGCATGGTATGTGGCTTAGTTTTGACCCAGATGTATCTTGTGTCAGTACCAGCTGTGGGGAAGTACAGATCTGTTGTTAGTCTGTGGTGTAGCCCTGTACTAAGTAAAATGGCAAAGAAAATATTTTCATCTCTCAGAATATTTCTTTTGGCCTGGTTCAGTAAGGGAAAGTATGAACTGCCTTTGGAAGTGGATGCCTGTTGGTATGGGTCAGTCCTGCCATCAGTGCTAGGGCAAGCTGTGTATGTTTAACTTAAATGGCAGTGGCTATTGCAGTGTGAAGGCTTCTGTCATGTTCTGACAAACTGTGCCATGGTCCTCTATTCCTCACGGGCCTCCTTTCCCAGTCCCACACAGTGGATGACAAGACTGCACATTCCTGGTCTGTTGCTGTTCATGCAAAATCCACTTCTGTTCCAAATGTGCTCGTTCCTGTCAAGTTTCATAGTTTGTGCTGAAGTTTTTGGCATTGGCTGGATGGGTACAATTCCAGTAGTGAGGTCAGCAGCAAAGCTCACGCTTATGCAATGGGAATGAAGTGTCATCAGCAGCTGGCTTACAGAGCACAGTGGGCTGGGGCATGAACTGGACCTGTCCCTACTGCCATTGTGGCCATTTGCTGCTGAACGCTTCATCTGCTGCTAAAATGTGCCTCCCTTCCCAGAGCCTTGGTTTCTGAATTTGCTGGAATAAGCTGTGATTGCTTGTTTTTTGATTTGAGTTTGTTTTTTGTCAGCCTGTTCTCTACTTCCCTCTGATGGAAGCTTTTCCTGTTATGCTGCCGTTTACTGAAGAAGCCTCTCTCCTTCTGGAAGATATGTAGAATTGAATTAAAAGGATTAGAAGAATATACTAGAAAAATGTAGATATTGAGGTTTCTTCTTGAAAATACAGCAAAGCCTGCTTTTTCTTTTGCTGTTCCTTTCACTTTTTATGTTTCTTTCACCTATAATAACATTGGAGTTTCATCTCTTTTCTCCAAAGTTAGTGGGACAGGCAGTTACATGTGAAATCACACATCTGGGATGTTGCAGGAGTATACCACAGGGATCAGTGAGTCTCTAATGTGGTAAGAAGATCATGATTTTGCATGTAATGCAGGATTTGCATTATTACACACTTGATATAAGAGAGATGATCTGGGACTGTGTCTGTTAGGGAGACTTTTTCGCTTCTAATTTCTGTGGTGGCATTCCTGGCTTGTGTTCGATAAAGTGCAGGTGAGCATATGGAACATGTGAGTACCTCCCAGTCTTCTCTGGAGCAGCAACCAAGGTTGCTTCAGGTATTTAAAGGTTGTTCCCCCTACTGGGAATGCAGCGACTCCAGTCTGGAGCTCCCTGTACCTGCTAATCTGATTTGCTTTGCTGTGTTTGCAGCAGACCTTATCAGTGTTTATAAGTAGTGGGCACTGTTTTGTGGCTTGATGTTTGTGGCAGTGGCACTTACTGAAATGTGAAATCTTTCTTTAAAACTATTTCCAAATGTACCCTCTGTGCCTGGTTTAGCAACCCTTGCCAGCACAGTTGGGAGTTTGAAGCTGATGGTCTCAATGATGCTCCCGTGAGGACTCTGAAGTGGTGTTTGAAAACAAGCAGGGTGTTCTCACAGCCTGAGACGTGGCTGCTATTTGCTTTGTAACCTAAATTTTCCTGGGAGCTTGATGCCAGACATTGTTTCTATATAATAAATCCCAGTGGGTGCATAGTGTCTGAGGTTGTGCTGTTTATGAGCCCTGTTTACAAGTTTCCCTGCTTTTCTTGACACATGGGTAGTAGGGATCACCATGTTCAAGCAGCTTTTTCCCCGGAGCAGTGGTGCAGCAGTGCTGGTGCTGCCCAGCCTCGTGCTGTGTTGCTGGTTATCCCTGAGCTGAGCCGTGCTTGTGAGCCCTCTTTTTGGAGAAGATCTCACTCTGCTTCTGTGGGTGGTACAGGGTGTGGGCTCACATGAGTGGGGGCCAGGCAGAAGGTGCTGTGCCATGGAGCTTTGGGCTGGACACTGCTTGGCTTCACACGGGCATGTAGATGTTCACAGTAGGACTTCAGTGATTCTCTGTCTGCTTATCTGGAAGTTCAGTATTCTTATTGAAACCCACAGTTTGGGGCCATTTTTGGGCAAGGGATAATAATGGATGGCTGTAATGTATTCTGATGTTGTTAGAATTTATTTCTTTCATAAAGTAAAGTTCCACATCTTTCCTAATGCGCTGTGAAATACTGTGTAGGAGAGCTGCGGGTGGGCAAGATGAAATGAAGTGAAGCGGGTGATGAAGGGCAGGAAGCTTCAAGTCCTTTACTGGGAAAAGTTTGATTTCTTGAACCCCAGGGCTTAATTCTGCCATCATGTGACTTGTGCAGCTCCTCTGAAGTCCATGAGAAATAAGATTGTGTAAGGTTGCTTTACCAGTCTTTGAGTTGCTAGTGTGATGTACTTCCACATCATTGTGATACAGCAGTAAAACAACAGTGTAGCTATTAATGGAAGTGAAAAAAATGAAAGCAGCAGTATTGGGGTGTTGCTGCTCACCTTTGAGCTGGGCTGTGAGCACTGTTTTCCAAGGCTTCATAAACATATTGCTTGTTTTACAGGAATCTGTTAATGTACCTGTAGCCTTGTGTCTTCAATCTACTTTTATACTTTTAAATTTTGTGATTGTAGACTCTGTTGCTAAATTCATGTCTATTACATGCATCCACTAATATACACATCAAATGCCTTTTCCCATATCAGGAGCATTGAAAAGATCTTTCATTAAAGAGAAGTCATCTCTGGGTAGACTTACACGTGTGATGGCTTTGAGGTGGTCACAGCCACTGTGGTTCGGTGACGAATGTTTGCATGTGTTCAGATGTAATGTGGTTTCAGGTGCTATTGGTGCTTTCAAAATGAGCTTCTAATCCTTTTCAATGTTCACATGCATATGTGTGTTAGCAATACAGCATACAGTCAGTTAAAACAATAGTTTTCCAATTTTCAAAGCATGTGGAAAACCTTTCTAAACCAAACACAAGCGAGTTGTAAGCACACAAACAGCTGTCTAGGCAGAAACTGCTGCAAGACATGTATAGCAGGACTGATACTACTACTGAACTCTGGTTTCATTAAATATTATGTCAGAAGGAAAAAATGAAAAGTATTTGAAATTTAAGCCTGAGTCATGTGGCTGCAAACTTCTGAAGTCTTACAGCCCGGTGTTTTGGCACTATATAGCTTTGGGATGTCTTTCAAGGCATCAGAGTTTTTGTGCTTGTTTGCAGCTATGACTTTACAGCAGTTGGGAATCCTTAAAACAAAGCCCTGTGATTCCAGGAGGCTCATCTGGCACCACTTAGCTCAGGCAGTTCTTTTTCTTCTACATTATTTATTCTTTATAGAAAATGAATGGCTCTGGAAAAATGTTAATTTTGGGAAGCATTCTATGACCAAAAGGAAGTCAAAATCAGCGAGTGCCTTGTGGAAAGCCCCCTGGGAAATGATCTTCAGGGTTCATTTATAGTGTACTACTAGTTTCTGTTTATGACAAAGAAATAAACAAACAGTCTGTTTGATAACAAAGAAATAAAATTTAAGCAGTGATTTCATTGAAGAAAGGCAAACTATAGCATTCAGTCTAAGCAGTTCAGAATTTTAAGTGCCTGTTTCATGTTTTTTGTGTCCTTGGTGTCACCTAGCAGGACAGGACAGTCAGCAGTAGTGTGCCCAGATGCTACCATTTCCTTCCAGGCATAGCTGTGTTCTCAGCAGACATGCCTTGGCTTGGTGCTGAGTGTTGGGTTAAGTGTCCTCACCCTTACAGCGCTAACTGTGTTTTTGAGGTGGCTCTGTGCAGGCAAGAGGAGAGGCTGATTACTCAGAGGCAGGTAAATGTGTAGCTGAAAAGTCCCTTTAAGCAATGTTTAATCTTTACAATATTTTTTTCCCCTGTTGTGCTTTCATGTAAAATTATTGAACTTATTTGCACTTCATATAATAGCTGGAAAAGTTACAGGTGACAGTATTAAGTCTTCTGAGCTGTTTCTGAGTAAGTGTATCAAAACTCTCTGACCAAAGATGTTAAATGTAGGTGGTTGTACAAGTCTCCTGAGAAGACCTAATATAACATTTCATGATTTGTTTTTCCTGCTGAAATGCTGAAAATATGGAGTGGCAAATATAAATCTTTGCATAGAATAAAAAGTTGTGTATTGCCAGTATTTAGTATTCTTTTAATGATGTTGCTTCAACAAAATTACACATATCCTCAGAATGACTTAGGTGGTCTTGTTGTGCTGATGCCTTGGCAGTTTGGTGATGTCTTGAAAAATCTCCATAAGTGTTTTCATTGGGACCATTTAAATAAATGTCCCTTTCACAGATTAATGGTTGGTTTTGCTTCCAGGCAGTGTGAGCATTTCTAACCTGAGTTGCTGCTGGTGAGTTTTGCTAATGGAGCTGTGCTATGAGTACTGTGCTGTTGGGTTTGGAGAGCACTGGGGCAGTCAGGGTCCTTGAACCATCACCCTTTGTGGCCTTGGGTCTGTTATGGCAGAGAATTTTCAAATGTCTCCTCACATGAAAACATTTTCTCCAGATATATTTGATGAGAGCTGCCAAGAACACAGAGAGCAGATAGAAATGTAATTAAGTGTCCCGAACCTCAGATTTGTGCCGCCTCATTCTTCCCATGCCAAGCTCCCTCTGAGTTTGAGGGATGGCTGTTCCATACATCTCATATGAAGGTTGCAGAATGACCCAGGAGTAAGTTTGCAAGTCTTCAGTTGGCTGTATTCAGCTTTGTTCAGGGCCAATCTTTTACAGAGGGTATTTTACCTGGTGGTCTGTGCTCTTGTGAAAACTCACCAACTGAGTGTCTGGAGAGGAGAACTGATATTCACTCTGGTCCCACTGGTGAAGTAACTGCTCTGAAGATCTTGCAGTGGGATCTTATCCAAACTTCACTGGGGTCAGTACCAACCTTGAATCAAGATCAGAGCAGGAAACCCGTGCATTGGACTGTTACAGGAGATCCAGAGGGTTTGTATAGTCTCATTTAAAATGAACAGTTCTCTCTGCTATGGAGCTTCCTGAGTAATTCTGCTGGCTGGAAGGCAGGATAAGAGGAGCTTGGGGTCTGTGAGCAGCCAGGGCATGGTGATGGTCGCAACATGAACTACATCATCTGAACCTGCAAGTTTCTAGCTCTCCTTTCCCTTCCTGAGTCTGGGTGTTGAGGGACAGGAGGGAGGGTTGGATGCCACGTTCCTTCTCTGAATGGCTACAGGGAGAGGCTCTCCAGAGTGAGTCTCAGCTGCTCTGTGCCTTTCCTGTGGCTGGGGACCAGCTTTCCTGCTGTCAGGATTAATCGGTGCTTTCTGAGCTGATCACAGTGACACTGACCTGAAAATGGTAGTTTCTTGGGGAGAGAGTCACCCTGCCCTCCTTCCCTGTCATTCTGCTTAAGAAAAAAAGGCACACCAAATTTCTGTTATTATTTGTCAAAACTGTCCCATCCAAATTAGTACGTTGAGATTGGTTTCTAGTGTCATGTTAAGGAATTTTGTCCTTGGTTTTCTAGTATTCCCTTCTGCTGGGGAGAGGAGCACTGGGAATTGTTTTTTGGTGTGCTGATTTTTCTGGCTTTGGCTCTGAGCTGGAGAGTGAAAAGACAAGAAGCAAAATTGTTAGAAAAAAATACATCAGACTTCAAAAACAGCATTTTAATCCTTTTTCCCCTCATTTGAGGCTTATTTAACCAGACCTTTTGCCCGATTTTAGCTTTTCCATATGGCATTTATTATATTTTTTCTGAGTTTTGACCAGAAAAGTGCTTTTTGGAACTTAAGAAAACGCCAGTTGGCAGCTCCCTGAGCTGCCTGATTGTCAGGGCATAGCGTGGACCTCTGTCCCAGCTCACTGCACTGTGTGTCAGCAGAAGACAGCAGTGAATTTTTTTTCGTCTTTCAGAAAATCGTCAGCTTAAGCATTTTTCTTTTTTCCCTAGTCCATGGGAATTTTCTGTGCCTGACTATAAATTTGAATCAGAAAATGTGGAAGCTTGAATCCTGTCCCAGTGCTTTTAAGAAGGAGCCTGTACAGAGCAGATCTGTGCAGACTTCAGTTTTCACAGCTGTGCTCTGTTGTTTGGATTAGAATTAGAAGGAAGGATATTTTGAAAATTTTATGTCAGCCCTCTTGATAGTGTGGCTGAAAGGGTCTGTTGAGCGTGGTGCTGTGTGTTTGAGAAAATCCTAATAGTAAAGACAGCTTTGGTGCCTCCTGCTAGAATGAGCTGCTGGAGGGATGTGCAGTGCTGCTGAAGAGTGCTATGTGCTTGCTGTTTCTGGTAGGTAACAAAGAAAAAACCCATCAGTGCTTTCAGAGACACCCAAAGCCCCGAGATCCTCCAGCCAAGGCATAGGGACTGGCTGGGCCTTGAGCCGTGTTCAGGCTCAGCCTTGCTGAGCTGGGCTGCCCTGGGAGCTGTGGCTTTGTGGCCCTGGCTGCCCTCAGGCTGTGCTGTGCTGCTGTCGGCAGGTTGGGATGATGGGGGAAGTGGAACCCTCTGTCACATTCTTGTTGATGGAGCATCAGTGCTGAAGGCTGCAGAAGGGATGTTACTTTATGAGACTGGACAGTTCTCTTTGATAAACGAGTCTTGAATCACTCAGATTTATACATGCAGCCTTATCTCGGTGTGTAGGGATAGGCCTTTGAATCCATTAACTTTTATCTTGCCATTTGAGATGGCAATGTAACTTTTCTGTGGTTTATAAGGAATGTTAGGAAGCATTTGTTAATGACTGACTTTCGTTTCGATCTGGTGTTTAGAGGCTCTTTTTTCATTAAAGAGCCTGAAGCTTGGTACTGGGACATGTAACATTTTCAAAGGGCAATGTTTTAATCATGTACCTCAAGATTAAAATACAGAGTTGCTATGGAAGGAGGAGTTGAACATTTGAAAGGTTGCAGAAGCACAGGTAGGTTCTGCTGTTGCCTTTTCCCACAAATGGCTGTTGCAATAGTCAGTTTTTTTCTTGTAGCTTTTCAGGTCATGTGTGACTCCTTGCACCTGCCCTTCAAGTCCTGCAGCTTCTGGCTTGGGAACAGGATGCAGAATTCCCAGGACTTAACCTGCTGTGAAGACTTGGGATTTTGTTTTCCTCAATGACCATCACACATGGAGTTCAGATCATTTCCTTGGGGGTGTCCAGTGGGAAGTGGGGCTGTCTGGTGTGGGAAATAGCCCTGTCAGAAATACCAGTCTTGCTGCAGGGTCTGCCAAGGCACAGGGCAGCCTGTCTGGGCATTATGGCCACCCTGAAACCCATCTCTAAATTAATGAGACGACTGCCTTTTGTAATCAGGGGAAGTGAAAAGCCCTGGCACTTTAAGACAGTGAAAAATATTCACTTATTCTAGTAATAAATTCTAGATACTGCTTAATAATTCCTTTCCTGAAGCCACTCTTCCCCATCCTGCTCACATTTAGAATACTGACAAGTTTCAGGCTGCAGAAGTGGCAGAGCTCATCTCCCCTAAGGAACAGTCACATTTGAAGAGATGCTGAGCTGCAAGTGTGAGCTGAAATGAGTCATGAACAGATCTTCAACTGGAAAGAGACATTCAGAGCTGCAGCTTAGAGTTTTCACCCTGTGACTGGACAAGCTCGAGAGGTTTTCTGAGCCTGGGACTGTGTTCCAGCAGGGCAGACCAGGGTCCAGCTGTGTGGGGCAGTGAGGGCTGTATAGATTAAGGTATGTGTTTGTCAGGAAGACAGAATCTGAGGAGGCTTTGGATGAAGTTAAGTGCTATATAGTGATGTCAGGCTTCTGAGTACAGGAGGAGCAGGTCATCAGCTGTGGACTTGAGAGGTCCATGAGCAACCTGGCATGGCCCAGGAGCCATGTCTGCAGAAATCTTGCACTGAAATAGCTCATTTCTGGTCAGTTTAAATTACTTTCATAGTGTGTTTGTTTTGCTTTTTTCAAGTTGAGTTTTTATTTCTCTGTATCAGAAGTTATTCATGCTGCTTACATGGTATTTGGAAAAATAGCCAGCTGCAGTGGGTGGCACTGACCAGGGAAATGCCCGTACCTTATTTAAGGTTACTGCACTGGTTCTGAAAGTAACAGCGTGACCTTTCATTCCTCTGTTATGGTCTGAGGGTGTTCTTACATGGATGTGGAGCTTCCCAAGATAAACAGAGCGAATGTGGTTTGGCATTTAAATCACTAATCTTGTATCAAGCTAAAGAGTTTCAGAAGCCATTAATGTCTACGAGAGATGTTATTTTGTTCACTTGAGGATAAACCCTGTCTATATGTGGGTTTTGGTCCAAATTCAGATTTTGGTATAAGTCTTAAGTGCCAATACTAATGCCAGTGGAGTTACCCTATGTTTCTTTTATTATGGATGAGAAGAAACTTCACATTTTTTTTTAAAAGTCCAAATTTTACTTGATTGTTGGGGTTTTTTGAATTTTTTTTTTTTTTGTTTTTTTTAAGGGTAGCTGTATGAGACAAGATTTAATGTCTAAGGGGGCTGAATTAAATGTTTCTGTATGACTCGTCTTGGAAAGGGTGTGCTGTTGAGGTCACCCTGGACCAGGCCCTAGTGCCGTTTGCATCCGGGGCTGCTCTGTATCGCCGGAGGAGCGTCTGTCACACAGCGAGTGCTCCGCCCGCTCGCCTGGGGCAAACCCGCTTTACGGAACACTTCGGGAAGTGTTCATGAGCCTCTCGGTCACCCAGTTCCTCCCTCAGTGAGGGGAAAGAGCCAGTGTGGGTCCCTCACAGAAGGGTGGGAGCAGGGCTGTGGCAGCTGCCTGCCAGTGGGCTCAGAGCATCACCAGCCCTGGTGCTCCATGGTGGCTGCCACTCCTGCACAGCCAGGAGCCTGACACAACTCCGGAGCCTCAGGAAATATTTTCTGTTTTCAGCCAAAACTCATATTTCTTATTTGTGGATCCAGTCTGTTTCTGAGATATTTTCTTACCTTCACATTTTCTTCTGAAAACGTCATCATGTATTTGTTTCTTCAAAGGATGAAAAATGCCACTTAGCTTTGCTTTTTTTTTTTTTTTTTTTTTTTTTTTTTTTTAATTTCTCGGGAACAAACATATTTCTTATCCAGCAGCCATGATGACAGAACTGAAGCTGAAGAGCAGTGTGCTTCATCCTGGGAAAAGAAAACATTGTTTCCATTGTTTCCAACATGTTCTTACTCTCAAATGCATATATGTGCTGTCATATTCTTCCTCCTTTCCCAAAAATGTTTTAATTTTTTTTTTTTTTTTTTTTACTTTTAAACACTTTTCTGGGAGGTTTTTAAATCTCATCTCCACTGAGCTCTGTAACTTGGTGTTTGCCTTAAAATGACCTTATACTGCTGTGCCAGCACCATAGGTGACTTCCCATACTGGTAGTAAAGTAATGTAAGTTTGAGGCATTCCAGATAACAATGTGAGTTGCTGCTAACAATCGCAGCTGTGCTGCGGAGCCCTCAGTGCAGGGTGGTTTTGGCTGTGCAACAGTTTCCAAAGTTAGTCTTTGTAGTATCCCAGTTTGCAGTCTCGTCAGGCAGCAGTAGGTTTATTTAAGATAGAGTTTTATTGAATCCCTTGAATTGGAGCTCTCTGACTGAAGGAGCAGGTAAAGACTCCGTTTGCAGTGCCAGTGGGATGGACTGGCCGGGGAGGGAGCAGAGCCGTTGGGAGCTCTCCACGGGAATTGGGGACTATTTTGTAACAGGAACAAACTGACACAACACAATTTCTCCATCTCTTGGAGATAGTGAGGAATGACTTTCAAGCATATCATCACCTCCTAAATGTAATCATTTTTCTACGGGGAAGAAGATGGTTTCTGTGCCAGCAGTGCCAAGGTGACTGGATTCTGTGTGCTGTGTGGTGACATTCCCCTGGTGAATGTCACCTGCTTCCTGCACCAGAGTAACACCCCTTGCTTTGCCTGGGTGATTCACGATATTTGGCATTGTTGTTGCACTCTTTGGCCCTTCTAATTCTTCCTGAGTATGGGTATGAACTGGGAACAGAGATGGTGAGGTCCAGATCTCCAGTGGAACAGGGAGTTGAGCTGGCAGCACACACCATTCTACAGAAATGTGCTGTAATCTTGTCCTCTGTAAGTTCTCATGTATGCAGTAGTTTGTGCAGGTCCAGCCTTGGAATAAGGCTTTGGAAAAGAGTCTGGAGGCAGGTGCCTGCCTGACACTGCCATGACACTCAGAGCCTGCCTTGGTAGATCTGGCCAGGAGCTAACGGGCTCCACAGGGAGAGTTTGTGCCATGAACACCATGGGGTGACTCACTGCCACGACTGCTTGAAGCCTTACTGCACACTGCTTAAGGATCCAGGGTTTGCTTTAGGAAATACTTCATGCTGTTCTGCTTTGTGCACCTGGAGGTCAAAAGGGAATGTGGTTTCTCTAGCTAATCATGGTCTCATGCCAACTAATTGTAAGTAAAATAAAAAGAGAAAGCATGGAGTCTGGCCAGTGCTTAGTAACATCTGAACCAACAAGTCTAATGTGGTGTTACTTTTCTGACTTGACTTTATTGAACTTCTGTGGGAGTTTGGAGTTTTACCCTGAGAAGCTTATCTTCACTTTCACTGTGTAGTTGTTGTTCTTTATGGTTTCTTTTGATTTTTTTTGTTGTTTTGTTTTGGTTTTTTTTTGTTTTGTTTTTCTGAAAACTAGTGGGTCAATATAAAGAGTTACTTTGAACAGTGGGTGTGAAATGGCTAAAAAGAATAGTGGTTGTTACTACCAGCACTTATATTATAGATACTCCATGTAAGTTAACAGTAAAGGGTCTAATGGGTAGGATGCTGCTCACTTACAGGGGTCATATTTACAAAGATCTGGAATATATATCTCCACACCCAGGCACTGTTGTCCAGGCAGTACTGGAGGGATGTGTCCTCATTTGGACCTGACCCAGGATCAGCAGGATGTTGGGGAGGCTGCCCACTCCTGCTGTATGAGTGAGCAGCTGTTTGTTGATTTTTCTCCCTTGACTGTTTTGCCCCCTTCTCCTACAGCAGTCAGGCTGTGGATGCTGTGTGTCCATTTGCTGAGATGCTGTATGGACAAAGGCTGAGTCCTTGCCTGAGGAGCTGAAGAGCTACAAGGGGAGCAAAATTATTTCAGTTTCCAATGTCCCCGATTCAATTAACATCTTCTTAACCCTGTGTTAATGCCTAACAGCATGTGGTGACTAGTATAAATACTTATTCTTGGTATGTAGCTAGCAGATATGTGGTAGGATTAATGCTGAATTGTTAGTACCCAGTTAAAGTAAAATCACTTTGTGAGACTGTTTCCTTTTGTGTTCTGTTGTTTTGTTGTTTTGTTTTTTTTTTTTTTAAATTGGCAAGAAAATCCACTAACAGGGTTCAGATGGCCAGAGCTTCTAGATTCTCATTATCTTAATTGAAAACTGTCACCCTTTGACATTCATAAATGATTTAGCTAGTACATGATTTAGTCACTGAGGAGGAATGGAATTGACTGTTAAAACCATCCTTCACTTCTATATGCTAATGATAAACTACAGCCCACAGCTCTGAAGCATTAAGAGCTCTTGGTTTAGAACAATATTTTTGTATACCGAAACATCTCCATTCCATTATATTTGGTAACATTTCATTCTGAAATACTTCACTTAGAAAAAACCGGAAGGTGCTCAAAGGACATTCTTTAATGTTGCTCTTCAGCTTTTTACGCCCTGCAGATGTGTTGCCAATGCGCTGCATCTTATTCAGAAAAAAACAAACTTTTGTTTATGTTGACCTTTCCTCACTCATCAGAGGAAATAAGTTGTTTAGACAATGTGTGGGAATTAGTTGTGTAATGAACTACCACAGTAAACAAGTAATTAATTCTCATCAAAACATACACTGTACACTGTGCCTGGGTTTTATGGTGTCTTCTGTAAAAGAAAATATTTTCCCGTCTAAAAAGCATTTCCTACCCAGTGACTAGCTTAAAAGAAACAGCTTGAAAATGTTTCCTGGCTCTGGAGGAAAGGATTGGTACATTCAGTTTGCCATTGTGGTTAGCATCACTGTGTGTTTTTCTAGCACTTCTTTTCCTCAGTTTTATGTACCTAGTGTTAATAAATATAGGTACAGAAATTACAGTCTGTCTGAGCCAACTGATTTGATCTTTCCATTTGCTAACGCTGATGCTGGGGTTTTGCAGAGGATAATCTGAGGATTCAGGCTTGGCTGTTTTCCTTTTTGAAATCACTGTTAAAATACTGAAAACGTTGCTGCTGGATCAGGGGCCAGGGGGTCATGCGTTTTTTTCCTTTTCTTTTCCAGGAACTAGATCAGTGGGCAAAATACAGCACTAGTATATTGGAGGAGACAAGTGGTTGGTCAGTGTGTATACTGGAGCCCTGGCAGTGGGGTGTGCTTTGTGCCAATTGCAAGCTGGGGTTTAGCATGAGATGTGTTTCGAAGCACAGCCAGTGACAGATGGGTTTTGATGACCAGCTTTTGCCTTTAGAAACAAAAGTGTAGTGTTTATTTCAGCTTCTAAACCAGGTTAGTAAAGAGCTGTTAGCAGTACCAGGTGCTTCGCAGCTGCTCATTTGCAGAACTTAATGTTTTTCATGCTCTTGCTGGTCAGCAAAGGAAAGGTGGGGTTGGAGATACTGATACTTTCAGAAAATAGACAATCAAGGCTGGCAAACACTTATGTCCCCCAGATTTCTGCTCAGCCTCCCTGTTAATTCAGGTTTTCTTGCCGTCGACTCCTAGCTTCGCCTGTTGCAGTTCTCTAGGGGCCAGCACAGGGGCTTTTGACACTGCGGGCAGCATTTTGTTGGCATCGCTCCCTCTTAGCAAGCTGCCCTGCAAGCTCTCTCATCTACCTGTAACTCAGGAAGGTTTTCCAGTACTACTTGGTTGTTTTCCAGCGCTGCTGTTTCCCAGCACTGCTCAGCAAGGTCGTGTGGTGTGTTTCCTAAGCAGGGGTTTCCCGGGATGCTCTGCAGCATGGACATTTCCTTGGGTGACTTGACACTGAGGTTTCAGTGTCCTTTGGCTGTTGTATCGTACTGCAAATGAGTGATTAACTTGTCTGGTTTCCCTGCTGACTCCCAGCAGAGCTGTTTGCCTTCTATCTAATCATGTATCAATTTAGTCTGATCTCCTCAATAATCTGGCATTTTTGTAGTGCCTTATTTACTATAGATATGAGACTGAAAATGTCATTTTCTGTCTTAAATTATTGCTTTTTTAAAGTTAGGTTTTATCTTTTACTGCTGTGGACAGCATCTAAAAACTGTGATTGAGGTGTTCAGAGAACTTGGAGGCAAATGAGAAGATTCCTAAATTTATTCATACCTTGAACTCCTTCATCTGTGATGGCTCCATACTAATGGGTATGTTACAACTTTAGGTGATCAGGGGTGAAAGGAGGAACTTTAAGGATGGTGAGCTCTGTGGTACAAAAAGCCAGATTAGACTACCCCAGTGGTTTTTTGGTAGCTGTGTTCTCTGGCAAAAATAGATCTGAAATGTTTTCAAAGGCTGGGTACAGAGTGAGACCCACAATAGATCCTGTAAACCTGCTCTCCTGAACTACAGAACAACCGTCTCATCACACCTAAGAACGGTGAGTCATTCTTGCTGCATGTGCTCACACATGAGTGTACTGCCATGAAATTATCACAGAACTGGAACTAAAGCAAGCTGAATTGGAAAAGCCATGCCAATGGAAATAGTAAAAGAGAGGAGTCATGCCCCTAAATCTGCTGCAATGTAATTGCTATGAAAACCTGCATGTATTTACAATCACAAAGGTCTCATTTCTGCAAAACTTTGCCATATGCATATTTTTACATACTCTGAGCAGCCCCCAGCACCCACAGGCCTGTGCACTGTGAGAAGGGACTGAGGCCTTGCTGAGTGTTCAGTGTTTCAATGCACATGGATCTTTTCTGGAATTGAAAACATCTTTTATTCCCCAGGCTGAGGTGGCAGCCGGCACAGAAGGCAGTCTGCTTTATGATTAGCAGTCCAGGGAGAAGTCCAGCTCTTGTGAGCATATATCTCATCTGCCAAGAACTTCTATAGTAACTTAACTATCTTCCACCCTCTTTTTTTAAAAAAAAAAAAAAATTAAATATGGCCATTCAGGGAAGCATTTAATTCTTTAAATATGGTGAGGAAGGTAGTAGTGAATTGAGAGTAGAGGGCCTAACCTTGTGATATCCAAAGCTTTGCTGGTGGCTGACCCTTGCTGATAGCTGGATGCTGTGTGATTTGTCCTGGGAGGTGCTGTGGGAGCATCCCCCCAAGGGCTGTGGAACAGCTCTGAGCAGTGAATTCCATCTTGCCATGCTCTCCATGCCCCTCAACACAGGGGGATGCTACATGCATGATAGAGCTTTTTTGGAGTACCTGCAGAGGATTCACCTATGGACTGTGTTTTTTTTGGAAATATTGCCCTGTGCTGTCATCTCTGGGGAGTATATTCAGACAGAACAAAAAGCCTGGTCCTGATGCGTTCATTAAGCTCTCCATTCATTTTAATTAGTCTAATGTAAATTATGGTGTAGGTACGCTAAAATGGCCTTGGTCATTTTGGGCTTGGCTGAAACCCTCTGCTCCAAGGCTGTAAATAAACCCCTGGCAGTGAGTGAAAGCCAAAGGGCTTTTGAAGAGTCTTCTCAGATTATTCGTGTGTCCATGTGTGGAAAAATGGGAATGTATAAAAGTTATATTGAGTAAGTGAGGAAAATACAAAAGTCTGTAATAGTGTGCTTTACCTTCAGAGTTTCTTAGTTACTAGAGTTCTAGGGAGAAAATTTCTTGCATAAATTTTGGCAGCCCATTTCACTAACTGAATACCAAGTTTATTACTGTATGAACTTGATAATTAGTTTGTAATCCATGCATAGGCATTTCATCCTGGTGGTTTTCTTGCAGAGAATAATTTGCCTTTTATTTGTTGAGAGTGGTCTCTTTAGTGAAAACAGAACTCCCATTCATGATGAGCACAGCAAATGTAGTAAAACACTATCATAGCTGGGATTTGTTGTACGCTATGGATTTATGTCAAGAATGTTAATGATTTGTTTATGAATAAGTGAGCCTGTAGTATTGTGAAAGAGTATCTGGCAGGGCTGCTGAATGGACATTTTGAGAGCAGAGGATTCTTCAAGTGAATAAACTGTAGATATTTGTGTGTCTCAAACTACTCATAAGTAAACTTATGTATTTTAAGCAGAAGTGTTTATTTAATGCATTATAATCAACAATGCTCATCTGACAGATATGTATAGGCCACTTGATAACAAGCAAAGAGGTAGTTAAGTACTTTCTAAGAGCAGGTAATCTTGTTTTAGTGGGCATTAGTTTAAAAATAAGGTTTTCTTCCAGAAAGCAACACAAATCCTTAAGCAGAGCAGTGTGATGTTTGCAGAGTTGGAGTGGATCAGAAGGTGCTGTGGTTTTGCAGTGTCTCACTTGGGTGTTGCACCTAGTTCAACAGAGCCGCTTGAATTTACTGGTAAAGTCACCACTTGGTTTCCAGTATGTTGTATAATCCCAAATACACACTTTTCTGACAGGGCCTTGGGATGGGTTTACTGCTTTCTTCTAATGCCCATTTTCTTAGAATACCTTCTGATAGGCAGGGGAGCTGGTTCATTATCATCTTACATGAGTCCAGAGAGGGATAATTGTCTCCTGTGTGTCAGAAGTACTTGAGAGAATAGAGACACAGTGCCTTGAAAGCATAATTTGGGGTCTAAATTGAGACTCATCCCAGGTAATGATAATGATTCCTTGCATTGCTGGTTACAATTTGCAAAGTTAAGGTATCTAATCACTGATATGACAAATCTACTGACCAACAACTGATGTCCAGCAGGACAAAGTGAGAGCTCTGTCACCGTTTTGGACTCCTTAGTCAACCTAATGTGGGACTTTGCATACTAAAGTTTAAGAAGAAATTATTGCAATATTTATCTTCTCTCCAGCCATCCTTCCTGTAATGAGTTTTATAGCTGGTTAAATGGGTTGTCACTCAAGAGAGATTCATGCATTTTTAACTGTTGCTAAGCCTCTTGAAAAAGATGACACTGTAGCAGAAAGCTTTGCTGTGTGACTTCATGCTACAGGGGCCGCTGAGCCCAAAGCAGAGAGACTTCAGAGCTGGATTCAGAAAGTGTCAGAGGCAGTTGGTGTTGTGCATCCAGGCTGCTGTGTGCAGCACGGCTTGACTCTGCCTGATAAATTATGACATTTCTTGAAATAGTGCCCTGTACTTTTTAATGAGCTGGGCTATCAGCTCTGCATCAGTGGATGGTTAAAATGAAGGAAGAATTGTTTTAACATTAAAACTGTGCCTGGAGGACTTCTCTGAAAAATTGCTTGTGATTATTAAGTGAATATAATACAGTAAGACAACCTTGCTTCTTTGCTGTTCTTTGGTTTCATATCAAATGCAGTTTTAGAAGTTGAAAAATGTACAGATGGGTAGTAGTGTTTAAATGGGAATGGCTTTGAAAACTGTGTAGTGGTCTCTCCCTTTGAATAGGGATAGGGAAAAGAGGTAAGTCACAATATATCGAGATGCAATTTTTATAGATGAATTGGATTTCCTCTAAATATGGTTTGATGGTGTGCAAAACAGAAAAGAGGCTGAAGCCAGGGCACTTCATGTGCCGAACCGAAGAAGAATATCTTCCAAACCAAATGGGCTGGGCCAAAATGAACCTTGCATTGCTCATACCTTCTGCTGTGCATGCACACTTGGAGCTAAAGAAATGGAAGGGTAGCCATCATCTGTGAGAACTGATGAGGAAGTGGCTGTGGGGATCAGTCAGGCTGGCTACAGCCTAACCTGTAACAGGGCAGCAACACCCTGGGGTGTTTTATGCAACCTCAGGCAGGTCGGAGGCCTTGCCATAGGTAGATCTGCCAAGTTATCACTGAGATTTGCCCGTGTCCTGCCTATATTATTTCTTCAATGATGTGCATGTTGCTGCCTCTGTTTTCAGAATTATCTCCTGTTTCTTCCCTAGAATCCTTTTTCCACTCAGATACCGCACCATTAAACACTATTAAATATTGGCAACTTCACAGTAAACTGCATTTGTGATTTCTCTACTGTGTAAGCAGAAAAGGCAGTCCCAAATCTACTTCAGGAATGGCTTTACTCTGCCAAGTTGGGAACATCAGCGATAGCCACCAGAGTCTTTTAATTTCTGACTGTAATAGTGATAAAACATGAAAGTGGAAGTGCTCATGTTGTTGAGCATGAGTTGGAACTACAGCGTTCCACAGATGCTACAGGGAAAATAGGTTAGAACACATAACCCTATTTCATGTGCTGGTTGAAGCTGTTCCTCTTTATAAAAGTGAAGGAGCACCCCTTGTGTAATATCATGGTTTCCAAATTATTTCTAACCTGTATTTAAAACTAATTATTTTTTAAATATCTGTGTTTTAGCAGATGCCCTTGTCATACATGTTTTCATTGTGTGTCAGTCAAAATCCATGGTCACTGTGTTTGGATGACTATGGCATACACTCCCTTGGCTTGAAGCACAAACAGTGGTGGTAGTTTGGGCTCCTGTTTCTGCAGGGAGTCGCTGTGGCTTCAGCCTCGAGTTTTCTCTGTTGTGCTGTGGATGACACTGAGATGCCAACGAGTGCTTCAGGACAGGGAGACAGCAAAACTTGGAACCGTTGGGTTGTGGTGGTTGCTGGATTGTACCCAGGAGGGAACTGGCTTTGTGGAGTGATCAAAGGTCCCCTTGGCTCATCAGCTGCTGGGAATTGATGTAGCTGATTGTCTTGTAAAACTGTGGAATTGGTTTGTGTAAATAGCTGTGCATGCAAAGCTTGCCTGATGTTATTTCAGAGGCTTTTCTAATGTTATCTGAAAATATGTTCCAGTCAGACAACCTGGGATTCAAAATTGGAAAAAATCAAACAAGGATACCTTCTGTCCTCAAGCTATCTCACGCTAAAAATAGTGTAGTTGGATTAAAAGTTGGTCTGTAGGAGGGGAACTAGTGGTGATTAATTGATGTGGAGTTAAAGTCCCCTCTGAAAATCTGTGACTAAATTAACTTGCCCAAGACTTTCCATTCTTGAGTTTATCTTTTTCAAGCCTTGCTTCTGGACTGAAATGACATACTTTCTTTAAAAATGAAAATATTTTACTTGTGGTGGTCTCCCAAGTAACTTACCAACGGTACAAACATTTTTACAGACTTTCCTCTAAATAATGGTAATGCTTGAAAAGCAGGAAAACAGCCATCTGTCATCAAGCTCAGAATTACCCCTCAGCAAGAGATATGTTCATTTGGAGCAATCAGCTCTGACTACCTTTTCACTTCCCAAGTGGAGACCTAGAGGCAAAGCCTTATTTTGTGCCCACGTGGAACGTTTTGTGCTGAACATTCCTGATGAGGGTGTAGGCAGAGCAGCTTTGCAGTGGGCAGTGTTGGGGATCTCAGCAGCTGTAATGATGCTCTGGGGGAAGTGCATGGTGCCAAGGCACAAGTCTTGTGGAGCAGTCACGTTGTGCCCTGGCTGCTGGGTGGCTCTGCTGATAAACACTCTCCACAGCGGTTCCCTTCTGGGGATGGTGTTCCATCAGACTGCTTGATCATCCCAGCCATGGACTGGTGTTCACTTTAATTGCTTTCTAAATGATCCTTGCTTTCCAAACGTAAGAAACTGCATTAAACACTTGGAGCTAGAGAGTCATTCTTCCTAAAAGTACTTGTGGAAGAAGGAAACTTTGAAGATTCCCTTGAAAGGTCTTCCGTGAATTCTTCATTGCAAATTTGGGGTTGACCAGTAGAGAAGTGTCACTGGAAACTCATATTGAATCCCTGTGTACATTCAACCGTCTGCCCCATATTTACAGTTTACCTCTAAATGTTTGGGTTACTTTTTTCTTTTCTTTTCTTTTGGCTAAATGAAACCTTGACAACACTGAGTATGGCTTGGAGATCTTTCAAAGAACCTATGGCCATTCCATATGCAAATACCTTAGATAAGCAGAGGTGAGAAGCCATCAGCAAGGCTGCAGCATGAAAAAGTTAAGGAAAAAAATGAATTATAAGATTGATGACCCTTGTGTTTAGTGGTCAGAATGCAAGTAACAAGAGCTGCAAATCTGGGCAGAAAGACATGCTATAAAGAGCATTATCTCAATATTAAGCTGTAGAAGACACATTTTTGCATGATAATTACTGGATTTATTTTGACAGTTATTTATTTGTGGTGGTGGTTATGAAAATAAAATTTTTAGCAGTCTCAGTATAATTATAGAGGACTGAATTTGTAAAGCTGCTCAAACATTTTGCATCAGAGTTGAGTATTTTCTTTCAGCCAAATATATGCATTTTCTGTATTAAAATAAATATTTGTCTTGATACTGTTTTACCCAGAGGAATGACTCATAGGTATTCACAGGACTCAACACTTTAATATTTTATCAGAGGCCCCTAAATTCTTTTATTCGTTTCTCTTTCAGGGTAAATAATTTAGATTTCAGCTGCATCAAGTTTGATAAAAGCCACCTTGTTAACATCTTGTGCAGAATTACAGCTCTGTGTGCTTTGAGGGTTGCTGAAATAACTGCATCACTAATGCTTCAAAGTTAAATTGAATGGAGCAGAGGAGGAAGACTGGGGAAACGCTGGGCAGGCACTTAATTAATTTTAATTTTGTTGGTTCTTTCACGTCTGTTTAACTAGCTGCCTGACACAGGCAGACATGGGTCTGTAAATGCAGTGGGTATTCAGAATATTTCCATCTTGTATTACAGGAATATATTTCAGATCTGCATCTAGAGAAGCTCATGGCTTTAATATCCCAGCTCCCCTTCCTTGGATCTTGTTATTCTATATTACTTCATTTGTTCTAAGCTTAAAGCATCTTTAAACACTGCTTGCAATCATTGACAGGGTTTGCATGAACAAACAACAATAATAATCCCTCTCCCCCACAACAACTCTCATCTACATTCCTGTTTCTTTTGCAAGTTCATTTCTCAAAGTTGAGCCCAAACTTGAAAACACAGGTTTTTTTTTTCAATGCAAAATTATTTAGGTTTTAAAGTGGCTGAGAATGGGTGGTGTTTGTGGTGTTGAGCAATCAATGGAGGGAGGAGGAAAATTGAGACTATACTGAGAATAAGGACGTTCCTCTTTGTTGCTGGGTGGAATTCTTTAGTCTACAGACTTTTGTAATTCGTTGCTGTGTTGAACAAATTTCAGAGCAGATTGGACAAAAGTGAGAGTATAATTACTGGAAACAGAGGAAGTAGCTTTACAATGTGAAGAGTTTGAATGATGATCCTTGTACATGCCTGAATTCTTCCTGTTCTGCTGGAAGGGAACATTTGGATAGTTTTGAACTTTTCTGTTTCCTTAGTTAAACAGTTTATTATTTCCATCATTCAGTGCACTTAATTTCATTGACAATGTTGAAGTGTAAGACCAAGAGAGTTGCTTCTCTAAGAAGTGGTAGTAATTCTTCATGTAGGTGTAGGTAACATGTAAAGTGCCAGTAAAGATGAGGGTGGTTCTGTTCCTGTTGAACCTCAGATTATTTTGCCAGAGATTTCTGTGGAAGCAGAGTTGTTTTTTTCATGGCGTATGAGATTCCTAAAGACTGGGATTTGGTTATGAATGAGCACGTGTTTCCAGAATGGAATTACTTGGAATTAGTTTGTTTAATGGATTGTGGGTTCCTCCAGGGTGACGCTGCAGTGCCTGTGTGAGGAGTTAGCTCTTTTTAATTGGTCCCATATGTACTGGCAGATAGTATATTAACCATGCCTTGAGGGGATAAGGGCATCTGGTTGAATCTCATGGTGCATATTTTATTTCTTTTCTGGAGGGATTTGGGGTTTTTTTCCCTTGGTTTTTTCTCCTCTCTTTGTTCTTAGAACTGTAGATGTGTATATATATGTATAACCACTAGCATTTTGAAACTTAATACTCAGCTGAGGGATTAGTTAAGTTTCTGCAAAATTATCTGAACTTTGCTGACAAGTAAAGAGGAGGAAGCTGAGGTTTTATAGAGAAGCTGGAGTTTCTGAATATCTCTGAGTTTGAAGAACTAAACTGAAAGAAGTCAGAAGTTTGACCTCCATCTTATCCAGCACTAAGGAATTGTTCTTTGAAAAACAGAAAAATGGGAGAATCAGGAAAGATAATTACTTTTGGAAAAACCTTGAAAACACTATGCAGATTTAACATTTATATCTGGAAGATGTGGATATTGGAGGGTTGTCCTGCCCATGGGCCCTGCTGGCCTTAATGAATGGGAGCACCATCCTCAGCCATTTTACTTGTTTCATTCTGAAATGGACAAAGCAGAGTAATTTTGCATCTGGCTGTTTTGGCTCAGCTTAACAAGTAAGGTAGTTGAAGGAGAAATGGGAATGTAAATGAGTTCGTGTGATTTTTCTTTTGTAAAGGTTTCTTGGTGCAAATCCTGTCAATTATCCAGCTCTAAAGTTTTGCTGAATTAATGAGACGCTTTGTAGAAAGGTATTTTTGATCACTTTCTGTAGAATCCCTTATTTCTGATGTAGGCTCTCAGTGTACTACTTTTATTCATGGCTTAAAGAAGTGGAAAGACCTTCTGTGTGAAGTTGCCCTGGGGTAGTGGCTATGTATCTGCACTGCAGTGGGACCCAATTTTCTTCTGTATTCTGCACTGTCTGCTCAAAGGTTTGTTAGCTACAAATCCTTTCAGAATTCTGCCACAATAAGTAATTTGCTATTGGAGGTGGAAAAGGAGTAGTGTTGCAGGAGATGAGATGCCTGTGAGTGTAGTCAGGGCTGGGGAAGTTCCTTGTGATGGGGCAGTGGTGCTGGCCAGACACAGCTCCCTGGGGATGGTCTGGGCAGGTACTGATGGTGCTCATGGGGATGTGTGGTGGGAGGGAAGGCTAAAGCCACCAGGCTGCTTCTTCACCCCTTGCAAGGGCTGGGGGGCTACACCCTGAGGAAGACTTCCCAGAAAGGCTGACTTGCTAAAGATGCAGGTCTATTCCCTTGGAAGTGGCTTGTGTCCAGAGAAATAGGAGGACCCCTTCTCAGAGACATTCAGGAATGCCAGGTTTAAATCTTCGGGTGGTTCTGGAAAAGGCAGTGCTGTACATTAGCATCAAAGGAACTCAGTGCTAAAATAGCTTTAGAGGAAGGAATGGATTCTCATTATTTTGCAGCTGTAAATGCAGGAACTCATTAGACCAGAAATCAATTTGATTTATATTTAAGCAATACATAATCTTTTGTCAAGAATTTGTACACTTTGTTTCTCCACAGTATTAAAGTGTTACTTTTAGCAAATAATTCTGTTTGTAGCAGGTGCCTTTGTCACCCCATCCGTATCCCTGTCTCAGAAAATAAATCTTAGCAAGGCAAGAGAAGTGTCAGTGACTACGTAACTGCTTACCAAGTTATTGATTTATTGCAAAAAATGAAGAAGAGTGGCAGAGTGAAACACTGGTTTTGAAAGGACTGCATTGGAGAATGCAGTGGCTGTCTGGCAGGTATTGTTTGAGATGGGCTTGTTGTGCCAAGCACAGAATGAGGAGAAAAAACTTTTTAAAGCATCCTCTGACACAGAAATTATTGGAAAGCCTCCAAGGGCAAATTGAAAAAGCAACAGCTGCCTTCATGCTGCAGGATTCCATTGTTTTAATATTGGGCCAATTGTACCAAATAATACATGTACTGGAAACTCATGTTAGGAGAAAAATATGTTGGAAAGCAGCTTAGGGGTCAGCTCAGAATCAAAATGAATGAACTTGGCTTATCTGTGCTGCTGCGTGCTCTATTTTGTTCTTTCTTTTCTTGTCAGTTCCTATTTCTTAATTTATTTCTACTTTATTTCTTTTTTATTTTAAACCATTTGCCTCGTCTTGGACTTGTATCTTGCCATTTGTTCTGAAGAATGCTGGACCTGATAAATTCTTGAGCTTCCACTGAGAAATTCTGGTATCTTTGAAACTGTAATCTAGTTTAACATTCAGAACTAGTTCAGTTGTGATAAAGTTATTAGAATTTGAGAGTTAACAGTAATTTCTGGGGCCAAAATTTTGGTAGTTGTTGTTTGAGAGCAGCTCTGTTGATATATTGAAGGGTTTTTATGCTTTATTTCTATTGATTCTAAAAAAAATGCTCTGTTATAAAATATATATGCCATGAACACCAGGCATTGGAAACTATGGCTTATTTCAAAATGTATTCAACAGTCATCAGTAAGTAAAAGACTGTAAAGCCCAAATCCAAACAGATATATTTAGATGTTCGTCTTTTATCCAACATGCCTAATTTCCACTGAAATAGTAGCCTGGGAATTTAAGCAGTGTAGAAACTGATGAAAGAACATTTTACTGTGGTACTGTGACTTTTTTTTCCTCCTTCACTCATGTTTTATGGAGGTATTATTTTATTTTCATGATTTTGAGTGTCCTGAAATATTGACTCCTTCCTTCCTACTCTGATGTGAATCTCTGTAGTGAGGCTTTAGCTTCTGAGCAGTTGTGACTAAACTGGAATCTTGGTCACTGAATGTCCCGTATACTTAGATTTGTTTAGGTTGGGGTTCAGTTTGACCGATTATAGAGAGATGTTAGATGATCAGTCATGAAATTCTCCTCTGGCTCTGAAGTTCCCCGCAGTTTGGAGGGTGTTTGTATCTGGGCCTGTGTTTTGTTTGGGCAGCAATCCTGCTGATTGGAATCGCATAAGCTTGGCAACAGAACGGGGGCATTCAGCCAGAGCAAACTTGAAGAACACAGGGTCTGAGAACAAAACGTTTCACATGAATTAAATTGTGAGGAAACAGAAATTCTTTAGACTTGTAAGAAAACAAGGCAATGTGAGCACCGTCACACAGGCAGCTGTGTGATCACACCTATCGATAGGGAGTGCCGGTTGTGTTTATGAAATCTTGATAATTATATGGGTTTTTTTTTAAGAGGTATGTCTTGCCACCACAGGAAAAAGAATATCCCAAGAAGTTGGTGTCAGAGCGAGATGGAATAATTCTTGGTACTTGCATGCAAAGATCCGGTAGCATCTTCGTTGGAAGGCTTTTAGACACTCAGCTGATTTTCATTTCCTATGTATTTTGTCATGATTTTCTGTCTGCAGTCTTGTGTCCCTTTCTTTTCATGCATCTATTGTTTCTGTGTACTACAGGTTTTTCCATCGGGGCTTTGTTCTTGACTCCCTTACTACACTCAGCAATGGCAGGAGCAGTCCAGGAGGGGCCCTGCCTGCAGCACTGCTGGCAGTGCTGCCTCTCCTGATGCTTTCCTGTCCTGAGTCTCATACCCTGTTTGCTTTGATGCCATCTTCCTGCTGTCCTGTCATTAGGTTAGAGCTTATCCTCTCAAATGCAGATTACTCCTTTCTGTGCCCAAACTTTCTCTGCCACCCCATCTTTCTCCTCTGCTGTCTTTTGGGTAGGGTGGAAGGAGCATGGGGACATGAGAGGGGAACTGGTGGCAGGCATTGGTTAAATCTCTTATGTGCAGCCATACATGGTCATTGGACATGTGGAGAGGAGCAAAATAGATAGTTGGATTTTGGCTTTTTGGTTGGTTTTTGCCAAATGGAACATTTCCCAGATGCTTTGTCCCAAGATTCTTGGGGGTGCCATGCATTCAGACCACTGAGTCATGCCAAGTTGTGCTATGGGCCTGTCTAAGCTCCTCTACTTACAAACTGTATCACAGGTTGCCTGCAGGCAAGCCTGTCTTACCATTTCCACATGTTACCCCTTCTTTGTGATTGTAAGATGAAATTTCAGACATAATTTTATGAATTTTTCACATAATTAGCGTCTGTTACGTGAAAGAGATTGAATAGATTTGTTTCGATAGGCTGGCAAAATGTAGGTCTTGAGATGCTAGATATGATAAGCTTTTAATAACCAATTTCTAGAGTTGGTTTGGTTTCAAGAAAGTTGCTTGGGATGGATCTGTCCTGAGTATAGTCGTGACGTGGTCTTGGGTTTGTGCATGCCAGTCAGTTTTACAGAGTGGGCTGCTGATGGGATGATTTCTGACATTATCATGATAAATTGCTTCCATTCCTTCTGTAGAGGGTTTTATTGCAGAATTCAGTACAATGTTTATATGAACTGCTACTAAAGGATAAATAAATAAAGCATGATATAGTTTATCATGGGGGAGGAAAACGTTTAAACTGTACTAGCAGTATTTGTTTAACAAGAAATGGATCAGAGATGACATTTATCTGTAGTGGACAGATTTGCTTTAAACAAAACAAGGCCTTGAAATGGATCAGTTTTCAGACAGATCAGAATTCTTCTTTCCTTGCTGAAAAGCTGGAGGCTTGGGGTTGGGAGATCCTCAGCTCACAGCTGTGCTCCTATCACCCATGGGATAACCATAATCCTACAGGTCTATTGTGTTGCCATCTCCTCTTGTACCTATAGACTGGATATGTAGGGAGTCAAATTCCACTGGGAACAGGCAAAAAGGAACATTTGTACTTTCTAAAATTCTTTTGCAGTTCAATTCAGTTGGTCATCTTTCCTCTCCTAGGCTGCTTTTCTTGCTGTAGGATGCTGGTGAAAAGTTCTGGGTTCATTCCAGAACTAAATGGGTTTCAGAGGTAGAGAGGTACTTGTGCTGAAAGAGTAAATTATAGAGATTATTTTTGAATTTCCCTTCATCTTTTGCTAATGCACTAACATGGATTTCATCTGGGAATTCCTTTGTAGGTGCTGTAGAAGGATGAATTGCTTAGAGGACTGCTTCTCGTTCTGGCAGATCCCTCTTTCAGAGTCTTTGAACTTTTAAATAACTCTTTTTTCATAAGTTAACATCCTGTCATTTTTGGGTTTGGATTCAATGTGCGTCTTTGACAAAATTAGCCGAGTACAGGTCATGTGGAAATGTGATGTCAGTTTACACAGTCATGTGTTGATTGTAATGGTGATGTTAAGAGAGAATGGAGGATGAAGGCTAAGGTGCTGAAGACTTTTCTTTCAATCACCATGTTGCAACCCAGTCAACCTGTAAAATGTATTTATTTTGCAGGATTACCAGCTACAATGAGTTACAGTCCCCTCTTTCATGACATTTAGTTTTATACTCCTATCCAATATATAACCCTTTCTTAGATTTTTGAGTTTGGGCCTTTGTTTCCATCAGGAAAATTAAAAGATCCACTAGACTTGTCTGCTGAATTCTCAATATTGTGAACAGCAGTGACTGTTTTGTCAAAACCTGAAGCTGAAGAGCATTATTATTACAAATTTCAATGTGTAATTTTCTCATCCAAGTCATGTTTCCTTGCAAGGAATCATAGTTATTTTCTCTAAAATATTTGGCCTGAGTTCTGGAAGTGACTGTATTTTTGCTGACTAAAAACTAAAACCAAACCAAAATGTCACTGGAAGTGACTGTATTTTGCTGACTAAAAACTAAACCAAAACACAAATGCTGTTAATTTTTAGTTTTAACCACAACAGAAATTGTGCCTGAACTAAATATGCAGCACATAAAATTTGCAAGTTGAATGTTATGAACTAGTTAGTCAAGAGCCAATATGTGACCTTTGATAACAAAATATATGTTAAGCAGCATAGAAGTTCCTAATTCTTATGTTCAATTAACTGGTAGCTAAGAGTGTTAGTGATGGCAGGGTTTTTATTGAAATAGGGAGCACTTTGAGGGTCACCAAGGAGGCAAGAGGCAGAATCTCTGTAGTGACAGTCTTAGCCAGTTACGGGTTTGGGCTACCAGTTATGCACCATTTGGTTTTCATCTGCAGGGGGAGAGGATGCCATTAAGATAGGTAAATTAAGCAAAATAAACTGATGGAACTTGAATGCTTGAACAAGCAGAACTATGGTTTTGAATTAAGATAGTCGTCCAGCATTATTGGCAGCATTACCTAAATTTTTCTCTGAATGATGTTATGTTTAGCAACTAGGAAAATACAATGCTAATTACAGGTCTCATGCTTTCTTTGGCATTTAAGGTATTTTCATTTTCTCAAGGTATTTTTAAACTTACTGACAATTTCTTGCTGTTATGTAACTCCTTCCATTTCTTTCAAATATAAAGTCATATCAGTAGCCCCATCTAAATGGATAAAGAATGAGTGATGTGTAGTTTTGAGCTGTTGGTATAATCATGCCAGCTAAGAATATCTTCTGATGATGAATTTCAATATAAGAGCCACCAAATGAACCTAGTGGTTCTGGCACGTGAAATGTGAGTGGTATAATGTTCCCTGAAACTTTATTCACTGGATTGCCAAAGTCATGCTTTTCAAGAACTTTGTGAACTTAAAGCACTTTAAAGAAATATTTTGAGTTCACAGCAGTGGAGAGTGAATGCCTCTTCTCAAAAAAATACATTGGCTACTGTTATAGGTCAGCTTTTGCCAGCAGTTTCTGCAGGAGATGCCAGTTTGGAGTGGAAACCCAAGAAATGGGTTCAGCAAAGCATTTTATCCTGTTCTTGGCTTAAAGCACATGAATAATCCCATTGACTACCCACGTGTGTTTCACTGCAACTGCTCACATAGTGAAAGTCAGGCATGTGTTTAAATAATGTGCTTATTTGGGGGCTCCCTGCCTGCTGTCTGCTGGCAGAGATTTGATTTTCTTATGGCAGCCATCACATGACCTGTGCAGGGAGCACAGCATGCTCTGCCTTGGCCCTGTGGGCCAAAGCAAAGCTATTTCTGCGTCCACCCCCAATCCTTTCTGCACTTCTCTGGCAACTAATCAGCTGTTTGCTGCCAATTGTGCTCTCGTGTTTTGGCACCCAACCGCCCCAATTTGCTGCTCATACAAGTATTGAATTGCCTTTATAAGGCACAGAGTAGGATTTTCCTTGTGTAAGATTGTATATGTGGTTGTTACAACATAAAAAAAAAAAGAGATCATTACCGTAGTTTTCTTCATTTTGGTCAAATTGTGCCCTTTCTGTCAGTAGTTCCATTGAAGTTTATAGAGATGTCAGCAGAGAACAACCATTTTGCAGGTCCAGGCTCACTGCTCAGGAGGGCTAAAGGGAGTTTTTTACATCTGTTGTGTAATGGAAGCACCATTCTTTATTGGAGAAGCCTTGTAAAAAGATCATTTATGGAAACAGAGCTCTTTCAGCAGCACGCAAGGGAGGGAAAAGTTAAATGCTAGGACAGGTTCTTCAACCTGATTATTTCACAACCATTATCTGTATTGATCCAAAATTGCCTCACTTGGAAAATAGTACGACTTTAGGTAAATATTGTAATTTTTCATCTCTGCCTTCCTCTCCCATCCCCTGCATGCACAAGACAGCAGCAGAAAGCTCTGGAGGCAGAATTTCCCTAGGCTTAAAAAAAGAGATTGTTCTCCAGTACCCTTTGCCTTCTGCATGTTTTCTTTTCCAGAACTACAACCTCAGCAGCAGGCTAGCAGACCTAGAGCCTATGGATAACAGCATGTCAAGCTGTAGTAGACAGCAGTTGGTCACTGGGACCAGCAAGCCCAACACTGCAGCTGGTAATCAGTGATGTTCCTTTAAACACACCAAGTCAAACCTTCCTCTTGCTTTGTACTCATTATGGCGTTTTACCTGCTGTTCAGCCTTTGCTAACAACTCCACTGGAGAGGCCTAGGAAGCTCCAAACAAAAGGCTGTTAATTGCAATCTAGAGGTAAAATGAAATAAATTTTCTCAGTCAGTTTAGTAATCCTAGCTGTCAAAGAACTCTGTTATCTTTAGAAACATGTCAAAATATTCTTTAATGTATAATCATCTTAAATTGAGTACTTTTTTGCTGGAGCTGTGCTTGGGAGAATTAATGGGGTAATATGTAATATAAGCAGATGAAAAATAGTATGAGTAGAGTACTTCACTGGGATGAAAACTTGAATGCTTGCACAAACACCAGAGAGGCCCTAAAGTATTGCTGGTAACAGGCTGTAACTTCACGTGTGAAATAGCTCAACAAATACTATTTTCACAGACTGTTAGTGTATATGCCTTGAACATTTCTAAGAGTGTTTGAAGTGCTGTACTTCCAGTAGCATAACAATTATTAGACCTAAACATTGACAAACTAAGGACTAAACTGTTACAAAAATGTATCAGCAGGCTTTCTGTTGGCTAGGAAAGTATTTATGATCTGGTAGCAAGTTTATTTTCGAAGGAATATTCATATCCACAAAAGTCCATAGAAAATCAGCATAGTATCTAAATAGTTGATTTATTCCCTGTGTATAAATAAAATGTTGAATAGACACTCTCTTCATCTAAAGTACAGGACTGAAAAACAAGGACCTGTGTTGATTTTCTAGCTCCAGCAGAGACTTCTTGCATGGTTCTTGGAAATCACTTAGCATCTCTTTTTCTGCAAGCTGGCCCCTGTAATGCTTGTCTGCCTTGCAGAGGTAAAGTGGAGCCTGAGAAAAGAGGTGACTGCAAAGCAAGTTAAAAATCTCCTATCAAAAGTCAGAGCAAATGGTTTAGTTTTGATGAAAGCAATCTGGAGTCATTGCACATATGTCTAATAACTGCTGCTTGGTAAGAGTCAACTTATGAAGTTTTGATAAAGTCATATTTCACTAGACAGTGCTGTGGCATGTTACTACCTTTATTTCATTCATATCTGCATTTTTTCTCCCTTACATAAGTAGTAGCATGTAAAAATGTTCAGTTTTTCAAATGAAAGTCAGTTCAAAGAAACATCTAAATGTTAAAAAATTTCTCAGGACTCCCCTGATTCCACAAAATTGATTTGGAAGTCTTTCATGGATTGACTTTGCTCACTCAAAGCAATTGCTGAGAAACTTTTAATTTGATGACTTTACTGCCCACTTGGATAGTTCTTTACCTAAGCTTGAGGAGTCTGTTTAAGAAAGTGACAAGTTTTGGTTGACATTGGTACCAAGAGTGACATGTACTTTGGAGAGTACAGGAACTATTCCTTACAAAAGAAAAGAATATAAAATTCACATGACAAAGACAAACCAATGAGGGATTCAGCTCAGTGGGAATGGTAACAACTACAAAGGTCAGTGGGATGAGATTTAAGTACAGAGGAAGGAGAACAAGGATGGATGAATCCATAGTTCTTTCCATGGTCTTTGATCCCCTTTTCTTCCTCCCTGTGGACTTCAGTAGAGGAACGCGGTCCATGGACAGCTTTATTATATGCTTGCAAATGAGCAGAGGTTGGATTTAGACCCTTTGTGGAACATATGTGAGTTGTAATGAATCCTTTCACTTTGTATGTGTCTATCTTTTTAAATTAGAAGTAGTATCTGCATTGCTGATAGTAATGAATGCTCTCAAGTCATAGAACTTGTTAAGTCTCCCCAGGAAAGCTCACAAGGCATTGAACAGCAAGTGAAACATGCAGACACATCCAATTATTAGCTCTCGTTTTTCTGCACTAGAACTGGAGGTAATTTCTTTTCTTTTTCTGTTTAGCACTTTCAGACCATGTTAAAGACGAAGTTGAATGTCCTAACGCTTCGTAAAGAGCCTCTCCCGACAGTGATCTTCCACGAACCAGAAGCCATTGAGCTGTGCACCACAACTCCCCTCATGAAGACCCGGACTCACACTGGATGCAAGGTACTTGGAAGTATAAACTGAGGGAGTGAGACCACTGTGGAGGTTTCCCATGGGATTGTAAGAACTCTAAAGAGCCCAAAGTAACCAACACAGTTCTGGAAATTCCATTAACTGCTACTGTTACTTTAACATTTTTGGAATCAAAAAAGTCAAATTTCTGGCCAGAAATTTTAGGCTTCAGGAGAAAAAGGTTTGGGTTACATGTCATGATGCAAATTGTGGAGGATTTCTTATAGCCTGTGATGAACTGCAGGTTGTAAACACTGACATTATTTTTGTAAGGGCCAGTGTTGCACCTTAAGATTCAAGGTTAGTTTGGTTGGGGTTTTTTTCTTTGTTTGGTTGGGGTTTTTAAGATAAAAAAGGAAAAAGGGGGCCGGAGACTTACATCTTGATTTGGTTAAGCAACAAGATCAATTTGCCCAGTTGCATCAAAGCAGAGCTTCTGCAATGGTTATTCCTCTTTTAAAAATGGCTTTTAATGGCTTAAGAGCCTCAAGTGTGTTCTTCTGTGGTAAGAAAACATATAAAAATAGGAAACAAATCTGCCCTGTTTGCATCTTTCCTTGGAGTCATTTGCCTTGATCACAGAGCCTTCCTGGCCTTGCAGAGCCATGGGCAGCCTTGCAGACTGAGCTGGGTACCAGTCTGGCCAGTGCTGTCAGCTGGGGGGACTCCCTGCTCTGTAAAGTGTTGACTCCAGGAGAGCTCTTGCTTGATGCTATGTGTGCTGGATGAGATCCAAAGTGCAATTACATGTCCTAAACCCCTTCCCTGCCACAGTGTACACAAACATGTGCACATGTACTCTTCCCTGCTGGGGGATCTGATGTGACTGATGTGGGGTTGGGAAAAATCACTTTCCCCTGCTTCTCTTGATATACTGTACTTCGGCATCTCCAGGCATGGCACTTCCTCAGCAAAGTGTCTTCTTGGGAACTGTCACTTCCCAAGGGTTTGACTCTTAGCCTGTCACACTATTCAGGAACAGGACTCTGCTGCTGGATGTTGAAGCAGAGCTGCCCTGTGCTGATGGAGAGGAATGCAGGGGAAACCACCCTAAATACACTTTGTATGGTAGCTCACAGCATCTGCTCTTCTTTTAGTGATGGTGATGCTTTTTGTCCTTTATGTTGGCATGTAATGAATTTTTAGGGAATAGTAGCTATGATCAAAATGGTTCACAAAGTATCTGGCATTCACCCCCAGTGAGAGAGGTCAGGCATAATAATGCTTTCTGAAATCAGTTTATCTTTGTGAATGTGTATAGAATTTAAATGAAGCTTTTTATTCAACTTACATTCCTTCAATTGGAAAAGAATTGCAGAGAGAATGTTGAACCCCTCAGTGACGAGAATCTCATTCTATATTTAGATCTCTATTAATTTATTTTTCCTGCAGTATAGTGTAGTAGTGCTGACTAGGGAACATCTGCCACTGCAGCACTCCCATTTTCCTTCTTGTACAGTTTCTCCTTCTCCCCTTCCCCTATAGCTAGTTTACCTCCTGTCAGTGCTGGAGTCTTATGATGGTGGTTCTGGGGTAATGGCCAGGCCCTCTTCAGGTGATTCAGCTGTTGTGATGTTCAGTACCTGCCTTGGGAAGGTGATTCCATATGTATGTTGTTCCTGTGGCTAAGAACTCTTCTCCTGTTAATAACTGAAAGACTTCAAATTTACCCAGTCTCTGTAGTCACAACCGCTTTCTTTGCCCCCTCTTCTTTCCTGACTAAATGTGTTCTTCCTGCCAGCTAATAGATATTAACTTTCCTGTCTTCTTTCCCCTCTGATTATTATTATTTTTTTGCTGACTGATACAGTAAAATTTGCCATAAAACCCCTAGAAATTTATAGTAGTATTTTTTGCTCTGGTGGGTCTGATCTATTCCTGTTGTTCTGGCAGTAAGAGAGGAGATGCTGTGGTGTTCCTGGTACCACCAGGCCTGTCCGATTCCGAGACTTGGGCTTTTCAGGCAAGAGCACAACATCCAGTTTCTACTTGCTTTCATGAGTCACACTTTTTTGATCCTTAATCGTTTTATTCCTCTTGACTGAAATCCCTCCAATTTTTCTATGTAATCCCATTAATGAGATAGCATCATTTGTCTGACAGAGGCTCCAGACATCTAATTTTATTGCACAGTTTTAACATAAGCCTCAGCTGGCACCATCACGTTATGGGAACTTGACACGTGCAATTGCTTTGCTGTTTAGAGGTCTGGCCATTGGTTTTCTGATGTGATTGCTCTTTCACTTGTCCTTTCATCACAAGGCAGGCTTCTCTTTTTGCGTTCATTTGCTGTTAGCTGCTGAATCTTGAAGAAAAAAATCCTTTTTTGCTGAGATCTAATCTCATTTAGTAATTCAATGGCATGGTTTTAAGAATAGCAGGGAAATGTCTAGTTTGAAGTAATCTAGGGGAACCCCCACCAAATCTGGAAAGTGAAACAATTGAACAAATTAAGAGAGCTTTTCTTTCTTGTCCAGTTCCACATCTGATGCAACTTTGTTGCCATTGTGGTTTCTCTAATATATTTTTAACTTATAACAGAAGGCCTAAGACTAATTCCTTCTGTAACTGCATGTCTGCACCTGCCTGCTTGGGTCTCATGTGTTTGTTGTCCTTCCCACCCTTTAGGTGCACGCATTTGGGAGTTTGCTGTGCTGGTTGCTCAGTCAGGGGTGTGGACTTGGAGGCTGTAGTTCCCCAAGGGCACCTTCCTGCTCTCCTTTGCCCACCAGCCCTGTTTGCAAATGGGGAGTGACAGCCCTGGGATCAGAGTGGTACAGCCCCATGCAGCAGACAGCCTGAACTTGTGTGAGGAACTTTGTTTTTCTTAATTCTTCTTTTCAAGGCCACAATTAAAATTACGAGAAATAGAATTTGTATTCAGACTTTGGTGTTTATTCTTTCTTATCTCAGTTATAACTTCATTGACTGTGAGTGTTTCTACATGTAAAATTAACAAGGCAAAATGGTGTACAAAGAGAATCTTTAAGGTCTTTTTAAGCCTAATTTAATTAATTATGAGATGCCAAAAAGAAATTATTTTGACTTCTAACACAATAACTAGTACCTATGTCTTGCATTACAGATCTTTCAAACTAATCACACAAAATTATGTGAACTTATGAAGAAGACTATGCCCTAAACATTCCATCTTGTTACATAGATAATATTTTAGCCAGACACCTTAAATTCTGAATTTCTTACCCTGGGATATAACACACTTCTGTTCAACTACACAGTCACAGATTCAATGCTATCACTCAATTTCAGAAGCCTTTCCCAAGGACTCAAATCAAATGCGGTATGTCTTTGTAGATCATTCTCTGCCAGCACAGAAAGGCCGAAATTCTCTGTGTCCAAAATTCCAACATAAACCAGAGCAGGATTTCTGGGTACAATAAAGTACTCAGCCTCCGTGCCTTTTCCTGGCCATGTGCTTTATTTGAACTGTGGTGTAGCATAGCTGGGAGGCAGCTCTCTATGCTGAGGAGCTGCAGCTTCTTGTCCTCCTTCAGCTGAGAGTGCAGAGGCAGGGTGCTGGGATGCAGTGCCCAGAGAGCTGCCATTTCTCTGGGACACACAGCTGGGGACCCGTGTGCATCCTGCCTCTCCCTGCAATGGGTGTGGCATGTATGAATGCTGGATCACCAAGGGCTATGGTTGGCAGCTGCCCCAAAGAATGAACAAACCCAACTGTCTTATTGTCTACCTGTAAATGGCAAGTCTCAGTTTAAGCTAATCCACCCATTCCTGAGGAATGACAAAAAAGAGTGAGAATAAATCTTCTGTTAGTAGCTGGACTATACTTTCAGTCCCCAGTTCTGATTTTATTTTATTTTATTTAGTAGAGCATGTTTTCCATCCGGGTATGAGTGTGATTTAGATGTGTCTATATAAAAAAGCATCCATTCTTCTTCAGATCCAAAGGATTTCAATTAGACTGTGGCTGTCCTGCTTGTAGGTATTTCATATCAAATGGATCCTCCTGTGTTTCAGCTAGAAACCTCCTTGTCACTTATCCCAGCACTAAGAACCACCAGATGGAAATGCAAAATCTGGAGTATCTCCAGAAAATAAGTTGCTTGCTACTCAGAAATGTCTGCTTTATTCATGCCTTCTAACAGATTTTTTTTAAGTTTTGTGTGGTTTATTCTTCCTTAATGTCTTAATCAGCTTGTATTGATTCTAATGTTTCTTGATTTCTGTCCCTTTGAGCCATAGTGGTGGCATGAAGGGAGCTGCCTAAATGACTTCTCTCTCCTGCTGTAGCTTTTCCAGGCACTGATGCAGTAATGCAAAAGGACAGAGGTTAAAAATGCTGTCCGCAATTTTTAAAATAGTGTAGTAGGTTTAAATTTTTTTATTGGAAGACTCTTCAATGTGAAGTCAGTGCTGAATAATCAGCACTGGGTCAGGCCATCTTATTCCTCCAGTTCCCACCAGTGGACAAACTCTTCTCAGCAGCCTCAGAGCCTGAGAGGAGCATAAACATTGCAAATAATTGTATTCCTAGGAGTATGCTTTAATGAAATAGGAAAATATATTTTAGTTATATGGTATTTAGAGGAATGATACTTGTTGCTTGTCTGTCTTACTGGATTGATTTGGTGAGCTTCTTAATTCAGGCTTTGTGGAAGGTATGATGTGGAAATTTCTGTGATGGTGTATCTTAATTTAAGATGGATGAGAGTCTTATCTAACAATTTGTATAAATGGCATTTGTGGGGTAATAGTATTTTAAAGCCAAGCCATGCACATACTGATAGAGATTTAAAAGTAGCCACATAAGTAACAGTAAGTAACAGAAGTAACATAAATGGAGTTTGGTCTTTCAGAACACCTTAATAGCTTCACTCCCAAAGCAAAAAGAAAGTTTCTTGTACTAAGCTGGCTGCAGGCTGGTGATGACAGTAGGGCCAAGGCCACAGCTGGGCTTCCGTGGCACCAGTGTAGTGTCAGCAGTTGGACACAAGCTTGACTGGTGTAACTGTGGGGCACATCTGCTGCTGATACATGTTTGTCAACCTATGAACTGGATTTGGGGTGTTTTCTGGGACAGCTGGGCAGTGCCTGAGATGCCCTAGCCTGTGCCTGCCCTCCAGCAGCATCTCTGGCCCCTACAGCAAAGCCACAGCCTGTTGCCCTTATTCCTGCTCTTCTCCTGGCTTTGCTGGCTGCTGCCAATAGTTTTCATTTTCCCTTTGTCTCTCTGTCTTTCTCCCATTTTTCTTCTTTTTTCAAAAGTAGCTTTCACTGTTAGATGTCACATTGTGGTACTGTGGTCTTGATTCTGATCTGGCTGGAAAGAAGTGTGGCAAAATAAATATAGGGACGGGTGCGCTGGAGTGCCCAAAAATAGAAGTTTAACGATGGTGAAATGACAAACACAGGGAGCACACAGTCCGAGGGGCAGCATCCAAAGATCGATGGGGTGTGGCTAATTTAACAATATACAGGGTTACCTCAGGGCAAGGGTCCAATCTCAAACTGGGACAGGGACATGACCTTGTATGTCAAAGGTCCCAAACCAATGGAGAACCAGAACCATGGCCTATTTTGGAATGATCCATTAGCATCCTTTCAGTACCCTGCTTCCCATGGTCTCAGGTTCATGGCTTCTACACAAGCTACCTGGGCTAAGCTATTGTCCATCCCAACTAATTCAGTTGCAACAGTTAGGGACAATTCCATCACCTGTGGGCCCTACTAATCTAATTTGTCTCACATGCTTTTAGCAACAGGGTGTACAGCAGTGCAGCAGAGACTGGAAGTTTAGTCTGCTAGGGCTAAACAGATGAATGGGGATACAATTCAGCATCATAAAGTGACCCTAGAACATTGGGGAAAGCTCATGATAACCTTGTAGGATGTATAGAGAGTAAGATTGATTGAGATTTAATTTTGATCTTTAGAATTACAATGTTTCTCATTGGGATGTATATTAAAAAACTGAAGCATTGTCTTAAAATTGCCTTCCTCTGTCTGATTCTAATTCCTTGTGTAAGGGGGTCATTTAGGAATAATGTCTTCTCAGATATTACTACCTATTTTTGGTTTTCTGCCTTGTTAATTTTGATTGCAAAGGCCTTGCAACAGGACTGTCTCTTACCACATACTTGCAAAATACCCCATTTCTACTCTACCCTACAAGCCTCTATTGCAAATTTAGTAATGCTGTGTTGTTGCTTTTATTGGACGTTGCATTTTTAAAACTTGGTGTTGTTACTTTTTTTCCTGTAGACCAGGCTTTCCCAAGATGTTTTCTCCAGCATTTCTGGCCTATGCAACCTCTTCCACTGGTGTCCTGTCCTAATCAGCTCAGCCTGTGGTGGTCAAATTTGTTACTGCTTGAGCGTTTAGGGGTACAGCATATGCTGGGCCTGGGGGCCCTTCAACATCCAAAAAATGTTTAAATTGATCAGCCATCCTCCCAGTTTTAACAGCCCATGCAGCATGGTTTTGGTGGTGGCAATTTCAGCCTCATTCCTCTTCCCCTTCATTGGCCCCCAGTGCCTCAGTTTTGCTCTGGGTCACTGAAGTGGGCGAATGGCTTCCCTCTGCTGCCCTGTAATTGTGTTCTTGTTATGGGTTCGTTTTGTGTCTTCATACTGAATCAGACAAAATGCAACAAGAGCACTGTCTCTCATGTCAGTGCCCAGAGACCAAGGTACTCCTTTTTGGTTTTATGTCCTGTTGACTCAAAATGGCTAAAAATGCATCCATAATCTCTCTGGGATGGTAAAATCCACATGACTTAAATGGGTAGTTTAGTTTAAAGTCTTGTGTTTTACTTAGATTTCCACAAATAATTAAAAAAGCCTCCTCCTGTTGAACGTTTATTGCTCTTTTGGCTACTGAAACCATCGTTGATTGGAAGCTGCACATATTTTTAAAACCACCTCACTTTATCCTGATGAAACTTAAGAAATGTGCTCTCTTTGCATCTATAAAATGGTCAAGGATGATTGTTTAGAGTGCAGCTGTAAATATAATTCCCATTAGCTGCCTGGTCTTCATTATCATTTTGTAGACCTGTAATATTAAGATGATCATTAATAAACAAATTAAACAAGTGAGAAAAACTAATTGTACCATCAGGCCCCAGCCTGCTCTTTTCCATCCTGTTTAATCTGGGTTGGAAGCATGGAGCATTTTTGTCTTCTTGCTTTATTAAAGGCTTTCTACTGTTATCCTTAGTCATTACTTATTTTGTATTGTGAACTGAGAGATTGTTTTTCTGCTTCTTTCTTCCCTCATAAAATGAACCAAAAGGACAACCTGACTTCTTGCACGGGGCAAAACTTAGTAGCTTCACTATAGTTTAGATATAGCTATAGTGCTGGTTGGTGAGAGATGCAGAGGCTGTAATGTCGTGTTTTCCAAAGGTGAAGTGCATCAAATAAACAACCCAACAAGTATACTATATAAAGATGAAGTATGTTTTTTTTACTTTTTATTTGTTTAGTGTTATAGAAATTAAAAAAAAATAGAAAAAAAATTAATTCTGAAGTTGTGGAAGAGTAAACTACTTGCAAAAATCTTGAAACATGACTTTATTGGCTGAATCTTGTTCTAACATTGGAAAGTTGCATGTGCTCATTTCTGTTTCAAAATGTGCCTATAGGCAAGGTCCTGCCTTGTACCTATGAAGCTGCTGAGTTTTACTGTGGGCTCTGCTGTGAGCAAGGTGGGATGAGCTTTGCTGGATGGCAGCAGCCCCCAGGCAGCACTCACTGCAGGGTGTTTGACACTGGCTGCTCTCAGCTTAAGAGAGAGTCTCTCTTGCATATGATTTTTTTAATTACATGCATGGAAAACCCATTTATGTCAGTGAGAATTTATACTTTAAATGAGTGCAGAGGATCTAGTAGAAACATGAAGGGTAAATGCAAGTGCAGAAGGCTGTTAAAGCATTGTAATGTTTCATTTCCTGATGTCTAGGAGTCTTAGGTGAAGAATATAAATTGGGTTAAATCAATTGAATTAATCTTTAACTGATCCTGCTTTAAATACGATCTTCTGCAGTGTTCAGTTCTGCTGTGCTGGAGGTATTTTGGCTTAACTTTATTTCCTTACTGCTGAAGTGGCATTGTAAGAATAATGTATTCTGAGAGTGGTGGGAGTTATGTCCTATCAGATGTGTTGGTGGTATTTGTTTTTTCCTTAGTGTTTGTGCTGGTGATGTTTTTGAAGCCATGGTTCAAGTAAAGGGCATCTTGTTATTCAGGAAGTTCTTAACATCCCATCTAAAGATGGTCATATATTGCAGTCAGCTTCATATGTCTGCTTTAACTACCTTCACAGAAGAAAGTATATGTCTGTTTTCTGCATTTGGTGGAGCAACTCTGCTCTGAATATATGTATATTAATTAAAGGAAATCAGTTTTGCCTATTTCAGTTTCCTTTTGGATTTTCACTGAGAAGGTGTGTCTCAAATAATTTTAAAGAGCTCCCTGAAAAGAGTAAGACCACCACCTTGGAAGGAGAGCACTGGTGATGGGGAGGATTTCTGGGAGCTGCCCTGCATATTTGTAGCCAGCAAAGAGCTGGAAATACCCTGGGTGCAGGGTCTTCTTCCTGTGGTACCCTTTGGGTTTGCTTCCATAGGGAGGGAACTCAAGGCTGGCCATGTTATCAGGAAGATCAGGACGTGGGTTGAGTTTCATAGAGATGTGTGAAGATACGCTGAAAATAGTTTTGTGTGTGTGCACACTCCCGGGAGGACTAGAGGACCGTGACCCCTACTTGTGCTGCATGGGAAGGCTTCCAGTTGCTGTTGGCCATGCAGACAGACTGGGCACTTGGGAGGAGAGGTCCCCCTGCCCCAGTGCTGACAGTCTGTGTTGAGGGGGTCTCCTCAGTTCCTTGGAGCAAGGCTCAGGGTCCCGGGCCTTGTCTGTGGACAGACTTGTTCCCAGCACTGCGTCGTCTTGCCTGAGTAAATAAGAGCAGAAAGGCTGCATGGGGTAAGGCAGACTTTGCTCAGATATTTGTGTGTCAGAGCCCGTTTTCTTTCACAGCAGACTGTAGAAAATAACCCCTAAACAGTAAAACCCCCTTGAAAATGCAAAGGTATAAAAAATTACAGCATTGGCATGTTGTTCTTTGCTCCTCCCCTTGGTGCATGTATTTTATCACTTGCACAGCGACTGTGTACGTTCTGTTTCTTCTTACTGCTGTAGTTCTGCGCATTGGATGGGTGCATTGGGTCCCAGTGAAGAAAGTGGGTGACAATGTATGATATGGAGCCTGGGAAAAATGTTTTTACTTAAACAGAAATACCTTTGGTTGGAATCTAGCACTTCCTTTGGCTTCAGAGCTTTGACATTATTAGTTGCCTTTGATTCAACAAAAGTTTGAATTGGAAGTTATCAGCCCTTGATTTTGTTAGCAAATGGCATTTATCAGCAGAAGTCATCTAAATCAAGCCTCTTAGTGTAAAACAAGGCACTAAACAGTTTATATTTCATTCAGTTATGGAAGAGATAGTGATTTGCATTCAAATAGCCCTGTGTAAAATGCCAACATACAGGAATTAAAAATATGCTCTGCGACTTGATTAAGAACAAGCACTGCCCATACCTGAGTTTCCACCCTTGTTTCTAACTGCAAAGGGAAGCTTGTGAGGTACTGAGAAGGCCAGACACTGTGTGCAGGTGAATGCTCAGTCCCTCTTTACTGAGGGTGATTTGTACTTCGGTAGTATTTTTGAACCACAAAGATCCCCAAGCCCCGTCTAAACCAGCGTTGTTGTCCCCTGCTGTTCAGCTGCCGTTCTCTGGCAGCAGCCCTGTTTGCAGAGGTCAGATGAGCTCACCAGAGCTCGGGGGGGAAGCTGTGTGGGCACACTGCACTGTGGATAAAATACACACGGGGAAAACTGAAAAAGATGATGAGTATTAAAATGCATACTTCTATTAAGTAGTAATGCATTGAATGAAGGTACTGAAAAGCAATATATATTAATGAAATTCCTCTGATGCACAAAGCTCCACAGAATACTTCCGTATCTTGAAACGCAAATGTAAGTTGTCTTGTCAGTTTTAGAAATACCGCTTTTCAGAGTACTTGGAGCTGTTGTTTAATAATAGCTGTCTTTGTAGGAGATAACGTACCAAAATAGTTTTTTCTGAAAGAATATTTAAATTTCAGAACCAATTTAATCTCTCTACAGCAGGAAATATTTACATTTTGAAGTTCTAAATTTACAGAATACTTTAGAAGATAATGTTCTATTACACATATATACAATGTCATATAGCTTATGACAGTAAGTTCCAGCTTTTACAATCTGGCACAAAGCCAGGACACCAGTGTGAAGCACAGTGGCAGTTGCAGAGTCCTAGATAGCTACAGATGTGTCAGGGTATTTATTTTTTTATGCTGTAAAAAATATTTTGCTCATTGCAATTGTTCAGGCGAAGCCTTCTGGTCATAGGAGCTAATTGCTTCCATAATAATTAAAGTTCAAATATCTAAGACCTAATAGCTTTAGACATATAAAAATTAAAATGAGATTGAAATTTATTACGTTGGCTACACTGAGCAGATGCTGCAGTCACTGTCAATTGTTTTGCTCTAGTGTGTCCTTGAGGAAGGTTTCCATCTTTGTGTGGCTGTTGCAAGGTCAGGATGGAGCTGTGGCTTGTGTTGCGGGAGAACACAGTAAGCTGCTGCTCCTCCACGGCTCTCAGGGCATTAGGGACCCTGCTGTGAGCTGGCTCTCGGAAGGAGGAGGCACCCTTCCTTCATAGCACATGAAATTATTCTTTAACAGAATCAAAAAAACTTCAGGTTCTGTGGTTGTTGCTCCCGCATATTGTTGCAATGGGCACCTCCCCACTCACCAGCATGAAATGTGCTGGGAGAGGTGCTGGCAGATCTTTTCAGAGGTGCTTTTTTCACAACAAATGCGTGTGTGCTTATTCTGTGAAGGTATTCTGTGTGGCTCTTCCCCTGAAGCCATGGATATTGTTTCTTTGATTTCCATTAGAATACTGCAAAATTTGCATTTGGCACTGGGTACCCACTGCTCACACTAGTTTGAGCCAACATGAGCCTTCTTGGAATTTGTAATCTCTGGTTACAGCTGTACTATGCCCAAACCCAGCAGTGCTTATGCTGTGTGCTGAAAGCTTCCCACTGGAGCAAATGACACTTGCAAGCAAGCAGGCTGAAACTGGATTACAGATCTATTCTCCTGCAGATGAGGTACTAGTGGCCATGTCTGTAGGTGCACAGGCTGCTGGAATGTAGATTAGTGTTGCAATCCAAAATGCTTTATGTCATAAAAGAAAGGAAGGTCCTATGAGCCACCTCTGTTTCTGTTAGTTCCAGAACTAATCCTATTTTCCTTGTACTATTGCAATATATTCTGCAACGCAGTGTAATGTATAAATATATTAGCTCAGAAGAGAAAGAAATTTTTCCATTCCAGGAATTGGATGTCAGTGTCGGAGACTAATAACTTCTATTTATTTAATTTAAAAATTATTTTCTTTGCATAGTTACCTATAAGTCCATAACAATAACCACCACAATGCTTCTGGGCAACTTTAAGGCCTGATGCATATTATCTATTGCTGATCAATTACCTCTCTTGTAAACTATTGTGAGTATTTGACTTGAGCTGGTCATAATTCAGTAAGCTTTCTTCTCTGGGACTCTAGGTTGTATAGGGATAACAGGTGCAACAAAAGTATGAGGGTGTTTTGTTTGTTTATTGTTTTCTCTAAGAAAGGAGACAGATCAAGTTTAAAATTTAGTCTGGTTTGGAAAATGAGTAAGTACTGCTAAGTTAAGAACTTCCCTTGTATTACCAAGAATCTCTGGTATTCACTTATAGTCATTCCACAGCAAGATCCTATTGAATGATACATATTGCCACAGAAGTAAAGTACTGCATTTTACAGCCATGTAAATTTGAAATTAAGTTTATAATATTTTATCAGTGGATTAAAAACTAATGTTGAATTGATGTTAACTTTGATGAAAGAGAATACCCACTGAGGTTGTGGTCCCATCCCTTTTTGGAAGCTGATGCTTATTTACCTGTTAGATATTAGGGCTGCTTTCTGAGTGCTAGGGCATAGCACACTGAGGAAAAAGAATTACTGAATTAATCAGCTAGGGCATGATGATATGATCTTCTGATTAAAGTGCTCTCAAGATTTAAATGGCATGGCAGTGACCTGCCTTTTATAATCCCAAACTTGAGATGTAGATAACCTTACATTTAATAGATGTCCATACACAAACATTTAAAGTAGAAGGAAACTAACTTAAATGAGCAAATTTTGGAAGACGAACAAGTTGAAAGAGTCTTTATAGGTGTACTTTATAAAGTTCACTGAAGATTCATTGAACTGTTTGCTGAGAAAGATTTGTCAATGAGTAATTATTTGGTGGGATTTTTTCATTCTTGGGGACTTGTTTTATTTCAGTGTTTGTTGTGGGTCCCCTCATACCCTATTTTTTTTTCAAAAGGGGTAGAAAGCAAGTTTCAAGTCAGAAGCAGATTTAAATTAATATCTCCAAGATTATAGAATGATCTTCCTAAAGACTGGTACAGCTAAGTAGCAAATTGGGAGAGATGATAAGGAAAATGAAATAAGATAATATTGTGTGTTGTAAATAATAATAATGTGTGTTGTGATTATTTTGAGACTATCATTGAAGTTGCTTCTGAGTGTTCTCTGGAACAGGATGAAAAAAACCCGAACTGGTTTTAGTTCTTTATGAAAGCTGCTTTTTTGATTGAATTATCTGTAGGCTGTAATTCCCCTGTGCAATGCCTGACTCATTCTTACAAATAGTGCAATAATACACTTCAGCTTTGTCAGCTGTTTGTAACCACAGTGGCCAGAACCCCCATGGGAATTATCATTAATGGGATGCATTTTTTGGATTGGCTTTGCTATGGTATAAATTGGCATAATTCCTTTGACTGAACTGCCATGCTAAGTTAAATTGTTTAATAATCTGGCATTCTAGTTTGACATGTGGCTTGAAGTTCTATTGATTGAAAGCAGCCTGTTAATAAAATCAAAGTAATTGAATACAGCCTATGGGAACCAGTGCTGTTTGTCATTTGTTATTAGGCAGAAATGTTAAAAATATTAAGTAATTCTTGACATTATTTTTATGAAACAGCGTAATAGTAATTTAAAGAAAGGTGTGTTTTCACCCCAGAGCTTTGCCTTGAGTTGTATTTGCAGGCCTTCATACAAGGCCAAATAAATTGTGTCACTCTGCATTCCCAAATGAGAAAAATTATTACATCTAAGAAATATATTGTATATGTTTAATTTAAGTTTGGAACTGTTTACAGCACTTCCTTATAGTGAGGATAAATGGAATTACTTTAATTACCAGTGTCTTACTGATGAACTGCTCTAAGGTTTTTGTTCTGCAAGACTTTCCTTATCTGCGTATATAGGCTTTTGTTGAATGTTATCAGTTTTATGCAGACAGCATGTGTCTTCAGGGTGTCCCAGAAAGGGACCAGTGTAGGCTGTTGCTGTAGCTGTGCCCCGAAGGGGTTTAATGCAGGAGGCACATCTCTAGAGACAGCCCCATGCACTGGTGCCTGTGCATGGCTGTGCCTCCCAGCTCCTGGCCCTGCCACCCGTGCTCTCAAGGGCTCTGACTGGCAGCCCAGCAGCTACTGGGCGTTATTTGGCAGGGCGATGCCTCTCCTGGAGCATCTCTGAATGGTTGCAGCCCCAAGGAACTCGCTGGCCTGACTGCCTGCCCAGCCCTGACTCCCTGGGCATGGCTGCTGCTGCCTCTTGCTGCTGTGGTGCTGCACTGAATGCGCCCAGGCAGGTTTACCCAAGGTGCAAATGTGACCTGTTTGTCTTTGTTTTGTTTGTGGGCCACTAAATAAAAGACGGACAGGAAGATGCATGGGGGGGGGGGGGGGGCGGTGTTTGGGGGGGGGGGGGGGGGCGGTGTTCTGTGTCCTGGTCCTGCTCAGCAGCTGCAGTTGTCTGTTTCTCAGGTTCTGTGTGTGGTACTGTCACAAGCAAGTGAGCCTGGGTTAAATAGGTAAATAAATAAATAGGAATTGATCAGGCCACAAATTGGCAATATCCGTGTACCTCCCTGGGATGCTGACTACACTGCTGGTCATGGGGCTGCCCCAGGCCCAGCATGGCTGTCACCTCCCAGAACTGTCCCCTGGGCTCTGGTTCAGGGCTGTAGTGAGGGTATCTGCTGCTCCTTGGTGGCTGCTGGCCATTTTGAGCAGAGTAGGGATGGGTTTTTTGTGTCCTCTCCCTTCAGGTGACTCCATCCTTTAGGGCCAGGTGGGTACAGAGGAGAGTGAGGACACGTCTGGCCTTGTTCTGGGCCTCGAGGGCCCTTCCTGGTTCTCTCTGGGCCAGGGCTCTGCCCCTGGCGCTGGCAGTGCCCCCAGCCGCTGCGGGAGGAGTGCCAGCCTTCCTGTGTGTGCTCCCCATCCCTGAAATCAGCAGCTGCCTGTGCCTGTGGGCTGAACACCTGCAGCTTTTTGGAGCCTTTGTCATCTTGATAACCTAGGCCAACAGGAATAAGTCCTCCTTATGTCCAAAGAGAAACAAAAGAAAACAAAACTCTCTGAGTGGAGGGTTGGCCATCTCAGCCATCCCAATCCTTAGATCCCCCTTCCTGTCCCTTTCAAGGACACTTGCATGTGACAATAGGTCTGAAATCAGATATCGGTGACTTGTGGCCCTTTGAAATACTCTCAGCAAGAGTTTATGCAGTGGGAATTAAATTCCTGTGGTTTTGGACAAAAGGGTTGCAATTTGAGTCCTTCACTGTGGCACTAGAGGACTCTTATGGAGTCTAGTGTGCAACCATAGGTGTTTTGGTAATTTATGCCCTGGACTTGTTAGCATGAGCCTTGTAAACTATCACGAGGCCCTCTTGCTGTCTCTTTAGATGTCTTCTCTGTTTTTCAGTGGAGCCCTGATGTGCTGCCTGTGGCTCGGCTGCTGATGGGGGCCTTGCTGGGATGGTGAGGAGCAGGGAGGGAGGGTCGAGCCCTGCTTGACGATTGCACTGCCAGACAAATGGCCAAACAAAGGGCATCTTTCAATTAAATATGATAAGATTGCACATTTCATAGGGTTATTTTTATTCAGGTAGCTCCTCAGTAAGGTAGTGAATTCTATCTTGAAGTGAGGTATAGAGACAGTGATTACAGAGATCTTTGCATAATTTTCCCCCCTCTTTGAATTAGATTGCATGTTTGTTGTCTGCTGGCTATTACTTTCATGTCAGTATAAGTACAAGAGGTTATAGAAGTTCATGATGTTTCTCACATTGTAGCAGCTTTCTGCATACCAACCCCTTTGCCCTTTTGACTACATGAAAAACTATAAATGTGTCAAGCAAGAAGATTTAAATAACTGCTGTTAAGGTCCCAGACACTCATTCCAGGGCTTCGATTTCTTAAGAGCTGTCTGAGCTTTACTTTACGTGCAGCCACACAGTCATGCCGACTAAAATCCTGCTAATTATTTTGGAGACATTTTTGTATGATGTGTCTTGAGAAAAGAGTCTGAGCATCTGTGAAACAGATGAAGTGAAGATTCCTCTGGTGTCTGTCAGCAAACATAAGCAGGTGGAGTATTTCCAAGTTTCTGCAGCTGAGGGAGGGGCACCAGAAAACACGGTTGTTTGCGGCACAGAGGGGAAATGAAATAAAAACAATTACTTATGTATCTTAATTTGATGCTGCCTTGTCAGATAAGGCCAGTTCAGGAACAGCTGCCTTCTGCTTCATTTCAAGGGCCGTTGTAAATTGATTGTCAGGTTTTTCCAGGAAATGAACAGGGTGTTGCAGACTCTAAGACTCAAATTGCTGAATCTAAAACTGTGCACTGGAAATAGGGCTCATTTCTCAGTTTGAAAGATGTTAAAATGTTTACACTTATTGCCTGTGCAAGGTTAATCAAGGTAATTTCTGAAATACATTGCTGTATCAATCTCATAATGGAGAATTCCTGAAAATCAAATGGTTTGTATGTTTTAAGGCAAACCCCAGTAGTTTAGAAATAAAAAAAACCATGCTGCTGGTGCCCACTAAAGGAAATGTGTGTGGTAAGAAGCTGTTTTTGCTGCCCAGGATGAAAGGCCAGCTGGCATCAATTAGCACTTTATGCACATGCACTTTTATAGAAATAATTTTTACTGAGCAGATCTCAAAGCCTTTCAGTGCCACTTAGTTAATCCTCCTAACAATCCTGGCCAGAGCTGCCCCATTATACACATGGGCAGACTGGAAATTGGGGAGGTTTAAGTGACTAATCCGTAGCTGCAGATTGAATCCATTCTGTCCCATCTTATCTGTCTTTGCAAGGCAGCTCTACCTTTTCTCAGAAGGGAAGCCAAAAAACAACATACAGGTTTCAGCAATGGTTATGCCGTGTGTTTTAGAATATCCTTTATAAAGCACTGCCTTTAAATAGTGTCTGGGATAGAAATAAAATTTATTACATGAAGGACAACTACAAAGGACTAAGTAATTTGTACAATAATTGACTTCTCTGCTTCAAGTTCATTGTTTATGTTTTTATATAACTGAATAGACCAAGAATGACATTTCCCAGTACATGAGCGAAAGCCTTGCTTTCTTTTCAAGAAAGAGAGTAGATTTAAAAAAAAAAAAAAAAAGCTTTCTTCTTCTAAGAGCATGACTGTGCAAAAACGCAGGCGTGCTGAATTCGACCCAGGGCGTGAAATGAGCAAACGTCCTTCACTGTTTTCTCTGAAGTTTGCACCCACTTAAACCAAGCTGCTACCTGTTTTCCGTTGTAGTCTTTAAAGGCCAAAAAGTGCAACTAAAGCATGCAAGTATGTGGGTAACCCAGCAGTTCCTGGTGGCATGATCGGGCCCTTGATTGGATGAGAACTCAGTACCTTTCTTTATGACTGTTGTGCGTGGATTGTTTGTCTCCTTCACATGTGGGGTGGGGTGGGGAGAAGTGTGAGGGTCCAGGATGCAGTTGAGAGGAAGGTGTCACAAATATCCCTAAAGCACTGGGTCTTTTTCTATGAGATTCCAGGGTGATGAGGAGTTTACATTTTTTTTCCCCCTACCCCAGGAAGGTTGTTAAAAAGGAAGCAGGGAATAAATAGAAAAAAAGCTACCTAGTTTCCTAGTATCTCATGCTGCTGTGGAAATCAGACAGTAAACAAATTATCCTGTAGTCATGCCTGACTGTAGCCCTAAGATATGAAGTGTTTCTTTATTTCCAGCTGACAGAAGGTATAAATGAGGATCATCATTGTGAATGAGCTGGAGATGCCCTGTGGTTTAGCCCTGCATTTGGTTAAGCTGGTGTATTGGTTCACATCTCAGGGCTATCTTTTCAATTGATTATTCCAGAGCTGATGAGCTGAATAACGTGAAAAGTATTAGGGGGCATGTGCCAGGTGATGGTGAAAGTGCTCCCTGATTATACAGTTATTAAAAGATATTTTTAATAGAGTGCTGTATATTCATAAGCAAATTCCCTATTCGTTTTAGAGCAGTATAACTCCACAGCAACTGCACTAAACATACAGCATTGCTCTGATATTCCCCCACTGCAATATAAAGCACAGTTTTAAGTTCTTCCAAGATGAGAGGAGTGTTGCATGTAAAGCCAACTACATTTTGCGTAATATAGGAAACATATTGTTCATATTCTACCAAGTGAAATCTGTTTTGAATTTCTTTTGCTGAGGGTCCAGATCATATAAATGATTGTGGCCTTTGCTGTATATAGCACAAAGCAAGACATGGTCTTTTCATGTCTGGAGCAGTTCGACATAATCAAAATGTATATAAGATATTTAAGATGCTTGTTCAGCACATAAAAAAAGCTATGGCTCAGGCTGCTATTCCCAACTGTAAAATTCAGAGATCTTAGTAGAAAATGAAACCCTCCAAAACAGCATGCATTCCTCACAGTTAATATATTTTAACTTTATCCAGTGTTTCATTCTCTGCCTTCTAAATATAAAAGAAAGGTAAAATAGCATTGGCCACTGTTTTTCTGATCCTCTTATAAACTGTCCCTAAATCCTTGACGTTTCCTTGGGTCCACTTACTTTGCACACCCATCAATTGTTTGGGCAGGAGATGGGTATGAGGGTGGTTGAAGGTTTCACAGTGTTGAAAGTGTGTCCCTAGAAATCTTCTGTGCCACCTCTTAATGTTTAGGTTTCAGATTTTGGATTGAGGACACAGACCCTGGCCATCTCTGAATTATTTTGTAGAGACTGTACAAAAAAACTAGGAGAGTGATTATGCTTTGCTCTACTCGATAGATAGCAGAACATGCATGGCATTGGTACCATGAGTAAATCCTCATTAATTCCTTGTGGTGAGAAATGAAGTTATTTCATTTTATCAAGATTTTAGTGAATCAGAATGGAATCACATGTAGGGGTGACAAAAGTGGAAACTGTCCATCTCTCCAAACCCTTTTTTACTCTTTTGGTAAGACAGACAACATTACATTTATCCTTGCCTACATTTAAGCACAAAGTTTAATCAGGTCTTGTGTTTTTTCTGGGAGTCAGATATAAACATGAAAGGTCAGATATAAATGTGAAGGCACACAAGAACAAGTCCAGTTTACTAGGTGATGTTTTTAGCATCCTTCAAGACAACTAAAATGGGAACCTGTCTCAAAACAAATCAAGAATGTCTTTGCAGGGATGTGAGCAATATGGAATGCAAGTAACATTGGCTGGAAATGTTACTTTCGAGTCCTTTAACAAGGTCTCTAAAAGATTGGCTCAAACCAGCAATTTTCCATATTATTTTGTTTTTAAAAAACCAAAATAAATTTCAAACCTTATAAGGATTTTTTTTAAGCCCACAGAATTAATATTATCTTAGGGCCCTTTTGTTCCTCTTTTCAGAGTACCATGAAGAAAATATGTTATTGCCTTTATTTTACTGTCATTTAGTTTGATTGAAGGAGGAATGATTGCTCCTCTGATATTCTGCACTAGCAGCAGTGGAGACTATGAAGCAATCAGTTTAGTCTTGATCTTGGTTGTCAATGAATGTAGATTCAATTAAGTCAATTTATTTATATTTTTTCCTGTTCATACCATCAGTTCCCCTGCTGTCTGATGTCTGAAAGCTGCTTTTTTTAACCATAGTTTTAGATACAATTTTTAGTCCTGTTTGAAGTTCATGATGACAATTCCTTTGATATTGGTAGCAGTTGGATTTGGCTGAAGGGTACTGTTGCATATTTTGACCTTTTTTTTTTTTTCCTTTTTTTATCCTTTAAACAGCATACCTTTGACAAACAGATTGCTGATGCTGGCATTTTTTTTAATATTAAAAGAAACAAACATAAATAGCTCATTAAGGCTGTTAAAAGAAGAAGCTGCAAAGCAGAGAAAGGCAGTTTGAAAATTCACAATGATTGGGTACTTCTTGTGGTACTTGTTTATTTTTTGGTAGTTTTGTGTACAGAGAGTGCAATAGGCACAGTAGTCGTTGTTTACTGCTGGAAATACTCCGTTGCAACCACAGCTGGGGTAACTGCATATACAGACAGAGCCTATTGATGTTTGTGGATTGCATGTCCTGAGTAGGCTGTGGAACAGAAGTTATAAAAATGGCTCTTAGGTGTTCTTTTCCAATGGCTTTCCTCAGTCAAAGGAAATGTTTTTGTTCTTTTGTTATATATTTTTGTACTTACTTGCTTCTTGGCACTCAGTTCCCCATAAAATCAATACCTATGTTTAAAAATATTTTTCAAGAGAGGTTGTCATAAAATGCATATGGTTGTGATAGTATTAATTTGAAATTACATGTTCCAAAAGCTCCCACAGAGGTGAACTCATTTGAGAAATAGTCTATCTCCATACATTGGAACATATGTTTACCTCAAGAATGTTGCTAACTCTGTCTGGGGATATTACCAATGAGAGAGGCAGCAAAAGTGAATCATTCACATATTTGGAGGAGTGCTTTTGGTTTTGTGTAAGCCTGTGGTATGTGTTTGAGTTACATGGGGAAGTACAAGCATTTTGGCTAGTCCAGGCATGCCTCCCCATTACTTGTGTGTGCTGAGATATTTGTGTCTCCTCTGCACTTTGCTTACATGGGGTAAAACAAATGGACCTTGATCATCATCCTGTTCTCTATTTGACCTCCAGCAGTGGATGACTTGAAGGAGAGACTGAAAAGCAGACAAAAAAACATTTGCACCTGGCTGCTTGCTCGGTGTCTAAGGGGTGTGGGATAAACCCTGATCTCAGCTGGTGATCATCTTATGAATTCTCTCATCCTTCAAGCATGAGATTTGATTACCTCAGGTCTTTCTGTTCGTGCTCACATAGCTGTAAATATAACACCTGCTGTGTTACCTAACTTTGTAAAATTACCCATTTTATAACCCTTTGACCAAGGAAGTACACTCAGTTAAAAGAGGGAGCCTCTGTCTCAGCCCGTAACGTCAGGCCAGACAAAGTAAAAAGTGATTTTTCCTGCTGTGACCTCTGCAAAAGCTTGGAGATTATATCTGCTATGCACTCTTCCTGAGGAAGAGGTGTTGTGCTCTGCCTGTGCTCTTCCCAGCATAGGATATGATGCATACATGGCAATAAAAGTATATTCAAAGTTAAACAGACCAAAATGACTGCAGCTTCTGGTGATCTTGTAAATTGTTCAGTCATGCAGTCTGGAGGGTGAGTCTGAATGAGAGATGAACTCAAATCAGCACTGAGATATTTGAAATAGCTCTGAATCCTCCATGATTAGCAGAACATGTAGAAGGATGCTCTTGACCATAGAAAATACCTCCTTGTTCTTACTGAGGGCTTAGATTATGGGTTACAAAATAAACTTGAAATCCTGTTCATTTAAAACATGATTCTCTGTATCCTTAAATGTGAAATAACTACAGAAAATGTCATTTGAAATGCAAGGGCAGTTACAAACTCATGCTTGCAGAAGAGAATATTGTAAATTATTAATAAATGACTGTAGGCATATAAACTATAGACGTAGCAATCCTTACTGCTAGTCCTGAAATACAGCAGCACAGTTCAATTGTATTGTACAGTAAATTTATGCAAATTAATTGTCTTTCATACTGATGAAAGCTGTTTTCACTCTGGGCAGGATGACACTGACGTCTCATCCTGTTTTTTCCTCCCCTTTTCCCTCCACCCTGATCTCTGTTGTTTTTTTCCTTTTTCCCCTTCAGTCCCTCTCTGTATTCCAGACAAGGAACCTGTTTTTAATTTTCATGTGTCATGCCTGTCTCATAAAATACACACACTGTATCATATGACTGTTGTGCAATATTAGAGAGCTGCTGAAATGAATATCACATAGAAGGCCTTGTAAAGTCATCTTGAAATAAAATGTACTAAGTTTCAATTTTGAAAGGGGTAATAATTCCATGCATATGAGAGAAGTAAAGATACCCTGACCACAAATAACAAGTACATTTAAAAACAGTCCTTGTAGCTTTTATCCCAGTCACTGTCACATGGCAAGTGTGTTAGGGGATGCTGTCTCAGCCTCTTGAAGGGAGCATGGTGGGGTGGTTCTTCTGCTCTGCCCTGGGCTGTATTCAGCATCATGGTGGCCTGTGCTGTGTGTGGAAGAAATTGGCCAATCCAACACTGACCCAAAGTGTCATCTTTGGATCTTAGGCAAGGTCCAATTATGAAACAGCTACAAATAAGTTATGTTGTTCTCCCGTGTCCTAAGGCTCTGTGTGACTAATGATTTAGTAAGATTTTATTTTGCACATGAAGGTGTAGCTTTTTTGTCGGTGTATGAGTTCAGTAATGCAGTTTCAGAGGTCTGTGGGAATCAGGCGAGGGAAGAAGTTCCTTCATAGATATCAGCTGTAGACTTCAGTGTGTAAGGCTTGTGAATGAAGGACACCACTGTGTAATTTGTTCATTTTTGCAGTCAGTGCTGTATATTTCTTGAGCATGTTGCATTAGGAATAAGTACAGGAGTTTTAAATAAGTAGTTCAGATGAGAGCATCTTTTTTCTCCCAGTCACTTGTACAATAATGAGATGATCTAACATGAGATCCCAGAGGGCTGTCTTACAGGTACACACATCTCTACTAAGCAGAAAGCTGTGGGGATTTTAATGATGGGTGTTGCTGCTAAGTGTCTAGGCTGGTCGGGAAAGAACTTATTTTCCTAGGAGTCCTGCAACATCAGCTCCACAGCGCCTATTGCAGCAGGATACAAACTGTTTTCAGGCTCTCTTCTCTGGAAAGGGTGAAGTGGAGCCAAACCCAGACCCTTCTTCTCCACTCTCTTCCCTGCCCCTTAGCTGAAGCAGCACAGGAAGGAATCAAGATAATGAATGAAGGGTGAAAGAACAACTGTAAAACACGTAGGATTTACAGAAGCAAACCCCAGTCTTTTCTACATAAGCATGAACCTGTTGTGCAAGGGCTTTAGATACAATGCAGAACAGGAGTGTAGCTATTGAGTGCCCACGTGAATGGAAGGGGCTCTTCAGCTACATGACGACTGACAGGACATCATCATTTTGAGATGACTGTTTGCTTCAGGATAATTTCATATTCCTATTTTACAGAATATAAATAGTGGCAGGAAGGAGTTCACAGAGAAGTCTGTTAACCTGGAGCACATATGCACAGTCTCGTCTTGTTACTGCTATTGTTACACACATCTGTCTCATTTGCAAAAATGTCCTTTGCTTTTCTCTTGTGCTTTGTTACTTGATTTGCTGTCATCTGGGTGTGTTGAATTATAGATGGCTTTCATGAATGGAATAACAAGGGATGGACAGCAAGGGCACCCATGCTGTCACATGGCTTCATTTATTTTCCTGAGTCAGCTTTCATGGGTTTCATGGGTTGGGCGAGGCCTGGCGGGGCTGGAGGTGAGCAGAATATGCCCTTCACATCTGACATGCCTCCTGAGTTTTGGTTGGCTCCTGTATTCTGACAAACTCATGCTTGATTTAAACGGCTGCTAGACTATTCCTTGCACCTCTCCTTTGGAGATTATCTATTTTGCTTTCAGATTGAGAGCAGAGCTGTAAAAAGTGCCTTTTACTTGTTCTGGACATGGATACCAGAAGCAAGATAAACATCATGACCTAAATTTGTTTCAAAGGTTATTCAGTTGGTGCAGAATTGCAGTCCTGTGGTACCAAGGGTGAGAGCATCTTGCAGTGATGCAGCTTGGAGAGCTGGGGCTGCCTGCCCAGTCCATAGCTGAGGGCAGCTGTTGGTGTGGGCTTTACAGAGAGCTTTATGGTATTTCTGCCTGGCTTGCACCAGCCAGGAGGGCTGAGATGTTTGTGTTCATGCCTGTTTCTGCTGAATACTGCATTTGCCAAGGTTGGCACCCAAACAGACTGCGGAGGCAGAAGCAGGAGGTTTTTAAGATCATATCTCATGGTCCTGAAAATCTCTTTTTAAAACACTAAATTTTTGGTAGCTCTTGCTGGGTAGTCTTTTGGGGGAGAAAAATGCTCAGTGAAAAATACAGTCTGGGCAGGAAATGCTGATTAAAATACAGCATGCTTTATGGAGCTACCTTAGTAAGGAGGAGGGAGTCTTTGTTCCCCTCAGTGGAAGCAATTGTTCGTCAAGAATAAGAGGTTTGGTTCTTAATGTGCAGCTTTTAATTTTTTTTTAAAGAAAGACTTGTGTACTGTGCTCTAAAAAGCCATAAGCAAACAGAAGGGTCATGACTGTCTTCTCCCTCCTCTCCAGGTTCAGGAGAGGAGGAGGGAATGCAGCACACAGGTTTCCAACTGATCAGGGCATGGTATGGCAGCTGCAAACACTTCGCTGTTGGGTGGAGAGGTAGTTTCAGCACTTCTGTGTGCTGATGTTTTGCAAACTGCTGTTGTTTCAGAGGCACTTTTTCCACATGTGCATACTTGGATAAAGCAAAATATTTTTACTTAGGATTCTTGGACTCAGCTTTGAACCTCTCGTGTTTTACTGAGATTCTTGGACTTCATGTTTTTGTAGAGTTTCTTTACACTGACTCAGAGGAAGATTTCATATATGTGGCAGCAAATTATAGTCTGACAGGATGGTAGAAACCTGGAGTTGTTCCAGCACAGTAAATGAATCAAAATCTGAAATGGAATTATACTGCTATTTCTAGATCCTTTTTGTGATTCTGTTCTAATTTCCTTTACCTTGCACTTTGCTATGTTTTAACAATGACCAGAATAAAACAGATTTGTTTTAATAGTGAGTATTTTAAGAAAAACTATGACCTTGACTAACTATTTTTACATCTGGGTCTGTGTTACATATGTGGCGTTTTTTCCATGCTACACCTGCATATAGCCAAGGACAGGATTACCATGGCACCGTGCCCATGGTGAGAGCTGCCATGGATAGAGCATCTCTGCCTATTCTTGGACATTTTCTTCTCTTTTCTCTTGCTCTGGATTTTTGCTTAGCAGGATGAGTGGCCATCATAATCCCAGAAGAGGCAGTGTTTGTAAGCTGCGTGAATCTGTGGTGATGCAAACCTGCAAAATAGCTTCTTTTAGAGTACCTTTTTCTATTTCTATTTCAACATGTTCTGGCTGCTGGAAGATGGCAGGTTGAAAACGTTAAGCTGTCAGTTCTCTGTTTTTTGGCATTCAGTTTTCAATCGTGGTAACTAACCGATTGCAACCACATTTAGAACTCTTCTTTTTGTAATTTTTCCCCTTTCCTTTCTTCTTGCTTTATTTCCCCAAGTTGTGGCTTAAGCCTGGCCATGGATCACAGTGGTGTAATTGCTTCATCCCAGATCCCTGGGATGGTGCTACTGGGTTATCTAAAAGAACAAACTCTGGATGGCTTGACTATAATTTTGCCTTGTTTAAGGAGAAGTTCCTAAACAAAATACTGAGAGTACTTAGTATCTAATTTTAACTTTCTCCTAGTCTCAGAGGGAGAAAGCCCTCCTCAGCTCTAAAACTACTGTAAGAAGAATGGCAGAGGTTTCTGCACTCTTAGTGCAGGCTGAGATGAGCCCTTCTTCCCGGGGTCTCTGCAGTGGTGGGGAAGGCAGGTAGGTGCCTTCTTTGGGTCACTCTTTTGCTAAGGTGACAAGTTACCGTGCTCAGCCCACTGGCTGCTGCTGCCTGCACTGCTGGAGGGGGCCTGTTGGTCTGAGGAGGTGTCCTGCAGTAAACAGTAAGAGTGTGGCATCTTAGGTTTTTATTGTTGTATTTTAAGATGAAGAGGAATATGGTATTAGGATAGGTATTGGCAACAAATGCCACAGATGGTTTGCTGGTTCACTGGGTTAGAAAGGAGGTTGGATATCCTTCTTTCAAAAGATTTAGAAAAAAGAAAAGTAGAAGAATGTGGAAGAAGTCTTTAATTAAAAAAATACTTATTTATTTTGTATTTATAGAAAATTTCTTTCTCTTTTCGTAACAATTCACAGGGAAGTCTTTCCAATTCTCATGATTGAGAAAATTTGTTACAGTATCTGATTTTTAAGGTTTTTTGAAAAGACATGTATTTGTCTATATGTCTGTATATACTGTAAACATTTAAAACCTGTTTCAATGGCATAAAATAATCTTTTGGTTAGTGATTCTTCCACACAAAAGTCTCCTGCTGAAGACAATAGAAATGCTGTGTGCAGACCCACTGGGGGCCTGGGCTGCAGCAGCCTCAAGGAAAAATCCTAAATTCTTTCAAGATTACGTGTTTTGACTATAATGTTTCAATGTTGTCTTTGTAATTTAGCCATTCTTACAGTTAGTTAACAATGGGTTTTCTGCTTGGATCTCTATAATGATTTCTGCAAAGCTCAGTGAATTTGCTTTCTGACGTGGTTGTGTCCCATGTGGGGTTTTTAATTTTGCCCCAAGCTCAGCCTAAATGACTTCATTTAAATGCATTTCACATCAAAGTCATGGCAAACACAAATGTTTTCCTTGGTTTTTAATGACATTATAAAACTGGCAAAACATTATTTAACCCTGGACCGGGGTTCCCCCACCTAAGAAGAGTTGCCACCAGTTACCTGAATTTGCAGAAACTGGTGGATAAAATAATATTGTTTGTGGAGATGGAAATGAGAAGAGATGGAGATTAGAGAGAAGAAATTCATCTGAGGAAAGCTTTAAGGCCTTCTTGAGGCACCTCCTGGTTTTCTAATCCCTTCTACTGACAGAGGTCCTTTTTATGCACAGTAGATGATGCTTATCAATTGAAATGGAAATCCATTATTTACCTTAGGGGCTGGCAGTTATCAAATAGGCATCCATGATGAAAGACCTGCACTTCAAGGAGCTCATCTGCAGCAGTTTAGTTTGGAAGCCTTGATGGTTTTGTCCCTAGAGCTGGAGAGGACCGCGGGTGTTCCTGAGGGCACCTGTCTCTGCTGTATTAACCACAGCCTGACGTGTCATGTCCCTGAATTTTCCACCTTTGCCAGCGTGGAATCAATTGCTTTTTCTGTCAGTGCAAATCCAGTGCAGTTTGAAGGGTGCTTGGAGGATTTGTGAGGCATTTTGATTATTGCAAGGATAAATTGCTTTCCTGCTTAGGAATCCTTTAATTATGCTGTTGAAGGCTTTGCATGGGTAGAGCTTCAATTGGCTGCTTAGGACAGAGCATCAGCGGGTGCTTGGAGGAGGGAGGGATGCTCTTTCTTCTCTGTCCAAATCTAGGCAGTCACTGTCCTGGACAGGGAGTCACAGCAGGCAGGGGGGAAGTAGGTACCTACAATCAAACCAAGCTGGATTTTAAAATGCGGGGTAGTAGACTGTAGAAGAACTCCTGTTCCTGGCAGGTTTCTCTGCTGCCCTCTCTACTGCATAGGGAGTAGGTTGTGAATGGAGCATCAGGAATGCAGAGCATGTGGTCTGCGGTCCTTGCATGCTGACTCTTCCCGGCAAGAAGAGGGGGGAAGGCTGGGGCTCACCTCTGCAATGCATTTCCTATGGCAGCTCATCGAGCCGCAATATGAACTGCTGCAGCCACAGCCTGTGGCAGAATGTATTCCTATTTCTCTGCAATTCTTTCTAAAGGTATTATCTACAGAGCACAGTTAGTTTTCCTCAGTAGGAGCCAGAGGTTTCTGTGTGTGACTTCTGCAGTCTCCTGAGAATAGAAAACATGGAAAATATTTTCTGCTTTCTGCAGAGTTTCTTTTGTTGTGCATTTGCTGGTAGGTAGCTCTTTCCTGTTTTCCTGCAGGTTGCTATCTGGGCAATCCCCTCTGCACTGTGGCACCGTGTCCCCACTGGGATCCACCAGAGAGTGCCTTGCAGCCAGCATTGGTGGATGTGGTGCTGCTGCAGAGCATGTGTGGGAGGACAGCAGGGCTGGGGCCATGGGGGAAGGATGTCACCTGGTCATAGCAGTGTTTGTGGCTGGGTGTCAAAAGCTGTGCAGAGCTGGTGCAGGCTCATTTTAAAAAGGCTTTCTATTTTTTGCCTAACTTCAGCATATGTTTTACTTAGTCATAGCAATGTTATGGTCTAAATTAAGTCATCTTCCCACTTGGAAAACACTCTGGTATTGGTTTTACAATATCCTCAGTTTTCTTAGGTATGATTCTCCAGGGAAATCCCTGAGGAATCTCTGCAAGCCTAGTTGTGAAATCATATGGGGTTTATTGATTTTCACTGGATAGATCTCTGATTTCCCATTATGTGTGGTATAAAACATCTTCACTTACCTGTGCTGTCAGGGATGTTGGCCAGCAATGAGATAATACACACTTGTGGAAACAGATATACTACTTAAAATCTTGAGAGCAGGAGGTGACTACATTCATTTGCTATGATATAAAACAGCCCATATCAAAATGTTTAGGACTGCTGTGCATTCTTTAGGGAATGTATGGAAGTGAAGATCCGGGTTAGCGACTTAGTTCAATAATTGCAGTATGGTTCATATTTAGCCAAGGTGAATCAAATTACCTGTAATGATAAAATAGGGATAGCACCATTTGTGACAGTTACAGCTTTAGTTTAGCAGGTTATTGTGCATGAAATTAGTTAGTAACTAATGGGTCTGTATGCAATGATATGCTATGATAACATCTGGTTTATGTTTTTCTGCTTAGTGTTCTTGGCTTTATCCCAAAAGAAGATGCACCTTCTCTCTGACAATCAGTTGGATTTTCCAGCTGCCTAATCACAGAGCAAACTCATTTCAGACCTTAAATTTCTGGCTGTGAATCAAAAGTAACTCAGCTGATTTCAAAGAAGCTATTTTATATATGCCTGTATATATTATATCTGATGGAAAGATTCATCCTATCATTCCATGTAAAGAGATCTGTTCATCTCCCCATATATTGTACCATATGAACTAATCTTGGCAATGGAAGCTTTATCTATTTCAGTGCAGACTTAGGAAATGATGACTCCCGTGAGTTTTTTGCAGTTATCTTTCTCTCTGACTTTTCCTCAGGCATTCAAGTATTATCTTTCTAGAGGAGGCTTCAGCAGCAGACATTAGGAATGAGGAAAGAGTTGCATGATATGAGTCATTAAATAGCAATAAAGAAAAAAAGTGATAAACTAGAGCTGTCTCAGAACGGGAACCACCTATTGTGAATTTTCAGGATCTTTGCTTATGCTAAATGTCTGCCTCTCTATCTAAATGAAAAGCTGAAAAATGGGCTGGTGAATGGACATAGTGCAGTTTTGCAATTAGTAAAAGCTTTGGTTGTGTCATAGAAGTGGCTCAAATATCCCTATCTTATTCCTTCCATATTTTCATTTTGTTTGTCTTAGGCTTCTTGCTTTCCAAGATACGAATTGCATTTGGGAGGGGTGTAAGGGCTGTATTAGCAGCTCCTTTTGACTCTCATCTTTAGCTCCTAGAGAAAAAAAAAAGGAAACAAAACCCCACTTAAGCTCTGTGTGTTGCAGTGAATTTTTTTTCTGCTGCTTCCAGAAAGCTATGGTGTGGAGGGCAGAGTTGCATCCCCTGGGGGGGGGGGGCTGCTCAGAGGCATTTGAGATGATAGCTGGGCTGTGTCCTGGAAGGGAGGAATATACATGGCTTATTTGCAAATGAACTTGAGGGGCAGATTAGGGAGCAGTTTGACTATGGCATCCTGTTTCGCCAAGCTGAGCTGCTGCTGCTGTGACAGATGTGGCATAGACATGTTCTGTGGGCATGTGGCATGCATGTGGCATTGAACAGTCCTTACTGTACATCAGCCCTCAGAATGTAAATATTTAAGGGGTTCTGTTGGAGGGTAAAGCCCTTTCAAGAGCCTTCTGTTTATAATCATTAAAAAAAGTCAATGTTTCATATTATACAGAGTGTGGGGTAGGTTCCTGTGCTTAAGCACTTCACTGAAGTTGAAAAGTGTGAGGAGCTGGTGAGCTCAGCTTGGTGCTCCTCACTGAGCTCTTTACCAGTTTGGCACAGCTTTTTGTTCCCATGGCAGGGAGCTCTGTGGGAACATCCCAGCCCACCACTGACCTCCTGCAGTTTGAAAAGGCTGGATGTCAGCCTCCTTGAAAAGTGGTTGTGGCACATATCTCAGGTGTGAAGTTCCCATCACAGGTGTGTAATTCATATCTCAAGTATGTACCTCACCTGCTCTCAGCAAATCATATCCCTTTTTTCACTTTCAAATGCTGAATTACACAAAATGCATCTGCCTGCAGATGTTCACTTGTTGGACCACATTTTTTATTAGATCACAGGGATTTAAAGGTATTTGGAATATATTGGTTTTGATAACTTTGAGGGCAAAACCAGATGATGGCTTTGTAGCTGATTTGACAGAAATGTTGTCATCTCTAGGACCCTTCTAGCACCTCCTCTGTGTAAGGATGATGTGTTTTCAGCACGCTGTCACTGTTTGTCACCTTCTGGTTTAAGAAAACGATGCTACAAAGAACCTCTGCATGGCAGAGCTGCTTCTCACGGCACCTCTTGTGATGAAATTATAGGGAACGGTGAACTCACAGATTTCATACAAAAATCATGTAGGGTTTTTCTTTTTTTGTGATGACTTCACGTTGTTCCTTTTCTTTTTTCCTCTTTTGAAAGAAAGACTTTTTGGTACCACAGTACCTGCACAGTTGTCATGACCGTACTTTGTATCCCTGTGAATATTTCCAGCATCCCAGGCCCTGCCGAAGTGAGCAGTGCAAACACAGCTTCCAGCAGGCCCTGAGCCTCTGAGGTTTGCCCACATGGGTACAAGTCTCCTATGCAGCAACTTCTGGCTTTACAGGCAGTTTCTTGTTCCTGTAGTTTCTCGTTCCCATTGACTGATGCCCATGTATGAGTCATGTCCCAGCAGGAGCCTTGCCCAGTGGTGTGGACTGATGCAGGATGAGTTAATGTCTTGTTGAATTAAGAGTGCATTGTCTTTTCCTGCCTTGTGTTGTACTTGACAGTAGTTTCCGGTCTGATATCAAGTTATAATCAGATAGTATTTTTCCTCTCTTTAAACCAGTGTGGATGGGTTATTGAAGAACACTGAATACTCATTTGATCAAATTGGGATTTATTCACATAGCGGTGTAAAAGTGGACCCTGATTAAATTTCTTAAATGCACTATGAGCCCTTTATCCTTGAGAGAAAACAAGAAGCAAATAAAAAATAATGTTCTGGGAAGCTGACTAGCAATTTGGAAAGCTTACAGTAAAAGTATTAATAATAAAGGATGTTTGATATTTTTTGATATAATGAAATCTCATTTCTATAGTTGAGACTTCATGCAAGATAATCACTTCTGCTCTCCATTCCTATATACTGTACTATCCAACAGGAAAAGGAACAGTGCAACTAACTCGACTGATGGTGAGGAATTTCTGAAATTTAGGAGTGAATTTTTTCTTATTCTGTGAAGGATGAAAGATGTTAGTCATGCATAAATTAATTTTCTCCATCTTTTCTTAACCACCTGCTGCCTGTGTGGTGTTTATCCTGAATGTGAGTGCTGTTGCTGGCTGCTGTTGCAATTGTAATTAAAACAAGTAGGAACACAAAAATCCCGGTTGCATCTCAGTGTCTGGGAGGAAGCTGAGTAAGAGAAACTGTAGATTTTCTGGTGGTACAGGAAGTGCTTTGCCCTTGAAACTGGGCAGGTCAGTATGATGCAAATTCAGCACTGGCCTGGAGTTATGAGATATTGCAAATAAATAAATAGTAATTTATTCTCCTGTGATGGTAGTGTACAAGTGGTACAGATGCTCCCACCTTTATAAAGTTCTGTTTGCCTGCCCCGCTCTAGTTTCTGATTCCTTTTTTATTTAGAATAGGCATATTTATTTATGTAAATAAATTTGATTATTTTGGTTAAAAAATAAAATAAATGTAAGTTTCACAGTGCTGAGGATTCAGAGTTATCAACTGGTAAAGATGGGTTGCAGGTTCCTCTCTGTGTGTCATGCACAGGGCACATGTTTGGATTTTTTCTGAAGTGAGAGGTTCAGCTTGTTGGGTTGAAGGTTCTCTGCCTCACTGAGAATGTATTGACTGTCACCAGGGTTTCATGACTCCAGTTTATATGAGGAATAAAATGTTGCTCATTGTGTTAGGCTGTCACGTAAATAAAGGCAGAATGGCTGTTTCCAAATGCAGTATATCCCAATCTTAGACTCTACCACATGGCTTGACTGGTGTTAGGGAGGTGACTGCTACAAGAAGATTGTTTGTATTTGACCACCAAGTGGCACTCCAGACCCAGCAGTCTAAGAGGGGAAGGGTTTATTTCTTCTATGAGGGTCCAGGGCTCTGAAATACAATTATTTGCAAGCATGTAGACACCATCAAATCAAATTGGATTGCTGAAGGTTAAATTACTATCTTCAGAAATGTTGTTATAATATCCATCTTTACATTTCATTATCCCAGTACAATATAAATATCAGATTTGATTAGCTGTCAAGCAGCAAGAAAAATAAACCAAAATATTTCCATCATTTTTACTCCAGAAAAATAGTAGGGGAAATAATTTAAAATAGTGGGTTGCCAAAGGCAGATTAAAGTTTAAAAATATCCATTGGAAGTAGTATTTGGTTGGGTAGCTAGAGTGTTTTGATCCCCAGAAGGTGCCATTATGATGAGTGTCGGTGTTGAAGGCAGGTGTTCAAGCTGCTGCATCCGTTGCTGGATAGAACTTATTTTGGTTTCAGCAGTGGTAGCTTTTTCATCCAGCTTTAGCGATGCTTCCAAGATTCGTTTCAAGACTGAGATTTTGCAGTGTTTAGAGGTCCAAAAGATCCCAGTAGTTTGACTAAGATTTGGTTTTAAATCATGCGCAATTCAAATAAAACCTTCATGGCAAAACCATTGTGGACAACTGGCGGTAACCATACTTCTAAATGAAGATACTCTAGGTCAAGCAAACCTCTGCTGTGAATCAAATTTGAGTCACCCTAAATTTGAACATGGTGCTTTGTACTGGAATTTAAGCAGTGCAATATTTAAAACATTATTCAGTGTCATAACAAGTCATCCATCATACTCTGTGAATCTAAAACTGTTTATAACAATTTTTATTACTGTGAACAGTTTCTAGTTCGTGCTATGATTACTATTCAAATTATGAGACATCACCCTAATTCTCTCTTGTGAAATTAATGGGTAATTCCAGGCTACTGTTTTGCATATGTGACTGTGAAGGCAGCTGTTGGAACTTCAGCAATATTTCTGAATACATGCACTTGAATAGAGCTCTAGTTCCTAGTGAAGATGAGATATCTCTGCAGCTAAGAAAGAATTACGATTCCCTCTAGAGCTGTGTGTGTCACAGCGCATTGTTAAGTTTAATGACTGTGTTTGAAAAAGTGGGAAAAGTTGGTCCCATGCACTGCTGATTGTTTCCTTGTTTCACATGGTGTTTGGAAGTGATCACACAGCCCTAGGAAGGATAAATGACTGTGGTTTCAGTGACATTGTGTGGCTATAGATTGGCATTGGGCACAGACATCATCCAGCTTTCTCTAAACAGTCTTTTAAATGTCACCTTCCTGTGATGGGAGGCCACGTCACACAGGACTGAAATTTCAGAGTTTCAGCTTTCTTTTTTTATTTTTAATATTTTTTTTTTCCCTGTAAATGTCAGCTGATATTTTCAGGAATCTTTTTAAGTTATGTAACTTCACCTCGCATGTGACTGTGTCTGTATATGGATACCCATGGGCGACATCAAATACTCCAGGGATTACTGTGCAAAGACTTCAAGAACAAAATCTTCATATGCTTTCTGGTTTGTACCCGAGTTGCAGAGGAGGCTGTTACTTTCTAGGCTGTTACTTAATAGAGGTAAAATTAAACATCAGCTGAAGTTATAACATTTTATAAGGGATTTGTTCTACATCAAGCCTTGTCCTTAATGGCTGATAATTACAATAATTTTGTAACTGTGATGTTCCTTTTTCTTGGTAGTGGAACTATAAGACAGCAGTGCATTACAAATAGCCTATCCTCTAAAGGTTGAAGATGGGAAACCGTTCTTTATTTTAATCTTAACAAATGAAGAAAACACTGTATTTTCCGTCTAAGTAGCAGTGGATTGTCAGAGAAAATGTATGACTAATTTCTTTCAAGTTTCTGTTCTAGAACCTAACTTCTAGTGATGATTTAGGGGTCAAAAGATGCATTCAGGAAGTTAAGCCAAACATTTTAGAACCTTTAAGACTCTATCCATATAACTTGGTGCATTCCTTCACTACTTTGAGTTTTCATTTTGCTAGTGCCTGACAGTCACACAAAGAAATATGCATTCATGTTTCAGCATTTTGCGTAGGTTGCGCTATTACAGACTTTGATCATGCTGGGTCTGCTTAAGAAACCAACACACGAAAGGTCTGATTCTCTGCCTGTGACCTGGAAGAGGTGGTCAGGCTCCCAAATCACCTCTGAAGGAGCAGATGCTGCTCCCTGTCATGTCCTGGTGGCTGAGGAGCTCAGCCAGCTGGTGCTGAAAGATCTGAAAAGCTGTGTGTGAGCCCCATCTCTTTCTGGCTGGGTGAGCACCAACACAGGGTGGCTGTGGGGACACTCTGACCCCAGTTTAGTTTGGGTGAGGCTGGCAGTGAAGGAGGGGGTGGGTGGGTCGACACGGGCTCCCTGCTGCCATCTCTTTCTGGGGTAGTGCTTACTGATCCGTGCCATCCTCCCTGACAGGCCAGCCTATGGTGGTTGGAATGTTCCCTGGGATATGACTGGGAACTGGGATGGTCACATTCACACTGCAGCAGTCCCAGTGCTCTGGTGATGGTAGGCACTTTCTCTGACTTTTCTTGGGATTTCCAGATGTTATTGTTTGCTGTCTTAGTACACGTATTTTTCCCTTTTTTTGCCTCCTCTGTCAGCCTAGAGAGATCACATGCCTTGCACAATAACTTCTCTGAACTTCACTCACTAATCTAACTTGCCCATTCAAGTGTGTCATCTCTTTGTGACCATGAGCTTTCCTTTCCAAGGGCCTTGATCATGCTGAAAGAGTTTATGAGCCAGCAGAATGAGTTCTGATCCTGTTCAATTTTGGTGCAATTGCACCTATTACCATGGTGCCTGAGCCACAATAGGGACAAGCAGAGTATTTACCCTGGCTTCTGGTTCTTACTCAAACTGTGACACCACAACTTTGCTTTTGTCTCTTCTGGGAGATGCTGTAGTAGTACCCCACGTTTCCCTATGTGACCTCAATGTATATGGTGCTGTGTGTAAACCTGGTGTATGAGGCATCTAGTTCTGTGTGCTAAACACAGATTTCCTCACTGAAAACACAGTTTATAAAGCCTTTTTTAGTTTTTTGTCAGGTCTCTGTGAGTTTTCCAGATTTCCATTTCAGTCAGAGACATTTGATGTGAATGACTGTGGACTGTGCTGCTGAAGACAGAGGTGAGGGAGTAAACATCTAAAAGGCTTCATCTTTTAAAACCGGGGAGTGCCTCAAATAACAGACATCAGTGCCCAGGAGACTGTACTAGCCACTCTATTTCTGCTTCCTCTGCTCTGTGCCAGAAGTTATAATTGTGTTTATTTCTTCCATATCACCAATGCTGGTGACCAAGTGCAGAGCGGTTCAAACTTGAAACAACCTTCCTGTTAGGCAGTGACTAGAAATAACTTGGGGCAGGATGAAATCCCTCAGAAACACATCTGTATAATTTCTTGGTATTTGAGTCATGAACCAGAGTCCAGGCTTTGCAGTTGCTTCAAGTCATTTTACTGGCTGGCTTATCTTGGTTACGATGGATCTAACAAGGCCATATCACAGGTCTCAAAGTTTTTGGAGAGGTATTACTACTGCTGTTGCTGAGAAGAGTTTTTTTTTTCCCTCTGTCATTTGCTAGCTGGAATGAGTTTTACCTCATGAACATTACCAGGGCCCCAGCTCTGCCCTTGATTCTCTTCTGGGCAGCTTTCATGCCGTCTCAAGGGTGTCAGAATTCTGTTCTCCTTTAGGCTGTTGCCATTTTGCATGAAGTCACTCAGAGGGAGCAGGGAAGACCAGTACTGTGCTCTGCTGCCAAAGCACCCAGTAAATTCACATGGGCTGACATGGAGCACTGGGAACCCAAGGTCAGTTCTGCTCTGTCATCTTGCTGAATTCCTGTTCTCTGTTGCTCTGCTGTTAAAGAGTTGGACAGCAGTCCAACTCTTTCAGTTAAAAAAACCCCCACCACAAACCCCACTATTTTCTCAGTAACTTCAAGCTGATCGTCTGTTGGAAAAGAGCTATAGCTCCTTTAAACCAGGAATTCACTGTTATTTCAGAAAAAGAGGTGTCAGGTGTTTTGGCAGTACTGTGCATATGATAATGTTCTTTAGAAGTGATTAGGGCTTTGTTCATCTGAGAATCATCTGTGAGAAGTGCATATGTAAGTGGAAGAAACTGTGATTCCAAGAGTTTGCATTCCTTATCAGATTAGGTAGTGATAAAGGAGGATGACTGTCCATGTACCTAAGTCAAGGTCTTTGAGTGTTATGAAAGCTGCTCCATGTGTCTTTAGCCATTTACATGGAAAGATTTGTGTTAGTCTTTTGTTGATTCTTTCAGAATTTTTCCAGGCCTTAGATGATTGTGCCATTTGGCAAAATCCAGAGTTTTATCTCCTTTTCCATGCTTGCTAAACAATCTTGGATAAAAATTTCTCTTCTGTTCTTTTACAGTGTGTGCTTATTTAATTTTCCTTTCAGAAAAAAGTGGGTGCCTGAAGGTGGCAGCTTAGTTGCTGGAATTGGAGAAAAACACAAGCATGATGAAGCCTGCTCTTGCCATTGCATCCTTGATTTAATTAGATTTTAGTTATACCTGACACAGTGTTGTGTAAGAGTTTTAAGTGTTAGCTGGAAAGTGTGAAGGACATTATGTCTCCTTTGCCTAAAACATAAAAGGGAAAGAAGGTTTTCCTTTTAACAAGAAACTCCAGAGCAGTTTGAACTCTACATCAAAGAGCACTGTTTGGGTTCATGATGCTGTCCAGACAGTTCTTAACACAAGTCCAAACCTAATCTATAAGCAGTAGCCAAAGTGATTTTTGTCTTCTCTAAAGTTTGCTCTAGCTAAACCTAGATGCACTGGTTTTGTATTTTTCCAAAGGGCAACTGCCTGACATAATTGAGAGTAGATTTTGCTTTGGCCTGTGGTACTGTGCCGTCATCATCTTGGACCACCTCCAAGAGAGCACAGGTGGCAGTTCTGCTGGGATCTCACAGCTTCTCTGTTTTTATTAGCCTTTCTGGCTGGTATCCTCTACTGTATGACCCACCCTTGAGATGCGCTTTTTGGACCACTCCATGGAATTTCTTCTGTTCACCTTCTAAAATTTCATTCCAGTATCTTAAATTAAAAATGTCTGTGTAAACCATACAATGCTCGTTCTCATCACTGGTTCATGATCACATGAACTGCATTTGACTGACTGTAAGGAGCATGGGATTGGCTTTATGGATTATTTAGGGACATCCACACACTTCCCACTGATGGGTGTGCTCCAGTTTGCAATCTGCCCTCAAAACAGCTGCATATTCCTCCAGAGCTTTCTCCAGGTCATGTTGTGGCTCTTTCTGTGTTCCACACATTTTCAGTCTTCCCTAGATAAAGTTCCCACTTGCTGCAGTTTCCATAGGTTCCACTCCCTGCCTGGGCTGTGTCCCAAGCAGGTGCTGCTCACACCTTCTTCCATCAGCTGCCAGTGCAGGCAGTGCTGGGGGGGTGACAGGGAGCACTGCTCCATTGCCAGGATTGCACTTTCCTGGGAGCAAAGGACAGAAGCAGAGCAAATGGCAGGCAGGAAAGAAAGTAGATGCAAGAAGGTAGTGGAGTTACCTTGCTTCATATGTGCCTGTCTGTATTTGTTTGTTCTTGGGTGCTGGTGTAGCCAGAACCTGCTCTGCCAAGAGTCTGGGTGTGGAGGTGGTGCAAAGCCGCTGCTCCCCCCGTCCCCCGCCGTGCTGGGAGACACCTCTCTGACACTGCGCTGTGGATGAGGCAGTGTCCCAAGCACTGCAATCATTGGAAAGTTGTGTCTCTTTCTGCAGGAACAGCCCTCTGAGTGTGGCTGCTGGAGCCCAATTTCTCTTCTGTTAATTGCACTGCTCACTCATAATTTGCAGTTTCCCCTCAGTAATGTTATTCATCACCTCCTCTTTTAAACTCTGAATTTGGCATATACAGGGACATGTAGGCAGCTGCTGGTTATATTTTAATGATACAGCTTGCTAAATGCTTCTTTAAGAAGAAAAGTATTATAAATAATTCAAGAGAGTTATTTTGTAGTACATATATATGTATATATGTCTGCCATAGCCTGCTGGAATAGTGTAGTGTCACTTTAAGCGTGCAGATAGGAGCTGTCTGTTTGCACTGCTGCACAATTTGGGACCATTGGAACCTAAGGCAGTGACAGGTATTACGATATGATGCATTAATGCCATTTCTGGGTGTTATGAGTTCATCCCCAGAGGGGCTGTGCTGCAGTTGCATGATCTTGCTGCCATGGGAGGGGCTGCCTTGTTTTTGCTGTAGTTGATTTTAATGTGGAGATTTTTATAATCGCTCTCATGCTTTTGTGAGTAGCTTTTTATAACTACTTTTTAAAAATTAAATATCTGACCTTGCTGATTACAAAACACAAAGAAAAATTACAACAATACAAAATAAAAAAATTACAAAAATAACAAAATTACAAATAATAAAATAATTTAAAATAATTACAAAATATTTAAAATAATTACAGAAAATACAAATACAAGAAAATATTACAATACTTTCTGCCACAGTATGTGGGTTTTCAGGAGAGGACTTCCCTTGCCTGGAGTAAGAAACAGCACAGGGGGCTTTTTTTGTGGTGGATTTTTTCCACCCCATGAATTTGTTGTGGATGTAGTATGCTTTCTTGTGAATAAGATTTCTTCCCAGGAATAGCTAGGTTGGTCTCTTCAGATTTTATTTTTGCATATGTAGCTTGAACTTTAATGCTGTTTGTGGGTTTGGACTGTAATTAAAGGATCTTCTGTTTGGTTTTGGCCCAACAAGAGATACCAATTTGTTTTGATGAGGAGGCAGCAGAGGAAAAGAGTGTAAGGCTAGAGACAGATAATAGTAAACAAATAATATAGTGTCTACTTGTACTGTAAATATCTGTATTTTCAGCATAAAGCAAATTCTTTCTTACACAAAATGCTGTTTGCTTTCTATTGTGCTGTCATATTTAAGCTCATGCACAGCTAACCTAAAATATATGTCATTTTCTATTTAAAACCATTTAACCAAAATAATAACAGCTTTGGTAGGAAATGGGAGTGTTAGGAGAAGCTTAGCAAAGGCTCTAATCCTTGTGTGAAAGTACAGCCGTGTCTCATACCAGTGCTGGATCAGGTTCCCTGAGAACAGGAGCACTTTGCTTCTGCTTGCTTTGGGCTACATGGGGAAAGCTACATAACTTTAAAGGATGAGTAATTCTTTATTTGTTAATGCACACACCAATTTCTCTTGCCCAATTTCTACCTGCATTTTTAGATACTGAGAGAATGATCAGCTTTTCTTAAAATGCTTGACACATGTTACTGTCTATGCTCTTTTGAAAATTTCTCTGTCAATATCTCAGAGCAAAGCGGGAGAGCACTCAAAACCCATGGGCTTTCTTGAAATGCCTGGAAATATTTGGTTCCTGCTCTCTGGGGAAGAGGAAACTTCCCCTGTGAGCAGTTATTCCTGTCTGGGCCACTGCTTTTGTCAGTTCGGACGTTGCTTCTTTCTTCTTCTTTATTATTCCTTCCTGTCTGATCCTGGAAAGTGCTGGAGGAAGTATTATGCACTAGTTGCACTCTTAGTTTGACATGATCAAGAACTATTAAGCTCTTAAAAGATTTGCTTATTCTATTAAATAATTTAAATCTATATGGAAAATTGTAACTCTAGGATTATGATAAATGAGGCTGAGTTTTTGCTTGTTACAGAGCTGTGAAACACATTGTTAATGGAAAATGTTGGAGTAATTGTTTGTATAGAAAACAATCATAAGAGTTCTGAGATCTTTGCCATCTATATATTGCAGTCATTGCCATATGTTGATTTTTGGGTGGTGAGACCTCGTTGAGCTTATTTTGCTGCAGAATGGCCTGTGCTTCACGTGATGCATTTTGCTTCAAGAGAATGTCATAGGCATCCTGTAATATTAATTCCTTTAGGAAGCTGTATTCTATTGTCATGCTGAAGAGCCATTTCAGAGTCAGTGTTGCTTTATCCAGAACTGGCCCCCTGTCCCTGTTTAGGCCAAGCAGCAGCTGGGGTAAAGGTGTCTGAGTGTCAGTGGCAAAGCCCGTGGTGGGCTCTCCACTTCCTACAGCTTGGCCATGGCACAGAGACTGCTGGACAAACTGGAAGGTAGAAAATAGAATTATTATGTTTTAAGCTGCTGGTATTCATTACTGCATAAAGATGGTAAATGTGAAGAAAAACAGTGAAGATTTTCTTTAGTTTCATAAGTAGTTGTTTGGTTTTTTTAAGAGCTCTAAAATTTGCATCAGTTTGTCCTTTATCTAGCAGATCAACAGCAGGGCTACTCGCTATAGATTTTGTCTTTGTAAAGTCAGCTTCAGGGCCAGTGGAAACTATGAAAATGAATTTTCTGCCCTTTATTTTAAGCCACGACCTCTGCAATACAGAGAGATGAACTGTGGATATGAAGGGAACTCCTAGGAGCTTGCTGTACAACTGGTGTGAATAGTGATAGTCCGAGCTGCAGCCATCTGAATGGTACTGGGAGCAAGTTGCTGTAATAGATGACGTAAATTGCAGCAGTGATAAAGTAGAGCTGTCCCCAGAGAAGGGGACCTCTGCCCCCATCCCTTCTTTCCTCCAGACAGTCCTTCACATTGGAGTGCTGCTTTCCAGGCTCTCCCATCCTAGTTTAGTGTTTCCTTTCATCTTGGCTGAAATTAGCACTACAGAAATCTCCATGTCTTGGTTTTTGCTGCAGGTGGTTAAGGGTTGTATTTCTGGTTGCTTTGTAGGCTCCTCACCTTAGAGGTGAAATACAGCCAAGAGAATGGGTTGGAGGCAATGTAACTTTTCTGGGCGAGGTGCTTGGGTGGTACTGTGATTAAATTGATCTGAAAAGGAAGGAGGCTCCCTCTGTGAAACTGTGAAAAGCCTCCTGATGCAGAGAGCAATTCCCAGGAGATGAGCATCTCTGGAGCCCAGAGAGCCTGATGAATACCCAATTCACTCACAGGGCCTGAGGATCACTTTCAGGTCCTTCTGTGCTGGCTGGAATAACATTATCTAAATGCAAAGTGACTATATTGAAGACACAGGCAAGCACTAAATCCATTGTGAAAACAGGACCTTGGAGGCACTGTTAACCATGGCTTTGGAAATGAATTAAAAACTGAATGGCGCTATTGTCTTTCATCATTATAGTCTTTGGGACATATGTATTCCTTTGAAGTCTTTTGCTTAGTCTGCTAACATACTGTTGCAGTGTTGAGTGGGAAATTTCTGGTTTAATTGTAGTACAGTGTCATAAACCTCAGAGGCAGTGAGGTTGGATTCTTCCTTGTCAGCGTAGATCCTGTGTTGCTGTGGCCTGGATCCAGAATTTGATAATACAAACAAATGATAAATCAGGCATATTTATCTAAGGACTCATTTAGCAATAAAAAGAGTTGTTTAACTGTATTTTCTTCTTCATCGTGTGTTTAGTGCTTTTTATTACGTTGAAATATGCAAGGTCTGTTTTTCCTTGCTGCAGTGTAAGCGCTCGGTCACAAATGTAGGCACTGTATTCCTTCTTCTCCAGCCTTCAAATAATACTTTTCCTGGAGATACTAAAACTTGTGAGAGCCGGAAAAATCTCAAAGGGTTTTGTTAAGTCATGGAACTCATTTTGCATAATGATTCATGAAGGAGATGTAAAAGTAACGACAGAGTATTTTAATTGGAGACTCTGTGGGATGTGGGTACAATTACATTTGTATGGGGTTGATATTTCTGTGTTCCCCTGTACTCTTCAGGGAATGTGTTTCCTTTGCAGTGTGTGAATGATAGGAGAAGGAGCAAGTACTGCTATTTCTGGGACTCTCTGTCAGTTGGGGTTTTTTTATTTGTTTTTTTGGGGTTGTTTGGTTTGGTTTGGTTTGGTTTTTTTGGTTTGTTTTTTTTTTTTAATGGTACTGGTCTTATAGCACTTGGAGGAAGAATTGAAATAATTTTATGAGCTTTACTTCTCCCGGAGATGTAGACCTGACACTTCTTTTGATATACAATCCAAATTTGTAGTCATCTTCAGCGATTCCCAAAGTTGGCTCCCTTCCCTTTTGTTCTTAATTTCAGGTGTTGTCAAGTTGTGCCAAGAATCAAGTGTAGTTGAGATTTTTGGTCTCCAGAACTGAATGTCCTAGTAACAGAGGTTTTATTCAATTTTATTACTTGGCATCTTCTTCTGATGGAAAAACTAAAGGAGAAACACAAGCATCTCCTGGGGAATGCACAAAGAAGGGAACCTTGAGGACAGATCTCTTACCCACAAAAAATACCCAAAACTTGCATTCTGCATGGCTTTCTGGGAGTGCTTCAGTGCCCACAGTCTTGGAGAGTAGGTGAAATACACGTGCCTCAGTGGAAAAGGTGGCTGAAGTATGTAGCTATTCCTGCACTCCCTCTTTGCAAGCATCATGAGGTACAACCAAAGCTTTTGTAGGACTGGTGCCAAAGTGAATTTTCAGTGGGTTGGAAAGGAAGTGGAACAAAGTATAAGTGAATGGTCTGCTCCCCTCTGTGTCCATGGACTCCTTCCGTCTACTATGAGACAACAGCTGTGAGGAGCCCAGGAATAAAAAGCTTTCTGAAACATGATGAAGTGCTTAATCAGATTTCCATGTTTGGTTTCAATCTCATGTGAATAAAGAATGTGTAGTGAAAAAGGTTTGTGTGTACTTTGAACATAAACATGAAGGTAGGTGTCTATTTGCAGGGAGGTCATGGTCATGCAAACTTGTCCCACATTCTCCTGGCAGAAGGGATGTTCTTGGTGAGAAGGTTTTGAGGTAGTAGAGGAAAGGTTTTGAAAGGACTTTCTGTGAAGAAAACTTCAAGAAATTGCAATAGTGGCTATAGAGTGGGTTGGTTTTCTCACTTTCCTGGCTGCCTCCACCTCTCTCCTTGCCTGTGAAGACTCCTGAAGGACAATGGGAAATGAACTGGCTTATCCAAGTATTAATTTCAACCCAGTTAGGTAACTGAGTACAGAGAGACAAAGTTATATGAGGCAATGAAAGGAGACAAAGGAGGAAAGTGATCTAAATAGCAGCCTAAAGAAAATATTTGGGAATAAAGTAATCATTGACTTGTATGATAGGGTGTCCAGCAGCCCTGCTGAGCTTGTGTGTGATGGATGTATTCTGTTATGTTTTGCATGACAACAGTTTTAAATTGCTGCTAGAATAAAATTGATTTCTTGAGTTTTAAATAGTGCAGCGTAAATCTTCCACTCACACCAGGACTGAAGAGTCTTGACTGCAAGCTCACTGCAGTTTGTCAGTTCCACTTGATTTCATTTCAGATTCATCCCCGCAAGCCAAACCACAAAAAGAGCTTCCTGTCCAGTGGAGAATGAAAAGCAAGAGGCAATCCTTTTGTTGCTAACGGGAGGCTGCAGGGAGCAGAGCTGGCTCTTGCTGAGGCTGTGTTTGGGCTTGGTTAACTATTTTGCCAGTGAGGCAGAGATTCCTCGTCACTGGTTATAAGTTAGATTCTCTTAGGTCTATCTGAGGGCAGTAGTTTATAAGGAGACTTGCTGAGCAGCAGCCTGATGTAATGAAAGGTGAAAAGCTGGGATCATTGCGTTTCTCAGGATTGTCTTCCAGAAGGAGAGTTTGGCTTGCTGCCTTATTTACCCTACACGGGCTGTTTGACCTTTGGACTCAGTGGGCTTTTTCTTGTTGGCTATTTTTCCTCTCAGAGCTTTTAAATTAAGCCATCAAGGATAAATTTTTTCTCTTCCAGTACATTTATTTATTAAATCTTGCCAAGCGTTGATGTGTCCTCCTCAAGCAGTGTGGGGTAGTGTTGGTGATGGGCTGATCACACTGGGTAAGGAGAGTTCCACTCCTGTGGGCATTCTGCAGAGATTTCTGTCTTCTGCTCCCCTCCCCAGCTGCCATCAGTGGGATGCTTGGCAGAGCTCTGCTCTGGGAGGATGAGAGGTTTATTTGGCCAAGAAGAGGGGCTCTGAGGTGTCTGTGTGCTTTTGGGTGTCTTACTCAGAGCTGGGATGTGCCCTGCACTTTGATGCCAATCATCTGCAGTTCTTGGACTGTTTGTCCTGCATAGTGTTTGAGAAGTGAGAAGTTCTTCAGGGGTGAGCTCTGCCCTCAGAAAAGGTCCATTCCCGAGATGCTGCCCTGGACTGGACGTTAGGACACCCACCCTGGATTGCCTGTTCTACCTGCTGCAATGTTAAAGGGTTTTCCTAGGCAACCTTAGCAGCAGCAGCAGCACTGAAATTGGTATTATGTTTGTCTTTCTACGGGGGAAGAGCATTTTTCAAGAAAAGGTGTTTTCACGGTGCCCCAGGTCTTTTCTCTTCTTCATGTGCTACAGCTACTGAGAAGCATGTAGGCTGTAAAACCTCAGAGAACAGTGATGAACTGAAAATAATGAGCTCTTCTGTCCTTCAGAGACATTTAGCTGGGGAAAATTATATGCAAAGTGACTATTCTGTGCTATCACTTTATGCCTTACTTGTGTGGTGACCCCTTCCTGGGGGGCAGCTAAGGCAGAATCTGCTGCACGGTCACAGCTGAGAAACACATGGGAAAACGAAGGCACCTGCAAAGGGCTGCTGTGAGCATGGCTGTGGGGACAGAGGGACAGCTGGAGCAGCTGCTGCCCAGCAGTTGTTTCTCCTTAGGAGTTCTGAGGATGTAAAGAGTAAAATGCATTCCTTGCTGGGCTTGTTTATTATTTTTGTTTTCAAGGGGGTATTGTAGTATTGTCTTCAGTTCAGTTTTGGTCCCACAGAAGGAGTCAGATGCTGGCTGTTGACTTAACTGCTGAAGAGGTGCTGATGCTTCCAGCTTTTTCTGGAGCTCTCTTTGATTCTTTGGAATAAATCAGACATTAACTACTGTTTAGTTTTTTTTTTTTCCTCCCTCCTAGTCCAGTGGGCAGCCCTCACAGTTGATGGATATTTTCCGTTAAATAGTTGCCTAGCTCAGTCTGTTCTCCCTGTGAATTTTGTCTCAAAAATAAAACAGTTCTTCACATATTTCTGTAAGCCACATTACTGCATTTACTGTGTATTTCAGTGTGCCAAGGAGCCCTGCTGTTCCTACAAAGACCCTCATGTTCGTGCTGCAAGGCTTTGGCTGGACACAGGCAGTGTAGGTGAGAAAGCAGTGACAGGCAGAGGGAAACTGTGCAGCCTTTTTACTTGACTGAGTTATTTTTTGTGTCTTAAGCAAATGTTGCTTGAATGCAGTTCATGGTATTTGCTCAGTGATCCAGTGGAATGTCTGGGATATTTTTGTTTTTCCTACAGAGCCAAAAAACAGCTTTTGGCTCTAAATCCCAAGTTGCCAGCCTGAGGCTGAGTCACCGTGCTTTAGGGTGAGGAGAGCTGAGCTGGCGTGGTGAGACAGGTACCCTGTCCAGCACAGAGTGCTCCCGCTGTGCCTGGAGCTGGATGTGTTAATTAAAGATGTTGAAAATGACTCTACAGCTAAATCTGCTTTTATTGACATGAAAGCTGTGCCAGGACTTACCAAGCTGTTGGGCAGCATGCGGCAGGGGCTTTGTGCACACAGTCATTGCAGTGAAGTTGAGCACATGTTTCCTGAGTAGCAATTTGCAGAGGTTTCCAGACCTTGTAATGATGTGGAGATGAAGGTTGCTGTGTCCTGGCCTCAACAGTATATGCCTGGAGTCTAGGTGAAGCTTGAACTTTGTCGTCCTGTGTCTGCTTTTGTGCTGCAAACCCAGGGAGCATCTCCATGTATGTGTCCTTGCAGCAGTTTTAAACAAGACGTGCATACGTCTTCCCAAACCTGCTTTTGGCTGCTCTTCTTCAAATCTCCTCTGTATCCTTCTTTAAAATTTCTGCAAGTTTACGTGTTCTTTAGGCTGGTGGTTCTTGCTTGGCTGGGACAAACTGACAAATTTCAGCCATTGGAGCAGGTTTTCCAGGGAGGTGGTGGAGTTGCCGTTCCTGGAGGTGTTTCAGTGGGGTCTGGATCTGGTGCTGGGTGATGCAGCTCAGTGGTGTAGGGCTTGGTGCTGAGTGCATGGTTGGCTGTATGATCCTAAAGGACTCTTCCAATCCTGATGTTTCCATGAATCTGGTGTGGTTTACTTGCTGGCTGGAGGGTCTATACCTGTGCATCTTAGCACAGACCCTTGCAATCACTTTCTTCTTTGCCACGTATCCTGAAGGTGCCACAGGAGTGATTCTGTTTTCAGGAAGAAAATGCCTCATTACCTCTGTTTGCCTCACATTTAAGTGAGGAATATCTTACTGTCTCGATCAAACATAATCAGTTGCAACTAGACGAAATTTGAGGCTAAATGAATGTTTATTTTAAAACACTGATCAACAAAAGAGACAGTCATCTTATACTAAGATTTGCCCAAGATTCAAGATCCTCTGGTGCAAATATGCAGAGTAAACACCAGCCTGCTCAAGGTCAGTGCTCTATTTTCTTTCATTTTCTATGTTGATTTTGCTGACAAAGACCCTCCTTATCTGATATGGAAGAAATACTTACAATACTTATAATACTTATATAATACTTTATATTAAATAAATATCCAAGGAGTTTATTTTACCTATGGTCTTTTGATCATGGTCTTGAATAGTGAGAGAGCCCAGAGTCCTGTGGGGTATGTGTTCCTGTGCCAAGCCTCTGTGCCAACAGAGCATCTGTCGTCCTGTAATGCAGTAATTATGGGTCTTTACACCTTGGATCTGCTTTCTTGGAGCACTGGTAGTCTATGGACTGGGGAGAGGGAACAGAAGGAGAAAAAGTCATTTGACTGCCTAACTTTAGGTGCCTGAGTGAGCCTTGTGAGATGGGAGCAGTATGGCCATATGATCCACTGGGGAGTCAGATCTGAGGTTAGATTGACACATGCAGGAATTGCAGGTGAACAATGATGTGTGAGATCAATGATGAAAGAGTTGGGTATGAAAAGGGAAAACCCCTTATTAGTTCTGACAAATCATAGTGTAATAGAAGTGTAAATGTCTGTAGTAGCTGCTCTACTGGTCTTTTCAAAGTTGGTAAGCTCTTGAACATAGTTATTAAAAGGCATTTTCACTATACATTATTGGACTGAAGGGGCTGAAAACAACAATGTCAAAATACTCAGATATTTCTGCGTTTCAAAGAGAGTCCATGAAAAATGACATCATTTATTCTTCATGTCCTTTGACATGAGATGTTTCTATGTGTCACATGGGTGTAGCATTACAAAAGGGCAAAGGCACAGCATTTTTCAGCTGAGGACAGTTTTGCCAGATACTGACACTGGTGTTGGCAAATCTCTAGGGTGAAATAAGGAGCTCTTCAGAACATCTTGGCTTTTACAAGGTTTGAATGCTTGCAAGCATAGAAGTGCTGGAGCCTCAAGTATATTTTATGTCATGGCTGCTGACAGTGGCTTGCCAGAGGATGAAATTTTCCATAGAAAGGCTGGGAAGAATGTGGATAATTTTTAACACGCACAAGAAATTTTTGTGAGGTGTCCATATCTTCCAGAAATTTGTGAGACAGACGGAACACACAAACCAAAGTACTAAAAGGGCCTTAAAGAAATATACTCTTATCCCTGGTAGAAGATATGATAGGGAATGCCTTCCCTGCTTAAGGTTAACACAGTGGCATTGAGCTGAATTTGCATTCCTTTTGTCACTTAAAATACTGTTGCCAAAACAATTAAAGGCTGCAACAGCTTGATCATAATTTACTTGTTACAACCAGCCTGTAGCTGCTCTGCCTTGCACTGAGGCTAGAATCATAGAATCATTAAGATTGGAAAAGATCTCCAACATCATCAAATCCAACCTTTGCCCAAACACCACCTTGTTAACTAAACCCTGGCATTATATGTTTCTTATTAACTTATAATAGAAGTTGTTTCTTGAAAACTTCCAGGGATGGTGACTCCACCACTGCCCCAGGCAGCTCACTGGGGGAGGGAATAAAGCTCCTGGCCTCACTGTGTATAGAATGGCACTTGCTATAGAACATGCCACACTTGCACAAAGAAGTAATTTTCTTGCACTGATGTTTGCTGCCAATTGACTTCCAGAGTGTCAGAAGAAGAAAAAGCAATATTCAGTCCTGGTGAACTTCTGCTGGTGGTGAGAGCTGTATTGTCACAGATGTGGCTTTCAGCCTGCATGGTGTCTTTGCCTGTCTTTGTCAGTGATCATTCTCTGGTCAGTAAAGCTGTGGAGTTCAGGCGCTGATGCTGTTCAGGCACTTCAGTGTGTTTTTGTACCTGCAATGATAACTACAACAACATCACTACTGCTGCTACTAATGTCTTTCTGTGCCCTTCACATCTGGTTCTTATGAGTATTAAAGATGAAATTCTGTTTTATTTTGGGGTCTTTTTTATAATACCTACTGGCTTCACATTGATGAGATATCAATGATTTTAGTGGGAAAGACCACCAGTGGAATTTTTGCCTCACAATAGCTTTCTTTTCCATCTGATAGTGAAAGGAATAATCTGTTCTTTGACCTTTGATTGGCAGACTTGGATATTGAAAAGGAAGGCGGTTGTACTGTAATAGCTACACTGTAATGGTGTGGTCAGTGGTTTCTGAGCATTTAAACAAAGGTGGGTATGCTGTGAGATGTGTCAAGGCAGGAGCCAGAATGCAGGGAGCACTGCCTGTGGAATAACGTTGTAACTTGGAGCTCAGGGAGTGCTCCTTTTGCATGGGTCAAACAGTGGAGGTGTCTCGCCAGCCCCTGTATTCCTGTTCTGTTTTAGGAGGGGACCATGCTGTGATGAAATGTTAGAGATCTGTCTTCACCAAGAGCTTCAGTAATACTTTTCTTGTCAAATGCTTGTATCTCAACGAGGAAAAAAAACCCGTCATTCATTTTAAAAAACTAAAAAGTAACAGCACTAGTCAGTGTAGATATTTCTATATAAGACACAGTGTAGGAGAAACTCTAAAGTTGAGGCTTTGTTTATTCTTTCCTGGGAGCTCCTTATTGTAATGTTTAAACACCTTATAAATATTTATGGCTGTGTCCTCAAAGGGGAATGAGATTTATAAAAATGGAAGTTCAAAGTGATGTTAAAAGAAGCAACTTTCCAAAGGTTCCTACACAGTTATACTGTGACAGAACTGGGACAGTAAATCAGACCAGTACATCCCATTTTGGTAAACAAGCCAGATTTCCATCCTTATTATTAGCTACTTTTACATTGGCTGCTTACAGTGTAATTCACTGGGGTTTTTTGTGGGTTTGTTTTTTTGTTTGGTTTTTTTCCTTAAAATACAACTACTTTATTTTACAGAAATCCATTATTTTTTGTAATCTCACTCTTAAGCAAGCCACGTGGATTGGTGGCCAACAGGGGGTTGCAGTTAGCTGCTGCAGAGGAACAGAGGGGAACATTAAATTCAATTTATGCTGCTGTGTGACAACGTATCCTTGGCTGCTGAAGGTGTCTGAGCATCACTTGGGAGCTGCCCGTGCTCAGAAGCTGATGCTGTGTGCTGGGGTGAATTTGCAGCACAGAGCCCAGCAGTGCAGACTGCCTGGGATGGGGCTGCCTTTGCTTTCCTCCCCTCTCCCCATGCCTGCTCAGGGCAGCTCATGAGCTGGCAGCACCTTTCTCTTTAGGACAATCCAGCAGTGAAACAATTCCTGGCATCGCCTCCTGTGCCCTCCTGCGAGGTGCTGATTTCTGCCGTCTCCAGGTGCCTCTGGCCTCACCAAACAGAGACATTCTGGGGGGCAGAATGCTGCAGTGGTGGGGCTCTCTCCTGCGGCCAGGGATTCACAGCTGGTTTGGGGCAGTGACAAAGGGCATAAGCAAGAGGCGATTTTGTTGTTCCTCGGGGTTTAAAGTCTTTGTGCAAATCTCTTTGAAGTTAGTGAAGGACTTCTGATGCTGCAGTGGGCTTTGAATTCGACCCCAAGTGTCAGTTTCCAGTGTTTGTCTTTTGTTAGCTGGCTTGTGAGTGCTGAGTGAACCTTTGGAGGATATATTGAATGTGCAAATTTACACAATGATCTTTCTCTGTTCAAAGCACTTTGACTTTGGATATAGGTTGCAATACCCCCAGTATGCTGCAGACACATTCCTCTTTGGGCCTGTATGTGTTGTTTGTATGTGTTTAGTTGGCACTGTGAACTCTGAGGTTTTCTTTTAAGTTTTTCTACAGTACTTTAGGGAACTCAACTCTCATCACTAATAAAATAAAATAAGGCAAAACACTGGTAGGTCTTGCCTTGTTAACTGTTCTAGCTGTTGTGTTTCCTACTGTTCCAAAAAAACCAGAAAGCTTTATAAGTTTCAACATATTCCCAGTGCAAATCATGAATATTTATAGACAAAGAATAAGACTTCCCATTTTGAAATGTTCATGCTATGAAATTGCTTTTTTGGCAAGCATGATTAAGCCATACAGACTTCCAATAAAGTTTTGTAAGCTTTTTCCTTAATTATGGCTTAATTTAGGCCTCTGAGTTTAACAAAATGTATGAAGCTTCCAGCAAAATATTTTTCTTGTGGAAAATTCTGTTTGCATGGATTACAAATCCCATATTTCTTGTGGGTATGATTTTTCTAATGTGCTTAAATGTGGAAATTCCATGCTTTTTCTTTGCATTTCTTAGCACATTTACAACATAAAAATAACCTATACTGTGTGTTTATTGCAGAATTTTGAAGAAATTAGTTTGAAAAGTGCATGTGATTACTTTTTTCCTCCAAATGCCTTGAGAAAATATAGAGGCGGTTATAAGTCATCAAGCAAGGGGTAAAAGATTCTGTCTGAAGCAGTTGAGGATTTATCTGCTGGAAGAGATAAATAAGGAACAATTTTGCTTTCATATAGTTGTGCTTAAATGCACCATCTTGACAACAGCAATAAATAGAATAATCTGCATAATTGCATTTATGTGGCATTGACCTGTCTTTCCTCGAGAAAATCCCTTTTCCCAGATAAAATAATCTTCCATTCAGCTGGAAGTGAAAGGAAGCCTCATTAGTAGCTGCACAGATTTAAGGGAATGTTTCTGTGCAGGCTTAATACAGAATTTTGATGTGGACCTCCTAGTGAATTTGATATTTGGTGAACAAATTACTGTAAAGGCACTAAAACCACCTTGCTTTCCTGGCTGATTGGCTAACAGGATATTTATTCAAAAGGACTAGACAGGAAAGCAGAGAGATGATGTGATTAAACTTAGGTAGATTTATTACTAGATTTTTAACAGTATATTTTCTTAAATTGATGTAATTAATAGCTCTGCTCAATGATAAAGTTTTGAACAGCTTTAGATATTTCTAGCTTAATACTTAAGTAGAAGTAGCAGAAGTGGTGGAAAATCATATTAATTTTAGAAAAGAAACATTCAAACAGTTTAAAATCCTCTGCTGTGATCATGCTTTTCTGGCCCCCTGCAGGCTTGCATTATCAAGCTGAGAATGTCTCCATCTCCATAATACTAATGTTTGAAATATGATACAAATAAATCATCTGAATAAAGCATGAAGGAAACAAAAGGTGGTTTGCATTACAACTACCTGGGACCTGCTCCAATGGCCCTTGCAGATGCTAAGATGAGCTTCAGGGTAGTCGTGGGCTCTAAAGCTGGGCTTTTGAGGGGAGATGAAGAAAGTGGGATGCCTTGAAACTCAGGCACTTGGGCATTTTTAATCTCTGTGTTTGAATGGTGAAGTCAGCATCTGCAAAAGCAAATACTTGGAAAGCAGTTTGAAAACTGTTTTACTGAAAATGTTGCAGAAATCGGGGAGTTTGTGGGGGGAGGTGTGTGCTTTTATTTTCTCAATTAAACTGCCCATGATGGCAGAAAGTATCACCAGAGTCTGCTCTCTGTGTTTTCACCTATCTTTGCTTTTCTTTGCAGGTTACATATTTGGGTAAGGTTTCCACAACAGGGATGCAATTTTTGTCAGGCTGCACAGAAAAACCAGTCATTGAATTGTGGAAGAAGCACACGCTCACCAGGGAGGATGTTTATCCAGCTAATGCCCTTCTGGAAATTCGCCCTTTCCAAGTCTGGCTGCATCATCTGGACCTCAAAGGTGAGGCGACAGTGCACATGGATACCTTTCAGGTAGCACGTATAGCCTACTGCACTGCTGACCACAACGTCAGCCCAAACATCTTCGCTTGGGTCTATCGGGAGATCAACGATGACCTGTCCTACCAGATGGACTGCCACGCTGTGGAGTGTGAGAGCAAGCTGGAGGCCAAGAAGCTGGCCCATGCCATGATGGAGGCCTTTAAGAAGACTTTTCACAGCATGAAAAGCGATGGCCGGATCCACAGGAACAGCTCCTCAGAGGAAGTGTCTCATGAATTTGAATCTGACGATGGCTGACTGGGCTCATTCACAGTTCAGCAAAGGCAGAAATGGCTTAGGGAATGCAAGCTGATAGATGAATAAGCAACAATTGAAACTGGGTAATGGAAGGACTGCCAAACACTTGTCTGACCAGCTTTTTAAATCAGAAGAGCAATTTGGTACTTACAGATATGCATCATTAAAGTAATTACGTTGCATTGAAATCTGCTGCTGTTGTAAAAGTGAGAAAAAAAAAATCTCCCTCACCCACCTCTGTCACCCGCCCATTACTGTCCCTTTCTTGTCTCTGTAGTTCAGGTGCCTACCATGAAGTACAGCCATTCCTGTTTGTCTTACGAGACTGGTCAGGCAATTTTATTAGTTGCTTCTCTGGCATTCCTAGCTGCGGGCTGATGCTGATGCACAAGAGCAAGTAGACCTGGAAAGCCCTAATGGTTCCCGAAGAATCTTTCCCTATGATACATCACACAAATCCTTTGACTGTATGTAGGCTAAGACAGCCATACATAGCCTTTTAAACTAATGGCCTGGCATTCTGCAGTTAATTCACATTTCACAGATAAAAAATGAAAGATGCTTGTATGTACACATTTTATCATATGCTATCCTTTATTTTATTCATTGTACCTATTTTCTTAATATACCTGCTGCCATATCTTTCACCCAACACCAGTCATTGCAGTTTCAGACTGTGTACTGCAGGATACCAAAAAGGGGTGGGCAAGAATACTCCCTGGTGGCTGGGGGTTCATCAGCAAGTCAGCCCTGCTGTCTGTGCATTATCCTACCCTGATGTGCTCCACAAGAGGGGGGCCCGCTGGGAAGAGTTGAGGGACACTTGGGAGTGTCAGTGTTTGAACTGTGACTTCTCCTCAGCCTCAGGTCTGAGGAGATCCGAGCAGGGTGGGCACAGCCCTGTGTCCCCACTTTCCACATTGCTAGTCGAGCAACCCTGGTGGGATGGAGCTGGCAGTGTCTCACCACACAGGGCTGCCTCACTGGGATGATCAAAGGATATGGTCCCTTAGGAGTTAGGTTTGAACATCTGTTCTGGCTGAGAACCTCACGTTAAGATTCCCGTATCTTTCCTTGTTCACAGATATACAGTCATGCCTTTCTTAAATGCAGTTGTTTAATAAAACTCAAATAAAGGAAAAACTTGTTTCACTTGATATTTTTTAAGGCTGAGAGCAGATCAATAGTTCGCAGATAATGCTGCTCCTTTGTACAATTTTGTTTGTAATTATGGTAATGTTAGGGGCACTAGGGCACCTTACAGAAGCCTTAAAAGGAAGCTAGTCCAAGCAGATAGCTCTGTGTCTGTGTTTTGTGTCTCTGTGTTTGTATGTGAGAGTGTATGTGCGAGTCCAGTGGTAAAGCATGTAGATTGAGCATGGAGATGTATTGAGGAGGGCCCACACCTCTTGAAAATATGCTTGTTGCTTTACAATGTATGTAAACTGTTCTCCAGCATAAATGCATTCAATACTTTAATTAAAGCAAAAAAAAAAAGTTTTGAGTTAAACCTTGTTAGTTTTAAACTGTCTTTCCAATGTGAACTCTGTGGTTTTATGGGTGTGGGTTCTGTGTTTATTTCATTTAATGGAATGAAAATGTTAATTTATATCCATTTAATTATTGCATGAGTCTTCATGAGAATTGCTGTTAACATTTAAAAATTATTTTATTCTCAATATTTAGGTTAATTATTGCTGTGAGGTTTTGTTTTGGTTTTGGGGGGGGTGTTTTGCTTGGTTGGTTGTTGGGGTTTTTTTGCTTGGTTGGTTGGTTTTGGTTATTTTGTGTAGTTTTGGGGTTTTTGTTTGGTCGGTTGGGGGTTGGTCTTTTTGGTTGTATTTTTTTACTTTGTGGAGTGGGGACATGATTTATAATTTTTGCTTAGCAGGAGGTGGCAGAGATACCCCCCCTCCCAACCTGACCAGGTGAAATGAGCTCTGCTGAGCAGAAGCAGTATTGCCTTGCTTACAGAAATCACAGAGTGGTACAAGTAGGGCATTTGATGGCAGGCTGGGGAATGCACCACCAGACTGGCAGCTTCCAGTTTTTCTCTAAATCTTTGGATGACCCAGTGTTTCCAAATACGTCTAAAAATTATTCCTGTTTTTCTTCCCACAATGTGTACTTGGAAGTGGGGAGTCATGTATGGTCTATATGCTGGTCAAAAAAAAAAAAAAAAATCAAAAATCTGAGTTCTGCTGTGTGTATAGTTGCCTTTTCAATCAAAGGCAGAATTAGGCAAAATTTCCTTCACTTTTAACAAATTATTTTCTTTTGCTCAGAGCTGTAGTCATATTAGTTTCCGCCAAAGCTGCTGTGAATGGCAGTGTGGAATCCCTCATTCCATCCTCTCACCAAGATGTCCCTGCTGACAGCAGAGGGGTTTGTCTGCGAGCCCCAGCTCTTCTTCACCAAGGTCTGCTGGAGTATGGAAGGGTCTGGAGCACAAGGCTGGCGAGGAGCAGCTGAGGGAATTGGAGAGAGGAGTCTCAGGGATCTCTCTGTTTTCTACAACTCCCTGACAGGAGGTTGTAGTGAAGTGGGGATTGGACTTTCCTCCCAGGAACAAGTGATAGGACAAGAGGAAATGGCCTCAAGTTGTGCTAGGTCATGTTTAGATTGGATATTAGGGAAAGTTTCTTCCCCAGAAGGGTTGTCAAGCACTGGAACAGACTGCCCAGGGAGTGGTGGAGTCACCATCCCTGGAAGTATTTAAAAGCCATGTAGATGTGGGGCTTAAGGACATGGTTTAGTGGTGAGCTTGGCAGTGCTGGGTTTACATTTGGGCTTGATGATCTTAAAGATCTTTTCCAACCTAAATAATTCTATGATCATTTGATTTTTAACTATGATTTTTCCTCTAATATGCTGGGACCTGCTGGAAATATACTGTCTCCCTAAATCCTCTGCCAGAGTGTGTTGAGTGAAGAATACCTTTGTTGGGGGTTTTGTTGTTGTCTTTTCATTTTTATTTTTTTATACAAGACAGTCTACATTTCTGTTTTACAGATATACTGATTTACAGTGGTTTGGGGAGTTCTCCCAAAGATATTTGATACTGTGGCATCTGTGATAATTCCTTAGCAATTGGAGGCTGTGGATTAGCTGAGAATTCTGCATGATAAAAATGAAATATAAAGGAGACAATTCTAGTCCTTTTATTAGAAAATCAGACCCTTTGAAACATGAACCAGCTATTTTCTAATAGTTCAAACATGCAAGGGAATATGAGGGAATTTGAACTGCAGTTTGTCTTTGAAAACATGAGTTTTGAAAAATAATCAGTATCATGAGTTTGGATCCTTAGATAATTTGGAATTCAGGCCAAATCTCTCTGCATTATCAATTCCAAATGTTTGATGCCATTTGCAAGAAGGAGAAATGCTTTCAATCCTGAATTGCTAGCATAGCAGTTATCACTGATTATCAGTTGCCAGTAGATTCTGGAATGAAATATCAAGTTAAACTTTTCTTTCAATTAATCTGCTGGAAAAGAAAAATCATAAAGTTTCCATCAGGCATAATTTCCAGTTGGCTAAAGTCATTGCTGTTCAACTACAAAGAGTCCAGTTTTGGATCACACTGCATCCCGCTGTGGGTTGATGAGTTCCTTCAGTGTCAGCCAAGAAAACATGTAAAGGATTTCTTTCCCTCTTGTGCTTCTAGGGGAGAGTGGAAAGGGTCCGAGTATCTGTGCATTGTTAGGAGTGTGGAAAAAGTAGAGAGCATTTAGTTCATTACACCCCAACACCACTCCATAGCATCACCAGGGTTATGGTAAGATGATTTTCACAATTTTTCTAACTACCTTAAGAAAGAGGAACTGTTATTCTGTACAGAGTCAATTAGTTCAGTTTTCAAGCTCTGAAGTCTAAATATCTTCTGTTCCTACCAAGTCTTCCATGGAGCTATGAGTGAGTGGTGGTTGTGCCTTGGGGAGAGCAACACTCTGCACTAGTGAGCAGAGATTGCATGAAAATTGCTTAGATGTGCATGGGGGTTTTAGCCCAGGGGGATGAAGAAAGGCAGAGAGTAATTTCTTTCATGTTTAAACTCAAAGGCCTCTAAGAACAGCTGAATGTTTTGTTTTGTTTTTAAAAAAGTAACCAAAAACACAACAAAAACACCCCCCAAAACAAAACCCTCTGCAGCTGGTTCCACTCCTTAGTTTTCCTGTAGTGAATGACTTCAGTTTTACATGAAAAAACATTTGGATTTTGCCAATGACTTCCATTTAATTTTCCTAGAACTTACAGATAAATGGTATGTGATTGAGAAGCCTTTAATACACTGGCAATGCCTTGTCAGTCTCATAGAAAACTTTAAATATGTTATTCTCAGAAGAGACTTCTATATCAGTGAATTTTATTTTGATTGTAAGGTTCTCTGTGTCTGTATACACATGTATGGATATATCTATTCATACATATCTGCACACACACATCTTGAAATGAGATGCTTGTTAAATATTCTCTGTATGATGAACGTATGTAACAGTAGGTGGATGTATGAAGGCAATCTTGCATGTTAGTCTTGAGATGAATTATTAAAAAGATGAATTATTATTAATACTTACTAAAAAGTCTTCCCTTTTTCAGTAGGAAGCAAATTAAACTGTCTATCTACATTCAAAATTTGATGTACCATATGTATTATTTACCATTTACCACCAGAGCTATCCCACTCCATGCCCAATTAGCTGCTCTAAGAATGATACATGGTTGGGCTCATTTTTCCCTGTGGCAGTGAATTATTAATTTGCATGAAAATTGGGAAGTGATAACTTAAATGTTTGATTGTTGTCCTGTAGACCACAATTTACAGTAAGAGAATATATCTTTTAGTGAAAGTAGAGACACTCATTATACCTTTCTTCTAATGCAATTTTAAACAGATACAGGGTGTTTTTAAAAGTTCCTTTTTTGTTAAACTCCATTAAAATGCTTCCTCTCTCTCTCAATGTGCCATTGATCATTGTTGACTGGGAAAGGCAGGGTTGTCCAGGGGGTCATCCTTCCCATCCCAGCAGGACACAGACACTGATACTGTGCCCCTGTGCTGCAGCACAGAGTGACTGCTTGGATTTGTTTGAGGTTTGGGAAGATCCCTCTTGTGTGGCTGCACTTCATTGTGAGTGCTGCGAGAATTTCCACAGTTAGGATCGTAATTCATTTGGATCAGGGCTGGTAAAGCAGATGCAATGATTTACTGGAAATCGTGGTGTGTTTGGAGAGCTGTTACCCTATCTGCTGTGGTGCCTTCCCGCAGGGAAGGGTTGTGAGATCAGTTGGAAGCACAGGTGTGATGCACATGCTGACTGTACTGCAAATGGGATGAACTGGTAAGGGGCTGGTAATCCTGGGGGAGAGGGTGGGAGTGCACAGCAAGGTCCCAGCTCTGATGGCAAAGGAGTTAATTACTTAATTACTGTTCCTGACACATGGTGCAGAATCAGTGTCCCTTCCCCAGGGGGCTGTTTCTGTGCAGAGTGGAGTGTCTCTCCTCCCCAGCTCCCACCACTGGAGTGGGAAGATAGCACTAGGTGGTAACTCTTACCTGTTAGGTTTTGATTTGCATTGTGCTTTACATTCTCTGTTATTTTCCTACAAATCGTATTGCTCTTGGAAAGAGAGGAAGCATTATCATGCCATGAATAATGCATCATGTTGCTGGTATGTTTTCCTGCAGGCAGTATAGATTTTCTGAGAATGATGGACAGGAGTGGATTTCATTCTTAGTGTATCGTAATTTTATACAGTTGATATAGGTCATGTGGATGTGAAAAAGTGTGTTATTCCTATTTCAAAATTGTTATTTCAATTTTGTTATCTCTCATTTAGAGAGTAGAAATAGTTTTAGACATAATTACTAATTACATAATTAGGATATAATTAATCAAGGTTTTCTTGCACAGTTGGGTTAAATTGTTGTGGCTGAGTGTTCAATACCATGCCAGTGCTCCCTGGCTCTGTCTCATCTTTAATGGATTCCAGATCTTATGGTTTCAAGTAACAACAGCTTTTCCAGATCCCAAGACAATAATGAAATACACAGAGGAACTTCAAAGGAAGCTCTTCTAGAAAGGAAAAATGAGGTTAAATGATGACAGTCAACTGCAGGATATTTTTGTGTCCATAAAATATGTCAGACCTCTTCCAGTGCAGGAACAGGTGAAATCTGAAACGGTGCTTGACTGCTAGGCCATGCTTCACATCTGGCCAGGCTCTCCTAAATGGGTTGGGACCTGATTTTCTCTGGGGTTCCCAGGTATGTTACTTTGTGTCTTTTCAAGTCAGCTCTGGCCACACAGAATAGTGGCATTTGTGCTCCCCTTCCCTGTTTCCAGCAGTCCTTGCTGTGGTGTAGCAAAGGGATGAGCTGGGGCAGGTCTGTGTGAAAAGAGCTGGGATCCTTGCACCCACTGCTCTGCCCCGGCCTGGCTGTCCCGCTCTGCCTGTCCCTGGTGTCCCTGTGAGGAGGTGGCTGTCACTTGAGTGAGCCCTGCTCTGCTCCCTGGGCCATTGCAGTGTCTTCTGCAGGTAGCGTGCTCTGATTAAATTTGTGTGGCCTGTCAGAAAAATGCATTGTTCCCTACCAGTGCTGTGGAAGTGTGTGTATGGCAATGCGCTGGGCTGTGCTGAGCAGAGGGCGAAAGGCTCCTGCCTCTTTAACTGGCAATAATTGCCCAGCGTTTGATAATTGACTCATGGCAGGTCTCTCCTGGGGTGCATCCACCTCCTTCCTGCCTCGGGTCATTAATGCCTTGGTGTCAGGGTGATGGTCCCAGTGGGCTCACGTGTGTCTGGGGCACCAGCCAGCAGTGGGAACGTGTGCTCGGGCCAGGGCAGCCCTGTCCCCCCGTCACTGCTGGCTGTGGGGTGCTCCCAGGGGACAGCCCTGTCCCCCCGTCACTGCTGGCTGTGGGGTGCTCCCAGGGGACAGCCCTGTCCCCCCTGTCACTGCTGGCTGTGGGGTGCTCCCAGGGGACAGCCCTGTCCCCCCTGTCACTGCTGGCTGTGGGGTGCTCCCAGGGGACAGCCCTGTCCCCCCGTCACTGCTGGCTGTGGGGTGCTCCCAGGGGACAGCCAAGCCACGGGCTGGGGTGCCTGGCAGGCTGGTGGCACTGCAGCTGTTTGCAGGGGGAAGTGATGCTGAGCTGTGCTGAGCAGGGTCTCATGCAGATCTCAGCATTCGCTGTGGTTACTTACAGGAATCCTAATTTATGCCATTACAAAGGTTAAGAGCAGAGCGTTTCAGCACGGTTCACGTTTTGCCTGCACGCTGCAGTGGGTCTCAGCTAATTCAGCAGCCATGGTTTGTTCTGCTTGAAAGCCTGGAGAATGGCTGCTCTCCCGAGGTATTTCTTCCAACTTAATTGCCAAGTTATAGTGAAATATGAGGTTCGTTGTTGTCTGCCGGAGCGCTGGGGATTCTGTTTTGTTGGCACATTTTTCATGACCTTGTGTCAGCAGCATAACTAGGCTATGAGATAATTTGTATGCTTTAGATGAGCAGCTGTGTGCATCTTAGCCAGAGAGAGTGATGCCTTCTTGAGGAGAGAGAAGCAAGTGTGATCAGTTCAGTGGAGTTAATCGGGTAAAACAGAGAATTATCTCTAGCCTTTCAGATTAAGTTATGTCAGACCATGTGTGTAAATTTCATGCAGGTAGAAATCAAAATAATCTGAAGTACTGCACACCCAGATTTAATAGAAAGAAGAGAAACAATAGCTGCAAATGTGGAAAAAAATCTACAGCCACTTAACAGCTGAAAAGAAAGAAGTTGTACCCTTATTTCCCTGTGGTGCTCTGGTTCAGCAATGGCTTTCCACTCATTTCTAAATACAACAGTTTTGAGGTTGTAAAGAAGGAGGATTGCACTGCTCATCCCTGTGCTGTTGCAGATGCCCCACAGTTATCACAGGGTTTTGGCAGCTGTTGAATTTACTGACATGTTGTTGGCAACAGGGCTAAGGGTTTATTAGTAGAGGAAAACCAGAAGGAGCAGACTTGCAATGGTGTCTGGTAATCCTTAAACTGCATTTCCTGTGGAAAGTATGTGAGTAGCTTCAGGAAACACTGGAGATTCTGCACTGGCCTTTGCCCTGCAGGAACTGCCCTGCATGGGAGATAGCTGAAGCTTTGACATGAGATCTGGTGACCTCTGAGATGTCATCCTGAGGAGACAGTGATTTGGCATTAGCTCTGGTAATCACAGCATTTTATTACATATTTCTGATAAAAATAAATGATTGTGTTTTCATTATGTAATATTTGGGTGGGGAAGTGTGATCTTCTCGTTTTTTGGAAAACTGGGAATTACCTTGAGAAAAAGATATAGGGCTGTTTAGCATTTCAAATTTGAAAAAGCAGCAAAAATACTATTAAACCTGCATTGACTGAGTTTTAGTGAGTCTCATGTCATCCTGAGTATCTGTGGCAGCTCACATGGTTTGGGTGCTTCTATGGAGGAGTAAGAAAAATACAAAGAAAAAAACCAAACCCTGTAGTTTATTATAACAATGCAGTTATTGTGACCTAGAGTGTCTGGTGAGGTGTTACCTCCCCCCTCTGTCTCCTGCCGCCAGAGGAGAGAAATGCAGTAGGGGTTGGTCAGCTCCCCATCCACCTTCCAGAGATGCTGTGATCAGAGGTGGCTCCACTGTCCTAACTAAGCCATGGTACAAATCTGCTTCAGCATCAACTCATAAATCACTTGGTTGAAGAGACCTTAAATATCTTCTAATGCCAGCTCCCTGCCATGGGAAGGGACACTTTCCACTACACCAGGTTGCTCAGGGCCCCATCCAACCTTGCTTTGGACACTCCCAGAGAGGGGGGCATCCACAGCTTCTCCAAGGAATCTGCCAGTGCTCACCACCCTCCCAGAGAACAATTTCTTCCTAACATCAAATCTAAATCTCTCCTCTTTTAGTTTAAATCCATTCCCAGCACTCTCTGCCTTTGTAAAAAGTTTCTCTACATTTTTTATAAGCTCCCTTCAAGTACTGGAAGGCTGCAGTGAGGTCTCCCAGGAGGGTTCTCCAGGCTCATCTCCTTAAGGAAAAGGGGGTGGTCATGGCATTAGCATGTTGTACTTGAAAAAATGGGATTGTCACATCATGAAAATTTTTAAACCAAGTAGGGATTGCAAGATTTTGTCCAACACAGTAATAAATGAACATTTATTCATGTTCCAGTGAGCAGGAGCAGAGGGCATGTCTCAGGACAAAACCAGCAGAAGTTAAAGGCTCCATTCATCAAAAATCTCATTACCCTGTTCTTGTTTGTTGGTACGTGTTTCTAAATCCAAGGAGTCCCACAGTAAAGTGTTGGGATAAGAAATCTCATGATGCAAGCAAAAGGAGAGGAGTTTAATGACTGCTGCATGCTCTTCATCTAATAATTTTATCAGTAAGCTCTCAGACTTGTAGAAATTGCTCTGAAATTGGCAGCCCAAACTTAATATCTTCTTCCATTTTGCCATCACATGCAATTTTAGTTCTCCAGTGACTCCAATTTTAAACTCCCAGTGATTTAAACAGCTGCATTGTGCAAAGGCTGGAATGAGGACATGCTTTTGTAATCAAGCAGCCCAACTCTAAATTTTATGGTGTGATGGTTACTGTGCCCCATTCAAACTATGCCCCATTACACAGAAGTGCATTCCTTTGATTTTACCAAAGAGACCATAAATATGACAAAAAGCATAGCTGGAAAACATGATTTCATGCCTGGATTTTTCAGCTACTGCAAGGAATAAATGAAGTGGTCTCTGAAAGGGGCATATCTTTGCAGTGAATTATGTTTGTATTATTTGTATGGCTAGCAGAGCTCATCGGTGAGCTTACCAGAAAATATATGCCTGCTACAACATTTAGAGCAACAGGGAACTCAGATTTCAAATCAAAATAATAAGAATGTGTCTTCTTATTTTGGTGGTTTAGTATTGTGGAGACGCAGGTTGTGGGGGAGGAGGTTATTACGCTGGATATAAGAATGTAAAAGATGTTCCATAAGTGCATAAATGAAATTAATTGTCAGCAGTCATATACTTGGCAAACTATAAGGCTTATTTGCCTTAAAATTTCTTATTGTAGCCTTTCTCTTTTCCCCCAAGGTGATGTAATGTTTTCATCTATGAAAACCTGGTTTTGAGAAAGATTTGGCTTCAAAATGGAAATCTGCTTTTGATTCAACATTAAGACCTAGCAGACAGTCCCATTTGTTTGATCACTGCTGTCTTTCTTCCAGAAAAATCCCAGAGTGTGTTGCCAGCCATGATTGGCAGAACAGAGCCTGCATGGTTGCTGTCAGTAATACTAAAGCTTAACCAGGTTCTATCATTAGTTCACTACCAGCTTGAAATACCTGAATAAATGCCCTCAAAATTTCAAAATGCAATCAAATCATTATACTGTCTGGCGTTACTGAAGCAAAGAATAAAACAGCATGCACAGGTACAATAACTGAGAATTTAATTTGGGTAATTAAATTTAATATATAATAAAATTTTATAGTAAAAACTTAAAATGCTCCTAAAAATATGGATGCTTATTTTTATAGAAAGGTAGTTATTACAAATATTTCTATTGGGTAATTTTGAGCTGTGGGTTTTTATGTATAGTATTAACTTACATGAAAGTCCAAGTGCAAGTCCATGGGCAAGTGATTTCAGCTGGTGCTGGATTAGCTCCTGTGGGACAAAGGGCAGGCTTCATGCCAGGTTTAAAAATATAATTGCTCGCTTGCAAACCTCAAATAAAGTATTTTTCCTTGCCAACATTGGTGATTTTCAAAATTATTTCTTTTAATGTCTAAAAATAGATGTTTCTTTCCCTTTCCCCTCTCCTCTTCCTTGGTGCTTCCCTGAGTGGTGAGTGAACCTGGTGGCCAGGCATGTTTGAACAGCCAAAGGCAAAGCAGTGCTGACCTGAGTGCTGAGCTGGCTCCTGCCTTGGCAGCCCTTGGATGGGCTGGTGGCCACGCAGGTGGCAGAGGACACTGGCAAAGGAGGGCAGGAGAAAGGTTTCATTTTCAGTGCTCAGGTTGCAAACCTCTGGGCCCTATTGAAAGCCCGTGAGAGAAGTGGCTTCAAGGCACTGGATTTTGGATGTTTCCAGAGATAAGATGATAGCAATAATGCTGGGCTCAATATTAATGCCATTTGAAATGCTGAGGCAGCAATAGCAATTTCCTAAACTGCTTCTGTGTTCACAGAGCTTCAAGGCTCGCTGTGTTGTGCTTCACCATCAGCTCACTCCAGTGAATCAGGAGTGCTGGTCTGGAAGCAGCTCAGAGGTGCCAGGCAAGGCCAGAATAATGCCAGGAGAAAACCCAAGGCACTTCTACATTTATGTGGGTATGCAGCTAAAAATTCTCATGTGCACTTGCAGGATAGCAAGTACTGTTTTTTCTCAGATGTAAATTTACTGTGTAAGAGGACACAGTAAAATGTAGTATGAGGCTCTTCAGGAACTGGGAATTACCATAGGAGGCAGAGCAGTGCTCCTTTCTGTGCATTGTTGTGTCTTTGGAAGTGGCTTTTGCTCCAAAGAAATATAAGTAATTTAGAGCCATCTGATATTCTCATTTTCCTCTGCCTAATTCATATGTGAACCCTAACAAACAATTGAATGCCAAGATGTGTGGAAAAGCTAATAGGTTATGCACATGACGTGCAACTTTTTTAAAATCGGTAGTAAATCTTTAAAGCTGTGTAAAATCTGTTTACTCCCCCATGCAAAATTCTTCACTCTAGTACAATGATTATGGATTAAATCACCCTGTTCTTTCCTGTTCTGGCAGTATTATGAAGCTGAATATGTACCCTTGTGTCTGCCCCAAATGGAAAACCTAGCATATCAGTGGCTGATTGTTGCTTCCTGCCTGTAAGTCTCCAAGTTCTGCTCTGTACTGTCAGTAATAGGGGCCGACCACTCAATTTAAAATCTCGCAGTATTTCTCATAGAATGGTACTTGAGTTCTGGGCAGATCTACCATGCTACTGAAGAGGCTGCTATAGACTTGCACCAAAAATCATCCAGAGCATTTCAAACTCTGGTTTGTAAGCAGTGTTTCATGTTCAAGGAGCATCAGTAGAAGAAATATGGCCCCAAGCAGCTGGAAACTGGTGACATCATGTTTGGGGACAAGACTGGTTCCTGAGGCTGGCTGAGAAAAGATTCCTGATGCCACTGCCTCTCTTTTCTCCTGAGGGGAAGAAACAGTCCTGCTCACCTTCTGTTGAACATTTCCACGAGTGTTGGTTTTAGGCCCTCTACTTCCTTCTGAAAAGTGTATCAGCAACGCAAGACCAAGTAGAAAGGAAAGTGTGACAGCTTTGGTGTACAGGGATCATTGTTTCCAGAGGCATCAATACAAGTCCATCAGCTCTCACAGGCTTAAATATTTTTTTAAATAAAGCCTAAGGAACAGTAGAGCAGTGAAGCCAAGTCTGCAGACCTCACCCTGTGCTGTTGTTTCAGGCCTGACATCTGCATCCTGACCAATGGTCTCAGCCTCCTCTCTGGAAGGTGCTTCCCCCAGCACAGAGCAACCTTTGGTTTTCCATCCATTTCTCAGAAAAGAAAAACAATTAAAAATCAGCTTGTGAACTGGGGAGAGATGATGAAGGTTGGGACTGTCCGTACAGCCTGGAACTGGGGCTGAAGGAGAGAGTCAAGAGAAGAGGAACCTTTTCTATCAGAGTGGGCACAACCTTTCCTAGCACTTTTATCTGCACTTCATAACATAAAATACAAATGTCTAAATGTCAAATGTAATGGTCTAAATACATCCATGTAACACATACTAGAAAAACACGCCAATGCTCCTCCCCCAGAAACAACTCGTTCGTTTGAAATGTGTGAAGCTTCCCTGGGGCTGTCATGTAATGGTGACAGCAAATCTGTGGTACTGCACACTGTTCAGAGGAGTGCTGCATGCAGTGCTCTTCTTATGAATGTTTTTAAAAAAACCCAAAAATTTCAAAACAGTCTCGCAAACAGTTTGCAAGCCTCTGACTTTAGCAGAACACAAGAATCAATCCTGAAACAGAACAGTAATGCCAAAGGCTGCTTGACACAAGACTGTTTGTAGAGGGGAATGAAAGCAGTCTGATTTTTAGAAAAGTAAAGAATATGGGGGGAAAATACTAGGGACATTGAAAGCTGTGGAAGATCAGCACTTCTGAGAAGCAGCTGATTTATTACACTTATTAATAAGGGTTATTACATTAATGTTCAGCCCTAAGGCCTACATTTTGTCAGCCTGTAAATAAATCATGTCTGTTGAAAATGCTTTCCCCCAGTGGTGATGTTCTGCATCAGGAGGGCATCTGTGGGATGTGCCCAGCACAGCCACTCAGGGGCCTTTTGCTCAGAAACTCAGCACAAGGCTCTCAAAGAGCTCTTCATGGCAGACACCACTGACACCAGTGCTGGGTCAGCTGCCGTGACCAGCAGGAGGAGGCTGCAGCCCATCCAGAGAGGCACAGGCACTGTGGGACAGCCAAGCCCCTGCTCCAGCTCAGACAGTGGCTGTGGCCTCGCTGGCTCCCACACTTCCAAAAGGATGATCAACAGCATTATCACACACAAGCAGCCAAGTCTCACCTCTCAGGGAAGTGGCAGGCAGGAGCAGAATGGGAAAATGCTGCCTGGCATTAGAATAAATTGTTATTATGTCACTCCAGCTTTTCTAAAAATTTAAATGTTTAATAGCAATCTGCTTTTGATTCCCCCACTTGCTTTATGTCTCACCGTGTAACACTTGTAAACTGTACAATTGCCTTACAAGATGTTCATTACTATGTGATAAAATATTAATCAAAGAGAGCAGTAAACCAGCAGATCTTCAGCAGTACATGCCTTGAAAAGACTTGAAGACAAAGAAAGGCAAAGCAGAATTATTAATTAATTAACAATAAAGAGTTCTTGAGATAATAGAAAGCAGGCTTTTATTTTGAAATCCTATTTGTTCTGTGTCCTGTATCTCAGATTTTAAAAAGAATGTTTTCACTTCAAGCAAACTTAAAGAGTGTTTTACATTTATGAGGCATAAAAATTAACAGACATTTTTATGAGCAACCTTGCATGCTCAGACACAATCATTTTTGTATCATCTTATTGCAAAATGGAAGCAATTAAATGATGATGGTGGTGCTACCTTGGTACACTTGCTGTGTCTCACTGGGGACAGGGCTGTGGCAGGGAGCTCCCCATGGCCCTGGAGCCCTGTGGTCACACTTGGGGCCAGGCATGTCTCGCACTGGAGGTGAAGGTGGCTTTCACCAGAGGTCAAGGTGGCTTTACCTGCCCCTGGGGGCCTCTAATGGAGCAGCTCCACAGCTGGTGCAAGGCACTGGCCAAGGAACCACCTCACTTTTCCAAGGGTAGGATCTGGCACTGCACCATTAAAGGTGATGTTAAGGAAGCCCAGAGAAAGGACAGGGAAAAAGCAAATTACCAGGATTTGCTGCTCCTTTAGGGTGAAAGGTTAACAATAAATAGTGAGGATATAACCTCTAGTTGCATAAACCCTAAGAAATGATTCTTTATATCCCCATGAGGCTGTAAGCTATTCCTTTTACTAACCACAGATTCACAGAATAATTAGGTTGGAAGAGACCTTCAAGATCATCGAATCCAGCCCATGCCCTATCACCTCAACTAGACCAGGGCACTGAGTGCCACATCCAGTCTTTTTTAAACACATCCAGGGATGGTGACTCCACCACCTCCCCAGGCAGACAATTCCAGTGCTTTATCACTCTTTCTGCAAAAAACTTTTTCCTAATATCCAAAGTAATTTTCCCTTGATGCAGCTTGAGATTTTGTCTTCTCGTTCTGTCAGTTGATGCCTGCAGAAGGAGACCAACCCCCACCTGATTACAGCCAGCAAGTGACAAAGAAGAAAATGATAGAGGTTAAACAACTCACTCCTATCAGGAAGAGGAGTCAGGAGATCTGCATTTTAAATGGCTTGAGGAACTCACACATAGTGCTGAGCAACTGCCGTCTTCAATAAAAGGCCTGAACATCAATCCTGTTTCTTATAATTCTTTCCTACAGCAGCACCATTCCTGTAACAGGACACCAATGTCAGTTTATTTGGTTTAGGTTTGGGGTTTTTAGGTTGGTTTTGTAAGTCTATCAGTACTATATAAAGGTACAACAAATCTTACTGTACTGCTGCTTAGAAGCAGCCCAAAATCATCTGCTACAATTACCAACCATGTTGCTTCATTATTTACTTGAAAATACTTGAAAACTCTTGTTTTTAAGAGCTGTAAGCTAGTTCTTATGGGCCTTGATGAACTGTGTTTACTGAAGCTGAAATCTAAACTACCTGTTTTCAGAACTACATATTGCAATTTCATTGCAATAGGTGTTGCTTTCTGTTGTTTGGGTTGATTTGGGTTTGGGTTTTTTTATTGAACATTTATGAAATAAGTGTCTTTTGATTATCTAACCCTCCAGAATGAAAAGCATTATCATTTTGAGCTATGACGGAGAAAGTAGGAAAGTGGAAAGCCAAAGGAAAGACCTTCATCAAAACATATTGTGCAATTTAGTGAGTCCTAATGAAATGGTAGCTTTATAGAGGTGAAGTAAAATCAGCATGCATATATGTTAAACAAAGCCACCAGTCACTGTAATGGTAACAGTCCACAATCTTTCCTGACACTGCTTCCATTGATGACATTTATAAATTGGTCCCATTGTGTCTTTGTAGGAAGTGGAGTGGGCAAATGTGCTCTGATGTGTCTGTTACCTCTGCTTTGGAAACAGGGGAATAGTGGAGGAATAGCAAGGCAATAGACACTGCAGTAATTTTTCTTCCCTTTTTCAACACAGAAGAGCCATTTTTAGTATTTCACCTGTGCTTTTCTGAGGAATTGTTTTAAAGCTCATGATTTTTCTACTAATTTTGATACACTGCCAGTGCTTCATACAAACAGTGGTAGGGCTCCAGTCATCAGTCTCTATTCACAGAAGTACCCCTGGATTCTTTCAAGTGTTTATTTTCTTCCCAAGTAGGATATAATTTTGTTTCCATCATTAATTATCCAGCCTGGGTTTTGTTTTCCTCTCTCTGCCCTGCATCAACTATCTTTGATTTTCCATAATTTGCTGTCTTCCTAGTAGTCTTTCTAATAATCCCAGGAGAGGCCTTTATTAATTGTCCTCAGTATATGCACTTTGATGCCCTTCTGCAAACTTGTTTTAAAAAAGCTTGTTTCTGCATCCTCTTGTTAAGCAATAGAAATCAAATACATATGAATTATCCTGAGTATAATTTGCCCAGTTTTACATCTGGTTATAGACACAAGCCATCTGACACTAACCCAGATGCAACCACAGCAAGAGGAGTTTTTGACCATGGGAAGAATGAAAGACACACTGGATCAGCTGTTTTTCAACATTTGGTCCCTTGGAGAAAACAAAAAAAAAAAAAACAAACAAACAAAAAAAACCAAACAAAAACAAAAACAAAACAAAACAAAAAAAAAAAAAAGAAACCCGTACAAAACCAAAATCAAAAAACTCCAAGTAAAACCCAGTCCAGACAAGGAAACCAAAAAGTCCTTCTTGAGAAGTTTCTCCAATGCCCTAAAGCAGAAGCTCAGGTGTCCAGTGTGGGAGCTTCCCCAGGGGCAGTGTCTCTCCTTTGCAGCGGCTCCCACAGTGAGGATCTGAGGATCCCACCACGTGTTTTAGTTGCCAAGGGATGGAACAGCGGCCACTTCATGTTTTGCTGCCAGTGCCTGAGAAGCCCTGGGGAGCAGCCAGTGATCCTGGCTCCTGGCCCGACCCGGCCCAGCCCTGGCCACTCCCCACCAATGGAGGGAGGGTCGGAGAAGGCATGTGGCACTCCGTGACACAGAAGTGTCGCATCCCTCTGTGCCTCCTCAGCCATCCTGCTGGGGCAGGGAGAGAGGCAGCAAAGTAGGACTCGGCCTCTGGTTTTGTCAGCTAGTGCTAGTCAGTAGACTGCAGTTTTGCATATACCCTGCTCTTTAAAACTCTGCTTGCATCTGGACCCTGCTGTTTAGGCAGAGCTGTTTTATAATCAGCTGTTCAAGAGAATCCAGCTGATTTCTGTGCTCTTCCTGAGCCGAGGGACTCTGAGGAACGCTGCTGGTGGCCTGCTGACACTGCCCAGGCTGGGGAGTGAGAAGGGAGACTCAGCACCAGGGGAGGTGATGTGGGGCCACCAAAGAGGGCTGAGCAGCCCAACCCTGGATGATCCTTCTGCCCCATCGCAGAGGACAGTTCCTTGCTTTGGGATCTGTGACTCGGCAAGGCAATGAGCTCCAATAATTCTGACAGAATTATTGCCCAGTGGCAACAGTTTTATGTGCCCTGCAGCAATGGGCAAGTGTGGAGCTGGTCTGGGCAGGCAAGGAGGGATTCAGATTCAGTCCTTCCTCCAGCCATGGCTTGACACCCACCCCAGCGAGGGTGGACAGCCACTGCCACCACCAGGGACATGCCCTCCAAATTTTCTGCAGCTCTTCCAGACACTCCTGGCTGGGGCAGGCAGAGAGAGTACGTGTCCAGCCACTGCTGGTATCTATTCCAGGACTGCAAAAGGTACAAATTTGCTTCAGTAACAGTGATCTTGGCAGACAACACAGGCAGCTCCAGCACTCTTTTTCAAACATACATATTTTGGACTCCCACCGAGAGTTATTAGTTATTAAAAAGCAATCAAATGAGGCTGGCTTTGGAGCACATTTGTGAGTCATATGATATCAATTAAGCCCCAGTCTCCTGACTGCAAAGAATTGACGTTACCTCATACACACACAGGATTAAATTCCTTCTCTCCCTCTCCCCCTCTTTGAAGCTGTAATGTCAAATATCTCCCACATTCCTGGGGAAAATGTTGCAGCTATCCTGAGTATGTGGATGCTTTCAATTTGTAATTAATAGATCTGCATAGCAAATGCTTGTGCTGGGGGAACAGCAGCAGTGAGGAGTCACTGTGCAGTGCTAAGCACCCTGCTGGTCAGTGCCTGTCTGGCTGAGCCGCTGCCCACCAAGCCCAGCTGGTCCAGCTGGGATGCCATGCCCTTTGTTAACTCCCAGAGAAAGGCAGGGTTTTCTTCACTCAAAAGGCTGCCACTGACAGCAATCCTGCTCTTTCTCAATGCTTTGCACAACCCAAGACAGAGCTAAGAAAGGAGTGGAAAGTTTCCATGCTCTCACACCGGAGTTCATATCCCAAATACCCATTTGGCATCGGCTGGAAACCCAACAGAAGGTTAAGGCTTGTATTGGCACTATTGTTACTCTTCTGTCAGGCTTTTAAATCTCCCAAATAAGTCTCATTTAGATTCCACTGCAAATCTGTCTGTTTGCTTAACAGGTATGATATGGCAATGCTGCTGTGATACTGAAAATCAGGATCTTTCTCTCTGGTACCTCTGTGCTTGATACACACCAGCAGCCCAATCTGCCAAAGTGACACAAGACCCTGCAAAGAGTGTTTTGGACACAAAGAAATTGCTTAAGTGAATTCCATATTTCCTTTCCAAGGCAATTTTATCTCTTCAGGCTTGTTTTTATCAAGCTTGTCCATTAATGCAAATGCTGCAATTTAAGATTTAAAAGGAGAGAATATTTTTGTCAGCCAAATTGACAGAAGTTTAGTATTTATTTATGCAAATTACATATTCTGTCAGAGTGCAAAATCACAAACAATTGCCAAACCAATTAAATTAATATATTTCAGATAAATAGCTCTTCCCAATTAGTGAAAAAATACCCATTTGCAATCACAATGGAAGAAAATATTTTTTCATAGGTATGTTAAACATACAGATAGTTTTATAAGTGAGAAAAACTAACACATAAAAAACCTGCTATAAACATTCCAGTTCAAAACATGGATATTCGAGGTTATAAACTGTAGTTTTAAGAGCAGACTTGCTAAAAGAAACAAATCACTGTGTAACATTTTTGTAGTTGGGTAGCATGTGTACTCTACACATAAACCTGTGTGCCTGGCATACCCTGTAATGATATTTTCTATAAATATATATTTTATATGTATTTTATATGCACTATGCATATATATTTTTATAAAATTAATACTTGCTGGAAATTAGTTTCTTCTCTGCATTTCAGTGACAGCATCTTCATTGATTTGTCCTGTTTCTCTGACTTGAAAGAATTTATTGCCAAATATTTCACTGTGTGGGAACTCCTACAAAATTTAGGACAGATTTACTGAACCATGGACAAGATTTATCAGTGTCACATATTCATTATTTCCATTAGTTAGGACTAGGGCTCAAGTATTGCCTTTGGAATGAGTTTCTCAGGTGTACCCAGGTTTGTTGGTGGTAAATGGGATTTTTCCACAGTCCTAAAGAAAAGACTTATTTGTAAATCCCAGCTTCCTGAGGCCTGTGGGTGGAGGGTTTTTCACTTCTTTCACTTCAGGGCCACTCAGGGGCTGAGGTCGTACTGATGGCTTTGATGAGGTTCCATGCAACTGGATGGAAGCCAAAGATGAGACATTTCTGTCTGAAAGGATTCAGCTGGTGAAGAAAACACCAAGAACAGAAAAACCAGGGGTCCAGCCGTTCTTATATTCTCCTGGAAGGCCTTTTACTTTAAATGTAAAATTTAAGTTTAACTTTTCCTTCATAACCTGTCATGAAGGTAAGGTGATAATGCTCACCTGCACCCTCTCCACAACATATCCTTGGAGCAGGTCACAGTCACACCCTCCTCAGAGCTGGGCACAGCCAAAGGCTCCACCACCTCAGCTGCACTCACCAGTGTGCCAAGTGTGCCCCCACAGAGGACTCCACATGGAGGATAGAAGGCTTCCCATTTCCTACTATGTATAGAAAACACCTAAAAATGAGGTGTTTTCTCTTGAGGCATTGAGGTGATGGTCAAACACATTTGGTGCTAATAATCACCAAACATGCATGTAATCAGTATGTCTTCCATTCAGTGGTACAAGTTGTCCAAATGGCTTTAAGTTTGACATTCTTGAACTTTGGACTGCTTGAATTTCTAAAGGTAGTGTAAAAAAACATGAAGGACAACAATGTTTGTCACCAAGAAGAGGTTTTTAGGAAGAATTCCAAACATCTATGTTTCTTTAATGGCTATTTTCACATCTATTTCTACAATTCAAAGTAGGAGGAGCTGCAACAAACTTTTCACAGGACCAAATCCTATTCAAGACCACTAAACCAACTTCCAAAAGCTTTAGCCCAAGTTTATGTACTTTGGAGTTGAATTTTTATAAACAAAAATGCCAGATCCAGTATATAACTCAGAGCAGATAGATGGTCTATCCTATTCTTATTTTATGATTCTGTTGCCAGAGAGAGCCTTTTATCATAACTGTGCTGTCATTGTTGCATTCATTAAAGAAGAAAAAAGGAGGGAAATGATATTGCTCAGGCAGTGCTTCATTTCTGATGACAGATCCCACACAGCCTGGGAGCTCAGAGTCGGGCAGGGACATGAAAACCCTCGTGGCTTGGCACTGGGTGGCCTCAGCAGCACAAAGGTGATACTTCCCATTTCCCCCATGCACGTGTTTGAACGGCAAAGCTGGGTGGTGGGGCTGGGCTCCTCCCTGATGGGATTTTAGACTGCAAATAGGCAGCAGCAGGAGTGCAGCTCGACTCACTGCCCAGAGCCCCAGAGTATGCCTGTGGATGCCTGTATGGCTGTGGATGCAGCTGCTGTGTGTCAGTGCAAGCCTGGGGGACAGTGAGAAAACAGTGTCTTTTTCTTAGAACAAGAAGCCCTTTTCTTCCTCAGACGGACAGTGTGAAGAAATGAGTTGCTCACCTGAGTAACGAATTGCTCAGTGGTTGTTTTTGTAACTGTGAAAGAGCCAAAATTTAGGATTCTTTAAGCTGAGCTCTCCTCCCCTGTGTCTGCTATCCCCTGCTGTGGGCATCCCCGGCTGGGCCAGCAGGAGCTGCAGCAGGCTCCAGGCTGGATCGTGCTGGCATTTACCGGAAGTAAGGGAGATTTAAGGTCAAATCACATGAGTGAAGCACCCTGGCTGTGTGTAAGTCCATCTGATGGCCCGTGGTTTCCAAAGGACTGCAGGATTCATCCTTGCCCAGAGCAGGCTGAGTGTGCTCCTTCAGGGTTCTGCGCCCCCGGGGGGCCGAGGGAAGCCTGGAGCACATGGGGCTGGCAGCTCCCTGCAACCCTGGGATGGGCACGTCGGCACTCGAGCTCTGAGACATTCTTTGTAAGGGGAAGCTTTATAGTGAGAGGAAAGATAATTGTGTTTTTTCAAGTTGGAAAGATGAATGAAGAATTTTAGAAATGTTTCATCTAAATGTTGAGCTCTCAAGAAGCTGCAGCCAGCTTCCTGCCTACTCTGTGTGTGCACTTACACTCTACAGGCACCAGACAGCAGGGAAGAAATGTGGGTGGAAAGACTCTTGTGGAGTATATTTCTGGGGTAATCTCGAATAATTTCTGTGTCCTTAGGATGATCAGGAACCAGCTTTTTATGCATTGCTAAATATTTGGAGCACAGTATTACTACTTCCCGCAGCTGAGGCCAAATTTTAAAAAATGTTTAGATACCTCATTCTCCCTAAGACCAGTGTTTGCTAATTAGCATGTATTTATCTTCACACACATACATAATTTGCATATTTCTGATGCCCTGCACAAACATATGCCTTGGTCTCCGGACATTGTTTAGAAATCAGAGGTGTTGAGGAGGTACCTGCCTGCAGATCAATTAGCATCCCAAATTAGTGCCCTTGGATACCGGTTGTTCTAGGTCCAGACACAGCTGGACTTTTCCTCATGGAAGTTTGACCCTGCAGTAAGGTGAGTAGGTGACCTGTCTCTGCCTTTAGCCTCTTCAAATTTAATCTTTATAGGGTTCACAATATGTTTATTGGATTGGGGAAACTGAGAGGATCTTTTTCACTGGAAATTGTTGTGGTGATTAAGGGGAAAGGCATCAGAATTAGGATGAAACTAATGCAAACAGTGATGTCAAAAATGTGTATTTTTGTGTTGTACAGAAAGAAGAAAGATCTGAACTTCTGCCCTTTTCTTCTTCATTGTACATTTCAGATCAAATTTAGAACTGGTCTTATCTTTGGAAGTTCCTAGGTCTTTTAAATCTGAGATTTCAACGTATTTCCATCAAGATAAGCTGCTTTTTATGTGCTAGGAAAGGGAATGGATGATGAAAATTGCCAGATTTTGTCCTTTCCTTTATGGTAATGTAGATAAAATGTGGCGCCTCTGAAGTTGGTGTAGGATCAGCAGCAGAGGATATGGGTAGATACAAGATATAGGGCTGATTCTCTTCCCACGGTTTATATCTGAGCCACCACCTTGGACCCACAGAGAAGAACTGAAGAGCGTGGGGTTTTGGAGAGAGGAACAAAGGAGACAATTCTGTCTCAGCTGTTAGGGAGTGGTAGGATGCTCAGAAACTGCTTGCTGGGCACTTCGGCTGATCCACTGAGCAGCTTTCCCCGAGCCACTGAGGTTCTGAGTGTTGCTCATGTGCACAGCTCAGTGTTTGCCAGCTGAGCCTGCAGAGTCCGTGGGCATTGACCGTGGCTGCTGTGAGCTCTAGTGATTGCTTGCCAGGGCAGAGCCTTCTTCTGTTGCTTGTCAGCAAACCCTGGCACTGTTGATGGGTGGCCTGGCCCAAAGCACATCAAGGACCGTGTTGGATTGCCCATGTGATCCACAGCTGCTGCACAGGGATGGAGCAACGGTTCATTGTGATTTCTATCCTGCTGACATTGTGCTATGCAAATTATGAGATGTAAAAAATAATATGTGGGGAAGTTTTAGGGGCAATTAAAGGACTGTGTTAAATCCATGCATCCATTTCCCAGTAACAGCAGCAATACAGGACAGCAGGGCTGGATCCATGTACGTGTGTATCTGCATATGTCCATTGGCAGTCATTTGTCATTTTAAGCTTGAGCACATTTTTGCCTTAAAGAGCCTGTAAAACATCTTTCTTTAGAGTGATTTTTTGTTTTTTTCTTTCTTTTTCTGTTGAAAGTTGGACTGCTCCTAAAGATGGTTGTGCTTGGGACAGCTGGAAAGAATTTGATTACTGATTTTATGGACAAAGCATAAAACAGACCAGTGATGTGGGGCACAACTTGGGTCTCTGTTTCAGAAAGGCCATGTTTTCTGTTGGGGGTACAGATCTGAAGGAAATGCACAGGTACACAGAAATACATGAAATGCCACGAAAACAGTGTCCCTCAGCAACCTCCCAGAGCACAGTCCTGCAAGGAGCTGGTGAGGCACCCTGAGAGCTCACTGTGCTTCAGCCTCATGCTAAAATGCAACTGGTGTTGTCCTAAAACCAACCCAATAAACAAAGGCTTTGCCAATAATGTTTCCATGGGCTGGAATTCCCTGTGGTCATGCCAGGCTTTAGCCAGGACTGGTGTGGGTTTCTTGGCTCTGGCTGAGTGTCCAGAGCTGACTACCATCACTGTCATGACTGGCAACCAGAGAGGCTGTCACAGTCAGGTCTTGCATCTTCATGAAGTATTAAATAGCCATCATACATCTCACTGGGGAGGACCAAGAGAGTGTTGGGTCTTCTAATCCAGATGGTATTAAAAACAGGTTTTCTTACAAGGGTGATGGATAATCTTCCTTTACAGAGATCCCTTTAATCTCTGTTTTCAGAGCAGGAGATGGCCAGTGACCAGGAAGGACCATACTGTGCCCTTAAAAAATAAGGCAAATGATAGGTCTGTGATTTCGGTCTTATGAATATCACTTGTTGTCAAGGTGGGAATTTTGAGTCAGAGAGCAGTGCAGGCAGCATGGTGCCAGCCAGCCTGCTTGAACTTCAGTCCCTCTGAGCCAAGAAATACTCCAATTATTTTATGCAACATGTGGCCCTTTGATTCTGGCAAGCAGAAGCAGAGAGAAAGTTGCTATGCAACCAGGCAAGCAGCTGCAGAGCCAAGGAGTCCAAGAAGTGGGAACTTTTACAAACATGAATTGTCTTGAAAAATAGAAACGAGCCAAATTTTACGATTGCTTCCAATTTTTGTGTTTGTCATCATCTTCCTTCTGAATTTATTTAGTTGATATTGGGGAAGGGTCATTGAAATGTTGCCTTAGGTGTAGGCTGGCAGCCTGTTTTGAGAGCTGTAAAACTATGGGAATTTGGCTTTGGTGACAGTGACACTCTGTCCATGCAGCTGACAGGGGACTTTAATTATTTTAGTCTGGGCTTGCACTGGGCCCAGAGCACTCCCCCTGTGACTGCAGTTCTGGCTGGGCCATGATGTCTCTCTGGCAGTGGTGCTGGGTCACCGGGAGGTTGTGCCCAAGGCCATGGCTGGCAGGGATGAGCTGTGATGAGGGACATCCCACACTGCCTTTGTTCCTAAACCAAAATGAGCTCCAGGGTCCCTGCAGGCACCATCACCCTGTGGTGAATGTTTGTTCAGATGAGTGGCTGAATTTTGCTCATGTTTTCTGCAAAAATAAATGTGGCTGTCTTCTCAAATGCTTCTCTCAAATCAGCAAGCTGGTGCTACTCCTCTGCTTAGATGTAGTTCTAGTGCTGGCAGGGAGGCCTGTGTGGGGTGAGCTTTTTATTAAATAAATAACTTAATAAACAGTATTGAAGAACAAGTTCCCTTTTATTCCCTCAAATACACACAATGAACTAGCAAAGGTCACTGACAATCTTTCTAGTGGCGTTACAACTGAATTACAACTGGACACAAAACACAGGCTCTGACTACCACTCGGGCTATTTACCTACTTAATAAATTACAAGAGAAGTGTGCATTCAGGGCTGTAAACAAATCTTTTATAACCATCCCTTCCCATACAGGCAGTAGACACTGTTTAGACACACTGACTTGGAAATAATATATTGGAATAATCACTTCTCGCCCTGCCCCACAACCCAATCTGTTGCATGGCAGACGGGGGCATTATGCGAAGCTCCTGCAGAGGAAGATCAATGGTTAAGAACTGCCAAGTAGTGCCAAAATCCTTCATCAAATTACAGCCAGCGTGTATAGGCTGCTTCCTCTGGCTCTTATTGATAAAATCCACGCAGCGAATTATCATATCAAAGTATAAATTCAAAGCAGCAGAGAGATAATCATCTTCAATTCCTGATGGATAAGCAACTAATGAGAGATTTGATGAACTGCAAATGCAGGAGGTAACAAAATAATTACAAAATAGCAAAACTGGGCTGTTTATGGAAACTACTTTGATGGGCATACCCAAATACTGATTCCTTGTCTTTTCCTCAAGGACCTCGTCTTAGCTTGTGCAGATAGGATTTCTCTGAAACCTGTAAGTGTTCATTGCATGGCAATCACACCTACCTAAAAATGCAGCCTGAAGGGATACAGGAAGCTGGAGAGCCTGGTGATAATAACTAGCATCTCTTGAGGAGTGACTCCATGTTCCTGAGCTGACCCCCAAGGTAAATAGAAGACGCTTTTCTGGAAACCCTCTGAGTCAAGCTTGTCTCCTCCAGTTGTGCAAATGAACTTGAATAATGAAAAATGTTTTCAAGTTCGACACATCTAATAAACTTCTGCTCCTACAAATTTGTACTGAACATCTTCTCTGTGTAACCAGTGAGTGAGAGGAACATAGTTCAGGTATTTCCCTCATCGTATTTCCTGATAAGATACATAAGTATAGCCAAGTTACTTTTTCGAGAGAAAATACAATACTCTGGCTTTCAATGAGCAATTGTGAAATAAACTGTTTCCTCTGTTCTTTAAAAACACTAGTTGTAGCTAATCAAATATGAAATATCATGAGGGCCACATAGTTCTGTCTGAGGCCTGAAGAGATTGTGCAGTGGTTCAAAAACTCAGTAAAATCAAATGCAGAACAAGCCTAAATACCCTGATGACAGCTGAATGGAATAGCAGGGATTGTTCTGAAGGCCTGAAGTTCTACAGGAATTGATGTTTGAGTCATCCAAGATCCCCTATTGGTAAGCAAAATAACAAAACAGAAAAAATGACTACAGTACCATCCATTAGAAAACAAACAAATCATAGAGAACTTTTCCAAGATGTAACTCAGACAGGCAATTAAGCAGGGAAAGCATTCCTGCCTTAATCTTACTGTGTGTTTGTTGGTCTTAAAGTAGAATTATAACTTGTAGATTTATGACCTGTATATAAAATAAATAAAAATCTCTGCTAGAAAAGAGATTCTTTTTTCATAAAAAGTGATGTTTGGCAGAGATGATTGTGCACTAGAAGATTTGACTTTCAAATATCCTCACAAATCAAATTTCTCACAAAAATTTCTTGGTGAACCAGTTTTACTATTCTGAACCCCAAAGAAAAGCATCCTCAGGTGATACAAACTGAAGCCGTGTCCTGAACAGCTGCAGCCAAAGCCCCGTTTCAGTTGACAATTGGAATTCATTAAGCCAGGCCAAGCATGGCAATAGGAGCATGGCAAAAGAGTAAATACCTAAATACCTTAAAACCAAGCCAACCCTTCCCTCCTCTTGCCCTTAGTCCCCAGATCCCTTGAGATCCTTCCCTCTAAATTAGTGTTCCTCCTTTAGGCTCAAAACTCTTAAGTACCTATAGAATATCCCCTGAACCACCTCCTGACCCATTTTTAAAAACGTTTTGTAAGCTTGATTCACCTTTTGCTACTGAAACTCTGCTGTTTTTTCAGGGTGAGAGTGAAAAAGCCTGAGTTGGAAAGAGTTTCTTCAGTTTGTAAAATTTACTAACTTTCCTCATGTGCTTGGCACCCAGGGAGGGTATCTCAATCTGCTGGCTGGGTCAGAACCTGTCCATGAAAGGAAGGGCTGGGTGACAAAGGAGAAGAGCGTTGCAGTGCTTCTGGACAGGTCTCCTGGCTTCAGCACTGGCAGGTTTCCCTGGAATTGGTTTCTGTGCCACAGGAGCCATGGGCAGCAACACTCTGGCATTAAGAGAGGGAATCAGAAAAGCTGGATACTACCCCAAGTGCCTCTGCTCACTCCTGAGCCGTGGGGACTGTCAGGGCATGGCAGAGACGGGCTGGAGGAAATCTGAGCTGCTGAATGACCGTCAGCATCCGAGCTTCTGCAACTTCTGTGAAAGTACAAACCAGGGAGGATGTGGGGTCACAGAAAAGCTCTGTGCCTAAAGGCAGTTTTCAGAAGAACCTCACTTTAAGGCAACACTAGCCCTGAAAATAACTTATTACACTTATTTATAAGATTCTCATGAATAATTTATACTACATTAACTTGTAAATGTGATAGCTTTTGAAATCATTAGGCTCCAGTAGCTTGCTTTGTAAGTCCATGGGCTGGATCTCATTATTAAAAGCTAATTAGCTCGTTCAACTGGAACACATTCTATCAAATAGCTATGCCAGTACTCTTCTTTTTATTACAGTGGATTATATTAATTCTAAAAATATTCCAGAAATGGCATAATGAAAATATTTTCTAATAAATATATAGCATACTATACTTGTAGATAATTTCATTACAACTTTAAAAAGTTTTCCAAGACTGGGTAAATGAAGTTTCAGGATTATGATTATTTTTATGAATATATATCATATTAGAAATCTCTGATATATACATAATTTATTTAAGTATTAGAGATTATAGCTTATACACGGGAGGCATATTTTCAAAGTGTTCATTTGGATGTGTGAGAAGCCTTATTTAAAAAGTTATGCTGCTCAAGTTAGATTTCGGAGCCATGTTTGGCTCTAGAAAGGATGCAGATCACGAGTAAGTGTGAGCAACGTGCACACAACAGCAAGGTCAGGGGTGGGGCAATGCCTGAGCCTGCTCCTGTCCCAGTCACAGGGAAATACTGTGGCCATCAGTCAGTTGCAAAGTATTTTTTTTCCATGAAAAGTATTATTTATTTGCGGTTGAATTTTAATATAGAGAAAACACTGCATTTTCCTTCTCCACTGTTCTTCCTATGGGTGCCATTCCAGCCCCTGTGAAGAGAAATTCGAGGAGGAGATTTAAAATAGGCACTGACTGAGCATTTCCCACCTCCAGCCCTGGGCCAGGAGTCACAGCTAGCTCAGCTCCACCAGTGCCAAATCCAGGTGGCAGGAACATCCCAGAGAGCACCTGGGCAGTACCATGGGGAAGTTTATCTTTGCACAAATGATTTGTTCCTCAGTCCTCCCATCCCCCTGTCACTATGAAAATAATCACAGTGTACCCATCCAACACAATATTTGTAGAATATGTCTTTTTTCAGCATAAAGCAAAATGTCATTTAGGTCCACTTCTGCTAAAACCCTGGCTTTGGGAGAAGAGCCTTTGTAGGAAAAACAATAGCCACTGGGTATTAAAAAGATCCAGCTGGTTTGATAGTAATTATCTGTTGTTGGATTTGTAAAGTATTTGCTATATAAATCATCCAAACATTCCTTTTTTCCCCCACTATTTTGGGTTTATATTTGTCTTTCCTTCAAATTTAAACATTTTTTAACTTCAGTACTTTTAAAACCCTATTACCAGTTTTTAAAGGGATTAGGGTAAATGGCTTTTATTCTGCAGTCACAATACTATTGCTTTCAAATACATCTTCTTGGATTTCCTGTTCAGAAGGGAAAAAAAAGGAGGAATTTAAATAATTCAGAGCAAAGCTACAATGTCTGCTTCTGCCCTGATGGATGTTTCCCTTTAGGAAAGGCAGTTCTCTTATTAATATAACATCTGGCTTTCATCTTGAATAACTACAACTCAAAAACAGGAGAAAAAGAGTAGAAAAATGTGAATTTTCTGGCATATCAAGCAGCCAAAAGGCCTAATTAACAGAAATAATACCTTGTGAGCAATGCTGCTTGAGAAACTACCATAAATGAATCTTCTGGGACAAGGTGTTTCAGAGGGTCCACTTGGTCACCTGGAGAACTGGGAGGAGAGGAATGGCAGGAGGAGCAGCAAACAGCTTGGATGTGGGGCTCTGCAGGTGCCAGGCTGCTGCAGGAGCCTTTCCTGTGGGAAGGGCAGCAGGAAGGCTGCTGCAGTGCCACTGGCAGCTCTGGGCCACAGCCAGAGCCTGTCTGGCACTTGCAGCTGCCATGGCTGCCTTTGCCTGTCAGACAACGTGTCCCACTCCTGCAGGACCCATTTTGAGAGCCTCTTGCCTTCTAAAATGCAGTTTTGAGAACTAGACTTGGTGTTTAGAGAGAAAGTAAAGAAGTTAGTAAATATTTTTAAGCAATGAAATTTGAAAAAAAAAACCCAACAACAAAAAATTAAAACCTAGGAAATAAAATCCTCCAGAAAACAGAGAGGAGGGCAGGGTTTTTGCAGATGTTCCAGAGTCATTTTGTTTCCCTGGCTGCAGAGTGGGAGAGTGGACATATGCACATGCCCCCAGTGGAGGTATGGACCCAAATCAGCAGCTGCCAGGAGCAGGGTCTCTCTGGATTGAACCCAGCTCTTATTTCTTGCCTCTCTCCTTTCATTCTCCTTTGCATTGATCTGCCCTTGTCCATCAGTGAGCAGACAGAGCAGGCTGGCCAGAACGATGCAGTTGGGTTTTTATGTGCTGTTATCCCTGCAGGCTGTGAGTGCTCTGGATGTGCCACAATGGGGCAGGGACTGCTCCTCTGCTGGGATGGCAACTGCAGCTGGGGCTGAGAGCACAGCCACCTCCCGAGCAGAGTTTGCTGCAGCTTAGAAAAATCACTGTGTTCACTGCAGCTGCTGACTGGAAGCTGAGCCCAGCCTGCACAGGAGTGCCTGGCAGGAGGGCAGTTGGATATAAATGACTTTTTATTTCCATTTCATTTGAGCTACTGTGTAACACTTTGATCTGAAAGCTCTCTTAATTTAGAAGTTTTAAATTTAATGTTATTAAATTTAATGTTATAACTTTGAGAGGCAGCTAATCTCATGTTTAGCTTTCACGAAGACTTATCCTTTTTTTTTTTTTCTTTTTTTTTTTAATAAATTTTTGGCCTTGCAATGTAAGGGCAAAGTCCTGGGAAACGAACCCAAGAGCTGGATCTGTCTAAGGGTCTTGTATCTTCTCCCTTTATTAGGTCTGCTCCTGTCACTCTTAAAACTCTGCAGCTTCACAGGATGCCCCTATAAGGTAAAATTGAATTCCTTCTTTCTGTAGAAGGAAAAACTTATGCCCAGAGCAGATAAATTACCTGTTCAAGGTCAGAGTGTGACTAAGGAAGCACTAGCACACTGATGAAACCATTTCTATCCCATTTTGATAAGCCTGAAAGTAACTCTTGTTAGGAAGCACTGGAATGAAATACCTGTAGCAATGGGAAAGTATTTTTTTAACCCTTTTTTCATGTGTACCTTTAATATTTTACAGCAAACCTTTACGTAAGTCTTGGTAGTAAATTTTAGCTACTAGTGGGTCAGTGTGAATGAACAAAAGTAAATGTATAGGGAGCAGGCAAAATGTTGCAAATGAATTTGCAAGAGCGCACTGTCTTCTATCCAGTGAGACCACAGGGACTAAGCCTGCTCCAGCCTGCCATCCAGAATTTCACTCACACAGATTGGTGTCTTTCAGCAATTTCTGAGGTGAGTGACACCAGAAGGATACATCCAAGTTTTCTCATGGTGGCCTGTTTCCATTAACTGAAAACAAAGACCTCACATCCTCACATGTCAAGATATTATGTTTCAAGAACCTCTTAGTTGACTTGACTTTTGCTTTACAAGTACAATATTGTTAATGAAAAGTGAGGGCTCACTTTGTCACTATGGTGAAAATACAGAGAAAGATTTCTGTTGTGAGTTAGACTTGTTTCCTCCTGTGAAAAAACATTATCTTATCTCTTGTGACTCTTCTCTTCCTAAACATATAAACATTGGTTGCCCAGGAAAGTGACATCGAAATGAAAGGAAATATTTTAGTCATCCTTGCCCACATGTCAAGGCAGAGGAATTTTCAATGCATTCTTTTATTCCCCTAGCACCTGATTTCTTGTGGTTTCACCTCTGGTCCCTGAGAGCCAGGTAAGTCACTAACTCACCTGCTTCTTCACTTTCCTTCCCTGTCAACTCTCAAAGCAACAGAGAGGGCTGGTTCTTGCACTGCAGCACATTTTGCTGATAATTCTCACCTGTTGATCACTTTTAGAGCACTAGATTACTACGAAGAACTCTTGGTGAAATATCGTATTTAAAACAGTGGTTATTTGAAAACTCCGTAGAGAAGGAAGCTAGCTTAACAGAGATTCCCAGCTCCTTTGAGAGCCCGTCCCAGCTCCCCCCAGCCTCTGGGGTATGCTGTCACCGAGCCCAGACAGAACATGGTGAGGTGCTCAATGTGCTGTGAATGCTGCTGAATCTTTAGGTGGGTCCAAGAAAACACAGACACTCTCAGGAGTTCTTGCAGCTCTGGAGATCTTGTACAATTGAGAGGAAAATGCATTCCTGGATTCAGGTACTGATACTCTGAGGTTTACTTTTTCATCTTGAAAGGCATAGAGAGCACGACAGTGGTTTTAACTGGAACACGTACAAATTGATTTTTCCCACTGTCCCCGTATGTCTGCAGGAAATTGCAACCGGGAAAGAGCCAAGCGGTGGTAAGTCCATCACCGCCAGGGTTTGTCTGTTGCTGCCTCCAGCCCTCGTGCTGATGTGTTTGTGTTAACCTCCGGCTCTCCTCCCAATTCCAGCGCTGGCCCCGCGGCGCTGGCCGCCCTGCGAGCGCCGCTGCGCTATCAGACAGCCCCGAGGATGATGATGGGGAAAGCAGCAGCAGATGTGAGGAATTTTTCCTAGTCACGGGACTTTCTCAGCAGCATGTATATTACTCAGTCTTTCCATCTGTAATCATCACAAAGCGAGTCTTTCCTTACAAGAAAGAGAGGCACAGTCTCCTGCTGACACTGAATGCTCTGGCAGAGGGCTGCAGACATCAGTAGGGAAAAGACTGTATTTGAATGGGGTTTGTCTCTTAAGTAAAACCACAACATGAATTATTTTCTCCTTGTTTATAATTGTCTCAGTAATCTGAAAACATTTATTTCTGTCACCAACAGAATAATTCTTCCATTTGACAGGGAGAGAAAGCAAGTTCATTATCTGTAAGGGTACCATTCTTTTGGGGAAAAAGAAGTCTCAAAAGCACTTTTCTAAGTGATTAGAGTAACTCCTGAGTAGCCCAACTGAACTCAGGGGCTGCCCCACTACTGTGGCATTAAAAAGCAGCTCAGCATTTACACGAGGCTGGGTTTAAACTCATCCTTGTGAAAGATTACATTATTTAAAAAAAAAAAAACTCACAGCCCAGCATCATTCTTGAAACCAGTTACCTAATGGGCTTTTGGATTTAAGATTATTATTATTTTTGACTGTGTCATTTACTGTATATAAATAAGGAGAAGGTGATCTCTTTTGCTAAGCTTCTTTGCTGCAGTAGTGGAAATCAGCTTGTATTATAATTGCCTTTTGCTTGGCTTCTGCTCTGTTTTCACATAGAAAACCATTATAAAAACTTTTTGTAAAACCACATTGCAGTAGTTTTAATATTATTGCCAGATTAATTATGACACTATTGGTGGTATCTTGATCTTTGCAAAAACTTTCTCTTCAGCCTTCTGAGGAAGATAGAGAGCAGAGGATGGATCAAATTCAAGAGCTGAACATTTTCAAATAACGATTGTCTGAAGCTCCAAACCCCCATGGCAGAGAATAACTGCAGCCACGGGACCACCACAGTCTCGGCTGTTTTCTCCAGCTCTGGAGGCATTCTGTGCATAAATTCTCTTGCTTTTGTTTTGCTCATGGCTTGGAATAGCATATAATCACTATTGGTCCTTGTGCCTTCACTGGAACTCGTTTTGTCTCAGATATCTTTAAAGGGGGGAGAAAATGATATTGGTGGAACCCACCAATGCAATGGATCAGTTTTAGTGAGGAGACAGACACTGGATATTAAGTATTTTCCCAAATCTACTTAATAAAAATCCCTTGTATAATATGGTCTACTCCTGCCATTTATTAAAATCTGTCATTTGGGGAGGAGAAAAAAAAAAAAAAAGGCAATATGTCTGAGCCTCAAAGGGTTTCAGCAGGGTTCAGTTTGTTTAAGTTGTCAAATGTTTATTAATTTCTTTGAGAAGGAAATCCTTATGCTTTGTTGCAGAAGGACAATTTATTAAGTTCAGACAAACTGAACTGGCTTTCAGCAAATAGCATTTGGCTCTTGAACCAGGAGGAAATAGCTTGGTATGGTATCATCATATTACAAAAGTGATATTGTGGCTAGAGGTCAGTAATTCTGGTGTTTGTTCATTTGTATTGAATATATTGAATTTGTGATGCATTATCTGAGTTCCTGTCAGTGCTTTTCTCAATCAGAATTTCACCCTAGTCCAGAAGGAAATGCAGTCAATGTGTGGTCTGTGTTCCTAGAAACAAAGGGCTCCTGAAAATGTTGATATCACCGTGGGTGGGTCCAGACACTGGAGCTGCTCTGGGTGTGCTGGGCACGTGGCCAACCCCTGCCTGCCCTGGGACCCTGCTTTGAGTCTCACAAAGGCAGACAGGGGGTACTCCCCCCAAACAGGTGAGAGACACGACCTGTGGGGAGTACAAATGTGTTCATTGCTTTGGGACAGCCTCTTGCACAGCCCCCCATGGAAGGCTTTTTCTCCCCATGCTTGGAATTTGGCTATAAACCCCCCAGACTTTCTGCCAGCTACAATGGTTAATGTGCCAATTGGCTTTTTCCTCATCTTGGGCTGCTGAATTTCTTGGTGCCTTCACTGCATGTCCCACTGAGGCCATTTTGCTGCTGCTTACCTCAGACCCTGGGTAGCTGCATGTGCAGTGATCAATGGCTTCTCTGCCAGTTACTCCTTCCAGGCCAAGGGGAACATGGCTTGCACTTGCTTCCACTAAAATAATGTCACTAGCTCATCCCAGGAGTGTTCAAGGCCAGGCTGGATGGGACTCTGTGGAACTTGGTCCAGTGCAAGGTGTGCCTGCCTGTGGCAGGGGGGTTGAAACTGGATGATCTCTAAGGTCCCTTCCAACCCAGGCCATTCTGTGATTCTATGAAATTCAAATCAACTGTTCATCTTCATAAGCCACCCAAAATTGGTTTTCCTCTGTGGTGGAAAGGTCCCTGTGTCATGTCTCTGTGGATTTGCTGGCAGGGTAAGAACATCTGCTTCTGCTTTCTGTTCCTAAACACCAGTGTATGATGAGACAGACTCAGCCAGTGGTGTTTCCATACATTTATGATTATCCCTTTATTAATGATAGAACAATCTCATGGGAAGGGATGCAGCAAGGGGAGGGAGGAGATCATTTTGTTTGGTTTATGTTCTATTTTATTGTATAAATTTAATTATTTCACCAAGAATTGCACCTGATTTATCCACAGTTATCCAGCCTATTAGATTTAATATTTTTTTAAACCATATTAGCAAAAGCACAACTGAGGGAATCCCTGTGACAACTGACTAATAGAAAATTAATTAGGATTCTGAATCTCTGCTTCTGGTATCTTAGGGCTCTTTGCTTCTCTAGATTAAATTGCATTAAACTCTTTATTGAAGAGAGCAGGGATCTTGGCACTGGAATCAAGCCCACATCTGCACCTGGATTTTCCTATTAAAAGTGGATAGAGTGAAAAGAATGTTAAATCTTTTTATCCAAGATTCAAGACATGCTAAACAGGACATAGAAAAGCTGTTTTCTTTTTTAGGGTTTATAATTTTGAGTGTTTACCTACCATGGATTTACAGTGTGGCTTTTTCCTGTTTGTTTTGGAGTGTTTTGTGTGTTTTTTTGTGCTTAGAACACATCCTTTATTACCAATGGCCTGTCTGGGATCCCAGGATGAATGTTTGTCTTGTATTTTTAATGAGGCTGAAGTTAACATGGGTATGTTTGTTTAGCAACAACATACCCAAATCTTTGCATGTCAAGGCGCCTTTGTTTCTATCCCACCATCATCAGCTTTTTCAGCAGGACCAGGGAATAAAGCTGGTAGTTAACTTCTGATGTGGATGGAAAATGAAGCATTGAACCTGAATCTTCTCTCATTCATGTTGCTATAAAGTGTGAGTAACTGTCTCTAAGTCAGCTGAATTATGTCAGAAAGAGGGAATTTGGCAATGTACTTCGCAGTCTTGCACAAGCAAAATATTTGAGCCTGGTCTAAGGATCAGCTCTTGATTTTTGAACATTTAGCAGTAAGTCTTCAAGGAGCTACAATGACAGAGTAATTAAAGGAAAAAAAAGAAGAAAAAAAGGAAAATAAAAAAGAGAGTGTTGTCCAGATTCCAGAAGGTATTGGAGGGAACATCATCCTTTCTCTCTATTCAATAGCTAATTTCTTCCTAGGAAATTCAGTTTCTGAAAATAAATGAAGTGTTGTATCAAAACAATCATCAGCACTGAACGAGAGCTGTGGTTTCTGTCCCTGTGTGCTTGTGTGACAGTTAGACCTTGTGGCTGCCTGCTTCAGAATCAGGATGGAGGGTTCAGAGACAGTGGCAATTTTGAGCTCTTTCACAGATTTCTCCTCTGTAATCCTCAGTAACTCGCTCTGCTTTGATTTTCCACATAGGAAAATAGAGTTTGCCATTCTCTTCTTCCTGTCATGATTCCTTGGGTGCTGGTCAAGGACAGTGGTGCTTCTACTGCTACCTCATCTAGCAGCATCCGGGGTAGGAACTACCAAGCCCTTGGCTTGCGTTGTGTCTAGTGCACGACTCTTGATCTCACCTGGGGCTTTGAAGCACTGCCTTGAACCTGATGAATTTAATGTGTTACACATAACTCAGGGCTGAGCACCCTCCAGCCCTGGCCAGAAGCACTGGGGAGCCCCCTTGTGTGTTCCAGTGCATGTTTCTGGATGCCGTGTGCTTCTGAAAAATGTTCTTTCTGTGACAGAAAGACCCCCAGCTTTTCTTTTAAAACATTACTATTAAACCAGTATTTCTGAGATGTGCCCGAGTAGTGGTGAGTTCTGTGGTGGTTGCTAATATTTGGATGTTACAGTTTGTCTGAGAGCTGTCTTCATTCTCCCACAGAAGCGCTGGATGAATGTCCTGCTTTCTCACTGCACAGCTATGTACCCCTCCATAAAACAGAAAGGGGAGAGAGCCCTGGGAGCTCTGAATCTGCTGATGCTTTGCAGCTGCTGAGGACTGCTCTTCCTCAAGTGCTGCCACAGAATCAGGACAGCTTGGGAGACGCGGGTGGGAGAATGGAGAGTTAAAACTACTGCACTCCCATGGTGTTCAGTAATGTCTCTTTTCTCTCTGTATTTATGTCTTTCAAGCAGAGCCCATGGATTTGTGTTGCTGTGCAGGGCAGTGCAGGGAGCTGCGTGGTGCTGAGGGCATTGAGCAGTCAGCATGGCAGAGAGCAGGGCCAGACCTCCAGCTGACTGCTGCGAAATATGAAGGGGAATAATGGATGAGTGTGCTGGACTTGAGGAAGTTTGTAGCCTCTTTTGTAGATAAAGGTTATACAGAGGCTTTCAAAACTTGTAAAATCATTTCAGCTCCAGCAGGGACAGATATGAGATGAAAGCCTCCAGCGTGTTTATAGCCAAGGAACCTCTTGGAGCTGGAGGAGGGAACTCTGGGGTGCCAGTCCCTTGCCTGGCAGCAGCCCCCACAGAGCCACCACACGTGTGCCAGTGCTCACAGCGTCTTCTACAGGACTCCAGATGATTTTAGAAATGGTTTTACCTTCAGAAAACACCAGTGTTTTTGCATCTCATTGGTGAGCCTTGCCTTCTTTTGGAGCAGGGCTTTTGTTCACAGTGCAGTGAAAAGACACGAGCCAAGATGAGTGTTCTCAGTTGCTTCTGCCCTCCAGGTTTTATTTCCTGCTGCTGTTCATCCTGCTCCTCCACAGAGGAGGGGGCTGACTCGTTCCTCTCCTGTCTGGGGAGATGCACACAGCACCCCGAGCACACCTGGATCCTGACCCCATGCCACAGCAGGGACAGGAACGTTGGGCTCCAGACTGTGCCCACCAGGACCTGTCAGCCAAACATGGAGAGGGCCGTGCAAGTGCTGATCACCTTGGGATAGGACAAGGGGGAATGGATCTCAGCTGAAACAGAATAGGTTTAGATTAGATGTTAGGAAATAATTCTTTACTCTGAGAGTGGTGAAACAGGTTGCTCAGAGAAGCTGTGGCTGCCCCATTGCTGGGAATGTTCAAGGCCAGGCTGGAGGGGCTCTGAGCAGCCTGCTCCAGTGGAAGGGGGGCATGGAACTTGATCTTCAAGTTCTCTTCCAACCCAAACCATTCTGTGATTCCATGATTCTGTGATCGCATATTCACACTTGCTAACAGAGTAGGTGAAGTAACAAAAACATTTGAATTTGGGGCTACTTTGCCATCTTCCTGAAAATACTTCTCAAAGGTGTGAATAACTCTGTAAACACACAGCAGTGGAAAGCCTGCATTAAGATTTAAACCACTCAGTGATTTAAATGCCACAGTGAATTAAAGAAAAATAACCATGCTGTGCATTTAATCAAACAAGATCTATTTCAAGGAAAGCTTTGATTTTTTCTCTATGACTTTTTCTGCATTTTGTTTAAATACACTCTGGCCATATTCTGCCTCCGCTACAGTCTGATGCTCTCTTTGGAAAGACTTTTGATGGTTTTGGAAGAATTTGTGTATTTCTACTTCTAATTCTATAACTCAATAAATATTTTAATTTCTGATTCAATTAGGTCTGGCTCTAACACAGGTCTCTAGGCCTCAGGAATGACATTTAATTTTGAAAGCATTTTTCCAGGCTTGGCAAGGTAAGAAAAATGAAGCTCTCATTAAACATAGGAAGGCAACATGTCGTTTGGTTTACAGTTTAATATTATTGTTTCCAAACATCTTCTCAAGGACTGGCTTTGCCCTTGTACAACAAAAACATTCCTGTTTCTAGCATAGTGAGGCTTTGCAGTAATAAAGCAAGAAATGCTATTTACAGTGAACAGGGAGTGCCAGATCCAATACAGAATATATGTGCATAATTTACTGAAATAATGTGAGTTCTTCAAGGTGGTCACTTTTCACACTCTCAGCAGACCATCAAGGCATAGAAAAAGCAGAAAGGCTCAATAAAAGTAAAATTTAAAAAGAGAACATTTTAAAAAAGACTGAAAGATGAAGAAAAATTATATAAGGCAGAAATGAAACACTGCATTCATTATCTTGGAATGCCCTTTTAACCCCTGTGCCTGGCTTGTTGGGTACCTGCCCCAAAGTTACCTGCATTCATCATCAGTGGCGTTTGGCTGGTCATGGGAATTCTGGGTTTTCCTCCATTAATGTCCATAAAATAGGCACTTTGCTTTGTCTCCTGTTGCTCATTACCTGATTTGATGGTGTCATTTATGAACACTTGTCTTGTTTTTTCTTTTCTTTGGAGATAAAATACAGTGTTTTTCAATGTGGCAGCTAGAACAGTAAGCATACAATTATGAAATTTTATGTCTTTAAGTGACACCATTCTGAGGCATGTGGCTACATAGCACAGCCACTGTTACAGTTTGTGATAATTTAATGTTTAAATGATCTGTAGAATGAATAAACTACTGAAGCCCAGCTCAGGAAGGTTCCTTCCCAGTCTGCAGAATTTATCCTTCTCCTTGCTGGAGCTGCAGCACTCTGGGTTAATATAAATAATTTTCTCATGCTAAGAACAAGGTTGTGCCAGCTCCCTGATGGGATTTCCTAAGTGTGTACCCAAAAATTGTTGATGGAAGTTTTTTTCTGGAAGAGTAGAGGACAGACCATTGAAATATTTTTATATGCTTAAACAGGGAGATTCCTTGAGGGATTTTTGAGCCCTTCCTGGGCTTCATGTTATCTGTGGAGGTCTGGTTTTTGTTGTTATTTTCCCTGAGTCTCAGAGACCCCCTTGGGATTTTGAAGAAAATAATTCTTTATCACTCTGGGAGTTTTCTGCTACCTGCCAGACAAGCAAGTCAGCTTTGAACAGAAGTCACTGTCTGCTGGGTTGGAGTATCCTGAGATTGTTACACAGGGAGAAGTTCGTGTTGTTATTCAGTATTTCGCTGATGACTTAAACCAGAAACATGATTTCATGGACTTTATTTCACAAGTATCCAATGCAAATAGTATAAAAAATTGATACTGCCAAACTTTCAGACAGACAGGAGCCTGGGGGAGTCCATAGAGCCCACATGGCCAAAAATCCTGGCCAAAACCTCTGCCAGGGAGAGGGAATCCCACTGCAGACATGGATGATTTTTCAGATGCTTAGCCATGTTTTCTGGCCACGACTGGTGCCAAAAAGGGGTTTGGGTGTCACCTGAGGTGCTTTGCTAAAATGTGCTGAAGGCCACCACAAGAAAGTGCAGTAGCCTCTGATCTTTCCTTGTGGCACAGATCACAGCCAGGATTAGGTGCTGTTTGCCATTCCAGCTGTCTCCCCATTCACCACCACCACAGCTTGTGCTGACAAGCCTTCCTCTTGTGCTGCTCCAGCACCAGACAGTGAAGTGGCATTTCATTAACTGCTCTCCTTTTCATAACACCCTCCTCAGTGACACTGACATGCTATAGTGTCACTTCAGAACTATTTTAACTACGTTACTTTAGGCAATTTACTCTGCTAATCATCTTCAGGTACTTTCCATTATTTAAATGTGTATGGTTTAATGGATGTCAGCAGGCAATAAATTTTGCCTTGTTGCTGGTACCAAAACAGCAACCTAAGAATTCCCTCTATCCTTCAGCTGCCACTGCAGTGCTGAAGTGCACACAGAGAAATCAGACCACTGCAACTCAGCCTGTTGCCATAAAACATAACTTTTAAATCAATTTCTCAGCAAGTCACTATTAATTACCTGAAATAGGCAATATTTGTGAACATTGCATAGAAAATATAGTGAGATGTATCAAATTCTGGACTTTTTTTTTTTTTTTTTTTGAGACCATTATTTATTGTAAATATTACCACTCAATGAGAGCAGATGGGTTTACTTACTCACATAATGCCAAGTCTCTCTCCCAGAGAGCAACCTTCTCTAAGTGAGCAGGATTAGTGTGGTACCCTCAAACTTGATGGACCACGAAGAGAGACAGTGACCCTTTGCATTACAACAGATCAGTGACACAAGCTGGGCAGTGTTAGTGATGGGCACCAATTTAAGCATTCCCAGCTAGTGAGCAGGGTGAGTGCTGTGAGACAAAAATCTGTCCAGCTGTGTATCTGACCACATGGCCAGTGTTTCTCGAGTTCAACTCTATGTAAAAGTTATATTTCTAGTGCCTAAAATTCCTATTCAAATGGAGTAACTTTGGGAAAACTTTTTTTTAATCAAAGAAGTTAAGAACAAAGACATGCAAATATGCAAGTCTGATAATGCACATGCATCCCTAGATAGAACATCTTTTCTCTGCAAAGAGAGAAAAAAAGCTTTTAATGGAGTAAAGACTTCAAGAGGAATGTTTCTACATAAATGGGGGGGGGCGAGAAGAGGCTGTTTTATTCAGTTTACTACACTTTTCTAAGAATGGATTGTGATAAAGACTAAAGACAGGAAACTGGAACTGGCATTATGAGTAAGATTATTTGTTCCTTGCTAATGGCTATTAACACTGTCAGCAATTTATAGGCATGAAAAAAGCTCTTCTGCCTCCCCTGCTGAGGTTACAACCTGAATCCACCATTGGCAGCACACGTCAAACACTTCATAGTAAATTCAACATCACAGTAGATAAACTTTCAGAGTTAAGGGCTTTAGTTAGGATTTTATCTGCAGCACGCAATAGCCTTTTTAACAAGATCAGGTGCCTTTTAGTACAAACAAACAGACTTGAACCCGGATTATTAGAGGCAATACCTCAGTCATAGTCTCCAAGTGAACTTGTTTTCCCTCCTGCAGACAGCTCAAAACAGATAAAGGAATCAAACAACCCAAAAGAAAACAGAAATTACTGACAACAGAAGAAATCTGACAAGGCTGCAGTCTCAGCCTGGGAATTCAAATCAGGTCTTGTTCTCTCTTAATTATTTGAACATTCATGGCTGGAAATTACCTAGAATGGAATGAAAAATGCTGGGGAATGGGATGCAAACACACATTTTCCTTCTCTCTCCTGGGTAAGTGACTCCATGACGGCTTTCACTACCCTTCTGGGAAGGAGATGAGCATGTTGGCTGGGTGAGCAGCTGTCTGTGCAATGTGGGGCTGTGGCTGGGGACACCCAGCACCCTCCTGATGGGGGCTGGAGGAACAGACTACAGCCATGGATGGACTCACACAGTAGATGGACTCCTGCACCCCACCTGGCCAAAGGCTCTTTGTTCTCTTAAACTTCATTGTAATTATTATTGGCCCAACTCTCCCTCCCACCACTCGAGTTCTGCATGGCAGGTAATGGACCATTATGCCCCATGTAAGGACTTCATTCCTCTGTCCCTGCTTCAGCCAACAATGCACAGGGTATCGATGACCTGTTCTTTTTCTTTGCTACCCTCACTTATCTTATGGCATTTCTACCACCTATTGCCCTTTTTATTTCTTATATTTTCAATTTCATTTCAATTTTTAATCCCCCTCAAGGAGTGGCCTACTTAACCTATGGGTCACCTACTCTGTATAGCATTTCTTTTGTACCATCCTGACATCCACATACAAAGCCAACCTCACCTGTGTCTGTCTGTAAGTTTGAAAAAGATTATTTTTTTTTTGGGGGGTGGAAATATTATTTAGGTTGTAGCATATTTCACAGTTTAAAATTTTGCTTTTTATTAACAGGTCTTCATAAAGACAGGAATATGTCCTTGGTACTCATCCATCCACTTTTCTAACACAGTGTTGGAGCTGTCTTTTAATAATTATTTCAAAATAGGCATGAGCTCAGGAAAACTAATATTTTTTATCTCAGATCATCTTTCATTGTGGAAACCAGATGATCTTTGCAGCATTGTATCAGTTGTACCTTCATAAAACTCTGCAGCCTCTCTGGTGAGTTTTGATTGTGTAATCCATTTTTCATGGCATAACACAGATAATCAAAACAAATTAGGCACACAGATAATTTAAATTCTTATAGAAGATGTGACCTTATTTCTAAAAAAGCCCCAAAATAGAATAACATCTTCACACTTAGTAGAAGAAAGACAAGTCTGGATTTTCCCAAGAATTGTATGTCCCAGATGAGTAGCATTTTCCTATCTATAAGTTCAAGCATGTAAATGTTTTCTGAAATCTCTCTTGGCCCCTCTCCCTGCCCCAGCAATGTTCAGGCTTGTAAGTTTTGTGTTTAGCACCTAAATCTGAAATACCTGGTTTCTGAGTGCAGCTGTGCAGGTACAACAGCCACTGCCAGCACTCCAGGAAAAAAAGCTGCCATTGAAATAGTTGGGCTTGGCTTTCCAGAGCTATCTTTAAGTGCATTTCTTCCAGTGTTTATCCAAATGGAGACTCTGTGATCTTGGCTGTTTCCTACCACGAGAAGGAGGGATTTCTGCAGGCTCCAGCAGGCAGCCTTTGCTCCCCAGAGGCATCCCTGTCTTAGAAGCATCTTGCCCATGCCAGCAGCCTGGGGAGGCTCTGGTGTTCCCTGGGCAGTTCTCAGGTGTCAGCATGTGCAGGGATTTCCTATGGCAAGTTCTTGGAGTGTGAAGGAGCCCCTGGTACTGCAAACAGCTGTTTTCTTGTGTTCAGTAATGCCTGCTGGTGGGAAGGTCTTGTGGAGACATTTAGGAACTGGAGAGGATGCTGCCTCAGAGGCTGGCCCTGCCCCTCTGCCCTCAGCGCTGACTCTGTCTGGACTGCTTGCAGGAAGACAACGCTAAATTCCTTCAGTTTCTATGGGTTTGAAGGATTTGCTCTAGACAGAAGGAATGGAGCACTTCATACTGAAAGATGCTGGTGGGCACTGGGTTGAGAAGGATGTCTGGGAGCAGTGGCTCAAGGTGCAGGGAATGTCTGTGGTGTGAGATCTCCCATCCACTTTACTTTGTTTTGCAAGATGGGACAAAATGGGAGTAGGATTAAAGTAACTATTTCATGACTTCATTGCTGTAAGTTAATGAAGAAAAGACAATGAAAGTGTACACTACTTTCTGCAGATCTTGCAGACTCTCATTTGATAACTTCCTATTTATTGCCCAAAAATATCTGTTGAGGTAAACAAATAAGGTAAGCAAATGCATAACTGCAGCCACTGGCCATTTACTGAGGGATGATGACTTCGACACTTGCCAAAGTACTATGCCCATGATTACAGTTTTACTTCCATAATCACGGATGCAGCTTTGTACACTGGAGGCCAAGCACTGCGTGATGGAAGCAGTTACACATCAAAAGGCAATCCTCACTGCTCTCCACAGCAAAGCTGAAGCGCTGTGTGCTCCCAGCCCAGAGCCCTTTCTTTACAGCCTTTGTCGGAAGCAAATCAGCTGGTGCTTCCAGTGCTGGCCCAAATTGTGACATTAACAAGTGAACTGCTGGTTACTGCTCCGGCAGTAACAGCACAGAGGATTTCAAAGCAACACTGAAGTTATTTGAGAAATAAAATAGAAAACCAGCAGCAAACCCCAAAGGGGGACAATCACTTGGTAGCTTACCCTTGCCCTGCTCCTGGCTATGCTTGGAGCCACTTTCTTGTCAGCTCTGTTTTGAAGGTCTGAGTGTGTGATTACTGCAGCCTGCCCACGACAGTGTGGATATAAATGTATAGATGAGTTTGTGGCATTTTCCCCCTTAGCTCTGCTGTGATTTCGGTGGCTTCCAGTGGCAGTGCTGTGGATATTAGAAAGAATTGTCATGTGCCCAGCGGCTGCTGCTCTCCTGTACAGCAAACTAACCTCTGCTTAGCGTTGGCAAGCTCACAAGAGCCCTGGCTTGGGAAATGCAATAAAAGAAATACTCCAACATACACAGTCTGTCGTTGCCTGACTTCAAAGGGATCTGGAAGCTCAGTTCAGCCATGCACAACTCTGCTCTTCTTCCACATCACTCCTGAAACAGCGAGACAAGTATCATGCCAGTGGGAGTGTATCTTTTCGAAGACAGCAAGAAGGGATGAAAGCCACGACCTGACAGTTGTACAGGGCTGACAAGGCTGTAACACTGCCTTCATTTGTGACTTTTCCAGGTTCAAGTATCTCTGAGGATTGATCACCCTGATGTGTGCAGGAAAAAAAGTGTGATTCATTCACTGTTAGCTAATTTATTTCTGGAAACTAATTACAAAACATTTTTAAAGTATTCTGTAATACTATGATGGGCTTCTAGTTAAGTAAAAGAGCTGAAGCAATCTGGTGAAAGATGGAGTATGATTCTGCATTGCATTTCTTTACCCTAAGCAAAGCATGGATGGCAGTCGTTCACAAATCTATATTACTTCTAATGACATGGCAATTTTCTTTCTGGGAAAGAATAATTTAAGTAGTTTCATACTAAGGACCCCACTTTTATAAGCATCCTAATCTTTTTTTTTTTTTTTTAGCCAAAATTTCACATTTTGAAACACAGGTCCCAGGTTTTGTTTTTAGTGGCTGTCTGAACTGGCATTCCTACAACTCAGACTAATTTTAAGATACATAGCATTACTCAGAATCTGCTGTACTTTCTAATAAATAGTCACTTAACTAAAATTCTTATTTAATATACACTTCACACTTCACACACTGTAGTGCTTAAATTCACTTTCCTTTCCAAGTGTGTTTCAATGAGCCGAGATATGAACACTAATACTGCGTAGAATTTAGTTCAGCATTTTTCCTCAGGCTGGCTGTCTCTCTGACTTCTTCAAGAAAGGGCTTTACTACGCCTTACCTTGCTGTGGAAGCTACACTGGTCTGCCTTAAATCTGGGAAGAATCAGTGAGCTGGAAGAAAATACTTAATATTCCTTGATATCAGCTCATGATAAGATTCCCCAGCCTAACCCTGTCTCTTATATTCCCTAGTGTCGCACAGAAATATGGCAGTTAATATACAGGTTTTTATCTCAGCTGAAGGCCTCTTAAAAATGACACTCTTGCCTGTTTTCCATCAAAGAGTGTCAAAGGCCAGATCCAAAGTAAGCAGATTTCTAGGGTTTGCCTTCTTTCTGTCCAGAAGTGATCCAGGGCTTGAGGACCTGCCAGACAATATATAAGTTTTCAAAATTGTACTGTTTTTATATATGCATACAGACAAATAAAATGCAAACATAATGTGTATGTTATGTAGCTTCTACATAAACAGCTATTAAAAAATCAAGATATGAAAGAATTTTCTTCTTTTTTTTTTTTTTTTTTTTTTTTTTTTTTTTTCTTGCTATAAATAAATGAAATCGTACAATGCTTTTGAATATGTATTTATTTTTATCATTGTGCTGGGTGACACTTTTTTTTCCCCCACTACATATTTCTTTCTCCCAACAGAAGCAGATTTTTTTATTTGTCCAGCCATTGTCTGGTACAGTAATATGGCTCATCCCCCAAGTCCTGGGATATAGAGTAAATCATCTGCAATCCACATTTACAGCCATTCATTCTCAATAACATAGTTCCAAGGAGAGCTAATCCTTTATATTTTTTTCAGGAGAAAGTGAGTGTTTTCCTTTGGAAATATCTTCACTGGTCATTGAATGCCTTTCCTGTTCACTTTTGAGAGAACACAGTTAAATATCTGATTAGATCTGTCTGCACACTCAAGAGAGCAGGAAGTCATGGCTGGGCAGAAATACCTTTCTACAGCAGCAACGACTCATTTACTCCAGGGATCCTTCAGCCACAATGTGCTGCTATAACAATGAACCCAAACAAATGTTGAATGATCATTTAAATATTCTTTAATTGATGGATTTTACTTTTCCTCAAAATGAAAAAATAATATTTTCCAGCTGGGATAGCTGGGATGCTTTCCTCTGTCTGTGGGGTTGGCTTCAGTTAGAGCTGCTCAAGGAACAGTTTGCTGGCCTGGACAAATGCTCCCTCCTGGCTTTTCCCTGCCTCCCGCCCAGCTGAGAGCCCTCAGCACAGCCTTAAATGGGCGTGAAGGATGTCCAAGGGTTGTGCCATGGGATCCCCTGTGCTGCACAGCTCCCTCAGCTCAGTGCCAGCACTTGCTGGCAGCTGAAAGGAGTGGCTTGGTTCTGGCTGACTCCACACCAGTCAGTTTGTCCTGTCCCTTCCTTGCCAGGCTAACAACAACAACCAGAACTCAGCCTTATTAAACTGATGCTGACCTGTTGGGGCAAGTCCAGAGAAGGCCACCAAGTTATGAGAGGGATGGAACTCCTCTCCTAACAGGAGAGGCTGAGTAAATTGGGATCGTTCAGTCTGGAGAAAAGAAGGCTTTGGGGTGATCTGGTTGTGGCCTTCCAGTACGTAAAGGGAGTTGAGAAGAAAGATGGAGAGGGACTTTTCATAGAAGCATATAGTGACAGGGCAAGGTGGAATGGCTTCAAACTGAGAGTAGGTTTAGGTGAGATATTAGAAAGAAATCCTTTACTGAGGGTGGTGAGGCTCTGGAACAGATTGTCAACAGAAGCTGTGAATGCTCCATCCCTGGAAGTGTTCAAGGTCAGGTTGAAAAAAGCTTTGAGCAACTTGGTCTAGTGGGAGATGTCCCTGCCCATGGCAGGGGCCTGCAATGAGATGATCTTTAAGGTCTCCTCCAACCAAAACCATTCTGTGATTCTGTATCAGCAGCAGCTTTCTCCAGGAGCTCTGGAAGGATCAAGGCCATGAGTACCAGTCAGATGGTGACCAGCACTGCTAGTGTCCAGCTGGGATTGCTGGCTGCAGCTTCCAGCCAGCTGGTGAGGATGTGATGCTAAGTAAGGAAAGAGGCTCAAAGGAGTGTTCAATTAAATTCTGCTAGAATGCTTTGCTAAATAGCAAAACTAATAGGCTGGTTTGTGGCACTGAGGTCCTTTGGGAATCCATTAGAAACCACTCCAGCCCCCCCTCCCCTCCACCCCCATTTTCTTTAGGGTTAGGGTGGCAACATGACTCCATGGCAAATCCCATATTTAAATCCTGGTTATTTAATTATTGCAACTCAGCATTAAGGGTGTGATTATGCATCCAAAGATGTCCTAATTCCCACTGTTGTTTTCAGGATCTTCCTTTCTTTTCATAGTGCCATGCCATTCACATCCTTCACATTCCAAAACAAAAGCTAAACTGTATGAGGTTTCTTTCTGCTGCTGGCTGCAGAAGAGAAGACAACAAGACAGTCTTAACCCCCACATTTTGGGGTTAGTTCACTTTCTTTTGGAGGTACGGATCTCTAACAGCTTGAGAACTATTGAAATATAAAGTCACGCTGAGTGATCTTGCCAATATAAATTCATTGTACCAGGCCTATGGATGGAACTGCTTGACTCAGATATATGATTGTATCAGGCAAATGTCCATTAATTTTCTGGTGATGCTGAAGGAAGGAGTCTGACAATGAATCTACAGTGAAAATTTCTAACTAAGTGGTTTGGAACTTGTATCAAACCAATACTAACTCTTAATGTCTATAAATAACCTTATTTTTTGTTTGTTTTGGATGTGTCTATCAAATATCTTTATTACTTGCTTTAGTTTTAGCTGTTTTGGGTGGTTTGCAACATACATGGACAATTATTTCTTTATCTATATTATGTGCTGCATTTATATACTACCATAACATTATAAGGTTTGTTAAAGTTGTAAAATATATATGTCAGTTACGTAACTCAAATGGTAAAACACCAAGTGGTTGGAAGTCTTAATTTAAGTATTCAATTCTCTCACATTTATATTTATTTAACTTTTGAAAAAATGTTTTATTTTGCTGATACTTGTGACTCTGTACATTGAAACCCATGGTAACCTTATTGCTTTACCACCTTTTACCACAGTGGTGGGTGTATTTCTGGGTATTGATGGATATTGCATATGTTATTCTTAAAGCATATTTAGGTTTAAATCACACTGGATTTGTGTTGAAGGTCTGTGCAGTGTGTGACATGGAGGAATTGGCCCATATCAAGGTACTTTTTTGAAGTGCTGATCATCCCCATGGTTAGTTAATCACTCTTCAGAAAAATATGCAGACATTAAACAGATTCTTGCATCTTCCTCAGACAAATGTTGCAGCTGTTTGGAAACACACGGCAGCTGTACGTGATCCTTGAGAAAGGGAAGTGCAAGATGCCTTTTCTTTTGACTTTTCAGGGCATTTAAGGCAAGCTGCATTAAATTACATGTGTGTGCTGTCATAATTTCTAATTTTCCCTCTCCAGAAATGCTTGGAGCCTTTGTTGACAGGAAAGTCGGCAGCCTTTACTCATTTCAGAGGCTGCAACATGAGCAACCTCTAGGCTGTCTTGCTGTAGAGATGGTAGAGAGTTGGTCATCCCCTCTAGTCCTTAGATGGTTCACCTACATCAGATCTTAACTGGGTAAGTATGAAACTCACATAAAACCACCTATGCCTGTTGGAATGCTGGAATGCTTAAATTCCTGTCAAAAAGGAACGGGAACAGATCTAGGCATCTTAATTTCTCCTGTAGACCAGACATATTATTGCTGAAGTCCAGAGAGTATCCTGCTGACCAGGTAGTTTCCCCCATCTCCTGCCTTGCAAAGGTCCTACCAGCTCAGATATCAGTGTATTTTTCATCACAGCTCCGTAAGTGTTGAATGTTCAGAAAAGTGCAACAGCTTCAAGAGAAAATTTTCCTTACAGGAAATCTTGTAGTACCCTTTCTTCCATAGAAGCTGCTCTGCTTTTCCCAGTATAGTCAGATTAGTCCTGCACAAGCCCCAGTAAGGAGTTTCAGCACCCAAGCTCTTGGACAAATTCACAAGCTGAAGTAATTCCCTTGGGAAATAGGAGATAACAGTGCAAACACCCACGCCCTTTATGGATCTAGAACCTCTTTCTTTCACATTATTTTCATGTTTCTGATATCAAAGACAGACTGTGTGTTGTGAGCAACAAGCTTGTTATGCTTGAGTAAATGAAGCATAGTGGATTTTGATAAGAGTTAATTAATTTAGGAAGACAAATGTGCAACATCATCGGCTTTAGATAGTTCAAGAGACAAGAGAATTAACAGGATGACTTATGAGGTGAATTAATGTACCCATCAGAAATTGTTTTTTGCCTTTATTATAGTGTGTGTGCAGATTTTCGGGACTTTGATGGTATCTAGATCTATTAATCAAACCCAAATTCACTCAAGGTGAGAAGAAGGGGGAAAGTAAAAACCATTTCTGATTTGATATTAGTCACAAGTTCATTGCTAAGGTCTGATAATTATTATCCTTTCACTAGCTAGTCAGGAGACATTGAATTTTATTAAATGGGATTACTGGGTCATGACATCCACTGTATTTTGTATAGTACATGATCAAGGAGAATACAATGAAATAACCTTCAGACAAGGTTGTCAACACACAAAGACATCTTCAATGAAAAGCACTTTACTATGAAGCAAATCCAGCAAACTTTGGGAAAAATTTCCTTTGTCTGTAAAAGAAAGACACTTAACTGCAGACTCACAGATCAAGTTCAGAACTTAGAAAAGGACTTCCATTTTGTGTACATGAAATAGCTGCTCCACATGGGCTCAATGCAGTGAACAGTCTGGGGGTGGGCTCTGCCTGCAAGCCTGAATAGACAGCCAGCTTTGATGCCCAACTCCCAATGGGGTTTTTCTAAGGAAACCGCAGGTTATATTTCCTGCCTTCTCTGCCAGACCTGGGGTTGTCACTCCCTGCTCTGCAGAGCATCATTGTACCTAAGGAAAGCAGGTAAAGAGATGAATAACCCATTGCAAAAAGAGTAGTGTATTTTTCCCTGACTAAAGTGTCTGCTCTGTTAGACTGAAACTACTTATCTTCAGGAAACACTGGTAACAATCAGTGGATGATTTCATAAGTTTTAAGGAGAAGACTAAGTTGAAAGTCATTTGCTATGAGATCACTGAGTTATGGGTGATAGGCTGCAGTGAGTTCCCACATGACTGTCACATAGCCCAAGCCACCCTCTAATCCAAGGGTATAGTTCCTGAATACTCCTAAAGAGTCTGCCCAATGCTGGCTTGCCATTTCCATCCAGCAAACAGCTTGAACACTGTTCATGAAACATGAAAACAATTTCTGTTGCCTCCTCCTGTACAGCAGCTGTTTGTGACACAGCTGGGTACCAGGGCTGGACCTTTCTTCTGGCTTCTGCAAATGGGGGGGTGACACTACCTGAGAGCAGGGAAGGCCTGACATCATGACAACTGAAACCCCATGGACCATGTGCAAACACTCTGACCGTATCTTGGTGCAAGATTTCTGGTGTTAGATGAAGTCATAAAGGTGAATGTTTTTGACACACTGCTGATGCTGAGGCAGAAGTGCTCAGGACAGGCACAATTTTCACTGCCCATTGTATTACCTCAGGCAATAATCAAACTCTGCTATTGCTGCAGTTTGGGGGCAGTGCTAAGGGGATTGCTACAGAGGTGGTGCTGCTGGAGGGGAGGCTGTGCCACAAAGAAAATTGCAACATGGATCATGAGAAAATATTAGGCAATGTGATTTAACCATCTTCCAGCAGTGGCATGCAGCATGGTATGGCTGCCTAGTGGATGTCAGTGGTCAGGGCAGAGTGTCAAATGAGTGCATTTCAGCTATGTGTGTCACTGATGAACCCAGAAACCAAAGGTTTGCAAGATGTTCTCAGTGTGTATGAGAAGAAATAATTTGAAGCTGAATAAAATGGACAGTAATGAGGTGAGGAACAAGGAAAATATGTTAGGAAATGTTAGAGCCTTTTACAAAGCCCATTAACAGTTCTGCTCAGGCACAACAGAGAAGAGAGTGAAGTGTGTGTCAGGAAGATTGAAATGAGTCACACAGATAAAACACTGCTATGACCTAAAGCCCCATTTGGTTGCTTTTAATGGCAAAATACCCAGAGTAATTAATTTTTCCTCTCTATAGTAGTTTTGTACAACTTGGAAGTTGATAAGGATGATGCTGAATGGGTTTACCACAGTAGAAAAAGGGACATTATACAGATATCATTGTGTGGGTGTAAACTGGAGCTGTTTATTTACTTGTGGTTATCTTTTCTTTGGTAAGATCCTATGAAGTCATCCAAGAGTCCTTGGAAAGTAAGGAAAACAAAGCAAAGCCTTAACCAAACAAAGCCCTCAGGTGGAGTGAATGTTCAGTGTGCCTGAACTTCAAACACCTGGTCATCAGCTTAAAGAACAGTATCAATTAAGACATCTATTTCTATCTGTCACTTCTTTACCTTTTCTCCATGAAGCCTCAAGGCAAACCCTGAGAAAAATGCATAAGAGACTAGGATGCTGGGGGTGTCAAAGCTGTGCAATTGCAGCTTTGCTTATTCATGCAAAGATCTGGGAGTTGAGAAGGAAATCCTTTCATAAGTGGAAGTCATAATGTCAAACACAGCTGTTCCTTGTCTTTTTTTAGAGTGCAGTACCAGGCTCAAATTGGCATGACTGTAGTTATTTCATTAGCAACTCAGAAAGTGAAATCACTCTTTCAAAGCTGAGCCTTTAAAATGAAAACGTTTCAGTTCACTGCAGCCCAGAAGGCATTACAGCAAGAGGAAGCTCTCTGTGTGACAACCTTCCTCCTCCACTGTACCTTGGAAGGTCTGAAACCAGTTCTGTGAAGAATAGTCAGCTAACCTGGTTATAAAATCCACTACAGGGAAATGCTAATGGCTGGTAATGTGGAGGAACAAGAAGAGAAAAGACCAATTCATTTCTATGAGACACAGTGATAGATCAGGGTGTGACACATTATTGGGACTGCAAAGGAATAAGCTCCTCTTAGTTCTCATGGATTCAGTGATTATTTATGACTGCTAACATCTATCACCCAAAGGGCAGGGTACTGGTGCTGGTGCCACATCATTTCTGTGCCTGCAGGAAACACACAGGAGTGGAGTGAAGAGCTTCTGAGAGCAGATTCACTCATTCATTTCTGGGCGATGCCTGCAATACCATAACACTGAAAAACAGAAAGTCAAAGAGAAAAGGCAAGGTGAGTTAGAGGAAAACAAGCAAAACCATAAAAAAAATAGAGTATTCAGAGGCTACTCTAATAAATTACTCGACATTATTAGTAGGTATTCACACAAAATCACAGAATGACTAGGTTGGAAGAGACCTTCAATATCATCGAGTCCAGCCCATGCCCTAACACCTCAATTAAACCAGGGCACTGAGCGCCACATCCAGTCTTTTTTTAAACACATCCAAGGATGGTGACTCCACCACCTCCCCAGGCAGACAATTCCAGTACTTTATCACTCTGAAAAACCTTTTTCCTAATATCCAACCTAATTTTCCCTTGATGCAGCTTGATGTGTCCTCTCGTTCTGTCAGTGCTGCCTGGAGAAAGAGACCAGCCCCCACCTGACCACAGCCACCTTTCAGGAAGTTGTAGAGGGTGATAAAGTCACCCCTGAACCCAAGAAACACAAGAAGCAGGCATCATGTACCAGGAAAAACAATTGCCCGTGCTCCTTGATACGAGTTCCTTTGTGTGAGAGCTGTGGTCTCCCTTAGATAGGGGCCAGATCTCGGGCCAGAGCAGAGCCTGCCTCTTGCCTCCCACCGGATACAGCTCGGAGCAATCCTGCCCTGGCCAGACTCACCCTGAGCTTGCAGCTGTTCTGTGCCCTCAGTGTGAAACAGCTCTCCCTGAGTTAGGTCAGGGTGCTTGGCTGTTAAACCAAACAAAACAGGAGCTTAAAAAGAAGGGAAGGAACTGAACATTTCTATAAAATTCGGGGTTGGGGAAGCTTGTGGCAGAGGTTACTTGGAATGGCTGAGGTTTGGGTGAAGATGAGCACCCAGCACCCATGGGGCTGCTGTTTCCCAAGTAGAATATTGCAAGTGCAATATTTCCTCTTCAGTGGAACGCTCCCTCTTCAGTGCTCTCTTTTTCTTGCAATGAATTTAATAAAAGTGATAATATTGAGCAGAGATTTTTATGGAGTGACCATGAGCAATCAGCAGTGATGTGGTACCTCTTTCATTTCAGAACCTACTGGGTGACCTGTCTTTGGCTTTGATGTACCTGGTGTGTGTCACACCCCCCTCAGGGATAAGGTGTTCTCATGTGCCACAGAGACGGTAAGTTAAGTTGAAGGTTTCCTTTCATATTATGGTTGACATTCTAAGTAGTTTTACCTTGTTTTATATTTTTGCTCACATGCTACAATTATCTGCACAGATAAGGCTCCAGGTGTGGTAGATCAACTAAAGGTAAATTTGAAATGATTCCAGAAGGGGAGATAAAATGCCTAGATCTGCACAATATTATGGTGTCAGTCAAAACTAGCCAGTTTTTCAGGCATGTGCAATAAGTGGCCTTTTCTGTCTCTAAAATAGAATGGGGCTCTATTTCTGTCCTGCCAGGCTAAAAAAAAAAAAAAAATTAAAAAATTATATATATATATATATATATATATATATATATATATACTTTAAATAAAGTAGAAATTAATTGTTGCTGAGCTGCTGCATTGCAGATGAGTCCATGGTTCAGTAAGTCCATGCAGGGTTAACGCTGTCTAAAAAGTAAAGCAAGAAAGGTCTTAGGTTAGGGCCTAAACTTTATCTCTTAAATATGACTACCACCAGGGTTGAAATCCTGGAGTTGTTTAATATAGGTGCAGTAAAATAATAATTTGAAAGTATGTAGATAGGAGCTCCATTTGCCCCACAGTAGTCCCTCTGGCCACATGGCTTCTGGCTGTGAGAAGAAGTAAATTGCAGCCATTGTCATGAAATTGGATTTTTATTAACAATAGGGCCAGTTGCATACATCTGATCTGCTAGGGAATGAGTACATGGCCACACTATTTTCTCTGAGTTAAGCTTTTGTACTGAGTATATTTCTATGACAAAAAGAGCCTCTTTGATTTGACCTTTCTACCTTTAGCCAATAAAAAAACCCTTTAGAATTTCTCAGGCTATCTTTAACCCCAGTACTCCCTTAAGTACTTCCTGGAATGACCTCTTCTAGAAACCACCTCCAAAGGTGATCATGAGCTGAAAATCAAATTACTTTTGAGTTTCATTATTTCTGTGTGAATTATGATTCATTGACATTTGTAACAATGATTTACTCTAATTAAGTACAGTTTCAACCAAATACTGAGTCACAACATAGGGTCCTTTCCAGAAAAAAAACGTGACACCGATTTCTCAAGATTGAAATTGTAGCAGACAGTAACAGATGCTTAAATTACACTTCTTCTGTGAGGACCTGCACATCCAGACCAAATGTTGAAAATTCCTATTTCTTTTTGATTTGCTTGGCTCCCACTTGTCCTGATCAAAATCAATTTTTGTATCTGATCCATCAATGACTCTGCATACACTGTAACTGTGCTATTGCTTCCATCGTTTCTTTGGTTCCTGATTACTATTAGAATAAAAAACTCCAGTCTTGCTATTATTTTTAGCAGATAGAGAGGGCTAGTCATGCTGAATTCTACTTTTTGTGGCTTTGGAAGTCATTCTCAATGTGGTGATTGCCTTCCTGAGCTGAAGACTTTAAAACAATTGTACTGTAATGCACACAGAGAGTCCCATGCAAGCTTCCTCTGACTCATGATGTTCCCCAAATATGTAATGGATGTTTTATTCACAAAAAAAGGAATCACAGGAGTAAAATTTAAGTAGAAACAAATGATTTTTGGTGCCTATTTTATGACATATTCTCTGGGTAAAGGCAAATCACAAAATTATTGTTTTTTCCACACAGACATTGTTCTAGTTTCAGATTTTTTGATGATTGCTGATTATGGCAATTGGCTGGTGTGGCCATGAGCTAGACTGGGGTAATTTTCTCTTAATCATGCACATAGTTCATGGACCATTGATGCTCAAAATTTTTGATGCCATTCTCACTAAACTGTATTGTGGGTGCTCTGACTTGCTCTGGTTTACAACAAAGCAAAAGCTGGAACTTTTCAGGACCTGAAGGGAAGAGATGAGCAGGAGAGGTATGGAAGGGGAGAGGGGAGCATTTGCCCAGCTGTCTTTCTCCTGGCGGCACTGGTGTGCACATTCCTGAGGTTGTGCTGTGGGATGGGAGATGCTGCTGCATCCCTCTTCCTGTTGGGCTGTTTATGTTTGGCCAGGAATGGGCTTCCCCAGCTTCTCAGTTCACTTGTTTGTGTATCAATTTAATATTTCTATGGCAGAAAGACATTGTGTGAGTTAAGGAATTCATTAACAGAACTCTTCAAGATCATCAGTGAAACTCATTACAGGAATTACAAAGCATTTTTTCTGAAGATGAAAAATGTGCCTTGGTCCATCTCCTGCTATTTGTTGTCCTTTCCTGCCTCCTTCCCAGCTTTACTCTCTTTGTGCTGAAGTACCTTCAGAAGAGCACACGACGGTTGTCCTGTGTGGGACCCAGTCCTGATGCTGTGGGTTTCCCTGATCCCCAGGCACCCAGGAGAGACTGCCAGGCTCTTACACTTACATCCGTTTCAAAATTAAACTCTGTTTTTTAAGTAAAAGCTTACTATCTACCTGATTTGGTTTTGTTTGTTTTGATTTTCCTTTGGGCATGCCTTGATTCCTGGAATGCTCTGCAGCATCCATTGCTGGAAAACGTTGAGATTTTGTTTGCTGACGTACACAGAATTTCCTCCAAGACATCTTTTCATGGAAAGTCATTTTGCTGCTGCCATGATGACTTTCCAGTCTGTGCCAGTTTTGTCTTTTGGATTTGATTCTGTGAAGCCTTGCACAGCCTCCACACCTACTCCCATAAGTGGCCAGAATTAGAATTACTCAGCATGTCAGGCATTAGCACTGCAGGTACTCGATCTAAGAAAATATTTGGAGAATAAAATACAGAATGAATCAAAATAAAGAGTAAGGGAAGCTGGTGCCAGATAAATGCAGACAGATTTATGACTTCTAGACAGCCATTTTTCCAGCTTCTAAATTTTATCTCGACTGTGGTGATAAAGACAAACTATCATTTTGTGTGCCAGATTTTACACATGTCTTTCTTTAAAGCATAAGTTTATGCTGGAAGAATTCTGGAGGTGCCTGATGCTTAATCTTAGAAATACTAGTTCAATGGAAATAAAGTACTCAGGAAAAAAACACAAATTATACTTCCAAAATAGGGGGGTTTTTTGTAATTTCATCCTCCCATGTAAACAAGAGACAATAAAACCTTCTGGGAGTCTTGTTAGCCAACAGTCTCCAAACTGCAATGAAAGAAGGATTTCAAAACTATTTCACAATTGTGTTTGGATGAAACATGTGTTTACCGTATGTAAATGAACAAGACATTCTGTTCTTTTAGGGTTCATCAGATTCTCAGTGTCTTAGCTGGTTTGGCATGTGCAGGAAAGCGGTTCTTCTTCAGAAGGTACTGGACAGATAAACAGTTCTTTTTCAGTGGACGTTTCCACACTTCACCAAAAAAAAGCAGTTTAGTGCAAATTTTTGTCTCAGAAGTCATTTAACTTGATCTTGCCTTATTTTGCTTGCTATAAATAATGACAAAATAAGTTATTTAAAGAAAAAGCTGTGGAGGCAGAATTTCTCGTGACAATAAGTTGCTGTTGCATAGCTCTCATTGTCAAGCAGCATGTACTCAAAATGTGACTAGTCCCAACTGCCTGAAGCTGCTGATTCCTGGGTATGAGAATTTCCTATAATAGGTTGGGTGCCTGCATGTAGCCAGTCCCTAGCATGGCATGTGTGACAGCAAGCCTCTTTCCAATTTGCCAAGGGAACACCTGGGATCCATGGCAGACTGGTAAGCTGCAGTCTTTGTGCAAGGAAGATATGCAGTAATTCTCTTTATTTCTTTATTTTTCTGTCCACTGTTATGACACAATTTGCTGATTTAGGGAGGTTTTGCTGTTGTGATGGTGGTTTGCATCTTGGATGTTTTATCTGGGTGCAATCAGAGAAAAAAAAATCTGATTGGGACTGCAAGTATACAGTACACAGGCCAAAAATGTGTGCTCTTTGGTGAGCCAGGCTGCAAAGGGTGACTGCTGTGGATCAGAGCCTGGGGCACTGTGTGGGAAATAAAGAGCATTTTACTGTTCTTCAGCCTCCTCTGTATTGCTGTGCCAATACCTCCACTGTTGCTACAATTCCAGCTCAGGCATAGGTGTTCACCTCTGCTGAAACAGAGGACGTGCCTCATGGAAACTGCTGATGGATTTGTTAGTCCAGGCCAGCAGTGGCCTTGTATAGTGTTGAGGAAGAGGTGTGGAGCTAGACAGTAATTTACTGTTCCCAGGCCAGCAAGCAACAACAGTTGTTGTGTGCTTAGACTGCTGACACAACCCAGTAACCTGCAACATTCCTCAGTCTGAGCAGGCTTTTGTTCTTCCCACGTTTCCATGCAGGTACTTTGGCCAGGCTGGCCGTGATTGACTGAAGGCTACAAGGAGCTGGGAGGGAGGGCAGCACAAGTCATCCCCTGCTCTGGGCAGAGTATTAGTGATAACTGCTTTTATTGCTGTCTTTCATCTTTATCTTCATGAATCTTATGACTTCAAATCATTTCAAGATGATAAAAGCGTGTTTGTCATGAAATTTTGCACTGTGTCATGAAAAAAGTATTTTTTAATTTGTTTGTTCTTTGTATGAATATTGAATCGATTGTTTAGTTTCTTTCCTTGCCTCGGTCCCACGCTACTCATATTTCTAGTGAGGGAAAAACCAAACCTTTGTTTTTCCTTTTAGAGCTTTATAGCAGGGATGTTGTTCTGCTTAGCAAACACAGTTTAATTACACAGGCATCTTTTCCCAGTTTGCTCTCTCTAAATCTAAATATCATGTAAATACATCAAAACACTGCACAATCGCCAGACCAGCAGTGTTTTTTGCAGTAACTCTCGGTTTCAGTATTGCACTAAGGAGAAGTGTTACATATGTACTGACTCCCTTGCAGGGTCCACTGATACCATTTATGAAGTGTTAAAGTCATTAAGGTCATCATTTCCTCCCCAGGCAGGCTGAAAGTCGCTGGTTTTGTGAGATCCTGAGTATCAAAAAAATTCATTTCTTTTGCATGTGAATTCTGTAGCTTTTTGTGATAGGTTGCATTACTTTAGATTCTGCAGGTTATCGTGGACTGTTTTTTCTGACTTAGTTTGCTGTCTATTTATTTGGATATCTAGAAATCCAGCACAACACTGAAAATATTTACAAATAGGAAATGTAACTAAATACCTAATAAATGTCTATGAAACCCCTTCCAACCCATCACACAGTCAGCTGGTTTACATTCATATGGTAATACAGGGTCAAGCTACCCAAGAGAGAAAAATTAGTTTTAAAAAGCATGTGAATACTTATTTAGTCATGCACTGGCGGCCTTAGTACAAAAGCAATGCACACCTGAAAAATCTTTTTGACATTAGATGCAGGGATTAATCCCAACAGCGACACATAGATGCTCCCATATCTTGTGGCATTTGAGTCGCTGTCAGATACAGAGCATCTTTTAGAAGGACTTAGTTTGGGCTTTGGTATGAATTTTTATTGCCTTATTTTCTTTGTATTGTCTCCCTTATGCTGGTCTATTCCTATCAGTCTGCCTCTTAGTCAATTTATTATACTATTCACACTAAACTATGGATTGTGCAATATCTGTGTGTTCCAGGATGTTTCCTGCTCTCCTGCCATCTCTTCTGTCTCTTTATCTATTTTATTGTTTTGCAGTCTTTTACCTATGATTTGTGTAAGCCAAGTTTGGGGATTTTGCTCTCACACCCTGCTGCTCAGTCTGCTTTGTGTAACTGGAGGATGGGTCCCACAGCTTCCAAACAGCCTAAAGTATCGTGTTGGAATGCAGGCACATCATCTCCTTCATGGTCCCAAATACTGCAGTATGTAATCGGAAATTGCTCTTAATTAAATGTTCAGCATCAGTGATAGCACTGTTATTTATTAGACTGGCTAACAGAGCTTAAACCACAGGTGGTTAAACCATTCAAAAATTATCTTTACACTAGATATAACTTTGAAACATCCTAACTGGGCTGAAGTTCTCAGAAGGCAGGACTTGTGCAAGGCTGTTATTTGAGAGCCTTTTGAACTACCTGAGCCTAGCCTCCCATTTAATCCAGTTCACACTCCCTTGCTGTCCTTCACCACACTGGAGGAAAGGAGTTTCAAATATTGGCTGAATAGAGTATGTTGTGCTAATAAAGAAATCTCATTTTACAATAGAAGTGTTATTTCAAATGTGCTCTGTTCCATTTTTTCCCAGAGTTAAGCTTGAAAATACAGTGTCTGTACAGATGCAGAGCTGGGCTACTGCATCTTGCTCAGGGTCGTGCTAGCTCCAGCAGCAGTGTGGGTGTCACACATAGCCCATTTTGTAGGCATGAGTAGGACACATGGCCCATAAGGCCCATGAGTCTGCAGCTCTGCACTCTGCCGGGGTAGGCACAGGGGCTGTGACTCTGAGAGGAGCCCAGAGCCACTGGAATGCCCTGCTGTTGGCTCTGGGCAGAGGTGTGGCTGCTGTCAGCCCAGAGAAAACACAGCACACACTGCTGACTGTGAGACTGCCCCACACACCCCTGTGTCTGTGCACATTCACACACACCAGCCACATCATTTTATGGACTTGTCAGCCACTAAACACCGGGGAGGCTGTTGGCACTGGGGATGGGGAAGAGACATTGAAACAGGTCCTAAAAAAATGGTTCAAATGATCCACATCAGCGGACGTGAAAGGGGAACTTGCCACAGGATAGGCAGTGACCACATCCTCCCAATGCGCACAATGAATTTTGCTGAGACTGCTTTCCCAGAAATGCCCCAGCAAGTCACTGTCTCCTGACTGCTGCTTGTCCTCTCTTATAGCTCTGAATATAGTAATTGGCATGCAGGTTTGGATGAACAAAAACATCAGGGTGGCAATTTGAATATATCTGTGATGGCAATCACAGCAAGAGCAAAGGTTTAAAAAAATACGCAGTGAAGATTTCATGACCTTCCCAGTCTTTGTCCATTAAACATTTGCTCAGTAATTCTCCAGTATGCACACAACCTAAAAAATGAATTAAATACATTTTTCAATGTGCAGCTAGCAAGACTTTGCTCAGGTATCAAAAGCCTGGAGATGTTTTTAACTGAGAAATCCACTTTTTTAGTGCTATTTGGCCATTAGTATGAACCAGAATGTTGCTTTTCGGCTTTTAGTTGTTTTCATTATTTATTTCTTGTAATTATTCTTACTCAATTGCTACTTTTTTAATCTGGATCTTTTCCTTTGTTTTTTGAATTTTAGAATTTGTTAAACAAGTTTCTCTCCCTAAAGCTATAATTAAGACAAATAGCCAAGTAGAGAAGTGATGTAAAAGCAAATAGTTCTGAAATATGAGTGATTGCAGCTTACAACACACAAAAGTCCATCTTTCACTTTAATTGACAGAGGCTAGGCCATATTTCAAAAATTCAAGGAAATGAATAGCATTCAGTTACTCTGACCTTGCAAAATAAATAGCAATGCCCTGAAGACACACTAAAAACATATCAGGAAGTAGAACTGTTTTCTCTGTTTTAGACAAGATTTCATTCAATGGAAAAAAAGCCAAGGAATACATTTTTCCAGATGATTTAAGATGTAGTATGCTGATACTTGTCTTCCAATAGCAACAATTAAAAAAGCTTGCTTTTGTAACCACATTGTAGACATTATTTCCACTATTAGCCCATATTTCTGAAAGAGCAGGAGCCACTAAAAACTGCAGTTCTTTTTGTACACAAAAGATTTTGGTTTTTCAGAATATGTATGGGGATTTTTCCCCCCCTTTCTTCCTCCAAAACCTCCACCAGAATAGTAATTAGTGATAAACCCACCAAGAAAATTCAGCTCAGAACTCGATACATAACACTCTAAACTTGAAACTGCTTTTATACTTCAGTCTTTTCAGAATGTTTTAAGGAAACAGGATCTCACAGGCTGCAACATCTTGCACTGTCAGTCAAAGCTTCCCTAAAATTAGAAATGTGTTCTATTTTTTTTAGTTTGCACTTTTTATCAATAGCACTTTTTAAAACAAATAACAAGTAATTTATAAAACACTGTATAAACACAAATGGAGGCTTCCCATAATTAAAATGTGCTTTGCAGGCTCTAGATTTGTATTTGTATTTTATTCTCTCAGTTTAATTCTACCACCCAAATAAATAAATAAGCATGAATTTGAATAAATTTGAATCTCTCTGTGATGCAGAGAAAAGTAATTGTGCTGCTTTAGTGCAGGAGGCTGGGTTCATGCTCAAAGAATAAATGCTGCTTCTGCTCAGATGAATGCACAGACGAGAGGACTTCCAGCCCATGCTCCATCAGAACAGTGGAAAGACATTCTCACAAAATTTGCAAATGCAGAAATAAGAAAAAAAATTACATTTTCTTTTAGCCTTTCAGTTTTTCAGTAGAAATACACAGATGAAATTTTTTAGAATGATGTCAGAAACCTTCAGGGAATGGTGCTGAAGTTCCATGATGGAGATCAGAGAAGCTGACTTCAACCTTCTTGGCAGCAGCTGTATCCCTGTCCTGCTGTGTCAGAGGTGGGTATGTAGAGTTGACCCAGACTGGATCTTAATGGCAGGTGGGCATTATTAAAAATCACTATTTCCAAGCACGTACCACTTACTAGTATAAAGTTTTTACCAACATTATCCATTATTTTACTGTTAGTACTGGCTGTTACTCAGTCCCTCAGTGGTTCTTGGCTGCCCATAAAGTCTAAAAGGACCATGGAGAGGCAGAACTGTCCTGGGGCTGTTCTAACTGCACCAGTAATGAAATACCCCACCCCAGAAGTTCTGAAAGACAGACATATAATGGTAAAGAAACTTTTCTTCCCCTCCTGTTGCAGACACTGAGCCAATGTTTCTGGAAGTATCAGTTTTGTACTAGTGATTGTGTTTCTTCTGAGACCTCCTCAGACACACAATTCCAGCTGAAATCATCTCTGCCTTTAGCTTTCACCTCTTGAATGAACTGGCTCTCTTGGGCTTTTACGATTTGCTTGGTAGCTTTATGAAATAATGCCTTTTAGACTGTATTAAATAATCTGAGATGTTTTAAACATCGAAATAATGTCTTTTATACTGGATTAAATACAATTGAGAATTTTTTTTCCTGGTTCCTAAAGCAGGAAGATGCAGCAGTTGATACAGCTCCTATTCCAAATGCTACCCCAACTCTTCATTTTGTCAGAAAGATTTATGAAGGAGAGTAGGGGTCATGCACATTGCAAATGTGCTTCTGCTAAAGCAGCATATTCCAGGAGGAATAAACACAGACAGTGCTGAATTACTTTGTCATCATTAGAAATTGTCAGTGTCCCATAATGTTCATGAGAGCAGACAGGTTAGAACTGTTCAGACCAGAAAATAAATGCTCACACTGAAAAATACACTAAACTCCTTAGCCCAGTGCACACAGCTTTCCTCAGCTGGGAGGAATGAGTGAGCTGAGCTGTTGAAAAGGAGGGCAGATTTCAGCTGCTTCAGTGGCCAAGGGGGAGGTTTGCTTGCAAAAAGACTCTCCTTGGTGTGATAATGTCTCAGTGAATTGCTAAGGAACCTTTCTTTTAAGAAAAATTGCTAAGTATTATAAATAATTTTCCAGAAAATTAGGAAAACAGTCTTGTAGGTATTAATGGATCATTTCAGTGCTCCAAAGGGGAGTTTCTATGCTTCATTTTTTTGAATGTGAAAATGGGATGTGGTAATCACTGTCCTTTTTAAAGAAGCCTGAAGATAAATCATTCATTTGGCAAATATGTATCAAAGAAATGCTAGTACATTCTGTTGCCTCTTCTTTATCTGTAAAGTTATTTCAAATATTAGCTTGAAAAGTTTGCTTTGCTCTTACAAGATTAGAAGGTCTTGTTTAGCCACTGTCTCACTCTTGAATGATGGGTCCTAACACTCCACCAGGATAGACAATCTGGAGGCAGTGGTGCTTGCTGGGGATGTGACTGCACTGCTCTGCTGGATCATCTGGCTTCTTTTCCTCTCTGAAAAATAGCTGTACCACAGTGTAAATTGCTGCCACATGCTGTAATTAATAGCAAAGACACTGTAATTAATAGCAAAGCTGGAAATTGTAATGGGCAACCTTAGCTAAAAAACCCTGTAGTTTAAAAAATAATCCTTCCCGGATTCTAGACTGAAACAATTCATTCTGAGTGATGTTTTCCTGGTATCCAGCAGTAATTTAGACAAGAGAGTTGTTTCATTTATAACTGGTGCCTCACAGCTTGAAGACTCAGGTGTGCCTGCCTCCAAGTCTTCCTTTGCTGCTCAGAGTTCCAAACTCCTGGATTCTCTCTATTAAGACTGCAGTAATCCTTTGTAAATCTTTGCTGTGTCACCCTGTTGAAAGACACTCTCAGGTTCCACAGTTTCTTCCAGGACAGAGACGCTTTCTCCTGTCCTTTCCTGTCTCATCTGCATCAGGCAGACATGGAGTGGGTTTGACTCTCCAGGGTTGTGAAGAGCATCTCCTTGGGCCTTTCTGTGTCCCTGTGCAGAAAACAACACTGCACTTCTCTGTCTCCAAAGCAACTGAATTTTAATTGACACCATTGCTATATCCACACAGGCAGGTCAGGTAACAAAAATGCCTTTCTGAGGCTGTGTGTTCAACCTCCCTGGTACAAAGAGATCTCCTTTCTCAGGTTTGCCAAGAGCCATCACAAATGCTTATGGACTCTAAGGCCTTTTTTAACTGACTAGCCAGTAAAATAATTTGTTATGATAAGTGATTTCAGTTGGGAGGGACCTACAGTGATCATCTAGTTCAACTGCAACATTTTCTGATGTAATTTCCACTCAGTAAAAAGTTCAGGTATTTAATTTTACTTTGTTAGAATCAAAACTTTCCTCTATATTTTTGGAATATATATATTGGAGGTGGGAAAATATGCAAAAACACTACAAAAGCAAAAAAAAAATTCTTCACAGTTTGCTAGTAAAAATATAATATGTGAGATAAAACAGAGTACCATGATGCTGTAAAATCGATTTTTCATTTCCATATTTTAGAACTTTTAAAAAATTTTGGGATTTGGGCACCAACATGATTTCCATCTATCCATGAGGTGAAATATCAAACCTTTTTAATTAACTGTTCCTGGAAATATATCGTTCACTCCTATATTAAGTTTCTGAGAAACACTATTATTGTGAAAGCCATAGTCACTCAGAATATATATAGTATTTACTATATATATATATACACACATACACACACGCACACATATTAAACATTCCAGAATTATTGACACAAGTAATTAATTGTGTCAATAATTCTGGAATCTTTAATGTGTGTGTGTGTGTGTGTGTATATATATATATATATATATATATATATATATATATATAATATACTATATATGTAGTAGAGATTAAATTACAAAATCTTATCTGTAAGCCACTGTGACCCAGCTTTGCGGTTTCCCTTAGACTCACAGAATGGTGTTGTCTTGAAAAAGCCTCAAAGGGAAGATATCTATTTATCATTGGTATTTTCAGTTTTTTGGGAGCTTATGCAGATGTGGCATACAAGGACTCCACTTGGCCAACTACTCAGATCACTTCTGTCTGAGAATTCATTGGATTGCATGATTCTCTAGGTAGCTAGAGCACCAACATGAAAATGAACACATGTAGAGCTGAACTCATCCTTACCAGCTGCTAGGATGAGAATAAAAAAATTGGAACCATGTGACCATTTAATAGGGTTACAGCATAATGCAAGAGGGAAAAAAAAGAGAATGAAAAAGAGTGATACTAACATAGAAAACCATGTATTTTGATACATGAAGTTTCTTGAAAACTTCTTTGTCCTAAAATCTGCTAGAACTCTCTGGAGGCTTGTTCCTGTCACTGCACTGATCCAAAATGACAAAGAATGCATCACTTAAAATATTTGGCTCATAGGAAATAGCTTGCTAGAGCAGGAGGCAGCTTTCTCATGTGCATTTTTCATGTCCTTTTACAAAAAGATCAAAACATTGTGAAGGATGTGTATTCAGTTGAGAAATGTTATAAATGCCATTTCTGATGTAAAACATACTTTTGGTATTATATCTACTGCACATCTAAAACTGTCAGGCTACAATGAAGTTTGTCACCTCTATTTTACACTTGTATTAAGTGAGAATGTGACAATTGACCTCTAGTAACACCAAGTTTGACAATTCTTGTACATATAAGTGTTACCAGAATGATTTTATAAACCAAGGCTGTCAAACACATCCTGCTGTAATCTTTTGGGAGAGAGGATTCTACACTGTATTTTTAAGGCAGTATTTTTACTGTCTTCCAACTCTCCTGTGGTCATATTAAATAATTTGCAATGAAATATTTTGTTAGGCAGAAAAACTTGTCAGTGTTGAAACTAAGAATTTCTCTGTCAAACTAGAGGTGCAGGAAAATCTAATTTGTTATTGAATCCAAGTATCTTTTGAAAATTAAATAGCTGATCTAAAAGTAAGCAAAGTAAAATATTTAAAAGTACAAGAGACAAGTGATATCCTGCTAGCTTCTAACTTCAAAAGCCATAAGAGTGTGGCTCAGGCTTCTGCATGGAATTCTGCAGTTCACTTTTCCCTTTTGCCCATTGGTATTTCTCTAATCCACCTGAGCAAAAGGTTGGCATCTGCTTGATTCCATCTCAACAGCCTGAGCTGAATTCTCTGCTTAAAACTGGGCATATGCCAGAGGACGAAGCTTAGCTGGGCTTTACATACATGCTTTCCACCAAAACACCTTGTAAATACTGAAAATAGTGATTTGGGATTTCTGCTCTATTCCCAGTTTTGGGAAAGCCCAGAAAAATATCTAGATTGAAAGCAAAGAGTCTGAAATCATGTTGCACTCACTGAAAATAGGGAATTCTCACAGAGAGTTGCAAGGAAAAAGAACTACCTTTGGTATGTTGATATAAACTTTGGGTTAAATCTAAGAAAATATGCAATTTAGCACAAGGCATTTTTCCTAGAGTTTCTGATGAGAAAAAAAAAAAAAAAAAAAAGTTAATTAGGTAGAAAAGGAAATTTATTAAGAAGAAAGGGAAAAGAACCCTACAGTGTGCAGGGGATTACTGGGTGCCAGCTGCCATTAGTGGTAAGCAATAAGCAGTATAGCATATTACACCTGGACCATGCACTTCATGGAAGAAAGGGAGAGCAGTGGGAGACAAGTCACAGCCACTGCACTTCCAGGTAACTCACTTGGTTAATTTTACAGTTTTCTATCTCAAGTTGGAGGTCTGTATTTTAAGAGCTGATAACACTGTAAAACTAACCTGATTAATGGGTGTAACTTTAGCTCAAGCCTTTAGGAGCCTCCATATCTCAGTGCAATATCTTTTTCCCTCTGCAGTCTGTCACCTGTCAGCAGTGCCTAAGGACAGTTTAAACCAGGCTTCACTCACCTGCTGGCCAGTGCTTTGAGATCCTGCGTCAGAAAGCTCCTTCTGGCAGTTATTAGAGGTCAACATTTGGGTGAGCTAATTGCAGCCAGGACCCCTGGAAAGGTAACTAAACAGTTATTGTTCTTGCTGTGAGGAGAAATGATTATGTGAATTACCAAATCTCATTAATGGCGCTACTCTTGGACATTTTGAACAAGCACTGCTGCACTTGGCTTGGGGGAAGGGCTGTTCTGTCAGAACTCTTGGTGAATGTCTCCATGTTTCATTAAATTGGAGGTGATAATACTATCCTCCTGGTGTGTTTCCAAAACTTTATTCCAAAATAGAAATGCCTTAATCTCCCTTCCTTTTCAGGGAGTTTTCCTATGAGCATTGGCTCACCTATTTTACAGCAGTCAGAATCTGATTCCTGAATGACCCTTTTACCTGAAAGTGTTGTGCTTTCTGGAGCTCGGTTCAGTTAATGTGAGCGCATTAGCAATACCTTCTCTATTCCCCAAATTCCCCTTGGTACTGATGCTAACTTCTTGAGAGCGGACTATGATCCATCTCAGTCCTTCAAATGGCATGGCAATTAATCCTCCCCCTTTATGCTGAAATCTCTTGTTACCCAGATCTTCTGGCAATTCCCTTCCCTGTGCACTGTGTCACAAACACCATATTGGACCTGAGCCCAACACCAGCTGCACTGGTGAACACCAAACCAGGGCATTGCAGCCAGGGACTGACTGACTGCTCTGCCTGAAGTAGTGCAAAAGCAAAGATATTCAGGTTTGTCTTTCTAAGCTGCTTTGATGCTGGCACCTATGAATTTGTTTTCTCATTGTTAATACATCCTATAAACTATCATTGTATCTTTACTTCTTGCTTTATAATAATCAGAAACTGTTTGCAGTTTGATAACAAGAAATGTGCAAGTTGGGCAGAAATGAAATGTTGTTTTGATTCAAACAGTTTGCCCTGTAAATTGTCTTATGGTGTTTTGGAAAAGTCTGTTAGATTTATTTAGTTTTATTTGTTTAATTTGTGCTTAACACTTGCTATACTTGACTGTCCATTTACATCCACATGAGTAAATTCAGAGTAACTACTGTAAAACCAATGAGATTTACTTACATCAAGTTGTAAGAGAAAGTAACTGCAGCTTCAAAGTTGAGTCTTTAATCACATGGACACTCAGTGGATCAGGCTCTTTATGTCAAGTTCTGCATTTCTTTAACAGGTACTAATAACCAGTTAATACAACCCAAAGATGTAAGTAGATGCTCCTAACAGATTAAAAATAGTAATTGGAGAATAAAAAAATATTCTTCTAGCAAGAATATTTATCTGCTTCATGATTAAGCTCACACACAATTTTTCTCAGATTTCTTCTAAAAAACCTCTGTATTTATATGTCAGTATTAGAATATGTTCAAGATCAATTTACAATTCTAAAACAGCCCTCATATATGCTGCTTTTTTCTATAAAGCAGCACTTACTGAGGGTGCTTAAAGCAACTCTGCAATGATCATATTTAGAGTATTATGTGTTAAGGAGTGTGAGATTCTGATCTCAAGTACCATCTCCACAGCTTATAAATGTTCTTTGTGACTTATGAGTATGTACAAATTACCTCATTTCTGATGTGATTGTCCACCTTTAGCATTTGGACTTTCTGTTTGTTTGCTGTTTGATAAATAAGTCTCTGTCAACATTGCTTGGTGAAATTAGTGGAACTCTTGTACTCCGTGTCTGCATACAAGGTTGAGTAATTTGGGATCATTACTGGAGTTGTTAAAAGAGGAAACAGTGATATGGCAATCTATGTCCTGAAGGCATACAGAACAATGAGTGCCTAACAAATACAGAAAAAGTTTAAATAAAACAATGCAACTCACAGGAACTGTACAGAGCAGATAGAAATACAGGCTATCCATCAGGTGAAAAGTGGCAGTTGCAGACACAAGGAGTGTTATTTTTAGTTTATCTATTATTGAACTCCTGGGAGACAAGAGTGTGTTGGTGTTCACCAATAAACAAAACTCAGGAATATTGTTCTGAAGGAGACATTGCATCCAATAGGCAATGGTTGCTTTCCAGCAAATAGTATTTCGCCTCTAAGAGGTGAAGGAAGTACTTTAACCATGCACATACACCATGCCCTGTCAGACCTGATATGGAGGGCTCCTTTCTTTGGGTGCTCATGTTCCCTTCAGAGCAGATGAGGGGCAGATCACTTCCATGTGCTTTGCCATTATTACCCACAGTTGTCCCTCCAGAGATGGAGTCTTACAACACTGGGTAATGAAATCTGTAAGGTCACTTTACCTCTCTTTGTCTGAAAAAGGATTTACACTCCTGGAGATGCTGAAAATTTAGTTTTGGCATCCTTGAAGGGAAATAGGGAGTGAAATGAGGAGGGGGAGGTGGGGGACGGGCAAGGGGAGAGGATGGGGAATGTTTATAACCTTGTCCTTGCCAGAAAAGCTACAGGATAATCTTTCTGGGCACTATTAGTGGTTGAGGTGAACTGAATTTATGGCTCGTAGTCACTTGCTTATTTTGGAAGGGTATCTGAACTCATATATATTGGAAGAGAGTCCAAGCCAACACTTCTAGCATTTAAATCCCATAATGAATCACAAGTTGAGGGTATGATTCAATATCTTAAATTGCATTATCAGATTTGTGACTAATGGTTAATGACACCAAGTCTGGCAGGGTTCTGAATGATGCCTTCAGGAAGAACAATTTTTTGATCATTTTTCTTGTGGTCAGGAGGAGAAGGTGGTGTGCACTGGGGTCACAGTGCTGTGTTCCTGCAGACAACCAGTGTGTTTCCAAGGAAGGGTTGTGTTTGAAAAGCAGTTGCAAAGAGCTATTCTCTCTAACTCTCACTAGCAGTTCCACACTACAGCAAGAATTTCAAAATGAGGTAAACAGTAAAAAATGCTTTTTATCCCTTTGTCTCCTCTGCCTCTCAGGGTACACATCAGCAGAGAGTGAACACTTAGACTCCCCTAATCTGCACCAGCATCCTGTTGTAGGTATTATTCCCTGCTAGGCTGACCTATATCCCTACATGCTCCAGGTGCATGTCACTGGCAGGAAGTGCAAGACAGGCCAAATGACAATGTCTCAGATGTGTGCTGCACAGCTAGCAATGACTGCACTAGCACCAGGTGCTGGGGATCCAAGCTTCTTAAAGCAGATTTTTCTAACAGGAAGAAGAAATGAAAATCAAGACAAATGGCATTTTAAGGAAGGAGATCGAGAAATAATCATCTGCAACTGTGGGTACTCAGAATATGACTCGGAGGAAACTCAGGTGAAGAGGAAGAAAGTGAACTAACTATTCATAATATAGCCAAATGAAAGAAGTCTTTGAGTTACCTTCACAGTCCTTTTGCCAATTTAAGAGGAATTATGCTATACCCAGTGGTATCAAAGGTTGTGCTGAGATCCAACCAACAGCAAAAACTAATTTCCAAATTTTCATTGCATATTTAGTTATCTTTACAATATAACCACACGAATGATTCCCTGGTCTCTCTAAGGACTACTCCACATTAAAACTCTAAATGATGCTGTTAAGTCAGGTATTGTAGAAAATGTCTGTGAAAGAATATGAACAAAAAGAAATCCTAAACAGCCCCTTTCTTGTGAACTTTATCTACAGATGCTGACAGACACAAAGTCATTCAAGTAGCTTTGCTGCAAAAAGGTTTCAGAGATCTTAAGGTCACAATTTGGGTTACACCATTCAGCAGAAGACAATGTGCTTCTAAACCTCCTTACATGATTCAGGCAGTGAATAGTGCCACCCACATCTGATCTGTGTTTGGCTGAACTGCCAAAACATAGAAATTTGTGAAGAAAGCGTCCTAGTGAATTTAAAGTCAGTGTCTTGCTTTGAGAGAGCTGTTCTTAGACCAAACACTCCAAGCTGGAGGAAGCCCAGGACAACTCCAAGTCTGGAGTAGGTAGTTAAGGTGGCAGTTAAATAATTTCCTCATTGCTGACTCCTGTTAAATACTAAAAGGTGCACAGCTAGTGTGTGCAGTAGCAGAGGACATGCACATTGGGAAATTCTCCACCCCATGTCATTTCAATAGGAAGTCTGTTCTGTCAAGATGCTACAGACCTGGGTCCTGAGCAAGCAAAACACAAACACCCCTCATGGATGGAAGACATAGTGTGCTTTCTGATTCTTTTAGCTGTTAGGTTTTCTCATAAGTATTCTTGTGCTTTGTTTCCACATGGCCAGTGAGGCTCAATGAAGCCACAATAGCCTCTTCCTTTTGCTCCTTCACTAAAGCTCTGCTCTCCTTGCCAGGGGTTTGGTGGCAGTTAATTTCCCAATGCCTGACAGATGTTGCTATCCATGCTGATCAAATATTGGCTCATGGTTTCTGTGTGATCCCCCTGCTTCATGGACCCATGTGTTATCTCTGTGATTGTAAATGCAACATGGCAGGAACTCTCAATTTCTGTTTGCAACCAAAAACTAAAATCATTGTCCAGGATATGGCTCCTAAGCATAGTAGTAACAAAACTACTAGTGCTCATGTAGCAACATAAAGAACATCCTGAGCAGCCCTGAAAGATTTGGAAGAGGCTGATCAACATCCTGAAGAATAAATTTTTGTTTGCAGACAAACATGAGCAAATTGTATCTATGCCTCAAGCTGGCAGGAGGGAGACCAGGTTGGATAAAACAGGTAATTAAGATGCGTTACTTAGGTTTTATATCAGGAATTGTTCTCATTTCTTTCTGCTATATTATAATCCCTTTACTGATGCTCAGGTAATATTTAGTTTCTGTGTCTTGGGCATGTCATGGTCTTAAAGTGAAAGAAAGATATTTTAGCTTTATCATTTAACATGATGGTTTACTTTGTCAAGGCTGGATAAAACAAGTCAAAACCCAAATAAGAGGTGCCACAGGTTCAGTGCTTTCTCTGCTGTGAAGTGGTGTTCATTTTTCAGATGCAGATAGAACAGATGGTCTTGGTGACAGCTTGACTCGGATACACACTTTGAAACCTGTGCATTTATCTGGAGAGAAATTTGTTGGTTTTGTACAGACAATCATTTTGCATTTACACAGATCTAAACCTTCTATTTGTGCTCTTGTTTAGGACAAGTACTTCAGTCACAGTAACCAATTACTATGGTTATTGTGGGCCTGAGTTTTTATTTTTTACAAGAAACCCTTTACTATTTACTCTAGTAATAACAGCGAAAATCTGGAAGTGATAAGCTTCTGTTGGAAATCACATATTCACTGGGATTCTCTTACATCTCTGCTTTGGCACATGTTTTTTCTTCCAACATTCATTCTTCCATTCCTAAAATGAGCTGCCAGTCAACCTCACTTCTTTACTTGTACCCATCCAACAGCATTTGTCTAAACTAATGATTTTCTTCTGCATAAGAGCAATTAAAAAACCCCAACACTCAAACTCTGTATTATAAACCTAATACACCTGTATCATGGGCAATTTTTTTTTTAGTTTTTGCCCAGTTTATTCCAAGAAAAAGAATGCTCAGCTTTGTGTTCCTTTCAGGAGAGATAAAATAAAAAGAATATTAAAAAGCAGTGGCACTATACCACTAAAGGAGAGCCAAGATATTCTCCTGTAGCCTTGAAGATCAAGTCTTTTTTATTAAGGTCTGACATGGGGCTAGCAGTGATTTCTCTGCTGGCTTTTCCATCATATTTAGTTTCCACCATAGCAATGCAAACCCATCTTTTCAACATACTTTCATCTGAAGAGCTTAAAGCTTTCCTGTAGCATTTTATTTACCTTCACACCAGGAATGTGAGAGGGTCATTCCTCTCATTAAGATATATGAGATGAAAAGGAAATGCAAAGGAGAAAAGCACAAGAACAGTAAGAGCTCTACTCTCACAGACTTTGTAATTTTTCTAACCATTGTTCCAACCTGCCTCCAGGGAGCTCCAAGGAATATGATGCATCTATTGCTGCTGCTCTTTTGCCCTCTGACACTGATCTGTTGCCCAGTAAAATATCTCTCAAAAGACAGCATGGTGTCACTGCTGGTTTAGAACCTAAGAAAACCAGCTCTTTGCATAAACAGGCTCCATCTTCCTTTTGTCCTTTAAGAAACATGCACAAGGATATTTTTCATAATATTACCTGCTAATCAGTGCCCTCCACTTTGTGCAATACACAATAAAGAGGGTCACTAACACAACTGAAGGACATCACGTAACGCAATATAGTCTTCTTAGCCATCTATTTTATGTACTTTTGTACTTGCCTGAGAAGATTAGGTAAAGTACAATAATTTATAAAGAAAGAATTTCATACAAAGAAACTTATTTTCTTTTGTAGTTTCTCTGTTCTTTTCTCTGTCATGCATTCTCCTCCTACTGCAGTGAAAAGAGTATATTAAAATTAATATTCTAAGCTGGGATTTTCAAAGCAGACTCTGGAAGTAAAGTGTCCGAAAGCCACTGACATTCAATGGGAGCTAAGTCCTTAACCTCTTTGAAAATTCTTAGCCCAAATTCATTAAAGCATGCTTCAAAGAGATAATATTCACAATTCCAGGAGTAATTTTCCTAACAGCCTTTTATTCTCATTTCTGACAGGCCCTTCCTCCCTAGATCCAAGCCCCCTGATGAGGTACAAAACCAAATTGCTTCCATGTCCCTTGTAATTCAGACCTCAGCTTTAGCTCTGGCTCTTTTAAGGCATTGGTTTTTATATTTAATGATACACAGTAATTTGTGTCTAGAAGACTCAAAATGGGATTCTGCAATATTGCTTTTCCATTTCTATCTGGTCTCATCTGTCATTACACCTCTTATAAATTGGTGTAACTGGGGCATTATAAGCACACACCACTTCATCCAGATATTTTGACTCCTTACTGTGAAAAGTGAATTCACACATTGTGCTTTTTTTGCTTTTGGTCACTTCTGATATTTTAACAAGAACTAATTCATCTCCACCAGTCTGCATCCCACTGTCAGTCTTTCCCTCCAAAACACAGTGCTACAGCCGTTGTGACTTGTCACATTATTTACTTCAGTCAATTATACTGATTTTCTCCTCACACCCCCACAATCATAGAACAAAAAAACTTCACTGTTTAAATGAATCAGGTACAGAAAATTTGATCTGACCAGAATTTTTGCAATTAGTGATACAAATATCCTATCAGAAGGCAGATTTTAACTGCATTGAAAGTCAAAGGATGCTGTAGTAACAAACCCTTACTGAGAATCTGCTACACTGCATTGACACCTTGTGGCTGGTTCATCATAATGCAAAGTAGTCACCCAGACTAGAAGGAATAAGAGTGAGTAAAATGTAAAACCTGTGGGAAAATATTTTAATTTTATATATAGTGAATGGGAGCCTGATGAAGGGAATTAATCAAGCTATACTTTAAACCTCAGACTGATCCCAGCCCAAATTGAGGTAGATATGTTCTTCAGTGTTGAACACAGAACCAAGACCTATACATTTCTGATTTTCACTACAATTTAGATCTCTGTGGGATCCAGACTTGAAATGTGTGCCTCAAACTTACCTCAGACTGCCCTTCTCCAGCTGACATGTATTTCAGCTTCCACACTGAAGACAGTGTGGGTAAAAAATGGACAGATTTTTGTTGCAATGATATCCACTGCCAAAATAGAATGAGATTAAAATTACATTTACAGAAGGAAATGCAAACTTTAGAGTGTGCATGTGAAATAACACTCTAGAAAGGTCAAACAGAATGAAGATGCAGCATGAGCAGTCTTTTTGCCTGGCTGCCTGATGGAGAGGAAATGGCACAGTGCAGGAAGCCTGTTTCAAACAGGCAGATGGGCTATGACATAAACCCGAGACAGCTCATCTGCTCAATATGTAATCATCATGTTTGAAACCATTTTCCTACAATCTTCCTGAGTAACACATAACTACCATGAATTCACATAGGAAAGGAACTGCTGAAATGTTAATAAAGGGAAGGATTTGAAAATTATTCAGATAAATCAGTTACAGAGAGTGCTCTGGCCAGCAGTCAGTGAATCACTGAGCAACATTCAATGATTTCTCAGGAAGACTAAATCCATCATATGAGCCCTTTAGACAAATAATCAAATAAAAGTGCTAAATCTCACAAATAAATTACCCTCCCACAAAACCTATTAAATCTGCTTTGGTTTATTCCTTTACAAACCTGGAGACTCCCTGTATCAATCAGTGCCTTCACAAGAAACTCTGAAGTTAATTATTTCAGTGAAGAACCACACTTGAATCATGACTTTGGCCTTCTGTGGCCAAATGTGCACAAAATGAGGGCTAGTTATCCACTTTTTGAGAATGGGGGAACTGGAGATCAGGGAGTCCCTCCTTTCTCTTGCTTATTTTCTCCTTGGAATAATGAGATGAGGCTACTTGGAGGCCCTGCGGCTGTCTTGGCAGAGGTGTCAGTCACCCACAGCTGGAAAGGACATTCACACCAGGATCTGTGGTGATGCTCTGGTGTCTGTGGACCTTGGACACTTCTGGGATGCCTTTGGGCAAGAATGGCTGAGTTGGGGGGCTGCCTGCACTGACAGCAAGGGCCCAGGTCCAAAGCCAAGGATATGAAAGGGAGGAAGAACAGGGTGGGAAGGATGCCTAGTCTGGTTTATCTGCACTTATTTCTTTCTCCATCCAGAACTCCACAGTAATTGTTTTCAGTTTTAGACTGTTTAGGGGTTATTAATTTCCTGTGTCTAATTTTATTAATTAAGAAAAATTGTGGTCCCTGATGGTCGTTGAGCCACATGGGAGTTTAGAGTAACACAATTCCCTAAGGATGTGGTTAGGGGTTGAGTGATCTGTGTCTCTGCCCATGGGAGACCTTCCAGAAAAGCAAGGATCTGCTGGATAAACCCTGCCCCTTACCATGGATCTCAGCCAAGTAGCCTCAGCTTAATGAGAGCTATTAACATTAAACAACTGTAAAATTTTGTTAGTTCAAATTCTGGTAGAGTTAAATGATGGTTCTTTAAAAAGAATTACAATAATCCATTCATCACCATGGAATAAGATACCATTAAAGAAATTCCTCCAGCAACAACTCAATTACATATATATTTGTGTAGTAAAACAAGCAGTAGCAAGTAGCAGGGTAGGTAAAAGAGGTGAATGGATGCAGGCTTCTATTGAGAGTTTTAACCTTAAAGTGATCAATTAGTTAAAAATACGATGTTAAAACAATTTTTTTCTGCACCTATTAAAATTATTCCTTTACATGTGAAAGGCAGTGTTAATTCTTACACATCTTTGTGTATATTTGTGCACTCTATCTGCTACATGTATCTGTTTATGTTTTGAGTTCTATTGAGAAATACAAAGCAATATTTTACTGTGTTTTACTTATGTCTATGAGGAATATTGAACTTTTAACTGGAATTGAGGGTACTTTGCTCCTACTCAAATACTTAGGAAAGCATGAAATGTATTTTTAGACTTATTTCTAACTTACTTATGTGATTTAACAAATCTTAATTTCTCTAAAGGCTTTAACTCAAATTCTACATTCTTCTCTCCTTCTGAGAGACTCAGAAAGGGGGGTCTAGCTTCTTGACTTCTAACACAAAATGTACAGCCTGCTGCATTTCAGAGCAACCCAGGGCTGTGGCCATTCCATGTGTTCTTTGCATTATATACAGTTTTTGGTCTTAGTAAGCCCTTCAACAGAATTCTTCTTGCAACACACCCAGACCTGTTCTTCATGGCACACTATTCCCAGGAGCCAGTTTTCACAAATGCATTGTGATTTGGAGACTGAGGTAAGTTCACTTACATACATGTGAGCTGTCCTATGCCTGTTGTCCACAGCAACTATGAAATTTCCCAGGGATTTTAGTTTTTAAATTTACTGAGCCACAACAACCAAGGAATATATTCTAGGCCACACAGAGAGTCTGTGTTAGGGAAGGTATATCAAGGTAATGCTCTAAACAAAACCAAGGTTCCCTTTTTCTTTCTTATTCTTCCCTATAAAGAACCTATGAAATATTTCACTCCCTTTTAAAACTCTGCCTTCCTACCCTTTGGGATCCTGCCCAAATCCCCTCATGCCTACCAGATATTCTCACATACCCTCTGCTCTTCAGATAACTACAGGAGTGAGCACAGTGGCTGCCTGGATAACAGCCATCAACCAAGCTCTCTCTGCTATGTGGTTTACCAAGCTCTTGCAATGAATACATACTGACTCATGAAAATGTTAACAGATGTGAAAAAACTACAGCTTTACCACCTGTTGCTAGTGTAATGGACTTAATTACTGGCAGACAGTTTGAATTATTTTGAGGTCTTTTACAAAAAGAAGATTTATTTCTCCCCTGTGGGAGATCCTTGTCAAGAAAATTGTGGTTCCATAAAGACAATTCACTACAGGGGATAACACTGTGCCACAAAACCCTCTGGTTCCTTACAGATTCCTCCCCACCAGGAATTTTCCCTTGCATCATTCTCTGATGTGTTAATTATTTCTTTGCCTAATTTACCTGATGAATTTATCTCAGTTGTATACTTTCAAAGTGTCCTTAAACTGACCATAATTTCAGCAGTTGCTTTGTCCACCACACTGGTATTCACCTTTATACTGATGGGTGCTTTTGCTACCATCATTCAGAAAAAGAGAAAGAGCAGTAAAACTCAAGCCACACTTACCCCAGGTACTCATTGCAAGTGGAAAGATAATTGCAAACATTCTGTGTGGGCATTTTTTCATTCCAGCTCTGACCTTGTTCAGTGAAATAATTTCTACTCAACATCTGTATGGGTATCTGAAAATTTCTGTATTGCTACAGATAAGGGTGAGACAATGGATTTAACTGAGCACTAGTATGTTTGAACTAGACTGTATCTTCAGTATGTGCTTGAGTTTGGGAGACTGGGAAAGAATATCCTTATTTATAGTGTGATGTCTGCTAATTGGCCATTGAGTTTAAGATGTTAAACTGAGCTTCTTGATTATGAATTGACCTCATAGGATCCAGAAAGAGAAGGCAGAGGGCAAGCAGGAAAAGGAAGATCTTGCGCTATGCCCTCTATTCACTGATGGGAGAACTTGATCTAAGATCTGGACCTGTTTGGAGAAAGTATTGACTGAGTCCTTTGCTAGCATCATCAACTGAAAAGATCAGTGTGGATACTCGTAGCTTCTCTCTGGTTAGGAAAACAAAGAATAAGGCAACTTGTATGCACAAGAAACCACTTTCTGCACGTTGTAACACAAAGGTTGTAACAACATGAGAGAGAGCACTTGTGGGTATGTTTGTCACTGAAAAGTACCACTGTGTAAACAACTGGTTTCAAGAAACCACTACAGATATATCGTCAATTTCAAATATACTTGCTTTGTAAAGTAAGAGCTGTTGGAAGTGCAGTAATTGGCAGAAACCTGTGACTCCAGAGACAAGGAGAAAGGAAAACAGCAAAAAGATGGCACTAAGGGCCTTAGGGAGCAACAAAAGTGAGTAAAAGTACATGTTCAATCACAACACATATGCTGCTGAATTGTTGCCAAATAAGAGCTAGAAGAAAGAAAGCAAAACCAAATGGAAGTAAAGGAATGGAAAAACATAATGTAAAGGAGATGTAGTCTATCTCCCACTTTTCTCTTATTTTTTCTCTCCAACCCAAATTTTCTGCATAGAGTGGTGTATTTAATTTTCTCTAGCATCATTTACAGCTACAGTGGAAAGACATTTGTACCAACATTATCAACTTTGTCTTATTGACTGCAGTCTGAAGCTCAGATTTTGCTTGTCTTTTGCCTAGTAAGATCTTCCCAGTCCTATTTTTTGTCATTATAGGCCCATCAGTCGGTTTTTTATGTAGTTAAAAAAAAAATGAAAAAGAAAAATGAGAGCGAGAGAATAAAAGAAATACAGAAGGAGAAAAGGCTTCTTTAAATTCAGCTGTGTGCTCTTCAGGAAGCTGATCACTCCCCCTGAAAAGAGATATCGGGGCTTGCTTAGCAATAGAAAGATGGCATCCTGCCTGTCAGATGGGGTTTTTCAGATTATTTCCCAGATAAGTACAATAATTGGAGGGAAGCATCTTTTGTGGCTGGTTGCCTCCTTGCAATGTCTAGGTTAACACAGGGAGAAAGTCTATGCTTCAGCTACTGTGCTGCAGCTGCTGGCATCTCTTTTCTGGGGAATTAGAATATAACAATACGTGATATTGCTTTTCTTAGCATTATCTTCAGCTAACATTATTTTTAAAATATAATTTTTAGTCCTATAAAGACATATTTAGGAATGGCTGCCATCTATACAGACATAACAATACAGAAAATAAGTGTTTCATTAATGATCAGGAACTAAAGCTACTTCTTCTTCTGAAAGAGAGGTTGTTAAAAGGTTGATTGCCCTAAGCAAGAATATATAACACAACAAAAATTATAATGAGAAAACTGACACATGAGCACATTTTTCTATGTGTGGCTTCAGGAAGATTTTTAATTCCAAGTGGTGCCTGCTCATCATTTTGCTGTCACTGCTATAACCTCCTTAATTTCATTTATTTTTCTCCTCGTTGTTATGAGAGGGAAAGAGCACAAAAGCTCCTCCCAGACCTGCATTTCTACGTGCGGCCATGCAGTGGCACAGGAGACCAGGAATCTGTAGAAGGCAGGGGAACTGTTCCGCGGGGGGAACTGTTCGGGCGCAGGGTGGGAAGGTGCCGGTTCCCCCCCAGGAACAGCCAAGGTCGGGCTGGTGCCCCTGCCCCGCGGGGCCGGGCCGGCTGAGAGGGGCAGGGCAGGGCGGGGGCAAGGCGCTGCTCTCTGCTCGCTGTGTCTGTCCCTGTGCAGAGCAGCAGGGCAGCGTTGTGCTGGCACACCCGCTGCCCCTCCCGCAGGAGCTGCCCGCTGCCTGCTGGGCCGGGCCCTGGTGGCTGGGGGCACTCTGCGACAGCTCTGGCAAGCCTGCAAGGCCTTATGCCTGCTCTGGGAAACGGCAGTAATTTCTTTCCTTGCCTGGGAAAGGCTCAGAGTGCCCCGTGCAGTGCAGTTACCAGCTCCGTGGGTATTGCCTCTCTCTATGGATCAGGCTCCTGGACTCCTAACACCCATTCCACCCCTGGAAAGGAGAACATACCCACGGGTCCCCACTGCTCGTTCTTGGCACACAGTGAAACCATCCTCGGGGCAGGTCTTCATCAGGTGGCAGAGAATGGAATAGCTGTTTCATTCAGGTGAGGAGGGCAGTGTGATGAGGGCTCTGTCCCTTCCTGACATCTTGGAGACTGCAGAAATCCTGTGGCTGCAGAATCCTCAGTGCACTCAGGACAGCACTGGTGAGGTCTCTGTAAATATATAAATGGAAGATGAGTCCACTTTGTGCAGCCCGTGCAGGGATGATCATGCTTTCTCTACTCCAAAGGGATATTATGCCTCATACTTGGATCATTTTCACTAAAGGAACCCCTTCTTTAGGAGAAGGGGAAGAGTCTGCACGAGAGCACTTAATGGCTTTAGCAGGATTTCATTTCAGGCTTTAAAATCTCCTAGGCTTTGAAACAAACAGGTTGAATCTTAGAATTAATATTTGGTTTTGAAATAGAGCTTTCTGCACATTTTCCTAACTCTAAAATTTAGAAGGGACCTAAAACTGCAATTCAAAATCAAAGGAAAAACACTGAAAGGAAGCATTGAATTCTGACCGCTTCTATTGCCAACAGCATCCCTCTGCCTCTTCCTTTAACCAAGAGGAGACACCCATTAGTTTATTTTGAAGGCACAGACGCATCATCTCTAGAGCACAAAAATAAATTAAGTGTCCAGGCTTTGGAGCTATTTATTCTGGTACAAAGTTTGATAAAAGGTGTAACCGCACAATTAGCTAATTCAAATTACCCCTAATGATAACCCAAATGCCAGGAGCTTCACTCCTCTACAGTTAAACCCTTGTGCTCAGAGACACCACGTACATCCTGGGGAGCCAGTCACAACACATGGCTAAGGACACACAGATCCTCCAGGTGGCAATACAGCCATATTTTCCTTTTTTTTTTTTTTTTTTTTTTTTATATCTCTGAATGTATGTGACAGAAAAGCTTAGATTCTGGACAGCAAGAGCTTATGATTTAAATGTATCTGTAAATATTGCATTTCTTTACACTATTTATTTATAGTGACAAACATTCAGTGTGTGTATATATATCTCTATGTATATACGTCTATTTAAAACATATGTCTTTATTTAAAACCTAGATCTACCCACATCTACTTCCCACTGTAGCTGTGCAAGCTACATATCTGCATTCTGCTCTGCCTCAGCTGAACTCTGCTGCAGATGAAGGAGGAAGATGTCCTGATGAGAAGGAATGAAGAGGGATGACAGCAGTTTAATTTCTAATTAATTAATCCATCATGATTAACTTCTGACATTGAAGCAGTTGTGTTTAGTCTCTGCTGTGTGTCTGATCCAAAGACAGCTGCAGTCAGTGCTGCAAGAGAGAATGATCCAAACGGGTGCTCCAGTGGAGATGGTGCCCCAGTGCTTTGGCAGTGGGGACTCCTCTGAATGGGCAGGGTGGCACCTTCCCTCACCCTTCTCCCTGCTGGTTTCTGCCCAGCTCCAGAGCAGGACAGAGGGAGATGAGCTAAAGGGAAATCTGGTTGGGGCAAAAAATTAAAAGGAGGCTTCTCTTTGCATCTTGTTATTTGTAAAATATAAAAGCGTGACCTAAAAGCTGGTGTAGCACTACTGGACTCAAGGAAATGCAAAATTTAAATCAAGTTATTCCTTTGTCGTGAACAGTTTGTCTTGGCTGTACTCACACTGAAGTGTATCAGGAATTTTTCTAATGCATTCTAGCTTCTCTAGCACTGTAAGATACATCAGCTGCACTTTAGATTTGGAAAAACAAATGACTGACAAAGCATTATTATCATGCACTTGCTTCTTCCCATAACCCAAAGTGGCATGGTTAACAGCATGCATATTTGCCTCAGGATGACATTTGGAATTTGACATGCCTCCTGGCTGGCTCTCACCCGAGCACACTGGGGTTTACATTTGCTTTCCTGAACCTTAGGTTTCTGCAGACACCCCAGAAATGTTCTGATTCACGGTCCCTGTGGCACTTGCTGGTTGGTGAGCAGCCAACACGAGAGACTTTTGGTAGAATACGGTTTTTAGTTTGATGAATTAATAAATTACATAGCTGATCTAATATCTTCAAATATGAAAGTGGAATTTCAGCTTGAACATAAAATGTAAATCAATGGTTGAAAAAATATTCCAAAACATCACCACAGAAACCAGAGGAAATGAATTAATGTATAATTCAAACAGTTTAGCTAGGAGCAACAGTTCTATTTTAATACTATGAATGTTTCTAAATCAAAACCATGTTCTGATGCTTGATTTTTTTTTTCTTTGAGCCTAATTTTTTGTTGTTGTTGGACATGTGAATTGTAATTAAAAACAACAGTGAATTATGAAGCTATTAAAAGCTGAGATTAAAGATTAAATAATGGAAGTCCTGTGATTTATGTTACTGAGCTCCTAAGGCATATTTAAATCAAACTCACTAAGAAATTCATGCTACTTCCATGTCAGCCATTTTATTCAATACAAACATCATTTACTGAAGAGAGTTTACCATGTGTCAGTTAATAGTCAGTTAAAAATTTAGTTTGTGGTACAGGCCTATATATTAACTTCTGAGCCCTATGTTATTAGTGGCCTCAAGGTGAAAACTATGTTAGAGCTTGCTAAAGATGAATATTTTTTTCTTGTAGAAGGAAAGGCGATGTGTTTGGGGCGGGCAGAGCAGCCAACACTCATCTTCCCTCAGCACACTACAACTACAGTTTATATATCACACATGTGCAAATACCGCAAGGGTCACTGCTCCAGCAGTGACCTCTGCCTAAGCAAGCTGTTTGGTCTGGCATGGTTTGAAGCTCCTGCCTTGATAGTCCAGAATGTTCATGCATTATGAACCGGATTTAACAAGATCTAATAGAAGGGAGTAATTAATTATCTAATTGCTGTTGCAAAAACGCTTTGAAACCCTCCCATGTTCCAAATTTATGTAAACCACATAGGAGAGAGTCTTAGGCCCACAGTGAATTTCTATAGGTTTTAAATAAGAACTTTAATAATGAAGCTCCCATATTGTTTCATTATTTAAATTGATGCAATTACTGTAAGAAACAATATCATTAGCCCAATTTCTGTTATTTATTTATAAAAAATTCAGGTGGAGCACAGTGATAGTTTTCTTAGGCCTTCACATGATCCATCAATAAAGAAAGATGATTTAAATTACTCAGCAGCATGCAGGCAAGCGCTATTACTAAATATCATCCCACCTCTACAGGCAAGCAGATAATTTTCTATATGTTGATAAAAATGACATGGGTATTTTGTTGAAATGCCATGTTGCAGAAAGAAAGAATATATTTGTTGCGGCCATTTTTATTTTCTGTTAATCTAGAAAACCAAGATTAAAAAAAAGCATGTCCTCTTTTTGCTAACAGTGAAATCCTAGGGATTGGTTTATAAACTGCTGGAAAGCATTCTGCATCAGAATAATTCAATTCACAGAGGCCTCATTTCTCATTTGTAATGAATTACAAAAAGGAGATATATAAACTCAGATTTTTGCACTGTCACTGCTCCCCACTGGGACCGACATGCTGTAGAGAGACCGATGGCATGAAGGGACCAATATTCAACAGGCACCAAATGAACAAAAAAAACACAGCAGCAGAAACCCTGCTTCATTACCTACAACTTTCTCCCTCACCTACCACAAAAGCAACAACTCCAAAGGACTGGCTTACCTGGCATGGGCTGTAAATTATCAATGTCACAATTACTTTACTCCCTTTTCCTTCTTTACACTTTAAAAGCAAAATGAGATCAGTCTGCAAGCAGATAATAAAACCTAGATGAGGAGATGGCCTCATGGAGAACAGAATGTATACTCATACAGATGTTTCAGGGACTGGAATTTATTATATGACCTTTATGAGGCATAATTGCTACATATCTCTCTCACTGAGGGATATTTTATCTCAGAGTGCTGTGCAGCTGATATTTTGTGGTTTTCATATAAACATCTTTTGAAAGGAGAAGCTAAGAGGTCAAACTGCACCTTACTGTAGAAGAGAATGCATTAAAGTTCAACAATAAATTTGAGGCTATATACTGGCCCAGGTAAAAAATTGGTTAAAATCAAAATCAGGGCAAAATAAAAAAAGGAGCCATGGCTTACCCTATACATCTTCTAGCTCATATGTCATTCACCTTCTCTCCCCATGCACCTTGAGAAGGAGAAATAGGATTTGTTGATGCAGAGGAGTGGCTGGAGTTTGTGAAATAAAGAATCATTTGTTGTAAAGTACTGCTACCCTTCCTTTAACAAAGCACTTCTTTTGTTGTGGCTGCTGCTTACTACATGAAAGATAATCTACCCACTACTCTGTTTACCTGTTCATTGTACTTCTCATCCAGCTGCTGTTTCATCTACAAGCAGTTTGAAGCAAGCATGACATCTTTGGATGATGTACTTTGAAAAGATCCCATTGCTGTGAAGTCCAGGTGCCCAAAGGGAATATTTATGCAAAAATAAAATGTAGTGACAAAACATAAGAGTGCAGTTACAAAATGTTAAGGACAAATAAAACGGGCTGAACTGTTTCCTTCCGGTGTCCTGGTTTTGATGGTCCTGACCGCACTGATCTCTGGGAGATTTCTTGGGTGGAACCAAGAGCTGATGCAGAGCCAGTCACCCGTACCTCTGTAGGTATGTCCTGCATAGATTCAAGAGAGTTAAACAATAGATAATAATATATTTTCTTTTCCTTAATTAAAGAAGAGAAGAGAGAAAAAAGAAGATATAACAACAGGAATTCCAGAGAAGATAACGTGACCCGTGCAAGACAACCCTCTTCAGAAGTTGATTCAGAAAGAAGGATGAACCAAAGGCACCTGAGGAGTCCTTCACCTGAATTCTGCTGGCCACAGAGGACAGGAGAAAACACCCAAATCGGACTTGAAAGTGATGCAATGATGGGTGAGACTGTGAGATTTGAGAACACAGGGGCACCCTGTTCACAAAAGAAACTTAGTATCTTGTGTGCTCTCTGGAGTGTGGCTGAGCCAAACTCTCAGCAACAAATTAGCACAAACATTTCTAACTTGATAACAAGGGGAGAAAAAACGATCTTGAAACTGTTAGCTTCAGTGGGAGCGATGCTGGAGGGGATTTGGAGAAGTGTCTCAAGAGACTGTCTGCTATCAACAGGCAGGAGATACTCCCACCAGAGCAGGGGGAGGGTTTTTGTCTTGCTATCAGCAAGCCGAGGTTGCTCCTAGGTTAGGAGGAGCAGAAATTCCTCTCACCAGAAAGGTGAGGGGGGAAGCTATCACAGAAGGATGGCAGAGCCATGCTGTGACAGCGCAGGGCAGCCATCAGCTATCCGGGGAGAACAGAGGTTGTCCGCGAGCAGCAGGCAGCCCAGGCTCTTCTGGGAGCCGAAGGAGGGGAGTTGCCCTGCCAGCAGCAGGAAGTAACTCCCTCCACCACTGAAAAGGAGCAGGACGATTTATCATCATGTCCAGAGTCTCCGGGGTTCCATGAGTCCTCAGATTCCCCAGTGTCCTCTGATTTAGACATCCCTCAACCAGTCCCAGGAAAGCCGAAATTAGCCATTCCCCTCGGTGAGGAGGAAAAGTGGGACTTTGCCTATTTTCAGGCTCGTAGCCCCAAACTGAGTACGCTTACCAGGGAGGCGGCAGCAGAGGGACCTTGGGGGGAGAGTGATGGATGGCGGGACCCAAAGAGGAGGGAGAACAGCCTCTGGCAGCGCTAGGCAGCATACAGCAGCCTGGGACGGCAGCGGGGGCAGCTGGGGAGGCCAAAAGGGCGGCGGGAGCCACAGAGACCGAGCAGGAGGCCAAGGGCGTGGCCAGGGAAAACACCGAGGTGATGGAGGCAGCGATGTGGGAAACAGGACATCCTTCTAACTGTCCTGGGAAGATTTACAAGTCACAAGAATTTAGATAGAATGATAATTAGTATGTCACACAGTGAAAAAGTAGAATTTGTGGATTTTAGAATGTGAGATCAGGGGACAAAGATGGAGGAAATGGGGTGTGTCCCTGAGCTTCCTCTTTGTCCTCTGTTCTCCATCCTCTGTGCTGGTGTGGCACATTTTGGTTGGTCTTGAAAAAAGTACACTGTACAACACAGTGGATAGATATTGGAGAATTGTTATAAATAAAGCATACATAATTTTCAGTATAAAAGATAGTGCCATCCCAAGGGCGGAAAGGGAGAGCACAGCACAAGGAGAGAACACCACAACCTAGCCTGAGGAGAGAGCACAGTGAGGAGTTCAGCACAGCCTGGCCTGCAGAGAAGACCGTGGTGGGCCAGGGAGCAAATATGAGAAAAGCAAAGAATAAACAAATTCCTTAACACGAGAAAACAGATGACTCGACCTCTTCTTCAGATGCAGGGCTGGGGAAAAGAGAAAGCTTTCACAGAGACAGAGACAAGTTAAGTTAGGTGAAAGCCAAGCTCACAGAGCTCTCAGAAACCCCAGAAGGCCCAGACAAGAAAAACAAAACAATGAGAAAGAAAACATATATTTTTATATTTTAAAAACCTAAAAGACTCCAGAGTCCTGGAGGCTCATGCTCCCAAGATGTTGAATTAAAATCCTGCTACAGGATTTGCCTAGATGTAGTCTTAATTATAGTATCTTTTTGGCTTCACACTGATGCATCTTCCTGAGTGCATTTGTATTGGCAAATTTGAGTTGTAAAGGATAACTTGGAATCAGGGAAGCTATTAAAAAAAAAAAAAAAAAAAAAGCAGCAGGGAGAAAGCATGATATGCAGAGGTATGTCTCTTTTATAAGGCTTGCAATGCTAGAAGTTTTAGCCAAGAAAGGTGGAGTGATAGAGCAAGAGATGGAGAGGTCAAACCTTCTTTATATTGTCTACTAGACACTGAATCTGACAGGAGCTGACAAAACCTTAGCTGGAAAAGAAAAAGCAGTATACTCACAGCTTTGATTATCTAAAAGGATTGTGAATATTAGGATAGGAATTAAAAATGCTCCAAAAATCATTTTGTTTAATGTCTGATGCCTGTACCAACACTGAGCATACGTTATTGCTTTTATTGTCATTTATAATAATATTACTGGAGAAGTAAAGAATCTAAGATGATACTAATGAGAAATTATAGCAGAGACTGTAGGTCCAGAGGTACTGCTCTCATCTGGGATCTGTGCTGCATAGCTAAAAAGCACCAGAACTTTATCTAAAATCATTGATTTATTGTTTCATTTTGCTCGCAATGTCATACCATTTTGGTTTTTTAAAGAATATTTTGTTTCCTTTTGTTAATTCTCCTAGTTTTCCTGTCCTAAGATCTTGTTTATTGATAGGCTTTGCTCTAGTCTAATTTGATGAAGGTGTTCTGTGTCCATTCATGCTCTCAGTTACCTTGCATGACAAGCCCTTGGAAGCAAAACTGCAACTCCACTGCTGCACTTGGCTTGTCACTGCCATGGTTTGCTTTCAGCTGGAAAGATCAGCTTGATAATGTTCCCATGTTCTTTTTCATAGTGCCTGAGCAGAAGTAAAGCACTGGGATAGAGGATCATGTGCTTGCTCAAAAATAATTCCTGACGAAGTAAAATCAAGGGAAATGTATTGCCTTTCATTTATAAATGGAGGTTCTGTTGTCCTGACTTCGGGAGCTTGATCTCCTGCACAAGACACTCTACTGTTGTGACTTCCACTAGCAGAAAACTGCCTGAGTGCTGCTAGATACTGAGATTAGCAGGTGTGTGCTGCTGGATAACTGGAAATTCTGTCAAATGCTGACCACACTGTGCAAATCTTTCCAAATCACATTCACATTACTAATGACATTACCTGTAGCAACGTCCCGCTGATCTAGGCTTCAGTTTATCTCAATGGCTCCTGCACAGGTGTTATTGCAGGGTGCTTTCTTTAACCTAAGTGTTAATAATTACAGAGTGGGAATATTTATCATGTTACCAACACTTCTCGCAATATGAACAGGCAACAATATTATAAATAAGGCAGTTTCCATGGTTAAGTATACAGATTATACAATCCTTATTCAGGCAAATCTTTATAACCAGTAAGTAAACATATTCCATAAGAGGAAGTATTGCAGAAGTAGGTCAAGCAGCTCTGCACTGAGGGGTCCTTCCTGAGGATGAACATTGTAGCAACTCTCCTTAAAAGCTGTCCTTATCTAGATGTCAATTCATCAGCTAGTGCCACTCTTTTTTCTTGTATTATAGAAACAGATAAAGCTGTCCAATGTCTAAGGCTAGCCCAAAGATCTTGTATTTTAAAGGCAAGACTTGTAGAATTTACTCATACCCAGTAAAGACTAACTCAAATATGGTTGTTTTGTTGTGTTGGACATGACCATTTATTATCAATAGCCAAGTTAGTAAAATGCAATGAGGGAGAGAAAAGAAAATTAATTGCCAGAACTTGGACAGTAGCTTGTGCTCAGCTTGCTTCCTGGGATTTTCAGGATTTTCTTTTCTCAAAAAGCTGGATTAACACCCTGGGGGTCCCGTCTTCCCCTTAATGGAAATGCTTCTTTGACATTTTTTGTTCCCTTTGGAAAATCAGACATCTTTGAGAATACTATCTCTGAAAATATAGAAAACGTTATTTAGCTATTAAGTACTTTATGGAGATTAATAATCCAGTTAATACAAGTGCCTGTAGCAATTCCTGCCAGAGAGGACATTTTAATCCTCTCCTTCAATCCCCTGTATTTAGTTAGTTTGCTGTGGTAAGCATGAATTCCAACAGAATTATCACTCACAGAATTCAGTATTTTCAGATGTGGTATGCTCTCGTTAAAGTCTCTGGGACCTGTGTGACAGGATTAGTGCCTAAACTGCCATGCTGAGACAATGCAAAACAAACCTCCAATTAGCTTAAGGAAAAATAAAATAACAGATCTCCTCTAGGGTAGATACATTTGCTTCATATCTAAGAAAGTCTTGCTTCAGTTATCAGGGCTTAACAGCTCTTCCCCTGGCTCCAATTTGTTATTGACATTGTAGTCAAAATAGGGCAGAAGATGACGTGTCGTTCATGGAGAAGGAAAAGGAGGTAATGTTGTTATGGAGAGCACAGTGTACCACAGATATGGTACAAATATGTACTATATAGCTCACAAATGTGCTGAGCTATCAGTTATTCCAGCTGAGCTTTCAAGGCTGCTACCTGAGAGATCTCTGAGAAAGTTTTATAGTATGAGGGGGAAAAGACTATGCTGGACCTCATGGTTGAGTCTGTAAGATTGAAAAAGAGGAGGAGGAATTCAGCTCAGAGTAAAGTCCTTGTTTGCAGAGCCATTAGGGAGCACATCCAAGAGTGTGTGAGCACTGCTCCTTATCCCAAGGGCATGGACATTGAGCCTATCCACTTGTAAGGCAACTTCACACAACACTGCCTTCACCCTGGCTCAAGGGTGCCCTGCCACAGGCACCCCAATCACCTAGCAACGGGAGCAAGGGGGAGGGCTGCTTTTATAGACACTAAAACATAGCACAGCACAGGTTTACGTTATTGATCAACAAAACTGTTTTGCTCTTTTATCTTCTTCTCTTTTTTTACATTCTTATGGCGAACTGAATTCTAATTCCAGTTTTCATTCAAATTGCTTTTAGATTCAGCATTTTAAAATGTTCTTCTATGTTCAGCTCTGCCCTCCTGTCTAAGCAGCCATTTCTCCACCTGCCATGTGTCTCTAAAGTTTAGAGAAAGAATGTCCTTGCAGCTTCTGCTGTAGAAGAGCTATGAGCTAAACAAGCTGAGCTTATAACAGTCTTTGTACCAGCTCAGCTCTCCCTTTCCTGATGATCTCAGAAAAACTGTTCTTGCTCTGTTTCAGTTTACAGCCATTATTCTCTAATGTGAGATGTCAGGAATGTGTGGGGAACATCAGTATATCTAAAGGGCTTTCAGGACCAGCACTAGAATAACAGAATAACAGGTTGGAAGGGACCTCAAGGAACATCTGGTCCAATCTTTCTTGGGAAAAGCATTCTTTAGACAAGATGGTTCAGCAGCCGGTCAATACTAACCTTAAAAGTGTCCAATGTTGGCGAATCTGCCACTTCCCTGGGGAGATTATTCCAAGGGTTAACTGTTCTCACTGTGAAAAATTATCCTTACTTGTCCAATAGGAATTTCCCCAAGATTAACTTGTACACCTCATCTTTTCCATGTGATTTCTTGCAAAAAAATTAGTCTTCATCTCTTTGTAGCCACCTTTTAAATACAGGAACATGGTGCACACAAATTGTTCCCTATTCTTGGATGTCCTTCCCCATGTCATGTTAAGAAATGCTTAAAGGTAAACACAGAAGTTTGGAGGAATCTGAAAGATACACTGACTATCTCAGCATATATCAACCTGATGCTAAAGAGCATCTGGAAGAAAGGCTGTAAGACACAATTGCCTTCAGAAATGCTGACCAAAATCCATTACTATTGTTCCCTCTCTACACTGCTGCAGATTTATATCAGGTTTCATTTTGTCACTGGGTTTACAGCCCAGGCTCTTGCACAGAACTAGACAATTGTTGTGGATTCCTTCCAACCTAAACCATTCCATCATTCTAGGACACAATATTAGGTGGGGTTTACATTATAAATACAGATGTAGCACCAAAATTTATGCCAAAGCTTTCTTCCCCACTACTGAAGGGCTTGAATTAACCCTTTCCACCTACTCCTCCCTGCTCTGCCAGTCAGGAATGGGCTTTGTGAAGAAAGGTGCAGTACTCAGTCCTCATATAATTGACAACAAACATAACTATCAAAATATGTTTTTAAATTATTTTCTAGATTGCTCCTGCATTCTCTCCATTACACAACACTACTGAGCTGTGACCAAGAGCCATGCTGGAGAAACAATATTTTTAAATTTCTTTTACCAATGTGTCTAACAGATTGACTGCAGAGCCTCAGCCCCTATAACCTAGTATCACTGCAGTGACTCCAGTGATTTGGAAAGAACTCTGACCTGCTGAAAAGCTAAATTTGTAACAACATGACTTAAATAAATCTAAAATTAAGCTTTATTTTAATTTTTATGTAAAACTACCTTTTAAAATTCATGTCATGCAACACAAGATAACAAGAACAGAAAAAGAAATGCATAATTTCTTTAGAAAGAGTCCAAACTTTTAAAATTATCATTACTACTCTGTGGCTGTAGGAACTGCTTCTTTCCCTAGAAAGTACTCTGTTATGGTTATAGCATTTCCCGTTCCACTTTAACTCAGCTGCTCAGTATCCAGATCATAAAATGTATGCATCTTGCAAAATGGCTGTTGCTATGCATACCTCAAATATTTAATTGGTGAAAATATAGCTGAATAAGCTTTCATTTACAAGCCAACAAAAGGTGTTTGACAACTTTAACTCAAAGAATGCTTTCTTTTGTTTTGCTTCCCATATACTTCCTATTTTAGTTTTGCTATATATTCACAAAACAAATGTTTCCACTTAATTTTCTATCCTGTTTCTTTCTGTGCTTGAACAGGAAAGGTTTTTAGGAAATCCAGAATGAGGACTTAACATTTGTGATGGGAATGGTGGCCGTTCTATGTTTCTTGTTACAGTAGTATTGATGTTTGAATGGGCCTTTAGGGTTTTGCTTGGGAAAGGGAAAAATAGTTGCAACATGGGAACTTGACCAAGGAAAACCAGGCTTAATGGACTTACCACATGCTGAGGCTGCTCAGCCAGAAAAAATATTCCCCCAGAGTGGATCTGTGCTTATCTGTTTTCCATGGATTTTGAGAGTATACATTCACTGTGCATTCACACTGCAGTTTTGAATATTCCATTAGATTCTCCTGTATTCCCTCATGAAGTGCTGAAGAAGTAACTCTTTTTCATTGTCCTGTATTTGTGGAAAACTCAAACAGCAGCCATGGAGTGGTATACCAAACAAGCTCTGCAGCTACTGATCATGGGCTGTACAGCCAAAGGTGAACTCCTTGCTCCTTCCTAGATAGTCCACATTATTTCAGCCCACCCTTCTTTCCCAAATTGAGTAGGCTTTGCAACTGTTCATTGTTAAAGGTTATTTTGCTGCAGTGAGGTGGGAGGAAGGTAGAATTAATGATCTCTATTCTCAGAAGAGTGGAAAATGTTGGATTAAAATTCTTTGGAGGAAGTTCCCTAATGGATAGATTGAGACTGGTAAAAGTCTCAGGGATGCTGAGCCAGTAGTTAGCCTGCAGAAACAGAAATATACATTACTGGGAGGCAGTGGAAACATTACAGAAATCTAGCTTCATGTTAACACTGCTGTGAGTGTATTTCAATGGTTTAATTTCAGAGAGCAGGTTATTCTGTGTAAATCTGACTTAGCTATTGCAGCCTCTGTCTTGGGCCCTTTCAGGTGGTGTTCTGCATGTTCTGTGGGCGATTTGTAAGGCACCCTGAAAGGTGGCCCTGTTGCCTTTTTCCCAACCTGGAAATAAAACTTGAGATAATTTTAAGGATGTAATATAAAAGGGGATCTTCATTAGAAGGCCTCCAGACTCAGTTATGGAATGATGTCCACAAAAGCTCACCTTCCCAGGGCAAGCACATTTTATAGGTTTTAGGAAATTAGCATAATTGATGAAAAGCACCAATTAGGAGGATAAGTGGTGATGCAATTCCCCATCAGGTCAAGCCTCTTCTCCAGAGCCCTCCCTTCACCACTAGTTATACTTGGTCCATGAAAATGTATCTTAAAGAGTTGCTCTCAGCCTTGGTTTCCAGGAAGAACCAAGATAGCACAGGGCCTTGTACCTCCCAGGGCTTGGAGCTCTGAACTGGTTTGGTCTTTCTGCTTAAGGAAAGACTATGGAAAAGTGGGAGAACTTGTAACTAATACGATAGACTACATAGCTACAAATACATGTGTGAAGAATACAGAGAACATAGACAAAAAGGCAAAACCTAAATGTCATCAGCCCATCAAAGCCAATCAGGTGTTATTTGACCTCAGGAAAGAGTAACAAGAGGTTATGCTGCCTTTTTTAAAGACTTTAAAAGTCCTGAGACCAAAGTCACTATCAGATTATAAATAGTAGGTGACTTGTTGAGAAGATTAGAGTGCTCACAGGATCATGTCCTGTGTTTTGGGGCTCTAAACAGTGAAACTTAATGGAAAAACCCATTGCAGGAAGAGAGGGAAGGGGGTTTCCACCTCCATCATTCTACCCAAAATGGGACACTGGGCTGCAAAGAGAAAAGTTAGTAGCAAATTGTTTATAGTTAGGGAAATAAATGTTCTGATTCTTGGCCACTGTCTTCTTGACTTGGACTCTCAGGAGAGAGAGTTTTCCACAGCAGGCTCTGGATGGGAACCAGTGATCTGGGCAGAAGTGATGGAATGGTTTTGGAAGAGATAACTGAGGGCAGAATTTATAGACATGCACAACCAATGCATTGGAAATAGTGTTTATTTGCTCAGTCAAGGGCAGACACAAAGCTATTGTTAAGTTCATTGGTTTAAGTCTCTCTCTCTTCTTTCCACAGACCCAACCGTGCTCTTGACTTCTGTTCATTTGCTTGCCACATGCTCTTACAGACTCTCCACCAGCTGTAAGAGACAGAAGATGTGCCCTTCCTTCCTCGTGGGACTGTCATCAGCAGAGAACTCAGAGCCATGTAGTGGAAGAGGATCCCAGAGCCCATACAGACATACAGTTCCTTTTTTTTTTACCTTCCTGTAGGAAGTCTGTCCTTCTTTCTGCTTTCATAAACTTGAACAAATCCTGCTGAATTGATTCCTCCTCTTGAAGTGATTCCCTGGTCTGTAGGGCAGGTGCTTACACTAAAATAAGTCTGTACTGCTGTGAGCTCAGCATGAATTGAAGAGTTCTCCATTTTGGTTACATTGGCAGGGGTGCCAAGACTAACACGGGGCCCAGAAGAGCTCTCATCTGGATCAACCCAGTTGGACATTTTATTTTATTAGACTTTGACTCCTGTGTCATAGCATTTAGCACTGAGCCAGAGGGAAGCTCTGCTGCTGCTGCTGCCCTGCTTCTCTGGACCATGGCAGTGTTGCTCATGGGTCAGAGAGATGAGATGTGATCCCCTTTGGTTCTTTTTTCAAGTCTGTTGTCAAAGGCAGTGTGTGGTTGATTTTTATTTTTATGTACTCTTCCCCTTCTAATGTAGCTTGGAATATTTGTGTAGTGTGGCTGATGCTGGTGGCCATTGCTTAAGGGAACAAGTATATTTTATTGTAAATTTTTTTTGCCATTGCCTGTGTTGTTTATTCTTCCTGCCCTTTTCTTTCTTACCCTAATTAAATAGGCTCCATTTGGAAATTAATACAATCCTTGAAATCCCTGTGGAATATGTCCCTTTCTCTTCCATTTGACAAAACACTGGGTCTGTGTGCACTGTTCACATGTTTGAAAGCCATACACGTGTAAGAATACGGTGAGAGAAGGCTGTGCTTTTCCCTTGCACTGAACAAGTAGCAGCAGACACCCCTAAATCTGGCTGGAGGATTGTCCATGTGCCCATACGTGCCTTTGAACCACCATGATGTTCCTCTGCACAATTTAACAAATGTTTATGTTGGTTACCTGAATGTTATGTAAATAAAAATTAACTTCACAGCCTTATCATGATTTATAAAACCTACACTGGGATTTGGAAGCCTGTTTTGCAGCTTTGTGTGATTGCAGAGTTTGCAGTGGAGCACAAAATGGGACTGGAATGGAGCCTGGTTTGTGTGAGGAGAGAGGCACCAGTAAAGCGAGTGGGAGCCAAGCTACCGAGTCACAACCCTTGTTTCTGCAGCACCCCATCTATTTTCTTGATGGTCTCCTGCTCCTGTCAAAAACAGGAACATAGCAGAAGAGCAGGTTTCCCTCCAGGCATTTTCAAATTCCTAGGACAGTCTAAATAGGAAAAACAGTGCCAGCACTTAGGAGCACTGTCCTGCTACTCAGCTGTCAGTAGTGTGAGGCGAACATTAAACTTATTACTGTCCCACATTCCCAGGATGAGGAAAATTTAAGCGCTTCATCTCATTGACTTAAAAAACCAGGCTGGAATTCACAGGAATATTCACAGGGATATTCACAGGAACCTGTGAGCTTTCCTTAAGAGGGATTGGACTAAAAACTCGACCACAAGTCTTTCTGGTGTAACTTCATGCATGGCCAAGTTTTGGCCAGTCCATGTCTTGCTGAATTTCCCTCTGGAAAGCTGTGACTTGATGCTCTGATCATTTGAGTGCTGATGTTTTTTCTCCCTCTCTTATCAAAATGTATGTATTAGTTCTTGCATTTTGCAGTGGTTGTGAGAAAACAAATGTCATCAAAGGGCTAGATCTCAGGCAGAGCTTCGTGGACTTGCTAAGGTTGTACTGCCACAGCTTTCATAAGGGTCAGATGGTTAGGAGCTCATGAGAGCAGCATGACATTTAGGATTTGGCAAGATTCCAAATTGGCATGGTCAGTCTTGCTTTTCTTCAGAATTTGGGGCTTATTAACTTATATCTACTTGCCCTTTATAAATACGCAAAATAATACTTTTAAACATTACTTCGCAAACCAGAACACTTGGCTTGCGAGAATGTGTCTGTGCTTTGCTCTTAGAGCACAGTGGCTTTGTACGGGGTCCTCCCTCAGTGATTTTGCACATCTACAATTTGTATAGTATACTGTGGTTGTGGGTGCAAAGCTCACGAGCAGGTGAGGAAAAAGGAAGCTCCAGCTCAGATTCTCAGCCACAGTTCTGAGACTGCAGATGAAGATTTTTCTCTAGACAGAATAGGGAGGAGTTTAGATGTTGTGACGTATTCTATAGGATAGCAACACCTCTCTTATGGCCTCATTTTCCTGAAGATGAGAACAAAATAATTTTAGATTAATTTTGGCTTGTTAGAACTGTCACAGTGTCTCACTCTTCCACAATTTCATTCACCTTCCTTAGGAAAGAAGCCTTTGGATCCAGCAGCTGACAGGAAACACAGCTAATGATGATTATTTGTATAATCTAAAAGTATTTTCTCTTCCTTTCATTTGGGAGCACTTGCACTCTCTGTCTGTGTCTCTGAGTTCAGCTGAACAGCAGTCAAACTGCATCACTCAGTTATTTCGTTAGAAAGGGCAAGACAAGCAAGAGAGCAAGGCTGAAGTAAGAAGGGCTTTGTTTCAGGGGTGAAAAGTGGGTTTCTCTGTACTCTGAGATAGAGCTGAAAAACCTGAATTTCAAATTAATCTAAGAAACACAAGAAAAAAATATTTAATATTCCTGACTGTAGGATAAGCAGGAGCAAAAGAAAAAATAAGGATGGATAGAATTCTTTAAGCTCATTAATAGCTTTGCAGGACAGTTTACTGTAAAATGTCATCTCTGAGTTCTTGCAAGCCTGTGAAACAAAAGGAGGTTCTGAGTCCTAAAATACATCAAATGCTGAAGAAAAAGCATAAATGGGAAATCCAACTTCATTAAACTTTCCAAAATCATGCTATCAGTTAATTATTCAGTCTTTTCATTAAATCATGGAACCCCAGAATGGTTTGGGTGGAAGGTACACTAAAGCTCATGTCACTCCCCTCATGGGCAGGGACTTCCACTATCCCAGGCTGCTCCAAGACCCATCCAGCCTGGCCTTGGACACTTCCACGGATCCAGGGGCAGCTACAATTTCTCTGGGAAACCTGTGCTGGGCCCTCACCACCCTCACAGGGAAGAATTTTTTCTCTTCAAGAAAAATTACCCAGCTGATCAAATTTTTCACCACTCCTCTTTTTAAAGCAACAGGAAAAAGCTCACCTAGGAAAATAAAAATTCTTCTTAAAAATATATAAATTTATATTTATACTTTCTGAATGAATGTAGGATCTGTGACAATGCCACACTTCTTTTCACAAAGGATGTTTTATTTTCAGGGAAAGATTCATATTTATGTGACCCACCTAAAAGAAATAGAAAATTAGATAACAAAAATATGCAGTTATAAATAAATTAGGGCTATTCTACCTAAAATTTATATCCACAAGCTATGAAATAATAAACTTGAACATCATCCTATATTCACCTACCCCCAAAAAACTTATTTACCATTAGTAGCCATCAAATCCTATCTCAGAGCTCTTCTGGGAGGGATTCCCATTTTTCAGAGGTCTGCTGCAATCCAGAACTGTCCACATGGTGTGACTCAGCTTTTAAAGGTAATAACAACCTGGTTTTGTCTGTCCTCAAAGAAAAAATCTTATGTGATGTTGGTAGTATTTGGGTTCTTCTGAAGAGTGGCGGTGACAGATCTTTTTATATTGATTGTGGATGCTGATTCTCATTTTTTCTGAAGAAAAACCCCCATATTCTAGATCTCCCATTTAGATCTCAAAGTGCTGAACAAAGGGCATTTACAGCCTTTAAAAAAAAAATTGCACATTTGTAATGGATTTGTAGTTTAGTCATTAAAGGTCCTGAAGATGTTGACTGAGATTCTCTGGTCCTGGGAATGGTAGAACACTATAATTATGGTTCTGGGGTCACCTCTGAGTGCTACAGGCTGTCAGCTACACTGAGAGTCAGAGTGCTACCAGCCTGTTAAAAAACTGAGTTTGTCCAGAGAGCACCCAGAAAGGTAAAGTGCTTTATTTTCAAGAAGAGGAAAGTAAAGCTTTGGGTGTGATTGGGGATGTTCATAGGAAACAACAGAGCAAGATGGAAGAAGGTTACTCAAATGCTAAGGGGAGAAAATAGGACAGGATAAGAGGGAAGACAGATGGTAGGAAGAGAAGTAAAACTGTAATGCATAGTTGAAATGGATATGTAAAACAGGGATTGGAAATCTGTGGGGTGGGAATGAAAAAACTATAAGAAATGTGACACTAGGGAGAAATTGTTGTGGGCAATTGAAAAACCAAGAACAGAAAATTTGTGCACCCTCACAGGACTGTATGGTGTTTCAGTTTGTGAGGGAAAATGCTGAGGTAACTCAGAGGCGACAGCAAGAACTTCAGAGGGGAGGAATGCTGGAAACCTGGCTTCACCTGGACAGCACAAAATGAGTATTTGGGAGGTAAAGTTGAGTTTTATTCCCACTGGACTGTGGGAACAAATGATGCAGTAATTTGTGGAGGAAATGTAGCAGGTGTTTTTGGCAGGAAAACTTGAGGCGATCTCTAGATGACAAATTTGGTTGTGGGAAAAGGCAGGAAAAATCTGAGGTAATTTGGGGAGGACAAGCAGAGAAAATTTTGTGATTAAAACTGAGGTAAATTTTAAGAGCCAAAAAAAATTTTTGAGGTAAATTCTCAGGTTATTTGCAAGGGGCTGAACGAATATTTTTGAGGCAAAAACTGAGGTAATCTGTGATGGACAATTAGAGAATAGTAGTGAGGGAAAATCTGAGGAGAATCAGTAGGGGGCAAAAAGAGCATTATGAAGGAAAAATCTGAGGTCATCTGTAGGGACCACAATGAACACTGAGGGAGAGGTGGGTGTCCCAAGTGATGCTGAGGGGATGAGAGGGTCACTGAGTGAATAGGAGCGACACTGGGGGGACGGGTATCCCCGAGTGAGTGGCAGGTGCCCCGTGTGTCACTGACACCGGAAGCGGTCACTAAAGGAATGGCCGACTCTCCGTGTGTCGCTGGGGGGAAACGAGGGTCGCTGAGGGGAATGGGGGTTTGCCTTGTCTCGCTGAGGGGATGCGAGTGTTCCCTGAGGGGAATGCGGGTTTGCCCTGTGTCGCTGAGGGGACACGAGGGTCGCTGAGGGGAATGCGGGTGCGCCCTGAGGGACACGAGAGGAGCGGGCGGGTTCCCGTCGCGCGGCCGCCGCCACCTGCTCGGCACGGCCGGGGCGCGTTTCCCGCCCGCGCGCGGCGGCTCTGCCCCGCCGCTCGCCTCAGCCGCGGCGGCGTCAGTCGAACCCGCTGTGTCTGCCTCTCGCGGCGAGGCGCCGGGCGAGTCCTGCAAACGTTCTGGGAGGCGCCATGAGGCAGCCCGCGGGCTGAGGCACAGACGAGGAACGGACGGCGGCCATTGACAGGACTGCGCGGTGTTTCGCATTGTGAGGGGAAATGCTGAGGTAAGTCAAAGGGGACATCTCGATCTTCTTGGGGGAGGAGTCCTGGAATTACCTGTCGTCACCTATGTGGCAAGAAATTACCATTTTGGCGTGAAATTGAGCAGTGTGGGAACAAAAAAATGCGATCATGTGTGGAGGACATGTAGCGGGTATTTTTGGCGAGCAAACCTGAGGTGATCTGATCGCTAAGGGAGAAAATTGGTTTTTTGGGACAAGTCTGAGGTAATTTGTGGAGGACGGGCAGAGAAAATTTTGTGATAAATCTTAAGATCATTTTAAAGTGCTAGAAGAAACATTATTGAGGTGATATCTCAGGTAATCTGCAAGGGAATTAATGGACATGAAATCTGAAATGATCTTTGTGCTATAGAACATTTTATACGTAAAATCTGAGGTAATCTGTAGGAGATATTTTGGAGGGAATATCTGAAGACATCTTTGAGCGCCTAAATCGATACTTTGGGTGCAGAATCTGAGGCAATCTGTAGGGGACATTTTAGAGGGAAAGCTTGAGGTAATATATACGGGAGAGTAAAAATATTTTATGGAAAAATCTTAGGCCACTCATATGTCACAGATAGGTGACATTTTAGAGGAAAAATCAGAGATAATCATTTGGGGCGTCCGGTGTCACTTTCTTGTCAGAAAACCTGAGGTTCCTCACAGGATACAAACTAACCCTTTTTTGAATGGGTGAATTTTGAGTAATTTAGAGAGGGAAAATGAGCCTTTTTGAATGTGAGTTTGTGAGAAGGACGGCTTATTTAAAATTTTTATTAAAATTTATTAAGGTATAAGTTTTTATCCATCACTGAGGTGTTTTGGTGATTGGCCAAAACCTACACCATTTGCTTAAAACAATGTTCTTTATATATCGTTGCATTACAGAGTGACATGTATAGTCATAAGAGTTTGTATACATTTTATCCTTGTGAGTGTAGGTGTTTCATGATTTTTTTACCTGGTTTTAACCTTTGACTTCTCTGTATGCCATATTTCAGATTAAATTAATATATTTTTATTTCTTTTTATGGTTTTATCTTCTTGGTTTACACTCTTTGATAATGGGGAGTCAGTAAATCGGGTTCTGGTTTTTTTTCCTGTTATCATTCAGATGAGATAGTCTACAAAATGCGAGGAACTACTTCATTATCTTACACTATTCTTTGATTTAGTTACATGAATAAAAGCATTTTAACATTAGATAGTCTCTATTTTAGTATTATGTTAGGGGTTAAGATATCTATTTATTACACTACTATTTATATGAGCAATACTGTGCATATATAAACTGACAGATTATACTAAAATGTAATTTTAGTTATAAGTAACTAAAATTTAAAAGTAGTTAAAAGGAATTACAAATTGTATTATATTAGAATCTTTGTGATCAGTAATAACTTGCAAAAGCTAATAACTATATTTGTCACTTATAACAGCTCTTTGTTCTTACTTTATTTGGCTTGAGCATAAACTTATTGTATTCGATACAGAGAAAGAAAAAGAAAAAAACTAGAAAAGGAAGTATGCATGAGGGTGAGGGATAGAGAGAGTGACAGGTTAGGTGGGAGCATATCACTTATCTGAGGGTTTTAATCATGTCTTGTTTTCTTTTGTTTGCTTCTTCTAAGTAGGAACACCTGTGTGTCTCTCTTCTACAGGGTCAGTTTGACATTGTCTTTTGCAGTATTCTGGATTTGTTGCATTATGCTGTACTGTTCTGATGTCTGGGGAGCCTTTTGGGGGAAATTATTGATGAGTCATGGAGTTCCCTTCTGCTGTGGATAAGTTTTTTGTTTTTTGTTTGTTGTTGTGGTTTTTTTGTTTTTGTTTCTGGGTGAAGGGATTCTTCAGCTTGGCTTTTTTGCACAGTGGAGGATGGCCACTTACTGCACCTCTGATCAGAGACTTTCTTTTGACAGACACACTCCAAGCTTCTCTCTCTTCTTCCCCCCTCCACCTTTTGGTGTGAGGGTCTGTGCAAGCTGTGATAGCTGGGAGTACTGGGGCTGTTAACTCTTCTTTGAAGGTGCTAAGCTTGTGCTTTGTGAATATTTCCATCTTGAGTTATTCTTTATCTTATCTTCACTAGTGAACGGTGTAAGGCCTCTCAGAGCCCCAGTTAGGGTGTGGTGGTTATCTTTGCAGCTTTTGTAGCACAGTGTCGTTATAGCAGGTAAAAGTCTTTAATGAAAATTAAGTTATTAATTATATCTCAGTCTCTGATAATCTGCCTCATGACTTAAACAACGTAATGATGTTTTCTGATGTTTCTCCAGTTTGTGGGTTGCTCATGGTGGGTTATACATAAGAGTGGTTAGTAAGAGAAAAGATAGAAGGAGATGTAATAATGTGAGCAATATAATACTTATTTTAATTATTAAAATGTAAATTTAATTGAAATTATTAATGTTTATTACTTAAATAGATCTTTAGTTCTTGTAATATAATTGTACCTTGGAAAATGTGAATAGATTTGTTGAAGATGTGTGCTTATTATACTTTAAAGGTTGTAAAATAGGTTGACTGTATTAACATAAAATTGGAAGAATTTTATCAAACACGTTTTACAGCAAGGTTATGTTATATTTTTTAGAAAATAGATTGGTACTGTTGTAATCTTATTTTTGACCTAAAACAGCAATTGTAGCTTTATGGGTGAAAAAAAAAAAAAAATTTAGTTGTATTACTTTAAGAAACTCCTTTTTCTTTTGACTTCCCATGGTCTGTAACTGTCATGGAGTAGAGTGTGCCAGGGTTACTACATTGATTAGCATAATTAAAAGAAATGAGGTAGAATGAAAATGTTTTTCCTGGATACTGGAAGTTTTACAGTACATTGAAGAGGTTTAGGTGGGTTTGAGAGTTGGTAGAAGATGGTTTTCTATTTTATTTATAACCTGTTAGGATTTTTTAGTTCACTATATTAATAGCATTTTAAAGAAATTCAGCTAATTTATAATAAAAAATTTCTAAGATAGAATTGGGAAGGTCAATACATATATGTAGGATTTTGTATATGCATAAATTCTTGTACTAACTGAAGATAAAATCAGTTTAAATAAATTACATACTTATAAGACTTCTTCTGCTATATTATATTTTCTTTCATAAAAAGATGAAACAAACTTGGAAAAAGAACTTAACTATATATAAAATACTTTGACTAATATTTGTTTTTTTTGCATCGTAAACAAATAAATTATAAATGTTAACAAATTTGACAATGTAAGCAATTATGTCAATTTAACAGCTTCATTAGTTTTCACATAGTTTTTTATCTGATGGTAGTTTTTGCAATTAAAAAAATGAGAATTTTGCTTATTATAAATCAATATTAGAAGAAAAAAAAAAGTTCTTGTGGGTTTTATAACGTGATAGAGCTTAAAATGAAGAAATAGTTACTGCATCTAGGTTCGAATCCGCTGCTTGCAGTTTGCCTGTTCCTGACTTTGTTTTCCTTATCTTCAGTGTACGGATATTTGAAATTCTGAGAATAAACTTCTTGGGTAAAAAGTATGATTAAGTTGTTAATCATATTACATTGTTATTATTTAAAAAAGGTTTTAGTTTCTATGTTCTGCCTTACAGTTTTTGAATGGCATCTTTTCCAGTTGATTTAATGTTCAGCAAAAAGAGTGGTTTAGTTATTGGAACTGCTTTTCTTTTAGGGCAGTAGGCTTTTCTGCTTGGAGTAATTAGCCTTATTAACTTTACAGATAACAGTTGCTCTTTTTCCTCTAATGGTCTTAATTTTGCTGTTCATCTAGTTTTTTACTATTTTACTGTATTTTAGTGACTGGATTCTAATTTTGCTGGGTTAATGATTAGGTATTTTTTTTAGTGGCTAAACATGGCACACTATTTGGTAACAGTTTGTTGACTTTTGCTAATTTTAAAGTCAGGGTTGACACACTTTTTGTTATTAGATATCAATTAAAATATTCTGCTCTTTATTAGAACAGTTTTGTTACTCTTTTTTTAAAATTTTTTTTGCTGAACGCAACAAAGAAAATTTGAGTTGTAAGACAAGATTTCAGAGAATGTTTTAGGTTTAAAATTTCAGTTTTTCTCCACAAAATTCTCTGCTATTTTTATTCCAAAGCTTTCTTTGGACACGACAGTCATGTTTAGTCGCAGGCAATGACTTTGCCTACAGCCTTTTTTTAAGCTCTCTCTGCAAGCAAGGCAGATAATTAAGTAATGACTACTTGAATTTTACACCAACTGTTTTTGTGTTTAGACTATCTTTGCAGAAGATGACCTGGCACTAAATTCATTCAACAAAGAAAACAAAATTCGTACTTTGTATTTTATATTACTTCAAAGGTCGGAATGATAGTTCTTAAGGGGTGCTTTGCATAAGTTAATTTTCAAAAGTCTCACTCTTCTCTCTGGGAAGGTGCTTTTTGTATTAAATTAAACAACATTAATGTTATAAACGCTGGAATAGTTTCTCTCGAGGGGTGTTCCTTAGAAAATATTTTCTAAGGTTCTGCTTTTTACACTTTGAGAGCACTTAGTCTTTTAACAAAGTTACAGATTGTAAACTTATAAATATTAAAGTTAAACAACCTGATTTTAACAGTTCTGATTTATTTGGTTTAATTTGGAACTAATGTACAATAATGTATTTTAAGTGGAAACCAAAAAATTAGGAGGGAAAACAGTTTCAAAAATGCAATAAATAATTGTTCTAATATAAAAGCAAAGTGTGATGTAAAATTTTTTACTTGAAAACAACTTAAAATATAATGCTTTAAATATTATTCTTACTCATTACAGTGAAAGTATTACTTTAGTAGCGTAATAGAAGGATATTATGCATTAGCAAGTTGGAAATATAAATCTATGCTTATGGCTGTAATTCTCTCTCTTTTAATGCCCCCATGATGGCTATCTAGGAAAGGAAATGAGCAATTTTTGAGAAAAAAAAATTGTGTGTTGTTATATTGATGACTATCCTAGGTAACTACAAGAGTTTTTAGGGTATTTTTCAATGTGCACAAAAAAAGTTAAAAAAGTTAAAAATAAACTAATGTTAGACACGATTATAAAAGACTTATTTCTTAGTGTAGAATGCTAAACACTACCTAATGCTTAAGACAAATAAAACAGTATCACCTTTATACTTGTCACAAATTTATGGATTTCACATGGTTTATTTCTTTGCTTTAAAAGAAATGAATGTTTAAATGAAACATGAACTTTGTGGGTTTTTTTTAATAATATTAGTTCTGAGAAGAAGAGATGGTAAGGGGGGAGTAAAAACAGACTATATCAAGAAAAGATAGCTTGCTTTAGTTATTTATATAAAAATAAGTTTCCTTTAATTTGTTTAACAAGAGAATTTAGAAGAGAATGATTTAAGGTTTTTTTGATATTAGAGTCAGCTTGTGGAAAACTTTGATAACAAGTTCTAAACTGACAGGAAATTAGATCAAATTTAAAAGATGTGGCTTAAATACAGGACCTCTGGGCTTTACAGTAGGGCCTAACAGCTGCTGTGATTGTTCTTTGTAATGCTGATTAGTAAGAGGAAGCCATTTTTTTAAGCACAAGAAAAGTAAAACAGAGGTAGAACATAATTTTTTGTTTTTACAGTAGTTTTTATACCTTACTGTTATTTAAAATTATTTTTTTCATATGTTAAATCTTTGTATAGTTCCCTTAAAAATGTAGGTTAGGTTTTATATATAAGTAGCTTTCAACTAGTGTTCCCAAGGGGACTCTTAGTATTATGAACAAAGTCAAATAGTAATAAACGTTGTTTAAAGGAACTGTTTTTAATGTAACTATAGTGTGTTTTTAAAAGTATCTTTTTGCAAATAAAATATGCAGTAAAATTTTCAGCAGGTTACCAGAACATTTAAAGAATTAAGTTTTACACAGTTTTGTAACTAAAAATAGGTTACTTTTGATACTTAGTCTTAGTAATACTAACTGCTATTGCATTTGAGATTAACACTGCCTTTTAATAAGTTGCTTATCTTAAGTTATTGTATTTTTACATGGTTACAAAAAGACTTTAAAGGCCAAAAACTCATGATGCTAGTTGGGGCTTTGAATTTGAAGGAAAAAAAAAAAGAAAAAAAGAGAAAATAACTCCTGACATCTGTATTTATCAGGTTTTTGAACCTCTTTAAAAACCTTTCAAGTCCCCTCTCTGGGCAGTTTTGCCTTACATGCCTCAGTTCCTTCTAATAATGACAGATGTTGCACTCACACCTTACTTACAGATGTCAGTTCACATCTGAATTGACCACTTCAACACAAAATCTTTACACTCATTAATCACACAAGATGTAGGATATACACATATACTCTCTTCATTTCTTATTCACACAATACTCAGGTACCTCTGTTGTTTAATTAGGTGTTAATTTTTTTAATAGGTACTATTTATCAAATGCTTTAAATTTCCTCGGAACTCCCTCTTTTTATAATGCCTCTCTAAATGGAATAACCTCCACTAAATTCTCCATTCGATTCGAGTCTCTCAGGATAAGGATCAGAACTTCTTTGCATCCTGCCCTTTGCAGCTCGTTATTTTAATTACTGTTGCACACACCAGCATCCTTAATCACTCTGGTGACTCATCCGGCCGTGTACTTAAGCATGGACATAGAGTACCAGGCTTAAGCTCCAGTGTATATCAGGTCTGGGCGCCGTGCAGTACCTAACTGGAGCTGTTGTTTCTACACGCAGAATCGAGCTATATTAATTCTCTACAATTTTTCCGGGACTCACTCGGTCTTTCCCTTACACTTCGTCCCTGCTCGCGGCTAGCAGGACCCCTGCACTCGCTTTGCAGATCTGGATGGTCCAGCCGCATCTCACACGCACACACGCCATTCACTTTCCAGGCATTCGTGTCCCCCCCCCTCCCCCCCCCCCCCCCCCCGCACTATACTTACCTGTCTAGGTCTTCGTGCATAGTTTAGGGGCTGACACTTGCCGCAGTTCCTTGGGGAGTTTTTTCTTCCCCTTTCTATCCCTTTTCTCCACCGAGTGTTAGAGCTGCTATCATTGATATCATCAGGAGAAGCCCCGTCGAGCTGCCGAACTCAGGAGGGCGCCTCTGGCTCGGGATCTCCTGGAGTGATGGAAATGAGGTGCGATCTCGGTAGAACCTCCAAATTGTGAGAAACAAAGCTCACTATTCAAAATTTTTATAAAAGTTGATTAAGGGATAAAAGGGATAAAATCCAGCGCTGAGGTGTTTTGACGACTGGCCAAAAAACACACTGTTATCTTAAAACAATGTTCTTTATATACTGTTACACTACAGAGGTACATGCATATTCACGAGTTTATACATATTTTAGCATTCTTGTGAATTTAGGTGTTTCATGAATTTTTTACCTGGTTTTAACCTTTGACTTCTCTGCATGCCATATTTCAGATTAAATTAATTTATTTTTTTTAATGACATTTTTATGGTTGAGGTCCTGTTGTTTTTGCACTCTGATAACGAGAAGTCAGTAAATTGGGTTCTGGTTTTTGTCCCTGTTATCATTCAGATGAGATAGTCTACAAAATGCGAGGAACTACTTAATTATCTTACACTATTCTTTGATTTAGTTACATGAATAAAAGCATTTTAACATTAGATAGTCTCTATTTTAGTGTTATGTTGCGGCTTAAGGTATGCATTTATTATACTATTATTATAAAAGCTATACGGTGCATATACAAGCTGACAGATTATACTATATTAAAAAGTAGTTAAAAGGAATTATAAATTGTATTATATTAGAATCTTTGTGATCAATAATAACTTGCAAAAGGTAGTACATAAATGTGAAAGCCAATAGCTGTATTTGTCATTTATCACAAGTCGTTTGTAACACAGCATTTAGAGGCAGTGTCTTCGACGAAAAATGTGGGATAACTTAGAAGGGAAAGAGGTAACATTTTAGGTGGAAACCTGTGATACTTTAGAAGGGTACTGTCATGGGCAGATGGGAGCTACAGAAAAAATATGTTAGAAAAGCCCTCCTGAGTTGTGAGGTGCTAAACCCACGCTCTTGCTTTCTAAATTCCTCACAGAGGAACCTGGGTGTGGCGTAATCCAGTCATAAGCCTCAGATTTCACAAAGGTTTATGCCAAAAAGATTTTGTATTTATATTTTTACCCATGAACATTTAAACAATTTTGACCTTCAAATTAAAGGATTGCATACCAATGTATTAATATAAACTTATAGGATTGAATATCATAAAAACAAAATAAAAGTATCTTCATGAAAATTGTCTGCTACAAAGCAAAGGCGCCATAAAAATCAATGTAGTATAATGCAATGTTTAGAAAAAAGACGGATTATATAAAAGCAAAAAAAATTATTCTAAAAAAGTTAATGTAACATATATACAGAAAATTAGTAGTAAATACCTTATTTTTTAAAAGAAACTGAAGTGTATTCACAATCAGGGAGGGATAATGACACACCATTCCAGAACGGAATAAATTAGAAAATAGAAAGTTAATATTTAGGAGGGGGAGGCTTGAGGATCAGCCTGTGGGGCTCTTGGGTGGTGGTTCCCTTCAGGCACAGGAGCTGGAGCTTCTCAGGCCTGAGCATGTCCTGGTCCACTGGCAGAAGCCGTGGGACGGTGAGGCAAGAGCGGCAGCGACGTCGGGCTCAAGAGTGGACCGGCGAGGCAAGAGGGAGCCGAAGAGTGAGCACGAGGGCCCTCTGGGCAAAGGGCCTTTGTGGCATGGCCAGAGCACCTCGCGAGTGCCACGGCTGTTTTTGCGCTCGGCTACCCGCCCTGCAAGTAGGGCTGGGTCTTTGCTGTGTTTGTTTGTGTTTATTAAAAATTTTATCAGAATAAAAGAAAGAAATTAAATGTTCTAAATGTATTCTTTTATTATCTATTGTTATTATCTCTTTTTATAAAGATACAATTTTTTAGCAAGAGTAACCCTTTTTGATAACTTGTTAATTCTAGGGAATCTGAGGAAAAAGAATTAATAGTATTTGGATAAATTACTTCCAAATGTAATCTACACTTTTTTATAGAAAGGGAAGAATAGGGGCTGTACATTCTGCTGCTCAAATTCTACTCCGTGGTCTTCATTTTGCCGTCACCCTGGGCTCTAAGTTATTGGCATAGGGAGTCAGATGCTGAGCTGGTGTTTTCTCCACCTAGAACTTGATTTTGATATGCTTTTTAAAATGTGCAAATCAAAAACTGTACAAACTACAGAAAAGAAAAAAAAAGGCCAATCCTTTGCTTTAAAGAACGTACTATTTCCTAATTAAGACAAATATTGATGATCTAGCTGACAGTTTTAGAGAACTTCAGTTACAGATCTATTTCTGGAGTCCTAATTTATTCTCAATGCGATATATTAAGCACTTAACTTGGTTTTCTCAATTTAGATAGTTTTGCTGGCTTTAAATGAGCCTACTCCTGTGTTTAAATCCCTGGATGAATCAGCGCCTTAATTTGTCCATAATTAATAAATTGCATTATGTAAAAGGAAGCTCTCAGGATTTGTACTATTATGTCTTGTGGAAATACTTGAGTTAACTCAGTGTTGGAAGACCCACAGCCTAAAACCTGTGAAAAACACAGAGTCACAGAGCAATGGAAGTTAATTTAAACAGCAAATACAATAATAACCTGGAATAAGAAATCTAGATTATTTATCAATAGAAGTCTTAGGCATCTTGATTTTCCTGTAAATTTTAAACTGATATCTCCATTAATAGCTTTGCAGTATGTCACCAGACAAAATCAGTTTTAATGAACTGGCACTTTCAGAAGGCCTTTGGCAGTGTGCAGTAGACATTGTGCAGACTTCTGGCATTTTTAAAATTTTTTCATTTTTTTAGATATTTTAGATATTATAAGTTGTCTGCAGACTGACATGAATTATAGGGTTTGTCTCCAAAGTTATTTGGAAAGTATACATTTCATCTGTCTGTGGTATGGGGCAAAAAGTTATTCATGGAAGTCCTGGAATAATTTTTATCTAATCTCAGTGAGGACAGCTTAGTTTTAGAAAAAAATATTCTATTTTAGAAGAGCCCTGTCCCAAGAAAGCATGACAACATAAGCCATGTTTTTGTTCAGCTTTACACAGTCTCACTTATTCGAGTCAATTGACAAGAAACTGTGACAATTTTACACATATTATACTTGAAGCAACTCAATTTCCTTTAGTCCTTAAAAGCTGAAAAAAGCTATTTTAAATCATAAGAATTTACTCCTGGGCTTGTCAAAAGTCTATGAACAGTGCAGGTTTGCTGAAGTCCTGTTTGGAAATGTCACAGTCTTCTTATCATAACTGAGTTTCGGAAGCTGGAATAATTTATTATTAGTATTTTATTTAATTTTTCTTAGCAGATTAAGGGGCAAGGAAACAGTGTTTACATCTGATTGGGTTTTCTTTGGTTTTGGAATCATGTCCTTATCACAGTGTCTAGATGCTCAGTGAATGATACATTTACCCTGTGTGCAGAAGGGCACAAATGTAGTGACCCAATCCAGGCCCTGAGCACACCCTGTGTTTGCATAGAGGCACGAACTCCCTGGTGCCTTCTTTATCAGCCCCTGCAATGGAAACTGCTCACCCCAAATTAACCTGACTTTGCTGGGGAGGTGACTTGGATAATTGGGCTCAGGAGCACATACAGAGAACATAGCATCAACCTTGGACTATTTACCACTACAGGAATTAAAAATGAGGTGAGTTCAGCATGATGTTTCACAAAGATCCAGATTTATCCCATTCTCTCCAATGCAGAGTTTCAACAGTATTACCCGCTTAAAAAAAAAACCCAAACCAGCAAACCAATAGCAGAAGTGATACTTCGTTTGAATAAGATAGGTTCTGCTGGAAATTCCTCCTCCTCATCTGATTTTTATTGAATTGCATTTAAATTTAACATCTGGATAACAGAGAGACATGCACACATCTTCAAAAGAAATTGTTTATAGTGAATCCCTGAAAATTACACCAACATTATATATTCCCTCTGTGTATAGCTCCATGTGTTTCTTTCTCTGTATTTTCCTAGTGCTACTTTTCAGTAGAGAATGTGTTAAATATACAGGCAAGAATTCAGAAATCCTTATTCAGAAAGCTATAGCAAAACCCTTCATATCTTCTTGAAGCTGTATGTCTTAATACTATCTCTGCAGGTGTAATATTAATGTTTCTGAATGAATTAATTCATAAAAAGGCCAGTGACTTAAAAAAAAAATCAGAGACCTGCATCATCAAACTATGGGTTGTCATATTAATATTCTAGTGAGGAATGACAGCTAGAATCCATGAGGAATGATAGCTAGAAATGTGCTTCAACTTCAGTTTCCATTATTCTTGGCTTTAATATATTGCGTGGTTGTGTTTTATGCACATTTTCGTTTCACTCATTTTGAGAGTCAGAATAGTAGGGAAAACAAATTAATAGTTTAAACTGTAACATTTAAAAAATTTTATGAAATAAAATCCACATATTAAGATCGAAATGGGAAAAGCTCATTATTTTTGGCATGCTGTCTTCTAATGCATTTCGTTTTCCCAAGAGAAGAAAACTCATAAAGAAATGAACTGCAGAACTACACTGTGGCCTGAAAACTATTAGAGATCTTTGAGCTGCATAGAAATATACATCTGGCATAGAGTGGAATAGAGCATCAAGGATGCAATTACGTCCTTGTAATGCCTTTTGACTGAATTCAAGGGAAAGACACTGCTACCAAAATAAGGTGTTGTTTCAGCAAAGGTCTAATCTGATCCATCTTTGTTTGCAAGCTTTGCCACTACATATGGTTTTTAAACACAATTTCCTAAGGCTGGATATCTGTTTAAGGTTGAGGATACCACTTCTGCTATCTGAACATTTCAAGATATGTAAGAAGTAGATTTTCTTCCAGTGTCTGGGCTTGGAATGGGGCAATTTATTAGCACTTATTTTCACTAGACGATTGACTGAAGACAGGTACTTGAGTTATTTCTCTTCAGTAAGGTTAACTTCAGTAAAAGGCCATACAGTAAAGTAACATAAAGGTCAGTGATCTTATGGCAATTATTTATTCCTCCTGTGACAATTCAAGTGCTACACCTCTCTTTATACTCTAGAAAAATTGCTGTTATTATTGGCCATCGAGATAGAGACAGGGACTACTGTAGTGATCAGAATCTGATTTTACTGTGGGCCTCATGTGCTTATATACCATTCTAGGAAGGCTAATAATGTTTTACTACATTGATTTGGTTAATACACAAGCAAACTTACACATTTTGCAGGATTTCTACATGATTTAATCTTCTTTCTCTGCTGCCAGTCTTGATCCAATCTTCCTGCAATCTTCCAAGCTCTTGCCAAGTTTGTTCTTGCCAAGGCTTCTTGGTTATCAGACTATTCATGCTAATTAAACTCAAAGTGCTTTCTGTCTTACCTCCCACAATGATACACCCTTTAATTGTTAGAGGAATGGCCAGTGCTTTATGGAAATGATAGAAGAGGAGCTGTAGGAGATGGGAGGGTTCAAGTGTCCGTCTTTGGCTGGTCATGGGAACAGCCGATGGTGCTGATTCAGGATCCAGCCTTCCCCACAGCAGCCAATTCACGTGGGAAATGTCACCATAGCACTCACACTAATGGCTTTTGAGCACAGAAAGACCTCAGGAGGCCCTGAAACATCACTCAAGGTAACCTGTCAGTAAAGAGAAATTCATGCTACCAAACGAAACTACTGTAATTTTGTATTTCCAAAAGTACCTCCAATACTTGTAGTATTCTATTAATTTGGTTTTGTTATTGGTACATCTGCTGCATGGTTTTCAACAATTTCTCATGAAAATGTTCCATTTGAGGCAGTTGTATTTTATCACAACTCAGGAACAATGGACCTACAGAAGCACGTTGAATCTCTATCTCTTCAAAATAGTGAAAAAGAACAAACTAACAAAAATAAGCTCCATCCACCTCTATTGCCTACAATTATGTAAACTACCAAACATAAGCAGTTGTTGACTTTTGCTAACATCAATGTGGAATCTTAATGAGTAAAATCTAAGCAAGATAAAATGGAGTTAAATATTTACCGTTGGGGCAATAATTTCCAGTAGCAGTTGGCAGCATGTATGTAATGTGTTCTTTTGCAATTACAAAAGCACTGCAATCTTCTCTTTAGCTGAAATAAGATTTGACTGGAGCTGGAACAGCTTCAGGAGGAGAACCTCTAAGTTTGAAGAGTAGAGAAGCTTGTAAAGATATACTGCTAATGCAAGGTGGTTTAGAGCCAGTCAGCCCTCAGTGAGGTTTTTATAGGATAGTGCCAAGACAATATATATTAAAGAGAAATCTGATTGTTGCAATGAGTCTTTTTTCCCCCTCCACTGCTCTTCTATTCCAGTTAAAATACATGGCAACATGGTACTCAATCTTGATTTGAGCTCTGAACAGCTGAGATTTATTAAGTCAAAAATCAGCACAGCCTCTGACTGCAAGTTCAATAAGAATGACACTATTCAAAAAGTTGTTTATACTCCTCAAGTTGCTAAATAAAACAGTGAGTTTTCAAGGTGCCCCTGTGCCCCTCAGTACTCAAGCCTCTTGACTAGTCGAGTGAAACAGAAATCCTTAATCAGAAGGAAACATCAGTAATGTGAAATACGTGCTTCCAGGATGTGAAGGAATATGGCTCTACCCTCTACTCACTCCTCATTTCAAGGTTGCTTTGCATACTTTGCAGTAGCTTTCTCTGCACAGGTCTGGCTCTTACTTCAAGGACGGGCCAGGCAAGACAGCTTAGTCTTGACCTGTTGTGAAAACTTGATCATTTCTTCTCTTTACAAATTACCTAAAAGTCTCCATAAATGCACTTCTTGTTTGCAATTGCCCCAAAAAAATCTTTTAAGGAGTTTTCAGTTTCCTGTTTGTCCAGCCACTGTTCAGATGTTTGGCTCCTTGGCCTGTGTTGTTACTTTTATGGGCTTAGGTGGATGTACAGCTATTTTTGCCCAAGTGGACAGCTTATATGTTTAAAGCAGACAATGAGCTACATTTCTATCCCTCGGTTTCCTGAGGCTAAAGAAATAGGTTAATAGGACACAAATACGCATTGGGCATAGGATAAGGGCTGTTTTTACTTGTAGCCTGCCGTATTATTAACACATTTTAAACATGGAAACACTGATCCACTTTTGATTTGACACACAAGATTGGCTTGGAAATTATTTTAAATTATCACTGTCTCTTTTTTCCTTTTGTCAGTGGTATTTTGTTTGAGTAGAAGTGGCAGTTCTGGTCAAGTTGAGAAGCTCAGTACACATCCCTTAAAAATGTAAAAAAACCCATTTTGTGTGTCAAATCAATAGTGGAAAATAAGAGTTTAAAAACAAAAAGAGCATAAAAACAGAAAAAAAAGAGTTTAAAACCAAAAGCAGCATAATATAACCAGAGGCTGATTTCTGAACCATAAATTTCTAACTTTTCTTTATAACCCAGAAAGTTCTGAATGTTTTTGTATGACATTATTTCTTGCAAAACATTACAATTTTACAGTTTATTATAAGCTTGGTTGATTTGGCTTTTTGAGTCTTTGTTGTTTGGGTTTTTTCCTCCAGAAATGCAGACATTGTGCATTAAAAGATAAAACTTCTAATATAAAAAGGTTTATTCAGCACACATCTTTTCTTCCTGCTGTCAGCTGGAATTGACTGCCACAGGAAAGCACCAAGAAGAAAATGTGCTCCATCCAGACTTCTAAATTTGGAAAATCTGCGTCCTTCCTTCAGCAGAGAGCTCTGAGTCTTACTAATTCAGACAGGAAGGTATCATGACAACTCTGCAGGCCTTCCTGAAACAGCCTGTTCTCTCATCCTCTTCACACACACATGGGACATTCTAACACCCCCACTTACCTGAGATAGCCTCATGTTTGTCTCATTCCATCTCCTCTGGACTCTCAAGAGCCTATTACTCATTTAATAGACAAGGATCAGTGGGCTTTGTATGAAGTTACAGCTACAGTGGATTAGAAAAAATATGCATTCTCTGGGTGTAATTAACAGTGTGATGTCCTTCACTACTAAATGCTGGGTATGTCAAGGGCAATGTCCTTTCCTGTACATCTGCTGCAAGATACAGGGCCTTCAGCCATCTTCATTCCTATGCTTCCCCTCCTGCTGTGCAGGTGTCCTAGGGTGATGTTTGTATCCCCATTTATGTGTGTTCTGCTATGTTGAATGTTATGTTCTGTGCCTGTGAGACTGGCTCTGAAGGACAAATGTTTTGTTTTGGTTCTGTTATCAGCCTGCTTCCCCCCCACGACTGGCGGGACACAGAGACGGGGCAGTACATAGTGTGGCTGTTGTTTTTTGCTGCTCTCTTTTCTCCTTGACTCTAGCTCTGGCTGCTGCTTTTGCTCCTGCTTCGCTTTGCTCTTGCTTTGTTTTTTCTCTTTTTTTTCTTTTTTCTTGTAACTACTGGGACCTGCTCCGGACTGGGACCTGAGAACACCTTGTGGCCGGCAGCAGCCATCCCCAGCGCCGGAGGGAGTGACAACAGAGCGACCACCCCCAAGAGAGACTCGCTGCATTTGTCATCTCTTTTTCAGAGCTGTGAAAAAGTGTTGTCATCTGGTATTGTTCATTTTGTGTACTGGGGGGGGCTGTGCCTGTTAAATAAACAGGTTCTTTCCACTTCTCTCCGAGGAATCATTCCCGAACTGGCTGGGGGAGGGGCCGTGTGGGTTTGCTCTCCGGAGGGATCTTCCTTTTGGAGGTTTTCTCCCAGATTTGCCCTAAACTAGGACAGCAGGAAAGTGATTATCTACCAAAATCTAAAACCTGGATATGAAACAAGTACTGCACTGAGTGGTGGTTGGTGCTGCTGCAGCCTCCACCCAAGGCATTGTCACCACTGACATGTGGTAAGTGTCAAAGTTGTCAAATGCTCTATCTAGAGTCCTCTTGTTCTGAGGCACTGCATGCAAACCCCTACTATGATATCCCAGATGGTGCAGAAGAATCCTTAACACTTTGCTAGCCCTGTGTGGTGGTTTGAAAAGGAAATGAGTTTTTTGAAATTCAGTGGTCAAACCAATGAGTGCTCAGGTTTAAAGATTGGCACTTGGTGTGGCCACTGAGGACAAGGATCTGCCTCTGAGAACACAGGGGGTTAAAGCAGAGCGCTCCCGGGAGAACTCTCTCTTGGTTCCGCTCCGTGAAGGAGGTCAGATCTCCCCTGCCCAGCGGCGGGCTGGGTGGGCAGGGGAAGCCATGCGGGCTGGGCAAGGTATGCTGGAGCCTTGGGCAGAGAGGGGAGAGAAAGCTCCTGCAAAATGGAAGGGTGGAGAGAATACAAGAACCTTGACAGGCATCAGGCAGCCTTCTTCCTCCCCCCGGAGAGAGCGAGAGAGAGAGAGAGACTGTGTGTGTGCCACCTTGAAATTTGATATCGGCAGCCGGGCAGCACGGCCGAAGGAGTATGGAGAGGGAGGCGCAAGAGGTGCCGGCAACTTGCTGTGGGAGTTTGGACAGGCACAGTCCAAAGTTTTAACCCTTTTCGTAAATAATGGAAACTTTATAAATGCTAATCCTCCTGAATCTGAAGAAGGAAGATAAAGAACTGAGCAAAGGTAATGAAAGTTCATGTAAGTAAAAAATTGTCAAAAAATACTAAAAAAAATCCTAGGTGGGAGGAGATAATGGAGTGGCCTTTGGCTGGACTTTTCTTGTAAGGCCATAGACAGACCCATTTCTTTTCTGTGACGCAGAGACTGCATCTGAAGAGAGGCATTGGCTTAGACCCAAGAGTAAACAGTGAAAGAGTAGTGTGAACAGAGATGAAAAAAAGATCTCTGTTCTCAAAGCCCCTCAGCCCCAGAGGTTGAAACTGGGGGGGACTGGTGTCCCAAAATTGGAAAGGCTGTCATTTTTTTTGAAACTGACCAAAGCATCTTTAAAAAGAAAAACCCTAAATGCAGTTCTAGTCCATACACAGTAATGAAAGCACTAAACATAAAAAAAAAGTCACAATATAGTGCAAAAAAGACTCCTAACTCTCCTTAATAAACTAAGTACTAATTATCAAAAGAATAATAATAGATTAAAAATTAATTATTTAAAAAGTAGTAACTTAATTAGAAAATTTTTAGTTTTGTTTCACTGTGTTAAGAACTTAGATTAAAAAAAAAGAGTGTTTTTAAAGTTTTCATCCCCTTCTCTGTGTGTCTCTTTTACCTAATGTAAGTAAATAAAGTTCTTCTTTCCTTTATTCCTAAAATAAAAGCTATTTTGCTCTGTTTTTAATCACATCTCACAGCAAGCACCAAAGACAGTGTATCTTCATAAGGGCACTGGCCTTGTGCCAACATCAAACCCTAACACCCTGTTCTACACAAAACACTGGGCTTTTATCACCACTTCTAATGACAAATCCACAACCATCACAGGCCATGATGGGAAAAGTTAACTAGATCCCAGCCACTCTCAGTACGCTCAAGCTGTGTGGCTTTTATAATGGCTGCTCAGATAGTTTAGAGGAAGGCCAGAATCACTTCCTCTGCCATAGCAATATGTATATATATTTAGATTCTTTTCAATAAATCCAAACCACTGCTATGGCTCAATTTTAAAGCTAAAGAGTTCATTTCCTCTAGGGACATAAAAATACTAATAGTTCATAAGCAAAGGATTCCACAGTACCTCTTCCAAAGCAGGAGTGTGAAGGATATAGTGAGCAGTAGTTGCAGTTGAATGAATTAATGTAGATTAGTTTCCTGCAGTTTTCAGAAAAAAAATGAATTAAGGAAGACAAGCTGCCATCCCACACCAGGAGACTTCCAGGGGGAAGTTTTTGCACAAACAGATTTGTGCAATTACAGGAACCCCCATCTGTTTTTGTCCTTCCAGCCCTTTAGTCACTACTGATATCCTCTAGCCCCCTTGGATCACTGGTTTATTTCCAGTATCTGACCTTTTGAGTCACTTTTGGCCTCTACTTCTTTCCTGTCTTTGGGGCACTATTGTCCCCCACCTCTGTTCAGCCTCAAATTTAGTCTGTGACTCCAATGCCCTTTGGGTCTACCAAACCCTTTCATCTCCATTTTTTCCAGCCTCACTCAAACTTTCAGCCTGCCACCTCTTTCAACTGCTGCATATTTTCTGGCCTTGCCTCTTCCTCCAAGCCTCTGCTTTACTTTGGGTCTCCTTTCAGACCCTTTTTCTTTGCCAGTACAAGATGTCAGCAATTTGCAAGTAGGACACGGGCCTTTTTTCCATTTTTGAGCACTATTCTGTATAGCCAAGGGCAATTGCAGTCCACTTTAATAAATGGTTTGTGCTCCCAAGATTGGTGAAAAAGGGAGATAGCAGTTATAAACTGGATTTCTCATTTCTCTGTTCTCTCAGAAGAGTCAGAAAACAGCTTGTCTCACTAAGCCAAATTCTACTGTTTTGAATAAAGAATTGTTGTTTATCTCAATGAGAAGGCTATGTACCAAGGACTGTAATATTTAGCCTTATTCGTTATCTACTTTTCTCTCTCTCCAGTGCTGTAAAATTTTTGTTGGTATCAATTTGTCGAGGAATCACTACAGCAATTTGTAATATATAAATCTGGAAAGTTTTGATGAAGGAAATTTTAGAGACTTATACCACCGGAGTCAAATGGAATTTTTTTTATTAATAACAACCAGTGCAACAGCAAAGCGAAAGTTGTCTTTGAGACATGCAATCTTTTGAGAAATACTTCAGATAAGAGACCAGAGACATGCTTTCTCCCTTAAAGAATAAGTACTTTGAATGAGTAGCATTTACTAGAAATGTTAGACTGGGTTGGAAGTATTTGATCATTGCTCCAGCTTTTATCGAAGTTTTATTACTTGAGAGAAAGGATTTCTAATTTACTTTCCCCATTGACAAGCAGGAGAACTTAGTGGTCTGATGTTTCCAATAGCCCTGCAAAATTTTCTGTGCAATGTCCCAGCACCCTTTTATACTCTCTCTATAAAAGAAGCTTGAGCAGAAAAGACAGGAGCTGGCAAGGAGTGTAACAGGGACCTTTCCCACCTTGCTTCATCCACTTCCCCAACAACAGGGAACCTCACATGCCACTTGCTGCTACTTCTCTTCAATTATATTATTCAAAGATTTTGAGCCATTTCTCACCACTCTACAGACAGAAACCATCAACCAGAGAGGTCTAAGTGCTTGAGAGACTCATCACAGCCCCCTCAGACCCTGCTGACAACACTGAAAACTCCCCCCGCCTCTGCTTTGCATGCCATAAATTGTAATGCACATGAGGGTGAGGCACACTGGAAGTCCCCAGTGCCTTTTTAAAAGCAGCTAGGTTACTCTTCACTCATTTGTTTAACATTTTGAGAGAGCTGGCTGGTCTCTCAGCACTACAATTAGCTCATCAGGTATTTTGGGGCATGGTGGCTGCTTTTCTTCAAAATCTGCAAGGTGCTTCTCACAACAGGAGCCTGGCACATAGGTAGGCAAAAGTGTGTCAAGAAGAGGCACCAGACCCCAGAGGAAAGGTGTTGCCTTTACAAACAAATTCTAAGAGGAATATCAGCCTGTCACTTTTACTCTGCTGAATTCAGAGTGAAAGGAGAAACGTATCCTCAATTTAGATTTGATATTAAAGGTAAATAGTTATGTCTGTTGATGGAGGCACAGATATCATCTCTCTTTGAACATCTGTCATAGGAGGCTATGGCTGGAAAGGAAGATGGCATGGGTGCAGTAGTGGGACACCAAGGAATTCAGCTACACAAACTCTAGCATTTGGAAATGACAAAGCATGCTGTAAATGTCTTGATATGAATAAAGTGTCCCTTTTTAATGGAAAAATATGTTACATATGAATGTAACACTCTAGTGGAATATTGTGTTGGTGTTAATGTTAGTAATTTTTTATCTAAACATCCATTATTATCAGAATTCATCATATACTTTTTTCTTATTTACTGTAGCAAATTAAACAGGATCAATATGTAGAAATAAATCCACATCTCATTTTCTGCAGAGTGCAGCTGTGAATTAGGGAAAGACTGGTCATAAGAAATAACTGATGCAGAAAGTCAAACAAACTTTAAATCTAGCTCACCTTTTTTCCTAGCCTGATGTACATATGTAGCAGTATCATTCTTTTGTTGCCTTTAGATTTCTGCTTTCAGTGTAATATATTTTTCCATGCTGTGCCTTTCTTGCCTCTCAGCCTGGATGTCATAGAAAAAAATGTAATGAATAATATGATTAATAGCAACTTTGATAGGGATATTAAGTTTTATTCCTCACCCATAAGCCAACCACTAATGATTACAGACAAATGACATGATGGGGGAAAATGAAATCTTTTATCTGCAGAAAAAAATTATTCTTTTAGAGTCATTATGAATTACATTTTTCTGAGAGTGACCAAGTAGGACTAAAGCATCCCAGCAAACAGAACAAGAGGCAATGGACACAAACTGAGCACAGAAAGTTCCATCTGAATATCAGGAAAAACCTCTTTACTTTGAGGGTGACAGAGCACTAGAACAGATGCCCAGAGAGACTGTGGACTCTCCTCTGGAGATACTCAAAACCTGCCTAGGTGTGATTTTGTGTAAACTGCCCTAGGTGGACCTGGTTTAGCAGGGGGCTGGACGAGAGGAGATTCAGAGGCCACTCTGGAGCCACTCTGTGCCTTTGTGACTCTGTGATCTCTACTTTTATCAACTATAGCCATGTGTTCAGATCATATTCCTTATCAGTTGGCCAGTGGCACAAATTTATGAGAGACAAAGATGGAGATAACAGAGCATCAGAAAAGCAGGCAAAGAAAGACCAACAAAAAGATTCTGCCAATTTCTTAAGTTAGAAAACCAAGAACTTTTGTAGGATGCTTCACCTCTCAGGGAAATGGGAGCAGAGAATTCAGTTAAGTGCAAATATTGCCTTCTGACACAGCTGGCTGGAGCTACACTGCCTCTGTCACTACAACCTGTGCCAAGAGTGGGTCACACCCTGGGGGCAGGATGACTTAAGTGTGACTAGAGAAGTTTGACTACAACCTTTTTGACTGTCAGTCTGTGTTTAAAAGAAATAAGGAGAAGGGGTAAGTTTTTCCATAAGATAAAAAAAAATATTTATTAATTAAAAAAATATTAAAATATAATAGCAAAAGACAGGAAATGCAAGTGTACAACATTTTAAATATGGGGGTGGTCTAAAGGGAGGGTACAATTATCAGCTAATTGGAAGTATCTCGGGGAGGGGTAAAGGGCAGGGTTCACAAAAACATCATCCAATGAGGGAGGTAAGGGGGGGAAAATTGGGTCACATGGACTAATGGGGCATCGTACTTTAGGGATTTTCAAAGGGGAATTCCAAACAGGGAGTTAACACAAAGTAAAATTCACAGGGAACTCAAACTAGATTGACAAAATAGGTAAAAAAGTATAGTTTAAACCAAACCATTACTTAAGCAATAACAAAACATACCATTAACAAAAAATACACTACAACAACCTTCTCCCCAGTAACTGCTGGTAAGACCTCAAATGGTCTGCAATCAGTCACAGCCTCAGCATTAATTTGAGTGGCTCACCTGTAAACTGCAGAAGTTCGCACTGGCATTGTCATGTTTTATGTGAGCCAAATGCAGGCCTCTGAACTTTTTATGCTACTTGGCTTCCATCAAATCCAGTTTTTTCGATTCAATGCAAAAAAGGACCCCTATCCTGGGTTTTAAATGATTAATGTAACTTTTGGGATATAAAAATGGCTAGCTCATGTTTTGGATCAGGCCAGAAACATTTTTCACAGATTTGTCTCCTATCTTCCACTGTTCCATTCTGCGAGAGCTGAGTGCTGCCAGAGAAGAAGCATAAGAAATTAATTTACAAAGAATGACTAGGAGAACACATTCGGTGAGCCTTCTGCCCAGCTTTTACTCATCTAATACCTAGTCTCTGTCTGATCCCACTAGAATCCACTGGGATTACCACTGGGGTCTATGTAATTGAAGTCTATTACAAATTGAAAACTCCTTTTTTTGTTTATAGCACAGCTATTACATGTTTCGCCTGAAGCATCAATAATGCAGATAGTATTTCGATAACTAAAAATTAATTTTTCCAATGCTAAAAAGTAAAAATGATGGTTTGCTAAATTTTCTATAGTATCCTTTTTTTCTGTAATAATATAATGAGAAAAGGTTTATTGAAGCGAAATGAGAGCTTTGGAAGATTTAAAGATTCTTAGTAGATAAGTAAAATTGCACAGAACGATCACCCCATAGTGTAATTATTCCAAAAATTATTCCAAAAATAAAAGACAGCACTAAGCACTTTCACAGTGCTCAAGGAGACTTGAATGTGTGCTTTTGGAACTGCTGGGGCAAAAGTGTATTGTTATCCTCAGCAGTTACTGGAGGCAATAATTTAATCTCCTTAAATTTCTTAAAGGTCTAAACACTCTGTCAATGGAGTTTTCATGTGTCAATGTCATAAAAGTAAAATTTTCCATTGTCTTTTAGTACTGTAAACTAGAAGTTAAGGATCTGAAAAAAATATCCTCATTTAAGAAGCTAATTTCAAGGGAATTAAAGCATTAGCCAAATGTATTAAACATATTATGGTATAAAACAAGCCTGGAAACTCAGAAAAAGTTTATATTCAAATCCCTACTGCAATCACAAATGCATGTAGTACTTTCCTTTGCTAATAATGAATTTAAATGCTTTGGAGATCATTAGACATTCTTGAAAGTTTTAGACATTCACTTTAATCCCTTAGAAGAATATCTTATCTTTCATACTCATAGGAATAAGAACTGAAGGTCCATGCTTGTCAAACATACAAGACTGAAATTAAATAATCATTCCCTGTAACTGCATATACTTTATTTCTTCTTTAGATTCTTAAATATGGTTCTTGCTCATTTTAGACTCTCAAATAAAGTGTTAGTGATTTTGACCTTTCTTGGAAATGAATAACAAACTCATAATCACCAAGCAATTTATTTGAACAAGTCTCAGGTGATGAGCTCATAGGGAACCATTCCTTTCCTTGACTTACTACTCAATAGTTAACCTGAACAGATCAAATTCTGGATGACTGAAACTCTAATTAAAAATAAAATAATAAAAAAATATTATCTCCAGGTCCAGTTATAAAACTATAGATTAAACAGTTAGTGGGATTCAGCAAATACTACACCAGTGACTATTACACATTAAAACTTCTACAGAAACTGATGGATAAAATTCAGACATTTATTTATTCAGTTTCTCATCCAGAAACTCTGGATCAAAAGCCCTTTGGGGAGGAAACTATCTAGGACATCTCAATTAACAATCTGTCTTACTGCTATCATACAGAAACTTGGAGAAATGTTGAAGACTTCTTTTCTTTTTTTCTTTATTTCTTAAGTAGACCTTTTATGTTAGTAAAACCCTTTTGACAGCCTCTCAGCACCCTCAGTCTGACCTGCTGCTTCAGAAGGTGGCAGGAGGGACTAAACTGCAGTAAGAATAAGAGACAAATTATGTTCTGAAATGATAGGGAAAATCTTTTTGATCCTCATCCTCTACATTTTCCATCTTTTAGTTGTGCCAGAGTTGCCACATAATCAGCTTTTATGTGAAAATTCACGATTTTCACTTCATCCCCATCCTTAGCATTACCACAGATAACATATATCAAACCAAAACCAAAAATGGACACTCCATTTATTTCAGCTCTCAGGCAGCTGGGATTTTGTTCAAATACACTACTAGTATTTCTTTGTTGTGAAATTCAAAGATTTATATGAAGTGCCTATCACTTTTCTTCCAGTCTTCAACATACACAGGCATTTAAAAAATGCTATCAGCTAAATCTCTCGCTATTAAACAACTATGTGCACACCAGTTCACTCCCAGGAACATCATTCTCTGCTGGCACCTGTTGCTATATGCTGAGTGGGTCTTCCAAAAACCCCTCATGAGTTCCAGTTCAAACACACATCACTCCCACACAAAACCACCCAGTGATCTCTCCATTCTCTTTTTATTTTTTTTTAATATATCTATTTTTATAGGGGGAAAATTTGTATCATGAGAAAATAGAGTGAGACAGTGCTGGACTGTAAAACTTCAGAGAACCCTGATTATATTTCAGACATCTACACTCAATCAACTTCCACTATGAAGAAAATGCTCTCCACTCACTCACAGTTGAACTATGTTGTGGTTCAACCTTTTCAGAATTTATCTACAATTTACAGATACATGATGAGTAGACAGATAGATACAGAAATAATAAAAATATTTAAAACTGTAATTTAATTGTAAGAAAAGTTCTTATGTGAAAAGCAGCAATGAAATAAGCTTTGCAGACTCTTTTCCTTATTACTGGAGATTACATCTCTTTTAACTTAGCATTTTACCTTCTGAGAAAGATGATACAAAAATCCTAGAATATGGAATATGATAGTTCAAGACATTTGTCCAGTCTCCAATGCCAATTTGCATTTCTTTGTTATTTACTACTTTTTATAATCTTCCTTTACTGTCATCACAAATAATGGCCACCATAACTGAACAAATTCTTAGACATTTCATCCCCAGATGAAATGGGAAAGAAAAAAAACCTAACCGAAATTGTAACTAAACATGAACCACACAGAACTAAGACAATGAGGAAGGCCAGCTTCTGAAACTTGTTAAGTTTTATTACTAATTTAGTTTTAGCTTTTCCTTCAATAGCTGTATGTAAAAAAAAAAAAAAAAAAAATAAACTGATCTGATATTTAAACACAACAAAAAATTCAGTGTTCTGAAGTTCCATTGCCTCAGTAAACGAGATTAGACTGAGATCATCAAATGTGCAATTTGCCACAACAACTATGAGGAATGACAGTATTTTTAAATTAACATCTGTAGTTCCCAGTATTGCAACCTTGCTTCTCAGTAGGTAAGAATGTAATTCTTACTGCTCTCTTTTATTCATCTATTTCTGTTCACCTAATGTTAGGAAAAAAACAAACCCAAAATAAAATCCAAAACAAAGGCAAAAATCCTAATGGCTGAATATTCTCTTGCTATTTTGCTGTAAAATGTCAATGTGAGCCATTAAAAATTTTACAGATCAAAAGTCCTCTTAGCAACTTTCTTTATGGCATGAAAATTAAAGTAAGTGGGAAAGACTGGTATTTCCTATGGAAACAGAAAAGGTTTCAAACCGTTTAGAACAGACAATACTCAAAGCAGAGGTTTAATATTAGCAGTTCACATAATTGTGGTAAAAATACACAATACTATATTAAAAGTACTTTGTATGAACATTCTTCCTTTAGATATCGCAAAAATAAATTGTATTATTCCCCTCCATATTATCTGTCTTTTCAGAGCAAAGTATCACCAAACCTTTCCTATGAAGACATGAGATTCAGCATCTACCTTTTGTTAAGTTTCTTGAAACCATCACTGAGACAAGAGCCATACCCTGCTGCACGTGTTTATAGAGATTTCATTCCCAGAAGGGATGTCATGAGTTACATTGGGATAATTGGAGCTATTTATCAGCATATCCTAAATAAACAGGTATGTTACATTTTAAAGAGTCTAATATCATACAGCCTGTGCTTAAGGAACTGAATCAGAAGATAATGCTAAAGGTACTAACATTATTGGAAAATCTACACTTCCAGCAGAGTTAGAGAAGTGCCTGTATGAAAGCTCCTTATAACGCAGGACTGAACTTCTGTTGGGAGCTCTTCCAGGGCTGCCCTGGGCTCAGGGCTGCTCCCAGCGCTGCAGCCAGCAGGACCAAGCCAGCCCTGGTGCCAGCCTGGGCAGCTGCAGAGCTGTCAGGGTCAGCTGTGTGGCAGCCTCGGAGCTGATGGCCTATTGACACTAACATCCCTGTGTCCCCACTTATCCACCTCCTCAGTTCCAGAACATGAGGAATGACCTAGCTAAAGGTGTAATTTAAAATATAGCCATCAGTGAAATAGCATGTACAACATTAAAGGTCACTGACTTCCATAGCTATTGAAATAAATGAGATAGACTCTGCAGACATGTACTGACATGGCGAGCAGCTGACCAGTTGGCTGGTTTCTGTTCCAAAGCTACAAGTGATTGCTGCCCCTCCTGCTCCAGCAGTTTAAAATCCAGTAAAAACTGTTAAACAAGATACACTAAAGACTTTAAAAAAAACCCTAGGAAGTTGACAGACAGAAGTATTTTATTTCAGCAGAAGAGGAGCAGACAAGTTGGAACAGTGGGTTGCCATCACATATCTCTGTGGGAGCTCCCTAACTGGAGAAAGCTCAAGTCCTCTGGACAAAACCTAATAGTTGTGTTTCATTCTTCTTAGTGAGCATCACACACATGGGAACCCCCATATCCAGAAAGGGAAATAAGTTAAGGAGAGAGGCAGGCTCACACCAAATGGCCTGGCTGTTACTCAGATAAGCTGTGTTTATTTTCCCTCTGTACTTTACAGTTCAGATATAAACCAGAGCTGCTGCTGAGCGGGGCTCTTGTCACATCATCCTCCCTAGCTCTATTTCCATTTTCTGTATCTATTTCCAGTGTGCGTTAAAATAACACAAGTTCATTTTCAGCATCAGCCCTGATCTCTAACTACTGTTATTTTCATATCTAAAAATAATTCAAGTTTATTTATGACATTGTTTTGACTACCCAACTGCTGATGTCAACTAACGTCATAGAAAGAGAATCAATGACCAGGCTTAGATTATTTTCAACCATAGACAAGAAAATTTGAAAAGATTGATGGTGAATCAAGATGATTCTGCATGAAAGCCTCTGGAATGTACTGGCATTTCAATTTTATTAAAAAATAATAAACAGCCTCCAGCAATAATATTTTTCCACAAGACAGTTGTGCTGTAGCAAATACGTGTGCCAATGATAAAAGTTATTTCCACACTTTTCTTTGGATTTGAAGCATCCAGGCCTTGCACTTGCACAGCTGAAATGGCACATATGAAGAAAATGATGCTGCCATCCCAGCATCCCAGACTACATGAAGAACAGGTCTGTCCTACGTCTTCAGCTTTTTTGTGGCCATCAGAAACTCTACGAATTTAAACATTTTTTTTAGGATACAAAATTGTCTCAAGAATTCAGTAGCTGCATTTAGAAACTGCTTCTGGAAATAAATTCTAGTATAGTCTTCTATGGAAAGTACTTTTCATTCCGCTTTTTAAATCCTTATTATTTTCACTCTTAATAGCTTAGTTTTAAGTGGAACTTTTGTCTTTCTGGGTCATAGATGGAACAGCATATCTTTCTTACAACTACATCAGTGAATTGTGGCTGATTCATCCCTGACTCATTTTGCTGAAGTTCTTAAATATATCCATTTTCTGGTCTCACTTCAAGTAATTTATTTTAGGTTTGGTTGTTTTCTTTTTTCCCACATAGGTAGAAATCCCTTTTCTAATGGCATTGCACAATTTAGGCTAAAAATAAAATACAATCAAATTTAGCTGCTCAGTTCATTTTGAAAGGCTGAGTAAAGCCAAATTTGGGATTTATCTTCGTGAGTAAGAACAAAGCCAAGATGTTTGTCCTGGAAGCCCTGCAACTGTGGTTTCCATTTGTGCAGTACCTTCATGGTCCACTATACCCTCCTGAAATTTTTCAGTTGTTTTTGCTGTGAAAGGTCAGAGAGTCTCAGCATTGACCTTTGAAACAAATTTTTTGAAAGAGTTAAATTTTGAGCTAGGTTGAAAATACTGCTGTTTTCATTATTTAAAATGAGAAAGGCTGAAGGCATGTCCTGAATCAGGTCATAATAGTCCTAGAAAAGAAAGCTAACTGGATCCTCCATCATATGAATACATTTAGAATTGATGTTTGGTTCCTCTGTGTCATCTTCTTGAAACAGTCTGATTGGTAAAGCAAAGAAGCTCCTTCATAGCTGATTTTATATTGCTATTTTATATTGAAGATAATGCCATAAAAAGCTTATACAAAAGTTTGTATTCATTCTGCAAAACAGAGTCTGTCTCTACAATCAGATTTTCAAATATTAACGGAAAACTTTTCTGCCAAAGGAACCCCAAGTATCTCTTGAGCAAAAAAATTTCTAATACAAGATGTTTGCCAAGGATGATGTTTGCACAAGGACCCACAAAGGGATATTGAATGCCATTGAATTTATGGGATTTTTTTTTCTTGCTATTAAGAATTCCTCATTTATCCAATTTACATATCAATTAATGATCTTTTGCTACCAAAATAATCTTGATATGGATATGAGGGAGCTAAAGAAGCGTAAATGCATATCAAAGGTAACATAACGGTTCACTAACTTGACATACAAGGAATGTTCATATCAGTGAGAAATCTGTTAATAATACTGCAAAAGCTTAATCATTACGGAGGAATGAAACGTTACAGCGAGGCTTATCTCCAATTTGAAATGGATTTGTTAATTTCAACTCAATGCTCTCAAACAGTGTGGAGTAACAGAAAGGGAATCCACATATTTTTTATTCATCAAGTCTTTTTACAAACCTGAATTTTTTATGACTAAAAATCTGCTATTAACTCATTTTTCAATTGACTAATTCTGGAGGAAAAGAGCAATTTACATGAAAATACTAATTTTAAACATGCTTTTTATGAAATGATTATTAAGGTCACGCACCATAATTTGAAGAGTAGATATGTTATGTCATTGTAATACATTAAATTTTATGCTACTCAGAATCGTTATTTTTAAACTTCTCAAAAAAATCTGCATTATTTGCACTGAATTTCAGACACGTTGTTTTCCTTTTCCTTCTGAAGACATAAACAAGCTGTGCCTGCTTCTATCCAGCACATATGAGAATGCTGGCATTCTTTGTTATGTGCCACTCAGAGGAGCCAAAAGCCTTCAGCCCCATCAGCTGCCCCTCTGGCCACAGGTGCCTTGGGCTTTCCAGGTGTCCTGGCAGCCGCAGAACACGCTGTGCTGGCAAGGGCAGAGCTGCGGGCTGGCACTGCTGCAACGCCGCTCAGCTCCCTCAGGCACTGCTGACAAAGGCTTGCCAGCACAGGCGCTTTTGAGAGGCTTGTGAACAAACAGAAATAAAAAACAAGGGCGCTGTTGGTGTGGAATGTCCTCCCAGCACCCTAGCATGGCAGCTAAAACTACTTGTTTGTATTGTACAGCTGCTGAAAGCTTGGAGCTTACACCTTGATAAAGGCATGTTCCTACAGAGCTGGACAGAAGCCTTGGTCACTTATCAGCTTCTGGCCTGCACAAAAATACGGCTCCCCAGCCACCCTCTCCTCCTGGGGGACAGAACTGTCGCTCGACTCTCATTTGACCTGAAGCAGAAGCCAGCTGGAGAGAAAATAACAAAGAATTACTGATACGTGGTTTTTCCTTGTGGTTGAAGCAGTTTTATGTTTTTCCTAGTCCAAGCCTAGCTGAAACTACTTCCAGCAGGAGACACAGCTATCCAAACATGCCAACAAGGACCTGACTAAATTCAAACCCTTCCAGTTCATTTTGTGTATCTGACCCCAAATGTAACTCTCCTGCTTTAGAAAGGAAGTAAGAAACTTGCACAGAGAAGCCTCGAAGCAAGAAGATATCTCTGGTCCTGTCCGAAGCCCTTCATGTGCTTCTGATGTGTGCAACGGATGCACCTTGCAGTGGGATGTGGCTTCTATCCCAGGTCAGGCTGGAAACAAAGTGCATGGAAAGAAGAGGGATCACAGGTGTAACAGCAAACTTTGTGTATCTGACACTTAAACCATGACACCAGGTTAGTTCAGGTAGCCACTGAGTTACACTGGTAACTCATCCACATACAGGGAAAAAACTGATGTGTTAATCCCCAGCATGTTTGTATTAACACAGCTTTTATGATCAGTTAAACTGGGCCAGAGCATGTTCCTGTCTGTCACAATTTTTTGTGCAGTTGTAGTGTGCTTAACCCAGACTATGGGAACTGTATATTTATTATAAAGTTCTTCCCAGCTTCATGTATTTTGCCTGAGGGATGCTTTTCACTTGCTGCAGTCCCTTTCTTACTAAGCAACCCTCAGTGGTTACTTTTATGTGGAGTTTGGGGGGAGGAGTTCAGGGAGACTCAGCCCTTTCCAGGAGTTCTGGGGCTGGCTGCTACAAAACAGAATAGAGGATGCATTTAGGTTCTCTGCAGTGGCTTTAGCTCCTCTGAATACTGCCTTTCTCCATGATCATCTGTTAGCCTTGCAGACTGGCAGGCTTCCTGTGCCTGATGTGGTTGAAAATTTATCTTTTTTGGATTCCTTTTGTTTGTGTTACCACCAAATTGTTGGCAGGCAATTTTTGAGCAGCATTTCTGGGTTGAGAGGAGGTAATAAAATGGCAATAAAATGATGGCTGGTGTTCTCCAGTACTGAATTTCCTCAGGCCCGTGTGCCTCGTGAAACTCTTGCTCCTTTGCAACGTCACATTTATGGCTTGAGTAAAATATATCTTTGAGTGCCTTTATATTACCTAGCCAGGCACCTACTAGAGAGCCTTGCTTTTCTGGAGCATGTGTACTTGTGTATGAAAGCTCTTTTTGTTACCATGGTTTAGAGTACACCTATTTCTCCAGTAGTGTGTCTAGAAACAGAAATAATTGCTTTTAATGCACTATTAGCATTTTCAGTGTATTGTTCTAAATTCACACTATACTCCCTGAATGTCAGTATCAGTGAGGATTTGCTGCAAGCAGCTGCCTGCAGTCCCTCCTTATTTACAGCTTGTTGACCGATTTCTCAGCACGAGGAATGCAAATATGGGGAGTCTAGTGGAGATTAGGTGATGATTACATCAGTTCCCAGTGCCTGTCCTGAGGCTGTAGCAGGGTTTTTCTACCTCTTCCCAAGCTGCTGCCCTGACCTTCTGTCTCACCTACCCCAGCTATAGGCGACATCTTGCTTCCCAGCCCTCTCATTCCCTCTCACGCTCACCATGCAGCCTTTCTTTTGTTAAAATATATATATATATATTACAGTTAATGCTTGCCTGAACTGAATGCTTTGTAGAAAGAATTAAGTTTTTTTTTTCATGTTTAATGCATGCCTACTATCCTAAAACACAGTCCTGTAAATGCACAGGAGAGATCCTGTCAGAGGAATGAGTAATTGTACTCCAGCTCAACCAAAGATTGATCGATCCTTACTTTCATTTATTTCTTGGCCTCCTCCTTAGTGGACTTTCTGCAATTAAAAAAAAATGGATTTTTTTCTAAATAGTCACTAAATGCTGCATGCACAAATGTTCTTTAGCATCTCACTTCAACCTCCTGCTGCTACTTGGAAAGCTGTGCTGTGCCTGTGGCAGAAACGTCACATACATTAATCATCAGAGAAGATGGTGCCGAGCAACTAGGTAATAGCTTTACTAATATTTGTGCCTTTGAAGATTGGGAAACAGTAACTGAACTTTAAAAATCTTTGTTAAAATTTAGTTTGTGATAGAGAATTCATTATTCCAATGTATGGCTGCGCATGGATACAAAATGTACGTATCAAACAGCAGGCAAAGCCAAGGCTGCTGGTAGCTCACTCCTGTCTCTGCACCAACTTAGGGTCACTTACCCCGAAAAAGGAGCCATACAGAGCTTTTACACAGGTGTGCATCCAGAAGAGGCTCCATCTCTGAGGGCCAGACCCACCAGCAGAGGGGACAAAGAACAGTGTGGGTGCTGCTGGGAATTACAGGAGGCTGGACCCAGCAGCTGCTGAAGTTGTCTTTCACTGCAGCAGAAGACAGGCTCAGCCCCACCTGGAAAAGCACTGCCTAGCAGAAAATGCAATCCTGCACATATTGCTGTCTCATCTTTCTCTGACATACCTTTTCAGCTCCCTAGCTTCTTACTGCTGCTTTATGCTGTATAGTTTCTGGTTTTCTTCATAGATAAAATTACTGCATTTTTACATTTAGGTTTGGATGTATTTGGAAAATAAATATCTATTGTGTTCATCTGTACCACCAGACAGTGTCATCAACTGAAGAAATCATTTCCATTTCATGATATATCTCCATTGAAGAAATTTAATGGAATTGCTTGTCCATTTATATCTTTATGTTTGATTTACTAGCAAACTGCTACAGGCTTAAGTAATACAATGAATTTAACATGTAAATACAATAATCCATAATTAATTAAGAATGTCTATATTTGAGCAGAAAAAGTGGGCGAATAGGAAGGAAAGTCATAATGAAAGTATCACTTCTTTTTGATAAAAAACTGCAATTTGTTTTTTGTACTTTAATCATTAAATTCTCAGCACAGAACAATCTTGGATTTTTTAATTACTCTTATACTTCCTTTTCATATGTTACGACTTCAGATGGTCATTTCTCTTGTCTCTACTAAAAATAAAAGGAAAATAAATCTGGAGTCATAAAACTGTTACCTTCTAGCTGAGTTCACATAAAGGAGAATAAAGAACAGAGACACTCCATCACTAGAAAACCAGAGATGGGAGAACTCTTCTTTTTTAAAAAATAACAATTTCTTTTTGTTTTCAATTAGATGAATTACAGTGTTGAGCAGTTACGGTTCAAACACAGTTTGAGTTCAGAGACAGTCACAAAAAGGCAAAGTATTAATATGGTGTACACAAAGGTAAACACCCAGCTGTTGCCTTCCATCTTACTGAAAAATTGCCTGAAATTGTAGAACACCCTGAAAAACTTTCACGACTTTTATGCTTGCTTCAGCCTCAATATTTGAAAGTAATCAGTAGCAAATTCAAAGAGTGTAGATTTAATTAATTTAATGTTTTAAGGATAAAAAATAGTGTATGCCTTCTTCTGCAAGTCAGTGTAGTCTCTTAGGATGCTGCATGCAATGCTATGGCATTTCAGTCATGCCAAGTCATGTGTGACAAAGAAAGGTGAAAGGAGTTCTTGCTCATCCAGCAAGTCTGATATCAAGATAAAATCTAGGAGGACAAGAGAGTTTTTAAGCAGACTCCTTTTAAATCTAAGGGTAAACTGTTGGTTACGTGCACCTTAGCCCTTTTCTGGGTGTTGTTTTTCCAGCCTGCCTTACGTTCCTTCAGTGACCTGCTACCCCAGGCCCATCTCCTGACTGTTTTCCCCAGGTCTGATTCCTCTAACAGTTTGTGACAATAAGATCTACTAATGGATTCTTGCTTACAAAATGAGTGTCTGGAAGTGGTTCAAAGCTTCCTCAGGATGAAAAATCTCAGCTCCTTCTCTGCCCCCCTGAGCATTTCATACATCTTGTTTTCATTGTTCACCTCTGTGGATAAAATCCTGGGCCCCCTTTACCAGGAGGTCTTGCTGTTGCCATATCTCATACCAGGGTCAATTCCACCTGGTAAGTCACTGAAATCACTTTCTTTTCCCAATTAGTCACTAACTGTGTGTTTCTCATTATGGCACAAAAAGCCTGATTTTGAAACAGTTTTGTCTTGTTTTTTGGGTAGTCTCGGTCTGAACACCCTTGCCTGACTGGTATCACTGTACCCTGCAGTTCATCCATTTGAAAGCCTAAGTAAGCAATGGGCCCTGTAAATCTCAGTTTGATGGTGACCATGGAAGCACATATTTCCTTCACTCACTCTTTATATTGTTTCTGTATTTGTAAAAGATCATGTAACACTTCTTCACCCAGCATTCTGAGAAGGAATCTGTATCCAGAACTAGGAACAGCACCAAAGACCATTAATTAGTAGCAATTTTTTCTTCACACTTGAGTTGGAACCATCACTAGTAAATAGGCCACTAATTGAAAATTGCAGAGATAAAGTACTAATAACTTTGTTGATTTTATGACTTAATGAAGCAGGAGACCTATAAAGCATAGTACAATTGTGCTTGATTATAATAACGAATAATATAATGCATTATACACAGAGGAGCAACAGTTCAGTTCCATGCAGATGGCCTGACTTTGGGGAACTTGGGTTTATCACACTAATAATGTAGTGTAATTTACATGGGCCTTATAATTCATATATATTCCTTCCTCTCTGTATGAGAAAAGGGAGACTAATGGATATACTGGTATTATATGAATCCTGTTGCAGTGAGCATGGGACCTTCTGGGGAAGAAGTGACAAAGGAGAGCGAATTTTTCTGGAAATCCTGGAGACTGCTGGGTAGAGAAACTGGACCAAAACTTCTCTACAGCATTATAATTTTCTCTCTTCCTAAATTCAGACAGAAAAAAGAGGGAAATTAATTTTCTAGGACATTTTCTCCTAACTACTTACTTTCTGCCATGGCTATATGTATGCAAGTATATGTATCTATGCAGTATGGATATCAAACTACATGGGCCTTCACTCACTCCTCATCCACACATTTGCATTTGTGGAGCTTTTATGTAATAGTGCACAGAACCTGCTACAGTTCTCTGGGTTCGACCTACAGAAATGATAATTAATAAAGAATAGATGAGGCATCTGACTTTTGAAAAATCTTGCATCATAGCTGGTCTAAGATTATGCTAGGCACCTGAGATTTCTGTCCTGCTTATCCTTATTATAGCTTTGAAGCATCTTTTAACTGAATCAGTGAGGAAAAGGCCTGAATCCTGTCTGGTTCTTTCCTGTGAATACTGTACAGTTCAAAGGCAGTTGAACAGAATATGCAGAAACTTGGGTAAGCTAATCTGTTCAAGAAAAAAAAAAGATTTTTTCCCTCAGTTCTTTGAAGAAAGAAATCCACTATGTGGTGTAGAAATGATTTAGTTTTCTCCACAAAACAGATTAAATTTTCAAACTAATTTTGCATAGTTAAAATAGAAGTACTTCCTTTCCCTGCCAAATTTTATTTCTACTTGCTTAGTACTGGTCATTAGCAGTTTGTGAGCATGTACAGCACTGCTGTTCACAATATCGGATATTATATCAAATTTTGCCCATAACAAATGGGGCTCAGAACATTTTTTGGTAATTTTTTTTGCAAAACAAACTATTTCCTCCTTTCCAGTCCCTTCCTGATGATTCTCAGAGTGTCAGATATATCCATTTTCTAGCTGAAATATTGTTTTCAGAGAAACAAACAGTACGAAATGAAATTGCTCCGCACCACCTCCTGCCCCACTGTGGCCTCCTGAATGCATCCTGCTGTTAAGTCTTTAACGAAAGCTGAGAACATGGATTGGCCCTTTGCTTGCACAGCAACATCACACTGTCAGGACAAATCTCATGATAAGACCACCATGATTAACAGAATATAAAGAAAAAAAGAAAACAGCTTGGGAAGGAAACACTACCCTGTTTTCCGTGTCCTGTATGGGCAGACAAAGGATTTGGCAGGTTTCCTTCAGTGCAGGGGGAGCTCTGCAGCAGCAGGGATTTTATGATACACTGTGTCACGACTTTCACACCTGAAATCCTAAGTGTTCTTTCCAGGTTTGTGCCCATCAGAGCTGCTCGGAGGGTTGAGACTGTCCTGCAGGATTTGTCTTTACATCTGATCATAGTAAACTGATTTATTCCATGTTCCTCGTGTTTCTTTTCACAGAAACCCATAAAAGCCTAAGCCTGCAACCTTCTCAACACTGGAAGCATAGGAGCTTGCACCTGCAAGGTTTGGGAAGTGACAGACACAGATATCTCCTGCCTCTGAAATCTCTGTCAATAACTCCATAAACAGCATTTTCCAAAGTCACCATCCTCTTTAGCATTCAGACACAGCAATATACTCATCCGTTGCAGTTTGCTTACTTCGTTATTTGAAAAAGAGACAAAAAAATGTAAGCTATTTAGTCTGGCCCAGCAGAACTGACTACAGAAGCCACTTCACCAAGGTATCTGCAATAGCACATGAAGAAAATGTCTGAAAAATAAGGGATCCAAGACAATCTCTCAAAACTACAAAGAAGCCTGATATAGCCATAGCAGAAACCTCACATCTCACAATCCTTCTTAGGCTGAGAAACTGAAGGAACACAAAGCTGCATGTAGCTGTGAAAGAAGACCCCAGCTGCCAAAGTGCTCCACAGCACCTGATGTCCCATCTTCCTCTCTTGCCCAGGGAGACAGCTAATTACCATTGTCCATGACAAGTCCACAGAAATAGAGTCCTTCATCATTTCTCTGCCGCTCTAATATCAATTTATTTCATTGTCATATGATATATCCTTCATCCAAAATAATACCTAATCTTCCTGTTTTTCAAATATGGCAAATTTGATTTATACTGTAATGCAAACAAAGGCTGCAATATTTTTGTGTCTTCCCTCTGAATTGAGAACAACCATCAAGCTGCCTGTGTCAGTATATCCTTCCACTCATTTGGTCCATATCTGGATGTTTTGCACTGTATGGATATGTTGGATATTCTGGAACAAAATGCTTACACTGAGGAAGCTAAGCTACCTGCAGTCAAAAACCTTTGATTTGATCCTAACTGGCAATTTTTAATTTTTTTTTTTCATAAATAAACTGTTTTATACCTCCTGTAAAGTCAAAGTTCTGCTAACTGAAATGGAGGTAGGTTAAAAATAATCAGTGTAAAGAAAACTACCCTTTAAAAATAGACCAGCCCATTATCTTGCTCATGCAAGTGTAATACACAGATTGATCTCTTTAGACACCTACGCCTCTCTGAAACAAGGATTAGAGATAAATAACTTATTTGCAGTTCAGTGTACCTGTTTGTGCCCATGCTCCCTGTGAGGCTTCCAGATTACAGGAGCAATTGGCTGTTTCTCTATTTGGGTCATTGGCCAGAGGCAGGGAGCTGTGATAGACCTCTGGATACTATAACAATAATAATGATGATTAATAATTTTGTATTATTTAATGATTAATTATTTTTCTTTTTTTAAATTCTTTTTCCTCTTGTCTAAAGCTGTGTGCTGGCACAAGATGAGCCATTTCTGCCCGCAGTGGTTCTGTGCTGCTCCAGTGAGAGGTCACCAGCCTGCCCAGATGAGCAGCTGTGTGCTCTCTCCCAGCGCCTCTCAGGCAAAGCAGCCAGCAGCAATTAGTGTAATAGTATAAATCAGTATAAAAAATATAAACAATTTAATCAGCCTGCTTGAATTAGACCCACAGTTTTGTTTAAAATGGATTACAAGAGAGCATGCTGCCCTGAGAGCTTGTATCTCTAACAACCAGGCACCAAGGGGAGATCAACTTCACCCCATCGGCCTCCAGCTGGATCAATTCATGTCCCCAGCCTCATGTCTCTCTGGCACTTGTTCTGCTTCCTTGTGTTTTTTGCTTACTTCAGTTTCTTAACATCCTAATACTAAGCCCAAGAACAGAGCTGAATATTTTTGCAGGTATTTTTGTGCACAACCACCTCATGTGCTCCACCTGTGTCCATGGTAACAACTTCCATCTTCCTCTTTGGTGTAAAACAAATTTAGTTTGGTTGCAATTTATATTTTTCACTGCTGTCAGGCCCATTAAAATTTTCTAAAAAAAAAAAAAATAATTTAAAATACAAAACACCTTCCTTGCTCATGTGAAAAGGCTTAACTTAAATGACTGTCAAGTGTTGAAATGTAAAATGAATTATTGTTCAGATCTGCATGTCTCTTGAATAGCATAAAAAAGCAGTCATCAAAACAGACCCTGACTTCAAAAGCCCAAGTAAAAGTCCTGGAACACTCACATTCCAATAAAATTGGACACAGTCCTCATTATCTGAGCAAACTGTAAAGAGGAGTAACTGTATTAAAATAATATCAACTGTCACACACAATTGAAGGAAAGATAGGTTCTTCTGAATGTTACGTTCAAATGGTGACTGAGTCAGTGTTCCTTTTTCAAACATCTTTCACTACAATTTAGTAATAGTTTTCCCTCTCAATGGCTAGATCAAAACCAGGTAGCAATTGCATTTCTCTGAAGAGAAACTTAGTTTCTAAGAGCAATGTGTAAAGAGCAGTTGATAATTCTCCCTTATAAAGGAGAAGCTCCTTAAAAGAAGAAGAAACTAAAGGCATAGAAATCAAGACAGAAAACATTCATTTTAAAAAGTGTCCCTTAAGACAGGAGTACAATTCTTAAATGTGAAATAGCACCTTCCTGTTCTTGGATGGGTAACCTGCAAAGTATTTGGTTTTGAAGGCTGATGCTCTCTCCCACCTTTAGCAAGCTCTTTTTACTTTGTTTTCTTGCACATATCTGTGGTTTACAGAAGTTTCAGGATTTATATATATTTGTCTTTGATGCACAGGCTTTGATGCACCTTGCTAAAAATAAAACTGATTTTTTGCTCCTCAGGATTTTATCCTGGTGTTCCTACAAGAACTATAAGCTGTTTACCTTTTATCCAACTGCGTAATACAGGCAAAATAGGTTTTCCACTGTTTGTATTGATTTTTCTGCTAGCTCATTTGACTGTGCAAAGCAAAGCTTTAACAACATGTGTTGAAATTATATACTAGAAAGTATTGCCTCAGTTATTTAGTTCTGTAGATATCATGACAGAACCATATGCCCTCTTTGAGTTCAGAAACACAAATCACGTGAGAATAATAAAATTCTTCGTTTTGGAACCTATCATCAGAGATAGACTCCAACTGTCAAAACTGAAATAAACTGAGGAAAATGAACCATAAAAAAGCATTTTGGATTTGTAAGTGCCTTTGGCCCAAAAGGATTTTTAATTGAAAGAAAATGGTTATTATACTACTGCTCAATTAAAAACAATTAAGCTTTTCATGTTGCACTGAATATCAATACCATAAATCTCTTAAAATCCCAATTAATCCCTGTGGTATTCCAGATGAGTTAGTGGAGGATAAATGGTGCACAATCTATGCATGACTCATCCCAAAAATTCTCTTTGAAAAGTACACCAAATTGATCCTACTGAGAAGGGCAGCATTTGTTGTACAAGCAGATCCCTTCCAACTGCAGGAAATCAGGGACTATCATTGGTTGAGAGATAAACATTTCTTGTAATATTACTGGTCATCGATGCTCCTCTGTTCTGGCATACTGATCACAAACTGAAAGTCAATTAATCAGAATAAAGAATGAGTTTTTCACAGGAAAATGTATGCTGATAAACTTTAATAAGAAGAAACCTGGATTATTTGAATACATCTCAGATTGTCTTGGTGGAAAAAAAAGGAAAAACGAGGTACATTTCCAAGTGTCTAAAAAGTCCCATTTCTTTTTATTACAAAGTCTTAACTGTCATTAGATAAGTCATTTTGCTATCCACTTTCAGATAACCTAATACAAATATCTGGATAGAGGCACTTTTAGATTCATTGACTTCTGTATACTCAATATGAATAATTTTAAAACCAGTAGGCTAGAAAACCACAATTTTGTGAACAAAATTTTTTCACTTCTCCAAAGAAACAAATGGAAAGTGAGCCCCTAAGAAACCATTATTTCTACTTCATCCCAAAGCATTTTCACAACCAAGATTAGCACCTTATGCAGGGCTCTTTAGTCAGTAAGCCATTTCTCCAGTTTGCCTTGAGTGCATGATGCTTGGTAAAGCTTCCTCCAGTGTGTGGGCATGGGGGGAGGTGCCTACATGCTTTATCAAAGCCTATTGCATTTACTTGGCACGGAAGAGGAAGTGCTTTCAGGTACAGCTGTGGGTGCACTCTCTGGGGCAGTCAGAAGGAGCACTCCTTTAGACACCTGGCAAACACAGTGGCCTCTGGTGATTCACTGACAGCCAAAGTGCTGGCAGAGATTAAAGCAAAGCAACAGGGAGGTAACACCTGAGTGAACAGGTTGGGGGATGCTCGCACCTGTAGGCTTCTAAAAGTTTCAAGAAAGTAGAAGGTCGTTTTCCAAGCCATATCTCCTGCCTTTAGCAATGGTTTACAGTGAGAAATTTAAAACAGAGCAGAGAACTCAACTTCATAACAACAGATAATATTTAGTGCTCTGGGATGCTGCAGCAGGAAAGGGTAAAGCTTGATGAGGAATGCATGAACCATCACTAACTCAGCAACACAAAGACTCTGCCTTCCACTTGTGCTGTCTGCATCTCTGTTCAAATTAGAAACCTTGTCCCTGTCCTGTGTGCTGAGTCTTAAGCACAACTGCAGAAACACACAATGTCCTACCCAGGGAAATGTCCCATCAAATAGGTGTGCCAGCTGCCCTGTCTCTTGATTGCCAGACGTGTCTTTCCAGCTTCCTTGTCCAACCGGTCACTTTCCTCACATTGTCCACCTGGTAACATCCATCTGGTCCCTGCTACAGACACGGACTTTCCTTGCATTCCCCAGAACCTGAGTGCTTGATTTTGACCTCTTGCCTCACCACCCAAACTATAGGTTGGTTAGAATTAAAAATCATGTTCTTGGAACTCCTTCCCCAAATGTATCGTTGTTCAAAATTGTCTGGAGAAAAGTTTTGAGTTATGTGCTGAAGAAAATTTTCATCAAGAAAGAGCCAAATACATGACAATCTATGAACTTCAGGAACAGCTTGTTTATCACACAGAAGACATTTCACTGATGTTTTTGGTACTTATTGTGCCAAAAATCCTGTCTTTTTTTCCTTTCTCCAACTGTATATAATTCAGGATACTATCTCTGCACAGAGCCCTATTTTGCTTATATCTTATATGACTACATTGTGGAAATGCTCTTTCTGAAAAAGGTGAAAGCTTTCTGAGGAGAAAGGGCTGCCATTACTTTGGAGATGTAAAACTTCTTCACTCTGATGACAATGCTTCTAAATACGCTAATTTACACCCCTTCTCAGGCTTGAGGTGCAGTATGTTCTTAAAGAATAAACCTGTATTTTCGAGACTTATACAGTGCAAAACATCAAAGTCCATAATCATAGCAATATAAAACTGCACACAAAAAAAAAGCAGCTGTGGGTTACAATCTTCAAAGGTAACTCCATAAAGATCTTTACAACAACCTTTCATCTCACTCACTTTTAGCATTTTTTTATCAGCTGACCTCATATGTATGTATTTTAAATAATATTATATATATATATAGAGAGAGATCTAGAGTAAACCTATATGGCAGGCTAAGAGGTCTTAACAGAAAAAATTAAAATTATCAGAATACATCATGTCATTCTGATCCTCGACTCTCATTGTATGCTTGCTTTACATCCCCTGGCTATAAGATTTTATAGCTCTGACTAGACATCCCATTTAAAATTCTGAGTGAACCTCCATGAATTCCAATTAATTATTAATAGCAAAATGCTAATAGAAGAGATGGATTATTTTTTCCATGTGAAATTTAAACCCCAGAAAAACATCCAAGAACTGCAAAGCAGAAACATGAAAAGCATGCTTGTGACATTTCCCTTGAATTCATTTCAAGAACCCTCTCTGTGAGTTTTTCTGGAAAACAGGAAAGGGAATAGTAGTACATTGCAGGAAGATGTGCTATGTAAAAAGTTTACTCTTTCAAATACAGCAAACAGTGTGACATGCAAATATATTTTTAAAAATTTTTTAACACTGTTCTAGAATTTCAGATGTAATTTCTCTTGTAAGAATGCACCTCATTAAATATAAGGCACGACAGCAACAGCTGTAGCTTAAGAAAGAGGATGGTGGAAGCAGTCCACCATCCAAGCAGTCCACCAAGGTGGAAAGTGAGTCCTCCTTGGGGTCTGCAGAGCAGGTGCCTCAGGCTCAACAGCTTTCCAATACATTCTGTTCCTGCTGGACCTCTTGGTTTCAGTGAACCCTCAGGAAAAATAGTCCAGAGAACAACAAGCAGAACAAACTGGGGTATCAACAATGGCTTTTAAGGATGAACTGAGTTGTTATCCTAACCTCTTACAGAGAGACAACTCCCAAGTAGAAATCACATTATCATTAATGGAGAGATACAGTTATCAAATATTTCATAGCAAAAGCAGTTTATGAGACATTGAGATATAGGCAGGCTTTTCTGAATAATTTATCATTAGAATAGAAGAGTGAAGCACTTAAATCACATTTAATTTTTCAGAAATATTTAGCATAGTACCTTAGTTCTTTCCTCTCTGTAGCATGTGGAATGCCTTTGAAATGGTATCCAAATACTTTAATAAATTAGAGAAACACTTTAAACTGTGTGGGTTAAAAGCATTAAACGTCCCATCCTTTATGTGCTAATCTTCTGACAACTACAACACAAGCAAAGCAGACAGTCATCATGTTAAGAATACTGCTCCCAAGCATCCTGGAATGATATTTGCCTCTGCTGCTCCTGGAAAATGGATTCCTGCTCTGTAAAACAGAGAGCTCACTGAGGCAGCTGTGTTGGTAAAATCCACAAGCTTGTTTCACCCAGCTGCTCTAACTCCCATTCATCTTGCTCCAGTTTCACCAATTTCCACTTGGATGTTCACCTCTGCCCAGCAAAGAACACCTGTCTAGGTGTGCAGTCTCAGTGACATTCTAGTTTTGGTGTTCAGACAGATATGGCCTTAACTTAGCCTGCTTGTCTGAGCAATGAATGTAAAGAGCTCTCCTCACTTTCACCTTTTCTGGATAACATGTTAACATCAGGTGGGTTTTTTCTCAGTTTCCAAGAGAATTGTTTTTACTGACTTTGGGACAGACTAGCAATTAAAATATCATTGCTTCCACCATCAGGAAACTGTATCAGTTACCCAAGACATGGCCTCGACAGCATGTTACAGTCTTTTGGAAGAGCCTCTGATGAGCGGTTCATGGAAAGATGAAGACATGGCTTCGGTGCACTGTTAACTTTCTGTGCAGACACTGGATATCCCAATTAACCCTGGGACAAATAAAGTTTACAAATGGCCTACCTGCCACTGATCTAATAGCAGAGCTGCCAAAGAATGAATGACAGGAAAAAGAGAATACAAATAAAGTCGCTTTTCCCTCTCACAGTTCTCATTGTGTTCTCAGCACATGTCCTGCAATGCACAACGGTTCAAAAGTACCCAGAGCATCTGAGTGACAACATCAAAGAGAAACTTTCTGTACCCTGAGCTGAATACCTACTGCAAAGAAAATTGCTCCATTAGGTAGCTGACAAAGGTGTCACTGGGTCAGTAGTCAGCTCAGACTGAAAGATATAAACATGTTCTTTCAATAGCAGGTGAAAATCCCTATTGACTCAGAAGGAGCAGGAAAACAAGCCAAGGGAGTCTGCCAAAAATAACAATCAAAAGTCCCAAGAGGCATGAATTCCAATCTCCAAACAGGCATGCACACCCGGAGTTTATCGTTGACATAAAATACTAGAAAAACATCTTAAAATTTGCATCTCTATTTCCCTCGGAGTTTGCAAGTATCAAAACACAGAGTTCAGCCCAAGTGCAAGCCAAACATGATGATGGGAAATATGGTATTCTTTTGGGCCTGTACTGTTCCACTGCTATATATGCCCCAAGTATCATACACAGCAAATGAAATACATGATATTACTGGGATGAGCATTAAAACAACAGAAGTTTTTCACTCAGAAAAAATCTCATGCATGATAATTTCAATAAAAAGTTTTATCAATGTAGAAACACACACACAAGAGCTCCTCTATTAACAAAGTGCAAGCACTTGTCAGGACCATATTGATTAAATTTTTTTCCATTTACCCTAAGCACCAAACAAATGATGTGCCTAATATGTGCAAAAAGCAAACTGGAGGGCAAGAAAGAGAGCAGCTGTTTCCAGTTGGAGATATTATTCAGTGGGAACTATTGTAACAGTGGGAACTCTTCACTGTGAAAATGTTTTAATGCCCTATATTGGGATCCAGAAGTAGTGTGACTACTGACGTCTCTTTTCTGAATCACATCATAAAATATTAAGTAAATAAATAGTCTATAACACCTGTTTTTGTGGACTTCTCAAGGCTGAACTGAGTCTCCTGGTAGCATGTGGTGGGCTTTTAGCAGAGTGTAGTTAACTAACAGGTCAAAGTAAAATAAATTAAACATAATTCAATCAGTTGCATAGTAAAGTGGTGTTTCAGGAGCACTGGTTACCTTGAAGTCACAGAACCACCACAATATTGGTTAAAAGTCTGGTCTGACTCAAAAGTGGGCCAACACAGAGCAGGTTACAGCAACATACAAGATTTTTTAGCAACTTTTAATTCATTTAAGTAGAAGAAGTATATAACATTTGGGTGGGGGCTAGAGGTGGCATATGAGCCTGAAAGCCACCTACATTATAGCAAATAATTACAGCTGGGAACAGTAGATGATTTTCCAGTGGATGTCATTTAGAGGTACTACTACATCAAGATGACCAAAAAAATTAATATCTAATAAAAATAAAATTTAGGCAAAACAATAAATTCTGGTATTAGTTCTCAGATGGATCTTGTGATACTCTGATATTATTATTATTATTTATGAATTATAATAATATTAATATTATTATTAGCCTCTGGACTAAATGTTGTTCTGTACTTCATTGTGGAGCCTGTTGGGCAGATGCTCACAGATCACACACAGAAAACCCATAATGCCATTTCTAAGGAAAGCCACATTTGTACCACTCACAGAGGGTCCCAAGAGCCTCACTCAGAACCTGAAGACAGAATTCAACAATTAGGCTTTTAAACTTAGCTTGTTTATATTTAACCTCAGAATTTGAGAGGAGTTTAATATCAATCATATCCTTCACAAAAACTCTAGGGAAACCTAGAAGTGATTCTCAATTAAAGAAGTAGAACAAAACTGCATGAATGAAGTGCAAGAAAATAAAGTGTTATCAAGGTTTCCAGAAGGAATTATGCTTTTCTAATCCATTATCTGCTTGTTTGATGGCTTAGATCTATATCCCTGGCACAGAGCTTTCAGGAATACTGCAATGTTCCTTGCAACTTTGAGCTAGTCACACGTGGGTTTGGCTGCTATATGTCTGTCTAGAGCTGGTGTAGGTGAACAAGAAGTTACACATTTTAACAGTAATGACAACTGTCTGAAAAATCTGAGATTTGGGTTTAATAAGAACCCAGTATGGAAGTAATGAAGAAAAAAATCTCTAGCTACCATCAAGATTATGTTATGGTATCCTCTTTCTTTGTAATTCTTCATTTAAATATCTAATGTGATATTCACGACCTCATTCCTAACCTCCATAGATTAAAATTATTTTAAAAGGGATGTTTTTCGTTAATTGTCTGCACAGTGATGTTCAGACCAAACAAATCTGTATTATGTAAGACGCCATTAAAAGGGCACCAATATAAAATGCTCTTATTTTGCTTAGACTTCAGGGCAGTAAGCAAAACTGCATTCTGCAAAACCAAAATTGTTTACTCCTAATTAGTTCAAGTAAAAGCACACATCTAGTTTCTACCTTAGGGTATAGCTATGTGGAGAACTTTTCATGCTGATGGCTACTGGTTCAAGTAGATTATGACAGGCAAAATTTATTCCTGACTACAGACAATATTATAGATTTTTAGAAGCTTGTCTTCCAAACAACTAAATCTGAGCAAAATTTCATCTAAAGTCAGCTCATTAACTTCCCCTGCATTTTCCTCTTGAACTAGAAATAAATCTAATTTTCAGGAGCAGCTTATAAACTCTGTGTTAGCAAACCACAGGCCAGAGATGTAAGAGCCTGGGAAAGCAGGATGCTTCTCACTCTCAGGCTTTCCTGCCATCAGCTGTTACACTAAGAACCCATTGCAGCTACTGCCAGTGGATCTGCTGTCAGTGAAGAAGGAAATCTGCTGCCTTTTAGGACATCCAACAGCCCTCCTCTATTATCTCTGACCTAAATATGATTATTTCCTTGCAGCAAATACTGAACACTTTGATCTATGTAATCTTTAAAACTCATCAAACCAAAACCCAAAACTCATTTAAAATTAGGGAGCAACATGCTTTTTGGAAATATATATATATATACACACACACATTTGTGTGCATGCAGACAAATCATACCTTTGATTTCTAGTCAGAAATTAAAGCAATTCCCACAAGAAATTCCTATCAATCTGTTCTCAGAGATTATACCAACACATTGCAGTTTTATATGGGAATAAAATTTACAGTTCCTTCTTACATGGCAGCAAATGCATTATATTTTTTAATAATCTACTCTGGCTAATAAGACCTCCTCCGAAAAAGAGGAAGGAGCTTTGGAATAAGTTATGGTGAATATCTCACTGCATAGAAGATTGAAAATACTTGTTTCCATATTCTTCTCAGAGCGTCAGTTTTACAAGAGTAAGTGCATTGCACCATATCCTTAGACAAGCAGGCAATGTGGTTATCAAAATGCTTTTGTTTCCTCAGATCAGCTGTTAATCTAATTCCTCCCCATTTTGTAACTTGGTGAAGTTACAGCACTGCCATTCTGCAACTCATCTCTGCCGGAAGGTGGGGACCCAACAACATTGGTCCCAAACTGATGACCTGAGCTCAGTTCTGCCAGATCAGCAGACCTGAAGGCATCTTTGTCAATCAAACAGAGGAAGCAAAACTGGCTGTGGGTGGATTTGAGAAAATCAGTATACGTTAGCATAATCCAGAAATGTCACAGCTGAGCTGGCAGGCAACTAAATGAGACAGAGAATGACAAATAAAAAGGAATCAAATATATGTCTAAAATTAGAGGTGATTTCATGGGGGAAAAAAGTATTTCTTAAGATAAAAGAATGAAAAGTATTTGTCACACATCCCACAGTAGCTGAACAAACTACCTGGGTGAAAAGTAAGAAGAATTAAGTAAATAACATCTGAGAAATTAAAATTAAGAACATACACTTATTGCAAGCAAGTAATCGCTAAAAAAGTTATTTTTAAACAATTGTTTTCAAACATTTTACCTTTTATCTTTCTAAGGAAGAACAGCACAAAGGAAATCTATCAGAAGTCTCTGCCTTCTGTAATTTATGAAAAGTATAGCTTGGAAATGGAGAGGAGTTCCCTTTTATCTCCACCTCTGATCCTTTTTGATATCTTCCATGTCATCAAAGTTTTCATCTCAAAATGGCCTTGATTCAAAGCCTATTGAAAACAATGAAATTCCAATTAAAATCTGTGCCTATGTCTTGATTTTCACAATGTGACTTTCCAGCAGGCAGCTAAAATGAATAAACAGCTTACCAAATTTCGTCTTGCCATGGGAAATTGTTCTATTCAAGTGTGGCTTAGGATCACAGACTGAGGCAGCAGCTAAACAGAGAAAATAGGCTTGTTCCATAAACTTTTTATTTGGTTCACATGTATGGGCACACTTTGAAAAGCTCAACATTTCCACTGTATTTCTACAGCATTTGCATGAATTATGTTTTCTGTCAGTCTGGAAGGAGTACCCATAGCACTCTCTACTGCAGTGCCATACTCTATTTGAAACTCTGTATCACATTCTGCCTCCAAAAACAACCACTCATTCTCATGAAAGCTGAACTTAGCTAAACAATATTACAATCTACATCAGTTTTCCCATATAAACAAGAAAGATAATACCCTTCATTGTTCTGTCACTTGGTGGCAAAGGATGGAAACGGTCTGATACAAAAATCAAGGTTCTTCATCATTTTATCAGGACACACTAGGAAAAGAAGAAAATATGGCAGAGATCAGTTTCTAGGAACAAAGCACATACGGTTTACAAATTTTGGGCATCACAGACAGGAGAGAGGGAAGGAAACAAAGGGAAAGAGTTACAATAAAGACAAAGAGGAATATGAAAGAGAGAAGAGCTCAGCAGTGTATTAGGGTAAGGTGATGAGATTTACTAATAGTAGTAAGGGGACAGACTTCCAGACAGGATGAAAGAATTGAGCTTGCTTGCAAGACTAATTTTTGTAATTCCTGACACACTGCCAATGCACCACAGATTTGTAACTAGTGCACAATTTCTCCAAGGAATGCCTACATCCATAGTCTGATTTGAGTTTTATTGAACCTTGTGGGCCATGAGAAATAAATACTAGGGACATATAAATGTAGAACAGCAGAGTAGATGCTAGCTCTTAAACAGCACTCACTATCATTTTACTACAACTGACATGCACTGAATTGTCTTTCTTGGATAAAAAACCTCCTACTCTCTAACCAATTCTTTGTTCCTACCAGAAATATACTTGGATACCTGCAGAAAAACAGGCTCAAGTCCCAGTTCCCTGAGAAATTTTCATAGGAACAGTCTGTATGATTTAAAGACACCAAAATTTACAGTGGTGGTACTCTCCTTATGCATTTGCAAACGTCTCTGCAGTTTGAAACTTCCCACTGTAGCATTCAACTGCCTTCAGATTTAATGAGTTTGCTATTTTTTGTTAAAATTTGTAGATTCCTGTGGCAGATATTTTGCAGTAACTTAATTTTTCATTAGTCATGGAGATGAAAGTGTTCAATTAGCTGTTTTGACAGTTTTGACTGTACTAAATAAAATCTTCAAGTATTTCCCAATGATAATGCCTCCTATCTGACAGATTTTATGGAAAGATTGCACTTAATGAAGGCAAAGGGGGACATAATCAATTACACAGCCAGTCCAAAAAATGATAGGATAATGTCATAGGAAGAGCCTTAATGGAAAATTAATAGTCACTTGTTAATTGATACTTAAAGTGCTTTGGAATCAATTCTGTGATCTTTTCTAACACATAAAACCCCATCAGAGCTAGGGAAGAAAGCCCTCAGAAACACACCTGAGTATCTCAGCACATTATAAAATACACGTTGAACACAAATGACACACAGCAGTGACACAGATGACAAGCTTCCTTTGTTAGAGAACACCAGAATATGGCACACAGCAGTGGCTCCTTCCATCCTGGCTGCACCTGTAGTTCAGGTACATCTGGTACCCTTCTGCCAGCAGCAGCATGTATGAACTGGGCCAAAAGAGGTACATAAAGTTCAGTGAAGATCCTTGTGGGAGAAGCATGGGAGCTGTTTCTTGAGAACACCAGCCAGCTGCTCCAAGCACTCCAAGGCTAGTGGAGCTAAGCCACTCCCCGGAGAACAGAATTCAACCAAAGCTCTTCATGCAGTTCGGCTGCTCTTCTAGGATCAGAGGAGCTTCTCCAGAGCTTGATTTAATCCATTTTAGCATAGTTACAATCTTCCATCACTGAGATGGGCTGGTGGTATCTAGTTGATACTATTTTAAATCTAACAGCATGTTGAGAAAGATAACTAGCACCTTTTATTTTGTTTCTTTGTTTCATTGAAAATATTATATACAATCAGCATGGCTTTGGTCTCATTATTTTTTCCTGAATCCAACCTTCCCTTTCTCCCCAAAAGTGTGCATGCTCTAATCTTCCATGAGAGGGAAACATTACAGGATAAAAGAGGCTTGATTTCCAGTCATATAGAAATGTTGTCTTAAAAGTCTGATTTGAAGACTACTGAAATCCTTGGTCATTTTCCACTGCCTTTGGATAAAGACCAGACTGACCATACTTAAACAGTTCCTATCATAAAAAATACTTTCCTGATCACTAATGTTAGCTGTAGTTAAACACACTAATGAAATATTAATTCTGCCCTTTGAGAATATATGACTGACGCAAAAAAAAAAAAAAAGTATTTGATCAAAAATTAAATGCAAACATAAGAGCCACAAATTTAGCAACAGTGTTGAATTTTGCATAAGGAACCAAAAACAAGGTCTAGAGACTGAATAATACAGATAAATCAAAGAAATGAGTAAGCCTGTTTTTGAAAAGCAGTTATGTCAGACCTGAAACAGAAGACTGGGAAAAATGTGACTTTGCTTTAAGTCACATCTCCTTCCCAAGGCTCACACACTGCCTATTCTGCTATGGAAATGTGTGTTGTTCATCAGAGTGGGGTGATACCAGAGGACATTCCTCTGTCTCTGGGCATTCATTTTCATGAATGCAATGACATGTTAGAAGCCTAGAGTGAGAAACTCCTCAGTCTCTTGAAACAGGATATCAATTCACAGAGAATGTGCAAGGGATTCACAGGTCTTTGTTTCTCTTGTCTGGTGAGCAGGCAAAAAAGTGCAAAATCTACTTTACAATGATTCCAGGGTTTTCATTACTAGACAAACATTAAAATTGAAAAGACAGGGAGGTTAACCTACTAGGGCTGCTATTTTATCAAGTCTCTTCTCTCCCAAATGAACATGGACAACTATGTTAACCCCCTGGGCTGCCAAATAAGAACAAGCAGAAAGATGACTGGAAAAAGCATGGCAAATGCCAGTGCTGTCATCTCTGATCTGGCAGACCTGCAAGGCTCATGAGGTAAAGGCACAGTGGTAAAGGCACTTAGAATAAAGTACTTACAGAATCTTGTAACTGATTAGAGAAGCCTCCAGAAAGCACCCCCTTAGGTCCGTTTCCATTTTTTAACAAATCCATTGAGCAAATTAGGTGAGGGGAGAGTGACCATCAAGGTTGTATATGGAAAACCCAACCTCTGCTCCTAAAATTTCTCTTCTGTTAGATAAAGGACAAAAGGATCAAAGAACAGAAGTGAGAAGTAGGAGGCTATCCCATTTGCAACACAAGGGACACAAACCACAGTCTCAGAGAAGTTTCTGAGAAGGCTGCAAGGGTGAGGTGGGGAGGATGGCAGACCTTTAAGACATGTGGTAAGAGTGAAGGAGTTCTTCTTCATCCAGTACATTTCTTATGATACATTACTGTTTAAATATTTTAATAAGGCAGTACTTCTCCCAAAGCTGAAAAGGGAAGATTGTAGAGAATGAAAGATTAGGGTCACACTGGCTGACAGTGGAAGGATTACTATGAGCTACAGAGGCAGCCTTGTCAGTCTGTGACTGAAGCAGCTCTTCCAATCATTAATGTCACTGTTTAATATGTAAGTTGTAGCAAAGCCACAAGTCTGTTTTCAAGTGGAAGAGCTTCTTCTGAGTTGTGCCACATACAGAGTGCTGATAAGGAAATATAGGCTGTTACTAAAATAAAAGCAGGCTCCCTGAGAGGTATGTAGCAATCTCACACCTGACTGAGCAGGGACAGGAAGTACAAATGGCTGTTTGCACAAATTCAAAGCCAAATTATATCATCAGTGGGAATGCATATCCAGTCTGAAGCTCACCTGAGCAAGGCTCACCACAGGGTGTGCAGTCTGAGATGGACACTGCAATACAAAGGATCTGGCTACACTCCTGGCTGGGAAGCAGAGCTTTTCTGAGAGGCAGTGCCTTAACATATGGAGCTATGGACACGAGCCAGGACATCGACCATGTAGGTGACCCCTGGTTATATAACTGCTCAGTTAGACTTGTAAGAATACATTCTTAGATGATGCTGCAGGAGCAAACCAGCCATAAGTTAAAAACTGCATAACTCTGTTTATATTATTCCATGTCGTGTTTATATATATAAAGTTTACATACAGAGAGTTTATTCAAGAAACCAGTGGTAGCAAAAGTCTATGATTGAATGCAATTTGAGTTACAAATATTGATCTGAACAACCTGCTTTGCAGCTTCCAATAGCCACGTAACAAGAGGAAAGTGCCCCCAAGCTAGCTAGTGACAAAGGACATTCCAGTTCAGGATGCATTGCCAAGGTCAGGATTCAGATTGCTGGAATGGCCAGTTTTGGGCCAACTTGGGAATGTCTACAGGGACTGCAAACACATCCCTGAATTAAAAAGCACAGACAAAGGTGTGAGTGTTTCCATCATGTTTCACCCTAGTTGTGTAAGAGAAGCAACTGCACTGTCTGGGGCTGAGTTAGGGTTCTAGACTCCTTAGTTTCCCTGGATCATCAATGAAGAGGGAAAAGTTCATTCAGGTAAGAGTTTGGATCTAACCCACCTGTATCTTCTGTGTTAGCTCCATTGGAGAAGGTGCAGATGAAGCTGGAGAGCCCAGGGATATCAGCCTTCTCTGCAGCTTTGGCGCCTAACACTTGGTACCCAAGACAAATAAATGGGCGGAAGATGCAAATAACTATCTCACCCTCAGGTTTCATGGACTCAGCACAGATAAAGGGATGTGCTGGCAGGAAATAACCATCAGCATGGATTTGTAATAAACTCAACAGGGACATGTTCTTTATTCTTCTACATGGTTCATTTTGGATTTAGACAAGAAGTAACAAGAGAAACCCACAAAATTATATGATTCTACCATCTGACGTTAACTGGATTCCTAATAGGAAATGATGTGTAGGAACAGTTTTCAGGAAGGGTTACTTCCCAGATAGAGAGAAAAAAACCCAAACCCAAACAGCTTATCTTAAAGCTCATTCATCCTAAAAGAATTGAAGATGGTGATAGAAAAGGCAGCATATTTTTAGAACCAGAAAATATTGAGTAAGTCTATTTGCATACTTGTATGGCTGACCACGTCAGGGAAAACAGGTGCTTATCAGCTTTCTGGAACACAGAGGAAAGAACCTGGGCAGCCCAAGTACTTCAAATACTCAAATTAAACAGGCGATTCACAGTTAACTCCATTGACCTGAAACTCATACTAAAATTGTAGTGCACAGTGAAAACTCCAAGATCCAAACCAACTTGTTTTGTGTATGTGTTTGCAAAAATAACATTCTTTTCAAAAGCTTAAATAGCTATCTACTTCCTTTTAACCAATACTTGGGTTTATATTTAATAATTTTATGTTAATGTATTCAAATAATGTGTTGATTTATCATAAGTGGAACTTTGAAACTATAAATCAGAATGCTATGATGGATAATACCAGTAAGTAACCAACATTTAGAGAAAGCCCCAGCATTAAGGCAAGTGGCATGTGACAAAGATTTACATCCAAGAGTTAGCAGAGGGATACTGGAAGAAAGAGAATTATTTTTAATGATTCCCTAGATATGTCCATGGAATAATTTACAAAACATGTAAAGTCAATGCTGTTTAGGTATTATCTATCTTTGGTGAGTGAAAGAATCAAGATTATGATGTATACTTGATAATGAAATGTCTATTTTAAGAAGTTTGCTGGTATTCCTGGAATAGAATTTTATGTGCACTGCAGATATACAAAATGGTTCACTAAGGTGCTTTCAGGCATAAAATCTATTCTTGTAATGGTCATTGAATGCAAAACAGCTTCAATATCAGAACTGAAATCTTCCCATAGATTTTCTATTTATGTTTTCCATCTACTCCTGCATGCTAGGAAGTATGAGGTTCATTCAAGGGGTTGCCAAGGGTTTTATGGTCTTCGGAGAAGCGAAGCAGATGGTCCCAGAAAGATGAGCACTTCAAACATTGCAGTAGATTTGGGAAACAGATCTACAGCTGCCTGGGGATATACATGAGAATTTTAAAAGGTTATTAACTGAACTACCACAAGCTGGGAAAATAACTCAAAACCAGATGCAATCACTAATTGCTCACTTGAACTTTGCCTATGAAGTTATTTCAGCAGAAGAATATTTTTATGCTGACTCTAAACAAAAGTTAGAAAAGGAGATAATTAATAAGATTAAGAAGGCAATTAGAGCTGGCGATGCTTGAAATTCTCTGTGAATGTTGCACATTGGAATTCATTAGGTGACAGTAACTGCAAAGATTTATCATATGTAGAACCTCTTAGTCCTGGAATGGACATCAACAAACTCAACTGTTCATTTTTATTGGTTCATGCAGTTAGGAGAAACTACAAATACCAAAACAGCTTTCAAATACTCTGAAGAAGCTGAATTTTAGTTCTCCTATTAAGCATAAAGAATCGTCATCCTATCTGCTATGCATGTAGCATGAAAACTGTTAGCACCACTGATAAGAGACTTTTTATCTTAACAAGGTGTAATAAAGCATTTTTTCCCTATCTCCAAATTAATACAGAAAAATAAATCAGATCAAAACAGATTCATCATGGAGTTCTGACAGACAAACAAACTCAGTATTCAGTCTTAAAGTATTTGCAGTGGGAAAGCGACCCAACAGAAAAGGATGAAATGTCATTGATGTCAGTGAAGAATACACAAAAGTGGCAAAAATGTTAGGAAAATTCAGCTGCAATGTACAGTCCCAACAAATGGATTTCAGAGTATTCTGCTGTAAGATTTAAAGGGAAAAAATGATGAAAAGTGATGCTAAGAAATTTTTTCTTGATACGACTACAAGAGCTATGAGACTACAAGAAATCTGTTACTGTGAAGCGGTATCAGCACTCATGAGGTATTACATATCCCTCCAAGCAGATGCATAAGAACACACAGAATAAAGATTCCTTAGGCTGCCAGCAGTGTTCAAATACTAAGCAGACAAATGCCTCATTGCTTAAGCAAAACTGTGTTGGTTGTAAAGAGTGCACACACTTGTCCTTGCAGCCAACACACAGCTGCTCAGAAACACCAGCAACAGAAGATTCTGAAGAACGGGTTCATTGCCAAGTGGTTCAGAATTATGCCACGACTGCAGATATGAAGAGTAGCTTCATGGGATGAAAAGAGAACACAATTGTGTTTTCACATTTGAGGTCCTCTTTTGTGCAGCTGCTGCATTATGGTAGGATTTTTTGAAAGAAATGCTGAGTGGAACAATAAAAATGCCCCCGTTTTAGCAGGAATGCCATCACCATATCATTCCAAGTAGGAATGAACTACTACTATCACACCCTCCACTTTCAGTTATCCACTGGCTACGAGTTCCACAAATCTCCCAGCAAAGGGCTATCAAGCAATACAAATTACAATTGCTGTTACCCAAATGTGAATTGACAAAAATACTCCAAAGTAATTTTGTGAATAGCAGAAAATTTATCCCTAGAAAAATCACAATCTCCCTTTTAAGAGATCTAGGAATAGAGACAAGTAAGAAAATCAAATCAAATGGAATAATTCAACTAGCTGCCCTAGCCACTACTAGCCACTAGGCTGAAGTTCCAGAATGGACTATCAAGCTGTATATCAGAGAGTTTTTGCTATATTAGGGAAGTCCTGACCTTCCTTTCAACATGCAAAAATGCATGCATGGAAAAACTCCAGGCCCACACTGCTCTTGTTTTTATTTCCAAATATACTCAATATTACTAATTTTAATACAGGGAGTTTTCTCCCCTATGAGTATTAAAATGTGTGCCATTCCCACCCATCTCCCTTCCAGCCTGAGTTTAAACAGACATTTGCAGACAGTGTATCCAGGCATTTTCCTACCTGTACCTATTTCCCTGCCCAGGACTTCCAGACTTTACTAAAGACTGCTTTTTTAAAAAACAGATTTTTTAAATTCTCCCTTCATAATGTCCATTTGCCTCTATGTGGAATTACAGATGTATATTCATGCTATCACATTACAACAACTTTTTTTACTATGTGGACCGATCTTCTAATCACCCCTGAGAGTTGTTCTTCCCCCATTGTACATACTAGAATGAATTATCTGACTGTCAAAGGGAAAAATTAAAACTATGCTCTCCATGAAAGTCAGACTGATTGTTCCTGTGTTTGCAATGAGATAACTATATAAATACTACCACATTAGTTTGTGCAAAGGTTTTACAAAATAATATTTTAGAGTTTATTGAATCTTATTATTTCTGATATCATTCCAACTAGTTTTCTCTCTCTCCACCTGAGTCACATATGCCTTCCCTTCAGTAAAAATATCAAATTATGTAGTCATGCATCCCAAAAGCAAAAATGCCCCCTTTGTTGTTTTCCCTTTCTGTAGCAGTCTTGCTCCTTCTGTCAATGTGCCACAAGGATCTTTGTAACACCTTTAACAGGAAAGTTTACCAAAAGACATGTTCCAGCATCTCCACCTTTGATAAGCAAGCCAAGAGCTGGCACAGATGTATTCCCTGACTGAGCATTAAAAGTACATGAAGCTTTAAGCAATTTTTCCTCCAGGGTCAGATGAGTCAACTGCTGCTTGGCCTGATAGGAGCTCAGGGTTGGCAGCTCCATAAAGAACTGAGCAAACACACTCTTCAGCATCATTTGTGTTCCAAATGGAGATGTAAATGCAGCAGCAAACCCCAACTGTTTTTCTGTCCTTCATGAAATAATTTTATCTTTGATCATTTGAGACTATGCATAAGATTGAGTGCCATATTTTGCAGACACTAACTCACCCAAGAGATTTTAAAATGCATGATTTCATTGCCCAGCAGCACACCACGGGGGGTTCACCCAAACAAGATATTGTTTACAATATCTCATGAAAAGGTACTGCATATTTATTATTTGCATTTATGTAAGTAAATGATAATTTATACTCTTAGAACAAAAGACCGCCATATGTCCTATAGCTCTTCCTCTGCTGCTCTTCAATTTCACTTATTTAAAGAGAAGAAAAAAGAAAGAAACACCTGAAATCCTAAATGCTGCTGTGATACAGACTGGTTATTCTGCAAAAGAGAAACTGTTTTTTTTTTTTTTCTGGAGCTTTGGAGCTGCTGTAGGTCCTTATTCTACACCTCCCAAACAGTTCTCCCGAGTGAGGGGCTGAGCAGTACTCATTGTGGTTAACCACTAAAATTATTCTTCACTTTTCACACCATCAGATCAAAATGAAGAGAGACAAACTTCATCCATAAAAATGTAGAAAATCACCTGCAGTTTGAGGGGTTTGTAACCCTGCTCTTAGCAGTTTTATTTATGATCTTTATAATGCATACTTAACACTGTGGTTTAATCCTGGGGCACATCAGAACAAGTATACCAAAGATGTATTCTAAAAAGTCAAATGCTGCTAAGAAATTAATAACTTTTATTCAGAACTGGATACTTCATATTAACTAAATGCTGTTCACTAGATTTTGTTTTAAGGCACTCTTCAAAGCAAAACTATTCTTTACAGTCGCATCCCTTAAAACAAACAGAGAAGGGGACAGGAAACTCGTGTGTCATCAAATCAATTCAAGGGTCATGGTGTTTTCTTTGATAATATATATTTTTAGAAATATGACATTACTAGTAGTGCAAAGATTTATGTACTATTTATGCTAAATCTATTTTCAGACTGAAGATTTGTTACTAGTTTTTGGTCAACTACTTTACGTTCCATCTTTAAATGTTCCTCTTTTACTGAACTGGTATACCTACTTCATATTAGTCTCTCCCCCCACCACTGCCAATATCATATCTTTCCAAACCTTCCTAACACTTGGGTTAGACAGGTAAATTGATCTGGAGCACAGGTCAGAACATGCACAACAGTCAATGAATATAACAACATTGTTGAAAATTTTGATAAATTCCCATCCCTCCATTTTCCTGTCATCAGCAGTGAGATGACAGCAAGAGCATTATGTATTATCCTATTAAAAAGGTAGCTGTGCCAACCATACCATGCAGTGATATTTTGTTTCACATTTAAATGTCACACTTTACTATCTATATGAACAAGTGGCTGTTCTGAATCTTCGACAATAAAATAAAGTTTTGTGCAGTATATTTTGATGTAAACTTTGCAAAACACAGAAAAATCATTTCTGAAATACCTAGGCACCTGTCATATCTTAGGAGCTGGGACAATGGGGAAGAAAAGAGAAGCTTATGCTTGCTTTGCTCCCTAAGCAAATTTGGGGCAGAGGTGGCAGCTCAAATTCTGGCCTCATATTCTGCTTTTCTTTTTGAATAAGCTATCCAAATTAGGACTACAGTAAATATAGATCACTGCGTCTTCTCTGCAGGTTCAGTTGATGGAGTTTCGCAGGGATGAGTCACCACAGACCCTGTTCTCCTCCCAAGCCTCCTGGACCGGCTGGGGGTAGCTGCTATAGGAGGCAGGGCACCACGTTAGAGGGCTATCTAGCTGGATTTTCCGATCATCTTTAAAGCCAGAGCGCTTGTGACATCCTGCGCACCCTCTCTCTGTGGCTGTCCGTGCGCCAGCACCCCGCGCAGCTCCAAGGAGCCGCAGCCCGTGCGTGGGCCCCGGGAGCCGAGCGGCTGTGCTGGGGCAGCGCAGCCCGCCCGCCGCTCCGCCCGCCGGCTCAACAGACCACGCAGCGCGGGCTCGGCAGCGTCACTGGTGCCCTTCATGGGACGGCTCCACTCTGCACGACAGTTACTAAAGCTTTCTGACCCTCCTGCTCTTGGCCTTACGAGGCTCAGGGCTCCAACAAGTGGGCTAATAGAGCCAGCTGGAGCACTGAGAATGTGGCTGTGCTCAGACCTAGCCGCACGGGGCAGGGATCTCAGCTTAGCTGCACCCAGCAGCAGGGCTGGTGAGCCACACTCTGCACCATGACATCACTGTCCTACTGCTTCTAAGAGCCCTGGCAGCTGTACTAATGCCATCAGTGTGCTGTATCTCAGGCGTGAGAAACCTGTAATTCAGCTTATTAAACACTGGCCTTGTAAAATCCAAATCTTGTTGTTCCTGATCCTTCCAGGGTCCTTTCCTTCCACACTAAACCACCGCTGACAGTCTAAATCATAGCAAATGTACCTGGTAGCTTTGACAAACATGATGAGACAAAAAAAAAAAAAAAAAAAAAAAAAAAAACCGAACACCAAAACCCCCCAAAACTAAAAAACAACTTTTAGAGAGGTAACAAGATCAAAGCTTGACTGTGACTTAGTACAGAACCTCTGTGAGATGAGTGCTGCTGACCCACCGGGTGGTTTTACCATTTTCTTGCCACTTTCTCAGTGACCCATATGCTAGGACTCAGACTCACTGAACTCCTTGCTCAACACACCCTTCACAAAGGTAGACTAGTACTGAGATGCTCCTTTCACCCATGACCTTGCTGTCATAAATAAAATTGACAGTTACAAGCAATTCATTTGAGAGGCGTTTTTTCTTGAGAAAAAGCTAAATGATTAAATGGCTTTCACAAACATGTTTACTTTCTGGGAGTCAAGTTATTTTACAAGACATTGTACTTTGGTTTGTTGTGCACTTGATGTAAAAGAGACCAAGTAGGTGATGCCACATTTTTTGATTATTGTAGATGATGGACAACAGACTGTGGGACCTATTTAGTGATAATGTTAGAAGCAAGCTGCCAAAAGATAAATAACAATGCTCACGTAACAGTCAGACAGCTGAAACATGACCTGCTCAATGCACTACAAAGATAGACTTTCTGTACTGTCCCATTCAATTATTCTCCTCTTGTTTTTTGTTTCCCAGCAGATAATTTGTTTTTAAGAGAAGGCATCTCCAATTTCCAGGGCTTCATTTCTCTTCTGTTTTCCTTCTGATTTCACACAGACTCTTATCCCCATGTCCTGTGCAGAATCTGCAAAAGCCTTTCTAAACTTCTAGGCTATCCCTGAAGTCAAACAAAGTAAAAAAAAAAAAAGTCTTCAAAGGTAAAGGACTTGATCTTGCTAGGCAGAGAGGAATGTTCCAATGTGGTGAAGGCATCACTGCTGCAACTGCTAAAGAATCTGCAGGAAGATGTGCGGCAACAGAATCAGTCTCTTAATAAGAATAAAATATGAATTAACTGAGAAGAAGGAACTTCAGCTTTATTTAAGCACACATTCAAAATTAGTGTAAGAAAACAGTTACTGTTTCTATCCTCATGGTAAGACCATTATTCAGAATTCATTCCTGTAACAGCTTTCTTTCCTTAACAAAATGAGGTATTATAACACACTGTAGGAAAAAACATATATTTTAGTAAAATATGATGAAGAAATTTCTTTATTTAATACTCATAACATGCATATATCTTGCCAGTTTTCAGTGATTTTTATTGTTGTTCGTTCAGGGTTTTTTCCTCCTTAGTGGAAAACAAATGCTTGTAACAACTTAGAAAAATACCTGAGTTGATTACAATGCTTTACCTTCTTCAGTGGACAAGAAGTACTCATTAAACTGCCTTCTGAAAGACTGAATTACCAGTTGTATATTATTCAAAGAAAAAGTCTTGCTTTCAGCCCAGAAAGGCAATACTTTTAAAACTCTCTAGGCAACTCTTTCCCAGCAAGTATTTCCCCATAAACTGAGGGAACTGAGCACACCCTTGTCATTTATGAACCTGTGCTTTCCCTTCCCACACCATGCAAAGTTGTGATACTGCCTCTATTTGCTAATTCTGAGAATGCCACGTCTACAGATGCCCAGTGAGTCACGCTGGGAACAGCCATGAACTGATGAGCACCAACCCAGCACCTGCAGCAGGCACAGCACCTACATGAGGCGCATCACAGCTTTAAAATTCTCAGTCTATTCAAGCTACTTTGGAAAAGCAGTCTCCAGCTGCAGACTCCACCGAATGCTCCAGCTACACCAACCGATTCAGCTGGTCTGCTGGAGGATACATATTTGTAGGATCTCTGAGAATGGAGTCAGAAAAAGCACCTGAAAACTGGATCATAATCTATGCAAAAGATTTGACACCTTGAGAAATGAGTAGGGCCTTCTGGGAGTGCCCAGGGAAGGATCAGGATGGTTATCATTTCATTCTTCCTCTCAAGAGTTCATCAAATCTCCCTTTTCAGAAGAAGCCAGGGAGCTTCAGTCTGCTTAAGTAATTCCCAGGAGCTGCTTGGATCTGCTCAAGTTGAAGCGAGAAACCATAAACTGCTGCCTGCCCCTGCAATTAATCTCTGCAAACTGCTTGCCCCCAGCAATACAGACAAAAGAGCTCCAGTATCTATTTTTACCAGAGGTTTATGTGGCATGCTTTGACACACTGTCCAGACAGAGCACATAACTTGTGTGTTATCATCTGTTTATTCTAATCCCCTCTGTGAATCTACAAATTAGTACCTTTGTTAAAGCAGCATATAAGTATGTGCTACTCAAATAGAATCTCAAATATGGTCAATAATCTTATATAACAGCTACAATACTGCCTTGCTATAAAGCTTAAATAATGAGAGGCCAGAAGAAACCACTTGGTATCTCACCTGGTGTACTTTTTCGAATTAAATGACCCTTATCCCTTTTGACAGGTCCAAAGCCAGCCCAGGACACACAGCCATCTGCACACAGGACGGCAATAAATGTGACTTCTGTTTCCACCTGAAGAAGGTGCCACCTTCAAGCTGGGAGTAAACATATGCAAGCCAAGGCACTCCAGAAGAATGAAGATATTTTCAAATCACCCTTATTCCTCAACCATCACTCTTTTTAGCTTTGGAAAATGTCTTTTCAACTAAGCTATTCTTATCTTCACTCTTTATTTTTTGTTAACCTGCTTAACTCCTTTCTTTAGTGATTTTGTTTGACTATAAATGAACAGCTTGTTTACCACAAAGGTCACGTTTTCCCTTGAAGGACAATTTATACAACACTTATGGAAGAACTCTTAATATTGCCTAAAGGTATTTAATTTTGATTATGCCGTTTGCTAGCACTATGCAATTGCCATGATATAGGCTACCCAAATCAGAAATACAAATTCATTATCATGTCCTCATGTAGTAAAGACTCATCTTTAATTGCATGTCAAGCTTTCATGAGTCAGGGCAGTGTAGAACAAGTATTGTTAACTAGGATTACTTGATAATTTATGGGACATATCTGAATCAGTTAATTATTAAAATTATCTATTATGTATCAGAAACCTGTATCTTTCCCATTTAAAATCTAGGGCTGAATTATTAAACAGTATATTATTATTATCAACTTCAGAGAAGTAAAAGAGTTAATAATGAGATGGGTGTGCACATTGAAATCAAATTCTAGCTTGACTTCTACCCAGTTCTGCCAGAAATAACATGGAAAAAAGAATCCTCGTGGCAGGGAACAATGTACAAGTCTCTTCTGCCACAGCAAGCAGCAGCTCTTAGGTAAAAAGTGTTTCTTTGTCCCCACTGACAGAGAGTATAATTGGAAATGTTAATATGCTTGACATAGAAAAGAATATAATCCTTTCAAAACATCAAAATTGCTTCAAAGAGCTCCTGATGCATTGATTTTTCCCCCCTGACATTAAAATAAAAGCAGACAGAATACTAGTATAGACTCCCTGTGTAGTACGCTGTCCTTCCAGAACTGAAATAGAGCCTGCAGGACACAGATCAGTCGGGAGGCTTCACATTCATCTGGCCCCAGCTGAGATTACTTCAGAGCAGCATTGTAAAACTCCTGTTCAGAAACTAGCCTGGACACAGTGCCCTTTAATTCCAGATTCAGATGTAGCAAAGCACACAGAGCAATTCCACTCATCGACCACATGAATACCGTTAAACTCAACCAATTTACCTACCTAAAAAGTCACTATTTATTTGAGCTTTAAGACATAATTGAAGTATCTCATGGCACTTCTCTTATCAACGCAGTAAAGATATGAAAAAAAGGCCTGGGTTTAGGTGTGCTGAATTTCTTTCTTCATGGGTTTTCAGGGAGAATTTCAAAATGTTTTTCTTCAGTCTGCTGAATGATGGGAAAATTGTACAATTAGTTTTATCCATACCAAATGAGGGTTATCACATGCCAGTGAAGATAAGAAGAAATTACACTGCTACATCCCAGAGGTACTCCTTGAGAATTAACTAAATATAAAAGACCTAATTGTCTACTTACGTAAGTTTAAATACTTCAGCTTTTGCCAGTGTTTTGAAGGAAAGTCAAGAGTTCTCATCAAGAGACAGATTCTCTACAGGCATTGGCACACCATCAATTAGAGCTTATATCTACCTCATATTTATAGCAGAGAAGTGCCACAACACAGATTCCTGGCATAAGCAAGGAGGGAGTGCAATTCTCAAGATGTAGCTGATTTTCCAGTTTCTCACCAATTCTGTTTTGCCCTGTAATGGCATCGAGAATGTTGTGCTCATGTAGGTGTATTTTCAGGCCATTCCCCCCCCCCCCCCTCCCCGCATTTGCTTATCTCCTGTGCATGTTCAGCCAATCTGAAAAGTTCTGAAAAGCACCAATTAGGCAGGACACTGACACTCTAACACTGTGCCTGAGGACCTTTCCTAGAGTTCTCACCTTACCTCTGAACTAATGATACGTAAATATCATCACTTCAACCTTCATAACTAAAGAGAATCAAAGCATCCTGAGGGCAAATGTATGTATAAAAGAAAGCCATTAAAGTCTTCACTCAGTGGAACTCACATAATAAGACTGTGCCTCAGGCATTTTATCTGTCATTTTAATGTGTCAAGTGAATGGGTTATTTGCTTATTTCAGAGAGGGAACTGTCTCTTTGGGAGGGGACATCTTGACTTATATATGACCTGGCTTACTCACTGAATAGCCAGACTTTGATTCAAATGCAAATCTCTTTAGGGCAGCTTTCAACACAACCAGTGTGTAAAAGTCATCAATAAAAAGAACCAGAAAATTACTAAAAAATAATAAATGTCAAGCATGTGAGATGTCCATTAGTTTCTTCCTGACTTAGATCCATAAAATAGAAAGCAAACAGCAGGTGCCTGGCAAATTGATCTTCAGGAGTGCTTAGAAAGCTTAACCTTCCTGCACTTAGTAATCTACATGACTCCACTGCATGTTTAGTCCATTGAACAGTTCCAGTTCTCTGCATTTTTCACCATTTTATATATGGAAAAGAGCATCTAATTGACCAAATTCTGCTCTAAGGTTCTCATTACACCAGCTTTGTGTGTCAGGAGAGAGATACGAGAAAATTAACAACTAGGCAGAACTTTAATCTTCTGCAACACCTATGGAAATTTATGCAAAAGTCAGAACTAGTATCAGAGACAATTTTTCAGGTAAGTTCATACTAAAATTTTTGGAAAACATATCTGTGGTGTGAGGAATGTTTCAGACGTGAAATGAAATCCTTGACCCGTACATTGTATGGAATATCCCAGAGTTACCAGGACCATAGTGGAACCACAGACTGTCTCTATTCCTTAAACATTTTAAAATGCTAAATATTTTGCAGGGTCGTCTGTACACAAAGAGGTACTGCATTTCCTAGGGCAAAGCCTTCACTTTCCTGTTTTAGTGAAAGGATTAAAGTTCCACTTTTTTCTAAAGATACTATGTGTGTAAAACCTACCTAGCAAAGGCAGAGAGGCTGAAGACAGTGCGAAGAGTAAGGACACCCCTGCTCTTTACCAGTTCACGCTGCAAGAGAGCACATTTCAGCACTCAACACTGCAGCCTCTGACTCCACGGGAAGTGGAGATATATTTAAGATGTATTTACAGTTCACTGGCTACTGTCACAAGTTCTGCAAGAAAATCAAGAGATGTGAATCAGTTCATTAACAAAACAAGTGGAGCTAAGTGCCTTCTCCTTTTAAGGGAGAAGGGAAAGAGACGTTGTAGTTCTCCCTAGAATGCTGGTGGAACAAATATCAAGTGTTAAAAACATCTTAAATACATCTTAAAATATCTGCATTGAGATCGCTCTCTAAAGATCTTTTAAAAGAGCACTTTTTTCTAACTTGGCTGAAAAAACCTAAAAGGTAAACAAGACAGGGATGCAAATGCATTATTCCAACACTGGCATGAACAGTGTAGCTCCCCTTCACTATTTGTTTCCTACATTATATTGCATAGGATTCTCACTCATGATCAGATATTGGGAATCTTTGCTACCACTGGATTTAAGAGGTCACACACAAGACTAAGGAGCACAGTAGCTGTCCTTCAGTAAGGCCATCCAATTAGCAGCCTAAAAGTAAATAGTTCCTATAGTTCCTATATATGATTTATTAATAAAGATAAATAAGGCAAATATTCATAATTCTCTTTTTGCTTTGCTGCAGGTAGAAATTGATAACCTTTGAGCAACTATGAAATTGAGGAGGTAAGCTTTGCAAGATGCACCTGAGAGGAATGCATTGCAGACTCACAGAATGCTCAATGAAACTTCCAATTATAAAGCAATGAATGAAAAATTCATGTAAATGTATATCGCCAAGGGCATTACAAATCTAAACATTACAATTATGATCAAAGTTTATTTCCCTGGGAGAATATTCATTGAAGCAATCAAGAAATTTTTGCATAAATCCCATTAACTTTCTATAGCAAAACCAAAACACCAGAATATGACTTCATAACCAAATTATGATCTTGGCTCTTGAACAAATAAGTGCTATCACTTAAAAAGAATGACAGGTTTATGGCTGGAAAACAATGTTCAGGAAGCCATATAAAGCAGCCATCTCTATTGATTTGAACAAAATGAATATTTTTAGACTATCTTTCTTACAATACATTGATCAAACTTGCCTTCTGAACACAGCAAGGAAAGATTGTCTTAAAATCAATATTCTTTTGGCGGTGTATCTGAGGGCTCACCCTCCAGCATCACAACATATTCTTCATCTGTGCAAAAGTCTGACTGACTTGTGGTAGATGAATAACATTATGTTTTGTCTAGTATTACTGAAACAAGTTTTTTTTAATAGAAGGGTGGCTTTTCTACGATACTGAACTCTGCATTCCAAAGTTCACTTCTTACTGTTAAAGCAGAGATTTAGTTCCTATGCTTGAACTGATGTTTGACAGCTCAGGCTGGTGGGAGTTGGCATCAGTCCTTTGGTATTCAGTTAATGGCTGTGAACAAGAAACTACAGCTGATAAAGTCTATATATGAAACCTTACCGCTTGTTCCAGTCCTGTCAACACCATGCAGACAACGATCAAGAAATGTTTTTCTAAGTTGCCTATATCATTTTTGTGAAAAAAACCCACCAACTTTTAAGGAAACTCCTTAATTCTTGAAAACCTCCTTTGGAAGATTTCTACACTTGTTTACTCCTCATGTTAGATAATGAAAAGAAGTTTGTTCTCACTGAAAAAGACATTTTTGATCTGCTACTTGCATTACCAGACTGCTCCAAATACCTCTTCTACAGACTACTTATGGCCTTGAGTGTGCCATATATCCTTGAACTACACAAAACTGATTTTACACAACAAAATACCTACAAAAATACACGGAAATGGCTCAGTCACATAGACACATACAGAGATATCTGACTGAAGTAAACCATGTCTCAGGATGGGAGAACATCAGAAATGGTTCCATGCTGTTTACTGGTACACACAAGACTTTCCTCAGTAACTCTCCCAGAAGCCAATGGCTTCGGAGCAGGAGAACATCAGTTCCATACTGTACAAGTTAAAAACACAAACTTTGTCAGCGACACTTTACCTCCCATCATGGCGATTCTGCGAACTGCTTTCAAACTAAAGAAATAATGTGTGTTCATTAGTCAAATTGTAATGAGCAAAATACAACTTCCTCTAGTAATACTTCATTCAGTCTTCCCCAGGGGAAAGTTAAGAAGAAAAAAAGAAAAAAACATCCTTACAGTAAGGAAATAATTAAATAACTTAAACATTATCTTTTAGAAGAGGCTGGAGAGTTTTAAATAGGCAAGATCATTAGGTTCTGTTTACTTCCAGGATTTTAAAGGATTTAAGGAGATATAAAAAGTTTCGTTTCATTTCCTCCTGAACTTCAATGTAGACTAAATGTTAGCCTTTAAAAATAATTAAAAACAAACCCAACAACAATGACCAAAAAACCAAAACAAAACCACAAAAGCTGAGACACAAAACACCTTACTGGGGAAATATCCACTCGTGAACACATCTCAGCCCTTGCAAAAGGTCATTTTCATGGGGAGAATGAATACATCAGCTGCTTCAGTTCTCTCTTCAAAGGCTATTTGGAAAGACATTCATGTATGTCTGATTAGCAAAGGTGGAATACAGTATCTGAGGAACTAGCAGGGATTTCTAGCTTGCTATTTCTTTAGAGGCTTTTTAAAATCAAAGCAGAAATTCAACTTGCTGTTTAATTTCTAATATCTTGGACAGATATTGAAAAAGTCTGAGACCTACAAAGAGAAATTAAGCATTATTGTAACATGCTCTAATCAGTTTGGAATATTTACTTTCCAAAAATGCTCCAGACACAAAGACAAAAACATAACAAGCTGCTCATGCACATAGGACATTAAAGCTGCAGGGAGTGAAAGTAGGATGCACAATACAAGAAATGGCCAGAGGCTGGCATTCTTTGAACTGCCTCACTGCACTCTGCTCAAGGCTCCTACAGCTCCAGCAGCTCTCAGGAGGATCAGCCCTAACTGTAGGAGAAAAGGACCAGAAAGAGGAGGAAAAAAAACCAAAAACCAAACAGTGAACTTTCATGTTTTCCTGTTCTACTGCCTCTTTTCTGGGCAGTTCAGCAAGTTACAGGATAGCAGATATCAAGTCTGAATCAAGTCCTTCTACTGAGTTCAGTTAGACTTGATAAGGGCTGATATGATCCAACCTCTTTAACAGAACAGGAAAAAAAAAATCTTGATCAGAAAACAGCCAGCTTTCTTGATGAAATCATGAAAGCAGATGTGTTGCATTTCTTGTCAAGGTACATCTGGACAGGGCAACTATCATGTCCCATATGTATTATCTTGATAGATAAAAAAAACACTCTAGGTGTTTTTCCTGTCTCTCAGAATTGGATTTGCTGCTTGGATTAGAACTCAGCAAAATTACAACTTTGAAGTCTGAAGTTACCATCAGTAATGTAATATTAGTCCTTAGAGTAGCTGAATTCTGAGTTACATGCCTCAAAAGGGCTGAAAGAAGAGTATAGAATTGCTTCTGTAAGCAAAGAGCTGGGCCCACCATCACCAGACTTCAATGAGCAGGAGTGAGTTCAGCAGAGGGCAAACTGAGATGTTCAGGGCTCAAACATTTTTCCAATGAAGAGAAGCTGAAAGAACCTGGCTTGTCAACCCTGGAGAACACCAGGCTTCAAGCAGGACTTAGGAGCATCCTTCCAGACAACTTTATCAACAATACACAGGAGACTGTTCACAACAGTGCATGAAGGAAGCATGAAGCAGCCATAATTCAAAACAAGAGCATTTTGGACTAAATATGATGAGTGGGAAAACCTAAAGGACAATCAAACAGTGGAACAGATTGCCAAAGAAGGCTGTGTAGTCTCCATACTTGTGGTCTTCATGACCAGACTCAATAAATCCATGAATAATCTGATCTGATCTTGTAGCTGTCTCAGCAGGAGGTTGGGTAAGAGCTCTCCAACAGTCCCTTTCAACCTGAATTACCAAAAAAAAAAAACTATGATGGCAGGTTCATGTGTCAAAATTAATAGCATTTTGAGGGAAAAAAAAAAAAAAGATACTACTTAGGCTACAGTACATATAACAAATTAATATGTATGTAACAGGGCAGAACTGAAAAAAACAAATTAAACCTTCTAGAAATATTAGAAAAAGGTTTAATTTAGATGCTAATTCCACCAACTAGCATGTTTATTTTCAAGAGCAGGGCTGTTCCCTCAGCTTGTTCGTAATATATTTGCATGAAAATGTGATCTATGCTTATTCACCACTCACTCATCTGCTCTTCCTGATTATGCCACATTTGAAGCCACAGTCTGCAAATAACTGTTATGCTACAGAGAGATGATGTTGAGTTCAAGAAGAGAAAAGTTGCAGGAGGAGAGAGAATACTTAGAAATATTATTTTTTCCCCTTGAACATCTGTTTATCCATAAAAACTCGAAAAGAAAAAGTAAAGGGAAATACAACTGAGAAAAAAAATATCCTGCAGTCAAATAAGAACCTTTCCATAAGGCAAAAGAACCTGGACCAACCGTCTTCCAAAAGAGAATTTATCAGAAAGATGGAAGAAGACTTTTTTACGAAGGCCTGTAGTGACAAGAAACAAGGATTTGGAACTTGAAGATTTAGTTTGGAGCCATGGAAGAATTTTTTTTTTTTACAATGAGGGTGGTGGGACACGAGAGCAGGTTTCAGAGAAAACAAATGCCTCATCATTGAAAGTGTTCGAAGTCAAGTTAGACAGGGTTCTGAGCAACGTGAAAAGTTGATAAATGTCTTTGATCATGGCAGGGGGTTCAATAAGATGATCTTTAAAGGTCTCTTTCGACCAAAACCAATTTAGGATCCAATTAAGAGATGGGATTAGAATAAATCTTACCTCCCTACAGAGATATCTCTTTGCAAATGCATTTGCATTGTCCCCATTGACATGGATTTACCTAAAGCAAAAACTTGCTAAAATGTTTGCTCCAATGAAAGTAGATTTTAAGCTCAAGGGAAAAATTGTTCCTACCTGGGAGGTATAGCCCAATATTATGTTAAACTATGTAATTTGAATAAAAACAAAATAGCTCTGATCCCTTCAAATCAGGAAATGGAAATTAGGACTACTGAGCAAAACAGTCTCTCCTGATCAACAAAACTTTTCAGAGCACTAAGAAACTCTTAGGGTAAGCTTGGCTACCAGTTTTACAAAAAAGGGTTTCCCTTTTCTTACTGCTCTGTTTATTCCACACCATAAATACACTAAGAGTACAAAAACTGAAAGGTAGTATTTTCTTGAATATTATGAAGCACAATGATTTTTCTGTTCCGCACAGGATGTCTGCATGAACAGTCATAAATGTCTTTGATATTCAGGTGTGTCTTTTCAATTGTTTCTTTCACTCACTCAATTTTTTAGATACATAAATTCCTCTGGAAATATTTTTTTAATATTTTCTGGTGAAAAAAAAAAAAAAAAGCTGGGAATTTACATAAGAAATAAAGAAGTATTTGCAATGGAGGCATATCATCACCACTACTTTCTAGTAAAAACATATAAATCCTAAAAGCTTTCAGAAGTTTCTAATCCAGAAATAAAATTGGTATCACCCAGTATGAAAAAGGCAATTTTTTATTGTCTTTCAGAACTACATCTTCTAGTCTTACAGCATATCCTTCTTTCCAGTTTGCCAAGCAAGCTGACCTAGATTTTGAAACAAACAGAAGAATCTAAAATAGACTGTTTGCTAAAATAAGTGTTACACAGAGACCTCTGCAGTCAGCAATACTCTAAATCTCATAAGAAGGACATACTGCTGTAAAAGCATGGCATTTTTGTGCCAAACCTCAGCTTAATGCATTTCATTTATGGGAAAGTGTTCTCTTTATTTCAGTGTGGTAAAGTGAATAAAGTCACCAATTACATTGTGGCATTTACGTTAAAGACTGACCAGAATATAGAGAGTGAAATTCTGGGCTCCACTGATATTCACAGAAATGTTGCCATCAACACTGAAAGAGCAAAGTTCCCATTCAAAAAATTAATTCCCACTAAGAGATTTTAGAAGCTGGCCCTTAAAGCCAGAACCAGCCTTCAGGTCATATCTTTTCAGATGTAGTCTCTAATTTCTTCAGCCCCTTTTTTACTAACCACTATCTTCAAAATGTCTGAGCATGATTATTTTGTTTTTCCCTTTGCTTCATCTTCAGTTTTGGATCTTTGGCACAGTAGAAGACAGGATCTACCTCAAACTTCCTAACACTGAAGTTCACAAAAGCTCCTTCAGTTCCTGTGTGATGGTATTTTCAGAGCCATGGCACACACCAGCAATATCCTTTGAAGAATCAACATCTTAACTCAGAGAAAAACACAGGAGAGGTGATCCTGTTTTCTCAAAAGACTTACTTCATTTGCAAACCCTTCTCATTTCTTGATCAGAGAACCCTACTGACCCCAGGGATTGACATGACAAAATATTTAGAAGCTCACATCCCACACTACCCATTGAAAGAGTAGGCAATGGTAGCCTGGAGCCGAGCTACAGACCTTCGTTAGGTCTCTATCTTTTCCACGGCTGAAGAATAGCTTCCTTTGGTACCATAGGCAGAATTTACTATTCCACCTTCCGCTGGCCAGTAAACTTTATTTTCCAGTGACTTGGAAGCCTATTCAAAAAATAAAACTAACTGCACAAGAACTTCAGTTTGTATAAATTAATGTGGCTCCACTGATTTTATTGCAGGATCAGCAAGACAGCCCAGCAGAAAATTTGTCCTGACTGTTTTAAATGTTCCATTTAGCTGGGTATTAAAGTGATTATAGTTGATACTAGTTCTTGCTGTCTCTCAGCTTCAGTTTCTGTCTGTGAGAAATATCTGATGCACACTGGTGGTTACAATGAAAGTGCCCACAGTAACGAAAGGATAAATGAAGCCAATATCGGAAGCTGTCTGCTGATTCAACCAGAGAACATCTGAATCCTGCCGCCAAATTGGCTTTAATCTTACCTTTTTTCTATTTTTTTTAAACTACAGTGTCTGCTACTTTCGGAGTGACCAAAAAATCACACAACACATTAAAAGTTTTTGTCTTTCTGGCTGTATAGGACTAATTGTTTCCCCATATTAAGATAAAGCCTTCCCACAGGCACTTCTGCTGAGCTAATGTGTGGCCAGTTATAGCTGGGACCTGAGCAGCACGACTTAACCCAACATTGTTTCTAACAGATACAAAGGACACCAACGCATAGGCTGAGCTACATCATGCAAGAAAGTGGATCTATGTCAGTTCTTTGACCACCATCACAATTTCACTGTAATGTCTAATAGCTGAGTGATTTCATGCTAATCTAGCACTGATTTAAAACAGGAACTTTTTTCTAGCAACCTATACTACCCTTCAGGAAAAAGAGTGGTCCAGAGTGTAGCCTGGGCAGATTAATGCCAAATTTAAATTATTTCATACTAGCTAGAGCTTTGACCCAAGAGCTGAATTTCACTTTCAGAAATATTTGATTAAAATGCCCCACAAAAAGCCACACAGCATCCAAAGGGTGCAGTGAAAGAATAAAAAGTCTGTGCATGCATTACTCCACACACACACACACACATGCATGCACACAGACACTCTAAGCACAGATGCCTGTAAATGAAGTGACATGCCAGTGAAAAAACACAGGCTGGGATCAAGGTGGAAGCCCAAATAAGCCTACATATGCCTGCAGACTGTAGGAAACTTCTCTTGCTAGCACAGAAAAACACTGGACAAAAAGGAAAAACACTGTCACAATGCCAACCAAACAAACCAAAAATACCCCATGTGGAATTACTCCATGTTTCAATCTTCCTAATGTGAACCTTCCTAATATGAAAGAAAGCCCTACCTTTGCCAAGAGCACAGACACCCAGTTCTTTGCATCTCTTTCTGATTTTCTGATAAGGTGGAATTACAGGCTGTTGTATGTTCAGATGTGTGGAATAGCAATGATGCCAGGGATCTTGCCATCATCAACTCAGCTGTGTAGAGGGGTAAAAAGAGTTAGAAGAGGACCAAAGTTCCAACTAGAATGAGGAATAAAGGAGAAACAGGAGGCAGAGATTTTTACTTGTGGAGAGGGGCCTCTTGGATACTTTTTGTGTCCCAGACAACGACATTCGCTAAGAACCCAAGGGTCCGAGTCTAACCATTCAGTAGAATGATTTCAATGAGTACCAGATCAGATGCTAACAGCAAGTAGAAATTCAGATTTCACTTATTTTAAGCATAAGTTAGATTTTAAATTATGTGTTCATTGGAAGATAACAATTCCACATTCCATTTAGGGACATAACTGCACTAGCTTGTAGTTCCAGAAATAAATATCTATTCTTTTGCCAGTGTCTTCCCTGAAAATTTATCATTTTAACCGATGCAATTAGGATGAGAGAAGATAGAGTATTTTCTAGGTTTAGTTTCAAACAGCTTCTAAGTAGGTCATGTGAATGACAGTGACTGCCAAAAGGTCAAGTTAGTGTGATTTAATCAAATGTGGCCAGAGGGGACAGTTTGCAGAAGTCATATACATACACTTCACCACACATCAGCACATCAATATGCTTATTCTAATATATACTGCCTTTTTTCAGAAACCCTTTCATGAAAAGAAACCCTCAAGAAAATAATATAAATTTTAAAGGGATAAAAGATTGTCTGCTATGTGTTATTATTGGTCAATTAATAAAACATCTAAATCCATCCCATACATCTACCAAAGCTAGCCAATCCTGACTAATGGCCAGAACCAGCAACAAATGAAGCAGCATTATAATAGATATTACCACAGTTGACACATAGTTGTTTATTTTAAAGAACATGGTTTTTTTATTATAATATAAATACTGTAAGTTCCTCATTATGTATATAAAAATCTGAGAGCTAAACCAAATGAAGATTCAATATATACAAAAAGTATCAAATACCATATTTTTGCATATTTGTCCCTCATAGATAGCAAAATTAATGCTTTGCAAACATGCCAATTTAAAAGAACCATTTATGTGAATGTGTTTCAGAAATTATACCTTCAACTATTTACAGTATAACACACTAGCTGCAGTGCTCATTTATATTCTATAGGGAAAATTCTCTAAGCACCCTCAATACGCATTATGCTTTTAAATCATGTGCAAGTTTTTCTAACTGTAAGTTTGCATTACAATTAAAATGAACAGGCAGCTGCACTTGCCAGCTCCTTACCTACTATCAAATTAGCTACTTATCCAAAACAAGCAAAACTGCTGATCCTGGCATTACAAGTAAGCAAATTTTATACTCACCCTCCTGATGGCCACACTGTCTCATTTATCTTCTTTAGATAAAACAAAAAAATCCGCTTCCAAAGAACGACCTCCCCCTCCAAGTAACCAACATAAAGCCATGTCCTGGAGTTCGCATTCAAAGCCCTTTTTTCACATCAGTTAAGTTTAAAGAGAGGGAAGGCTGCCACATAACCTACCAAAAGCAATGCATTTATTTCTCTTTCACCACGTGGATTTGCTGCAGATATTCCAATAACCAATAGCTAAAACCTTAAAATGAAGGACCTTATTATTAAGTGTAATCTAAGTGAATACTAATGAATATGCTGCCGATGGCAATCACAACATGCATAAATAAGCAGGAAGGGTAGTAAATCAATGGATTATGATCCAGGATGTCACAACATGACAAACTCATTCTGAGATGCCACAAGAATATTCCACTGCAGAAAGGCTGCTTCCTCTGAAACAAGTCTAAGCACTATATTTTTCATGGAAGTTAATCTACTTCAGTCCTAGGACTTTGACTTTAAACCGTGTGGCATCTCTACATGTTTGCTATGTTCCCTCTGTCCTGAAACTCATGGCAACACGTCCCTGTGTTGAGGTCAATACAGTCACACCAACATTGACTTCAAAATATATGTGATTAAATCCCTCAGGCTTTTTTCATAATACATTCTTTACATCAGTGAAAGGATCGATGTAGGAAACACTAATTTAACAACTGTCAGTACAGCCAGTACTTTGTTTTTAATAATTCAGCATCCAATTCATTTCTGGTGGGAGGGCAACTGCTCTGAAAACTATGTACACAATTTCTGCAACCAGTTCCATGTATTTCTTCATGACACATTTAATTTTAAGTTTTCCTGCCAGCAGCTAGAGGATATGTTATATACATATAAATAAATGAAATCCTAATTCATGTTACATCTGTCAGAAGAACTGTATCTGTGAGGATTTTCTGGCCTTGATATCGCATGAGTTGGTAGCTGAGGAAACTATTTAACATTTTCTTTTTATACACTAAAATGCTTTGATGCAGAAATTCTGCAAAAGATCTGACATCTAATTATCATATTTGAACAATAAATTCAATGTAGATATAATGAAGATATGAATTTTATTCAATAGAGTAAAAGCAAACTCAAAACCACATTACAAACAAAAAGCAACAATCAGGTCCCCCAATGAGTCTCAGTACATTCTGCTAACCCATAATGGTCTCTTGTGTATATCTATGTTTCTGGCAGTTCCATTTCAGCTTTTGAGAGAGAACAGCTTACCAAAGTTTAGAAGGCTGTCAGCAGACAAAAAGGAACCTCTCTTTATTTACTCTATCAAGAGAATACCAGCAGCAGTGGCTTGTACGATCCTTAATATTACACAGCATTAAAAAGACCCCAGAAACATTTCATTGCCTATCCTTGCAGTAAAAAAATCTACAAATCCTTTGTACAATGCATATACTATTGTGAGAACAGGCATTTCAAGCTAGTGCAATAAAATATTCCCAGTAGTGAAGCAGGGACTAAAAAATACACAGTGAAACAAAACAGGTTTTTTTCACAATGCTGACTTCCTCCAACTTAAGAGATCTGTAGAGCCCAGCAGAGACACACAAAAGAGACTGGCTGCACTTGTACTCCCTACACGCACCTACACCTGCACATTTCTGCAGGTTGTGGTTTTCTGCCCTACAAACCAGGACTACTGGGACATTTGTTTTACTTCATCACTGCACTGAGGGAGGGGCCAGGCAATAAACATATGCAGTAATCCATCTTCTGATGAAAAATGAAGTTTTGTCTCATTGATATAATTGGCTTCATGCTGCGCAGTTCACTGGTTTCTTCATATCTGGGCAACTGGTATGAATCTTAAGGGGCTAATAGATTAGGCCCAGTTTAACAGCACAGAACAGATTTCAACAGTAGAGCAGAAAAGTTTCAAGAAAGATGTAAAAGAATGATATATAAGTAAGAGTAACTACTGCTTAAAAATTTGACCAAGAAGTTAACACTGATGTGGTTGAAGTCTTCCCTGCATAGCAATTTCCATTTGTCAGAACACCACTGAGGACAGTTTTAGCAATAAAACTAAATCTCAAGAGGCATGTTGGGGTTTTTTTCCCCCCTAGATAGGCAACATGAATTACATAAGCAGTAAACAGCATCCTTGTCTGTTTTCAAGGCTGTTCCCAGGATATTTGATTAGCTTGTAAGTAGTTCAGACTACTAGGGAAATCTCAATTTTGCTTTTGGGAATGTCATAGGTTTGACGTTGGCATAAGGCCAGTGCCCCTATGAGGATATACTGTCCCTGGTATTGGCTGTGAGATGTGACCAAAAACAGAGCAAAACAGTTTCTAATTTAGAAAGCAAAAGAAAAGAACTTTATTATTTATAATATGCAAAGAAGACACATACATAAGAACATGAAAACTTTAAAAAACACTCTTCCTCCCCCCGCCCCCACCAGTTCTCAACACAATAAAACAAACTAAAAATTCCCAATCACGTTACCACTCTTTAGATAATTAATCCTTAGTCTATTACCACCCTTTTGATAATCAGTACTCAGTCCATCAAGGAGAGATAGGAGTCTTCCTTGCACCACATCATGGCCTCTTCCTCCATGTCCAGTGCTCTCACCACTGTGCATGGACCAGAACTGTTTCTAGGGTTTCTTTTTTTAAAGATGCTTTGGTTAGTTCCAAGAAACGACAGCTTCTCAAATTTTGGGACACCAGTCCCCCCCAATATTACCCCCTGGGGCCGAGGGGCCTTGAGAACAGAGATCCTCCTCTCATCTCTGTTCACACTACTGTCCACTCTTGGCTCCAAGCCAATGCCTCTCCCCAGATGCTGTTTCTGTGTTACAGAAAAGAAATTAGTCCATCCATGGCTATAAGAATAGTCCAGCCAAAGGCCACTCCATCATCTCCTCCCACCTAGGATTCTTTTCAGCATTCTCTGACAATCTTCCACTTGCACAAACTTTCATCATCTTTGCTTAGTTCTCTCTATCTTTCTTCTTCAAATTCAGGAGGATTAGCATTTATAAAGTTTCTATTATTTACGAAAAGGGTTAAAATCTTGGGCTTTGTTTCCTCAGAACTCTCACAGTATCTTTGCTGTTGGGCACTCTTCTCGCGCCACCCCCCCCCCCCCCATACTCCTTCGGCCGTGCTGCCCAGTTAGTGATATCCAATTTCAAGGTGACACAGTCTCTCTCTCTCTCTCTCTCCGGGGGGAGGGGGGGGAAAGAAGGCTGCCTGATGCCTCTCAAGGTTCTTGTACTCTCTCCACCCTTCCATCTTGCAGGATTTTTCTCTCCCCCTCTGTGCCCAAGGTTCCAGCCTACCTCACCCAGGCCGCATGGCTTCCCCTGCCCCGCCCAGCCAGCCGCTGGGCAGGGGAGATCCCTCCGTCCTCAGGGACCGGAACCAAGAGAGAGCTTTCCGGGGAGCCCTCTGCTTTTAACCCCCTGTGTTCTCAGAGGCGGATCCTTGTCCTCAGTGGCCACACCAGGTGCCAATCTTTAAACCTGAGCACTCATTGGTCTGACCACTGAAGTTCAAAAAACTCATTTTTTCAAACTACGACAGGGTATTTGGGATTTTTGTATATATATATTTTTCCTAAAGCTGCCTTGATTTTATAATTACTCTGGCTTGTGCTTTATCTTAAAACCACAAATATTTGTATGCAAGCCAGTGACCTTTATCATATGTTTATTACTCTATACAGCTGGCAATGGCTGTATGAGTAGAAAGTAAAATGAAGAGATATTTGCATCAGTTACACGGCAGCAAACGTAAAACCCACAGATGCTTACTCAGATGGAGTTTTCTTCAATGGGAAAATTCTAGCAGTTTCTTTGACCACTTGATATGGAGAGATTACAGATCATTTTCAAGTGTGTAGACTTGATCTTGGTGCCCCTTCTATTAATTTACATCATGACTTAAGACTGCCTATTTAGCCTGAAAAGACAGAAGGTTTTGGTAGTTGAGTCCTGGGATGCCTCTGTTCTCAAGACTAGAGGGCTGACTCCCACTCATACACTGAAAAACTAATTAAGAAACACAACAAATATAAACACTCCATGTCACAAACAGAGCTTTCTCTGAAACGTCTGCATTACTCACCTGACATTATACACTGATTTATTTCATTAGAAGCTTTGAAATATAATCATGGGTGGAACTACAGAAGAGAACAGCTACCAACAGAAGCAACACAGAGCATTCTGCAGAACCTGGCATAATCAGACTGTAACTTACAATGCTGATAGCTGAAGTAATTAAACAAATGTACTGTTTCTTTAATACTGTATACAAGTGTATTTGATTCTGTTCTCAACAGCTCTGCTGTACATTTGATTGAAGCAAATAAATCCAGACAAATAGAAAAGTCTGAAGTTAATTTTTTTCAAAATTCCCTTAGCTTAAAATTTTCCTAACTCTCTATGATTTTACATCTATTTAGTGCTTTACACAGAGTAGAGATAATTGTTTTAATTTTTTTCTGGATAAAATCTTTGGTCTCAAGCACTGCTTTCCATATAAATCTGATATGAAGAACACTGTAATTACCAAAGTCTGAGGTGAGCTTCTGAAATAATCTGGTTTTTGCATACCTAAGTAAATCATGTCTTTAGGAACATCCACATGTCATTCTGCCTTGCAGAATTATTGCATAATTTATAATGATATGAACTTTGTCGGTAACTGTCTCCCACTCAATTGATTATATCTTCTGGAGGGTTGACTGTTCCACTGATACAAAACATTATTTTGTCTTTATGCTTATTAGAGAGTGCCAGGTGAAATAGACAGAAAACTATCAGTCACTTATTCTCTTTGAATACTGAGAAAAGTGAAAGTGAAGTTGGGGATTTGGGTGATGGGAATTTTGTTTGTTTCCTTCCTTGTTTGTTTTTTCTTAATACCAAACACCTATAATGAAGTTTACATGTTACTTCTTTGAACAGAGCCACTCCTAGAAATCTATGAAAAACATTTTTGAAGAAAGAATTACAAGTTTGTTATGAGGAAGGATCAAATGGCAAAAGCTCAGGAACATCTGTTTAGGCAATCCAAGAATTTATAGCCTTTCAAGTATATTTTACTTCTTATTTTTCAAGTACATAAGCAATTTTCTACTAGCTTTTGGTCTACAAATGAGGTTGAGAAACATTCGACAGGATTCTCTTTTGACATCACAGATGTAATTAAAAACACAAAAATAGAAGCAATTTTTGCAAGCAAATTGCAGTTTCATATCAAAACCAAAAAAACAGCACTGCATTTGCAGAGCTTTATCATCCATCACACATAAGCAAGGGAGGATAACAGTATAAATACCATACTTTTTATAAAGTGCATCCTACCATGAAAAACTGGAAACAAGAATGCCTTCAAAGTTCAGTACGTCCTTTGTCAGCACAATAAACATGAACAGCAACAACCTCATGCTGAATCTGGCAGAGGGGTGGGATGGTGTGCTGTTTGTGTCGAAAAAGTTGTAGCAGTCTCTGTTCAAGGCATATTATTAGGAACTCAAAGCTTTCAATAAGGCCAACAAAGAACAACACAGTACAACTAGTAATTTTTTGGCTCCAAAATTACTCATAAAGTGAAAATACTTGTGAAGATACTGAAGAATGACAGCACAACAATTTGATGTATTTTTCCTTACAGGTTCTCTGTAGGCACAAAAAGGCTGTTAAATCTATTTCTAAGAAACTAGAAACAGAATGGGCAATGAGGTGGGCAACTAAGGGTCAAAAATGGAGAGGTATCTAAAGGCTGCTAAACCATCTAAGCAGTTCAGATACCTTTTAACCATTTAAATTATAGGAGCTGTGCAGTATTTAGCAGATATGTATTTAAGTGCCCATTGGGTTTTTTTCTTCTTTTTAATGTAAATCATTCTGCATTTTTCTTTTATATGACTGTAAGGGAAGTTTTAAAAGCCTCTGTTACTGAGCTTTGTCTGCCTGGATGATCCACAGTATCCATCTACTACTGAGAAAATAATCTGTGATAGTCCTGAACTCTTCTGACGTCTTCCAGGGTACAGGCAGAGTGTGGTTCTGCTGTTTAAATAGGTGGCACACTCAGAAATTCTGCGTGACTGACATTTTCCAAGAACACAGGAGCTCTGCACATATGGATGCACCCGTGGTGTAGCAGACAGAAGAAAAAGCAGGAGAGGAGTAAGGCACACAAAACTGCTTGCTTTCCTAGAAATGTTCAGATGCAGTAGAGCACAAAGAAGGAGCTTTCACTGCCACAGTGATTGCAAAATGTGAGCTCCACTGCATTTAGAACAGAGTCCCTGACTCTCAGCTCTGAAATCCTTCTCCATATCAAGCTAAGCTATTTACGACTGGCAGCAGAAATGGCATTTAGCACTCTGTGCTCCCTTCACTTTCTTATGGGCTCTGAGCCAAGCTCCCCCCTAATCACACTACCATGGCAGAGAGGAGGTGAGCGCCAGCACACAGCAAATCAGATCATACCATCATAGAATATGCTGAGTTGGAAGGGACCCACCAGGGTCATCAAGTGCAACTCCTGGCCCTGCACATGGCACCCTAAGAGTCTCACCCTGTGCCTGAGAGCATTGTCCAAACACTTCCTGAACTCTGTCAGCCTTACTGCTGTGAGTGCCCTGGGGAGGCTGTTCCAGTGTCCAGCCACGCTCTGGGTGAAAAACTGCTATGTACTACTTATCCTCAACAATACACAAACTCCATGGTTTGGCTTGGAGAATACAGCATACACTAAATACAGGCAGGAAATTCAGGTAAGAACTGTGAAGGAATATAGGCACTGACCTGCTGAACAGAACAGCCTGGCCATTCATGGGACACACTCAGAGAGCTGGAAGTTCCCGAGGGAGATACAGGAAGGCTGTAAAGAGAGCACATCAGACAGCAGCTTAGTATTCAGGACTTGGATTCAGCTGAAGCCATATTTATGATATCAGCACGCCTACTGTTAGAAGGAAAAAGAGTCAAGAGTTATTGTTAACCATGTTTGTAGTTGCAAAGTTAATGTTTGTTGTAACAACTGTTATGACTGTTAAATAATGTTAAAAATCACCTACCTTGTACCCCTACTGTAGCCCTATCCCAAGTTCCTGTATCCTGTTCCTTGTTCCTGTGTCTGTCGGGTCCCGCCTCCACTGCTCCCCTATTCTTCCCCATGACAAGCAGTGGCTCCACCTACTATGTAAACCATGTGAACTCCCAGAGATCCAAGTGACCACTGGAAGTGAGACCACCGCATACAAACCACTGAAGTTTGGAAGCTGATGGACAGATCCCTTGCCAAACCACCCTAGAAGATTGGGAAGAACAGCAGCTATCTGGAGAACTGTTTGATCATCTCACTGTAACCACAATAAGACTTGCTCAGAGTCACCCCCTGGACTTCAAACGAGCCAAAAGAGAGAAAGTCTCCTACGGGACTCCTGTGAGGTCGGAGACCCCAGCTCTGTCGTTAAGGCAAAGCTGCTTGCACCTCCTCCTCTTCGTTGCCCACAGGGAGCAGTGGCGGTGAGCGCGACCCCTCGAGCCCCCACCCAGGCTGGTCAAAATAAAGGCTTTAAAAGGGAGCAGGTGGTCTCCTGGCCCGTTCATTTATACCACCTACTATCTCTCTAGATCTGAGTCCTAGATTTTGCAATGGGTGCAGAGCCATGGCTTGCAATGAGCTGTTCCATGAATGTACAGCAACCCATCCCATGTCAGAACGTAAATGATGGAGCAAACCTTCTCTGGTTACTAATGTCAACAAAATTAACCTCCTAAATTTCAGAAAAGAAAGATCTTTTTAAAGGAAAAGAAAAAAAGGAAAAGGCCAGCTTGACCAAGAAGCATATCGCTGTTCTTCTGCCTAAATCTGCACCACTCAGATAAGGGAGTTGCACTTCAGTAGCCCCAAGTTTAAATAGAGATGATGATTTCCACAGTGTAAGGCATGTCAGTGCTAATAACTTGGCACAAGTCAGCATCTGTTATCAGAAAAAACAGCCCATTTATTTATCCATAAGTTCCTGATTTCAATATGCCTCATCCAAACTACAACGCAAGACAAATTTGCACCAAAATTATATAAAAATGCCAGTCTACACAGAGTGGTATTCATAGCATTTAAATTAATTATTGCCATGTAGCTAGATATATCACAATATCTCAAACACATGGCAGAAGTAAAAAAAAAAAAATAATAGTAATATTCTCTAACCTAATGCACTTTGAGTAAGCAGATGCACCACAAAAACATGGTAGGAAAAAGACTGCAGGTATAGAAATGATGCAGTGAATCCCTCAAATTTCTTTTAAAAGATTTTTCTTAAGAAATGTGATAAATCTTGTTGAAAATATGAATTTGGTGTTAGCTCATTGTCAGATATCAAGTCAGCTGTGTTGTGGACAGAATTAATTCCCACCCTTCCCCCAGTATGGTTTAAATCTGCTGGTGTTTGACTTAGTTAAATACCAACAGTAAGTGAGCCTGAACCCTGCCCTTAAACACATGACAAGTTTTGAGTGTGCTACCTGAGGCACGTGTTGCAATGATCTGGGACCTCCAAGGAACCACAGGGACTCTCACAAATCCCTTGTGCTGGTCTCAGCTCAGGGCTGAAGCCCCCAGCAGATGTGCAGTGACTGGGGAGCTCTGGTTGAGCATGGTGAGGCTGGAGCAGTGCCCAGAGGCAGAGCCTGGGGCCCAGCAGTGGGCACAGCCAGCCATGCCTTGCTTCCAGTTCCTTGCAAGGTCTGCAGGGAGCTTTGCTCTACACCAGAGCCACTTCTTATTCATATTTTTGTGTGGAAAATATCCCTGTGGGACTCTCTCTAAAAAAATGTTTACGCAAGTAATTAAGCGGAAACTGCTACTGACCTTTTACTACTAATTATTTCTGACAGTGTTCTAGAATAATTAAACCAGGAAGAATAGAGCTCTTAAAGGAAACAGCTGTAGAGTGTAGCTGTGTCTCACTGGGTCTCTGCCTCGGCCAGCCCTGGCACCACAGCAGCAGCAGCAGGGGTACGGCTCGGTAACAGGACGTACCTTGCCGATCCCTTGGGTCTTTGCTAGTCTGCAGGCAGTAGATGACGACGGCAGGAACAGAGAGAGGGAGTCTCCGCTTGGGTTAAAGCACTGCCTTTATGTGTCCCACCGCGGGAACAACCACACCGCCGGCAACACCCCAGAGCATCCGCGTGCAGCACCTTATCAAGGGGGGAGGAATCAGGGTGGGGTCTGACTCGGGACCAATTAGGGACAAGCGGGGGATGGATCTCTAACGAAATGACAGATAATGAAACAAACCGGGATACAGCAGGGGGGAGGGGCCTGAGACTCTGTCCAATCACTCTGTGAACTTGTTAGAACTTTCCAGGCTGAAGGCGTGATCACAGAGTGACAGACAGGGTCTAGGAGTTAACCGGGATGAACGGGGAAAGAATACGGGGGGTACATAGAATGAACCATTTAACAGTGTAAAATTTTTAAAACTCAAAAAACACACTGCCACAGTAGAGTGCTGAAATGCTATACCTGCCACTGCTGCCTCTCCAGCCCCACAAGGACTTTCAGCCACAAATGCCTGTGCAAAGTCACCCCACTGGTCTCTATTCCTGCCTCTTCCTCAGTGCTCAGCCCAGGAGATGAACACAAAATGCCCCTTTGTTCTGCTGACAGCTTTACTAACTGCAAGGAAAACTAAGTTTGGGCTGACTTGCACCAAGGACTAGCTGATCTTGCAACGTGGACATTAGAGAATTCGATTTACTGTCTACTGCAGAAAACAAGCTATCCCGGCAGCATCCTGACCCCACCATCCAAAGCATCCTGTCCACAGTACAGCCACATCAAGAAAGCTAGCTCTAAAGCAGAGAAACTGAACAAAGCAGTAAACCCTCATATTTTTAATTATGTACCACAATTACACAGGAACCAAAATTTCTTTATGTCAGTGATTGAGTAAAAGCCAAAAGGATCACTTATTCATTACTACTTTGCAGTCATTTTCATACTTTGTTGAACAACTTAAAAGCTTTGAGAGAACAAACAACTGGCAACTTTACTTTGAAAGGCTAAACCTGAAACGGAATTGGAGGCTGAGGCAATAACTTCACTTTCTGAAAAATATTCATTCTGTGGATGTAATTAGACCTGAGGAAATAACTGTCTTGTTGGCCCACTGGCCAAAAGAAAAAAGGGGAAAATACATCATTCTAGGTCAGCAACATTGCCTCTCTGTACAAGCACAACAGAGCAGAAATGTCCCAAGCCAGGGAAAACAGCCCTGTTCACATGGGTGACTCCTAGACCTACGTAGGATTTATCATCTAATCCAACATTTTCTTTCTGCTCAGAAAACACCATGGTTCCTGAGAAGGCCGTTACTAAAACATTTTAATATATGCGTATGATTGTTTCCCACTTAATTATTCATTTGCTCTCTTCCACCTTCCCCCATCTTTCCCCTTACAACAGCAACTGCTCGACAGTTTACTGTTTGTGTTTCTTCTCACTTTTTAAATCAGTACAGATTGCAGCTTGAAAAATGGGCCAAGATGTACACTGCTCATTGGGCTGAACATTTGTAAGGACTAATAACTCCCACAGCATGGGAAAATAGAAGATGACCATTACAATCAAATTATTTTGACTTTAGGTTTCTTCTTTTGTTCCTCCTCCTTACTGCTAATGCAACAAATTTTTTTGATTTTGTTATTTTTACTAGAAGCAAAGATCCATCTCAAATTTTCTCTGGTTTTCAATATTTGTGTCATATAATATGAATCTATTCTTAAATTCTGCTGCTTAAATGCCAGTATAATCCAAACCCACTGGATGGAAAGAATGTTTACAAAAAGATACAAGAACTATGGCCTTATATGAGCACTGTCAACAACAGCGAACTCGTAATGTGACTACCTTTATCCAAACAGCTGTGTCTGGAAACGTCCTTGAAACCCTGCTTGTAAATACTACATTAAGGCTTCTAAAATAGGTGAAAGAGCTCTGGTTTGCCCATGACATGCACTTTCATTCTTTATTCCTCCACTTGGGCATGATAAAGATGTATCTCATTCTTTATATTTGTTTTTTGAATGAGAGAGTTCTTCCAAAATGACTTAATCTGACAAGTATTTGAGCAGGATAAGAGAAGTGAAAAGTTGTACAAGCCTTAGAGAGAGCTCTGGTTCCCAAACAGAGACCAAATTTGTTCAACTACAGAACAAAAATGGTAGAAGTTTGATCTGTGGTGCACCACATGTAAAACAATTTCATATACAGATTTTAATTTTGAAACTTGTAAAATTTGTGTTCCTTCTCAAATTTCAACCTGTTCTGCTGCTGCTGGGTTTTTTTTAATCCACAGCCTGTAAAGTCAAGTGTCGAGTCTCTACAGTGCCATATTCTCTCAGACATCACTATGTTTCATCCTCCACCACTCCTAAGGTTATATGGTTTCCTCTGCAAAAAAGCTCCTGTAAGCAGCTACTTATCAGTAGAGAATGTGTTTCTTAGAAGAATCACCGTTTACCAAGGAGACAGCTGCTCAGCAAAGCTGAAGTTGTTTGACCCCATTATGGAGGTAATCATCAAAGAACAGGAGTTTTAAACACACTTCACAATGTGGTAAGTAATCTGTGGATATTTGATGCAGCTTTTATAGAAAATACTGCACAAGACATTCTTTTATTTTTGTGGTATAGAATACTGAGCAGCATTCAATCAGTTTTTCACACTGCTAACCTACAGAATAATGCATGTGAAACACACATTTTGTTCAAATCCCTGATCTATGTTATCCTCAAATGCTGAAGAGAAAATCAAGAGTACAAGAAATATTTTCCTCATTGTCAAATATTCCCTTTATACACTAACAACTATTTGCTTACTAAGGTGAAAAAACATCACTGATCTCCAAATGGTATTACATTTGTTCATAGGTTAGAAATTAAATAATAATTATGGTTTAACTGTCATTTGGTTTACATGAACATAAATACTTATAAGTGAAAAGCTCTTGTACCTTTACTGTAATTATAACACACTTTCAAGTGTATAATTAAAAGGATATGCAGCAATCAAACACTCCGTTGTTCCACGAATTGTAGGACTCCACTTTCTTTGCAACTAACATATTTCTATGACATATTTATTAAAATTTGTACGTGTGTTTATTTGTATTTAAATTTCTATTCCAAAGTAGCTCAAATAAGATGGATGCCCATGGTAGCAAGCTCCTTTAGCTTTGAACAAACTGTAGAACAAGTTTAGGATTCGTTTGTACCAGTACTTGAGAAAAAAGGCTTTGTATATCCAAGTTAAGCCCTTAATCCCAGCAGGCATTTTGAGAACATACTTGCAACAACTCATTTGATCTGATGAATTTTAGTCTCCAGAAAAAAATTGCCACAAATATGTGCCACATAAAAGCTGGAATGTGCTGCAGGATTACCTCATAATAACAAGCAGCAATTAAACCCTGTGGGATATCCTAAAAACTTCTAAATTTACCTAAACAGTAAAGGATGACAAAACACATAAAATGCCATCCCGGAATGGTACAGCATCAGGTGTGAGTTGGTGGGGACAAGACCAAAATACCAACACAGCCAAGGGCATCACAGCAGCCTAGTAAAGCAGCAAGGGATACATCCTGTACACCTCCTTGCTGTGATTCAGTAAGGAATACATACATTCCTAAAAAAGGATTAATTTAAAAATAAACAAGGACAACTGTTTCAAAAATGAGAATTATACTTTGATGAGAAAAGTAATGTTTATCATCTAACCTTTTTTTGCTTTACCTTAAAAATCTTAAATTAAGTAAGAAAAATCTTTTTAAATGAATAAAAATTACCCCAGACACATTCAAAAGAAATCTCCTCCATTAAATTCAGCTTTTTCACCTCTATGACAAAGCTGAAAGCCGCTATAACTTTCACTGTTCTTTTGTGCAGCAGAAATAGAACGAAATTTTGAGCCAGACAAAGATTTTTGAAGTTCAGATCTGTGATTCAGACCTATCTCCTATTTCATGCTCACAAGTAAGTACCATCATAGGAAGAGGAAAACAGAAAGAATTCTAAAGCAGTGGGATTTTCTTCATTAATCTTTGAGAACACTGAGGCAAGAACAATTCCATCCTGCAGTGCCTCAGACTATAACAATCACCCAGATAAACTGTCAAAACGTTTGAGATTAGTGCTGGTTGCAACATCTTCCTGTTGATAATTTTCTGGATTTCTATATATTTGTAGCTATATTAATACTTACAGTAAAATGAATGAAAATAATTATAAATTTATTAAAAGGTGATATAATGAAAATTAAAGACTATAAATTCATAAATTTTATTAATTCCTTATTTACCTGAACTAGTTATATTTACAATAATATTTTTGCATATATTATTTTAGTAGATTCACTTTCAACAAAACCCATAATATTGTCAAGAAATTCCACAAAAATTACTGAACAGAAACTCTAATATGACAGCAGCCTTATTAATTCATTCTAGGGACAGAGTTTTAATTCATTTTAACAGGACAATAATCACAGTTGAAGCATATGTGTATATGAAAATTCTTAGTAGCAAGACCTTAGCTTTGCATTTTTACCTCATTTTCTGCCTGGTAAATGATGAAATGTGATTTTTACAAGTTGTTTACAATTGTAATAGTTAACAACCATTTTTCTTCTATTTTTATTTGCTGACATCCTATTCTAAGCACATAAAAATGTCAGTTTGCCTAAAACACTAATCTGAAAATATATATGCATAATTACTTGAGTCCTTGGGTATTTGAGAAGTGGTTTGTAAGCATGTGGTTTAATCTTAAAGGAGACCTACAATGTTGCATAAAACCTAAACAGTGATGACTTACCTTATTTAGGCCTGAGTTTCAGTTCTGCTCTGTCTTGACTGAAATGTAGCACATGGAGCTTCAAGGGCATCTGCAACACCCATTTAAGAGATTCAGCAAGTGGAGAATTAACAAGGTCCTTGAGTTTTCAAATTATTTGCTGAATTATGATTTGATTGCTACATTTTGCAGGATTCCAAAGTTACATACATAACACATATGGCATAAAATTCTGATTTTACCACAAGAGCCATATTGAACAACCCTCCTTACTCTTTAGACATGAGGACATGCAGTATTTTGCTAGAAGCAGCAAGACTGGGCAACAACTGGCAAATAGTTCTCTCTGGGCATGAGCCGGGGTGAAGGGGGATAACAGGGTTGCTTTGAGCCCACTCAGAAGTTCTTTACTTGGCAGCAGAACTGGTTTCTCCTGCCTCAAGGATGCTCTGCAAAACAAGATCTCATGGGGAGCAGAGGGAGGCTTGGGAGAATCAGCAGTGCTCCAGGGAGCAAACAATGTTTCTTGGATATAGGAGAGAGCAGCAGGGATAGAAAGCATCTCTTGCCTTCTTCCTTTCCCTTTCCCTTCCCAAGGCTGACCTCTCTCCTGCCATAATTTTTGTTCCTCTTTCGAATGAATAAAACATCTACTGTTACGTCCGAGGTCTGGTTCTCACAAAGAATTTATCCTATTTCTGTCCCTCGTAATTTTTGTTCTTCCTTACATATGCCATTTCTCCTATGCCTCTCTCTTCCTAGTTGGATGAATTAGAGAACAGATTAGGGTCAAGAAGCAGTGAGGTTTGTACATAAACCAGATCTGCTCTTGTACCATTCTGTTAGATTTAAGGCAAAGGCTCTTTGATACTTTCACCCCTTTCTTGTTCACAGATCAGGAGAGAGCAGCACACCACCAAACACAATACTGCTTAAATTGCGTAAGTACCTTTCTCCAGCTACTATACTCAGAAATAGTTCTGAGTCTACCTGGAGATTTTCTTTAACATATTTTTCAACAGCAGAGCTCATCAAACAGACAAGTGCTACACACTCTGGGGGCATGTGCCAAGAGATGAATGGAACAATGGTTTCCTACATACAGATGTATTAATAATTTTTGCTTCCAAAGCAGACAAAAAAAATTATAATGGCCTCTCCCACAAAGCACCTCAAGACAGAAAGATTTCAAAAGTTGTGCAAGTTTTTCTTTCACATGGAATGGTTTGGCCTTCAAAAAGAACATCAGACCAAATACTTTTTTTGTAGCTACGCTTAGATCAAGGTAAAACAGTCATAATTATTCCCTGCAACACTGGTGGGGTTTTATCTGCCTTCCTCCTATTCTACTGTAATTGGTTGCTGTTTGGACATTTGGGTTTTTTCAAGAAATGAAAAAGTAGATCCAAGTTGCAAACCATATCCTCCCCTTCACCTCAGGGGCTCCTCTGAGAGTTGGTTAGAGAGGGTGTACTGTGCATGCTCATTATTTCTACACAATGATTACCTTCTGCCAAAGCTATCTGTAACTACAGGTGTTGTCATTTAGCTAATTAAACCTAGGTTGTCTCAAATTCTTCAAATCTCCAGCAAATGAGAGATTCAGGCAACTGAATTACCTGATTTGACTCTGCAGTGATCAGGTGAGAAAGTGGAGGTCTAATTAACAGTTGAATAATCAATTGGTTCTATCCATGTTCATTAACAGTCTCAGTCTGTTTGTTAGGGACATCAAGGGAGCATGTTGTAGGACCCACAGTACTCTTGTACTCCATCAGGAAAAAAGAAGCTACAGCAAAATCCAAGAAAATCCACCCATACAGGTTATTTTTTGTATTTTTGTGAAACAGCAAACACTGTGTTAGCTAAAAGGATGAATATATCAGCCTAACAAACTCTGCTGACATTGCAGAGAAGCAAAGTGAGTCTTAAAGAAAGGGTACCAATTAACGCCACTTTGTAGCCTCTTACAGCAGGTGTGGAACTAGATGCCAACACAGCCTGAACATCACACTTGCTTAGGTCTAATTAATACCATTAAGGGATTAGTGTTCAGCTCACACACACACACACTCCCACCACGGATCCCTGTGACCTGTCTTAAATTTAGGACTTCAGTGAAAGTTTTCACTATCATTATGTGCACAATAAAGGCTAAAAAGAACATAAAGGTGCTGGTTTCAGTACCTGAAACTGCTTTTCTTAGAAGAGATCACTTGACTTCCAGCCAGTTGCAGAGCTGCCATCAGTATGCTAACTGTAGTGTGTGTCTTAAAATAGAAGCAGCCTCTGCAGCCCCAGCCCAGCAGGCAGCATCTCGGTTGTTCTGAACTGATTTATCTGATCAGCTGTCGGAAGCTGAACATCAGACCTAAGCTTCTTCCCCAGCTAACTGAGATGACAGCACTGCTCATTCCCTTAGCCATAACAATGAGCATCAGTGAAGGAACATGATTCAGGCCACCAGAACATACCAGGTCCAAAGCACAGAAATGATGTCTTTATAACTGGAGATGACTGAATCCTATTAAGGAACAGAACAATTCCCAAGAAATATTTATATATTTCAGTATCAGATAGCCAGTATGATGGTGAACTCTGTAAGGACAACTTACAGCCAGTTTCTTTCTCCTTTACCCCCTGAATATTACAAGGCTGATTTATGAGTCAGAATGTGACAAAGCAAATGGCTAAAAAAAATATAAAAGCTATGCACGAGGATTCTGCCACAGTAACGTGGGAACACAGGCCTTCTGTTTGAAATAAGGGATAGCCTCTCTACTTGAAAGAAAAGTAATATTCAGGAAAACTGCATTTCAGCTCTTGTAATTGACCTAGTGGCAGCAGAAAGGCAAGACAAAAATATGGGAGTAAGCAAAAAAAAGCAAGGAAATCAATGGTATGTATTCTTTGACTACCAAAAATACCTATTCTTTTGTGATTGAGAAAAATAAATAGGACTACACTGATGCCCTAACATGCAATTGTTCTGAAGCTCTATCACTCCCTTTCTCGTGGGCGTTCAGCAATTGGCTGATTTACAGAGAAGGACTGTTTTAGGACTACAAGTACAAAAACCTGTGAGATAACTGTAATTCCTCACCATTTATTGCTGTTGCCTTGATTGTTCTTTAATGTTACAATCAAGAGAAAGCAGCCATAAACATCTGCATTTTTTGTTTTCTTGATTTGTTTTTTTTTTTTAAATATATTTCTGTCTAAAGCTAAAGGAATCCATCAATGATAGTGAAAGAGAGAATTATAAATATCTTTCTGATAACTTTCAATAATCTGAGATAAAGAAACAGGCAGCAAAAAGGTCTTGGAAGTGAAAGCAAAGAAACAGCCAAGCCCTTCCCCAGCACAGCTCATTTGGGTATTGCTTCTCTTAGATTGGTGCCAATACTAATGACAGCATTAAATAGCAAGGGAAAACAGCAAGAAGAAATCAAGCCTCAGAAAAAGCCTCAAGAAAGAAGGGCATTGATAAAATGAGTATAATGACACATTGATTGTATCATCCAAGGTCAGACTGAATGTGCCCCCTCATTGGAACAGGTAAACAGACACATTCCAACACAAAGCCCAGACAGTCAGCAGCTTTCCCCATGGCAAATACACCAGCCAGCACAGAAATAGCAGTCCTTCCACAGCCTGCTAGCCCCGCTCTTACTGTGCCTCTCCATTTCTCACTGTCCGCATCAGCAGGTACAGGGTGCTCCGGCTGCATTATCTGCTGCCTTTGATGGTGTGCACAATTACGGGGTTTTACCCATTTACTAAGATATACCCTGCCACCCTCTAGAAGTGATTTCTCTCTTCTGCTATTGAAATAGCAGATCACAGAATCTGAAAAGACTATCAAAAGAAAGGACTTTGAGTTCTTACTCTGCTTATGCACATTTCCCTTTCCCAGCTAGACCTGGCTGCAGACAGGCTTAATTCAACTCCCCTAATTGCACTGGAAGCTCACTTAGATTCACTGACTTCAGCTGGAGCACAATAAAGAGAATAGTGGATAATTCAAAGCTTAAAATTATTTTTCTCCTAAAATCTTTGCAATGAATCTCTTCAACTTAACTCATAGACATACCTTGGAATGTATTGCTTTTTCTATCATGCATGAAAGAAAGCTGTTAATGTTGATGTTTGACGCCTTAGAAGATTTTCCTTGTAAAATATTTATCAGTATAACTCCATGTAGAGCTGAACATTATTGTACAGTAGGTTTAGGATCAATTTCTGTGAAATTGGTTTGGAAAAATTATAACTAATTAATATGAATTGTGAATTTGCTCTCATGTTCAGTCAGCTGCAAAATTCTAATTTTCGTTTAACATGAACACACTCTGATGATTTTTCTACCAGGGAGCAAATACAGGGCATTTCCCAAAAAGAATGGGATGAGATGAAGAATGAATGTTTGAAATATATAAAGGAAAAATAAAAGGTGGGGTGGAGAGGGGAGGGGGGAAAGAAAGCAAAGGCTTGCTATTTTTCCCTGCTGATGTTTGCAGCAAGATATTAAATTCTTCTAAGACACAAACTATGAGTAATTTAGAAAATTTTCATGTCTTCCTTGTGCCTATATATGCCTATACATTATGAAAAAAAAGATGTATTTCTGTGACAGAACACAGACTTCCTCTGCTTCAACAGAATAAGTGAAGGAGAAAACATAACAGGCCAGTGCTCTTTGGAGACCGTGTCTCTCTTGCATGAACTCCACTTACCCGACCAGTTCATTTTAAGGCAAATGACTGCAGGTAGCAACCCCACACATGGAAAATGATTCCCAAGCATGGGAAATGCACAACAGAAATTCTAAACTAGTAATTGGACCTTCATTTAAATACTGCATTATTAAAAGCTTTCTAGGATTAATGAGATTATCAATCATAACATTATTAATAACACTGTTTTGGTCAAACTCTAACTCTCCTATTAACCTATTTTCCAGATGAATCTGCATTGACTTTCATAAAAGGTTACTACAAGGAGAAACCCTCTGGGCTTCCTTTCTGCAGCTATGACATGTAGCTTTCAAGTTAACACACATGCCTTTTTAAATTCATTTTATAATTTGTATATAAAGAAAACAAATATTTGGAGACAAGATCTACTGCTTCTCCCATGGAAAAAAATGCATTTCACGTCCCTGACTTTAGGTCCATATTTGAAATACAATGCACTGCACAATTATTTTGAACAAACAAAGCAGACAGAGGTACGTACAACTGACACAGAATATGCGTTGTCTAACTCAGGTAAACCCATACAGGGATGTTGAAGCCTAAATTGCAGAACAAGCACTGACAGTGTCATATAGCACCCCAAAGCCCCAAGTTATCCACTGCCACTCATTGGTGAGGAAATCCAAAGTACCTGGCTCTGGGATAGCTCAGGGAAACCTTGAGCACATTTTCTCTTCGTACCTCCCATTTCAGAACAGCAGGGCTCCTGTGCTGGAGATGTCCTGGAGAATAACCTGATCAAATCCACACTAAACCTGACTGTAACTTGTGGCTCCACAGGGCTAAAATATTTTGTTTTTCTTAATCCTCACTGCACAGATGCATTCCAGCACCAACAGTGCTGTTGCAGATATTAAAAGTTTTGATAATCTAACTGGAAAATTCTTACTGTCAGCTATGGTGCCAGAACACTGAGGGAGTGAAGCAGAAGGAGAATAATTTAATTTAAAATGCTGACTTCAGTTCTCGCTTGCCCGTCTCCTTTTCTTCTTTGTTTGCATTACCAAACCAAATAAGTATTTTGTGTGTGTTTTAGTTTTTGCTCAACCATGTTTTTGAGAGGAGAGAAAAAACCTGTTCTTCACCTACATAATCCACTGGCTGATGAGAAGGATGCTAATGGTGTCCTGTGGTCTGTTGAGGAGATGAACAGCAGGATTCACTTCACCCACGCACACATGCAGTAAAGATTCATCTCCCATTTTTTCTTTATTTATTACCAGCCACTGACAATCCCACATTTCACTTTCTAGGTCAACTGGGACAGCTTAGGACCTTTGACTCAACTAAAAGTAGTTGAAAATCCAATTTAGCTTTTCTCAAGCTTTCAGAAATTACATTAAAGTATTTTTCTGCTTTTGCTCCTCTGTAAATTTTTAGAGTCACTGCTATATCATTTCCCCCACTTCCATCAAAGAAATAGGAATGCAGATTTCTTCATCTTTTTGCGGACTTGACCCTTTGGAGAAGAGTTATTTACAATATTATAGTGTTCTAAAATTATGAAAGTTTTCCTGTCTCGTGTCTGTTGTAGAGAATGTGAGGTATTGTATAATGCTACAAAATCTGCAATTTGGGATTTCCATGTCTTAACATGCTGGCAGCAGAAAATTGTGAAATTCATCTTACACCAGACAAAATTGTACTACTATTGTTACAAGTCAATATTTTTTGTTTTGTTTTGGGGTTTTTTAGCTATGTAATCATGTTTGTATGTTGTGTTGAATCGAAAGGAATACATGAGCAGAAAAGAAATACTTTTTGTGTATTTCAGTTGTTTGTAGCTATACAAGTAGAAATTAATAAATGTCATGATTTTCAAAAAGTAGCCTAACACTAGTTTAAAGAAGTATATAGGATCCTAGGCTAGCATTAATCTGCTTTTCAATTATTACCAAAGAGAAATATAAATGCATATTTAAAACCCATTAATGTTTGTCTCTGAAACACATACATGCACAAATCCTGAAATAATAAACTTCTCTGCTGGTCCCAACCTTGTCATATTCTATGAAATCTTACTTCAGTAAGGATTAGAACTTCACATTCTTGCATGAAATGGTCCAACAACTTGGAAACCAACCCACCTTGCCATGGAAAAGATCACAGGGCAGGAATTAGCTTACCATTTAAGCGAGAAATATGAGATCAAGCTTTCCAGGTAAAGTAAAAAAAAACCCAACCAAACAAAAAACCAAACCATCCATTAATCACTAGAGATTCATATTAGAGACAAGTATTAGCTAAATGTGTGCATAATTCCTGCCTCTGTAGTAAATACAGATCATGTACATACTCACTCCAATACACAAGAGGATCACAGAATCATTTCCATGCCACATACATTTTCAAACAAATCTATTTGATTTAATCCAGGGAACTGGAGAATCTGCTTTAAAAATACTTTAAATGATAAAGACTGTCAAAATTGGTAGTCCTTTTTCAGTAGTCTTTTTGGAGTTATTAAAAAAACAACCACATGCAAGGAAGATAAATAAATCCATTAAGACTTTGTTCTCCCTTTCACCTATGTAATATGCACTGTCACTTTGCAATGAATAGAAAAAAAAAGGATTAAAACTGCGTGTTTCCCCCACAGAATAAGAAAATTGCTGAAAGGCAAAGTAGAAGCTGGCTTCCCTACATGTCAGCTCTCATACAACGTATGCAAAACATCCCTGTAGCAACAGGACAACTGTGATGAAAGCTGAATGCCAACCTTCCAGCTGGAAACAAATCTTGCTGGGAAATTAACTGTAAGGGGCAGCACAGTCCCCGTGACTGTCTTTGTTTATCACATGCCACACTATTAATTTGCTACCCAAACACATAACTCTACCAAAGCCTAATTTAGAAGTATGTGTTTGTTTACTTGCAAAGACAAGAAATACACATATTAAATTCTTTTTGGTTTTGTAGATGTTTGATAGTTTGGAAGAAAGCATCCAACAGCACTTGGTATTTAAAGAAGAGCCTTTCAATTCCTGATGACGTCTTGCACAGTGTTATTTATCTTAGTATGTACAGGGCAAAGTCAGCATTGACAGCAACACTTACTGTTTCCAAATACCAGCCCATGTACAGACGTAGCAAAATTGCCCTAAAATATCTATCAGAAACACACATCTTCTTAACCCCTCCAGCAGAATCAGGCTGATGCCTGCTGAGCTGCAGTCCTTCAACATAAAATGTCACAGTTGGAGGTATTTCCATCCTCTTTGGCACCAAGGCTGGGAGCCTTGTGGAGGAGCTGAAGGTTTGCACCGTCCCAGCATCAGCCCACGAGCTCCCTGAATGTCATGAGTGCCTAGTGACAGTGAGAGCTCCAGTGGAACTACGGGCTTTTTATTTGATGGCAACAAAAAATTTAGCAGGATGATATTGCAAATATGGGAAGATCCTTGTTCTGCAAACAGTCCCTCTGATCCTTAACAGCATTTGCTAAGAAACTTCTCCAGCTAAACACAGAAATACTCTTAGGTCTGCAAGCCAGGCAAGAGTGATGGAAAGCTGTGCCCTTAAGAGAATGATAACAGCACTTGATGCCAGGCATTCTTGTCTAGTCTACAACTATTCCATTTCATGCTTTTTTGAGCTTGATGAACAGTATTTCTTTTTGTAAATTGATTGCATTTTTCTTCTGGAAACATTAAAAATATGTCAAAAGCTGCAGCACAACTTACTGAGAAAAAATACAGTAAAATAGTCTAGCATTTTATACATAAATGACAGATAACTTTGAATTTAACCATGCATTCGTTAAGCAAATACAAAAAATTGTCTTTATGATGTATTCTTGGGCTTTTAATTTTGCTCTCAATTTTTTATTGTTAGCTATAAGAACATGCAGCAAATCTGGATTTTTCCATTATCATCGTAGACAACAGAAGAAATTTGGGGGATTTAAATTAAATTAAAAGGCTGTTTTCTCTTTTTTTTATAAGAGGGACATGTTCTAGATTCAACTCTGACCATACATTCATGTTGAATAAAGCCAAGAAAAGCCTACAAACTTAAATTATTACCAGGACTCACCAATATTTCTTCTCTGAAAAATAATATTTATGGCTTGGAATCACCTAAACTTGTGGGGACTGTGAGAGTGGTTGGGTTGGGGTTTTTGGCATCTTTCGTAGAAGCCAAAGTAGCAAGCTGAGGAAGGTACTCAGGCTGTGAAAAATAGCCTTTCCATAGGATTCCTCTGTATGCCAGCCAAAAGCCACAGGACTATTTTCTGGTTTCCATAATGGTTTCCAATCCTGCCTTTCACTTGTAAAGGTGACAGCACAAACAGGGCCTCTCCATGTTGGACATTTCATAAGTATTTGGGATACTAAAGAAGCATTTCTTTGAGCATGCTGCGCCATCACAGAGACCAAGGCTCTCTCCTGAGCTCCATCAGACACAGTGCCCTTTGGGAAGCCAAAAAAAGCCACGTAAGCCCTCTTCCAGTGTAACCCACCACACACATGGAAGATTTAGGCAAAAAGCAAAGAGCTCTACCTCTCTCAGCTAACAATTTAATCAATTTAGAGGAAGCAGCTTCCATTAATGTTGTCAGGAAACACCAAAAGGAATGAAGGCACCAGACTAGATCAAACATCCAGCTCTGTCTTGCTGAGAGTTATATATACACTTCAGAGAGGGGTATGGCTGGTCAGAAGAGCAACAGAAGGCAACACAGGGTGGGTCAGGACACAAGCAAGGCTTTTTAGCAGGTGGTCTAAAGACTTCAATAAGCACCTGAGGCTGAGTACATCTCCGTCAGCCCTCGGAAAGAATCAGTTCCTCCTAACCCTGTCAAAATGGGAAAAATAATAAAACTGAGTAAATGAATTGAAACTATTAATAATGTCTTAATTTTTTTTTTTTGACCTTGTGTGAGGTATAAGCCAGGAGCTACAGCTTCTACTTCCCACACTGTTCTTCCCTCCCCACAGTACTTTTGAAAGCACAGCACAGATGCTTTCCCAGCAGTGTGTTGTTCTGCTGCCAATTCCTTTGTCTTGCTTGCACTGTCACCAACTGTACTCTTCTGGGGGTAGCTTTTTCTGTTTCTAACAAGACGTATTTTACAAATCACAAATTAAAGCACCGCAACAGGTCTCCTGACACGAACAGAAAAACAGTGCTTGCTGGAACATGAGCAGAAAGGAGGAAGAGATTCATTGCCACCAGACATATACAATTAGAAATAGAACAACTGCAAAAAATTTAATTTTAAAACCCAGTTATGTGGGAGTTCTAGAAGAAATGTCATAGATGACCTTCATATAGAAGTGAAGACAGCACAATGGTCATGGCACACATGTTACTCCATGTCTATGCAAACCAGAGGAATATCTAAGCTGGATATGGGATGACAAATTACTTTGAATCATGTTGCTCTCAAAATATTTTGATACATTTCATAAAAACAGTGAAATATTTAAAACATGCCAGACTCCTGTTAAATGGGAACTACATTTCCTCAAGTGCTTAAGTTACTTCTACAAATGGGAAGATTAATAATTTTAATATCTTTGATGTTAATAGAAAATTAATCTCTAACTAAAATATTTTATAGCTACTTGGTTTATTGAATGTAAATCTAAATGAGGTACTTCATTCACATCAATTCAAGGAAGAGAATAATTTGTTACATGTGTTTTGGGATCTGTGTTTACTCTCCAAAGCATATTGTGAAAGTTATCACAGATACCTTATTAGCAGATTTAAATAAAGCAGTATTACTTTTTCTGTGATGATCCTTTTCCATCTGTATGTTCTATGATGCCAGTTTCTATATTATAGGTTTCTCATTCAAATTTATAGATGTAGTATAACATTTCAAGACCAAAGCCAAAAGAAAACACACACACATTCAATTCATTAAAATTCCTCTTAGGTCATAATATAATTTAAAAAAAGAGAACAAGAGGGAAGACAAACATTGCTAGCTACACAATGTTAGGTTAAGGATGTGACAATTAACAATCCATTGTCTGTGATTTTATTTCTACAGTAGTTTATTGTTGTTAGAGAAGCAATCGATGGCTCTTTGTTCATATGACTGCACACAGGCATGCAGTGCTATAGATGAACATTTGATTCCTGCCTGAGATAAGTCACCCTAGGTACATTCAGGGTTCCGAGAGCTGTCTGGGGCTCAGCCACAAACCAAAACCAACAAGCACTATGCACACACTAATTTCTTTAGGCCCCCCTACAATTACCAGAAGCAATAACTGGCTCTTTATGGTACTAAATAAAGTTACTCTTTATGGCACTAAATCTCCTTGAATAAAATTTTGTGCAATTGACATCTGTTCCTTTTATATTCATCAATACAGATTATTTGGTTCTCAATACATGTGAATGCTAAGAACTTTAGACGCATTCTATGCATTTCCTAGTGTAATGTCCTAGATATCATTGGTTGTGCTAAAGCACAGATGTGTTTCTAGAATGGTTATTTGGCTTAAATCATGAGACACAGCCATTCTTAAAGCTGAAATTCTTAAACCTCTCCCATGTCTCCCTAATCTTTGGAAGCACAATTTTCCTGAGAGCTCCTGATTCTCTGACAATCCCCATTTCAAGGTGAGCAGAAGCAAAGGTCTTGCTTCTGGGCACAGCCATGGTTCTGTTCCATTGCTGATACTCTACTGGCAGCTGAGATATGAGATTTCACCTCATTTTTACTCCTTAGCGTGTTGTATGCAACACACTGGCACTATTGATATAATACAGGCACCCCGACCTTTATAGGTGACATTTCATCAGTTATATTATTAGGTAGCTTCATCTTCATTATAAACACAGATGAAGTTATCCAGTCATTAGAAATTGAACAGCACTGTCTCTCCACCTCTCTTCCAATTTGCTTTTCTACTTCATTTTTACATGTAAATGTGACAATGCATATTTTAATTATTTTAAAATTTAAGTATCCAGAAGGAAGAGGTCTGCTACACATCTGAGTTAAATATAACCCACTTCTTGTTAGACTCTTTTTTTCTTTAATATTATTTCAAACAAATCCAGTGACAGTACATTTAATCTAACACAGAGGTATCTCACAAAGCTCACACTGTAGATTTCTGGAGTTGTTGGGTTTTTGGGTGGGTTTTTTCAGTTTTTGTTGGGTTTAATTTTTTTGGGTAGTTTTTTTCTTCTTTTGAGAAACCTTTACTTGCATTCTCCTTATCTGATGTGCATACGGTCTCTGACTGCATTTTGTGTTTTCTTGATGGCAGTGCAAGAGACACTGGTGGTACTACATAAATTTATGTCATGCTTAACTGAATGGTAGGAGTGAAGAGTATTCCCTAAAATTAGACAGACTGTTTCCATGGAAACAAGAGTGCACAACAGAACTGTAATAACTTGACTTTATAAAGTCAAAGGAAAGGGCATTTTTATTATGTTTTGTTGACAAAAGGACAGAAGCCAATAGTTTATTATTTATGGGATTTCACCTTTAGGCATATTTCTGATCCTTATTTTGTTCAGAAGAAATAAGTTGCTGCTTTTGAGGCTGGGGAGGCTCACATTGTTATAAAAGGTATAGAGTACCACTGTTAATGAATAATATCCTCTCTCAAATAACACAGATGAGAGCTTGAACACAGAAACACAATTTGAAGACATTAAGACTAATGTCCAAATGAAATTTAACATTCATCCTCAGAAAAGAAAAAAAAAATCAGAAAAGGGAGAAGAACACCTGTTTCCAAATTTCTAGCAATGGAAATCAACCTTAACCCAGAAATTGTCACGGTGATACAATATCTGTTCTCTGTTAAAGAGGAAAACAAAAGAAAAATAAATACACCCTCCAACATGGAGTTGGGGGCAGGGTGGGGAGGGGTTGGGGAAGAAGGAGATGGGAAACTATTAAGAAAAAAGTTTAGGAGTGATTTGCTAAACCACAGTAGTTGATTTTGTGAAATCACTCTAGTGAAATCTGCCCCAGTTAGATGAACATTCCCTACTGAGTTCCACCTGGAACTATCACCCCAGGATTTGATATGGTGCTCCAGAAACAGAGACAACTGCTAATCGTGAAGGATACCCTCTCTTCCTACTGGAAAGGCCCTCTGTTTCTACAGCAAAGGATTAGACCTTCACTGTAGCCCACTAAGGGCTTCAGATCTATACACAGAACTTCCCACTGTCCTCTCACATTGTCTGATTGCTCACTTGTGTGTCATATGCAAGTTTTAATAGTTATTTTAGCAGTTCTAATAACTACTTTGAAAATAACAATGTTGAATGTCACAGCCTGCACACACCAAAAAAGCAGCTCCCTGACAGTGATTGCTACATGACAATTATCCAAGTTGTAATCCCTTCTTGATGTACTGGTGACCTTTTTGTCATTCTTATTTCATAGGCAAATCATCATCATCAGGTCACATTTTCTGTAAAAATAATTATATCAACAGTATTGCCTGCATCAGTTAAATTTGTAACCCAGATGGAAGAGACAGATCCTTTCTAACTAATGGTCTTCTGGTTGTTTAGCAATATACTTCTTTCTTCTTTTACTGTAACCTTCTTTCAATACTTTGTTATTGAATCCTATAACAACTACTCAAAAACTATACATGGAATCAATGACTGATTGTTCCTCTCTACCTTCAGCCATCACACAAATAGCTTTAGCTTCCTTCACTTTTAGGCAATTCTTCCAGTGTTCTGAAATGAGCTAAACAGATCAATAGTCAGTAGCCTGCACAGCTCCTCTGGCAGCCCTCTTAGAACTTCGTGATGTGAGTTTGTTAATGAACTCAAGCTTGTTGTATGACATGAGTTCTGGCAGTTTTAGTATCTCTACTGATCACATATTACCTTTTTTTTTGGCCCCAGATAAGGAAGAGGGGGGAAATAAAACAGTACACCTTTCTTTAGAATAGGCTGAAAGGAGAGGCAGTCTGAGACATCAGCGATTTTCCTGCTTCAGGTAATGTGCTGCACTTTGTCAAAGGGGCTGGGAATAATTCCTGATAGGGTTCATCTCCTTTAGCTCTAGGACTGGACACCAACATGGAAGGAGACTGATGGGAAGCATGAGCATCAAGAACTTCTCACATATTTGCTTTCAATCCCACTGTATTTGGATTTGCCACCAAAGAAGTAAAAGACACCCCTGACAGGGCAGCTATTCAATTTTACTTTAAAATTCCAGAGGAGGCTCAGATTGAAGACACTAGCTTCACTCTCATAAAGCAAAGTGGCATGAACTTGATTATAGTATTGGAAGGATATAACACAAGACAAAGCATAAAAAAAAATAAAAGTATAATACCCCCAAAATCTATTAATTCCTCATTTTTCCAGCAGGATGACTATCAACTTGTTCATAATTTCTTAGCCACTTACGAACTACATAATGGCCAAATATTCTCTCCACATTTTAATTTATCATGATTTACTTTATGTAGTCAATTCTCTGTAGAAGCTACAGATAAAATTACACGAGTCTGGCTGTTCTTTGGGGAGTGCAGCTATCTTCTTCTAGTTTTATAAGTCCAACCTACTACACACCAGAGTACATCTGTTCATGAAGAAGTCAAGAAAGCTGAGCAACAACTTCATTTCCATTGAATCTCAAATGTACTTCAGCTCAAATTATTTAAGAATACTCTTAATTTTGCTTTGAAAATTGTCACAATGACAAGTACTTCATTAATGAAGAACAAGAATTTAGCTTATAAAAAGCAAAGTGAGAGACCAACCAAACAAACAGGATAACATATCCTATTATCATAATTACAGTACTCTTCACATCTTCACAGTATTTTACCAACACAAATTTTCACAGAAGTCCTGCCTGATGATATTAATGCATCATTAAGGTCATTTATAGAATTCAGAAGCAGAGGAATCCAGGAATTTTTGAAGATCATAAAAAAGAGCAGCAGAGCCAGTATCAGGACAAACATTCTTGCAGACTTGCCAAACCAATTTACTAGAAGTGGCTCTCAGTTCTTGTGCTCAGAGGCCTGGAACTAAAAGCCTGACACTGTTATTTGCTTCTGTCCTGGACTGTGCTCTGGATCTGGGCTCTTCTGCCTTTCATATTCAAGAGGTTTTAGTAGCATTTAGTGATCTGCCATACACACATAGTCTAAAGCCAGTGATACAATAAATGGATCCTGCACTTTAAGGGACAATTTATATGGAAGAGTAGAAGTAGTTATGGGTCACAAGCAGTGATAAACTAGAGTGGAGCAAGAGAAGCAACTGACAAAAGGCAGGTAGACAAGAACACTCCCAGGGAACCTCGGCTAATTCCAACTTCCTTTTTTTAGAACACTGAAAGTTACTGTTTGAATTTTGAAGGAGAACACCTAAATGGAGAAAACAGAAATACTCAGGAGCAGAATGCTGTTTTTAAAATTATGTTGGTTACTAACAAGACATCAAATATTTTTTTTGTTAAATGTACACACAGGGCATACAAACACACACTCCTAAGTGTTATTCCCACCATACAACACAAGTCTTGTATCTTCCTCTGACAAAAGCCAAGCCATGTCTTTTCCCTGTCTTCCCACTGCATCTCATTGCTTGTGCCATTTCCACCTAGATGGAAAAACTTGTTCCAACAATGCATTTTCATGTTAATGGAACAGGTTTCCCAGGACACATTTAGAATCAAGATGGTTTTATAAGAAAGAGTACTTAAGATGGAAAGGAGCAACTTTTGCAACAGCCACTATGTTACATTAGCTAGGTTTAGTATTTTTCAAGGCATAAATATTCATTGTTCCATTACATTAAAAATGGCCTGATCAATCCAATGGACTTTCTCATGGAAGAATTCCCCAAATATATAATGCTTTAATATTGAGTGGTGACAGTAAGCACAACATAGGAAAGAACAGCATTAGAGAATGAATGAGGGGAGCTGTACAGGTAAACAGAAGAAACAACTCAAAATGAAATATTTTTAGTTATAAAAAAGCAGTCTTAGGGATGCAAGAAAACTATTGTAGGGGCCTGTGGTGCTTTATATGTCTTCCATATAATTTATATTGCTCCCACAGAAGTCAGTAGGCTTCATGCAGAAAAGTCAAATATACAGAATCCCAGGCAGATTAGTATAACCCTGTCAAAGTAAACTGAAATATTGGAGCTACTTAAGATGGCCATAAAACTTATTTCAACTTGATTAAATTAAATTCTATTTATTTTTTTTACTTCAGTTTGTGGAGGATTTTTTTAGGGGTTGGTTTATTTTAGTGTGGGTTGTTTTGGTTTGGTTTTGGGTTATTTTAGTAAGATTCTTAGTCTGCTTAATGATTTATTTATTCTTAACTGAAGGGATAAGTTACTTCATAAATTGATCCAAAAGCATATTGACAGCTAGTGGACCGATACAAGTATTTTTATAGTAGCTTTTCACTGTAAGGTTCCATGTCCTGTAACATTGCCATTTTAAGTTTATGTCATTAAACTTAACAGCTTTATAAACAGAATTTATACATTTAATTCCTTTATGTACTTTATATAGAATATCCAAATATACTAATAAACTAATATCTTTTGAATGAGCACTACTAAGGCATGTTTTTTTGTTAGAATTGGGCTTTTATTTTTACTTTCCCACTGTAACTGGCTGGGTATTTTATGGTTTTTCAATGCTATTTTAATTGGCAAGGATAATATTCTGTGACACAGATCAGGAAAGGAATCAAAAAAGAAAAAATTGTGAAACTGAACCTGTGAAAAGAGAGAATTTAGCACAGTACTAATGTAAGGGTGAGAATACTGAAATGCAAAGCAGATGCCCATTCGTCTTCCACTGCAACTTGTAAGAGTAAGGAAAGTAGTTTTAGAAATTATTAACTGAGGTGGTCTTCAGAAAAAGTCACAGGTGAAGGTGCAAGATTTGACTTCATTCTCCACATCTTTCATAATTCACAGGAGGTGGCCTTGAACATAGTTTACTTGTCTGGATATTAAAATCTAACACCAGATCGAAATTGCAGTACTGCCCATAGTATGCCTTTCTATGCCTTCTCAATATCTTCTCTCCATGACTTTTCAAGCAACACAGAGCCCCATGGGAAGTTAAACACTCTTCCATGACCATCCTGTACACTGCTACAAGACTAATAATATCCCAACACATTTTCTAAGCTCAAACCACACAAGCAGTGTAAGAAATATGACATAAGCAAACATACATATCTATTAAAAAAAATCCAAAGAATATGTAAGATTTTCATATCTGTTAATTAGTAGAATTTTTCATAGATAGAAATACATTACAGAGAAAGAATAAAATTAGAGTGTGTCACTATGTAAATAAAATAAAAAGATGGTAATTGCAATTATCTATTACAAATCGCTAATAGGTTTTGAATTCAGAGTTAGGCCATGAAATCTCAGATGCCTCAGCTTTTTCCTTGTCAGTCTGCTGGCACAGACTCTTACATCAAAAACTGTGCAGTACAGAGCTTCCAACTATCCCTCCCAATTCAGGGCACCAGGAGAACAGGATCAAGCAGCACTGGAATTAGAAATGATGCAGGGATGCTCTTTTACAAATGTAGATATGAATCTGCCATTCCATTTTGTGGTCTGGTGTGAGGCATTGTAACTGAATGTGACAGAACACTGCAGGAGGGTAGCTCTGCTTCACATTGTACAACTGTAGGCATGTTTTTCCACAAATAAGCTCTATACACAAATACACATACAGAGCAAGGAGTCAAAGGTACTTAGACTTCATTTCAAGGAGAGGGAAAGACAGTTACAGTAACCAGCACTGACCTTGCCATTGATACCCAATTACAGCAGATTTCACCTAACAGTTCAGGTCTGCCACATCTTGCAGAATATCAGCCCTTCCACCTACAGATTCTGACAATGTAATAAGATGAAAGGAGTGAGATTCTTAAATTAGTAGGAAAGTTTATCCTGCTGTTATCCTTACTAAACTTTCCTGCAAAACCAGACCTCTACTTAGCAAACTTTCAGCATTTGTTTTTCATTTGCACCAAAAAAAAAAAATCTCTTCCACAGCACTCAAACTTTAGCACTCAGATACAATATAGAAAATGCTCTTGAAGTCCAAGTACCATTTAAAAATTATAAATATAGAGCAATATAGAGACTATTCAGGAATGGGGAAGAGAGATGAATGGGTAGAAGTGACATGCTAAAATTTAAAAGATCCTTTTGATAGAAGTTTTGTCAAAACAGACACATTGACACAGAAATATTTGTTTCTATGAACTCGTATTTACTTGGGGGAAGGTGTGAAAAATCCACAGAGCCATACCTGACCTGCAGAAACCCTTTAATACCACCTAAGTACAGTGAGGACGAAAAAACAAATAAGCCAGAAAAATTGCTATCTCCAACTTTCTTACATGCAAGAGAAACTGAACCATTTACCAGCTGCTTGTGCTGTTGCTTACAGCTCAGGCAATGCAACATAAGAAAATTAATTATGCCAGCATCACAGATTCATTCCCAGTATTAATTTGCTGTGCCTATTTTCCTTCACACTTCACAAGATGCCCAGGAAAAACTGAAAAAGGATTGCTAAGAAAAATCCTACAACCCCATTGCAGGTAAGAATGAAGAGCAATCGATTACTTCCAAACTTCTTCCCTCCACCTCTTATTATCAGTTCTCCTACTGTGAGCCACAGCCACAGTCATGATCTCTTCATGTGAGATCATGACTGCTTTACCTTGACTGAGTTGAGCCAGGTTTGAGGGCACTTGTAAATGGCCAAGTGCCTCAAACCAGGCTTTTTCCTCTGGGCTTTATTTTAACCCAAAACACTTTTGTGGCCCAGGCCTGCTTGCAGCATTGCTGTGATTTGCAGAACAACTTGAAGAAAAACCACTGGCTCTTCAGATTGGCTTGTCCCAAGGGGCCTGACCAAAGTCTCTGCAATTGAATTGATCCCAACTCCTGGCATAAGTCACAATGAACTTGGAAGAAACAGAGGAAGACTGAAGATGTCAGCATGATATTTCTGCATGTTCAGGTTTAAAGCTACACTTCAGCTAAACTATTCATCTGTTGGAAGTGAAAAGGAGATCTAAATGTTTTCTTTAGCTAAAACACAGGTCCCACTGCTTTACAAGCCTTAAGCAACAAACAGATAAACATATTCCAAATCTTCTAGAATATCAAGGTGCTGGAAATATGCATTTTGCTATTTTATCATTTTTTAATGCAAGGACAGAAGCTTTTAACTGTCAGTATACTCATCCCAGAGCTGGAATTGCTTCATTTCCTTGTTTGCTAAAGTATTTTACAGCAGTTTGTGATATTGCATTTTTTTCCTCTCAGCCACAACACAGAGCCTGTGTATCACTGTTGAACAACAGAACTCAAGTACTTTAAAGCAGCTAAGAAAATGCTGTCAGAGAACAAAGTCAGAATTTCTTCACTGGCATCTTTGAGTTTGGCAAGCACCTGGCCACAAGGGGCTAGGGCAGTACCTCCCAGAAGGAACAAGGCCCTCTAAGCTTCAAAGATTTATTTACATGGGAATTTATAGACAAGATATATTTCAGAGATATTGGAGGCACAAACTAAAATTAAATTCTTAAATTAATAGTAGTCTAGCCATATCTGTCATTTTGGTCAGTGTTGCCACTCATTTTGAACAATGGCCTAATGTGACTGCTCATTCACCAGCTGAACGAATTGAGAGGTACTGGGAAGAAAGATACCAAAAGTTGGCAGAAGCTCCCTTCAAAGCTATTCCTCCCATGGTCTTTAGTATTGGAGAACTCTCTCTGCAGAAGAATTACCAAAGAAAAAGGTTGCATGACAGAAAGGACAACCTATAATTTACAAACCATTTTCACTTTTTTCCCCTCATACCTTCCATCCTTCATCTATCTCCTACTATAAAATCTCTGGTTTAGCTCTGCCTTCACTTCTTGTACATGTCAGATAGCTTCTTGTCTCATGGAGACTTGTGCAGAGTTACTACCCCATAAAAATAAGAGTTAAGTCATGTCTCTTAATATATGCATTTAGAAACATGCTCACTGTTATCCAATTTTTACTTTGTAGCAAATCTTCACTGTTACAAGATATATTTTGGTTTGGGAACCTTTTAAAATAATTACAATTATTTTATGTAAATTTGGCAAGTTACTTGCTAATATTTATTCATAAACCAATGGTTAAACAGTTAACTCTTTATCACAAACATTTGAACAACATAATCTGTAGAATTCCCATGAACTCCCTTATCAAAATGGTAAAGAAAACAGCAGTTAAGCAAGAAGCCATGCACAAAAAAAGCTCTAAATCTTATTTCCCAATAATTCATAATTAGCCGCAGATAAAGCATAAGCCCAGCTTGTTCAAAAACATAGAAAATATCCTGCATCTTCAACTTCCATTAAAAACCTAAGGAAGAAAAGATTCAAAATTTTACAAATAGAAAACTACAAAATCACCAATGGAACAAAAAAAAATTAATTTCAAGCTTTTTGAAAGGATGAAACTAAGAAGCAATTTTCTAGAACTCTCAGCTTGCCAAGGCTTCAATTGCTTGGATGTGAATTTGTTTTAATATTCCCTGTTTGAGGACTTGTTGCTAGTCCTACTGCAGTCTCTACCAGCACCACTAATGAGGTCACTGCGTAAAGGTTCAGAGCTGAACTGCACTTACAGCCAGAAAATAAAGTCTTTTGAAGAAGCACATTTAATTATATTATCGAGTTTATGTTTATTGCCTCTTGATGAATTTCATATCACATTCTCTTGATTCACAAAGGAAGTATTCTCACACAACCAGCTACAGGAGAAATAAAAGACAAAGCTTCAGGAATGAGTCTACTCTTGAAAATATAATCATCCATATGAAGAAGATGAGAACAAAAACAAACAAACAAAACCGAAATTAAAATAAAATAACTGCAGACACTCATGTGTATCAAAGCAACACACAGACACACCTGCCATGCCAGGACACCTGCTGCATATGAGCAGTGTGGGTTCAGCAGGATTCCCAATAAGAAATGCAGTTTTCTGCACATCAAATAAACTCTGCCCACACAGACTCAACCTACAGCACCCAGGGTACTAAAGAGTCCAACAGCAGGCAGGGCACAAAAGGAGTTCCCTTTTCAGTATAATAAAACTGTTAATGTTATTTCAGTGCATTTCACATTCAAGGCACAATTTCTCAGCCACCATATTTAATTTTTGTTTAAAAGCTGAACTTTCTGCAAACAGTACACTGTGCTGCAAAGAAGCCAATCTTCACCAGAGTGAGGTCTCAGCAGTACCACATCGTCCCTTCCAGACCAGTCTGTGAGCAAAGTATGTGTTGTGGAAATAGGTTGTTATAGGGAAACCAAATTATTACTAGATATATTGTTATATTAATATTTAGATAAATTAATAGTTAAATTTATCTGATATATTTTCCCCCTTTGCTTTCAATGTAACTTCATACACATTTACTCAAGAACTCTGAAAAACTATAATGCTTAAAGACAATGTAGAAAGTCTCTCTATCATGTTACTCTCTTTGAAATCCTAGAGATTTAAATACAAATTCTTAAATCTCTTTTCAGTTGTTTTTGTTTTTCAGCACTTCATTTCCTAACAGTTTAGGCTGTAATGAGTGTTTCTAACATTTTACCTCTTATTTCACTTTGCAGTGAAACAATTTCCACTCTGTTGTTTGTGTATGATAGCAATAAATGTAGTAAACTGTATTTTTACTAATAGAGAAAGTTTACATAATTTCTGTGCTGCCTTCATCTCAGGGTAAATGCTCTGAAAAGCTGAATGACAAATTTTCTCTAACATTTTGAAGTAATTGAAAGGAAGATCCAGCTAGTCATTCACAGGCAGGAGGTCAGGCCTCCTGTCCTCCTCCTGCTGCACACAGATGTCCCCACACATGTTGTGAGAGGATGTGAGCCCCAAGGCAGCCCATGTGCTAACCCTGCCCTGCCCACAAACGTGTAATGAAGACCCCAGGAAAGAGAGGACACAGGTGGTTGCAAAACAGAAAGTACATACAGAGAGGTCAGGTTAGGACACAAATACAGGTTCAGCACGTTGGTGTTACTTTAACAGCTTCTGCTTAACTGTCTGAGCCCTCTCTGACAGACCTGGGGCTAAAAGTCTGTCTCCCTGCTCTTTGTTCCTGCTATTCCAGATGGGCTGTAGAGATCTGATGGCAAGAGGGATGAATAAAATAGTAACAGCCACAGCTATTCTAGTACAATAAAGGGAGCCAGACTGCAGCCAAACATCAGTGATAAAATGGTAAAAATTGCATTTTCCTCTCCTCATATTGGAGAAACCCAAATAGTTCCCTTGATGCCTATATTAAACACAACCCAAGTAAATCAAAATGTTCTGCTTTTTTGGAACAACTGTCTGAAATTATTATGCAGTGCTTATCTTAATTTTTACCACAGCAGCCCTCCTACCTCCCATGGGCAGGAGCAAAGACTAGGAGCTGTGACTTGCAGGATGCATTTCCCACTCCCCTCTTGCCCACTTTAACTCTGTGCAGCAGTTTAAACAGAGTTAGCAGAGAAGCAACAGAGCAGTCTGGCTGCTCCCTCTTGAAACTGTGCTTAGCAGGTGAAGTCCATTCACACACTCACTACAGTCAAATGGAAACTAACCACTTGTGTATGAAGCCAAAACCTGCAAGACAGAAAAAGGCAGAAATCCTTATAACAATTGTTTTAGGACACAAACTACACGGATACGTTTTTAGCATCATGCTTGGGACAATTTGGCAGAAGGCACTAGCTCTTTGTCCCCAGAATTCTGATGTGGCTTAACCTTTCTCATGAACTCCAATAGCACAATTAACAATAGAAAATATTAAGAAATATGATAAATGAAAAAAAAATTAATTCTTTTTTAAGAACTGTTGATAAACATGAGTTTGCTGTGATTTCAGATAGTTTATGTCTAGCCCCTGTATAAGACAGGAAAAGGCAACCAAATTTATTTTCTGGTTCTATCAGGGAGACTCTCAAATGGACTTTCATTGTAAATAGCTATTTGCACAAGTGCTTCATCCAATTAGGAACAAAACCCAAAGAACCCACCATGATATGTCTGGCAATCAGGTATTTGCAGTCAGTGTCTGGATTGTGCACACAGACACTCAGAAGCACTTCACAAGTCATGAGTCTGGTAATCAAATACTGTTATATAATAAATTTTACTAATGGGGACAGAGCACCTGCTGGTTTTGTTGCTGCTGCTATTACTAGCCAAATTTTATTGCAAATAAAAGCTAAGGCTGCTCCTCTTCCATTTCAGTGACTTGTGATAATGGTGACATTAGGATCCCTGTTCTGAGCATATAATTTTCAAGCTCTGTCTACACTTTCATGAGCACAATCAGGCTTGTCAAATCTACTAGTCAGATTCTTCATCTTCTTTCTCAGCTGAATTATTTATGCAGCCAATATTAAGTAAAGAATATTTAACATATAAATGTTTTATATCAACTTAATTAAAAGTTCCCAGTTCTCAGTCACTCAGTACTGGTCCAGGTAATTTGTGTAATTTTTGTCTTCAGGGGGTTCTCTTGTGAGCAATCTAGCCACACTGATTGTTAGGAATGAACAGTTTATTGAAGTGATATGTAATTTACTTTTTTCACCCTAATCGTATTTTAGCGACTGACTGAATTGTGAATCTTCATCACAGGCTGCATGAAAAAAAGCTCTTGCTGAAAGAAACAAAGAGTATTTCTTCCCTGAAAGGTGATATAATAAGGTGTGGAAATAAAAGAGCTCTGCCAAAGCCCCCTTTTCAATTGGAACTTCTTCCACACTGAGGTGATGTAAGCTCTCAGTCCACATTGGGCAGCCGTGGACACGAGAACCACAGAAGGGTTTGGGTAGGAAGGGACATTAAAGATCATCCAGTTCCAACCCACCTGCCATGGGCAGGGACACCTTCCACTGGCCTTTCTTGAATGCTACCAGGGATGGGGCATCATCATTCTCAGCAACCTCTTGAGGGCCTCACCACCCTCACAGTAAAGAATTTCTTCCTAATATCTGATCTAAACCCACCCTGACAGTTTAAAGGGGTGATTCTTCACTGAGCAGAGAGTTGAAACCCTTAAGAAAACAGAAAACACAAGTTGGAAAACAAAACACCCTAGAGTTTAATGTGAAACTATCAAGGCCAGATAGAGATTTTAAAGAAAATATTTGCTAAAGACATAAAAGCCAGGATCCATTCTGGATAGGGCTTGAAGGGCAAGCAAAATATTCGGTGAAGCTGAAACCAAAGGATAAAGCTCAATGATCTCTCTGTGCTGATGTTCACAGTGCAGGAAGAGCTGTGGGGACCTTCTCACATCAGAGCACTCCTAAAAATCACCAGGTTACATCTAAGAATCCATTAAAATCTGCAGTGTCTGTAGAAGGCTAATTATTGAAATCAATTAAATTAATAAAGCCAAATTATCACCTGAACAACATGCCTGATAATATTCAGCCAAGAGTTTAAAGGAATTTCTTCATGAAATTGCCTTTTTCCTACCTGCTACTCTATAAAGCCCTATCCCTTAAACTGAATTCCATACGAGATGTTGGCAAGGTCGATCCAAGCAACTACAAACCTTAACAAAAGCTTTTTAACTTGGGTAGAGAGGTTGAAAGTAAAATAAATAATAAAGTTGCTGGACACTTTCAAAAATATGGAGATTTTTTGACAGAGTGGAGAGCAAACCAACTTTTCTCCTTCTCAATAAAAGTAAAATTCAAAATTTATTATGTTTCTGAAGCTGCAAACAAGCATAGTCCAGCCATGGAGGGTCCTGGATCTTCTGCAAGAAATTAATTTAGAAAAGTCTCTCAATGACCTTTAAGGAAAATAAATTGTCATTGGGTAAAAAGGAACATCCCCTGGCAGACTGATAATTTGTTAAAGGATAGAAGGCCAATTATAAGAATAAACAAATCTCTTGTTGATGATAAATTAGTCATGGCAATAAAGACCATAACAAACCCAGATGAATTCCAGAAAGACCTAACAATGCTGAATGAGTAATTAAAAGACAGATGAAATTCATCATCAATAAATGAAGAAGTGTCCATAGGGAAAATATGAGTACAAAGTTATATGCTCGAAATTATCTTTCTCTACTCAAAAAAGTAATGTAGTATCTCTGATATTGATCAAAAATAACAACTACTTTGATAAAAATATAATTTCAATGCTCAATAGTTTAGATGTAAATAAGAAATTGTTAGGGAAACAACAGAGGAAAAAACATGAAACATCATTGTGTTTTTATATAAATCCTTTGGGTGCCTACATTTTGAATCATGAGCACAATTTTAGTAACCTCATAACACACATAGCGGAAAGGGGCAACAAAGGATGATTAGAGGCAAAATGATTGTCTAAAAATAGAGAGTGAATAGAAAAGGACTCTTCAGAGTGGAAACCTGACAATAAAGATGGAATATGCTCATTTCATACATCTCTATCAATGTGGAGAAGATGAATAGGAAGTGATTATCGACTGTTTCTCAGAACACCACAATTACCCAAGTCATGCTATTTAGTGTTATCTTAAAAGCAAAGAAGAATAAATATTTTTACATACTTCATTGATTATTTTGCCACTGAAGACTGGGGTGATCAGGAAAACAAGCAAGTTCAAAAAGGAACTAAACCATTTATGGATAATAGGTTCATTGATGGACACTAACACATTTCCTGCAGTCTTCCACTTGGGTAGTGCTCTGACTGCAGACTTCCACAGCCTATGGAAGTGGACCACTCTACACCTATCCTGTTTTTACATCTGGTCATTGCTGTCATAGTTGAAGACTAAAGATGGCTAAAAGAGAATTTTGGTCTGACATGGTAAAATTGTCCCTGGTTTTGCTTTTTTAGGTGGTTTTTTTCCATTTTCTTGAAATACTGCAGCATTGTGATAAGCAAAATAATGCCTTCCAAGGAAAAGAAGGAAGTTAAAAGTATTGATATTTTCCAATGGGGGAAGTGTTTGTTTGTGGCAATGGAGCCTTACAGGCAGTGGCTTTTTCTTTGGCAACACATCAGTTTAGGTCACACTCTATCCATGTTAAGATCAGTCTGCTGGATTCCCCAACATACAAATGGGAGATGGCAGATTTGCCTGTGAGATGGGACTCATGACTTAGACTACATTAGTGACAGCAGATGCCACCCCTTTGTGTAGCTAATTCTTCAGCTCTGAAGAGCAGTAGAGAATTGCAGTCACATCATTATTACTACCAAGCATGTGGCTGAAACATGACCTTCACATGCCTCCATTTGGTGGTGTGTCCTTCCCCATCAGGTTTAATTAGAATCCTAGTATTTGTATGGATACACTGGATTTTATATGGGAAAGATGTAGATAACCTGAGGTTATTCCAAAAGTCTGGTCATTGATTTGAGTCACTTATTCTAGTTGCAGTGATAGGTTGTAATGAATCTAAGTAACGGTTTGAGAATTCTATCTCAAAATCTGGCTTTAATATACATTTTACTTCTCACTGACTCCAGAGAGAGAACTGTAAATAAAGATACAGCCCCACATCAGCTGCTTACTATGTTCATTGTCCTTTAGGGAGCAGTAGAAAAAAAAAAGATTAGAGTCACATCTAGCAAATAAGTTGCTTGATTTATGCCTTTTTCTGTTTTCTCATAGTTTTTGGATTTGCATCCTCATCATTTTACATTTGTTCCTACTAATGGCACGCTCTCAAGCCATTTCCCATTACATATTTGCTCCCTCTATTGTTTACAATAGCATACTATAGTGACTGAATTCCACCCCCACTACATAATTTCTCCACGGTCCCATCTTTGTTATGACCATACCTATGAATACATACTAGTTTTTGGCTCTAGGAAGTTAGTATTTTGCAAACTTAAAAACAAATTAAAAAGTAAGGAAAACATTAAGACAGTCAGGAATCTCTTTGGAAAGCAGAAAAGGCCAGTTACAGCTGTATTAATACACAATGGAGAAGCGCAGAAGGTTCCAATTGCTTCTTTACGCCAGTAGAGAACACCAGTGCCCTTCTCCCCCCACAGCCTCTAATATACATTATAAAGTTCCTAAGATGTCTTTGGACATCTTTGAAAATCATCAGTGACTGCCTCCTCCTTATGGAGGGATACAGACATGGAAAAGATGCACCACCCAGGTACACTGACTCTGCACCAGCCCAGGGCCCTCTCATGCCCAAGAAATTCCCCATCACCAACACTCCTGGGCAACATAACCAGCCTACACCCAGGAGAGCCTTCTGAACTCTTTCAAAGTAACTTATTCCTTTTAAATACATGGTCCTTACAAGATGGCATCCAAGGTTATTATGTCTAAACAGTACTTCCTAGGAGAGACTATAATTGGGTCAGTACCAAGAAAAATTTTAAAACAGGAAAGGATGAAATATCCTGCAACAATTCAGTATATTCCACTACTAACCAAACCATTTCCTCTCCAAACCATTTTCCCCAGGCCATTCAAGGCCGGGAAACCAAGGCTTTGTCATTTACTCAGTTTTCCAAAGTATGCCTGTGAAGACAGAGTTCTCTAGAACTTATCCTCTAAATCAAAACACCTGTCAATATCCTGGGTGTAGAACATGAAGGTACTTCATAACAGACCTGCTAAGGTCACAAACATGTGACCAAACCCTGCATGTCAAAGATCTGCTGCCGGATTTTACCAACCCATTTTCTGGGCACTGCCACATCCTCTTCTCTTCTGTCAGACAGGTATTGAGGAAGAGCTTTGCAGTTGCAGAGCCCTGCAGGACACACATAGCTCCTCCCACCCCACTGCAATCAGAGCAGCAGTGCCACAAGGACCTCTTACCGTGGGGGCATCTGACCCAGCAGGCTGGAGAGCACAGAGAGGAGGCACCAAAAGGCTCAGAGAACAAGTGAGTTCCCTAAAGGTTGCTTGGACTGCGCAGAATCCGAGTCACGAGCAGTGGATTCTCAGACCTGTGTTAACAGCCTATCTCTGGGATTTCCTGCTCCCACTCCCTTCACCAAAACTAAACCTTCTTTTTCACAGGTTCTTTCAATACTTCCCTCCACTGACATATTCTGGATTTATTCCAATATAAATAAAGCAAACTTTTCCTTTACTCTCAGTTAGGTGGGTGGGGTTCTGTTTGATTTAGGTTTTGGGTTTTTCATGGGGTTTTTGGTGTTTTTTTTGTGTTTTGTTTTTTTTTTTTTTTTGTTAAATTATTATTATTATTATTATTATTATTATTATTATTATTATTGAAGTTCAGTGCAATATGCAAGTCATCCTGAAGTAGTTTCACAGTCACACACAGACCAGAGAAAAGCCTGCTGAGAATAAACATGTTGTAAACCAAATTACACCTGAAAAGGCAACACACTGTTTCAAATGACATATGGCTGCTGTACAGAACACTGTAAAACATTAAAAGGCTAGAAGCTGAGAAACTGACTCTGTGCATGTAACAATACAGATTGCTAGGATTGCTCTATTTATTTGTGTGGCTTTTAAAAACGAAAATGACACAAGGTTGATACCACAGTTCTGCATAAGTTTTATCACCAGCATAGATGAACTATTTGCAAGGTATGCAGAGAGATATTGCACTTTAACTTCAGACAAAGGTATGTTTAAGAAACAGGAACATCTTTACTCGGTCAAGCTGCTATAGTTTACAACAAGTGCAGAATCACATAAAGTGAATATCGAAATTCTCAACGGCAGTTTTTCTCCTGAATACAACCCAAACTAATAAATCTACTGTGGCTCTGTTTTCTCTGTTCACTTCAGCTCTTATCTAAATGACAAGTCTTGTCCATGTGCCAAGGATAAGTATAGCATCATGTCAGGGAAATGACAGAAGAATCCTCAATTCTGCCAGACAAATCACAGTAGATGGGACATTATTTTTTCTTTCGCTATTTGACAGTGCCATCTGTAACTTCTGCCAATTTTCATGCATTACTCAAGGCAATTGCTTTTCTTTTGTTAAGATGAAAAGAAGGCTGTGACAGAGCTAGCCACTAATGTTAACAGTTAGGGCACCCATCTTTGTGCAACTTTTATAACACTCCTACCTGCAACATGGAAGAGAGGCAAAATGCTAACAAAATACACGAGGGAACCAACAGACCGATAAAGATAAATGCAAATTATTTTAAAAAGGGTTCGTGGCCAGTGTTTTGTGATTCAAGGGGGCACTACAATTATACATGACCTGCTTTGTCCTTAAGGGCTAAAATGAGCACTTGATTGGAATATCGGTACAGGAAATGCCAGGCTCATGTGGATGGAGGCACATGATCTAACAGGGAAGCAGCTTGTTGTGCTACATACTGAACATATTTCTACCTTTTTTGTAGAAAAATAACACTTCAACTTCCTTCATGCCATCTGCCCTACACTGAGTTCTTCAAATATTGCAGGGAAAGGAAAGAACAGCAGGAATCTTCTATATCATTGTCAATATATAAAAGACATTCCCTACTAATATTACAAGTGCCAAATGTTGGACTTGGTCTTATAATTATTAAACATATTAATTAGGTTTATCTTGTAGGTGCATTTTAAGAGAGTTTCAAGCATTTGAGCGCTCCAGATATACATGGTCCTGTGCAACATTTCTACCTCAGTTCTCTTGTGATAGTGATTAATTCAAAACAGCCTTTTGTTGACAAGACTGTCCCACAGCTTGGCTTAGATTCCTGCATGCTGGTGACTCTACCTTCCTCTGCTCAAAGGTCTTAGTCCTCAATATAACATTTTGCAAGTAGAGCAGAGCGGCAGTTCTCTTTGTCTCAATGGTGGTAAGACATGACACAAGGAACTCCTAAAATTTCTAGTTGGCTCAACAAGTTGTTTTCTGCACAAATTGAAGTATATTTTGCAAAGCAGATGCTGGAAAAATGGTAGGTACATGTCTAGACTTAGTATTATAACCATTAGCATATGGTTAACAACTCACAAAGAAAGAAGAGAGTTCAGGACCTTAAAGCTGTTGAGTTCTAGCTTCCAAAGACATCCACAGGGGACTGAATACTTTCTAAAAATACAACCGAAGACCCACAGTCTAAATTTGAGTGCCTTTAGGTGCAAGCATGCATGTTTCAACCATTTAGTCTTAATTATATTTTTTTTTTTTATTTTGCAAGACTTTTTTTTTTGAATAGGCAAAGTAAAAAGTTTAAATCTCTATCATGCAAGCTATGACAGATGGGATCCATTTGGATCTGCTATAGAAAAGATTGAAAAGGGGTATCTGCAGTATTTGCTGTAGAAATTCCCAGCAGAAGTCAGATGTCTTCATGGAAGATGTGTACTTTTTTAACATTCTTACAATTTAAAAATCACAAGTAAATGAATATGTTCCTAAGTAGTCTTACAGAGCATGTTAAAGTCCTTCTTGAGCTGGGGATAACAGATAAATAGTGCAGAGAAAATAACCTGTCCCCTCTGTCTTAATACCAAAGATGTAATCACTCTTGTCAGAAACATTATTGTGTCATACACTGAAATTTGAGAATATTAAAATATCAGTGCAGAGACTTGATATTAAAAACATTTCTCATGAAATTACTTGCTGCACATTGAAAAAATATGGAAGCCCTGTAGGCTTGTTCCTTTAAAATGATATATTTGATTCTGACAGAAAGAAATTTACAGAAACTATGTACAGACTGATTTCCAAGTAATAGCAGAAACTCAAGTCATGCTCACAACCAAAAATCCAAGTACTATAGCCTTTGAGGATTATATTGAACATGCTGATAAATGGTGGGCAAGTATGTGTATGAAAAAATAAATACAGGAATTACACAAGTCACAGAAAATTCTGCACAGGTAATTCTCTAGTGCATTAATATTTTCATTTAAATCAACTTGTATTATCTTGGTTTTTTGAAGCTGTTACAAGAACTATATGAATTTTCCTGCAGTCATTAGGCACAGAGAGATACTAAAATGCACTCTAAGTGCAGTTAAACCAAGTGGAAGATATATAAATTAAATTAACTATATTAGGAAAAAAGTAGAACTTTCAATATGGAGAAGCAATTGATACTTAATGATGACTCAGCAGCAGTAATGGGATAAACATATCACTTCCCTTTTGATGCAGTTCTTAAAACAACCCCAGCAGGATAGCATAGGAAGCTGGGGGATGCTTAACAAGTCACCTCCTTCTGCACTGCATTCTTAGAGTTAAAGGCTGGAATGGAAAATCTGAGAGAGGTATCATAAAACAGTCGAGTCAAACAAGCCATTTCAGGAACTTACATCTGTTTTCTGCAGGAGAAGCACTACAGATATTCTCCTAGTCTCACCACCCTACCACTCCAAAAAAGGGAGGTATGTTATGGAATTAATCTCCAAGCCTGCTTGTGTGATCCTTTCAAGCACTTCCTTCATTTAGTGTCAGAGTGCTCTTAAGGCACTTGGGGGCCTTGCTGACAAAGGTCCAAGTTGACCATAACTGAGAAAAGAAGTAAAAATATGGGATGCCTGACTGCCATGAAGAATTCCACACCAAGATTCCTTCCCATCCTGCTTAGATGGCCAAAGATCATGGCTTCATCCTGTCGGTAAGAGATTTTTTTCCCCAGTTCTCTTTTTCTTCTCTTCTAATAGTACTTGCCTTTGAATATATGAAACTCTTTTTAGACCCATAAAACTACATTTCTTTTTGATGCAGCTAAACCCATTTCTCTAGTGCATGCCAAAATCCAGTTCTTCTATGATAAAGAAATAAGATGTTTCTTAATCTTACGAACATGCACTGCATAAAGCAAGAGAGCTTTATATTGAGGCTATTCCTTCCTTTATGTTAGAAATCACACATCGCTATCACTGTTGCTATTTCCTCAATCCATCAGTGTCCAACCTATGAAGAAAATTGTTGGGTTTTTTCTGGACAAACACTGTATTCATTATATATTCCCACATTTTGATCCATCATTAGGGGTTCTGCTAAAGTAGTTTCCTGTTAAAGAGCACTCAGTGTGTCTGATCTCCTTCACTTGCCTGTTAAGATCATCCTGCATACCCAGTAAGTGCATGATCAGAACTATATATGCAAGTATGACAAACATTGTCAGAGATACTGCCCCAAAATAAACAACAAACTGGTATAAAAACATTTATGCAATTATGGACTATAATTAGATTAATGCCTTAGGATTTTAGCTTTTATATTTTTCTTATATTTGTAATCCTGCAATTCTTTAGTGTATAACTCTAAACTCCAATGCTTTCCCATTTTTTCCCACAAAACGATTCCTCTCTAGGCCTGGGAATCAAGGACATCTCACTGCCTCAGGCCCGGAGAGATGTAAACAAAAGTGAGTTAGGGGGAGCAAACTTGGGATAATCTTCATTACCTGAAGGTGTAATTTGGAAGATTAACCCCCAATATGAAAATGGACCCAGCTTATAAAAGTATGAAAACCTGTGACCCATCATCAGTTTTTGAGTGTAGCCCCTGAGGGGCCTTGGTCTGCCCTAAATGTACCTGAAGACCCTTCAATAAAAATAACCACTTTTCATTCCCTTAATTTTGTCTGTCCTCTGTTTTCAGGTAGTTCCAAAAAGGCATCAGTGTGTTTCATGAAAAGTGTGGACAGCATCAAAATAAAGAAATTGTGTTTTTATCTAGACAATTTAAAGGGTAAGTATTCTTAGAGCAGCTGACTGGGATCATTTCAGCTGAGATATACTCTGAACACAGAGACAGGTCTATCATTTACAGTAATAAAAAGTCATAAATATCTCTATTAAAGAGTGGTTTTCTGCATAATGAGGAATAAAGGACTGAAGGGTCTCACAGGTGAATGTTGAATGTACGGGTAAGCTATTTTTTTCATAAAGTAGTTCCAGACACTGAAAAAGAAATCAGGTTTGAAATCCCAAACTGACATTGATTCAGATGCTAGCTTGAGGCCGTGCTTTGGTTAAGTGTAGTAGTGCTCTCTGTGTGGAACACAACAGATTCAACTATTGCCGCAACAGCAACAAAACTGCATTAAAAAAAATTAAAGTCTGCCTACAGAGCTCTTTTGAGGCTGTAAAATTTTATAACTTTAGGCCAAAACCTACCATTAAAAAAATCAAAGAAAGAAAACAACTATTTTGTCTTTAAAACTATTTCCTCTGATAAGACTCCAACACATTTAACAAAAACAATATTTTGTAGAACTTAAAAAAAAAAAAGTCAACATTCTACAGCAAATTCACAGGCACCAAGGCTGGTGACTGTTTGGCCTGAGGGATGTTTCATTGCATGACCTGTATCAGGTAACTTCTGCCTCCAAATTAAAGACTTCCAGTAAATATACTTTTTGATGAGGGGACCAGTATGAGAGATAAAAATCTCCCTTAAGCTTTAAGGAAATGGAGTCTACAATATTTTTGGGTTAAGGTTAACTTTAAGTCTTCAGCTTCTGACATCAGCTTATTGACACCTGCCAGGAGATACCTGAATCCCTGGGGTCTTCTGAAGTGGAAAAGCAGAATTTTTACCTCATAGCAATATTAGTCATCTGCCTTCCCATCCCTTGCAATCACCTGAGAGAGGTTTTATACAAGCTGCAGTCCTTGGCAGGTGTTCTATAGCCTGGATCATAGCTTACTGCTTCATGTCCTTTCGCTGTGGGCCGTGATGTTTTCCTGCTGGGTCTGCAGCCACAGCCACTGCCCACAGGCCACTCACAGCTGCTTCTTCACCAGGACACAACTGCCTGATATTTGCAAGCTTTGTACAACAAATGAGAAAGGCAAAGAAGAAATAGTTCCTAAATGAAAGACATTTTAATGTCTTTTCTGTCATTACATTCAGCCACGTTTCCTTCAGTTGCAATAAAATCCTACAGATTTTAAGCCTTTTCTGATAATGTTATGTTACATGGTTTTTCTCCTATGTTTTACAAAAGAGTCTAAATAATGCCTTTCACCCACACACTGAATTTGTTGGTGGTTCAGGGAAAGCAGGCTTCCTTACAGGTTTCCATGAAACTGAGTAGGCAATTCTAAGTTGGATTTTTAAAAGAAATATCATTTTGTTTCAAAGAAAGCAATCAGGGACTCATTTCTAGGGAAGAGTAAGACTGATATTCCAGAAATAAATTAATAAACTGGGATGTATGAGGCACAGCCTCTGGACCCTCAGCAAGGGACACTCAGAGCTTAGGCCCCACACGGCCCTGGAGAGGAACTGAGGGCCGGCGCCCCAGTTTAGTACCTTCATTTGGGTCAGGAACTGACAAACACCCTCTGCAATGGCCGTGCTGGTTTCTGTGACGGTGCCCTGTCCAGCAGGGCAGCCACAGCCATTCTCTGCCCTCTCTCGCAGGGATTTGTGGGGACGGGGCCCCCGTGCGGGCCTTTGCCGAGTCCGGAGCGGCGCCGCTGCCAGCCCTGGAGGGGCCCGGGCAGCGCGGCTGGCCTGGCACGGCCGGGCCTTCGGCAGGAGCCTGCTGGGCAACCAGGGGAAGGACACATAATGCAGGGGTTTATTGTGGCCCAGCCCACGTGAATATAAGAGGTCAAAAATAAATAATAAAAAACCCTACCACCAAACCTTAAATGAAAACTGGAACAAGATGCGTTATAATTAGTCAATCCCACTAGAAATAGCTGAGAAAATAAACTGACATTACATCTTCAAACATTCTAAATAGGTCAGTTAGACTTTTCCAGTTCGTAAGAACATTGTACCTTTAATTAATTTATTTTATACCATATTTAATGTTAACACACACCATCTCTGTCACAGACTGCAAACCATGGGGTTTTTCCATTACATCCAAAAGCTTTTACAGTATAGTCCACCTTTAGCACTACAGGACTCCAGTTAGCAGGAGGCTCTGAAACAAATAATTTTAATTAAAACCCTTTTAAACCCAAATTTTTTAGTTCATCCATGTCAGGAACTGCTTTGTAGTAGGGCAGCCATCAGACTGCTGAGGGACTAAGGACCATATGTATGTTTCACATACATTAATGTTGGGGGTTAAGGGGCTGGGATTGGTTTCTGTGGATTACTTTGTTTGCCACACCCCAGCTCTAAGACAGCCAGGGATGTAGTAAGGGGAGTTTGGCACAGCAGTAGAAATTCTGACTCTCTAGGTGACATGACCCCAGATGGATGCCAGGATCTTCATCACCCTGAAGAGCACCACACAAGAACGACAGTTAAGAGCCTAACTCTTCTGGAGTTATTTTTAAATGTTTGATAACTCAGATGCCACGGTAACATTAAAAAATTAAAATATATGTGCTAGCACTCTCAGAGTCAAGCAGCTTCAGGAGTCCTCAGCAAACAAAACCTACCTACAACTTCAATCCTACTGCCTCTACTGCCCAGTTGGCTGGGTAGCCCAGCTTACTACAGGTGAGACTCACTCAGCACCCAGACTCATCATCTTAGCTTTAAGGTCATATTATTCACTGTACTAATTTGCTTCAAAGAGATGCAGCTATTTTTCTAGCTGTTTGTAAGGAACTTACTGTTATTGTAGCGATGATGGTTCTGATTCTGTAAGTTTACATATCCAAAAAGACTATGAAAATATTAGTCAGATCAAGAATTCAGAACAAGATCAGAGAAGAAATATCTAAATATATAAAAGTGCCAAGTTAATTTATGACAGAGCACTGAGACTAGGTAATGGTAGAAGCAATTGAGACATGAAATCTATCAATTTCAATACTTTCTTGGGAAATGTTCCATAAAGCTGGAGAAGACCAGAGCTCAACCTGACAGGATTTGGATGTCTTTAAAACCTAGCTAAATAGCAAATTAAATCCTGTGTATGAGGGATTTCTAAGGAGGTGGCCAGCTATCTAAATATAAAGCTTTGAATTTTAATTGTCGTTTGTTAGAATAGAATTCTGCACTTAGAGAGACAAGCCTCAGCTAAAAGCAACCCAGGGAAAACGATCTTCGCTAAAATATTTTTCCTTCACATCTGTTATTGCAATCCTCAACTCATACTGCAGTCATTTAATACAAGCAAAATTGTTCTATTTCTATGCAAAATAAACATAAATACAGCTGAACTGCTCAAAACTCCAGGTCTAAAACAATACCAGTAACTCAGGAGTGTAGAGCAAGCCTGGAAGCATGATACTGATGGAGTTGTTTAATAAACATTTCTGTGCAATGTCAAGACAGCATTGTTTATTCTCTATCCTGCTTGAAGTTTTGTGCTATTTAGTTTATTCTGAAAGGGTCACGTTCTGAGGCATTAAATGAAAAGCTTAGTTTCCATTAAAAACAAGAAACATTGTAATATTCATGACTGAGACAAAAAAGTAAACATCAAAGACAAAGAAAATATAGAGGTAAATATAACAAGACAAAAAAAACTTGGTTTTAATCTAATTTTAATGTGGGTGGTTTTAATCTTTGGAGTAGCTAATACTGAAATTTCTACTTGGCAATTTTATTGCAGATTCTTTCCATCAGAACTAATATGAATACAGATCAATCTGCTGGTCAGTGCAGATGAACTTATTGCAGAAATTTAAGGGTTTTGTTATTTTGCGCTGCTCTTTATGTTACAAATACAACATGCTCTAACAGTTACCCAAAGGAAGGTTTATAGAGTAGTTTAAACTGCCAAAAACAACAGCCTACTGCTAAACACAGACAAAACAAGACTCTACACCAATAACATATTGACTATTTTTGTCTTGTTGGTCATGAGAATGTTAGCAAATAAACCTTGCTTTGTTTCAACAAATAATTTGATACTTTCACATGTGCAGAGTAATCTATTTTCTTAAACACTCCAAAAGAGGCATAACCATAATCATATTCATTTTCTAATACCAAAACTCTTATAAACAAGTCAGTAAATAGCAGTAAATAATTCCTAATAAACACCTATTTAATTTATTCTAAGGCCTTACTTGTAATACTGTAACATAATGTTCTCAAGCAATGGTAAGCAATATGCAATGAACTGCAATGTTACAGAAATTTTCCCTAGCAGAGACAAATTCAACAAGGAAAAAACAGGGCAGCCTGGGAATAGCCAGGTGAGACAGAGGCTATTCATGCAGTTGAAAAACTTAGGGAAAGCTCATGAGCTAAATCATAAGAGACATGTAAATGAAAATAGTCAGAGCAAGCAATGTTGCCTACAGGTAACATTACAATGTCTAACATTATAATGGAAATATTAGGCAATTTTAGAATTTTCTCATATTCCAAGAAATGGAATGGAACTGAAGATTTCCCACATTATCTGTTCCACACTGGGTTTACTGGGTCTTCTTATTTTTGGACATTATCTCAGAATCACTTCAGTTATTTATAAAAATTTGCATTAGTAGAATCTTCTCTTTTTCTCCTGTTAACATTATCCACAATATATTTTTAAAAAACATCTTGCTATGCATGTGTGTTCCTTGTCATCAGGTATGTACTCTTCAGCATTTCTATGAAAGATGCTCCTTAGCTGTTCCCATGCAGTTCACAAATGCTCAGTCTCCTGGCACCAGCAGGAGAGCCGAGGCTGTTGAGGCAGTAGGCAGAGGAACCCAAGAAGAAACACTCTTTCTCCTGGGTTTCAATGCCTCTGATCCTCTCACCCAGGTGATATGGCAAGGAAAACAGACTGGCAGGAGGGACAAGAGCCAGAATGAGAGATTGGAAAAAAGCACAGACAGAAACAAGAAAGCTGCAGGTGGAAGACCAAAAGCAGAAAGTAAATTTTGGTTTTTTGTTTCTGTTGTCTTTGACTGCTAAGTTCGTAACCTTGCTGTCCCCCTACATAGCTTTTGTTTTATGAAGTCACATTTTTTACTACATTTCTTTTCTCTGTCTATATTTATCTGTGCATTGTTTGACTTAACAGACAAGACAAGTATTTGCATAATTATGTCTTTGTCTGCTACTGTGAACATGTACAAAACTCCACACATGTAGGAATATGCAGTATTCTCAGTTTAAAAAAAAAAAAAATCATACTTGGTGCCTTGCTCAATAGAACTTTTCAATCTGAAATAATAACATATAAACAATAGTAGTTCAATTATCCCTAGTAGGATTTCTTTCTAGTTGTAACCATCTTCTGTGGTATAGCTGTAATGTAAGATGTAAAATGGCTTCCTATTACTTGGATAATCCACAGGCATATGATGAACCAAGATTGAAATGGTATTTCTGAACTGAAATCCCTTTTAGATCTTGGCATCCACAATCCATTGGAAACGCACATGCACCCCAAGTATCTAGCTAACATGACTGATGTTAACATTTATGATGCGGAAGCAGCAGATTTTTAACATGAGCTGTAACTAGATTCAGTCTACAATGTCAACCCATTCTTCCTTCTGCTCACAGGAGCAGCTTTAAAGCAATCTGTGTATTGCCACAGCTCCTTATTTCTCCCAAGATTAGTGAACTCTACAGAGCCACTCTTCACTACACCTCACTGTAACTTCTATTTGCCATATAATATATAGGAAGCAACCCTTTTTCACTAACCCTCAGCACTCCCGTTTTCTAAAACAGGATCAGGGCTCTTTTGCAAGAATTTCTGCAGCTTGTATAGCCACTATAATCCAATAAATGACTGTTCAAATTCATAGACAGTAGCCTGGAAAGACAGTGAAGTACAATTAGGAGAGAAACCTGTAGTTATTTAATCACTTGAGTCCCCAGAGCTGCACAAACACATTCATTCCAAACAGTGGTTGTTCTGACTTCATTGAAGTTGGTTTTGACACAGGTAATTACCACCAAAATTTGCCTGATCAGGGCCTCTGCTACCTCACCAGTGCAGGTATAATCAACAGAGCCATTAGAATTTTTTATAGCCATCTTAAGCTAAAATTTGTCCTGTGAATACAATAGCTGCTGCCTGCTTTGTGCTGCAGTTGTGTTACAATTAACAACATCAGCTACACATCTGTCAAGTATTAGGCATTTTTCACATAGACCTTCTGCAGGATGATCACTGGGTAAAATCTTTCGGGGCACACTTGTTCAGATTAACCATGGCATAAAGCAAGATACGAGTGTAACTGAACAGTGAAGTCACTGTGCTCATCTCTCATGCCCATCACCCAGACAGGCGAACAGGCAGCTTGTCTGCACAGAGCAACACCACACCCTGCAAAGAGAGGCTCTGCAGCTTGGCCCTCTCAGTCCTACAGACATTGCAGGCAGCTGACCATTCTAGGTCATCTCTCCTGAGTGAAATGTTAATACATTTACAAAGCTGATTAGTTGAATTGACCCATCTTTTAGTCAGCTCTTTAGTTTGGCTTCAGAAAGCCCATAATAGGATTTACTCTTCTGCTGCAGCTTGCATAGGAGCCCTGAAAAATTCAGCCCAGAGGGCTTTTACTAAAGGAAAGTGAGGTGTTGTATCATTTCACTGCAGTACACTTCAAATGTATGTGCAAAAGCATGAAGACTAACCAGGTTCAGCACCGATTTGCATGAGGTCATATATGAGATCAATATGATCTCATGAGGTCATAATCAATATTGTTCCTATAAAAAGCACATCTGTTGTAGCAAATTCAAATTGTGTTGCAGGAACATGGAAGAGAGAGAACATGGAAACTGCCGCACCAGCTTCCACTGAACAAAAAAGACAGCAGTCAAGAAGTTTGACAGTTTTACCTCCATTTGGTAACTCATCTCTACACACAGTTTTCTGGCAGAGCAGTGAGCAAAGTGCCTCTGGTAGCACATTTCAGTGCACAACCTCCATTCAGCTACACAGAAATTTGTTAATCCCTGCACATGGCTGAAATTTTCCATTTTATGTTGCAACCATTCTCAAAGTTTTTCCTAATATGAAACATGTCTAATAGTTATTAAAATAAAACTATCCAGAATAGGAACTTTAAATTTAGAAGAATAGCATATTTGTGCACGTGTTGCATGCTGTTCCAAATCTGAACAAATACTGCAACTTTGAAAAATGTCACATCAATGAACCCTGGAGCATGTCAGACAAGGTAAAAGGATGAGGGAGCAGTGGGAAATACTGTGGGAAGTTCTGGTCTCCTCTCAAAAAGTAGGGTTAGACAGAACCCACAGAGAGGAAACAAGGTTGTCTAAAAGACAGGGAAATGTTTGTCATTAATGCACAAGATTTGAAATCTAGAAAAGCAAATCAAAAAAAGGCAAATGAAACAGATCTTCAAAACTGTGAATGTCCTAGAGATTGAAAGATTAGATGCCCATTCACCATCTCTTTCAGTGCCAGAAGCAAGTAGCCTCAAATGAGGCCACCAAAAAATGAACTCAAAACAAACAAAAAGGGTTGGTTTTTTTTTCATACAAAAGTAGTAAAGCTGTGGATCCCTTGCATGTTACAGGGAAATAATTTTTTTTATAAAAGAGAAAATAGACAACTTTGTGGAAGAGATATATGCCAGCAGTTACTCTTTACATAATATTATTTGAACATGTTTCTGTATTAAAAATACTTGGGGCTAAGGAAAGGACTAGAGGATGGTGGACACACACACACACACACACACACACATATATATATATATATATATATATATATATGTTCATCAAGCCTAAATATTTGCTTTCGATTTTTGTTGGAGGCAGGGCTTTGGGATATAGGTTTTTATTTAAAAAATTTAAAACTTAAACCCAGCTATTTCCATGCTGTTATCTCTCAAGTAACTGTAATCCACAATGAACAATATATCTGTTTGTGAAATCACAGAGATTTTAAAAAGTCCTCAATTAGACAGATCCTAGAGCACATCTATTGGGGTCCTTTTTTGTATCATCTTATTCTATTCTTCCCAAAGGCTGGCCTGTACTGACTTTTTGCCTTGAATATCCACCCTAGTCCCAAGCACAAGGAAGAAGGGGTCACATGGCATGGAGTTTATCTCAGCTCACACCCAGAGGGGTCACATCAGTCACTGTCAGCTTGTAACTGTTATATAAAGAAGGCAACTTGCCCAACAAAATACAGAGAAAGAGGCTTCAGTGGGCTCTCCCAGACAGTGATTCAGAGCTCTACACCTACTCAAAAATCCTCTGAAGTTGTTTTTATCTCCCCTAAGCAGACTAGAAGACAAGCCAGCAAACTCAGACACCCAAGGAAAATAGCTAAATTTAGGCAGATAAATACTTCTTGTGCAGATTGGAAATAAAGGCAGAGCCTAAAGAGATAACTATCAAATAAATTGCCAGCAATTGCTTTTGAACTGCCCAGGAATGATGGTATTTTATCTTGTCATCACATCTAATAAACAGAAAATGCAATTGAGTCAGTAGGCAATTGGATTTGATTTTTCATTTCCCTTTGATGCTTATAATTTCATTTTATTTTAGTAGCAGAGAGGGCTGGGCTGTGACAGTGATAACAGATAATCTAGTAGTGCATATTTTTTCCTAGAACATCATGAAAGTAGCAAGTCGTGATAACCTCTAGCAGCAACAAGGACTAAAGATGAGACTTTCACACTGAGGCCTTTGCAGCATTACTGACATCATTACACTGCTGCTCTGCAGAAATCAGTTGGCATTTTTCAGCATAATAGAGCAACCTTCCTTCAGCAAACTTCTGGTGTTAGCTGAACTGCTCTGGAAAGCCTGGAGGGGCTCATTTATGCAGGGGTTAATGGTCTAAATTCTGCACTTATTTTCCCAAAATCCAAGCCTCCACGCAGACATTCTCCCAGTTTCAGCAGCCTTTGCCTTGTGTTCTTCTGATCAAATATAAATTGCATGGCTTAGCTATTTTCACAGCTGTACAAACTACTTCAACTAATGGTTATCTAACTTTCACAAGCATAACAGCATTTGTATCACAACCCAGCAAATCCTCCAGACAATTCCACTCAATTCCTCTTCTAAAAGTCCTTGAATTTATGTAGGTTCATAATTATCCGAGTATACTCTTAATTGTTTTCAGATCAGTCATCTTACTATGATTTTTTTTCAGTCTCTCTCAATTAGGCTTAGTTTAAGTGCTTCCAGCTGAAACATCCCAAGACAAATATTCTTGTGACTACCATGACAATTGACAGTTCAAAGCACAGCATAGATGCAGCAGAATTTATCTGTTTGGGAACCCAAATGTGAGACAGCATCTTGAACCTGATAGTTAGATAAATGAAGTTGAGCCTATTTGTCTCCTGCTGTTTTAACTCAGTGTGTGCGACCTGTGATACAGGGGCACCTGACACTGCAAGAATGCTGAGGCACAGGACTAGACTGGCTACAGTGCTCATGGAAATGTCTAGCAGACATTTAAGAATATATTGGACTTAGTGCTTCTGACAGTTGCTTAAGTATAGCTGACATTACTTTCAGGAAAAGGGATTATCTTCCACGGGTTTTCTTAGACCTATTTTGTAGAATTTCATGGCATACCAGCATTAAAATCACAGTACAAATTTATAGAACAGCAGCAGTTCACATATCTTGGGATGTGTCATGACTGTGTGGCCTTCTGAAGCTCCTTGAAGCCTGACTTAGCCCAATTCCCTGGCCCATATAGATTACTGTGGATCCACTGCTCTCCTCTGTGCCCCACTGTGATTTTAGAGGTCAAACCATCAAATATGGAAAATTTATAGAGGAGGCTGGTGACATACATGCCTTCATATAACCATGGGTTTTGTACTGCACATTTCTTACCCTTAATCTTGGTGTGTGCACACTTATTGTAACCTGTTTGTACTCCCCTTCTATTTCTCTCAGCTGTTTTCCTTGGGAAGGCACCACATTTTGAAGATTTTGGTGGACACTTCTGAATGTTTAGAGTTTGTCCAAAGCGTTTGACCACTCTCAAAGATCTTCACATCTGACTGAACTGTATTTACAGATGAATGTTCACAATAAAGAAAAAAAAAGAAAACTCGTTCAAATTTTAATTTGCAGTATAAGTAACAACTTGACTGCTACAGCAATAAACTTTTATCTAACTAACTTTGTGAGGCAGTGAAAACTTTTGTTTTGGATGTAATGCATTAGAAGTATGTAATACACTGAGTCAGCCCTAAGGTCTCAACATAGAAATAAAGAAACAAGCCCCAAGACATTATCACCTTAGAAAACAATTCAATGTTCTTGAGTTCAATCTTCAGTATAACTAGCTTCATTACCAGCTAGTATAAATGAGCTTTTGATCCATGGTGCAATTTACATGTATTTATAGTGTGTTATAAACCCACACAATAATTTCATTTCTTTCTCTAGAATTTGCTTCTTAGCAAGTGTTTTCCAGTTTCTCATGACTCCATAAGAACAAGAATATTTGAAGAATCTGTTGACATAAAAACTAGCTATGTCCAAAATACCATTAAAGCTGTAAAGCTAGTCTATTTTTTTTTTCTTTAAAGTTAAGGACTACATAACTGATATTCCAAAGCTGTATTTTTTCATTATTATTATTATTTCTGGTTTCTTCCTCCTTAAGTTAAGAACAATTTTTAGATGCTGAGAACTGAGTTGAGATATGAAAACCATGCAAAACCCATGCTCTATACAAAACAGAACTCTGTCAAGTTTAAGAGGTTCATATGACCTGACCTTGTTCATACAAGGCAAGGAGGAGAGGAGTTCCCTCTAAATCTCATGACATCTGTAGCCTTTGTGTTCCAGTAACAAATCAACTAAGTCCACACAGTACAAAACTTAACCTTAGTCTTATGGTTATTATCTTTTCCTGTAAATCAACCAGAAATTAAGAATGAGCTTGCCTTTAAATTTGTTTATATAAAAATAGAAATAAACCAAACCAAAATAAATTAGAAACAAACAAACAAAAAATTCTCCCCTTCCATAAATAAGATTATTTAATATATATATATATATCAGACAATTCCTGAAACAGCATTGAGTAAAGCCATTGGCTTACACCTAGAATATAAGTAGGACTTTTATTTTCCCCTGTTGATCTTTAGATGGAAAAAAACCCAAAACCGAAGCAAACATACTGTGAGCAATATCTCACCCTTTAACATCATAACAAAAGTGAAGATCAAGCCCTTGTCTGCATAAATATTTAGTAAGAGCCTCTCAACAGAAGAGTTTTGAAACTTAAGAGTGTAGGCACACAAAAGACATTTTTATGTTCCATTGAGAAACAAGATCAATAAACTGCAACCAAGCTGAAATACTATTCCAAGAAGGATGATAAGGACCTTGCATAAACGTTGGATTTGAAGACAGCTATATACGATATCCTAGATAAAATATATACTAGTTTACATTCAAATATTTATATTTTATCCAGAATAAATATACCAATGTGTGACATTCAGTTTAAGTACAACATATTGATGTACAATCTTCATGGTGCTTAAGGAAGGGGAATGACACCCATTTCCTTACTTGTCCACTCCCTCCTCACCCAGCACGTGTTTAAATTCAGCCCATGGAATATGAACAGCATAGCTGTCCCAAACACTCCATAAAGCAGCCCCATATATCCAAGCAGGGAGTATTTATTTATAAGACTCAAACTGTGCTAGGGAAATGAAGAGTTCTGCCACTATTGCTGTAGAGAGCAAGACTGGATGTTCAGGTAGATTTAACAACAGAAAAGTAATCCTAATAAGTGCAGGGCCTGGTAGCATTATGCAGTGCTTTATCTAAGAGTAGGAGAATGGTGGCAGGGATTTTGGCTTGGAAGACTGACAGTGAAGAAATCTGAGTATGTACCACAAATCAGTGAGTGATTGCATACTCCTGAGTATACTCCGAATATTTTATTTTATGCATACATAAAGCTCAACCAAAGTTATACCAATTCAGTATGGTATAAAACAAGAAAGTAAGGCATTCAGAGAAGCAAGTCACAATACAATTAGCATCAGCTTTGCCTTTCCCTAAGGTTTAAGAATCTGTAATTGAGAGCCATGGGAAACCCCCAACAAAGAAGGTCTAATTTTATCAGGATTTACTTAAATTACTGAGCTACAAACTCAGTTTGAAAAAACTGCTTTAGTATGGCTCTACTGTTATTCCATTTTAACTTTTATTACCAAAACCAAAACTGAAATGCAAAGTTTACATTTAGGAAATTATTTAAATATACTTCTGTTGCTAGAATGGAATGCCCTTAATGAGGTCTGTACATGCAGTATATCATCTTACTGAAGGCTGATTAAATAGATGCTTAAAGAAATTAAAAAGGAAATAAGAGAGCCCTAAATCAGAAACTTGAAGCCCAAATACCAATTTGAGCTACTCTCACTTGGGCTCCACTGCTACTTGCCAGAGGTCTGAGCTGCTTGGTGGGTGCTCAGACTGTCTGAATTGCATCCAGGAATATGCTGAGCTGTTCACATGGCAGATGTCACAGCTGCATGATTGGAATCTCTGGTGTGTCTGGCAGAAAATTTAAAGCTTAAAATTGAGTATGACTTTTAGGAATCTGAAAGCAGGTGCTACAGTGCAACTTGACCAGGAACAGAAGAAACTGCTGCTGGCTTCAGTGAGAAGAGAGGACATGCAGCCTGAGAGATCAGGCATCAGTAGAGGTGCCCAGCTTGAATTCAGACCACTACTCACATTGCATTTCGTAAAATCCTGTCCAGGCTTCCTGCATTTCCCTCTCCAACCAGTGAATTGAAATTTGAGTTCCTGTAAAGGCACAGCTATACAGGCCATTCATTTGTGAAGTACAAACATTGTGGCAAACCAAAAAAGTGCAAAAGTCAACTAGAAGGTCCTACCTACTGTATGTGCCAGCTCTTTCCAGGAGCTGTGAATGGCACTGAAGATTAGAGGAAAGGAACAGGCCCTGTATCAGTGCACTGTCCCTGCTCAGCCACTGCCAGCAACAAATGCCTTTAGAAAGGCTACAGATGCCTCAGAGACCTGTGGTGTTAGAGCAAAATTTTATGCAATACCATCACAATTCAAATCTCAAAAATCATGCACAATAATTAACGTTAAGAGCTATTTAAGGAATTTATACTTTGGCCAAAATATCCCCAGCAGATGACATGGTCACTAAGCACAAAAGGTCCAAAATCAGTGTTAGCTTATCTATGTGCATGCACCCAAACCCAGACTGTGGCTGTTACAAGGATGGGTTTAATGTGCAATGAGAAAACAATGAGAAAGGAGACTGATTTTTATCAGTTCTCCTTCCTGAGACCATCTCAAGAGCACTCAGGGAAGAAGATGTAGAAACAATGTCTCCTGAAAAAAACCACCAAAAATTTCCAAACTCCTCTTTCCTGGAGAAATACAGAAATGGAAAAGGATTTGCTGGCATGAGTGTAGCAGAATACATAAAGAATAAACTCAAAATTTAGAAAAAGTTACATTTCTCATGCATGCTCTATTCTCTTTTTTAGGTACAGAGCACATACACGTACACAGAGAACTTATGGTGCTGGAGATCCAGTCAGAAGAGAGAACAGGTACAATTTGTGAGGAAGAAAAATGTTAATCTTGCAGAGGACCAAAATTAGGTCTGCTGTGCCTATGAAAGGCTTGCTCAGAATATAACATTTTCCAGATTCCAAACTAGTTGGCAATTCCAATCCTGAAGGTTATAATTAAAGGCCAGCTTCACTCCGCAAAAAGTAGTAGAGCTGGCACAGAATTTTTCTTGCTTTTAGGTGATCAGGAGAGGAAATATGACAGAATGGCAAAAAAAAAAAAAAATCTATGAAGAAAGATGAAGCAGTTTCTAAATTTACTGAATTATCAATTACTGACAGTGTGACTTCTAAAAATCCCACTGGCGCAGTATGACATTCAGTATGGACAGTGTGGATAACGCTGACTGGTTTTGAAAATTATTGCCAGTTGAAAATGTAATGCAGGAAACGTAGGAAGTGTCATTAAGCATGTCAGTAAAAGCCGAAGGTACAAGAGAGAAATACTCAGAGCAAAATGTGAGCGTGGGAAAATTCTGTGGGTCTGCATAGGATCTTCACACAGCTCTTCTGAGACATTAAAACCAAACAAACTGGACTTTGCAGTGGTTTATAAATTTTAAGTTGTCATCATTTTCAAATGAATTAGGCAGTAGCTTGTTACAAACCTTGATAAGTAGCAACAGTGCAACATTCTACATTCAAACATCCAAAGAGTAGCAAAACCTCTGCCCTAGTTTAAGAGACTTAAAATGAAATGTCCATGACAGATACTTTTACAAATTCATCCCACTGTCATTTCTGGTCTTGACTTCTGTTAATTCTGCAAAATACTTTTCATTTCAAGAACAAATACCTAGTAATTAATGTTTTAGGGATTTTTTTAAGCAATCTAAACTCTAATCCTTCCTGTTCCAAAGTAAAATAAATAACTAGCCATTACATATCTACTTGTAAGTAAATATGAATTGAAAGGTTAATAACAGACACCATGAAATCTAAGACATATAAGAAAAAAAATTAAATCTAAAGCTATATAAGAAATCCCTATAATAATATAGTATAATAAAATCTTTCCATTTCGTTACACCCTTTTTTATATTATGTACTTTCATTGTCAGAATATCAACATGAAATAAGAAAATTCTTAATAATTATTTTCACATTATCTGTAGGTCCTTAAACAAATGCAGCCTCCATTTCTTTAGACTGAAATGTTATCCTTACACACATCTTTATTGTCACTGAATTACTGTGGCCTGATTAAAGTTTAATGATGTGGCTACTCTGGTGATGAGTTTCTACAGACTACCATGAGTTGACAGATCTATTTGTTTCAAAGAGAGCAAAAGTGCTAAAAGTACATAAAAGCAGCAGTAGCTGCACAGTGTCAGATTAGCACTGCCTTCTCTAAAGACACACAGTGCAGCAAGTACAGCCTGAGCCTTTGATGTTACTCACACATTGCTCAGGAGGCTGCCCCACAGAGCTTAAAAAAAAGCCCAAACAAACAATTACTTAATCATAGCTCTTTATCGCAGAATTTCTGAAGAGGGCTTCCAAGAGCTTTGTGTTTCGGAATTCCTTTTCTTCAACCTTCCTCACAAAAGCTATTCCTATTGCACTACAGAAATCTCCAAAGTGCAATAAAACACCACAACATTTAATAGGGCTTTTTCTCCAGTTGTGTGCCTTATCTGTTCACGCTACAGCAAACTAGTTTCTCCAAAACCATAACAGAACCCCTTCTGCAGCAACAGAAAACACTAACCAGGATCTGCCAATGCAGACTCACCAAGTTCTAACATTTGCATCAGGGAGGATATTAACATTAATAGTGGTATTAGCATTACCATATTCTTAAAACACTAGAAAAGAAATTGGATTCTTGAACATAAGTGGGAATTAAATCTTAATAGCTTATGAATATGAGTTAAGACTCAGAAATTCATTTTCCACTGGAGGTCATTGATGTTAAACATAATGTTAATTTTCCAATATTTATTCATTCTATATTAACAATTAAATAATCATTCTGGACAACAGCCAAAAAAAGGATTAATTCTTGAAAACAAAGCTTCATATATATTTTCTCACCTCTCAGCAACACTAATTTTCTAAATTCTGTAATAGTTTCTTCATGGCTATGACTAATGATGCTATGGTCATAGCACTTTAGAAATGCAGTGGTGCAGAATCTAATCCAATGTATTTAAATAGCTTTAAAGAAACTTCCAAGGTCCAGTAATTACTTTACATGGACTATCAATAACCAGCTAGTGTAAGTCAGTGAAAAAATTGGTCACAATATTTCAGCAATTAGAAAAACTTCACCTATAAGCAAATGGACAAATTCTGCTATTTTTAAAATTATCAATTCAAAAGCAAAAATAAGGCTAAATATTGGCTGTAACTCTTACAGCTGTCATCCCTGAAGTAAGAGGGCCTGCATTAATGTGTTCTCTCAGTAATCTGTGGGAACTGAGGGCTACATAAGTCTTGTGATGTTTCTAGCTGAAATCTCCTGATGCAGGCAGCAGTAAAGCAACCCTTCCAATGAGAACCAGCATTCCCTGCATGTGCTGTGCACATAGTCTGGGCACACTCTATCTAACATTGCCATGCACCATACACACTCTGCATGGAATAATCAACTGCACAGTGCACTTTCAGCTATCTAAATGTTTCCACGCCCTCTGTGGTTTCCCAGCATGGGCACTGCAGGAAGACCTAGGAGTTTCCAGCCATCAAGAGCCACAGGGAGGCTCACCACAACAATTCTTGTTGGACTGACAAGTCCAATGTACAGAGATATTGGACAAATGGTGAATCCACACAGACAGAATTAACAGTCTGGGGAGAGTCCAAGGCAAAAATCAATGTACATACCTCTAGAGGTGAGTCCTGACAACGCTCCAGGGGAACCAACCATCCATTTGACTTGTTCCACTTTCACCTGATCTACTCAGACACCTTTCACACTTTTCTGACTCAGACAGAGGAAGTCGTGCCCAGCTTCCTCCAAGTAAACAGGTGGCTGTTAACTCAGCTACACACCTCGTGGGTAAAGCTTATCAAATGAGTGTGATCTTTGAATATATGATAGCCTACTAATTAGAACAGTAAGACAGAAAATTAAAGACCAGGGTCTAATACGCTTCACTAGGTTCAGAGCCATAAAACCAATCTGTCAAGGTGATGCTTTTGTCACCCCAGACAGCCTCAGATGGCAAACCCCACATTCCAATGCTGGTTACTCTATTGTATGAATGATTTTGAGAATCAATGAGGTACAAAAATACCAGAAAGGGAACAAAACTCACCTGAGAAAATACAGCCTTCACTGCACTCCACACTCCCAAGCTAATTATGTATTTTATTGAAAGGATGTTGCTATTTACATATTGTATCTTTGAGCCTACAGCTAAAAGTCTACGAGGCCAAGTAATGAAATTTCAATTAAATTTTGTTTATCAAGATTTAAATTGAGTACTACACAAAATATGCACACCAACATACTCCAAATGAAAAACAACCTGTAAATATCAGAGCTTTGCAGAGCAGTGTTCTGTATGAAACCATATAATTTTGAGATAAAATTTTACTACACCACGAAACATGAACTATACTTTACAGCAGAGAAATCCACATTTATTCCCATCTCCTGATTTTCACACTGGAATATCATAAGAGTGTAAGAAATATATTTGTATAATTTAATAGTTTAGTAGCAGAGATCCTTTTGCCAGAATTAAAATTTAAAGGCATTATTCACCTGGACCAATTTTTAACACAGCACCTACACAGTAAGGGCCCAATCCTTCCTTCACATTAGTTTACTGTCCAATGTCAGAACCAAACTCTTCATTTATAGCAGCATGAGGAGATAATCTCATGGGGAACTCATTGAAGTGTGATCTGTTATTCTGCTAATATAGTTGGCTTTTGTTTGCTTTGGATTTGTTTGTGTTTTTCTTCAAACAAACAAAATTAATTTCAATTTTTTTTCATGTTTCATACAGAAACTAAAGAAGTCAACAAGTCCATATTGTAGTATGAGTGTATTTGATACACTCATTATGTGTAGCTAAACTCCTTCCTTACTGATGGCTTCCAAGCCACTCCCAAGAGCATCCCGTGATGCCACAGTAATTTTCAGTGGCTGACTGTCCATAAATCTCTAATTGTTATCTAAACCAAATTTCTTAAGACTCTGAGAACCTTTAAGTACTGTGGTCTGCCTGGACAGCAGATCTTCATAATACTTTAAATACAACCAAAAATAAAATATATGAAAATATAAAATTAGACCTAGAAAACCCCTAACCATCAACAAACTAGGACTCATTGAACATTTATTGCATTTTTGCCCATTCTGGGTATGCTTAACCATGCCAGAAATATTCGGCATTTTGTCCTCCACAAATTTCCAACGTACACCATGAACAAAATGTCTCTCGAACTATTACAACTTGTCTTCTAAATGTCCTCCAAAAGGCTGGGGGGTGGGAATCATACGTTTTGAAATTTTTCATTAAAAAAAAAAAAAGTTTTTATTTCACCCATTCCTCTTCCAATCATAAGCAATTGATCCAATTCAAGTGAAGTTGCATTGCATATCCATGAGACACTTGCTTATTTCTCAAATATACCATTCCCTAGTTGAAGTTTCTATTACCTTTTTAAATGAGGCATCTCTCTGACTCCAGCTAATTGTACTTTAAGGAATTTGAAGTTAGACACATAGTAGAAGTACATGTAGCTTTATTTTTTATTACTGTTTCTATATCAAAATGTAAATAACCTAAACAGTGAAGTGCAAATTCACTGACAGAAGTCAAAAAGCATATAGTGAAAAGCAGAGATTCGTGGAATGAAATGACTACCTTCACATGCAGTTATAGGATTTTAATTTCAATTTTTTTCTCATAAATCAGAAAATTATTCAGGATGTCATCAAGCTCTAAAACCTCCCATCTTCTCCCCAAATCTAGATAAGCTCTTTCTGTTCAGAACCATAAACGAATTTGTCTTTGCCTGCTTGAAACCTTCCCAAAGTATGCCTTATTGCTAGTTTTCTGTCTTAGCATTAGGTTTCTCTACAAACAAAATTTCATTCAGTAGTGTTTCAGCCCTCACAAATTTAGGCTCTGATGCAATCCCAGGTCTCATAGATATCTCCAAAATTTATCTTGTAACTTTAACAATCTTACTGAGAAAATACAGAGGTTATAGGTGCAGGGATCACGTTATTTAAATTTCCTCAGAACACAGAGTAGGTGTGAACTATGATAAAAGGGCTGTGCAGAAGGGCTTTCATGCCTGTGTACCTGTTCCAAAGGAAACACACATTTCAGTTTAACAACTGGTATTTATGATTCTAGAAATACCATTAGCTACTATGGTGATGAAAATTGATTTCACAATAATTTTGAAACTTTTAACTCCATAGGATTTTGTACGTGACTGTAGGCATCTGTTTACAGTCTCCCCTCCTGCAGCTATTTAAACAACTGTACATGGTAATTTAGCATAGAAAGTATGAAAAACATGAAAGGTCAGATTTTCACACTTATTTAAGTCCTTCTGGTTTGTAAAAAGGCTGCTAGCTTTTTGTTATTCTGTTGCAAGTTCAGCCAGAGAGGTTTAAAATGAGACTGAAGATTTTTTTTTACTGGTAGTAACTGTTCTTTTTTCATACACCTGCATTTTATTGTCAGCATATCCTGTCATTTATTCAAATGTTTTGCATGAGCAATTTTCTCACATTGCATCTCATGAATATATAATCCACACAGAAAATTAGCATACAGCAGTTGGTATACTCTTAGATGAAAAATCTACCAAAAAAGTAAAGCTTATTTTTCTTCATGTTTTAATTATATGTTCATACCACCTATGCAATTTTTCTGCTTCAGTAGCAATCTTACAAGGTACAGAACCCTATAGCTACAGACAACCCTATCAAATCAAACATTCTGCATTATCAGTTACATTGGTATTTGAATTTTCTTTTAAGGCTCTTTTTTGACCTCTTTCATATTTTCTTGTTTTCTACCTGCCTATTGACATGAAGGAAAAATGGATAGTTGTTATTGATAGCTACTATGAGACCTGATTAGTAAGTCTTTTGACTTGACCTCTTTTTCTAGGGACATACAAAATATTCTACCTATTTAAAATCTAACTGCTCCAGCACTTGAAAATTTCACCCAGGAGAACAGCCAAAAATATGAAGCCTGAGGGAAACACTACATTGGAGGATGGCAGCTAGAATTTAGATAAAATTTCCAAAAATAGTTTAGCAATGAAAAATACTGGTGATTTTCAGGAAGACTCAGAATTCCAGATCCCACTTCATTAAGTATTCAGAATAATCTAAAAATTCTACATGTCTTCTGAAAATAGAGCTGACCCTTATCAACACAACCTTTTAAATAAGCAGCAACGTTTTGAACAACCTCTGGAGTTGCAGGAAGGGGCAAGAGCAAGCGCACAGCAGTTGTACAAAATATTCTCACAGTACAGGAGACACCAGGTTTGGATGCTCAGAGAAGGGGGGAAGCCAAAAGCATTTTTTTTTTTCATCTTTATTAAAAAACCCAGGGCAGCATAGATGAACTCAAAGAGTGTGTTTGGGAATGTGTCACCTTCTGTCTACTCTACATGCATCATCACCTTCAGATGCCTAAAAGATTTCAGTTAATGCTAAACATGATGGCTCATTGCCTACCAGCTGGTTATTATTATCAGCTTCTAGCCCAGTTCTGAATAAAATGAGTGCATTACTCTTGACCTAAGAGGAACTGTATGGCTCAGTTTGAGCTTATTGCAAACACCAGCTCCTTTCCCCATGGAATAATACACTTGAGATCAGCTGGAACACTCAGTTATAGGAGCTCTCTAGTTTACTGGAATGAGAGTGACAACAAACTATTCAGAATTTTAAAAATCTGTGATCAACTTATTATTATTGATTTATCTTTCACAATTTAAATGCAATCTCCTAGTCCTTTCTCTTCCCTCATCTTATCCAGGGACACGGGTAGCCTGAAAATAGAGTAAAGGTTTGGGAGCTAGAGAGAGACAGGCAGACAGACTACATAGGTTTAATATTTAAACTTGCCTTTTGACTCAAAAATATAAAAAAGAGCTTATCTTTGAAAAAATTCTCTTTGTAGTCACAGATATGTACATAGATGAAAGATAAATCATCTTGCATCCATGCCCTATGGCGATGAGCTGCATTTATTAAACGGAGAGCCGTGTCACCAGTCTGGAGTGAAGCAACAAACTGTTCATTCTCTTTTGAGCACATTCAACAACTATCTTGGCCAGACCCTCTTTCTCTAAAGCTCCTGGCCATTGTCAGTAAGAATCTTGTCAGCCAGATCTGTTCTGGTATAAAGTCAGTCATGCTACTCACTTGTTGCAACACATTATGATACATCTTAAATTCTGCTTTGTTGACTGAGGGTGCTTTAGTCACAGCCCAGGTACTCATCTCAAAGGGAACAGGAATTTGATTGACAGACACCATAACTGTAAAAAAATCCAAACCTAAATCAAATCAAAGCAACAAATACAACAAACAAACAAGTTACTGGACAACAAACTTTGTCTGAAACATATTAACATACAAAAGGTAACAACCTAATCTTCAATGCAAACAATTTAACCAATGCAACTCTACAAGCAAAATACACCTGGTATTTTGGGTAAAAGAAGTGTCCTTCTACAGTGTCAGTGCTCAACCAATCTATTGAGCAACAATACAAAGAGAATTATGCAACCTCATCAATAATTTGACTGCACAAGGTCATTGCTTATGACAATAATCAAACATACGGTAACTGTAACATGCATTTTGGTAAACAAACATTTAGTAGACAAATACAAACCATGTTAGATGGCATATATTTAAAAAGCTTTTCAGTAGCTACAGGACAACCATGTAGAAACCCTTTAAGAGTCATTGAAAAAGGGATATATAGCTTAGTTGTAAAGGACTAACTGAATATCCATCAAAACAGTAATCTGTGTGCACACACCAACTGCACAGCAAACATGGTTGAAGAGGATAAATAGAGGTTCATTCTAAAATACTTGTTGACTAACACTAGTGTCCAAAGGCCCCTATTTGGATTGGGTGCTGCCTGTCCTAACTGCATCATTTTTTTTAATTATGTAATAGAGATGGTCCCTATACTCTGGATTTGACAATACCGTATTTATTCTGGAAATATTATGCCAATGTCCAGAAAATGCCAAAATGTGGACAGGTTTATGATCCTTTTGCAACATGCTAATCTTTCCACCTCTGTACTTTTAATTAGGACAGTTTTGTACAAAGCAGCTAAAGGAGAAACAAAGAGAAATGGAAAGAAAAATGCTGTTTCCTCCAGTCCCCTACAACATTGCTCAATTCCTGAAAATACCATCCCACTTACAGGGTCACTACAGAGCTGTAGAGTTCCTGAGACAAACCAGGTCATGCATAAACACAGTTTTTGGGGACAGTTTTTCACTGCAAGTGAACAAAACTTCAAAACTACTGAAGCACAGAATCATACAAAGCACAGAATCTTCTGGGTTGAAAGAGATCTCTTGACAGCACTCAGTCCCACCCCACTGCTCAGCAGGGCCACTAGAGCAGGTTGTGCAGGACCATGTCCAGATGGAGTTTGGAATATCTCAAAGAATGGCTGAAGCCTAATCAAAATCCTAGTGTAAGTTTGGCTCTCTCTGATTTTCAGGAATGACTGACATATTTTCTTAGGAGTCAGTCAGCTCAGTTTGGTTCTATTGTTTCAGTTTCTGTCAGTTCAAACAGCTGTGCAGCAGTTTCTTCTGCTTCTTTTCCCAACAGAAGGGCTGACTAATTATTTTTAAGCAGCCCTTTGGATTTTTATAAAAGTTGAAATCAGCAAAATCTTAACAACTGGAATAGTCTGTACCCTTAAGACATAAGAATATTGTATTCTCTGGCCATAACCTTCTGTCATCCAGCATGGGAACAGTGTCCTAGGCTGACACATAAAAGACAGCTAACTAAAATGCCACAGTATTCTCCTCCTGTTGCCAATTCATATCTAAAAGCTGAGAGAAAAATACACTTCTGGTGACAGCTTTGAAATAAGTCAATGTGAGACAGTAATCAGCTCTCTTCTGTCAAGTTGGATTCCAAGAAAAAGAATAGGTTTTTTTTAGGCTATGTGCCAATATTGTCAAGGAGTAAGAACAAAGGCACAAAGTAGTACTTAGCTAAGTCCCTCAGAAATAGACTATGGGTTTTCGGTGAAGAGGGGTGCTGGCTACCTGAGAAAAGGATAATTCTGGTAGATTGTGAAAAAGTCAAGTTGTAATGGTTGGCTCAAAGAAGACTCTGAAATAATGAAGAGGAGCAATAGAAGAGGATCCATCTGTGCAACAGGTTTGTGGAGTTTTTGCAGAATGACAGAAACAGAAAATAAAGATTTATTAATGCAAAAACAAAAAAGAGAAGAAATCAAATTATGTGGGGAGAATCAAGGGCTCCACATCATCTACAAGAATATGATAAAAATCAAAGAAGCAGTACGTTGGAAATGTCAGAGCTATCTGCTGGAGTGAGGAACTGATGAATGGCAGTGTCTATGACAGAAAAATGAGCCCTTCAGAGCCTTATCACATCAGGGAACAAAAATCAAACATACAGGTGAGACTGAGAAACATAGAGTCCCACCCCTAATGAGGGAAAAATCTCTCCTACCTTTTTCTATCTCGGAGATCTTCCCTTTTGTCAAATCCCAAGAGCAAAAATTCTGAAATTAGAGAGTAGAAAACCTGTTATGAACTTCTGAAGTGACAACATCACTGAGTGCAAATGATAATTTCCTTTCTCAGTTCCTAACTGAAGGTCTGTCTGTCCTTCCCCTTCACAACAGAAACAAAACATTTTAACAATACTGAAGTAGCTTTTCTGCAAACCCAGGTATACAAATGTGAAAACCAATCTGTAAAGCAAATAAACCTTGACTGACTTTAATCAGTAGCCTAAATGCAGCCTAAGAGACACCTAACTAGTACCACAGAAATCAGGGGCTAAGAGACCTTTGGAGACCATCTAGTCTAGCCCTGCTAGGCTGTCGTGTCTGTATTTCCTCAGCTTCTTCATTTTACATTTAAAACCCAATACTTCCCTTTCCTTTGATTCACCTTTAACTTCAGTGACCATGACGTAGCTGTTAGCTTTTCTTTCTGTCTGTCTTTCTTTCTTCATGTGACTTCACATGTTGGCAGAAGGTGTTATCCATATCCTTAGCACAAAATATTGAGATATTTAAATATTAAGAGGAAACTTTTTCCTCTTGGTTATGTGCAAATCACCAAGAACAAACCCTTCAGGTTTCAGGTAGCCTTTCTTAACAGCAAAAAGTGTTGATTCAGTAGTTAAATGATACTGTGCCTCTAGCCAAAGTTGTTTAAGAAATTTCTGCACTGTAAATTGGAACAGAGAACAAAACCTGATTTAATATATAAAATAGTTCTCTCCACATGCCTCAGGCCCTTCCAAAACTCACTAAACTTCACAATTTCATAATGATGTGCCAGCTAAAGGGAATAGCAAGGTGTGGAAAAGGCAAAGGAATGAGAAACATTGAATCTTTACTGCAGAAAAATAAAAGGTTGTCCAAACATGGATTTATTGCCCTTGCCCCCTGCCCTTCCTCTTTTTCTTTGAATTCGCTCAAAAAATCTCTGAACAGAGCACTGACTAAAGAGCAGGGCACACCATATATGACTGAGGCTTTCAGCAGCATTTGAAGATTTGTATAAAATGTTCGTGCCATGGTTTTACTGCTGAATTCCTGTTGAGCAGTGTTTGCTACATAACTGACAGAAGCATAAGACTCATCAGCTAACTGGACAGGGCAGATCTTGGGATTTGGCCTCGAGACTAAATTTACGGAAAAAAATCTCAGCACAAGTGGAATCTGGCCAGCAACTACAAGGCAATACCAGTTGCCTCTAGCCCTCCAAATTTCACACCTGAGGCAAAATGACTCCTGCCGAACCCAGGAGACTCTGGATTCAAAACAATGCTTGCACCGTGCATTCATCACTTGTGATTCAAGTGCTTTTAATCTCTCCTTTCATAACTAGAGACCAATTCTAATAATTTGCACGGCACGGATTCTCTGACATGGTTATCAAACATGATAGAGCCGAGCCTCAATACACACTCAGTATTTTCCTGAAAAGAAAAAGCAAACAAACCAGGAAAAGTTTGTTGAAAGTAACCAAATAAAATAGTCTGAATAAGCTCAAAACAAGACTTAGGTTGCAGTTAACTCTATGCTCCTTCTCTTAAAAGCTTGAGTATCACATCTGAGACAGCCAGAAAGAAACCCCAGTCATTTAAATCACATGGTTTACGGGGCTGGGGCTCCAAGAACATCATGACATTCGTAACGAGGACTCAGCAAGGATCGCCCGTTTCCCTCTGGAGCGAACGAGCACCTCGCTGTCACGTCCCTGTTCCCGTTCTGCAGCCAGAGCACAACGCCATCAACTTCTGCAGCCACCCTGAACTCCGGCAGCCGCTGCCTCCATCGCTCCGGCGAACGGCTCCCGACCGGCTGCCGCCTCCCGCATGTCCCGGCCGGGCACCGGCTGCCAGGCAGCGCTCTGCAGGTGCGGGGAGCGCCGCGCACGGCGCTGCCTGCGGGGGGACGGCACTCGCGGGGCTCCCGCGGCTCCTCCGCGCTCGGCAGCCCAGGGCCCCGCGGGGCCCGGCCGCCAGGGAGGCGGCGGGGCGGGCGGGGGAGGAGTGAGGCGGAGGGCAGGGCCGAGAGGCGCTGCAGTGCCGGGGACTCGCCGTCGCTGCCCCGACACGGCCGGAGCGGAGGGTCCCGTCGCCTTCGCCGCCGCCACCATGGCCGGGCGCCCCCCGCCCGCCGCCCCCAGGTAGGGCCCGCGCCCCTCCCCGCGCGCCGCCGCCTGCGCGCTCCGGGCCGCGCCGCTCGGGGCCGCGCCGCGTGAGGGCGGCCGCGGAGCCGCCGGTGCCGCCGGGTGAGTATCGGCGCTGGGCGCCCGCGGGGCCGAGCACCCTGCCCGGGCTCTCCATGGCGCGGGAGCCCGCCGGGCGAGCGGGGGTCCCCGGCCTGAGAACGGTCACGGAGGAGCCGCGCTTGGGTTCTGCGGTGCCCGCGGGGGAGCGGAGCGGCTGCCGGGCGCGGAGGGGCTCCGGAATTCGCGTGCGGCCGCGGAAGGGCGGGCGAGGCGCTGCACCTGCCGGGAGGAGGTCGGGGACCCGCCGCGGCTCTGCCCCTGCGCTCAGAGCAGGAACTAGGGGGCTTTTCTTACAGTAGAAAGAAAAATTAGACATTGTCATCTAAATTTGCTCTAACAGCTGGTTTTCATGCCGTAGCATCTCGAGAGAGTCGGTAAGTTAATTAGTGCTTTAATGATGCCTCTAGGATGTTGTGCTTAAATCACTTCGACGCGTGCCCGCTACCTAGGAAATCAGACTGTTTCACGATGAAAGAAAAACCAAAAAAAAAAAAAATCATTGTAGTTCTATTATCCTGGCTCCACCAAACACGCATTTATAGCGCTCACGAAGAACCGATTAGCGCAAAACTTCCTGCAAGACGGAAATGGATGCACGCATAGCAGGAGCCTACCGGAGATGCAAGATGTGGTTAAGCATAATTTTCAACAATCACAAGTAAATTGCATTTTGATAGTAGCAGGCAGACAGAAGTATTATAGAAATTGTACCATTTAAGACTATCGTAGATAAAAAGCATATGTTGTCAATTATTAGAATTTGTTTTGGTATAGTTGCTCCCAGTGCAATGTCTAAAAAAGTCGTAAAAAAACCGATAGAAATAAAGTTTGGAGAATACACAGCCTTAAAAGAAAGATAGGGAAACGATGTGTAACTACCTAAACACAGAGGAACTACTTGGGTGAAGGAAGGACAATGGCACCTGTGTGGGTGATAATTACTTTGAGGACAAATTGCTTCTATTTACTAGAACAAAACAAAAAGCTTTAAAACAATCCCTTGGAGAGACTGCATTGAATAGTGTTTCGTATCAATAAATATTTACTGACCAAAGCTTAATAATTATGCTTTTGCACTTTGATCTGAATTGTCTGATCTAGAAATAGCCCTTCCCAATTTTTCCCTTGGCGTTTCAGGGTGAAACGAAAAGGATTTAGTTTTTTGCGTTTTGTTATTAATCATGGTGAGTAATTTTTAATGTGTTTTTTACACTATGAATAACAAAGAGATTGTAATAACTTTAGTATTTTATGGGAAGTCACAATCTGAAAGAGAGGGATGCAGACTTTAAGGCAAGAGAAATCTTTGCTTGTCTGATATGACATCTTGTATCTCACACTCTACAAAAATTGGGTAGAATGCAATCTTAACTCAAACATAGATATTTCAACAAGACAGTCTTAAAGGTATCAAGAATTGGACAAGCTGCTGCTTTCCTTACCTATGGTCTTGTTCTCATTGTTACAAATTTACCTCCTTATAAGCCTACCACTATCTTCCAACTCCATGATTATTGCTAAGCTTTTCATCACTGTGTTTAGAAACAGGAAACCAGTCCTGCTCCCTTCCAGGGCTCTACCATCTGGTCATCCCTTGACCTCTGCTATAGTCCTATTAACCCAGATAAAATTACCTATTTCTGTAGCAAGGCCAGGGCTAATCTTATCCATGTGAGCAAGGTACTTGCTTTCATCCCCGAAGAGTGTCTCTTCCCAGAGCTTAAGCAGGTCAGATTTCCCTGCTCCAAGAACTGTTCTCTCTTTTGTCTCTTTTATCTGCTGAGGCTCACTGTTGACAGGTGCTTGTTATTTGCTAATCAAAGTAACCCTTTCTTTACTGAAGCTTTAATTGTAAACTTTCTGTCTGTGAGTAAGGATCACAGGACTCCAGGAAGGGTGGCCAGAACAGCAAGTAGTTTATTTAGGTCATTCTTGTCTTCACCAGGAAACCTTTTGGGGGGAAAAAAAAAGCACATCTGGGAAGCCATGGGACAGATAGCTTGTCATCATACACCTTCAGCTCATTATGCCCACTATACATTATTTGGGCAGCTTTTAATTGAGATGTAATTACAGAAGCTGTTGAGAAATATAAACTTCAAATGTTAGAATTTAGGAGTTAGCTTTGCTGACCTCACCAAAGAAAGTTTTCACTGTCAAACTGTTATAAATCAAAGGTATTTTTCATTTCCCTTACAGAATCACTTCACCTGTTTCTGTGGCTGTTTTTGCTTTATCTTAGTCACCTACACACATCTTCCTAAATCAAGGCCACAGCTCTGCCCACTTGCTGGCTATATCACACATCACCCTCACTCCCAGAGTTCAACAAAAACTCAGAGGGAGCACATCAATTCCTGCTCAGTATCTTCCCTTCTTTTGGCTTCCATAGCTGAAGGCAAAACCAAAAGCCCTGGGTTGGGATGCCAGCAGTCACTGCAGAGCAGAGCAGGCAAGTGGCCTTCAGGCTTCCACTGATCATTTAAACATTTCCTGCAGCAGCTTCTTGCAGTGGGCACTTAGCCTGGGAGTCAGATGAGCAGCTGCAGAGAACTGCACAGAACTGGTAGCTGCCACTTTTCCTTAAAGCAGCTAAAAGACATTTTTGATGTCTGTTGCAATTGGGGAGCAGGAAATGTTGTCAATAAGGATTTATTATTTGGATTTTTTGTTTGTGGTGGTTGTTTTTGTTTGGTGGGGTTTTTTATGGTGGAGGAACCCCCACACACACATTAAATTGTTAAATATACCAGCTTGAACTTTGCTTCATCAGGTGAGAGACAGGAAGAAAAATGCTTGAACTTTTTACATATGAGGCAGGAACTTCCTTGTTTCTGACCCCTGTGTTACTGACTATCTGGGATGCTTCTGCACAGCTGCTTAAGGACATAGAACCACCTCCTTCAGTAAAACTGCAATTTCTCTGCTCAAGCTTATGAAACCAAACCTATAAACATACGAAGTTTTTGGCCAATTGTTTATCTGAAAGAAATACTGGCTGCCAAATAAAAGTCTTCCAACATGTCTTTTGGACTGGCACCTGCTTTCAACACACTTTTTGTGTAAATACTAGAAAGAAATGGAGGAATTCAAAGTGTTCTTCAATTCAGAATTGGAAACAGCAGTGGGGCTTAGAAGCAACATTAGACTGAATAGTAATTCGGAAAAATTAAAATGCCTGTACCCTCAACAGAGATGAGAAATAGCAGGGTTTGTGTTTTAAAAAGTGAAAAGACAAGCCCAGAGAAAGTCTGGCTATTTCTGAGAACTTGCTCTGCATGTAATAAAAGATGTGTTGTATCACCAACACAAAATGGTCTTTGCTACATCTCAGAAATACCTGGTGTGGCACATAGTGCACAAAGAATGGCTAGGAAAAGCCTTTCTGGTTTTCCAGGATCCTGATGGAAACCAATCACTGTTGACATTTGATGAACATGCTAGGGCTGACCACAGATGTAAAGAGGTAAGGTAGGATATTTAAAGCTGAGAAGAGCTCCAGAAGCTGTGGCTGCATCAGAGCTTCCTTACAGGCAGCAGGCATGTGGCACACACTCAGTGCCAGTGGAACTTACACCCTAGCACTGTCACAGACAGAGCTGACAGCTGCTCTTATGCTCCAGCAAAGCAGCCTGCATCTTGTATAACAGAGAAAACAGATTTGGTGGCTTTGAACTAAGATGCTTTTAGGAATGAGTGAAATAAAACTTTGATCCTTTAAGGAGACAAGATTGCAGGCAAAGACTCCACAACAGCTATGGGACTAAGCTGCAGATAACAATTAATTTGAATAAATCATTGAAGAAAAGAGAATGCAAAAAAAAATTAAAATAAACAGAAGAGCAACACATTAACAGAAATAAATACTAAAAATTTATTCTGAAAAATTATCAGTGTTGACTGAAATTACATAAGTGAAGAGGAGCAATGGGTAGTGTTTGGTGGGACTGACCAAATAGACGACATCTTACAGGTCTGTTGTCCATCTTTTTCCACCTCTATGAGTAAAGGAAAACCAAATGTATTACAAATCTTATTTAAATGAAAGAGAGCAAATAAATCCCTTGAACAAGTGAGTAATATCAGAACTCCCATTATCAGGAAACTACATGCATTAGAGCAGCAGCTGGCATCACATATAAGGATGAAATTTATTTTTCTGCACTCATGCAGAACTAGTACTGCAGCCAAACCAGAGGAATCAGTTCAATGCTTGCTGGGTATGCTTTTTGTTTGCAAATTTACAGATGAATGTACCAGATATTATGAGTGGAGTAGCCAGAAAAATTATCTGAAAAGTTTCAATATTCACTAACTTCTTCCAGCGTTAGTTTGAGTCTCAGTGGTGGGAATTCCTGAAATGACATGCTGTGTCCTGTTTCACTTCACTACCCTGGCTAACTTGTGTTGTCAAACATAGACAAAATTCTGAGATGCTTTCCATCAGTCAGGGGAGGAAATAAATCAGCTAAAACCAGAAGGAACTTATGTCGAAATACATAAGTCTGTGCATGAGGAATCTGATCCCTTGAGGAATGGGACTATGGGTGAAGGGAGAAAGGAGAAGAAGTAGTAAAGAATTTAACTATATAATTTCCATGTTTTGTTTCACTAACCCACTTGCACACTACAGTGACCAAACAATACTACTTATGTCCAGGCTTGGTATCTCCACTTCCTTATTTAACCAATCCCATCTGTTTTGAATTCTTTAATCCTGCCTACCCTAGTCTCCCACTTGAATTTCTCACTGTTTTCCTGAAAATATCCATTAATCTCCTCTTTCAGCTCTGGCTCCAATCCCGTGCATCCCTTCTCCCCTTTGTGACTGCAATAGTTGCAGTAGTGTCAGTCACTCTGTTCACAGTCTGTGTGTGCATACAACCCCTTCTGCTCCTTCATTCAGTCCTCTCCTTCTCCAGACAGACTAGAGAAATACTAACAATTATCAGTGATAATTTGGAACATCCATATTCTGTTGCTATGCTGCTCATTTTGTATATGATTTAGATTATGACTTCCTCTCAGTAATCATTGTAGGCACATTCAATAGTTCATCAGGGTTTTGTCATCTCTTTCCTCAGCCCTACATTAATCACTGTTCTTGTTTCGTGTGGTTGGTTCAGCTACTAGCTGAGAAGTCGGGGGGAGGGAGGCATAGACTCACAGGAACCTTTATCTGCACTGTGGATAATGAACCCTGGCCATTCCTCATGCAGCTAGCCTTCCCTAAACTTGTGTGTAAGAACACCCTCTAAAGAACAGGATTTTAAGCCATGACTGGCACCTGAACAGCCAGAAGTTGCATATTCAGGCAGTAGTGAAATGTGCTAGAGGTGCTGATGGGCAGGAGCAGGCTGAGGGAGGCTGAGAGGGCTCTCTCCTCTGAGGATACCAACCTGGGATGGCAGGATCCCAGCAGTGCTCCCTGCAGGCTCACTGCTCTGTGTTACACTCACTGCAGCTGCTCTCAGACACAGTATTGACTTATTTCAGTGGACAAACAGCTTCAACATGAAGGACCAGGAATGCAAGTACTAACAACCATGTAGTTTTGAGCATTTACACAGAAATGCAGCAGGCAGCTTTAGTTTTTTCTCAGAAGAACAAAAATTAATTAAACTTCTACATCAAAACGATAGCTTTAAATACCAACTCACTGAATAAAATGCAGTAGCAGCTCCTCTTCTCCTGGTGTGTTGTACAGGCTCTTAGCTGTGCTCTCTGGGGAGCAGCAGGAAGGGGAAACCTGCCTGGCATTCATGGGGTTGAGGCACTGAAAAACTTCACATCTCTCAGGATCTCAGTGTCAGAAATTCGTGGGGAATGTTCCCCATTTTTTTAACAACCTCTTTGCTTATCAGTGGATTCGATAGTGCTTCAGACTGCATGTGCAATGCAGCTTCCCTTCCTCCTGTTTCACTGAAACAGAGAGAAAAAAACATACTGCATATTTCTGGTTTTCTTTCAACCAGAGCTACAAAGTTAGCATGTGCAGATTTATACTATGATATCTGGGATTTTTTTGCTGCTCAGAACGAATTTTAAAACTTACCTTTTCAGTCTTGTCAACCTTTGGATTATTTTCAATAATCTCTTTAGTTTCCCTCAGTAATTTTCTTCAAGACTTGCCTGGTTATTATTAAATATCTGGCTACTGCAAGTGCCCACAACACACAATAGGTTGGTGGTTTTTATCGAAGTTATGTCTTCTCTTGGTTGTGGCATCACAATTTCTTTTATATCTAATTATTCTTGAATGCTATGTAAGAAGGTTTTGTTTGTAAGTCTTAATTAAATTTAATGTATAACTAAAAGAAAAAGTTCTTTTCTAAAACTGCTAACACAGAACTTGATGCTGAAGTACACATTTCACTGCTAGTGAAATTCAGAACTGATCAACAAGTCCTCTATAACCCTAGGCAATCACCTTTAAGACCGGAACTTACCCTTCATGCACTGTTCTGAGCTGGCTCCATGCAGTTGTAATAACTATCTTCCAAGTATTATGGGAGCTTTTTGTTTTCTGGAAAAGTTTTGATCTGTTACATGAATTGCTGGGAAACTGAAATTCATTGAAAGAATACATTGTTGTGGTGTAGTTAAAACTTTTTAAACAGAAAGGTGCACAGAGTTCCATAGGACTTGTATTTTCTTTCAGCAGTGAAAAACGTGTGAGCCTCATGTAGTCCCTGTGAGATTGCATAGTTATCAGAATTTCATACACAGGCATTCTGTCAGCAGTGGAGCTGTTCATTACATGCAGTGGCTCTTCAGAATATTAAAGGAAGAAAGAAACAGTGTCTCTTAGTTTTCAGAACTGTGTTTAAATTAGGTCCCAATCCGTTTCCCTTAAGATGCATTTATAACCATCTGTGCTATTTCAATTTGAAAAGTGAAGAGATCAAATCAGCAGGGTAATGTTTCAACAACATACTTAAAGATTGTTCCTCTTCTATGTTGTCAGGGCAATATCCTCCTTCTCAGTGAAAAATGTGTATTATGACTGTAGACATCTAATAAAAATGAACAGGTCATTTATTTTTAAAAGGAAAAGGTTTGCGTGCTGTGGTGTTGAAATGAGAACCCATTGCCCTTGCGAAAACTCTGGAATAGGGGCTTCCCCTCAACTGGAATAAAAAAAATTTCTTCTTGAATGTTTGAAAATACAGAAGTAATAGCACAACTCTTAGGGAGCTTAGTTGTATGATCACATTGTATCTGCCAAGACCTTCAATCCTAAACATAATACATGCCATAAATTCAGTGAAATCCAATTGTTACATTATCCAAAGGTAGCATATATGACCTGTATCAGTGTTTGCACTATGTAATTTAAATGTTAGTATAGCTACCAAAGACAGAGTTTTGGTACTTTTACAAATATACCCATCCTTCTCAGATTTTGGAAATCTGTGCATTATAGAACAGTGCATATGACTATAAGAGAGAGGTGTCTTTTGGTACTAGCAACAGTAGCAGATTTTTACTTCATACAAGAAAAATTAATTCAAAAGTAAGTACTGATTTGTTGAGTGCAACAGGTGATTTTCTGATTCAGAAGATTCAGCTGTTAAGGCATCACATATAAGAAAAATGATTAACTAGTGAAAAAAATAGTGACAGACCATAAACAAGTAATATAAATACAAATACTAGTCCAAGTACAATAATGAAACAAATAAAGATTATGGAGGGATGAGTTTACTTTTTGTGAGTAGCTTTTGCATACACAGAACCAGACCTATGTGTTACCTGTGTCTTTCTGTAGCTGCAGTTGTTACAGTGACCTCCCACTAACGAAACAATAGGAATTTGGGAAAGGGTGGACTTAAGAGAATACTTTTTTTGTTCCTCTGAATTGAAAGAGCTTAGTGTTGATCAGATTTAAACACACCCAAAAGCATGGAAGACATGGCAACCTCTACTCTTAATGAAGTTAATAGGAAGAGCTGGTTTGTATTTTTTTTTCATTAGGTGTAAGTGTAGGAATACTCATTTTGCAAGAGCTTGCAGAATCACGCTGCAGGCAGTGATAAAGTTGTCTGAGGGCTTAACCTGAGCTCAGCCCATGGTGCAGGTGGTCCTGCTGGACCTTGTGCCTCCCATGGGGAACAAGTTAATCATGTGAAGCCCAGATATCACAACGGTTTCATAATTAATCTGAAGTTCATTGCAAAGCAGTAGCAGTTTATCTACCTCATGCCACCAAGGAATTAATTAAATTAATGACACATTGACCCGATTCACTGTTAGACTCCCAGAGATCATGTCCCTTGTTCATTATGTAGAGTATGAAAGGCTGTAGATTTTAGAGGGTAGAAAGAAGTATTCATCTTGCCAAAAAAGCTCAATCACAGTTCCTTGGACTAAAATCTCATGCTTTTTTTAAGCTGGTGTAAATGAGGAAAAAGTTGTGAATGCTGCCTTCACCTACCAATCAATCCTGTTAATCACATTACAGTCTATGGAAAAAAAAAGTTTCACAAATTGAAGCAAGTTGAACCAAAGACAATGTTTGCAGTATCTTGACAGAATGGCACAAAAGCATATTTTATCATATTAAAAGCCAAGTTAATTAGAGGCAGCTTCATTTTGTTCACATCTCTGACGACGTTATCAGGCTTTTTTAAGAAAACACTTTTAAGCAAATGTTTTGAGATTTTTTTTCTGTCTAATCACAGATTGTACTCACTGACATATTCACACAGCATGAAAATTGATAAGATTTATGTTTCTTTGGGATATTCATAGCAAACCAGAATTGTTGAAGAATATTTCAGGTATGTAAAATATGTTAAAATAAGATTTGTTGTGAATAATCCATGACAAAATGTATTCTTTGGCATTAAAATAAACAGAATGTACCCTGATGTTTTAACTAGACAGTTTACGAAGCTAACTGCGGGTGGTCATAGAAACAATACTGGATTAAAGAGAATAGGAAATTTCTGTGAATATTTCCGATGAAAACATTATTTTTAGACTATTGTTTTACTTTTCTAGTGTCATTAGTCAAGGTAAAAACATATTGCTCTCTGAACTCTATTATAATCCTAAACAATGTTTTGGAAGGTTTACCAGGAATCTAAACCAACTTGGCTTTCTTGCAAATTGAAAGGGCTGGAAAACTGAATGGTGCTGAAGAAATATAAATGTTCACTAGAAGTAATACATTTGCTGGATAGGTACTTCTGAAAGTACTTTAGATACTGTTAAGGTAAAATATTTGCCATAATCAAATTGTGTTTAGTAGGGACCAGTATCACCACTATATAGTGTCATTTTGACCAGTTATTTTTTTATTGTATAGATATGTTGGTACAGGTGCCTGACCAAAGGTATTAATTACAATAGGCTACAAATTGCCTTCATTTTATAGGTGTAGAAACAATGTTACAATTGGGCAGTGTTATTGCTGAGAACCGGAAGAAGAGCAGACTCCTTAAGAATATCCACCAAATCTCCTGGCCTTGCTCGCAGTAGCAAAATCTTGGTTCTCTTGTGGTTGAGGAGAAGGGGCGAATTCAAGCATTTGGATTCAAAACACCTGCTTAAATCTGTTCTGCCAAACAGGAGATCAAAATGTCTTTGGTGGCTTCCAAAATACCCTCAAACCACCACTGTGTAGAGGGTGAGGCTAATCTGGCTTTTTCACTTGAAGCACTCCCTCCTTCATGACTGAGAACTTCACAGACTGCCCTGGTTATTTATTTGCAGGTGGGGGGGTGGCTCTGCCGTGTCACCGTCCCTGTGTTATAAAAGGTATGGTGTGACACTGGTTCAGCTAGTGCATGCCTTACAGATTCCTGGTAATAGGATTTCCTGATCACCTCACTGTATTTTTCTCCCTCTGCTCTGATTAACGTAGATCACAGAAATTCTTCTCTCCCCCACCTTCCACCCTCAAAAAAAAAAAAAAAAAAAAAAAAAAAAGGGGAAAAAAGGAAAAGAAGAAAGGAATTACACTTTATTGATCAGTTCTGTGGCTTACTGGTGGCTGGGGAGCTTTCAAGCATTTGGAATAAATATTTTTGTTGTAATTAATTTTCTATAGTATTCAGAGACATTAACTTCTGTAACATGGAAAGGTGACTCTTCACTACACTGAAGTCAATTCTCATGATTTGTAATAAAGAATACTGTAAATCATGATACTATAACCACTTGGCTTGTCATATGCCTACTTTTCTGTTTCCAATATCTCAAGCTGTTCCATAATTCAAATTCTGTGTTGAAAAATCTGCTTTTCCAGTGTCAGTAGTCTGTTTTCACTAACAGTTTTGGCCTTTATTTTTTAAAAAGCAGCTGAAAGTGATGTTGCAACAGTGGGAAATTCCCAAGCTCCTATCTTAAATATCTGTATTTAGGTACAGACAGGACCCCTTTCTTAATCTCATCATTCCAAAGCCAGATGTATTATTTCTGTGGAGAGGTGGTAAAAAGAATTTCAGAAAGTCTGCTGAATATTAGGAAAATGCCATTCAAAAGATGAAAGTGATGTTAACCTTCTGATCACGCGCATAATCCTGACTACCTACCACATTTCAATTAAGCTTGTACAGTCTATTTGATTTGTAATCAATCCAAAAAGGAAAACACCAACAGCTAGCAAGTTTTGATTACCTACACACATTTTTCTATTCAAATAAAATCATGACACATGCATTTACTTCTAAGTTATGAATATCTTCGTCGCACTACTCTTCCCTTCAGAAATATTCAATATCTGTCTTGAATAGAATCACTGCAAAGCTTTTATGAATTAAACTTGAGCTCTTTAGAGGATGGACTTTAAAAAAGATTGTCAGATAGTGAAATACTTATTTGCGTGTGCTGTGCTTTAAGGCTTGTTTTGTCAGTATTTTACTCTTGTTGCTCTGATGCTCCAAATAAGAATCACATTTGTTGATGACAAAAGCTGGCTGAGAAGCTTGACTATGATTTTTGGCTATATAATATAAATAGGATGCCAAAAATACTTAGTGAATGAGTTAAGGCAAGATTTACATTTGCCACATAAAATCACTGGTGTCTTCCTGTGTCGTGTTGCACTGGTTGTCCTGAAATGCCCAGCTGACAGTTTGTGCACAGCAAAAGGAGGATGAGGGGAGCAGGCAGTGAACACAAGTTGCTTGTTAGATACAAGAAACATAAAACAGGCTGTGAAAAGTTACCCAGTGGTTTATGGCATGAAAGCCTAATTTTCAATGTCTGATTTCTTCCTGAAAACTGTTGAGAATTTCTATTTCTAGTTGAAATCTGTGGGAGCTGCTTGCACATTTGTTATGTATTTAAATTGGACCAAATTTCATAATTTTCCAGCTCATTCACTTCCATTCTTTTTAAAGGAGGATCAGATAACATCATATATTTGGACTATTACATTGTGCTGCACTAACAGCATATCCTATATTAAAAATTAGCATTGCCATCCAAAATGCAGAAATAATATGAATTTCTTAATAAATACAGTCATGAACATTTTTGCTAGAATGGAAAAATAAGTATTTCCTCTTTTGTCCTCTTTCCCACAGCAGAAGGACCAGTAATATTGTACAGTACACCTACACATGCTAAGTGAATAAGGAATTTTTTGTGGCATGTCTTTTTACGAATATTTCAGATTTTATATTGTATTTTCCTGACTTAGTAGGCTTAAATAGTAGCAATTTGATTATTTTACTGTAGAGGAAATGAAACTGCCTTATTCCAATATTTCTGTGATACCTGTGCCTGTATCTCTCTAAAATCATCTTCCCAATCAGCACTGATCACTTAAGTTTTGTGTATACAGACTAATTGCTCGAAGAATCATTCCTTTAACAAGATTTCTTATCTTTCCTGCAGTCAAACCCTCAGCAGAGCCTTAGTTTCCCACTGGCTGGCACTCCAGAGCTGAGTACAGACTCCTTGCTTTTGGGGCAGACAAGCATTCTGAGTTGTCTTTCAGTCCATCTCCATAAGGTAAAGTCCTTTAGCCTTCCCTGCATTTAAGGGTCTGTTTCTTAGTCTTTTCCAAGTCAGTCATTCTTCTTCATCAGACCTTGCTGGTCCCTAGCTGTTGATCCAGGTGATCTTTTCATACCTTTTAAACCACCCTCCACCTCGATCTCAGCAGAAATTCCTGTTACCTGTGAATTGTTGTGGGCATTTCCCACCAAAAGAGATCTCACAGTTCTTCCTGTTACTTTCCTCTAGTTTCCTCTGACTAATGTCCAAGCCTTTTCTTTTTGGAAGGTTTCCTTAGTAAGCAGCCATTCTACCAGCATAACAAAGGTCTATGTATAATTGTCTTAAAGCCGTGTCAAATCCAGGGAAAAAAGGCAGGATGCCTATCAGCTGTGTGCAAAAACCATTTTTATATTGGGCTGACTCTCTGTCAGTAATTACTGAAATACAGTTAACCATCAAAACCCACCAGCTCGATCATCTGTAGTTCAGCTCCTGAGTGCCAACTCTTTGATTTGATTGTCAGCTCTCTGAACTGAATATATCCTGCCATAGCTATTGAATGTGGAGGAGTTTGTCAGACTTGTACACAAAGCCTTGTTATTTTACCCTTAGTAATTCAGTCAGTAAACTCAGGAAGGAAATAATATTTCTAAGTAGATCATAAAAAATGTAGTTAGCTTTGTTTACATTTATTCTTCAGTAAAACTTGCCTGTTCTTTTATAATATTTTAAAAACATGATTTGAAAGAAGGCTGGTGATTGCTACTGCTTACAGAGACTTACAGATTTATTTACTGGTTTAATTTGGAGAAGAATTAAGGTCATTCCAGGTTCTTTGGGCATTGTGAAGTGTACCCCAGCATGGGCTGTCTTTCTCTGTGTCTGTTTTTCATCAGTATGTAGCTAAAGACCCGGTATTTTGGCAGCGGTATCACTGGTAAAAATGAAATGTAAATCAAGAGTACCCAAGAGACACTATGAAATGAGCAAACTGAATATAAAGCATTTAAACTCCTAGTCTTTTTAGTGTGCTGATCAGTAAAACCCAATCCTTTACCTGTTAGAGTGCCCAGACAAGGAAGGGAAGTACTTTTGTTTCCAGTGAAGCCAGTAGCAGCCATAGGAGACTGAAACAAGTCTATGAATACTTTACAGGATGCAATCCTGATATTGCCAGTGATTATATTCTACACTTGGGTTCCAAATCCATAACAAAATCAGGAAGACATTTGTTTGGTATATTTATAGAGCATCTGTTTGACTAACCATCTGTGCTCTGATTGAAGTATACACATTGTCCAGACTGAATAAAAAACATTTATATGGATTAGAACAGTAACTTTAACACTGTTACGTATAAAGATTTTGCTCCTAGTGATTTTGCTGACCTGTTTACTTGCAGAGGTAAATTTTAAAACTGCTAAACTTGAAAGGTAGCATGAGGAAAGATGTCTAGTCTGTCCATTTCAAAAAGGCTTTGAAGTTAAAAGATGCTGTTTGAACACTGCATGCCTTTCAAAACTGCTTCTTGCTTAGGGTCTGGATTAAGCTGGCTGCCTTCCTCAGTAGCTTAGTAGCTTTTGGGTTTATTTGGGAAGGTGGGAAGGTAGAAGTAAGAAGATGCTGAGGTATTTTTCTCTGCTTTCACTTCTCTCATATTTCTATTTCAAAATGAGATTCATCCCTTTTTTGTTGTTCATTGAGAGAGTTCTTTTTTCCCACACATCTCTCCCCTGATAAGGGGAGGCTTTTTTGTTTAAGTTTTTGTTAGGAAAGGAAGCAGACTGGACTCTTGGTTTTTCTCGTTCTACTGGTTGTTTTATCAGGAATCTCAGCACACCAGACTTTACACCAGCCTTGCATGCAGGAGAACAGACACCAAAAGGCCCTACACTACAAATATTAGCAAAACACCAGAAATGTAGCTCACTATAGCTTGGCATTAATTGCACTGAGAAACCTCCCTGTGTTCATTCAGTTTGCTTCCTTCAAGATTATTTTTTTCACGGATCAGTACATTTTCTGTGTTAAAAATGCCAGGATTGGAGTCATAAGAAAAAGAGGAAAAGCAGCAGGCTGTAATATGATTGACTCAAAAAATATATATGTAATGGTCACTTATTATTTATTGAGATTGCTCCTTAGGAATGATTATTGAACAGCAAGTTTCAAGAAGCTGGTTATGCTTGTTCAAGATGGTAGGAAATTGAAGTTTCTGATATTGTTCCACAAGATTAATTTTCTTTAGTGGTAACCTGGGGAATTCTTTAAATTATCTCATCTTAGTTGATGTAGCACCATCTGCTACATCTGCAAAGGAGATAATTATTTTTAGGAGCAGCTGTGGGTTTTTTGATTAAGTCTTGAGTCATCGAGGTCAGTATTTCTGAATTATTTAACATAAGAAAGATGAAGCAATTTGTTTGCATTTTGGACAGTAATACATGATGTGTTATTATTACAGTTAGTAATAAAACCTTGTAGCTATTTACTACAGTTGATAATTTTCAGGAAATTTGTTTGTGTTCTTTGTGAGTGCATATATCTTGCAGGAAAAAAAATATCAGTTACAATTCACAAATCAGTAAGACAGCACCTGGTGGCAAATGAGTGTGGAGATTTCTCTGTTAATGTAAATACCAAAGTGAAAATGGTGCGCTTAACACCAAGTCTCAGGTCCAGGTTCCCAACCTCAGTTTCAAAAGATGAATTATAGATTAGGATCTTTCACACCAAAAGAAAACTCTCAAAATGAGCCATCCCTTAACAGAGATTGCTTGCTATGCCTGTGGCTTTTTGTGATACCTCCCAATCAGATGAGCGCATCTGAACAGATCAGCATTCTCCATCACATACTAAACGAGGGAGCCAAGAAAACTTGGGAACTGAGACCTAAAAACTCCAGCAGTTTTCTTTATCTTCTAGTGAAAAGGCTCCAATCTGTGCCAGATGTCTTAAAAGTCCAGCACTTTGTGTAAGCTCTAAATGAGAAGTAATAGTATGTGAATGTAGAGCTGTCACTCGATGATGAGCTGGCTACATCTCTGCAAGAGTTTCTTTCTGCTTCCTGCTATTGAGGAACTAAAGAGAGCAGAAGCTTCTCAAAGTCAGAATAGCTTTTCCTTGGAGAGTTAATGAAAAATAAGTTTTATTACTGCATTTGCTACAGAGTGAGGGTGGCAGAGCTGTATGGCCTGAGGAGGGTCTCTTGAAAAAACACCTGTTGAAAATGAAAGCTTAGAAAGGGTACCCATGGGATAAGGACAAACTTTGCCCTAACCGAGAGTTGAGATAACTGAAAAAGAGATGTTGAAAAGCCAAATCCGTGTTCTGTGTTGGAAGAAAGACACGTGCCCCTGAAAGTATCTGTGCAGGATCTCGTACACTGCACCTCCCTGTGTTATGGAAGACTCACATTTGTGGCACTGGATTCCCAGCCTGCACAAGCACAGCTGGTGCGCATTTTCCCATCAGTTGACATGAATTGCTGCAAATCTCCTTTGTGTCACTCCTAGAGGGGTTCGTGTACCTGACTGACCAGCAAGAATGGCCAGGGGGCTTTCCCTGTGCTTCTTCTAGAAATTGCATAGCCATAAACTCAGTAAGGAAAAGGTCTAAAACCGAATGTAGCTCTGCTGTTTTGACACTTCTTAGTCACAATTTTTCTGCATTTCAGTGACTGAACCCTGACCAGCTGAAGCTGTTTGCAAGTGGTAGGAGCCCAGAGTTCTTGTCCCTGGCATAGTTCAGGAGTTGAACTGCAGTTCAGCATGAGAATAGGGGTCCTGCTCTGCAGTTACAGGTCAGGAGATGTGAACCTTAGACAAAAAAAGAAGCTCTGAAAATGTTAGAGATACTTAAAAGTGCATTGACCCTTGTCCTGTGAAACACAGTAGCTGATTTTTCCTGTGCTCCAAGTAATCAGCTGAAGGATGTGAAGTACATCTCTGAGGACTGGGATTGGTGACAAAAGGGTTTAGGTTTACCAGATTTTGGGAACACCAAAGGCAGTTGGCTTTCCTGTCTGAACTTTAGTCTGAGTGGTAGCCTACTTTCATTTAAAATATTTGTAGCATTCTACATTTATTTCAGTCATCATGTGCTTTCAACAAGATTTTCTATATTTACAAATGAAAAGTGGCCTTATTTGAAAAGAACACAGATTTTAAAGGATTAAGAAGCTTTAACAGATCATTTCACTTTACGCATGACTTGGAGGAGAGCTTTACTTCTGTGTAAGACATGTCATGTGCTAGCCCTTGCTGAAATATCGTCCAGAGATAGCACAGATTTGTTAGTAGTCCAGAATGTGACTCTTCAACTACATTTTCCAGCTATGCTTTAATGTGATATTCTATTTGTACTGTTTAATTAAGTTCCAAAGAAGGCCTTCAGGTAGTTGTCAAATTGTTATCTTTGTTGCTGTTAGACTCAGCAACACTTCATGCACTGAAGTTCAATTTCCTGCCCACAGTGGAACTGAGAGCAAATGGTCATTGGCAGCCCATCAGCTCCCTGTGACAGAGCCCCTCAGTGTTCCTCTCAGTGAAGAGCAGGAGAAAACAGTACAACAGGCCTTTTACTTCAATCTGCAGGTCAGCCTTGATCTGTAATTTTCTATTAGATTGCAGAGGTGATGCATCTTATAAAAAGAGGCATCTTATAACAGGAGCTTCTGCTGGGAGTGGTGAGTTTTACCTCGTCCAAAGGCTGCATCTCAACATAGTCTTATCACAGAGGATACTTAACTTATATAAGATTTGACCCTCTGAATATGAATGTAACATTAAATGGAGATAGAAAGCCAGAATTGTTTTCATGTGTTTAATTTCCCTCATTCTGTTAAAGTACTCAGTGTAAGGCCTATAAAATGCTATTATGATGTGTCAAATGCCAGAGAAATTACTGCCCAGAAATATTACTGTATATCTATATCATCTGAGCAATGAGGCAGAGTTTTGTAAACAGGCAAATGTCTTCTTTCTAAGAAGTATTTCTAAGTACAGAGTATTAAGTGGTAACTCAGTTTCTAAGTGAAGTCAATTAACCCACTGGTCTCTCTTGTGCATCTGTATTCAGTCCTCCCATGTGATTCATGAAACTTCCCCCTAGCTAGCAATTAACAAGTCCTAAATCAGTTCTATATTTTTTATTCACTCGTCTAATTCCAGCACATTTAGATACTTTAAAAAATTATATGGAATAGCACCACACAAGTCAGCAGAATTCTTATTGTCAAAGTTCCTTACCAGTGGGAATGCATATATTCATAGCTAGTCCTAGGCAGTATCAGGTGAAAGGTACATCCTGAATCTTTGAGGGAAAGGTAGCCTTAGTCATGCTTGGCTCTGGATTTCAGGGGAAAAAAGTGCGAGTGTCTCCTCTTAACATACTGGTTTTACACTCCAGTAAAGGTGAATGAGGAAAATGCACTTTAGGTTTGGGCATAGCAGGAAGTTGCACACAGGCTGGTATCCCATTGGAACCAGTGAGGGGTTATTACTCGAGCCATGGTAACCTGGTTTCTCTTTATGGTCCATCACAACATGTTCCACATATTCCCACGGGTGACTTGCAATAATTAAAAGCACTCCAAAGACCCAGTCAGGGAAGCAGAACATGATCATGTGGGATACTTTATGTATGTTTCTGGATAAATAGTCCTTTAACACATGTGGCCTTTGACTGTAATTATGTCGTGACCAGAAGGAGAAGTTTCGTTAATCTTGGACATATGTGATTATTATACAATGGGAGATCTTTGAAGACTGGCCTGAACTATTCCAAAAGAAAAGTATGAGGGTTGGTTCTTGCTGTGTTTGCAAATGATTTGGTTGGGGGAACTTGTTTTTATGTTTCTGTACTTTACATCTGCACAGTCCCAAAGTAAACATATTTGTTGTGTACCACTGAATCTCAGAATATGTGCATGACTTACCTTGGCCCCAAACCTACTGTGTATAGAGCTGTTCCATCTGGGTTACAGAATACTGCCTCTCCTGTTGTGTTTTTTACTTTGTAGTCACAACCCCTTTACTTCCATCCTGGAAGGTAAAAATGCAGCAAATATTTCTGTTGTTTACCAAGCAGAATTTATGCAGCAAGTATTTCATTTGCTGTTCCAAGCTGCCTGCATATGAAAACAAGCTAGTACCACTTTTTACAATGGCATTCAAGACAGACACGTCTGGTTGTAGGCAGTTTGTGCTTTCCTCTAGTCTTCAAAAGACATCAGTCTGCTATTTTATATCCAAAGTGTGAGGCTCAGGATAGTTTTCCATGAAGGGAAAATTAAAATTAACAATAAATAGACTAGTAACATCAGCTAGGAGAGTAAGACAGCATCTTGTATTCTAAGTTACATCTCTTTACTGACCTGTGTTTTGGTATTACTTGAGTTGTTTATGTAGCTGAGTCACTGGAAAGGTTTTTGGGGGCTTGTTTCTTTTTTGTTCTTCAGCAACTTTGAATCTCCACTGATGCATGAAGTCCCAGAGCGCCACGGCAGCAGCACAGACAGTTCTGCAAGCAGTTTGGGAAGCTCTGTCACAGCATGTAAAAAGGTAACTTTTAAGCTTATGTTGTATTCAAAGTTCCATATATATATAGCTTAGCTTTTAAGCATTCAGCTTTAGTGAGGAATACAAAATTTAAGTGATACTTAGAAAAGGTCTGATACAGAAAAATAACTTAATGGTGCTGTTATGGTACCTTGCAAGTTTTGTCTGCCTTGTCTATACTTGTCTGGTCCCAAAATACATTATATATGTGTGGGAGGTAAACTCCTATTGAACATTACTAATTTACCTCATTGTCTGGCATTTCATTATATGAAATAAAAGCAGACCTTCAGGATGTTCTTCAATAAGTGACAAGTTTCTGGGACCCAGAGAGAGCTTTGCTTCTCTCAGATCAATACAATGTGAAAAAACTTTGACTGGAATGGTTTCTACAACAAGAGGTGATCTAGACTGCTGTTATTGTTTCCTAAACCCAGATTTATATGTAATAATTTAATTTAGAGCATTTGGGGGGGGGAAAATTACACCTGTGTGTAAATGCATGTCATTAGGAGGAGTTGAATGTCATATTATGCATGTAGCTAATTTCAGTACAACTGATAATACAAAGATGAAGACCTTTTATTCCTCCTTCCTAGGACCTTGTTATGGCAGTACAGTCTGAGGGAAGGGGGCACGACCAGAGACTTTTGAGGAGGACAAGCTGTCTTTCACCACTCACACTACAATAAAACTCAAAGCTCTACTGTCTCCCATAGGCATAATTCTAGAGCTGAAAAAGAGCATTTGTTTTAAACTTTCACAGTTCATTCAGTCTTCTCATAATTCGGACTTTTAATAATGGTTTCCTTGTGGGTTTGGAGTTTTTTATTTGTTTGTTTTATGTAAGAAGAATGAAGGATAAAACATGTAGATGCTAAAGATTTATTTTCCTTATACTGAAAACCACACACAGAAATTTTGTTAGATGTTATATCATTGATATAAAAAGAGAACTCGATAAGACAGATGTGTTTGCTGGGACTGGGCTTCCCTTCCTCACCCCAACATGGATAAAAGTGTCAATATTTCATTTGATTAAAGGGTTCATTTGCAAAATAACACTTGGGTTTTTAAAATGCTGATGACTGTAATTAGAATCCTCATACAGACAGAAAATCTACTATGTGGGAAAACATCTTAAATTTTCATTTCATCTCAGAGTTGTCTACTTTATGTAAGAGTGAAGGATAGTGGCACAGCACTAAGTGCCACCACTGCTTTTACTAAGTGCCTTTACCACTGCCTTTTTGCTCCTGTTTGCATGTTCAGAAGTATCAGTCTTTTAAAGGATAGCCTCTATCACATGGTTGAGAGCTGCTTTACCTGTCCAATCCCATACATTCGAGCCGTTCATTGTAAAACAATTCAATTTTATGATTGTTAGCACACCAAAAGAAGTTATTCACTTCTGACAATACTTCTGACTAACAGCAGGATGTTTTGAGCTTCTTTCCACCATTGTCAGAGAAAGTTTACCGTGTGTGGGTGTGTGTGTGGGTGTGGAAAAGGCTCTTCTAGATTGTGTTAGGAGATTTTGAAGTTAGACGTGTAATTGGTGTGGAGTGAAATGCTGTGGGTTCCTGCTGCAAGGGAACAGTTTAAACAGTTAACTTGCAGGTTTGAGTAGTTATGTTTGGCATTAATGACTCCTGACAGGAACCATATTAAATGTAGCCTGTTACTACACAGACCAACCTAAATGAATGCAGATGTGCCCCTTGATATCTCATTTTATTCTCTATGTCCCACTTTCCTATCTTTTTTTTTGATGAGTAGTAATTAACCAAAGCAATTAAGATGTTCAGTCACGAAGATGCAGATGTTTCATTTGTGGAGCAGAGCGTTTTTAATGCTGTCTCGGCTATAGATATTTACTGTATTTTAATGTCTTGTGGTCTAAATCAGGGAGCAGGAAGCTGTTACACTAAACTCATATGCAGTATTTTCCTCTGGGAAAGAGTGACTTTTCTAATCCACACTCTGCTAGAGGCTGATTTAGTTCATTGATTCACAACACACTGAGTAATGCTGACGTCTGAGTCTCTAGATGAGAGTGGAAAACCTTTTTTTTTAGAACCATGAATTACTGCTGATTTCACATTTAGTGCATGATGTGGATTCATCCTGAATTATTTTCTGAGTGTGATGATCCTACTCCAAACCAGATATACAGCAGTATAGTGTGTGCAGCTGTCACATTAGTATGGTCAATGAATCAAATTCTGCTTTCAGTTTTCACCTAATAGCAAAAATCCTAACAATGTGTCAGTGGGATTGGCCCTGTGCTTGTCTTAATTAAATAAGAATGAAGAGAAGTGCAAGAAGGAGGATGAAATTTTGGCAAGTGATACCGTTTGCCTTAAAGTGCAGGACTGCAGACTGACAGCTGAAGGAGAGGAGGGTTAGTTTTCTTGTCATTTGGTACAGATGACCTCAGTATATTTGGAAAAAATGCTTAAATGCAAGAATGGCAGTGGTAATATGGTGGTAGAGATACAAAGAATACCAGTTCTCACATTGCTTTTGATTAATTAACTAGCTCTTTTAATTTAGATCAGCTCCTTCAAGCTTATAAACTTTTGATCATTGCAGTCATATATTATTTTACTATTAAGGACTTCAGTATGATCCTTTAAAAGCATGAATATCTCATCGAGTTTTCATGCATGTGCAAACTCCAACTTTTTTGAAACACATGAACCTTTTTAATAGGGAGGATTGCCTTTAATAGGGAGAATTTGCCTACAATCACAAGAGGCTGTAAGAAATATTCCATTTATTCTTACCATATGTGTGTTTTTGACCACAATAATATTGTCTGTTACCAAAGAAATATGCCCAAAAGTTCACATGGCTTCTAGAGATACATTTTTGCACAGCAGGTGTGTGTCACCCTCCCTGTTATCAGCATTGCAGGGTGGCCCAAATTATCCTTCCTCCCCAGAAGTACTAATGGGAAAGCTCTGAGCAATATCATGTCTATAATGGTCCTAATGCAAGAACTTGTGTTTTGTAAGATGGAGTTTAAACTGATCCAAGGTTTACTCCTTGCTCCTGCCACCGCTGACTCAAATGTCACCTCCATCTCCTGAGCAGCACTCAGACCTGTGTAAAACCAGACCATGTGCAAGGACACCTCTGGGACACGCTCCTGCATTCCCCATTCCCACAGCGCTGTCCTTTCCGAGTAGTTTCTGGAGCCTTTCCAAATGACTTTGAGCCAATTTTGTTCCTTAGAGCTGACCAGCTGACCTCTGACAACTTCTGCTGTGTGGACTCAAGTATATCTGGGAACGTTTTTCTCACCTGTGTTTTTCAAATCCAAATTGCTGTAAATTATTTTCCCCAACCTCCAGTATTAAAAATGTTACAGCTATTCGCCCCTCTTCACACATCCTCAAGTGTGTGTGCAGAACTACTTGTGCACAGGAGAGCTGAATCTGGCCCAGGGAAAACGTAATCCTGCCAGTGGTGTTCATCTACTTGAGGTTACTTAGAAATCACATACTCTCCAAAACTTCCATGTAGTAATTTCTACCCTTGACTTCAAAGTCTGTTATGAAAAGCTGTATTTGTCTCGTCCATCTTTTCTTCCCCCAGTTTTGTCAACAAAATTTCCACTGAGTTACTACAATAGGGTTCAGGCCCCAAAGCACGATAGTGCCCAGAAAAACTTGTAGTTATTTTAACTATTTTTAACTATTTTAACAGATTCTCTGCAGTAACAGTCTGCTAGAATCAACAGACTACTGGCTGCAGAATCAGAGGACACCATGCCAAATTGGCTTTCTAGAAGACAAGTCGGAAAGCAACTGTGCCTCAGTAAGTACTCACTGCCATCTCCTCTGGAGAAAAGTTCTTTGAGAGTTACTTGGATAGGGTGTGGGGCTGACAACACTACCTGTTAAACTAAAAAAGTCTGTATTTCCCAGCTTTCTTTTAAAAGCAAACATATAAACTAAAATACAGATTTCTATACAGAGCACATTAATAAAGACTACTGCTGAGGTTTCCCCACATTTGGCTTTCAGTCTTTAGTGGCTCTCTGTATTTTTTTATGTTCATAATCTGCAACTCACAAGAGACAAAAATAAGCCAGGGAGAAAATTATTCCAAACCATAACTTGTTAAGTGGCAGGTTGGAAAGAGCAGATGTTTAAAAGGCTGCTCAATGCTCCTGAAGGCAGAGAGACACAATTAAAGAGAAAAAGCTCTTTCCATATTAGATGAGATGAAGCTGCTGAGGAACTCAAACAGAATTATTTTACACTTGAAATTAAATTTTAATCTCATTATTGTGGGTTATAATGCGATTAAGATCAGCTTTTGTTTAACAATGTGCATGGAGAAGTAGCAGTTATGTTGCTTTATAAACTATCTACGTGAAACTGGATGGAAATACATGACTATATTTTAATAGTTTTTTACTTGATGGAGGACTCAGAAGAGCAGATCTTTCCTCAGAATCCTATTTGAATGCTATTCCCTGGACTCAGTGAGCAAAGGAGGGCTTTAGAAAAGACCAGCTTTATCTCCAGTAAAAGGTTTCCAGCACTGCTTGTGCTGCACACAACCTAAAGAGCAGCTGAGGGCTCTCGTGGACTCTGCTGGGATTCCCTGGAGGACATCCAGCTCCAGCTGAGGAGCCCAGGCTGCTGCTGCCAGAGGCTGAGCCTGGTCCCACGGCTGGGGCTCCGCATCCTGCGGGGGTGCAGAGAGCAGCAGAGGGACACGGCAGAGTCACTGCACCCGTGAAACTGAGGAGTGTGCTCACAGGTCACAGGGCTTCATTCAGTCATACCCAGCAGAGTATTTCCATAAGACAGAGTGAACGAGAGTCACAACCTAATCCCAGTGAACAAGCGAGCAACCTCAGGAGGTGAGAACCTGAACACATTCCTAACCGGAGCAGGTTCTTCAGGCAGGTAATCAGTGGTATCCTTGTTTTTTCCTACAGGAAGGGATTACTTTTAATGCAAAACATATTGACTGCGGTCACTTAATTTTACTATTTAGTATTTCATATCCTAAATAAAAGGCTTATTTCCTCAGAGGAAATTATTACCTCAAATAATAATATAAGAATTAATTATGGCTTGCTTTTTTGACCAGTTGAGCTTTGACTTTTAGCTTAATTTTCCACAGAATCTTAGAGGAAATTATATTTATCTCTGATAGGTCGGACATACCAAGCAAAGATAAGTTGTTGTAGAAAGATTATGCCATTGTTATCCTCCTTATTTCAGGCAACATTTCTGATTTTGCCATGCTGTCTGCTTTAAAAGTTTTTAACTGCCTAGAAGAACTTTTTCCTCTACGCCAATATTATAAGTGGGTTTTTTTCTCTTTGGAAGATATTTATCTTATTGCTAAAAGTTTCATTAAACTTACTTCAATTAACAATGGTACTGTTGAGCAGCAGTTTACCACTGAGATTAGGATATATAGTTTCCTCCTAATATAATCAGGTAGTATTTTGAAAGTAGTTTAATTATGGATGTCTTGTTTTGTTTGTTTCTCCTGAATGAGAACTTAATCAAAATCCACCTAATAGGTTGAAATACATGGATTTGTGAGACATAATCACGCACAAGCTCCACATAGTGATTTACAAATTCAATTAAAATTTCTGTAATGTGACATTCTTCTTTCCCCACAGAGTGACTTCATAAAATAAAAGTAGTTTCACCTAAAAATATATACTTTTACTTACTCCACTATTGCTAGCTTTCTTTCTCTGGACCTACAGAAAATGTTTCCTGCTTTGGACATGCAGGAAGAAGACCTTATTGGGAAAGAAAAAAATGATAGATACTTTGTCTCTACTTTGTCTTCAAAGATCCAGATCTAGATTAAGTGCCAGTGCTGAATATTTGTGGTTGGTTTATGTTAGTACAAGTTAAGAAATCTGAATTCTTGCTTAATTAGTTGACTTATAGTTTTCTGCTAGCATTGTACTCTCCTAAAGCACGGTCTCTTCCTCTTGCACACAGAAATGTCAATTATGACTTTATCTTAGCAGTTGCTAAAATTTAACACTTTTCTTTGCAATGCTTTTACAGCATCTCCATGTTTAAAGTGGTATTGCCACACTGCTAAAGATGTATCTTAATTTTCTTTTAGGAATTCTTCATGAGCATACTTGTGAAACTATTATTTAGAAAAAAAGCAGGATACAAAACTAAATGAAAAAAAAAAAAAAAGGTGGTATAGTCCTGCAAAGTATTTGGCATTCATTTGGTTCAAGATGCTTGTCAGTGAATTTTCAAGAAATTCTCTGGCCTTTCACACTCCAGGCCAGCAAAAAAAGCCATTAGAAATTATATTTGCACTGGAAAAAAAAAAAAAAAAAAAAAAAAAAAAAAAAAAAAAAAAAAAAAGTCTTTCAAAACGGACTCAGGTTCCAAAGATCTCCCCACAAAATCATCACACCCCATCTCTCTTTTCATGACTGTCCTGTCCCAACACAGAGGCTGGAAGAAAGACATTCCCACTCCACACAGCCTAACAAGGAATGGTCCTTGAGAACCACTGATGTAGGAAGGTAGAACCTCTCCTTCCTGAGCAGCATGCCTTCGTGTGAGGGGCAGTGGATTTCCAGACTGGCAGAAACCCTGCAAACTTCTTGTCAGATACCTAGGAGAAGCAGAAACTTTACACCTCTAAATGGCAGTAATAGGTATGGAAGGTGGAAAATACCGGCCTTTCAATTAAAACAAAAGCACTAATAAACTGTTCTCATTTCTTACTTTAGCATAACAAGAAAACACTTTTTAAAGAGTGGGATGTGACAAGGGCTCATTTTAAATTGTTTTATATCTCCTTAAAGCTGAGAAAAAATCAGAATTTGCAGGCAGATGGATGAGAGAACAGTTTCAACAAAGTGTTAAAGGTTTTGAAACGTTCTTGAAATAGTCCAGCAAGCTTTCCATTTGCAAGTGCTCCTACTCTGTAACTAGATAAATGCTCACTCCAGAATGCTCCATACAGGGATGTTAGTAATTCAGGCATAATGTGTGCACAGACGTGGGCAGTTGGATATTGGTCAGATGCAGTCCAAGGGAGCAGCAGGAGCACAAGGCCAGAGCAGAGGGAAAGGACAAGCAGCTCAAACTTCGGTCAAATTCAGTCATGGTAAAACACCCTCTTATCTAATTGTTGGCTGCTTTTCTGTGCCCCTGTGCCATTGGCACTTCTTGGGAAGTGGTCTGAGGATGATGGTGGAGCACGAAGGAGAATGGTGGACAGCATGACTGGGGTGGGACAGTGGAGGCAGCAGCAACCACTGGGTGGGCTTATGCCACATGGACAAACCCTAATCCATCTGCAGCACTGAAGGACAAAGTTTAAGGTTTGTAATCTGGTTAGTTTAGTGCAGGAGAACATACCCAGCCTAGGAGACAAACTCGAGCTTTTCAAAGAAGGGAAGGGATGTGTACCTTAGTAAAGTGACAAGTGAGAGAGAAATCAGATTGTTACCAAAGCAAACAGGTGATGTGATGATGGATCACTTGTTCTGTGCTGTCTCTGTTAACTGAGATAGTGAAGAATGTAATTTTGCTATCAGAGCAGCTGGATTTTCAGAACTGCCTGCTTGCCTTGCAACTGCATGGCTTTGCTGTCCTAAGCAGGTATTTCAGCATTATCACTTTCATTGCAGTTTAGCCATCAAGCTTTCAGACAACTTCCGGAGCAGTTTAAGGATAACATTATGCAGTGATTTGAGCTGGTCAAATGAGGGCTTCTGTGGTCTCATCTCCTCCTCCAGCTCCTGCTTCATCTCATTTACTGCCCTGGCATTTGTACAAATGTGCAGTAAATCAATTCAGAGAGAAAAGTAACTATGAAATTAAGAAATTAGTTTTTCTAGCCAAGTCTTCCTTGAATCATCTCACCATATTGTCAGATAAATGTCAGTGTTCACTCAAGGGATGGAACAAAAACATCCAGGAAACCATCCCCACAAATTAATTCAAACTGAATGGTAACATATGCAGAAAGGAAAAATCTTTGGCAAGGTGTATTTTGATGAAACAACGAACAGCAGCTTTCACTTGAATTAAAGTAGATTATGAGTGGTTTTCATTATTTTCTTCATCCAAGTCTTTTTAAAGATATGACACTACATATCTTTAGATGTTTAGGTACAAAAACACAGATTTTTTTTTTTATTATTATTTTTTTTCCCATCAATCTTTGATACTAGATTACTTCCAGATTACTTGCTAACAATAGTGCAGACATTGTGTCAGGGACATTTTCTATCCCTTAGTCAGGGCCTCTGTATCCAACCTGTTCTTCAAAGTGTCCAAAGGAGAGTGTGCCCTCACTGGAGAGTAACAGTGTAGTCTTACAAGAGCTCAGAAAGAAGGATTATTGCCAGGGCTGGTAGTAGTCAACAAGGCTTTTTACACAGGCAAGTACAGAAGTGCAATCTTGAATTCCAACAGAGGAGATTTTTATTTGTTGGCTTGTTTTAAAACAAAGCCATATGTATTCCTGAATAGTGACCATGCACAGCTGAAACAGGTAGGTCCTTTATTTTATTGTGTTTGAATTAAGTTTAACAGTTGCTAGCAAACACAGCAAGGCCCTATTTCTCTGCCTAAAGCCACCAGACCTACGTACTAAAACCTTTTTCCTCTCTCCTGGGATTGTGTGCACACCTCAGCACTATGTCATAGACAGGAAATTTCAAGGGTGTTTATTTTACCTTTCACTCCATAATTACTCAACCATCTTCAGGAAAAGCATTGTCTCTTTCAGAAATCAAAATCCATCCGTTGTTTTCCAGATCTAAACCATAATTACTGGCGATATTTTTAGATTTAGTCTCATCTTCCTATTCGGCTTGACGATACCTTAATTACATCCTGACAAGGTGTAGGAATCAACAGCGGCAGGCTAAATTGTGGCATTGAGTTGTAGTCCTTTCTCAGGCATGTGTGGGTTCATGCTGCTGTGGTAAGGAATTGTACCTTCCATAAAGCCCCTCTCTCTGGCTTGCAAAAGGAGATAAAAGCCCTTCTCTAAACCCTGCTCTCTGCCTTATGGAGCCCAGTACAGGCAGACTGAGCACTTGCTTAAAAGAGCACTGAAAGGATTTCTTGTATAATCTGTAAAATATGTTTTCTTTTTCTGCTCTTGTACATACTTGGCCCTGAAAAATATATCTTCACATATGAGCTAATGTTAAGACAGAATTCAAATATGCCCTTAAAGAGTTGCCTTTCCACATTTTCAGTACCACACGTATATTGTACAGCAGTCAAAAGCTGCCTCATGAATTTCAGAGTGTGGAAGATCGACAATAGATTTTCTTTTTCCTGTCACTTCAGACTTGGGACAGATCTGCCATCTTCTTTCCTGTCCCTCCATGACAGTCTCACACTGCAGTGGTTTTCTGTCTGTGCTTAAGAGAAGTGTATGCTTACTTCCCTTAACCTTACTCTGACTTATAAATAAGCTCTGGGAGGATCAAGTATGGCATTGCAGCTGTATCCTCTCCAGCATTCCACTCTGGCATATTCTCAATGCCTCCATGACCTGCTTTATCAAGAAATGAGATTCTTGTGCTAACTCCAGAGTGGACATCTGTGAATGTGCTGCTGTTATTACCACAGGCTCCCTCTAACATGAATTGCAGGCTGAGGTTCACAGAAATTTGTTAAACATTAAGTATACAGGGCACTGAAGAGAGTAGATGGTGCATGTGGCATAAATATTTATTGGAATGTTTTCTCTAAGTCATAAGTGGCAATTAATTACATCAAACCCAAAGGAATAAGCCTTAATGGGAAGAAAATATTCACAGCTGGTTTTGCAGCAATGGATTTGAAGAGATAACTCAGGAAGATTCATTAATGCAGTCCAGCCATTAAAATAGGTATAGTCTCTAAAATATCAAGAACCATAAATCCACAAAGTCATTTGAGATGAGTACCTTCTGAAGGAAAATTTGGACTAAATTTCAAACACATTACTGCTAAAAATTCTGGAAGGAGAGCAGTATAACACACTTCTGACAACAAACAAGGTGTACCTAAAAGAAAATTGTGGCTGGGTGGGGGAGACAAGGGAAAGTAATGTCAGGACCTTATTTAGGTGAATTTGAGTGACTCACAGGAGATACGCTGAGTTGTCTGCTTTTGGAAACACTCCATTAGGGCCTGCAAGAGGAGTGGTTGGAAACCTCATCTAACCATGTTAGATAGCAGTTGTGCAGCTCACAGGATTTTTACATGGAAACTGAAAGGAGTAATGTGGCTTTTGTGGCCATCCCCGTGAAAATACAGGGCAAGAATAGGCAAAAGACTTCCTCCACTCACAGCTATAGATGGGAATTTCCTCTCTCTAATCATGCAAAGGACCACGCACCAGAAGGAAAGCTCAGACCTCATTTCAGGTTGATGCTTCTCCAACCTGCCTTGCATCCTGTTGTAATTCTGGGCAGAGAAACTGTCAGTAGAGGGCCAGGGTCCTACTTTGACAAAATGGATTTTTTGATGGTAGCCTGATCTGACTTTGGTGAGATAAGGAAGGTACCGCTGTGGGATACCTGTCATGAAGCCTTTTGAGTTATTTGTAGTACAGAAGATGGGCCTGAGCTGCTTCATATTCTGAGGTTACCACTGTGTGCAGGGCTGGGGGTAATTTTCTTCACAGTGGCTGGTGTGGGGCTGTGTTCTGAATTTCTGCTGAACACAGGGTTGATAACAGAGAGATGCTTTTGCTATTCCTGAAGAGGGCTTGCCCAGAATCAAATTTTCCCTTGCACTGCCCCCACCAGTGAGTTCACTGAGGTGCACAGCAGGCTGGGACAGCAGACCCCAGCTGACCCAAGGGATGTTCCATAGATGTGACGTCGTGCTCAGCACAGGAAGCAAGGAGGATGGAGAGAAAAGGAGGGACAGAAATTCTCCCACCTCTATAATATTTCTGCCTCACATTTTCATTCATGCAAATCCTTTTGCAAGCAGCTACAGGGCATATCTAGTACTTCCAAACTAATATTTTAATTTCTGCATTTCACAGCTGGTTCCTCTGCCAGAATCGTTTTGGCAAGCATGGAAATTAATGCAAGACAAGCATTGCATCCAAATGCTAATGGATGATTAGCTCTGTCTTCCAGAAACTTTTTTAATTCTGAGTCACTATAAGGCTATTTCAAACACCTCATATAAGACATATTCCAGCTCAAGATCCTGTTTAACCGTGTAAATATAAAAGGTCAGATTTTACTGTGAATGGAGGAGAGAGCTACATCTCTTATACCATTTCTATCTACTAGTCTCCTATCTACTAAAAATGTGCACTCTGCATTAGCGATAACTGCTAGTGACTCCAAAAAGAAGTGATGAGAGCCAGTGGCAGTGAAAATAAGTCACCAGAATTTGTCCAGAGAAGAAAGGGAAATTATAATCTAAAAACAAATACCTGCAACAGAAAAGCAACAACTGGTAATTTTCGGTTTCCTTATTTCTTATGATACTTCAGATCACAAAAATATGTCAATCCTTAAAGCACTAGATACTATATATACGTCTTCAGTAGATACTTCTCTGTATGTTCAGGAAAAGGAGCCACTTTTGGAAGTTACTGATTACATTTTTCCATCCCAAGACAGCACACCGATTCAATAGCAAGGCATGAAACAAAATCTTGCCTCTTCCCTAAACTACTCCAAGTTTGACTAATAGGAGGCAAAATAATAGTAATGATTAAAAAAAAAAAAAAAAAAAAAAAAAAAGGTGGGAGAATACTCTGAAGGAAAACTCTGAAGTATACTACCTGAAACCCACACATGTCAGCTAGTAGTTTGTTAATGGTTGAGATCTCTCTTTCCCAGAAATTGTAAGAAAGTGTCTTTTCCATTACATGCTTTACAATCACAGTGCCACAAGCCTCACTGCTCTGCATGAAGGCATTTTAAAGCCTGCTATAAAACCAGAAGGAAGATGAATGAAGATGATACATTGGGCATTATGAAACCATATGCAAAAGAAAGCCACATGCACACTCCTGCTTCAGATAATCCTCATTTCCTCTTCATTAGTGTCTGTGTGTGACTGCACAGTTTTATCTTTAAATAGCTGAGAAATGTGTGAGTGGGCCTGAGTGGATGCAGGAACCGTGTGCCCCCAGGCAGGGTGTCTAATTGCTCTGCTCCAGCTGAGGCTTCTGCTGGCTGTGGCAGCAGAGCTCCTCCTGAGTGAAATGAGCAGTTGTTTATCACACAGATAAACACAGAAGCCTCATGACAGTGTGAGAACTTAAAGAACATACCAGGGTGTAAGCTTTTCTGCACAGCTTTGTGCTCTTAGCATGGAACCCTAGCTTCTACTGTTGGTTGAACCTAACTGCAGCTGAGAGGTTTGCCACAGGTGTTCTCCAAAGAGTTTCTGTCAGGACCTTGGATAGGCAAAGGGTGTGTCCATGCATCCTGTGAACTGAAAGATGCACTGCAGCTGTCCATACAACATCTGTAAGTTAGGGCAAAAACAGAAATCACCACACATTTCTGCATCACTGAAGTTACCAAAAACACCACTTCTTATAGTACTGGAGGAACCTAGCGCAGGCTGAGATTTCCAGCTCCTTTCCCAAAAAGATCCAATCCAATCCTCAAGCAGATGCCAAGATTTCTCACCTCTTTGGTCTTCTGCAGAGAGACTACAGAAGCCCAGCCTTTAATCATCACTGTAGAAGTTCTCCTTCCTGTAGTAAGAGTCTATAGACCTGCAGATTTAAGAGGGCCATGAAGAAGGCAGATGTTTTCCTGGTAGAAGCTTGTCTAGGGAAGGAAGTTCAGACCAGAATACCTTTCCAATTCCTGGCTTTACTATTTCAGATACAAGAAATTGAAAGCTAGAGGATTCTTATTTTGTTCCAGGGGTTTGTTCTAAACCCTTCAGAAGTGTTATTCAGGTATTTTTTTATCCAACTGTGTATGCAACTAAGTATGTGGAACAAACAACTAATTTTTTTTTTTTTAAATTGCAGAGCTTAAAAATGGTAATGAAAAAGCTAATAATCTGACTGACTCATGGACAGATCTTTATTTCTGTCAGCTGCTATGTAATTTAGTAGAAAAACATATATGATTACAGCAGCCCTATGGTCTGGCTCTGGGAATGCAGAGCTTGTGAGAATGGATAGGTACTTCAGCCTGACACACAGGGATTAGGGATGGATTCAATAATTCTGATGTCATGGCCACCTCCTCCAGCTTGCAGCAGATGTTTAATTGAGATATTCCATGCTCTTTTTAATTGTCAGTATGAAAATGTGGGTTGTCATATTTTTAAAGTACTTTTTTCTAGGTGTATGAGAAGAATGAGTATCAAATTCACCAAAATTAATTTTCCCAGTTAAAATCACTTTACTATGAGAGTTTAAATAATTTCCCCATTTACTTCTTGAACAGTATATTTGGGTAAGCTAAGTCCTTCCAGATCCACACATCCACCCTGCACCGTTTTTGTTTTTTACTTCCCCCAAAGTTCTTGAAGAACTCTGTGAGAGGACATTATCTAGCTTTACTATTTCATACTGGATTTGGGAACTCAGTAAAACAGACCTCAGCTGGGGAAAGACCTAAATCTGTCCAAGAATACCAGTGATTAGGCAAAACATTCTCCTAAAGCAGCTGTGGGTTTGTGTGAATAAAAATAATTTGACAAACTAGTTGAATTAGATTTAAATTATTTTGATTAATTTTTTAAAGAATCAAGAGAACACCTAGGATTACATCCTCAGTAAAGATGCATGATTAGAGTTTCTGGTTGCCTGTTTACCAACAGAAATAATTTCAGGCTAAAGTGAAATAGTTACTTTTGAGCTTACTGGATGATGTCTGTCTAATTCGACAAAAGGCCAGAGGTTCCAGAGCCAGAGTTCCTATTGGTTTCATGAATGCAGATGAAACTGGGAAATTGTAAGGGTGTGAACTCAAGCCTTCCTTATACAACAGAGAAACCAGACAGAGCTACACTTTAATAAAGTCTGCTGAGAGGAAAATGGCAGTGGCAGAGCTTACACATCAATTTAAGATGGTAATACACAGATAAGCAGACTTTTCTTATCTCAGCACTCACACAGCCAGTCAGACAGCCAGCTGTTTTCCAGACTGATTCATAAGCACAAGAACCTATACCATTCCTTCTTTTTCAAGTAATCTTGCTGCCTCAGAGCTCTACCTATTTATAACCTGTCTAACAGCTGGGGCAGAGCTGCCCTGCAATTTGTGGAGCATGCATGAGCAGACAGATGCTGTGCACATCTACTGCAGCAGAAACAGGTCAGTCCCAAAAGGTTTGATTAAAAATGATGGAAATCATCACTGTCACCAAACTGTATCCATCACAAAGCTGTAATTTCTGTTGCTTGTAACAGTGGTCAGCATGTAGCTGGATGTTTTGTATGCTGAATTTAAATTCCGTGAATGGAAGGGTGAAATAATCCTTTTCAAGGGGAGAAAACACAATGGTCTTGGTTTAAAAATCTAAATTTTATGAGCCAGAAAGCAAGAAGGAGGACTGGGTGAGGATGGGTCTGGTGAAGAAAAGGAAGAGCTGAGGAAATTATCCAGATTGGTTAGATTTTACAGTCCTAATTTCTTACAGTGTATAATGCTGCATATTTATCATACGACTCAGCTCAAACAAAACCCATCATCAGAGCTTCATGCATTGTTCCTTAATTCTCACCCCATCCTCTGAAAAGCAGAGAGAACTTACAGAATAATCTGCTTTTAGTAAAGATTTTTTTTTTTTTATCAGAGGGGAGAAGGGGCCTGTTTTAAATCTAGGGACAACAGTTTCTGATCCACTAGATACAGTCCTGAAATCCCTTCACAGAAAGCTTTGAGTAGAGATTTATGATGAGAAGTTCCATGAGGTGTGACAACCATGGAGCTGCTGGTTTTCCCTGCTGCCCTGTAGAGTGCCAGCTTCCCACTCCTTTCTCCCCAGTGTAGTCCAGTCTCTCCAGCTAAGCTTGGGAGACTGCAAAATACAACAGACCTGCCCCACTGGGTGAAAAACAGAAAAAAATAAGATACATGGTCTGAACTATTATGCATAGTAAAATTTACTTAAAAAGATTTTTTTTGGGGGGAAGAACATGTTGTGTATTATAATTAAGTGATAAGTATAATTAGAGTAGTAGAGGCAAGTAAGGAAGAACTAGCTCAGTTTAAAAACTCAGAACCAAACACACTATTCCAGATACTGGTGTTTTAGCTGCTGATGTGACAGCCTGTATGGAGTTGTATAAAGCACAATTGGCTCTTTCTATCCACTGATGTCTGCACTTACACCTTGCTAATACCTGCTCACCCTGACACCCTGAGACCTGCAGCAGGCGGGATTTGAGGCAGATCAGCCTCTCAGTCACTGCTATGGAGTATTTTCACTTGACATCTTTGTTTAGCAAAATCATTTGCATTTTTTAATTAGGCTTGGCCAGATTGACTTTCTCATCTTTCTCAAGTACTGAAAAATCCTGTAAAGCACCCCAGAACAGTTTGCTGTGCACAGATAAGCAGAATGGATTTAAGTACTTATGACGCTTTAATCTCATTTTGTGCTTCTACGTGTCATACAAATGTCTTTGAAAAAATAATTGATTTTTATAGTAGTTTAGAGCAATGCTGTACCAAATAAAAGTATCTAGGTGCGTTAAAGAAAACATTAAGTAAATACTCAACTGTTCCAGAAATCTAAGCATTCATTTAGTGATGTACCATCAATGTTCTCTTTTTTGTAAATCAAACATTATCATAATTTCCTGCTTCAGTTGCTTATAGGATTAAAGAATTCATCTCTTTGGCTTTGTAGACCACAGGCAGCTGTATTTCTTGGCTTACCAAAACCAGCCTGGGCAGAGACTGCCAAGACAATCAGAATTTGGGGCTGCAGGGAGTCAGTCTTTCACCTTGGTTTCATTGTTAAATAGCTTGGGGTTTTGACACCATTAAATATTTTATATTCTTTGGTGCATTTGGGACAGTGTTCTTAGACAATGATGGCTTCAGTCATTTTAAACAAAACCTTTTGGGACTGACCTCTGTTTCTGCTGAATTATTTAGCAGAATCTGGCCTATAATCAATCACAACAATTAAAACTTCATTGCATCATTGCATTTTGGCAATTTAAAGTTTCAACAGTTTCTATGAAATCTTTTCCCTGGAAGTGTCTAAAATTCATAAGTACTGTTTTATGAAGTTTTGTCTTTTTCTTTCTGGAGCAGCCTGGCCACTGAGGCATTATTGCAGACTGTGCTTGTATTTCAGTAACAGGCTCACCCTGCTGAGCAGGAGGTCAGAAGAGGCAGGAAAAGGATAAGGTGCAGGATTGGCTTCTGAGCAGCACACAAACTTATTTGGGGTTACTACTTATTATTTTTCTCATGAACAAATTTTTCTTTAAAATTCCCCCTTTCTGCACTGGTCTGACTGAACCATAATTTTTCCATACCAACAATTTTCAAATACAGGAAATGGAAAAAGTCAAAATTAACTTGAACAAAGCTAAATGATGGTATGAATTATGGTTTATTGGTTTATATTTATCATTTTTTTATTTGGACTGGCCTTAAAATCAGATCAGTTAACTGTCACAATTATATTAGCTAGTCCTCTGAGATTCTATTTAACATTTAAATGGATACAGAAAGAAAGAAAATAAATAAGCATAATAAGACCTATCAAAATAAATTAGGAAGATTAATGTAGGCATATAAGGTTTTACAGAAATTTGCATTAACTCTTTAGCCTTGCACAAGCAGTAATACTTTCTATTCATTCTGCAGTAAAAACTCCTTTTGATGCCAGTCTATAAATAAAAGTGGTGGCAAAAAAATTTAACTTTGTAATTGTGATGAGAAACAAGAAAAGATTAGAAATATTAGGTTGGCTATTGCTCCTGGCCTTGATGGGTGCAGTCATTTCTGTGAAGGAAGTTTTACACCCAACGTGTAAATTCATTGGGGCAGTCAGAGTGGCTGATAACAAGATTCCCATCAAATGCAGTGGATTTGCCCAAGAGCCCAAATCTCTGAGGATGCCATGTAGGGAAACTTCTACTCTCCAAAGCCTGAGTCACAGGGAAAACCTGAGAGTAGCTTTTCAGCACATGAATTAGAACTATATTGTAGAATTTATACTGAAAGTTGGAGCCATAGAGGCCTCAAGTATCAGTTATGAAAGTTTTCTTTTAGTAAATAATTGTGGTGAAGTGACCAAAGCTACAAGCTTCAAAAAAAGTTTGCAATCATTCTCCTTTCACACAAGTCCTACCAGACCTAGATGATAAAAAAAATTCCTAGGATTTTTTTAGGATTCAAAACTATTAGTTTGTTTCCTTATTAGCTAATGGATGATCTTATGTGACATTTTAGAACATTTATTTAGAAATCATCATTTCACAGCTATTTGGTTTTTATATTTCTAAAAAAAGAAATTGTACTTGAAACTCTACTGGGATTACAGGATTTAAGAAATTGCAATTTAAAAGAACAGAGAGGTCAATGATTAGGGGATCTTACAGACAGTACAATATATACACTGTATATACTTATAATACACACACATACACATTTATATCAATATATCACAAGAAATCCAAGAGCTTTTATTTAGCCATCACATTAGCATAAATAAAATAAGTGAAAATAAATGCAAAGTTCTATTCGGGAGCTTTGCAGATCAGCATTTTGCTAACCATCAAAACAAATGCTCCTGTCAGACACTGACTGTATGGATACAATCTGCTGAAAAAGGCATTTATGCCATCCTAATATAAGTCAAAAATAGATGAGTGATTCTGGTCATTTTCAAAGAGACAAAGCTCAGGGCAAATTTCTGGACAAAATCTGTCATATTTCCACTCCTTTGATGTTTTCAGTGGGTTACAGTTTACTTTGGCTCACAACTACTGGGTAAACCAATATTTTTTCCTTGGGCTTTCACTGACTTTAGCTCCTGAGGGAGCCCATCATGCAGTTGTAGATTCTCTGAAATAGTCACCATTCCAGTGAGCAATGCCTTGGAGCAACTCTATTCTGTTATTGTGCTGTGGGGAAATTACAGTGATCTAATCTTTCTAAAGACAGGAGACTCAGTCTTAGGTCTAGTAGAAGTTTAGAGCAACTGTATTGTTTCTCTACTTTGCAGAGATGAAATTAGGATGAGAATAGGCTCAGAATTCCAAATCTGCCATCCTGTCACAGAGTTATTGCCAAGAGCAGAAATTATTGTGTGGTCAAAGATTCCATTAAATCCTTAAAACAACTGTCACAGCAATCACAGTTAATGTAAAATTCAATCTTCTTCACAAACTGTACCTTCACAGTCCTACATTTAAAAAGGTATAAAGTGTTTAGAATAATAGTGTATAAGAAACAACACACCCCCCGAGAACAAACATTACCTGCCCAAAATATGGAGGGGAAACAGCATGGAAGTAAAATGCCAAGCCTTTAGTATTTCACGGGATAATGCTGAATAATGATCAGAACATCACTGCACTGGTGTAAGATGCAGGTCATTCACAAGCAGCAAGGCAAGATGCAAAGAGGCACAGCAAGGTGCATGTTAATTTAAAAGTGACACTGGGACAGCTGCATACCTGGTCACCCAAACCAGGACAGAGGGACACAGCTGGCTGTCCTGACGTACAGCTGCCTTCTGCTCCTGCCACTGCACTCTGCTCAGCAGCAGATGGAAACATTTAAAGGGAACAAAATCCCTGTTGAGGGCTGAGGGAAGCTCTAACTGCGAGGGGCAGCACTCCTGCATGATCCTGCCTTTCCTGATGTGGAGCTGCAGTTGCTGCTGCAGTTCTCTGCTGTGAGGACTGCATTCCTACCAGCACTTTAACTGTTTTTTTACATAAAACTACCTTCAGTCCTGGCCTTAGTTGCAGTTGCTCACCTTCTCATATCCCACTGTTGTATCCTACACATCCTCAGGTTTAGGCATTTACACTGTTTTAACTTGGCACCCAGGAACTGCCTGCTCAGAACTACTTTCTCCTGGGATCTCTCCTGGGGCTAATTACCTTTTTCACTTCTGTTTGTAGGAAATTAAACATGAGTTTTATAGGCAGATAAAAGAGCAGTCCCAAACCAGTTGTCCCCTCTAAGTGTCTCGTGGAGTGTCTGAATTGACACCTGGCATGCATTGACTCAGTGATGTGTCAGGAAGAGGATGGGAAAAGCAGAACAGCACAGACCTGGGAGATAAAGACTCTAATGAGCTTATTTTCTCGACATCATTTACATCCTGACATACCAACCCGGACAGCACAGAGCACGGAAATTTCTACACAGTTGTGCTGCAAGTCCAAACATGTGCACAGACATTTAGCCTCTGCTGAGGTGTGTGGCACCAAACCCAGCCTGCTGGTCTCACCTAGGCCAAAGCTGAGGATCAGATGGATCACTGGTGGAATGACAGTTCCATGAATGAAGCAGTTTGTGTCACCTGCATATAGTCCTGCTACCACTTTGACAGTTGATTTAATCAGCTATAATTAATTTAATCCAGCTATTGGTGGATAAGACACTAAGAAACTGTGTTTAGGAGTGTCCTTTAGGTTACAAAGTCATAGTCTCAAATGTGAGAAAATGGCAGATACACAGTACTCTGATTCTGCATAATTTCCCCCACTTTTTGAAGGCTTTCTGTTCACTGAATCAGGCAGCAATACTGCATTGCATAAATGTGGGCATATGAGGTAAAATTCAGGTTGCACAAGCCATCTGTATATAGTTCTTGTTTTTGAGACTTGTCTCTTCAGTTTAACTTCCTTTCTTTTAAAATAGATATTGAAATTTTTGGGAGGGTGGTATAATGTAGATGTATTGGATTTTATGGGGGAAAAAAAGCCCACCTCCTGCAGCAGTTCAAGCAAGTGTTGACCATAGTCCTTCACAACACAGAACATAAGACTGTGGCTGTCACTTTGCTTACCAGGTTAACTATATCCTGAGGCCATTTGTTAGTGAGGAAAATATACTGTGTTTACATTAGATCCTTAAATACTTAATACAAAAGAGTTTCTTAATATATAGTTCTTTTAAGAAGTGAGTTGTCTACATAATTTCTACACCAACTCAAGAGCAGATTTCAGGACTTCACCAATCTCTAGAATTTACCCCATGCACCTCTTACCAGTCATAGAAATTATCATGCAAAATATAGAAGAAAAAGCAAAAAAAAGTGTTTCTCGATTTGCTTTTGCTTTTTATATGATCCTGGAAAGTAAAGACTTCTTCAAGAGCTCAGCAAGTTAGAGATGTAAACCTTCCTGGAACTATCCTAGTAGAAATGCTTGGAGTGTTTGATGAGAGGAAAGTTGAGGGTCAGACCCAAATTGTGCTGTTGATACACAAGAATCTGCATAGCGCAAGAGTTGCTATTTACAGTGTGCCTGTGCATTAAAGGGTTTGGGGACATGCAGCATCCTGCTTTGTTCTACCTTTCAGTGCATTGGTACATGCTCACCTAAAGAACAGCACTTTTCTCTCTTGAGCAAATGAGATTTCTTGGAACAACTATGTAATCAAAAGCAGATACTGGCATCTTCCCGGGAAGCTGTGGGTGACCATCTCAGTGTGTAAAGCCTGAATTCGGGTGGTGTTTCCTTTCTGTATTATGCAACACCATTCAAATTTTGTTGTTTTCTCCCTCCAAAGTATTTCCTGAGACAGAAAAAAAAAGGCAGTATCTTGAAGTCTCTGTAAGTAGATTGGTGTAAGTGGAAAGCAGACACACTTTGGAACTGAAAAGGTGGATGTGGGAAGTCAAGGATGTGAAGAGTAAAGAAGTGGCTGGGAAAGGACTGACATTTAAAGATAGCATGATGAGGAGAAGGTTGTGTTGCAATTAAACAAAGCTGCATCTGATACAAAAATTTTAAAAATCATAATTAAATTTAGGTTAGCAAATCCAGAGCTGACCTTGGCTCTTTCTTCATAATTTATACAGTATTTCCATCATAAATATTATTAATTGTTCTCTCGTGTTGTTTTGCCTTGTTTCAATGGAGTTATCCCTGATAATTACTAGAAGTCAATTAAGCAATGCAAACTAAATGAGAGCTTGCATTATGTAAGCAGAAAACAGGGAGAGATTTTTCATAATATATCATTTTCTCTTTGAGCACCACTGTTGAAGTATCTCCAACAAAAATACCCTCACAGTGAACTTCCTTGAAGGAAGCAGTAGTGCAGAGCAGGCCAGGATGGAACTGCAGAGGTAATTTATGGTTACAGTACCTCCCCATCTAGTCCTGCTTCCTGCTCACAGCAAAGGGAAAAAGTAAATGAGTTTGTCAGTGTCTTTCTCCACCATAAAACTGTTTTTGTTTAAAAATCACCTATAATTAAAACTGCAAAATCCACAGAACGGGAAATGCTAAAAGACTGCATTGGCAGTGTAATAAATCAATGTCAATGGAACTTGACAAGTGTATTTGGAAACTGGATCAGTACCGCCACATGTTTTATGTGCAAGTTCATTAGGTTCTGAAAATGAATTAAAAAAAATAAACTAAAAAGATAATGTGACTTAAAATACTAGATATTCCTGCTTGTACTGAGGTTTCTTCTGTGGAGGCATTAGTGAGTTATGTGCCACGCACACCTGCACCAGAGATGATTGTTTTGGCTGCCTGGAGAGGGCCAGGCTTTAGGGTGGCAGGGTCATTGGTAGCAGTGCCAGTGTTCATCACAGTCAAGTCATGAGCCATCATCCCATGGAGGCAGCAAAGGACAAACCAGGGTTTAGCAGAGAATCAGGTGTTGGGCTGGAATGTCCCTGAAGACACAACTGCTCCTGTGCAGCTTTTTCACAGCACTCAGTAACATCCCTACCTTCAACATGGGGTGACCATGCTGGAGAGGACTTGAAACTGGCCCCACACCTTCCCACACTCCTGCCCTGGTGCCAAATTTTGCCTAAGCAAACACACCTCCCTGCACCTGTAAACTCATAACTCATATTTCAAGTTGTTGTGGGCAAGTTCATGTGCAAATCAAGACATTTTCTAATGTTTTTTGGTAACTACCTATTGCTGGTATGTGAAATGCCTGTATGTGAAAACCCAGTACAAAGTAAGAGAAATGTTTGTCTAATAAACTGTAACAGGTTTAGGACATTACATAACTACCATTCTATGTTGCTAGAGGGTATTTTTACTATTTTGTAGCTTAGACATTTTTATAATTGTTTCTTAAAAGTTCAGCAGATGACAGTGGCATATCCCGATTGTTGTCGTTATCAGGAAAAGAAATATTTTTGCTAAAATTGTGAAAGGGCTGGAAAATATGTTTCTAAGTTCAAGTAAAGATGATATTAAACTATTTGAAAGGGCAAAAAGCTTTCTTCTTCACTGGTCGTTTTTTTTTTTTTTTTTGGTTTATAATGGGAGCACTGGCTGGATCTTTCCATCTGCTGTGCTGGCTGTTACTGCAGATGGTCATAATCTGTACATATGGCATGTGCATATATAAACTGAAATCAGGGTTGTCTTGGTGTAAAAGCAGGCACACAACAGGAGCTTGGGTGCCTAACACAACAGTGTTGGTGAAGGGGATGATTTGGAGTATTTTCATTTTCTTTGGGATTTTACATGGAATGAGGGAAAGTATTTCCTCTTCATTGAAAAAGAAGAAATTTAAAAAAAAAAAATCACTCATCTCTTTTATATTAAATTTTAGATCTGCAATTTATTTGGAATCAGGTGTTAGCTTCAGTTGCACCTTGAATTTGTGTTAGGTTTTGGGTTAAATGAGGACAATACAAAACTCTAATAAACTTCACAGTCAGCCTAGTTTTGGAGTCCCTGCTCCTAACTCAGAGCTGGAGGAGGGATTTTGTCATTAGAAAATGGCTTTTCATTAAGAATAAAGTGAAGTGAAGTGAAGTGAAGTAAAATCTTCAGAAATGAAATGGTCTTTAGATCTGAAATTTCTGTTTAAGTCAATCTCACTACCATTAAATAGTTACTGAAACTCATAATAATCAAAAAAGTGTCAAAAACTCTTGTCATCAAAAGTAGAATTTACTGGTGCTCACCAGGCAGTTAAGCTGTTCTGCACCTGTGGTGCCCAGTTAGCAGTGCTGAAAACTTCCTGTTGAATATTGGCTGATGAGCCAAGTTTTAAAAATTACTTTCATAAAGTTCTAGGCTTCTCATAGACATTCTGGAAAGTTAGGAAAAATACTCCAATATTTATGTGGTGTGCAGAAAAACTCTAAAAGCAACTCACAATTGCACTTACAAAATATTTAGCAACAAGTACTTGAAGTCATTGGAAAAACAAAACATGAAGAATTTATCAGATATATAATCAAATGTATTTTTAACCTTCCCTCTACTTTTACTAAGGTCCTTAGTTTATCTGCAACATTTACTCATTCATCAGATGAGTCAATTGTCAGCACAGATAAAGTCATGACTCTTATTCCTTTGTTTCCTCCTTTCTTAGCATCTACTCCTCAGTTCTCTTTACTAACCTTTCTACCTTTCTTGTACTAGGAAAAGGTTTCAGACTCAGCTACAAGGCTAGAAAATTAAAATATAGTAACTTTAAAAGGGTGGCTGCCATTCTAATACAACTTAATAAAGTGCTTTTTCTTTTTCTTTCTCATTACAGGTTTGTTTTGTGAATTTAGATGCCAACAGAGATGATTGCAGCGATGAGCAAGTGAAACAGGTAACTGCTTAGGTCTTAAAGACATGCACAATAGATCTATTTAGGCCCACCTGAATAGGACTCTTCAGTAAAAATGCAGATTAAAAGATTGAAAAGTAAAAATGCAGAACGAATCAAATTTTAAGCATTACAGAGAGCAATGCATAAGGAATTTGAAGTTGTCTCAATACTGGGCTATGCTACATATCATTTCTTATTCTCATCCCAGAAATTTGTAATGGATTGTTGCAGTCTGAATTCACAGCATTTATACGAGTAGATTTCTTGTTTTTATTAGAGAAGTGTTCACGGACATGTTATACATGCTTTTTTTTTTTTTTTTATTTATTTTTTTTTTTTTTTTTTTTTTTTTATTTTGGCAAAAACTACATTAAAAGAGTTTCTGGTGTCCTGCTCTGCCACCAGTTTCTGATTTCTTTCTCTGTCCTACTGCCAAAAAGCCTCCGAAAATCTCCACTCATGTAGGTCTTGTTCAGCTAAGCTGTCTAACTCAGTCAAACTCCACATAGGTGGACTATGTGCTCTTGAGGAGGGGGTCTAGATAAAGCAGAACTAAAGGTGTGTTTGATCTGTTTAACTGAAAGTTACAAGGGTTGGAAAAAAGAGCTTTTTCAAAAGCAATACAACACCTTGGTTATTTTATAAGCACTGAGACAAACTACATTATGAAATTGTATTTAAAACACATCCATTCCATAAAAAAAAACTTAAATCTCATAAGTCACATAATAAAGAAAGGGTCTGGTGTCAGTTTTGTGCCTACATCTTCCTTTATCAGTTCCTTTTCATCATCCTGGCTATGTTTGACACACCAATACAGAAGCATTATGTAGCAAGTGGACCCAGGTAGGATCTCCTGACAGTACCCAGGAAGGTCCATGGTTAAACCATTACAGTTAATTTGCTGGAAGCACTTTTAGCTCACAGAACAACCAGTGCTGGCACCTTGATGCCTTCTGCAAGTCATTTGTTAGCAGGAACAGTTTTTCTATGCTGTTTTCTGCATCCTGGATCTGTGAAAATTCAGCTGTCAAAAATAAATATGGCATCTTGCAGCAAAATGATTTTTCTATTGAATCAGCAGGTTAACTGTGCAGAACAGCTTGAGAGGTTTTACTTTACTGGGCCACAGAAGCACTGGTTGTTTGCTAAAATGCAGTGGTTTTATTGTTGTTTACAATGTTTGTTGAGGAACAAAAGCTGTAAGAGGAAACACCAAAAGTTTCTCCCTCAATCTTAGAACTAGACATCTGTTCTCAGTTTTCAGTGCAGGAAATAAAAATTCCCTGCTAGCACAGGTGCTATGCATTCTTTTCCAAAAGGAAATCCCCTCACCCCCATTTTTGTGTATAATAAGCAGGTTTTGTGAATTAGTGGAATTTTATACAATACACTGGTGTGGTGAAAGCATTTCTTAGAAGAATTTTGAAGATTTAGCACAGCTGTTGTTCATATGAAATATATAACTATTTAATAGCAGGTATTTGATTTACTAATAGGTTCTGTTAGGATTTTGTATTACTGATTGAACCTCGAAATGGGTTAAATTGGGGAGTTTTGTGTAAAATAATTATGCTTCCAGATTTCTTTTTATACTGAAGAAAATGTAAAGAAGTGAAGATAGATAAAATGCCGTAACTTCTTTCCTAAGAAACCTGATAAAATGGGGCAATTTAGGCAGTAGAAAAACAGAGATACTTGAGGAAGTGTTCGTGATAACAGAAAGGTTATAATTTGGAAAAAAAAAAGGATGAGAACTTTTTTATGCTATAGTGAAACAACAAACTGAATTGAAGCACTGAATTCAGTTATGTCACATAAAAATACTTAGTCTCATCTGAAGATCAGTCCCCTGAAAAGTGAATGGTTTCCCAATATTGATTTAGCTTTTCTAAGCCAGAAAGTTTTATTATATCTAATTCAATCCAAGGAAAATAACAGTACTGTGAGCTTAATATTTTGAGGATGAAAAGGAAAAAGCACTGAAGTAATGTTGCCTTGGTTAGTAACTAAAGCAGATGGCTGGGTGCCCAAACCTGCACTCCCTGAAGGCTTTGGCACACATTCTGCACTGACACATGACCATGGTGGTGCAGAAAATGGAGGTGGTTTTACTCTGCTCCTGCTCTAAGGGGTCAGCCTTGGTTCTCTGAGAGTGCAGTTCTCTCTGCCAAGGATCTGTGAACAGAGTAGGTATTGTCTTTTTGGCCCAGCCTTCATGCACAAGGGCACACAAATGTCCCCCACATGTGCAGGGGGCAATACAGATCTCCTGTATAGCATCACTGAGCTGTCACTATTACTGCTTTTGCCTCTAACAAATACATAACGTACAGGGAGCGACTGTATCAGTACAAATGGAATGTCATGAAAGTACCACAATGTAACAGCTAGGAAAGGCATGTTTCCTGTATCGCCAATATTTTTGCTGTTCCATGTTTAGCATTGCATCGATTTGGTTGGCAATTTCCAGGTAACTTCCACTGGTTTCTTGCTTGTCATATGCCTGGAGGAAAACAAGAAGATTTGTCCTGTTCTCAATACCATACCTACTGAAGCTTTTGTGTTTCAGACCATGAGAGACACTGTTTTCACAGTCTAAGGAGCTTACATGTAATAGGCAGTATTTAGATGCACCAATCCAATCAAGCTGTTTAGCACGTGACAATGTGAGAGATGGCAGATTGTCCTGCTGGACAATTGAGCAGAAGTTTATACTGTCATTCTTGTCTGTCTGGTGTCTCAAAAGAAAGAATGTGCATTTTAATGCTGCCAGTTCTATTCTTAATCTGTTTGAAGTAATACTTTCAAGTGAGCTTTCTAAAAGGATGCCTATAAGTGATATTTCATTTTAATATTTATAACTGTGCAACTCAGACTTCATTACCTGAGAGCCAAATCTCTGTTTCATCCTACAGAAGTTGATCAGTGTCTCGCCCAATCTCCCCAAACTCATCAGTTCAATGAACGTACAGCCACCGAAGGAAAATGAAATAGTCCTGCTGAGTGGATTGACAACAGGAAACCTGCAGGCCGATTATGAGGTTCCCCAGGTAGGAGTCAAACTCATCTTTAAGATCACATCATGCCTATGAAGGATGGAATTCGGAAAATGGGAAAAAGAAACCTGAATGCAAAGACCTAAGATCAATTTTAGATGAGTGGAAGTTTGCAAACATACAAACAACAGCCTTTGTCAGACAGATTTGTGTGTGGTGCACGGTGAGGGGACACACACCATGTACACAAATAGGTAGGAGATCCTGCTATTCCCTCTGGATCCTGCAGATGGCTGGGTTGCAGCTGGTAATGCTGTAAGCCACATTACTCTTGATCCTTCAGGGTCAGCAGGCACTGAGGGCAGAGATGACTGATCTGTATACCCGGATTTCAAGAGTAACAGAGGGGGAAAGGAAAGAGGTAGCACTTCTGTGCATAGAGCTGGGCCAGGGCACAGCTCCTACAGACTCCCTTTCCAGTGGTCTTGCCACTTCCCCCTTTCATTCCCAATCCATCTTCACCTCTCAACTGCATTAAAACTGCAGAGTTACCCCAGAGTACAAAACTGTCTCAACAAATTTAAAACGGGAACAGGTATTTCCAGGTTTGTCTGCTGCAGATAAGAAAAGCAGGAAACTTTCTTTCACTGAAATTACCTTATCTAATAAAGCCTTCCTGAAGCAAACCCTGTGACAGCTGTGTTGCAAGATCATAGAATTTTATGGTGTACCAATAAACTGATATTAAAGAGAGCAATTACCTCTCTTGAGGTTATTGAGCCTTCTTGCCACTCATGACTAATGGCTGAATTTAGAAATGCTTAACAAATAAAAACACAGGCTGTGGTGGGAGCGATGGGGCTCCAAACCTCACATCCCAAGGAGCTGCAATACACACAGAGGTGGTCTGAGACCCAAACAAGGTAACTGAAATTCCAAAGTCGCCCTTATCTCCACAAGCCTACAGACACTGAGACTGGCAGCCCTCTTATAGAGAGTGGAGGCAAGAGACAAACAGAAACTAAATAAATTTCTGTTGAGTAAAGCTTTGCATTGAGACTGCATGAGATTTATTGACCAGATATGCCACAGCCATTCTATTGTTGGCTTTCAGAGAAATTAATTTCTAAGGTAACTGGCAGATTTTTGTTAACAGACTTTTGTGCTGCTCTCCCTCAAGCCATTTTCACAAGTACAACCTCACAAACTGGGGACTGGGGAAAAAGCAGAGGAATGCTTCATCTAAGGCTACATCTGCTTTTCGTAACATTTTTCACAATATGGTGTATGCTCAAGCCTGATTCAATTTCATAGCAGCTATCCAATCTATCTTTTCTGTTTTAACACACTCATTTGTCTGTTTTTCTGTTCAGACACATCTTTTAGGTGGAAGGGAGAAGCAGGCTAATAAACATGTTAACCAGCATAACACTCATCTCACTCTCTTTATTAGTAGATATTTGGTTTGCATGCACAGTCAAAGACAAAAGGTCCAGGATTGGGTCACCTTATGTTAAGTACTGTGCAAATGCCCAGGGAGTCCAGGGCATCTTGTGCACAGCCTAAAACTTCTGCCTTAATGCAGTCCAAAGTTGGTCCCATCCATGCTGGCTCTTTTCTGGGAGCCTGAGTTCAAAGCTCAACATCAAAAGCTGCAAAAGCTTGGCTTTGGTTCAGGGTACATCATACAGGAAGCATGGTCCCATGCAGAGACATAGACTCAGCTCTGTTGTATAAATGTGTGACTGTTTTAATATCAGTAAAATAAGGATAACAAGAGTTTCTTCTTCTCAGATTTTGTCCAACTTTCAACTTAATTGTACAGCTTCTCTAGAGAAAGCAGTTTTATATAAAGGCTGAGCACACTGTGCACTGGAGCCCCATTTCCAATGGAGGTTGTATCAGCGTGAAATAATGGGGCTTTGGACAAAGAGGGAATTGAGAGGTAGAGCATCAGAGAAACAAAATAAAACACTATTTAAAAATGGTCTGTTGGAACATCTAAAGGTGACCTGCTCTTCACAATCTTAACCAGTATTTACAGGACTGTCTTCAAACAAGTGTTGCAACAGAAATGACCCTGAAAAGGAATTCGTGCCCACCAACAATCCCCTCCAAAGAGGTGATACCAGGTAGCATGAGGTCATTAATAACAGCATGTCAGATGACTAACATCAAATAAGTCTCTTTCATTAAAATAACAAGTTGATTGAAAGCAAACAACTTGGCAATTTCAACAAAATTGCCAAGTATCCCCTGTGATACAGCTGGGTTCTCTACTAAAACACCTGTATAACAAAAGCTGTCAGTCCAAGAAGTCTTATTTTGGCATCTGTGTAACTGCACACTGCTGCTAAGAATGAAATGACAAATCGTATTGCATCTTTGTAACAGAACATTCCCGAGTTATTTATAGAGAGGGAAGCTTAAAATATGTTGTTTTTTTTTTAATTGAATAACTGAGATTCTTTTCCCCTTTAGCGTCCTTGGCTGGCAGATGTCTGCTTGGTTCAGTGTGCGAGGGGGGACAGGAGGAACAGCGCAAGCTGCATCATTTTTGAAATAAACAAGTTTCTGATTGGACTTGAGCTCGTTCAGGAGAGGCAACTGCAGATAGAAACTCGTGTCCTAAAGCCTGAGGATGACACGAACTGCTCTGTGTCCTCAATAGAAGAAGATTTCCTCACGGCCTCTGAGCACCTCGAGGATGACAATGACGCTGATGAATACAGAGCTGGTAAAAGCAGGGGGGCTGAGCATCATTCTCCTGTTTGTCACACTGCAAAACTGACAGCGATGATTAAAGAGATGCGGTCTTCATGGTTTGATGCATGAAGCCATTTATTGATACACACAGCTGAGTTTATATACCTTTTCAGTTGTAGCTAAAAATAGCACAACCATAATGTTTATATAACTGTTACATTGCTTCATCAGAGTCTTGTACAGACAACTCCAGACATGTAAGGTATTCTCTCAAAAATGCACATCTAGCACATCCTACCAAGCATTCTCTTACTTCCTGCATTCCTTCCTCAGGTTTCTGCTTTGTACTGCCAAGGCTTATGGCCTATGACAGCTAACACATCCATGCCAGCTGCAATGAGCTGAGCAGTGCTCTGACTCCTGCTCTCTAGTTGTATTCCCACACAAAACAGCTATAGCAATGCTCACAGAAATGGCACTTAATGTTAATTCATGCATATGTAATTTAGAAAATGGACAGCCATTCATATTTTTAAATTTTTGTTTGATGACAAGGTACATGGCTGTGCAATAAGAACTTTTACAGAGCAGTAACGGAGTACAAAGTTGTGCAGCTCTTTTCTTCTAAAAGTCACAAATTACTCTGCAAAAACTAATTTTTTTTTTCTCAACAGGTCATGAAAAATTAAATGTTTCAGAAGCATCTTCAGATGTGAAGAAAAATAAAGGAAAGGGATTTGAAAACATTCACTACAGAAAAGCCAGGTTGCCATACATTCTTGAAGGGAACTGCAATAAAGATAATGCAGCCACTCAGATCTCTGAAACTCTGAATATTGTGGCTGAAGATGGCATCTCACAACCTGAAGATAAGTCAGACCAGGAAATACTGTGGCAGAAGGAATTAGCAGGAAAAGGTATTTCATCGTTTAGTACTACTAATTTGACTAGTGAGGTTGAAAACTCAGCACTCATGTTAGAAGATGTATCTGTAACCAAAATGGCTAAAGAGGAGCTGGAGCCTCGGGGTGACCCCACAACCAAACACAGCAGCAAGACAGACAGGGAAGATTGTGCAGGTATCAGGAAAACTGATACTCCCTCCCAGAATGAGCAGGCAACCACAGGTCAGTATGCCACAAATTTAGCAGAATCTGTTCTGCAGGATGCATTCATTAGACTGTCACAGTCTCGACCCAGTTTCAGTGAGGAAGCTGCAGTCAGCATCTCTGTAGGAAGCTCCTGTAAGGCAGAAGATGTGTCTGCTTCCCGATCATGGAACGAACTTCCAAAGATCGTCATAGTGCAAAGTCCGGACACTTCGGAGAATGTACCTGACTGGCCAGGGTCTGCCTTCCCCAGCCTGAGCCACTGGGCTGAGGCAGAGAGCTCTGCCGAAGTTTCAGATTCCTTTGAGGAGGAACATTCAAACGGACATGACCAAAGTGCACTGGAAGTGGCTCTGGCTTGTGCAGCCACTGTCATTGGAACCATTTCCAGTCCCCAGGCTGCAGAAAAATTCCGCCGGGACCAGGAAGTCACAGACTCGAGAAGTGGAGTGGTTGCTAATGAAGAGGTGCACGCAGCATCCTCGCAGCTCCTTGACGACTGTGCTAGCACGGAATACTCCTTCCCATCTGCACTCTGTGGCATGACTCAAGTAGCAAGTGCTGTAGCCATCTGTGGCCTGGGGGAAATGAAGGAGGAGAAGTACCCTGCAACTTCCAGTGGACTTCTGTCTGCTGCTCAGGCCTCTGCAGCCATCACTCTGCATTGCAGCTTAGCTGTAGGAAGCAGCATGGAGAAGCTGAATGAGAGCATTGCAGAGGCACTTCTCCAAGAGGCATCCTTAATTCTGACAAAACCAAGCACATACAAAAATGTAGGGCATTTTATGGAATCCTTAAATGGGAAAATTATTGAAACAGCAGTGAGGCCACGTATTCCACATGCTGATGGAGTGATCAGGGATGAACTTGCGCAAAACTTATCCAATATTATTCTACGACATTCTATGGAAGAGGTTAGGAAGAAGAGACAGCTACAAGCCTGTTCAGAGGATGACTCAAGAACCCAAGACATTTTCACAGAAACTGCAAACGAGTTGCTTTTTAATATAATATATTTCACTTGCAAGAAGATGAACGACATAAGGCAAGTTGAAGAGTGTTCTCCTCTCTTTTCTGAGGGCACAAAAGCAGAGAAAGTAACAAGAGCAGAAGGACGGCCAATGCCAGCAACAGCATGTGAAACTTCACACAGCCCCCTTGATCCTTCTGCTGCTAAGCCATTTGGTACATCCTACAGCACGAGTACTAGCAAAGATCTTGAAAAGGTCACAAGCACTTGTAAGAGCAGTATCAAAGATGTAAATAGCAATGAAGGTTCCACACTGAATTCAGAACCAAGTGGAGATACAGGGCATAACACACTTGGTGCAAAAACATCTCCCAAGAAGAGATACCTGAAAAGAACTGCACGAGACTGTTACAAATCCCCAAAGAGTAACAATCATCATCAGAAGAAAGACTACAGATCATTTTCAGACAGAGAAAATACCTTTGCAAACAGTGAATGCAGGCATGGTGTTCAAGAACAGCTGTCTTCCAGTGCCACCATAAATACAGAAAACCAAGCCAAGATTAAGTCTGATTCTGTGATAAATAATGATGTTCAACTTAGCTTGTCTTTGTTAGGAAACCATGTCTTGCTTCCTTCTCAGCCTGTGCTACAGGTGAAAAATTCAAGGGACAAATATTGTATAACAGACTTTGCAGAAGAATTGGCAGAAACAGTTGTCTCTATGGCAACAGAAATAGCTGCCATTTGTCTAGAAAATTCAAATGGCAAGCAACCCTGGTTCTGTGCATGGAAGAGAGGCAATGAATATCTAGTGACCCAGAGTTTATCATGCAGAACCATGAAAAGGAAGAAGGAAACCCATACCAGTGGTTCTGTGGTTCGGAAGCACAGGGCACCTCGGCTTAGTGAGATCAAAAGAAAAACAGATGAGCATCCTGAGCTAAAGGAAAAATTGATGAATCGGGTAGTAGATGAATCGATAAACCTTGAGGACACCCCAGATTCGGTCAATCTCTTTGCAAATGAAGTGGCTGCCAAGATCATGAACCTCACCGAACTCTCCATGGTTGACAGCATCTGGCAAGGTCCAAACCACCCCAGGAACAGACTGCACTGCGAAAGGTGGAGCCGAGCCAAGGCCTCGAGCTGTGAGAGCATACCCGAGGAGGACTCAGATTCCAAAGCCTCTTTCAATACCCTAGGCCTCATGAACAGCTTTGGTCACTCTCTGAGCCAGACAAGTTCTGTCTCAAAGCAGTCTAGTTGTGAAAGCATTACAGATGAATTTTCAAGATTTATGGTGAACCAGATGGAAAATGAAGGAAGAGGTTTTGATTTATTACTGGATTATTATGCAGGGAAAAATGCAAACAATATCTTAACTTCTGCCTTGCAACAGGTAGCCAAAAAAAATGGCCATCTTAATGTAAGACCAAGCTGCCCATCTAAACAGTCCAGCACAGAAAGTATAACAGAAGAGTTTTATAGGTATATGCTAAGAGAAATCGAAAAGGAAAATAAAGATAATCCCTCATCCTCCCGGAATTCGAAGGACTGGTGTGGCAGTTTGCTGGCCCCCTCCCTACGGTCACCTTCTGCTTTAGGCAGTCGTCAATGCCCGACAGTAGATCCTCAGGCTCTAGGCTTACAGTGAACGTCCCAATTAAAGCAAATTCCTTAGATGGGTTCGCCCACCATCGCCAAGATTCCCTCAGTGTACAGCCCGTCAGTACCGTGGCCTCTGCAGGGCTCTGCAAGTCTGACTCGTGCCTGTACCAGAGAGGCAAGACTGACCAGATCACAGACATGCTGATCCACGAGACTTGGGCCAGTTCCATCGAGTCTCTGATGCGCAAGAACAAAATCATTGCAGATGAGGCACAGGCTACAGAGGCAGACCAGTTTTACAGTGATTCTCCACCACATGTGGAACAATATGCAAAAAGACTGGCTGAAAATATTGTTGAGAGTGGTAAAAGTTTAATTGTTGTCCAGCAGGATTCCTTTGATCATACGACCCAAGAACACATGCCAGAAAGCAAACGTCCCCAAAGCACAACCCAGATACAGCCTAAACCTGAAATGGAGGAAGTAAATTTGGAAGAGAAAAAAGAGCATGTGAAGAGCCCTGGAAGCCTCCCTGCAGGACAGCTCAGGGAAGTGCCTTTAATTCAGATAGAAACTGATCAACGAGATGAGCCAGATAAAGACTCGCAGTTAACTTCATGTGGCCCATCTGGAAAGGGGCATCAAAGCAAAGAAAAGCCTCCAGAAGCTTTGGATGGGAAACACGTGGTTTCCAGTTCCCCAGTAAACAGGTAAGTGACAAGACAGCAAATCCAGCACATTGCTTTGGTCTTTGGTTTATTGTCCCAGTAAAAGTTAATTTGATAAAGGAAGAAGAGCGGTACTTTTAAAGAAATAAGCAGATTATGTTTTGACTACAGGTTTCTTTTGGCATAAATCACCCAATTGTGTCACAGTGCTACTTTTTGGAGAAAACTTATATTGAATATGACATTATAGTTTTAAGATTTAAATCTAAAACTGCACAGACAAGTTCTCTCTCTACAGGCACTTAAGTCTCCCGTCAGACAGGAAGGATGGACAAAAGCTTAAACTTTTATTTAGCACAGGCTGATAGCTGAACTAGAATATAGATAAATAAAAATCAGTGCTACTGTATAACAGAAGATAGCAGAATTTGACCTGTAGTTCTTTGCTATGCTTATTGCAAGTAACCTTTTGTGTACCTGGAAACAAGACCAGACTTCTGAGTGCTTGAAGTTTACCTTTGTGTTTATAGTCTGAAGCTACAAGTAATAAAAATTATTTATTGAAGGAAATAAAAGAATAAAAGTTGCCCTCACCTCTTAGTTCAAGACTTCTTTGGTAGAATTTAGATAGGGAAAAGAAGAGCATTTTATTTTAATGTCATTTCATGGAGTTTACATCACAGCTTACCACCCTCTCCTTACAGCTGTACTCCTTTCGTAAGAAATCTGCAGCTTGCTTTTGTTAAGGGAGAGTGTGAGCCAGCCCAAGTGCAAATGCAGAGGATTGCTGTAGATGCTCTGAGGTGAAGGGAATGCTCTTTTCAAGGGCCCCTTTATCACTGTGCTTCATCGTATCTGCTACTTTAATGGTATCTAAACTGCCAGTCTCTCAGAGCACTGCAGTACCCCATTAGCTCAGAATGGCAGAAAGAGTGCAGGTGCTGGTGTTAGAAACCATTTTGTAGCTTATTTTATTCTAGGCAATGCTGTGTTTTGGCATTTGACAAAGCTCTGCTTGAAGTGAGAAAGTAGATAGATTGTAAGTACTTCCCTAGGTATTGCAGCAATTAGGTGGATAATTACCATGGTGTCACTAGTCTTTCATATTGACTCTCCCCCACTAACCTTCCTCTTCCTTAAAATGCAAGCTGCTTTTAAAAAGATAAATTTAGAAATCCACCTATTTAGAATCTTGACTGAAAATTAAGTTATTTTTGCAATTTACGAGCCCTTTCATAACTTCACCTCTGCCTTTGAAGCAGGGTTCCCAACGTGGCTGTGACATTTAAAGCAATAGGATTGGTAGGGTGGCATTAGTAAGCAGAGGCTACACCTGCATGAGCATCGTGGCTCAGCAATGCCATGCAGTTCTGGTTCTAGTTGCTTCCATTTCTGTGCTTCAGCCTCATTTGCAGCATGAAATGCAGAGTTCTTCCAAAGCAATCTGAAATAGAAGCTGCCCAAGTGCTCTCCAGAGGTATCCCTGCTGGGAAGGCAAAGCCTCCGGAGGTTCTTCACACAGATCTCAACCATTTGTGGCATGGCTGTCTGGACTAAGTCTAGGCTGAAGTGAAAACCTAAAAATATATATAATGTAGCTTAAAAAGCATCAGTAGAAATTGCTTTGATCCTCTCGTACTGCATGAAATTACTTTCTAGTTCAGATCCTGGCACATAGGACTCCAGGCGAAATATCAAGCAGACATAGAGTCAATTAGGGAAAAAAAAAAGCAATGCAGGCCTTCAGCGATGAAAAAAAGCTGTTTCTTGAATGTAGGCAGTGCTACAGAGCCAGTCCTGTCACAGTTACACAGAAACTGTTCCAAGTGACTGTTCACAAGTGCAGAACTGTCAGTTCAAAGCATTGCTGGTGTGAGATGTAATTGCATAATGAATCAAACAAAATCAATCCACAATGGCAAGAAACATCTCCCACACAAATCTCTTGTGTTTTGGAGAGGTATCAGGAGCTACCTGTCCAGTACTAAGAACCTGAATAACGCCTCTGCCCTGTGGCCTGGCTGCTCAATGCCCACGTGCCAGAGAGTGCAGGGGCAGGGTCCCGCGCCTGAGGGCTCAGGGGTGACTGGCACAGCGGTTTGGCTGAGCTGACTGCCAGTGGCAGCAGAGCCCCAGGCAAGCAAGTCCCATTCTCCCTGCACAGGCTGCATCTCTGGCATCCAGCATTAATGCAGCAACTTCTGAGAGTGAGAGTTTGGCAAAAAGAGGTACCCACAATGACATTGTCTCTGTATATGCCTAATCAAGGTAATTACTCGGGAGCAGTAGAATTTCTGATGTGATCTCCTGTGTTAACTGAAGGCAGATGCCTCAACCATAACTACAAATAAAGGTCTGAAGGCAAAAACTTCTCTAGAGAGATCCTGCAGAGGGTTGTTAGTACAGAACATAGCATTGCTTTAATCCCTAAATTGTAAATGCAGACTATCCAGTGAGGATAACAAAATTACAGTTTCGCTTTACTTGTTATTCTGGCACTACAGTGATATAATTATTGGAGGGATTGATTGTTATTTTCCTTTGTATCAGAAGCCCAGTTTAGCTCTAAAAACTTAGCTAAAATATAGTTTCTTTTTTTTTGTTTCTGTGCGTGTTCATGAGAGCATGTGTGCTTATATATGGCATACACAGATGTGACATATGTCAAGTATGCAGAATTAGAAGGCGTTTATCCCTTAACCCTGTACTTTCTAAGCTCAGTCTGGACTCCATCTTCAGTCTGGTTTCTGACTGTTGCAATATTTTGTTCTTCCCCAGCCTAAGCAGTGAAGATCCTAAGGACACGGGAGACTCAGAGCCATTAGTGATTCACAACCCACAATATTTTCCTACTTTCACTTCTTTTGGTCCCTCCTAGAAGATGAGGAAATTACCAGGGGGATCTACAATTTTAACAAAGTAAAATACCCTGTCAAGAAACTTATTCATCCATTAGCAGGACAGGGAATTAGCAGCAATATATATTTCAAAGAAATGCTGTCATTCTGCAGTAACATATACCACATATTTCAACCACTGATTGACTGAAGTGCATTAAGCAATAGATCTTTACAGTGATCAGGTTTTTTTTGCTTTATACAAGCTAAAACTTTTCTATGCATACTTAAATCTAGGGTTTGTGTTCATTTATAGCAGTCATAAGAAAGTCCTTTTTTAAGAGCATGTCAGGCCATATGTTTTACTGGACTCTGTGTATAAATTAGAAGTTTGTCCAATCTTTTGCATGTCTGTAATTCCGCAGCTTGCTTGACTTTAATGAGCAGCATTGCCTGAAGATTGGTGGCAGCAGTTTGTTTGCCTATATTACAATATCAATGTGCCTTTCCTATCACCCTGCCAGCAACAGTCCTCAGAGCAGATCGGATGCTGAAATCATAGGAGAGACAAAAACAGCTGAAGAATTTCCAGCCCATCTCAGCAGCAGTGAAGAGAGCACTGGCAGCTGGTCCCAGCTTGCCAACGATGAGGACAACCCTGATGACACGAGCAGCTACCTGCAGCTCAGCGAGCGCTCCCTGAGGTACCCACGTTTCTCTTCTCACTGTACAGTGGGGTCTGCCCACCAAGCCTACCCTGCCTCAGCAGGGAGAGGCAGCAGCTCGAGGTTTACTCAGAATACTGTAAAGAATGTCTAATGGCAGACTTTATCTTTTTCTTTTTTAATAAGGGAAAAGAATTACCCACATTCTGATTCTCAGCCGGGTCTTTTTACTGTTGGTGCGTAGCTCGATTTAGACAAAGAAAAAACCTCCTGGCACCACTGAAGTGTCTCAGTCTTATAGCAAAAAGGCCATTGGACAAGTTAATTGCTACAGTTTTTCTTTTGATTTATTTGCTGTTGTTTGCTTAATGTTCATTTTGGCACCTCTTTAGCCAAGATTGACAAGATTGCCGTTTTCACCAGAAATCTGTGCACTGAGAACAAAGATTGAGCCCTGATCTGCTTAGACTGGCACAGGGGTGCAAATTAACAGAGGATGACCAATTTTCCCCTGAGTAGACAGAAATTCAAGAGCTCCTACTGCTATGTGCTGATTTTGTTCCAATTCTAGTCAGGACAAATGTTTGAAAATGTTATTTAGTCCTTGGAGTTCATATAGAGCCATGGTAGTTTGACTTCAGCCCTTTCACAGCATCAAATTGAGTAAGGTTTTTCCTTCACATGCTCTTAGACTATGTTTTAAAATATTGTCAAGTAATTACATCTTTCTCTTGAGTATTAAGATGACAAGGAGGGAAGACATTATGGTAATGAAGCAGGGAAAAGGAAGAGTCTCTGCCAGAGAGCACTGTTGGCTGGATAAAATTACTGAACAAAACATGGCTGTCAGTGCAGCTGAGCATTCATCCTGTTATTACAGTATTAGCCTTTAACAAAGTCTTTGGTCTGAGAGAGCTGAAGCATTGCACCTTTCAGCTCTGCACTGGAGCAGAAATTGCTACAGCAAGTCTGAATGCATGGCATGCTGACAATGTCTCAGAACACCCTGATGGGGAAAGGAACTGTCTAATCAGTTATCTTCTAATGTAGGGGAACATACTATTGATTGGTTTTTCAGTAAAAATTAAGTGGTTCACTATGACTTGCCACATAGAATTTGTTCATGGTAATTGACTTTCAGCCAGCAAATTCACAACCTGTCCATGAGACTATTACAGTATCTGCATAAACATTCACTGTCACATTTATAATGATATTTTAAAGTGAACTGGTAATATTTTTTCCAAATATCTTCAGGTGTGCTACTTCATCCTTGTGAAGAAGCCAAAGAGAACACGTCTGTGTATTTGTGGTCCCAATGAGCTTTGGCTTTGATTAAAATCTCAGTCTTTCAGAGTAGGCAGAAACATGAGGGGCCATCTCTGTACCTGTGAGTTCCATCAGATCCCAAATAGTATTTGGGGTATGATGTAAGGCACTGAAACTGCTGCTGGTTACCAATGTGGACTCACCCTACAGGTAAGTAAGTGTATGATGGGCAGCCAGTGCCTTGTTTGAACTCCCTGTGCTCAGAGGGAGCTGGATCTTTGCAGGTTTCTTGCAGGACATCTCTGTACCTGCTAATCCTTCTTTTCAAGGACTCAGACAGACTCGGTTTTTGTTTGAGGCCAAGTGTTCATTGCATCAGCCATTCACAAGAAGAGAGTCCACTTTTTTTTCCTCCAATTTACAGCATCACTTGATGCATTGATGCACTTGATACATGCTCAATCTGGAACTATTTTAATAAAAGCCTCATTACTTTGAGCAGATTAGTGTGCTTCATTCAGGGAACCACTTGCTGAGCACAATTGATTTTATGGAACAGGGCTCCTCCCCACTTTGCTTGGTACAGAAGTAAATTTTTAGAAGATGTATGGAGACATGTTCAGTACAGCTTGGCACTAATACTTAAACTTTTGCTTTGTCAGCAATGGCAACAGCAGTACAACTAGCAGTCTTGGCATTATGGACCTGGAAATTTATCAGGAGAACGTGCCATCTTCTCCTATGATTAAGTAAGTAGTCACTGAAGTGAGACTTGATGTTTAGTCCAATTTTAACTGCAAATCATTTATGCCACCAAAACCATGCCAAGCCCGCTTTGCACCTGCTGCTGTGCCTGCCCATGGTTTCAGAAAAAAGCACATGCAGGTGTCTGTGCAGAGTGAGGGCACCAGACAGTGAAAAAATTATGGGAAAACCCAGTCAGGTGGATCTCTTAAGAACACAGATCCATCAAGCACCCTGTCTAAAAGACAGTTCTCTCTGGTCTCAGTTTTCTGATCGAACCTTGAACATTGAACCTTCTTCTCTGAATAACTTCAAATATTATCAAAACTCTACTGTAATGCCAAGGAAGGTAAAGCAAATAAGGATCAAATAAAAACAAATTTTAAAAACCCAATAGCATTCTTTCCAATACTAATAACAATAATAATTTGGCCCACAGTACATCTTACCTCTTGTTTCTGGGAATGTTTCTACTGAACATGCAATTCAATTAGCAAGAGATGTGCCAGTACACCCTGCCTAAAGATCCTGGTACAACCTGCCAGCTGGTGAATGTCATTATGCAGCCAGGGCACACCCACTGCACAAACACACAGACTGCACGTCACACACCGAAAATGGCAACTTCCTGAAGTCAGTGACATCAGAAAATTGTCACAGCAAAATACAGACATTGGAAATTCAGCATTACCACCCAGGTTTATGAGACTTGCTGTGTCTTACCATAATGTCGTTTGCTTGTCATTATGTGAACTGTAAAGATACACAGATCCTGGTGAAACGTAATACGTGACATAACTAATGCAAGTACTTCATCCTGCTACAGAAAAATGCTGCAATTTGGTTTTTCCTGATTCACAGACTAAATAATGAAATATATCCAACATTTTGTTGTTTCATCCTATGTAACCTTTTTCTTGCAGTTTTCTAGGTCTTTGAGGGAGAAGTTTATTCATCATGAAGCAGTGTTGTAGACTGTTCCTAAGTATGACTAATGTGCTTTGTTGTTGTTTGTTTCTAAGTGAATTAGTAGAAGAAAAGGTTTTCCTTAAAGAACAGACAGAAAACACTGAGGGTAAGTTGAACCATATCAATTAAAACATACCATTTGAAGATAACTCAAGTAATTGCACAGTAACTAGTCGGATTATTTTTCCAGAAAGTACTTCTGAGCTTTCAGTGGGAACAGCCAACTGTCAAAAGGACCTCCTGGTGATAAACTTTGATCTGGAACCAGAGTGTCCCGATGTGGAGCTGCGAGCCACTCTGCAGTGGATAGCTGCTTCTGAACTTGGAATTCCAACTATCTATTTTAAGAAATCTCAGGAGAACAGAATTGAAAAGGTAATATTTACAGAATTGGGCATACTATTAATGTCTACATAACTGTAGCAGTTATTATTTTTGAAGTTATTGAGCTTAAAAGCAGATGCAAAAAACATCTTCATTACAGCAAGATGGCAACACTACTGTTTATGAGAGGAAAGGAATGAGAGGACGGGTGTGTCAGAACTAAAGGTATGTGAATATGTAATAGATTGTCTATGGCATAAGAAAATGTCACCATGAGACCTCCAAAGTTGTTACAGCATGCTTTGACAAATCTGTTCACTTTTTCATTTTAATGATACATTAAATACTAATGCCCAAGGCAGAATTATCAGAGTCCTTTATGTGTCTGCATTTGAAAGGCTGCACATGGTTTACGTGGAGTTTAAGTACAAAGGTTTAAAAAATAAAAATAAAAAATATGTGTGCATATATATCACATGTTCTGCTACTTGGTCACTCTAATGTGAGACATTGCTTGGACTTGAGATTTCCAGTCCTTATTCTGGTTCTGCCTTGCCTGTAGCCCCAATTACAGCAGCCTCGGGTCAGTCTGAACTTGTGCCTGGCTGTTCATAAATTACCCCAGCTGGGGATTCAGCCTTTAGAGCAGAAGTCTCTTTCCAGAGTGAGTGGGCAGACACAGATCACTGAGAAACCTCCTGAGGTGTTAGTCCAAGCCAGAGCCAGGAGCAACACTGAAATCCAAAACAGCCACAAGAAGTGCAAACTCTTTCTATTCCTGAATGATCAGCTGGTGCTCCTTTGTAGACCCACCAAATACCAACCATGGCATTTAAGGAAAGACAGACAGACCCATTTCCATGATCAGCAAGAGAGCTTAAGGTTTAAGACTTAAAAACATGTTAGTAATTAAGTCAATTAATGAAAAAAGTATTACAAATGAGTATTTTGGTCTCTTATGGGAAGAACATTTTGAGTAGCAGAGATATTGTTTGATTTTCTTGAGTACATGCATTTGGGAATCATAAACATAATTTAAAATGCATTCAATAGCAACAGTCCAAATTGCATCTAATTAAAGAAACAGCTGTCAGCTTTACCCATGTGCTTTGGCAGACAGTTAATTCAATTGCAAAAATACCCTCGAGAATAATGAAGCACATCCTACCTACAGCAGTGTTCTTGGAAATCACGTGCATATTAAATATCATTAAAATACATATTAAAAGTTTAAGCTGCAGTATGTAAATAGCAAACAGCCCCACTAACTAGAGACACAAACTTTTTTTTGCTTTAACACTGGGAACAGAAGGAGCAAACTAATTATTGTGAAATTCAAAGAAGTGAAAAGCTTTGATTTTCATTTATATGCTTTAAAAGAAACAGGGACCAGATGGATGACCCTGTGATGCCCATTATGAAGCACCAAGTGGACAAAACTCAGGATTTTTTTTACAGCTACTTAAGAACATATATTTAAACTCTGGTTTCTCTGGAAATTAAAAAAAAAAAAAAAAAAAAAAAAAAGTCAAATACAGATACTGTGCGTGTTTCAAGTACAATTGAGATAAATGTCTTCATGTGACAAAATTTTACACAGACCTCCCTCTCACTGGTATTGTTTGAATATTTAAAATACTACGGGATGTATATATGGAAATACAGAAAATTAAAGTAAAATGTAGCTAGTGGTAAAGCAAAAATATATTTTTAAAATGGATAATCACACCTCCATTATTTTGACAATGAGTTGGTGATAACATGCCAATAGTGATCCTTTAGCAAACTGACTTTGGTTTTGCCTTCATTGAAGTAAGTAAGAAATAATGGACAGAAGCAGTTAATTTAGAAAATGTCATGAGAGCCTGTCAGTCTTTGGGGAGCTGTGGAACTTGAGAAAGGAAATTCTTATAAATAGCAAGAACGTTGATGTTGCTGTGCACTGAATGGTGTCCACTCCCTCATACAGCTGTGCATTTACAAAGGGCGGGCCAACGAGAGCTTGTGTGTATTCATTCCACAAAACTTTAGAAAATGTTCACCAATTCCCAAGTGTATTTCATTGTGGTTATTTTTATTTAGTTTCTAGATGTCGTGCAGTTAGTTCAGCGGAAGTCCTGGAAAGTGGGGGATATCTTCCAAGCCGTGGTGCAGTACTGCAAGCTCAGCGAGGAGGGCAGAGAGATCACACCCAGCCTCTTTGACTGGCTGCTTGAATTGGGTTAACAAAGTTCACTGGTTGAGCTTTTCTGTTTTATGCCAGTTTAAATAAGCAGTGGTTTGTGTAACGCTCTGATTTCTGAACATCACTGAATAAAACGTGCAAAGATGTACAAACTCTTCAAGAACAGCACAAGTCCGTGCCACAACTGACCCAGGAGCAAAGTGAACCCGAATTTATTGTGTCTTTCTGTGCCATGAGGGACCCTTGACATGTTGTTCTATAGGATGCACTGTACTATGAGGGGATGGATTTTTAAGCCTTCTGAATTAATGAACTACACAGAAAAGGCTTAATTATCTAATATATTCAATTTTCATGAATTTGATTGAGTCAGGTAAAATGGGATAGTACCCTAACATTCAGTTTTAAATCAACACTGATATTTGTACAGTTTAACTGTTAGAAGCAGGATGTGTTTCAGAAGGCCTAGAGACACTTCTGTCCCTATATAAGTAATATTCATGGGTTTTTGAAATCCCCATAATCTGCTAAGGGGTAAAAGCTTTTGAATACTTAACACCTTTGCAGTTAGACAACACAATAAAAAGCTGCTGAAAACACATTTTAGTTTCTTCCCATGTGTTTATTTCTCTTCCATAGCTGTTCCTGATTCCAGCAACCTTCCCAAAGAAACAAAATCCACTTTCAGTTACTATCCTTAAGAAATGGATTCCTTTTCCCTGGGAAGCAGTGCAGTTCAGTAGAGGTACCCCTGGTAGATTGCTGCAGCAGCTCTGTGAGCCAGGGCAGCAGTTCTCAAGCCCTGGCCGGCCCCAGCCCTGCCACCTCGGGCGAGTCATTTCACCTCTGTGCCTCAGTGTCCCTGCCTGGCAAAAGGGAATCGTGATAGTACAATTGTTACCTAAGGTGCTTCTGTTGAAAGCACTATGTAACATTCTACATATCAGTTAAAAGCAGTGAAAATATACTATTTTAATTTTAGTGCAATCACATAAATAGTTAATGAGGTGAAGAAATGCATATCTGAAAAGAGCACTATCTTGTCCTAAAAATCTCAATGTTAATTTTTGTAACTTATAAGAAAACAAAATGTTTGTTAAAATTTCAGCAGACATATGTGTTCATTTTGAAGATAACTGTTTGGACTGTATGTGAGTTCACATTCCTATGACATTTCTATAATTGTTTGATAAGCTATACTCTACTGTCGTCCTGTTAAGATGATCTGTTGGTATCATGCACTTAGTAATACATTCTCTCAACTCTGCCAAAGAGACTGGGTGTGAATTTAAATGTAAAAACAACTTGTGACATCACAGCTCTTCTGCAATTTGTTTTTTTGAAAATACCCACTTTTCGTCTCTCCTACCCAAACAGTGGAATAGAATACCTGCCTGCTTTTCCCAAAAAGTATTTAAGAGAAGTTTTATTTTCCATATAACAGTATATGCTTCTATAATATTTCTTGAATAAAAAAACCTATCCTTTTGCACTAAATATTTTTGAAAATTTTGAAGTAGTTTTAAATAATTTATGAAAAGAGCCATATTCTCAGTTTTATCTTTAAAACCATTACAAAACTTGCATGATTGCATCACTCATTTGTTACAAAATACAAATTGTTAGTGAATCAAAATCTAATGTGGAACATTAAATAACAAGAGTAATTCTCAGTCTACTCTGCAGCATAAACAGAACAGGAGAGGTTGCTTTATAGTCAAAATAAAGGTCAATTTATTGTAGACACTGAACACAACTGGAGTCACTGGGCCAGCCCATACGAACTGCTGAGCATCTGTAACTCCCACTAACATGAGTGGCAACTTGGAATGCTCAGCATTTCTGAGGCTGAGAGCTGATGGAAAGCACCAAGAATTATAGAATTAAAGTGCTTTGTTTGAGTTAATAAATGGAAAATTGTATTTATTTTTAAACAAAATACAGTTAGTTGTTAGTATACAATTTTTTGTTGTGATAGAATAAATGTTTACAAAGCACAAATATCATGACAGAGTTGTAACAGTGTGATGCAGTTTCTCTGTACAGTAGTTCTTATTGTTGCAATTTATTCAGAAATAAATTTATGTTATAATGTGTGTCCTCTTTGCCTTCCTAAAAAGTTCACAAATGAACTATGGAATTTTTTGACCTATTAAATATTTGCCTACCATGCTTAGAGCTTCTCAAAGACAAATCTGATCCATGGCTCTGACCAAAACAAGCCAGAGCAAGGTCCAGGTCTTACCTCAGTGCCAAAGCTACTCCAGTTCCACAATTCATTCAAGAGAGAAAAGGCTAAACATAACATTCTTAGTATCACAATAGAATAAAGAGAAATTATATCCTGATTGCCCAGAACAACTCCCAATATACAAACCTCACTCTTAGTGCTCACTCTGGCTGCTTTCAGTACTGCAGAAGTGAGCAGGAGGGTGGGGAGACAAGTTCAGGAGTTTCCTCTCCTTGTGAAAATTCGTAGGTGCATTTACTGCAATATTGCCTAGATACCACAGGTATTTCTACTGCTACACAGGACAGGAAACCATCACTTCGCTGACTAAATCAGAAAAGCACTTGTCCATTCCTAATTTTTTTCAGTTTTTGAAAGTGGGTATTAAATACTCCTAAATGAGAACATGCAGCCTTAGGTAAAAATCTCCCTCTACATGAGCACGTTGCAGGTTTTTAACATTGTGGGTGGTCGCTCACTATCTTTCTTGATAAAAGCTAGGATGCAACAAATAAAAACCATACCAGCCAGATTCAAAGCCAACAAAAAGAGAAGTTTTCAAATGTGAGAATGCAAGACTTGTACCCAGGTTTGAGTGGGAGCTGGAGGAAGGAGTTCTTGCAGGAGATGTCTCGGGGGATGCCCTGGCTATCGGGGCCCCCATGGGAGCAGCAGCCACGGCTGCAATGCTCCCCTTCCTGGAGGTGGCTTCAGGGGAATGTGCATTGCCACCCCAGGGCTGATTCTGCCACCCACATAATGAAGAGCCACATTTGGCCTGTAGATCTGCTACTCTTCAAAAAGCAATTCTGCTGTGTTTGAGAATTAGATTTTTAAAAACTTTGGTTTTAATGTTGTGTTTCTGTAACGTTGAGGTTACTAGAAGCTGAAAAACTATACCTAAATTTTGTTCATACCTCTGAAGATTTTTATTGTCCTCAAGTAAATTAACCATTTATGGTCCATGATAAAATTAGTCACCTGTTAAATTCAGTAGATAACTTTTCTGAAGAGGCCAGTTTTACAGTTGCTCTTGCCCTGCTTCATGCAGAGCTGCATGACAGACAAGCATAGGAATGTCGCTGTGAATCCCAGACTTTTCAAAATAACAGAGGGAAATAAACCCACCACTCCATTGAAATAAAGAATCCACATGACCTACTTAAACAAAACAAATTGCAGCTCAGATGGAAAGCACATCCACACTAGCCAATTTAAGAATTGGAGTCAAAGCCATTCCTAAGCCTTTGCCACATATAAGCAAACCTGTAACGCCAGTATTTCAGTTTTTCCAACCCACTCTGAGCCCAGTCATCACAAGGAACAGGCCCTCAGAAGGCAACTTGCAGCTGTGCAGCATTTAGCAGGACAGACAGTTATATTAGACAGCTGGACTATCAAACTAATTAAAACAATTTGCAGTGAAGACAGGGCTGGCTGATGGGTATTACATCCTCATCCCAGCTTCAGCTGAGAATTAGACAGTAAAGTGCAGCAAACTGGAAAATTGAAGCAGGATATATTTCCACATCCTTTCACTAACTACCCAGGAAATGTGAGTGATCCCACTGAAGAAGACAAAAAAAGAAATTCACACAAAATGCCACTTCTAAAACATGAGTGGGTGTATTACTGTCATCACCTATTCAGAAAGGATTTAAGTCTCACACGTCACAAGTCCAAGTACACATCATGTGCTAACATGGAAATCCCCATCCTTGTGAAGTGTATGTTCTGTCCTTGAGCAGTTACATGACACAAACTTCTTTCCCAGAAAAAGAGAATTGCATATTCACAGAAGTTTATCCGGAAAGGATTTCAAAGGTCTAAAGGATAGAACGAAATACAGCAAATATGATTTCTACAGTGACAAGTCCTACTAAAACACTTCACGGCTCTCCTGAGGGAATCCTTTCCAAAAAGGTCACAGGGAGCCAATTTTATCAGCATTTCCGGGTAATGTTGAAAGCTACATCTCACTCCAACCACACAGCAATTAAAGTGGCACTTGAATAATATAAGGTATGCAGATTAAAAAGTGCCAGTAATAGAGCTAGAACATACACATTCACCATTTTGGTTGAGTGACTAAAGTAGAATCAGAGAAAGGGATAAAGCTGCTGCCAGACTCACAGAATGGCTCCTGGAAGATACATTTATGGGATACATTCCTAATGTATATCTCTATAATTAATTAAATCCACATATGGGTAAACCAAGGTGCAGAGAACTTAATATCAAAGCATTCACAGAGTATCTAGAGTACTACTGAAGCTCTTACAAGGTGCCAAGCCAGCACCCTTTCCAGCAGTGCTGTGATTCATACCAGATGTGAAAGTATTCCACATATGAGCAGGAAACCTAGATAACGTAGCCTGAAAAGCAGTTCTACACACTCAAGAATCTAGGAAAAATCAAAAATAGAACCCAGATGGCCATCCAGTCCAATGCTTACTGTATGAAACCTCAACTCACAATTTCTTATAAAAATAGGACAAGAGCTTGAAGCCAAAAGCTATTACAGACATCTGATTCACTAGCATAGTATAAGAGAAAAATCATAAATGAAGATGCAATAGAAGAAAACCAAACTAAAAGATTAAGAGGAGGGAGAATCTAGTTCCTAATCACAGTCCAAATAATATTTTCTATTTTGTGATAGTTCACAGCAAGTCAAATCTCAGTTTTTAACTGAGTAATTGTATACATCTCATTATAGTAGTTTTTCTTCATTTTTATCAGCTGGAAATCTTCCAGGTCACAGGTGCCCCTCAATCTAGGGGCACTGGGCAACTCAAAACCAACACAGAAAAGCACTGCTCTTCCTGGCCCTTTCAACTCCAATTTACTGAGACACATTTTTGGCATCCGAAGCTTTAGCACAAAAACCCAGGGAGCACCACAGGCATTACAGAGCCATTTGTGTCAGCCACTTTGCCAACTGGTGAGTTTCATTTTAAATGATCTGCAACTCTCTGCTCACTTCTCCCACAGCACAGCACAGCACTACTTGAAATAACCAGGAAATCTGCCAAGTGATGACAGGCACTTTTGTTCCTTCATTTACACACAAGGATGCTGGCAAGCACCCAGAGGTAGTCACAACACATCAACTTTAGGAACTTCCTACTAGATTTAACAACATTTAGAAAGCCACAATCACCCAGAGATATAGATTCTAAACAAAATACCTGCAAGTTCATTCTCTGCTGTACTTCCTTTCTTCCTCTTTGCCTCTTCATCCTTCTTTCAAATCTGCAGGAGGAGACTAGTCAGTTGTGCTCCTTCACTATACCTGCAAAGAGCAACTGCACTTCAGGTGCTCTCAGGAAGGGCAGCAAGCTCTGCACAGGTGATACCAATTGACAATTTCTGGGAGAGGTAAGCCTGGTTAACAAAGCTCATTGTATGCTGGTAAATAATTTGCAGGGGTTTCTCATCCTCTTCTCAGTTTATGTCAGTACCCTTGGCTTCCAATCTTTGGTAAGCAGAATTTCTTCATGCTGGACTTAATCATTGGACCAGGATCCCAAGTATGTCACCACTGATACTAATTATTTTTACCTCAGTTCAAAATAGGAGAATGAGGACTGAGCAGAAGGGGATGGGTAGAATGGAAAGATGTGGGCAAGTATGAGAGGGGAGTTTTACTGCAGCATGCATGCAATAGCTGTTAGCAAGGCAGCTCCTAAATGGTTGCTGGTTTCCCCAAAAAATATGAATGGGAATTCTACTACAAAAAGGAATACTGGCATTTTAATTCAATATTTTATTACAAACACAAAAAATTAATACAAAAGTTCTCAAAGCAAGTGCATACCAACACTCCTTTCACAACTGATATTACTATAATGCTCTATTGTTTTTTTTTTAAAAAGTTACACGTTAAAAATTACACATAAACAAACTGAGCTATCCTATGCATTCATTCTCACTAATCATGATTTCTCTCTGGTGACTGAAATAACAGACCAGATTCTTCTCAGTGCTACTCATTGAAGAGGCAACATGCACTAATTGAAATATAAGGAACTATTCCATTTAAACATAAGAGGGAAAAAAATCCCTACTTTTCTTCTTTACTATGAAAGCAATCAAATTCTAAGCAGGTTGTGTAGAGAAACTGTGGATTCTTCTCCTTCGAAATGTTCAAGCCCATGTCAGGCCTGGGCAGCCTGCTTGGATGACAGGACTCTGAGCAGGGCAGTCTGTTGTACTGGATGATCTCCAGCAGTCCCTTCCAACTTCTGCAGTTCTCTGGTGCCATATCTAAGCCAAACCTATCAACTCTAGATAACTGTTCTACTTCAACAGAAGGTGAACAAAGAAAGTAAAAGCAAACTGATCTGAAAGGCTCTGTTTATTGACTCTGAAACTCACAAAGTAGGCAGGCATACTTCAAACTGAATCCTTCCTTCTCTTCAGTGCCAGATTCTACAGGAGTTATCCTTGCTCCCTAGTAATAAACACACATTGGGAAGGAATCATTTAGGTGTATTGCACAGTCTATCCATTTTTGTTAATACCTACATCAACTATGTACCCTGGAGATACATAAATATTTTCTTCTCCACAGCCAGCAACAGGCAGCAGAATCTAGGGCAGTATTTTTAGCTGCAATCATCCCAAGACTGAAATGAAGGAAAACTGATTAGATACACAAAAGGTGTGCTCCCATTTAGAAACCTTTGCCTCTTGTTCATCCACATCTCCCTCATAGCAATAAGTTGTGAGAAAATGGCTTAGTCACTGCTCTGGTGCTGGTATGTGCCCACTGTAGAGGTGGGAGGGCATGCCCATGCCTTTGCACAAATTTGTTCATGGCCATATTCTCTTTAATGTCAGTTCTAAAGTGAAGTCCCAGATTTTCTTGACTATATTGTAAGTCACTGCTGGTATCTGCATCTGGCCCCAGGAAAGTTTTCAAACTATTTTTGTGTTGCTATAGCAAGATTTCAGATGTCTCTCAAAAATAAAAGGAAAGAAAACCAGAATATATTAGTTACCTGTAATGATTGTATCACCTTTGTAGTTAAAAGCACAGGAGAAGATCTCATCAGCATGCCCCTCTAATATCTGAAGGCAGTGTCCAGTAGCAGCATCCCAGAGCCGAGCTGTTTTATCAGAACTGGCTGTTAGTATGCAATTGCCTTTAGGGTTGAAACACACCTTTAAAAAATACAGAAATGAGTTATCTTACTTAGCAAGTCAGTATGCCTAGAGAAAGAAGCACATCAAAGTGATTGAAAGATGAAAATAGAAAGCAGCAACTCTTGCATTCAGTTTTTAAGCTAAAATCAAGGACAGTATTCACTAGAGTCATGCTGACAAACTTCTCTGGTTGAAAACTTTGTGTACTTACAAAGGCCTTATATACCATGACCTTAGTACATGATCATAACTTCCAAATATCAAGCACCAAAATCAGAATTGGTAGCAAATGTAGCAGCTTTATTTAAATGTTATCATTATTCCAATGTAAAAATTATACATATTTTATAGAGTTCTACATTAAATAACATTCATCTCTGCAGTATCGAAATCTCCACTTAAAATTAATTAAACAATTAATTTTATAGTAAGTCTTCATATTTGTTAAACATTCACTGCCATAACTGCATGGATTTCCAGATAATCAAGTACAGTTTTTGAGCACTAACTGGACAATACCAGTTTATTATATAATTCAAAATCGCTTTATCACTGAGGGCAAAATATCTGCTCCCCAGAAATCCAATTTCCAAGTACTAACATTCCTAAGTGGTCACATCATCATAGAACTGCAGAAATATGTGGCCTTTTCCATGTGCTCCCAGAGGAGCAGATCCTCTCCTCCAGCACTGAAATGCTGCCGGTACTAAGGCCCTGATGGAAGCTGTCTCTAAGCCACCCTCTTGGCAGCAGGGGCTCAGAGTGTCCTCAGTGGGTCTACACGGAGTGTGAGATATTACATGACTTTAGTAACTGTGGAAAGACCAGTCCTTCTGAACTTACTCTTCTCTCAGCAAATGATTATATAGACAAATCAACACAATGAAAGCATTTAAGTTTTGTTCATTAAGAACCATTCTAGATTAAAAATATTAGTATTTCAATGTCAAAATACATCCAAAAAAGCAGCACAAACATAGCACACTGGCTTGGAAGCTAGGGAAATTACCTCTTTGATAGAATAATGAAAAGCTCCAAGCAATAAATAACAAAGTTTGAAAAATACGTACAATGTTGGAAGCAACTAAATGTATTTGGAACAGAACCTTGGTGTTCAAAATTGAGTTAGATAAGCAAAGCACATGAGCACACTCCTCATGAACAAATTATCCTTAAAACAGACTTCGTATTTCTAAATCCCTTACGCACTTTTGAAAATAAGATTCTCCATGTATTTTCTACAGAAATATGGTTTTTCTGTTCCATTCCATAAATCATGTGTGCAGAGAAATGACAAAGAGTAAAGAGGAGCACATCTTGTAGAAGCAAGAAATAGGGGTGACGGTGAAAGCCTTAGAGGCAACAGCCTTAAGATGTCAACAAGAGATTAAAATCCTGGAGCATATTCTGTCAGGGAACACAGGCACAGTATAGGACAGGTCAGACAGGAGCTCTGTTAACAATGATCAGACTGAAAGAACACTTAGAGAGCATCTCCCTCTCTGCTACTCTGTTCTTTACCTTTGGGTGTGCAGACCCAGCTGATAAACTGCTTCAGGAAAAGCAAAGAGCTAAGGAAAAACAGTCATTTCAATGGCAACAAAGCCAGGTGTCCACCCCTTGGAGGGATGGACTTAAGCAGCTGCCACCATTCTAAGGAATCAAATGTTAATGACATGACAACACAGAGAGGTGGCTCCTGGAACCTGTAGGAATAGCACACCCAGTATTGTTTTAGCTCAGAAGTGGAGAATTGGTAAACAATCATTGTTTGATAGCTTTTAGCCAAAAGGAATGTTCTTTTAGTAAGTTAACTTCTTAGCCAGATCTATCAACTTTAAATATTAAAGAATATAGTGGTATAACAATTAACATTATTCCTGCATCATGGAATAACTGGATTGGATGTCACACATAGTCAAATTAAAAAAGGTGCAAACCACACACAACTTACCTTTGAAATTTCATCTTCATGCCCTTCTAGCTTTGCAATGCACTGTTTTGTTCCTGCATCATAGACTCTTGCTGACCCTGTTGCAGTAGGAGCCACATGTGATTGTTATGCTTAAGCATCAACTTCAGTAAGACCATTTCAATAAGGTCAGAAGGAATGCATCCTCAGGTTCAACTTCGGAATAAAAGTTTCCTCCAAGGGTAAATTATGCTAAAAAGAATCTGTAATCTGGTTGGAAAAGACTGACTTCCTTTCCCGACCAGAAATGGATTCTCCTGGAAAATTCCTAAAATTCGAACATAAAGGTCCACATAGAACAGCTTACTGAAGCCTGTTATTTCAGAATGCATGTACAAGATATCTAGAAAACTTTCATTTTACTTCAGATATTCATTTTACTTAGTAATCTATTCATTATATTTATTAAGACACTGATTAAATAGAAGGAAACTTTTAACATTGTCTTTTGTCTTAATATAGCAAGTACAGGAAAAGAGATCCAAATAGTCCTCCCGACCCAGTCTAATATCCTGTTTCTGGAATTGTGTATCTAAAACTAATATAGTATTGTCATTATGCAGTATAATATGAATAACTGAGCACGTGAATACAGAAAACTATTTATTGTGATTCCTAGCAAATAATAAACATGAAAACTTTTGCATACCAATAAGAAAACAAAATTGCTTCTTTCACTGCCTCTTTATTGTGTGCACTGCCTCTTGCTGTGCATTAGAAAAGCCTGCTAGCAAATCCACCAGGAAAATTCCTACTACATTTTTCATTTAAGCCTAAATCTGAGCCACCAAATCAAACCCTTCAAAAGCTATTTACATACACATTTAAAATATATTTCCAGCCACAAGTGAAATATTTCCTTCCAAGTTTGAAGTTAAAGGGTTGAGTTGATTGAAGTATGAAAATAAGAACTTTGTCACTGGAGAAAACTTTTGACATTTAATGACCAATTTCTGTAATGCAACAAACATTGCTTGATCTATAGTTTTGAGTCAAGTCTTCCACTCAAAGCAGAGCCAAAGGGAACGGACAAAAGTGTTTGAGGACGCAGCTGGCCGGCGCTACACTGGCTCTGTCACTAGAACCTGCACCGAGAGCGGGTCACACCCTAAGGGCAGGATGACTTAAGTGTGACTAGAGAAGTTGCGGTACAACTTCTGACTGTCAGTCTGTGCTTGAAGGAGATAACGAGGAGGAGGAAGTCTTTTGCATAAGATAAGAGGATTTATTAGTCTGGGGAATATGGTGGCAAAAGACAGAAAATGCAAGTGTACAACAGCTTAAATATGAGGGTGGTCTAAAGGGAGGGTACAATTATCAGCTAATTGGAAGTATCTCGGGGAGGGGTAAAGGGCAGGGTTCACAAAAACATCATCCAATGAGGGAGGTAAGGGGGGGAAATTGGGTCACATGGACTAATGGGGCATCGTACTTTAGGGGATTTTCAAAGGGGAATTCCAAGCAGGGGGTAGGCACAAGGTAAGATTGACAGGGAACTCAGGGTAGATTGACAAGGTGGGCAGGAGGGTATAGCTTGGACCAAACCATTACCTGGGCAATAACAGAACAGTCTATTAACAAGAAATACACTGCACCAGTTTGCTGCTGCAGTTGCAGCTGCCCAGCAGCAGCAGGCCCGCACTCACCATCGGCAGAGGCTGTGGCAATGCGCTGCCCGGCGTAGTCGAAGCACACGTCCAGCACCTCCCTGCTGTGCCCCGCCAGCGTCGCTCTGTGCGCCCCTGTCGCAGCATCCCACAGCTGCACACAAACAGGGCCATTGCACGGCTTCTTGGGACTAATCTACTTTATACATATCTACTTGATCAATAAAGCAACTCGTAGAGATCCTTTCTGATGTTTGACTTGTAATAACATGAAAGCTGAACACAAATCAATAATGAGTCACTCTTTAGATAGTTTAATTAAGTCCTATACGTTTTTAGTTCAGTGTATTGATTAAACAAGACTTAACATCAGTGAAATTAGTAAGATTATAGGTTTTTCACTTAGTTGTAAATTCTCTAACTCATTATATGTACTACTTTAAAATAATGCTCCTCAAATTAAAAAAGATACATTTTATATGTCAAGTAGCTGTATTTGCTACCTACTCAAAGAGCTTACCATGCATGTTTTGTCCAGTGATCCAGTGACAATGAGAGAACTGTCCCAGTTGAACTGGGCACTGCTAATCTCTCCCCGGTGGCCTATTAAAGTATGTAACAACCTACCAAAAAAATTAAAAATAATCATTTACATTTAAAGTGTGTATTTTTATATTCACATATAAATAATGAGGTTAGAAAATTATATTGTTAAGATGTCAAGTCTCCACCATTAAAGAAATTAAGTGGAGTGGTGCAGCTCCTTTAGGATTCTAGTACTACATCAATTCCATTTTCTATCTTTGGCAAAAAGAGGCAGTAAGGAATAAAATGGAAAATTCCTCCCTTCTCTTTCAAAAATTTTTAGTGACTGTATTTCCAGTGAAATTGCAATGATTTTCAGTACCAGCAACAGATTTCCTTGTATTCATCTACATGCTAAGCACATATGGCAAGTTTTTCCACATTACTCTCCTATTATCCTACTTCAATGAATTGTAAACAGCACATCTTTAAAACTTCATATAATCTAAACCTTTTATAAAATCCACTGAAGATCAAATGGAAGTTAATCAGGTATTTAATGTGAGTATAACAGGCAAATGACAGCCCAACTGAAATATGATTTCTAATCCTCATTAATCCTGAACATCTTGCTGCACAAGACTGGCAATACAAGTCCCATTAAAATCTTCAGCTATATCTGAGTAGAGAGGTTACAATTGGCCAATACTGCTTCTATTAATTAATGGCCTATAAGGCAACAAAGCCTAAAAAAGATTAATTGAGATACACATGTATTAAAGGATTAGAAAATTGGGTTATTATCACAATGCTAATATCACTGCATCATTAACAGAAGCAGACTGTAAATAACAAATAAACTAATGACTAGAAAAACAACTAAATGAGTTTTAGTGACTGAAAGGTTTTTATTGATTTCACAAGATATATAAGGGTAGCTAAATTAATATATGTGCTAAATGAACAGCAACGAAAATTTCCTGAGCATTTGAATTTGCTATTTGTTTGTAATAACAGAAACTTGATTACGTTCTTAGCATATTACAGAATTACCCCTTTTACTTTCTAACACTGTGAGGTCTACACTGTTGTAATTGTGTAAAAGCTGAAAGCTTAAATTTCCAATTTGCAAAAAGGCAGTGTGGGCTTCAAGCTTTGACATAAAAATCTGATCAATAAACAGAATAAATAACAATGTGGAGACCATGTCACAGAACCCATTATCAGATACACAGAAAGAACATGGAAGGAAGGCTTATGCAGTGCCATAAAAAAAATCCATTTAAGTTACTTATTAAAAGCAATCAGCTTTAGTCATGAGAGTACTTTCTTAGCCTTCAGTTTCCAAGTGAAATTTGATCTGTGGATGCTCTAGTATTTGACTATAATTGCAAATGAGAAACTGCTTCTCTCTCAGCATGCTGGTGTCCAGCATGCCTGACCCAAGATACAGGACCGGGCTGTTAATCTTCCAAATGAAGCTCTGCAGACATCTTCAACTGAACTACAATGGACTGTATCTGCCATGGAAACATAGACCTGGATTACGAAAGTCTGTTTCCTCCTTCACCCTTTTTTTCCTTTTTAATTGTAGTATTTTATGAAGAAAATCTCAAACTTTGTTCAGATTTCTTGTCCCTACGTCAATTTCCCTCAGGGCAGTTCAGGGCACCTATCCAGAATAAAACTCAGGAACACATGTGCTCAGCAGGGTCAGCCAGTGAAATCAGAAGAAACTCAAATTTGGAAAGCTGTACACTTCATGTAATTCACATGGTGAAAAACGAGCACACAAAACCTCACCTACAAGATTTTTGCAAATCTGCCTGAACCTGTCGACAGCAAATTATGGTTTGCTCACAGTCTTTCTGACTGCTACTTTCCATTTTTCCTAAATGTATTCATGCCCAAGTGCCATCTGAAAGACTTCTGAAGACTTCTGGCCTTGGGACAATTCTATTGCCCACTAGCTGATCACCAGAGCTGCCAGCGAGAATCTTCTTCATATTCCTGGTATTGGCCCTGACGTGAAGTCCGTATTGATTTCATAGAAAAAAAATGCAACATGAAAATCCCCAGACTTTGATTTCACTCTTGGCTCAAACAATAAGCTGGAAAAAGCTGTTTTCAAACAAAAATACTTGCAAGAACATCAGGCTGAAGGAAGCTGAATTCAAAGATTGATTTGCTGAATGAGTGTTGGTCTCGAATAAGCTCAAAGGTTATAGAATCAAGCCTTAAATGATATACTATGTGTACACTACTTTTAAATCACACACTTAGTCTCACTTTCATATATATTGCCTGTTATCCAAGATATCACTATACATGCACTTTCCCTCCATATATAAATTTCAGAGATATTCCCCTTGCTCTCCCCCCCCAAAAAAAGGCACAACCCTGTAAACAAAATAGAATGGTTATCTTCATAAATTACTTTGTCACTAATCATGGTGATTATTTTATTATTTTATTTACAATGAGATTCCCACTGAAAAAACAAGTGGATTTGTCAGTATTGTTCAAGTTCATATTTGCCTGTTGCATTATTATTTGTATATATATGTATATATATGTATACCTGTTGCATTATTTTTGTGTGTGTATATATATATATATATATATATAAAGATATTTTGTTCTCTACAGTCAAAGGAGAACACATTTTTAATTTGTATTGACAAAACATGGTGAGAAGGAAAAATAAACTCTCTATAGTTTTTAAAGATAGCATAACCAGAATAATTTTCTATAAAATAAAATATACTTTCTACCTAAACAATCTAGAAATCCTAGACACCTTGCAAGTCATGAGTTTCCATGTTGATAAAATATATTCCTGTTTGGAGAATTCACCAGGTACAAGGACAGGATCTGTCCATTCTTTCTGCCTCTTTAGTGCTCATAAGATAGAAATGTAAAACAAAGAATACATAAGCATTTCATGAGAAGCATTCCTTTTCAAAAGAACAAAGAAAACAGGAATAAAAAATTAAAAGACAAAGGAACATATACTCTAAATGAAATACAAGCTCTGTAAGGTGTAGCTCAACATTTTCTATTTTATTTGTCCTGAAATCATGCAAAGTAAAATTACATTTATTAGTGCTTTAGTACCTGCCAGTGCCAACATCCCATACTGCTACTGTATGGTCAAAGGAGCTAGTGATGATCCTGTCTCCAGTGGTATTGAAAGACAGAGCAATAATTTCTGCTGAGTGCCCCTGAGAGGATTTTTAAAAGGAGTATGAGAATACAAATTATTACTTTTCCACTAATATAGTTTAATATCTAGTCTTCTTTCAGCAACATAATCCTTCCATAACTCATCACTATTTTACTTACTGTCTAGTCCAGTATATCACAATTTTGACAGAAAGATCTACCTGACTGTGGAATAGTCAATATCCCAACAACTGCAAAAACTCAGGCACACCACTTAAGCAGGAAGCTTATTCACTACATATGACTTAGGATTTATGTGAGAGAAATGCATTGAAGCAGCAGAGGCCAATCTGACCCTGGGGAATGCCAGCAAGTCATGCAGAGCAAAGAGAGATGACAATCTAGAGGTAACTGGATGGCTCTCTGCTCATGTTTACCTCCTCCATACCCAGGAGGTCACAACTGACAGTAGAGCAGCAGGTTTTAACAAGTGATGGAAGGGATTCTAATCTATAGCAGTAATCCCACTGCATTGAGAAAATCTGTCTTTTGATATATAGGATTCATAAAATACCACAGCTTTCTCAGTCCCTTCAAGTTTTCTTATTCGGTTTTGTAACTGCAGTTACTATGGGTTCACCCGGTAAAGGAAACTGCGCTGTTTGAAAAAGTTGTAATAGTTACACTGTTATTTATCTCAGCTGGAAAACTAAGACAGCTAAGGAACACCTCTGAAAACATAAGGAATGCAAACATACATTTAAAGTGACTACTTCTTCTCCTTTCTCTAGATCCCATAATTTGGCAGTAGTGTCCATGCTTCCAGTTGCCAAGAGTGTGCTCTGAGGATTAAATGATAAACATACCTGTAGCAAGAAACATTGGGTAGAAAAAGTTTAAAGGACTCCATTTGTATATATTCTCTAAAAAAATAAAATAAAGGTTGGGATTAATATTTTTAAATAAGACAATGATCTGACAGTATTTTATGGCAATCAGAAGCCTTGCAGAATTTTCCAACAGCTCACTAGAACAGCAACAAATCCTTACCACAAAACTCTCGATAAGTACTCAAACCTACTCGCAAGCATGTTTTGTTTTCTTTATTTCAAAATTCTCTTTGAAATCCTCCAATTACAGTCTGACATTTATCCCTAGCACTATCATTTGGTCGGTTTTCTCTGTTACTTGATGAGACTGGGGCAAAGATCATCCAAACAGCTCTCTGTACCCACAAACACACTCTGTGCACTCTTACCCTATCAGGTGTCATTATCGATGTCATTTGCCAGGAGCATTACTACAACATCATATTTAAGAAAAAACAAGAACAAAAGCTCAACAAATACTTTTATTCATTTTTCACACTAAAAAGTCATGCAGTCATCCTCCCATTCTCTATAATTATTCAGTGTGATTGCTCTGCAAATAAAGAATAGCAGGTGCCATGAAAAAAACGGAAACAAGTAGCTCAGTTTTTTATCCTGAGTAACTGTGGGCATGCCCTTGCCAGCAATGTATCAGATGCAATAATGGCCTTTCAGAAAGAGGTCTGATTCAGAGAAACACATCATTTCCTGTTGGCAATTATCTTCTTCTAATTACCTGTCAGCACAACTCATACACTCTGGATCTAATCTAACTCCTAAGAAGTCAGAAAAAAAGGAGAGGCCTTTGAACATTTACCTGACTGATTTGTGGAAGCAAAAATCACTGCAGCCTTTCTCAATAAGCAAATGTTCTCTACGGTAAGGGGTAACTCAGAGTATCCAGAGAATCAAAAACACACTGAAACAAATCCCAAATTCCAATATGGCAAACCACCATTTTCTTGCTCTAGTTAAAGCCTCACAATCTACAATTAATTTTTTTTCAGAAACAATTTCAGCAATATTTCACTGAACAGTATAAGCTATTAAAAAATATATAAATCCCCAAAACCCCATTCATCATTGAAATTCAGAGTTTTAGTGTCTTTGCCCTGATCTTTTAAACTCAAATTTGAGCATCAAGGTACTTGCTGCTGCTGATAGGGGTCCTAGTGCATGGGAGAGGAAACCAAGCATTTTTAAGCTTAAACTGCTTTAATTTCATAGATCTTTGACATTTCAGCATCCCACATATTTCCAGTTAACACACTTTACATTTCAGAAATTCATTCCTCTACAGCTTCAGTTGGTTCTGTACATGAAGTACAGACCTCTGTGTGAAAGACAACAACACAAGTAATGATTTTGTGTATTTAGTTTTGCAAATATGAGGTAATGCAAGATAGCTAGAAAAATATGCGCTATGTAATCAAACAAAAAGTATGTACAATAAACTGAAAATTCCAGTTGCTATGGTATTTTTCAATGTTGTAACACTTAGAAAACAAGGGAAATAGGAACAAAAGTAAAAATAAAAACATTATTTCAAACTGTGTATGAGGATTTATTCTATATCAAGAACTGTCACACTACCTTCCCTTGCAGTGCAGAAATGTTAACAAGACCTGGATGTATGAATAGATGTGCCACAATAACTGTGCATTCCAGTGGGAGCTCACAGAGAGCTGGAACTCACAGTCAGCAATGAAGGCGTGAGGAAACATAAAGGAATAAGAAACATCCATCACTACTCACTATTTCTGCTCTATGTCCTCTGAAGGTATGATAACATTCTCCTGTTTCTGTACTCCACAGTTTGCAGGTTTTATCAAAAGATCCAGTAGCAATCTTGTCACTAAATAGAAAAAAAAATTTCTATCATTTTTATGTAGAAAAACCCTCTGACTCCAGAGATGGCAGAATCCAGAGAAATAACACCCAGCCTTGGAAGCTCTCATGTACTTTGGTGCTTGCTGCCACACTACAAGATCCTGCAGCAGGATTTTACAAACACGAGTTACAGCAAAGCAAAAAATCAGCAGACACGGTGAGTTTCTAAGAGAGCTACTGTGCCTATCTATTAGCACAGGAATGTTCACAACTGATGACTGACCTACTTTAGGGATGATGTTGTGCTGCACTTACAGATTTATTAAGAAGTTGTATAATTTCATCAGATAACATCTGTTTATCAACAGTAACAAATGCAGTTCACCCAAATTTCAGAAGTTAAACTCTACTCCCACTGAAGTCAGTGAAAGTGTGGTGACCATCCTCAGTTACAGCAAGACTGAAGTCTCCAGAAAATATACCAAGGGGGACTGTACCAAAACCTAAAGATTAGCAGAAAAAAGGGGGGTTATCAAATTTTTAATACAAAAGTGCTTCAAAGTTCTCACTGGGTTTTGTCTTGCTCTATGTCGCTTCTCCACTTTTATGTTATCTTTGCACAGATTTTTATCATTAGTTTCATCAAGCTACATAAACTCATTAAATGCTTTTCTAAAGTAAAGAATGATATCAGAATATAAGACATTGACACAACAGGGCCTAAGTTTTCCTTTTCGTGTAAGAAGAAATCTTTTAACATTTTTTCCTGATGTTCAACTGATAAATAGGTCATCTGACAGTAATGTGATTCCATAGAAAAACAAGTATTAATTTATCTTACTTTACAGAAAAAATGGTTTTCTCACACATGACAGCTTCCTCAGGAAGCAAACAACATTGAAACTTCAGTAGCTAATATGTAATTCCCTTCATCTAACAGCTGGCAATTCCAACTGAGGGCAAACAATTATTGGAGAGAACAAAAGGTGCAAAAATTAGTATCTGACGTTCACACAGCAGCACCTTGTGGATTTTACAAAAATTACTGAAAAGCTGTGACATTTCTAAATCATGTCCTAAATAATATTGAATTTGTAATGGCAAATGGAGAAATCCACTTCTTTCTCCTTAACTGAAGCAACACAAGTTGACATAAGTACTTATATCTCACATCACATACAACTACATGGAGGCAGAAGAGGATGATTAACATTCAAAACACAATCTGGTCATGTAGATATTACTGAAATAAATATTACTGTATTTCAATATATTCAACTGACTCATTTATATTTTTTTCAAGAATGAATACCTAATTAAATTTCTGGTTAGAATTTCTAAATATAATTTTAAAAAATGATGGTAGAAAACATGTTTGAATGGGTCTCTTCTACAAATAATGACAGTGTCATCCCACAATGACTAGCTACAGCTGAACTCTACAAATACAGAAGTTGAACTCTTTCAATTTGAAATAGTATGTTCTTTGTTAGAGTATTTGCAAAATAACATCATTAGCAATTATGAAGAATCTCAGAGGAAATGTATTTACCCATAAGGGTTATTGAAAGCTATTGCATAGACAACGTTTCTGTGTCCCTCCAGTGAACGCAGCTCTTCTCCCGATGCTGTATCCCACAGTTTGCAGGTTCTATCATAGCTTCCAGTGATAAAGCTAAAGCAAAGAGAAATTCATTTCTGAATACAGCAAATATCTTACTGGTCTCCCAATGCACAGCCAAATTATTTGTTTCCACAGATTTTAGTTAGCATTGACTCAGACCCTAAATCTCCTCTTTCTTTCAAAAATACAGATTTACGACGATAGAGGTTCCTTTTCTTCTTTCTTTTTAACGCCTATTAATAAAAACACCTTTTTTCTAATCTTTAATGTATTTCAACTAGAAAGCATGCTGCTGCTTTCAAGACTTGAAGGAAAAAATGATAAGACATATGTCCACAGTGAAATCAATTAACATGAAAGCTACACTTTCACAACAGTGAAACTCCCAAATGAGTATGTCAAAGACTCATTTAGCTTTTAACAATATTTAGTTTAATTCCATAATATATAATATGCTAATTGTCAACAGACTATGGCTGTGGAAGAAAAAAATTACATAAATTGAACCTCACCTGCTACTTTGCATCTCCCATTGGTTTTCCCAGAGGCCTGAAATATAATCCCCAATTATGCCTAAAGCTGCTTATAAGCAGCAGAGCTGAATTCTTTTTGCAGCGACATAAGAGCACTGAAGCTTCCTTTCCATTTAATTTACAAGTACCAAACTTCAATTAATGATTACGTACTTTGACTTTGAAAACAACTTACCGGGAACCAGATTTGTTAAATGCGACATTAGTCAGAGGCAGAATGTGTGTTCTAAGCACCTGAAATAGAAACAGGGAGAGGAAAAACATTTGATGCTAATAAAATAAACAAAATTGCTCAAAATATTCAACAGATTAATTTTTTCTCCTCCTCCTGTTAGAGGAGAAGAAATCCCACAATAACCATCGGGTTATCACTGAAGATGTTATATAGAACTGGTTTCAATTTTATACTTAGTGCTTTAATCACACAGTATAGGATCATTCATGTGAATGAGCCCATAGCCATAATAACACATACAAAGGTTTATTAAACAGAGGTGAAAATAGTTTCAGATACTGCAAGGGAAGTCACCATCCATGATATTTTAAAAAGGACCCAAAAAATTATAATCTGGTTGGTGTTTGAATAAACTGGCTGCTGTAAAACATGGTTAGCACTTGAACAATTTTCACCTACTACAAGCTGCCCTCTCCTAAAGTCTAAAGCACAACAAAATCATAAACTGGGAAATCACAGTAATTGCTGACAGTGAAGTAATGGGACATTAAGAGCACCCCAGCGGTTCACTAGGTCTTTTCTGTGGTGTAAGAATGTTTATGAACAGTGAGATTTAATCACTGACATATTACCAGAGCTTCAACTTCTTTTTCTTATCTCAAGTTCTCCAAGCTGCCTGCCTCAAGAAGGAAAATGAGAAAGGCTCATAGATCTTCTACTCAGAAGAGTAGCAATTCATCAAAATGAAAATAACAATTGATAAGTGAAGGACTGAGAGGGAGAGAAAAACAGAAAATGTATTTTATGTTACAGAAACAGCAATTTCTGTTCTCTAGAGAAAGCAACACAAATTGTACTTTCAGCTACAGAAGTGGGATGAGCAATCAAGACATGGAAATGACAAAAATATTTTGTTTTTAAAAAGAGCCACAATATCCATCTGCATATGAGAAATTTATGGAAATTTCACCCATAACACTTTTAGGCTACTTGCAGGCATCTCTGAACAACAAAGGTATTTTGAAATTACAAAAAAAGGGAGGAAAACAAGATGGTGTTTTATATAATTTCAGTTTATGAGACTAATATTGTTCTTCTAATGCCCAGTGCTGCAGTTGCTTCATCCACAGAACTCTGAGCCAGCAAGAACTGCCTGTGCAAATGATATAAAAATCAAACCCAAAGGCAATATTAGGAAAGATAAACCTTAGTTCTGCAAAATCTGCTATAGCTGTACCTAAGATAAAAATCTGCAAATCACTGTAGCATCCCATGCCATGGAATAGTTTAAATCCTGAGAAATTACTATAAAAGCTTGTTTCTCTGCAGGGTACCCAACACACCACCATCACCACAATTACTGGAAATAACATTAAGATGAGTTTATACACTTGTTTCAGATTATACTGCAGGGTAACAGGAAAAAATACATTCATTTCCAAACAATGCACACATGGAATGTTTTTTTGAGGGGAAAAAAATCTCACTCCCACCTATCTCTTATATTTTATTAGTATCTCAGGAGGACCTGGTACTTGTGTTTCATTTAGAAGCTTTAAATGAAACTGAAACATCAAAAAAGTTCTTTTCACACACTTCTAACAACTCTTGAGTGAAGGAAATAAGCCAGCAATGATTAGATTTTCCTGCTTCTATTGTTTGCAAACACAGAAGCTCAGACACAGCACTACACCCAACAATGAACAAATACATTATTTACACTCAAGTTGGAGCAAGCATTGGAAGATTTGCCAGTCTCTGTGATGAACTAACAATTTTTAAAGTTTTTGAAAAGCAAGGCCTTGTCTCAGTTGAGAGCATAACTTGGAAGAGAATTTTTTTTAAATTTAAGATGCCTTGCTACATAGCTCTGTTTTCAAGGTTAAGTACATATATCTTTGCAGAATTCACCCAGATAAGTATTGCTGGTCAAAAGAATCAAAGTAATACCTAGGAACATGTAAGGGGTTTATTAGCTGAACAAACAAACACAAATCTTTTTTTCTCTCTTTTAATTTAAGGTAACAATAAACACCATAGCACTGACCCACCCTGTTTAACAGCTACACATTGCCATCTGCTGACATAATAAAGATACAACGTTTAACTATGTCAGATTGTCACATGCAATCTCTGGAAGAAAGTTTCATTTCCACAATTAAATACAATTAAACCTATTCTCTTCTTACAGACTTAATTCTGGATTTGGAGCTCTGAATGGTCTCTGTAATCATTGTTCTTAAAAATCCTATTTGTTTGAAATAACATTTCAAGTGCTGTCTGTAAGCCAAAAATCAATTTATCAAAATTCAAAGATAATAATAATGACACAAAGTAATGGAATTAATTTTAAATTAATTTTTAATTTTTGATTTGTAATGACAACCTCATGTAGCATAAAGCCCCATAAAATAATAGCATAAATACAACAATTTTCATAAAATGAAGAACAAGTAGACACACGTATGAAAATATTTTGGTCCTTTCCCAACAGCTAATTTACTTGGGGTCTTAACAGGTTTTGTTTAAATGTAACTGTGGGTGTTGCTGGCCCACAAACTCTTACTCAACAAATAAAAGATTGATTTCTCTCTATGCAAAACACACCCTAGTGCCTGTGTAAACAATGTCTAGGAACTGTTCTACCTGTCAGTCTTTTTGGGGGAATTCCTGGCAGAAAACCAGGCCAGATTGTGTTGCTGTGTGAGAGTGCAGAGAGGATTGCAAAATGGCAGGAAATCAGTCATAGAGCACAATACACAGCAGTAAAAGCACACACACAGTATCACAACTTAAACCCCCCCAAATGCCCAAAATGATTTCAAAGATGCCTCTGACCTTAAAAAGAGAGAATTTGTGATTCTGTTTTTCTCCTAGCTTCTCCTGCAATCTTTGTACTAGATGAATGACATGTTCCAAGCAGGAAGCTGTGATGAGAGGTTCTCTTTTTTGCATTTCTTCTACTAAGGCTGTAACATCTGTGCTAATTATGAGAAAAGAATGAAAACAAACTCAAAAAATATGCCAAACAGAAAACCACCACATTCCATCTTCTGGCAATAATTATGAGTTTAAACCCAAGAATATTATTTACTTGCAGAGAAACTGAAGTAAACAATTAAATATTATGCATTTATCTCATTCTGTAAAGGCCTAAAGAAATAAGGATAAATCTTTCTTGGTTTTTGTATTTCCTTCCCTCTCTTACTGAATTGGTACAGTAAAATTCAACTTTTAAAAATGGTAGCTTGCAAGAAATTTATCTTTTCAAATGATTTCCATGAAGGATCAGGCATGGGAGATATGTGTCCCAAACTGTCAGTTTAAATATCTGAATTAAACTGGAATTTCACAAATTCCATACAAATCGCCCATGAAGTAGTAACAAGATAAATTATATCTGCAAAGTCTTAAATTTATCTCTTGTCTGTGGCTTCAGAAATCTATGGCTGTTTCTACAACTCTTAGTTGTGACAGTAACTACCATGTGCTGCAGTGTAGTGATGTCCCTGGACCCCCAGTGAGGGGGTCACAGCTGGGCTGTGGAACTGGATCATCTTTCCATGTCATTGGATAACTATGGATTTCTGGCTTTCTGTGGGAAACTACGGGTTCACAATACCCAGCAGTGAAATCACAATATACTATTAAAATCAGTTTAGCAAGAAAGCCAAGAATTTCTGTTAGTATGGGGATTATTCAAGTCTAAAGGGGATTTTCTGCATCAGTCTTCTAAATGGGAGCTACTACATCCCATAAATTAGTATCCTCTCAGTGTTTATACTCCTGTTCAGTAACACCAGACAACTCATTTCTTTCACAAAGAGACTGGGCAGGTTTTACCACAGCACTACACTGGACAGTCACAGGTAGACAAAACTTAATAATTTTCAGATTGGAAATTTTCATCCTGCATATCCAGCTTACACTGTCTACTGACTTGGGCTTACATGCAAGGCTTCTTCCATATCAATGCGGCTGTTAAGACAATCATATTACTTCATGTCTCTCTGCCTAAAAAACGCCATGGATTTGGGCAACTTTATTTAATGGTGGCATTTTGTTATTTTTTCTGAAGCCCTTCCTACCAGAGCTGGCTGAGTAGAGCACGTAGGCACTACATAATAGCTGATCTCAATTATGTCTAGTACAGTCAAACAGAGTTGTACTGGAACATGCTATAAACAGGTAGAGAGTGCTGATATCTGAAGCAATATCATACTTACTCAGGTCTAAGATCAAGCAAATCTATTGATCTGGTCTTTGTCTCACCACCTTCTACATATTCCAAAATAATTCCTTTAAAAACAAGTGATAAACAGGTCATAATTAGACTTCTAGAGTTTTATAACATGCGCTGTAGACAGCAGCAATTCCACTTTTATAGCTCCACTGACTTCAGGAGACCCAATTCCAGTTCTTGGAGCTGGAAGGAGGTTAGCTGATCTCCCTGAGAGTAATAACGGTGATGAAAACCTCTGATGTGCTTATATGAAAAAAAAAAAAAAGATATTAAACAATATTATTTCAGAGTTTTTTCTATTCTGGAAATGAACAAGTTCTTTTTTTCCAACAACTTTTGCATAATTTCATCAGCATTAATCTCAAAGAAGCTGTCCTGAAGATACTTGTTGTAGTTTGGTGTTCCAAGAAGCCTGGAAAACACGTTTTACAAAACTCATTATATTTATTCTAGTGTTTGTAAAGGCTCAAGTGCAGTGATCATGAAATGTAAACACACTTTACATTTCCAGGTTTTCTCTGGCACCTCTGCAACTTCCACTGAGCTGGAGTAATAAAGTCTTTAACCACATGGCTTCCTGTTTTGCAACAGCTGATAAAGGGCTTGATTTTCTGTGGAAAAGGATAATTTAGACGAATTTCTATGTGAATCTGCATTTTAGGAAGATCATAGGAAAAGTATTTAATTTGAAAGGAAGATCCTTTTTTCCAATACACTTCCTGAGCTGGCCATCTCCAGCTTGTTTCACTCCTGAAATTTCACTGAGTCACCTGAGTACAGGATACACATTGCCAGTCAGGCAGCACCGCTATTCAAAGCACGGCTCCACTCAGAAAATTCATAAATCAAGGACAAATAGTAAAAATTAGTGTCTGCTAGGTTGGAAAAGGCCTCTGAGATCGTTAAGTCCAGCCTATGAGTGAACACTGCCCTATCAACCAAACCCTGGCACTGAGTGCGAGTCCTTAAACGTCTCAGGGATGGTGACTCCACCGCCGCCCCGGGCAGCCCTTTCCAATGTCTGATCACCGCTGCTGTTGAGAATCTCTTCCTAATATCGGATCTAAACCTCCCCTGGCACAGCTGAAGGCTGTCCTCATTCTCTCACTGCCTGCCCGGTAGAAGAGACCGACCCTCACCTGGCTCCAACCTCCTTTCAGGTAGCTGTAGAGGGTGGCAACTTTTTTTGTTAAACAGCCCTTTAAAAACACAATTTTTTTTTTTTTTTTTTTTCGTGTCAGCTAGAATCACTGCTGACGTTTTAAACTCCGTACTGTGATGGAGTAAGGCTTCCTCGACCTCGCAGTAAGTCACCAACCACAGCCGCGACGGGCGCCGAGCCGCTTCCAGCGGCAGCCCCTCACCCCGGCCCGGGCACAGACACCGGCATCCCCGCTCCCCGGGCCGCAGGCGCGCCTGCCGGCCTGAGGGCACCCGCCGCACGCCCGGCACCCCGCGAGCGGGCCCGGCCCGGCACAGCCCCGCTGCCCCCCGGCCGCCCCGCTCCGCACCCGGCGGGAAGTAGCGCAGCAGGAGCCGCCTCAGCGCCATGGCCGCCAGCGCCGCCCGGCCCGCGCGTCCGCCCGCAGCCACGGCAACGGCGCGGCGCGCGTGCGCGGACCCGCCCGCGTTCCCGGCCCGGCGGCGCCCGGCGCCGCTGGGAGCGAGGGGGCGGATCTAGGAAGGAGTGCGCCAAAGGAATATATAAACTCCGCTAGAAACCGCTTAGCAAATGTATGAAAGCTTTTTGCAAAGTGACTAGTTACTTACTAAGGAAGGAGGGCAAAGATTAATTGTTGTCCTTGAAAATAAGCCTTCTGATTTGTTTTAGTATAGTGGAGTCAGTTCTCATGAATTGTAAGATAAACAAGAATCATGTTTGCATTCCTTTGTAAAAGATATCACCTGATGGACTTCTCAAGTGACCAGTGAAGATGGAGAGGTGGTAACCTCTCTGTCCAATCTCTGATCACTGTCCAGAAACTTATATATACGAGGTCAACAATAAACTAGAGACTTCCTTTCTTCTCTGCCTGAACACCTGTTGTGTGTGTTGCTGTGTGTTTCTGTCTACGTCACAGTAACAATTAATTACGTTTTAGAAAAAAGGAAAACATAATCAGTATCATTTTTAGAAAGAGATACTCGGGGCTGAAGCACAACTATGAAAATGCAGTTTAGAATCACAGAATCATTAAGGCTGGAAAAGGCCTTACAATAGAGCCCAACCATTAATCCAGCACCACCTTGTTCACCACTAAACCTCTAGAGCACTGCCAGGAGTGGTGAATGCACCAGTTCCCTGAGCGGTTCTTAATACCCCATCCAAAGCATCCCCTGGCATAAGTTGAGGCCGTTTCCTCTCATTCCATCCCTTGTTTCCCCGCGACCCCGCCTCGGTACGCCCTCCCTTCAGGGAGCTGGGAAAGCGACCGTGTCCCCGCATCCTCCTCTCCCCCTCGAGCACCCCAGCTCCCCCAGCTGCTCCTGCCCCAGACCCTGCATCAGTCTCACTGCCTTTCTTTGGATGTGCATGTCACCAAAAAGAAGAAAAAAATGTAATTGAAAAGACATAACCAACATGGAATCATTAGAAGATAATGCATTAATAGCATGAAAAATTTCAGTCAAGCTTTATGCTGAAATGGCTGTAGAGCATCAATAGGGGGAAGCAGTTAAACCCATTCTCATTTGGCTGATCTCATAGCCCACATTGTTGACAATGGATCAATACAAGGTAGTCCCACTCAGTGTTTAACAGTACGTGACTTTTCCAAAAACACTCATATGGCTCCCTACAGCTTCACTTTGAAGACGGACCTTTGTTTTTTTGAAAGCCAGGAAATAAAATACAATGGCCAATTCCAGATATACCTCAGGACATGGCTGGGGGACAAAGTGATCTCTAAATTTTTCATTCCCGTTTGTTTGTTTTAAGTCTTTTGTCTTGTTTGTATATGGAAATTCTTGAGGCAGATAAGAAATATTTTTTATTGAAAACAATCCAAACAGATTTCCAACTGAATCAACTTATTTGGACCAACCCTATTCAAAAATAACATTTTGAACAACCCTAAATCTTGGTGGTCTCCAATTTTTTAACAACTTTTTGTATTTGTTTAGCATAATATTTATCCACCTAGGTTATAAATTCAGAATATAAATATTTTTTCTGTTCTTTTAACTTAAATGACATGAATAAACAAGCGTGGCATAAACACTCCTTCTTACCTTAAAACTTAGTTTGTTAATCATAAACACAGATTCATGCAGCCTTTCTGGTATCTTCAGTATTACTTAACACCAAGTGGAAGTATTACATTTAATTGTTTTAGTCATATTTTAAAAAACAGTCAAAACAGGGGAGGGAAGTAGAAAGACTGCAAAGCTCCATGACAGTACCTGTTGATCAGTACATTTTCCCTCACTTTCTTGCTCCAACGCAACTTGCCATTGCCTGTTATTAGGATGCAATAATGACACTGGGAGGAGGATAAATAGGCCTCAGCTGTCACATTGCTTCCCTTGCTTCTGTAACATAAGATCCCAGCAGAAGTTGGTCCCTCTAAGCCCTCTGCCTGCTCTCCAGACTGACCCAGAGGGGCACTGCTGTGATGGCCTCGTTTGCTCCACTCCTGGACAGCCACTAGAAAAAACTGCTGACCACCTGAGTGGGCACAAGGAGCTGTCACTGTGCCGAGACAAAGCTTTTCCCACAGTGCTGCCTACCCAGGACAGGCCTGGGTGCAAAATACAACAGCATGCCCTTCTGACAGAACAGAGCCAGAGCTGTAGCACAGGTAGGATCACCTGAGGAAGCTTTAGGCAGAAAAGGGGAAAACTGGGGGGAGGGAGTGAATGGAAGGATTTGCTGTTCCATTGTTACTGGGAGACTAGATAAGAGGGATTCTGATGATACAGAATGAGCTCCTGTCCATACCATTAAACCTTGACTGTTAAGGAGAAATGCAACTTTTCTTCAAGTTTGTGGAAAGAAGCAACTAGTGCATACTTTTAGAAGGAATATTTTCAGACTGCTGGGGCAAAATTGTTGCTCTGCTATTTTTTAAGTGGCTAAAGAGTGCATGTAGCTTCTGAGTCATGAAAGGCCAGCTTCAAATAATGCACACTGTAGGAACTTCAAAAATATCTACACTAGAAAGAAAAATTAAATGCTGAGACATCCAGGATGAGATAATCAGCTTTTCTGTATAGAGATCAAAAGTATTGATGATATCAGCCTGGAAAGATAATTTATATATCAGGTGCTCCCTGTGCATTTTTGCTTATGTCAGCAGCTTCCAGGAGAGGCAGAAAGTTAAGATACTATAAAACTCATTGGTCTGTATTCGAGAGGTCTTGAAAGGCTTCAGTGTAGATTTATCTGCAGTGCTGAAGGGAGCTGTGTTAGACAATGTGAAGCAAAATCTGTGCAGCTACAATGAAGAACTTCCTTTGGGTTCTTCCTGCCAACACAGGTTCTGAAAAATCCTCTCCTGAGCCAATGTTCCCTCTTAAGGATAGGATGCAGGAAATGTTTCTGACTCAAACACGCTTGCAGAGAGGAGTTGGGTTTAGGCTTTCTGGTTTAAAGTCGCATCATGACTGACTTGTTCTGAAGTAGGTCAGCCTGTGGTATGCTGAACTCAATCAGAAAGGCCAGCCCAAGAGCAGTCTGAGTTGAGGGAAAAATGTAGACAGCCACTTCCTATTTCTGTTATGCTGGTAGCAGGTGAAGTGAATTTTTACTAAGGGGAATTTTTATGTGCTGTCCTTTCTTATAATTGTCAGGTCTGTAGGATGCAGAAGAACAGTTTTCTGATAGTTCCTTATTTCTGCTTGGTGAATTAAATGGATTGACGTGATTTATTTTCCCAAGTTGTTTTATTCTGGCATATTCTGTTTCCTCTTACCCAAACAGACTCAGTGCATTGCTAGAGCTCCTTCTCACTTCTGCTCACTTCTTTCCAAAGCTAATCATGACACCACAGCCATGTTAAATGTTAAAACTATTACTTTTATTTGGGACACTATGTTCTGGGATTTTGCCCTTTGCTAAGTAAGCTTTCGTTCTAGGAGAAAGAACTGACAGTGTTCTCTTTCCCAAAGATGGTTTTTCCTCTTTGCATGGCTGTTTTCATTAATTTAAAAATCTAAAATTTAAAATTACTTGCAATTTGCCAAGAAAGTATGTCACCCACAAATTTCTGTTCACACAAATAGTTGCTCATGGTGTTCACTTACCGTGAGATTATAACAAGTAGCAGAAAGGAACAGAAGTTGTCTTCCTGACTCTTCCGTTTTCCATCTCTGACAAACTGCTTGCCTATCCCATGTGGTCAGGGAACTCCATACATCCTTACTTGCTTCAGTCAAATCTTCATTTAGCTGAAACAGATTTTCCTTGCTGTCTACTTTTTATGACTTTCCTCTTAACCTTGCCAAGTTTATGGGTTGACCTTGACAACAAAAACATTCTCAGTGCAAAAACCCCAACGAGATATATTTATCTTATGGCTTCTGAAAAGAACTCAGAAATGTCTTTAATCTTTCTTTCCATGGCCCAGACCATGGGGGCTGAAGACCTTTAGGCTGAGCTCCTTGTCATCCCATCAAGACGGCGAAGCTGACGGTGTTGGGTAATAACGCAAGCGTTCTGCGGTCAGTGAGATGCACCAGTGAGGAAAAGAGAGGAGCTCTTCTATATATACATAATGCACAATTGGGTCAAACCATGAGTCAGGAGGCAGAAAAAGTCCTGACAAATAACAAGATTTCTAGTAAATCTGCAGTAGAACTGGAAAATGTGAGTACTGAAAGCCACTTTGTTTTAGAAAACACGACTTCGCTGAAGTAGAAGTGTGTTCATCTCACCATTGTTTGTTATAAAATTGGAAAAAGAAAAAAAAAGCAAAAATAAATAGTTTGTGAATTCATATTTCTTATCTTTAATTCTGGAATTTATTAAGCATTTATTTTTAGCAGTCCTTTGTTCTATAGCTGTTTCAAGGGCAGGTTGGTTGGGATTGGATGGATCTTTGAGCAACCTGGTCTGGTAGAAGGTTTTCCCTGCCCATGTCAGGGGGGTTGAAACTGCATGATCTTTAAGGCACCTTCCAACCAAAACCATTCTATGATTGTGCATTCCTTCATTAAGTGTGGTAGTCCTACTACATTGTCTTCTCTTCTTTACCGTAATTTTGAATTTCTTTTAAGTTAAGTTTCTTTTAAGTTCTTTTCTGGTTGTGCAAACCAAGGTGCATGTATAGCAACCATTAACTGAATTAGCAGTAATACAAAATTACACACTTTTGTATTCATGAAACATTTTTGCCTACTCTGCACCAATTGGGGGAATGCTACAGAGTGAGCAAGTCTTTGAGATTTGCACATATCTCGGACATCTGAGATTTGCATCACATCTGAAAGACATTTTAAACCATTTATTCCTAGTCATTACCAAATGAAATATTGAGATGCTCACAGGAACACACATCATCTTTTTGAAACAGCTCATTTAAATGCACATTTGGAAAAAAAATCACTGTGTAGGACATATAGCCAAAAACACTATTATTTTTCAGATAGCATGACAAACTTGTATGTGAGCATTTTGATTTGCGTTCCCTAACACAGCTGTGCAACAATTCTTATCATACATGAGATCCAATTCATCTGTGAGTGAGCAATTGAGTCACTCTATCACTGACCACTTACAGCTCTGATTTACCTGCTATATTAAATTTCTCATTCCAATTTCCATTTGCCTACTTTGAATGTTTATAGAGTTATCACTGGGTTTGTGCCTGACCAATGATGCTGCAAGGGTATTGAACTGCTAGTTTAATCTTGACACTGTAATTGACAATTTCACTGCCAATTGGACCACTTACTTGAACGTGTCTCCTCTGGCACACTCTAATCAGATGGCTTGATCAGTCAGTGCATAGCTGTCTGCTCCTCCACAGGTCTGAGCTCCTTTTTTTGATTTGTAACGTTTCTCTGCCCTTGGCCCCTAATGATGCTATCTGCTGCCACCTCCATATTTGTGTAAATCAATTCTTGGTACAGAGTTTATTGAAAGTCAAGCTCCTTCAAAAACAATGTATGTTTGATGAAATTTTATTATCCAAAAGATACAGAAAGAGTCAAGTACTTACTGTACTAGACCATCCTACACATAACATCTCTGCCTTCACATAAGTGTTTTGCCTTGGCTTTTGGGCATGTGGCCAGGAGAGAAGACAGTTACAGTTTGAGTTGCTGTACCTGAAGTTTGGCTAAGAAATTAAAAATATTTTGCACTCTGTTTTACACACTTTGGTATATGCCTATGCTAACCATGGATCCCCAACTGTGCTATTTCAATGTTTCCTGTTTCCTGAGTTGCCTTATCTTGTACCTATCTATTAAATGGACCCTATCATTCAAGTTTTCTCACCAGGAAGCTCAAATGGGCCCAGATGGGCCACCCTGCTCCCATTTACAGAAGCTGGTTTGTACGTTTGTTTCTCTCTCCCTCCTTCTTATCACAAGCCTGTCTCTTAACCAAGTGTTGTCTGATATTACAACTACCCGGGTGTATCCTCTGCTGCACGGTGACACAGAGAGAGCTAATGATTGCCTGGGTGTGCCAAATTGTCTCTAAAGGCCGTGAGCCATTCCTTCCCTCTTCAGCAGTAAAGAACTCAAGGAGAAAAATCTATATAAACCAAATGGATAAAAAGAACATACACATCTTCAGCCTCAACTAGAACAGCTGTTGCTTTCACTGAAAAATGGGGTCAAGATCATAATTTCTGATAACTGGAAGTAGTGTTCCCTGAAAGAAACATGGCAATGACCTTCCCATTAAATTTCACTACTACAGCTGCTACACAAAAACATGAGTTGGGTGTCGAAATATCATGCAACTAGCTTGGATGTGAAAAGCTGTTAGGATGTTCTTCATCATTTGTTTTCCAGTGGTTTGTCTAGGTTAATTTTGAGGGTTAGAAAAAAATAATCATTATGAGGCTTAGATTTTTAGGTAAACCAAGATACTTCAGGAGAAAGAGTATCATGAAAAGCTGCTACACTGAAATGCATTGGATACAAACTAATTTAATCAAGGGATTTGGTTTTTAAATTTATATGTATGGTAATTAATTATATATTTAATGAACCTGAGTTGATTGCATCTCATGAATATTAAGAATTGGGAAGGTACCAAATTTAACAAAACCTGTGATACAACTTTTTTTCTGTAGAACAGATACAGAATCAACTCCCACTTGCCTCCGCCACCACCTCTGAGAATAGGGGTAGCTCTTTCTCCTTGGATGCTCATATCCCTTTGCTGGCAGTATCAGTCTAGGAGAAAGTGCCATTTGCAATCTCTCTCTCCTCACTTTTGTACATCAGCTGTGTGGCCACAGTGGTGGATAAAATCCCTCTCATATAGGACATGCCTTGTAAGTATACCCAGCACATTCCATACATGGACACTATTTAAGGAATATCTAGTTTTCAGAGAGTTATAACCCAGATTATAAATGTTCTCCTTGATACAAAGAGAGTGTAAAAAATTAAGAGAGTTTAAAGTTACAGAGCAGGAAAATTTCAGGAACATGGAAATGTAAATGCAGGTGCTTACAAGCAAAATTATGACTTTATTTTGGGGGTATAAATGAAGTTATAGAAGCAAAAGTATAGAAATGCTGTTGTAAATTTAAAAAGAAAAATTAAAAATAGTATTTAGTCTCTACTCTTCCTGTGGCATATTTGATTTTCACCCATACAATATTCTAAATTTCATCTGCTGCTTTTACTTTTAATATGTATTTTGTAATTCATAATCTTTGAATAATGCTAGAAATTCAAGAAAGCTAGGACACTATTAAATGAGTGCCTGGGTTTATTTGCAGTGGTAGGTCTATGAGCAATACTCTATGGCTAATGTACAATAGCAGCCACAGGACTGTAGCTATTGTTTATCCCATTTAAATGTTCTAACACTAGCAGCTCTAGGAAGGCTTTGGCTGGAAGCTGTCTGCACCTGACAGCAGAGAAAGAATAAACACAGCAATTCAAAAGCCTTTACAGCCTTAGGCTGCAACACTGTTCAGTTAAGGCTGACACCTCCTAGAATAGAGCAACCACAAGATCATGGGAACATAAATCATAGTTTTCATTTATGTACAGTCATATGGCTGTAATTGCTTAGTACACAGCATGCACAATGCAGTGGGTTTGTTCTGAAGACTAAAAGCTTCTTTTATGATTCATTTTTTGGCAAAGGATGTTGCCTGTAGCCTGATATTTGGAGCAAGACTGCCAGGGTGTAACACAGCTGAACTCAGCATACAGAAGGTTTGTTACAATTGATCCATTTCTATTGTTTTGATGTTTATCCAGCTGGGTGGATGCCTTAGAATCAAGTGACAGTGTCATAAGCTTAGAGCCCTTTGCAGTTCTTGAGTTCCCTGATTCAAATCTCAACAAAACTGCAGCTGAATGGTGCATTCCAATTCATCAGGAGTGAAGTTAGGCTGCACATGGGCTTGCTGGTAATTGAGAATAAGTGACAAATTATCCACATCCCTATGGAGGGGCTGAAAGTGGCACTGTCACTATGCACACACAGTAAAGATTGGGTTTCAGATATACTTGAAGGACAAGGCCATTCACCCATTTGTCTCTTGGATTTGCAGGTGCTTTACAGCCCTCCTTTGCATTTTTCCCCTCTTGGTAGAAAAACTGGGACACAAGGAAGGAATAAAAGAGTCTTCAACTAAGGAAAGCTACCATCAACTGAAGAGAAATGCAATAAATATCTTGTTAGTACTTCTCCAGCTGTTGAAATATGGCAGGTTTTATATTTTAACAACAAAATTAAATCATCAGAAGATTTTCCATTCCCTACAAAAATCCATGACCATGCAATGCTTAGTTATTTTGTTGCTGTGCTTGAGTGTGATTTAAAAAAAAATAGAAATTAGTAAATCTAATTATTATTCTGTATGCAGACAGAAACTTCTCTGTCAAAGACCCTAACAAAAAAAAGGCTTCAATTTGGAAAGGTGTGAGATTGCTTTATGGTAAAAAAAAAGGAATTAATAATGAAGCAAAAGAATTTATTTAAAAAAAACAAATGAAAAGCACACTGAAAGAATAGACACAAATAGGATTCAATAGCAATACTGCAGCTAGCACAAGAATCACTGAGGACTGGTTTCAATACAGAGAAAGTAAGACACTTTGAAACTGAAGTATAAAGTGCTCAGAATTAGAAGGGAAAGCTCTCACATCCGCTTCCCAAATATCCAAGCTATAATAAAAAGCATTTTGAAAAAAAAACAAATATTTTTTTTAAATATTATGTAAATGGAAGAAGAAAAGTCTCCAAATTACCATTATTTAATTCTTCATCTCAAATTGTTCAACAAAATTGCTCAGGCTAAATTAGGAGCTGAAGACCAAAGATAGAGAGGAGACAAAAACCTCGCCTACTCACATGCAGAACAGTCCCACCAAAGTAACCATGATTCAGGTTTTGCTAGAAAGGGTCATGATTTACAGAGCTATCAGAACTTCTAACTGACCACTTAAGATCACAAACAGAAACATGCCTCTGATCTGATGATTTGGGAGTCACGGCACTCATTTATAATACCTGTTTGTATCCTCAGGAAGGCATGGAGGGACATGCTATTTCTACACAGGCTTTCCTACCACTAACATAACAACCTTAGCAATTTCTGATATTGAGCATAGAAACCAATATTTTCAATAATTTTTTCTTCCCAAGGACTTGGTTATAAAAAAAAATTAACTAGAATAAGAGGAACTAAAAAGAAATCCCTCAAGTCATAGCTCTGTGGATGAAGCATGTGGGGTTTTGTAGCAGTGGAACCATGGATGATCAGAGGAACCATGAATTACAGAAGAAATACGAAACTTTAAAGAGGCCTGAACTGGGAATAAAGAGTCACCCACAGAATTCCACACACCAGTCTTCACTTCCTTATTTTGGTCCTCTGCTTTGAATTCAACCCTTGGATCCCAGGCTTTTCTGCACACAAACCCATTCATCATGTCTGTACCATTTTTTGGTACCTGATTTGCCCTATGAACTCTTTGAGCCCAAACAGCCCATACCAGTGCTAACAGGTATGCGAGAGAGCTGATTCATTTTGCTCCTTTGGATACCTTGCTTCTTGAGAGCTTCACCCACAGGGAGCTGACAGTTCCCAGATTTGTAGAGCCACAAGCAGATTTTTAAATTCTAGAAGGTAATGAAACCAGAAAATAACAGCCTTACGCTCATGGACACCATTTTAAAAAACCCAGTCTCTCTCCGCTCCTCTCTCAAGGGCACCAAAAATACTTCACATTTAAGTTTAAATTAAATTAAAATTAGTACTTGTATTTCTATGACTAAAAGGTACTAAAAGGCAAGGTGTAAATTTATCTGTAAGACTCTGGTGCTGACAGCGAGAGGAATTCACCTGCACACCCTAGATGGTCACATCCCTGAAGTACACATGGGCCATGTAATAGTGCATAAAAAGCTGATCAGTCTTCCCCAGTCCACCTGCACCCATCTCTTCCATGAGGTATCATTATTTTATTTGGCACCCCTGACCTCCATCAAGAGCACCTGCATCAGGAAAACCTCATTATGCTGGAAGCCATAGGATACCATAGGCAAACACAAAAAGGGAAGGAAAGCACTGCAAATTTCTCCTGTAGAGAAAGCCCTTTAAGTTGAGAGCAGACTGTGTTACCACAATGAATCCTCCTCTGTGGATAAGCTAGAAGCTTGCCTAGTAACAATGTGTAAGGTTCCTCCTGAATAAATAGAGAAACTGGCAAAAGGAGTTCTCTCAAGTCTGATTAAGAAGAAGCTAAGTGTCCATGCTAAAGAAAATCTTGATATATAACAGCTGTCTGGGGGTGAGGTAGAAATTATATCTTATGGAGGTCATAGCTACCCCTAGGGCAAACAAAGGTGGAAAGTGACTTTAACAGCTGTCAACACACCTGTGCAATTGTTTCAGCTGGAGGCTCTTAACAAAGGAATTAATTTCAAGGGCAAGTCACATTTTCAATTAAAAAAACCCCAACAATACATATCACAGAGAGTGCTGATTTTAACATTTTCTTTTTTAATATCTCAAATTACCTTTTCTACAGACAGACTTTGTTTAACAATAGTTCAAGAGATATTATAATGCTAACAACAGCTTAAAGGAAACATTTTGGCAGAAGACAATAACAAAATAAACAGAATAAATAACCAGCTGTACACATGCTGAAGAAAATAAAACAAACATGCAAAAAACTTAATAAAATTTACACTCTGTACAACAGCTCAAGGTAGGCCTTACTAAACAGTACTCGTGTCCTACCAGTAACATACACATATTAGTAAAAACAGAAACTTTAACAAAATGCTTAATTCAAGCAAAACAGTGATGCAATGTGAATCAATCAAGAAGTTCTTCAGTTCCAAAGAAGCTGGAGGTGATAGAGCACACAACAGTGTTTGTGTGCAAACCATCTCAGCTGAGAGCCCCAACCCAGTGCTTCTTCAGCCATGACTGTGCTAAGACTCCTTGCTGGAAACCACATCAGGCTGACATCCTCCTGAGCTTGTGGCTGTTAAAAGGAAGACAGAACACACATAAATGACCTCAATTATAGTTTTCTCTTCTTCCCTGAGAGAATAGCTCAGGTAGAAGGGACAGGTGACATGACTGTCCCTGAGAAGACTCCAGAAAGGAGTAACTAAATCTGACAGGAGATGGAAAGACAGATGTGTTCACCAATGCTGTCAAAAGTGGCATTCAGGAGATGTGAGAGGCCCTGTTTTCATCAGCCTGGTGTCAATTAGAAGTTTTGATTCCTACCTCAGGAAAAGGAGATGTTTCTTCACCCAGCCTTCCTTAGGATTTACACAGGCGTTCAGCCCACTGGCAGTGTGGAAACTGAAAAAGAAATAATGATAAAGAAATCAGAAATCCCTGCCAATAACTGCTGTGGAGAGTACAGTTACTCTGTATAATGACCAACAAAAACTGCTTTTGTAAGCACCAGTTAGACATGGAATGCTCCAAATTCTGCCAATATTATATGAAGAAAAAGAAAGTTAAATGTAATAGCTACTTCAGTCTCAGGGATCAGTTTTTGCACCACAATTTTTTTTTCAGTTTATTTAATTTGGTTAGGCAAAGACCTTCGCTGGATGCCAGAAACAAGGAGAATAGCTGCTGTCAAGCTAAGGTGACAGATCAACTTCTAGGCCAAAACCTTGTAAGAAAAAAATCTGATCCCTGTGAATTAGAAGAAGTCTTGCACTTATGTGTCTGTTCACAGGTTATGGCAAGGGAGCACTCTGTGTTGGCCAGAGTGGCCCTTAGCTGGAGACAAAACCTGTCTTTGTTTGCACAGCTGATTCCTAAAGGGTCAGATATATTATTTACATTTTATGACTGTCCCTTGGGTTAATAGTCCCATCAACTAGAGGTTGTGTGTTTTGTTTACAAGTGTGATATACAATTTATTCAGTTAATTTAACTTTTTGAAAAGGCAGGAAAAATCATGCTTATAACATTCAAATCCTTGTTTTAGCCCAAACAGACATCCCAAGGTTAATGCATGTTAGAAGATCCAGCAGAAATTCAGAAAGTAACTTACATGATGGCAGGGATGTCGCAGACCTCACTGGAGAGCTGTTCAGTGTAACCCTTCAGGACCCACCGGGGCAGACGCACTTTGGTGTAGGACAGGCAGCAGTCCTGGTTGTTCTGTGCTGGAGTGATGGGCAAAACCAAAGTAAATAAACCCCATTTGGCCCTGCTATCTAGGGCACTCAGTGTTCACCCCCAAGCATCCAGCTCCCTCATGACAGAAGAGGGGGATGACATTGTGCTGATACCATTCCCTTCCAGCTCAGCCCCGTCCTGCTGCCAGCTGGGAGCAGCCCCGGAGCCTCGGGATGCCCGAGGTCACTCACCTTCAGCGGTGTCCCACAGGAGCAGCGCCAGGAACCCCAGCAGGGACAGCAGGACCATGCTCTTGCTGCTGTGACCAGCCATTCCTCTCCACAGAGCTGTGCTCCAGCGGGTGCTGCCTGCTGCTCCTGCCAGCCCTGCCGCACCTCCACCTGCTTATAAACGGGTGGCAGGAGCGGCGGGAATTCACACAGGGGCGGGTTGCACTGTCATCAGCGGGTTTCCCCACAGCAAATTCCATTGTGCCCAATTTGGCCCCAGCACTCCTTCCGGGTGCTACAACCGGAGATAACAGTGTGCTGGGGAATATTTTTTTTTTTTTTTAAGTGGCTTTAAAGATTCAGTCTAAAAGAAAAGGAAATAAAAGGCTCTGAGGTAATGGTTCTGTGGGTGAAGCATGTGTCGTTTTAGGGGTAGGAGTGTGGGTTGTGAAATGAGGAAAGTCAAATGTAGGTGATTTTAAATGTTACCTACAGAAACTGTGTCTGCTGTGCTCTGCTTTAATAAACCCAGCCTGGGGCAGAAAGAGGTGAGCTGAGCCAGCCAACTTCATCTCAGTGTGACAAGCTCACAGAGCTGGCTCACAAACTGTACCAACACCAAAATACTACATTAATATTTCCCAGTTGGCCAACACAGTAACATCGGGATTTCCAGATCACTGCTTTCTGAACTCTGGACTGTAGTATTGGCAAAGACACATTAGCAACATTGAGTATTCATGGAAATGGATTTATTCAATTTCCTTAACCATATATTCCCTACCATCACTTCCTGCCAGTTTGTTACATGTCTGAACTATTTAATCTGAAACAGAGTGAGTTTAAAAGAAACTCGAAGAGGAGCCTACATTCTCCAAATCTGTGCTTTCTAGAATGCATTTATGTGCTTCATAAACAATGGCTGTAGTTTGTTGCTTTCCCAAAATGTACCAGAGTATTGTGACTCCTGAGCATTCAACAAAAGTACACACAGTCTTAAAATTGCCTCGCACAGCAGTAGAGAAACCACCAGGGAGAGGCTCTGTCACCTTTCCAAGTATATTATTTGAGCTGCTACTGAAGAAGGGTACTTCCCATGCAGTTTAGGGATCTGTGTGAAACTACTGTGATGGCTACAGGCCATGTTCTGGCCAGCCAGTGTACACAGGAGCTGCTGCCAGCTCCAGGTGCTTATAGAGTAACCTGAGCTTTAAGTGGCTTCTCTTAAGATAGAGCGCATGGACAGTTGTAGACAGTGCATAATTACGTGGCTTCATCCTTCACAGAGTGCCAGTACCTCTGTCAAAGGGTGAGTTCCTATTATTTCTTTGTAGAAACGGAAACAGCTTGAACTCTAGAACAGTTTGTTATTCAGAGAAATTAATTTCTCTATGTAATAGGGAGAACTGAGGGAATTTCATATGGCTGAAATATATGTGAGCAAGCTTGCAGTGTGCATGGCATCACATATATTGGACATGTTTCTCTGCAGAGCCACAGCAACTGGCCAAGAGGTGGGGAGGAGGCAACAAAGAACTCATGCCCTAATGTATGCAGCTTTTCATAACTGTTTTCTGGAACTTAGTGAAATGCCATAAAAGTACAAAAAGATCAATGCTCTCAGTATACAGTTATCTCTGCACTGCTTTGAAGACTATCTGTCAGCATTAGGCAATGTCTCAAACTAGCTCACTAGAGTGGCAGTTTTTCTTTTACATACAGATTTCATGGATCCCACATCTATTACACCTATACCCAACTCTGGCATTTCATATGCCAGTTCCTAGGCCATTCTGTTATCCGGACAGATGTGGCCTTTCACCTCAAGTCCTCCTTGTGATTCTACAACTCTATTTCTTCTCCATTCAGAGCTTCTTGGACAGAATCTTCTCATCTGAGCTTTGACACTTCTTCCTAAACATCAGCAGTTTGGATACCAGTGTGGAGACTCTACTCAGGCAGTGCTCATCCCCTAGTCCTGCCCTCAGGCACAGGACACCACACCAGTGGTTCCTACATCTGTCCATGGCTGGTGATGTGCCTCATCACAGCTGGACCTATGCTCATGGTGTTCCTTTTATCTTACATTTTGTTTGATTTAGGAAATTAGGTTAAGATTTAGATTTAGAACAACAGCCACAAGGAAGGCCCCAACTTCAGGAGCGCTGTCATTTTGTTTATACTTGGTGTGTACAAAGTACCTTCAGTTTATTTGCACAAAGTAGTCAAAACAATCCAAAAAGGTTTAATGCAAACAGCTGAAGAAAGATCTGCTGGTTGTGATATTACACATAAGTGTATCTTATCAGTCTTTACCTTCACAAACCTCTAATGCAAACAGAAGGCAAAAAATATACAAAATCAGGGAGGTACTTATATGTTCCAGGGAAGCGTTTTTCATTATTCCCTGGAAATGAAGGCACAGTGACTGTTGTCCACCCTGACCCAACCAAACTTTCAATCTGTTTTCCTTTGACACCTGTGTGACCAAGTGGGGCCATGTGGGCTGGCCAGGGACTGTCACACAGCCAAGAGATGAGGCTGCCAGGCCCAGGGTAGCCAGTGGCACCTCCAAACCTGTTCCTGGGTCAGTTACAGGTATCATATAAATGTGTTTAGTGTCTTAACACTATTGCAGTTCAAAGGCTGCACATTGAGGGGGCCACCAGGTCAAGGGTGGCCATTATTTCTCTGCCCTGGGCCTGTGTGGGGAGGGCTGTGCCCAGAGTCTCCTCAGAGGGTACAGCCACAAGCTGGGAAAAGGGAAATTCCCATCGGACTTAGGGAAGCCCCCTCTCCATAGCCAGGAGGTGAGGCACTGGGACAGATTGCCCAAGATGGGATGTGAAAGCCTAGTTTGAATACCCTTGCAGATACTCAAGATAGATGCAACCCTTTTCTGAGCATGATCTTAAACTTGGGTTCCATCCCAAGCCACAGTCAACCCTAAATTATTTTTTCTGTGTTTTTCCCATTTAGCTGCTTGTTTCTTATTTTAGTTCCCTGGCTTATTCATCTTCCTGACTTGACTTTGCTGTAAGCTTCTCAGCTTCCCTCTCTCCTGTAAATACAGCAATACAGTTGATCATCCAGGAAACACAGAAACAGACAGGGGAAATTCCCTTCTATAATTTCCAAAGGTTTAGGACTCCTTTGATAAAGCAAAGAGCATGAGAATGCAGTAGCTGAGAGGAACATGGCCAAATATGGGGATTTCATCATTGCATAATCTCTGATACGTAAATGCATAATGAGTCCAAGCACAAAAGTTCCAGAGGTAACTTGCTCAATACCTCTGGAGCATTAGAGGCTGTGATGCAATCCAGTGATTTCAGGCAATTCAGTGCTTGCATGGCTAACAAAAATTGTTATCTGAGGAAGAGGCCAATTTTCACTAATTACAGGCACTTCCTAAGTTACAGATCTAGAAATACCATTAATGACACTTCATAATTCATGACTGCTTTGATGCAATTATGGACAAGACATGCCCATTGGGAGAAATTAACTTTCCATCTATTGAAAGTGCAGGTTATGAGGAGACCTGGTGCACCTGCCATGAACATCCTGGCTGCCATCCCAGCACAACTGATTGCTTCCTGCTACCTGCATATAGAAGCTAAATATCTAGTGTTCTGAGGGCAGATTTCTCTCTGCAAAGTTAACTCTGCTCTGCCTACAGCCCCTTGGGCTAGCCAACTACCTTTTCACAGAAATGGACCTCTGAAATGTGATGGCAAAGCCTATAATTGGAAAGAAGAATGACAAAATAGTCTTCATTGGATTTGTGTGGCAGAGTTTTGGTAGTGGGTAGGCACCAGTGGTGGATTCTCTGCTAGAATCTTCTCCCATGTCTGGCAGAACCAATGCCAGCTGGCTTCAAGGAAGGACTCAGTGGACAAGGTTGAGCCCATCACTGACAGTGGTAACATCTCTGTGATATTGTAATTAGGAAGGGGAAAAAATCCTTTGCAACTGCAGCCAGAGAGAAGAATGAATATATGGAGGATGGATATATGAAACCACTCTGCAGACCCCACCCAAGGTCAGAGCAGAAGGAGGGGAAGGACCTGCTCCAGGTGCCAGAGCAGAGGTTCCCCTGCAGCCCAAAGCCCAAAGTGCAGCCTGTGGTGAGGCAGCTGTGCCTCTGCAGGAGCAGAGATCCACCTGCAGCCCGGGAGGACCCTGTCAGAGCAGGTGGATGCCCAAGGGAAGCTGTGACCCTTTGGAAGGTCACACTGCAGCAGGATCCTGGCAGGACCTGTGGCCCCTTGGACAGAGGACCCCATGCTGGAGGAGGGAGATAGTGTGAGGAGTTCTTCCCCTGAACTGCAGGAGGAAGGAGATACAGAAAATCAGGAGTAAAGTTAAGCCCAGGAAGAAGGGAGATGTGGGGGAAGATGTTTTAAGATTTGATCTTACCTGTCATTATCCTACCTTGATTTGATTGCTAAAAAAATTAATGAATTTCCTCAAGTTGAATCTGTTTTGCCTGGGTTGGCAATTGGTGAGTAATCTCTCCATGCCCTTATTTTGATCTCTGAGCCTTTCCTTGTTTACTGCTCTTCCGCCCAGCTAAGGAGTGACAGAGCAGCTTTGGTGAGCACCTGGCATCCAGCCAGGCTCAACACACCATGTAGTCAAAAGAGGAAACGTTAAAAAAAGTTAAAAGCTGACTGCCAAGCTGGGCTCTAAGTTACACTATATTTGCTGTGTTAAAGCCCTATTTCTCTTCCAGTTTAAATTTGTGTTTGCCTTTAGGCATAGTAAACACAACAGCAGAAACATTTTGACTAATGTTTCTGATGCTTAAAGTAGTCCAGAAGTGTGGATTTTTTTCTGAATAACTTCTACAAAGGTGGGAAGAAAGGAAGAAATCACTTGAAAGGATTTTACACTATCTCCTGCAAGGGGCTGAGACCCTTGTGTCAAGTGTCATTTGCCAACAAAAAGAAACCAGATTACCAAAAGTAGCAAAGTGATTAATTAATTAACGTAATTAATGAATGTAATGCAAGGATGTTAAACACATGTTAGACAGAAATGTTTAACATCCCAAAATCTTCACCAAGAAAAGCTATCAGCAACTTTTCAGCACTAGAGTGGTCATAGAACCACACTGAAACTGAGCCTGACACTCGCCACTTCTACACAAGTCAGTGCTTCTCCACTACTTTGGTTTGGCTGAGAATTTCCTCAAGGTGCATAGACCCCAAATAATATTTGGAAAATTGCTGGAGCCAAAATCCACAGCCTGAACATGAAAATGCCTTCCAATACTAAAAAAAACCAAGGGCTTGCACTTAAAAAATACTTAATTCAGAAAGAGAAGAAAAAGATACTATGACTTGACAATTATGAAAGATAAATCTGTGACATTTTAGGTTGGCTGAAACTGTTCATTAATTCAATTGAAACATGGTTTTGTGTAAAATCAGAAGAGAACTATTTAGAAACTGGGAAGCTGCTTATTTTGTGTTCTGTTGGCTTCCTCAGGAAGACCTAAAACAAATAATCCAAACCTTATAAAGAAAAGAGAAAAAAGAACTAAATAACATCAAGTGGTAACTTTTTAAGTTGACCAAGAGAACTCACTAAGGTTTTGCTAAGTCGCACTTGACGTATAGAACATGTGATCACTTGGAATACTTAGTACCTTATTAACATAGCCAGCAATTTGTCATGTGTTACTGGAAGACCAGCTTGAAAAGCCCCAGCAGTACCTGCTTATTTGGGATTGCCAAACACCAGCCAATGCCGATTGTTCTAAATAGCTGTTCATTACCACCGTGTCACAAAGCCTGCCAGAGCAGCTGTGGACACAGGCCCTCTCAGGGCAGGTGCTGCAATCACTGCAGCTTTTCAGCACTGCATGCTTACGTTATAGGGACTTCCCTGTGAGGAGCCACAGGGAAAACCACAGTTGCCCAAACCACCTGCCTTGGACTTTCCTCTTTCCAAGAGGCTTGCTCTTTTCCCAAGGAAACCACACCACCACATCCCTTTCGTCCTAACTCTTACAGGATCCTTTGCATATCACAACTGGTATCACTGACTTTCTTACCCTCCCATACCCCTTTTGTAGACCTTGGTTCTCACCTCTTGATTTCTGCAAGAGGTGTTTGGAGGCCCTTGAAGGGGCAGCCTTGTCCTAGCTCCTGTTAAGGAAACCATCTGCCAGGGTAATTTTTCCTCTTTTTCTACAGGGTTCCCTTGGCTGCTTCAAGCATTCTCTTGCTTGTCCCCATTTTCGGAGTCTTTCTTGCTGATTGCTAGTCCACACAAAAAGTGCCCTGTTGGTTAGGCTCTTGTCTAGGGTTTTGAGGAGCTTGCTGCCTCCAGCCACTCAAGCCTGCTCACAACCATCAGGGGCTCCTGTAAACAAGGCAAGAACCAGAGACAGAAAAACTGTTTTAACCCAGAAAAGATGTTTTAAGTCAAGCAATCTGGGCTTGACAGAAATCTGCTATTCCAAAGTGACCTGTGTTTTACAAGAACATCTCCTCAAGTGAGTAGGCTTGACCTTCCTCAGATCAAAGACTGGTCCTTTTTCTGTTTGTGTTTGTACCTGACCTAGGACATGGAGGGATATGGAAACCAGGGCCAGAGCTCCAGGGAACAACACATACATTGTAACTGCACTGCCTTTGAAAGAACCCAGAGGAATGTGAAGGCACGTGGAGAAAAACTTGGACCACATTTAAAAAAAAAAAAAAAAAATTCTTCATGAAAGGGATGAAACCTAATACACTGTTGATGAAAAAACCCAAACAAACAAATGAAAACAAACCCCCTAAGGACATTAATAACTCTATGATCAAAAGTCTTTGGAGCTGGCAAGAAATCAAGGTATTAGAAGAACTCAGGACATTTTAAGTGCAAGAATTTTACATTTAAGCAAACACTAGCAGCATAATGGATTTATTTTAAGTCTGTTCCAGTTGTCATTAGAGGTTTAGCATTAAATGAAGCATCCAGCTTGTTATGAGCACTTATGAAAATGTGACAAATGCTCTTCCAGCAGGACTTTATGCTACTTGAGCTGTTGCAATGAGTTAAAGTCTCCCATGGTGTCTGTAATGAGATGCACCTTGAGGATAAAAAAATGTAGAGAGGAGGTGCTGGACTGAAACCTTCAACATACACAGGTTGTGCAAATCTCTGAAATGAGATGTCCATCTGTGACGACAGGACAATATCTGCCACTACTGGGACGTCTGTGGGATAAGCCTACAGGGGAACACGCCCTGGAAAGTGATCTTTCAACATGGAAAGTGCCTTAAAAATCCCTTCAGGCTTTTCCTCTCATATCTGTTTGGCAAACCACAGCAAGGGAGCCTTAGTCATTACAAGTATTAAGCAATTCAAATGAGATTTATTTAATTTATATATCACTTCCCTTTTGTCAATTAACTGGAGATTTTAAAAGTATGCAATCCAAGAAAGACTAAAGTACAGACACTGAATTGGATTGTATGACATTATTACAAAATCTACAACTAAGATGTTAAAATCACGAGGCCAATCATCAAGTAGCAAACTTGGAGATAGGGGAGGGTTTTTTGGTGCTGGGATAAGCATCCTATATACATCTATTTCTAACTGTAGTTAGAAATTCTAAAGGTGAAGCTTAACAGAGTCTTTTATATTTTTCCTCATCTCCTAAAAGTAATGCTTTTTTGCTCATTTTTTGTTACCATTTGTCATTTTTTGTTACCATTTGTCATTTTTTCTCATCAGAATCATCTTCCCCCACTTCATTCAGAAACAAAAAACTGCTGTTCTTCCTTTAAACACTGATGGCTTCTATGCCATTAGATGAGCTGCCAGAGTGACACCAGAGCCCAGTGCACCCAAGCCACAGTCAGCACTTGCACAAAAGTCAGCTGCAAACCTACAGCAGTGACCTCATAATATTTTATTAGAAAGGAAAATCCTCATAGAATTCCACTGATGAAGGAGTACTCTACTCTGTCCTCCTTTGATGATTCAGAAGAAAAATAGAAGGGAAATGGAAGGACCTACTTAAGGTATAACCTGTTCTTCTGTAAGTGTTTTTGTTCTGCTGTTACATTCATTGAATGTAACAGGAAGATTTTCTCCACCTTCCAACACCTCACTGCTTTGCAACCCTCAGTTGGGAGAACAGAGTGTGCTTTGTGCCAGTAAGAGTGAGAAAGTAAAAGCTTGTTCAACCAACCCAGTCCTCAGACAACCAAACCCAGTCCTCAGAGAGTGGGAAACACCTTTATTTGGAAACCTCCCAAGTCTCCAAGAGATTATTTGCAAGAGGCACAGAGCTGCAATGCAGGTCACTGCCATGCATAGGAGGATACCTGTAAAACCTTGGCAATGCTTCCAAAGGGACTCCCACTGTAATTAGATGCTCCTTTCCCAGCCTCTCACAACTACCTGAGGGATCTGTCACCTGAATTCAGCAACAAAACTGTAACCAAAAGGAGACAAACCAGCCAGTGACTTATAGTGCAGAAAGGTAATGCAACTTAACTTTCCCTGGCCAGTAAGAGGAGATTCGAACCAGCACTTGCCCAGACTTCATTGTGTACAAAAGGGACAGCTCTGCAGGCCCAAGTAGGTTCAACCAGTCTTAAGAAACTCATCACAGGACTTCTATGTGCTTCATACCATGTTACTAGCACATTATAACAAGAGCACATTATAACAAGAGCTCCAGGCCTTGTTTGTGCCCAAGTGTGTCACCACAAAAATGCTGCCTGTAAGAAAAAAGAAATAAGCCCCCTCAGAATGTCTCAGGGTGATGATTAATGGCACAGCTGTTTGTTCTAGCTCCTGTGCTGCTACCAGCAGCCACTTCCCTGCATGGTGCCAGTGTCAATGGGAACTCCAGTGACAAGAGTTAAGAAGAGTGAATAGATAAAAAGAGTGGGCATTATCCTTAGGTAAGGTAGAGCATAGTGAAAAATAGCCTTACAGCATTACTTTTTAGTAAAGAAGCAGCTGTGAGTGTACAGTTAAACCAAGTACCTGATACGTTGTTTGGTTGAATGTATTTCCTAACTTACACCTTGAGTAATGCCCTTAGTACCTTCTAGCTAAATATCCCAAACTAAATTTTGTGCATTCATTTTCGTGTCTCAGATGAAAAGCACCTAATCCCAGGATGTGAATGTTTTGCCACCTTAGGAACGCAGGGCAAGATTCAGCTGAGAAGCAAATCATGGAAACACTCAACCACAAACTGTGGGATTCAGGGCCCAATTGCAGAGAGCAGCTCGTTCCCAAAGTGAGCATGCTGTACATGAGAAAAGATAAAGATCAGCTCATCCATAAGTCAGAACGTGAACTTGTGCTGTGAACACTCCTGGGCCTGAAAAATCTGACAAAAATACACTTTAATCTTTATAACGGCCATTGGAATCTTTCTGTGCATAGGATGTATTTGGCCCCAAATGGAGAAAAAGTATTAGCCACAGAAAATTTTCTTTGCTATCACTTCCTTTAGAGTACAAAGTACACATTCTTCAAAAAGAATAAACCTTCAGTTTGATTTGAAGAAGTCTCTTTGTCTGAGTTGGGTAGGTGTCAAGAAACAGATGTGGTTTGTGAGCTGAAAGTCGGTGCCCAGCCAGCCAGAGAGACACCTCATGGTGCCAAACACGAGTCTTTCAGCCTTGGTGCCATCCTGTGAAGCACCAGAGATAATAACAGGATTGAGTCCAAGAGGCAGCAGAGGCAGGAGAGAGTTTAGGATGACAAAGGTTTGCAGTCTTGTTCTTTTAATGCCTTTCTTCCCCCTCTCAGAATTTTCCTATCTCCTTGATACATTAGAGACCATATTAGATTAACTCTTCAGGATACACTACTACCATAAGACTCACCTTTCCTCCACTCTTTCAGAATCTTCTCTTTCCCAACTGGGAATTGGGATGTCTGCTAGAAACAGATCCCCAGCCCACCCTCCAAGCAGAACAACACTTCTGCAGCTGGCTACACTTTGTGAAAAGAGGGCAGTTCCCTTCAAACCCTGCAGCCAAGCTGTGTTGCAGGAATTTTATGGCATAGGGCTCAAGCTGACCAAAACTTGCATAAGCTCATCATAGTTTTACAATGTTCCATTTGGCATTCAGAAATGAATCAGTGAAAAAGAATGAAATTTTAACTACAAACAAGATGGATTGAAGACTATGGGGAAGAAGAGATATTAAAGGATAAAAGAGTATCTGAAAGCACAGAAACCAAACATCAGTGCCTGGAAGTTACTTAAATCATTCTTTCTCATTATTGCATTACAGGAAAAAGAGAATTTTGCAGTTTTTCTCAGTGTCAAGAAATTTGAGTTGGATTCTTCAGTAAGTCAATGCAAACCCCAAGTAACACTGTTTCCCTCAAGAGTTCTCTGTATTTTAGCAAGAGTTCGTGAGAATAAAACCAAATGCAGGTATACTCCGTGTTCTCTCAGAGGGGCTGTCACCTCCTATAGCTACAAGGTCAATAGAACAGGCAGAGCCAAGATAGCTCTGGGAGCAGTTTCAGACAATGATGGATGGCTGGGAAAGGGCCCAAAGGAATTAGTACATTCCTTCCATGCATTAGTTTCACATACATTACAGAAGCTGCCAGCATTTGAGGAGTGTCTGGATGATGCACTACAAGTCACGTGCTTCAGTTTGAGATAGTCCTGTGAGGAGCAGGGAGTGGGACATGATGATCCCTGTGGCTCCCTCCCAGTTCAAGATGTTCTATGACTCAGCGCAGTCCCAGGTAGGAGGAGATGGCTTTGACACCTGTGAGAGGCTACCTAGAACAGAGGTTAGACAGTGTTAAAAGAATAAAGTAGGTATTTATTAAAAGGCCTTCAAAGGCTATACCTTGGGCAGTACAAAGCCTGGCAGTGGCTCCACCCAAGATGGGTGGCATGTCACGAGTTTTCACTCTTACAAAAGCTTTGGTCCACTTACATACTGGGGTTAATTATCTAATTACAGCTTCAGGTTATGAAGTCCCATGCTCCCAGACTGCCCGCCTCAATTTGCTGTTTACACATTTTGGGTTTGAAGCTGCAACGGTGTCCTTGGTTCTCAGGAAAAGGATTGCTCTGGCTGAACTGTGAAGAGAACTTGCCAACACTTTATATAAAGTTCAGAGTCACACACTAAGACAGTACAGAATCTGGGAAATATGAAAGCTAAAATTTAAGGCATCAGTTTCATGGACAAAGGCCAACAAACAAGTTATAAAGGCAAGAGGCAGGGATGGCCCCTCTACCATCACTAATCCTGTAACACTGACTGTTGAGGGGTAGAAGGCAAAAGCTGCAAAATCTGGCCAAGAGTGAAGGCAAAGATGGCTGACCTGAGACATTCCTCTGATCCAGCAAGGAATGTCATACCTTTTTCATATTCATGTACATGTCCATAAAGTTACCGTTATATTTTACTGTGTGTGAACCAAGATGCTTTCCTCTGGTTGGATAATTCACTGTTATTTACAAATATTTACAAATTTTCATACTATATTGGTCATATTTCTAAATAATTATTACATCACTTTTTTCCACACCTACATGCTGTGGGACCAGGGTGGGAGTGGATCTTGACTGGTGTACATACTTTTTGTGAAAATGCATTCATTTCACAAAGTATACTCTGCTGTTTTGAGTCCCACAGAATCTTCTGAAGCTGGCTGTAGGGCAGCTATCCCCAGCTTCAGCAGCACTGTGAGAATCTGTCTAAGCAAAAGATCTGACAAATTTGCCAGCAAATAAGTCAGGAGGAAGCAGAGAAGGGTGTTTTATTTTTTTCCTTTGCAGATTTTCAGAACATTTTGAAATCCCATGTAAGTGGTGTGGATACATTCCAATCTTACAGCAGTGGTATTTGCTCACCCTCACCTCTGTCACTGCCCATGCATACCTACTACTCCCTCTTTAATATAGGCTGGTTTGAGACACAGATGGCTGCCAAGCCACATATCCTGTCAAATAGATCCAAAATTCTTTGGGAACAGAACTACCTCTACTGATTTTGTGCCAGTCAGGCACTAAACTGCAGTTTGGTCTTGATTCGCTGCTGCCTTGGGTCAAAGACAGGCCAGTATTATCTAGCTGTTCCTTTAAGGGTGCTGAAAGAAAGCCAGCTGGAGGCCATTGCAAAGGAAGTGTCAGAGCAAGATGTAATTCCAGAAGAACAGGAAAAGCACAAAACCCAAACAGAGTCTAGTAGCTGCAATACACACAGGACAACAAGAAGTAAGACTGTGAATACTAAAAGGAGGCTTTTCCCTTGGAAATACGAAAGGAGGAGCTCCAGCACAGAAGGTATGATTATATATAAACTTTGGAAATATGAAATCCTGCAATGACAAGGGAAAGTGGGAGGAAGAAGAGAGCAATCCAATGGGGAACCGGGGGGCTGTGTTAGGCTGTGTGTAAAAGAGCTGACAACTCTGGCACCAAGAATCACTGAAAGGAAAAAGAAACAGAGGGTTGTTTTGTTGCAGAACACCAAGACATCCAAAAATCTCTTCAAAAGTGAACCAAAACCTAGATTTATAAAAGACAAATTGACCATATGGGATGATTGAACCAGGAACAAATTGGATCCTTCCCCCACAAGAAGCAAGGCAGAGCTCTGGTTGTCAGAGGTTTGTGGTTATGGATGCAGAAAGGAGGGCTTGTACAGCAGCTGCAGAGCTGGAGAGGGCTCACCAAGGGCTGGGTTGTGAGTGAAACACAAACCCCAGGGCAGGTGAGGTAACACCATCTCCTGCTCCCCAGGGGCAGAGTGGGCTGCCCCTGAGAGCTCTCAGCCTGCTGCCCTTCCCAGCTCAGCACCAGTGACAGCTTTTTTTTCCCATACAGCTCCTTATATCAAATGGGAAACTTCTCACCTGACTTTACTTACCAGCCTAACACTGGCACCTCAAAGAGTGCAAGTGCAGATTAGAGGTACAGGTCTAGCCCAAAACGCTAAACAGTGCACATGCTGGCACTGTAGGCATTCAGTGACCAGGGACACCTGTAGTTCTGTGTACAGCTGAAACCATGAATGTCTGCAGAGGATGGCAAAGCCCTGCCACCCATGGGCAGCATCTGAGGGGCAGCACAAGTGAACTTCCAGCCCTGCAGAGGCAGCAGCTTGCCCCACTCACCTGCCAAGGTGTGGGACATTTTGACAGGCTGCATGAGACTCGCTGCCCTTGTGGCACACAGCCTTCTGGGGGTGAGCAAACAGGGTACGACCTGAAACAGACCAGAGCAGAGAATCCAGCCTGGGAAGAGAAAAATATGCCCTGGCTACGTCCCAAAGCTGACTTGTACAAATGTTTCTCATTACAGTGCTACTGATGCTCTCCACCCCACCCTTCTCGATGCCTTTCTCAGATCACACGAAGCATTCCCGTGGCACTGGGGTGCTGTATAGCTTTAATGATTACCACGTGAGAGCGAGCCAGGGGCTGTAAGCTACGGTGACTCAGTGAGCACGACCCTGGGCAGGGCCCAAACTGATCCTGCCAAAGCCAGGTTTGCAACAGGCTGACATTACAACAGCCGGGGAGGAAGGAGGGGCAGAAATTCTTCCTTCCTGGAGCACTCAGTGTCTCACAGTCCTCCCGAGCCCGTTTGCCGTGCTGGGGTCACCTTGCCATCTAGCGGCTCGCACTGCAGAGCTGACAGAGCTGGGCTCCTTTCTCCTGGGAATCCTGCAATGCCCATGCTGTCGGCCGTTTTGCAGCAAAGGAAGTAATTCAAATTCCCTTTGATCTGCACCCGTTTCTTAGTGCGTCAGGCTGTCAGTAAAATGTGCTGTCAATAGCATGAAGTTAGAAAAGATGTATAATGTCTACTGCCTTATACATATCACATTCTATAAAAAAGGATCCCTCTGCCCATCCAACCTGGAGTGATGTATTCATCAGGACATGACTGGTTTGGGCTGAATAGACCTTCCTTCACTTTTACAAAAAAGTTTGTGAAAAAACCCTACTTCATTTTTAAGATTTTTATAAGATTCATTATCTGCTTAAAAAAAAAAGAAAGTTATCAGGAGGGAAATAGATAAAAACCAAAATCAGAGTGATACAAATCCCATCTGCCACTAGGCAAACTCCAAAGGGCTCCAAAAGATAAACTGCACACATTAAGATTCTTGACATTTCCTGTACTAACATGAATATGGATATTAACTTACTGTCTATTTCCTTTGCATGCCCCCATTACACCCATTTTGACTTCTGATGGGCTCTGTCCAGCAGAGTTCCAAACTTTTAAAATTTATTCCATCACCTCACCTACTGACAAAAACGAAAATACCTGCTTCATTTCATTTTAGCATGGACCGTTAACCTTCTGTGACCACTTTTATAAATGGAAAATATGATGTCTGTATCCAAAATGGACTTCTCATGCAGATGAGAGTCTGGCTTGACATCCTTTCTGTATTTATTAGCAGCTCTCATCTGCTAGGTTCCAGAGTTATCCTTGTCATTCAACAAAGTGCTTGGCTGTGATCAGTCACAGGGATGTCGAGGGAAATCTGTGCTCAGCTGTCTTCAGCCACTTCTAGATAGAAAGGCTTTTCCTGTGTTTATCTTGGGCAGTGCAGATGGAATGACAGGGTAGTTTGTCTCCCAGTTAAGGATCTTCCAATTCGTTTTTATGCACTTTCTACAAAGAGAGCAGCAGACAAATATAAGGAATAGCTGTTCACTTTAACATCATAAATAAAAATGATTTTGAACTGTCAACCTCTAAAGAACACTCCTTGGTATTAGAAACCACAAGATAAAAATTAATTACGAGATCTCTTTGCACTTGCATGGGCAAGTATCAATATTCTAACAAACTTTCTCCTCAGCTTTGCTGCAGAGGCCATGGGCTGCTGGAAGCAAGAGGAAACCAACACCTGGGCTTTTCCCACCCTGATCCTCAGCCTCTATGGATTCTTCTACATGATGAAACCATCAGAACCTTTCCTAACACCCTATCTAACAGGACCAGATAAAAACCTGACCACAGATGAGGTATGATTTTATTCTATGATTTCTTTGAACTGAAGTAGTGAAAATGGAAAGGGAAAACACTGCTTAAAGTTAAAAAAAAATAAAAACAAAACAAAAAAACCCACATAATGTTAACCAGCTCTGGCAGGTTACAATTTGCAGCAGACTGCATAAATAAAAGATTCATTTAATGAATCCAAGATCCATTTGCCTGCCCAACAGTCCCATGCTGATTCAATGTGGTTATATATTTTATTAATTCCTTGAGAGAGAAAACTTCACACTACAACACCATTTGAAATACACGAATTTCCTTTCCTCAACAACAAAAACACTGAGATTTCCACTTTTGCTCTAGGTTACCAACCAGATTCTGCCAGTTTGGACATACTCCTACCTCGCTCTCCTTTTCCCCGTGTTCCTGCTCACAGACTACGTGCGCTACAAGCCCGTCCTCCTCCTGCAGGGCCTCAGCCTCATTGGCACGTGGCTCCTGCTGCTCTTCGCACACGGAGTGGTGGCCATGCAGCTGGTGGAGTTCTTCTATGGCATGGTCACAGCCACTGAGGTGGCCTATTAGCCTACATCTACAGTGTGGTCAGCACCCAGCACTTCCAGAGGGTCACCAGCTACTGCAGGAGCATCACGCTGGTGGCAGCCACCGTGGCCGCCGTGCTGGGGCAGCTGCTGGTGTCCTTAGCACACGTCTCCTACTTCTACCTCAACGCCATCACCTTGGCTTCCGTGTGCCTGGCGTTCCTGTGCGCGTCCTTCCTGCCCATGCCCCAGAGGAGCATGTTCTTCCACAGCAGAGGCGGCCCCGAGCCCCTGCCAGGGCCCGCTAAAGGGCTGCCTGCGGGCACTGCCCCCAGCCCCGCCAGCTGCCAGCGGGAAAGGAGCCCCGGTGCTGCTGCCGGGGGCCCGAGCCCCCAGCCCAGGGCTGGCAGGGCCAGGCCCCACGGGCACATGCTCAGCGTGCTGCTGCAGCTGGCCACAGACCTGAGGGATTGCTACAGCTCCCGCAGGCTCCTCTGCTGGTCCCTCTGGTGGGCTCTGGCCACAGCCGGCTTCAACCAGGTCGTGAATTACGTCCAGGTGCTGTGGGACTTCCAAGCCCCCTCCCACAGCTCCGCAGTGTACAACGGAGCTGTCGAAGCAATAGCAACTTTGCTGAGTAAGTCAGTGTTTAAATATTGATCACAATGAAGCTTCTGAAGTTTCACTGTAATAAACTTTCAAAGTGCCATTCCATTGCAGGCACTCCAGGTCGTCAGTGCACACCCTGTGCAGTCCAGACCTAGGTCTTTGATGTACAGCAGTTCAAATGTGAGTTATGTTGGTTTTTCGTTAGTACCAGACAAATAACAGTATCTTACCAGTGTGCAGAAAGTGTGTAAGTCTCACCGACATTGCATCTAGCTAGTAAATCCGTATAGAAGCACCCCTCTTTCTCTGGATGAGGCTACTGAGTGTTTTTTTTCCCCAAAACAAGTATTGCACTGTTCCCGTAACAATACTATGAGCTTACACAGATGAGAGAAATTTCCCATAAAAATTTTACACAAAAAGAACATAATCCTCTTGTTCATTTTTTTTTTTCTAGTGAAATGCGCTTGTGTAACCAGACAAAAAGAAAAATTTTAGTGATTGCAAGATACAAAGATCTTCGGGGAAAAAAAGACCCTATGAATCCTTACAATACTGATGTGAACCATTCCACTTTTATACCAGGAGCAGATGCTCGCACCACACAAGCAAAGTGAGGTTATCAGAAGGTAACATCAGAGCATACCACCCTGTCTTGGCTCACATTGTGCTGTTGTTGTAAAGAACTTGCACAAGATGTGGGGCTGTGTCCTACCAGGAAAAATAAACACATCTGCACCACACCTGGTCAATCAGGTCACCCTTACAGTTATTAAGGAGAAACAGATGCTACTCTTGCAGTAGGCAACTAAATTGACCAAGTGAATCATGAACTAGAAGCCCTCTGGTAGTATCTACTTGATGAATTTCTCTCTCTCGTGGACTTCCCTATTTGTCAGTGTGTAAGTACAGATGTTTTTAAATTGTCTGGGACCCCTAAGATCGGCAGTCAGATGACTTAACTTTGCAACAGATGCATCTTCTAGGAAGCTCACAAAAAGCAAACCTATCTTTTGTCGTTGCTTGGGATATAATTCCTTGATGCCTCAAAACTCACATTTTGACAGTTTACCTCCTCTACGAGGTGCACAAAACTAAATTGTTACATTAGAAGGTTTACTAGCCTAGCTGTGTAGTATGCTAAGAGAAGGTAAAAGAATTTCCTTCTTGAACTCCAATCTACGTTCCTAATTCTCTCCCCAGAGATACAGACTGTGTACAGACACCTAAATAATGAATCCTTCTACATTACAGTTCATCCTGTGAAGTGGAATAAAACACTAAGAATGGAATGGCAGAGACTTGATATATGCAGTTGTCTCAAAATGACCAGTCATCTGCATGGCTGCAGAAGTCATCAAAAATGCTTTCAAACTTCAGACTACTCTGCTTCATTATTCAGCATTGCTTTTCAGCATGTGAGCATGGCAAGTCTTGGTCATACAGGCTGTGGAACAGATAGAATATTTACACTTTTTTTTTCTCTTTTTCTAGGCTCAGTAACATCTTTCCTAGTACAATTTGTGAAGATTAACTGGGACCATTTTGGAGAACTGTCATTAGGGATCTTTTCTGCAGTAGATGCCTGTTGTCTGTTTCTCATGCATTTCTCTACCAACATCTGGGCATGTTATGCTGGATATCTCATTTTCAAGGCGTGCTACATGCTTCTCCTGACAATAGCAACGTAAGTACAAAACATCACAATCCTGCCATCATGCACAGAACACTGACCCTACTTTGGGTCTCCTTTGGGCATCCTTTTCATCAGAGGTAGCTGACCTAATGCTAGACATAACTGTTTAGGTAGGGACAACAACACTTAAATGTCTGGTTATGTTGTTTTCATTCTTCCAAACAACCAGCAAAGAAAAATTGTCAAAAGGATATCAAACATTTATCTAAGCAGAAATTAAACAAGCTACAAGGTAACTCTTACTAAAGGCAATGGTAACAGCAAAATGTAGAAGCCATTTTCCTCCTGGCATGAAAGATGCAAAGTGAACAATAGGGACAAGCATATCTTGACAGCCATCCTTTAGGATGCTGTAATATGCCTAGATCCCCTGCTGATAAACCTTTTAGCAGGCCGTGAACTGCATGAATGCAGGAAAAGACTCCAAAAACTGCTCTCCAACATAATTCTATACATATAGTCATTAATTATATTAAGATGTAAAGAAGGAATAAAAGGGAACATCAGACATATAAACCTGGGTGAGAGTTCTGTCATCAGAAATAGAGATGTATAAAATAATAACAAATATTTTATCCGGTGTAATAAATATAAAGTGTTATTGCTCCAGTCATTTTCTTGTTTAGAATGTCTTTAGACATACCACACTATTTCATTAACAAAAATACTGGCTGCATTTTATGTCAAACCCCAAAATTAATCAGACATAATTTTAAAAAAATACTAACATTATAATGCATGGCAAGGTTATGCCTATCATGAAGGAAGCCAAGTGAGCTGTTAATTGTCATTTTGGTAGATTGTTACTACATTATGGTGAATTACACCTAGACTATTTCAATATATTCTAAAAGTAACCCAACAAAGTAAAATCTTGCAAAACACTTCCAAGCTAAAATCACTGAAAATGAATCCTGAAGGAATAACATCCTTTTGTTTGTATAGAAAGTTTGCAGGTATGTATTGCAAGGAATGATCTTGTGATTATTGTCGAAAAAGATATTGCAAGTAAAAGTCTACAGGCTCTTGACAGAAATAAGCAGCATGTTACTTCCACCATCAAATCACAAAGCAAAACATGACTCATCACCACAGAAGGCTTGGTTAGAAGATGCCCACAGTGAGCTCCCAGCCAGGGTAGAATTGTTGCTGCCAGGGCCAGAGCAGGTCACAGCTTCGCCTGGCCAGGTCTCTGAAAGCTTCCAGCCATGGACTCTTTACAGCCAGTCTGGCATAGTCTCTGCAAGCAGAGAAGGATCAAAGGGCAAGGGTACAGAGAACTGACATTCTAGCTGATCATCTGAAAGCAGGGGCTAGAAAAGCAGCCCATGCAGTTCAAAAAATCCCATTAAATAAATATTAAATAAACATTAAAATACACTATCGTACCCCAGACTTTTTCTTTTTTTTTTTAGAGAAAGCAAGGAAGCAAATAAACAAATGAAGCACCATTTCCTCTGTCCTTGATGCACAATCTCCATGAATCATTTTCTCTTCATCAACTGATAGACAGCAGTAGCTTTCCCAGTGGGAGGTGACTGACCTGCCAGTTTCCTCTTAGGTTCCAGATCGCCGTCAATCTGAGCATGGAACGCTATGCCCTGATGTTTGGATTCAACAACTTCATTGCCCTGCTGATTCAGACCATTCTCACAATAGTTGTTGTAGATTCAAGAGGCCTGGGACTGGACATAGTGACTCAAGTAAGTGCAGTTACCTTACTTCCTATTTGCAGCTCAGCCAAGTCATCTTCAAAATTCCTGTGCCAAAGGACAACTTCATTATCTTTCTTCTATAGAAATCCAAACATATTGTTCTTCCTTTGTCATTCTTCATCATCATTATTCGTCATCATTCTTCCCTTTTGCCTTTAAATTCATTTAGGATGACAAATGCTAGTCTGTGACTTTAAAGGGAGATACACCAGAATATAACTAACCAGACCCTGCTATCTGACCAGTTTTAGTAGTTAATGGCACAACGAACAACAGCCTCTCTTCCCAAAAGCTCAGACTGGTTTTGTTAGATGCAGAATGGGAGTTCAGGACTATAAGGCACAGTCTGGATTATTTATTTCAGCTCAAGTAACTTCTAATTCCAGTTTACAAACCTGGTCTGTATCTCAACATGTACAATAGAGTCTTCTGCCCATAGCTTGGACACTTCATTTGGGATGAGATATCCTATCTCACAGCAGTGTCCCTATCTTCAACCCAATGTCACTCATGTCAAAGTCAACTAAAACCTACCAACTTCTGCATTTTCTCAGATGGGCTCTCAGATGGGGCGCCTTTCTACTCTAATGAGTCTGAAGAAGACTAAAGATATTCACATGGCACAAAGAAGGCAAAAGTGACTTTGAAAGAGTAAAGATTGAATAAAACATTAAATCTTTAAAATTAAGGACAGGAATATGTAGGACTTCATAAATAGCATTGCCACTATTGTTGGAAATACTGACATAAAATCACAGTATATTTACTGAAGCCATTGTGGTGACAGTTACTGAAATGTGAAAAAGCAAAACAAGGATGAGCTCAGGCTCTTCACGCATATTATTCATGACCATGTGGGTAATGAAGCTACTTCTACATTTTACATTAACAGAAAAAAAAAAAAAATCCTGTTCTTATCCCTCTCCCCATCTGATGTTTATTAAGAGGCATAAGGAATAGAAGAAAGGGGCAGTTCTTCATTTCACAATTATCTGCTGTATATATGAAAAGCTGAGATTTTGCTTAATCACAAAGCAAAAACTCAAGTGCAGAGAAACTGTCAGAACACAAGTCAAGAAAATTAGAGTGACTGTCATCTTCAGAAGAAGCAGCATTTCTGTAATGTGTTTTTCATTTATTGTTCTGCCTTTTTCTCCTCCTCTCCCAGTTTTTCATTTATGGCAGCTACTTCGCAGTCATACATGGGATTTTCATGATCAGAAGCATTTATGTGCTGGTCTCATGCAAATGCCAAAGGAAAATAATGAGATTTTGCACAGAGCAGCTGAACCAGGCTGAGCACAAGTCAAGAGAGCAGATCGTCACAAGCTACATGACACGGTTGTAGGAGGCAGGCAGGCTGGAGAAGGGCTTCTCCTGGGAAAAGGGCTCCCAGCAGGGAAGAAGAGCAGCATGCAGGGAAACAGCAGTGCAAGAAGAACGTTCAACTCAGCCCTGAAAAGCTACACTGAATCATTCTAGCACTTCAGCACAACATATGGCAGCAGAGAGCTCACCAGAATGGCACTGTGCCAAGAATAAAAGATAAGTTGCTTAAGATTCTTATTTACATGCCTATAAATAACATAAGGGCAGTAATCTATACACAGAATCAGAGCACCCACCTTTGCATTCCCCATGCATGATGGCAGAGAGCAGAGTTCACCCTGCCTTACGCATTGTAGCTCCTGAATGCCGTGCTGGCAAAGCTGCTTCTGTCTCATTTGCTGATGCAGTGGCTGAAGATCTGACTCCCTTTCGTACAGCCCTTGTTGTGAACCAAGGAAGAAAAGATCATGTTTGCATCATTCTATTCTTTCACACCCAGTACAGGCAGATGGGGGACAGGCTTCTCTTGTCTCATCCCACATCTCTGTACACACAGGCTGCAAAAAGCGGGGCTTGAACAACCCATCCCGGGAGCTTCACTGCAACACTGCTTCATCACAGCTGCAGCTTGGCACACATTTGAGAACTACAGACACTGCAGTGACTTCACAGCAACCTCTGCCGAGAAGGGAATGACTTCAGAGTCCAAGCAAAATGCAAGAGCACCACTCCTTTGCTTGTGCTTCCAGTAAAATTAAATTCAGGACCGACCATCTTCCTCTTTCAACAGGAAGAGAAATAATATGAAGGGGCTTAAGTAGCACAGACTGAAACCAGAGAAGGACATTGTGGGCAAATATAGTTGATTTCACACAGGAAAATTCCAGATTAACAGGAATATCTAAGAAGATTTATAACTGAAACAAACTGTGCGTCCTGTGTGCTTTTGAGTGGCAAGTGAGGAAGGTCCACTGATCTTGGCCAAGAATTTGGCAGGATCAGCATCTCAGAGTTTGTCAAGAACCTTCAAGTCCTACAGCTAATTTAGTCCAAAAGAAAGTCCAGGAGAAGAAAAAAAGAGACTAGAAAGGAGCTTGCATAGTGAATATCTAATTTAATATGAACTATAGCCATATGCTGAAGTTATTTCTGTACTGCTGTTTGCTTCTAGCTTCCAATATCTACATCTAACTAATAAAACCCACAGCATTTACAGAATGATATTTTTCCCGTAGAGACACAAGCTATCATTTGTACAGACATACCAGCTTTTCATACCACTGTCACACGTTGCAACTAGACAAAGTACCCAGAGGCAAGTGTAGGCAGGACAGAAGCAATTTGTTTCAAATCACAAGAATAACCAGTAGGATCTGACAAAATGGACCTGGCTAATTGTTTTAGGCTTTTTGGTAACTGCTGTGCATTGTAGGGATGTTGTCTGTTGTAAACTGGCTCTATGTGGAGTAGTTTAGCCAAAGCAGTCCATAAAAGTGGGAGATGTACTTAGTCTCCAGTGAGAGTTCTTTTCCTACTGAACTGAGAGTATGATGCTCCAGCCTGAAGAAACAGGGACAGAATCCAGGAGAGCAAGGACTATCTTTTCTATTCTTCCTTTCGAGTAGCAATCATCTTTTGAGGCATTTAGTTTAGAACTAGATGTCAGTCCAGCACGAGAAGTTAACAAGAGTTTACATTTAAATTAAAAAGAGGAACTTCGTATTTTCAGCTCCATTCTTATGCTCTGGCTAGAGCTAACTGCTCTCTGTGCCTGTTGGATGGTACTGAAGAGCAAAGGAACCAATGTCTTGGGTTGCAGTATGTAATCTATCACCATCTGTTGAAACCAGGTTGAGCAGTGTTCTGTATCGCTTCCATGACTCATCTCTCATGCCTCCTGTGGTGTGTGTAACTGTTAATGGGCCAGCTCTTAAAACCAGCTGGAGCAGTTTTCTTTCTCTCTTCCACAACCTATCCTCTTCCAGGGAGATCTCTTCTGTTAATGGGCCATTGAGTCTCAGCGCATGGCTGATAAACTGACACCAACCCACTGGGAGATGCTCCACACAGGGGGAGGAGCCAAGCATGCTTACCTAGGTACAATCGGGGGTTTGGAACACCAAGGCAGCCATTTCCACTGAATTCTCAGAGGAATTCAGCTATTACAAGTGGACCTTCAGAGGAAAACTACATCTTTCTACAGGCTCACTGCTTCAACAGAACCACATCTGCCACTCCAGGAGGGCTGCAGCCACTATTTGATCGGACTGCTACCAACACTGACCCACAAGGGGTCAGGTTGGATTCTGACTCTGTCACTGGTTTGGGTTTTTTTGTATTACTCCATTTTTATCTTAATTTTCCTAATAAAGAACTGTTAATCCTATCCCCATATATTTGCTGGAGAGCCCCTTAATTTCAAAAGTATAATAATTCAGAGGGAGGGGGGTTACATTTTCCATTTCAAGGGAGGCTCCTGCCTTCCTTAGCAGACTCCTGTCTTTTCAAACCTAGACAACCAAGCAGACACAATGTTTGGCTTGCAGCTTTAGAGAAAGCCATCTCCAGAAAACAGATAAAAATTTAAAGAAAAAAAGAATCCATTTCTAATCTTAAAAAAACCCCCATTCTGAGGTTGGAAGCTGGCAGGAAGCATTATAGAGGAGATAGGAGAGGAAGAAGACAGCTCTTAGGAGTGTTAGGAGGAGAAAGACAAGGCCTTATGTTATCCTGGGTTTTCAGCTACAAATTAGAACTCACCCAGCAATAAGAGGTTTCTAGAAAAGTAAGATGTACACACGTACCTGTGTGTGTACCTGCACACACACACTCTGGAGAGGAGATAGTGGAGCTTAGCAGGTTACAAGGGAGGCTGGAACCACAGGCTGTTTAGTTCTGTGGGAAGAGGAAATTCTCAACACATCCACCCTCCTAGCAGCTTTTAGCACTGTTTTTCTTCCAGTGTGTTAAAGGTTTCCATGCAAACATGGAACTCCAGAGCTAGGCACATTTCTCTCCAGAGCTGCAACCCCCTCTAAATACACCACTAATTACCTTTGAAACACGAGTGGGTTTGGGCACAAATATTCCATGAAGGTGCAGTCCAGCAGGCTGATAAGGCCAGTTTGAGCAAACAAGGAAGGAGCAAATGGTGTGTTTGTATTCAAAGCATACAGGTATTGCCCCAGCACTGTGTGGGCTACCAGAGAAACATGAGCCAGCAGCCCCTTTCAGCCCCTGCCCTTCCCAAGGTTCTTTCACTGCCTCAGAAGCCCCTGGCCAGGGAAGAGGATGAAGGGCAGAGGCATGCCCAGCTCCCCTGAGCACTTGAGGGAACCTTGCATACCTGCAGGACCAGACCAGGCTCTGTTGAGCACACAAAAGGCCCTTCCTGCCAGGACTTCAGCATCTGCTCCCAAGGTCAACACGTGTCCTACCAACAGGCTCCAGGGTAAACTCCAGCCTCTGATGAACCTTGGAGGATGTAGGCAATAGAGTCTAAAAAAAAAAATGAGTGAAGGAAAGCAAAGCAGCAGCATTTCTCTGAAGCAAGCCTGTTAATTTTTTAGCTTAGAACCTAGATTTAGCAGTTTAATTTTGTCCATTTGTCCTTAAACAACAGCTATGTCCCTATACAGAAGTAATTCCTGGCCAACTAACAGTAGGAAGCATTTGATGTCCTACCTCCCAAAGCCCCAGAAAAGCCAGGACAGTCGGAGTGGAACCCACAGAGGCCTCTGTGCTATGCATGGGACAGGGACACTGTTAGTCCAAACTGTAAAACTGGTGCTCTGTCTTTGGATGAATCAGAGACCAGAGCTTTTAAAGGTATTTATTAACAGAGAGAATGCAATCACTGCTTTCTTGTCACAACAGGTTTTATTAATCATTAGCTATTGTGAGTTTTATAGTTTTATCTTAAAAATAGAACTCAGTTGGCTGACAAAACCTGTAAAGAATGCTTTCCCTGCAATCTTCATGGACAAGTTTTACAAATTATTATTTAAATTATGATAACATTTTATCAAGTTTAGAAAAAACTTTTTTGAAAAAGAGTTACAGAAATTTTTGATTACCACCAGCTCTAAAGAGGGGTTTCTGACTTCTCTGCAAGACAAAGTCATCCTAGGAAGAACTGCACCTGAATCCACAGGAAATCCACCACAGCTAGAGCCTTGACAGGTAATTCATCACCTTCGGAGTTATGGGGGAGTGTGCTGGCTGCTCACTCGCTCAGTGCATTTGGAGGTGATGCAAGATTTATGCAGATGTTACTGATCAGGCCAGGGCTTAATTTTCATATTTTTATCACATTTCAAATAAGGTCTTGAGTTAAATATACTAGAGACTATATTTTATTTACAATTATTTGTAAGAGAAAGATGACAGAGGCAATTTAAAAAAATCATGTTACAAGGTTAGGGCTGCTTTTTCTAACATTCCTCTGAGGTCACAGAAACACAGTCTTTATAGCATACAATTCAGACTAAGTTTTAATGCATACCATCTCACAGTGCAAGTAGAAGCATTTTTTCAAAAGTGCCTGCTAGAGAGTGAAATTCAACAATTTAAGATACACAGCTTGATTAAACATCAGCTAGTGCTTTGCTTTCATTTGCTCATGACTGAAAACACTGTTTCACTTGTTTTTAGGATTAGGATCAGTGAAATTGACTTTTTAACACAAAACAACTTAAACCCCAAAATCTCTTTAGACTTCTTTTAGCTGCCAACTACACTGAAGAAACAAGCCTCCTTTTGGTCATCACTTTCAAAAGTGAAATCAATATTTCTCTATTCTAAGTCTCAGCAGGTACCATGAGCAGAGTTTCTGCATCTTTCTTTACCCTTTCCAATGACTGGAGTGCAAGAAACATGGTGACTATTAAAGAATTTAGAAGAAACTGAGGTTGCAATGGGTTAAACTGCCTGATGGCTTTTACTGTCATCAAGAACACTTGCTCAGTCATTGTGTCACTGGGTACTCAGACTGCAAATCAACAGAAAAAACCTCCTTGAGCACTGCACACGGAATGAGCTTTAATCTCACACTTTGCCCACTCATTTATTCAGAAATGAGACTGTAATGGAACTTTTTTCTGCTACAGCACAGCCACTCAGCCCTAAGCACATCACTACAACCAACTTTTGACAGACAATACAGAGTTTAGCAGGGCTGATGCACCTTGTCCCAGTTGCTTGTTCATAAGCTGCAGCTGTAATGGAGTGAGGGGAACATTGGCTTAGGCACATGGCACAGCTGGAGCCACGAACTTGACTCGCAAGACACAAGCGACAATGCCCTTTATCAATATAACAAAGTTCAATGGTAAATGTGAAAGTGGTTTAACCAGACTCAACAGGAAAGTATGCTTGACTTAGTCCAGAGATGACAGGATCAGTTAAAGTGTCAGAGAGACCCTCCTAAATCACCGGGTTCCAAACTCCTCTCAGAGAGCAGCCTGGATGCATGTTAGACCTACTCCTAATCCCAGATTTGGTCAACTGCTTCCGTCTAAAGGATTATGCAATATGTGCAATAAGTTCTTTATATGACTTAGTCAAGGTTTCGAGGCTGAGCACACTATTAGTGACCCAGAATGTGCTGCAGCAAAGAACCTCAGCCTCAGGAGTAACTGTGGGAGATGTTGCTGCTTAAGAGGAGATCCAGGTGTGCAGCTCAGTGCAGGTGAGCTTGAGATGAGTGGTTTGGTTATATCTGCACACAAACCAGACAACTGAGTCACCTCTGCAGGCAGCCCTTGGCTGTCATACTGTCACCTATCCTCCAAAGTCCAGTTACACTGGATGCTACCACCACAGCCCTCACTGGTGGTTGTGGCTTCAAGGGGAGTGAGTGTAGGTTTAGTCAAAAAGTAAACTTGAAAATGAATTTTTACCAACTGTGAAGAGAATCTATTCTTCCTTTGCGCCACCTTTTTTTTTGTTTTGTTTAGGTAGAATGGATTGCTGGAAGGGAGACATAAGCCACAGTTGGATTTATCCCACTGTGATCATCTGTGCAAATGGATTTTTCACCACAATGAGACCATCAGAATCTTTTCTCACCCCCTATCTAACAGGACCAGACAAAAACCTAACGATTGAAGAGGTATGTAACTATTCTCTTAAGCTAACTAAAATGCTTAAAGCATTAGACCTTACAGTAGTAACTGAAGGGAAGATGAAGTGTGAATATTTTATTTATAGACCCATATTTAAGATGCTTCTGGAAAAGAGTAAGGAGTCACCTCTTCGGCAGGAGATCCAGACTTTAAAGTCCCCTACACTGAAACCCCTTTGGTGGCTGATATTTTTGGCAAAATCAGGTCGGCTAGTTCCTCTCTCCACCCCAGAGGAGACATTTATTTATACCTACCATGGAACTGATTACACAGACAGCACTGATTTCAAAACATAAGAAAGCTAAGCAGCCTTCCCCTTACGAGCTGTAAAGCTTATTTCCTACATTCCCTATATTTCATGCATTCATTAACCTTTGAGGAGGTTAGGTTCAGATTCAGAAAAATTGTGGGTTTTTGACAAAAGCATGCACTCCAAGTTTCCTTGCTATGCTCCTGTGTTCAGCACTGGCTGCTTCAGGAGTACACCTCCCAACAAAAGGGGACATGGTTAACACGTGGCTGAGTCATGGAGCTAACGGTATAATTAGAAAACACAGGCTTGCTACACCCACATACAGCTAATATGAAGAACAGTCATTCCTGATGTGCAGTAGCAAATGTTAAGGCAGACTCTACCAGCACACTGTGAACCCAAGGCTTCTGCTGAAAAAAAGGTATTTGTGGTTTGGCTTGTCGGGGGGGGGGGTTCTGTCCCTTTTTATTTATTTTTTTTAACCACAAAGGAAAGCATTATTTTTTATATAAATCACATAGATAGCACCAGAAAATGCCTTAATTCTGATTCCAGCAATAATCCTTAACACAACAACAAGCGTAGTGCAGATATTGTCTCTTTCAGCCAAACTTACCTCCAGTGAGATAATTCCATGAGGTAATTCTAAGTTCAGAGAAACAAAAGAAGTCACACAGAAAGATAAATGAACCTGCTGCTCACCATGCAACTCACTCCAGTACCTGAAGTAAAAAGCATTCCTCCAGCATTTGATACAGTTCCTTTCTAGTCTAATTGCTTAAGCAGAGAACAAGAGATCAGGAATGGATACCTCAGCAGGCCCCACAATTACTGAGCAAGACCTCCCCAAAACAGGCAACTTAGTCACAGAAACAGGACAATTTGTGATGTGCATCTAAAAGAGGGATACCTGCCCCAGGTGTGTGCAAACTGCCCGAGCAAGCACTGAGTTTTAACGGCAACTACAAACAGCATCTTCCAACTCAAATTCAGAACAGTTTTAGAAAAAAGAGAAAGAATTTCATCACAAGCATCTATGTATTGAAGTCCAACTTGAACTTACTGAAAAACTTCGTTACTTCTTACACTTTAAATTGGAAAAAAATATGTAAGGTGCAGTACCCTAGTCACGGCTACACACTATGTGCAGTTCCAGTTCCCCATTGTAAGAGGCATGTGCTTTTTTTTTCTATACCTAACAAGGGAAAGAAGTGACCAAAGGTATACAAGTCACATAAAAAGTTAAAACAGGCCTTAATTTTCAGATACTAGGGATTAGGATTTGAAACTAGAGAGGCTTCCATCTTACACAAAGTTACAATTGCTTTAAACAGCTGTGTATCAAAACCTGTCTTCTTCTTAGGCCTTTACTGGAATTAATTTTTAAGCCCACCTATCTGTTTGTTTAGAGGAGCCTATCATCACTCTTTGGTCCTTACATAGTCACAGTCTTGTAACTTAAAGCAGTTTAAGCCTGCACTGTTCACAAAATGGAATATTTCCTATTGTCACAACTATGTTGTCTCAGGAGTTATACCATCAAAAACCATCTGAAGGGGTATTCGAAACATTTGGGAGGCTGGGGGAATTTTGTTTGTTTCTTTTCACACATTTCCTCTTTTGTTCTGGGCTAGGTTACCAACCAGATTCTGCCAGTTTGGACATACTCCTACCTCGCTCTCCTTTTCCCCGTGTTCCTGCTCACAGACTACGTGCGCTACAAGCCCGTCCTCCTCCTGCAGGGCCTCAGCCTCATTGGCACGTGGCTCCTGCTGCTCTTCGCACACGGAGTGGTGGCCATGCAGCTGGTGGAGTTCTTCTATGGCATGGTCACAGCCACTGAGGTGGCCTATTACGCCTACATCTACAGTGTGGTCAGCACCCAGCACTTCCAGAGGGTCACCAGCTACTGCAGGAGCATCACGCTGGTGGCAGCCACCGTGGCCGCCGTGCTGGGGCAGCTGCTGGTGTCCTTAGCACACGTCTCCTACTTCTACCTCAACGCCATCACCTTGGCTTCCGTGTGCCTGGCGTTCCTGTGCGCGTCCTTCCTGCCCATGCCCCAGAGGAGCATGTTCTTCCACAGCAGAGGCGGCCCCGAGCCCCTGCCAGGGCCCGCTAAAGGGCTGCCTGCGGGCACTGCCCCCAGCCCCGCCAGCTGCCAGCGGGAAAGGAGCCCCGGTGCTGCTGCCGGGGGCCCGAGCCCCCAGCCCAGGGCTGGCAGGGCCAGGCCCCACGGGCACATGCTCAGCGTGCTGCTGCAGCTGGCCACAGACCTGAGGGATTGCTACAGCTCCCGCAGGCTCCTCTGCTGGTCCCTCTGGTGGGCTCTGGCCACAGCCGGCTTCAACCAGGTCGTGAATTACGTCCAGGTGCTGTGGGACTTCCAAGCCCCCTCCCACAGCTCCACAGTGTACAACGGAGCTGTCGAAGCAATAGCAACTTTGCTGGGTAAGCAATCATTAGCAGGTACTTGTAACCCATCCTGTGCTGAGGGATTCTTCAGCAATGTGTTCGGTGCCTTTCCATCTCCTATGAGGACTAAAGTAAACAGACAGAGATAAGCAGTGTGCAAAGCATGATTTTACTATAAACTTTTACAGTGGGCTCTTCAAAAATAGTCTTAAAAAGCATAGAAATAAGCTTTTCCTTCTTACAGGAGACTCATTCTGACAAAATGTTTTAAGAGCTTTAAGTTTACAGCTGTTTAGACCTTGTATTTAACCCCAGGTAAGCACATCAAAACCCTGTACAGTATCTTGCATATTACTCCCTCAAATATTCCTTAAGCTGGCTGGTTTAAGAATTAAAAGAACATGTTAGCAGATGCTCTAAACAGTACCCAGCGCATACTGTGAAACTGATTGTCTATTTAGACACTGGATTAAAAACCATTCCAGTCTAAGTGCTCCTCAACAAATATTCTGTATCCTGATTGACAAGTTTGCCACAACAAAGGTTGTGTTGAACCCCTGTATGGGCCATTCACTTCAGAGTTTGACTTAATGATCCTTGTGGGTCCCTTCCCATTAAGAATATTTTGTCAAACCATTTCTGTGATGTGACAAGGCTGAGAGCACTGTAATTGTTTACTCTTGAAAAGCAAGGAATCTTAGTGTGCATAGACTTGAAGGGGAGGAATAAAGAGGATGGAACCAGGCTCTTTACAGTGGTGCCCCGTGACAGAACAAGAGTAATGGGGCACAAAATCAAGCACAGTTCTACTTAAACAGAGAACTTATTAATTCCAAAGGTGATTTAAAACAGGAACAGATTGGCCAGAGGTGTGGACTCTCCATCCTAGAGTCAAAACCTAGATACCATCTTCAGCAGCTTCCCTAAGCTGAATCAGCTTTTAGCAGGGCCATGTGAGCTCCATCTCTCTTCCAACCTCAGCTTCTCCTTAGTTACCTGGTCCACCCAAATTCCATTTCTCTTTAGCCAAAGAAGTTTATGGGTAAAGTGCAACTTCATTTACGTAGCTGTGCAGCACCCATACAGCCTCCTTTTTGAGCTCCCATTTACACAGCTGTCTTCCCCTACCTTCCAGGAGCTGTATTCCACACTTCTCCAGGGAATCATCAGCTTACTTTTCCTCCCTGCAGATCAACATGAAAACCCATTTTACTGAAGCTACTCCAGAACTTCTGACTACTGCTTTGAGTGGCGTTCCCAAAGGCTTTCTTGCACTTACACCCTCTGGCACTTAACACAATTTCAGATGGCACTCACAGCACTGTCAACTACTGCTCATGGCAGGGATGAACTAAAGGGGTTGGTTTGCTCCCATTTTTGGAATTCTCATGAAGAGCACATACGACCAGCAAACAAAGTCCAGTTTTTGTACTAGCCTGCCTGGGAACATGGGGTTTGCTACACTCTTAATAGACTCAAGTAATGGTTTTGCTACATGTGATGGCCAATAAGGCATTGACAAATGCAGTTCATTAGGCTTTTCACCAGAAACGGAAAATATACTTCCATTAAAAAATAAGAAAGCATGAGGTGTTACAGGTTTTCTTTCCATTAAGAACTTCACATGAAGCAACTAAATTACACATATTTTGGCAGAAAATGAATGGCGGGACTGTTGTTCTCTTTGCTCATAGCTGTCTAAAAACAGAGCAACAATAGATTGTGCACTGATGCCTTCAGACTCAGGCATGAGGCACTTTCCCAGAGCACTTCAGTCAGTGAAGGGTCTAAGCAAGGAGGAAAACATCCCAATTATTACAAGACTCCCACACCCTAACAGGAAATATAATCCACACCATTATCAAAGGCCACTGTGACCAAGTCTGAAGAGCCCCCGGCATAATCCAATGACAGTTATGCAATGGCTCTCAATGTTCTCAAGTTTTAATTACTACTTTTCAATTTTAGGTTCAGCAACATCCATGGCAGTTGGATATGTCAAAGTAAACTGGGATCTCTCTGGAGAACTGGCTTTGGGAATTTTCTCTGCACTGGATGCTGGTTCTTTGCTTCTTATGCACTTCACTAACAATATCTGGGCATGTTATGCAGGTTACCTTGCATTTAAAGTTTGCTACATGCTCCTTATAACAATAGCAACGTAAGTACAACAGACAGCTGTTCTAACTAAACTGATTTAAATCAGTATCAAGTTTTTATATTCATCTAAATTTTACTGGACATTTCCTCAGATATAAATAGGTTATGACAGCAATATATATTGTTTCTAGCCAGTATAAAACTGGAAATAAAAATTATATGACCATACCATTACCATAGTACACTCCAAGTCAAAACAAGGTGGCTTCTGCACTTGGCTGTTCAATGACCAATGTATGAGTATTCTCAAATTGATCCAATGAATATACACATGGTATTTAGCAAAAATATTCACTCAAGGGTAAGTAAGATGCACTAAAGTCACAAAGCCAGAAAAAACCCAAGAAATTTCTGCCAAAATGAAGCTGTTAAAGCTTAATAGCCAAGATTGACGTGACCTTGTCCTTTGAAGAGTGCACTGTGCACATTAAACTGTTTCCATAAGTAAAGTGCATCCATCCATCCTTGCTCTCCAATTTTGTGATTCTGTTCATTGTCAGGTTTCAGATTGCTGTCAACCTCACCATGGAGCGGTATGCTTTGATGTTTGGCTTCAATAACTTTGTTGCTCTGGTGATTCAGACGATTTTAACTGTTGTTGTAGTAGATTCAAGAGGTCTGGGACTGGATATCAGCACTCAGGTAGGCCACTGAGTCCCACTGCTTAGTTCCCCTACCCTCCTTCAAAAGCAGGTTTTACTCCAAGGTTAGCACGTGGTAACGTGCAAGCTAAGGCCCAAGCTCAGGATATTTACTCACCTGGACAAAGGTTCATTTAAAGTGAACTGGCTTGAACTACTGCAACCTACTTGTCCTCTAGGCCTCCCAATACTGGGATGATTGGAAAATATTCTGTGTTTCACAGAACAGGGGAAAGGTGATCTCCTATTACTCTGTGTACTCTTTAAATTAAAAGCTTACTATTCACAAGATTATAGTCAAAATACCCTACCCAGAATCAGGAAGCCAGCTGAAAGACAGTCTGTGGGTCTATTAGTAGGGTAATTCTAAATTACATAGTTCCAGTGGACGCACCTTTAAAGTTACTATAATTCTGACAATTAATTCACTGAAATTCCCCATTAAATTTCTAAAATTAGACACTGAACGAGTCTAAGTATCTAGTTTTCATGTTTGCAGAGAAGAGACAAAGTGCAGGACAGCTGTCCTCCCTTACTGAGGTGGAGAAGTACAGAACAGAACATTCTCTCCCCCCTTTTACAACCACAGAATTTCTATAATGTCAAGTCAAGCTGTCCAGACTTCTTGAATCCTCTCAAGGTGGGGTCATTCTGGGCACAGGTGAAAGCAAAGGGAAGGCAGCAATGGAGGGACACCCCTTAGAGTCAAAAACTGGTTTTACTGTTAGGTAACCCCTCTGTTTCCCCATCTCTATTTCCCAGTTTCTCATTTATGGCAGCTACTTCACAGTCATAACTGTAATTTTCCTGATCAGAAGCATGTACACCATTATTTCCATCAAATGCAGAAATACAAGTGTGGCTGCTGAAAGCACTGCCCTCTAACAACCAAGACAAAAGCAATGGTTACAAGCAACAGTGCAGAAGGCTCCATCATCTGGAAAACAAACCAGGAGAAATATAATGTTCAATCAAGCAAAACTGGTCCAGGTTGAAGTAGGCTGTTGATGAGCCTACTGCATGGACAGCTTTGTCAACAGATGCATTTGGTCCATTTTCTTCACCAGCAGTTTAATACAAACATTCCTCAGTCTTCGAATTCAAGTTCGGTGATCTGACATACAAACTTCTACAAAGGCTCAGTGAGCACAAGGACATACGGATGCCTGAACCACATACCAAAGGAGCTCACAGAACCACCTTGGGATTTTCCCTTCTACTGAGTATTTCAATTTAAGGCCATTTAGTTACTGACAGAAGACCATCAGACATGCCCAGGGAATCTAAAGCAGTTGTACCAGACAATGACCTGTCAGAAAATTTGTCACAGAGGCCTTTGGAAAACTTAACACTACTTCAACAGGACATCGCCATCTGCCTTACAGAACTCAGGATGGTCCTGCAAGTGTAGCATCTTCTTACACTTTTAACACCTGATGTTTTAGGACTGAAGTCTAATCTAGGAGGTCTCCATATTAATTTCAGTATAAAGGCCTGAAGTTATCAAGTGAAGTGCTTTGATGCTAAAGCATAAAAATAAGCTTTTAGGCAACTACACTATTTGCATGAACAATTGTGGGAACAACTGCAGAGATTGCCATGATAAAAACATTTAAAATCAGGGGTGAAGAATTCATTTTGTAAATAAAGCTATTTTTCAAACCTAATGAACAAAACGCCTATGGTGTCAGTTTATGTTTAATATACAGAAGACTCAAAATGATCTTCAGCTTATCTGGAATTCGGCAAACCTAAAATCAGTAAACAGACTAAAGGTGTGCTTGCGTATAGGTAAAAGCTGCAAACCTTCTATCTGCAGTTAACTCAGTTACAAAAAATAAGGTATTCCACTACTTCTACAGCATATTCTAAACTACATGCCTTGCTTACTTCAATCAGTTTCAGTATCTCAGCAGCAATATTTGGATTAGAACAATCTCTATGATGCTAATCTCATTAGCCCTTGCCCAAAGCCCAGTTTACGCCACTAAGTGAAGAGGGCACAGAATTGTTGCTCTTTCATAGCACTTTTTATCTCATTAAGATATCTTTCACTTGGTTGAGTTCTCTGCACTAAGCGCTTTTAAGTATTCCACAAGCCCTGCTGAACCCTTGCAGATCTCCACTCTCTACTGCATTTACCTCTTACTATCCAAAACAGCCAATGCTGGTGAACAGGGAAGAACTACAACTATTTACACTGTGCTAAAATACAGTGGTGAGAGTAAGGGTGTCCTTAATACCCTGTAAACCTCCAGTTGCTGGGGATTTGTTCAGTGCATTCCCTGGAGAATGTTGGGAACTGAACTGCACACCACACTCTGTCCAGCAGTCTCCATCAGAAACAAAAGAGACTTAAGCCTGTTTTAAATATGTCAACAGGACAAAACCAGACATTTAGGCATGGAAAACTTACAGGCAGGCAGCACGTTTTATAAGCTGCCTGTCTCCTGCTTAGAATCTCCGAAGTTTAAAAACCAAAAACAAACAAAAAGAAATCACAACTCTCATAGTCAGGCAACAAAAGTCAAAAGAATTAGCATAAATGTTTTTACAAGTAGAGGTCAAACCTTCCAGATGCCCTAGAAAAACATATATGACATTCAGCCAGTCAATTACGAGTGAAATGTCTTACCTTGAAGAATTTGTGTTTATCTCAAATGGACTTGCACATCCTTTTTTAAAAAAAAGTTAATCTCACCTTATTTAGTCCTGTTATCCTGAAAGCTGCTAGAATTTTATTCTCCAGCTGGTCAGAAACCTTTAAGCTTGCATTATACTTATATTATTTGCTTAGTTCCAATATTACACTTGAACTTTAGCCAAAATATATCTGTTTCAAACACGAACTACTTTGATGCAGTTATGTTTTTCTTGAACCTTATCACTGTTACAGAAGGAAGACAGCCAGACATTTTTCCCTCTACAAATTTCACGCTAGTATGGCAGGAAATATTTCTGTAAACTAAAAAAAACAAAACCAACCAACAAAAAACAAAAACAAAAAAAAACAAAAACAAAAAAAACAAACAAACCCCAAAAAAGTAAACAAAAAACAAACAAAACAAGCCCCCCAAAAAACACCCCCCCCCCCCCAAAACCAAAAAGCAAACCAAAAAACCCCAAGAAATAAAAAGACAGATTTAATATTCCACAGGAGCACTTACTGATATGTATCAGTTTTTAATAGAGGGCTGTTAGATCTATGGTCCCTTGGCCTGCTGTTACATGCTCTGTTCAGACCACAACTAAGGCTCCTTCAGAGCCTGTCATTAGTTCAGTAACCCATAACAAAATGTCTTTTGCTGCAAACCTTCTCTCCAGTAACTACCCTCCACAGTGCTTCCAGTGTCCTTCATGACAAATAACTCTATCCAAACAATCCAAACCTCACCTAGCACTCTCCTGTGTGACAGGTCACTTCACTTGAACTAGGACAGCAAGCTTCATCACGAGGACACAAAGAAACAAATCCAAGTGAGGCATGTGCAAATTTTAAGCTTAACTCACCTTTAAACACATAGCTTTGGACACCTCACCTGTGTACAAGACACAGTGTGTACATTTTCATCCAGTAAATGTTACTGCACAGAAATAATGCTACACGGTCTTTTTTCTAATATTTATTTTTTCACCTGCAAACTGTAGCAAAACATGATCAGCTTTATTATGCAGACAGGTATCCCTCTAACATTAGAGATTTAGGCATGTATAAATAGAAGAGCTCTTAGGAAAGGAAAACATTTTGAGAAATGAACAAACCTTCAATTTAACTTTGTGACTTCCAATACCAATGGTTAAAATGATGCAGCTCATTCATTCCGAGAGATACAACAGCACCTTAAAGTGGCTGATCTATTCCCCAGTAACATTTTTCACATAACAATGTGTTAAAGTTACAAATACTGATATGCACAAATAGCTATTTTCTAAGAAAAATATGTACAGTACTGCAGCATAATGAGTGTGGTATCTGCAATAACTTATTAGCCAATTTTAATACACATGATACCGCTACTTTTCACCTGCCACTTCACAGGTTCAAGGATGTTACCACAGCCCTCTGTTTTGCACCTTCTTACTTGGTAGGGGGTTGGTTTTCTTGGTTTTTGTGTCAGGTGTTTTTTTTCTTTTTGAGATTTTTTTAAAGGTACACAATGCAGGCTTTTATTTTTACTTCTTAAAGACTTCTTTTGTGTTTAAAGCTAATATCAGTGAAACAAGACAACAGTGCAAGAGGCGCAGAGATGTTATGTGACCACATAAGAGTTCTTTTGGGTAAAGTGTCTATAAGGCTATAAGAAAGGATTGGTTGATGAGCTTCCTGTTGGAAATTGTCCTGTTGGTGCACCAGCCTGGGGGAAAAGGAACAAAGAAAAATAAGGCAAGTACTTAAGATTTTTTTTTTCCTATATTGTAAATGACAAATGCAGAACATATTAAAAAAAATAACCTGCTGGGGAAGACTTCTGTTTTATATTGCAATCTGCTTTTTGCTGCTCTTCTGGAATTACACTACTGTGGGAACATGTAAGAAAGTACCTCTGCTTTGATCTGAACATCCTTACAAATGGCTTATCATCAGAATAGTGAGCTGCAGTTAGGAGAGTCACAGGCTGCCTTCCCTTATTAAAAGCAGGAAAACCTCCAAATCTTTGTCTCTCTCTTAACAAAATGTTACAGCCTATTCTCCTCTGGACATACAGAAGTCATTGACATGCAATAACTCACCATAAAAGGGTTACTAGATACTCCAACAGCTGCAACTTGTCCAAAAGGAGTAACTACAGGCTTTGCTTGCCCAAATGTAGCAAAACCTGCTCCTTGGAAAGAAAAGTAAAAAATATTAATACTAGTAAACAATAGTCAAAGAGTTCTTTGCTGCAGCTCCCAGCCCAAATTAAGTGTACGTTTGAACTGCAGAATCAGCAGGACTGATCCTACTTAAAAATGACCAGGAATCTAAGTGTAAAACACTGTGGCTGAGCTTTTTGGGTTTTTTTGAACGGTTCGTAACTCATCAATCACCAATTCCTACATATGCACTTTTTTTAATGTTAAGATACCATATAAATTCCAGGAGAAAATACTTTCCCATTTTCTCTTGCCTGTGTTCTATGAAGTCAGAGAAAGTGTAATAAAGTGTTGCAGACATTCCAAAACAGCCCTTCTTGCCTAAAACCCCTTCAAGCCTGGGAATACTTACCATTTTAGTATGAGATTTTGGTAAAATCTCAGTTTGTTTATTACACAAATGCACAGAGCCAAGTCAGAAGGCTCAGCTACAGAGCCAAAACACTGTGGGAACCTTTCATCAATATTGCTATCAAGTTCATGTAGAAATAAGTATCTACCCATTATTGACAACTTAAACAGACCATTTTCTACAAGTTTCTGATTTAGACAAGGTTATCTAAAACATGCAGACCTACCATTTGGCTGCTGAGCAAAAGCAGTCTGTTGAGGGAAAGCTGCCTGGGTTGGGAACGTGGGCTGCTGGAAGTTGCCACTGTAACTAGTAGGAAGACTGTAGGAGGCAGGAGTTCCAAATCCTGCTGGCATGCTCATGGATGCAGTACCAAATGTTGCTGCTGGTAGGCAAAAAATAACATGCAATTATTTGTAAGAAATCACTTTTTTTCATGAAAAAAATTACTATAAGGCCACATTAAGTCTTCTAATGCCCTCTGTGACTGGACAAAAGTTTGGTTCAACTTCTACAGCCACTGAACTGTTTTGTTCCCTCTGATCACCACCAAATGGGTGCATAATTTGCTTTTACACTTTAGAAATGAAGGGCATTATTTAAAATTTAGTAGACCCGGCACATTCAGATATACTTTCTGAAGAAATTATTTTTTGTTCTCAATGTTACCATACATTTCCCCCACAGTTTTTCTGGTAGAAGTCTGTACACATAGGAAGCAAGCAGGTTCAGGCAGCCTAAGCCACTCCATTTTTCTCCTTCTGAGAAAAGCATGAAATGATTTTCCTAATTCAAGCTGCACTACAGGAGGTTATAAATATTAAAAAAACAAAACCAAAAAACAAATCAAAGGGATACATGCATCCCCTTTTTTCATCCAATCTTTCATGTCTTGAAGGAAATTCTCACCATGCACATTATTTGCACACAAAGTTCCTGTTGCAAACCCTCTTACTGTTGAGGTAGAACTTAAAACAAAAAGAGCCCCAAACTTATTCATCTGATTCTCTGCTGAACATTTCAAGTAAAGAACACACAGCTCATAAGCATTTCCCCATGCCTTCAGCAAACAAACAGGAGCACATTAGGTGCAAAAGTATAGTAACAAAACCATTATTCAGTCTTTTGGGAGTTATTCTTGAAAAGAGAAGTGTACAGGAAGATTTTTGGTGCAAATACAGACACCAGGTATTCTATGCTAGTTACACAGGACTTCTCTTTTGAAATGTTATAAGCTATATTTTATGCAAGTTCAACTGTTTAAAAATGCTATAAAATAAATTTAATGAATATAGCTTAATAATCAGTTGAAATATTTACCCCAAAAGCATTCAAGGGCAAGACATTATACAGACAAACGGTTGACAAGTGCACGCAAAACTAATGTACTAACACTGTTCTCAAGTTACAGTGAGCAGAGCAGCTACTCAAAACTTGGCTAAAACAGCAAAAAGAAGCACAGGAAAATCAGAAGGGGACTTGGGATATCCCAGAAGGCATCAAACTAATGTTGGGAGAAACTTCATCAGTCACTCATTAGCACTATATGGTGACCATGGAGGATATCAATAATGGTTTTGTTTTGGTTGCTTGACAGGATGTCTCTGTGTGTTGTTCTCTCCCTCTGCCCAGTTGCCAAATACCCACACCCACTCCACTTTTAAGAAGTCTTCCACAATTCTTTGTGCAGAGAACCAGATAGCTGTCAATAAGCTTTTACAAGCAAGAACAATTAGCCACAAGAAACTTGATACCAAATGTGGCCACCTACCAAAATGAGCCTGAGGAAATATGTGAGAGTGCATTGCTCCTGAGAGGCCTTATGGAAGCCACAAAGAGACCAGACAATGTCAAATCATTTATACACTCTTGAACAGTAATTTCTTAGTTACATATATATAGAGAGAAATAAATACACATATATGTACCAAACAGTTCATCAATAGCATGACCAGCAATAGATTAGTATTAGAAAACCATCAGAAATAAGCCCTACAAAACAGATCTCCCATGTTCTAAATAGCAAAGTTCATGCAATAGAACACATAAAAGGACAAGTCTTAAGTTTACACCTTACTCTGAAAAGGGCGGAACATTATCTTTACTTATAGACAATATCTCTGTCACCTAGCATATGGAACATCAGGATGGCTGCCAAAGGCTTGGAACCTCAGCAAGCCAGGGACAGCTCTATAAAAGTTAGAAGGATAGAGGTGCCATATATAAAGAAATATATCTAAATAGGCTACAAATTCTTAATGATGATCCAAAATAGCCCACTTACGAATGGGATTAAAATAAAGAAAAAAGGGTATTTTGGGTATTAAATATTCTGAACAAGTTTAGCTGCATAATATCTCAAAACGGACTGAAAACAGAATTAATTTCAGCAGAGGACACCAGTTTATCATATCAGTTTTTAACTCAGTCCACCTAAATACTTGAGCAAACCACAACTCAGTGTCAAAATGCACACATCAGCAGATTTTAATCTGTTGAAGTTCAGCTAACAGATAAAAGTGTCAAAATTTAGCAGTTGCTCTGGAGAGGAAAATCAGCATAAACCAGCATCCATCTAAATCCAAGTTCATAGTTTTAAAGAAGGAAAACTTTGCTTTCTTAAAAAAGTGATTAAGTTTTCCCCACAGAATTATGATTCTACAGAATCCTCACACAGAAAATTAATATAAAAAATGAGTGTAAAGATTAAACATATGCTTTAAAAAAGAGACACTAATGTACTGAATAAGTGGACTGGTGAGGATCTAACATCCCAAGAGCCTTGTTTTCACTGGTTCTGGCTCCAGCCCTTTGGTGTTGAGAGCTTTCAACACTTCAAAATAAAGAAATTAAAAAGGACTTTCAAGATCCCTGATTTCAGGGCTACCTGCTATAAAAGCATGCCCTAAAAGCCAAGGTTATAGCCTCGGAAGGAACCCAGCTGGTGATACATACACTACAGTCTACAGGTAGAGCTCAAGCAGATCATTTTGACGTTTTTCATGGCCACCATTTGAAATCCTAGGATTGCACCTCAACACTGAGCAAACACACAGGTCAAATAGACTAGGGACAGATAATACAGAAAATCTTTAAGAAAAATTATACAGATACAGGAAAAAAGAATCAATGCAATTCTTCAAAGAAAGTTTCTCAAACAATGTATTTTTTTCCTAACCTGTTGCTCCTCGGCTATTGGTCTGGAATGGATTTGTTGAAGGTGCCACTGGGGCAACAGGGGCAGCTACAAATGGATTCGTGGAAGGTGTTGCTGAAAGATTTAAAGACATTTTATTAAGTAAGCATTTCTCTAACAGCTAATCTGACTCACTTGAAGTCTATACAGCTTTTATACAAAGACACATAAATACCTAAAATAAGATGAAAAATCAGGAATTTACAAGAAGATACATTAAAAATATAGTTATTTTGACAGGAGTATGCATCATTACTAGTACCTTTACTAGCTTCAGTATTAGTGATATCAAAGTAGAGCATTATCAAGTAAAAATTAGTCAACTGATTGCTTGCTTACAGTCCCCAAAGGGTGTTAGTAACACTTTCATACCTCCAAATGGAGCAGGCACACTTGAAGATGCAGGCTGTGTCTGTGCAGTAGCAGCCACGGGTACTGTTCCAAAAGCATTGCTGGAAATAATTTACACAATTCATTCAGTGAAGTCAGAATTGCTTGCTTAATAATCAAATACAATTTACAGTTACTGCTAGCATGTAAAAGTAAGGGGATGAAGACTTATGTGCAGTTTGCAGACTGCAATGTAATTCCCTGATGCCAGGGTCAGACAATCTCACTAGTGCTGAGCAATGGAAAGTCATCACCAACAGCAGGAGAAGGAATATTGAGATAAGGCCAACAGCATAAAGGTTGCAAAGCAGAAGCCTTAGGGGCACTTGCAATATCAAGCACCTAACAGCATTTGGTATTTGTTACTTCAGTGAACTAGAAAAGAAATGGGTGGCACCATTTACATTAAAAAAATCTGAATTCCTTTTTCAAGGATGATCCTATGATTTTGAGTTTGCACACAAGTACTCTGCAGAGCAAAGTGCTACCATCTAGCCAGTTTAGCATGTCATGACCAGCAAGGAGCAGAGAACATTCTGCTGACAGTATTCCTAGAGTACGCTCTCCCCCCTCAGTACTGCCATTATTTTAAGCAAGAGCTGCAGTTTCCTCAGTAGCTCTGCACTCGTTCAGTGCCTGCCTGTTTTGATGTGAGCGGGGCGCGGGGCGGGCGTACCTGCTGACGTTACTGGTGGCGGTGTAGGCGCTGCTGGAGGGGCCCGTGGAGCTGAACACGCTGTCCAGCTCCGCCAGCGCCGCGTACTTGTCCGAAGATGCACTTGACTGGTTGGGGGCTGACAAGGCAGCAGGGCCTGCTGAGGACACTGCTGGGCTGAAGCCACTTCCCTGCTCGCTCCCACCTAGAGAGAAAGAAAGCAGATTGAACTTACTGAAGATGGCTTCACTTTCTGTCCTGCTGACATTGAGAAGTAAATGAAAGTTCGCAGATGGCTGCAGACCTAAAAACTAAACATGCACTAGGGCATAGAGGAAAAAGTGTTTAAAAAGCCTTTAGCTATGAGCAAAATGTCCTGCTGTACTCTGCAGCCCCAAAGAGCTTTTGTTTTCCTAGAAAAATAATCCATTCATCTTCAACTAGAAAACGAACAGAACACCTAACCGCAAATAATCCATTTCAGAACAAACCTCTGCAGTACAAATGAACATTAATTTAACACACCATTCAAGAAGAACTACATTTGAGTAACAGAATAACTAGTTTTTTCTCCTTAATTTACTTTCAACTAAATCCAAATTTTACTACAATTTTATGACATAAAATACTGCTACAATTTTATGAAAAACTATAGCCAAACGTTTTGGTGTCGGAGAAGTAAGAAAGCTGCTCTGGCAGCTCTTTGCAACAACTGCAGCTCTCCATTCCAGAGCATCCACTACAGGTTTTAATACAAATATGAAATAGATATTTGAATTTTTATATGTTTTCATTATTGAACTAACGATTTAGGTATTTTAATTCAAAATTAATATAAATTAAAATAATTTAATATCAATATTCAATGGGAAATAGGTGCCCAAAAAGCACTCTTCTAATGACATCCTTTTGGAATGATGTCTTAAAACTTACATCTTGCACATTAAGGGTACACTGACACAAAATTTTACTGATAATTTAGAGAAGGGAAATTCTGAAATACAGTTACAGTACTTTGACAAGCACAGCCATACTTGTGGTAACTAGACACATACAGAACAACCATGGCAAACAATAAAGTTTAATACCTTGCCCTGCACTGAAGATATTATCTAAATTAGCAAGAGCTGCATATTTGTCAGCTGACTGAAGATTCAGTTTATTCACTGCAGCTTTACTGGCTGCAGTTGCTGTGGCGTTGCTCTGAGAAGCATTGAAGGATCCGAAATCAGCACTGGAGGATTTGGGGAAGTTATCAAAGTGAGCAAAATTAGCATTCACTGATCCAGCACTTCCACCTGTAACAAATTAAGTTAAACATGATCAGTGTTCCAAAGTTAGAAAATCTCTCCAACTGTAACTGATGGCACAATAACCCTCCCTTTGCAGTTATGTGAGGCAACGTTTGCCTGCCCTATCCTACACATTTAAGACTCTTTCCTATTTCCTTCAAAGTTCAGTGGGCCATCAGAAAAAAATTATATTGTTTGGACTGCATATCAGGGATAAACACCCCAAACTTCAACACTTTAAATCACAGTCATAATTTGATTCTGAAAACTATATGCTATTTTTAGCTGTTAAAAGTAATTTCAGTAATAAAAGATTCCTAGAAAAAGATGTGTTTGTCTTAATCTTTAATATTCAAAATACAGAAGCTTCATTGCCCTACCATATGTGGCTAGCAAATAGCTTCTATTTGCATTTACTTTAGTGATTCAATGTTTAGTCAATTGAGATGTCAGCCATTATCCTAAGCAAAAAAAAGTGCCTGAAGTCCACAAGTTGTATGATTTCATGCCCAGGTTTAGAGAGTTTGGTTCTCTGTTCTCAAGAGTTTTAGACCACATCCAATCAGGAAAGAGGTTAGGGTGAAGACACAACACAGCTCTTTTACAACAAATCTCCACTGACGTCAGAGATACGTAAATCAATTTTAGAAATCTGATATGGGTCCACACAACTGAATTTCAGATCAAGTATGACACCATGAGCTTCCATCTCTTCATTGTCCAGAGAAATTAATCTAGGCAGGTCACATACTTAAATTTAAGTGAGATCTTCCATTAAGTGCATCACATTTTTATAATGTGTTGGTTGATGATTCCACTCATACTACAGAACTTTCTAAAACAGAAACACAACTTTCTAAAAGCATAAGCAACAAGTTGAAACATATGCAACAGTAGGAATGGAAGTGCTATACTACAATGGCATAAAATGAAGCAAGCTGAGTTTTCCACTGCGTGGAACTTACTGTGTACAGCCTGGAGAGGAAAAGCTGAAGTAAATTCACCAAAACTGCAGCTAGATGAAAGCGTTCTGAACGCTGGACAGCCAGAAATTGTGTGTGGGTTAAAGTTAACATAAGAAGGGAGAAAGAAAAATTTGAAAAAAAAGTTTAAAACAACACCACACTCAAAAGAAAAAAAAAAAGGAAAAGAAAGTCAGTCAGCCAAAGATCTAGACAAACAGCAAGTGTAAACTCAAGCAGAAGTTCTAAAGCATGATCAAATTAAAGGAAAGCAAAATAAATCTTAGCAATAGGCTCTACACATGAAGTCAAACATACTGAAGTGTGTGCATATGCTATACACATGCATAGACACACACTTGTTTGGTACTGTGGTATCTTTTTGGATCCACTGAAGTGCTTCTCTTAAAAGACAGTCAATTCAATACTTATTAAAAGCAGTAGAGTGTATTCTTTTCATAGTTATTTCAGGTGTAGAGCTAACAAACACAGAGCCATAAATCAGATTTCTGAGTAGCATTAGGGGAAAAAAAAAATCAACACCAAACACAAGGAATTCATTTTGAGTTTCCCCAGAGCTTCAGATGGCTTGATTGCATTAAAGCAGGCATATGCAAGAAAAACTCAACTTCAGTACCTTCCAACATAAAGGTAAGGATTATTTCAATTAAGTATTAATCAAAAGTGCTAGGAGTTCTACCTGTATTTTGGGGGTGAAAAGGAGACTGACTTGCTGTGGGGAAACCTCCAAAATTACTCGAGCCACTAGACTGTCCAAATGCATCAAAGTTTGCAAAACCTGCATTGGCAGAGTTCTGCGCTGTAAATCGCAAAGGAACAAAACATGTTAATGGATATGGGAAATAAACACAAAAACAGATGTATTAACTGAATTCATGGTCATGACAGGCTCCAAGGGTTATGTCCTACCATGTGCAGCTTTTGACATGAAGAAAATGACATGTTATTCTACAACTGAAAGTTGTTTTTGAATAAGCTTTAACAAATCACCTTCGCAGAGCTGTACCAGTTAATGCTACTTTGTCCTTCTCACATAACCTCCTACTCAAAACTGCAGGACCCAATGGAATCCACTTCAGCTTAACCCTAAGAGTTTGCAGTGCTGGCTGCTCAGAAAAAAACAGCCATAAAGTACAGAACTTGTGGGCTGACTGAACATTTCTTTGTGAATAAAAATTATAAGGTGTTCTTGTAACATACTAGCAATTCAAATTCCTCATACACCAAGTGCTTCTTCTTCTGGTGAATTTTAGTTGGCACAGCTTGAATAGTTTTGGCTAAGTTTATAAATTCATTTAACTGGAAAATTCAGTCATTAAAAAAACTAAATCAGAGCACAGAAATATGGAGAATCAATACCAATGGCAAGAAGATAGCATTCATAGAGTGAATTCCCAGAAAAAAATCCAAGGAAATTTCAAATAGAATTTCAGTTTTCGCCTTCCTTTCATGCCATATTATGGGAGAAAACAGAAGTTAACGCTAATCTAATTCTGACCAGCTGGACATTCAAGCATCTATAGATTGAACAGGAATTGCACCCCTAACTGGCAAACTCTAAGGAAAGAAAGGAAAAAAAAAAGTTTTTCATCAAATGCTAACTAAACCTTTTTATAAAGATAATTTGAGTTACTATCTAAAGAAAGCTCACTAAACACCTTCTGGAATAACAGATGGCAATACATTATATTTTTAGGTTAGAATTTGTTTATTCTGGAGAGATTTTGCAGATTGAGTATATACAAAGAATAAATTATGCTGATTGCTGAAGTACTGTAACTTAATAGTCTGATACTGCTAACTAGAAGTTGCATTATTTCACTTAATTTCTATTCAAAAGCGTCTGTATTACAGATTTATAAACTAAAAGAACATTTTAATACAAACTACTGTACTCCACAATGCTGCTAATATAAATGGAAGCGCCAGCATTTTCCTTCCCAGATTACCCTGGGAGAAAGGCTGAGGTTTGGCTGGACTTGATACCACATTTAATAAACCGTGTGCGTAAGCATTACATTACAGAGCATGGTTTTGGCAGCAGGGAGCAGCCAGGGTGGTCCCTGTGAGGAGAGGACAGAAGCTGCCCCCATTGCTGCACAGCTGCTGCAGCTCCAAGACTGCCCCACCACTGGCCAAAGCTAAGCCCCACCAGCAGTGCTGGCTAGGGCACTGTGCTTAAGAAAGGTTAAAAACCACTGTGCAGCAGCTGTGGATGAGAGGAGTAAGGAAAATGCAAGAGACAACATTGCAGACACCAAGGTGAGCTAAGAGGGAGGGAAGGACATGCTCCAGGCCCATGGAGAAGACCATGGTAAGGAAGGCTGTCCCACTGCAGCCCATGAAGGACCATGGTGTAACAAGCTGACACTGCAGCCTGCAGAAGAGTCACGCCAGGGCAGGTAGGGGGGGCACCAGGAGGCTGGAGCTCATGGAGAGCCACTGCTGGAGCAGGCTCCTGGCAGGAGCTGTGGCTAATGGAGAGGAGGCCCCACTGAAGCAGGTTTTCTGGCAGGAGCTGTGATCCTGCCTGAAGGACAGCACCCCAAGGAAAGGGGCCGTGCTGGAGCAGTTCTCAAAGAACTGACACCCAGGGAAAGGGCTCACATTCCAAGAAGTTTGAGTAGGACCCTGCCCCACTGCAGGGGAGGGACCCACAACGGAGCAGGGCAACAGCATGAGGAAGAAGCAGCAACGGAGATGAAATCTTATGATGTAACTGCAATGCCCATTCCCCAGCCCCCTCATGAGGAGGAGCTAAAACAGTCAGGAGTAAAATTACACCTCACAAGAAGGGATGGGGGTGGGTTTGGCTTTATTTTTTACTATCCTACTTTATTATTAAGTGTCAATAAACTAAGTCAAGTCTGGCTTGCCCAGTTACTTTCTCTTGACTCATCAGCTTTTTGGAGTCTTCTCCCCCAACCCTGCTGATGGGAGAGTGAACACAGCCCCGTGGGCACCTGGACCCAGGCAAAGTCAACCCACCACAGCGTAAGAGTCAGCAAGGAGAAAAGAAATATCGAAGTGAAAGAAAAATCTTGGGAAAGTTATTTTCACCTTTGAAGTGTGCAAAAAGTTAACACAAACAGAAAAAAAAATATTTCTATTATATCCTCTGTATTGGTTCGAACAGCATTTTACAGACTCCAACTGCAAATCCCAAAGTTTGAGTTGTTTTGGCTTTTAAATCAGTAGCTGTTTAATAGGAATAGATTAAGAATTTACTTTAAAGGTGGAAGTGATACTTTCATCCTAATGCATCAATTGGACAGACAAGAGACTGATGTTTAGTTGACCAAAGAGGATTAAATACATAAATGTCAATCCTAGAATAGGGCCATGATTACTCACTTAAACAGAAAACTATGTCAAGAATCTTAAATTAAATATCTTTTGGGTCCAAATTAAAAACTGGAGTTATTACATTACAGAACATTTCATTTTACTGCATCAGCTGTCAAACAAAGGATGACTTTCAAGAGGGTCCTTATTCAAACAGTATTGCTGTAAAGCCTCTTCAGCAGAGTATTCTGACATGAATCTTGATTTATTTTGTGCAGTAAAGTTTCAGCCTTTGCAAATGTGGCACAAAGGTAAAGACCAGGTAAGACTTGTACTCTCCTGCACCAGGACGATATGTAGATTGGCAACTCCAAAATTCAGTTCTTCACACAAAAACCCAAGAACAATCCTAAGTAAGTTCAGGAACTGCAGGGGGTTTGCAGATTGCCATGGATTTACAGCTGCTCTTGACACTGCAGACTAATGAGGCAGTACAAAAGCCAGCTGGCTACAGCCAGGGATGACAACACCAGTCATGGCAATGCCAGCTGCTCCTACAATCTCTGCAATGTCTTCTGTGAGGTTTGCACTACCTGGTATGCAATAAAGGCATGAAACAGTGCAAAACAGAAAAAAAATTGAAATAAAATCCACATATATCTAAAGTAAAAAGAAAAAAAAACCCTCTACAAAATAACTCGCATACTATTTTGCTTTTTCTAGATAAAGCCTCTTTTCCCATGTTATCTGTGTGGGAGTTGTGCTGTGTCACTACACCTCTGTAAAATCTTTTGTGCAGATCATCTATTCCATTCGTTTGGAAGAAATCTACATGCCAAAAATTTTGATCCTTGTTCCTGTTACCAATCTATAACTTAAGACAAATCAGTCATGTACCATCTTCAAAAATCTCGATTTTCTAGAAATTACAGAACTTTGTGAATTTAATACAGAAAGTAAACATAAGGTCAGTATGTTCCCCCTTCAATAAGCAACAATATCCTGAACCAGCTTAATATATTAAAGAACTTGGAAAGCAGAAACACATTACGAATTTCAGTTCCTGTGTAATTTTCAAGCTTTACACCTACACTTCACAGATTACAGCACAAGTTTGTTAATATTTTCCTATCAGCTGCCACACTCAGTAACTTACACTGAAGGGTCTTAAGTTTGCTGGTCTCTTCAGTGTTTTCTTTAGTTAGTATTGTGTACAGGAAGGGAAAAAAGTCCATCCCTTACACACAGAGCTAAAACAAGAACACCAGACCATGACCTTTGAGAAAGTAATGCTGGACTAAGTGCAAATTCTCCCATCTTTCACTGCAGTGTGTAATTGCTAAGAAAAATTACATGTTTATACAGTTCCTTAATGAGCATTTCAAATTCATTTTTGCCAAAGCTGGCAGGCTGATCAACCCTCCTTGTGTTCCAAAGGAAGAGTCTGTAGCATTTTGTGATTCATTTCACTAACACTACCCTGTACTTACTGCACTCAAGACAAGCCTTACAAGCATTTTACCACAGCAAGTCAGCAAACACCCTCAGGTAACAAGTCTGCAATACACGTTCAGCTATCACACACTCAGAATCAGGTTTCTGTCTTTTAGAAACTGATTTCCTAGCCCTGAAACTGCTTTGGCCATTAAAACTTCTGGTAAGAAGTCATGGGAAAGACCACAATGGTTAGTTTGTGACCAGAAATTAACAGACTCTCTCCTCAGATTATATTTATTCTAGAGTGTTCCTTTTAAAAATTACCAACAGAGATGCAATGCAATTTTACCTAGATTTGGAACACAGTATTGAAATACTGCTTTAGTGGAACTCTGATCTCCTAAAAAGCACTAAGAATAAATGTGTGTATATATATATGTCTAAATATATTAATATATATCCATTGTATATAAATAAAGAATCATTCAGCAACAAGTTTGGAAATAAATTATTAGAAAGAATTAACCATCTGCAGCCTTTTCAGTAACACTATACAGCATTGGTCAGCACAAGTTCTCCCATTTAACTCACCTCCAAAATTATGATTAATATGAAATATAATTTAAAGGATTTTACAGAATACACAGAATAACAACTGCTGTTGCAGTGCTACTGAATTCAGCCATTTATTTCACAACATTAATGTGGATAAAGTATTTTGCTCAGTTCCTCTGGTGTAAACCTTAAGTCCCATCCATGACACTTTATCTTGGCTGTTAAGTTTCAGGACTGATTTGCAGGAAAGCTCTCTTATTCTGGGTGGCTTAGCAGCATCACAGTTTCTCTTAGAACGACTAGATGAAAAGCCCAAAGGCAAAGGTACTTCCCCACAGCTACGAGGTAAGCTAGCAACAACAAACTTCAGTGACTACAGAATCGACTTTGTCTTTAGGATACACTTCTATGGCTCTTGGTCTTTGGCTGGGAAAAAAACCCCTGAGGATTCAATATATTTTACTGAAGTCATCCTCTAAGAACTCAAGGCCTGTGCCCTTTCCTCAATCAATACATATGCTCAAGGCTTGTTTGTTCTTCCTGTAACTACAGAATACTGCCCACATGGGCAGTACTCAGCTTTCAAGCAGACACACGCAAAAGAGGAGATCACTCTTAAAATTGGGCAAGTCTTGGTTTTCTTTCCACAAATTGTCAGTTATTATCAATGCATTTGAACTCCTTTAAAGTCTCTGTATCTGCTTGCTTTGCATGAATGCTCCTCCTGGTAATTTTCACAAAGAAAGCTGAAGGTCTAACATCAGCTTCTCCCAACATCTTGTTACTCATCCTCTCACTCTCCCCTCAAAGAACCTAAAATTTAGTAGTAGGCAGAAACAGTATAATCACATATATCCTAGGGAATAGCTATAGCTACTCCCACTTCCAAAAGCACAATTGTCAGTCTTTATGTCTTCAACCCTTCTTTATAAAGAACTGAAAGAAATCTTCAGAAATACAACATTCCTAAGGCACAGAGATTACATACACCTCATGTAGTTTAGCCAAAAGTCACCAAAATTAAAACTACATTTTATACATTGAAAAGGGATACAGTGGTCCAAATACCTACCTGTATGACTGTTGAAGTGTGCAAAGTTAGCAAAATTTGCTGTAGCAGTTGACTGAGGAGGAGCAGCAGCAAAGATATCTGAGCCAAGGTCACTGAGAAGGTCAAATTGTTTCTTTTCTGGTTGCTGCTGTCCTTGAGATCGAACTACAACAGGAGACTGCAAACAAGATTTCAATTAGCTAGTACAAAAAGGTGATATTTTACTAAACTGACATTTCCAAAATATTAGAAGGCTAGACTAAGCCTATTTCTTTAACAAGACATTTATTCCTGAAGATGCTGTATGTAGCACACCCCCTCCTCCTATCGTATTACGAAGATAATTTATGCTACTACTCTGGCTTTTAAAGGAACTCTGAAGCAGATGTACACGGTTTAATAGCACCCTGAAGAATAAAGTAGCGATATATTATTAGCAAGTTCAGATTTTGTATTTGAAACTGTACAAATACAAACAATAAAACTTAATTTTACAAGATGGAAAATAGTTATTCACTACATTCTGGAAAAACCTTTAGAATTCAGTATAAGGAGAGAAAAATTGAATTTCATAGCAAGGCTTGAAGTTGCAATTTTATACTGTTTGAATTAAAAGAGGTCCATTCAAGAGCTGCCTGTATCCTGATGGCAGTTTTCAAACAAAATGTCATCCCTCCAAAAATATAAGTACGCAGTGTTGTTTGACTTTACATTACAGCATACAGATGCTCCCTGAAAGCCACTTAAGACAGTCTCAGAATGCATAGGAAGCAATAATAAATACAATATGCTTCATCTACATATTCCCCACTAATCTCATGGTTAACAGCATCAGTCATTTTCTTATTTTCAAAGAGAAAACACATCCGGTCCAAACTTTAGAGGTATTTATGCAAAAGACAATCAATTAATCCTATCACACTGAAAAATTCTGCTTACTGAAAATAACCACTAAAAATCAAGTTGGTTAGTAGAAACAAACTTAATTTAATACCTGATCTGCAAGCATGTATGTACTTCAGTAAAACATACAAAACACAGTGACTGTATTAGTTCAAACTAAGACATTCCTACAGATCATAACAGCTGTTAGTACAAGAATTGTTGTGCCACTGAAAGAGTAACAAGGACTGCAGAACACTTCTGTGCTCCTCAGCAGTCATTACTCACTTGGCTAGGTGTGCCCTTGTTTAAGTGCAGTGTGGGTGCAGCTTCTCCCAAGAGAGATTTGAGTGGCTTCACCTCAGGTGTGCTGCTTGTACTACTGGCAGAAGACCCCGATATGGATGCATGGACTGATGCCACCACCTTGGCTTGCTCTGGAGGAACATACCTGTGCAAGAACAGCAATGTTTTTTATAAGTTTCCCCTGAGAAGTTCATAAGTCTGAAATTGAGAACTGGCGCATCTCAGCTTTGCTACTGAAACCCCAATCCTGCAATACATTCTATCAGTAGTCTGCAAAATACCCATTCTTTAAATATGCCAGTTTTTTTTAATGGACTAGAATTTAAAGTCGTCAATATTTTTAGCATTTATTCAATACAAAACATGTCGTTCCCATACTAATAAATAGGATGGGAAATAATAGTCTGCAAAACTGTTACTTGACACTGTTGTTGACATCCCCTTAAGCCATTTCTGACCCATTAATATGAACAATGAGAAACTTTAGTTTGTCTTCTCTCCTTCCTATAGAAGCTCTAAATAAAGTTCAGAAATCATTTCATTTTGCAGAACTGTGTAATGTAGTCTGAAAAGCACACTAAAAGAAGGAAAGCACACTCAAAATGAGAGCAAACAGTTCATCTTCACTTCTCATCATAGGGGCAAATCTTCATAGTAGTAAAGGTATCTTACCATCTTTTCTTTTCATATTTTTCCTGTAGAAATTCTTTTACTTTCTGTGGATCCCTGAAGTCTGGAATTGCTGATGATCTATCATCAAAAAGGCCTAGCCAAATCTGTTTGCACACCTTAATAAAAAAACAACAACACAGACTGCTCAGAGAAAATACCTTAATTCAAAACCTATTTAAGTTTACTATTGTTAATACATTAAACCATTAAAGTGTGTGGCTGCATAATTTATAAACCAGACTGAGCTGCTGTAACAACTGAGTGGTGCACCATGTACCCATGTAAATACCTCAAGTTGCCTGTAACAGCAGGGCAAGCAGATCCCAGCATTCAATATCCAACACTCCTTTCAAAAAATATTTCTAAAATGTACTCATGCAATGCAAAGCACCTGATTTCTACTTGTAATCTTTAAGATTCTTCTCCTTCACCTAATTCTATACATTCCCTTACTGTACTTCAGGGCTTAAACAGTTTCAACAGGTTCCATATGCCCTAAGCCTCGAATGGTAGATTTTAAAGGATCCAAGGTTCAGTATTTATACTTTTAATTACCATTTGAGTACAAGAACTGTTTTTCCAGCAGCCTTTGTTACCATGATGCAGTTTCTACAATACCATATACATTTGAGTGATGGTATGAGATAAGGGGTAAAAGTACTGCTCCAATTTAATTTCCTAATGGTAGTTGTGAGTGAGCAAAAGTTGAACTACTTGCAAAATTCTCAGTATGTTCAAGCTTCAATTGCTGAGCAAAAAAAGAGGAAAGGTGTTCTCAAAACTAAACAAGATACAGGAGTTTTAATTTGAAATGTTTTAAGCCCTTCAGACTATTCTTCAAGTAACCTGAATATGCATCTGAACAAAAACACCAAACGAACATCATCTGCCCTCAAAAATCACAGTGCCCTTTTAGAATAGGTTTCTTCCAGAGAAGCGAAGCCAAAAAAGCTGTGTTTTTATGATGCATACCCCCTCTCTTCCCACACCCTTTCTGAAATAGCCCTGACCATCCCTCTTGCATGCCTACTACAAACATGCCCTCTACCCCTGCAAGTGTCAGGTTTTCAACATTGCTCCCAGTGACCTTCAGGAAAAGCACAGGCTCTAGCAACCAAGAGCTGCACAACTGACTTCTCTGAAAGTTGGCAAATCAAGATAGAAGCATCTTCCCCAAACTAGTTACCAAACATGATAAATCTTATAGGTCATTTCAAAGATTGCTCAGGACTAGAGAGATTAGGCAGACATCCTAACTACTTATTTCATACTTGATGTTTCAGTTCTAAATAGCCTGATTGCACATTCAACATCTAAATGTCCATATTACCAACATTATCATCATCTACTGGATAGAGACAAACAACAACAGGAAACAGATCTAATGATCAAAAGATATTTTAACATGAGTATTTATATAGCTAATTTAGAGCTAAGATCAGTAGTTCCTACCTCAAATAAACTCAGCAGTTCTGAATTCATTCTGCAATTGTACTCCACAAAAAAGTCAAGTTCAATGCTCTGATTTGAGTTCTCAAAATTAAACAATCACTTACAGTATACTAAGAGATAAAATGGAACTTAATATACTTGTTTAATTCTTCTTCATACAAACTTAGAAGACAAACTTAGTCAAAAAAAAGCACAAGTCCGTTCTAAAGTAAAAGCTAATATCAAGAACCACTGTTTTAACAGTACCAATCTTCCACTACTTTTTGGTGACAGAACGTACAGTCAGAATATTTATGTGTGTAGCTTTAAACTTGCAGTGAATAGTCTGAGGTGAGCCAGCAATAGTATTTCCATACTTAGATTTGTGAGTATAACTATACAAGCAGCAGTCATATGATTGCTAGGAGGAAGAGAAGTCCTGCTTGTGGCTATTTACAGAATCTCTAGCAGCAGGAGTTGGTGGTGTTCAAATCTACACAGTCCCCTCCCCAACCCCAATATTGGAAAGAACATCAGGAAACACTGTAGAAAACAAAAACTGTGCTTAATATCAGACAAGCAGAAAACAAATGTTACAACAGCCCCTACTTGATTCTGCACCCAGCATTGTAACACTTGGGGCTCTACCATGATAATCAGTTTGCATCCAGCCTGAGATATGCTGGAAAATGACAGAGGAGGGCCCCTTCCCCACCCATATCAGGCCATCCAATTACTCCTCCTTCTCCTGCCACCCAAAACAAGTCAGATCAAAGAAACTCATCACAATTACCATGTTGCTGGTGCCATTGAAACCTGGAGGAGATCAACTCACAGCAACAAACCACAACCCTGTTTTTCATGTTGCTCACTCTCAGTTTTCTGCTTCATCTTCAACCTGAAGTACCTAGGCATTTGGAGTTAGGGGAAAGAAAATAAAACAAATACCCCCCCGAAACAAACAAATGAAACCCCCCAACAACAAACAATCCAAACCAAAAAACACCACCACAGCTCTGTGTCAATGTTTCAGGCCATCGTGACCACACAGACAATTTCTGTGAGGACTCAGAAAACAAGGTGCTGGGTGACTTTAGATCATTACCAGCTACAGAGCTATAGGAGATACGGTTCTATGAATATGCAAACAGGAATGCAGGAGGACTGTGCTGAACAAACACCTGTTAGTTTAAAATGATGCAAGCTCTTAAAAGCATCAGCTCTTGCCATTGCATTGCAATTTTTGCAAACCTTCAGAAAGCAGGCTTCCCAAAAGCATTTCCTGGAGCAACTAATTCCTTCTAAATACCTAACCACAAAAGGAAGTAACAAGTGAAATATGCCTTAAGTCACTACTGTAATTAATTTAAACAAACTGCCAGGCACTCTGGTAGCACAGAGAACAGTTTTACTAAGTGGGAAACCAATTTTACTACCAGTTTTACTAATGGACAACCATCAAGCCAAAGAACCAACTTAGTCACACTTCAGCAAGATGTTCTCATTATACCTTAACTGCAGGAGCTGTACAAATGCAGTGCAAAACATTTACCACACCAGGATGCAAATTAAATTTCACCTAGGTTTCTTTATCTAGAGTTATTAGTGAAAGTACAATTTCTTAAAGTTCTTAAATATGGAGAAGCCTTAAACCAAAACCAGACACCCACAATAGATAAGAGTAGTCTGGATGTGGATAGTGGGAATGACGGAAAGAACCATAAGACTGTAAGTGGGTGTACAACATGACTGGAATACGAAGGGTAAATCACATCCTCATAAGGGCATTTCAGGCCATGCTTAAATCAAAAAAAGGCTGTTTTGTCTTCCTACTACAGTTTGGCTTGATGATCTTAAAGGTTTTTTCCAACTTACACAATTCTGACTGAAGTCCTTTAGAAAGCCATATTTTATAAAGCTTTAGAACCACACCAGAAAACATGAAAAGGCACATATTTCTGTCTGAAGTAGCACACAATGCTTTGAACATCAGCAGCCATTCCAAGCAGGCATTCAGAGCCCAATAAAAGGCCTGTTGTCCTCCCTTGTTTGCTAGTGACCTGTGTGCTCTGTCTAGCTATACTTCTGCTACTATCATCTGACTTGACAGGGATCCACAACAGTGCATTGGTTATGCTTCAAGCGAGCCACAAACCCACAATTTTCAGCCATCTAAAACAACACAAATGGCAGAGAGCTGTGCAATACCACAAGATGAAATCAAAATTGAACAATAAAATTTTAAAAATACTGCTGTCAGAGACAGAACTCACATCATGTGTGTTTTCTTGAAGTAATCTTTCCATAGTCATTTTAAAGTAAGTCAACAACAGTCCTGAATCTCATGCAAAGAAATAAGTTTGCTGTGAGAAATGTTTATTTTTGCTTTATTTTTTGTTGATCAGGCCATCACATTTTTTGTTTCAAAGCTGTTTAAAAGCTAGTCTTGTGATAAATATCAGGGAAACTTATGCCATACAACATGCTGTTTATGGTGGGGAACAATTACTCGGCATTTACTTCATCATCAGCTTCAGAGCCGTGTTCTGTCTGGCCCGACAGCTGCCCAGGCAGGACACCTGAACAGCAGAGTTATCCCACTGTTATTCAGCACAGTTATCCACAGCATGTGCTGACTATTGCAGGGCATGGGAGCTGGGAGGAACTGCAAAAAGGCATTAAAGGCAATGTAAACCTGCACAAACCCAAGCCTTCAGCAAGCAGTTGCTCTACTAAACACAGTTTTTATTTTTAATACAAATTCACTATCTGAAAAAAAAAAACCAAGGAAGTAATTGTTCTTAATTTTTGTTATTTTGAAAACATGTGTTTTGAGAAATTTGGATGTGATATCCCAAGAAGCATGTATTTCAAACCACCCTTCTAACTGCTCCATATAGATATCAAACTTGCAGAGCTCATTCAGAAAATGCTACTGCTCAAGTTGTATGACACATCTTCAGCCCCATTTTAACAGAATTACTCATTCCTATGCTTTTACAGATAATACATGAAACATCATCCCAACTCACCACACAATTACACAACACAACTATTAAGGTATCAGGCCTAAACATTCTATAGCTTTCTGAAACCCTTCTATATTGCACCATATCCTTGGGAATACTCTGGTTCAGCTATTTAATATTAATATTGTTCTTTCTGCAACAGCAGCACAAATAAGCCTGTGCTCAAAAGCTCTGTTTATTTGCCAAAAGCTTTGCTATACTCCTCCTTTTGATAATCACAGCTCTATCAAACAAAACACTCTGCTTAGAGAAGAGCCTGTCAAGCTGGAGCCAAGAGTAAACATTCAAGTTATGTGGAAGCCCCTAGAAACAGTGGAACATATCCAACAATCCATAATCATTGTCCACTATCCATGAAAAGTATAATTAGTCCATGTCCCACTGGCTCACCAACAGAGTAGGGGGAAAAAAAAAGAGAGCACTGAAGTCACAATGACTAAGCATATGCAGCATTTGAAAGTGTACTTTTGTTGAAGGGTTGACAGACTCAATACTTCGAAGTTTTGCCCCTGCTACACTCCGGGGGCTGCAAAAATCAAGACAAAACAAAGTTTTATCTTGTCAGGTAACCATAAGCAGATAAGATTCAGCAGTTGCCTACAAGGAATTTAGAAGTTCTTAAGAATCCCTTTACAACCACTTTGGGAAGGATAGTACCTGTCCTCTGCCAACAAGCTCCAGTCCTGCAAGGGATGTCATCAGACACTTGGCATCCAGCTACTAGGACATTCAGAATTAGATCAGCAAGTACAGCATGAAGCAAAGAGGGAAAGAGAATCTCAACCAGCATCAACCTACTCACCCTGACCTAGATAAAAACCCAGAAGGTAGCAAGGCAAAAACTGTGAGCTGCCGTAACTTAAATATATAATTGAAAGGAGAAATTGGGCCAAGTGCATATTGTATGTTATAATAAAACCTTTACCTATATTTCTCTTCATACTATTGGTTTCCCTGAACCTGCACTTCACAGCTATTCCTTCTGAGGGAGAACAGCTTTTCCCAGAGTAATTATATTTACCATACATTAGGCTTTCATTTTCATTTATTTACATTTGTAGCCCTACACTTTGATAAATTACCTTTGTTTTCAGCTTTGACAGAAAGCAACAAAGAACACATCCCATTCAGTGCACATCTGGCACACCACAAAACAAGTTAGTCAGAAAGGTTTCTGGTTTAAAACCCAGCCTCCAGTAACATTTCATGCTTTCAGGAGTTCCAAGAAGGGCTCAAAGACTAAAAGAAAAATTTTTCCACAAAGTTTAGCTTTTGTTTTGCTTTTAGGTTTGTTGATGTGTTTTGGGGTTCTTTCTCCTGTGTGTTTTTTACATAGCAGGGCAAGCAGGAAAGAACAGGCCCACTAAAAAATTGCTAATTAAGACAAGAATCTGCATTATCCATCACATTTTGCAGGAACACTGAGAATCTGAGATTTCAGTTATTTCTATTCCAGTGCTATGTATTCCAACTACCAAATAAAGCTCTGCCATGTCATAACTATTTCACTGATAGAGATCTCCAGTGTGTGTGGGAAGGCAGGATATAGGAGAGACAAAGGCCTTCTGCTTACACAACATATTGAGCCACCACACTTTAGAAACTCCTGTTAGTTGCACTAGTTAGGAAGAATAAAAATCCAGTCAGGCCAGCAAAGTTAAGTCCTTGCTCATTAAGCCTCCTGCTCTCATATGTGGTGAAGGCAGCAAGTCAAGGAAAAGTTCTCATAGCACACATCCTCCTGGTGATAGAAGCTGCACTTCAACTAGGATAAAGTGCACCACTTGACCTACAACACTTCTTGAGACCCAGACATACATACCACTGCATAGGAAGCTTACACGTGTCAGTCTAGTTTAAAAAGCTCTAACAAGATAATACCTTTCAGAAGGCTGGTAAAATGCCAAATTAGATTTCTTCTTCACCCCCTCCCTGCCAATAAAATATCCTCAGTTATGCATCAAGTGTGATGCTGACAATGCAAAGAACTGCACATTACCACACAACAACTATGTTCCAAAACATAACACCCAACGGGAAGAAAGATATGAAAACAGTTTCTTTATGTAAGCAAGTTATAGCTTCGTCTAGTAATTCTGCACTTCTGATGTCCATATTACTCTTTTATCTCTGTAGGTTAAAAGGATCTTATATTGCTAGAGTACTGATTTCAATGGCAGTCTGGGTCCAGAAGTTGTAGTGGTTTCACAAGCAGAGTCAAGCCAGTAAATCCTGCTAACAAAGACATTGTTCTACCCACAATCAGCTCATGTATCTCTGTATCGTATTAGCAGAACCAGCAATGTACTCCGAGGACACCTGACTGCACAGCTCAGGCTGTCAGCACTCATCAGCTCCAGCTTAGGACTGCTCCTTCCACTCCAGGGTTTCTAGGCCACAGTCCACAGTAAAGGAGATTCAAGGGAAGCATTCTGGTCTTGCCTAACACCAGCTCTGAACCAGACTCAGACTTCTGCCTGTTCTGCCAGAGTGCAGGAAACAGGAACTTGCTCAGGTGCTATTGAGAGTCAGGAAAATTGGCACCAAACCAAAATTCAGCACTATTAAAGTAACTCCAAGCAACTGCTCATACTTTCATGTATTCTATTCATTAGCTCAGGTAAACATGGTCTTTGCCCTGGAGTAACAGAGATTTTCTAAATATAAGACCATCAAGATCTTTTTCTTCAACCACATGCATATTAGAATGGGTTATTTGGGAATGTTATAAAATACCAGTAATTTTTCAAAAGGGTAGGAGAAAAATTAACTCAGTAACTGGTTTGCCTCATAATACTATTCTTCATCTCAGGGGAAAAGTTTCTGAATAAATATTCACAGCTACAATGGCAACATGAGATTAGCACCACCTCCACTTCTTCAAACAGCAAGTTCACTTCCTACTACCACTGCACAACTGAATCAGAGGCCAAATCAGCACCAGCATCATTTGAGGATGAGTATTCAAAGAGACATCTCCATAGCACTCTCTCCTCATTATGCCTAACAAGAAAATGTGAAAATACCTCACGCTGCTCTTCATGAACAGAGTAAAGAGATGAAAAACCCTACCCAGTGAGTCAGAATTACCTTTATCCTTCTAAAGGATTTCAGAAGGCACTTGAGGAATGTCAACTGGAAGATGCCTCCATTCTTGCTGCAGTGACCAAATCACAGCATTAGCAAAATTGGAGTCTGGACAGCTGTTTATACCTCCAGATTAGTAAGCAACACTAAAATATAGGTATCTTCTAATACAATATAAGGATTTAAAACTCAGTTTGAAGCAGTAAAAACTTGTTTAAAATAATGTTCAAGCTACTTTTCCCAGAAAGAAATTTCTTAGAATGTGTATTTATGGGGAAGAAGATGGTGTCTCACCTAAGGAAGAGCTGCTCTGAATAATCTCTGCCTGAAGTAGCTGCTTTGCAGAAGACTTTTAGTAACTAAATGTTTTACCCACAAAGAGGGTCATTTACAAGAGCTGAGTAAAAGTTGGTATTTTAAATATCAGGAAGTGTTTGGGGTTTTTCATTTGTTTGGAGTGGTTGGGTTTTTTTGGCTTTGTTTGTTGTCTGGATTTTTTAGAGGACTTCCTCACACAATATACTGACCTTATAAATACCCTTGGAAGGAGAGTGGAAAATTAATTCCTCTAAGAACAACTCAGCACCTTAACTACTTTATCTCATGGAAGTTTTCTTGTTATTTTAATTTGTATTCAGAACAAGATCCCTATTGTGCAACCATGATCTACTCATCTGAAAGGAAGAAAGATTATTACAGAGGCCTTGGCCATGTTGGAGAAAGACTACAACAAAAAAGTTGGAATGAAAGTATTTTAGAAGTTACAGAAGAATGGAAGTTAAACATGATAGATTGCCAAAAAGGTTGAGCTTCTTTTTATATGTATCGCTGTACAACTGTTTTAATTGTTCATATGATATCATTGGACAATTCCATGCTTGAAAAGTCTTATTTTAGGAAATTTCCTTTCTTCCTATACACACAAGAGCCTTCTACACGGAAAAGCATGCAAAGCAAAAGTAACATTTTTTTTGTGACGTCAGCTGAATTCCCTCTGTCCAATATATTATCTTATCTGCAGAAAACTATTCCAAAGTACAATACCAACAAGAAAAAGCAAAATGTCTATTTAACTACTGCAATATAAAGTACAACGAAGGGAAAACATGTTTAACTAAGTTTTAAACGTCTAAGAGTGTTAAAAACAATAATAATTTCTCTTCAATATTTGAGCACTCCTTAAATCTACCATTGGCACTTACAAGTGTCTATTAAGAATTAAAGCAATAATCAACAACCTAAAACTAAACTCAGAAGGACAGCTCATTTATGAGGCAGCTCATTTAAATAACTGCAATTCTCTAATTAGAGTACCACAAGTGCAAAGACCCCTGCTTTTGAAACAGAACAGCACTGCAGAGGTCTCTGAATTTTTTTTTATGCTAATAATAAATTATGTATCAACTAAATCATTATGATTAGCAGACTAGTGACAGCTATAATGAGAAGGACAACCACACTAATCAGTTGAGAGGGAATCACTTAGGATTCCAGATCAGCGAAAACAAACTCACAGCACTCTCTAGACACTGCAAGTTCAGTAAAAAATGAAACCAAAACAAATACAGGGAGGGAGCAACAAGCACACATTTTTCTTTACACTTTGTGAAGCATAAAGCAAAGCTGAAGTCTACAACCTAATCTTATGAGAGCCTCCGAAACACTATGTGAATCCACAGAAGATTCTTTATTAAATTTCCCTATGCAAAGAGTCAGCAATATGCTCTTTACATATACACACATATGCAATGCTCTATGGTTTTAAAAAACCCAACCAACCTAAACCATCAAGAGTATTTTATAAAGGCTGGGGGAGTTCAGGCCTTGTTCTAGCTCTGTCTAGAGGAATCATCCACTAACAGTCATTTCAAAAAATAACACATATTTACCAGGGCAGAAAAAGAAATTACTTTTCTTTTCTGTTTTCATTCTTCAACCTGACAGTTATGAATGGAACAACTTTAAGAAAGTTAAGTATCAGCATTTTACTGAATGACAGGATTTATTCCCACAAAGCTTCACAAATGCACACCAATAAAACACTCTCTAGCCTACAATCAATAGTTCTACTAAACAGAATACAGATGCAATCAGCATGAAGCAGAACCTTATCTAGTTTGAACAGAAGCAAAATCTGCCTCTAAAATCCTCAAGGCTACAACATGGTATTAAAACACAAACTTCACCCTCTAACTGAAGTCAGCAATAGCCACATCCAGGGCTTAAGTGCTCTGTGTACTCCCACAGAGCCAATCCAACCTTTCCCTAAGATATTTTTCTTCTATTAAAAAGTACAAGAAGTCAGTATGCCAGAAGTTGTCTTCTTCAAAGCTGCCACAAACACCTCACTAGATAACTATTTGTCCCTTTCCTTCCTCTCTCCAAGAACATTCAGAAAGGATGTACCTTTATTAAAAGGCTATTAAAACTACTAAAAGACTTTCTGACACCAAGCACGAAGAAATACAGCTACAAGTTGTATTTTTGTATTTATTTTTGTCACAGTACACTCTTTCAGGAAATACTGCTGCATCCACTTTCAAGCTCTGAGCTTACAGGAAAAAAAACACCAAAAAACAACATTACTGCATATTGCTTTAAGCAAAATGAAAAGAAACCCCAATTCAGAAATACAGATAATGTGAACCTGGATTGTCTGGGTCGGGCAACAACATTATGATGATCAGCTGTGCAATGAAACAAGCTCTTCAGAAGCCTCATTTCAAATGACACTGGCTTCAAAAGACTTCTTCTAGCTTTTGCAAAAAACCAACCAAAAACACCACCAAACAACAAAGAAAACCCTAAGTTTTCTTTAAGTAGTGTTTTCAGCTTTAATAGTGAAGTGCCAAACCCATTTTATTGTTCAAATAATACTTACTTCATTTCCATGTTTCTGCAGAAATTCTATTTCCTGTTGTGTGAACGTAGTCATTGAAATCGACTTCACTCTGTGGGGTGGATTCAAGCCCCGCCTGAAAGAAGCAAGAAGTATTCAGCCTTTGGGAAATATGTCACCATACAATCACGTTTAAAACCACAGCTAGAAGTCAGTCAGTTTTAAAATCAGGAGCTGTCTCTGCAAAGTACTCATTCTTGGTACTGCCATACAACTTAAGGCTGTGTAAGCTTTTCTCAAAGTAACACTCGGCATACAAAGCCGAGTAATAGAACTTCAGGGGAGACAAATAATCACAATCGCTCATGCAAGGTCAGTCTGGCACTTTCTACGCAAATTTAAGAAAAAAAGTTAGACTTTAAAAAAAAAAAATCCTAATCTGCATCACCCTTGCCTCTACCTTTTGTCTCACTCTGGCATTCCTTGGTTGTTTCCTTTCCCTCCAACTCCTCCCTTACTTCGATCTGTTACTACAGCTTCTCCACAATAACTACATTTCTTCAAGCTAAACCTAAACTGCCCAGCAGAGTCTCTTTCTCTTGCTTTAACCTACATTTCCTGCTTCCTCTCAGACCTTTTCTAGCTTACTTTTTCCCCCTGTACTCAAAGGGGCTTACTCCTCTTCCTGAACACTACAGAAGTAACCACAACAAAAGCAGAAAGACTCTGGTTTTAGCATGCTCTCAAATGAGAGATACCACGAGCAGCTGTGCCTTAAAGCCGACTGGCCCCGCTCTCGCACCCGTGGCAGGCTGCTGCAGCCCCGGCAGAACACCAGGCACGGGTGCTGCCACAGCCTGGCACGTCAAACCCAGTCCCGGGGCAGCCTGCGAGCACAGAGAGAAAACCTGCTGAGCAATAGCACCAGGGTAAGAAAAGGCTCGCTTTCTTTTCAAACTCCTTCTTTAAACGCATGCTAACGTGTGCTTTTGCTCACAAGCACTTCCAATCAAACGCAAGCTGTGCTTGCCCAATGGATGTAACAACATTCCATCCCACAGGTGCCAAGCGGTGCAGACACTCTCTCCGGCAATAGCACGGGGCCAGGTTAACATGCAGGGTAAGCAGGCCCGGGTTTCTGAAATACCACCTTAAAAAAATTTAATATACATTAACCATGCGCTATCAAAGCACACAGAAAGCTTTCCAGGGATGTAATATACGGGCCTAACTAAGAATCACTAAATCACTAAGAAAATCAACTGATGGATGTATTGCTTGTATTTGTCCCTACAATTTTAATTCTAAACTTGGTTCACATTACTTTTAAGAATAAAAAAAGCGAACAACAGTGACATCTAATTTAGGACAACCAGCGATTTTCCTTAACCTCTGTGATTATCCCAAGAACATTAATTATAAATTAAATTGTTATCCAATTAATGTTAGAACAGCCTATGATAAAAATCTGATATTCCAAATATTAATGTTATATTCAACTTTGACAGAAAAGTTTTTTCCAATTTTTGAAATGTGAGTAACTGACATTAGACTCCACAGTTCAGCATCTTGACAAGGTAGAAGTTTCACTGAAGTTGGTGAGAGAGGTCTTAGGAAAGTTAATTAAACTATCATCTTCTCTCAGAATATTTAAATTTCTTGTTAAATTAAAGTTACCAATTTAACATCTTTCATGTAGCGGTATCATCTACATCACAAATAAATTACTTTCATTAAAATACTACAGTATTACCTAAGACTTCTTTTAAGTAAGCACTCATTTAAAAATTATGTAATTTAAAAGAAATCTTTAAGTTCTATGCAGTTAAAATTCATTGTTTCAGAGCTGGTGCTAGAATTAGGTTTTGCTTATTTTTGGGTGTTAAAAGAAACACCTTCTTGGTCTGTGCATGCAAGTAATTACATGTCACTAAACAGCACTGTTAGCATCACATATTGAGTGACAGCATAAAAACAAAGTTGGCACCCACCTGGCATTTCACACAGATACGCTCCATCAAATGCTATATGACAATTACTGTCCCTTGCTATTACAGTAAGTATAAAAGCAGTTCTGTCTGCCTTAGTCTGTTCAATTTACTCTCCTCCTAGTAATTACAAGAGCAGCACAGTTAGGTAGTTGTAAACTATTTAATGACTATTTAAAAGCCAGAGCTATTCACTAACACATTCACATGTTTTCAGCACAGGCAGTATACCTCAACGTTCCCACTAGCTCCTGCTGGAAATTCCTTTTTGCAGTAAGTACAGTTTAAGTGCTCTGTTGTACCTGTGTTTGCAATTTCAAGGCACTGCACAAGTTCCTTAAGATGTACCTACTCTACACTCATCTACCAGTGCTCCTCAGAGCATTTACATCAGCAAGCACCGATATCTTCAGTATCTTCAGCTCTATTAAGCAGCAATATCAAATGTGGTTGAGGCCTAGATAAGATTTTGTTAAATCTCACCAGAGACTTCCTCCATGCCTCTCTCCAGTGAAGAGTTCAGATACATAAGGTTTCATAAGGTTTCCTGATATACACGTTATCCACGTGGGATAAGATGAATTCATATTTCTCTTACACCATCCTGCTAAAAGAAGGAGGACATCCCCCCTAAAGATCAGATCACCACACAGAGGTGTCAGATGTCTGGCAGGATGAAAGAGAGCACAGCACCACGTCAGTGGTCCAAGAGGACTGGAAAGTCTGAACAAAACTTTAAGAGCAATAATCTAAACTATAAAGCTGCAATACTGTACATTCAAGTATTTATGTCCATTGAATATGGCAAAGGATGCAGGAAACCTATGGAAATAAAGCTTCTACTAATGCCAAAGCAGCCTAAGAAGTCAGCCCAGAAAAAGGAATTCAAGATGAAAAGCTGCTCTCAAACACAGCCCAAACATATGCATTACCTTCCTTAGATAAATTACTTTGATTCTACCATTAGAACAGCAAACTATTTTTTTATGATTTCTAACTAACATCCATTAATTATCTGGAATTTCCCTAAAAAGAGAGCAGTTTGGGATTTTTGAAACAGGATTCAAGAACCAACCCTTCCTTACCTACAGAGATTATTTAATGACCCCAATGATTCACAAACAGCTCATCTACATATGGGGGAAGCTTATTGGTAGACAGCCAAGTATAATTATCCCTTATGAGGAATTAATAAATCTCCTTTTTCATAGGAAAATGTTTCTTTCCTTATATTTGACAAGTGTTTCACACGGTTCTAATGCTTTACAGTACTCCCTATGTAACAGGGGACAGAATGATTACAGTCCCTTAGTGCAAATTATCCATACCTAAATTTAAATTGACCCCGAACAAGTATTTGCAGCCTGCCCCTGTGCAGTGGTACCAGTTACTCCCTTCCCTACAAGAGCTCCAGGGAAGGCAGCAAACAAAAGCTACCTCAGCACTTAAACCAGACTGTAGCTCTCTCCTCCCAAGAGGCCCCGGGGAAAGATGACAGAGTAAGACAATTCTGCCATCTGCACTTATCTAGCACACCACAGCTAGAACATCCCACACAGAGATCCCACTCATCACTGCCAACTTCTTCACGCTCAGCAACGATGACTTCTGTGGAAGAGCACAGTGACCAGAGCTTCCAGCCCCGAGACTCTCCTCCACTGACCCTCACTGAGTCACAGCTTATCATAGGGGCAGCTTCAGAGAACATGAGACCTCTGTTCTCCACAGGGTATTGTTAAACTGGTGCTCTCACAAACAAAGGAAGCTTTAAGGCCACTGACACAGGATTCTGCAGTCTGGCAACTGAAACATTAAACATTCAAAACACAGTCAACAAGCAATGGATATTTGTTACTAACATAATTTAGAGGCAAATTATAGTTGAACTTGTGATTGTTGGCAGAGCAGCCGTCTGCAAAGGCCAGGGCTGGGAGGAGAGAAAAATGTGAAGAGTGAGCTCTGGCAGAACAGAGGGTCCCTTTCGTGGGAGGAACAGTGGACAGACGGCTGCCCAACACTGCTAATGTCCCCTGGATCAGATTTTAACACCATCTCGAGTCTAAGCCAGCAAAACCTGATCCCCTAAAAAGCAGGAAGTTTATGAGGCAAGTCAAATACTGAGCCATCATAGAGCACCACATCCCCAGGTGTCCAGAAAACAGACACCGAAAAACCCAGTGTCACAGCACTCGTCATTATTTCTGTGCTACTGTAATTAGCAAAAAAGAGTATAAGCAGCACTGGCCATTCCTGATACTTGTAGACCTCCCTGGAGACCCTCCACCATCTCACAAGCTCATTTATTTTTAATAGCAGACAACTCATACACACATTTTGAAGCAAAGTAAAGGCTAATTTAAGGTTCTTTTTCTTTAAAAAGACCCAAACATTCCTTCTGAACTGCACAGTGTTCACTGTGGTACAGAGACATTTCCTTTCCTCTCCTGCCTTGCAACTGAAAACAAGAAATACTGTAACACAGAAAATACCCTTAAAAACAGATATATACATACAAACAGAACATGTGGAGCCATTTTCCAAACATGTTCCAAAGGAAAAAAAGGACTGAAAAGTCACGCTAACACAATCACCTTCACTCTAGTACTGTTTATTTAGACTATTTTAATTTCAGCTAAACTTCCTCTAGGGAAAGAATAATAACTCATCACCACTGCACAGAGATGTTATAGTTTGTGTACTAATCTATCTGCCATCAAATACTTTTATCTGCCATGGAAGATGATACAGAATTCCTCTACCCATGAAAATTTTAAATATAAAATTTTAACTAGGAGCACTATGAACAGCCAGAGAAAGGTAAACAGTTGTAAAAAAATAGCATAATATAAAATAAAAAAATAAAAATAGCATAAAATGCCTTAGCATTTCTCAAAGTACTAATTATGTTCTAAACCTTCCTTGTTATTGAACAAGAGACTTTCTAAGTAAGTTGGGAGAGAGTTAAGAGAGCAGTGAGAGAATGGAAAAGAGTGCCTTATCACCTCAGCAGATAAAAAAAGAGTCAAAACTAAAAAAATTATATAATACAAAACATACACAAGTGGACTCTTAAACAGGGATATTTTCCATTGGTGAACTGAAAAACATGTTCTTTTTATCAAAGTTGGGAGTGGGCTGACTGCAAGTGCTACGGAAATGCTCGAAAGCAGAGATGCACAGACAGCTGAGATACAAGGCAAAGAAGCATTTGATAAGACAAAGGGAAGGATGTCACTGTCAGCAGGCCACAGGGGAGCATCCAGGAAAACGACAGTCATACCTACCAACATAATCCTTTGAATCAAAGGACTTCTGTCAAACCAAAGTAATCTCCTGGCCAACATTTCCCAAGATGCAGTTTGCTGTAATAAAGAGAAATCTTCCCATGGTGTATGACTGTAATCCTTGACCTGAGCACACCGCTCCTCCAGAGCATCTCCTCCCACAGAAATGATTGTGTGGATAATTCCATATAGCCTATATTCTCAACACCAAAAAGTTGAATTAACTTGTGTGATGCTAGCACACTACTTTTGCTCACATGAAGAATTTAAACACAGGGGACAAGTGGGAGTATTCTAAGAGGAAGCAAATTCACACCACTGTGCATGAACTTTCTCCTGCATGCACCATTTTACACAGAACTTCTGTTCTGGTGAACCTGATCTGATCTGGTCACTTAAACCCGAGGTACTATAGAAAATACCTCTGTGATTCACACTTCTGACTTGGCAAGACTCGCCTTCAACATTTAAGTCAGAAACAGATTTTTTTAGCAAAACTACTAGTTCTTTCATTGTTTTTTGCAGCATATGAACAAGCTAGATATACTATTTAGGAAACAGTAGTAGAGAGAATAGTAGGTTTTTAAAGCTGAATCTAGTAATACACAGCATCACTCTTTTGATACATGTGAAACACTTAAAGGAAATTCAAGATGGATCCAGAATTAAAATTTTGGATGTGAATAGACAGTTCTCGCCAGGACAATGAATAAACACTTCAGAAAACTATTAAAAAAGTTATACTACAGTTTTAAGGAGTTCAGAGTTAACTGTATCTAGAATAACATGCCTATTTAAGATGATACTGATGTTAGCAACCACTTTTAATTAACTGAGAAACTTTTCAGAAGGAGACTTTTAATCTACTGGTATTTTAATCTTGCATTGGGCACTTTATACTTGAAAAAAACTAGTCTACTTGACTCCAAGAATACTTCCTGTACCAGATTAGAAAAAATTAATTAAAATAAGAAGCAATGCAAGTAATTCACATAGCGTATAAACAAGATAAAGTACTAAGATTATTAAAGCCTTACAGTAAAGCTAGTACTATGAGGCAGAACACAAACAGCCATTAAGAACTACAGAAGCAGCAGCACTTTTATATTTGCCATTATGTGGTTTTTTCCCAAGTAATTTCCCTACACCGTGGAATTCTACAGTGAAAAGCATTTGGAAATAAACAAGTTGTTTGAAGAACTGTTCTGACAGACATGTTAAAAATAAGTTTCTAGTTATGAAACAGACATGACCTACACCAAGTTTCATCACTAACAAAAACATCCCACTGGCTAGGTCCTAAGGTGTTAACCAATGTATATGATCCTACACACACAATTTATTAAAGTTTTTCCAAGTTGATGTGAAAGAATGAGTCCAAATTTATTTCAGAGGAAAGCTTTAAGTCCTCCTAACAGTCTATTCCAGTAAGTAAGTGTAGCGTTATTAGCTATAAGAAACAAACATGTTTGTGGTAGCTTTTTTCCAGCAAGACAAAAACACTGCATATTTAAAATGAAAAAAAATTTGACTTTTAACCATGTTTTTGCAGACAGTCTTCCTCATTTAAGAATGGTAGCATCCAATGATGGTAAGCTTAACACCAAGGGGCAGCTGTCCCCTGCTTATGAGCTGCTTCACTGCCTGTACATCCTTCTGGTTGCTGTAAATTGGACTATGCAGTACAGTAGTCCATAACTCCCAGCCAACAGATAAAAGGAACAGACCCTTCTGAACCCATGCTAAGCATCTCAGCAGCATTCACAAAATATTTGTCTATTAAGGTTAAGAAGCCTGAATAATGAAGACAAACACTTTCATGGTGCAGCTTTATCATGCTGTCAGTTTAACCCAGTAAGAACATGTGCAACCATTAAATAAGCTCAATGCAGTAGCTTAAAATAGTTTCACATGTCAGTACAAATAACAGTTTGCTAAGAAAGCAAACAATAGCCAGAGCTGGCTGATTGAGTGGCATGTATGTGTGAAAAACTAGAGTCTCTCTTCAACTTGAAAACATAAATATATTTTATGTATTTACATCAAGTCTGTTCAGAAGCCTATATAAAGTAGAAGAACCCCAAGACGAATTAATTGTCTATTAGTATAAAAGGCAGTTTGTTCCATGGAAATTCAGCAAAGAACTAACATATTTGCTTTGTTTTGCATTTCAACATAATTACCAACTTTGTTCTGAAACACGAAACCTAACCTGGAAGGGCTGTTTGAGGTAGTAAGGGGGACAGAAATTACCTCAGGTTCCTGAATGCCTTTTATGAACTCAAACCCTTAGAAATACCAATCTGTATCCTTTGACATACTATTTATAACTTCTTTGGTAACTCTTTGATTCTGCTCCATTCCATTAGCACAATGCTACAGAACCATATAAACGCAAACAGATATACCTAAGGAGACAGCAGCACTGAGGACAGCAGGGCCTTTCCTCCAAATTATGGATAAGTGACTGAAATTCACAACTGACTGCCCTCAACTCTTAGCTTCATACACACTATCTCTGAGGAAGATGGGTGGAAAAGGGAGGAGTAGTGGGGAGGTTCATACAAGAATGAGGAACAGGAAAAATGCAATCACTTTATCAGAGACAAACCCTTTCCAAGGTTTATATATATAGTTTGTAGGAAATAGTCGATGTAAGGGGGAAAAAAACCCAATCACCGTCTACTTTTCTTATCAAGTCTCTTAAACCATTGGGGCTGGAGTTTACCGACTGAGACAGAACTTAAAGAGCTGTGTTACAAACTACCACCAAGCAGAACTCGATGCACGTAAAGCTATGCTGGTGGTTTAATTTAATGTTAAAGTAATATCCGCAAACGTATTCACGACAGGGTTAGTACCCCTGCATCTTCACGGCTGTCATGACAGTGAACTGCTCAGCCACGTGCCCCTTCCATTTCCACAAGCATTGTCACACACTTGTTTAATTAACCACCCCTCCTACACGTCCGTGGCGTGGCGGTGCTCCGGCTGCCCGTGCGCGCTCCCCCTGCGTGCCGGAGAAACCTGCCCACGATCATCTCCGGGCCGCGGGGCGGCGGGGCGCCCCAGCGCCGCACACCCCGCCAGCGGCCGCCAGCTCCGCACCGGCGGCTCCGACGGGGCTTTCCAGCGAACGCGCCCGGGAAAGTCTCCCGACGGCCTCCCTCCCTTCCCCGTGAGAGCCCTCCGCCCGCTGCCCTGCGACGTGGCCAAGCCGGCAGCAGGAAGGGCGAGCGCGTGGGGAGCGGCGGCGCTGCGAGACCCGCGGAGGGGCTGCACCGCCCGGCCGCCGCCGCCCTGCGGACGCGTCCCCCGGCGGCCGGGGGCGGAGGTCACCGGTGCTGGGGGGATGGAGCCGGCGGTCCCCACCCGCACTCACTCACAGGATGCCGGAGCAGGAGGTGCACACGAAGCTGCCCACGGTCATGTCGGTGTAGGTGGGGCCCCGCTGGTCGCAGTCGAAGCACTTGCGGTTGGGCGGGAGGCTGCTCATCTCCCGCAGCAGCTTCAGGTGCTTCTCCTCCTGCTTCCGCTTGGCGCTCGCGGCCATGGTCCCGCCGGCGAGGGACGGCCCGGCACGGCGCCGGGCCCCGCTCACACCCCGGCGGCGGCGGCGCTCCGGGGCTCGGCCGGCGGGAGAGGGGCCGGGCGGGCGGGGGGGTGAGGGGAAGACAGGGGAGGAAGGGGCGGGGAGGGCACAACCGGCGCCTGCCGGCGGCCCGGTGCGGGAGCGCGGTGGCCGCTGACGCGGACCGGCGGCCCCGAAAAGGAGGGAGCGGGCGGGGGCCGCGGCTCGGGGGAAGCAGCGGCAGCGGCACCGGGCCCGGGGCGGCGGAATGACGAGCCCGGGCGGAACCTGCGCGACACCTTTATGAGCTCAGCGAGGAGATGGCGGCGGCGGCGGAGCCCTGCGCGCTCACCGGCCGCAGCGCCCCCTGTCTCTCGGGAGGACGCACTACACCCCCCCTCCCGTCACGCCGCGACCCCGGCCCGGGGCGGCGCCTCCGGCGCGGCCGAGTCACCCCGCGTGACCCGGCGGGGCGGGAGGCGAGCGCCGGGGGTCAGGGCAGTGGCGAGTTTCGGTGGAAAAATATCAGTAAAAAGTGAGTGCAGTTAGACTTTTCTTGGGGAGGAGGGGATCGCCTCCCCGCTCGGCGGGGTGCTCGGGGCGGTGTTCCCCTCACCCCGCGGGGCCAGCGCCAGGCATTCCCCGCCGCCGCTCAGCCGCCCTCGGGCAGTGGGCTCAGGCCGGCCGGGGAGAGCGGGAGGTGCCCCGTGAAAGAGTGACGACCACCTGCCGCGTCCGCGCCCCGGCGCTGCCGGGGTCCCTCTGTGTCCCAAAAGTCTGGAAATTCTGTCACGGAGCGTGGCGAGAGCGGAGGCGCTGCCGGTCCCGTCAGGGGCTTTGTTCCCGCTCCCAGCCCGGGCATGAGCTGGGGGCCGGGCTGGTGGCCCAGGCGCCGCGAGCATCGTCAGTGCGGATTGCAGCAGGCAGCGGGTCTGTGGGGAGAACACCTCCACGAGCTCAGGGTTTTTTGGGACGGAGGTGAGAAAAGCAGTGTTTTCCTTTGGGAATTTGGTGCCGGGCTGGCCGTTCCCCTATCACGGGAGAGAGCAGAGTCAACAACAGTCGCGTACACGTGGTACCCGAGAGGAAACCCCGATCAGCCCCTGATCCACAAAATACGTTTCTTCCACACAATGGTGCCTAAAGTGTTCAACAGTGTGCGAAATCAGTGTTTAAAAAAAAAAAGTCAATAAATACACTTCATATTTAAGCGATTTCATTTACAAAACACCTCAGCAACACTATGTATGATTAAAATCTTTTAACGTTTAATGATTCGCAATACAATGTATTACGGGTCAAGTTTTGTGCCCCTGACGTCAGTACACATAGGAGCAAGATCTGATCCACTGTATTTTCCTCATAGTTTTAGTTAAAAAATCCAGGACTAGGTGTTCAGCATCAGTAAGCTGGCCTTCCTCTTCTGATTCCTCCGGATGTGCTAATTTACATGAGCTGATCAACCAGTTCTGGGTTTTAAACACAGAAGACAATGCCCTCATTTTTTTCCTAGTATGGACGGCTGGAACTGTTCAAAGTGAAAAATAAACATCACTAAATAATCACCAATGCTTAAATAGCATTCTTAAGAGTAAACAGGAAATATTTCCAGTCTTATAATGACCAAATTCTCACTGCTTCCTCTAATTTTTAACTTCTCTATGAAATGCTGATATTCTTGTTATTCAGAAGGTTTCATTTATTTTGCCTTTTACGAAACATGTTAACACTGTACCTTTGCCAATGACCTAAATGACCTAAAGCAGATGACCTAAATTTAGAAAAAAAAATTGAAGGTTAAAAAACAAGTTGTTTTTGTTTTTTTTTTTCCTGGAAAATCCTTTGGAGAGCAGTGATTGGCCACACACCTGCTGCACAGAGAGTTGCTACATGCAGCCAGGTTTTGTTTCAACCAGAGTCAAAGGTGGTTTATAACTGAAGCAGGAACATGCAGCTTCGACTGCTCGTGTCAGGACTGTTACTCACGTGAATGTCACACAGGAACAGCTGCTAATAAAAACGACATCACTGTCATTGACATTGTCATTGTCAGTAAAATGTGGAACTGAGCTCCCAGGGAAAATCCTAGCACTGCTTAAGTCAATCAGAAAGTTCAGTAGGAATCTTATGGCTGCAATTTGCTTTGTGAAGAAACAGTTCTGCCATTATTCTGGTGTTTGATAAGCCTCTCGAACCAAGATAGGCTTACACTAGTGGATAAATTACCTACATTAACATTAATGTGGTTTAGAAACCACTTTTTGTAAATCCCAAACTTCTCCATCTGTATCTTACAGAGGAAATTTACCCCAGGAAACTACAGAATGAGACTTCGGGAGTGTGTTACCCTGTGTTACAAATGAGATCTGTGGTATTCGGGTTTTTCTAGAGTCTGTGGGCACACCTGCTCCAAACCATGGGGGCCTACAATCAAGTATCTAAATCTTACCCTCCTGTTTTCCCGTAGGAACCCGTGCCTGAGGAATGCAAGGCCCTATGTATAACTGTGTGTGTAACACTGTTGACACACATAGATCTAAAAACTGGCTACAGTCACTTCCAGCCCTGTTTCACCTCCCCACAAGCAATAACATGTGCTCCTCTTCCCCTCCCGCTTTTTCTATTTTTTGCTGCTCACAGCTAACATTAATTCCCTCAAAGCAGCTGGCCTATGATTTCTCTAAATCATTAGAGGAAAATATCCACAAATAATACACATCAATAAAAACGCTTTTCGGTTTTACTCCTTGATTTTCTTTTTCATTATATATTTTTCTGTTTCTCTACACTAGAACCCGATTTTCCTTTCCTGCAGGTTCCCTGTCCAAATTTGTTCTTCATTCTCTCCTTTTAATGACCAGGCTCCTGCAGTTGGAAATATACTGGCCAGCTGTTTATTCCAAAATTGTTTAATCCCTGCTGCACATGCTACAGCTTTTAGCATAAAAATTAATTTCTTAACAAAATGTAAAACAATTATTTTTTATGCTTGCAACATTTCTCTTTACTTAAGAAACAGAATTTAATATTCCAGTCCTGGGCAATAATATCTGAAAGATGTTGCTTTGGTAAGCTCTTAAATATGGACCAATAGGGTCTAAATTATAATATACAAACACATAATCTAGGGGATTTATTGTCAGGACCAAAAGAAAAGAGAGTCTAAGAATGTACATTTGGGAGATGAATAAGATGTTCTCTGTTTGCCACTAGGATTGAGGTCAATAATATCCACTTTAAAGCAATTAACCCAGCAGGATAAGTGACATGAAAATTATCATGCTGAAAGGCTAATGGGCTATTAAATCCATCTTGCTTCACCACTGATGGGCATACAGAATTAATCCTGGGATTAGGTATATCAGAACGGTGCTAAATTGCTACCTCAATATTTGTATATGAAGAGTTTTCTGAAAATGCTAGGAAAGAACACAGTTCACTGATAGGCTCTATTCAAGGTTCAGTCCACTGAGCATAAATTAGTGTGTCTGTGCCTGGCCTTATTCAAGCAGTAGCTTTTTATTAATGAATAGATACATTTTGGTAAGAGATCAGAACAAGAGAAAGTAATAGTAATGGTTATATAAATCATATTGCTTGTTGGCAGTTATTTAAATCTGGACAATTCAATGCAAGAAAATGGTCAGACAAATATGATTGAATTACAACATTATCTTTACTTACAATGCCATTTCCCTTGGACATTTCCCATTCACTGCTATGACATTAACATAGTAAAAAACGGTAAATGATGGAAAGCCCTGCCTTTACCCTTAACAGCTGTGAATAAGAAAGTGGCCTCACTTTCACTCTCAATAAAGAGAAAGGCACAGTCACATCATCTTGGGATTTTTGTAATGAACAAGTTAGTGGTCTGTATTTTTTTAATGTCATCTTTTATTTGTGTGACATACACCTAATTCATTTGGAGTAATACAGGGTAGGAAATGATTTTCGGTCACCATATGATTCTCTTCCTGCTTTCTAGATTGGCCAGTAATGTCGAAAGGTTATCAATATTTCAAGCTTGCCCCTTTATTTGACACAGTTCTTGAATTTCCATCGTGCCTCAAGTGCACAAGATCATATTCCATTTTGTAATCACAGACTAGGCAGTGGAAAGAACATGGCTATATACAGTTGCAGTGAAGGCAAAACATCTGTCATAGGAATATCTTGTATACAAGGCAAATGCATTTAATGTTTAAGTTCATCTTTACAGTACATTGTTACAACGTTCTAGAAAGGGTATGGAAATGGTGAAGGGGGCTGAACAAGGGCGAAGCCAACTGCATGTACCAACAGAACCTAAAACATTAACATGTGCCTGCAAAGGCCTGTGGGAGGGAGGCTCTTCTTGCCCTAGTCTCAGAAGTGTGTCTCTCCATTCTTGTTCCTGTCCCTCCAGGACTGAGCCACCACGGTCCCAGTGGCAGGCTTTAGAGCCTTCACAGTACATTTATTTTTAGAGTATGTGCCAATGTTTCTATTGCTGTTTTTTGGTCTGTATTGGTTTATCATTGATCTATAAAGCCCTGTAGTTGAATGATGCTTTATAAGCTGTCACAGAAGTTTTGGTAAAATGATTGTTTATGCATCCTTTCAGAGGAACATGCCAGAGGAGAGTGGAACCCTTTAAACCACAGAGTATATTCATATTTGATCCTGTAATAGCAATAGAAATATAATGGTAAGTCATATAATATTTTGCATTTGCTGGAACATCCCACAGGAATGTTAGCAATACACAAGGCAGCCCAGAGTCTATGGGTAGAAGAAAGAAGTTGTGGAACTGATATGAACAAAACAACAAGGATGAAAAAAAACCCCAGCTTTAGGAGACGAATGTGAAAGACAGAACTCAATGGTGGGAAGATAGTTGAACTCTTCAACTCTTTTGGTTCTTAATTAGAAGAGGGAGAGACAGAATCTAAAGAGACATCTAAACCCCAACAGCTTCTACAGTATTTGTGTGTATAAAGTACTGAACCAGGAAATGCTCTCACAGCTCTCTGAGCAGGAACAACTTAATTTTCACATTAAAGTTTAAAGACTGAAGTTATTTCTTGATCTATAAATGAGATTTGTATTTAAAGCACAATGTATTTTGAAGTTCAATTCTTCAGTACCTTTTCCACTTGGTGATGAGCATTTCCTGCTTGTTTTCTGTAAAACTCCCATGGGAATGAAGAGAGGCCTTTGTTGCTTTCCACTAATGAATCTAAATTATTGATTAGTCAGTCTAATTTGTGGAAACTGCAGTTGGTTAGTGCTGTCTTAGAAATGCCTTAGATTGGGCAAAAAGAAATAAGGTAATTAATAACAAAGAGGGAGGGAAAGAATATTAGATAGGAGAAACAGCATATTCAGCCAGTGTTCTTTTCTTTGCACACACTTTACAAAACTAACATATTCTCCTTCATACTTCCCTAGAATTTTATTTATTTTAATAAACATTACTTGAGGGCTGATTTGGAGAACACTAGAGTAGAATTAACTGTTCTGAGCAAACATCTTTTGGTGCTCATGGTAACTCTGAAGCAGTGTCTACAACTGGAATATAGAAAACAGGTCCATAACTTTCTAATTCTCTAAGCAACCCGATTATATAAAGAATGAAGAAGGACAAAAAGAAAGAAAAAAGGTGCAGAGTCACAGTTCCCAAGACAAGTTACGAAATACCTGTCATGCACTGCTTGATCTGAAACACTGAGATTGTAAATCAGTGACTCCAATGTAGTAATGTTTGAGTCTTGCCTGTTAAACAAATTTTGTACGCTGCACAAATCAATGAATATAACAAGTGTCATAATAGCTAAACATCATGGAAACATCCATTTGGACTCAAAATGGGATGAAAAAGAACAGTATCCTTGAGTAAAAAATGGAGATAAAAAAAGAGGGCTCTATAGGAAATAAGAGATTTTAGATGTCAGACATTCAACTAGAAGAACACAGAAGATAATCTATGTCATGCAAATATGGGAAAATTGAGTTTTTAATCACACCATTTCTGAAAGAAAGTATTTTAGAGGACAACTACAAAAAGAAAACCGATTCTATGAACTTTAGTGTAATGTTTCTCACTACTGTAATTTTAAAATCTGAGATGTCACCCAGATTTTTTCCCATTAATCTTTGAGAATTTTTCTTGTTCAAACTGCAGAGAGGGTGCTTTATGACTGGTAGCAATAACAGATAAAAGAAAAAGCACTAACAAGATGCACAACAGACAAAAAGATCCCCCAGAGGATGCAGCACTCCTGCAGCTGCAGTGAGTGGATATGGACAATCCCTGGTAGATGCAAATACCCTTTTAGGGGAGGTTTTCTGCAGGAGAAGCCTAATCTCAATCCATACATGGGAAAAATAATGTTAAACCTAGTAATGGTTTAGCACTTTCTCACCATGTCATTTTCTTCAGAAGTACAAAAACAAACCTTCAAACTGTTGTTTAGAATAACAAGTTTAACAAGAAAAATGAATCCCCTGACACTCAGGCCTCTTGTACCTTCTCCTGCACAGAATAAACACCTGCAGCGTCTTGCCTTGAACTGTGTTTAACACTGCAAGTCATACTTGTAGCTACAAATGGCTGTAAAACAATTAAGATTTCTTTCAAGAATGCATTCTCTGGTGAAGTGGCAATGACAGACGTCTCTTGGAAACAATGTGTGGGAATTTCATCTGAGAAGGTTGATTTTGAAAGCACTTGTCTATTAAAAAAACTCCTTTTAAACCAAGAGATAAAAAAGAGAAATGCTTATCTTCATGTGACATAACCAAAATGTCTTGACATAAAAAAGAAGCATTTTTCATTATGTGACAGGAATATTTAATATTTGCTAGTTGCATGTTTAAATAAATTTTTAAAAGTCAAAGCAACACAACAAAACCCCAACAATGAAACAACCTCCAGAAATGAATAATCAATGGTATGTTGTGCATAGTAACATTCCATGTACTGTGTTTTGGAAATGGGAAAAGAGTAAGTGTTCAGAACATTATCGCAGCCTGAATAGAACAAAACCTTGGTTTGGTTTGTGGACAAGGAAGAGAATTAATAGATATTCTGAAACAGTAGAGTGAATGAAAAATTTGGGATAACATCAGAAGAAATAGCAGTGTCTATCTGACATAAACAGAAGAATTTGAGAAATACACCCCTATGTCCATGAGATTTTATACAAATGGAAAAAAAACCCACCAGCAAGGTCCTCTGGGCTACCATGGATAAGGAATATTGGTGGGGAGAAGGAACCTGACAGTTAATAAATCATCACAAATATGGAAACAAAATTATTGCAGAAGCTGTTAGGGAAACATAGTATTTCTTACAAAGTAGGACTTTTAATCAAGTCTCTTGTAATTGCTAGAGTTTGTAACCCTGTTAGTATAACGTTTTTAGATCTCTCAGTTTACCCCGACTTTCCTAAATTATCAAGATCCACTTTGTGAATGCACAGAGGTTTTATATCCCGCGCCTCTTTGTATGTGATTGTTTCAAACCCCAGTACTTTCCCAATGAAGGGGCAGCGTTCCAGTTGTTCCAGTTTGATGTATTCATAGCCAGCTTATAAATACTGCTCTGAAACCTTCAGGTCCTTGTCCCCCTGCACATCCCCTTGTGCCCACAGATATCTGCTGAGCTGCCTTGGGGACACGTGCAGCCAGGAGATAGAGGAGAAGGAGGAGCTTTGTGCATTGCTGCACACTACAGCTTTGCTGATTAGGAGTGTAAACACTCAAAACTGAACCAATTTAAGCAAAGGAACAATTAACAGAGAAAGGTTTCATAGTAATTATTGAAAAGTTTCCATTGATACTGACCTAGGCATTTGCCAGGGTTTTTGTACTCCTGGACAGAGATCACTGTTCAAACCCACCTGCCTTAGGCTTAGCTCTTTTTGTATTTTCTCTTTATAAAATGAATGTTCAGAGTACTCTCTGCAGTCTCAGCCTTGCTCTGAAACACCTTGTGTTTTGTTTACTGCAGCCTCTCAGCATTGCCAGGCAATGCCCACAATTGCCCTCGGTCTTTTAGACAGCCAGTGTATAATGAAATCCAAATAACCATTTGTCACAGCTCTTTGGAATAACATCTTCTTGTCAAATGATGTATTGTTATGCTTCGAAATTGGAAATTATCTTGAAGCATAAAATTATTCCTTGCAGGTTTCAAAAATTAGCTAGTAAGAGTCAAATAACTCAGCAGTGTGTACTGTCACTAGCAACGAATCCTTTCTGCAACAGGGGGAGTTTTTCTCTAAAGGAAAATTTTGAAGCTTATTCCAAATTTTATCAAGCTTTTTTATTTTTTGTTGCTATCAGTTAAACCCTGATAGTTTTGGTTACTAGGAAATGATGAGTATAGTACTCCAATCAAAAAAAAATGTTCAAACTTATTTTTAAATAGCCTATATTTATATATGAGATCAACCAAATTCAACCTGATCCATGATCATCTCCTAAACACTTGACCTTACAGCAGAGCTTGCAGTGGGCAAAGGAAACTTTCAAAGAAATAAACTATGAAATAAACTACATAATTCTGAAACCTGGGAATAATCAACAGTTTGCTACTGGTTTAGATTTCCATGAACTTCAGCAGTCTGTCTGCTGGTCATGCAGCACAGAGCCTGAATCAAGGAAATCCCCACAAACATCAGTTGGACATCGTGCCTACAGTCACAGGACACTGTCAGAGCAGATTCCCAGCAGCTGGGAAAAAAATGTGCAAAGCTGTGGATCTTGAAGTGAAACTGGGTGGGTGTGGGCATCTAAGTTCCTTCTAAAGTAATCAGAGCAGCAGTAGAAGCAATAATGAATTGCCATGGGGAGATCTGCTAAGTGTCAATATGAATGTCATCCTCTTTTTTATTTCTCCAATTGTCTCATTGGCCATTGGCCACAGGTTGTTGGAAACTGCCTGACTGAAAACATGCTGAAATAGCATCATATGATATTTGAGATAGAAATTAAATATTTAACATATATTTTTGCTGCAAAAGAAACATGAAAGAAAACTGAACCGTGCTCTGATATTATAAACAGAAAATGACAGAGGAATCATTCAAATCTAAACCCATAATCTCCCTAGTAATGAAAACCTAATCAAAATATAAAAGTAGCTCTCCCAAGTTCATTGCCACAGTCATTGCTCGATCAGAAGGTCTGTCTAATGGAATAGGAATCCTTCAGACACACTTTTAGATTAGGCAACTGTTTTTCCTGATGGACTATAAAAAAAAAAATTATAGACATTTCCGGTTTCCATCACTTGAAATGAAAGAGAATAATTTCCATTAACATTCAGCTAGCTCAACTAATGAAGCCATTTTCTCTATGGACTCGTTTCCTTCTCAAACATTCTCTGATGTTGAACTGATTTTCACAAATTGTTTTGTTCTGTTGTCATCCTAAACACTGATATCTGCCAGTAACTTAGAGGATAAAGTTGTGCCTCCTAGCGCTACTGAAATAACCACTAAAGCAACTGGATTTCTTTATTTAACCACCAGAACTTTTAGACAAATCCTTGCCCTCTGGTGGTGGGAATGCTTCCCCTGGTTAATCCTCCTCTAACATGACTAACTCTGTGACACTTCCTTAGTTTCAGCAGTATTTTCTTAATTTTGCAGAACTGCCTCTGTGGAGGAGATTCTCCACAAGAACAGCTTTCAGAGTGCTATCTTTGAACTCCAATTATTCTGAATTTTCTCTCATAGGTCTAGGTCTAATGTAGGCAGTGGTGCTCCACCTGTGTGTTTCCTTCAGCCTCCAGGAAAGCACAATGATTTTTCATTCCATTTGGCTTCATTGTTTGACCTGGCAATATCCCCTGCATTACCTCAGAGATATTCACTCCGAGTCTGGATAAGTCCCCACAAATCCACTGTCTCAGCACGGCAGTGGGGCTGTCCTCACTTACTACCTGCTATGTGGCATCATTCTCTAGAAATGGTCAAATAAGCGAGAGCAGAACATTTTAAAACTTCCAAACTTCAGAAACTGATCTCCTGTATCGGTTATAAGTATTTAATTTCTCCCTTCTCTAAGGCAGAAAAATTGCCAGGGGCACTTTTCCTCCCCACCCAAGTGCATGGCACAGCCTACTAAAAGCCACACATACACTGGCATTGACAAACTGAAGATTTGATTCAATACTTGGCTAAATAGGGGGGAATCATGAAACTATGGAACCTCTTGCCAGGAGCAAAGGGCTATGGCTCACCATTGTCTACTGAAACAACTTGCATTAAACAGTGTTAAGTTTCTTTGAGGGAGGATATCAAATATTGTTTCAGAACTTTTTTTTGCAAGTTGCATATTTTTAATATTCATAAATGCTACATAAACATTGGCGAGGTAATTTAAATTACTATCGAAAATCACATTTTTAATAGAAATGCCTACCTACTGATGCAATTCATTTTGGTTTCCTGTGTAAGGTAACAAAATTAGGTGCTTTAAACCTAAATAGTGCCTTCAGGACAAAGAGTACTAAACTAAAACGGTCAGGTGACAATTAATCTAAAAATATTACTCAAGTTAGAAAAACAAATGTTGCTCTGATTTATATAAGCATCCCAGACTAATTAAGGGAAAACCCAGGGCTGCAGAGCTATTGAGATGCCCCTCAAAGGGAGTTCTCAAGCACGTTCAAAACTCAATGAAATTTCCATCTCATTGGAATTAAATGCAAAATTCCTCCAACGTCAATAAAATCAAGATTTCTTCCAATAAAGAACATTGGTATAAGAATAAGTGAGCACAACTGGCAATGAACAGTTCTAGGGATAAAGACTAGCTTTTAATTTCCATATCAGAAAAGTGAAGTTTTGTAATTGTCCCCAGCTGGAGCAACAGGAGCAAAAGATTTAATGTGTCCAAAATTACCATGTTTGATTATAAACCTGATTATGAACCTGTAAGCTCAAGAGCACAGTCCCCAGCACAGCTGCCACAGACTGGCAGCAACATTACACTTACTACACAGAAATAGAAATAGAAAGGGATGATGATGTTTACCTTCTCCCTAGAGCTACCCTTTTCCCAAAGAAGAGCAGCCCAGTTTTTCTGTGTGCCACAAAGAGCTGCATTGCAGTGTGCCTGTGATTTAGGAATCACCAAGAGCCTTCAATAATGCTCTGATTCTGTCACATGGAGCAGCTGTTCCCACTCTGCACTCAAACTATGACAGGGGCTATTCACTGACCAGCTGGGAGCTCTGGACCTTTAGTTTTTTAGGCAAGCTGAATGGGAAAAATGCAGAACTAGTGACATTACCTCTGGGAATCGATTTGGAAAGATAAAACCAACCTCTCCTTGTTGAGAAGTGTTTGCTTCTCGACACTAAATGCATCT